>JAAONU010000001.1:44083120-46782445 GCA_012932295.1 Cyclina sinensis | reverse complement strand
TGAGATATAGAGTTTAATATGAAACAAATGCCTTGATGTGTTGTAGTAGTGCCTTTTCTGGGCAAAAAGGTGAAAGGTCGAAATACAAAAACACGATAAATGTTGATTCTGTCGTGTTTTCGTATGTTGGACATTTCATCGCGCCAACGCTAAAATGTGAAGAACGACAGATTTGTGCAAAAGCATTTTAGGTGTGGTGTTGTCATGTCTTTGTGTTTTCACCTGTGGGGCAAAAGGTCGAAAAAAGGAAAAACGGTGACTTTGTTATGTTTTCTACATTTCTCCCCGCCACATAAAAAAATCCTGTACCTTTCATGCCTTCGTTTGGCAGGGCGAATATGCGAAAGCTCGAAAAAGGCGAAATCAGGACACCTAAAATGTTTCGTACTTTCCTCATAAATCTCTCACGTCGTCTATTTAAATTTGTATCGTTCTCGTAATGATTTGCGAGTGTGTTTCTAAGCTACGGTAATCCTTTCCTTTTATGTTTTCATAACACAACGAATTGCATCTATGATCATTTATGATCCGAAGGCATGTTTTTGTTGTTGTTGTTTTGTGGGGGCGGGGGTATTTTACAGGACCTATCCTCTTTTACATCTGCGACGTTCTTTTAACAGGTAGAAGTGAATTTCAATGAAAAAATTATTGTCCGAAAAAGATCAGCACAAACTATTATCAGATGACTTGATCATCTTTTTCTTCTTGATCTGTCATATATTTCATAATATATTTTCAAACATACATGTACCGCCATAAGATTTTTCCTGGTGAAAAACATGTATCAAGTTTCAATAAATATCTTGACTATTTTTTACTGGAAACAGACTGAATACTTTCCAGTTGAGGAGAAGAACTTAATTACCTTTAAATAACAGCCAGGCTGGTTTGATAAATCAAGATGTATAGCTCCTAAAAACAATAATTTATTGTATTATTAAATTTCAATCTTGATTCATCTTTAAATGAAGAAAACTGACTCATACGAAGAAATTAATATTGTCTTCTTTTTTGCGAGTCATTTTGACATTATTTAAATAAATATAAACATGGTTTCGGTCAAAATAAATTATGCTGAAAGGAAATTTTGTACAACTGTACGAATTGAAAGTAAATTTGTAATAATTCAAAAATGAAAGATGTACCTAGCTTTTGTTAACACATGATAGATGATGTCTGCGGGTGAAGGGGCCTACATCATTTTTTCCCATGTCTTAAAAGATAGGAGCTCCCGAATAACTTAAATAATATAAGAAGAGTGAGAATATGACCTTGAATATATTATATTGATCTTTTAATATTTTCCTTTCATAATACAGTTATTCCTCGTATTACTCTAAGTTGAGCCGAATTCACATCGCTATTTTACTCTCTCCTTCAAAAGATGAATTATTATCAAAAAGCATCATTTTGTCAAAAACACTGCAGAACGTGTCCTTTGTGAAGGATTACTAAGCAAAACTTAGATAACTACAAATTACGTGTGGTTCTGGAATCCATTTTGCGTGTTGAGTGTAAAGTATATTAGCCTCTGGCAAAAACAGCCACAAACCATATTCAACAGCAGACTTAAGTTCATCATGTGAATGGTATTTCATACATCTGTTTGAATTGTACTGAAAGATACTTTACAAGTAATCTTTCTATGAAATTGGCAAATATCTGCTACAATTTTTTCTCATGTATATTGTTGAAATATTTCGCTTTTAGTATTCGCTGCAGACAACTTGTAATTCCATCTCCTTTACTTTCTAAAACTTAATGTTTTCGTGCTATTCTGTGTGTAGAAAACAAGTCATTCTAAACATTACTCTTGTTGGTTTCCAAAATCTGTATCTGAGTTTTGCATCTGAATAACACCCGCGAGACTAATCTTAAGAAATCTGAGAGACAATAAAGAACATACAATTCTTGATACATTTTCTGGAAGCCACTTATTAAGTCAGATTATTCATTATTCACGTAGTGAAGATAATGTTTAACAACAGGTCATTGAAGAGTTAAACAGACCGGTTAAGTTAATTCTTTTTAGATTGAATTCAGACTTGTGACGCTTCCGGTTAAAAAAACAACAGAGTTAAATGTTAATTCAGCTACGCAAATGAACAATTTCTTTATCCAAACATTTATTAAGAAATGTCAAATAAAGAAGATCAAGAAATATCGAGAGATACTTGAATAAGATTCAGTGAAGACGTCCGCTTAACGCGATACGACAAACAAACCTACATCAGATATTTTCAGTCATTAATAAACACGTTAGAGAGAAATATACAATATTACCGTAAATAAGACACCGAAGTAAGAAGACAAAGACTATAAAAAAAAGTCTTAATTACAGAGCTATAATGAAATTGTACCAAAAACGATGTGTAGATCTTAATTACTGTCAAAATTGACAACTCTGTAGGAGTATTCCAGTATAAGCGTAAAACTGTAGATATGAGAAGAATTTTGTCTGAAAAATGTAGTATGATAAATGGAGGCGGTCTTCATATCATCAGCGCTTAAAAATCTAACCCGTAAGGTTAAAAGGGCTTTGCCAGTCAATCAAAGTCGTTCTAGACAAAAACATTATTTTCAAAACGCTAAAGAATATTTCATGTCGGTTATATCAGCATATATTTTGTTCAATTTCATATGACATCATGTGATGAAACAAAGTTAATGGAGCTACTCAAGTACACTTGTAGACATAGTTATGAGTAATACAAATACAGTTATAAACTTTGTAACGGTTGTTATTCAAATATAGTGACAAACGATAATAGGAATTATTCATACTAAGTTAATAACAGCTTTAGGTGGTATTCAAATACAGTGACATAGCAATAGAAGGTTTTCAAATACAGTGATACAAACTTCTTGTAACGTTCACTCGGAATGATAAAAATTCAATAAAATATAAAGTTAACTACAACTTCCCTGACTGAAACTGAAGACTTACAGATATTGATTTGAAAAAAGTGTGAACAGCACGGATGCAGTTTTAACATCTTAATTTACAAGTCAGTGAACAATCTGATTTTATTCAAAATCCAAAAAGATCAGTTGAAAAAAGTTTGAAGCTAAATGAACGAAAAAAATAAATATCTACTCACAATTTAAAGCAACAAAATTTCAACAGGAAATAACACAGCGTTAAATGGCGATAAAGAAATTCTGAGAAAGATTTACACAAAGTAGTAAGTCCTAGTTCTTAAGGTGGTAGAACGTGTTTAAAGATTGCAGACAAATTTTTGAGAGAATGGCAAGTTTAAGTATTGACTTGTTTTTTTATAATGAAACATGGATTCTCGATTGTATTTTCAAATGTTGTCTAGCTATTGATTTCAGCAATGGACGTAGATCCTGTACAAATGTATAACCAGAGTTTATTGGGAAAAGGAAGTAATATTTGAATATAGCAATCGTAATTATGTAAACTAGACCCAGAATAACTGAAATTAAAGAATCAACTATTTAAAATAACCGTTGTATAAGTTATGAGGGTAATGAATTCTGATTGGCTTCCCCTGTGCACGAGTCTTAGGGCAAATCAAATAAAGAAAGTTCGGTTATTCTAAAAGATCATATACATATACATACTTATATATCTAAAATGTTTATTGAGAAAACACCTTAATAAATAAATATTTCCTTCCTTCGTATACTTATAACTTGCATAATCCAAAAGAAAAGTTCGTTAAAGCAGAGGTAATCTCAAATTGCCATGTAATATGCTCGTACATACACCAGTACAATTCTACTAATATTTATTGAAGGAATGATATCCTCAAACTTAACTTGGCATTCGCGTGCTATAACTCACTATTCAATAGTGTTTCCTTTCAGACGCTCTATATAAGTGGTCATAATCTTGGCAAACATTTCTGGGTTAGTCAGTTTAACAACACAATGTTTGTATATTATCACATATTACCCCCATAGAAACACAAATGATTTGTTTTGCCTAAATGGGTAGGTTTTACATTGTAATATCTTATCAAGAGCTGTCTGATGACAGCGCCCTAGTGGCATCTGAGCATGTCTTAAATAAGCTTGATTCTTAACCATAATTCTTTGTCGCAAAAGGAATTCATGTAGTCAAACCCCATGACAGAATATTGTACCTCATTTCTTAAACTCACTCTGTAAGCAAGTTATTATAGGTTTTCCTTGACACAAAACTTTTTTCTCATAAATTTTGAAAAGGAATTGCAAGTAAAAAGGGGCATAATTAAAACAAATATTGACTTGAAAGGAGCATCTTGTCCCAGAGTAAAACCTTATCAACATTTTTAGTGGAATATTCCATAATAAACAAGATCATACACTTTATCATTTAATAAGACCAAAGTTCTATATGACAGGGGCATAATTCTGAAATATTGGAGTTATGCCATTTGTTACACAGCCGGACCTTTTTACTATATGCAATTATTTTAAGTGTCAATTGAATGCCTTGATAATGAACATGCTATTACACTAACTGAAAAAATAAATTTAACTTTCTAAGTCAAAATGGACATAATTCTGTAAATATGATGTGATATTGTTATGCCTTTTGTCCCCTTTTTCAGTAAATACAAGTATTATAAGTTTCAATTGATACCCCTTAATAATGAACAAGTTCTAACACTCAGTAAAAAACTTCAATGAAAATTTTCAAGTTAAAAGGGGGCATAATTCTGTAAATATTCCTAGCACAGTTAGGTCCCTTGACCCACACGGGGGCCTCGTGATTATATGCAAGTATTTAAAATTTTCAATTGAATCCCCTTGATAATGAACAAGGTATTACACTTGATAAAAGACTTTAACCAACGCCGACTCCAACGCCGGGACCAATGCAACAGCCCTCTTTACTCTTGGAATAGTCGAGCTAAAAATGCAAAGAAAATCTTAAGTATATCTTAATCAGTAAACTCAGTATCACTTAACTGTGCACTATATAAAAAACTAAATGGCGTCTTAGCCAATTGATCAATTAGTTAATAATATGAAACGTTAATCAATAACATATTTCTGATATGAATAAAAGCTATTTTAACGTGTTAATGAAAGGTAAAAATCAATCCAAGTCCGAAAGTCCTGGTTCAAATTCTACCCCTGAGTTTTGACATTCCTTAATTTCGGCACAAATTCTATTTTAGGCATAAGAAGCAGTCTTTTAGAAGAATTAATACAAGCAGAAAGAACTTGTTTCCCAATCAAAGATAAATAGGTGAAATAAAACCATTTAAACTCTTCTTCGACTTGTCATAATTGTTTTTCATTTTTTATGCTAAACCATGCGGGATGCTTCCAGTGCTATGTTAGGTAAACATTCAGACAACACGATGTACTTTTAACAAAGGAAATCACATATTTTTGATCAACATTTTATCTACAAAATACAGCGAATAAATTGTCAAATACAACAATATTTCATATATTTGATCATGCTTATCATTTTATGGAAGTGTGAAATTGGGAACTATAAATACAGACTCAGCAACGCTTGAGGTGTTAAGATGTTCTTTATGTCAACGTACAAGCAACGAATAATGTAGTCACTTGCGAATTAGGCAGAAAAACTTTATATTTTGATGCTTTACTAAGCATTCTTAATATTTTATGGACTTAAATCAAATGATACCGACAGTTTCTTGCATAAGTCATTTTCTGAAAGTCAGACTTTGTTTGAGCAAAAGACAGTTGGATTTCAAACATTCATTTTTACAGTATCTAAAATCCTAGTGAAATTTTTTTTTCTATAATATATTACTATACGATAGTTAAAAAGTAATGTGTCTGTTGTTATAAAAATGCAAAACATTGTCAACTTAAAGACAGTTTAAAATGGAAAATCTTCGCACTAAGAGATGTGATAAGTTCCAGTACAGAAAAAAGAAGACTAAAATTGGTGGGTGATGAAATTCATTTTGTTACGACATGTACCGCATAGAGTTCTAAAACAAAATATATATGAAATGATATAAGCCTTGATATAAGCCATTGTTTTAAGGTAACAGAGATATATATTTTTTGCTACATCTTACAAGTTGTATACTTGAATGTCATCTGTTAAAGTCAAGTTAGTTATTGAAGTAAGTTTTAATGAGATTAATTAAGTGACAATAGCTGAGTATCCATAGGTTATATTGTGTTTCACAATACACATCTATTCAATCTGATCGTGCTGTCTTTTCCACGAATCAGTATGTGTTCACTGTTAAAAGTTCATTTAACATGCTTTGATAAAACACAGTTTTGTTAAGAAGTGTTTAAATTAAAAGTCTCCTCTTTATATAAAGCATGTTTAATATCTTTTAAGAGACCTGCTACTTCTAAGTCCTTCATTCAAAAAATCAGAATGATGCCTTAATTATTTTATAATGCTTATGAACGATATATTTTAGACATTATGTAGTAAGTGATTTCGTTCAAGATGACCCATGATTGGATTGTAGTATAATCTTCCAATGGTTTTTTGTCGATGAATAGTAGCGTAATTATAGATAAAATAAAATAAAAACACATGATATCAAAAGATGAAATTTATCATAAAGGGTTTAATGAACTAATCCTTTCTGCAGATATCTGTATTACAAAATCTTGGTACATGCGTTTTTCTCATATGGACTTGTATTTCAGTATTTGAAACGAAAACAAAACGAAGACTTATCACGATTATTATTTATTAGTTTCTGAATGTAAGGAAACAGTTGCGTTTTATTTCAGCTTGAGTGACATATAATTATTGTTTCTAGAGACTGAGCTGATGTCTTTCCAGAACAAAAAATGCATATGACATTGATTCCAGCAATTATTATGTATCTATGATTTATGTGGTAAGTGTTATTTTCCCCGTGATATACTTAAAATTGCACAGTTCGTGATATAACATTATATCATTCAACGACACAATTTGATAGAAAGGTTGGATAAGATTTTAGTTCGTGACTTCAGACATATTACCCCACACGAATATGCGATAAACGAAACCCCCTTAGTTAAAAGAATTTTAAAGTGTTATATTGAGTCAACATTACAGTCCTGGTGGCACATGTTCTGTTTCATAGTCTCAAGTAAATTCTATTTCGGACACATTAGCAAGATTAAAAAAAAACAAGCACACTTCTTTTGCTTGGCAAAATTTGTCAAATCAACTCATATCCTACCCAGTATTACTTTAACTGAACTCAACGGGTATATTTATATTTTTCATATCCAAGTCTCGCTCATAGTGTATGAATAGGCGATTCAAAAACATGCACAGCTTGCATTTATACTAATGAATGAATTAAAAATTATTTAACATGGCATTTCCTTGTTTTCTTCTGTTTTCATTCGTTTTCCGAAGTTAGATAAGTTTTCCGAGTCCAGTTTCAGTATTTATGACAGAATGGCTTAATAATTTCCCTTCTAAATGATTGAAACAACGATGATTTATTATATCTAGTGAATCAGGGAACTTTTATACATCTAAAGATCCATCTCACATTCAATCAAAAAGATTTATATACGTCACTGATTCTAGTGACGTTTTTCCAAGATGTATGCTGCAAACAACTTTCAGTCATATAGATTACGAGACAGTTTGTAGCTCGTGATACTTAACAACATTAGCATTGATTTTTTGTACGATCATTTGAAATGATGTCTTTTTCTTTTACTAAAAGACATATTCTGTGATTAAACTTTACATCTTGTTTTATATATGGTCTACTGCTTGGGTTTAACATAGCGCACACTTTATATAACAGGAATTCGACAGTTTGATTAGCTTAAATACTGTTCATTCATAAGCAACTTAAATAGATATGATTAAGAAGAAGACAGGGTACTTGTAACATCTGTCTTCACGCCAGATCTTTTAATATTTGAGTGCTTGACTTACTACTTTCCTTGCTATTAAACACTATGCAAGAAACATTTATAAAATGATGAATGTATTAAACTGTTAATTTGTGTGATCTTATTGCTGTTAAATTGGTGACACATCTACCTTCAGGTTTTTGCAAGTCTGCAACTCCGTCCTAGAGAAGGACCCTGAAGCTGACAGTTGCGTTATTTAAATTTGATGTAGTATATTAACGATTTCTTGTATTATGTAGATTGTTCTTATACTTAACCGGAGCATTTAGTTTATACTGATCAAGGCTCACTTGTTTCTTTACAATTAACTATAACAGAAGTCTAGTTGAAAGATCAAAAATTATTTAATTCTGAGATATAGAGTTTAATCTGAATCGAATACCTTGACACAGTCATGTACATGTACCATCCTTAAGATTTAATTAACTTTTTTGACCTCATTTTATTTCAAGTATTTTGCAGTTTTGCCGAGCCTTTCAGTTAAACGCAAGAATAGTACACCGTGCGGTTACACGAGTTAAATGGCAATTAAGAAACAGCCAATTCATTTAATTCTCTTAAAATTGAACTCGGCAAAACGTTTACAATTTAAATGAGTCTTAATACCTTTTTTATGTATGGAAATTAACTTATAAACTCCCCAAGCGCAAAGAAAGAAAAAAAACACAAACAGAAAACGTCAGATTGAAATGCATAAAATACAGAAGTGGCGTCTGTTTAACATTGATACAAAATTTTCTTTTCCCCAGTTGCAGGATTTATATTATATTTTACAAGAACTTATATCAAAACAAATTAAGTCATTATCGAATTAGGTACCTTCCAGAAACGTATATTTTTATCACTATTTTCGAAACAAAAGTGCAAATGTGAAATAATTGAATTATTATTCCTAAAATAAGTTAAAACCGTAATTTTTTTCTCAGTACTGGCTGTTTATTTTTACAACAGGCCTGAACAACCGGTCTGAAAACTTTGTGCAGTAGAGTACAGGTTTAAGCAAAACCAAAATGTAGCAAATATTTCATAAAGTACTCACTTAGGAGTTTATATGTTTCTTGGAGTGACTGGATATAACTAAATATATATACGTACATTTCAAATTTTGAAATTAAATCATGAAATGGATATGGATCATGCAAATTTATTGTACAAAAGATAGTTTAATTGTATATTGAAGTATCAATAAATGTAATAAATATATTGTATATCAATTTAATAAACCTCTTATAATTATAGGATTTATGATACCTTCATAAACATGGAACACATAATATATTTAAGGGGGTAATGATATTTCATTCACGAAAGTAGCTTCCTTTAATATAAAATTCCATATTATTATCTTTACTCTCCAAATCTAACTGATGAAATATTGCTGTGTTGTTGTCTCCTATTTACTGCTGAATAACTACATGATTTTTTTTAATTCGTTCATTATTTTAAAATTGATTATACAGGTTCAGGTACAGTATATTTGCTTTTAAAACAAGTTTGTACACTGTAACTTTTGTAAGACGTTACATTTAATCAGTGTTCGCAAATAATTTTATTAAAAACAGCTACGAAACAACTTCATCACCAGACGTAAGACCTGCATGTTTATTGTATTTCATATCTTGTTTGAATTGTGCTGAAATATATTTTACAAGAAATCTGTTTATGAAATGGGCAAATATTCGCTGCGAATCTTTGCCATGTATTTGTTGAAATATTTCTCTTTTACATTTCACTGAAGACAAAAATGGTAAAATGCATCTCCTTTACTGTCTAATTCTTTCGTGATATTTTCTGTGTTGTAAATGGGTCGTTCTAAACACTCTTCTTGTTAGTTTCTAAATCTTAAGCCGGTTGACCTGTATCTGTGTCTTACGTCTGAATTATACGTCTGAAAGACAAATCTTAAGGATTCTAAGAGAGTATAAATAACATACTTTAGGTGACACATTTATATGGATTTTCTTGAAGTTACTAATTAAGTGAGACTATCATTATTCACGAATCGTAGATAATGGTTAACAACAGTTCACTGGAGAGTTAAACAGACCGGTTAGACTGAATTCAGACTTGTGACGCTTGCGGTTAAAACACCACAGAGAGTTAATTGTTCATTCAGCTATGCAAATGAATGATTTTTTTATCCAAACTTTTATTAAGAAAGGTCAAATTAAGAGGATCAAGAAATATCGAGGGAGTCTTGAATGAGATACAATTAAGACATCTGTTAAATGCGATTCGACAAAACAAAACTACATCAGATATGTTCTGTCAGTAAAAATATGAGAAAATTAAACAAGTATTACCGTAAACAGCAAGTCACCGAAGTAAGAAGACAAAAACTATAAAAAATGAAATTACAAAGCCAAAAATGAAATTGTACCCCAAAAAAATAAGTAGATCTAAATAACTGTCTAAATAGACAACTCGTTAGGAGTATTCTAGTATAACTGTAAAAATGTTCATATGTCTGAAAAGTGTAGTATGTATGTATGTATGATGAATGACATCAGGTTTCCATATCATGAACGCTTAAAACTTTAACCCGTTAGGTTGAAAGAGGTACTTTCCAATCATTCAAAGTCGTCCTAGACAACAACATTTTTTTTCAAAACGCAACAGAATATTCCAGGTCAGTTTTAACACACTTCTTTGTTCAATTTATAATTAAATCATGTGATATTTATTGAAAGTCTTCAGTTTTTACACAGTTGAAAAGTACATCTGAATCGGTCTATTATTCTATCTGAACTATTTTCTTTTCTATTTATTTAAATTGCATTTTTATTCATAAATAGAATGTGAAATTCTTAGGTTCGTCAAGTCTTTGTATCTGTTTCAAGTACATAACGAAATCTTTTTTTCTTTCAATTATTTGAAGAGTTTGTCACTTTTTTATTAATGTTTAAACAGAACGGTTATATTTAAAAATGTTGAAAAAAATGATAAAACATCTTGCTTACTCTCATTAGGAGTTATTCAAATAAACTGAAATACATAGATATAGGAGTTATTTTAGTAAACGGATAGATATAGTTCTAGAAGTTATATATAAAAAACAGTGAAAAAATAGTGATAGGAGCTATTCAAATACAGACACATAGATATAGCTGTTATAAAGATAAACTGATAAACAAAGTGAAAGGAGCTATTCAAATACATTAGTAGACATATTTATAGGAATAGTTCAAATCCAGTTACAAACATAGTAATATTTGTTATTCAAATACTGTGACAAACATAATAATAGGAGCAAGGACTTTTTCAAATAAAATTAGGGGGTATTCAAATACAGAGATAGAAACCTTATGTAACTTTTACTCGCAGTGATAAACAGTCATTCAAATATAATGCTAACCACAAATTCCCTGATTGGAATTGAAGACACGTAATATCTATATTATAGATATTAATATGAAAACTTGTGGAAAAAAAGTGTTAACAGTTACAATATCTTTGTTTACAAGTCAGTGAAAAAATCTGATTTTATTCAAAATTCAAAAGATCAGTTGAAAAATTGGTTTGAGGAAAATGAACGAAAAAATAACATCTATAATAAAAACGCTTAGGCATATCGAAAGGCAACAGAATTTCAACATGAAATAATACAGCGATGAACGGCGTTATTGACATTCTGAAGAAGATTAACATGGAGTTATAACTCTTAGGGAAGTAGAATGTATTCAAAGAGGCAGAAATTGCAGACAGATTTGTTAGAAAATGGCAGGTTTCAGTCTGTGTCTTTAAGTATTTACTTATTTTTTATAATGAAACATGGCTTCTCGCTAGCATTTTCAAATGTAGTCTTGCTATTGATTTCAACAATATTCTGTATAACCAGAGTTTATCGCAAAAAGGAAGTAATATTTCAATAAGGCAGTCGTAAATATGTAAACTAGCCTCAGAATAACTCAATTTAAGAATAAACAATTTAGAAAATGCTGTAGGAGTAATGAGGGAAGTGAATTTAAATAAACGAAAAACAGTCAAAGTATCGGAGTTTTTTTTTCCGCAAGAGGTATTGTTAAATGAAAATTGATTGACTACAAGATTACGTTCATTGAAGTAGCATACATGTAATACATAACCTAGCTGATAAAATATTATGTATAACTGTAAGAAATACTTTTTTTACAAATTTATTATTGATTAAACAACCAAGTGGAAAAGACAACAATTGTGTGGTTATAAAGTTGTTGTTCTCTACATGCTATGTTAATTAGAAATCTAATTTTATTTCAGCATACAAATGGTAGAGCATAAACTGGAATGATACTTAATAGGAAAGTAAGATAGTTCCTGTGTTCACGGGTCTTTGGTAAAGATTCGGCTGTATTGATACTTGATATCCATACATAAGAACATTTACTTTTCTAAAATAGACATTTTGTTCACACGGTGTTTGTTTCTAAATTAAATGATTTATGTATGTATATATATCAAACGTTTGAGAAACATCTTATATTTCCTTTCTACGCATAATCGAGACGGAACTTTTGTTACAGCAGAGTTAATCTCAAGTTGCCAAACAATGTATTATATTTTACAAGATTTCAAGTTTGGACATATACCGGTACTATTTTACTGATATTTATGTAACGAATGGTATACTGAGATTTAATTTGGCGTTTGCGTGCCATTGCTTACTTTTCGATAGGGTTTTCCTTCAGCCGCTCTAGATAAATGGTCATAATCTTGGAAAACATCTCTTAGCTTGTCAGATTTATAACACAGTTTATCCATATTATCACAGACGACCTCCATGCAAAAACGCAAATGTAAATTTGTTTTGTCTAAATGAGTAGATTTTACAAGTATTCTATTTATACATGCAATGAAAATCTTAAGTATCTGTTCTTCAGTAAATTGAGTAAGTATTCCTTAACTGTACAGTATACAAAAAAACTTAATGAAATCTTAGCCAATAGATCAAGAAGTTAATAATAAGAAATTTTAATCAATAACACATTTCTAATAAAACATGATAAAAATGATAAGAAAAAACTATCATAACGTGTTAGATGAAAAGTAAAAATGAAAGCTCGAGACGCTCGGACACCCAGTCCGACAGTTGCTGGTTTGAATTCTACCACTGGCTTTTGATATACCTTATTTTCACCACAAATACTATTTTGAGTCTAGAAAGCAGTCTTTGAGAGGATTAATACAAGTTGAAAGAACTTGTTTCTCAATCAACGATAGATAAATAGGTAAAATGAAGCAGCTTAAACTATTTTTCGGCTTGTATTAAATGCTTTCAAGGTTTAAGGAATTACCATGTAGGATGTTTCCTTTAAGTGCTGTGTTAGGTAAAAATTCAGACATCAAGATGTATTTTTAACAAAGAAAAATTTCAATATTTCATTTTGTCTAGGCCGCTTGACTGCCAGGCTGCTACGCTAACTTTACGCTGCTAGGATGCTAACTTCACGAACAAAAAAAACTTACATAATTTCGGTCAAAATTATTCTAAACAAGAACTGTCACTGTAAGATGACAATGCCCCCGAAACGGTGCTTTGACTTTGAGCTGAGGACCAGTCATTCAAAGGTTCAAGGTCAAATAAATATAGGTCAATGGGATTGTCTTGTCCAAAGGGGTGTTGTGTCCATGTATGAAGTAAATCGACTTTTTAATAAGGAGATTATGGCCAATGTTAAACTTTTTGGACAATTAGATCTTCAAGGTAAATGTCATTCAGGGGTCAAGGTCGAATAAATATAGGTCAGTGGGAAGGTCTTGTCAAAAAGGGTGTTGTTTTCAAGTATGAAGTAAATCGACTTTCTAAAAAGGAGGTTATGGACAATGTTAAACTTTTTGGACAATTGGATCTTCAGTGAAAAGGTCATTCTGGGGTCAAGGTCAAATAAATATAGGTCAGTGGGAAGGTCTTGTCAAAAAGGGTGAGGTGTCCAAATATGAAGCAAATTGACTTTCTAATAAGGAGGTTATGGCCAGTGTTATAGTTTTGGACAATGTGGTCTTTAAGGTAAAGGTCATTCTGGTGTCAAGGTCAGATAAATATAAGTTAATGGGAGTGTTGTTGTGCCCAAGTATGAAGTAAATCCACTTATCAATAAGGAGGTTATGGCCAATGTTAAAGTTTTCGGAAGGACTGACGGACGGACAGTTCAAAAACTATATGCCTCCTTTCGGGGGCATAAGAATACCAAAAAAAATATCAAATTTATCAGACGTTCATACAATTTGATCATAAAGTGAAACGATCATTATAAGGAAGTATGATATGGGAACCATAAATAAAGACTCTTCAACGATTCAGGTATATGCTTGAAGTAAACTAAAAGGCATCGAATAATGCTGTTACTGGCAAATTATGAAGATCTTTTATATTTTGATGTTATACCAAGTTTGTTAAGTATTTCCATAGACTTATATCAGTAATACTGACAGTCTCTTGCATATGGCTTTTTCTGAAAGTCAGTTTAAGTTTGAGCAAAAGGCACAAAGCTGGATTTCAACAGTATCAAAAATCCAAAAGAAATTTATTTCCTTTATATATTTCTATACGAAAGTTAAATAGAAACTTGTCAGTTATGAAAAAAGCGAAACATTGAGACAGTTTCATATGAAAAAACACTGCACTTAACAACTTTTGTAGAGATATTTATTTCTCACACATCAAAATGTCGAAGCAAGAAAATGTTCCAGCAAGTCTAAAAGCTGACAAAATTTTTAACTTGAAATTGACAGATATGAAAAGGTCTCAACAGAAAAATAAGAGTACTAGTTTTATTAAGTTGCGAAATAAAAGACGTTTTACATTGCTTTTAGGTAATGGAGATATGTACATTTTTGCTACATCTCACAGTTGTATACTTAACTGTTGTCAGTTAAGGATCGAACAATAGCCGTGTCTCTACAGGATAGTTGATATTGGTAATATGAATTGTGCATTACAATACACAGTCCGATTGAACTGCCTTTTCTGGAAACAGTATGTCTTCACTGTTTAATGCTCAATTAAGATGTTTTGATAAAACACAGTTTTGTCAAGGATTGTTTCAATTAAAACTGGAAACTTTTCAGTCTCCTCTTTATGTAAAGTATGTTTGATATCCTTTAAGAGACCTGCTACTTCTAAGTCTTCCCTTCAAATAATCAGAATGAAGCCTTTTAATTTTATTATTTTTCATAATGCTTATTTTGATGTAATCAATCGACATTATGTAATTAGTGATTTCGTTCAAGATGACTCATTATTGGAATATACTATCTTCTTTCAAGGTTTTTTTATCGATCAATAGTAGCGTAATTATAAATAACATAAACTGAAAACACTTGATATCAGAAGAAGATTATTATTATAAAGGGTTTAATTAACTAATCCTTTCTGTTTCAGATATCTGTATTGTTCGGGGATTTCCATCAATGCATTTAATGCAAAGGCAGCTTCAGGGTTTTCTGCATCTTTCATCACTTCATAAAAGTCTACAAACTGAAAATTGTCAAAAAGTCTTTCTGTTAGACCATCATCAAATGTTTTCATGGATCCCCATGGACCGTCTCCGACACCGACGACTATGATGGACAGTGGGTAGTGTGATGCCTCTACAAGTGCAGTTCGTGTTGGCAATTCTGAGGAAACTTGCCCATCGGCAACAATTACGAGAATATGATACTAAAGATAAAAAAGTATCAAACATTATATTGTATTGTATCGTAACGTATCGTATCGTATCGTACCGTATCGTATCGTATCGTATCGTGTCATGACATGTCATATCATTATGAGTTGTTACAATACACTACACTGCACTTTTCTTGAACCAGTTTTATAGAATCATTACTGATATCAAAGATTTATAGAACGGTATACCTATACTTTAAACCTTTCAAATATAATCAAATTATATATCATATTATTATATTAAATTGTATTAAACGTAATTTAACATTTTAAGATATCTCAAAGTTACAATCACAATGGTAACAAATGTCGTGATAAGCGTTACGTCATACCTCATTTGTTTCCTTGACAATCTCGACAGCTTTATAAATCAATGGTGCAAAATTGGTTGGACCACCCAGTTTAACGTTGGGTGTTACTTCATTGTAGGC
This sequence comes from Cyclina sinensis, assembly GCA_012932295.1. Classification (NCBI taxonomy): domain Eukaryota; kingdom Metazoa; phylum Mollusca; class Bivalvia; order Venerida; family Veneridae; genus Cyclina; species Cyclina sinensis. Next base: position 46,766,524 of record JAAONU010000001.1, on the reverse strand, counting down.
ATCAAGAACATCACTAAATCCTTCGCATGGAGTCTGATAAACAAACAGTTATAGTCATCACGAAACTAACCTATCATAATTTCAACGCTACTGAAAAAAATTACATCTAAGCAAATAAAACTGGATTAGTTCACGCTTAAACATAGCACAAAAGTCTGTAAATACTAAGTGTGTGTGTATTCCTAAAAATGTAACAAAGGCTTTACAAATTCTTACAGATAAAAAAGGTTATAAATTTCATATTAGTTGACAATTTCCAAGTTTTTTTGTTTTTTCATACAGGTAAATATTCCATGTTTAACCGCTTTTGATTGTCTTCAGTTTTTTCTTTCGATAAGTAAAAAAATCTACAATTCAAGGTATTATTCGCACATGCCCTTTAAACTGTATGCTAAGATATATGTTAAATATGAATGTTCTATATAAAAAGTAATTACTCCAGGTCTAAGTTCGAACACACTTTTATCCTTCGTCTTAAAATCACCGAAACCATACACTGGAATTATGCCATCTTCATCAAAAGGCTCGAGTGTTTCACCGAGAACGCAAATTACCTGGAATAATAGTAACAGCTATTTATTTAAAACTTTAGGTTACAAACTTCTTATTGTTCTAGGTAGATTTCAACAGAAAAAGAAATGTATGCATAGTAAAGATAATTAGTTAAGTCAGAATTCTTGAAAAGTTCTAGAATCTAGAAGAAAATTTTAAAAAATCTAGAAGAAAATTGTTATAAATTAAGTTGAATTTTGCACTCACTTTTTGATATGGATTAATAAAGCTGTCAGAAATAGCATGCAGACTCCTTCCCTCGAATGTTTTCTGTCCCTGTGTTTTGTTGCTCATGGTGTAATCAATGCCTGAAAAGGAATTTAACTGTTTTTTTTTCTTTCTTAAGGGAACAAAGTAACCTCTTTTTGTAAATATTAACAATTTTTTTAAGAAATCAAAGTTTCTATATGAATGGAAATCATAGCATGGGTCTGTTTTATCTGATTAAATATTTCACACGCATTTTGTTTTTCTTTTTGGAAAAGCAGAATTTTAAAATCCAGATGCATTATAACAATTTTAGTGTTCAAAACTATGCTAAAAGTCAAATAAATGGAAATAAAAACCGCCGTCAACAAAGCCTATCATGAAAATGATACCAATGTCATTTCTAATTGCCTCTGGAAGCACTCCATAAGGTATAAAGTTCCCTTTAACTATTGACTACTGTGTATAATAAATAGATCCATAACAAAACATTTCAGATTTCAAAAAGAAGATAGGTAATATATTTCAAACCGAATATCAAATTGCACGTTTCTAGTCCTTGTTTACGAATTGCCTCTCTCACTTCATCTAGAGTCTTAAAGTTATCCAATATAACATTTTCATGTTTATCTTCCACGGGCACTGTAGAAATATGAATAACGGTTCCATCATTTCGTCTTCCATCAACATACATTTGCCCACTTTCCATTTTAATTTTATTGGTATGTATGCTTTAAATTTTGTTTATATAAATCCATACCTGACCTTTAATTGTACGATCTAAAAATAGTATATGTAAATCGTACACTCGATATATTTCACGCCTCGTTGCACACCGGTAAGTGTTGACTACACGGTTCGGTTTATACGACGATATGTGAAGTGACTTTTGTATTTTGTTCAAGTTGGATGAAATTAAATATTATATACAATACATTCTTTATATTTGTAATCATATAACATATCGAGATTTTAAAAGTGTTTTACATAATAATAAAGATAACCGGCTTTTAAGGTTCCATATTGTTCTAAATACGACTTCAGCAAAATGAATGTGAAAAATTCATTTGAGAGTATTTGCTCTCGGTTTTAATCTGACCTTTATTGCATCAATTATATAAGTTTTAACATGTACAAACGTTTTGAATTTCTTAAGTTATGTTTACAGGCAGGGATCCAAAGCCGTTACGTCGATTTTCCAACATTTATAGTTCAAAATATATGAACAAGGATATATATATATCCAAGCTGTCAGCAACAATTATAAGCACATGATACTGAAATACGAAAGTCAAAAAAGCCATAGAAATGAAATTTTTGTAGAATATTTAAAGTTTTACATTACCATCTGATATTTATTTTACTAAGGAATATTAGAAAATTTAACGTTAAAGCTAAGTTTAATCAAAATAAACCTTTTTAATATAACTCTATCTTATTTTGAACTTATTTTTGTATAAAGATTTGTTTCTCTGATTTTCCAAACGTTTTAAATTCTTATGAGGTACTAGTATATGACTTTACGATTTTGGTAATCAGATCGAAAGTGTTTGTCACTTTCAAGTTAAACCAGTTTCGGTTATTGGGTATAAAAATCACGTTTTTATTTTTGTCAATAAACATCATTACTTCGGCGGTTTCTTTGACTATGTCAATTGCCCTATATGTCAATGGTGCAAAGTTTGTAGGGCCCCCCATCTTTAATGTCGGCGTTTCTTCGTTGTAAACGTCTTAGCGCCCCCCCCCCCCCCACATCTTTAATGTCGGCGTTTCTTCGTTGTAAACGTCTTAAATATCTCTGAAATGCTTGCACTGGCTCTGTAATGTATACAAATTAAGAGCCTGCTGAGACTCGCTGTGTATTTTTAACGTTTTAGCTTCTAACCCAGTTTTAAGTAAGACAGCGGGTGGTAAAATTTAGAAAATGTATCATAATAATTTAAATTTAAAATCAAAATGTTGCATTACTTTGCGATTTGTTCTTAAAATCTTCCTCAAATTACATCTTATGATAAAAACATAATAAAGTAGACTCATTTAAATACTTTCCCCTGGCTTGAGCTCAAAAATTGACTGTCTTTTGATTCTTTATCTCCCAGTCCGTACACAGGAGTATTTTCACGTAATTTTAAAGGTTCTAATGTTTCTCCAAGAAAGCATATTAACTAAATCAAATACAATTGTATAAGAAAACTATCTTTAAATGACATATAATTTACAAATGTATTGTTTTCTTTCTATGAATTACATTTTATCTTACTCAAATTTAAGCGTTTGATATTTATCTTGCATGCGTGGAAAATGGATTGTATGCGTCTCATTTGGTTGCAAATGTTATTTCGCCATAGTCTATGATTTAATTGAGGTGAACGTGTTACGTTTGTGACATATGGTTGTATTTGAAAATAAGTAACATATAAATTAGGGTCACATTAGTATGTAAGACTATATAGAGGCTGTTCAATGTTTGGGACTGACTGATAGTTATATGGTCAGACCGGACGGCGGCTTCAGTCAGTCCAATATGTGGGGCTGACTTGTTTTTAACTATAATGCGAGTACATAATATTGCATAAATATTGTACCACACATTCTTCGAAGCTTTAATTCGTTTTTAACAAAAATTAAAAATGTGGATTATACAGTTAGAAAAATATTTGAAAAACCTAATCAGCAGACGAGTTTTTGAACGCGTTACAGGTTAGACATTTCTAATTTTACACTGTGTCACTGTGTTTCTTTACAGCATACAGCAATTTGTTCATTCAGCTAAGTTAGGGCCATTTCTTTTCATCTGTGCCACAAAGGAACAAATAAAAACCAGGTATACGATAAATAAAAAGTAAATAAATTATTAGTATCATAAAACTGTAAAATTTGATTTGTTTGATATCTATTTAAATGTAAACGAAGTTAACAATGAAGTCCACTACCATTTGATACGGATTAAGAAACCTTTCTAATAAATCGTGTAAATTCCTGCCCCTTTACGTTTATTGCTTAGTGTGTAGTAAATACATGTTATAAACAAAAAAGATAGTTAGTCTTTTTAACAAATAGTCTTATGCAACAAATAACAATTTCTAACAAGATTGTGAAAAAAGTATTGAGGGAAATCTTCGTATGCCTGCATGAGCAAGACTTTGAAATTTCACTTTACTCTCAATATTTCCCACAGAAATTGCCAATGATTTTCGTAAATATCTTATTATTTGATCATATTACAATGCAATCCTTTGGCCTCATACTTCCTTATAATCGTTGGCGTAGTTGTTACTTTATCATTGACGTGTTAGTAAAAGTCACTGTCTTTTTGTTTACGTCTCTATGTTCTTCAGCTTTGACCAAGAGAGCCTGACATCAAATCTATACCTCACATCTAAACATCCTAATTAGATTAAGATATCTGAGTTAAAATATTCTTGAGATATTCATCGGAAGCCGTTTTGAAAGTGAAAACCCTTCGAGCTTGACCTTTGACCCAGAGAGCCAAAGTCAGTAGAGTCACACCAAGAATAATGTCATTGCACTTACGCTTTCAGAAGGGTTCATCTTTTCATCATGTCCAACCATCCTATCAAATTTGAAGTGTCTGAGTATAGACATTCTTGAGTTTCTGATCAAACACCGTTTAAAAGTGCAAGACCCATGATAAAAAAACAGCAGCCTTTTTACTTAACATGTCCAGACAACGTTCTAAGTATAACTTCTCAGGGATAATGCGTTTTAAGGATATTTTATCGGAAAGCGTTTTCAAAATGCAAGCTGTTTTGACCCAGCCTTACTTCAGTATGGATTATATTCAACCATCCGTTTATGTTTGCAAGTCCTGGGTTCAGTAGTTATTGAGTTTGGTTAGACACTATTAAGCAGGCTCCTGACATTGACCTTAGCTCATGCGCTCTTAAGTTTATGATCGGATAAAACATGATCTTCAGACCAACAGACATACCGACCCTCCACCATGAGCAAAGCTATATGCTCCTACTTCTTCAAATAGCTTAGAATGTAGATACGATGTTCTTTTCTAATTCTTCGTTTCTACAGAATCACTTAGACAACAGAACTTGAAAGAACCTAAATATCGCTGAGCGCGTAATTGTCACTGACTAGTTTTCCTCATTTAGGCCCATAATATTCTGGAAATTAGTTGTTTAGTTATTGCCTAGAGGCAACTAGCTTTACTTCTGTGCTTGTATGAAAGACAGATATAACATACATTGAGCTTAAACACGCACCAATGCATAAATTCCACAGAAAATTGAGTGAAAGTCACTGATGTCATAAATAAAATGATATTGCATGAATGCCCGAGATAATTAGGAATATAAGTATCTTCCAGTCTAACATTTTGAAAAATAAGCAAAATGCTGCAAACTGTTGTTGAGACGAGAGAGAGAGAGAAATCAATACTTTAAGATTGTTCTTCAATAATTGAGAATGAATTTTTGACAACAGCTCTCTTAAATATGTCAATCGATACCCCTGCATGTTGATTCGTTATTGACGAAACAAATGAGTTCTCGTAACAGTTTTAAAATAACTTACGCACTCAGCTTTAGTTTTGGCAATGTGGGGATCGTTAAATGTCAACAGTATGTACAAGTTTTATCCCTAAATTGTGTCTTTAGGAACAAGATAATATGTTTCCCTTTTCTGACAAACGTGTTGAGGACAATTTTGAAGAGAAAAGTAAAATTAAAATGAAGATTTAACTTATATTGTCGAAAACAAGATCGAAATTACCAACCGAAGATGACGTTGCATGTCTCCAGACCTTGTTTTATAATAGCATCTCTCATTTCTCACAATATTTTGAAATTATCCAGAGTAACATCCTTGTGCTTATCTCTTACACATGCAGAACAATCGCTACTCACTGAATCAGCACGCCGCCTAGCAACAAACATATAACCAGATTCCGTCTCACTCATCATTTTTGCAACAACTTCGTGAAACATGTTACCGTTGTTTTACATATGGTTTCAACCAATTTACGAATGGAGCTTTGAAAAATACATCAGAAACTTTAATGCTAAAAATCATTTTCAACTGGTTTTACACTTGACTAGGTAGTTTTCACTTACTATACAACGAAAGCTCTCTGTTTTACTATCTAATCAAAACCTCAATTTTTATACTAGCTAAAATATTTATGGTCCTCTCGTGCCAATGTGTCGTCAGGAGACTTCAAAAAAAGAAGAGCTGTAAAATGAATAAATAAATCATGTTTAACCAACAAACTGAAGAACATCTGAAGTATTAGTCAACTTCAATAAAATGTTTTCAAAATTAATACTAAGCCGTAAAATATTTTTGAACAATCTGGACTTTTGAAAAGTCTATATGTATGATGAATTGTTTACATCATAAATAAACAGTTAATTTCCTTTGATGTCTAGATAAGTTTTCCCTGACCTTAACTATTCATTAATGTAGGAGACTGTTGTAAAAAGACAAAATTTAGTGTTCCTTTTTAGCTGTTAAAATATCTAATGTTGTTTCTTCAAAATTCAAGACGAGCTTGAAATGTATAATATTTGAAATGAACTCTTAATTGAATCGAATGTAAAATCAAACGTTAAATGTGCTGATACCATCCCCTTTTTCGTTAGGTTATATATTGCGTCGGGGGTTGGACTTCGTGCTTCTTTTAGCATGATGTCTGCATGTGACCAGGAAAATAGGAATTCGAACATGATGTAAGTTGTATTGGTCTTAAATCCAAGTTTAATGTCTTTCTATGCTTACATCCCTTTTCAAGAATAAATACAAAACAACAGTTCTCTAAAAAATCGTTGGATTTCACTGTAGATACATTATTCAATTATCTTTTTTTCAACTGTCTAAATTTTATTTAAACAAGTATTCTTAAATTTCAATTTTTAGGAAAATATTACGTAGATTAATTGTCAGATTGAATCATATAATTTGTTATTATTGCCTAAATTTCTTCAATCTGCCTTATTCATAGTATATTGAAACTGCTAGTTCAAGAGTTATGCGCAGGAAAAATGCATGCCTGTAATGTAAAATAGCCTTTTACCAAACTTGAGAATTACTAAATAAAAAATAATGGACAGGTTAAAGCTGACACCAGAGATGTAAGGGAAGATTATTAGTCGGCAAAAGTGTTGTTTGGCCAGATATACATGTTTGCAACTCAATACTTTAACAAATAATAACAATGCAGAGTGACCAGAAGAATTTATATCAGCATACTTGTGGAAAGAAAATATTTATGATCAGTATCGCCTAACAGCCAATGAAAGTTGTATGAACGCATACTTTTTGATAACTGAGGAATTTTAAATAACTATGTCTTCCGTGAAGTTACGTTTTGGTATTGTTTTGGTAAAGGATAACCATTTTGTTGGTGGGGATATTTCATTTTCTGGCGTACTTATTACTTTTAAGTCTTTTAAAATGTTTTAATTCTGTTGTTAATGTTTTATTGTTGTTGTTTTTGTTGTTTTTTATACAATATTACCGCATTAAGATTGAACAATATGTTTGATACAATATTACTGCATTAAAATTGAACAATATACCTGATACAATATTACTGCAGACTGAACAATATCCTTGTTACAATATTACTGCTGGAAATTGCACAATATCTTTGATACAATATTACTGCATTTAGATTGAAAAATATCTTTAATACAATATTACTGCTGGAAATTGAACAATATCTTTGATACAATATTACTGCTGGAAATTGAACTATGTCTTTGATACAATATTACTGCATTAAAATTAAACAATATCTTTGATACAATATTACTGATGAAAATTTAACAACATCTCTGATACAATATTAGTGCTGGAAATTGAACAATATCTTTGATAAAATACTACTGCATTTAGAATGAACAATATCTTGCATGCATGTTACTGCATAAAAATTGAGCACTGTAGTGTATTTATTGAGTTGTATATTTTACACACGAGTGTTTCTCTCACAGATATATATCAAACTTACTGCCTATCAACTTATGAACAAAAACATTCTGTTTGTTTGCTTGTACCAGGAATTTGTTTTTGTTTTGTTACACTAGGACAATGATGCAAACAGATTACACAGTCTGCAAAATTTAGTTTAGTTGATAAGTTGATTATAATGTTACACAATGAAATAGATAAATGCACATACTGATTTAAATAAAGGTAAATTTGTAGTTTCAGACTACGAATCATATGATAAGGTTTTGATTTTCCCACAGTGCTGTGATACATTTATTTCTTCAAAAGAAGTTTACAGTTTGGCAAAATCAAACTTTAAGGTAAAAGCGTTACGAGGCAATGTTATAACCCAAGAGCCTCTGGGCTATAGAAAATCTTCAGAAAAAATATTATGCGGGAACAAGATAAAAAGACTATTCAAATTTTTTTTACGAGCACATTTAGGTGGTTTTATATAAATAGTAGTGAACATAAGAAGGTAGCTGGCGTACATTCAGTCTCATTTCAAGAAATCATCGAACGTGAACAAAGAACCAAAGCAATTCTGACATTTATTTGTCACAAAGTCCTTTCAGAATATAAATACTTTAGTGCAATAATGTCTGCTTTAAATAAAAATGTTTTTTACGAAAATAATGCCGAAAACGAAAAAAATCCACACCAAAAGTATATCAATCATCATAATCAAAGGGAGATAAATGAAGAAGTATCACTAATATTATGCATGGGTTTGTTCTTCTGCCTTGTATCTTGTCGTCATTTTTAAAAAAAAAAATAACTGCCATATAAATCAAAGCAAGACATAATCAAATGATTTATGTCTGTCGGAATATTTGTTATCGAACATCTTTCAGAATTTTCTTTGTCTCGGCAATAAGCTAAGGGAAAATGGAACAAGCGCATTTTAACAGCACGGAAATTTAAAAGCGACGGGTAGTATAAGAGTAAATCAGTAAAAAAAACTCGTACACGTTTGGCTGAAATACAAGCCATGAAAGAAATAATTATTTTTAATAAAAACCTTTCAAATTCCACATTCGATAAAATCACCAGTATACACTGTTATTATATTTATTTATTATCATTTATGTTCACTTTACAAGAAACATATATTTCTAAAGTTGTTGTTTTTTAATAAAATGTGATCTTGATACAGTTTAATGGTCAAATGTTTTGTTAACTATGCGCCTCCAGAAAAAAATCAGTTTCTTAAAATATATTACACTTTTAAAAACCATCTTCGACTTTATATAACGAGCCTTGGGAGAAAGCAATAGCCCATAAAGAACTAAAACATGTAAATAACAATACTCTTGTAATGTATATAAGTTACTTAGAATTTCATGAACAACAAATATTTTCTGTTTATGATATAATCTGTAAGTTATATGCGCGCATATTGCAGAAAATAGCTCAGAGAAACTATGTTTTTTTTAAGTTACAATTTCATAAATAAGTCTAACCTGGACTAATACACATATAACATGTGAAATGAAATTTTAACAATTGATTATAAAATCAAACCCGATTATGCATATTTTGTTAAACAAAGTTGACTGAAATTGTCAGAAACAGATTAAACTTCATCTGTGGGGAAAACAATCGCCCCTGTCGCTTATCTCTTGCACATCTGCTGAGTTTTCACTGAAAAATGTGCATTTTATTCAACTAATGGGCAAGATAGCAATTCAGTACCGTTTCATTCAGAATTTATTAGTCTTAAATGAATAAGTCCCTTTCAATGAATAAGTCCTTTCTGTTTAAGATGCTTGTATTGTTCAGGGATTTCCATCAATGCATTCAATGCAAAGGAGGCTTCTGGATTCTCCACGTCTTCGGTTACTTGGTGAAAATCTACAAACTGAAAATTGTCGAACTGTCGTTCAGGAAGACCGTCATCGAATGTCTTCATTGAACCCCAAGGTCCGTCACCCACCCCTACAACTACTATAGACAACGGGTAATGTGATGCTTCTACAATGGCTTTCTTTGTGGGCTCTTCAGAGGACACCTGGCCATCAGCAACAACGACAAGAATGTGGTACTGGAATGAAAAGGTCAATTTTCTTCATTTTTAATATTTGTTATGTGAATCGCATCGTTTCTTTTTTGTAAAAAAAGTTTAAGTGACCGCTTCTGCTGACAAACTTCACATGAAAAAATCGCTTTGAACTTTAAAAATCATGCTACTGAGTACTGCTCGTTAGAATTATGTAGTCAATAATAATAATAATAATAATAATAAAAATAATATTCAAGGAATGTACTAAAGTCAGACCATAGAATGCTCCATTAACTGTAATGTTTACAATTAAGCAAACTATTTGCAGATCAAGAATGAGATGTTGTGATCGTAAAAAGTGAGCTTTTCACCGTTTGATAGTTAATTGGCATAATATTTTGTAACTTTATAGACGTTTATATCAAATTCGTCCGATCTTTTTTAACTACAACGTCTGGATAACTAAAACCTTATTTTCATCACCTCATTTGTCTCTCTGACAATCTCGATTGCCTTTTCAATTAATGGTGCAAAGTTGGTCGGTCCTCCTAGTTTGATTGTGGGTGTGACGTCATTATAAATATCTAAGACATCGCTGAAACCTTCGCACTTCACCTTAAAAATATCAAATAAAATATAAAAAAAAACAGTGAAAGTATGATTTAACAAATGTTCAAGAAGATGTGTTGTACTATTAATAGACGGCCACCAAGTAACATCAAATCAATATGATGTGCTATGTTTGAAAATTACATAGGACAGTAGTACATTTCGTTTACCTGTCTGAAATAAATACAACTACAAAGTACGTGTTTACCATAATTTCGTCTTTTTACATCTTTTATTTATGCTAGCACTTTGTAATTTGTCTGTATCATTTTACTTTAAGATTTATGTTTGCGAGCTAGATAAATGTAAAGTTTAAAAAAAAAATCTGTAGTACTAAAGCTATCAACTTATACAGTGTAATTGTTCTTACTCCTGCTTTCAGCTCAAATACTGATGTGTCTTTGCATTTTTGATCTCCGAAACCGAACACTGGTATGATACCATCTTCGTCGAATGTCTCTAATGTTTCTCCTAGGATACAAATCACCTAGAAAAAAAATATTAATCTAAATATGACAATTTTTTATTTAAAATCTACAAATTCATTTTCATGACTTCGCCACTTCATTAAACAATTTTAAGTCGTGAGTTTTAGCTTACCCTTTGGTATGGGTTCAAAAAATTGTCTGATATTGCATGTAGACTTCTCCCTTGAAATGTCTTTTGTCCCTGACTTTTGTTGCTCATTGTGTAGTCAATGCCTACAAATAGAGAAACAGTTCGAAATATCATATCTATATTTTAAGACTTTTTTCAAGAGTGACTGATTGAACAATATTAATCTCTAGATAATCGAAGTAAACAAATATATATCATTAGTATCAATTTTCATGCATCCTAATATAACTGCATCATGTCATTATGTCATTTGTTCTGTTAATCTACATGTAACTAGTACATGTGTTCGATACAAGAGAAATTAAACTTTACAAACATCATCTAAATGCAATAAATCTGAATAACAGTTTCATTTTTTTAATGAGTTAATCTTATGTACATTGATTTTACTTATGATTTTTAAACGTTAAATCTAAAGGGTTTTTTTCGTAGATTTCGATTTTTGTTTAACTGCGTTTGTTTTTCTGTGTGTATGTTTGGCGTTTGTCTACTGGTCAATCTAATGTTTCACAGAAAAACGCAAACGACATTAAAATTGATACATTTACTTTACAACAATTTATCTCTTATGCTTCATAGTCTTTCCCCCTCCACCTCACACACACACATACACACCAAAATATATGGTAGCACTGTGTTGTAAAGTTGCACCGTGCAATTCGAAACAGTCCTCTTAATTGTCTGGTAGGGTAAAACACGTTCGGGTACACGGAGAATGTCTGGTAGGGAAAAACACGTTCGGGTACACGGAGAATGTCTGGTAGGGAAAAACACGTTCGGGTACACGGAGAAAGTCTGGTAGGGTAAAAGACGTTCGGGTACACGGAGAATGTCTGGTAGGGAAAAACACGTTCGGGTACACGGAGAATGTCTGGTAGGGAAAAACACGTTCGGGTACACGGAGAAAGTCTGGTAGGGAAAAACACGTTCGGGTACACGGAGAAAGTCTGGTAGGGTAAAACACGTTCGGGTACACGGAGAATGTCTGTTAGGGAAAAACACGTTCGGGTACACGGAGAATGTCTGGTAGGGAAAAACACGTTCGGGTACACGGAGAAAGTCTGGTAGGGAAAAACACGTTCGGGTACACGGAGAAAGAAGAATCTATAAAATTATTATTATCATCGTCACCAGTTATACGATGCGGGATTTACTTAAACGTTTTGTTTACGGTCATTGGTTTTATGATAACTCATTCGAAACTACATCGATATAAAAATGTCCCATTTCAAAAATAGTTTATCTTAATCCAGAGTGTCACACCATGTCAAATTCATTGCAAAAAGTATGATATTAAACATTTGATTAGAGGAATTGTTTACTAAAAGCTGAAATGATGAACCGACAGGTTTATCAGCAGAATCATATGTATGTACATGTATTTGCCAAGCTATTAGCTCGGCTATTTAAAAATCAACTGTAATGATAATTATAATGATTAAAAAATGAGTCGTAATATGATTACTTGAGCCCACGCCAAACAGTCCTTCCTTGAGACACTCGGTTTTAAAGTTTTATTACGATTTTGGAGATCGCAGTATGATCTCCGGTCGGGCCTGTCCCGCTATGACTTTGGTTGTTGACAAGGACATTAAACCAGAGCTCACTCATGCTCACCTACAAAACAATCGTATAGAAAAAATAGTAGCATAAAGTCTTGTTTAGAGCAGAATATATCAGTATAATATATATAAACCCAGCTGCAAGGCTGTGTAAAGGTAAACCAGCTGGTTGAATGCTGTTAATATGAAATGCAATATTTCATGATATACATGTAACTACTAACCAAATATCAGATTGCATGTTTCGAGTCCCTGTTTTCTGATTGCTTCCCTAACTTCCCCAAGATTTTGGAACTTGTCTAAAATCACATTGGTGTGTTCATCCTCTTCCGGTCCAAAATCAATAACAGAGCCATTTATGCGCCTCCCACTTACACTGTCACACATATCAAAATCCATGTCATGTAAATTCTCCCTAATATCCATTTGAAATACACTTTTCAAAATTCGTTTAACTTTTTGGTGAGTTTTTTCTTCTTCCTTAATCAAATGAATATTTGAATACTCGAAGCATAGAGATAGTATGATGCGACTGGCTTAATAATCTTAAATTTTGAACTATTTGCTGTTAAAGTGTTTGTATTATTTTCACTTGGTATTTCACACACCATTGCGCATTGGATATTTTGTGGGGGAAAAAGAGGGATTTCACCTCAAACTTTATTTACAAATATTACAGCAAAACGGACACAATTAAGACGTACCATTTCGAAATTGATGTTTATAGTGACAATATCATGAGGATTCTAGAAAAAAGAAAAAGCATTTCGATTTGTGACTAATTGAGTTTTTCTGGTGTTTTATATCAATGTAAATTATACACTTGTAACAACTGTGAAATTATGTCGACGAGACAGGCAGTCATGTTTTTAATAAGGGTCACAAAAGCAAACTTTCAGTATTAGTTCGTTTGAATAAATTGAAATGGTTTTAAAGCTATAGAATCCAGTGCTTACTTGTACCTTGTTGCATTCTTTCAACATTTATAATAGAATTTCCTAAATGTTTTAAGCGTGTGAAATTGCCCAGTTTGTGTAATAATGTGGAATTATATAAATTATAGGTATGGTCCTTATAAAAATGTAGTTTAAAATCATCTTGAAGACATTTTCAGAAGTTTGTAAACGTCATGAAATTTTGGAAGAATTCTTGTTAGCATTTAAAGTCGCGCACATGGGTATTTTGGGACGACTTTAATTATTTCTAAAGCTTTTTGGTCTTTATATTAGAAGGGCTATTTTCCGTTCGTACTCAGCTTAGATCTTAAGCAAAATGGTTATTATTATGTAAACGTGTGCATTTGGCATTTTATGCACATCGATCTAGCATTCACGAATTGTAGCTCTTATTTTAATGAAATTAGCAACTTTCTTCACGTAATACACATAACCGCACAGGTGTGTGAGCTAAAATTACCAAACCTTACCACAGTATAATCGCTAATGGACACATTGCGCAATAAATGTGATGAAAGTGAAAATGGGGATAGCCCTTTCTTTGCAAACATTCCTCGTTTTCAGCTATAATCTTATTAAAAAACAAAACACGCATACATATCCGCATAATATTTATTTTCAAATAAAGGAATAGCATTAATTAAATACGATTATCGTTTGAGCCAATGGATGCACCGCGAATGGCCATTTGTCAATTTCTGGTTTAATTTGATAATGCATCAAAGTGAAAAAACTTGAGAAAGCTGATCTTAGAATCATATGGTTATGACTACATCAAACTTGAGTCGACCAAACGTTACAACGTGAAATTTCCTTTTAAGCAAGCTTTTCACAATCAATGTGCTGTAACTTTAAGAATACTCATTCGACAAAAATATCCAAACAATACGCACATTGTTAAGCTTCACACAATGTTTTGAAAATTTAAATCGTTGAATCCTGAGAAACGTCCCTTATATAAAACTGCTCTCATTTAAAATTTGAAAAGAAAAAGCATATGAAAATGAATCAGATCGGAACACACCGACATTATGCACACACCTTCCTGATAGTAAAGTTTGGCACAAAGTTTGTTTTTAATTCAAATCATTACTTTCAGAGAACTAGCCTAGAAACGCAACTTCTCTAGCTATAATCAAAGGACCATATCCGTGTCCATTCAACCAGTACATCCACGAGTTATGCACAACTCCATTTTATTGTGCAGCCACACAAAATGTTTTGCTGAAATCGAGCCACTGGTCCCTGAAAATAAAGCCTGGAAACAAAACCCTTCTGTTTTACAGGTAATACGGCTTCATACAGAACTAAATTAAATTAATTAAATTCAAGGCGATTCCTTAAAAAAACGAAAACAAAGTGCGCAAAACGGTCGGACGCAAATATATGCATCCTTTTTAAGGGTATTGATAGTTTGCTTTCTTGTTACAATAAAAACATTTCACAGAGTGAGAAAACATCTATTTCTATTCCGCAACATTCTTATGAATCATTTGGCACTATGCCCAATCATTTCTTTAAGTTAAAGATGAAAAAAGATTAATATCAATAATCTGGACAATTTTGTAACGTTCTGTATAGTTCTTTATCATATTTATCAATAAGACATATGTCTGAAAATGTAGCTTTATCTACTTTGTCTTGTTTTGTGTTTCATACAAAGCAAAATTGTACTGAGAAACAAATGACCCAACATATACAAAAATTATGTGAAGATCATCATTAAATGAGCAAACTTCATAACTTTCAGCCTATTCTTCTATCAAAGAAAGGAATATTCTACTTAATACAAAAAAATCCATCCGATTCCCAGCTTTTCATATCTTATACTAACAATTCTTTAACAACCGTTTTAAAAAGTATAAACGTTATGCAAACTGTGTTTTTTATGTTTATGGCATGGCTGATACCACATAAGGTCACAATAACAACTGTCACTGAATAAGGCCTTTCTGTTTCAAATATCTGTATTGTTCAGGGATTTCCATCAATGCATTTAATGCAAAGGCAGCTTCGGGGTTTTCTGCATCTTTCATCACTTCATGAAAGTCTACAAACTGAAAATTGTCAAAGAGTCTTTCTGTAAGACCGTCATCAAATGTTTTCATAGATCCCCATGGACCGTCTCCGACACCGACAACGATTATTGAGAGAGGATAGTGTGAGGCCTCTACAAGAGCAGTTTTCGTTGGCGATTCTGATGATACCTGTCCGTCGGCCACAATAACTAAGATGTGATACTGAAATTAGTAAAGGAGAATAAATTTATCCACAAAAATCATGAATTTGCAAGGGGCTAGCGTCTAAGAATTAGGTTTCTACAGATCATTTCTTTTTAACTCATATAAAAAACGAAAACTGTTAGCATGGCAAGATAAAACAGTACAATTATAGAAATAAAGTTCAAATTATCCACTATTAACTTTTTATGTTTTATGTTTGTGTGCTTTTGCATGCAACATTGTTGAGTTGATGGGTGGATTGGAGTTCATTCACCTAGACTTCTTGGACTTGTTTGTTCTAATGAAACCTGCTGGGGCAAATGTGAGGTTGGTGCACTCTAGAATCTGGTTTAACCCCAAATGACAAATGTTTTACCACTGACCGTTCCATTGCGGTAACCCCGCTGGTTCTCTCTATTCTGTTATTTGTTTGTTATGTCCTTTTTTCTTTTATTGATCATTACATAAATTTATGCTCTCTTTTCCCCTCTATTATTTGACTGTATAGGGAGACTGTGTTTTCTGTTCGGTGTTTGTTACTGATATGCGTTTTTCACTTTTTTCATACCTCATTCGTTTCCCTTACGATTTCTATAGCTTTGTATATCAACGGTGCAAAGTTGGTAGGTCCTCCGAGCTTTACTGTTGGTGTCACCTCGTTGTATACATCTAATACGTCACTGAACCCCTCGCACTTCAACTGTAATATATTCAAATAAACTGCAGCCAGCTCTTGTTGTACAAGGTAAAATGTTCCCATTTTAATTTCCACAGAAGCAAAGGTAACGGTGAAACGTCAGAAACGTATAATTGTTAGAAGTTATAATTCAGAGGATGTAAGAAAACATCTAGTTACAATATACTTATATTTAAAAAAAGGTAAATGGCTAATTATCGTTGAAGAGGATTTATCCATTGACAGCTTCATATTTCCCAGCTGTTTAGGTTTTTGTGTTATTTAACGCTAGCCTTTTAATAACGCAAGAACACTTTGGCCAAGCTTATTTATGAGGGTGTAAGAATATATATCATATAATACATTTTAAGAAGAAGAAGAAGTTTAAATAAAAGTAGAGTGAACTTGCTTTAAAACATACCCCAGGCTTTAACTCAAAAACAGATTTATCTTTGCATTTGAAATCTCCGAATCCGTATACAGGAATTATACCATCTTCGTCAAAAGGTTCTAGTGTTTCTCCAAGAATGCATATTACCTGAAATAAAAGAAGATTGAAAACTTAACAGTTTTTGGACGCATATTCACAATATAGTCTTAAACTTGCTTTATAATTGAGTAAAGTCTTCTTGAACTGATTTAGCATTACCATATCACACATTCTTAATTTAACTGGTATAATTGTTGTTGTTGTTGTTGTTGTTGTTGTTGTGGGTTTTTTTCAAGAAGCTGTTATGCAGTACATTATTTCTTGTTCGACAATTTTTTTAATTACATACAGTTGTTAACCATTTTAAGCCTGTCTTGAACTTAAATGGCTTTTAATTACCTACTGAACAGTCGTTTACTTCCTGTTAAACAATTCTCTGATATCAGTATCTGCTGTTGTCGTTTTCTTAACTTTTTGAACATGTACTGCTTTAAGTACTAATTATGCAGAAAATTCCACCCTGTACAACAAGTGTCTAATAAACATGTAGTCGTAAAATACACATATGTAAATGATTAAACAGCAAATGGAATCATGGATCCAGCGTACGGTTTTGCACATAGCTGTAATATGAAATATGATAAAAAAAATGAATTGTTTTGCGGTATAATGAAATGCGATATATTTTAGTAGGCTTCCACAGCATTTCTTCTACAACAATTTTATGATTTTTTGTTTACATGTTATCAAATAATTTAATGCTAGCCTTTTGATAACGCAAGAATACTTTGACTAAGCTTTCTTATATTAATCGACCTAGTAGGGCAGCGGTCTCGGGGAATTATAAAAAATCAATTTGCCTACAAAGTGGAAATTCGTGCACCAAACTCTACAATTTGGTGAATTACAATAGTAACACACAATTAAGCCACTTACCCTTTGATACGGATTAAGAAAAGTGTCTGATATTGAGTGTAAACTTCTCCCTTCAAACGTCTTCTGTCCTTGACTTTTATTGCTCATTGTGTAGTCTATACCTGTAAAATTGTTGTAGTTTACATTTTTTCTGATCAAAAAGAAACATGCAAGTTCTATTGAACTAAGTTATGAAAGTATGTATAACATGTTATAAATCTTTACAAAATAACACATTATAAAATCGCTTTTATTTTTCCAAAAGTTCAAGTGGGTTATTTATAACTGATTTATTCTCTAGCTGTATGTACATTATTCTCCTTTTTCACTGACTGAAATTTTACTTCCTTTTTGACAATGGCGCATGTTTTCTCTACGTAGCTCAACTATTATCAATCCCATCTTTGTGCATTCAATACCTAAAATTAGGTGTTAACAGTGCGTCTTCTTACCAAATATCAAGCTACAAGTTTCTAATCCGTTCAGCTTCAAAGCTTTAGAAATTTCTTCATATGATGAGAACATATCCGGATTTGTAGAAACGAGTTCTTTAAGTTTCGTTTCCAGAGGAGGGTCGATTTCATTTACGTCATACTCGTCACTCGCACACCCTATGTCAACCTGTCCTTCCATTTATTTTACAATTTTATACACTTGTACGAAATAAAAAGTAAAGTCCAAGTTGTTATTGAAACAAAGTTTAACGATTTCAACTATAATTGCTGAATATGACCGTGACACGCAATACAAATTGTTTATTTGCTTATGTTTATCAAACGCTTCTTATCAAGATAAGTATGTAGCTCGGGTTTAAATGGAAATATATTTCGCAAGTTTAATATCCTGTCTAAATTTTGTTTTTATGTTTTAAACAGTGTCTTATCTCAGCCATTTGCGGATTAAAAGACTGAAATAAATGTTCTGTTCTTTGGTGATACAAAAGCGTTTGAGGTTCATTCGCTTTTGAAAACTTTATCGATGATTCAATGCATAGATTTGTCGATTTATCAAGCGAGATACCGATACACGTGTTGTAAAGATTACGACAGTTATTTGACATATTAGTCGGTGTTGAAAATGCATAAGAAACTTTTTTCTTTTTCTTCACTTTTAAAGTCTTAATTGTCATCAAAGTCACGCAGTCTTCTAGGATTTCCTTAATCTGTCTACTAACTATTTTCCTAGTGTTGGTAGAAACTGGCTAAACACCCTTCTTCGACCATTCACAAACAGGGAATAGATCAGCTAGATGCTTTGTCGTTTGTTCCTTATTACCTAATAAATGTTATGGTGAGTGGCACAGACTTATTTCAGAATAACTTTAAATATTGATAAAATACAGCTTGCTATTTTCTTTGTGAGACCTAGGTAGGATAACTTGCTCGAGTCCATCTGAACGATGGCAATCACCCTTACGTCTTAAATCTTAATCACTGTTTACGTTTCCTTATTTGTGATTTATTTTACATGATGTTGTGTTGCCTTAAGATCCTTGTTACTGCTCCGCTCTCAGTTGAAGGAATACTGTCCAGTGTTGACTGAGACTGAGAGGTTTCTTAGCAGTTGATGTAAATGAAGTTGTTGTTTTTTTCACCAAGAACTTACAAAGCGTCTACCTGTACTACCTACCACCTCAGCTATCTTATCAATGTTATAGCTGTCTGCCTGGTGACCTCTACTCTTATATGAATGGCATCTTACCTCCTTGTGTCACCTTTTGAACTTATTTGTTTTCGAATTTAATGTCAACATTTCGAATTTTTACAGGTCCTCATAGACTTGTCTTTTAAGAGACGACTAGCTGTAACTGATTGGAGAATGATTTATTATTAATTCTGCTGAAATACATGCAATGGTCAAATAAAAAATGATGTTAATAAATATGATAATGTTGTTGATGACGATGATATGATGATGGCGATGGTGGTGGCGATGATGGCGGTAATGATGATTATGGAATGAATAATGATATTAAAATATTTAAAATGAATTGCGAGAATCCAAGAATTTTAGAGAATCTTAAAGTATTCTTTTCATCATGCTTAACTTGATTTATACTGCATCTGTCAACACATTCATTTTTTTTTTAATTTTGACATTCCAAACTGGCATATTAATGTCAAATTATCCTTTATAATGTATTTACAGATTTCCGTCCTTGGAAAAATAAAGTGGCGTGAGGAAGTTCTTCGTTAGTTGTTTAAAATATACTCAGGTATTATGCCTTTCAAAGATAGTCAAAATATATCGATAAAAAATTCCTGACCAAAACTTTGGTAGACTCAGTGTAAAATGTTTTATCATATATCTACCGGAACGATACTGTTCCAATCTTTATGTGTAATTCTTTGTTAAGAGGTAAAACACAAAACTATGACATCAAATGAAACATAAAACTACAAACCGAAGATCAGGTTGCATGTATCGAGGCCTTGTTTTCTTATAGCCTCTCGTACTTCTTCCAATGTGTTAAAATTGTCCAATATAACATTCTCGTGCGTATCTTCGACATCTGCTGCATTGAAGACTCTCACAGAATCATCCGCTCGCCGCCCATCAACACACATATAACCAGACTCCGTGTCACTCATTTTTCTGTTTTAATATTCAAAACTCGTCCACTTTGCACTTAAAAACGGGAATATAAACCTTCCAATATTTCTGTTACAATACGAAACGTGTTTAAACTTCCGTGAGTCTTTAGTTATGACTTGTTGATGTCGTGCCGCTTGAGTAGAGCCGCAAAATAATCAAATGAATCATGTTTACAAAACGAAACTTTAAATATTGTACATTTTGAAATCTGATTGCTCGTTAAAATATGTCTTTAAGTATTTTGAAATTTGGTTTATTGACAGGTATGGTCGGTGTTTATGTTTGTATGCTTAAGATAAGGTGCACGTTCCGCAATGTCCAGGTATTTTATCTGTGTCAGTAAATAACGACCTTGATCGGTCACAGGTGTAGGTATATTTTGTTTTCAAAATACAGTCATGTAGTTCTACCGCTTTATTCTAACGTAGCCTATGTATATAGTCGTATATATACTTTTTTTAAATATACTATTTCGAGGCTGTTTATTTTATCATTTGTCTTAATACAAAGGGGCTTTTGTTACATTATTTTACTTAGTCAGTCTTTTTTCAATTTAAATACATAAAGAATATTTATTTGTTTTATCCTGTTTTATCTATTTTGTTTTTCAGAAGTTAAAAGAGAACCGTGATTTAACATTTAAATAAAGTCCACTTTCCTATTGTTTTTGTTGTATTGTTAATATGTTTCTTTATTAAGATTAATAATAAATCCAAGTATATGTGTATACAGTTTATTTACAAGGATATTTACAGGTAAAGATGTTACTACAAGTGTAGCTGGTCAACGGCTGACGATGCCAATACTTTATCATATACATGTAGTTCGACTACCTATAGTCTGTTCCAAATAACTATAGCAGATATACTACAGTTTTAACGAAATATTATCGCCTTTCAAACATCGCGATTTTACCAGGGCAAGGCCCTGATTTCACATAATGTAGTGGTAACCGGATAAATAAGGCATTTCTAACAGACTCGCTGTTGGGTTAGTTCTTTAGCGACATGGTCAGAATGTACTTTTAACCGACGTCAACGGCCAGGTTACTTCAATAATGATTCTCAGGGTTAACACAGCATTATGCAAGAACCAAAACGTTTCCCTTCGTTATCATTTTTTAAATCCCTCTGTTCATGTACATTTTTCTGAAACAGCAGGTGACAATTTTGGAACAATACTGCGAACAATTTTAGTGGATTTGAACCTACTTTTACTCATCACAGTTCGCGATTTGTACGCCTACCATGAGCTTGGAAAACAAAACTGAAATCTCAAAGAATTCAAAAAATTTAAGGTAACAGAAGCTTTAAATATAATATTATCACTGAGCCTACAAATATTTTAATTTAATAATTTACCAAGAATAGCCATTACATATTCTGTTTAAATTTTGTTTGCCATCTAATTTCGCGACTACATTGATCTTTGGTTACACACAACTAAATCAAATCCTACAGTATTTCAATGTAACATTATGTCCCAATCAAAATTTATTAGCTTCTGAAGATGCTACCTTTGCCGATTTCTTGGAAGAATCAATCATTAAGTAACAATTTTGTTCAGATTATTTTTTTATAGCATGACTACTCAACTTTTCCTGTATACAGTATGGTATCGATAATCTCGATAATGCGACTTCAGGCAGGATGCTGTCTTTTTGTCTCAACCAGAAACAAACCAAAAAAGTGGTGGAAAATGGATTTCATGAAGTCCTTATTTCCAAACTTATTAACGGTCATTTTACACTTGCACATTTGGAAACATATTGAAATACTATATTCTGTTTGAATCTTTTCCACAAATCCCCCCAAAAAGCGAAAAAGATGCTTTTAAACCGGGTTACCCTGAATACCGAAATAGACATTCAATTACTGGAATAGACCTATTACAGTTAAAGGAAGTAAATAAATGTAAAAAAAAAAACTTCATTGTGTGAAAGATAGTGACATTAGGAGTGTATTATGAATATAGTAAATCAAAATATTGCTTAATTAATACGTATTTAGTGATTTTAGAAATTAAATGAAATCGGTGTCGTAAGAATTTAGATGTGTGACATTTACACAACAGACTTGAGCTTCAACTTATTACTGCCAAGAGTCATTACTGACTATACTAGGCACTGAGGCGCGTGTCAGGAACATTAAAATTATTAAAAATAATAACAAAGAAAACACGATTTGACTGAAGATCTTACTTAAACATTTATGATCTAGTATCATACATTAATTAATTAATTGGCAATCTTCTGTAGAGTAGTTGTGTCAGTGGTGAGAAGATATTCAAAATTTTGTTAATTCTTTTCTAAAATTTTATCTGTTATTAAATCAAGATGACTTTCAGATTCAAAATTTATACAATTTTCCACTAGTACTGGAACATAAAGTTAGAAAACTGTCATCTTTATCGCCTGTAACTGAATCAAAGCACATGCCTTATGACAGGTTCTAATGAAACCTTTCCACTTTAAGATATATCAAATTCCTTTAGTAAAATGCAATTTCTATTGTAGATCAATGATTTATTTCATTTGTGTTACTTAAAATCAGGTTATTTATGAAATACAGATCGATTCCAATGTATATCCTTAAGCGCTTTTTTTTTTTTTTTTTGCAACTCGCCGATTTTTTTTCTCTTGTAAAATCTTTCCACTCGAAGATACTTCAAATTCCTTTGGTAAATATATTGTTTCTGAAGTAAATAAATGAAAAGTAAGTTTTGTATGACTTAAATACAATTTATTTATGAAATACAGGCCGATTACGGCGTAAATCTGTATGGACAAATTTTCCGAAACTCGCCGATTTTCTTTCTCTTGTAAAATCTTTCCACTCGAAGCTTCTTCGAATTCCTTTTGTTATTACGCTAATTATATCACATGTTAATGATTAATGTTGTACATCTTTTAAAAAATTGCTTTTGTATAAATATAGGTCGATTCCAGTAAAACATGGGACCTTACATTATCGTTTATTTACAAATAGTGCGGCAGCCAGAATCTCAACATTAGTTAACTACTGTGTTCTTATTTGCTCTGTTTATTGAATCTTGACAGAAAATAACACGTGCAAATTTTGTCAAAAGGGTTCTTTGGACTATAGTTGTCATAACTCATATTATAGTATGTAATCATTTAGTTTACCGACTTTGATCTGGCCGCACGTGCAAATCAAATGATCTAATTAGTGGCCTTTTTTATGTCTTTGTTAGTAAGGCAAGTAAATTTCTTTTTCACATTTCCAATGTTAATTTTCTATATAAGGCCTTTATATCAAAATTGTTTCATAGGATGGTTGCCGATACAATTTGGCAAGTGTTTAATTATTTAAAGCTATATGTTTAATTGACCATATTGTTAACCGACTTGAATCTGGTTGCACATGCGCATCACATTATCATATTAGCTTTTTATGTCTTTTCTTACTGAAGTCAATTACTGTATATATTTTTTTTAATTCTGTTTCCAATGATAATTGCCTATATTCTTTATCAGGGTTTCCACTGGCCAATTTTTTTTTTCCGCCACTTTTTCCGGCCGGTCGTTGAAATTTTTTCAAATTCTCATTTTTAAATACCCAATTTACAAGGCATCTACAACCTCAACTGTCATGAATATTTTATGGCATTTAAGCATTTAAAAATGACAAATCTAATATTTTTCTGACTTTATTTTCTAAAATCTACATACATCATGTCAACAAATAACATCTCATTTATCATAATTAAAATCAAATGCTAAAAAAACTAAGCTCTTTTATAAAGTGTCTTACTTTAAGTCAATCCTCTTCAAACTATATCAAAGTATAGTTTACATATAAAAAAAGCATACTATATTATACATTATTTCAGTCTCTTTCCTTGCTTTTACATAACAAAAAAATCTTGTCAGTAGTAGTATTCTTTGGCAACAGTGTGTAACAATAAAAATAGACAGATTTACACACAACAACTCTCCAAAGGAGGCATTGAACATAATTCAGGGATGAAGCATCTGAATGAATGTGTCTCCTGCTCTTTGATTTTGAAACATCATGTTTTATACAAATGAACATGATTCTTAATAGCCACATATTCTCCTAGATTTCATGTTCTTCCATTTACAATATGCTGCTGAAAAATCAAATGACTTTTGAGGGCCACCATCAATCTGAAGCATCATTAACAAATACAATGACTTAGTGTCAAGCCTGTTTCTCAATTTAGTTTTTATCAAATTCTGGACACTGACACCTCTCTCACTCTCTACACTAGAGACTGGGATGCACAAAAGCCTGTATGCCACATCAGCCACACAAGGATATGCATCTTTCTTTCTAAGGGCCAACTGACACACACTATTCACATCTATTGCCTCCCTTGCATAATTTGACATAATCTCACCCCTAAACATCATATACTCCTCTCTTAAATCATCTTCTCCTAAATGTTCACTGGCACTCTGAACATACTCTTCTAACACCTCATTCTCTCTACAAAAAACAGCTGGATCAAACATACTACAAAAAGCTCTCAAAATCTTACTGTCACCTGCATCAGCAAACCTCTCCTCAAGATTGGCAATCACCCGCCTACCAAACATTTCACATGCACTCTCAGCCTCCTTCCTCTGTTTCTCACTATCCTTGATCACATGGCCCTTGTACTCAAACTCACCTGAAGCATCAACAGTTTCTGGGGCAGACGTTTTGAACCCTTTAAGCATTTTTCCTTGCTTTGACTCTGTAAGTCTAGAAATTTCACCAGCAGTGACTTCCAGACAGGATGAAACACTGGTGAAATCAATAGAACTTGACTGAAATGTCTTGCATAGGATGCTTAATTGCTTCAAGACATCTGCCAGAAAGTGTGAAGTGTATAAAAACTTAAAACAGGACACACTCTTTAGGATCCCTTGAGCTTTAGCTCCCTTGTCTTCAGACAGTACACTTAAAAGAGCATCATAATTATCACATACAGCCCTAACACTACCTTTAAATGACAACCAACGTGTTTCAAACACTTGTTTAAAACGGACACAAGAGCTGCCCTTACTTAACACTTCATGTACTTTCTCTAACCTTGCCATGTTCTTTGGGGAATTATCAAAATACTTAAATATAGAGTTTTGTAAGTTCCTGGTACTTAAGTAAATAAGGCACTGTATCAGCAGTCCCACCACTGGCCAGTGAGAGACGGTGGGCGATACAATGTGTGCTCAGGAGTGTTGGCACATCTGTTTTCAACCGTTGTACCAGACCACTCTTTCGACCGGTCATTACTGCAGCACCATCAGTGCTTATACCAACAAGATTGTTCAATTTCAAATTCTTTTCCTTTAGAGAATTGAGCACTGTCTTTTGCAGTCTGTCTGCTGTTGCTCCGTCATTTAACTTACATATGTCCAAGAGAACACTTTTTGGTTTGAAGGAACCCAGAGACTGTTCAAGATATCGCACATATATTATCATATTTTGGTCCACAGATACGTCTGTTGACTCATCAATCATGATACAATAATTCTTATCACTTATACTCAAGAGGAAGTCATCATAAAGTTTATCAATCAATCAATCAATTAATCAATCAGTGTTTATTTGGCTTTAACATATAAACAATGTTTATCGCCAATACAGAATAGTATGTATGGCGGCACATAACAATATATAATATGTATATGAGAAACTGTTTTATACAATAATTGACAATATTCTCGAAAAAAAAATTGACAAGTTTTTTTATTATTTTCCGTACGACATATGTGTAACACATTAACTGTAATGGTAATGACAATTAAACGTTTCTTCAACAGGAAGGAATAAAGATGGCCAACGCATGTTTCAGTCCTGAAAGTTTAATCTTAAAATACAGTATATAGATATTAATCAATACAGTTTATTCTGATCATTTCTGAAAATGATTTTGCTTTTTTCAGATCACCTACAAATATTTAAAAGAAAACAGTTGAGGCAAGTAAATGATTCCTATAAAGTTATTCACACAGATACACTGTTCTCGCACACCAACATGCACCGCCTTGGTAATTTTCATTTATGTGGCTGAAATTAACAAATACAAAATATTTTCCAAAGCTTATTTTAAGTCCATCTATCTAAAAACCTCTTTTTTTTGAAATATGGCTGATTGTTTTATGTTCATGTAATTAAGCTGTAATAGGTCAATTCCAGTAATCGAATGTCTATCACTAGCGGATCCAGGGGGGGGCGCACCCAGCGCACGCCCCCCCTAAAATTCCCGGAGCTTACATGTTCTTTGGTATGGAAACAATAAAATATACTATATTTTCCTATTTTTTCTTCGCTTGCTTCGCTCGCGTATCTTTATACAACATTGCCTTTTGAGATATTAGATATTAGAACTATAGGTAACGTATGCCCCTGGATCTGCTAGTGCAACCTTTAGAGTGATTAAAAGTTACGCCCCCCCTGACCCAAAATCCTGGATCCGCCCCTGTCTATTTCGGTATATTTCAGTAAAAAAGTCTATTCCGGTGTTCAGTGTAACCATTTAAACCTACATCAGTCTATTGTTTACATCAGCCTTATGTGGTTGTGCACGCACTGAGAATGCAATAGCTAACACTTCCTGTATGATGATTTTGAAGGTATCATGATTCCAAGGATTTCTTGTGACTTTTTTGTGTTGTGCAGATATAAATGAAACATTTACATGTAGCTTGGAGAAAACTCATAAATATTATTACCTTCAAATTAAACAGTTTCATTTTTCATAAATATTTCAGTTAATCAAAGTAGATGTTTGAAAGAAGCAGTGATGTCAATGCTGTCGGTTTTGTCTCACCGTACATGTCTACATTATCAAGCCCTGACCTGGTGCCGGACTCTGTATATTAGACAAAGAATAAACCTAATAAATGAGGTCACAAGAACTTATTCAAGTTTTGAAAAAGGACACAGACTTTCAACTGTAACAGATGGTCAAGACGGAAGCCATGTCAAATCTGATCAGCGGACAAGCAATTTAACCAACAAAAGATCAGATAATTACTCAGGCCAGTCAGCAAGCAAGTATGATGGTAAACTAAGTAAATATAATCATGAACACTCGTATAAAAGACATAAATCAAGCTTTGGTAGAAAGCTTTTTAAAGACAGGGACACCTCTGATGTAGAAAGGGCAGCTGAATTAAAAGATGTTGAAATGCTCAAAAACTTACCTGAAAGTGAACGATTTGGAACAGGAGTTGAAAATTTGCAAGAAAAGGGAGGTAAAGAACTTGTATATTGTTTACTAGTTAAGTATTGTTTGAAATATACAAAAAGCTTGCATGGACTTTTGCATGTTTAATAAGGTTAAATTTAATTTAGGTTTTGTCTTGTCAATGAATCAGTTGATATTTTAATCTTTTTTAAGTGTTTGATGTTACACTCAAGTTATTAAATGATCCTGCATTACAGAACTTGGTGTTTTGTCTTTTACTGAAGTTTAACATATCATTCAGTGCTTTTAAACACTGCTTTAACATGAAAAATTATTTGTTTATTCCACATGCTTTAAAATTGTAGAGGCAAAACAAAATAAGCCCGGGAAACAGACTGTATTACCAAAGAACTGGAGTGACACATTTGGCACCATGCCAGTTCAGGAAGGTGAGAGCAGTATGGAAAAGTCTGCATTCACTGAGAATGAGAAGTAAGTTAAGAAGTTTAATGGAAACTTTCTTTGAGTAGTTACTAGTATAATATTGCTGTAACTTAAGCTTCATCACTTAATCATAAATGATTTTGCTATGATAATAATATATAGTTACATAATTTGTCATTGTTCTATCAATCTACCATGACTAGCAAAATTTGTCATTGTTAGGCAAAAGTGAATCTTCAGTGAAATGAAGTTTGATAATCCACACTGTAAGTACAGTGTGTAAGTTACAGCAGAACGTACTTTCCACTTCTAAAACCAGTCAGATAGTATGTAGCTGTTTTTTTTCTCATATTTGTACTATTTATGGTACATAGTTTATAGTATGAGTTTTGCATGATTTGAAAATCATTGCTTCATGCAGGCGATAAGCAGCATTATACAATATTCTTGAAATGGTATATAATAATGCAAAGATCCTTTCATACTGATGAACCAGAGTGGCAAAGTAGTGAGATTTAAGCTTGCTTTAAGGTCAGAAAGTCAAAACACAATGTTGGGAATTTGTTGTTTTTTTAACAGGCTTGAAGCCTGAGACTTAGTAAAAAAAAAAAAAAATAATATTTCATTTTGATTTGGTACTGTGCTATAACTACTGTGTTACGCAGTAATTGTATAATAATAATCAGTATAAAAATCTGACTTTAACAATATTAGTCAGAAATATTCAGCTTGTGTAAAGTTTGTTAGTCATTCAGATACATTGTGATATGATGGTCTTGTTTCTGTATGACCTCAAGTGTCCTTAAGTTTCTAGATCTTGTCATTATGACTATGTTTGGCAGGTACTGGGATGAGCTAGAAACAGAGGACAAGACAGCCAAATTCTATAACCATATCAGATTGGCAAGGTACAACAGACGCCATATACCTAACTGGTATGCTAGGAAAATTATGAAACTTGGAAAGAAAGGAGAGGTATATACGAGTTAAGAGATTGTTTGAGAATGAATGTGCTTCATTGAATTTTCTGTTTCTAATCAAGTGAGAATAGCTGTGTTAGTTATTTGTTACCAAGCTCAGACAATTTCTTCTTCTGACTTGGTATGACTGTCTCTTAGTGACCTGTCAGGGTCATCTCTTTGTCAGCTTTCACGTCTCATGTCCTTAACAGAAACAAGTAAAGCATCAGAAAAAGACCGCCCTTATGTGGGGTTCAAACATAAGCCCACAGGGTCGTAAGTACATGCAGTATCAAAAACAAATGCTCTAGGCTGGTGAGCTATAGAATTGATTCCTAGGTAGGTATGCACTCCTCTTTAACAATGTACCCTACTGACAAAGCGGCATGCGGGGGGTATTTGCACCAGGACAGTGGCAGTTCTAGTATTGTTTTGCTTTTTATGGACAATTTTGAAATTTTGAATGTATTATGTTTATATTTCAATAATAAAATGTCATTTCTGTCCTGCTCTTGATTCTACATCTGGAACAGACACAAACAGTTTGCCACTGTTTATTTATTTGACAGCTACTAAAATTGTTATTTGAAATGTTTGATGTTTGGGCAACATTGGAATATTAGTATGAATCATTGTGTTTTGTGATTTCACAACCATCAGTTTGCTGAAAATTATCTGCAAGTGTTTGGCTGTAAAATTCAGACTGGTAAATAATTACAATTTAGAAAATCATTCTACATAAAAAAGCGTTACTTAGACATGGAAACCACTTTTAAGCTTCCTGTGTTTTGTATTTCAGATCAGAAAAGCCATTGAAGTTTTTGATAAGTGGATGATAGAAAATGACCGTGTAAAGCCAACAGCATTTGAGTTCTCTGTTCTGATCAATCTTTTGGCAGATGTTGGCTATACAGAGAAAGCATTCCAGCTTTATTACCAGGTAATTAATCTCCCATATATAGGACTGTGTATTACTCAGTCTTATCTTTCAAGTCTTATCTTTCATTCTCATATCTCATTCTCATATCAAGTATATTTTAATTGGCAGATGAAAGTTTTTTCCTAAGATATATTTTTATGTAGCATAGTTGGCACTCATTTTATTGGTGAAACTTTGAGCAAATAGAAAAAGCCTTTAAGCTATATTGGTTTTAGCATGTGCAGTTGCGGAATGGATTGTTGAATTTCCACAAATATTAGGTCCACTGAAAATGTAGAAAAACCTGTCTTTGTTAGATGTTATTAACAGATTTTCATGCAGATAGTTTTTGAACTAGTCAATGTGAGATTAGTACAGATAAAGTCTTCTTGTATTTATATTAGTGAAATTTATTACTTTCAGATGCAGAGGATGAAAATTTACTGCCCAGATGTGATTTACACTTCATTATTCAATGCTTGTGCTAACTCCCCATGGCCTGAAGATGGACTCAAGTGGGCAAACAGACTGCATAAAGCCATGTTGGTGAAAGATGTGAACCCAACCTATATCACGTATCTTGCTATGATTAAAGCATTTGGCAGGAATGGGGATATAAATGCAGCTTTCAGGCTAGCTGATGAAGCTATCGAACTATACTGTGATGACCACCTGTTGTCAAATCTTCTAAATGCTTGTATATCTGATAAAGATGCAGGCTTCAGACACGCTGTTGTGGTAAGTTAGTTTTGAAGAAACAAGTCATTTTTGTCGGGGTAAAGCTTAATTTTTTTAATCAGTTGGTATTATGGGAACGCCCTGGCGGGTGGGTGGGCGATATCCAGTTTTGTCAGGAGCATATCTTCTACATGCATGGTGGAATTTTTGTATTACTTGACACAAATGTTCACCAGCATGAGACATAGTGTCGCGAGCATGAACCAGGTCTCTAGGTCAAAGGTCAAGACCACACTTAGAGGTCAGATGAAAACTGGAGCAAAGTTTCTACATGCATTGAGGGATTTTATTACACTTTGCACAAATGTTCACCATTGTGAGGCAGAGTGTCGCGCATAAAATTTAGGTCTCTGTGGCCAAGATCAAGGTCACACATAGAGGTCAAAGGTCAGATAAAAATATGAAAATTTGTGTACGGACCATATAGTCATCATGAATTGCGTGATTCTTTCTTGTATGTTCACCATCATGAGACTGAGCATTACACACATGATCGAGTTCCTTATATGCAAGGTCAAGGTCAGTAGAGATGACGAAATGTCAATATTTTGTCTGGAGCATATCTTCTACATCCATGACAGATTTCAGTATTACTTGATACAAATGTTCACCATCATGAGACATAATATCATGTGCATGAACCAGGTCTGTAGGTCAGAGGTCACGGTCACACATAGAAGTCAGTTGAAACTTCTGCATGCATTTAAGATTTTATTATAACTTTGCACAAATGTTCACCATAGTGAGGTGGAGTGTTGCGCGAAAAAAATTAGGTCCTGTGGGCAAGGTCAAGGTCACATACATGTAGGTGTCAAAGGTCAGATAGAAGTATGAAAATGTGTGTATGGACCAGTCATCATGAAGTAAGGGATTCTGTCACAAATATTTACCATCATGAGATTGAGTGTTACATGCATAATTCATTGTCAAGATGACACAAATTTACTAAAATGTCATTACAATGTATATTGTTTGTGTACATATATTTGCTTGATCATACATTTCACACATTTATCAAAAGAGCATGAAATAATTACTTCAGCAAATATATGTACATGGTACCTGTTTTTAAATAACAACCTTCTGGTTTAAATAAAGCATTATGTTCTTTGGTTGCACAGTTTCACTTACATCTCAGTACTGAAGCTTAATAATCCCAGTCTGAAACAAGAATAAATGTCCACATGCTTTTAGGAACTGTGATTTAGATTTGCACAAATATTCGTTATTATCTGACAGAGTGCCTTGTGCAAAGTCAAGCCCCTGTATAATTTCATGTACTTCAGACCTGGTATGAATTCATGCTAACAGTTTAGTTCAAATGTCAATTTCCATTGCAATTTTTCCATTTCTTGGACTCGTATATGTACTAATTTATCTTCAGATTCATTTGAAATGTATGTTTCACTATTCAGTTCTAGGAATAGTCAAACTTGCTTCCCTACTAACACCTCTTTTTATCCATTATGCCCACATCTTTACCAAAAGCTTTTGTGATGGGCGTATTTTGTGACAATGGCACCCTTGTTTTATTTGATATTTGCAGGTATGGAGGAAGTTTAGAAAATTGGGTGTGCAGCCTTGTCTTAGGGCATACAATTTATTACTCAGAGCTGTTAGAGAGTGTGGAATCGGGGACCCTGACCTAGTTAACAGACTGTTAGATGGTAAGATACAAATAGACAGAAATTTAGGAACAAATGAGAGATATAAAGCCTTGGACTCCAGCAGTATTGATAGAGAAAGTCTTAGCAACGACATGCCCAGGATGCCAAAAAAGTACAAACAGAAAGAAGATAATGCTGTCAATGAAAGAAAGGCAGAGAGAAAGGTCAGGAACAGGGTCAAGTCGTTCCAAGAAATTGACAAACTCCTAGCAAAATACCAGTTGAGTGAAAAAGAAAATGAAATTAATGATCCTGATTTTGAAGATCCCCAAAATGAAGATCATAAAAGTGAGGAAAAAGAAAGCAAAGACTTACAAGTGAGAAAAGAGTGGTGGCAATTAGATGTGTTTGAAAACCCTGTCGGCACTACAGCAGTAAGCGAACTAGAGGTGGCATCTAATGAAATAAACCTCCCAAATATTCTCAATCCAGACGAAGACTTCAGTTCAGTGATACAAGTAAGTGCTGTAACAAGTAAAGAAGATAGGCTGGCTCTTTTAGGAGGCATGGATGGATTTCTAAAAACACTCGAAAAAGAGAATATTAAACCAGATATTGTGACGTACACTCAGTTGGCTCAGGTTGTTCCAGAACATTTAGAGGATGAGTTGATTGATGAAATGTGGATCAATGGCATTAAACCTGATACTGACTTCTATAATCTCCTTATACGCAAGAGGGTGATGGTTGACAAACAGCGTGCATGGGTAAGAGTTTATTACCAATTCTTTCATGTTTCCTCTGTTATCCAGTTACTTGATGCACAGATAGAAAGCATATTAGGGAGTTCTGTTTCTCTTTGATTTTGAAGGCCTGTCCACGTACAGCTTAAGATGTATGATATTTATGTATCGTATTTAGATGAAACTTCGAACCGTTTAATTTGCCATTTATGTAAAAAGTGACTGGCTTTAATAATCTGAATGTTTAGTAAAG
Source organism: Cyclina sinensis (assembly GCA_012932295.1). Taxonomy (NCBI): domain Eukaryota; kingdom Metazoa; phylum Mollusca; class Bivalvia; order Venerida; family Veneridae; genus Cyclina; species Cyclina sinensis. The sequence continues at coordinate 46,733,390 of JAAONU010000001.1, read as the reverse complement.
ACAGTATAGTGTGGCAGTTTATATGAAATTCATTTACTCACTGTGAAAATGTCAAAGTTATTTTGTATTATATGTATGTATACATGTGAGTGATCTGCATTCCTCAAATTCAGTATCAGTTCCTTTCCAGACTTCATTTTAATAGTTTTGTTATGCATCAGCTGTCATGTTCAGATCTGTTAAAACTGGCAGGTTATAAGTAAATAATATTAGCCTATATTAATTTCACAAAAAAGCATTTTTTATCAGAAGACAAGAAAAGTCAACCAAAAATATTTCAAATGAAATTATTTTTCAGCTGCTCCAACTTGGAGCATTCAAAACTATTAATAACATTTGAAAATACATGTTTTGACTGTTAAGGCTTAGTTTTCTCATTCACAGGACTTATATGAACGTCTGAGGCATGAGGAGAATCAACCAAATGTGAAGACATTTTCCTGTTTGGCATTAGCATGTACTTTCAGAAAAGATGGCTTAAAACTTCTTGATGAAATGATGGTAACCCCTTATATTATTATGGCTCCTCAGTAGGTAAAAGTCAAAAAAGGTCAAGGTCACATTGACCTTAACATTGAAAACCATTTCTGCCATGGTACTTGGCAATCATTTGTTATAGAGACTTCAAACTTAATATCATGATTTATTACCAATTTTTTCATGTTTCATCTGTTATCCAGTTAGTTGTTGCACAGATAGAGTAGTTTTGAGTATATGACCCTTTTACATTTTGGGATCAGTATGTCAAAGGTCAGGGTCACAGTGACCTAAATGTTTAGAATCATTTTCATTCTGTAACTCAACAACAATTTTTCATAGAGACTTCAAAATTCATATTATGGTTGCACACATTGAGTAAATGGCCCCTCTTAACTTTGGGGCCAGTAGGTTAGAGGTAAAAAAATTCTAAATTTTAAGCAAATCATTAAATAATTTTAAAGCCTAAGGTTTCCTCCCTTTGGGCATATAGCAGTGCTCTTGTTCAAAATTGAGGTGAAAAATGCTCATTTGATTTATTCAGTGTTTTGGGTATTTATTATGATTTTTCACTTACAGGCTGCTGATATAATGCCAAACTTATATACAATCAACTGTCTATTAATTGCATCCAAATTTAAGTTTGGATACAAGAAAGAAATACTTCGAAAGATGCAAGAACTGGGAATAAAGCCAAATGACCATTTTATTGAACTTATTGAAAAACAAATCAGCAATGCCAAACAGAAACTCGTACAGATGGTAAGTTTATAGTCCAAATAGGTATTTCTTTTAAACAAAAAAAGATCTTAAGGTTTGTACTGAAATCGAAGAAATTCATCTAGTTTAAATAAAAGTATGTTACCCGGATTGAGAAACAGTCTCTATGGCTGAGTTGTTAATTTTGCTGAATTAATTATATCATAGAGATTTTGACCTTTTATAATAAAAAGAAATTTATCTAAAGGTAATTATAGAATTCCAAGGCGGGATGGTTTACTAAGTCTTAAGTTACTTATCTTAATGATTTCTTATTATTAAAAATACATAGGCTGTGCTTTGTCTGATGGAATTAATATTGATGAGTGACTTACTTCTTTAGCTTAATTTTTGTGTGACTTTTCAGGAAAGAAATAATGCACACAGTGATGCTAAGGATCAAAGCATTGAAATGTTTAGACAGAAACTTCAGGGTTTTCTTGATTTCTATGACAAATGGGCTCAGCACAATATACTTGAAGAAGAACCACACCCATGGAAATATTTTATGGAACCTGAGAAAGAGTTTAATAAACAATAGTTTAACTTCTTTGAAGTTTATCATTGAAGGCTTTTTAGTTCTTGTTGCTTTAAAATTTTGTTGTAGAATGCACTGACATTTATTTTGCAAAATTTTACAGAAAAAGTTTGGAATTTATAACCAGTGAATACCTGTTTGTATTTAAATGAATGTTATAAGATACAAGATAGTATTACATAGAGAATATTTGTTTGTTTTTTTCTGTGTGAGATCGAAAATTTATTTCACAAGTGAGCATCAGATTTAATATTTTCATGAGTGGCTTAGCCACAAGTGAAAATGTAAAAATCTGATGCTCTCGAGTGCCTTGTACATTGTAAATAAAAAAAGGGAGGTTACTGTGTAGATAAGTGAATGGGGTGCACTTTTGGGGTTTGGGGGGAGGGGACTAGTACAGCACAGTGAAAATTATCTGTTGTAAATTTCACGAGTTATTTTATCAGAATATTATCTACTGTTATATATTACAGTGAAACACTGAACAGTATGAAATAAATGTAGTTTTTCACATTATATGAGACATATAAATACAGTTGAATTTTTATGTAGCGTTTTTTATACATTTAAATTTACACACATATTTATTTACAGTTACATTTGTTGAGGAACTCTAGGAACTAGTTTTTTCCCACCATAAACTAAGTTCTGGTTGAGTTAATAAGTGTTCATTCCAAATAATAGGAAGACAACAGGTTGCCATTTATTAATAAAACTTCATGTGTAGTTAGCTTGTACAGAAAAACAGCTAGTGATTGTATTTTGAATCCCTGTTTTTAAGGTCACTGTAACCAAAAATCTGATCAATAACATCACTTTAGAATATGTCGCTTGGCTTATTTTTAGGATGTCAGTGGTCAAGGTCACTGTATCTAAAATTAGGTACGCTTTCCAATCAATAATTTCACTTTGGAATGTCCTATTACAGTGAAACCTTGGAAGTAAGTAGCTTATATGCAGTTGTTGTTGGGATTGTGTTCGGGGTGTGTTTGTTCAAGGTTATTGTAACAGTTATTAAAGATAGAAAAATGGTTTCCTATTGGTAACTTCACTTTGAAATGTCGTAAATTGTACAAAAAATCATCATTGTAATGTTGTAAAATAAGACACCTTTGCATGAAGCAGTTGCAAAAAGTGCATCTTACATACTGCAAAAATGTTGAAAAATGACAACTGATTTTAGTTTAATAAAATGATATGACTCTAAGCTGCATTTAGTTATCAAATGGTTTAAACACAATGTGAATCGAAATGGTTACATGTATGTGGCAACCACTATGTTAACTTGTAGCAATTTTCATCTTTTAAAGCTAAAGGTCAACACCTTTTTCAGCATATTTACAACATTATCACTAATGGCAGTATACTGTTCACCTAATGCAACAACATGCAGATAAACGTATTAACACTTTGACTATTTTTTATGCCCCCGGAGGGAGGGCATATTGTTTTTGGTCTGTCTGTTTGTTTTTCCCACAAAACTAACATTTTTGAGGCTTTGCCGAGGGCATGTTGTTCATTCAAACGTAGCGCTTGTTTTTGCTTTTTTATAGAAGACTAATGTTGCAAGTGACTTTGTCCCAGAACCAGAAAGGGTGCTTCCTGGTGTAGGTATGAGATTTAACATTACCATGACTAATTTATGGATACATTCGGGTCAACTTAGGCGAGTGGGGAAGGCACGACCCACATGCCTGATCTTATCTTAATGTTAACAGCTCTGCTGGTCTGGGTTGTATATACTAGTGTGGAACAGTTTCCAATATTGTCAATATAGCAGTGTGAAGAAAAGCGTTGAGACTATGTCGTTACCTTTGTCCAGATAACAAACGACCTCACCTCTTCAATTCCATCACTTGATATTGCTTAACTGGACGTACCTCAGCAAATACCAGTTTGCTAAATTTCCTACTTTTCAACTGGGCATTCTAGCATTGAGAATTAATTATCCATTTGTAACAGATTTTTTTTATGTCAAATACGTCCTGGCCAGTGCAGATCATGATATTTTTTTTTAACCCATACCATGCTGGAGGCAATTGACTCTGCGACCATCTGTACATCCGTGCAGTCTAATCATGGCCTGCACTATTCGCCATCCAGTTTGTAAATTTTCAATAAGCACTCCCATAAACAATTTATTGGTCTGTCCAAATTGAAAGCTTGACAAGTCAATTTAAGATGTTTAGCATGGCAAGGGTAAATCAGAGACGTATATTATCTAAGTCTCTGGGTAAATTGAAATGATTCTTTCACACAGATTATTCCTGCAAAAATATAGACATTTAGAAAGAAATACAAGAAGTGACAAGAATAAAGATTTTTTTTCTAATGAATGTTTTTATCGCCGTTCCTGGACGGCGATATATACAATTAACAAGATCAAACTCCGCGCACCGGTTACGCTACGCTCAGTAACCACTGCCTTCACAAGAATCACGTGATGATGGTCTTATCACATGATTGTGTCAAGATGGCGGATACGCCAAAGACGAAACTATTGAAAAATTGTTTTATCTGTGATAATAATCTGAGCTCTGGTGTCAAGTCTGCCGATATGATTGACAAAATATCATTTATGTTAAAAAAACTTAGTACAGTAGTGGAGGCAGACAGGTTACTTGGAAAATGATGACTTGAGTGATTTCTTTTTCAGAAGCGGTCATATCGTTTTGAAATAAACGATGCGATATCAAAAATTATTTATGTTTCCGAAATTATTTTTTATTTGAGTTCACATCTTACACCTTACAGTCTTGAAACGTTAGCAAAACCGTGTTTACTTTTTTTAAAAAAATCAAAATTGAAAAAAATCATATCGTCAAAAATCTTGACGAAAATGTTGTGACGGCAGAGATCTAATCCTGTAAGGGGAGATCACTGCGTGGGAGATTGTAACAAGATTTGAACAGTTTTGCCTGTACACCGCCTGCCTTTAGCCAATCAAAGCAAAGCATTTCATATCACATGATAACAAAATGGACGTCAAAATTCTTCAGCAAGGGATGCATAAATGGACTCGCCAAACCGCCGGGTTACTTATTGTTACAACTGAAAAATACCATCATCAATGTACGATCTCAGTACCAGTCTTCAGGCTCGTATAGGATAAATACAGGATAATCGCAATATTTTTTGCTACATGTCATTTTTAACTAGAGAATGTAGTCTAAATAAGAGTATGGTTTGTTTGTTTTTTCCAAAACTTGCACTTAAAGAAAAAAAATAAATGCTTGCTTCCGGGCGATTCTAATCAGGATACAAACTCCCCGCAGGGGTTACTTCCCCTGATTAGTACAGTAGCAAAGCGTGACGTGACCGGTGCGATGAGTTTGATCAGGATTTTTCCGTGTTTTATATATGCTTGATCAGGGTCAGGGCAATATTGTATTTTTTACCTAAAATTTATTCTGTTGAAATTGTACATATAATATTCTTATGGTATTGAAGAACTGTATCTAGCTTTTGTTAAGTATACATTTTTTAGTAATAAATAAAGTTAAAAAACTACGCAGATAGTCAAGTAATTATGCGTAGACTGGTTTACAACAAAGCAATATTTACAAGGTTTTAATGGTGCAAATTTTAACATGATGTATAAAGATATTGGGATGTTTTCATAAAGAAACCAAATCGTCCGCTTTCAAAAATAGTCCAGCTACAATAAAAATTACAATGTATATTTCATCTACTTTATAATTTCTGTGTGAAAATTATCAAATATAACTTCGCTTTTCAGTGCAAAGCATGCTGTAAGATTATCAAATTAATGAATGAAGAACATGAAATACATTCATCTATGGATAAGACGAAATGCATGGCTGAACGGCGATTTCAAGCATTTTTGGAAATGCTAATACTTGTAATCAATATATATTTTGTACAGATTTCAACTAAATTAAGTCAAAGTCGATGTGGATGAAAATTAGTCATCTTTGTATCATACCTCTGAAGCAAGTGAGGAATAGTCAGTCACGTACAGAGAAATTGTTTAATAAACTGGTTGGATACCCAGGAACACCGGTCAGGTGGACTGACCGCCGGGATATGACCTTAGCCGTTGAAACTGGCGTTAAACCCCAATAAAACCAAACTAAAACCAGACCTTTGTATCATAACAATAGCATATATAATTAGCATGAATAAATGTCTTGACAAGGAAATGTAATGACTGAAGGCTTAAAAACAACTCAAGACGTAACTATATTGGAATAGTGCTATGTGATGTAGACAGACTTGGCATATCGTGCGCTTATAATCAGGTGGTATATGTGCTTATGTTGTGTTTTTTCTTAGCTGCATTCTCTGATCCTTACATATGACGCTTTCCAGTCTTTAACATGATGGAATAAGCACACTACCCACTTTCAATATCGTATTCAATTATCTGTAACAATAAAATTACTATTTTTCAAAAAATACTAGTAAAAAAGGTTATAAAAAAACCCGCATGGTGGAGTACACAGACACTGGGTCATTTAAATAAACGGAGGCAATCCTTTCGCAACGTTTAACGCCTTTTTCAAAAATATTTTCTAAGTCTATCTTGTTCAAATTACTCATCCAATTACTACTCTAGCAACATTAATCAATATTCTGCTTAAAATAAAATCCTTATAGATTTGGATACAATGAAAACATGCAACTATTACTATAAAAATATTTTAACCCTGCCATCGGAACAAGGGCGTCTTCTGAATAAAAACCAAATCATCTCTACATATCGTAAAGAAACACACTACATCTGCATATGATAAGACACCTTAGAAGGAGGTAAATAAATGTTCATATATTATATCACAAAATTGTCATAATGGTCACGATCCCACAAGCGACACCAATTATTTACTACTGAAAAGACGTGGCATTGATCTAATTAAATTTTATGAAGTAAAGGCAAAAATTGTATTTAGACTTGTAAACTCCTTTAAAAAAATGCGAAAATGTTCGCCAAAACTGTTAGACAAAGTTGCTGTTATTTCGCATATGAAGCAATAAGTATATACGGTTTACATCTTTTCGAAGGATGTAATTACATCAATTTTTGCAAAAGTAAAAACGCTAATGGTGAACGTACCTTCATACAATATAAGCACTTAATCTGATAACATGAAACGTGTTTCTTATTTGACGTGATGTTCAAATGTTGTAGTGCAGGCGCATTTTTGCATCTTTAGAGAATGGTCAAAGAGCTTGCACTGGTTTTTGCTCATTCTGCAAAGGCTGTTCATAAACTGTGGTGATGTCGCTTGTGTTCTCGAGTCAAAATATGTAGAACTTCTTTCTGTTTCCTTCTTATAAGAACGGTACAGTATTTATTTTAAATCATTTGCTTTGCTAAAGCGACAAAGACTGTTGATAATATCAAAAAAGTATTTGCCAATATGTCTAGGCTCCCACAAGTGACGTCATGCCCATACGTGGTAAAGAAAGCGTGGCTTTGCGTCTCACACTTTGAGTAGCTATATGATGCGAGGAAGATGTCCTTGTACAACTTGCCTTTTTCTATACTGCAGCTGCTGATAACAGAAGCTGTAAGGCAGGCCTTCAGCGTTGTCAACAAACTGTCAAGAAAAGAAGAAATTTGTAAAAATACCCTGCTTCAAACATCATACTCTTTAATATTAAAGTACTGATTAACAACATAAGAAATGGTACAAATAAAATATTTGACCAAATGCTTTCAGCAGGAAATATGTAACATTTTATTCACAAACCTGCAATATTGTTGTCTATACGCCAAAAAGTCCCCATCAGTAAAGAGTGGTAGGACGGCCATGTTTAAGGTTGACTCAAATGATGCCAGGCAAGAGGTATCGTCAAACTGACATGTTTTAAATGCTGATACTGTATCTGTAATGAAAAGTAGAATAAGCACGTTACCTCTTAACTGTGAAAAAAATACTTTACAGACCCACTTTCACTTCCAAAGATGAATTATACTAAAATGGTTTACATGTGTTACAACTATACTTCTACCGAGCATTCCTAAAACTCAACCCAATAGCGAATGTTCACGGCGAAAACAATGGAGACATGCTTGGCGAATAGAATACGCGCAGACCATACATGTAAGTCATGATCTATATTAAATGGAATTTGTTGTCTCCCTTCATATTGCAACCTTTTCTAATTTTTGAAACATTTGTAAATAATTATGAAGTTTATTGCTAACAAAATAGTATCTTGAAGATTTTTCCACAAAAGATTAAAAATTATAATATTGCAAGGATAAAGTATTTTGAGTTTCATTTTTTAGGGGGGGACAGGGTGCCGGGGGGGGGGAGGGTTAATATCGAGGTTTGTCATTTTCGTACTTCATTCCAAAAACTAAATTAACTAAATTTTTCGATGTCTTTTTGAAATCAGTTTAAAAGCTTTTTATCAATTGTTTGTCGTTCTTGACTTTCATTTTCTGTTGCTTGTTCAAAATAGATTACATGGACATTTTGTAATGAAGACGATATTCTTTTAAATCTTTTTTTTAAAAGGACATACCTGTAAGGTTGTTACAGAGGCTCCTGCTGGAAACTTTGTATGTCTCTGAATCAAAATAAAAGAACTGGTCGTCTGTGTAACATTCTCCGACAGAGTTTATGTAACATCTGATATTACATTCGACACTACAAGAGAAATGACAGCACTGAATATTACACCCATGGCTATAGAGCGACTAAAGCACTGAATATTACACCTGGGACTACAGAATGACTAAAGCATTGAATATTACACCTGAGGCTTTAGAGCGACTTAAACAATGAATATTACATCCGAGGCTACAGAATGACTAAAACACTGAATATTACACCCATGGCTTTAGAGCGACTTAAGCAATGAATATCACATCCAAGGCTACAAAAACAACCAAAAGCACTGAATATTATATTTGAGGTTACAGACCGACTAAAGCAATATAACATCCGATACTTTAGAATGACTAGAGTCCTGAATATTACACCCGGGTCTACAAAGTGATTTAAGTACTGAGTACAGTAAAGTTCTGCTATTATGACTACTTAAAAACGACTTGATTTATTAACATTTAATTATAATAATACTTAATAATACAAGAAAAGTAATGCTCTGAATATTAATTTCATGATGTGAAGCATTTAAAAAATTGATTGAAAAACTAGATACAGTGTGAAAAAGTCACTGATAGGGAAGGTGTGATACTTAGAAAACTATTCGAGTTCTAGGTTGGTATTTAAAGCTAGATCAATTCGACTTCAGAGCTTAGCCTGGCTGAAAACGCTGATAAAACTTTCAATTAGGACATACTTGTCACAGTAGTCTGCCAGAACTGCTTCGGCTGTCGATGCGTTTACTGAATCCAGGGTTATTGTAGAGCAACCCTTAAGAACTGACCGTATGGTTGAAGATGAGCAGCCCTACACGTACAAGAAAAAAAATCCCGCATTTAACCTGATATTGAGGTACAGTCGACTCCGCTTATAACGAACTCAATGGGACATTCAAATATCGTTGGTTATATCCGAAGTTCGCTAAAAGCGAAGTAGCAACAACTTTCGCGGACCTGTTTAGGTGGACAAATTTGCCGTAAAAAAGCATACCTGTCACCGGTCACTTGTGCAATCGGTATTTTACGGCAGCGGTAATTTTATGCGGGGCAATTTATTGTACACTATATTATGCACATGCATTTGATTTATTGTAAACAAAAGTTTCACAGTTTATATGCATAATTTATACATGTATTTAATTCTTTTCAGCAATTTGCGTTTTTGATAATTTTCCATCATCAATTTCATTAAGAACTCCAATTTTAGTTTCCAGAGAAATCGCCTTTCGTTTATTTCCAGTTTTTGATGGCGTTGCCATTTTTACACTGTAATTTTACAAAATCATTCAATACTAGCGAAGCAATTATTGCAATACATGTAGTTTGTGAGAACATTTTACCAAAATCTTTATTCCCGGAAGGCATAACTTACCTGTGCAATCACTCGATTAAATAATTATCGGATAGCGGTATTTATGTACTGATCATGAATCGAGCGCATCCCGATTTTCAATTATGACAGTTCGTTTCAACCTAGGAAATTTACGTTTTTGTTTCTCCATTTGGGACTGGAAAAGAAATGGTTCGCTATAGCCGAGGAAATTAACGTGTTTTTCTCCGTTTGGGACTTGAAAAATGGTTCGCTTTAGCCGAAAATTCATTATAAGCGAGTACGTAATAAGCGATGTGATTTAACATAAAATAAAGAAGGAATCGGCCTGGGATTTCAGAATTAGTTCGCTATAGCCGATAATTCGTTATAACCGAGTTCGCTATAAGTGGAGTCGACTGTAATTGTCTCTGAAAATATTTTTTATACTAAAATCTGTAAAGCGACTGTTTGCAATAAGTAGAATTTGGTTTCAAAATTAGCATTAACCAATTGCAAAAATATCAAAGTATCATAACAGAGGTACATGTACATGTGGTTGATATAATCACCAATTGTATCCATAACACGTTAATTGACATCTGAAAGCAAGCAAAGTTACATTTTTTGCTTGAGTTGTTGTAAAACATTGTACAGCGTTTTTTCAAAGTGGTGGTTTTTCACGCCCACAAAAAATATCTTCTGTTAAAAAAAACTGCCAAAGCGAAGACAATAGAGCTCGAACCCTGCCCCACATACGACGAATGAAAATATATAGTGACGATAACGAAAAACTTTAATTGTACCACTGTAAAAGATGACGACGTCGTAGCCTCAGACTGTTGTGGAGACGCAGAAGATGATAGCTCTTCGGTTGAAGAGGGGAAAGAAGCCATAGAAGATGTTGATGATGGTGGTTTGTTTGTTGTTGTGGCTGCTGCTGTTGTATTTGTTGTTGAACTTGTTGTATTTGTTGTTGATGTTACTACGGTTGTTGCTGTTGGTACTGCTGTTGTTGTTGTTGTTGTTGTATTTGTTGTTGATGTTGGTACTGTTGTTGTTGTATTTGTTGTTGTATTTGTTGTTGCTGTTGGTACTGCGTGTGTTGTTGTTGTTGTATTTGTTGTTGCTGTTGGTACTGATGTTGTTGTATTTGTTGTTGCTTTTGGTACTGATGTTGTTGTATTTGTTGTTGTATTTGTTGTTGCTGTTGGTACTGCGTGTGTTGTTGTTGTTGTTGTATTTGTTAGTACTGTAAGTGTTGTTGCTGTTGTTGTATTTGTTGTTGTATTTGTTGTTGCTGTTGGTACTGCTGGTGTTGTTGAATTTGTTGTTGTTGCTGTTGGTACTGCTGGTGTTGTTGCTGTTGTTGTATTTGTTGTTGTATTTGTTGTTGTATTTGTTGTTGTATTTGTTGTTGTATTTGTTGTTGTTGTTGTTGTTGTATTTGTTGTTGATGTTGCCGCTGTTACATTCGTTGTTATTGGTACTGCTGAAGTTGTTGTTGTGTTTGTTGTATTTACACAGTTTTTCGGTTGAATAAAACTTGTAAAGTATGCGTGGTTTTGTGTACTTCCGCACTTTGAAAAGGAATTAGATACGAGCATCATATCTCCATAATAATATGCCATTTGGGCTGTGCAATTATTTGTTACTGTGTGGCTTAAACAACTAATATGTATCTGGTAATAACTGTAAAAAAATAAAGAAAAATTCTCATCAGTCCAATACATATAAGCAAAATAATAACATTAACACAACACGTAAGCAAAATAAAAAGTGTGTACAAAAGTGACCTTAAGCGATTAAGTTTATGTTACCAATTCTTTCATAATAAAAATGACGTGCTTCAAAATATTTGGCTACCAAACCCTTTTACAACAATTTTACACTAATGCTGTTTAACTAGTGTATGTGTTGCTCTTGGCACCACCAACTTTCATATTTTCCAAAAGAATTTTTTTTTTTAATTTACACTAGATATATTTACATGGTACGAGCGTGTTTTAACATGTAAATAATGAAAAAGAATTATGAACAGTGGTCTACGGATAGAGATGAATACATTGTCCATTTTTCTAACACTTTTTTGATCAATAATTTAATGTTCATCTTTTTACAAGTAATATTTGAATCGAAGTAGATGCAAAGTACAGATATCAAGTCAGTCAGTAAGCTGTAATCTATAAAGACAGCAGATCGGTAATCTAGCTGAAACGCATGAGACTTGCTATCCAGGGTTCGTGAGTTCAATCCCCGCGTCCAATTACTGATGTGTTTCGGATTAGACGTTAAACCGAGTCCAATGCGGTGCTATACACAGAACATGTAATAGAACAAGGGTCTCTGGAATGGGATGTTTTCCAACTAGCTCGACATTCGGGCTATCTGTATATTGCACTTTCCCCATAACCTAATATAACTCTTCAAGGGGTATCGGTCTTTTGAAAACTTAGCTCATACAGATAGACAAATAGATCTATAACTGGCAAAGAGCAACCTTTGAGCAATCTTCAGAAATTGTTGCACATTATACTTATACTTTTACGTCATTCACGCACGTGGTACTTTAAATAATTACTCTTGAATTATTTAAAGTTGAAATAGTCTTTCCTACCCAGTTAACTTTACATATTTGAAACATTTAATCGTAAAGGTCGCTTTAAACTTATTTTTACAGACATTATTTTACCAATTATATTTTTATAATCATGCGTTTGTATTTATAAGCGTTAACTGATTCAAGATCTATTTGTAATAAGGATATTTTACCTGCAACGCGCCTCCTTGAAATCTGAATAGTTTCCAATATTATAGTAAACGGCTTGTGAAATATTGGCCGCATTTTGTTCTTCGAGGCAGGTAATATTGTATGGCTGACAAGACGCCCGCGCAGAAACTGCAAGAAGTAAAGCCGTGAATCTTCTTGTCTTTATTTTGTCAAAACACAGATGGTCAGTTATAAAATAGTTGGCTGAATTTACAAGTAAGGAACAACAACAAGTTATGAAATTCCAACTCGGACCATTCATTATCTTTTAAATGATATAAATTTGTAATTAAGTTATGTAGAACACGTTTTGATATATCTGCATATAACTTTGATGTTTAGCTTTAGCAGTACTTAAAGGGGAGTTATACCGAAAACGAATATTTATTTTGACGTCTTTGATATTTAATTTTCAGACACACATATGTAACAGAAATCACAAAAAAAACATGCAGCTTGCAAATAATTGACAGCGGTAGGGTATTCATTGGTATCTTCTTGTACCTTAAGTCTTCTCTATAAATGTCAAGTATACATAATGCTTTAAGTCTGTAATTGTTCTTCTTAGAAAATGGAAACTAAGTACATGTACTCTAAAGTTCAAATCAGATATATATTTTTTTAATTTGTTATACAGCTTCAATTGAATTTGTTGACGTATAATTTTAACCTTCTGGAATAAATAATATTCTTTTACTTTTACTATAATGGCATAAATTCAGAAAAAAATAGCATTACGATCAATGGTCAGATTTTGACAGGCCGCTCTATAGATGACCTCACGTACATTCATCTCTAAATCAAAGTACTTGTCCATCAGGTAACAATCGCCAATAGCATCAGACATGCACTGCAGATAACATTCAATTCTGCAGATAAAATATGAAATTAAAAACACACAGTGATACTGCAAGAATTTTCCACAAATTAATTGAGACTCACAATAATATAATAAACCCTGTAAGAACATTTAACAATATAGTCAAAACTAAAATTTTAATAACAAAAAGCATAATTTTATGGTAAATATCAAATAGTGTCAGAATTTGCAATAGCTAAGGATATTCATGCAAGCTAAATATATTGTAATAAATCATAACCTTTGACCTCTAAGTTTGATACTGAATTTTAAGCTACCGACCTGGTTCATGTGCACGACACATCGTCTCATTAAGGCAAACATTTAATCCAAGTAATTTTGAAAACACTCCAGCCAAGGCCAATGAACAGTCTTGATAAGTAGAATTGTAGCCAAAATCGATTCTTAAGTGTGACACAACGTCACACTGAGACAAGTAGTTTAGGAATCTCTGTAACCAATTGCGTAGTTAAAGCCCGAACATGCACAAGTGTGACGGAAGGACGGAATGACAGACGGACAAAGCGACGACTATATTCTCCCCCAAATATTTTTAAACAACATCAAAAGAAACACTGATTATGGTAAATGATAAAAAAATAATATATGCGATTGGAAAACAAAATCATGCGGTCTCATCGAAAAACTGAAATATAGTTTATGTACACACTATGTTTTGGTCTAACACTGAAACGTATTTGTCAATTACGTAAGACCCATATGTGAGACCTTGACTCTCCATTTGGAAGAGAGCAACTGTAAAAAAGGCTTCTTTGAGAATTACAAGACAAATATGTGTTTTTTTTTCATATTGAAGAGTCAATATCTTATCGCAAATATTTATGCCTACTTGTTGCAGATTTGTTGCCACTTATCTTGTGTGCTATTATATGTCACCGGTATATATAAGGTGTCGCAAGTTTCAAGATCGTCGTAAACAGTGGTGCAGTTGTTCACGGATTGGGAAATTGAACGACCAAACATGAGAATGTTCAAAGCTGAAATTACAAAACATGCAGTGTTAAAGAAATATTACTTACACATTTTCTGTTATCATATCACATTGAAGGGTCATCATTATTATTTTTGTTATTGATATAATCTGTCATAGAGTAACATGTTAGATGTACGAAGTATTGTTTAAACAAAATAGTTTAAGTCTTTCTTTCAAACATACACCGTATTTGACTATCATCAGTAACAGCTTCCAGGCGTTCTTCTGGTCATATTTTCTTTTATAAGCTAATCGAATCAGTATGAATATCCTTTAAAATGGTTTAACAATGTTGAAAAACTGTTTGAAATATAACACGACAGACCTATACAGATATTCTCGACATATTTTGTACAGTGTCAAGCATATTTCAGCTACGTTACCAGTTTCACCGAAGTGTTGTGCTTTTGTTTCTTCGGTTAGGATAGATCTTATATTATATACATTTAAACATTCAAAATTCCTTTCTTGTAACCCTTTCAGAAGTGAATAATTACTACAACAATAATGCAATATAAGATAGACGTTGAATTTGAATTACTAGTATTACAAAACTAAACATATATGAGAAGTTTACTGTAAGTGTTACACCTCAGAGTCTTCAATGGAAGAGCTATGATAAAAAATGCTAGTAAATAATCAAAAAACGGCCCAACATTTTCCCTCATAAAACACTGATATTTTAACAAATTCTCACTAATTTTATCTGTATAAACTAAATGGTGTACTGCGGCCATAAAAAGACCTAAAAATCACAGTAAACAAAACAAAACAAAACATCTTATATTTCAGAACAGGCTCTTGTGAAAGTACTATTATTTGCAATAGATTCAAAATAGAAAAAAAAAATTTATTTAATTTTCTAATCAGATGTTTTTATGTTTCTATGTCGTTTCTCGAACGATTCTCTATTCCTCATTGGCAATCACCAACACTAAAATTAAACCAAGCCAGTTTTTACCCTGCTGTTCAGTGTGAATTATCAAATATGGATCAAATGCTTTTGAAAATGGCACAAATATTAACATCAAATGATTTAGCTTGTCAGAGATATGTTTTCAGTTGCGAAGGAGAAACATACAAGTCAGACGGTAAAATAGAACTTTTAAACGAAATGCAATACCGTCTGTCGCTACGCACTTTTTCAACTTGGTTTCTAACATATGCTAAAGAGAAAAACTTAGTGGTCTTGTTACTAAATAATATGAGCTCACAGAGCTCACAGAGCACCCATATTCTGATTATATGGTTAAGGCAGCTGCAAAATTAACATCTCATGGCGTGAAATATTTCACGATGAAATACAAAGAGAATACATTATGCGAAAACCTAAGGCTAACACAATTGTAATATGATTCTTGTATGCTTTCAGTATACAAATCCTAAAATCATACATAACTTATTACCAATGATGATCCATTGTATGGCATGCTTCATCTTTTCTTGAAACAACAATCTGAAATATATCTTTAGAGAATGATATTAAAATAAGGAAAAACCTCTGGTAATAAAACTCAGTGTTGAGCCAGCTCATTAAAAATATATACCAAACTCCAACAAGGAAAAGAGTACATAATTTATCTAGTTTGAAGATATATGACTGTAGTTTTCAACAAAATGCAATTCAAATCAAGACAAATTATAAAAAAGTGCAACTTGATTTGGATGAAAATTCAAGCAACAGACAGCCCTAAAGATTTTTAACTGTCAGTCTTATTTTCCGATTTTGTATAATGTTCAAATCAATTGGATAGTGTTAACAATCCAATAAAGATTTGTTTTTAAACTGAAGATAACAATAAAGACATATCTAAGAATTTGCCGTGACGCCACTACCATCCCCATATCTCATAACATGTGTTCTCGGTTTTCTTTCTTATCAAACTTAAAAATTAGCTAAAATTAATAACTTTGAAATCTTTCAGAACACTTCATGAATTTCTGCACTTCTATATAAAAAAACATTTTGTCTTGGTAAGTACATATTGTCCATTACCGAAGAAAAGCGTGTTGCTGTGCAAAAGGCGAAACAAACGCGTACCTTGAAATAATTAGTATCTTTGTTCAACGTTTGTGCCACATTCATATAGGACCTGACATGGCTTAATATTTCATTTAAAGTTTTATTCAACGAGTTCAGAAAAAAATATTATTATGCGAGACCCTGGCAAGCTGAATTACAGTCATCCTGGACTAGTGAAATAGAAGTTTAAACGGAATATTAGCGGGTGTTAGATTCTCTTTATCACATGACTTACACAGCAATCGATGGGATTCAATTTGACGGAAAAGAGGCTATAACAAAACATCTTTCACGAAAATAATACCGAAAATTACGCTGGATATTGTATTACATACAAAACGACGTCTGATAAAAAGAAATAATGCTTAGAATTTCCATATGGATTTCCACAATCACAAAAATGAGCTTTTGAAAACGACCAGCGATCAGAATAGTGCTGTGATTCCTAATTCTAGTAAGCACTATCTTCACTGAAAATGGAATAAAAGTTGGTTTAAAATTGTTCCTGACTACTAGTACTTTAAAACTACAGAGTGCTGGAGAAATTGGAACATCGGGATCAAAAATATTAACTAGCCTGACGACAGTCGGCATAACTAAATTCGAATAAATTCCTAAAAGTTTTGTAAGAGTTATATATTTTTGGAAAGTTTGTAAATCATAGCGATTTCTTTCTGTTACAAATAGTAGAAATAATTCAGAAAAATATTTAGGTAAGATTTACTGTTTTCTTCATATAGTAATGTCAATTTCTGTATTTCATAACAGTGGTACCCAATCAAAGCGCGTGAGACCCATATCAACTCCGACAGCCTCGTATTAAAGCTGTTCCTTGTCATGAACACTATAGTTGTACAGACAATTGACAATTAATAGCTCAGGAGCGGAAATCATTATCTTTGTTATGTGCTCGCGCCACGACTCGACCTTACTAAAGGTAACATCAAGGTGGTTGTGACTATTTACAAAACTGAGTTTAGCATTTTCAATTTCTAAAGAAGGCAGAGGTGTTTCTACTAACAAAAATGCCGCTACTTCTGTTTCCGAAGGATTAAATTTGACCAACTTTTTTGACCAGTCAAAAATTTTTTGATGATCTGAACTGAATGATATTTCAGTAACATTAACAAAGGACCGACAAGAGAGCTGTCATCGGCAAATAATCTAGCTGCTTTTTTTTTCTTTCAGCGATATCATTTACATAGAACAGAGAGAGTCCCTGGGACTTAGCCTTGTTGCACACAAGCGTCGATGTATTTTATTTCAGATAAACGTGGTCCTATGAATACTCGAAAATATAAAAATGCTGTCGCGCTAGAGAATTGAAAGATTTTTAAAAGAAAGCAGAAAAGAAAAAACGCACTCATAGGCTTTGTGGCTTCATTTTACGATGATCATTGAAATTATGGTTTAAACCTTCATAAAATCTTAAGCCCAACTTTGATACAACAAACAAAAAGGATGCATTGATTTCTTCAATGTTCAGTAAAATAGAAAGGATATGACGTAAGCAGGTGAAAAAAATGTTTCAAAAAAAGAGCTAAACGAATGCCAAATTTTAGTAAATCGTATTTTAAAAAAAATCCAAATTAGTTGGCATAATTAAGACTACATAAACGTTTCGAGCTGACGTCACTTTTTCTTGTTTTACCATCATTTGTCGGTTAGGACACTGTTTGTGAAACATTTAACTTTCATGTAATATAAAATAAACAAAATTTAAAAAAAAAATTGTTTCCCATCTAAACGTATTTCGATGTCTTTTGGTATTATTGGATGAATAAAGAAATAAAAAGGCACTTCTCAATTTTGAACATAAGTGCGAATAATATTTCGTTCTTTAATTCATACATTCTAAGATTTTTAATATATTTACACAGAAAAGCATTATATGTGATTATACGTGTATGTCAAGTCAAATATCCCGAACTTTTAGATAGAAATCCGCAGCGAAAATTCAAGATACTACATGTTTCTTTAAATATTATTCTTAAATAAAAATGTTTACAAAATATTACCTTTTTCAAATTTTCAAAAACAAAAGAATATTTTTCTTATGTAAAAACGCATTTTATCACTCTGATTACATGTCTACATGAAGTGTTTATTTTGATGTCAATGATCAGTGTGTATTTATCAACCAAATATATAAAAAATATTAAATTTGGGATTGCGTATTAAAGAAATCTTAACAAAAGCGATAAAAAATTCGTCTTGCCAAAATATTGTAAGAATGATCAAAGCAGATAATGTTATACATAAGGTGTATTTTAAAGGAAATCAACAAACACCAGAAACATCATATAATCAGGCACTAGGGACATTCATAGAGTGGTATATTATATACGTACATACTCCCGTATCTGAAAAAAATGTAACTAAAATAAGATACGTACCTCTAAAAGTGCCCAAGGCCTATCTAGATTATTTATTCACACAGCTAAAATGAGACAGCTATCGTCGACTGACCAGATGCATGTGAGTTTATCGTCTTGAAACAGATTTTATAACAGCATACCAGTTCTTTTAGTTTTATGGGACAAGGACAGACCCTCTTTTATAGATATAGACCTCTGTTTGTCTGGTGCAACAAGATAGCCTCTGTGTAAGTCTGTAATTTCAGTATTGTCCAAAACAAAATAGGGCAATGATATTTGATATGATAATTCGGGTTTTTTAATCAAACTATGTCTGCGCATGAATAGGGTAACTCATCAGAAAACGAATATGCATCAAAAATTTGATAGCCCTATTTAGGTTACAACCGCTTTCTCATCGTGACATCATATTTTAGATACAAAATTTAATAAATCTAATCATCTTTTCAGTAAATTTTATTCAAAACATGTTATTACATTCTAAATTGAAAGCAAACATTATTACAAGACACAAATACTACTTCCTGTTATCGATCTTTGACAAAGCAAGCGAGATCCACAGTCCTATTAACTTCATAAGACCTTCTGTGTTTGGCTTACTGATCTATCGCGTAACTTAGTCAAACGTTTGAAATTCAACAGCGCTTATTTTTAAAATGCAAGAATGTATTCATTCATTTCAAGGCTTTTTAATAATTATTCTCTGATTAATTCGCCTCGTTCTTTAAAGTAAAAGGCAATGTTGAAGGCTTCACGTCCAGCTTTAAATCGGTTTGTTGTGTTCGTTGTGTTTGTTGTGTTTTTGTATTGTTTAACGAGGGACATTAAGAAGTTTTCATTGTACTTACGTATTCTACAGTTAAACAAACAAATCTTTATCTACAAAAATAACTCTTTAGAATTCTTTTATCTTCAAACTGTGTGATTTTGATTGATTAATTTGGATCGAACATTAAGAGCAAATATTTACATACTGAGGTATATTTTGTGTAAATGCGTGAAATGAGTGTATCTAAACTGTCGTTTCTATTTTTGTGGGACAATTTTATTGTGTATTTTTTCCCCACCTGTTCTGCTCAGAAACAATCTAAAGAACAAACATACCTTTTATGTAGGATACATTTTATTCATACAAATCATCGAAACAGTTATAAAAGCCATCTTAGTAAGCACCAAGCACAAATTAAATGCAGAAAAAAGAAATACACTATATAATATGCATAATCACTAACAACAAACAACCATTCAGATACAGAGCAAATTTATTTCAATATGAAATAATTTCAACAAACAAGAAACTTATTACCATAAGAAAACTCATCACAAATAGGTTCCACTGCACAGTAATTCCTGCACAAGTGACATCACCACTGTAGGTGGAGAAGAAAGGATGCTCCTCAATTCCGCACGTGGTGTAACTGAGGGAAGCTATATAAATATTTTCTGCAGTATCTGCGAGTTCAGGTGTGCAAGAGTCACTTGTAATAAACTCAATACACGAAAGCAACTGTGCTAGAGCACTGAAAGAGAAAGAAAGTGATGAAACTACTCCATGAAATGTAAATCACAGTTTGAAGGTACATTGTAGTTTGAATGTAAACAAAGTTTTGCGAGTGACATTTGTGACTGATTGAATGAAATGTTATCATCACGATTCGACGCTTTATAAAATGGCAGCGGTCGATGTTTATAGAAACTGAACATTAACGCTTTGTTCACAGGTTGCCTTATAGCGGTAGTATGTGTTGTATATATACAGCGTGGAGCTGGATATTTAGAAACAGTATCACCCAAACGTTTCTTTAAATAATTATGTATTATTGTTTTCATTTATCTTCATAAAATGTGTTTTTCGAGTAAAAGATACCATACCAACATCAATGTGGTGCTTAAGAAATATAATTATGTATGATCTTACCTGCAGTAGGCGTCTTTGTATTGCTGATACTCATTAGCCGTGTAGAGACTTTGGGCGTTCTTAGAAGCATATGTAAAATTCTGTAGACATGAAATGTCGCTCCATTGACATTGAGTTAAGGCAGAAAGAGATTCTTCAAAAGAAATGAAAAATACATTGAATTCTTTTAAAGCAGTCACTGTGTTCTCTAATACATAGCTCGTTGTCTTAGTATTTTAAACATATTTATATATCACAGCACTAAAGGAACTGATAAGGGAGTGGGTTTGAAAAGAATTCTGAATTCAATGGTTTTTAGACTTTAGTGCCCCAAATTTTAATCACGAATCGAAAGCCGCATCCGTTCTAACCTTATGTATAATGTCCACACCAGCGTCTCCACATCAGTGATAATATATGCATTATAAGTTTAAATTCAAACATTTTTTATAATTCTGTCAGTCATTATTATTTTGTATTTAATTCCGACGATTTTGCACTAGAAGCACGAACAAAACAAGTATCTAATTTAGTAAAAACAAAATTGAATTATTAGTTTTGAACTGTTTCAATTCGTTAGACACAGAAATTGTTGCCTTTGATATGGATGATTTGTGAATAATTTCCCATGATCTTCATCACAATTCAGCAATTAAAAAGGGAAGAAGACGAAGTCAAATAAATCGTTGTTGTATAGTATAAAAGCAATGTTCATAGAAATTGTAAAATGTACAGCTGAGGAATTTCGAAAACGAAAAATTATCACTGACTGAACGCAAGGACTCGCTGAAAAATGCATTACCTACTCGTTTCAGATTCATCGATGTATCAAACCGAGAAAATACTTTAACACCTCTGTTACTATATACAACAGCCCGGTTTGCGAGATACTGCGCGACGTTTTGTGTCATTAGTAGTCTCCGGGGGCTTACTGCATAATCAATGATTAACTTCTAAACATTCGATGGCGACCATAGTTATAAATATAAATAAAAATATACATGGACTTATGGTACAGTTGTAACGCGCTGGACTAGTAATCCAAGGGTCGCGATTTCGACCCCCTGCTCCTCAACTACCATTGTTAATTGTCTTTCGGATTATACTGAAACCGATGTTTTATCGGAACTATACACTGAGCATGAGAACCAGGAGTGTCTCTTGTATAGTATACTTTCTGTATCTTGCACTAACCACCACAAACTAGAATAACTAAACTCTGCAGGGGGCGACGAGTACCGACGATAAATAAACTCAAATAGTAGTTATTCAACAAAGAGCTGGGTCACTGGTCCAGTGGTAGCGCGCTGGACAGCTAATCTGGTAAACTGGTACGGGTAGCGAGTTCGATTATCTGCACATCCACTAACATTACTAATTGTATTTCTAATTAAGACGTTTAATCTACGTCCCATGTGGAACCGGTACCGACGATAAACTCAGATAGAAATGTATATCCTTTTCAAATTATTCTTGCAAAACGCAGCATTCCGCAACCATTAAGGAGTAAGTACGCTCAATATATCATTTTTACTCTGCACGTTACACGGTGAAGAGATAGTATATACATGTCTCGCCCATTACACGATAAACAGATACAATATAGGCGATTTTATCGAATACGGCCGTATTTCTTTCGTTTTTCTTGAAAAACGCTAATACACATACAATTAAAGTGAACAAGCGTTGATAAAGTGTTTATGAGCTGCATATTATCAGGATTCTTCAAGCAAGCTGCGGAACTCAGTTCATGTCTATTTTTACAAGAAACTGGGTCCAAACTAAAAACTTAAACTTAGGTGTTTTGTCTATTATACACGTAAATGAATTGCAGAATTTACATTCTATACAAAAACATTAACAATGTCTTTTTTCTGGAAACAATACTTTACATAATTATATAGATTCTGGAGTATTATGATTTTCACAGACATTGGCTTTGAATTTTTCCGAACCAGTAAATAGATTGATTAATTTATTTTCGTGGAAACAAAATAAAACTCTTGCCTTACCGTTGTGGTTACTGCATACTGCCCGACTTGTGACTTTGAATACGTTCGGGTTGTACATAATAAACCGGTCCTGTTTGTAACAATCCTCGATAGCGTCAATATAGCATTGTATGTTACACTCGAGACTGGAATTAAAATGTTTGGTGTTTTTGTCTTTTACATGTTTTTTCAGTATCAGTTAATTAAGTAACAGGATTGAAAAAAAACAAGTTGGCTTTGCTGTAATTGCATTATTAAGCATAACATTTACCAAACAATGAATTGAAAGCCCAGCAAAACTCAAAAGTATTGATTTTTTTTTGCATAGAGATTCTGAGGAGTTGTCAAAAGTATACAAGAGCGCGAGTGACATAGGCTCATATCGCAATATGATGTAGCCTTGGTTGAGTTTTGTCTCCAAAATGGCTCAAATATACATACAATGGAATGGACAAGACAGGAAAATGTACTCACTCTTTGCAAAAGGTTGATAAATAGTCAAGTTCAGAGGCGTTGGTCAGATTGCTTAGAGATATCGTGAAGCATTTTCTCATTCTGGATTGTATTTGATTCACAGAACATCCCTGTGCAAAAGTTAGTGGTTATTACGTTGTAATACCTAAACAAAATAACTGTTTATCATGTAATACAAAGACACTTGCTTTTCTAGGGAACTTGACTTCTTTAACTCATTTTGATTGGCGTAATTTTTTGGAAGCTGTTTCTACATGTAGAAATACAATAAGTAACAATTTGTCGCTATAAAATATTAATAACATGAAGGAAAAGTGTTGCAATAACAATGCATAGCATCTTATCTAATTAAAACAGTTCTGTTGACGAATTAATGAAACATACCTTAATAAGATACACTCCGGTTAATAGCACCAATCCTATAGATTCAAAGGAATACATGATAATACTTTCTTTCTATTTAGAGTATATTTTTAAAAATAAAAATAAAGCCATTAACAAAGAAGGTGTTTCTCCTTAAACTTATGTATTAATGGGTGACACTCCATATATATATAAATATTTTGCTGTGAAAGAATAGTAAAAGCAAGTCTTACAGATACACGTGTACGGTAGTTTATCACTATGTGCTTACCAGTAGTTAATTGCTCTGTTAAACATGTACTACTGTAAAAAATTATTATTTTACCTGTTACAGGAGCAGTTCTTGAAAATATGAACATGGCTACTCCAGGGATGCTTTGTCAGAAAGGCTTACAGGCGTTGCCGAACTCGCTGAAAAGTTGATAAAGTCTGCAAATGGTTCTTTCAACTGAAGTTAAATACTAACTGAAACTTGATGCCGGTCATATTGTATCCTCACATAACAAATATATCTTACATATTATTAATTAACTTTTTTTCCAGTAAAGCTCCGTGGATAGCTCTTTCAATTACATGTTTTGTGTGGTGTGTTTGTGGTTTGCTCTTCTTAGTTAAAACCGTTAGAGACAGGTATTCGAGATTAATTATCTTAGTTTTTGGTACGCAAAAAGTAAATAGAGGTAAATAATAATAAAACATATATTGGAGTCTCACTTAAATTTACACTATGTTGTGCTAAACTTTAGGATGTATCAGTGGTCAACCGTTGCATCTGACTAGGACTTTCTGTATCCAAAAATTGACGCAGACAACATACATGACTTACATGTATACTTACATAAAACGTTTAGAGTTCGTTAATAAAATAGAAATAACTGATACATGTACATTTGTCTTGGAGAGAGCAGAAATGTTTCGCAGGCGGTTAAATTTTAGTTATGCCATAATAGTAAAAATAAGAAACCGTATGTTACTTGTTATCCCTTTAAATGTATCACAAGAATAATAAAGATTTTATATAGATAAAAATGTTGATCCAGACGCTCATAAGTAAAGCAAGCTGTTGCTGTTAGCAATGTGCGGTCAATATTTTAGCATTGTTGTAATGCTGTGCTACAGATGTTAAAATGATTTTAACTTTTGGTGTAATTGTTCTTGTGTGTCACTTATAACAGTCAGTAAAATGTAAAGCAAAGAAATATGGAATATAAGGAACTAAAACTGTTGGTACTTTGCATAACTTAGGTCGACTGAATGCAAAATCTCATTCTGAATTAGGACATTAAGTGAGAATATAAAACTTCGAGGGAAAAAAACATAGTTCTACATAAATGTATATGCATTTCTTACAGAAATACATAGCCGACGAATTGCCGTATTATCAGCGATGAATAGAGAACATTTTTTACATAATGCAGGACTCATCTTTAAAAAAAAAAACATGCAATACAATCACTTTAAACTTGATGTATTCTATAACAAAATGTAGGACTGCGAAAGAGTTTTGAAAAAAAAAAAAAGTAATTATCGAAATTTTCGTGCAAACAGCCTTTTGTAATTTGATATCAACTGGGTTTTCAAGACCTTCAATGTTTGAAAAACCAAACTTTTGTTCTATTTAATATGCAGAATCGGTTAAGAGCTGGTATGATATTCCAGAAAAAGAGACTCAAAACAGCGTAATCAAATCAATTTTCATATACTACTTGAAAAAAGTTTAAAGCATAAATTAATGAATAAATAAAAAATTATAAAAATATATTTATACATATATATGAAATACACATACATACCTCAACAAAGTTGTGCAACATCTTGCTCACAGCTGTTTGTTAGACGGCGAATGAATAAATATCTTGGACTATCCAGATAGGATACACACTCATAAAGAAGCTTGATTGATCAATGTCTGCCATTAGCATGAAAGAAAGGAAAAGACAGCCACGCTATTCTTAATCATTTAGGGGGAAACGTCGTTCAAACTTGTGTCCCTGTGATTCGTTTTGTTTTGACTTGTTTTTATCATTGTCAACTATATATGTTTGAAAACTGTAATAATTTTCAGTGTCTGATTGAACCATCGGTATCCTGAAGAAAGATTTTTTTTGCGAGTACTCTTAAAACTTCCTTTTATTTTTCCGTTTTACGGGTTTATCTAATATTAATTCTCGAGCAATAGTTAAAATGAATACCTTAAACACTTAAACTGACGATAAGTTATGAAGAACAATTTGCAAATGAAGTAGTGAACGATTGAGATAGGATAATTACATCGATATAATTTCCAAGAAAGGTAATCTTCGAAATTTTATATAACGAGTTTTAACGGGTGACGTTTCAGCGAGTTTCATAATCTATGCCTCAGTAGGACCTGGATATGGTGGATGATTTCTGCCATATCGTGTTCTCGTATCGGTGGGTTTGAGAGGGCGCCGTCACGACAGTACACCAACACGCCATAACTTTTCTTGGGCGTATCTGCGCGCTAAAATATCGTTCTGGCGTGTCGGCGTGCTGGCAACTTTTAAGACGCGCCTGAACGAATTAACGATAGAGAAAGGGCGCCAATATAGGGTTAACGCACGTTTTTTCGTGTTATAACATCTGCAGAATCCCGAGGGCTGGTTGGTGCCCGAGCCCGTAGGGCGAGGACACCAAGATATCCCGAGGGATTCTGCAGATGTTATGATACGAAAAACGTGCTTTAACGCTAATCTAGCATAAAATGATCTAGAAAAGACATGTTTACGAAAAAAAAAAATAATAATAGTACAGTCGCCTTTAGGTTGTTATGGATACGTGTTTTAAATATGCGTTCCAGGGCGACACGTCAACATGTTTCAACCTGTCGAGCGGCCATCTTGAAACTTAAAAAGTATCGCCTCACCGCTGGATCTGGATTTAATCAGATAATGTGGACAAGGCCAGCCATTGATTTTATCAATAATCATGAATGTTTCGTCTACGTTCCTACCTGCAAAGTTACATAAACTGCCGATTTGGGGCAAAAAAAGACGGATCAGCGTCCATTATATACAAAGGCCCTATAACGCGCATAACTGAAATCAGGTTATAACAGCGCATGAGCGCGAGAATTTCCTTGTTAACACACCTTTTTGCTCTCGTTAAAACATAGGCAAAACGGGCAAAAACAAGCGATTTTATGCTAGAATACGATATTTTCATACCCGAAACAACGCCAAGACGATAGTTAAATGTATCATTCTGGCGACCCTCTTTTAGCGTGTCGGCGTACTGTTGTGATTAAATCTAAATGACTGCAACTTGGATTAACACATTTTTATAACTGAACGGTTGATGCACTGTTTAAAAATATATATAGTAATTGAGAGGAAAATTGACAAAACTACTTCACCCACCCTACAAATGACAACAATATATAAAAAAAGACGACTGTTTTAATAATCAGCATATTACATAACAAGTGTTTATGTCAATAAATAAATTAGGTTTAATTTCGAAGCGATCTTGGTATCATATAAAAGTTCTATACAGAGCAAATAAATTCCATTTTTGAAGTATGATAGATAGGTAAACAAAGCTCTGTTGACAAGTGGAGCATATTATGGACTTCAAAAAGTAATGAGATGTAGAATTTGAAAAGAAAAGTTTAAAAGAGACTAATACGAATTAAAGGGACGAAGTAACATTCCATTTTAATTCTATGAAATATATCAGCAGCAGCATTTAAGCTGAACTTAGAGCTATCACTAAAGGTGATTCATACCCCACCTCTCAACTTGACACTAAATAAGGGTTAATATAAGTATTCGGAATGCACACCTATAATGCCCACTTCTTTTCAACTTTATTGATCACTGAAGTTGATTAATATCCCCTAAATATCGCCTTGTCACAGAAATATGGCAACCACAAGAAAACAAAGGCCACATAAAAGATGTATTAAAATTGTTTAATTTAAGGGTGAAGAAAACTGATTTCATCCTTAAAGTTTGTGCAAGAACCTAGTTTATCATTGGAGAATGAGTTTAGTTATATGGTTTTGTGAATGTTTAGTCTAGTAACAAGTTTGCAACAACAAAACAGAAATTTAAAGTATCCAGTAAGGCTTTACTGCACTTTTTCAAGGCAGTGACTGAAACTTTGATATAAAAGTAGGTTAGGAATTATCCACTATGTGAAATTTCAGTTTTAATTTTAAAAAAAGTTTATAAGTACAGTAAACCCCGTATTAATGGTCACCGTAATTAAGCAGCGAATACAAATCAGTCCAAATTGACCACTGATATAGTAAATACACCTACAGTCATCAGGCACTCAATTCTGAATGGAAAATAAGACCACATAAAATGGAAACGGAGGATGACTTTACTGAAGGAGATTAAATGCAGATGATAATTTCGTGCAGCACATTAAATTAAGTGTTCATAAAAGGGGAATGACATTACATAATAATGAATGATAAACGCAAATGGTATGTTAGTGCAGCACACAGAAATGGCAACTAATTTGGAGAAATGATAAAACAGCCCATTCCAAATGTATAATTATATATTGGAGGAAGATTTTATGGAAGTAAGATTGGATGCATGAAGTTCGGCACCAAGGCGAGAACGTAGCCACCTATTCAAGCTGTGTTCAGTTTTATATACTGGTATGAGAAAACAAATACTTAAGATAATGTAACTAGTGTAGGAATATTTACAGTACAGTAAAAATATCTGAGGTAATGAATGAAAGTTCATTCATCATTGAATTTAACTTGAATTGTGCCATGTAATCTAAAATGCAATGTGTAAATTTAAAGTGATTGAACCAGTTTTTGCAAAATTGAAGTAAAAAAGGGATCATAAGAAAATGGTGGAAAATACTCATGTGTATCAAAAATTATTTCAAACCATCGCCTTTTAAGGAGATAACATTTGGAAACCGTCTTTTTTTGCAAAATTGAAGATGAAAAGGGGACATAAGTTAAACACACACACACACACACACACACACACACACTTCACTGACTTTGCATGTAACTAACACGGAAAAATGTGAGTCTAACCCTGTTCCTAGAACAAGGGCGTCCATATTTCTATCGAAAATGTGTGATACACGTTATATTTAAGAGCTACATCTAAATAGTAAAAACAATTTAATACAAACACACTATATCTGAAAAGCACGTACACATGAGAAAGTTTGTAAAGTGTTTCCAACAGTAATTGCTATAGAACAAGAAGTAAATCGTGCGCGGCAAAATAATGACTGCTTTCCCGTTTATCTAGACCTTATACTCCTATTAATATTAAGTTGGACAGTGATGCAAAATCTACTAATAATGTCACCAACAATGTCAGACAAATTTTCATCAGAAGAGGACGAGTCTTTTACAATATTATTACAGCTAATGTTACTGAAACGGCTGACAGTATCCCAAAAATGTGCGACAAAACAGTAGAGCTTCCACAAGTGACGTCATGCCCATACATGGTAAAGAAGGCGTGGCTTTGCGTCTCACACTTTGAGTAGCTATATGATGTGAGGAAAATGTCCTTGTACAAGCTGCCTTGTTGCAAAGTGCAGCCGCTTATAGTGGTGTCAGTAAGACAGACCTTCAGCGTTGTCAACAAACTGTAAGAAAAAATAGTAATATGTCTTGCTGATATAGCAGTGTTTAGTTTTTCTTCAAATAAATATCTAAACAATAAAAGAATAACTTTTCTGTATTTAAAACTAGTTTTGCATTTATATATAATGATGCTATAAGCATCATGAATTTCTATAGAACAATTTGTTTTTATACAAACAAAATAGTGAAAATAATAATGTGTGAAATCGCCGTTATCAATGAAGCATTACATCAACATATATTGTTTACATTCACAAACCTGCAATATAGTTGTCTGTATTCCGCAAAGTTCCCATCAGTAAAGAGTGGTTGGACGTCATTTGTTAATGTTGACACAAATGACGTCAAACAAGAGCTGTCGTCAAACTGACATGTTTTAATTGCTAATATTGTTTCTGAAATAAAGAATTCGGGAAAAATGCGTTAATCACGTAAAGTTTAGTTTTTGTGAAAACAAGGAGCTTCAAAGAACCAATGTCTTCGTTAAAAAAAAACAAGGACACGGAGTAAAGTTAAGCTTAACTAAGTTTAAAGACGCACTGAGTGGCAGGGTTTGAATTTAATTAGCATAAGGGTTTCATTCACATCATGTTAAAGTAATAACTTCTCAACGAAGAGTCGATGTACAAAAGAACTGATTACAACTAAGTCGTCAAATGGAGATAATTGAAAATGGATAGAAAGAGTTAGGAGTCATGGTAACAACTTCAGCCTGACTAACTTAAAATAGAAAACTTTGTCCTAGAAATCACAATAAAACCTTTACATATTGGTGTCTATGACAGAAGCATCAACTGTGAACTTGACCCTAGAAGCACAAAATAGGTACTTGCTCGTGACATATCTTCTTGATATAGGACAGAACTGTATGAAGCAATATGTAAAGAAAATATGAATGCTGAAGCTACTTAAGTAAACACAATTGTTATTACAAGATACATCATGGCTTCCTAAAGAGGCAACCGAGCACATATATTTAAGCAGCTGGCGTATTGACAGTCAGACTGAGAGATAGACTGATGCCACTGAAATTGTTAACATTGTTGTTGGTGGTGATATTTTACTGTTCTTGTTTTTAACCATTTGAATAAATTACCTTTTTAGAAAGGAATACGAGTGTAAATATTCTTTTTCCAACGGCACCCAAAGCATTCATTAAACTTTTGAATAGTACTTAAACCGGCAACTGATTTTTTTCTATTTATTCATATCTTGTGCTGAAAACGTGACCACATTGATTAACCAAGTTGATTGTTTCGTTGCTGTAGATTTGTTTATTACATTTGTATTTTAATATGATGTTTACTAATCGGGACTAGCTTTAACTTTAATCAGTCTACATCAAAACCTTTCCCTACAAGACTTACCTGTGAGGTTGTCACAATAGGCCCTACTGGAAACTTTATAGGTCTCTGAATCAAGAGTGAAGAACTGGTCGTTCGTGTAACATTCCCCGACAGAGTTTATATAGCACTGAATATTACACTCGACGCTTTAAAACAATAAAAACATTGAATATTACACCCGTAAATACAGAATGACAAAAGCTCTGACTACTATTAAATATATAAGCAGAGAGGCTGTTTTCTTTATGTAGAACAATTCTTTGATCCTTTAGTAAAAGTGTTGGTGCTAATAGAAATACATTTATGAAAAACGGTACAATGAAGTTTGAGATTGACAATGTAAGCTCATTTAAAAAGACTGTAAAGGGATATTTTGGTACGATCGAGGTGAGCTTAATTTTATAAGTATAAATCATCGTCATAATATTAGTATTTCTGTGGGTCTAGAGTTCTCCTAAAACATTTTTCCTATGTTCATGTTTTTACATTTGTTTTCTCCAAATGTTGAGAGTTAATTCTGACAAAGAATGTAATGTGTAATTGTCACTAAGAAATTTTTTTCAAATATTGTGACTTTTTTCCTAAATCAGTTATTTCAAGCAATGACAGTTTAACTTAAATATGAAAAAAGTTGTTCGAGATTGCTTAGAAAAATCTATATAAGTATTTCTTTGAGTGAAATCGATCCCCAGTATCGCGGGATTATCGATGTTGAAGAACTGATATCGACCGAATGTGTCACTTTTCTAAGATGGATAATAAATCCTCTGTCTGACAAAATCAACAGGGCAACCATTATTTTTTTACCAAGTCGCCAATAAACAGTTTGCATTAGCTGGCAACTGTTGTTTGCTTTTTTCAGAAAGCACCTTCAAAGCTCAGCGGACATTTGTATCCCATTATATTCATACACTAGCCATTTAACACTTGATTAATTATAAATTCGAAAACGGGCGTTACGTTTTCAGCTGAGCCTCTAATATCAGTGATGCTTTTTATCACGAATCCTATGACCGTGTTTAATGAAAAAATATGTTATTTTAGATTTGAAAACGAACAGAAATAAATATGTAGTATAGTAAAAACTTACTCGTCGCAATATTCCGTCAGGACTGATTCGACCGTAGATGAGTTAACGGATTCCAGTGATATACACTTTCCTAGACTTGACAATATAGTTGGAAAAGAGCAGCCCTTCATGTGAAAAAGAAAAAACAACAATAAAGCTATTCAAATGAAAGATAGGGATGTAAGAAATAGCGGTTTTGATAACGACTGAGCAAGCCTTATTTACGTTTAGTATTTGAAAGGTATAATCTTCGTTTGTATATACATAACAACAGAATGCTTACATTCAAAATGTGAATTGCGAAATCATAAAAGTACGTGGAAATATTCTTGCCATGTGAAAATAAACTACAGTACGTGCACAGATCGAACCAAGTACCAACTATCAACCACCGAGATAACAAAAGAATACAGGAAAAGAAAACAAATACTTTACCATTGTATTAGCTTGAGATGTAGTTTCAGACTGTTGTGGGAAAAACGTTGTAGATGATGACTGCACAGATGTAGAGGACGGAGAAGTTGATGTTGATATAATTGATGAAAAGGTTGTTGTTGTTGCCATTGATGATGATGGTGTTGGGGATGATGATGATACTATTTCTGATGTTGGATATGTTGCTGCTGTTGATGTTGTTGTTGATGTCGTTGTTGTTGATGTAGATGATGTTGTTGTGGTTGATGTTGATGATGTTGTTGATGTTGATGATGTTGTTGATATTGATGATGATGTTGATGTTGTTGGTGTATACGATAATGTTGATGATGTTGCTGCTGCTGATGTTGTTGGTGGTGGTGTAGATGATGTTGTTGTGGTTGATGTTGATGATGTTGTTGATGTTGATGATGTTGTTGATATTGATGATGATGTTGATGGTGTTGGTGTATACGATAATGTTGATGATGTTGCTGCTGCTGATGTTGTTGGTGGTGGTGTAGATGATGTTTTTGTGGTTGATGTTGATGATGTTGTTGGTGTAGACGATAATGATGACGACTGAAACTGTGTAGGTAATGTTGAAACTGACGTAGAGTTTGTCGTGGAGTTTGTCGTAGAGTTTGTCGAAGGACTTAGCGTGTAAGGGTTTACACAGTTTATCGATCCATTATACGTAGCAAAATACGCGTGGTTCTGTTCGCTTCCGCATTGTGAAAGGGATGTAGAAACTATCAGAATACTTCTGTAAAAGTCTCCAATCTCCGATGTGCAGTTTGCTGTTGCTTCATTGCTTATACAGCTCTTCTGTAGGCTGGTGTAACTGTTAAAAGAATGTTTTATTTTCTGAAACACTCTCATCAATGAAGTA
Organism: Cyclina sinensis; assembly: GCA_012932295.1. NCBI lineage: Eukaryota > Metazoa > Mollusca > Bivalvia > Venerida > Veneridae > Cyclina > Cyclina sinensis. Next base: position 46,700,652 of record JAAONU010000001.1, on the reverse strand, counting down.
CAAATAAGCAATGTTACTAATGTCTTACTTACTGGCTTGTATTTATTACAAAGACTAACTTCGAGTGATCTGAATTAGATGTTATAATAATTTACCAAATAAAACCGTCACAAAGCAGTTTATTTTTAAGTTTATTTGCAAAACCACGCGAAATATTCTAATAATTCTTTATATCACAATAAAAAAGCAACTCTTTTGTATTCTCCTATATAACGCAGTAGCTATTTTCCTTCAGTCATTTACAAGAGACTGTCAACTTATGGCAATGAAAGTCACAGACTCTCTGCAATCAATGTTTATATAAAATGGACCTGAACTGTGAAATGAAATAAAAACTCCATGCCATAAGGATTGATCGATTTGCATTACCAATGTATTTCACATGTTTATGCCTTCTGTTTTTATATAAGTAAATTCTTTCAATACAAATATTAACTGAAAAACGCCTTACTTGCAATACGCCTCTTTGTAATTAGCGTAGTCTGAATTATTATAATAACTGACTGCATCCAGAAGAACATTCGGTGCATTTGACTCAAAAAGACATGTTGTGTTGTATGGCTGACATTCGATCAAAGAAGCAACTGTACGAAAAATAAAATGGTAAAATTTAGTGCAATGCCTATGGCAAAACACTGACTTACGTTCCTTCCTAAAAATGTTTTATTATCTCAGATTTTGTTTTACGAGTACAGAAAAACACAAACGCTGCAAACATGCAGCTTACCAATGATTGTTCAATAAAGATTCGATTGTTTACATAAAGTTTAAATCTAAGATGCTAAAAACCTAATTATTAAACAGTTAAGTTCTTCCCAAAGAAAGGAAGTCTAATATATAACGTTATACAAAATCGAATTCTTCAAATCGAATTCGTCAGCCAGTGATTTCAGTTACATTAATATTAACGTTTTTGAAATAAAAAAAATACAGTTGTTATTGTTTTAATGGTGATAATCTTATACATTTGCTGTCTAAATTCGAAAAACTATGTAGTTAAGTAAAGGATGTTACCATTAATGTTGAAATTCTCACACGACGCTCTGTAATTGACTTTCATCACATTGATATCGTATGTTAAATACTTGTCCAGAAGGTAACAGTCACCAATGACATCAGACATGCACTGCAGGAAACACTCAATACTGCAGACAATATCAAAATCAGTTATCAAAAAAACATTTTTATAAGGAATTCAAACATGAAATAAAATATTAGAAAACAAGTTCATATAGTCAATGGCCCTCACTGCTACAGATAAAAATTGATACGAAAAGCATTAGAACACTCGGTATTGTGGTGGGAAAATAATACAAATGATATGACAAAAGGGAAGGAAAAACAGGACCAAGCTTAACAACAACTGAAACGATGAAATATAAGCATCGTCAATGAAATTCAAATATTGCAACACTCCATGATACTGCTAAAAAATGAAATACAAACTTCTAGAATTAACAATATGGCCAAACAACAGAATTGTATAATAAATAGTCTACAGTGATTATGCAAAAAAGTATGTATTTGTACAAATTCAAATATGGGAGCATGGAAAAAGATGGATTCTGTCATTTCATAAAAACGTAACACGTTTAAAGAAAGAAAATTAAATTAAAACAGTTTGATAATGATGAAAGTTCACTGTGTTTTTGGGAATACCAAAAATGTAATTATAATATTTTAAGAGTTCGTTTGATATATTTAATTAGTGGCACATTTATTTCGTGCATCCTTTGAATCGTGAATTCGGGTATGTAAAGAAAGCGCAGTTAAGAAGTGATGTTCGAGGGCTACGCATTGTATCAAAAGATACAACCACCCGTCCCACACTCTAGAAGATGCTTTGCGGGGGCAAATTATTTCTGATTTAATTCTAGATTTATTGTCTGTTGCTTACGTTAGGACTCTTTACTAAACGTTGAATTTAGATTATCACTTATCTTTCCCATCACTGGTGATATGTCACTGTTTTTATTGTTTATTTCACAGATTGCGAATGATTGAACATGTACCTTAAGACATTCTATGGACGTCTGCTTTTGCCATTTATGTTTATGAGTTGTATTGATCTTGAAATAATCATAAGGCTTATACCCTAATTAAGTCTTGTTCTGTCTTTTTTCCAGACATGAAACTTTTTATATGTGATAAATGATTTATTTTCGTTTGAACAAACGAACAAAAAAATAAGTACATACATACATTTTACTATGAATCGGCAGATTTTAGATATATGCTTCTGAATATTAGAGTTTAGTAAACAGGAATAAATCGCTATGCCAAATTACGAATAATAGCTTGAAGTTCTGGTCGGCTTACAGGCAAGCAAAAAGGCTTTCTTTTCAACAAAGAGGGACACCATGGCTACGGCTACGGTATTTCCTAACAAAAAGCCCATGTTTTACCTGATGAATTTCATTTTATTACCTATTTCAACTTACTTTTTACAGATCTGTTGCCATGTGTCGTTCAAATCTACATACGCCACGGGTGTATATATACTGTAGCATTTCGCAAGGTCGTCTTCAACAGTCGAACAGTTGTTTGCCAATTGGGCTGTTGGGGAAGAAGATGATATTGTTGTTGATGATGATGATATTGATGGTGTTTGTGATGATGATGGTGATAATGTTGACGACGATGGTTTTGTTACTGGCGTTGATAGTGTAGCTGTTGATGTTGATGAGGACGACTGTGATTGTGTAGGTAATGTTGGTGGTGGTTTTGCGACTGTAGTTGAAGAATCAGATGTTGATGCTGATTGTGAGGAGGATGAAGATGTTGTCTCTGTTGTTGAGGAATTCAGCTGTGGTACTATCGTAGTGTTTGTAGTTATAAAGTCTGCGTTAACTGAAGTCGAGTCTGTCGAAGGACCAAGTGTGTAAGGGTTTACACAGTTTGTCGATCCATTATACGTAGCAAAATACGCGTGGTTCTGTTCGCTTCCGCATTGTGAAAGGGATGTAGAAACTATCAGAATACTTCTGTAAAAGTCTCCAATCTCTGATGTGCAGTTTGCTGTTGCTTCATTGCTTATACAGCTCTTCTGCAGGCTGGTGTAACTGTTAAAAGAATGTTCATGAATGAAGTACAAATAAGCAATGTTACTAATGTCTTACTTACTGGCTTGTATTTATTACAAAGACTAACTTCGAGTGATCTGAATTAGATGTTATAATAATTTACCAAATAAAACCGTCACAAAGTAATTTATTTGCAAAACCACGCGAAATATTCTAATAATTCTTTATATCACAATAAAAAGCAACTCTTTTGTATTCTCCTGTATAACGCAGTAGCTATTTTTCTTCAGTCATTTACAAGAGACTGTCAACATATGGCAATGAAAGTCACAGACTCTTTGCAGTCAATGTTTATATAAAATGGACCTGAACTGTGAAATGAAATAAAAACTCCATGCCATAAAGATTGATCGATTTGCATTACCAATGTATTTCACACGTTTATGCCTTCTGTTTTTATATAAGTAAATTCTTTCAATACAAATATTAACTGAAAAACGCCTTACTTGCAATACGCCTCTTTGTAATTAGCGTAGTCTGAATTATTATAATAACTGACTGCATCCAGAAGAACATTCAGCGCATTTGACTCAAAAAGACATGTTGTGTTGTATGGCTGACATTCGATCAAAGAAGCAACTGTACGAAAAATAAAGTGGTAAAATTTAGTGCAGTGCCTATGGCAAAACACTGACAAATCGTCCTAAAAGATAAAAATGCTTGGAAGAAAAATACAATGAAATGGAATTAGAAATGAATGATGTAAAAGTGCAAACCGGTTGTAGTTAATCGATTGTAGTAAAATGTGTTTCCAAATATACTAAAAAGGGCAATATGTTATTTCTTATATGTCTCTTATTCAAAATCAAACATGTGTGGAATAAAAAAATATTTAATTTTAATTATATTATTTGTACACATTCAGTTACATATAACTTTCGTCTTATAAAATTACACCAATACTATAAGACACTTTATACCTATAACAATCTGTACTTCAGTGCGAATTCGAATTCGTCAGCCAGTGATTTCAGTTACATTAATATTAACGTGTTTGAAATAAAAAAAAATACAGTTGTTATTGTTTTAATGGTGATAATCTTATACATTTGCTGTCTAAATTCGAAAAACTATGTAGTTAAGTAAAGGATGTTACCATTAATGTTGAAATTCTCACAAGACGCTCTGTAATTGACTTTCATCACATTGATATCGTATGTTAAATACTTGTCCAGAAGGTAACAGTCACCAATGGCATCAGACATGCACTGCAGGAAACACTCAATACTGCAGACAAATATCAAAATCAGTTATCAAAACACATTTTTATAAGGAATTCAAAAATGAAATAAAATATTAGAAAACAAGTTCATATAGTCAATGGCCCTCACTGCTACAGACAAAAATTGATACGAAAAGCATTAGAACACTCGGTAGTGTGGTGGGAAAATAATACAAATGATATGACAAAAGGGAAGGAAAAACAGGATATTTTTTTAATATAAATGACCAAGCTTAACAACAACTGAAACGATGAAATATAAGCATCGTCAATGAAATTCAAATATCGCAACACTCCTTGATATTGCCAAAAAATGAAATACAAACTTTTAGAATTAACAATATGGCCAAACAACAGAATTGTATAATAAATAGTCTACGGTGATTATGCAAAAAAAATATGTATTTGTACAAATTCAAATATGGGAGCATATGGAAAAAGATGGATTCTGTCATTTCATAAAAACGTGACACGTTTAAAGAAAGAAAATTAAATTAAAACAGTTTGATAATGATGAAAGTTCACTGTGTTTTTGGGAATACCAAAAATGTAATTACAATATTTTAAGAGTTGGTTTGACAGATTTGATTAGTGGCACATTTATTTCGTTCATCCTTTGAATCGTGAATTCGGGTATGTAAAGAAAGCGCAGTTAAGAAGTGATGCTCGAGGGCTACGCATTGTATCAAAAGATACAACCACCCGTCCCACACTCTAGAAGATGCTTTGCGGGGGCAAATTATTTCTGATTTAATTCTAGATTTATTGTCTGTTGCTTACGTTAGGACTCTTTACTAAAGGTTGAATTTAGATATAGAGGATATTTGTTTGTTTTTGTAGAAGATGAGAATTTATTTCATCGAGTGAACACCATATGTGATATTTTCACGAGTGGCGCAGCCACGAGTGAAAATATCAACATATGGTGTTCACGAGATGAAATAAATTCCCATCTTCCACTAAAAAACAAACAAATTTTCTTTTTATTTTATGCCAACACGTCAAAAATGGGTATTTTATGACATTTTTAATCAGGGCCTTCAATAAATTCCCCATGGTGAGCCCCAAATCAGTTAATGCGTACTTTGGTTACTCCGCACAAAGAAAGTGCAGACAATCTCCAATACATATGATAACTTTACTTCTGCTGAAATAAACTGAATACACTTTCATCAAATAACTTTTTTTTTCTCTACACAGTTTATCAATATTTATTGTATTTTAGCCATACATACTTTAATTATAAAAGCGGATTAATACCGAGTAATATTCAATGCAATCAATTGAATTGAAAGTCGGCCATATTGGATATTGTCCATGTGAGTTATGTAAACAAATCAGACATTTTAAATAATTTATGGCGAATTTCATCATTGTTCACAACTAGTTAGGCTCAGGAATTCAATATTATAATTGGATTTAACAAGGTAAATAAATTTCACTCGCTGTCACAGTCTGAAATACAGCGGATTCTCTTGTATTTACGTGATGGGGAAATTCCTGAAGTTTCATCAAGCAGTAGTTCCGGCACAAACAGTGGATTATCAAAATGGTAATTTCACTGATTCAAAACAGTGGATTATCACTTTTATCTCACTGATATTTCCCTATATTTCATTGGTAGGCATAAAATGATATCACTTATCTTTCGCATTACTGGTGATATGTCACTGTTTTTATTGTTTATTTCACAGATTGCGAATGATTAAACATGTACCTTAAGACATTCTATGGACGTCTGCTTTTGCCATTTATGTTTATGAGTTGTATTGATCTTGAAATAATCATAAGGCTTATACCCTAATTTAGTCTTGTTCTGTCTTTTTTCCAGACTTGAAACTTTTTATATGTGAAAAATGATTTATTTTCGTTTGAACAAACGAACAAAAGAAAACGTACATACATACATTTTACTATGAATCGGCAGATTTTAGATATATGCTTCTGAATATTAGTAAACAGGAATAAATCGCTATGATAAATTACGAATAATAGCTTAAAGTTCTGGTCGGCTTACAGGCAAGCAAAAAGCTTTCTTTTCAACAAAGAGGGACACCATGGCTACGGCTACGGTATTTCCTAACAAAAAGCCCATGTTTTACCTGATGAATTTCATTTTATTACCTATTTCAACTTACTTTTTACAGATTTGATGCCATGTGTCGTTCAAATCTACATACGCCACGGGTGTATATATACTGTAGCATTTCGCAAGGTCGTCTTCAACAGTCGAACAGTTGTTTGCCAATTGGGCTGTTGGTGAAGAAGATGATATTGTTGTTGATGATGATGATATTGATGGTGTTTGTGATGATGATGGTGATAATGTTGACGACGATGGTTTTGTTACTGGCGTTGATAGTGTAGCTGTTGATGTTGATGAGGACGACTGTGATTGTGTAAGTAATGTTGGTGGTGGTTTTGCGACTGTAGTTGAAGAATCAGATGTTGATGCTGATTGTGAGGAGGATGAAGATGTTGTCTCTGTTGTTGAGGAATTCAGCTGTGGTACTATCGTAGTGTTTGTAGTCATAAAGGTTGCGTTAACTGAAGTCGAGTCTGTCGAAGGACCAAGTGTGTAAGGGTTTACACAGTTTATCGATCCATTATACGTAGCAAAATACGCGTGGTTCTGTTCGCTTCCGCATTGTGAAAAGGATGTAGAAACTATGAGGGTACTTCTGTAAAAGTCTCCAATCTCTGATGTGCAGTTTGCTGTTGTTTCATTGCTTATACAGCTCTTCTGCAGGCTGGTGTAACTGTTAAAAGAATATTTTATTTTCTGAAACACTGTCATCAATGAAGTACAAATAAGCAATGTTACTAATGTCTTACTTACTGGCTTGCATTTATTACAAAGTCTAACTTCGAGTGATCTGAAGTAGATGTCATAATTATATACCAAATAAAACTGTCACAAAGCAGTTTATTTTTAAGTTTATTTGCAAAACCACGCGAAATATTCTAATAATTCTTTATATCACAATAAAAAAGCAACTCTTTTGTATTCTCCTATTTAACGCAGTAGCTATTTTCCTTCAGTCATTTACAAGAGACTGACAACATATGGCAATGAAAGTCACAGACTCTTTGCAGTCAATATTTATATAAAATGGACCTGAACAATGAAATGAAATAAAAACTCCATGCCATAAGAATTGATCGATTTACATTACCAATGTATTTCACATGTTTATGCCTTCTGTTTTTATATAAGTAAATTCTTTCAATACAAATATCAACTGAAAAAAACACCTTACTTGCAATACGCCTCTTTGTAATTAGCGTAGTCTGAATTATTATAATAACTGACTGCATCCAGAATAACATTCAGCGCATTTGACTCAAAAAGACATGTTGTGTTGTATGGCTGACATTCTATCAAAGAAGCAACTGTACGAAAAATAAAGTGGTAAAATTTAGTGCAGTGCCTATGGCAAAACACTGACAAATCGTCCGAAAAGATAAAAATGCTTGGAAGAAAAATACAATGAATTGGAATTAGAAATGAATGATGTAAAAGTGCAAACCGGTTGTAGTTAATCGATTGTAGTAAAATATGTTTCCAAATATACTAAAAAGGGCAATATGTTATTTCTTATATGTCTCTTATTCAAAATCAAACATGTGTGGAATAAAAAAATATTTAACTTTAATTATATTATTTGTACACATTCAGTTACATATAACTTTCGTCTTATAAAATTACACCAATACAATAAGACACTTTATACCTATAACAATCTGTACTTCAGTGCGAATTCGAATTCGTCAGCCAGTGATTTCAGTTATATTAATATTAACGTGTTTGAAATAAAAAAAATACAGTTGTTATTGTTTTAATGGTGATAATCTTATACATTTGCTGTCTAAATTCGAAAAACTATGTAGTTAAGTAAAGGATGTTACCATTAATGTTGAAATTCTCACAAGACGCTCTGTAATTGACTTTCATCACATTGATATCGTATGCTAAATACTTGTCCAGAAGGTAACAGTCACCAATGGCATCAGACATGCACTGCAGGAAACACTCAATACTGCAGACAAATATCAAAATCAGTTATCAAAACACATTTTTATAAGGAATTCAAAAATGAAATAAAATATTAGAAAACAAGTTCATATAGTCAATGGCCCTCACTGCTACAGACAAAAATTGATACGAAAAGCATTAGAACACTCGGTAGTGTGGTGGGGAAATAATACAAATGATAGCTGATACGTCTTTTAAAAACTGGTACGGTTAAATATAAAGCAACATCAAAGAAACTTAAATATCACAACACCACTCCATGATACTGTCAGAATTTCAGAAGAATCAACGATATAGACAAATAAATGAGTTGTTATATAAATATTCTACAATAATAAGGTGTGGCAAATTCTTTATTTCAACAAATTCAAAAATAATGAATGAAATGGAATCTACCATTTTATAAAATCATGACATGTGTGAAGAAAAAAAAATAAATGAAAACAGTTTTATAATGATTAAGTTCAATGATATACTTGCGAATATCAAAGTATACATTTTGTACTTTTTTTAACGTTGAATCGGCAGATTTCAGAGATATGCTTCTGAATATTAAATATTGGCAAACCAGGAATCATCATGTCCAAATGCAATTACAAATAACAGTTTAAAGTTTGGGCGCCTACTATATAGGCAAAATACAAACTTTCTTTTCAACATAGAGGGAAATTTCGGCTATGGTAACGGTATCTCCTAACTAAAAAAAAAACTCTTTAAAAGACGCTATGAATTTTATCTTTTATTGTCAGTTATTTCAACTTACTTTTCACAGTTTTGTTGCCATGTGTTGTTCGGATCCACATACGCTACGGGTGTGTATATACTGTAACACGTGGCAAGGTCATCTTCAACTGTCGAACAGTTGTTTGCCGATTGGGCTACTGAACAACCAAACATAAAACTGCTCAACACTGTAACTACCAAATGAAAAATTCAAATGAAAAAGTTCATGTAATAATAATCATTACGATTAGCTGATTGAAAACTGCCTTTTAGATTTTGTAGAATCATCGACACCTGATTAATTTCGTTGTTTGGGGGTTTTTTTGTTGGTTTTTTTTGTGCCTTTTTATCAAAATTTTCAAAGGATGTTATTGGCTGCGGTGTGAATTTCAAAAACTATAAACTTTCTAAGTGATCTGAGTTCAACAGCCCAAGTTCACTGTTTTATCTTTTCTATCAAGAAAGCTTCCCATTCCTTACATGACCCGTCAACGAAGCTATCATTACGCAAAAAAACGATTCAAGAAGTGAAATGGACTAAGATGTACATTATTTGTTCGAAAGTCGGAGTTCAGCTGCAAAGCGTCTCTCTCTCTCTCTCTCTCTCTCTCTCTCTCTCTCTCTTAATACTAGACCACGACTTCTATACTAGAATACATTTTTGATTACAAATCATTTATTACCAATGATCCATGGTGCGACAGGTCTCATAGTGCCAACTGGAACAGCTGAAAAATATCTAGATCCGTTAGAAAAATAAATTATCGATGAAAAAAGACTATTTTCAAACACAATTCTTCGAATTTTAAGCATTGATTGCTTACATTCAATTACTTTTCTTATAAATGCTGTATCTCTTGAGAGTCAAAGGCAGAGATAGTTGGTGTTTTACGGATGTGTACAAGTGAACAGCGCACATTAGAGTTTTAAGTCTGTGCTGTTTTCGTTAATTTTAACTCCTGTTCATAAACTGAATTCCTGTTCGATCCTGTTCGACCTACTGAAAATTCATTAAGTGGTTCTCATAAATTTATAAATACAGTTTTTTCCAAAACTTTCTGCAACTTCCAGTATGACTGGTGGTTTTTGTAAACAATCTTTGACGTTGTCAAAGTAAAGGTTTTTATATGGATCCAATGTAGCTAATAAAATCCTTCATATGCGTCTCAAAATATACATCTTTATGCCGGCAGTTTCTCTCGCTGCAATGTCAGCATGTCCCAAAATAGGAATGTTATTTTTCACCTCATAATACAATGTATATCAAATCCTGCAAATAGAACTATTGTTGAATGCAAAATTCGCAGACACTTCGTTTTTTATAGAAATTTTACTAACTGAAGCCCATATTCTGACCGTTCGTAATTTTCTATCAACTGGATATTAGATGAAAAAGCATGTATTCATCCGCGCAAATAATTTTGACGATACCGACAGGCCTTTAGGTAGACGAGCTCTTTGTCTACCGCTAAATTCTTTAAGAAATAGGAAACATACAAAAATAGGCTGCTGATAAACTTTATGCATGCCCAAATTTTTGGACGAATTTGGTGGTGGCATATCGGCATCAGTAAATACGCGAAAGAGGACCAAATTTCATAAGCAAGTATCGGTATTATTACTAGAAGGCAAATCCATTTCAAACACATTTCGTTAGCGAGCTTACCACGGAACGATCAAGACATAAGACAAAAAGGGCAAAGTTATCTTACTCTTGAACTGAGACTTTTTGTCCAAGATCCGTGACCTTTTTTTTTTTTTTTTTTTTTTTTAAGTGTGTAAGCCTGTTTGGTATGTTATGAAATTCTTTCATAAACATTCCAAAAGATTGTTGTTGTCGTTTATATTTTAAATGACAATAACTTTTGATCGGTTTGATGCTTCGAAACAAGTAAATAATGCATTCATTGAGTAGCTGCAGAGGATTTTAATTTGTTTAAAGTCAAGATTCAGTGCGTCATTTCTGTTCTTTTTTATTTCAACCAACAGAATCTGTGAAGGCTATTCATTCTGGGTGTAATCATCTATCAACGACACGTTTGTTTGGTCTATTAAGTAGGTCAAAGTTGACTAAGACAACTACGTCGAAATAAAATGTAGACCATAAACTCCACAAGATCTATTTTAAAAATCAATTCAAAATAAGTTAATTCATATTTCCCTGAAAAGGAATGCACAATAAATCATTGATTTGAGAAGCTTCAAAAAACTCATTGAATATGTGTCTATCCGGTGTTTATATATTATATCATCCAAGATATTCAAACGTTAATATTTTTGAAAAAAAATGCAAGTCATCTAAAACTGAATAACGTGTAAACAAATGTATAAAAGAATAATCGATCGAAACTCAGAAAGAAGTAAAAAGACAATCAAACAAATATTTAACATGTAACAACGTGAAAACTGCATAGAAATGTGTTAGTTTATTTGTAATAGTTTCAATTTTCGAAGCTTTAGAATAGGGAAAATAAAACTTAAAATCAATCAGTTTTACCACCATATGCTTGCACACAAATTTATCAAATAAATGAACGAATAATCACAAAAAGAAATGAATGAAAATGATAAATACTGATTTACTCTTTACTGCTCCTCAAAATATTTATTCACAGAAGGCATTCCTTCTTGGTTTTGTGTATTGTTTGTTTACTGCCGAAAATATGGTGGCATATTTCTGCCAACATGTACCTACTGAATTGAGAAAAAACTATCTGTATCCATTTCATTAAAGTTGTGTTCTCCGTGAAAAATAAATGTCAGTTTAGAAAATTAAATTTTCAAAGATCATCTTTGTTTCTGCTCTAACATAACACTAAATAAACAGATAATGTAAGAGGTTGTCATGGTAAGTTTCAAGCTGTAAAATAAAAAAAATATATATCGAAAAATTATCTTTCACGATCATTTCTATTGACATGATACGTTGTAAGATTTCGCTTAAGCAAAATACGAGGGTTGTTTGATAACTTCGCGGACTAAGGCGCTGATATCATTATTTTACGTTCAAATTCAATCAAACTTGCAGGATATAATATTTCATGTTCACCAAAAAGTGTTTACCATTTTCAAAACAGTTTCAATTTTAAAATGATATTTTTTTAACAATAATGCTACCATGGTAACGCCGTATGGAACACTCTGTAAATCGGACATAAGTCAGTATATAAACGTGTCAATCAAAGCACGATCGAATTTCATATTACCGCGAGAATTGGAAACGTCATATGAGACAACGTCAATGTCAATTCCTGTAACTTTCAACGACGTCTTCGTTTATATCCACCGTTAAGGCAATTATTTATATATGACGCCGAAAATCATGACGTCAACTTTAGAAGTTGAAACTAGGGCGATTATTAAGTTTTGCCTTAACCTGGGTCACACAACAACGGTAACATTCAAATTGCTACAGAAAACACAATCAACAGGATGCTGTAAAAGTATTGTTTTCAAATGGCATGAAACATTTCTCAATGGACGTCACTATTCGCCAGATCTCGCGCCCATTTATTTCAGAATTAATCATGAATTGAAGCGTCAATTGCGAGGACTGCGATTTGAATAAGGTACTGAACTCAGTTTGAAGGTTCGTTCCATTGTGTCATCTTCTTCTGGAAGCTGGTATGCTTCCATTTATGGCCAGTGGATTCGTCGTCACAAGAAATGCGTTACTCGATCAGGTGACTATGACAATGAAAAATGAACGGACGTTGACTTTCATTAATATTTACGACGTCGTGCTCCGTGGAATGTGTATGTACAATAATAATTATACTACTCTGGAATTTTACCTGTAATTATCTTGAACATTTTTGTCGCAATTTTGAAAACTGGCTATTTTCAAAGAGTCAGGAAATACACCTTTAGAGAGGCAGTTATTGATTAGCGCTGCAATATGCGTTTTATTTTATCGCCATAATATTTAATTATTTTTGAAGCAATGTTGTCGATTCTCGTCGATTTGTTTGCGTTCAGATTATTGATTATGTGGTTTACAGCAAGTGAAGTAATATAATCTATTGCAATTACTGATCTTCATTGTTCATTTAAAATATTTTCCAAGTTTGAAACTTTTAAGTTTCAGATTTCGTTTTTATAAAACAATATTGGTTATGTTTATAAAAGGTTCACTAAGTGCATTAATAATATTTGATTGTCCGTTTACTTTAGTAGTATCTACATTTAAATTTTCTTTCTAAAGTTTAACACCTTCGTTTACATTCTGACCCACCAACGTATTTGAATTTTTCCATAAATTATTGGTTAACGTATTTTCATTTATAGCATTATTAAAATATTCTTTCTTAGCCTTTCGTATCAACGAGATTGTCTTATTTCTATTAATGTTCCATTATTGTACCATTGTAAATGTATAAATGTACATATATAAACAAATTAAACTGAATTAAATTAGATAAATTAAATTATCTGTAAACAAATTATAATAAATATACCATTACTAATATCTTTTTCTACAAATGTACCATTTTTTTTATTACCCTTCCAGATTTTTTTCTCCTTTTTGATTGTATATTGATCCGCCGAAAAAAAATGATATAACCGAGCCAGACAGGTAATATACACATATAATTTCCCCCTTGGGTACCCCACGTTGTAAACCACATGCGCTGTGACGATGCGCGTACTGTTCGATGTTGTAAAGTGTAAATTCCGATATACAAGCACTTTTTAACTGTCAAGTAAAAAATATTTACCAAAATAGAGTAAAGATAAATATTCTCATCAGTATTTGAAACAAATATGACCTCGTCAAACCTTGATATTAATTACAAAAAAAATTGTCTTCAACAGACTACTCCTTTTCTCTTGTTTACATTCGTTAGGTACGAAAGCAAATACTTCATGTAGATCTACATTCGGAACACCTCGGGCGACTTCAATATGTCTTTTAAAAAAGTTGTCGGAAAAGGCCGAGTTGTTACGATTGGTAGATCTACAGACGAACTATTGAAATAAAAATAAAAAAATAAAAGAAAATAATCTGTACCGAATGCGCGGAAATATTAACCCAAATTTATGGCTTTCATTAAAGATATACATTTAATATTCAAAATTATATACACGAAATAACTTGTAGAAAACGGCAAGTGATTAGAGGTGAAGGGGTACCCTAAAGGGAATCTCATTTCGACGTTTCATTTGAAACGGCAATGAATCTTACTCGGCAGGGGAAGGGTAATAAAATTATTATTTGGGTTTTTGAGTGATATATGTGGATATATTATCTGCCAAGATATAATCTTAATCTTGGCAGATAATATATCCACATATATCACTCAAAAACCCAAACAACATATAATGTACATTGAGTGCCAAATTCTACAGTGGCATACTTTTTATATTGTGGTCAAATGATTTAAAGATATTTTGTTAATTTATCGTCATAACTGACCAAATTATTCGTGAATTAAATACCGTTTGCTTGAAAATACTAACTGATTATCAGGAAAATTCAAAATAGTGACCATTCCCCTTTTTCTAGAAATCTCCTAATTGTCGTTAAAACTGTTTACACGAAATGTTTTATTATAATCTTTAACAGTCACCATTTCTAGGACGAAATGTTTCGATAGTGTGCGCACTACTGCATACGAAAAAAAAGGTAAATATTTCGTAAAATGAATTTTATTTTATAAAAAATCTGGCCATCTTCATGAAAAGCAGTGTTTTCCGTAAAAGATAAAACGTTAAAATTATTTCGATAATTCGATAATTATTTCTGCGGAAAAAAATAATATTTTCTGGCTTTCATGAAAATATTTCCCGAAAACCACTTAACATACAGTATACTTAACGCGTTCTGCGAATGTAATCTATAAACAAATTATAGTCGTGCAGATTAAACATTAATTCAGAAATATCGTCCAATTATTTAAAGCTACAAATATAAAAGAATTCGAACTGGTCAAAATCGCGCTTATGATTATCTAATAATTTTAATATTTTAGACAAAATTTTTAGAAGCATTTACATTACCTGAACTGAAAACTGAGCGCAATTTTCTTTTCTTTTTTTTTCCTTTTGCCATGGAATATACACTGTAGAATATTTATTGATAAAATCTCAATAAAAATGATATATACAGAATCTTAAGACAAGTTTAAGTTTACTTGAAAATAGCTCATTCTGTTTTAGAGAAACTTAAAATAAATATTTAAATCAAAACACATACCGCTACAAGATTCCTAGTATTCAAAATTTGATAGCGCTAAATGTGACTTCTTTCATCAACGGACCTCTATTTCAGTGTGGCCTGTCGTCTTAAATCATGTTTTAAATGGAAACATATTCTTACGCAAGGGCTTTGTATTTTCAGAAAACATAGGTTATCGGATGCATATTTTTAGAAAATCGCCTACTTATTCATATCGGGTTTAAACACGGTCTTTATTTATTTCATAGCGTTTCATACAACGAATTGTTGAACCGGTAAATTCTATTTACATAAAACATGTATCAAGTGAAGCAAGTTAAAATGCAAGCATGGCATTCAAATATTTACAGTCTTCTTTTTGATATTTTAGACAAAGTATATTGATATACTATATTTTTATCAGTGTAGTTGCTTGAACTGCTATCAGAAGACGCCATAAACCTTTGTATGCCTTGTTCAATAACCAGTGTGTACGACTTAAATTTAGGTATTGTTCAAATGAATTAACGGAAGCATTACTGCGCATCTGGTAAAAGATGTTTTAAAGTCTTTATCTGATCAACTAGTCAAAGTTTCTCTTTTACCGTTCTGCATTACATTTTAGACACCATATCTAGTATAGCTTTATAAATTTATGACTCTATTTTCAGGAAAATATCAATTTAAGCAAGACAATTAAGTTTTATTGAAAAAAAAATGTACGAGTGAAATAATAACTACCAACTGTCTGGCACTGGAATTAATTAATCTGAATAAATTAAAGATTAAAGATCTACGGTCCTATTTACTACAACACCTTCTAAACTTGTGTTTACTCATTCATTGCTTAACATACCGTGCATTAAATTGAGGTAAAATAATTCATACTTACAAGTTTACTACGTGTTTTGAATATATTGCATATATTGAGGAGATACTGTAAATGTAAAGTTGATTTTATTGCTTTAATGTAAATTTTGTGGTGTGGATTTCATAATAAAAACCACAAAAACAAAACAAAACATTGAACATGCTAAAAGGCTCGACAAATATACGATATTTGATCATTGATTTTTTTTATCGAACTGTCGTCGTAGGCATTCAAAAGTAAAAGTTGATTCTAAGGTATTTTTTGTCATTTGGGTGTGGCTTAATATCTAAAATCCTAACACATGACATTTCTAGGGCTCAGTGCAAAAGTATTGTATATATTTTATATGAGGTCACGGTCTGTGTGAGGTTAGCAGAAGAGCAGAAGAATTCCAGAAGAACAGCATAACAGCTAAATAGCAAAACAACCTCAGAAGAATAGCAGAATAGCAGAACAACAACAGCAGAATAGCAGAACAAAATAAAAAAGACTAAATGTTTAAATGAGAATTGTGGGTCCCATACAGATATTGACCCTCCGTGTGTCTGTCCGTCCGGCTGTCCGGAAATCTGAATCTTGCGATAACATAAAAAAAACTTGTAAGTTAAATTGATGAAACTTGGTAAATGAATAAATGGCCACATGGAGATAGTGCAAGACACTTTGTTTTTTTCCTCGGATCTAAATTCTGGTTGCTTTGGTAACGGAAATAGTCAAAATATAGTTTTAACAGATAGATCTTTTCATAACTCAAAAAGAATGTGAGCTAGGTTAATAAAAATTAGTATGTGAATAGATGGCAACATGGAGATTATGCACTTTACTTTGTTTCCTTCCTCTGGGCAAAATTCTGGTGCATGCAATAGGTCTATCAGCCTAAACATGAACTTAAAAAACAACATTAAAAAGGACAAAAAGTCTAGAAGAGTATTGTCTTTATTTTACCGTGCATCTTTATTGCAATAAATTTAAAAGATAAGATTTAGTCGTTCTGTGGCAATTATGTAACTTTTATTACTTTAAGAAAACAACAGAACAACTTTATACTTCATACAATTCGCATATTATCTAGCACAATAATTAACAATAGCCTATGAATATTTCTGCGACATGTTAGCATTATTGCAATATTTACCGTTAGTAAATCATTTTGGTCTATTGAAAGAAAAACTGCAGCAGAACAGTAAGAACAGTAGAATAGTAAAAACAACTCCAGTAGAATGGCAGAACAGCAGAACAGTAGAACAACTCCAGCAGAATAGCAGGTGTTTTATTTCTTGCTAAGGCTTCTTTCTTTCATGAACTTTTCCCTCATGCCGTGTTTGTTTTGTTGACTTCTGCAAAACGTCTATGAGAGATTCCATTTTTTAGACTCAATCTCGTTTAACTTAAACTTATTACTGACTATACTAGGCAGGCGCGTGTCAGGAACGTTAAAAAAACAAAGTAAAATATGACATTATTCTGTGGTATCTTTCAAAACAATAGGTGCCAGGGATCGACTTTTCGCTAGCTTGAACATTTGCTCTTCAAAAAAGGAATGCGAGTTTGTTTGGAGCCACTTTGTAAAGCATTCCAATTTATAAAGTTGTGTCAACTTACAGCACTGATTTCGCTGTATGGCTAGTCTAAAAAGTTCTATTTATGTACAAATTACGGTGATATAAAGCGAATATGCGTCTTTAAGGTGAGATCAGCAATGTTCAGTCAAACGTATATGATACAGTCCCGCCAGAACGTCGGTATTCTCACAAGAAGATTAGACTTGTGTACTTATGTGGTGTCGAAAATAATGCATTTACTCTGTCTCCACCCCACCCCCACCCTCTCATAGTGGGGTATATATTGTTTTGTACTTTCCGTATGTTTGTCTGTCACAAAGTTTGTCTGCGTTTCTTCTTCATAACCGCTGGTTGGATTTCATTTGAACTGGTTATGATTTAGTGGTACCATGCCTAATTGAGCATAGCTTTGGCATTTTCCGGTCGGCTGATTTTTAGTGGAGTTATGGTACTTGATTTCTCCAAATTTGAACACACATGGTCATATCTCCATAACTGCTGATCGAATTTTGAGGAAACTCCACGGGAATGACTATAAGCGAGAGTAGTAATGCATTTTGTGTCTTGTTCAGATCGGCTGATTTTTAGCGAAGTTACGTCCCTTAATTTGTCCAAATTTGAATACAGTTGGGCATATCTCCATTTTAGATTTTGAAGAAACTTCACAGCAATGATCATTAGCAAGTGTTGTTACGCATATTATTGGCTTATACTGGTCAGATGGTTTCTAGCAGAGTCAAAATTTGAAAACAGTTATAATTAGTATTATTCATGGTAAATGACAGGGGGAAACATGTTTTCTCAGAAAGAATCTCTTGTTATTCATTTGAATTCATGTTATGATGCAAGTGTAATATTATCAATTTTGATTGTTATTCGTTCAACTTCATCTAGTCATACCTGATCTCTCAAAAGTGTAATTCCTGATAATAATTTATAGGAACCAATTTATTTTCGTAGGGGGCTTGAAAAGAAATGAAGACATTCCAACAAGACCATTGTGCGTGCAGATTTTTTTGTGATATTTCAATCAAAATTGTACCTATGACGGCTTGTACTCACATTTGAAGGAGTTTAATGAGTTATACATTTTGTTTTTGTTTGTTTTGTTTCTATTTTGTTTAATGAGTTATACATTTTATTGTTTTTGTTGTTGTTGTTTTCTTATTTTTGTTTCGCTTTTTTTACAATATGTACTTGAACTCGTTACTTTTAGAATTAATGAAAAGATTAATACTTTCCATTCATTAAAAAAATCAGTCTTAGTCTATTATACTTATTTCCTTTCTGAAAAAGTGCAAGAAAATAACCACCGTCATGACGTTGACATTAGAACTATGCTTACATAATTGAATTACATGTATAGAAAAAATAGTTTTACTAGCGTGAAGACATCAGTAACTTTCGAAATAGTGCCGATTTCTGTTTTATTATATTACTGTTTTTGACCACAGCCCTTTTACTTGAAATATGTAGATCTACATTGTGGAATAAAAGCGTCCCCTAGTTTACATATAATAATGACTCATCAAGTATCCAAGTATTCCATTGAGTTCAGATTTTGTAAAATCTTTGAAATGAGTAAGAACTGAAAACAGTGTGAAACTTCACATTGGTCGTCTGCTGCCAATAAACCTTTGTTGTCGTTACGGTTACCACTTTGGAATTTCTGTGACGATTATTTCCCCAATGTATCGTGACTTTTTCTTCAGATCTTAATACTGAATTGATAAAAGACTCGCTTCGTCGTAATATATTACAAAAATCATCTTGCATGAGTGTGCTATGTGTAAAAAAATAAAGTTATTCTGAAGTTGTGAAGGTAAGGTTGGCTATAACACGCTACAGTCCCTACTGGTCGAGAGATAAGGCTTCGATGAATAGGTAAGATATTAGCCAAACAGATTTGTTTTTTATTTTCGCTGCACAAGTCTATCAGGCATTTTCCGAATATATCTTGTTTTCTTACATTTAAGAAGAAAAAGAGAAAGAAAAAGTCTCATATATGAGTCACTAGCGCCTTGAAATGAATACGGAATTATAATTTTCTATGTGATTCTGGAATAGTTACATGCACATAAATTAAAACAATACCAAAAACATATTTTCCTAAAGATGTACCTGTACAAAATGATGTGAATTTTCGAACACGAGCCTCTCGGTCATGCGCGTGAGCAGTAGAGTTGTCTACCCATTAACCATCATCCGGGAACTTCAGATTATAATGGCGGTCAAGGTGGCAACTCATTAATTTTCCGATGAATATAGGAAATTGCCACTCAAAGAAGCTAGAAACTGAAGAATTAAGATAAGAGATTGAAATAAATATTTATGCAAACATGCAGAATGAAGAGAAAAATACAGGCAATGACACTGTTAATGAAATAAAAACTGTTGAAATCGATCAAGAAAACCAGACAGCGGCCATGACAGGCCAATCGTTGCCTGAAAATCAGCAAGTTCCCACGAGTCAGTCCACTTTTGGCCTTGATGTCTCGTGCAGTGACGATGACGAAGTATCAGAGGTACTAATATGTAAAGAATATCTTGCCTATTATGTTGTCATGTTTTGAAATCTGTTCCTAAGGACACGCCTTTGTGTTGCACCTTTCTAACCATGTGACCCAAAAAGTATTTTATGTAATAAAATGAAAATTGCATGTTTTTCCTCAGGCGTCTAGTCACTTCCACACAATTCAAGATTTCCTTTTAAGACTTAGTCTGAGTTAATAATGATACATAGTTTTTCTAATGCAAGCCATTTCAACAGCTGGGCACCTCATATGTTTGTACTGAAGTAAAACTGGCATGCAGAGAACAATAATAGTTAAGATTCGCTTTAGGACTGAGTCTATCTGAATGTTGATACTGTCCTTTTTTAAAGAGCTGGGCATTATATTTGAACTAAAGAAATAGTTGCATGCAGAGAAACAAGGTGATGTTTATTTGACATTGGCTAGGGAACTCGGAACTGGTCATTTTGACAATATACTTCTGTTATTTAGGAATCAGTTCCCTAGCTTATATGCCAAATCTTAGATATGGAAATTTTCAAGTGTCATTTGTCAATACCAAGTAATCAGTGGAAATTTATTGAAGTCCTGTACACCAAATTTGCTTTGCAGATGTATAGTTACATCGTTTAAAACAGTAGGTAAACTTTGACATGGAAATGAATCAAACTGATGACACTGCAAGTTAGTGCAAAGTTATACTAGGCTGGGCATTTATGTTGAGGTTGACATAAAAACAAACAAAAGGTATCAAAGGCGATACATAAATATTTTAAATTACCATACCGACAGAAACACATTTAATATTCTTTTGCATCAGATAAAAATAATTGTAACACATTGTATTTACTGCAAATTTAAGATCGTAAATATCATGGAGATTATTCATTATAGATGCGGCTTCTCATCCTGTTATATGTCAAGGGAAAAAAAATTGCTCTTTACACAAAAGTGAAATACAGGCTAGCAAACCAATTCTGGACAATTAAGATTATTGCTTAGGGAAATAATTCTGGTTATTTAGCCATTTTAAGTAAATAAGTAACGTCTTTATTTACAGTGGATGACATTAATGCCATTCATTTTCTTTTCTGTTTTGAGCTTTTTGCCAGTTATTTAATTTTCTTGACTGAAAAGAAGAAAGTTCGAAACTACATGTAATAGTCTGTTATGTTAACATTGAAGGAGGTAGCAAGCTCTAGAGTTAAGCATTCCAGTAACTGGAATATTAAAAAAAGCAACCTTTGCCATGCCTTGAGTTTGGAACATTAAATTCAATTTATATTGTTGCTTTTACAGGTCAACAAAACCAGATAAAGAAGAGTAATTAGAAATTGTCAGTATTTTGTTGGAAGTTAAACTTCAGATACAGTATTTAACAACTTAAATAACTTTATAGATTCCATCTTATGAATGATAAAATATAATATTTTTAATGAGTGGGCAAATACAGCCTTCAATAATATTTAAAAAATTTAAATGCAGTATGGTGTATTTATTGGGAATATTTTAATATTTGATGTCATGAAAATATTGGTACACTGTAATAAATATGAAAGATGAATGAAGTATACAATGTTTTGACAAAATTTGCCTCACAGTGTTTTTATACAAAATTAATTTAATAAATACTGGACAAAGTCTGTAATTAAAACTAAATAGGATTATACAGTTGACTGACATCTACAGATATGGTAAAATCTTTTCCAAAATATCTGAAAAAAATATGTCATATAGTGAAGTAAGTGGAAGTTTACATTTGCTTTTGGCAAGCTGCACATATTGAATGGTTTATAATTATTTCATCTACGTACTTGATTTTAGCAGTTTCATGTGTATCAAACTTGAAAGTCTGTCCAGTAATCTCATTCTTCAAGATGAAATAAAGTTAAGTAATTTTGCTGAAAGCAGATTCAGCAGTTGTCGATTTTGCAGTCTTTAACCTTTGAAAAAGAGTTGTGTTAAAATTGAGATTGATCGGAAATAAATGTAAACAAGATCTAAAACATTCTGTCAGTTCAGTGATTAGGAAGGAACATGCTGTCCCTAATAGCTTCATTTCAAGTTTTAATGAGCAATGTCTTAAACATTTATTCACTCCTTTAAAGTTAAATTGGTTTTAACGTTGACAACCTACCTATCACTATCGGAAGTATTTTTCTTTCTGTACTGGTAAGCACAAAAAGTATCAAACTTGCAGTAGATGCAGACCTGATAACATTGCACATACATTTAAATAATGTGCTATTTCTGTAATTCTGAGGCTCTGAATTAATTGTTGGTTCAGTTTAATGTCACTTGTGGATGATAGCCATTATTCAGCAGATCTAGAATTATCATTTATACTGTGCTTAAATAGCAACTCATTGACATAACCGGTACATTAAATTAGGAATTAATTACTTTCATATTCCAGTTACATCTCTTTCATACATTGTGTGTGTTAGAAATTTGACTTTTCATTTAGAATTAAAGAAATCTCATTTTATCTGCATGTCAGTGTACCAAAAATGACCTTCGATCAAATTGTACCTTCCCTTCTTACACTTTTACTTACCTACTGAAATTGTGCATTCACTCGAGACCCTTTATTAGGCTGAATTAGGCAAGCAATCCACGAAATAAATGGGGTTGAGACTTATAACATGGGTCCTAAAGGCAGGACATCACTCGGTAGCATGTTGTCTTTGTATTACCCCACCTATATACAATATATTTATAGAAAGTTTTTAACATTTATTCCACGGAAAATAAAGAAGTTCAGAACCTATGACATTTATAAGTTAAAAATTATTCTGAATGATATAATTAGAAATTTACATAAAATTCATTGTATATGATCGAAAAAATACAAACATCGCAAAACTAAAGTAAATATCCTTTCATCAGGGAAATCCACGGCTATATTATATTAATATTCAACCGTGAAAATATTTTTACTACCTGTATACTGTACCTGTAATTGTTTTTCCTTGCATCTTTTGTAAAAAAAAATGGACATAGTCAGTAAATAAATAAAGCAAAGAGGTGTGTATTGCAATGAGATCATTATATTCAGTCCTCCAATATTTTCATGAGTTATGATGAACTGACTGTTCTGATGAGGAAATGTGCATTATTTTTAAAATAATTTTTGGCCTGTATGTTTTGTTCAGTTCATCCATGTTTGCGTGTCATGGCTAAGATTTGAAGGTTATTGTAACAGTGATTACAGTGTTCACAAATGCATATGTATTGAACACTTATGACACACAAACCAAAGTCAAGGCGACCAAACAGCTAATTAAAACCATGATATGTATGCTTTTTTCATGCTCCAGCTCTTTCTAATTACATTGTTTATTATATGTATTTAGTTTCTTTCTCCAGTTTATGCTGTCCATATGTAGACCGGTTTCTGTCAGGTGTAACTCCAAACGTATAACTGCTAGAGGCATGAAATTTTCTAAGAATAGTTGACAGCCTGTGAAGTTACACACCTGGGTATTTTGAAGAAATTTATTGGAAAACGTTATACCATACAAATTTTGTGCTTCCTCTGTGATCGCGGTCGATGCAATCCACACGCTCAGAATCTCCGCGATTTAATTTTACATGCAATCTCTGCGTTTTTAAGCATTTTAGAGCGTTACCGCGGAGATTCTCCGCGAATATTTTAATGTTACATCATCAGAGTTTTGACAAATTATTTTCAAATTAAAGGTGTGAAAAAATAATTTTAAAATACATTTGCTGTGTACGTTTATTTTGGATTGTTCAAAACGCCTGTCATTATTTAGCAAAGCCGATCAATAATTTTTGCCAAGCGCCTAGACGATACAGATGTCGCAGCAATTTAGGTTTCTTAAAAATATGAAAGCAGTTTAACACGAGTTGATTGAAACTGGTCAGTTCATTTTCTGAAAATATGATCACCTGTTTTGTGAAGCAGTTGCTTTGAAATGCCATTCTTTGCGTAAACAGATAGGAGCATTCATACACAACTGCATCAAAATTAGCGCACATTTGTTGGAATTTTGACTGTTTAAATAAGATTTATTGACTTTTCGCAGTTTGATTATCATTTGTAATTTATTTGCGAGTAATTTATTTGAGAGTGGATTAACGCAAGCTCGTGACCGATTAAAGACTTGAAAATAAATTGCAGATTCAAAATCGGCTGTGTTTCTTTTCTACAACTACCCTCATTTCACGCATTCAGTATTAATGATTGATTCGTACAAAACCAAACTTTCTGCTCAGTCAACAAAGCCAACATTGTCTAAATAAAAAAAGTATCCAGACATATGTCAAAGATATTAAATATCTTATTCACAAAACATCATTAAAAAATCGGTTTTCACGGAAAAAGCATGGTACATTTCCCACTCTAAAGAGCACATGGTGTCTGAAGCTTGTAAAGTGACGTAATGTGAAAACCATTTATGGAAAATTACTGTCACTCAATGTTAAAGGTCATATCTTATATTTAGGAACCAATTAACGATTGAGACACAATATAGCGTGCGTGTACAGATC
Organism: Cyclina sinensis; assembly: GCA_012932295.1. Lineage (NCBI taxonomy): Eukaryota > Metazoa > Mollusca > Bivalvia > Venerida > Veneridae > Cyclina > Cyclina sinensis. The sequence continues at coordinate 46,675,967 of JAAONU010000001.1, read as the reverse complement.
ATAGGTCATGAGACCAACACATGATATCTTGTATTTTTAAGTCAGTTGTAAAAACATTGTAACGAATCAAAATATAATGCATCCTAAAACATGAAGATGAAAAGAGTAAGTAAATATAAAATTTCACTAGAAAATAAACAATTCGGTCAACTGAATGCATAAACAAATTGCGGAGATTCGCGGAGGATTGATTTAATGCCGTTTCACAGTAAATACAGTCAGTTATCAGACAAACTTCGTCTCCGCGATTTAGGGACTTTCTCAGAGTTTCTCCGCGATTTTCCTCCTTAAGTCCATGGAGTTAAAGAGAAAAATGTACATATCGTGGGAGCTGTACTGTATATGACTAAAAGTCTTCAAACTTCATAGGATGATTGTCCTTAATAAGTAGAAGAAGCCTTTTGAATTTGTGATCAGTCAGTCAAAGGTCAATGTCACAGTGACAGTAAATACAAAAATGGTTTCCGCTCAATTACTAAAGTTCTCTTTTACCCAAAGTCTTCAAACTTAATAGTATGATTGTCCTTAATGTGTAGAAGAAGCCTGTTGATTTTGGAACTATACTTCCCGCTAGCCCACCTCTGTCATCTATTCTGTGCCCCTGTTTCAATGATTAGGAGAGTCCGAGACATGCATTTTTTTTACAAAAACATATAGTTTTACATGTATTTAGCAGGGTACCAGTGTAATTATTTGGATGCCTTTGGCTAACACTCTTTGAGAACTATATGCAAAGTAAACAGTTCAAACACTTTGTATTTTAGTTTACAGTCGGTCCAGTGTTTGACTAAATTTTACCGGACCTGCTGAATTTTTACTGGACATGTCTGTTGGTCAGAGTTTTGGGATGACTGCAGTTATATTAGTGCACTGATTTATATAGCTAGATGTAATTCAAACCTTGCTAATGATTTCCGAGTTAAACAATATTCTTTGAATTTTGACAGGTTCCCTCTGAGTATATTCTGTTATTAGTGTTAACCTCTGGTGAATAAATAGCAAAATGTCATGCAAAAATAAGAACAAAAATCCAAGAACTTGGTACACAAGTACATTAATACTAGGTTGAGCTATAGTTGCTCCTGTGAGCAGCTGATGACAAGCTGGTACTGTTGCACTGAGAAGCTGAAAATGTTTCTTTCCAGTAAGATAAAACTTGTGACACAAAGGTACTATAAGTAATTAACACCATTGACATTGAGACTGTAACTTATATAAGCTGTCTCTGTGGTCAAGTGCTTAAAGTCTTTTAGTACTGGTTTTTCCCAGTAAACTGCTAGCCAGATATCAGTGACTGTTAGAGGGTGCTAAACTCAATTCAGTCAGAACCAATAATGTTCTTGCATAACCTGTTGTTGGTTGATAACTTGGTCTGCATGTGGTGTATTTTGACATACTTGAAGATTATCATTAGCTACCTTAAGTGTAACATTAAATGTTAGTGGGGTTAGGAATATTACAGGGACTGTATGATTCATAACTTCACAATATAGGCCAAAATATTACTTTGACCAGTAAGGCTGCCCTTATTCTGTAGGTGGATTCATTTATCTTGGACACTGAGGACCCTGAACCAGTAATGGAGCCTAATTTTTTGTTGCCACAGAGCATGGAGGGAGCCAATCTACATACAGTGACTGTAGACCCAGAAACACATGCCAGACTGGAGGCCCTGCTTGAAGCTGCAGGTAAGATAATTGACACAATTTTAGCAGTCAGTTTCAAAACTGAAAAAGAAGCATGGTTGCTTCGTTGAAGATAACATTGGTATTTCTTTCAAAACAGATTAAGTTTAAAACTTATAAATGAATTAGTATTGTTTGTTGTAGTGCGCAAAAAAGTCAGTAGTAATCCATTCCGTGTGGGTTATGGATTAACACTGGATAACTCTTTTTCTTTCTTTCCTTTTTGAAAGACATTGGAGAAAGAGCGATGAAACATTTTGTTCTTATTTTGAAACCAAGGATTGTTAAGATGTAGATGTTTCTGCACTGCCAACCAGATAAAGGGATATTAAGTTTTTCTAATCTTTTCACAGCTCACCTATTGTTACTGGAGTTTGCTTTTTGTATGAAAGGAGAAGCTATTAACAATTACTAATTAGAAATATTTCAGCATATTATAATTTGTTTCTAAATACACCACTAGAAGTGTTGAGGTTTGGCATGTATTTCATATGTAAAAGGAATGTGCTTTTGCATTTGACTTATGAACTTCATTTTCCAGGCATAGGAAAATTGTCCACAGCGGATGGAAAAGCCCTAACTGACCCTGAAGTTCTGCGCAAGCTAACGTCGTCTGTGAGTTGTGCCCTGGATGAAGCAGCACAAGCCCTGCATCGGATGAGAGCAGAGCAACAGAGCCAGTTAGGGAACACAGATAGGTGAGTAATAGGGTTAGTTGTTTCAGGTCAGCTTTGATGTTTGAGTGGTTAGGATCACTGACCTGTATAGAATTTATTTGCTTGGGATGATTTGATTTTTACTTTACACCTTGACTATTTGTAAGAAATCAGGTTCTGATGTAGGATAGGGATATTTGCTAAATACAGGCTAGACATGGATCTTAGTACTGCTGCTTTGATTCCTAAGGCTTTGTGGGGTTTTTCAGTAGATAGTTTATGTTTGAAATTATAAAGGTACATTTAAGATGATAAAATCATAACTTTATCAAAAAAGAATTGGTTCAGTAGTAAAAACGTTTTTTTTTTAGATGGTTGCTTGCTCCTTATGGTCACAGTAGAAAGTTATGTATCGTGGCAGTGTGAGTTATATTTAAGTGATAATATGCGAGTTGAATTTAGAAAAGTTTTTACATGTTGTGTGACACCTTATCATCTTGAAATAAGATGTGTACATGTTTTCCAGCCAACGATCACTGGCTGAGGCTTGCAGTGATGGAGATGTACCAACTGTGCGGAAACTTTTGCGGGAGGGTGGAAGTGTACATGAAACAACAGAGGAAGGTGACAGTCTCTTGTCTCTCGCTTGTTCAGCTGGATACTATGAACTTGCACAGGTCTGTTTTTTGGTCAGAGTTTTTTACTGTTGGTTTAGACAGATTGATAGCCTAATAGTATTAACTAAAAGATATACAGTATACATGTATATGAACAGTTGATAGGAAAACTTCTACAGCAGTTGCTTCATTAATCCATTCAGAGAAGATTTAAGGTTTGGCTATGTATAGAGTGTATCTCTTTTTACCTCTCAAATGCTGAAGAATACAGTGATGGTAGTTTAATACCTAAAAGACTTTGCAATCAGTTTTTGCATTTAAAGCAGGTCTTTACAAACTAAGTGTTTTTTGTCATTGCCCAACAGCTATACTTAAATTTATTGACACATCTTTTTCAGGTTTTATTAGCAATGAAGGCCAATGTAGAAGATAGAGGTATCAAAGGGGATTGTACACCACTCATGGAGGCTGCCAGTGGGGGTTATGTAGATATTGTCAAATTGCTGATAGCACATGGTGCAGATGTGAATGCCCAATCTTCAGCTGGTAAGTGTAAGTGTTGTGAGGTAGAATGTTTCTATGTTTGAAAGTGCAAAGAAAAAGTTTCATTTAAAATTAGTTGTGATTTGCAGAAATGCATATTGAATCCTCTTTGCACCCATCTGTTGTTGACTTAGCATTTTGCTTGCCTGATCACAAGATGGCCGCAAAGAGCTTTTAAGAACAGCTTTGTTACCTTAGCAAGTTCAGCTAAAAAATCTAAGCTATTCAGGGAATCCTTTGCATATATTTTGTTCAGAGTTTATGTTCAAAGAAACAGTAGATCTGTCTTATCTTTACATTTCAGTCTGATCACATAGCTACACATCTGTTATTATATTAACTGCAAGGGCATTTCTAAATAGGAGGTTAACAGTTTTCTGTAACCATTTTTTTTTGCAGGTAATACACCATTGCACTATGCTGCATGTGGTGGTTATGAAGATGTTGTACAAGTACTGATAGATGCTGGTGCCAACGTGGAACAACACAATGAGAATGGCCACACCCCCTTGATGGAGGCCGCCAGTGCTGGACATGTTGGCGTAGCTGCCATATTGCTAAACAATGGCGCAGGCATCAACACACACTCTAATGAATTTAAAGAAAGTGCGTTAACTTTAGCATGCTACAAAGGTAAATATTATATGAAAATTCTTGAAGGTGACATTTCTGATAAGTTTTTGATAAGTTTGATCAGTAGTACAATTTCTGTGGACAGTTCTGTTGTATAGAATGTATATCACATTACCTCATAGTTTGTCCAGAATGCATCTGTTTCAGTAACAGGTGTATGTGTGCTAAGGCAGCCAGTCCATCACCATACATTTTCAGCTACAAGTCCTAGCCGCCTGTATCTCAGAAATTTCAAATTTTTAGACTGTAAGTATCAGTGTGACAAATAATGTTAGTTTGATGTTTTAGTGTAATGCTATTGTGTGTGTTTGTAGGTCATCTAGAGATGGTGAAGTTTTTACTAGAAGCAGGAGCAGACCAAGAACACAAGACGGATGAGATGCACACAGCTCTGATGGAAGCTTCCATGGATGGTCATGTGGAAGTGGCAAGACTCCTACTAGATAGTGGAGCACAGGTAAATAAGAAAAAACAGAAGGCTTAATTAACTTAAACAAAAATAACAACCAGAAACTTTTCTGTAAATGTTGACTGATATTAATCAAATACTTTATACGTAAATGAACTTCAGTGTATATATGGAAGAAAATCTCTACCTTTATGGTTGCAGACTTGTTAGCGACTGTAACTTACTGATATATCTCATAAGTGAGATAACTGGGTTTGGTACTTGTATTTGTCAGGAATTATGATTGAGCAAACTATACCTGACAGTTGTTAAAAAAAAATACAACTTAAATAATAGCCTCACAAAGTTTTACTCGGTAGAAAATATCATGAGAAGTTTTCTTAAAGGTGAACATGCCTGCAGACAGTTTTGAATCCCCCCTGACCCTGGCAGCCTGTGGAGGCCATGTAGAGCTAGCCAACCTGTTGATAGAGCGTGGAGCTAACTTGGAAGAGGTGAATGACGAGGGCTATACACCGTTAATGGAGGCCGCCAGAGAGGGACATGAGGAAATGGTTGCTCTGCTTCTTGCTCATGGTAGGTAGATCAAATAAAACTACGACGCAAATTCTCATATAGAACAAACCAGTACAGATTAACATGACAGAGATGTCAGGTATACATACAAAAATTTTTAGTTGAGATCAGAAGAGTTTCAGATGTTTAAACTCGCTGAAAATGTCTGGTCTTTTCAAGTTCTGCTATGAGGTACAGGTCTTACCAGCTGATTTCTTGAAATCTTGTTTACATTTCACAAGTAGGATTGAACGACTCCTTTGTTTCTAGTTGTGTAGTTTTGCTGGGAGGTGGCTTTTTTATGCAATCATAAGGGAGACAGTATTCACTAGATTATCCCAGAAAAATAGTCACTGAAAAAATAGTTTCTGAATGATAGGTGAGAAGTATAATTATGAAGTTGCATTATTTTTTACTTTTTACCCATTGATACTGAAACCAGTAATCTATTGCTATGATGTATCAATAATTGAATCTGTCCTAAAATACCTGGTAATAGGTGACTTATTTTGAAAGTACTTGGATGTAAATTAAAGCTACTATATTTGATATGTACATTTTACTTCAGTTCAGTCTGTATTAAAATCTTATATAATCATTGGTTATCAGATAGAATAAAATTGTTTTGATTGGTTGTTTTTAGATGCAGATATCAATGCACAGACAGAAGAGACACAGGAGACTGCCCTGACCTTGGCTTGCTGTGGGGGGTTCCTTGATGTTGCTGATTTTCTCATCACTGCAGGGGCAGACATTGAGCTGGGCTGCAGTACTCCGTTGATGGAAGCTGCACAAGAAGGGCACCTAGAACTAGTGAAATATCTCCTCAAATACAGTAGGTTTCTTTTTCACATGCTTGCATCTTGACACATTTGTACTGACCCGATGTTTTTATATTGCTCTTTGTCTTGTAAAAGCATAGAATACTTTTTACCAAGATTTTGTAGATGATGTTAGATTTAGACCTAAAAAGAAATACATGTGTCATAATTTTGTGTAATCCATAAACTTTAGGGATATTTATAAGATACTCCATCGTAAAATTTAATTCATAATCTTAAAATGATTTGAAGTTGTATTTGAGATTTATATTAAGCAATTCTGTATTACAGATGCTAGTGTGAATGCTACTACTGGTACAGGGGACACTGCCCTCACCTATGCCTGTGAGAATGGTCATACTGATGTTGCCGATGTTCTACTTCAACATGGTGCAATATTGGTATGTACTAGACTGTTGATATTAGGAAAGGTTCTAACTTATCATAAACAGGACTGACTTGCATTTCTTATGAAAGGTGAATCTGGAAATTACTTATATGCTGTTACATTTAAGAGAGACAGTTGAAACAAGGCAGATATTTTCTGGTCATGCCTGTGCCATATTCTTGAAGGTAGTTTATTAACTGTTTAGTTAGTACATGCTGATAAAAGCCCGAATACAAATCAGACCTATCCCGATATGACCTTAGTTGTTGAGTGAGAATAAACCTCAGTTCATTCTCTCACCCAGTCACAATATTTTCTGCTGCGACATGACAGGGTGTATTTCTGTTATTCTAGGAGCACGAGTCAGAGGGAGGTAGGACTCCATTGATGAAGGCTGCAAGAGCTGGTCATCTTTGTACAGTACAGTTTCTCATCAGCAAAGGTAAAAAACAAGGCAGTTTTTCTGGGTTTTTTTTTCACCTGAAACTTTCTGCTAACCTACTAAGTGCTTACTTCTATCACTTAAAGATTATTTTCATAATGTAGTAGTCTTTTGGAAGCCATAAGAACTTCTAAGAGCAGAATTTATGATATATTGAAACAGATTGAAGTTATTCAGTTTGGATTAAAAAAAAAAGAACTGAAGTTTCTTACAAAGAAAAGGGAGCTAGTACTTGGGTTTCTCATATACAATGTTTAGGTTAACTGCCCACCTATATCACTGAATTACTGTTAAAGTACATGAAACTGAACAGAGGAAATTGTTCTGCCATGAAGTTACTCTAGGTACATACTGTGGGCAAACTGTTTGTGAAATAATCCTTATTGTTGCTGTAGGAGCGGATGTGAATCGTCAGACAAGCACGAATGACCATACTGTATTATCACTTGCCTGTGCTGGAGGTCACTTGGCTGTAGTAGAACTTCTCTTGGCCCATGGTGGAGATCCCACTCATAAACTTAAGGTAACTATTTCGTTTGTTGCTCAGAATAGCAACTAAGATTTCATTTCTTGGAAGATTGAGTATTTACTTCATACATTCACACATTCATAAAATGAAAAATACTAGTACAATTATATCCATAAGTTGATCTGCAGGATTGGAAGAATCTTGTTACACTGACTTCCATTTTGTTTACACAGACATTTTCATACATTTTCTGTTTTTGAAAGAAAAGCAATAATTGTGAATGTGAAATATGCCAGAAATCTGTAGATCAGTTAAAGAGGTATAAATTATTGATTAATGTTTCCTTATTCAGGATGGCTCTACAATGGTAATAGAAGCTGCCAAAGGTGGACACACCAATGTAGTGAAGCTATTATTGGAATACCCTAACAGAGTGCTGATGAACCATGGGCAGGAACTGCCTCCTCTCACAGCAGCTGATCAACATCTTGTAGAGGTAATTATTCATCTGTTTTCAGTGTTCAGAACAAACTAAAAGTTTTGCAGTCTTGTGTTAACTCTGACAGTTTAATGAATTGCGGAAGATGTCTCTACATCTTGAGAATTGCACGAGTGTATAATGATTGTCACTTTTTTTTGGATTGTGCAATTGATTGTTTTAATCTAAATCCAACATACTTATAATGATGTTGTGTAGAGTTGATTAGATAAACAAGCATTACTTATAGTTGTATACTTTATATTTTTCAGTCTCGTGTTCCAATCTATGGTCTGGCAAACATAGTGCCACCCAGTGAGCCAGACTCTCACCCCTCCAGACCCAACAATCTCACCACAACTGCATGTGAGCATGGGGATGGGGCATCACCCATGAAGAGAAAGGTTCAGGATAAAGATATGAACATCCCTGCCAAGGCCGGCGACCAGATCTGGCAAAACATGCAGAAATCTTTAAAGAAGTCTACCCCTTCCAGTACAGGCAATCAACATAATATAGATGCAGCCACTAAAACAACAAAAACATCAAACTTAACGACCTCAGGTGAACTAGCAGCCCAGATTAGTGAAAATGGTGTGATCTCGGACCTTTTACCTGAAGATGCAATAGATCTGAAAGCAGGAGAGAGGTTAGAGGCAATAATTAGTAATGTTATGGCAAAAGAGTTGATAAATACTACATCTACTAGAGAAGAACAGATTTTAAGAAAGCAACAAATCCTTGAAGAATTACAAAAGGTCGAGAGAGAGTTACAGGAAAAGGCCCATCAGCAGTTGTTGATAACGGCACAGCATCAGCAGCAGCAACAACAACAATTGCAGCAAGCATTACAATCAAGACAACCTTTACATCAGGTAATTGATCTGACATTACTATTTCTGACTTCATTTTTATTTCACAAAGCATGTCATATCAGTTTAAGGAACAAGAAACCAAACCTGTAGGACTCGTCTTCAGGCATGTCCCAATATTGACTTAGATGTTGAAAGGGTCATTTGACATGATTTTGTTTGTAGTATTAAAACTGTAATATACCTTTTGTAAGTTGAAGTTCACTGGGCCTTTTCCAGTAAAGCCTCTTTTTTTTTCAAGTATATATTTGATGATCAAAGATAATACACAGAAGCAAGCTGTCTCAGGATTTTGATCTTTTTGTACCTGTATTGGAAGGTTAATGTCTGTTAATAGAATTTTGTTAAATGGTATAATTAAATTGTCCTGAATGTTGCTAGTTGTGTTTGATTGTGACTATTGCTAAAAGAATGTTTTATTTCTTGTCTGTGTTTTGCTTCTTCTGGCTAAATATAGAACTTAAATTTTCTTTTGAAAAGAACTTTGTGACTGGAAATGTCCACAGGTTTGTGCAATTACATTGTAGATATAACAATGCTTTGACATTAAAAAAAATTGAATGAATGTCTACAGATGTTAATCAAAAGAGTTCCAGATTAAAAAGTAAACTCTTGTGTTTCAGGCTTTGCAAAAACAATTAGAAGCCCAGAAGAAAAAAATTAGTACTTCTAGTCAGTCTGTGATGCCAACCCCTCCTATGTCAGCTGACCAGCCTGAGTCACAGATGTCCAATAACCTTGATAAACAGGCCTCAAAAACAGATACCAGTGAAGCAGTAAAATCTAATATCAAGCCTAATATTTCTGAAGCAACAAGTTCTACTTCAAATTTACCACCTTCTCCAGACCAGTCTAAACCTCCATCAGGGGAAGTAACTGAAAATCAACAAAAGCCAGTCAACACTAACCAGTCAGATATTGGTGCAAATCATAGTCTGTCTGGTGACGGGCAGGAGTCTGACAAGGAGAATAACACAGGAAATATCACTGCAAAAATGAATGGGGGTTTAGATAGCACTAATGGAACAGTACAGTCACATAATGGAGGTATGTGTATCTTGTTTATTTTGTCAGTTTAATACATACTTGAAAGAATAGGAGTTAGCAATTTGATTTAAAAAGAAAAAGTGGCAGTTTCATTTAAAAAGAAAAATGTTATAATGCCCATTCATACATTAAATTGAATGGTTAAGAAAATATCAAGTAATGCTAGCTTTTAGTTAGCAGCCTTTACAGTAGGGATGGCAACAACTAACCAGTAATTTAGTACTTGAGCAAATGTTCATGTGTGGGTAAGCAAATTACATACTCAAGTACTCGGTAAAATTTCAAAAATACCGCTTTTTTATCGAGGAGATTTTTATTGAAGAAAGCGCACTGAAACCTATCATATGCAATTCAAACATCTCTGCAAAGTTGTGAATATTATGTGGTAAATTGACAATGTTAGGATATCTACAGTTTGACATGTGCTTGTAGTATACAGCAAATACATCATTTTTATATCATTTAGCTTCGTACAATATATATAATTTGCCTTGCATTTAACTTCAGTACCAGTGGAGTTCTTTAAAATATCACATGTTTTTGTGTTTTAAGGAATCGGATCAAAATTGTGAAGAGACTAGTTATTTTCCGTTATCTTACAGTTTGTTTACCAAATGTGTGTAAGGGTAATGTTAAAGGAATAATCTGAACCCTTAAATTCATTATTTTTTTTACTTATCGTAAAAGGGTAACTCGTTTGATACATAACGTAGCCAATTCTTAAAAGGAAAGTAGATCATAGATGGTGGCTATATTGTTATGATAAGCATTGCTTCTGTTTGGAGTTGTCTTATTGGTAGCTATCATTGCCATAAGTAACTGATGGCTACTATCAGTAATAATTGTTAAACATCAGTAGACATGGCGCTGCTATCAAATAAATATGAGTCTTATATTTGGGTCAGTTTTCAGCGTGAACTGTCAATGGAGTATCTGGGCTGGTCAAAAGCTGTTTTTCACACTCAAACTTCAAGATTAGCCATGCATGTTTGTGCAAAATCTTAGGAATATGAATGCCTGGAAAAAATTCAGAGAAACTTTCGAGTTACAGAGTCTGATTGAAATAATAACTGAGTACTCTAAAACTTAAATTAGTATTCATTGCCATCCCTACTTAATAGTTACGAAAATTTTGACAGAACTTTGATAAATGACTTTTGATCAGCAGATTGATTTGATCAAGTGATTTTTCATGTGTAGAAAAATTGAAAGAAGTATATTTTCTTAATTTAACCCATCGAGTAATCAATGGAGATTGTTATTGTTACAACACTTTTAGGCAAAAGAACATTAAAAGTAGGGATGAGATTTCACTTACCTAAGATTTTGTAATGAGTAATGAGAAAACTACAGAAGAAAATAAAATCGTACTTTGTCTTGCAGGAAGTCAGTCAAGCCTGGTCAGTAGTTCTCAGCAACCAGTCCGACCAGCAGTACCAACTACCAATCAGTTAATGAACCAACTTCCTGTCATGGCCCAGAATATCATCCCTCTGCCCCAGCCCCCTTCATCTCTCGCCCAGACCCAAGCCCCGCCTAAACCTCCTCAGCTTACCCTTAGTCAACAACAACAGTTAGAACAGCAACTGCAGCAATTACAGCTGCAGCAACATCAACAACAGACAGTGCTCAACCAACCTTTTGTGTTGAATGAGAATCAACGGCAAACGCTGCAGAGCCTGATCCTTCGCCAGCAGCAAGAGGCCCAGCAACTAGCCCAGCAGACTTCCCTTCAGTTTCCACAACTTCAGTTAACACCTCAGCAACAAGATCATCTTTTTCAAGTTAGTTTGCTAAGAATTTATAACATTGCTTTGTTTTCATAATCTTTTTTTTTTTGATACAGTTACAAAACTGATAGCAGTATAGGTTTGACTATTAAATTTCATTAAGAAAACATTATTAAGCATTGTACTAAAACTTATGTACAGCAAGTTCATGAAACTGTATACAACAGAAAGCAGGTAATAATGGTCTTGTGCTCTATACAACTGCTTTGATGAACATACACATTTTCTACTGCTGATAATAGACCTCACTAGCCATGATATTTATACACTGGTATTTGTTTAAACAGTTATAATGTGAATCACTGAGTTACATATACGATGTATTTCAGGTTTTGTCACAGCAACAATTTACCCCGCAACAGTTACAGCAGGCGCAGCAAGCAGTTGTTGCCCAGCAACAAGCACAGCAGCAACAGTTTGCTATCACATCTCAGCAGCAAGCTGTGGCCCAGGTCCAACATCAGAATCTTCTACAACAGGCCGGTGCTCTCAACCCACAGTTCCCCCAGGCTAATCAACTTCTGTTCAATCAACAACAACATCAACAATTGCTTCAGCAACAACAACAAGCACAGCTATTCCAACAACAGTTACAGCAGATTAAACCTCCGGTTGTTCCCCAGAGTCAGAAACCAGGTGTACAGAAGAAGAAAACAAAGTCACTTCTGTCATTGTCACAGATAAATCATGATACTGGGATGCTGGGTATTGAGACTGTCACTCCACCTCCATCGACCCCATTAACACCGAACCCATCACCAGCTTCACCGGACAGTATATCACCCTTATACACCCCTATTGACCTGGATGCACAGACAGAGAGCAATCATGACACGGCACTAACGTTGGCATGTGCTGGAGGTCATTCAGAACTGGTCACTCTTCTTCTTTCTAAACAGGCTGATATTGAACATCGTGATAAAAAAGGTAAGGATCTCAATTAGCTTCCAATTTAATTTCTCCGTACTGTATTTAAGTCCAGATGTAAAAGGAAAAAATTACACATCATGCCAAACAGTTCAGTGTTAGTAGTCCTTTATAACTTACCATTAGGTCATGGTGAGATAAAATTGGGGTCAGTATGTGTTTTGAAACCATTTTTATCTCGCATTTTAATTGCTTTTATTGAGAAATAAAGATGAGTTTCCATATTACTTAAGTAATAATGTGTAAAATGATAACACAAATATTAGCGATACAGGGGTTTTCAGAAAATGGTTTTAATTGCAGGTTTCACTCCCCTGATACTGGCAGCCACAGCCGGTCATACTGATGTTGTGGAGATACTGTTAGAACAAGGTGCTGATATAGAGGCCCAGTCAGAAAGAACTAAGGATACACCCCTCTCATTGGCTTGCTCAGGTGGAAGATACGAGGCAAGTACTTGGCTTAGTAGTACATGAAACAGAACAGTTGCTGAACCTGTAAAAAGTTCATTTTCATGAAATCTGTAAAAAGACAAACATTCTGAAATACTGTTAATATAAATTTCATTGAAGTGAGGTAGTTCAAGATGTGCTGATAATGATTGCCCAGAATAATTCCTATTGTCAAAGATGGTTTTGCCAGCCATTCAAAATACCTAAGGTTCCTGTAAAATATTTCTCAGAAGTTGCAGGTGAAATCTGTACTTATCCCTATTAACAAAGTCAGATTTAGATTATTTGTAATTATTTCATTGAAGAACTTAACTACGTTTGCAACTGTTAGCTAACAACTGACCAGGGAATTTCAAACTATTTATATGTTAAGTTTTAATGCCAAATGTATATGTTTCAGGTTGTTGAATTGTTACTGTCACGAGGTGCCAACAAGGAGCATCGTAATGTGTCAGATTACACGCCTTTGAGTCTTGCAGCATCAGGGGGCTTTGTGAATATAATCAAGTTACTTCTCTCTCATGGAGCCGAAATCAATTCAAGGTAAGAAACTCTCACAGAAAAAGTTCAGTCTCAGGAGTGTAGTCAGTAAAGCAGTGTCAGGGTATCAATGTTAGAGGTTTGTCACTGTCAGTCAAAGGAGAATACATTTACAGTGATCTAAAGTCAATGGAGTCATGATTGATTCAACATTAGATAAGGCCCTCATGCAGGATTAAAAATATAATGTTTTGTGTGCAAAATGATAATGCTTAGGTCAATAATTACTTGATTTGCCCCATACACACTTGAGCAAAATATTGTGAATTTCTTGCAAGTTATACAATCCCCCTATGTAAGCTCATTGGTTACAATGAGTTTCTTTGCTAGACAAGATTTTAGAAAATAGAACATGCCCAAAAGGAGTTGTTCCCCATTCATATTGTGATAAATAGGAAGTTTGCCTAAGCCCAGTTATTTCATCATTGTATGCTTGATTTATGCAGTTACAGTTGTATTTTTGTCCAAGTCTGTACAAAGGAGGATGTAATAGACAAATTTTCTGAAGTGGAAACAAAACAAGAAAATTGTAACTGCAGAAATGTATTGAAAAAAAATCCCAAATGTAAATGGCTCTAAGTTTAGAATGGGCATCAGAGAGGCAAGATAATTTAGTTTGAATGGTATGTTTGAATTACCGCACTTGACGTAGGAAAATTTAATAAAACAACATTAAAATGCATATTGACGGCATGAATGCTAAAATTCTTTAATATACAAACTACCAATGGGAAACTTTAAAAGTGTTGATGATTAAATTATTTGATAAGAAGCACAGATGGAAGAACTATTATCATTTTCAGGACTGGCAGTAAACTTGGTATTTCACCTCTGATGTTGGCAGCCATGAATGGTCATACTGCGGCAGTCAAATTACTTCTTGATATGGGCAGTGATATTAATGCACAGGTAATTTAACACACACAGTTTCTCTACCTCATAAAGTAGTCCTTTGAAGAAAACAATCTTAAAAATCACCTAGATAATTTAACTGGTCATTGCTTTGACTAAAGTATATATTTGATAAATTTTTATTAATATGAAATGTCCAGTGAACTTGAATATCTGATAAAAAATTTTAACCATTTGTCATGCAAGTTGTACATGTATGTACTAGATAAACTGATTTTCAGATCGAGACAAATCGGAATACGGCATTGACATTGGCCTGTTTTCAAGGTCGTCATGAAGTGGTCAGTTTATTGGTGGACAGGAGGGCTAACATAGAACACAGGGCAAAGGTACAGTATCTGATGTCTTGTGTAAAAAAAACAAACTTTATTAATCGTTGTTTGCTTTGTTTTTTCTGTTTGATGTAGTAATTCTGTATAACACAAAATTTAAAAACCTTTGTAATATTTATGCTGGTGTGTATGTAGAGGGGATCATGCACATAAACAGTTCTTGATCTTGTCTTAGTTGCTCAAGTTTTGACTAAATTCACATATTCTTTCATTATTTAGACTGGTTTAACACCATTGATGGAGGCTGCCTCGGGTGGTTATGTTGAAGTAGGGCGTGTCCTGCTAGACAAAGGTGCAGATGTTAATGCCCCACCTGTCCCCTCTTCAAGAGATACGGCACTAACAATAGCGGCAGACAAGGGGCATTATCGTTTTGTTGAGTTGTTACTGTCAAGACATGCAGCTGTTGATGTGAAAAATAAGAAAGGAAATTCACCACTGTGGTTAGCATGTAATGGTGAGTAGTTATCAGGGTGTTACGAGTGCATGACTTCGCTAAAGTTTAAACAAATCCAAATTTTCATGTTTTATTTAATTTGGTTAATTAGTTCAAGGTACAGTCATTAGCATGTGGTCAGAAAAGCATTATTTTTGACAAAAAAGCATGCTCATATCAGCTTGCACCTAATCATTCCCTTTGTCACATTCACTTGTATTGAACACATATATTTTGTAATGCAAAACTTTTGTATAAATATAAAATTGAAAGGTTTATATCTGAAAGTGAACAAAAGCAAAAGGTATCTGTATTCTTGCAGTCCTACTGAGAGGTTCAGTAAGCAGTATTTGTTGTATTTATACTGCAGAACTCCTGGCATTGTAATGGCAGAATTTGTTCATTCAAAGACAGTGGCTATTCAGTTTCCCCCAAATAAGGATTCAGATCATTTCAAATAGATGATGCAATTTTTGGACTCCAAAGTTCTTAAAACTAATGAATTAAACATTCCTTCACAGTTTAAATCCCTGAATATAAGAATTCCGGATTTTTTTTAGTTTTGATAAATTACTGGTTGAATATTTGTCCAGCTTTCATGAGTGGTTGATAGTGTTGCTGAAAATGCACAGTTTTATTGATACACTTCCTAAACTTGAATATTTTGTTGTAGGTGGGCATTTAGATGTTGTACAGCTGTTAGTGACAGCAGGGGCAGATATTGACAGCCAAGACAATCGTAAGGTATCGTGTCTGATGGCTGCATTTAGGAAAGGTCATATAAAGGTGGTTAAGTGGATGGTGAAACATGTGAACCAGTTTCCCTCTGATACAGAATTGTCCAGATACATTGCTACCATTACTGATAAGGTATGTATTTGAACATTTTAGCTACAAGAAGAGAGTATTTCTTAACCCTTAGCCTGCTAAATTTCTAAAAAGGACATGTCCATCTTTCTGTTTGGGCATTACCATGTACTATTTATAGGAGTATAAGTTGTAAAAATTCTGACTGAATAGTGAACAGTGCAGACCATGATCAGACTGCACTGATGTGCAGGCTGATCATGGTCAGAACTGGCCACAGGCAAAATAACAGCCAGTAGGATATAGGTTATAAGTTGATGGCTTCATTGAATTGACTGATAAAAAAGTTGAATGCATTTTCTGTGATTTGAATTACATTTTATGAATGAAGCAACTGCAAGCGTACTGCTGTTTCAAAGGTTTATGTATATTGTATTTAAAGTTGTCTTGTCACTTAGATACAGGTATAGATTCACCTGTTTGAGATATCCTTTGATGTAAAACAGATGTGAAGCTAAAGCCAAGACTTGCCAAGCAGTACTAGAGTAGTCATTTATCAACATAAGTTTTAAATTCTTTTTCTAGAAAAGAAACAACAAAATTCTTCTACTTTTGAGGATTCTTAAACCAACTTATGTTAGTAATAAATTCAGTTCCAGTATCAATTGTTGCATTATTTATGTACACAGGAATTGCAGAAGAAGTGTCAGCAGTGTATGGAGATAATAGTGAGTGCTAAGGACCGGCAGGCTGCAGAGGCGAACAAGAACGCGACGGACCTCCTCGAAGAACTGGACAAGGAGAGACAAGAAGAAGAGAGTAGGAAAGCAGCAGCTGCCAAGAAACGAGAGAAGAAGAAAAAGAAGAAAAAACAGAAGCAAGAGTCAAAAGAAGCAGAACAAGGGTAAGATCCAAGAAGTAATTGTCAGTGTTAACATTGTAATTTATGAATGACATGTTTGTGTTGTAATAATATGGTATGGTATATGATATGTGTTGGAGTCTGAGCTGTCTGGCTTTTGTTTACAGTGTCACTGATAAGTCTTTTTACAGAGTTTGTTACTGATAGGTCATATAAAATAACAAAACCTAGAATACGCGTAAGCAAAAACGAGATATTTCATTTTTATATCATACAAATCATCTTTTTACTCTGCAGTAAGAGTCAGTAATACGTTATACATCAGTGGGTGAAGCCAAAGGTTTCAAGTCCTATCAAAACAGAAAAAGCTTTTGGAACTATTTCATTTCTCAACCTCTGTGGTAGATATTTTTTATGAAATAGTTGTTTACACCTCAACAGAAACAGTAAGAATTCTACTCCGGAGCCGGAGTCTGAAGATTCCCAGCATATGGAGACAGAGAAGGAGAAGATTGACGAGAAACTTGTGATACAGCCACCAACGGCCACTACCACATCCACACTTGGTAGAATATATTGATTTCTCCTTGTTCAATGAAAAATTATTAATGGGTTTAAATGCAAAAACATTGCTGAATATATGTTAGAACAGTTAAACATTCTTTTTTTGACTATAGGTATTGACTGTAAATGTCTGTAGTTATTTGAAATAGAAATCTCATGCAAGCAAACTTTGAACATGAAGTTTTTTTTAGTCTTTTAAAAGTGTTGTTTGTTTTCATCTCACATTCTATATAGGATGGAATTTATCAGAGCTTTTATTAAGCAGTATATGTTGTATAAGCAGTAAACTTCATGCAAGCACTTTCAACTCTGTAGGACTGACCTTACCAACATCCACGGAGCCGATATATTCGAAAGCTAAAGGCAAAAACAAGAAGTCAGAGAAGAGGCATAGTAAAAATGAGTCGGAGATGAATAACATAGAGGAAGATAGACTGACCCAAGATGAGAATAAAGATCCTAAAAGTAATAAATCGGATAATACCTCATCAGGAAATAACCGGTTGGAAAGTGTGTCCCGAACGGAGTCTAAGAAGAACAAGAAAAATAAAAAAGAGCGCGAGAAAGACCAGTCACAGGTGATAGGGAAGGAAGGTACACCGGAAGAGAGGACGCCAAGTCTTGGTTCTGGAAAGATCACGGCACCAGCTGAAAATGATAGTAATAAAGGACGATTACTATCATCCAGCAATAAAAGAAAAAAGGGAGAAAAGGGTCAGCTCAACTGTTCTACAGGTATATATAAATATGTTTTAAAAGAAGCTTGTGTAAAGCAAAAACAAATTAGCGAGTGTGAAATCCCATGAAACAGCATTGAAAAAATGCCATTAAGATTTTTGCAAGGAAGTAGTCTGTTGTTACATCAAGAGTGTAACTTAAGAATTGAAAAGTGTGAAATAGCATGTTGTGGTTGTGGCCTAGTCATTATAGATTTGGATGCCCCTGTTAAAGAGATATTAAAGCTCTATTTCAATAAAATGATTGTATATGACCCATGGTTAATGAGTAACTACAGAATGTATATTGAATACTGCCATGCAATATGCTCATAGAAGGGTGGGACATACTATGTGAACATACAGAAGACTGTTAGGCAGCTTCAACAGGTTTTCTGCTCTCTGAGTCAGAATTTTCACCAGATTTCCGGACTTACTGATATTGTTTTGAGGCATAATATCTGATATAATTTGATATCCAGCCAAATTCCTCCAGGCATGTTACAGTTATGGCCCTGAATTACCCAAATTGGTGAAAATTAGACTTGTCTGCCCTCTAGGCAAATAGTGTTTCATTTGATCTTCACTAAACTTGCTGATACGCATAATGACTCATTCCAGTTCAGGAACCAGCCTTATCACTCCAGCCAGTCCAAGTTGTTGCCCTTTAATTCTAAAGTTTGCAAAATTAGCAATGTCTGCTCTCTAAATCATAGAGATTTTATCTGATGGTCACTAAACATGCTGAGAATGTTACTGGGTATAGTATGTCAGCAAGTTTTGTCAAACTTGGTTATGATGCTTGTGGTAATAATATCTGTCGAGTTCAATAACTAGTCAAATCCTGCCAGACACTGCATTGACATGGCCTTTGAATTATCCAAAACGGGAGAAATTAGACTTTCTATTCTCTTAGAGAGTTTTCATCAGATCTTCAATAAATGTGTGGAAAATGTTTGTGGGCATGTATCAGCCAAGTTCGATATTCAGCCAAATCCCTCTTGAGTTATGGCCCTTGAATTTAAAAAAAGAATATGCCAAATTAGCCTTGTTCATTCTCCAAGTAGAGTTTTTATCAGAGCTTGAAATGTTTGCATTTCTGTTAATTTGTAATGAGAGGTTATAAAGGTTTAAACTAAAACTATTTGTACCTTTGCTTTCAGTCGCAATTAGATTCCATAAGCATAGGATGGGCATATTTTGCAATAGTCAGCAATCTTGTTTCTTTTTATTTCAGCTATTGGTGACTTGGATGACTTTGGCAACCTTCCTTCAATATCTGATAAAGACATAGAGAAGCTTAGAAAGAATGTAGAGAAGACGAAAGTCACTCAAGTGTAAGTTCATTATTAAGGTTTTTTATGCTCCCCAAAGGGCTAGCATATAGTTGCCGTTTGTCCGTCCGTCCATCATAATTTTGTCCGGAGCATAACACAAAAACTATGAGAGTTATAAAGACCAAGCTTCATAGGTAGTTAGATCTCATTAAGGAGCAGTGCAGTGCACAAGAACCATAACTCTTGCTTTATTAATTTTTGAGTTATTGCCCTTTGAAATTTCTCATACTTATTTTTTGTCCGGGGCATATCTCACAAAGTATAAGAGATATTAACATGAAACTTTATTGGTAGATAGATCTCTATGAGGACAAGTGCAGTGTGCATGAACCGCAACTCTATTTTGCATAATTTAGGAGTTATTGCCCTTTGTTATTTTTCATACTTTAAAAAAAATACATATTAAACAATAGCCGTTTTGGAATTGTCATTTATTCGGGGAGCATCCATCGGTTCTACCGATTTCTTGTTTGAAGAAGGTAAAGGTTCAGGTATAGATCAAATTGGGAAGATTTTTATTTGGAAATTCTTAATTGAACTGAGAAAATAGTCCTTAAACAAAAACTATGTAAGATAGTTGCTGTATCAGTAGTCAAAGTAGCAGTCAGGTATTAAAATTTCTGAATATATTTGAAAATTACCCTTTCACAAAATTATCCAAAAATTGCCATGTATTTTTGAGTAATTGAAATTTTGGCTACCAACTTCTATTTCTTAACACCAACTTATATAGGTTATGGGTGTTGCCTCTTTCACAGGACTTAAAAGATAGAAATTAAAAGTTATAAAACAATATTTTAAGCTCTAAAATAATAAGTCTTGGTTAACTCTTACCATGCAAAATATCTGGAATGGATTTGTCCATTTTTCAGTTTGGACAGATCCATTAATTGTTTATAGGGTCATACTAAAAATTTACTGACTACATGGTGACTACATGATCAGACTGCGAGAATATGTAGGCTTATCTTGGTCTGCACTGGTCACAAAGTCAATTTCCTCCAGCAGGGTATGGATTAAAGGAAGTGCAATGAAAGTAACATAGTTCTTTATATTTTTTTGCCTGTTGGAAAGATATGATTAAGGTACTGAGGTTTTGATCTGTTGTGAAACACTATTTACAGTGAGAAAACACCATATGAGAAGGCCCAGGAAGCTAATAATCCCAGTATGTTATCTGTTAAAACATCAACAGCTCTTGTCAACAGTCCTAAACGGGGCCAGAAGAAGGAAGATGGCTGGAAAGAAGTGATTCGCAAGTAAGAAGCTCTGTTTTTCAGTTCTTTCAAACCGTATAGGTAATTTTATATTTGGTATTTTAATGACATGAAGCATTGCAGAAGTAGGAATGAAGTGTTTCTTTTAATTGTTTTACCAATTAAAGAGTTGAAGCAGATTATGCAGAGGACCAGTACCTGGGGTTGGGGAATACAGATGTTCAGAAAACAAAGAATAGTAAATTATGTTTTTCCTGTTGTTGTCAATTGAAGTTTCAATATTATCATTGGTGATCTTGAATGTAAATAGAATATAAGTCAAATGTCTTTAGACAGCAGATGATATTAGGTTTGACCATAGCTACCTCACCTGGTATCACCACTTATTGAATGATATATTCTTTATCTTCATAGCCCCGATCAAAGATTATATTGTTTTGCAAATGTTGGTCGATCGGTAGACAGTTTGTTTCCAGTCAATATCTGGAGAACCCTTTGACACACCTTTCTCAATCTTGGTATGTAGGTTGGTTACCGTTATGACCAGAAGATGATCCCTGCAGTTTTTTGGGTCATTAGGTCAATAGCCAAGGTGACGGCGACTTGAAGAGCAAAACAGTTTCTGATCAATAACTCTAGAATCCTTGGACCCAGGTTCCTCAAACTTGGTTTGTGGGTTGGTCATGACCATTACATGACCCCTATAGTTTTTCAGGTCACAGGCCAAGGTCACAGTGTCCTTGAAAAGCAAAAAGTTTCTGATCAATACCTATAGAACCATGGGGCTTTAGCTCACCAAAACTTCATAGGCAGGTTGATCATGGCCAGTAGATGACCTTATAGTTTTTCAGGTGATAAGGTCATAGGCCAATGTCACAGTGACCTTGAAAAGCAAAAGCTTTTCTGATTATGACCAGCAGATTACCCACACCAGTAGATGACCCGTATAGTTTTTCGGGTCACTAGGTCAATGGCCAAGGTCGCAGTGCCTTTTAAAAGCAAAACAGTTTCCGATCAATAACTATAGAAAGCCAAGGCTTCCTAAAACTTCTAAGACAGGTTGGCCATGGCCAGCAGATGACTCCAATAGTTTTTAGGGTCACTAGATCAAAGGTCGAGGTCATATTGATCATAAACTGAAAAATGGTTTCTGATGAATAACTAGAGAATGCTTGGGTCGAAGGTCCATAAAAATTCAATGCAATTTGATAATAACCAGTAGATGACTCATATTGATTTTTGGGTCACTTGGTCAAAGTTCAAGGTCAGATTAACCATTTACAGAAAAATGGTTTCCAGTCAGTAACTAGATAAACCTTGGGCATGGGCTCCTCAGACTTGCTATGCATGTTGGTCTGTTCAGGAGATGACCCTTA
Organism: Cyclina sinensis; assembly: GCA_012932295.1. Lineage (NCBI taxonomy): Eukaryota > Metazoa > Mollusca > Bivalvia > Venerida > Veneridae > Cyclina > Cyclina sinensis. The sequence continues at coordinate 46,654,084 of JAAONU010000001.1, read as the reverse complement.
TTGTCTTCACTAGGTTAAAAGTCAAGATCACAGTGGCCATAAACAATAAAGAGGAAAACAGATTCTGATTGATCACTAGAAAACCCTTGGGCCTTGCTGCCTCAAAACTTCCTACCTATCCACCCTCCCACCTACTTAACTACCTACCCATGCAGTTCCTGTACTCTAGTGTGTTCTCTAGTAATAGAACTTTATACATTTTATAACCAAAGTGTCATTGACACAGTCTACAGTTCCTCTCATTCATCATTTTGCCATGGCCAGTAGCTTTTGATATCAGAAGCTCCTGGTGACATAAGTCCCTGTCCTTCTATCTTCCTATACTTAGCAATAAGGCTCTAGGGGGTTGTATGTTTTACAAACATCTCTTGTTCTTGAAGTATTGATCTGTAATATGTTGTAAGTGACGTATTGAGGAAAGGTATCCAAAGCACTTGAGTATAGTCTGTACTGTCAGAAATACAAAAACTAAAAGTGCTACTGTTTCCTCCCAGGATAAGTGATTAAAAGTTTTTACAGAAGGTTAGAAGTTCAGAATTCATATTATTTATTTATATGTCTTTCAATACGTGACAACATTTTAAAAGGGATTTTATTGCAATAGGTCAAAGAAAGTGCAGGTACCAGCATCTGCTATCAGTCGTGTGATTGGTCGAGGGGGAAGTAATATAAATGCTATCCGAGAAGTGTCGGGGGCAAATATTGATGTGGAGAAAAACAAAGGGTCAGGCGAAAGAACTATCACAATCAAGTAAGTGTATGACTTTACAACAGATGTTTAACTGCTTAAATGAATTACTGAAATCTAAGATAATTACATTAGCCTAGATTTTTCTCAGCTTCAAGATGTTTCTCTTGTTCTTAATGAGTTAACTGGAGAAAAGACAGGAGTGTTTAAACAGAGATAACTGATTGACATATGAAGTATATTAAAGGTCACAATTTTTGTCGGTAATTGAAGTAATTTGATTTGTGTGTGGATCACTTATATCTAATACATAACACCTATGACTGATCCATGGAGCTTCTAACTCAACCTTCATAGCATTTACGGGTAATTAAAGTTTAGAGTAGATGTCTGAAAATAAACATCAGTTTCTGATCATTACTGTTTTATTTTGAGAGAAAGAATTGCCAAAATGCTTATCAATTAATTGTTTGCACTTTGTAGGGGTTCAGCAGAGGCAACTAGACAGGCACATGCACTTATCACAGCATTGATAACAGATCCAGACAAGGAATTGGCAGAAATCATTCCAAAGGCCAAACAAAAGCCCCCTGCTGAAAACAAAAGCTTGTTTTTTATTCCTCCTACTGACAATCTGATGACAACTAGTGGAACAACATCACAGTCAAGCGGCACCTCACAACAAAAGTCAAGTAATAAAACATTAGCCCCAAGATTAAAACAACAAGCTGCCATGACGAGTGGAAAAGCAGTGCAGTCTGTTAGTCGAACAGCTCCCAGCACAGGGATGGTTTGGGGAAGCTCTCCTACTCCAGGCTCTATGTCACCTCGTAGGAATGTCAGCAAGGCACCTTCAGGAGCCCCATATCCTGTTCCAGGGGTAGCTGTGAATGGCCCCTTAACAAATGACAAGTCTAACGTTACCAGACAGTTGTTTTCGGGACCTGAACCAGAACGGCGTGGTGGATTTGGAAGTCCTAATACAATTACTGTTGTGACTATGTCCAGTGTTACTGGTCCAATACCAGCTTCTCCACCAACATTTAATGTGAGACCAGATGGTCGGTTACAACATAATAGAGGTAACAGTCAGGGTCAGCTGGTACCAGGGACAGTTAAGTTATTGCAGAGACCAGGCAGTGCTGGTACACTGAAGCACGAGCCTCAACCACTGCCAATAGTTCCTAACCAGTCCACTACAACTATCACCACTCAGACTGTCACATCTGCAAATACAAGCTTAAACATGTCATCTTCCGGAGACTATTCACCTTTTGACAACTTGTTTAGTAACGCTGCCGAGCAGCTGTTAGGCAAGAAAGAAGATAACATTAATGAGAGGATGAACTTTGCAAGTGTAGCAGCTGCAGGTGTAGTTCCCACATTTTCTGGAAGTACTGTGATGTCACAGGAACCAAATTCACCTGACCCAGCACTTCAGGCAAAGGCTCCAGGTTTTAAACCTCAGCCTTCTTGTGGGCCAAGAATGATGACACCTCAAGATATGAATCCTGGATTTAGAGCACCAGGTTTCCCAATGCCTCTAATGATGGATATGAACATGCCACTTCAAGGCTTACAGGGTTTTCAAGGTTTCTCTGGTCCTCAAGCACCTCAGCCTTTCCAGAATCATAGTCCTGATATATCACCCAGATCTAGTCAGTCCAGTACAGCTGGTCTGTCACCACGTTCTAATAGCTCCAGCTTTGATCCACAAGCATCTATGAACCAAAAGGAGGAATACACTACTCCAAACCAGCCAATGACACTGCCAAAAATCAATAGCTCTCTGAATCCAAATGCACCAGACTTCATGTCAAGATCACATGGTGGTAGTGCATTTCAAGGGCCTGGTGGTCCACCAAACTTTCCAGGCTCGGGGTTTGCAGTGCCTCAGATGTATCAGCAGGAATTTGCTAAGCAACTTTTGTCAGTGTTTAACCTAGGATCAGGTCAGGGGAACCAGCCTGCTGCTCCCTCTAGCCCAGGTCAAGGGCCAGGTCAAGATCCATTGAGTGGCCTGACGAGTAATCCACAAGAGTTTTACCAGAACATGGCAAACTTGGTACATCAGTTTGCAGTCCAGAACCAAACACCAGGTAGTCCAGGTCTTGGCCAAGTGTTCACACCTCCAGTGCCTCCCAGGCCATTTTCTCCTCTACCAGTACAGGGACGACCCAGTAGTGCACCATCTGTTGGTGGAATATTACCGAGAGGTAAGAACTTTACCTAAATAGATGTTGCCAATTACGCTGACATGTGATTATGTTTGATTACTTACCAAACCTTTCACAGGTTATATTTTTTCATGATTTGTCCTTCGTGAAATATAGAAGTAAATAAATATTCTACCTAACAAGATAGAAGTAGCGATAATAAAAGTAACAAGAGACCATAAAAGAATCTTTTTAATGAATTTAAGCTCCTCAGTACAATGTGCTGAAGATGAGCTTTGTGGTCACCATGTGTGTTAATCATGTCATCAACTTTTAACTTCAAACAACATCTCCTAATATTGATGAAACTTGGCATGGATGTTCCTTGCATAAGGCTTTGCCAAGGGTTTTCAAATAATTCCATTCCATTTAGAAATCTGGTTTTAGTGGCAACAAGACTGAAAAACACAAACTTTTTTTGTCTGAAACCACCTAACCCAGAGCTCTATAATTTGGTGTGTAGCATTGTCCTTAAATTGTCTGCAGTATGTCCTTTGGATTACTATTGGTCCCAGTTCTATAGGAAAATCTTTTAAAACCTTGTATGAAACCACGAGGCCCTGATTTCTGATATTTTTCACAAAGTATTGTCTAGTGGACCTGTTCTTAGATTGTTCAAACTTTGCCTCTCTATGCATTAAACTTTGCTGCTGTGGTCAGTTTTGGCTCTATTCCTGGGGTCAGATGTTTTACACAAACTTGTGTAGAAACTCTTTAAAAATCCCTTTGTCAGAAACCATAAGACTGAGACTTCTAAAAGTTGGCGTCTAGTATTGTCTTGAATTTCTGCCAAGATGGCTAATTATGCCCTTGTGTCATTTAGCTCCATAGGGGTCAGGTTTTACATAAAAATTAGAAGAAAAATGACACAGACATGTAGAAATATTTTAAAGCTTTTCTTTTCATTAACCAAATAGCCTAAAGCTTTGATACTGGGATGCAACATTTTCTAGTTCTTTTATTTTAATAATAACTATAACTCGCACCCATCATTTTCAGCAGTAATATTTGGGTGAGCTGTTTAGGGCCATTATGGACCTCTTGTTTGTTTGTTTTTTGTACTGTCAGTGGATTAAGTAATTTAGTGTGTGCTCTTGTCTTTGTTTTTTAAAGAGTAGAAAATTAAATTCATCAAGTTGGTAGCTTTCTGTTGTGTTTAATTAGGACAGTGGTGTCCGAGTGCTGCAGGAAATTGAAGAGATACGCATATTTTGTGCAGTTCCATTTGAGATAACGTATTTGTTCTTCACTTCAGATGGAACATCACCTACTCCCATAGGCCCTCCCAGAGCCACCTCTCCTCTCCCTCCATCAACCCCTCCCATGCCTGATATGATACGACCAGGAATGGATGATAGACGACAACCACGTCCAATAGGTGGAGAGAGAACTCACAGGAAGGCTCCAGGGCCACAAATGAGTACAGGGTTCGATTACGGGGAATCATTTTGGAATTTTCAAGGACGTTAGTATCTATATTTTGTCTTATTTTTATAAATCAGAAAATTTTTGTAGAAAATGGAATGGACCTCATGCTTTCCTAAGACAAGGGCTTAAATATTCCCTTCCTTTCCATCATGTAACCTTTATGCTATTTCCAAGAGATTCATCATTGTCAGGATGTTATGCTTAAAAGAAAAATATGAAACGTGAGGAGACTGAAATGTAATGTTACTTTTTTCAGAACTTGGAATGGACTGGAATGCCAAGGTTGCCTCCCCTGGAATATCCACAGCGTCTCTTCAGACATCAGTCATTTCCACATCAGTCATAGCTGGTGGCACAATGTCAACTAACCCAGGACCAGGTGGCGACTCTCGGGTACCAAACTTGGATAGTCATAGTCCAGGGCATTCAGAAGATCTGACTGATCAGAACTTCTCTCAGTATGGCCAGGTAAGTCCATTTCGAAAGTTCAGTTGACAACTTGAAATTTAAAAAAAGTTGAAACTAAAAACTTTAAAGAATAAACAAAATGCTCAGTTTCTGCAAAATACAAATAAAAGACAAACATCTTACATGTTTCAAAGTTGTTAACCAGGTTCGAAGGAAAACTGGTTATTAGATTGGGGTATGTCAGCGGGCGGGCGTTAATTTCTGCTGTGTGCAACTCGTACATTTCTCAAGGGATTTAGACCAAATTTTCACAGAAGCTTTGTCATCAAGTGCCCTGGCACATATTGTCAGTGTTTTGCAATTCAAACATTTTTGGCAGAATTATGGCCCTTTGTTGTTTTTTTTAAACAGATAAATACACTTCTGTTCTCAACTCCTACTACATTTCTTAAGAAATTTTGACCAATCTTTCACAGAAGCTGTGTCATTAATTGCCCTGGTGCAAGTTGTCAGTGGTTTGCGATTTAAACATTTTTGGCAGAATTATGGCCCTTTGTTTTTGTTTTTTTTGTTTTTTTTTTTTTAAAACAACAGAGAAATACACTTCTGTTCTCAACTCCTACTACATTTCTCAAGTGATTTTGACTAGACTTTCACAGAAGCTTTGCCAATTGTCCTGCCGCATATTGTAGGGGTTTTGTGATTCAAACATTTTTTTGCAGAATTATTGCCCTTTGTTTTTTGTTTTTTAAAAAAAAATCCCAGAGAAATACAATTCTGTGCTCAACTCCTACATTCCTCAAGCAATTTTCACTAAACTTTTTACAGAAACATCATCAAGAGCCCTGGCACATATAATCAGTGTTTTGCAAACATTTTTGGCAGAATTATGGCCCTTTGATTTTTTGTACATATATAATATATAGAAATATTCTTCTGTGTGCAACTGTTCTTTGATTTTAGAAACTACTCAAGCTATTATATTAGATTGAAATTTTATACATATCTTTGTTATAAATCATATAGTATCACTGTACAAATTCTGTAACACTGACCAACATTTTGACAGAATTTTTCCATTTTTCAGCTTAGACTTTGTGTTACTGTCAAAGACGTGTTATAGGGGTAAATCACTATCACTGTTAGCTCTGCTTTGATTTCTGCTGTGTTAATATAATATATAAATGCATAATAAATGATAAAAATATATAGTAAATAATAAACAAGTAAATGTACAAAGCAAACAAAATGACTAAGCAAAATAATATACTACTGTAATCTAATGAATAGATTAGTATTATGAATAAAATTAATTTGGTCTTATGTTTGTTGTTTGTTATAATATGCATCTGATAAGATACAATTAACATTTCAAATCTATAGAAACATAGAAGATACAAATTAATATTCATCTATATATTATATATGTAATAACCCAGCAGGCCCGAATTGCAAAAATGCTTACAGTATGCACCAGGGCACTTGATGACGAAGCTTCTGTGAAACATGAACGTTGAAAACCTGGTTTCGTCACATTGCAGCGTTTCTTGTTTTTAATATTAGAATGGTTCCCATTTTAACACTCATACCAAGTGACCTGAGAGGTTTTTATTTCTTACTTGGGTCTAGCCTTGAGTGTCAAACTCTTTGACATAGCTGGTGTTTTCTTATAATAAAAAACACTTTTCAGGCAATCTTACTGTCAGAGGAGAAATCAATAAATCACCTAAATATGTACTGGAAAAATCAGTAGATTAGCAATACAACAGAAATAATACAAGGTTGTAAAATGGAATAAAATCTGAAGGTTTTTATATGTTTTGTAGAGTTCTGGTTTGCCACCAGTGCCACTGTTCAATGGAGTGGGTGTGTCCTATCCATCAAGTGCGTTTGGGAATGGGGCAGGTGATACGCTGCCTGGAATGTGGAGTTCACCTGTGGAGACCCCGAATTCGGAGGAAATTCACGAATCCGGGGTGAGTGGCAAGAAAAAGGTAAAACCAGATCCAACAGTTTTTGTTGTGGCATTAACTTCTTTACTGGTGATGGTTTAGTAATTTTATTGTTGATTAATGCTCAAATATTTTTTTTTTTTTTTTTGTTACCTTGTTTGATAAGAAAATATCAAACAAACATCTCTGCAGTTCTTTTATTAAAGTTTATGTGATTTCCTTTTCATCATATTTGTCAGCTTTTTCTTTAGCAAGTTCAGTTTACATGATTTCATGTACCATATATTTTGAACAAAAAAAATTATCACACATAACTGCTAAGAGTTATTATATTCTCTGTCTTTAACTGTTAAGTATGATTGTAGCCCCAGAGTGAAGCCCCAGTACTTCCTGTATTCAGTCTGTGACTTAAGTTTTGATGAAAATTTACGTATAAAGTCTGTTGAAAATATGTCATTGATGGCATATGCATCAGCAAAGTAGCCTTAGAAAGTAAAAAGTTCTACATTAAAATTAATAATTTTAAATTAAAATTAAAAATTAAAATTATTTGTAGAAATAGATATCGGAGTTTATACTGTAAAACTAATAAGCCAGGGTAAAATATGATTGAAATATTGTGATATACTTAAAGTACACAAGAATAAGAGTGCTGAAATAGCAGAAAATATGGTTCGTAATGTTTAGGTATGCCTGTGATAAATTATCAGAGGGCAGAAAGTTTATGGATTGAGCTCAGAGCTTGTTTTCAGTTGCCACTGCCACAGATGCAAATCAAAATTGATGTGGCAGTGTTAATTTGCTGTTGAAGTAACTGGCAACCAAAAACTTTTTTCCAAATTTTTTCGTTATTTCATTAATTTGTCCAAGTAATGGTGGACCCATTTAAGTTATAATAACAGTTATTTGTGTTAATATTATGGTGGAAATAACCATTTCTTGTTTGTTAATTCAGTTTTTGAATTGTTCATCAGGTCAGTAATTCAGTCTGTTAGTAGTGAAAACTGAATAAACTTGGTATCAGATTGTCTTTTTATCTTTATTTTAGATGTGGAACTGGAGTAAATGACATGAGGTCTTGCCGAGAGGTGTGTCACGTGTGTGAAAAGCTTGCTTCATTTACTGGGTGTCGACAGTGTCGAGCTTGTCACAGAATTAATGTGATTTTTGTCCTGTCACCTTCTTGATTGACTATTTTCATTACATCTTAAACTCTTTTCTTCATTTCCACCTTGTAAACTTGTTTTATAACAATGGGAGTAGTAGTAGAAAAACAAATCAATCATTTTCTCTCTATATTTTTGCTGTTGCCAATGTTTTTGAATAGTTAATTGTCACAGTGATGGGTTTTTGTCATTAAAATGGATTGGTGATTTAGTTAGGGAATTTTAAAGAAAAGGCCATTTTGCATGCTTCAGAATTCTAAAAATATCAATGTACCTGGCATTTCAGAACAAAAAACATTTCTGTCAAGATTAGAAATTATTACTGAAATTTTCAGTTGAGGATGTACACTACTCCACTGTCAGCTTAGAAAATGTATGTACAGAAAGTACATGTAGGTGTTGTTAAGTGGGAAAAAAAAGATGCATTTGTGACTAGATAGGTAATTAAAGAACTTTAAAAAAGTCAAGTATTGAATATTATTAAGCGATAAAATGTACCTTAAATTGATTCTGTGATTCACTATAGAAGGTCATAAAGACTAAATTATATAAGCACCCAACAGTTGTAAAATACAAAGGATTTTATGTTAAGATTCAAGGCTTGTGATAACTAGGTGAATAACCTGATGTAGCAAAATTAATGGTCGAATCCCCTATTTTTAGAGGGATTATGCCCCTTTTCTTACTTTGGTGGTCAGGAGGGAATTATCCCCCTTGTTTTTTTTCTGTTTTTTGAATGCTTAGCATTTCCCTCTGAATATAGAGACTGTACGTTGTATATTATTCTGATACATGAATAAAATAATTGCATTGAACAGTAAATGACTTTGTTGTGTGTTTTTACTGCAGGATGTAGGCTAGTATAGGCATTGTAAACCAAAACTGACTGCTCATCAGTTCTGTCCCAGCTGGGGAGCTTAGAGTTTTTAGCTCACCTATTGTGATCGCCTTTTGTCCGTCCGTCAGTCCACAATTAGTTTAACACTCTAGTGGTCACATTTTTGCCTCAATTGTAATGAAAGTTAGTCAGGATGTTTGTCGAAATAATTACTCGGACAAGTTTGAACATGGCTTATCTTGGATGAAAAACTACGGTAGGTCACAAGGCCCAAAAATAGAAAAATCTTGTTAACGCTCTAGAGGCTACATTTTCAGTCCAAATTTCCTTGAAATTTGTCAGAAAGGTTGCTTTGATGATTTCTAGCTCGTTTGAATATGGGTCATCTAGGATCAAAAACTAGGTCACAACGCCCAAATATGGAAAAAAAACTCGTTAAAACTCTAGGCTACTTTTTATGCCCCCGAAGGGAGGCATACAGTTTTTGAACTGTCCGTCAGTCCGTCCGATAACTAACATTGACAATAACTTTCTTATTAGTAAGTGGATTTACTTCATACTTGGACACAACACCCCTTTGGTCAAGGCCTTCCCACTGTCCTATATTTGTTTGACCTCGACTCCTGAATGACCTTCACCTTGAAGATCCATTTGTCCAAAAACTTTAACATTGGCCATAACTTTCTTATTAGTAAGTGCATTTACTTCTTACTTGGACTCAACAACCATTTGGACAAGACCTTCACACTGATCTGTAATTATTTGACCTTGACCTCTGAATATCCAGTGAACCAAAAACTATTATTTGGCCATAATTTCCAAATTAGTTAGTGGATATACTTCATGCTTAAACACAACACTACTTTGGACAAGACTGTCCCACTGTCCTGTATTTATTTGACCTTGACCCCTGAATGACCTTCACCTTGAAGATCCAATTGTCCAGAAAGTGGATTTACTTCATACATGGACATAACCCCCTTTGGATAAGACCTTCCCACTGACCTATATTTATTTGAACTTGCCCCCTGAATGACTGGTTCTCAGATCAAAGTTCAAAGCACCACTTTCGGGGCATTGTCATCTTACAGTGACAGTTCTTGTTCAGTCCAACCATCCTGGAAATTTGTCAGAAAAGTTGCTACTATGATTTCTTGCTCAAGTTTGAATATGGGTCATCTTGGTTCAAAAAGTAGGTCACAGAGCCCAAATACGGAAAAACGGTTTTAACACTTGTGGTAACAGTTTCAGTCTAAATATCCTGGAAATTTGTCAGAAAGGCTGCTTTCATGATTTCTAGCTCAGGATTGAATATGGGTCATCTAGGTTCAAAAACTAGGGCACAGAGCCCAAATATGGAAAAACCTTAACACTCTTGAGGTAACAATTTCAGTCCAAATATCCTGGGCATTTGTCAGAAAAGTTGTTTCGATAATTTGTAGGTCATGTAGGTTTAAAAACGAGGTCACAGAGCCCAATTATAGACAAGGCGATCGGTAAAACCGACATATGCTCTCCGAAGCAGGAGCCAAAGGGACATGTGCAAGGCAAAAACATACAGGCAAAGTCATAAAGTGGGCACATTTTATTTTTCATAAACAAATAAAGATGTAAAGTGAATGTTTACTGATTATACTTTTTCATTCTGCAAGGGAGATAATTCAAAATCGGGGGAAAATTTAGATAGGCTTTATGTGCCCTGCACTCATTCTCACTGCCATCTACCACTATGTTAAGGTTAAACTAATTATCAGCTATAATGTCTAAGTAAAGCTCCAGACAACTTTTTGTAAAAGGCAGGTTATTCAAAAACTTGGCAAAACAAGGTTACAGTTCCTCCGCACTGCACTACTGCTCAATGCCATGTACCAGTGAGTGAAGATTAAAGTATTTATCTCGTATAGTTTTCTAGTTATGCTCCAGACAAGCTTTTTTAAAATGGGAGATAATTCAAAAACGGGGCAAAACAGAGTTATGGTTCTTTGGCACTGCACTCAGCCTCAATGCCCTCTACCACTGTGTGCAATTTAAACAAATTATGTCCAGGGGTTTACAAGTTTTGCTCCATACAAAACAGACGGACAAGGCGGCGACTATATGCTCTCCCTTCGGGGAGCATAAAAAACATTAACACTCTAGAGGTAACATTTTCAGTCCAAATAACCTGTAAAGTTGTCAGAAAGGTTGTTTCTATAATTTCTAGGTCAAGTTTGAATTTGGGTCATCTGGGGTCAATTAACCAGGTCCATAACAACTTTGTTAAAAGCAGTCCTACTCGGGTGAGTGATACAGGGCCATCATGGCCCTCTTGTTTTGTTTTAACAAAGATAAGATCCTTGTATCTGACACATCTTATAGCTCAACACCAGCTAATGGAGTTCATATCTGAAGTGGTTTGAAACCCTAGTTGATAGTTAATCTTGAGTGTAGCAAAAATAGTATATCTACCATGTCTGAAAATGTGTTGTGACCAGTTTTACTTGAAAGTTTTTGTACCACAGGAAAGGATTTGCTATTTTATGATGATTCGAACTACAGATCTGTATAACCGACATTGATTAGATATAAGCAGTTTCTATGGCTTCTGAGATTGAAAATGATTACATTTTGAAAAACAATTACAAAAATAGCTTGGTCAAACAAAATGACCATCTTGGAATACTGAACATCTAAACAGGGTTATCTAGTTTGGAAGATATATAGACCAATCAGTTTATAAATGTACTCTATGAATTCTATCTCCACTGGACAGTACTTTTTGGTCTTAAATACAATGAAAAAAGTTGCATATAAACAAATTTTAATTCTAAACAACTATACACATACAATTTTACAACATCAATGTCAAGATCTACAAAAAGTTTAATCTATGATGAATATCATTCAATAAAAGCTGCCAATATCGTAATAAAAAATTTTATGTAGTGAAAATTCATTTTACATTTAGTCCCAGTTAAACACGTTACATCAGCATCTATGAAAATGTTTGTTTGTATTCCTATTTCAGTTCATGCATTTCTATCTGATGGTTTCTTGTAAACCATGTCTAGGTAGTCAAAGATATCCTCCTCTGATGTCACAGGCAAAGGTTCTCCTGGAACCCCTGAAAAAATACCAAATTCATGTAGTGACTTTCTATAACTCTAGTATGGCATCTAATCTAATCACAGTAAACACAATCACATTTAACAATGCATTTTGGAACTTTACAGACACTACAGAAAATGAATTTAACAGACTGAGAACAAAATTAAAAACGTAGTCAGAAATGAAAGAATATTCATTATTATTCATAGATGATTCCTTAATCGATAGTTCTCTTAAGATTTCTCTAATTCATTTAAATTCAGATAGAACTACTCAGTTTAACACCAATAACCTTTTGATTTGTCAAGACATTTAACGGACCTTGTAACATTTTGTCCTATAGCGAAATTTACATTAAAACTAGCTAAATGTGAAATGGTATAAGCTCCAATGGATAAAAAATCATCAAAGTTCAAGTGCATTTGTCAGATACTAACCAGTGCTACCTAGAGGTCTTATGGTATACTCGTTTAACGTAAAACCCTTCTCAAGAGCAACTCCTCTCATGTTCTTGTTGAACATATCACTTCCCGTGAAGTAGAGAAGAGCGCAGTAATATTGATCATGAGGAAGAAGTCGGATATCTATCCGTCTGTATGTATGCTTCTTCTCTGTGTCCGGCAATTTACACACACCCTGTAGACAAAGAACATGGCCTAGCAATAAATTCTTTTCATAGCATTTCTTAGTTCAGAACTGTTTATTAAACAATAAGTAATTCACTATACAGCTTTATACTTGCATTATTTCTCTGTGAGTGTGTCAGAAATATGTCATGATATAAGTTGTCTTGGGTAATGAGATAAGCTCTTGCAGGGACACTGACCTAGGTCTTTCAAACTAGAAGCAAACAAACCTTCATAATGAAAATTGGAAGGGCAAGAGTGAAAAATATTTTATACATTAAAAAATAAAGAAACTGATAGAATTTTTTTGCATTTATTCAGTTTCATGTAAACACACACACTGGGCCAGTAGAAAATTGGCTCTCTTTTGGTTAGATGCTCAAATTCAATAGGGAAGATGTTAACTCAAATTTTCATACACAAGAATATTTGAAGTCTACAGACTTACCATAAATTTTGTATCGCCCAGTGAAAGTCTATCTGTTATGAAGTTAATTTCTTCTAACCTGGTCACTAGTTTCTTCAGTAAATCTGGCTGCAAGAAAAATAAAAACATTCAAGCATTTTAACAGAAAGACAGAAATAACAATGGCTGGAAATGAAGTTTTTCAGTTTAATCAGAAAATAATTTTATCTATAACTATGGAAGTATTCAAATATTGGAAATAAACATATCTTATTACATGTATATATACAAAATACATTCAAAAGATGAATTCTAAGCCTTATATTAATGTGAGCAAAATTTCCAAGAAGATAAGACTTCATCATGTACTAAGTGTTTTGTTGCAGTTGTCGATATGTTATACACTGCTCTTCATTAATAACAGATACATCTATTACTGTTAAATAGATACCATTTTCTTTGAGGAGGATGTAAAGGCTGGATGTGTAAGAAGAATATCTATATCACCACTGGTCGCAGCTCCTGAATAAAATAAAACATAGTTAAACAAGATGTATCAAACTAAACCATCCATATGTGATAGCTGAGACAAAAAAAAAAGAAAAGATGCTTGCAAAGATGAATATCATGACTACACAGAATATGATTTACACCATTATACCATTACTGACTGCTTTGAAAGAGTGAAAACCTCCAGTGCAAAAAATAGGCCACTGTTGAAAATTACTTTTTTTCCCAAACTGGTTAATTTGCTGCTCTATATATTTCAAACCCTGATGAATGATACTTGTATTTCTAAACTTCTTAAAATGAATGAGTGAAAGAAGAAATAAGGAATTAATAAAGAAACAAATACCTCTTCTGAAACTGCCACAAACTTCAGCTTTGTATCCAGAATCTAGCTGGTCAATTTCTGTAAACGTAATACGCTGCAAAAATATATATATAATATAAACAAAATCCTTTTAAACATTTACATAACTATGTCTACTTTATCACAGTGATCTATTATTTAACATAAAAAGCTCTGACAAAAAGGAACAGAGGACCTAGGGTCTAGTGGCAATGCTCCAGAGTTGAAATCTGATCCCCTGCCCCTCCACTAACTAACTGGATGGAAAGTTAACTTTGTATAAAGGCAATAAAAAGGACCAGAAATGTCTCTGAAAGTGCTTTTTGGATCTCCCATCATCACATGAAACCTAACAAAACTAATCTTTTCACTGGGGTGGGGAAGGCACAGGTCATATGACCTGAGATAGAAATGCTGACACATGTACATGTATTATGTTTCTAAACCATTGTATTGACCATATATCAAGTTTCAATGATTATCATTCTCTACAAAGTCAAAGGAGCACTCTACCATAAATATTATCTCATCTGAAAATCTACACCTATATACTTTCTAAACATTTCTTGTTTCATTTCCAGAGTCTTTAGACAATACTGAAGATGCTGGCGATCAAAAGGACTAAAGTGAAAAGTATGTGTGCGAGCCACAGAAGCTAATGAACTGACACAGTGTGGCTTAAGAGAGAGTTAAAAAGCTCACCTGTAGTTCAAGCATTTCCTCTCTTGGAATTCTCTTCTCAAAATCCTCATAATGTCTGTCAAAGGAAAAACAATCGGAAAATAAATTATGGTAAGTTATTTGATTACCATAATATGTCTGATGGCTTCTTTATTGCTACAGAAAAAAGTATATGTATTACAGAACTTACACAGAGGAAAAATAAGTAATGTAGAGAAGGTTACATTAATTGAAGTATCACCTTAAGACTACTTCTAATAGTTCATTTAAAGACTATAAAATGTCATAAATATTTTGTCAGTTTTTAGAAAAACTGTGTTTGCTACTGAATGATGCAAACCACAAACTTTGGCCTATACACTATTGTTTAAATATGATACTAATCAAATGTAAAACAAATACTAACTTCAGACCAATTTGTTGGTGATGATTTAATTTATCTGTATGTTTCCTGAGATCTGAAAGAAAGAAAGAAAAAATGTTAGAGGTCACCTTAATACTATCATAACATTTCTACAGCCATTAAATGAAACTCACAGAGGGTAACATTACCTGGAAACTACTGTCTGACTGCATATTGTGCATGACTCACATTTAATAAAACTGCATAGGTATGACTAAAGAAAAAAAGTCATGGCTTCATTTATTCAAGAAGTATTGTTCTTGTTAGTGGCATTTTTAAAATTCAAAGTGAATATCTTCAGTCACAACACTTCAACAGCCACAAATTAAGACATTCTTGGATACTCAAATCTGTTTTTCGTATGCATCAACTTTTTACCCAAAACAGATGAAATACTAGGTTACCTTCAATGCCTGTTATGCCTTCTTGAACAAGCTTCTGAGCTGCAGCTGGCCTGAATATAAAACATATACATGCTTTTTTAATGATTATTTAGAAAATTATTTGTCATGAGACAAAAACGAAGACTCAATGCTTTCTGATATTAAGTTAACGTTACATTACAATAAACAAAAGAATTGTGTTAAAGAATGACAAAAAACATTGAGAAAAACTGTACTTCTTGACTTACACAGCTGACTTAAACATACATCTGTCAATGCTAAAGAAAAAACAACAACAACTTTATATCCATTATATTTTACCCAATTCCTGTTACCCTGGTCAATTCTGTTATGGCAACATTTGTGTCACTGGCCCTGATCTGTATTTAAAGACAAAAAATGACTTTTGTATGAGCACACAGAAAAGTAGCCATGCAAAACATCTTGCCTATTTCCAGGACTTTACTATTAATATTCAATACATACTTAATCTTATGTTTAATTGTTATATTCTGATGCTGAATTTCAAAGTTAAATGTAATTTTCAAGTTCACTAAATCTTCTATATGTCTGTCTGCTTATCAACTGCTTTCATAAAGAGCATCAAAGATTAATGTTCTTCAGAAAAGGTGCCAACCTTTTCAAGTTTTTCCAATTTTCCTGTCTGTATGAACTCATCTATTTTCTTTGCAATTTTTTCACCAATTCCTTCCTATAATAAATAACTTTGCTTTTAAATAAAGTGATTCAGCAAACAAAATCCTGTAACATTCAATTTAATGTAAAAGCTCGCTATTCTTTCATACTTTATGTAGTCTGAAAATAAATCCATGAAAAAAGACGGCATTTCAAAATAATCAGGTTACAGGCTGAACAGTTTTCACACAGCTGACTTTTTAAACAATACCAATATTCAAACACAAGAAATCTACATGTTTTAAAAAAAAACAGTACACTAATATATCGTAACAGCCTTCTGACAACCCTCCAGATAAAGAATTTCTATTGTGTTATAAATCTACTTTCAATTAAAAAGTTAAAGAACAAATATGCAAGACTGTTAGTCTAACTATAAGCTTGTAAGCCTATGTATTTGTACTGTTCATGATTACTGTGTTACTTGTTAAGTAAGTGATGCATCTCACAGCATGACACTTGATGTAAGTGCCTGTGCCCACCCTGTAAACTTGGAACAAGCAATGGTTAACACAAGCATTTTCAAACGTAAATCCCTCTCATCATGAGTGGCCTTTCAAAATTTATCACTCTTCTGAGAACATTTTTAAGTAACTGACAGTAACTCAGGAAAAAAATGACATTTTTTTCCTTTAGAAACATACCAGAGCCTTTGCCTCCTTCCCGCTGGTTATTTTGTTAGGATGTTTAGCCAACACTCCTGCAGCCTTTCTGTATGCATTGTACTTGTGCATCTGGCGATTAACATTTTTTTCATAATTTGCTAGTTCTGGAATTTAAAATTAATACATCTTGCTTTTATAAAGTGGAGGAGCAGTGGTTGTGGGGTAGGATATTAGGCTCTTGATCCCAGAGTTGCTGGTTCGATTCCTACAAAGGGCAAAGCCCCCCCCCCAGCTGGCCCGTTTGTAAAAAAATAAAACGGCTCATTTTTAAAGACTCTTAAACATTTTTTTCAGCTCTCTTTCAGCTCTTAACAGAAACACAGTCAACTTTCAATTTGCAATGATCATGCAATATTGCGTAACAACTGATAACGAGTTCGCAACTTTATAGCCATGTATATTACACAATGTACCGTATATTGGGCGGCACGGATTATCAGAGAGTTCTCCAGACTGATCATGATGTATAGTTTTCAAGCGTCTATTAACCTTGACGTATTTAATAAAGTTGTTAAATGAGCGTCTGCTGGCCATGATCAGTTGCCTGATGATATTGTGCAAACTCCAATTGTAATGACTCGGCCTTTTCCGACAATTTCGTATAAAGACATATTGAAGTCGCCCGAGGTGTTCCGAATGGTGCAAACTCCATTCCATTACCACTGCCGACAGTCTTGTAACGTGATGATGGTCGAAAGTAAATAAACAAAATTTTAAACTTTTTTTCAAGTTACATTTTTCTAAAATTTCATTACACATAGGCATGTTTAATCGATGCAATTCCAATTGTAACTAAACTAAACAGAGAAAAAAAATAAATTCTTAAAAAAAAGTCATACATGTTTATATAGCTGAAATCCAGCTAAGGTTAACCCGTGTCTGCAGAGATCTTTCCAAAGAATGAAGGGGAGATCACTGCGAGGAGATTGGATAATGTGATGACGATGTTACTTGTTATGAAAATTAATTTATTGATAAATTATTTGTTTCAGAGGACTTTATAAATATAAAATAAAAAAGTTAAAACCTGTCATATGTTTTTTGCTTGAG
Source organism: Cyclina sinensis (assembly GCA_012932295.1). Taxonomy (NCBI): domain Eukaryota; kingdom Metazoa; phylum Mollusca; class Bivalvia; order Venerida; family Veneridae; genus Cyclina; species Cyclina sinensis. Next base: position 46,636,538 of record JAAONU010000001.1, on the reverse strand, counting down.
TTGAACATTTCAAAGAATACCAGTATATTTCTTTTAAATTCTCACACAAATTTCAGTATATTTTTATGCCTAAAATGCACCAAAATGAGCAATTTACTCCACCTTCTTAGAAAATTGTCTTGGGGGAGGCCCCCCAAACCCCCCCTACATAAGGGGGTCACCCCCTTCTGTACCTTCCCCCAAGCCCCCCCAGTCAGAAATTTCTGGATCCGTCCCTGTAGGCTGACACTCCTCATTCAAGTTTCCACAATTACAGCATAAGTACTGATTTAAACTGAGCAAGTAATCATAAAGCCCAATTAATGTTTGCTGCAAAAACTTGTTTAATATTCTATTTCCTATAGATAAAGAAGTTGCCATTCCCCCACAATAATGACTAAATATTAATGATAGATATGATATCATATCTCTGAGTTATGGCATGTTTAAAATTCTGACTGATTTCACAACTAGTATAATTGACAGACAGAATCCAATTATTTGTTTGTTCAGCACATATTTAATTGCACTAAGGACCTTCTTTCATTTTAGCTCTGTTGTTTACTGGTTATAATTGGAGCAAAATTTCAACGTATCTCTGTGTACTTGGAAAAGAATACTGTACATCTGACTTTGGCCATCCTGAAATACACTCAAGTAAAACATAACTAAACTATAAAAGATGTTTCTAGTTGTATGCAATGTTAATTAAAACTATCAATTTTACGCATATTTGTGTAATATTTAACTGATAATTACAGGACATGGACAGACTTGTCTTATGAAAAGAATTGAGTACGAATGCGTTCGTTTTACAAAAAATATATTACCCATAAGAAAGTCACAAAATTCTTTATTTGGGTTTTCTGATGTTGGGTCTTTTCGTTTGCTCATCGTGTATGATATACCTCTCTCTATTTTTAAGGCGTGCTTAATAACTGGCGAAATTGATGCGTCCAACTTACACACAGGAGCCTCACGTAAATTTATTAATGCTAATGTGTTCCTTGTACTGACGATGATACGCCGTATACAATTAAACATTTAGCTTTACGTTTTCGATTTCCTGTATAACCATCGTTCGGGTATCAAAGCAAATAAACGAAGAAATCCGGTGTTTATTCCAGTCAGCGTGTTTTCGCTCTTGTTTATCTTCCCATAATTCAGTTTATGTTACCTTTTACCCGGCTTCCTTTCTTTGAAACTAACAAACCGAAAACCGGTGAAGTTTGGCATTATTCAACATCCGGGATTCCCACGTCATGCTTGACGTACGAAGTTGTCCAATATATCATCCTTACATTTTGTTTTGCATATTTAAACTTTTTTAAAGATTATTGTCAAGTATTCTCAACCCATTGCGCCTTTGAAGTTACACCAGATTAATGCAAAATAACCCTGAAATTGTCTTGTCATTGTTGTTTGCTGTGGGGAAAGCCCTGATTAATATTTCAATCTATATATTTACACTTCGTCCCCGGCGGAAGTAAACGTGAATATTTGCATATAAACAGTTCACTACAAAAACGTGTCAGTAGTTTGACAGATAGAGAGCTGCAACGAGTTTGACCGGTTGTTTAACTAAGTACTGCAACACAATCCAAGGGAGCTGCTTAATACATTGCAAAAATGTGTGGTAAGTTATTAATTTAACTTATTTATCTGGAAGCATAATTCAGCTCCGTTATTAAACGTACTACTTATTTTAATTTGTAGTGGCAATTTAGTGTGCAAGGTGTTTGGCTAGAGCAGAAAGTTTAATATGTCAGTGAACCTACTATTTGTAGAAATTGTGTATTATATTTCAAATTGAAATGAAACAGAAAGTGCAGGCATTATTTCTGAAAGCAGTTTTATGCACTTGTATTAAAGTGGTCATGTTGGAATACTTTGTGCCAGAAAAAATGTTTTGAAGTCAAAACATCTCTTCAGTGAATGTCAGTATTTAAAAATTAAAAAATTAAAAAAAAAAACTTCATTTACAGTACAGTACTATAGGCTCTGAAGTATTTGATACTGGCTGAAAGTCTTAGTGGATTTTTTGATAACTTTATTGAATTGGGATTCATACCTTCTCATGTTTTTAATTAACTCAAGTGTAGACACTGACAGTGTACAAATATAAATGATTGTTCTGAAAAATAATTTTCAAATAAGTCATGATGACTTAACTGTTTTGTAGTATAGTGCTCAGAAAAAAGTTGCCCATGCCTTAAATTCATATGATAAATGAACAGAAGATATAATATCAGGTTCTGAATGTTTTTAAATGTTTAAATTAATACTTGATAAAGATCAGTGTCATTGATGAGATACTAATTATTTTATTACAAAAAATCTATAATTTTTATCTCTGGTGTATTTGTGAACAGATGGTCCTATTAAAATGGAAAAGATAGTGATAGTTTATGACAGAAAAAAAAGAGTAAATATAAGCATAGTATTTTATCTAAGTGCATACAGAAATATTAAAGTTTTGTCTTATGGTTTGACATATAACAGCTTAGATGCTAGATAAACTGGTTGCAGAGTTCATCAAGTGACTGACAGTTATGTTTAATTTAATATGCATTGACCTTTTGTTTATTATTAATGTCTGAACAACAAAAAAATATAAATCAGAAAACATGAGTTCACGAGGACCTCAGGTTTATTATTATACTCATCCTTTAAGTGTGTAAAGAGTACATAAGATCACAGTCATTAATGTAGATATCATTATACTCATCCTTTAAGTGTGTAAAGAGTACATAAGATCACAGTCATTAATGTAGATATTATTATACTCATCCATTAAGTGTGTAAACAGTACATAAGATCACAGTCATTAATGTAGATATTATTATACTCATCCTTTAAGTGTGTAAACAGTACATAAGATCACAGTCATTAATGTAGATATTATTATACTCATCCTTTAAGTGTGTAAACAGTACATAAGATCACAGTCATTAATGTAGATATTATTATACTCATCCTTTAAGTGTGTAAACAGTACATAAGATCACAGTCATTAATGTAGATATTATTATACTCATCCTTTAAGTGTGTAAACAGTACATAAGATCACAGTCATTAATGTAGATATTATTATACTCATCCTTTAAGTGTGTAAACAGTACATAAGATCACAGTCATTAATGTAGATATTATTATACTCATCCTTTAAGTGTGTAAACAGTACATAAGATCACAGTCATTAATGTAGATATTATTATACTCATCCTTTAAGTGTGTAAACAGTACATAAGATCACAGTCATTAATGTAGATGTTTATTGTTGTAAGTGTACTTGACCTGAAAACAATAAATGAAACTGCCAAAATTTCATGAAGAAATGTGCAATCTAATTGTACTTAGTACTGGTTGCAGTGGTAGAAGTCAACGCCTTGGCTTATTAGGACACAACTTTATTGTCAACAATTCATCAGATTAGAAGGAACACACCATTGTTATTTATCAGTGTAGTCTATGCACTGGAAGTTCTTAATACTTTAATCTGGTTACCACAGAGATATCTTTGTGGCTATTACCTGATAAACAATTACACTGCAAAACTTATTTTGACATTTGCAAATCCTTAATTTTGTAAACTAAAGTATGTGAGTGTGTAATTTGTATAGCAACCAATCAATTTCAATTTTTGCTTGTAATTCATCATCATTGCTTTAATGCTTTTCATCAAACATTTTTATGAAATGTGTAGTTTTGTTTGGCTGATAACTGCTGTAGTATTGTTAATGAAAAAATATGTGAAGTGAAGCAAGCCATTGGATATGGGTCATGAAATAGAAGGGAATGGGTCTGAAATATTTTTTTGTTGGGTGCTGGAATGGAGAGAGAAATAGTACTCAAGTCTGTCTTAGAATTAAGAAAATGGTAATGTCAGGTGATATTGATAACACTAAGAATTAAAAAAGGAAAGTTAAAAAGATTTCTGCTGGGATACAAAGCCCCAGCAGAGAAATTGTAAGAAACACTTAAGAGAGAATCTGAATAGCAGAAAAATAGAAAGAACTTTATCCAGAAAGTTGCCATTCAAAATGAGAGAAGGAATTTAACTAGAAAGGCTGCAGATTTGCATCCTGTAACCTATAAGATAAATAAATGTATGTGGTGTGCATTGGAGCATACAGATATGTGAAATAAATGAGTGTTACTTTTGAATGACGTAATGTTTGACTGCATCATTATGGAGTTTGGGAGTGGCATTTCACTGTATGTTATCAAAAAGGAGGATTAAAAGCCATCTTTAAAACCACAAAATAGCCTAATATGTAAACATGCTATCATGATAGCAACTGAATTATCTTCATTGTCATGTAATACATTACATGTGCGATGGACACACGGTATGACAGGGAAATTTATGTAGAGGCAGTCCCTTATCTATGATATAAATTTGTATGAGCATGTTAAAGTACTAAATGACTTTTGTTGGAAACCATTAAAGATGTATAAGAAAAGAGTTTATTATAAAAACAATTCAAGGCATTGAATACAGTGTAAGGAAAACAAACCAGCTTGTCACATTTACTTAGAAGTACTAAGAACCATGTGTGACTTAAAGGGAAAGTACACAGTAGGTGTATGAACTAAAGTTATGTATTTACTATATGTAAATTATCTTCATTAGGAATTACTTTTTTTTTTAAATCAAAGTCTTGAACGAGATAAGTTGAAAAAGAATTAATTTACATTTAAAGTTTTAGTATTTCATCCACTCTCCAAACTACAATAGTCATCTATATGGACTTTTGGTCTAGGTGAAGTTTTTCTAAGAATAGAATAGTGAATAGGGAATATTCTTGACTCTTATTTTTTTTAAACAATATAGTACAAATTAATACCTACCATCTGTTCAAGTTTTCACAATGAAATAATATTAGGAAGTAGAATATAAACTGCCATCATTGGAATTAATTTTGGTTTTACGGCATTAGTGAGTTAACTTTTTAGGTTACTGAATGAATTATTAATGATGTCTTGTTCAACTGAGAACTTGAAATTCTTTAGTTTACATTTTAGTTTAACTGGGAAATGAAAATTGTAATGTGTTAAAACATGTTTTTAAAGATTTAAAGATTAAATCACTTTGAAACCTAGTCATATAAATGATTGTGGTCATATTTTCTGAAAATGGAATGAAAAAATACAATGTACTAAAAAAGAGGCATAAATTTAAATTGTAAAAAATTGTATTTACATTGGTATTTTTAGCTTGGTTTAGATTTACTGCTAACAGATCAACAATTTAAGAGTAATAAATTATTATTATATACATCTGAAACATTGTTTATAATTATCTGAATATGGCAGCTGTGAGATAAATTTAGAATTACTGAATATTAGTGTTAAGATTAAAATAACCTAAACAATCATTGAAATTAAAAATATATGTTAGATGGTGAATAAATGCCTTTTCAATAACACTGCTAGCTGATGCAACTTCATAGTGAATATCAAAATCTCTTTCTTAGTTACAATCTGTTTTAAATCACTGCCCGCACCAAAATTTCACCCCAGCATATCTTATGATGCACTTTCACAATTTAACAAATTGTATAAAATATTTTGATGAAAACAAGTTTGTGTAGGAATTTTAAGATTAAATGAAATAACGCACAACTTTGGTATTGAAATTATCTTTGTGTTGAAACACCTTCGATTTCTAATGTATTCATATGGAGCTAGTTTTTGGGTGTGGCTCTTTGAAGAAGCTATCTACCCAAAAATGCTACAACAACAACGTTACATAAAGACATATTAATGCATTAAGTTTACCAGTGTTTATGTAGAAGTTGACATCAAGTAATTATTCATTCAATATCATTCAGATTATATGATTATTATACAAAAGAAAATGGAATAATCTGCATATTAGGGTATACCACTTGACATTTTTGTGTAGATGACATTGCTTCGAAAAGTATTGTAAAAGGCTTCAAGGGATTCTCAAACACTTGTATCATTTGAATGGGACATTTTGAGACTCCCAACACTAGTACAAGTAAATGCAAAGTTGCTTACCTCTGCTTTGAGGTTGTTGATTCAAGTCTTGACCTGAACATCAGATTAGTTTTTTGTCTGACTATAATTAGAAATTGATTATAAAAATTGAAGAAAAAAAAATTTATGTCAGATCAAAGTTATTTGGTAAGAATTATTTGGTTTTTGTATCAGAATGATAGTTATTTTGACTGTAATATTTTTCCTCTATTAATTTGTCTCGTTCACATAAGCATACAGGAATGGTTGCCTATTTTTAACTTAAACATTTCTGAGTGGCTTAAATTCAGTATATTAAAACGAAAAAAAAAGTTGACATGGAATTAATCTGGACTTCTTAAAAAAATGCAGTTGTAAGATGAGAGATATTTACAAACTGAATTATTTAAGAAATAAAATACAAATTGGTATTCATTTTCTAAAAATGATAACAAATGAATAAAAAGAATGGAAGAAAGACACATGAACCAGGAAGTTTTGTCTTGGCATTCACTTCTTGAATTGCTGCCAATTAATACCTGAGTCCTTGAAGAGGTATTGTCCTTTTATTAATTGAAATAATCTTGCCCTAACTTCTGCAGATTTTGGGTTTGATAGAATGTTGCATCAGATCTAAATATATATGTAAATTTAGGATGTCTGGAAAATTACCGAATTCTTGTATTGGATGATTTAAAATTGAGATGTTAGACATTATGACACATAGCATGGGTGGTAAGTTATTGTGCTCTAAGATTTATCTAAACTTATACCAGTTTAATTGAATCTTAGTAGGGGAGTATAACTTCATTTTGTAATTCTTAAAGAAAATTCTAGATCAGTTAGATGAACTAGATTAAAAGATACAGTTTTGCATATCTTTGTTTCTTTGATTTTCTGAGTAAGTTAAATAGCCAAAAAGTTAAGTATTTGAAGTCATCCCACTGATTTCATGTGCTTCTTGTCATTGCAAACACTGAGACTTGATTTTTCTGTCGTGCATTTCCATACCAGGCACTTGAGAATTATAAACATAAAATTGAACAATAAACAAATGTTATTTCCTTTATTTACTGTGTCTTTATATCTTGGAAAATGAGAACTGATTCTGAAATTAATTTTTACCTTAAGTTCCTCTGGTGGGGTGGGAACAACAACCATAGCAAGCATGGTATGAAATAAAAGAAACCTGAAGTAGGTTGACATTAATTTATTTTTCTGGTTTTCAAGACGGAAGTATGTGTTATTAAATAATTGATTTGATTAATAGACGTTGTCATTTGTTCGAGGGCAGTGGTATTGGACCCTTGGCTGAGAGCCAATACAACTATCCTTATGAGGACAAATAAAGTGTCTATATCAAATCAATTATTTAATGACATTTATTTCAAAACATTTCCAGAATTTGCTCATCATGAATTCTTCTGTCATTTGCTTGTGTTCATGAGAGTTTCAAGTTCTAAAATAGTATATTGGCTATTCACAAGAATACAGTCTTAAGGCCGTACTCAAACTTTTTTGGGTATTCACTTCATACTGGTAAACAGGATAAAAGTCGATAGAATGATTTAAGATATTCCTGAAAATCTTTGCTATCACTTGGAAAAGAAAATGGCTGACATTTAAAGTGCTTTGAATAAGGCTACACAGTTTGTTTTTTTTATTTGAGTAGCTTCTGTCACTGTTAAAAGGAACATTTTGGTATTTTAGTTCTTACCTCACAAATTTTGTATAAATTTTTTAAGGACTTGTTCAGTAGTTTGGTCATCTTTGGTACAACTTTGTGCAAAAGAATGAAAGCTTGTACTTTAAGATGTCATTTTTTTTACGCTCACTAAACTTAATTACTTTTTTTTGTTAAAATCAAGGTAAATGTTTTTTTTTAAGAAAATAGGTATGTAATAATGGAGTACAAATTGAGGTAATCATTTACTTTTTCAAGTCTGTACTTGGCAGTAGGTAAATGAATGTTTATCAAAACAAGTTGGCTGCATCCAATCGGTTATGCCCAATAATTGATTGTACATGTGATCACATCTTGATGCAATATTTCTTTGCGATATTGATAGTTATGTTCTAACAATGCATTGTTTCTGTCCATGTAAGTAAATATTGTCTGAGTGTAAACCAAGTTAGTAAGTAATTTTATTATAAGTCTTTAACCAGCACAGGATATAATGAATACACAATAAAATATAATCTTTGAGAACTAAACTACTATCATCTTATTTTAGAAAATAATTTAGATATTGTAAATAGAGCTAAAAAAGAGCACAACATAACAATTCTGAATTTTACAAGACTTAAATATCCAGTGTACATTTTATTCACTTATCAGTGCCATACACTGAGCATGGAATTAAGAACCAGGGGTGTCATTTAAATGGGAAGCTTTCTGTATCGTGCACTATCCCCTAACAACCTCTTCATAGGTCGTCGGCCATACTGGCAGCCGGTACTAATGATAAATAAGCTCAAAAGATAGAGCAATACATGTACTGTTATTTTAGCAACACTCGCATTGCCTTCTGGCATTACACGGTAGGCACATTTAGAATTCTAGGAGATCGTAAGTCTGCATGTGCAGACGATAATTTTTTATTATATTGCCATCTTTATTATAAAATTGCGCAATATTATATATCAATTACAATGATTTCTTTGTCAAAATTTAAACACATCAATGATCATTTACTGAAAATCGTAAACAAATATTTGGCACGCTCACTAGTAATCACTTAGAGAAATCTAATGATTGCACATTGTTAAAACTAGCCATAGGGCTGCAAATGGGGTCGCAGATAGGATTGGAGGGCCACAGAATATGGATGTCCGAAAATTTCCGGCTACATGTTTTTTGTCATTAGACACTCTGTTGCAGTTAGAAAACTTGCCACTATGCTGGGTGAAGCCTAAGGGGCATTATCTAATAACATTTAATATTAAGTATAATTGCTTTAGCCATTCCTACGTACTATAGTGCCAGTCTGCAGTTAGCATAATGTTTCAGAATGTTTATTATATTAAGACTTGGTGAATCAAGTTTTTATATAAGTATGTGAATACAGAAGTTAAAAAGTATTTCATAAGTATTTGTTATTCATTGCATATCCATCGTTCGACGTTGGATACCCACGGCCGATCCATTAACATTTGTAATAATTAACTGTGGGTATCCAACGATGTGCAAATCAGTCTTGAAAATATTTTTATAAGCATCAATAAGTTTCATAACATTTTAGGATAATCATTATGACTGTTAATTAACATACATTTTACATAACAGAGATTTACTTAAATTTTATGCATTATATTTTGTGCTTCAAAAGATTTTCAAGATTATGGTGTGTGTGTGTGTGTGTGTGTGTGTGTGAAGTGTGACTGTGTGATTTGAAAGAAAGTAGCCTGCAAACTGCATGTAACGTGATATAAAACTTAGTATGTTTGAACATTTTCTGATTGAGTGATAAAATGTTAAAGTAAAACAGATGAGGACAAATTATATTTGGAAAGCAGAAAGTTATTACATGAATACAATAAATCTTAATGGAAAGTAAAATTCAGGTTGAAAATTTACTACAAAGGAACTGTTAACAGTTTATTACACTTAGAGATCTACAGCAATCAGACTAGATAGTCCAACTAATTGTACGCAAGTCGAGATATTGTGTAATTTTTTGTATGGGTCAGTATCTCACCTCTGCGAAATTCTGACCCATAACAAAAATATCTCAGAATTTGCTCAAGACGTCACTTGAATTATTTTGACTATCACACTAGAATGCTTAGTAAGCTAGCTACACCAGTTAGCTAACTGACTGGTACCAGAGAAGCAGAAATATTTCTACATATACAGGTTTTGAAAATTTTGATCAGTCAAGATCTACAGTGTTACCTTTTTAAAAGTCACTGGTGGAGATAATTAAGGACAACAAAAAAATGTCTTAATATTAGAACACAACAAGTAAGATTAACAAAACACTTATTGTAAGATATGAAGGTGGATGGCCATGACCTTCACATACCTATTATGTGGCAAATAAAGTTTATCCTAAGGGAAGAAAGAGATTGACTAGGTAAGGGAGATGCATTTTTATGTCCATATTAGACATGTTTCACCCTACTTCAGTGCTCAATTAAATGCCCTTTAATTCCTGGAGTATGAATTCTGTGAATAATATCACTCCACGTCCCTATATTGTCAGTAATTGGATTTTTATGGTTTTGGTTAAACCTTCACCTTTGTAACATCCATTTAAGTTATAATACTGCTCAGGAACAAAAATATAACGTTATCACCAGTTTTGAAAAATTTTCACATTAATGCATGAAGACTTTGCTAGAATGATAAAAATACTGCTTAATTTCACTTATATTGTGATCGGCTTCGCGGATGTCAACGGATAAAAAATGTCAACTTTCGTTTTCTATAACTTCACCGCCATCCCTCGGATGCTTCCGAATTTAGTCGGAAGATGCTTATTTGCATACGTAAGTTATTTTTAGAAACAGAAACCACGCACTCATTTGTCTCGGATGAGATTGAATGTTGAGGGTGGGGTACATCTTGTCAACTGCTGTTAAACCGAGCAGGTAAATAAAAACAAAGTATAACGAGTACACGGAATTTATTTGACAATGACCTGCACTATTATTTAAGTATTTTCCTTTGCATTTTTCGCCTCTTTCTCTCGGAATCTGTAAGAAACGGGCAACCGCGTTTCCCATTTTGTTTTGGTTGATCCGCTACTGTCGTTTATATCGTTCATTCAAATTTGATCACGTGATATTGACGGCTTGTTTTATGGAAATTGACGAAGTGTGTTCGGTATTTCCAAGCGAATAAGTGGCCGGGGGGTCATTAAATAATTTGATCATTTTATCCTTTAGTATCTCGAACACATCTTGCCATCCGCGAAAAATAATCATGCAGATCGAGAGTTGATAATGTTTTTAAACGTACCATTGTTCTTATTTGGTTTATTTTCATAACGATTTTGGGCAGTATTATAACTTTAAATTAAGAACAATATCAATCAATTAGACATTAAAATCAAAATGATACAAGTTCAGGCAGTGTGAACTGAAAGCATTTTTATGACTGACAAGAAGTGATGGATAAGGGGTACTTACTTGTTCATTAGCCCTGGCATGAAGTCTTTCCTTTCAGAATTTAAAGCATTAAAAAACAAATGTTTATTATTTAAATGATGTAAAAGAATTCTTTTTATTATTATTGTGCAGTACAGAATAACCTCAAAAATCATTAAAAAATCTTTGAAAAAGCTTTAAGTAGGAGATGTTTTATTATTTTTCTTGTTAAAATATACAAGAACAAACCAAGGTTCCAAATGCTGTTGAATTATGAAGTAAAGAGAACAGTTTTCTTTTACCAACTGAAATAGTGAAATTGTTCTAAGAAGTTGTACTTAATGGTAGGATACTATGTCATGGCGCACCTGTTTTACGCTCTTTTGCGCGTCATCAGTCGGTTGCTTGAAAGGTAAAATGGTCTTTTTCAATAAGCCTGAAAGTTTTTTTTCTGAATGCATGCTGAAAAAAACTTTCACCCATTTTCAGGCCTAAACTAGAATTTTAGATTATAAAAATTCTTAACTTAAATACAAAGTACACAGCCAATCTTCGGTGCACAACATGATTTTTTGCAACCCTAAAGATTTCTTATTGAAAAAGACCATCTTACCTTTCAAGCGACGGATCGTTGACAAAAAAATAATCGGTAAGAGAGCAGAAAACAGGTGCGCAATTATGTAGTATCCTACCATTGGTACCGATTGTGATCATATTTCTGGCAGGGCCATAATTATTTGGCCACCCTTTAATCAAATACTTTTGTTGCACATATGATATGATATGGCTTAACATTATCTTGGATATCATAAATGTGTTATGTATAATGACCATCTTAATAATAATGATAACTAACTGTCACATACCGGTAACTAAATTTTTTTTTCCTGATAAAAATAAACGAAAAAAAAAAATCTCACCATTTCGGCCCTATAAGCAAACTAATTGGTTACAGCTTTTGTTGAGATCTTGGATATATCAAAGTTAATCTATATTTATGACCCCTGTCAGTGAAATTTGTTTACTTTTTATAATGATTTTAAAAGTATGCCCCAGATGATTTGCTAATGTCCGCAAGTCCTTTTGTGCATACTTGTCAATACTTATAGGTGGCTGTGGGAACATTAGATGGCTATAAAAGCTTTTACATATGTACATGGCTACATTATTTTATTTGGCATGCGAAGGTGCAGTTAAGTCATGTTTAAGTATACTTGACCTTTTAGTTCAGTCACTTAGAAGTCAAACACAGTAAGGTTTGACAAATTAAGTAATGCTTACTTGATTTTAGTTTCAAGATGTCCTTGATTTTTTCTTCGTCTGAATTTAGGCTTAAATGAAAATCAGAATGCTCAATTATTTGTTTTCTTACTTAACCTTGTAGTAAGCTAATACAAAACTTTAGGGCTTCACAAATTCAGCATGCATTTGTGTATACTGCACAAAAAGAAACATTAACATTTTTAAACTTAAAATGATTCATATATTTTAACTATAATAGATTTAAAAACTAAAAGGAATTTATACAGTCCGTTATTAAAAATTATTTAAAATGATAAATTTGAAAAAAGAAATGATTCAAATAGACTTTAATAGATAGCTTGTTTAAATAAATTTCCCAAATGGTCATATTTTGGCTATCAGAAGCACCTGGGACCACCATCTAATTAATTACTACTAGAAGGCATTAGTAGCACAGCAATGTGGCAGTGACAACATATGTTTGTTTAGATATTGTCTTTTGTAATGTTATACCACTTCTTTAGCAACACCATATACAGCTTGTGGGCTATGGGGTTTCTGAATGTGCCTGTCAAGGTATTATCTGAGAGATGTTCGATACGATTTATAACTGAGGGATTAGAGCGATGTTATTAATGTTAAAAAATTTTGATTTTGCAAGTAACATGTCATGAGCAATATTTTCTCCAATGTTTACATTATACTACTATAAGTTAGAAATATAGATGCAAGTTTGAAGGATATAGACAACATTGGGAGCTAGAATATTTTCTTTGTAAATATTGTAAATACACAGACTTTAAGCTCCTTCAGTTACAAGTGAGGTCTCGTACCTAGAAGCTGTGCTGTTCTATACAATTATAGCCTCCCCCCCTCTCCCCCACCACAAAAAATGAAAACAGTTTGCCTGTAGTATGTAACATACAGTCAGCATAATGCTTATGCCTCAGAGAGAGTTCTCACATCGCTATCACCTCGGGACTTCTCAGATTTCATTTCCTCCAAAAAGAGAATCATCCACCCAATTTGTATTGTTGAGTTCATTAGCTGATGGGCCTGCAGTTTGGACATGTATAAAGGGACTGGATATATTTCCACCCTATTCACTGTGGAAATTCATTTTTACATTGGTAAAGCTGAGCATATATTAACTGACCAGTTTAACAAATTAGTTTGTGTGAATACATATAGGTGGGTACATAACATAATACATACTGGTACTCTTGGTACTTAAATTTACTTTAAAGAAATTTCAGATTATTGAACGTTTCTTTTTTGGTTCAGTATAGTTTTCATGTCTTAATTTAAATGATTCCTTGAAACTTATGGGGGGAATTATGTAAAGTAGAATTAATCTAAATAGTAAACAGATTAAATGAAGCAGTAAAACATTTCTTTGAATAATAAGGAAATTTTGTGGATTCTCATGGTCATTTGAATAATAATTGGATGTTAGGTAAAATTTAAATTTGCAATTTAAGTAACTGGAGTGTTTCAAGAATAATTCATTTCTTGTTAAGATATTGCATTACTCCCTCCAGTAAACTGATTTGTTCTTTTGAATTTATTTTGGATGACATTCATCTATGTTCAGTACCAAAATCCTACCAGTAGTCATCTGAAATGCCCACAGATAATTTTATGTCAACAAATCCAGTATTTTCACATACATACAAAATACCAAAGCTCAGCTTTTATTTCAGTGAAGATCAGATATAGGACATTTAATTAAGTACTACTTACGTTTTTCTACATTCTCACATATTTTGTAGCTTGACTGGTATTGGAGAATATTACCACTTTTTATATGCCCGAAGGGGGAATATTACCTTATAGTTCTGGGCATCCGTCCGTCTGTCCATTAGCAATTTGGTTTCCGGAGGATAACTTGAGTAACTCTTTGGCCTACAGTCTTTTAACTTTATATGATTATTGCCCACATTGAGTGTATGACCCCTATTGATTTTGGAGTCAGTAGCTCAAAGGTCAAGGTCACAGTGACCTTAACATTGAAAACCATTTCTGCCATGTAACTTGACAATCATTTGTTATAGAGACTTCAAGCTTTGACCCCTATACATTTTGGGGTCAGTATGATAAAGGTCACAGTGACCTAAATGTTTAGAATCATTTACACTCTGTAACTCGACAAAACATTTGTCATACAGACTTCAGAATTCTTATAATGGTTGCACACACTGAGTGAATGACCCCTATTGATTTTGGGTTCAGTAGGTCAAAGCTCAAGGTCACAGTGACCTAAGCACTGAAAACTATTTCTGCTGTAAAACTTTATAACCATTTGTCATACAGTCTTCAAACTTCATATAGTAGTAGATTACATTGAGAAAATGACCCCCGTACATCTTAGGATCAGTAGGTCAGATGTCAAAGTCACAATGACCTAAACACTGATAAGCATTTCTGCTGTATAACTTGGAAACTACTTCCCATACAGACTTCAAACTTCTTAGAATGATTGCCATCATTGATTACATGACCCCTATACCGTTAGGGATAAGTACATAAAAGATCAAGGTGACAATCAACTAAACAATCAATATTTCTGCTGCTATAACTTGATAACCATGCATCACAGCATGAACATCATAATTTCTGAAAGACTGACATTTATACAAATTATAAAACCTAAAATTCAGATATGATAAAAATCTATAAAACTCAAAAATTAAAGTTATAAAATGTTAAAAATCAAAATATTATAAATAAAAAAAAAAAATTTAAAGCAGACCATTTAATTCCTAAGCCTAAGGTTTCCTCCCTCATACCAGAAATGCATCATACTTAGAAAAAACACCCTTCGGGCATAATAATGCTTTGCCCAGCAGTGCTCTTGTTAGAAATAATGGGACACAATTGTTCTTGCATGGACTGTTTCCAAGATGTAAAAGTGCTTTAACTCGGAAATGATTCCTCGATCAAATTGTTTATAACCAGTATTATGAAATTTTAATGACAAGTTTTCATAAATATTAATTACCAAATATATAAACTTTTTGCACAGCAAAGGTAGCCCCTTTAATTTGAGATGACTTCAAAATGTGTAGGTCATATGTAGGGGCCATATTGGGGTCAGCATACCAGAAGCAAAACAATTGTCTCTTTTTTGCAGCATAAATTTTTTGGTTTACTTGTTTTTAAGTCACACTAGATAGTAAATTCTGAACAATTTTTAAGAAACTGACATAATTTATTTCCTATTATGTTTTCTATATGATTCCTGTTTTTGCAGGTATATTTGCATACCTAAATTACCTGGTACCAGCAACCAGAAAAGAGATATTAGAGATCCTCATAACAGGGCTGAAACGTATGGAATATAGAGGATATGATTCTGCAGGTACTTAACATCTTATTTGTTTGGTATTGTAAAATAAGTAGATGAGTCTTAGAAATGTATCATATGAAGTTTTTTGCAACTTCACATAACTTTCACCAACCTTAAGTTCATTACCGGTAGTTTTTTTTGGTAAGACACTTAATAAAGATATAATTACATATCCAGACTTCAGACATAAAAGTTTTTCCATCCCCACCATTTTTAAGATTTTTTGCCTTATTGTTTGTCTTTTTCATTGTTTCTTTTTTATTATATGCTCGTTTGAAAAACAGGATGTATTATGGGAACGCCCATGGCGGGTGGTTTGGCAGGCAGAGTCCAGTTTTGTCTGGAGCATATCTTCAACGTGCATGGATGTATTTTAATTATACTTGGTACCAATGTTCACCATCATGGGCAGTAGTGTCACATGCATGAACCAGGTCTCTTAGTCAAAGGCCAAGGTCACACTCCCTCAATTCCTCAATTCATTGACCTTGGCCACAGGGACCTAAATTTTGCAGGCGACATGCAACTGAACATTTATGCCGAGTTATTAAAATCTCTCAATGCATGTAGAAGTTTTGTTCTTGATAAGCGTTTTTCTCTGACTTCTATCGCAAATGTTCGCCATCATGAGACTGAGCATTACACGCATAATTCTTGTCCATATATGCAAGGTCAAGGTCACTAGAGATGATGAAATGTCCAGATTTTGTCCTGAGCATATCTTCTACATGCATGGAGGTATTTTAGTGTTACTTTATAAAAAAGTTTACCATCATGAAATGTAGTGTTGTGTACATGAACCAGGTCTGTAGGCAAAGGTCAATGTCACACTTAGACGTCAGAAGTTCATTTCAAATGTTTGTTTATCCAGCACTAGAAGCAGTCAAACTTGCTTCCCTTCTAACACCTCTTTTTTATCCATTATGCCCACATCTTCTGCAATGCTTTTGTGACGGGTTTATTTTGTTACAATGGCACCCTTGTTTGTCTATAATATTTATACAGACAGGTTATCTAATTCACTAAGGTTACGAGAGGAGTTAGAATTTATTCAGTGGTGTTTTCAATCTGATTAAAATCAGCTCCTAAATAATGCTCTGCTATTAGGATCTGAACATCACCAAAAGAAGGTCACACTCTCATGACCTTTCAATCCAATCAGTGCCTAGCTTTCAAGTTTTTGCAGGTGAATCAGTTTCTATTTTTAACCACTTGAATGTATGTGAAATCTGTATTCAACTGGGATCCCAAATACCTCAGTGGTTTTCTGCCATAAACACATTGTAGTTGCACTCTAGTCAAAGTTAATTGAGGAAATCTTGTAAAATATTTGAGATAATTGTATGTGTGGGAAAATTTCTAGTAACTTTGACATTTGATAGATACTGCATGTATACTAAAATGAACATGCCTGTTTTCTTGAATATTACCGTTACCATGTTCATATGCTGAATAATATTCATTTAGTAATTTATACAAACCGAAACTTAATAAACTTATCTCAATCGAAGAGAATTCATTTATCCAATGAAACAAAATATTTTCAAAATATTTAAGAGGATCTAAACATGCTATAGAAATTTACACATTTAATATTAACATGCTGTGTGTACAGGTAATCTCATTGGCAGGGATATAAATAACAATACTGGAAATCCAGATTATCAAGAATAGAGTGGGTCCCCATTAGATCTAACCATAGTAAGATTATGTACTGCAGTCAGATTGTGGTGTTTTTACTTATTGTTTGACATGTGAATTATTTTATACCTTTAAAGGAGTAGCTTTTGATACATCAGAGTGCAGTGACAAGAAATGTACATTGAAAGCCGTGAAGAAGAGGGGCAAGGTAGCAAGTCTTGAGGCTGAATTACAAAGTAAGTAATGCTTTTTATAGATGAACTGTGAAATGGAAGAAATAAGATAAAGTCTCTTGCATGATAGCTTCCATTCATCTGTTACATGACCTGTGAATAGCCTACATGCATCTGTTACATGACCAGCAAATAGCTTCCATGCATCTGTACAAGGTGAATGAATAGCTTCCATGCATCAGTTACAAGCAAGGCCAGCTAGCTCAAATGGTAGAGCATCGGATTGTCAATCATGAAGTTCCCCGTTTCGATTCCTATGAGGGCAAGCAAAATTTCTCCGTGATAATTGATCTCAGACAATGCGTCTATAGGTCTTTTGTCCCTCACCTCTGAATTAAGTGAAGAAGTAGTCAGTCACTTGTGGAGAAATTGGTAAGTAAATTGGTTGGATACCCAGGAACACTTGTTAGGTGGACTGACCACCAGGATATGACCACAGCTGTTAAAACTGGTATTAAACCCTGATAAACCAAACCAAGTTGAATGAATAGCTTCCACACATTTTCTAAATGACTAATGGATAGTCTATGCATCTTTTAGGTAGCCAATAAATAGCTTCCCTTGTTATACAAGTTGTTGTTGAAAATTGTATAAAGGTTGAATACTGCATGACAGTGATTATAAGAAAGATAAATAGTTAGTGTTACATAGTCACTAGGTTACAATGACAAAATATCAAATGCCTTGAAATCTTATATCATGATTCATTTTTTCACAACGATTTATAAAGCTGTCGTGTTCACATTATTATTTTTGAATCAGGAATTTTCAGAAAGTTAAGATTTAAGATGTGTATACCGGTACATTTTAAAAATGCTATTTGAACACACCACAATTTGAATAAATTCCACTAGACATATTTGTATTATCTTACCAATGAAAATAGTGTATTATAATGTGTCACCCATTATTATCATTTTTTGAGTATCTATATTTGAATAAAGCAGATAAAAAAAATCACGTAACTTGATACTGCTGTTGTAAAAGTTTTGGTTTTTGAGTTTCAGTTTCGATTCTAAAGTGGATGTTAAGAGCTATTTATCTTTAGATAGGACTTTTTCACTGAACCAAAGTAGATATTATCTCTTTCAGTTTATCTGAAGACAAATTCAGATAACAATATTTGCAGGTGTTTTTCTTTCTTCCAAGAACTTGATAGTATGGATCGTATTTCATTGCCTTTCAAGAAATACTTCAACTGTATTTCTTTGGATATGGGATTGGGATGTCCTTTGTTCTTTAGTGTGAATTTAGAGCAATGACACAGTACTTAGTACCTGAAAGATAGTTGACATTATTGGATAAGATACCAAAACCTGAGTAATCATTCAGCTTGACTTGGTAATAATATGGGCCATTAATTAATTGCATATTTTTTATTATGCCCCCAAAGGGAGAATATTGTTTTTGGTCTGTCTGTATGTTTGTTTGTTTGTCTGTCTGTCACAAAACTTTAACTTGACCATAGCATGGAAGTCCTTCCACCTACAGCCTCCAGACTTCACAGGTGCATGCACCTTGATGAGCTCTACCTACCCCATAGCATTCATTCGAACATTGCGCTTGTTGTCTTCAGAGAAATGCAGAAAAATATTCCTCTTTCATATGGATTGTACCTGAAAAAAAAGCCTGTTATACTTTAATAAGAAATAAGTGTAAGGACATGAATCTTTATATTACATAAAAGACTAGCTGGCTCAATCACATTTCAAAAAATGTGAGTATTTTGTTTTTAACCGAGCTCTGTGAAATATTTTTAGTGTTGAGCCAAAGAGGAGGTTGGAACAATGTTACATGACGATTAAGTGGGCCAACATCTACTTCACGGTAAAGAAATCACTCAAGATGTGTCTCCTCATAAAAGAAAACACACGAGTTGATATTTGGTACAAGTTTGAAATTGCAAAAAAAAATGATGAGAAAAATGTTCTACATGGCATGACATTCTTCGATTTTTGAAAAACAAGCATGCTCTTCAAAAACGTATATTTTTAGCCTTGTTTTGGTTGAGGGCTCTACAACTGAAGTGTCGAGGGCTCTCATTTAAACAGATCACCAAAATGTGAAAGAGCCACCGTTTAGTAGGGGTGTATATGCATATGTGTCACTTCACACATTAATTGTCCGTCACTTCCCACAAAAATTATCTGTCACTTGGCACATAAATTGTCTTTCTACTTTAAAATTTACACTGTTGGCAGTTTCCTGTCTTAATATTGGTGGACAGTCGGACAAACACAGATGATCAAAAAAGATAATGGATTTTGTCAAAATTTATCGGTGACATACATTTGTTTGTACAGCCATTTTCAGGAAGAGAGGAATAGAAGTGTGTAGAGTTAAATTTGCTCTTGAAATAGAAAACGCAGTTTGAGTAAATACTTAAGTATCTTTGTGAAACTTAAGCCTTTTCGTTATTAAGTTAATTTTTTCAAAGCTTCAGCTATTTTGCAGGCAGATGTGACTTAAATCTTAAACCCCCCCCCCCCCCCCCACCACAAACTCCCTGCACCCATTGTTATCATATCTGTCCCTGGTTTTTTGTTATAGAAAGTTTAAGCTAGCCTGGAGACAGGTACACGGTCTTACAGCAGTTCAGTGAATGTAACTGAAATGTTATATATTTACTGGGTAGGTAAGGAAGTGATATTTATACAGTGCTAGCTGCAGAGACATAAAGCAGAATAAATAGTAGGTAATTAATTCACTTTTCCTTAAGTCTACCATTACTTCGGTTGTATTACACCTTTAGACTTTCTCCTGCTTACTTCTTTTATTCACAGGAATAGTAATTACTTGTTTTATATTTCTTTTTTATTTTGTTTGATTTACCTTCACCACATTCAATGCATTGTTAGTAGCAATCAGGAAGAGACACTTTTAGTCCCTGTGAGGTTGATAAATTGAGGAAACGCTAGCCAAAAAAGCTGCAGTCTTACAGAATAACTTGTAATTTGTATTGTGTGTTATATTCATTAATTGAAATAAAATGACGTGCTTGGTATATTGTTTGCATATGTTACAAAAATGGAATAATTCTCCACCAATGATTGCTTGTAAGGTTTTCAAACCAGGAAGTGTTAGGGTTAATTTTCTTTTTTAACTGTTAAACTGCATATCCAACAATAATGACTATTGATTAGATTTTATGTAGATCATTGACAGTGCTATCAAATATCATTCAAATAAAGAAATATTTGACAGTCACTGTGACCTTAGACCAGCAAAATATAAGATTGCAATCAATTTTTTTCCAGTTTGACTGAATTAAAAACAAAATTAGGTTTTGGGATATTTGCTAAATTTGCATAACTAGAAATTTTCTTTGATATGAGCCAATTTTTCATCAGTTGTTAAGAAAATTGATATGCTTTTTGTAAGAAAATACTAGAAGTTGATCTTAAGGAATGCATTTTCAAATATCCTGCAATTTAAATAGCCAAAATTAATGTATTTGTTAAAATCTCTTTTTAATCTTTTTCTTTTAGTGCAATTATTTTTTTTGCTCAGTTTTATGTTTGATGGTTTAATGCAGTGGTCAAGTGGTTAAGGTTGCTGCCTTGTAACCACTTGACCTCTCACTAAAATCATAGGTTCAAGCCCCTGGACTATGAACCAAGACCTGATTTATGTGAAAATGTTGGCAGTAACCGATGGAGATAGGAGTCTAAGATGGTACAGGTCTTTCCCAGAAACAATTGCGAGGGAAACTGCCCACCTAATATGACTGACTGTTCGAAGGTGTTGAAGTAGACTTGATCACTCTAAACATTGATTATTGCCCTTTTATTAGAACTAGAACTAGAACTTCGATTTTTGGCATGGAGCATCAGCTAGAGATCCTCTACTAAGTCTGTTCAAATTATGCCCGTTGGGTCAAAATTAGCTGTACCCTGGGGTCACTTGATTTTAAATGGTCCTATATAGCGAAAATCTTTAAAATTTTCTTGTCAGAAACCACAAAGCTAAGGGGTTAAAGATTTTTTGCATGGAAAATCAGCTCAAGGTCCTCTTCCAAGATTGTTCAAATTAAGCCCCTATGTTTATTAATGACCCGGCTCCGGGGTCACTTGATTTTACTTAGGCTTATAAAGGGAAGACTTAAAAAAATCTTCTTGTCTGAAACCACAAAACCTAGGTATAAGATCCTCTTGAAATAACTAGAAACATAATTTATTAGTAGAAGATGCATTTTTTTTAATAAAAATTTTATATTTGCTGCCGAGATACAGTCATGTAACATGTGATTGAATAATTTTGGACCTATTGAGAGGCCTACGTATGCAATTTTGATAAATTGACAAATTCACTTGCCAATGTATAAGTGGTAATATTTTATGTATGATAATGTTTCAAATTCATTAAAGTTTTTATTATTATGATTTTCTCTGGGATTTAGCTTAAAATATATGTTGTAAAAGTAAGAAGAGTAAAAATAAATAAGCTTTTAGTTTTCCACTAGCAGTAAAATGTTCATCCTTGACAAATCTGCAAATTACCATACTCATTAAAAGACAGTGTCTTCAGAAAAGGGATAAGTACATTAAAAAGAGACAGTATAAGTGCAAATTAAGTGAATATGAAAAAAGTGCTATCTGCTTCTTTATTTTATAGCACTCAGAATTTTCTTATTCACACCTTGGTATGTTCTTTAGAATTTTCTTATTCACACCTTGATATGTTCTTTAGAATTTTCTTATTCACACCTTGATATGTTCTTCAAAATTAGAATGCAGTATTTACTATACCATTGTCACTTTCTGAAATATTTACTTTGGAAGGGGATGTATTTTGTGAGCTTATCTTTGATATTTTATTATAGGCCCAGATAGAACATCATTCTGGGGGCTATATTGAATTCACTTGTGTTGGTTGGTTGGTCAGGTTGGCTGTCCATAGACAGAATTTGTCTGGACTGTTTCTCAGCAACTATTTCCCAGATTTTAATAATACTTAGCAAGAATCAATAGTTAAATATTAAATTTTGTTTAAATTCAGCTACACATTACTAAATAAATTAATAATCAAGAGTTGTTCTGCTTAAATGATTTTTACTGAGTTTTACTTTTTGGTGTTTATTCTTCACATTTAAAGCCATTCAAAGTTACTTTGTGCCAATGTCTCTGCAAATATTTGTGGGATTTCAATTAAACTTTCCACCACTAATAACTATATCACAGACATTTGGTGTTGTTGCAACTGGGCTCGACATATTTTTGGGAAGCAACTCGTCCTGCAGGACTTGCAGCTTAGAATTTTCACTTGTCCTGCTACAATGTGTACTCATCCTGTAGTTCTCTTAAGTTACAAAATGCTATAAATTGATTCATTTTCCCTCTTTTCTGAGTCCCTTCCTCCCTGCCCAAACATGTGCCGAATGTCACGCTGTGACATTTTAAAAAAATTTCTGAGACTTCCATTTGAACAAACATCTTTGTTTATAGTAATAAAGTTTGGTGTGTGAGGTACATACCATAATCGCCACAGCAAGCATTTAGCTTATGCAGTCGTAATGGAACTGGACAGATTTTAGCATTGTATGCAATAAATCAACATCTGGTTTGTGCATCAAATATGGGATTTATTTTATGTTCTGTTTTATGTGTGTTAAAAACTTGAGATTTGATTATTTTTGGCTAGAAATTCCAGTCGTCCTGCAGGATGAGCACTGCAAGAAGATCAACTCACCCGGAGTCAATTTCTGCTTGTAATTATGAGTCAGAACCCGTGTTTGTTTGTTTGTTTTTTTTTCTTTTTAACGTCCAGTGTACATTTTTAAGCGCTTTTATCAGCAATTATATTTTTATTGGAATATAATCAAACTTCTTTAGTACCTAGTCCAAATTTGCATGTATGTTTATTGAGCTCGTCTGTATTTTTTGCAGAATGTTTATCCATATTGGCTTATACTGCTGAGTTAACTTTCCATTGAATGAGTTTAGAATTTTTCAGCCAGATTTTTTTTATATTATGGCTGACAAACTATTAATGATGAAATTACTGTGTGAAGGTGGTATCTGGGAGTATTCTTCACCATTTGTGATAGATCTTGTTAGCTAGATCTGTGATCTTTAATGAATGTTTAGGATGAGGTGTCTATTCATCGTTGGTGACCCCCGGTACATATTCCCCACAACTACATTATGTACCGTGGGATAATTGACTGCAGATTATTCATTTTCATGAATATTTCATAGCAAAGGGAAGTAACTCCTCATTGAATGAGATTCAGCAATACAAATAGATACTCTTCAGTGTGAAGAGTATGAATAATGACAAGTTACTTAAAATAGATGTATTTCCCAAGATTTAAACATGGGCGCGAAAGGCAAATTGTAACGAGTACTTTCATTGGCTGAGATTGCGCAAGGGAAATCTTTCGAAAACCAATGAAAGTAGGTAATGAATTATTCATGAGTAAGAAATTTTTACCAACCAATTGTCCCACGGTAGATAAATAGAGTGAAACGGAATGGATCAAATGTGGGTTTCCGATGATGGTGTCTATTACCCCTTACCCTTTAAGTACCCAGAAAGGGTTTCAGAAGTTTAATGTTTCTAGAACATCTGTGGCACTGTTTTAGGTTCCTAATCCATGCTAGAGTAAAAAGGGTCTCTTTTGCAATTTTACACCTGCTGAAGACAGGTACTGTTCTTGCCTCATTTGAGCTAGTTGCCATATTTGCTCTTACCATTGAGCACTCAAGTGATTGGCTCATCGTGACAGTTGTCTTTGGAAAGATTAAGATGAGCCTGAATAGCTCTCTTTTTATGATAAGCTAAAGCCAGTTAGTGTAAATGTAACTTAAAGAAGACCATGCAGAGAAGTAATAAAACTATAATCACTTCCTGAGAGTCTTATAGGAGTATAAGTGAGCATAGGCTTAAATCCCTTATAATTATCTATAGAAATAAAATACAAGTACTAGAAATTCTTGCCTACTGCATTATTAAAACCAGGACCTTAACATTCCCAGAAAATATGAAACACATTTTGTTGGTCCTTAAGTTTGCTTTATTGGCTATAACTTAATTAAATCTTTATCTTTGAAATTCATGCAGTCACAACTCTTTGATAGCATATTAAATGCAGATGTCATATTAGAAGTGCTGTGTAAACTGACACTTGAAAATTACAATATCTTCAAGTGTTTGCTGCAGCAAATCCGTTGTGTCTAGGCTACTTAAATATATTTTGTCTGGGATTTATCTATTTGGAATAATGAGTGGTTGCTTCATATGACTCTGGCCTCATGAAAAGTTTAGTCATCAATCATATTGGTGGTAAGTGTATAAAGATGCAGAAAGTGCTCAAGTTCCAAAGACACTGTTCCTTTTTCATCATCAGTGTATAGTACTAGACAGAATGACCTCAAAATGTTATATATAACCCCTGGATTATTTTTTTTTGGAAGTGACCACTATACATCAAAACTGCTCAGAAGAAATTTCAAGTATTATGTAGATTGATGAAGTATTATTTTTTCTCAAAACTATTAAGCAATTTTCAGTATGATAGAATAATGGTAGACTGTAGTTAACCAAGTATGATCAGTGGATGGGGCTTGAAATTTAAGGTTCACAGTATACTGATGTGTGTTCAGGAAAGCTAATTTTCCAAACATCAAATAATCCTCCTTTTTTTTCTTATAGTAATTGGCAAAGTCTATGCAAAGCCTATGGTATAAAGGGATACAGATTGAAACCAAGCTCTCTTTCTTTTATTTGAGTTATAAGCTTTCAAATTTATCTTACAGAAGAAAATGGTCTGTCAAGTAACAAGGAGTACGAGATTCATTGTGGTATTGCACACACAAGATGGGCCACCCACGGCGAGCCAAACGAAACTAACTGCCATCCACAGAGATCAGACCCAAACAATGGTAGGTCAAAACAGTTTTTTTATGCAAGTAATTTAAACAGCAGTTAAGTAATAAACTTTTTATAACTCATCTTGCAGTAGCTTGACTGTATGTACTCCTGTGCTGTAGTCATAAAACATGTGAAGTACTGTTTTTTTTATCATTTAAATTTGAAACTTACAGTATTTATTATATTTCAGTGAAAACGAAACAAGAAAAAAAATCCAAAATTCTTTCTTAATTGTGATTTTAAGAAAAAAATATTATGTAAGAACAATTATTAAGTTTTTGAATGATTCTTGATCCTTGGCAATTAGCATCATTTTTTTTTTTTTTTAACAGAACAGAACATCACTTTATTAACTCAAGTTACAGCATGTAACACAACAGCTTACGATACAAAATACACAGAAAAATATATATATATTTAAATATTGTTAATAGTTCATCAGTATTGTTTGGGTATGGTACAAATATCTGCTGTGTGTTTACATAGACTACAACTATGAAGCAAATTGAAATTGTGATTCTCATTAAGATAAAAATCATGTGATTTTGATTTTTTTTTCTTTTCTTTTTTTTTTGTATTAAAACAATGTTGTTATCTACCCTTAGTGTATCTTACCGGGCTTGAATGAGCAGTATTAGGTTGTAAGCACTGCTGTCTTATATCAGGATTATTCAGTTTGAAACTTGAATATTGAATTGTATGAGCACAAACTTATTAACAAACTCCTTTAACACTCTTTCACTCACATTTAGTTTTGCTGGTGTTCATGATACAGATGGACGTGCCACTCGCATGGACTTGGCCATTTCTTTTGTTATTTTCTTTTGTTGCGTGACTTGTTGAAACAGAATGAAGTCTATTGTTCACTTTTGTTCTGTTTACTGTTAGATGGCCCCTTAGCTTGGATTAGATACTCACAAATGACTCACCTTAGCCTTGTGATATATTCTAGATTCAAATAATATTCTTTTTTTTAGCTCACCTGAGCACAACGTGCTCATGGTGAGCTTTTGTGATCCCCCTGTGTCCGGGGTCCATCGTCGTGCGTCGTCCGTCGTCAACAATAACATAAAAACAACATCTCCTCTGAAACCAATGACTGCACATTAACCAAACTACACAGGAATGATCCTTGGGTGGTCCCTTTTCAAAGTTGTTCAAATGGTTCTGGCCTGTTGCATAAGTAGGTCACAGGGCCAATAAAGAAGTTTCAAAAATGCAAATTAAAAAAATCTTCTCCTCTGAAATGACAAAGGCTAGAGCTTTGATATTTGGTAAATGACATCATCTTTAGGTCCTCTACCAAAGTTGTTCAAATTATGCCCCTAGTTCCAAAATTGGCCCCGCCCAAGGGGGTCAGGATTTCCTTATATGTATATAGTAAAAACTTAAAAAACTCTTCTCCTCTGAAATGACAAAGGCTAGAGATTTGATATTTGGTATATGATATCATCTATAGGTTCTCTACCAAAGTTGTTCAAATTATGCCCCTAGTGACAAAATTGGCCCCGCCCCAGGGGGTCATAGGTTTTCCTTATATGTATATAGTAAAAACTTAAAAAATCTTCTCCTCTGAAATGACAAAGGCTAGAGCTTTGATATTTGGTATATGACAGCATCTGTAGGTCCTCTACCAAAATTGTTCAAATTATGCCCCTAGTGCCAAAATTGGCCCTGCCCCAGGGGGTCATAGGTTTTCCTTATATGTATATAGTAAAAACCTTAAAAAATCCTCTCGTCTGAAATGACAAAGCCTTAAGCTTAATTATTTGGCATGAAAATTGTCTAGTGAACCTGTTCCAAGTTTGTACAAATTATATCCGGGGTAAAAATTGGGCCTGCTTGGGGTCATAGATATTCATTATTGCATATAGTAAAAACTTATAAGAAAATTATACTTTGAAGCTTCAAAGGCTTGAGCTTAGATTTACAAGAAATAATGATAGCTTCCACACAAATAACAGTCTGTCCTCAGGTGAGCGCTTTGGGGCCAATGGCCTCCTTGTTCTGTCTTTTGGTCATGCAAAATTCTAGAGGATATTGGTTGCTGTAATTCATCAAACCTGCCTGAAGGGATCTAAAGTATCTATGTTGATGAAAATTAAACCTGATTCTCATTGTAGGAGATGGAGCAAAACTGTGTGTAACCACATGAAAATAGAACATATATTTACAGTAATATAGCACAAAATCCAAATGATTTAAAGGCCTCTGTAGGATAGTATTGACTTGTTGCAGAGGGTGTCCCATTCCTCCTATTTGTTTACAGATATTTCATTATATTGATAAGCTGCAGCAGATGTCCAGTTATTTTCCTAAATGCTTGCAATAAAGTTTGTATATTTCAAGGTTACCTTGGTATCAGACATCTTAATATCAGTTCTTGTAACTGTTAACTGTCACATACAGTCTAAGCATGAGTCATTGTCAGCGTTATGTCCCCAAAAATGCATCTGTAGTATTACAGAAATATTTTAATACTTAATGGACTCAACACTGTTTTCTTTGTACACTGTAATTTTATTCTATCATTTGTTCAATCCTTTTTAGACTGAATCTCAGTCAAAACTGGCTGTAAATTTTTAGACTGTGTATCAATTAAAATTGGCTGTAAAATTTCAGACTGTCTATATGAATTAAAATTGGCTGTTAATTTTCCGGCAACATATGGTTAGGCAATCAATTAAGGGATTCTTTAAGTGAAGAAAATGTGGCTTAGTTATTCATAGAAGTTATTTGTTTGAGGTTAGAATGACTTAGTCTAATTGAAACCTTGTGTATAAATATTTTGATTTTAGACCAAACTTCAAATGTAATTTAGAGAATGTTAAAAGTATGATTATTATTTCCGAAGTTA
Organism: Cyclina sinensis; assembly: GCA_012932295.1. Classification (NCBI taxonomy): domain Eukaryota; kingdom Metazoa; phylum Mollusca; class Bivalvia; order Venerida; family Veneridae; genus Cyclina; species Cyclina sinensis. The sequence continues at coordinate 46,608,286 of JAAONU010000001.1, read as the reverse complement.
AGGTCTTTTGACCTTTAATTTTGTCTTGTAGTTTTTTTAACTTTTAATGTATAACTTGAACATTGTTTTTGAGTTCAACAGTACTAAAACTCTGACTTTCATGATATGAGTGTGTGCAGTTTAAGTGTCTGAATAAGACAGATAATTTAAGATATCCTAATACCAAAGTGAATATCACCATGTTTGTCTACTTCCAGCATTTCTTGTGGTACATAATGGTATCATCACAAACTACAAAGACATCAAATCACTACTGGTATGTATTTTCTTGTCAGCAACAAGTCAAAAATTGAAAAATATGCAAAAGTGGTGATTCACAAATGTTTACATGTGTTTATGTCTTACATCTTACATGTTTATTCAATGGAGACAAATTTTCATAAGTAGAGGTAACTATATAATGATCACTCTTAAGGGGCAATAACATAAATTAGAAACATGCACAGACAAGAATTATAATCTGAAAGAAAGAGGCTCGCCCCAAAAGCTGAGCAATTAGGGCATTTGTGATCAATTCAGAAGGTTTTAGGTATAAATCTAAGATGAAGAATAAAAGTTGTACTTAGGCAAAGTCACCTTATGCGATACTAGATAGGACTGCACTATAAGGAATGAAAGATACAGAACCTTCTCTTATATTTAAGATTCTATCGTTAATGCTGTCTAAAGAGTGCTTAAAAAAGCAGCATTGATTTTCTATTTTTAGCTCACCTGTGCACGTAGTGCACAAGGTGAGGTATTGTGATCAGTCAATGTCCGTTGTCCGTCGTCGGTGCGTGCGTGCGTAAACTTTTGTTTTAAAGAACATCTCCTCCTAAACCACTGGGCCAATTTCAACAAAACTTCACAGAAATGTTCCTTGCATGAAGCTCTACCAAAATTGTTCAAAGAATTTGATTCCATGCAGAACTCTGGTTGCTATGGCAACTTAAAGGAAAAACTTTGAAAATCTTCTTGTCTGAAACCACAAGGCCTAGAGCTTAGATATTTGGCATTTAGCACCCTCTAATGGAACTCTACAAAAATTGTTCAAATTATTTTCCTGTGGTCAAAATTGGCCCCGTCCCAGGGGTCACTTCCTTTTAAATAGACTTATATAGGAAATCTTTAAAAATCTTCTTCTCAGAAACCACAGTGCCTACAGCTTTGATATTTGGTATGTAGCATTGTCTAGTAGATGTCTACCAAGTTTGTTCAAATTATGCCCCCTGGGTCAAAATTGGCCACGCCCCAGGGTTCTCTTGGTTTACATATAGTTATATGGGAAAAACATGAAAAATCATTTTTCTCCAAAACTAATAGGACTAGACCTTAGATATTTGGTGTGGAGTATTGTGTAGATAACCTTTACCAGTATTATTTATATGTTGGCCCTGGGGTCAAAATTGGACCTGCCCCGGGGGCCCTTAATATATAGAAAAGGAAATCTTGAAAAATCTTCTTCTCAGAAACCACAATGTCTACAGCTTTGATATTTGGTATGTAGCATTGTCTAGTAGATGTCTACCAAGTTTGTTCAAATTATGTCCCCTGGGTCAAAATTGGCCACGCCCCAGGGTTCTCTTGGTTTACATATAGTTATATAGGAAAAACATGAAAAATCATTTTTCTCCAAAACGAATAGGACTAGACCTTAGATATTTTGTGTGGAGTATTGTGTAGATAACCTATACCAGTATTGTTTATATGTTGGCCCTGAGGAAAAAATTGGCCCCGCCCCAGGGGCCCTTAATATTTAAAAAAGGCAATCTTCAAAAATCTTTTTACTGGAAACCTCAATGCCTACAGCTTTGATATTATGTATGTAGCAATGTCTAGTGATTGTCTACCAAGTTTGTTCAAATTATGTTCCCTGGGTCAAAATTGGCCACGCCCCAGGGTTCTCTTGGTTTACATATGGTTATATAGGAAAAACATGAAAAATAATTTTTCTCCAAAACAAATAGGTGTAGACCTTAGATATTTGGTGTTGAGTATTGTGTAAAGAACCTTTACAAATATTGTTTAAATGTTGGCCCTTGGGTCAAAATTTGCCCCGCACCGGGGGCCCTTAATATCTTTAAAAATCTTCTTGTCTGAAACCACAAGGCCTTGAATTTTAAAATTTGGCATGAAGCAAGCTTTATCAAGCTTTTTCAAATTATTGGATGAGGTTAAAGGTCACGGAGGCTAAAAATAGATTTATCTACTGTACCTCATAAAGCCTTCGGTTATAGACCAATATCTTTGATATTCAGTATATAGGTTCCTTGCATGGACCTCTAGTAGGGTTTGAGGTCACTGGGTCAAGGTCAAGGTCACCATAGCTTACAATAGATATTTCTACTTTCTGTCATAGAGCCTTTATTTATTGACTGATATTTTACATATTTGGTTTGTAGGCACTTATATATTTTCAATTAAAAAATGAAATACTGCTTAACAGCAAACCTACAGCCAAAGTACTCAGGTGAGCGATCCAGGGCCATCATGGCCCTCTTGTTTTTATAAATGCAGATTATATTTTCATTTTAATATTAAAAATATTCTTTTATTTTGAAGGAGAACAAAGGGTTTGTGTTTGAATCTGAGACCGATACAGAAGTGATTGCTAAGTTAGCAAAACACGTTTATGACACGTATGTCCATGATGGAACATTCCGACAGGTGGTCGAAATTGTCATACAGCAATTGGTTTGTGTTTCCTTTCATTTTATAGTTTTCTCTATGTTCTGTACAAGACCACAAAATGCCTGTCACAGCTCTGCCTGTCATTCAGATAGCTGCTTTTAGATATGCTTGGTAGGTGGCATCTTGTGGTTGTTCATAATTCCAGGCAGTCACAATTGATTGACAGGTGATCTTTGATGTACAGTTAGGCTGAGGGAGCCTTGCATCAAAGATGAGGCAGACAGTAAATTAGAATGGTGTAATTGTACTTTCTGAATAGCAAAACTTGAGTTTCTTATAAATTTATCAGTTGATTCCTACTCCTGATATCAGTCAAGTAGAAACATATATTTTGTGGTTGTCTTGCTGATAATGTGATAAAGAATTTAAATTTATATATTTAAAAGCAAGATCTTGATAGTTGTACTGATTGAAATTTTACAGAATGTTCAAAAAAGCTATAAGAAGATCATTTCAACTTGTTTCATTTGAAAATTGTAATAATCAGTATTGTATTATTGGTATATATTAGACAAACAAGGTTATTTTCCATTATGTTAATTACTGACTACGTTAATTACTGAATAATACTTTTATTGTGATACATACTTTATGAATGCTATTCACAAGTTAAAAAAAAAATATGGTTTCTGTGGTACATATCAGTTAATAAGCATTACTGAAATTCTAATATAATGTGTTTATATGTTACATACAGGAAGGGGCCTTTGCACTGGCATTCATGAGTACACATTTTCCTGGTGAATGTGTAGCAACAAGGTAACAGATTGATGAATCATTTCTTATAATTTTGGTACACAGTTGTGTTTTATATATAACATAGCATGCAAACTGTGTCTTGCCCAAATCTTCCAGATTTATATAAAAGTCCATATTTTATCAAAATAAAACTTTTTCATTCTAAATTAATTGTTATTTTATGAAAAGTAATCTCTTGGTTGAAAGCATTGGCTCTATATTGAGTTGTAATACTGCTAACTTAGAGCAAGTTCATCTTATGGCAGGGCAAAGCTGTTTTTTTTTTTTTGTTTTTTTTTAAGACATCATGATGCTGAGGAGTTCAGCTCGAAAATTAATTGCTGTTAAATGTCTTTTCCAAAGCACATATTTTTTTTCTCTTGATAGGATTTGAAACGTGGGCCTACAAAACATAATGCACGAAACTTAACTTATAAAATTTTGCTTGAAGGTCATTAAGTATGACCTAAGTCATCTGAAAAGGTGCAAACTAAACTAAAAGTAGATTTAGTTGTAGCTGAGAAAATTTTCAGTGTCTGTATAAATTACATGGTCAGTAATTTGAAATGGTTATTTCTGTATAATACATGGTCAGTAATTTGAAATGGTTATTTCTGTATAATACATGGTCAGTAATTTGATATGGTTATTTCTGTATAATACATGGTCGGTAATTTGATATGGTTATTTCTGTATAATACATGGTCAGTAATTTGATATGGTTATTTCTGTATAATACATGGTCAGTAATTTGAAATGGTTATTTCTGTATAATACATGGTCAGTAATTTGAAATGGTTATTTCTGTATTTTACAGGCGTGGTAGTCCTCTTGTGATTGGGGTTAAGACCAAAAGCAAGCTGTCCACTGACCATATACCTGTCTTCTACAGCAAAGGTAACTATCTACATATATAAAAACAAATTTCTGTTCCAAGATGGCCTTGAAAGATTTGTGACTGCAAAACATTGTGTCAATCATAAACCAAAAATATAACGTAAATCAATTTTGAAAGGGCTATGATGTAATAATGCTAATGGAGTGATATATCACTACTGCATGTTTCAAAAGGCAATAAATTCAGTAAAGCCATGTCATGAAGACTGCAATATCATGACAAAGGCAAACATGTTGTAACCTAAAGCTGACAAGGTTTAGATTTAGTATTACTGTTCCTGAAGGGTAGCAGTATCATAACAAAAGTCAAACTTTTCTTAAAAATAATAATTGTTTTCATACACCTGTGTCTGAATGGCAATAAAGTCTTTAAGTTCTGTGGGTATCAAAGAAGATGTTCATTTCATTCATGTTGAAAAGACGACAGAGGCATGATTTCAGTTCATTTATAAGGCAACAGAGTAATAAATTCACTGCACCTGAGTCTCTAAGGTCAACAAAAGCCAGTTGTGTCATAAGTCAAGCAGATCCATTAAGTGCAGGGATACAATGTCGTGATTTATATAAATCATAGCCTCAAAAGCAGCTGTGTCAATAATGTCATAAATATGATGATTTACTTTCATAAATCTTAGGACAACTAAGTCACAAAGTTTGTATGTTTATGTCACAAATCTTTACAGGCTTACACTTCATATTTCAAATTTTTTCTTCATCAGTTGGTGCCCCAATCCTGAATCACATATATGTTAAAAAAAGTAGTGCTGTGTCCGACATGGGTATTTGTAAAAAATACAAAAACAACAGAATGAAATCTACCAGTACCAATATATAATATATTTATATGATTATCTTTTTATATGTGCATATGTTGATGTAAGAATAGTCAGTTGAACAGTTCTTGGTAAATTCATCTCAGATATTTAATTATAGTGTTCTAGTTCTTCTCTGTTAATACCATCTGCTCTACCCATGTAAGCAGTGAAAAATAACAAAAAGCCTGCCATAAATCACGTTCTCTTTGTTAATTTACAGGGCTTTGTTATGTCTACGCCCCTTTTTGAGTAGTGAGGTATATTGCTTTGCTCATGTCTGTTGGTCAGTTCATAGACCAAGTGGTTTCTGATCATTACTTGAGAACACATAAGCTCAGAGACTTGAGATTTGGTCTGTAGGTTTGGCATCTTATATATTGTATTTTGGCCCTCTAGGTCAAAGGTTAAGCTCAAAGGGGCTGACAGTGTGAAAAATTATTCTGATCATTTTCTCAAGAACAACTGCACCAAGGACCCTATAACTTCACTGAATAATTGGGCATGATAGATGAACCCTTTTTTGTGGGGCCCACATTGTCAAAGGTCATTATCACAGGGGCCTGTGATTTGTAAATGGTTTACAATCAATAACTCAAAAACAACTGCTTTCAGGATGTTCAGACTTTACAAGATGGTTGAGCATGACTAGTAGATGACACTTTTTATTTTTGGGCCCACTTACTGGGTCAACAGTCAACCTGACAGAGGCCAGCACTTGGAAAAAGGCTTCTAGTGACCCCCTCCCCCTGCATCAGTTGTTAAGTTCACAGGGGCACTTCATAAGTGGTCCTTGATAAGTTATGCAAGAGCAAATAAAGCCAGAAATTTTAAGTAAAGTTCAGTTTTGTAAGTACAAGTAGATAATTCCAGATCCTGTTGCTGATTGCTTTAAGCTCACTTTGCTGATCCACCATTCCTTATTGATCTTTGAGATTTCTGATGTGTGTAAGGGGGTGTCAGTGCCATTCTGACAGTTCTTGTTCATATTATGTCTAAAAATAAAAACAGCTTAACTTTAACTCACCCTTGATTGCAGTGGTCACAGCCCTACTTTGAATTTTTGTTATTAACTTGTAACCAAATTGTTTGCTGTTTTGTTCAGATCAAGCGGCAAAAGGTAAATAAACAAACGCTTTGGTATACAACATAATGTTATATTACTAGATTCTTGGCTTTGATTGACCAGTCTGAGGGAAGCCAATATCACATATTAGCTTTGTAGATTTGCAGGCATCTCTTGTTCAGATGTCAGTAGTTCAGTCATTTAACTGAAAAAAGCTTTTTTTTTTGCATTTGTACATAACATCCTTGTTTAGAATCCTGAATAGTCCTACAATGTTACTGAACTGTTTCTTTTTTGTCCATTTGTCCATCCATCTGTCCGTCTGTCCATTAGTAAATCCTGTCTGCAGCCATAGCTTATAAGTGGGTCGAGAGTTGTCACCAAAACGCCTTAGTTATATTTAATTACAAGTGTAAATATTTGTGGCCTCTTAATTCAGAGAGCACCATTATAATGTCAGAGTTATTGCTCCATTTCTTAATAGAACATGTATTAAAAGCCCCAAACTTTACCAGTATAGGAAATACATTCCCTTAGTTTTATAGGTCACCATAGTTAAATGCCTTGGCATGACTTGGGGAACTTCAGAGCTATTACTTGGTGTGTTAGAATATTCTAGGGGTGTATGTAGCGAGGCTTTGCAGTGTTTTTGTTTCAATACACAAGTGCTGACTGACTTACCACTAATACAAAAAGAAATGAAGAAAAAGGTAAACATATTGCCCTTTTTTAAAAAGTGTGCATTATTCGGTATCGGTAAAATGTTATGTTTGTAAGGTTCTTTGAAGCTGTTAGCTATTGTTTAAATAAAGGGGAGAAATTTGCATTTTTGCTCACTTGTAATTTGCAGTAGCACTCATGTATAAGGATAATTATTGACCTTCACCAGTAAATGACCTTGAGGTCAAATTGTTAAAGATAACTTCTTTTGCAGGGTCTGCAATTTATTTTCATCTGCTCCTCAGCTCTAAGGTTAAAGCACCACTTTGTGGGCATTGTCATCTTTCAGTGACCTGAAAGTAACTTACTTCTACTTTTTTCATTAAGAAGTTAAGAAATTTTGAAATAGTAGGCTTAAAAAATGAATTTCAGAAAAATTGTTTTATTTATCATTTCCAAACACTGATATACACACTTAAAGCTTGGTGAAGGACCAAAGCTTCAACCTTGTCTGAACCCAACCCCTTGTGTTTATGTTGTTAGTAGTATAAATGGTATTCCATGCATTAAAATCAACCTATAAAAAAGAAAAAAAGGACTTCCTATCTTAACAAGCTTTATATTGAAAAATCCACCAGGAAAACATGGCAAACACAAAGTATTTTGACAGTTTTTTTTGTTTATTAAAACTTAATTAGAACTGAAACAGAAGTCTTTTTAATGTACCCGGTAAGTTTATATGTATCTGGTAACTTGGATTAGAACCCCATTCACATTTTCAGATTTGTTTTTAGCGGGTGGAACAATGTTTTCAGTTAACTACCTACCAGTATTTAGTTAAGAATTTATAATTTTGGCTTAGAATAGCATATCTAGACTATATTGACCATTAGTTAAAACCAAATATCATATCCCAAGTTGACCAAGTTGAAGTGATGATTTATGTGAATGATGAAATCTAAACCATGTGTACTAGTCTATTATTTGAGTATTTTCATAAGCTCTGTACGAAGCCACATTATTAAACTAGTGATAAAAATTATCATGTCCCATACTGTTCTGTATTGTGTTTGTCAGTGAAAAGATATCTAATTTGAATGGAAGTTTTGTAAGATACGACATTGTTAAGTCAAGAAAATAATCCTCTGATTGTGGTCTCTCCAATATAATTAATTAATTAATTAATCCTTACTGAAACACAAACAAAATAGTGTTAGTGCTCATTTGTTTCAATGCTTTAAGCTTCCCAACCTAATTACCTAGCAGAGCTCTGAAATTGTGATTGGATTACCTCCTCTCATGTTTTGTCCAATATACACTGAAGGAAACCAGACTTAAAGAGAAAAAAGGTTTAAAACTAAAGGGTTTGAGCTGTAACTGACCATACCTGTTGATATTGTGAAGTTAATGTCCCTGTACTTACTTGTAGCATTTTTATATCATTCATTCATATTGCATTTCCATGTGTTTTTAAGACCAAGCACAGAATGGAAACAGAAAAAGTAATTGACATTATTGTGATATTATATATGTAGTATATTTCAAATGATAATACTGTGTAATGTTACCTTTAGATACCCTCAGAGAGGCTTTGAAACACAAAGACATTGCATGATTAGCTCACTGCATGTTCTATCAGATTCATCTTTTAATTTAACACAAAGTTTTGGTTGTCTTTATTTCTTAAGCATGTTACTGAAGACTTGAATTGCTAGGGTATAAAGGACACCTCACAGTTAACTGTGATATCACACTGGTCTTACTATGCCAACAACTAGATGTAAGGTTTTTTAATACTTAAAGCCAAAATGCTTACTGTCAGAAAGGGTTGCTCACATGACCAGTGCCTACTAAAGAGTTTGATCATGTAAGTTTTTTTAGGAGGGCAGTATACAGAAAGCAACCCACACCAGAGTCTTCTACTTGCTATGTGTAAATGCCTTTATTTTGTCAGCTGAAAGAAAATTTCTAGTGTTAGTGGTGGGGCAAGAGGTCAAACTTTATTACCCATGACCATGACTATAGACCATGGATTGGTTCTAGTGAAGGGATATTTTGATTTCTACATCTTTAGGCTTATGTCAATCATTTAGCATTTGCTTTGTGGTTAACTTATTAAAGTGAGTTATGTTTCAAAAATTAATAAGTGTAAAATTCCAACAATAATTTGATTTAGTTTTATGTTTTGTCAACCAGTCTCTGCATTTAATTATACAATGCAACACTTTTGAATTGCCTGTCTTGTTGTGTTTTTTTTTAATCAGTATTAATTTATGTTCGTCACTATTTAGAAAACTGCTTTCCTTCAACCAGTGCCTGAACAATGGTTTCTGATTGGTTGGCCTTTAAAAATGTACATACATCCAGCCAATCAAAAACCAGAAATTTAGACTGGTTACGGAAAATGTTGACTTAACTGTGATTGCAGTCCGTGTTATATTGACCTTTCATTTTGGTTTGTTTTTGTTTTCTCTTTCCGTATAAATAAGTCTTGTTTCTAACTCAAAGTATGATTAACAGTATTTGCATTTTATAGTTTTTTCTATGATTGATCTATGTTGTAAGCATTTTCATGCATAACAATACTTGTTTGACTTTACCCAGGGGTCAAAGAATATAATCAGAATGAAGGTATTGGTGTGATTATTATTGACATTGGCAAAGTACAGTGTATACATCTACAGTCATAAAAGTGGGGTATCTTAAAGTGAATTATTAGCACCATTTAGCTAATAATTCTAGAATGGGACAACATAAAATTATGAGAGTATAGAATACCTTATAACTTGTTAACGTTGCTTTGCAAGTGGTCCATTTATAGGAGTTCCATAAAACTGAAATTTGCAGAAGAGCTTTAAAAGATACCGTTTCTTCTTCAAATAAATAGATTGACGAATATTTACTAGAATTGTTGTCAACATCTTTTTAACAGGCTGTTCCCACACACATGTAGAAAGAGAAAGTTCACAATGCATGTTTCAAATTTGGTCAGAAGGCACAAGGAAGCTACTGTTGTGCATTTTTGATTAAGAAAATTTACGTCAAACATTTAGGTTTTCGAAACAAAACACAAAATTATATTGTCTAAGGATTGAAAGCAAATAGTTTAAGATACTATCAATTATAGTGGAAGATAAAACAGTCTCCCCCCACCCCACTCCTCCTTGAGCAGGCACCTCCCAAGAGTTCAGCTTTAAAATATTTTGTATGAAGTACTATATTAAAGCAATTACTTTATACAAATATTTTGAGCAGAACATCTATCACACCACATAGCATGATCTTGTAAAATTCTGTGGTGTAAAAGTGCATCAGATGTAAGCCGTTTCTCAAGTACTTTGCAAATGTCTGTGATGGACTTGTAGCATAATGTAGCATTGTTTCAACCTGAGATGGCAGTCAGACTATGCTTCAACTCTTGCTTGCATCTTTTGCTTTGCACACTGGTGATTTAAAATAGAGAAAACCTACATCTCAACTAATTAAAACTATTGAAATCTTTATTCATATCACCTGGTTGGAAAATCTTTACATAAAAGGTTGAAGGGTACAAAATGTTCATTTTTTTATGTTCTTGTATTAATTTTTTTTCTAATTACCAGCACATATTATCTTGTGGTTATAAGTCTAATTTGCAGTGTTTCACTATAATTTTCTTATGCTCATATAGAATTTTTCTTACTTTGAATTTAGTTGAGTGTCATTTAGTAAAACAAAACAACAAGATAATATTTTCAAGCAGGCAAAGGTAATCCTTTGAAATTATGGACAGAAAGTAATATTTAAATATGCCAGATATATTAAGAAAAGACTTGTAAAGTAAATGCACTTCCTCAATGTTTCTGAGCTGTCATTTATTCTAAATGTAATCTAAGTTGAAAAGTTTCTTAAGGATTCTTAATAGAAAGGCAAAGAAGCATCAAGTGAACATTTTTCTTTGCAACAACCTTAACAGATTTTTAACAGCTTTCCAGCTTTTTCAGCCCAAAACCTAAAGCTTATCTGACATGATTTGCTCTGACTTTGAACTAAGATCACTACAAAGTAGAACTGTTACTGTTAGAGAAAATTTCTTAAACCAGTCTTGGAACTTATCTTCTGATTGGTTAGTTTTGAAGCCATGATGTCTTCTAGTCAATTAGAAACTTGTCTTCTGATTGGTTAGTTTGAACTCATATGTCTTCTAGTCAAAAGAGATGCTTGTTCAGACTGGTATAGAAGAAATGTTTTTCATTTGTGTTTTTTTAGGTATAATTAACTCACTTTGTAAAAATTAAAACAAATTAACAGTAATATATCTTTAATAACGAGAATATGATGAGAAAAACTTTTTTGAAAAATAATAATCTATAATCATTTTATAGGAAAAATGTCAATGCTTGTATTAAAGGTTAAACATCTGACTGTTTTTATTTTATGCTTTCCAGTGTACCATTTGGGTTTGTGCATTGCACTTTTAACAAAGAAACATAGATTATAAGATATAGAATTGTTGCTTTATACAAAAAAAGTTGGTGTCAGGGTCCAAATGCTGGTCACCTTCATTTTATTCAAGCTTTTAAGCTGACATGGGCATGTAGTCAGCACAGTTCTTTTACCAGTGACTTTTTGTGTCATCTGACTATAGTCGGGGACACATAGGTGTCACTTACGGTGTCCACATTGGTGTCTACGTCGGCAGCGGCCCATTTTGCTTGTCCGGGACATAACTCTAAAAGTACTGGAGGTATCAGTTTGAAATTTCATAGGTGAATAGATTTCATTGTGGAGAGGTGCAGTGATAAAGAACCATAAATCTCTTTTGCATTAATTTTAACTTATTGCCCTTTGTAATTTTTCATTCCTAATTCTTGTCTAGGGCATAACTCGAAAGGTATTGAAGATATCAACTTGAAACTTCATAGGTGAATAGATCTCATTGTGGGGAGGTGCATTGCCCAAGAACCATAACTCTATTTCTCACTATTTTTGAGTTATTGCCTTTTGTAATTTTTCATACTTAGTTCTTGTCTGGGGCCTATAAATTCCCCATTCCATAGAAAAAAAAGTAAATAACTGGTATGCTTTTGTCAGGCGACAGGTCCGACTCGGGGAGTTCTAGTTTTAAAAAACATTTATATGTAGAGAGACCTGAAAAGAAGGGCATGAATTATCCTGTAAGTTATCAAAAACTGAAGGCCATTTAATTAATGAAATCAGTATGCAAGTTTTGATTTTACTTAAAGATAACCATGTATTTGCATAAGTCTTTATAAAGACAGATATTACCCAATACAAGATGCATGAAAATCACAAATTTCATTACAGTAACTTAAAGTAAATAACCAGTCTGTGAAATATTTTTTCAAAGTAGTAAGGCATTTGAGTTTATGGTTAAAAAAAATCCAAAGACATAAATCCATTCCTGTAGGCCTAAACATAAAAAAATTTATATCTTGAAGCTTAATTCACACAGGTCCACAATAAAGTTTGAAGGCGTGACCAGATTTTTACAAGCCACTGGCTTCAAGCCCGTGACTTCTTTACATGCTGAAGAATGGGAAAATTTTGTAGAGGCACAGTGTAGCTAATGTAAAAGCACTAATGTAATGCTATTTGTTGCCACTTTGCTCACAGACAGTGTAATTGCTGTAAAACCTGTAATGGATATGGGTGGACAGCAGATGATGCAATATAATCATAAAAGCTTTGTTTTTATCTTAGTGTAGGTGGCAGGTAAGAATTATAAAGATGATAGTAAAACTAAGACAAATACTCAAAAGTAAAGGCTTTATGATAAAATCTTCTTAAATTGATTATTTGTTGTTTACTGTACTTACAAGTCTTGTCCAATAGATAAAGAGAAATTGAAATACCATATATGTTCTGTTAAATCTCTGTGAAATTTTAATTATGATTTTTTTTTCTTAATTTTTTTTTCTTTGAAATTTTATACTTAGTTTGTGTGGAAGGATCATTCGTTATTTTTGGGGACTTTCAAACAAAGATAATGTTATTTGTTTCCTGGCTAATTCCTGCACTGCAGTATTTGTACTTTAGTAGCCTGTTAGGAGTTTAGACTTCTAGTATAGCAGGGGTCTGTAAAGAAATTGAAATAAACTTTGTGACATAAGATGTTATTTTTTTTAGAGCATGAAGCAGTGTGTTAATTTATATTGTTCCAATGTCTGTGCAGTTTAATAATATTGATAGTAACTGAAAAGTTCCCATTGTCTGTGACAAACAGTATGTTGAAAGTGGACTTTTTAAATACTTTTTTTTTTTTTTTTAAAAAAGAAAATATCTTAAGTCAAGACTATTTCACTGAAATAAATTGACTTAATGTACATTCCTTAATTTTATATTGATCATCTGCAGAAAAATATATTTCAGATGAACAAAATTCTAAAGAATATTGTCAAAAAGAAGGGCAGTGTACTCTCATTCTAAGTAGCCATTTTAAAAAGCTTCGTTAAATGTATTGCAGCTTAAAGCAAAAGGAAAAATACGTGCAGTTTAAGTCTGACTTATATAATTGCAGATGTATGAAACAGCTGAAAAAAGGGCATTTTAGGAGTAGTTGACATGGCTGCAAAAGTTAGATTCCAAAAAATCTATCATTTGTTTTTTACTTTTAAGTCAGAGTGGTAATCATTTTGCTTTACCGGCTGGTGTCAGCAAGAACAGTCCAGCTAGGTCATGTTTGTTAATATTTCTGCTTTAAAGTCATGTTTTATGGATGAGACTTGAGAAGATTCATTATCAAAACAAGCATAGATAAAGGAATTGAAAAATGAACTCAAGTGGTGATAAATAAAGATTAATTTTTATTGAATCTTATGAACAAATAAAATTTAGATAAAAGTAGAATGTAATATTATAGCCTTGTTATAATGTTTTGGTGGCAATGCGCTTTCAGACGAGAAAAGATAGTTCTTCAAATCTTCATGCACTTAACACTGGGGTGGAAATAGTATTAAAACAATATTTTTTTATCAGGTTAGCCTGTGAGATGTCTCCATTCTGAGAAGTAGATAGACTATAATTTTTCATAAGACAACACTTGAGGAAGTAAAAATGATAAATATATTGACACTGTAGAACTTTGCACTGGTAGACATTTAAACAAGGCCATCAGACATTCAATCTTACTGGCTGTTTCAAAGTTTTCTAAGTACAAATATCTCTTCATATCTATAATGATTTTGAGTAGATTTTAGGATTAGGTTTTGCATTTTAGCAATATCCATGAATTACGAAATCTAAGAAATTTAGTTCTATGAACTTTTATTAACAAATTTCTTTCACATTAACCAGTTTTTATCAAGTATTATATTCTTTAAAGATTCATACATCTGTTAGGTTATATTACAGTTCTTTACAGTTGTATCAATTCACATGTTTAATAATACATTATATTATTTATTAATAATTACATAGTTTATTAATAAAGATATGAGTACAATTTAACCTGAATAAAATATTACATACTTTAAAAAGCCTCTTTCATGATAAACAGACACCTGCTGTTTAATAACCTTAAGTACCAGTTAAATACAGTAGATGCACTGTGATATAAAGCCATCTGGTTTAAGCAGCTACTTTTGATGTGGGTTTGGTTATTTATTGCACAGTAAAATTATTTCATATTTATTGAAACATTGGAAATTCTATCTTTCTGTATTAAATCAAGTTTGATTCTATATTGTCATTCTGTCTGCCTCTAGTGTATCTTTAATACTACATAACCAGGATGAATATTGCATGTAACAGTACTGAGTAATTGAATAGCATTTTGACAGTCTGTGACATTGACGTTATCTGACATTGACCTAACAAGTAGCTATATTTTAGATTTTTTATGATATCTATGATTAAAAAACCTTCTCAAGTGTCTATAAATTATGACATGGAACAAATCAAGTTCTGTTAGTACAGGTCCTGGCAAATGTAGAAGAGTAAATAGCTTTTCAAAGAAAAATAGAGAAATAGATGCTAGTATATGTTTTTCTGTTCATTATTTGTCAAATGTACACTCTAAATTAAGTAATGATTATAATTGATTAGACTTACTGTATGTTTGTTTTCGGACAATTCTAATAATTGTAGGATCTATTTAAATAAGTAAAGAATATAATATAGTTATCTGTTAATTACTGTTGATTACATAAGGGTTGTTGTAATTATTAACAGACAATCGGGGATTTATGACAGCACCACCAACACAGAGATCATTCTCGGAGACAGAGTATCACACTGTGGGACCAGAGAAGGAAGTGGAATATTTCTTCGCCTCAGATGCTAGGTAATTTAGGATTTTCAAAAGTCATAGGTTTCATTTCCGCAAGAGTGGTAGGCATATTGGGAAAGATAAATTGCCAATTGTGTAGTGGTAAAGATGACTTCACCAATTATTACAACTTGTAAGAAACTAAAAGGCATCACTATTACAAGTTGTAATATTTTGTAGTTACTGTATGTATATTACTGAGACAAGATCAGTTTTATTCTATGTTGTTCACAAGCAAACACAGGACTTTTTTGGTGAATTGATTATGGCAATATCATCATTGCATACTGCCTGTCACAGTATTTGTAAAATTGATTCATTGTGCAATTGAAATGCTGTATGACAGTATATATATAAAATACTACCACATTGTATTTGATTTCGTTAAAAAAAAAAGAATATTTGTGTTACAGTGCAATCATTGAACACACCAATCAAGTAATCTTCCTTGAGGATGACGATGTTGCAGCTGTCACAAAGGGCAGTCTGACGCTACACAGGATCAAACGCAACCAGTTAGACGAGTCAAATGTCAGAGAGGTGATCACACTAAAAATGGAACTGCAACAAATCATGAAAGGTTTGACTAAAAATAGCCTTGCTTGTTCTTTTGAAGGATTTTTAGTGGGCACAAGTTAAGTCCTACTGATCTTACGATTGAATTGTAGAGAATTTCATACCTGAAAGCCTAGTTAAAAAAATGGATGTAAACGTATTTGAATTTGGCTGAGTTGTGAGGCTGTGTTTCTTCTAAGGTAAAATTTGTTTTCTAGAACTTTTGTTCTCTGAACTCAACATA
Source organism: Cyclina sinensis (assembly GCA_012932295.1). Lineage (NCBI taxonomy): Eukaryota > Metazoa > Mollusca > Bivalvia > Venerida > Veneridae > Cyclina > Cyclina sinensis. The sequence continues at coordinate 46,592,375 of JAAONU010000001.1, read as the reverse complement.
GTAAAAAAAGATAAGTTTTTAGAAACTTATCTTTTTTTTACTTTCATCAACTTACATTCTGTATCCTCATCATAACAGAAGAAAATGGCATCACTCTGTTTACTTGATTTAGTAAATACCACTATACAAAATGTTTTTTGTATTTTTACAAAATGTAAGTACTTCATATTTCAAACAGAGTAGCAGATTTATATCACTCTTTAAATTTCTCTAAAGAAATATGCACTAACAATATAATCCTTTCTCACTTGTTTCTTCTCTGTTGTAGGAAACTACAGCTCCTTCATGCAGAAGGAGATCTTTGAGCAGCCTGAGTCGGTTGTGAACACAATGAGAGGGAGGGTTAACTTTGAGGAAAACACCGTCACCTTAGGTGGAATCAAAGAATTCATGTCAGAAATCAAACGCTGTCGTAGACTTCTGTTTATAGCATGTGGAACAAGCTACCACAGTGCAATAGCTGTAAGTTGGAGTATCCAACATCATTTTTTTGTTTCTATAGCTTGTCTTTTGTAGAAAATTGTTTAATCTGTAGTGATCCATACATTGTTTTGTGGCTTGCACTAAATTTTAACTTTGTGTTTTGGAGATAAAAGTAAAACCATTTTTGTTTGGAGCAGAAAATTTAGTTGAAACTTTGAAACAATTTCTTTTATCAGTTTTCAGGTGTGTACAGAAGTGCATTTTGTTTTATTTTTCTCTGTGTTCTTTTATTGCTTATGATAGACATGAGTAAACATACCTTCTGCTGATACTAGCTTTTTTTCACTGTGATCAAATTAATGATTCACATACTAGAAATAACTGTTGTTGTTTTTTTTTTATTGTTCCTAAAACCATGTCTAAAAATACAAACTGGTATTTTCCTTGTTTGTAGACGCGTCAGTTAATGGAAGAGCTAACAGAGTTACCAGTCATGGTAGAGTTGGCAAGTGACTTCCTGGATAGAAGTACACCAGTCTTCAGGGATGATGTCTGCTTCTTTATCAGCCAGTCAGGTACATAAGTTGCTTTGAATGGTGGACAGTGAGCATAAAATAATTTGAAGTTTGAATTTAATGTTATGTTACATCAGTCATTGTTTCAGTCAGGTTATGTCAGCCATTGTTTCAGTCATGTTATGTCAGCCATTGTTTCAATCATGTTATGTCAACCATTGTTTCAGTCATGTTACATCAGCCATTGTTTCAGTCATGTTATGTCAGCCATTTTTTCAGTCATGTTATGTCAGCCATTGTTTCAGTCATGTTATGTCAGCCATTGTTTTAGTCATGTTATGTCAGCCATTGTTTCAGTCATGTTATGTCAGCCATTGTTTCATCAGTCATGTTATGTCAGCCATTGTTTCAGTCATGTTATGTCAGCAATTGTTTCAGTCAGGTTATGTCAGCCATTGTTTCAGTCATGTTATGTCAGCCATTGTTTCAGTCATGTTATGTCAGCCATTGTTTCATTCATGTTATGTCAGCCATTGTTTCAGTCATGTTACATCAGCCATTGTTTCATTCATGTTATGTTCGCTATTGTTTCAGTCATGTTATGTCAGCCATTGTTTCAGTCATGTTATGTCAGCCATTGTTTCAGTCATGTTATGTCAGCCATTGTTTCAGTCATGTTATGTCAGCCATTGTTTCAATCATGTTATGTTAGCCATTGTTTCAGTCATGTTATGTCAGCCATTGTTTCAATCATGTTACGTCAGCATCTTTTTCAGTCAGGCAACTTTAGACTATGCTCTAATCATGGTACATCAGCTTGTTTCAGTCATGTTACATCAACATCTGTGTCAGTCATGCAACATCAGACTCAGTTTTTATCATGGTACTTCAGCATCTGCTTCAGACATGTTATATCAGCCATTGTTTCAGTCTTGTAACATCATGCAACAGTATCTCTGCAGATCATGTAACATCAGCCTTTGATTGAAACATGTTACATCAGTCTCTGCTCATCTATTATGTTGAGACAGAACTATGTTGAAGCCTTTGAGTTTTATAGGAACCTGTTTGTAATTGCTTAGATTACATACTGAAAACAAATCAGATAGAACAGTGACAGGACAGCACATATGGTTACTTGATCACACACTCAGACCTACTATGACAGATGAAATTGAAGTTAACTCAGTGTGCTAAAAAATATAGTGGACTACAGCCTGAATATTAGTTACAGTAATACTTCTAAAACAAAACTGACAGTAGATGAAACTCCTCAAGCTAAAGTTTACCTGTGTTCAAAACAAGGCAACAGATTTGATTTGAATTGATTACTTGATAAAGCAACAGGTTGTCTTGCTGAGTTGTATGATCTGTCAGGCCATGTATTTGAAAAAAGTGAAGAATTCATCTGACAAAATGTGAAAATTCAATCTATTTTGTTGCATATAAGGTTTTTAGCTCATCTGAGCACAAAGTGCTCAGGGTGAGCTTTTCTGATCAGTCTTTGTCCGTCGTCTGTCGGTCGTCCGTCCGTCTGTCATCAATTTTTCATTCAAATTACATCTCCTCTGAAACCAGTGGGCTGATTTAATGAAACTTGCCTGGGATGTTCCTTGCATGAAGCTCTACCAAGATTGTTCAAATGTTTCTGGTCCATTGCATTTCTGGTTCACTGGAGCTAAAAATAGATTTTATAAGTTGGATCTTTAAAAATCTTCTTCTCCGAAGGCCTGGAGCTTAGATATTTGGTATGAAGCATCATCTAGTGGACCTTTACCAAGTTTGTTCAAATTATGACCCTGGGGTCAAAACTGACCCCACCCCAGGGGTCAGTTGATTTTACATAGATTTATATAGGGAAAACTTAAAAATTTTCTTGTCAGAAACCGCAAGGCCTAGCGTTTAGATATTTGGTGTGTAGCATAATCTAGTGGACCTCTACTAAGTTTGTTGAAATTATAGCCACCGGGTCAAAATAGGCCCTGCTCCAGGGGTCACTCATTTACATAGAGTTATAAAGGAAAAAGTTTTAAAAATCTTCACATCAGAAATCAAAAGGCATAGAGCTTGGATATTTTGTATGTAGCATTGTGTAGAGGACCTCAACCAAGTTTGTTCAAATCTTAGCCCCTGGGTCAAAAAAGGCCTCGCCCCACTGGTCACATGTTTTACATAGAGTTATATAGGAAAAACTTTAAAAACACTTCTTGTCAGAAACCTCAAGGCCAAGAGTTTAGATATTTGGTGTGTAGCATTGTCTAGTGGACCTCTACTAAGTTTGTTCAAATCATAGCCACAGGGTCAAAATAGGAACTGCCCCATGGGTCACTTGTTTACATAGAGTTATATAGGAAAAAGTGCAAAAAGTCTTCACATCAGAAACCAGAGGGCATAGAGCTTAAATATTTTGTATGTAGCATTGTGTAGAGGACCTCAACCAAGTTTGTTCAAATCTTAGCCCCTGGGTCAAAAAAGGCCTCGCCCCACTGGTCACATGTTTTACATAGAGTTATATAGGAAAAACTTTAAAAACACTTCTTGTCAGAAACCTCAAGGCCAAGAGTTTAGATATTTGGTGTGTAGCATTGTCTAGTGGACCTCTACTAAGTTTGTTCAAATCATAGCCACAGGGTCAAAATAGGCACTGCCCCATGGGTCACTTGTTTACATAGAGTTATATAGGAAAAAGTGTAAAAAGTCTTCACATCAGAAACCAGAGGGCATAGAGCTTAGATATTTTGTATGTAGCATTGTGTAGAGGGTCTCTACCAAGTTTGTTCAAATCATGGCCCCTGGGTCAAAAAAGGCCCCTCCCCAGTGGTCACATATTTTACATAGAGTTATATAGGAAAAACATTAAAAATCTTCTTTTCAGATACCACAAGGCTTAGAGTTAAAATATTTGGTATACAGTGTTGTCTATTAGACCTCTACCAAGTTTGTTCAAATCATAGCTCCTGGGTCAAAAAAGGACCCACCCCAGGGGCACATGTTTTACATAGAGTTATATAGAAAAAACTTGAAAAAATCTTCTTGTCAGAAACCACAAGTCCTTGAGTTTAGATATTAGGTGTGCGGCATTGTCTAGTGGACTTTTACCTGGTTTGTTCAAATCATAACCCTGGGGTCATGATATAGTCAAAAAATGTTGTTATGTCTCCCACTTAACCCGCCCTTCTGATGGAGACATACTGTTTTTGCCCCGTCCATGGGTGTCTGTCTGTCCATCTGTCACACTTAGTTTCCTTTCAATAACTTGAGTACCAGTTGACCCAAATCCTTAAAACTTCACAGGGTATTGCCCTTATTAAGTAGAAGAAACCCTTTTGTTTTTTGGGTCAGTAGGTCAAAGGTCAAGGTCAGAGGGACCTCTAGAGTGAAAACTGTTTCCACTCAATAACAGGATTACCATTTCACCCAGAGCCTTCAAACTTCCTATGATGATTGCCTTTACTAAATAGAAGAACCATATTGTTTTTGGGGCTTGTATGTCAAAGGTATGGGTCCTGTATAGTGAAAAGTTTTTCTGCAGAGTAACTTTAGTACCATTACACCCAGAGCCTTCAAACTTTATAGGATAATTGTATTAGAAGAACCCTATTGTTTTTAAGGTCCATAGGTCAAAGGTTAAGTTCACAAAGACCTCTAGAGTGAAAACTATTTATGCTCAGTAACTGGAGTACCATTTCACCCAGAGTCTTCATAGGATGATTGTCTTTACTCAGTAAAAGAACCCTATTACTTTTGGGGTCAGTAGGTCAAAAGACAAGGTCACAGGGACCTGAAGACTGAAAATTATTTCTGCTCAGTACCATTACATCCAGAACCTTCAAACTTCATAGGGTAATTATATTTGAAGAACCGTATTGTTTTTTGGGTCTGTAGGTCAAAGGTCAAGTTCACTGGGACCTGTACAGTGAAACTATTTCTGCTCAAAAATTTGAGTACCATTACACCCAGAGTCTTCAAACTTATTGCAAACTTTCAGACTTGCAAGCAACGACCACCCATAACAACCAATAAAGATACTTGTTACATGAGCAATGAGTTTCAGGTGAGCGATTTAGGGCCATCATGGCCCTCTTGTTGTTTGTAATGTAACTGAAAATATCATGTGGGCTTACATAAATGATGTGAAGATGATAAGAGTTTTGGCAGGAAAACATTTTATGGTGTACTGTTTGTAAGACAAGGGATGAGACTCCTGACAGTTTGATGAGAGGGCTCACAGTGAAGTGTGCATTATGTTTGATATATATAAATTTTCAAAGGCTTTGGTTTTGTCTCCAGATGTCCTATTATTATCAAAAAAAAACACACCAACTTTTAAACTAAATGCTGTAGTTATAAGTAAAACAGGTATAGTCACTATAAGTGAATGAGTACAATGATTAAATTACAAAACTCAAATCAAGGCACGGCCTTATGATTTTTGGTTTATTGACATGGTTTATCCAATATCCACAAGTGAAAATTTACTTACAGGTCAATACTAAATAGAAGAAATCAATGCATCACTTTGTTGTGCTGTCCTTAATGAACCCCTGAACTGAAAACAATTACCGTAAACGCTCGAATATTGTACGCTAGCGTGTATAAAACGCACCCCTGGTCTGGCCTCAAGATCTGGGGAAAAAAGCTTGCATTGGAATATAATACGCACACTAATTTTGTCTGGAAATAGTGTTACCATTTGTCCATGTTTTTCGTTCAGGAAGCGGCCATTGTTGGTGCGCGTAACAATTACATCGCATGAATATAGCTACGGTTGCATTTAACTATTTATTTCTTTAAGGACAATTAGCGCTAGAAACTATTTCTTTATGAAATATCGAATAAACAAGCAATTATCTCAAAGTGTCAACACCTTCTCCATACCTTTTGGATGTGTTAACAAACATCTTGTAATTATGACGACATCAAACGACACTAATTATTATGTTTGTTTAACAATATACGGACGACTCCTTTATCAAATTAATTGGTAGATAATTGTGTGAGTGCGAATATTGACGGGCATAATACCGGTAAGCATTGGTTATATGATTGAATCATTAGCAGTTTTACATTTAGAGAAAAAAAAAACAAACTTATAACGGCTTTTACGATACCGTACTTTCAGTAATGATGACATTGGTTTTCTCACCTTAATAACGCTCTCCAAACAGAAGGTGCACCAAAAAAGAAAACATGATCATTTGGACAGAATTATTGACTTTTGGCCGGTATTTTACGGGTTTTCAAGCTGGAAAAAAATTGTCTGACGGCCCACCCTCGTGTATAATATGCACCCCTTTGTGGATACTGAAAATTCTTGAAAAAAAGTGCATATTATATTCGAGCATTTACGGTAGTGATTTGTTACAGATGTATTAATAGAGTAGACTGATAAGTACATAGATATATTAGCAGTTTCAGCCTCGTCATCCTTTCACATACAAGTCACGCCGAGACATAATGCAAGTATGGGTATACACCCAAATATGAGGGAACCTTGCCTATACAATATTTGCTGAAGTTCCAGTAATAATTATGGTTTAGATACTTTATATTTCTCCTGTTCACATTGACTCTCCTGAAGCTAACTCATCTGAACTAACCAGACTACTCCATGCCACTTTATACTCTATTTCATGGGCATTCTGATCTTTCATTTACCTTAAGTCTGCTTTGACTTCTATAGGTAATGAGCTTCTAACAACTTTCATTTTACAAGATGTACTTATTGAGAAATACTTAATTTATAGGCATAACAACACTGTCAAAAGAAGAGCTTCATGTTCCAAAAAGTGTACAACAATAAATACATATATATACATTTATAACAGTATACAGTTATTTCATGTGTGTTTGGGGAACAGTCAAAACTATTGTCCCGAGGTTTCAGGGAAGACTTTCGAACGGCCTCGGGCAACAGTTCGAAATGTCTTCCCTGACACTGAGGGACAATGGTTTTGACTGTTCCCCTAAAACACTCAAGAAATAACTGTTTTATTACCTAATGCTTTTAAATTATATAACTGTTTAAATACCTAATATTCTATACAATTTGACTAACTCAGGATTTTTTTTTCACCAGCTGTAGGCTGATGACTGATCATCGTATGAAAATGCATGGTTTGTTAGGGCTAAAAGCCGGTACAGATCTGACACCAAACTCGGTACAATAAAAAATACAAAATGGAATTAAATGAATGTAAAGCGCCTTCAGGGTCCTTGAAAAAATGTACATGTATTCAGTTTTAGTAACTTTCACTTTATAACATCCTATTGCGCACAATGAAAGCATATGATTGGTTCAAAAGTCAACTATGAAACAGTTCAAACTATTGCCTGGTCAACAGTTTGAACTGTTGCCCGGACCTGAATAAATTGTTGCTGGCGTACTTGAAAGATGGAAAAATGCCAGGGAACAGGCAAAAATAATGAATTACAAGTTATATAGAGCGTAAGGTAATAATAACTTTTAATAACTGAAAGTTATCTCAAGAAAGAATAATACACTTTTCAGGTGAGACTGCTGATACCCTGATGGCCTTAAACTACTGTAAATCACGTGGTGCACTTATTGTTGGAATCACCAACACCGTCGGCAGCAGTATTTGTCGAGGCTCACACTGTGGTGTACATATAAATGCCGGACCAGAAATTGGTGTGGCCAGTACAAAGGTAAGTGTTGATTTCATTCATTGATGAAATTTAACTTGCATTTGTACAGTAAAAAAATCTTGGAGGCAGACAGTTCATACAATTGCAGTATTTCTGCTGTAAGAGTTAGACCTATTATTATGTCTTCCCCCTCATAGTTGGGTGGGAGACATATTGTTTTTGTACTTGCTGTCTGTATGTGTGTCTGTATGAATGTCACTAAGTTTGTTCTGCACTTCTTCTCCATAGCGTTTAGTTGGATTTCATTAGAATTTAGTGTAGATAAATCTGTGGTATTTCTGATGAATGTTAAAGAGGGCATCAGTGTCATTCTGACAACTCTTTTTTTTCCAGGGATTTGTTATTGATCCCAGAGGCACTTATAATAAAACTTAAAAGTTATTTACAAACACCACACTGTGCTACTGCACTTAGGAATTTGGTTGACATTTTGTAAAATCACTTAGATTTAATAAACATAGGAGTAAATGACAGACAATTTATTGCTGTTTTATAGAATTTCCCCGACTGATTCTAACAATTTGTAAAACATTTTTTGTTTGAACTCATAAAGCTGTATTGACATATGAACATTATAAATCTTTAGCAATGATAATGACTTTTACAGTTGTAATATTCATGGTTAACTACCCCTTAGTATTGTTTCATGAAGACCTTTGTGATTTCAGGCTTACACAAGTCAGTTTATATCACTGGTGATGTTTGGACTGATGATGTGTGATGATAGAATTTCGATGCAAGAAAGACGCAAAGAAATCATCCAGGGCCTGAAACATTTACCAGGTAAACATTTATATTTCTAACATTTTTATGCCCCCACAAAGTGGGGTGCATATAGTGTTGCACTTGTCCGTCCGTCCGTACGTCTGTCCATCCGTCCGTCCGTCCCGAAATCTTGTGAACACAACTCCTCTTAAACCAGATGGCAGACTTTGCTTAAACTTCCAGGGATGAACAACCTTAATGTGTAGATGGTAGTAAAGGAAGGAATTTTCGCTGCGACCAAATTTAACAGAATTATGACCCTTTGTTGATTTTTTCACTAGAAATTTTGTGAACGCAACTCCTCTTAAACCGGATGGCAGATTTTGCTTAAACTTCCAGGGATGAACAACCTTAATGTGTACATGGTAGTAAAGGAAGGAATTTTTGCTGCGACCAAATTTCACAGAATTATGGGCCTTTGTTGATTTTTCACTATATACCACAGGGTGTTCGTTTGACCCGAGGTCTCGGGTCTTGACCCGTGAAAATTCTCAAATACACTCATTTGACCCGTCATAAAATCAGCCCGCGAGTCATATTTGACTCGTGAGTAATATCCACGGCTGCATGAAGACTTTGCTTGTTGTCAATCAATGTCAATAAATGTTGTTGCTAAAGAGACTTGAAAAGGATTTTCAAAGTAGGCGGGGCGAATTTTCCACACTGAAGTGGTTTCAGCCAATCAGCGGTCAACATGCACGTGGTCATAATCTGAGAGCGGGCAGTTATAGAAAAAAATCGATAACAAAGTCTGACATGAAATACAATTAACAGTGTTACTTTTGGCCAAAATATATGGCGACATTTGACCCCTTTCCCCACCTGTCGGAGTATATATTTTTCCCCGAGAAACGGCAAAAAATCCTCATTGGCAAGAGAAAAAAATATGCGAAATTTTGATGGTTGATAGCATTACTTTTGACTGCCTATGCACTCAGATATGCTTCAAGATATTTACTTTACGTTTTATGTGAATAACAGCTAATAGTAAGTTCATAAAACATGAAGCAGCGAGTGAAAATCTCGGATAAATTCCGTTTGTCATATATTTCCGCGACATCGTCGTATTTTAGTTTTTATAGAAAACAGAGTCTTTGAGACCCTTTACAAGGCAAACTTACAACATACAGTTAATTTATAAAGATCAGTGGTCATAATTTGATTATAAGTACCAGTTTGCATCTAAGAAAATTTAAACATACAAAGTCATAACTCTGCATAATTTCTAACCTGCCTAAAATAGTCAGTATTGACATTGGCCAGTAATAAGTTGAAACCTAAATCAGGGGGGAAAAAAGGCTAGGGCCTTGTTCACATGCGATTACAATTTTTTTTTTTTTTTTTTTTTTTTTTTTTTTTTTTTTTTTTTTTTTTTTGGTGAGGAATACTAGTGATAGTCATAATGATAGTTCCAATTGGTCCACCAAATGGGCACTGACCCCCTTCCCCAAAAACTGTAAAAAAAACCCACAGATTAATGAGGTGTTATAAACATTGTTTTAACCTGAATTTAAAGAGGTTTGTAAATATTACTTTGACCCTTGAAAATTTCAGTTTGACCCTTCAGAATCTCAGTTTGACCCTTGAAAGTTTTATCTGATGGGTCATTGACCCTTGAGTTTCAGAGTCTACCGAACACCCTGTACCATATAGAAATTTTGTGAACACAACTCCTCTTAAACCGGATGGCAGATTCTGCTTAAACTTCCAGGGATGAACAGCTTTAATGTGTAGATGGTAGTAATGGAAGGAATTTTTGCTGTGACCATATTTAACAGAATTATGGCCCTTTGTTGATTTTTTCACTATATACCATATAAATAATTGAACATCTAAATTTTATATTTGTAATTTAATTTAACATGTACATAAGGTTACCTGTAGATCATTTTAGGTATATGTACAGAAAAAATCTTACATACAGGATATACATGCTCTTGTTTATGAGCACTTATACATAGTGGGGGCATCCGTGTCCTATGGACACAGTTCTAGTTTGACACTTGTGTAAAGGAAGTTTGAGATTTATGTGCGTACAATTTCTAGGTTAAGGTATGTCTGCTTTAGTAGAATGAACAGGGTTTATAAGTTATTGTAGACTCCTGTTGTTAAATACTTTTATAAATCTGTTATTTACTAGAAAAGAAGAATGATGAGACAAAAGGGAGATTATAAAACATATTTGACAGCTTACATGTCCTGGTGTATAAACTTGGATATACCGGTAAGCACATATTTTCTGTCGTAACAAGCTGCAAGCTGTTACCATAATTATAATTATTGCATTGATTTTCTGACATTGTTCAAATATGTGTTTTGGTTGTTTTTTTCTCAATGTTTGAGAAGGCTGTTTACAAAATTTGAACAACTATATCTCAATTACGTGATCTTTTCCAGAGCAAATCAAGGAGGTTTTGCAACTGGATGAACAAATTCACAAACTTGCTCAAGAACTGTACACCCAGAAATCCCTACTTGTTATGGGTAGAGGTTACAACTTTGCCACATGCCTTGAAGGAGCACTGGTATGAAAGCTGTTCCTACTTTTAAAAAAGTTGTCTTAAGTAGTGATTTAAAAGCATTTATATGACTTTTGTGCTTCTTCATTCTTGTCTTTGCCCACTTAAGTGTTGGTAACCTGTCATTTAATACCTGTCATGATGCACTCTTACATCAAGATAATTGTTTTCTTAACCAGGCAAAGACCCATCTCTGTGGTCAAGATGTTAAATGTTGCTGTCTTAAGATCACTTAACCTCTTACTGATTGATGGTTATTGGTACAAGCCCCACTACCAACATTACCATTTACATGAGGATTTGGCAGGTTCTTACAACATCTTTTGGTGTTCCCTTTGATGTCATAAAATGTGTGTTCCAGAAAATGAAATGACAGGCATTTATTAAGGTGTAATAAAGTATGATAGTAACAGTGACATATGGGTGAAACATTTTTTTTTTCTTGTAACATTCAGAAAATCAAGGAGTTGACGTACATGCACTCTGAGGGTATTCTCGCAGGGGAGTTGAAACATGGTCCCCTTGCATTGGTTGACAAGGCCATGCCAGTTTTGATGGTTGTGACACGTGATAAAGTATACTCTGTAAGTCATTACTTGTCTTTTTTTGTACCTAAAACAAGATTTTAAGGACATTAAAGCAATGCTTTGTATATGAATGTCTGACAATGCTATTTGACAGCTGTTGTACATTATTTACATTACATTATTCCAACACATTCAAACCTTGCTGTTATGTGTATATTTTTACTTTAATCTTGAAGTTGGAATCTTTTAAACAGTATATTACTATTGAATGTATTCTACTCTAAGTGTAGGAAACCGTCTCAAAATAGACTTCTTTAAAAGGAAAACAAAAAACAAAAACAAGATGTTATATACCCGACATCACTATTCTCGCGGTATCACTAAACTCGCGGTATGTCAGTAGCGCCATATGGGCTGTGTTTACAAACAAAGTTTGTGACCCATTTTTCTCCCGCGAAGATATAACGCTCTAACTTGCAATCATGAGCAGTTTCTTGGAAAGTTTTAGTCCATACTTTAAAAAAATCCCATTACGATGCATTCGTTTCCCAGACGAGTAATTTTGTGACAGTGACTCAGTAAACAGTGTTCATTTAGTATTAATTTTAATGTTGAATAACAATTTATATTTTTTAAGCAATGTTTGATCATTCCCATTAGTGATTCGTTGACAGACTATAAACATTAACTGCAATATAATGTTCTAGAACCTTTTGACCTATTTACCGCGAGATTAGTGATATGACGTAATTCAACAATATGGCTGCCCACTGTGATAAATTTTCCACATGATTGATTTTCTTGACATATTTAAATGGCATTTTACACATTCGGCGATGGAAAAAGGATGGAATATTGTAATGATTACCAAAATTACTAATGTTTATTGTTTGTTTTTTAATTAAAGTTAGCCAAACGGTAAGTACCGCGAGATTACAGATGAGCGGTATAAATAATGTAGTGTGGGGTAAGAAATAGTATTGATCATTTTAGGGAAATGTTTTTGTCACCAAGAATCTATTTATTTTATAACTATATAAATTTAATTTAATTTATATGCTGTTGAATTTCTGTAACCAAAACACTAGGCTGAACACTCAACTCAAGTGCTCTTTAGACATCTGTAATATTGTAATATTTTTAAAATTTTGCTATTTCAGAAATGTATGAATGCCTTACAGCAAGTCAAAGCAAGACATGTAAGTATAAACTGTAGCTACATTTAAATGTTGGATTACTAGTAAAGAGATTTTTGTACAATTGTATGAATGTAACAACGTATGGCAAGAACTATTTCAAAATTTATTGCTGTTATTCCATGTTATTATTTCAGGCATTCAGTCTTCCTTTAAGATTTTTATTAAAGAGACAACAGCATAATGTTTGGATGTTTAACAATGAAACTTAACTGCAGTGGTCAAGGGGTTAGAGCCCCTGACTCCTGATCCAGAGGTCACTGGTTGGAATGGCACCAGGGGTGAGATTCTCAAATGACTCTAGATTTTGCACATCTGGAGCGAGTACTGGTTTGAATCCAGGAAGCAATCGTTGGGCGAGATTAATATATTTTGCATGAACTTGTTTCTCAGTTTAAAAAAATTAAGTATAAACTATAAACTTAATTGCTTCTTAAGTATGCAGGTTGATAGGGTGATGGTGCAAATCATTACAGGGGCATAACCAAAAATTATACGATGATTTGTGTCTTATTGGCTCATTCTTCATAAAATGAAAAAAAAAAAAATTTGAAGAAAAAAATTGTTACAAAATTTTCTTTCAGTCATATTGCAACCATTTGTTCATTAGTTATGAATAGCTGTCCATCCCAAAATGGTACAAGAACAGCTCTGTGTATAAAGACATATACTATTGCATTCAGTTTATATGTTCTTCTTGGAATTTTTGACTGACAGCATGACATAGCTTATTCAATATCGTTCACGTGTTTTGTCATATCTTAGATAAAAATTACATACAATAATGATAATGTTATCTCTTTTTCAGTGGATATCTGTTTTCCTCCATGTTTTGAACTGTTTACAATACATTGTTTATAGGTTTATACAGCTGATACTGGCTCTGCAGTAATGATTAACTAGATATTACAGGACATTGTGATAAGCTACTGTTTGTACTGCATATTTTTCTATGAAAGAAGTGTTAAGTTTTGTTGTAATTGGCTATCACAAGTGGGAGGCATTGCTGTTTCTAGTAAAAATACAGCTGTCACCATTCTAATAGTGATAATATAACAGTCAGTATTGTAATCCGAGACCACTGAGCAGTGGGTTACTGAAGACAGCACAGAGTGTTCTCTAAGTAAATAAATAGGACACAAAAAAAACCCCAGTATTTCAAAAGATGCGGTCTTTGAGTAAGATTGAGTATATTTAGAACATTTGGTAAGAGACATAGTGTAATAAGGAAAGAATAGAATAGCACTTGTCAGCACTGGACTGGACAGCACCTCACTATACAGTAGAATTTTGTCTTGGTTTTGTCTTGGCTTTAAGCAAAATAAGTGAACTTTGATTTTGCCTTTCTGGTCATTTTTCTTTGTAATTTCTTTGTATTTCTTTGATATAGGTAATACATGGTTATCTTAGGATTTTGTACACAAGCATTTTTCACTAGAGGTGAAATCTTTCATTGTACTGAATGAGAAAAAATGGATTGCAAACAGTAGCTTGTTTATCTAAAGAACAAGACTTTTAGAAATGTTAAAAGATATTTCAGCAGCAAGAAGATTCAGCATCATCCTGTATCAGAAAAAAGGGCACTCGGGCATCTTTTTACACAGCAACAATGGCATCTTTTTACAGCCCCTTCAGATGCCAAGTTATTGTAAAAATTCTGATATCATAAGTGTTGCCCTTCATAGTAATGACTGCTGTATTAGTTTTCTTGACAAATGTAACTGTGAGGATTGATCTGAACCACAGTCCTTTCATATGCAGTTGAGATGTTACCAGAATTAATACCTCTGCTGAATAATAACAGTTATTTGTTTGGTAAAATATTGCTAATGAAAAGGTATAGAATCTTAATTGAATTTAATCAGAATGTAAGTACAGAAAATCTTTCTTATGAATTTATACATGAATCTTAATTGAATTTAATCAGAATGTAAGTACAGAAAATCTTTCTTATGAATTTATACATGAACTAAGATAAATTTCAATGTCAAAGTAGTTATTCATTATTTATTCATTATTTAATTATTTCTCCAAAATTTTTTTGTTTAAACAGATTTCTTAAAAATATCTAAATAATAGTTCCCTTTTTCCTGTTACTGGTCATATAAAGAATTGCTCAGTTAAGTTTTACTAGTAGGTGCTGTTTCATATTTGTCATGAAATGTATATTTTGTATTTTTCATGGAATGTATATGGTTTGTAAATAAGTTGTTTTATCAGCAATCAGTCATAGCTGTTTCTATTTTAGATTTGTTTGAACAGCACAATTGATATGAAAATCACTGTGTAGAAGCTGTTCCACATTAAATTTGTACAAAATGTTATTCCTCTTCAGTTTTAAACAGAGCTTCAGAAAACCAAAAAATTGTCAGTTTTGACTGAATTTCAGCTTACTGGACCAATTTTATGTCCAAATGTCCTTGAAAATTGAATCCAGATATTTTCCAATTAATCAAATTTAAGTTGAAGTTTTCATAAAAACGCTAATTTTTCCACCCAAACCCCAGTCAGCCCCCATAAAATTGCCACTGTGACCAATGGCCGGAGGCAATTATCACCAATTAACTGATTAACTTACAAACATGCTTCTATCAATCAGTAAGTGTGCTTGAATCGCAGCTAGTCAATCAGTTACATTAACCAGTGTTGAAAAATTATAACGTCATAAGATTTGTGCTACTTCCATTTTCGACTTTCACTTTGAACAAAACATTTTTTTCATCATAACAACAAACCAACTCAGCATCAATTTTAGTTGTCAGTGAGGATAAATTGTTCATATTTTTCAATTAGAGAAAAGCCTTGAAAGCATATATTAGGCATCTAACATTAAACATTGTTTTGATTTATTTTCATAATTTCGGAAAAGAGTGGGGGTCTCCGACTGATTGAGATTTGAAAATTTCCGGAGCCCTGATTATGGCTGTTGATAAACATATAAGTAATTGATGAATTGTTTAATGATCATGATACAAACATTAAGAACATTAAAAAAAATAAATAAATAAATTCCATGGATTCTCTGAATATATAATTTTCAGTGACACAGTTTATCCTTAGTGATCTTTTCTTACCTTTACAGGTTGAATTGAGAGGCAGTTAAAGTTGTTTGTCAATATAAATTGATTAAGCACCAGCTGTTGATTAATTTTATTTGGCTTCCTACTGCAGTTATAACTTCTTTATGAAAAGAAAAGTTGATTTTGCTGAATAATTACTATAACATCTGCAGCATGTTTAAAATGCTAGTTGTCATGTACAATGGGAAAGATAGAAATGTTTTAGACTTGCTTATTACGTACTTCTGTAATTTCTCTGTAGGTTGGCAGAAACTGGTTAAAATCATGAAAAGATATACTTCAGAGCAAAATGCAATCTTTTGCATGAGATACATCAGGAATAGACTTAATACAGACTCATTTTCTACAGCTTACCACTGAAATCTGTTTTTTGTTTTTAACTAGCCTGGGGGATATTAATAATGCAACATAAACTTTGACACTGGTACACTGCATGATTGTCTAGTCTGTTACTTACTACAGTTTGAAATGATGAACAAGTTTAAAGAATCTAGAAGTATTGAAATGTGACGATTTATTAGTTGAATCTTTAGGTTTAAGGAAGATGCTCTGTTGTTATATTATTTTTTTTTTGTAGGCAGTCTTTCAAAATCTACATCTTTCAGATTTTGAAAGTCAACCAGTTACTGATAAAGTACTATATATCATTTTTGTTTTAAAGTTTATTACACTGAATCTTCAGGTTTATTCAGCTGACTCTGTTATGGCTGTCTGTTTTTGTTCTGAATGTTTTGAATAGCTTGCACAAGTTGTTGTGGCTACTGCTGTTGATGATGTTGTTGTTGTAGCATGAGACTGAACATTGATTTAGTTTTTTTCAAATACACTCATAAATACATCTATTCAGAATAAACCTGGACCCAGCTTCATTAAAATTCTGTTGATGTATGTATTATAATAAAGTTTTGAAGTTTTTTATCAGAATACTAAAACCCTGTATTTATGTCAGTATTGTATACTTTTGAAGCATGTTCCTTTCCTTTCAGCCAGAAATATTGCATTTTGATTCTTTTACAGCTTTTATAGGTCATGTACCACGTTTACTTTAATAAATGTGCTAATCATTATGGAAGAAGGATTAGATTAAACCAAGTTTAGGGCAATGTATTGAATAGCTTAGGTCAGTGTATCACATAATTCAGGTTAGTATGTTATAAAGTTAAGGGCATAGTATAACATAGAGGCCTTTCTGTACATTTACCGAAACCATTAAACTCTGAAATTTAAGCTGAGGTTAACAGAGAAATTTCACCTTATTTGTTCTTCTCGAATGATAATTATTAGTGTTATGCCCCCGAAGGTTGCCAAATAGTAGTTGCACTGTCCGTTTGTTAATCCGTCTGTTCGTCCCATCTTCTGTGCACAACTCCTACATTTCTCATGCAATTTCCTCAACTCTTTCACAGAATGATTAAGTGCCGCAGCGCATATACTCAGGCTTTTATGTTTCAATCATTTTTGGCAGAGTTATTGCCCATTGTTTAATTTTGCGTAATGTTGCTTCTGTGTGCTACTCCTACAATTTTATAATTGAACTGTTTTTTGCCTGTGGTGTTCAACTGGAGCATAAAAATCCAAAAGTTAAAAGGTAAGAAACTGTTTTGAAACAATTTTTCTGTATTTAATTCATCTGGTGACCTATGGGTACAGAACACTAGATCAGTATCTTTTGTGGAAATTTATTAATTTTACCTGCCATGCAAATAGGTATAGGACATTTATAGTTTTACCTCTAGAGGTATGGGTACTATGTTCAGTTCAAAGACTGCAAAAAATTTTGGCTCAAAATTAATGGTCAAGGTAACATCAAGTAACAAACTAACATAACTGTGACCATTGCCATGTTTTGGGGCCATTCATGTCTGTGACACATTCCTTGTTTAATTTCTAAGTGTTTTTAAAATTTATTGAGAAAAGTAGGGTACATCTCTCATCTCCCAAGACCATGACATACATTGGAGATGCATTACTTCAGATTTCTGCTAGAAATTTCTGCTTCATTAGAAAACAATTTTAATATGTAAGGCTTTCTGGCTTTATAAAATGTTCTTTACTAAAAGGTTAGCCCAAAAGTTACATTGGTACTCTTCATTGATACAGATGCTATTTTTATGCTAATTTCTGAATGACAGAATTAATTACCGGTATCACTCTCAAAGTGAGTCAAGACTACACGATGGGGCTATGTAAGTCAAAAAAGAAAACTGATCAAAAAAAGCTCTTTGCTAAAGATGTATAAAAAATGATAAGAGTTGTTTATCAAAAAGTGGAATAATTTTAATATGTCATAAGATATTTATGAAGTTAATGGTTATTTTGATTGCTATTTGAATGATACAGTTCCTAGCTCACCCTATACATACCAAAGTAAAATATTTTTATTTTCACTTGTTTATTATTAATTTAACATTGCAGGTAGCACAGTAACCAGCACACCCTCTGGGGCATTGCTTAATTTCAGTCTGCAAAAGTTGATGGACACTGATTTAAAAAGATGACTAGAAAATTGCCTATAACAGGAATTATTTCAGAGGAGCTGTGGTGGATAAGTGCACTGCATTTTAGCTGCCACCAAGAGTAATCTTCAGTGTACATGAAAAGCTAATCTGTAAATGTGATGTGCATTATTTGTTTGTACATTTTATTCTTTGGAGAGCCATAAGTAATATACATGTTCAGTGTTTATTATCTTTATTTAATAAAAGCATTACATTTTAGGGTCAGCCAATAATAATCTGTAATGTTGATGATAAAGAGACACAAGCGCATGCCAACAAATTTGTAACCGTGCCACACACGATCGACTGCCTTCAGGGCATACTAACTGTGATTCCAATGCAACTTCTCTCCTTGCATATCGCCACTCTCCGAAAGTGTGATGTAAGACCACTTGTATAACAAGATGTGTGGTGTAGGCTGTGAAGGCTGTAATATCTGAGCTTGTCGAAATACTTGTACACTCTATAGTAGTGCTGTATGCTGCAGTAAATACTTCTGCTAGCTTATATTTATGTGCAAATAACTGAACAAGTACCATATAAGTAGAATCTACTTAGTATAGCATGTCTGTGTCAGAAACAAATACAAAAAGATAACAATAAAAAAAATCACTTGAACTGATATTGATAATTATTTTTGCCTAACTTTGGACAGTTTTGTATAAGACACAGTAGACATCTAGTAACACTTTCTGCAGGTTTTTAACTCCAGTTTTACATCTAGAAATGGATACTGTTAAAGTCTGAATACAGAATTTTTTCTTCTTAGGTTTGATATGTATAGAGACATGGATTTTATTTGCACACAAATATGTAGGAGGCTTTATTTGTTACACATAGTGACTAATGTCTTTCTACTAACATTGCTTGCATGCTTATCTTCATAATTTACCTTATATACCCTTTCGCAGCTAAAGAGAAATAATAATTTTTTTATGTTATTGAAACAAACTTGCACTTTTAGGTATAAAGCACTACTGTAGGACGTCCGACTTAATAGGTCGCCAACCAGTACAGTATTTTGAGCCAAAAAGTCAAAAAAAAATAAAATAAAAAAAATTCTTCTCATACTTAATAGATTGAAACAGTACTTTTTCCAATTTGAGTATTTCTACTTACCTTTAAAGCAAATGAAAACAGCATCACAAACCATAGATTGCTTTTAGTTTGCTGTGTACCCTTCAGTTTAACAGGAGCATTATGGGAAACACTGTGATATTATGTATTTGGATTTATGAAGTGGGTTTAACATTAACACCATCTTTTATGCTTAAATACAGTCCATAGAGGGTAAAGACATTTTTGCTGCAATTTTACTGCAATGCAAAAATAAAGCTTTTTAATAGGACATAGAAAAATTTGCAGATTTCCGTGGTAAGATATTACAGTTTCAGCAATCCCTTGTTGCAGAATTCAGCAGCCTCCAAGACAATGGTTTCTTCTGGGACTACCTCATGTGATGCCCTTTAGACAGCTTCTTTTGCATTATAGATCTGCCTTTAGTCAGCTTGCTTTCCTTGGCCAGTTTTCTATTCCTTCACAGTATGATCTTATTTCTAGGGGCGCCCAATTCTAATTTGTAATTCCAAGGACGAAGAGACTGAAAGGTTTGGTGAAAAATGCATTGGGGTACCGCATACTGTTGACTGTCTTCAAGGAGTCCTTACTGTGATCCCCATGCAGCTTCTGTCCTTTCATATAGCTGTCCTCAGAGGATATGATGTAAGATATGTCTGATTTAATTAAAGTTTTCCCAAATTTAGCAAGATACAAGGTACGTATTTAGTATTAATTTCAAATTTAAATTTCTAGAGTCAGCTAACTAAAGGAATATACATTTAAGCTGTATTGAAAAAAGAATTTATGCCTGACTTCAAAACAATATCAGATCTTTGTATAACTGTATTCAAGTAAAAGCATTTAATTTGAAAAGTTCTAGTATTAAACCTTTGAAAAGAAATGTGAGGTGGGGTTTTTTTCTGTTCAGAATATGCATTTTTCTGTTTATATACTCTGACGAGGGGGTGCCCAAATACCATTGGTCTGCCTCTAAATTTCATTATTTAGATGTGTTGGCTGATCATCAAATTTCATCAGAAATTCTGCATAAAAAATTGCCTGTGTTTAAATTGGCTTTGTGCAAAATAGGTCTTTTAATGCTATTGGAAGGTTTTGCCTCTAAGTTGAGGCAGTTAGATATATTTCTGATAGAAATTCTCAGTTGTAAATAAGTCTTGTTGCCATAGCAACAATTCGATTGTAAAACTTAAGCTTTGCTGTCTTTGTTGAATTTCTTGTGGTAGCAGCCTCAGATTTAAAGGGCATTTAGTGATCAGGTCTTTTGTTTATATGTTGTATTTTTACTGTTTTCTGTAAAGATTAATACAGAAAAATTAAATCAATTTAAAGAAAAGGATGAAAATTTCTTTTTGATGTTATTAAAAAAAACATATACATGTGTATTTGCTGTCTATAATTGTACCTAAATTCCACTAAAATTTCATCTGTATAATGTACTATTTAATTCATTTCAAAGGTTTGAGGTTGTTCACATTATGTATAGGATAGAGGCTTAGTGATGTGAAATCTTCAGCATTAAGAAACTGAAGGGAGTGAGTGTAGTGACCAACCAAGATTTCTTAATGCTGAAGCATTAAAGATTTCACTTCATAGCCTCTGTATGACTTGTGTTTGCCATTCCCGTTTTGAACTATTCACTTATTTTGTTGGCTTTACACATCCGTGCGCAAACCACATCCACTTGTGTGCCAACACACCTGCATAGACATGTTTTGGCAGAGCTGTCTTCATGAATAAGTGGAGAAATTAGAATTATTCACAGATAAATCTAAAAGAAATTTAGATATCTTTGCTCTCTTATTGTCTACAGAAGTAGGGCAAACACTAATTTACTGTATCCTTTGCTAAAGACACTGGTTTGTATCCATTATTTGGTGCCCAGGGTTTATTGTTTGATTAAATGCAGTGTGGGTTTGGAATCAGTGAATGTTCTTTTTATAAGCTAGTTCATGCTTATTTTTTCAAGTTGAACATTTTTAAATTCATCTGTTTAAATTTTCTGAAGATTTACAATAAGATGTATTATTATACATTTTAAAACACAGTTATCAAGCATTAACATTTATTAATTAAATGATTATCTTGCATATACACATTACACATGTAACTATGTTTTACTCTGTAGTTTCCTGCTAGACAGTATAGTGACCAAAACTTTATCGTGGTGTTGGGAGCAATTTTTAAACCCAGTAGTCTAATAAATACATTTTATCTCCATTTGTCACATTTTATCTTCAGTTTGAGAGAACCCTATTTCTCAATCTCTTTATATTATGTTTTTTTCTGGATTATCGTAAGATTACTACACTGTAGTTAATACAAATGTGTGATTGATTGATAGCCTTAAGCAAAATCTCCTGCATTTTCATTAGTAATGTATAATTATAGATAGAAATATGTGGCTGGAAAAGGAACTACATGTACAATGTTGTGTTCACCTGTATTCACAAAAGCATTTTGGTGTTTTATGTGTAACTCACTTTAATCAGAGTAAAGAATATAAATTTTGTGTGTACAGTGACAGCAAATTTGAGATTTCTGCTATTACTAAGCAACATCACTTTGTAAGTCTTTGCCATAATTATTAAAGGCTATCATTAAATACACTTTTTTTATTGCATTAACTCTTTTAAAGCTTATTTACCAATCTTCATCACCAAGACAAGGAGTTCAGGCCTATCATTGACCTTTTGTCATACCCTGTCATGCTCTTAGTGTAAGGTTGAATTTTTTTTTTAATGCATGACTTAAAATTCAATAAAAATTGAAAATACACAAGTTTTCTATGAAATGACTGTTCAGAATAAAATTTTACAGACATATAACTCACAGTTTATGGTTGTGTTATATTTATAGGTGGATTGTCCAAGAAACCTTGCAAAGAGTGTTACTGTGGAATAAATCTTCCTGCTTCATGTAAGAGCCATGCTATGTTGTGTTATTTCAGAATTAACTTTTAAACTGTGTGCTTTTTCTGCAGCTTTATGATGTTGCTTATATTTTCTGTCGCATTTCATAATACTCAAAAAAATGCTTATTGGTTAAGTCTTGAGGGGTTAAGAGAGAAACTGTCAATGTATTACATTTCTAGGGAAGAAGGGTCACCATAGCATGTCATAGTCCTACATTTTGTCACAAATCAAAATAATTTGTTTCATTGCAAATATTGACCTTGCAGATTAAATTGAAATTTGGAAAGAATTTATGTCATTTTTACATTCTGTCAGAGAAAAACAATGAAAGGGTTTATGCTATTTTTACATTTTTTCCAAAAAAAAAGGTCAAAAGGGCCATTCCAGTAAAAGGTATATCCAATCCCAGAAAAGCAAAATAAATTTCTGATGGAGGTCAAAGGGGGTTGGTCTGTTTCAAAAGTGCCGTCCGGGATGGGATATATGTCCTACTGGAATGGCCTTAAGGAAACATAGATACTGTGTACAGAAGAAAACTGATAAATACAGTGTTTGTTCAAAGTATTGAGAGCTGCATGCCCATAGAAGCTGTATAAAGAGCATACAGATAGGTGTAAGCTTTTGCTGATAGACTGTAGTTCAAGAATGTGTTGTTTTTTTTTTATAGTATTGTTATTTGTTTGGCCCTTATTTGAGCTCTGTTACATACATGTAAGCAGATATGCATTTAACAGATTGAATTATCAATATTATCTGGAAAGCTGTCTCAAGAAGCACAAATATATCTTCAAACTGAAATGCAAACATTTGCTCAAAGTAGCATGTTATAACTGTTGCATATTTCGTATCAGTATACCAGGATTTTGAACTGAAAACTGGATGGTATTAAACAGTTCCTTTTGAAAATTTCTGTATTCAGTCGTAATCAATCTTTTTAAAAGTGATTTCCTTACATATGTCTTAGTTTTGTAAAACGTTTTGTGTCAGTTTTATCCAATCTTAATGATTGTTTTTATTATAAAGTAAAGTCTAAGAAAAATCCCAGACCAGTTAGAATCTGGGTCATTTGGGTTTAAAAAGTAAGTTAAAGGTGTCTGTCATATAACCAGTCAGTTGCCTATTGATAACAGTATTTTGCAGCTTTGGAAGTTGCAGGACCTTAATAGAAACAATAAATCAACATGCATTTATATGTATTAAGTACTACTTTAAGGTATATTCATGACCAAACTCCTTCATTTCACTGCAGAATTTTCTGAACTTGTTTGCATTTCTTCACCTTACTGCTTTAGTATTTTTCTTCTGTTTTTCCAAGTATGCATGTTTTTTTCTTAGTTCAATACATTAAAAGAATAGGAGTAACTTTGTTGTAAGATAAGTTTTGCATTCATTGACTTGGCCAGGTATTTAGTTAGCCCTTTTCCTGTTCAGTCTTTCATTTCTAGACATTCAATGTTTCCTTGTTTTGTTCTTGCACTGCATTGTAGCTTTAGTATATTCTTTGCTGTGACTTTTTCCACAAACAAAAAATACAATGCTAGAAGGTTTTCCTTTCTCTAGGAAATGAAGGCCTTGTTTTTTGTGTTTTTTTTTCATTAGCTCACCTGAGCCGTAGGCTCATGGTGAGCTATTAGGATCGATCAATGTCCGTCGGACGTCCACACTTAGTTTGTTAACACTCTAGTGGTCACATTTTTGCTTCAGTTATCATGAAACTTAGTCAGGATCTTTGTCCCAGTGACACTGGGATGAGTGGGAACTCGGACGAGTTCGAACATGGGTTATCAGGGATGAAAAACTAGGTCACAAAGCCCAAAGTAGAAAAACCTTGTTAATAATCTAGAAGCTACATTTTTAGTCCAAATATCCTGGAAATTTGTCAGAAAGATTGTTTCAATAATTTCTAGCTCAAGTTCTAATATGGGTCATCTAGGGTCAAAAACTAGGTCACAGAGCCCAAATGTGGAAAAACCTTGTTAACACTCTTGAGGCTCCTTTTTCAGTTCAAATATCCTGGAAATTTGTCAGAAAGGTTGTTTTGATGATTTCTAGCTCAAGTTCGAATTTGGGTCATCTTGGATCAAAACATAGGTCACAGAACCCAAAAATAGAAAAACCTTGTTAACGCTCTAGAGGCTACTTTTTCAGTCGAAATGTTCAGGAAATTTGTCAGAAAGGTTGTTTCCATGACATATAGCACGAGTTTGAATATGGGTCATCTTGGGTCAAAAACTATGTCACAGAGCCCAAATATGGAAAAACCTTGTTAACAAACCAGAGGTTACATTTTCATTCCAAATATACTGAAAATTTGTCAGAGAGGTTGTTTCAGTGATTTCTAGCTCAAGTTCTAATATAAGTCATCTTAGATCAAAAACTAGGTCACAGAGCCCAAATATGGAAAAACTTTTTAAACACTCTAGAGGCAACATTTTCAGTCCTAACATCCTAGACATTTGCCAGAAAGGTTGTTTTGATGATTTCTAGGTCAAGTTTGAATATGGGTCATCTGGGTTCAAGAACTAGGTCACAGAGCACAAATTTGGAAACACCTTGTTAACATGCCAGAGGTAACATTTTCAGTCCAAGTAACCTGGAAATTTGTTAGAAAGGTTGTTTTGATGGTTTCTAGCTCTGATTTGAATATGGGTCATCTGGAGTTAAAATATAGGACACAGAGCCCAAATATGGAAAAACTTTGTAAACAATCTAGAGGCTACATTTTCAGTCCAAATAACCTGGAAATTTGTCAGAAAAGTTGTTTCGGTAATTTCTAGGCCAAGTTCGAATATGGGTCATCTAGGGTCAATTAATCAGGTCCAGAACAATTTTGTTTAAAGGAGTCATACTCAGGTGAGCAATCTAGGGCCATCATGGCCCTCTTGTTCAACATTTTTATCTTTCTCAACAAACACTTCCATTGATGCATTTAGTTTTGATAAATGATTGTCTTTTTTGCACAGTTTACTACTTGTTTTAGACTTTGTAAAAAAGCCACTTCTGTAATTATTCCATAGTGAATTTTCAAAT
The DNA here is from genome assembly GCA_012932295.1 of Cyclina sinensis. Lineage (NCBI taxonomy): Eukaryota > Metazoa > Mollusca > Bivalvia > Venerida > Veneridae > Cyclina > Cyclina sinensis. The sequence goes on along the minus strand of JAAONU010000001.1, from coordinate 46,567,161 downwards.
TGAACAATAAGTCACTGGGCATCAGATATGATCAATCGTGTTACATAATTATATGATTTTACAGTTTTAAAAATACTATATACAGTGAGGTAATTTTTCAGGTTGCAATCATCTTTAAGTGTATTACTCCAGTTTAGCATTGCAATACACAGAAATTACTTCTATTTCTGAAAACTAATTGACAGCATCTACATAATTTGACATAAAAAAGCTGGAAAATTAATCTCTTAATATGTAAGTTTGAACTTTGTTTTTCAAGGTATAGTTTCATTGAAAGCAGCATAAAATTGTATAGATTAAAATAACACATACATTTGCATAGTTTTAGTAATAAAAAGACAGCTGGCACAGGTTTTCATTTTTTATTTTATGCCTACCAATGAAATATAGGGAAATATCAGTGAGATAAAAGTGATAATCCACTGTTTTGAATCAGTGAAATTACCATTTTGATAATACACTGTTTGTGCCGGAACTACTGCTTGATGAAACTTCAGGAATTTCCCCACCACGTAAATACAAGAGAATCATACATGCCGTTTAGGGTAGGATCATTAACGGGAGATTTGTGGAAAATCGCCGGGTTTTTGGACATCACAACGGGGTAAAAACGAAAACCAAAAAAAAAAAAAAACGTTCGCTCGTATGACGACGAGTATGTCTTGTCTGATCGCTTGTCCTGCAGAACGAGTGCAAACAAACACCACAAGAAATATACCGATTGAAGTGTATATCATAACGTCACAGTTTACCGAAAGTAATTCTCCATATAGATGTAAAACGCTGTCAAAACGAAACCGGAAGCGTGAGCAAGGGGGAGCACTGCGCCTTTTTAACCGCACAGTACCGTTGATCTTTTTTCTCCTTGGTCTCCAGGACTGGTGATGGTGATGCAGGACGAGTAGTAATTTTGGTCACCCGTCGTCGTCGTCACTGAATGAAAAATTTGTCCCTGGAATGATACGTATAAAAAACTTGCGAATACAAAATAATTGCCTACCGCCTTCTGTTTTATTTACACATTGATGCCAAATAAAACTGTAAATATAAAAATAAAAAATTACACTTTAAATGGTGTATTTCGAAAATAACTCGCTTTGTTACTCGATTTCCAAACATCAAACAGTATGGAGCATTAAAAACGCACTGCTAATTCAGCTCAAAAGTAACTGTGTAAAGGTCGTTCATCTTTCAACTGACTTCAAAGGAGCCGACTTATACGAACACGTGGGCTGACGTAGTGCTAGCTGCAAACATTAGGCTAAAGGATTTCAGTTATTAATTCGAAGGCACCGACAGAAGCTATCAATTATCGAACTTGTTTTTCACGTTCATTTGGTTTTTGACAAGTTTATTAGGGTGTCATTGCAACGGATTAGCGAGGTGTGATATACACAGACGGTCCGGGACTTACGTTGTGGATTCGTTTTTGGCAGATTTTGATACTGTCTGTATTCAACGAATTTTATGGATTTTTTTTCTTTCAAGGCAAAATGTTGATTTATCGGGAGATTTGGGTGCTTCGCCGGGGCGCCGGGATAAGGGTCAAAATATCGGGAGAACCCGGCGAGTAACGGGAGAACGGCATGTGTGACAGTATGAAGAGAATCCGCTGTATTTCAGACTGTGACAGCGAGTGAAATTTATTTACCTTGTTAAATCCAATTATAATATTGAATTCCTGAGCCTAACTAGTTGTGAACAATGATGAAATTCGCCATAAATTATTTAAAATGTCTGATTTGTTTACATAGCTCACATGGACAATATCCAATATGGCCGACTTTCAATTCAATTGATTGTATATTACTCGGTATTAATCCGCTTTTATAATTAAAGTATGTATGGCTAAAATTCAATAAATATTGATAAACTGCGCCACTCATGAAAATATCACATATGGTGTTCACTCGATGAAATAAATTCTCATCTTCTACAAAAACAAACAAATATCCTCTATATAATGTACATGTATACATGTATTTGCTTTGCATGCTTTTTTCATGAAACACAAACAGAAGCATGGGCTGACCAGAGCTGTCAGACTTCTGAGTTGATATTTTTAGAAATTGTTGTACATTTCACTGTCACTTTCAAAAATAAAATGAACTAATTTTTTGGGGAAAAAAGATTAGATATATAATAATATGATTATTTAACAATGTTCTGTTCAATATGAGATGCATTTGGACTGGTCCAGTATGACTTTTCCAGCTGTACAAGTCAAAATATGTCTCTGTACAGTACATAACTGTATTGAAAATCTGATATTTGATGTACACTTATTTTTTAACTCAAATTGTGTGTTTTAATTTTCTTTAATTAAATAATTTGTTTTTCAGTTCTTTTGGTAATGAAATTATATCATCATAATATTTGATATTCAAGAATAAGACATTCTTTAGAAAAAGCAAAAACACTGAAGTATTGTCTCCAAACACTCTTAACACCATAATGACTGTGTTATTAACATTGAATTATTTAAAACTAAATTTTAAGTTGTTGCAAAGTCTGTGCACAATTCAGTGAATGCATATATTGTTTTTAGACCCATTTGATTTGAAAGATCAAATTACTTTTTAATTTCAGGTCGACCAGCCACGTAGTTTACTAAAAGTTCACACCCATTAGTAAGAGCTTGAATTCTTTGATCTGTCTTCATCAACCATCTGTTGTAATTGTGGGACCAGGGAATAAGTTATATGACTTGCTTTGACCAATCATGGACGACCTGCAGGGCAGGGCCTGAGAGTGATTTGCACATCTCAGGATGAATATATTTATAACGCATAAACATTTTTGACAAGGGAACAGAAATCTAGATTGTGTATTATGTTAATCCACAACATAATGTTTTATTTTCAGTAACATGTCATTAAAGTTTATCTGTATTCGTTTTTTTTACTTTCATTAACATATTGGTTATATGTTGTAAATTACTTGCTTTGGGTAAACCAAACCTTTCTATTACATGTAGCAGATAGTTTTAGATCAATGATCATTGTAAAATATGATTGTTTGTTTATTAACTATGATTGATAGATATTTCATGATGTTATATTGGAGAATGCGTGTGTTAAGTTAGTATTGACACAAATTTACAAGGTTACATGTTTTTTGTTTAAAACAAAACATGACACAAGATGTCAAGTAGTTTATGTTGTTTTTTTCTTCTTTTTTTTGTTTTTTAAATAAAGGTACAGGAGAAATCTGTTCATTGTGATTATTCCAGATAATGTATATTTCCTGTTTTAATAAGCATCATTGCTACAAAACTCAGTCCAAACATTTTTTGACAGTTAACAAGGTCTCTTACCTGACTCGTTAATGGTTAAACTGCCCTGTTCCCTTTAGCATTTTAAAACACACACAGTATGCTCTAACTTAGGTCTGTAAAAATGTTTATTGTTGACTGCTGTATGCAAATATAAAGGTAGGAAATGGTTAATTTCTTCCTTACACTGAATATTCAAGTACTTTTATCAAAATCCATGAGAATTAAGATTTTCAGTTGCATATTTTAATATACCCTCTGCATAAATATTTTTTGGGGAACAATAATGGTTTATTTATTAATGAATGAAAAGTCATCATTGACAATCAGAGGGCTCTGCGACAAAAATAAGATGATAAACGGATTCATCAGGCGAACACTATAGAATAGCTTCAAAGCAAACTTGAGCCTCATGCAAATTTGGATTTTTGGACAAGCTGACAAATACTGTCAAATTTTTCAGCAAAACATAAACACCAACCCCTGTGTCTGTTTTACACTTAACTGTTTTTTTTTCTCATTGTTTTAGAATGACAGAAGCTAATTTAGTTTTTTTGTGCAGATTTATCAAGTAGTATTGATGATAAAGACTAGAACAGAAAAGCTCTTTTATTCATATCCCATCATGGAATATTCATTTTTAACACTTGTCATTAAAACATACGTCTTTGACTGGAATATGCTAGGAGGATAGGTTGTGTTTCTTTAAAAAAAAAAAGGTTCTTTTGATGTCACGGGAGTAATTCTTTCTTTAAAATTATGTCGGAAATTTATAGACCTGTTTGTTTGTTTTTTTCTACTTGCACAGTTTCAGTACTAGGTATCTTAATTTATGAAATGTGGACATTGATTATCAGTGGTAAAGTATTTGGAATAAATTGAGCAGGCTGGCTTTTGTCATGCATGAGTTCCATCTTTTGTCTTTGCCTGATAGGAAATTATTGACTATTTGTGTAATGGTAGGCCCATCTAGATGGTCTGGTAAATGTTTGTAAATAAGATTCTCACTGTGCTTGAAGCTTTCTGTGTAGGTGAATGATAGGTTGAAAGGATATCTTAACAAACAAAAAAATGAAGTTTAATTTGAAAGTTTTCTTGAAATACATTTTTATAAATCGCAACAAAAGTGTTCGATATTTGTGGAATAAATGAACAGACTTTGGTTCTGTTCCTGACCTTTTTTTTAAAGTTTATTCACATTTTGGTGTACGAGTATAATATTTTCGTGAATCTTTTAAGATTATTTTTTTATCGTAACATTTTTGTACAGAGGTAGAATCTGATTGAATGATTGAACAAAGTATTGTTTGCCTAGTGTATATCTAGTCCAGACTTTTCTCATATTATTTGGTCGGCAGCAAAATTTACAGTGTTTTCATCAACGAAATCTCAGATTTCAGTGTCAAGTGTGTTATATAATCAGACTCTGTTTTCAAAAGTTACATGATCTCTCTTCTTATATTCATTACATCTTTACAAAGATTTTTTTAACTTTCAAGTAGAAAATTTGTATCACTACTTACCTTGATTTAATGTATTAGTAACAACTGTTTTATTATTCAAAAATATATATTTCTGTATTTGTACACATTTCTTACAAATACCCTGCACTCTTCCATATTTGTATGGTTCATAAATCTCATGTGAAACAAACAATGACAGTCCAGAATTTTTTAATAAAGCTGTAGTGTGAAAGGCCTCATACGTACATGTATATTTCTATTAATCATCCAGTTTTAATATGATGTTGGAAAAGTTAATCAATAAAAAGAGAAAAGGTGAATTTAAATAGTTTTAGAATAAAAAGAATAAAAAGATTATTATGTAGTGTTCTGTACAATATGGAGTGTATTTCGACTTGTAACCAGATAAAAAACAATATTGTACTTCCCTAGTGGCTATTCCAAAATGGTTAATGCAATATGTACTTGCCTGAATATATCTCTGCATTGTACAAAGAACTGTTAAATAACCAAAAAATCTAATAGAATGTAATAGCCTGGTACATGTTAAAACTATAGATTGGATTCCATTTCATTTCTGATTTCAAAACTGTGCTGGTATCAGAGAAGCTGCTACAGACTAACATAGAACAATACAACATCAATTTTATGGTAATATATAATATCTGTTGTATAATTTGATAATGATTGTGGTCTACAATATTTGTTGTAAAGTTTTGAGTATCATAATTCTTTTATAGGGCAGTACAATAATCATTGGGTTTACTAGAAATTTTAGATGGGTGAGCACATACTGATCATTTTACTGTTGGAAATACTATAAACAGTCATAGATATTTTTTGCTGGTGTGGGTGTACAAAATTTCTTATTGTTAGGTAGTGATCTTTTCAAAATTTTATAGTCTGTAGACATGGTGTAACTGTTGTCTTTCATGCAGCTTTTGTGTTTATTGTATGAGTCCTGTTACTGTATTATATAGATTGATTATATATAAAATATATATACAAAAATGTGATATAGTACCTATACTTTATGGGAAGCCTTTTCTGCTCAAAACTATGCAACTGCACAACTGCAGTCATAATCTCTTACTTTATATTGTTAACATTGTCAAGTTTCGACTTGCAGTCATTTCCTATAGCTCTTAGGTCAGACAGGTTTAAAGTTTTGTCTTGTGTGTGTGCCCATGTATATATATGGTCCCTTGTTAAAACATGCATAAAAAGTATCCATTTGTGGCCTTTGTTATTATGTATAAACATGTTAGAACCTCCAGAACTACATGTATGAGAACATTGAATTAATATATCTATATATCTGTCTGTATAATTACTAGGTATTAAATTCTGCATAGGTGTCATTTTCTAAACAGTTTTAATATGTTAAAAACTGATCCAGGAGAGAGTCACATCTGTTGCTCTGTACACTTGAGGCAGTACTTTGGATCTGTACCTTTTTATATGGGAAATTGATTGTGTACTTAGGGCAGTACTTTGGATCTGTACCTTTTTATATGGGAAATTGATTGTGTACTTAGGGCAGTATTTTGGTTCTGTACCTTTTTATATGTACTTAGGGCAGTATTTTGGTTCTGTACCTTTTTATATGGGAAATTGATTGTGTACTTAGGGCAGTACTTTGGATCTGTACCTTTTTATATGGGAAATTGATTGTGCAAAAATTTCTAACTTTTTACAGTCTTGGCATACTTTTATCAAACTTAATATTTCAGGATCTTTTTACTATTCTGTATGTTCTAGTAACGGCATATATTAAGATCACATGTCCAAGTAGGTAATTCAGAGGTGTTTCTGAAAGCAGAGCCAAGTTCTCTTTGTTTTGACTGTGAAGTCTAGATGAAAAATTTGAAGTGCTGTCAACCCGATATTTCCAGCTTCAGGGAAAAATTCAGTTGCAGTCTGGAAGCTTTGTTACTGGTTCTAGTTATGAAATCTAGTGTAACAAACCTTGGCTCATTTGTTACCAGAAAGTTAAATTGACAAAAGGTAATTTTTTCATTTCGCTTTTCTGTTTTAGTTCCATATGTTACATTTGTTAAGGAGATATTAAGGTTTCTGTTTATGTTGAGACTGTTTCATGGTAGTAGAGATTATGACAGTGATAATGATGCAGGTCAGCACTGTCAAAAGAAGTGTATGAATTATAGTCAAGTGCCATATTATAATTGGTGTTTTACTTTTATGATTTTTTTTAAAACAAAAGTTTAGGTTGTTGTAAAAGAAAAAAAGGACCAAAGAGGGAAAATATAAAGAATTGTCACTATGTTGAAATGATACATGTAGCTTTTCTTTGAACTTTACTTTTTCCTTGCTGTAAAGTCATTTTATAGTTAGGTTCTATATTAGAGTTTTTGTTGTGTGGGTTTTGTTATTTCCATATTCTGTTAACTTTGATAGAGTTTTATTTGTAGTTAATACTTCAATATTAGTTATTTATTAGCTTATAATGTCCCTTATTTTATGTTCAGATCCCCAAATATGATTTTCCTCTCCACAGAGATGGTAAATTCTGTTCAATTAAACAGCACTCCTTAGTGCAAACTGCAAGCACATGTTGAATCAAGCTTTCAAAAGCTGGCTTAAGCTTTCATGTTGATGACATCAGCACACTTAATTTTTTGGATAGTAGTTTCTAGTTTTAAGAACCATGTCCTGCACCTTGGTTGTACCAAACCTGTTTTTGATGTACTAGTAAAGGTTTCTGTTTGACCACCGACCTGACTTCTTATTCACTTGTTCACAGAGGAAAGGTGTCTAATGCTGGTTCTTACAGTGAAAGATAAACATGTAAAAATGGTCTGTTACTGTTCAATTGCTTGTAACAGAAAGAATAAAATAATTGTTTATTGTTCTTTAATTTAACAGAAAATAAAAACATACATAGATGTTTAAGTTATGTTTTTAAACAGACAATAAAACTGCATCCAGCATTCTTAGTGGCTTTTTTGTTTAGTAGGTCAGTAGATTCTGGTACATAGGGTTTTGGACTTGGATAACTTGTTACTCATTTATACATTCATCGTATTCTTTAACTTTGTTGTTGAGGTACCAGTTCATAGTTCATTTACTTTTCGCTTTGACTGTGTCAGAAAGAGATGGAAAATGGTCTGTATCATAGCAACAATATAGTAATTGAAGTACTAACATTTTCAATCTGTTTAATGTTATAACATTTGGAGGTTTTACTTTGGCTGGCTAATTTATTTGTATTTAATTTTTTAATGACTTTAACATAAATCTACCGAGGGTGATCATGTCAATGTCATATTTTGGAATTACTCAGTGTTGGTATCCAATTTGTGACAGCATTTGTCTGTTTTTGTCATTGTTTATTTAGTTTATTTACATTGATCAGTAAATGATCACGTGACAATCTGAGATACAGGTACTCACTGTAAGGTACATACATTGAGTGTTGTACATTACACACTTTAAGATATTCATACATAATCATAAGCACTTTAAAAAATACATCATTAAATCATACGCTTTACCATACTTGCCGATTCTATTTTAAAGTGACATACAAGATAGACTACTACTACTGATTTAATCATCAAAGACTCCCCCACCTTTGATTTTATATGAAAGTGGTAGAAAAAAGACAAATATTTTCTATGCCAAAAAATCTGGTTTGGTAAATGTAGGGAGTATACATGTTTGCTAAAAGGCTTAAAACAGAAATAACATGGACTCGGCGGGTGGGGGGGAGAGGGTTGAAAAATAAGATAAATTCTTTGTAAGGAACAGCAATGCAGGTGATAAAATAGTGTTCCGTTTATTTTCAAAGCATAAAACAGCAGAACTTTTGCTATATTCTGTTTCATTATAGCCCTTTGAAATTTATAATAAGTTATATTGACCAATCTCCATCTTGTTAAACAATATTTATATAAAAAAAGAAACACACATGTTAAAGATTTTTGTAGATTTCAGATGGTATTTCAATCTTCAGACTGTTATAGCAGCACCACATATTTTCATTAAATTTTTCATTATGAAGTATTTTTGTTGTCTTATTTTATATGATACTCCCTGGCCCATCGTCTTGAGCAGAATCAGTATTGCTTATAAGGTAAGTGCCCCGTCCTCGACCCCTTCCCTACACAGTCATGTCTTGAATGAACGTGCATGACCTGAAAAAATGCAAGTTGCTATCCAAAGAATTTGTATCAGTATTAAATTATTAATACTCAGTCGGGGAAAACATACTGGTTAAGTTCACAATCGGCAAAATAAGAGGAATTTGCCTCACCCATTGACGCCTTGTTTTTTGTTTTGTATTGTTTTACTGAAAAATCTTGGCATTAAGAAACCTTGTAGTACTATTCTGAAATGCAACAACAAAAGTAACATTCCTATCAAAATATTCTGAAATTGAACAACAAACACAAGAAGCTTTTTTGAAAATTCTATATAACTAGTAATCATTCAGAATCGTTACATTTGAAGGAATCTGGGAGAGGACAACTATTTAGTTGTATGGTTAACATGACTCCAGTGACAAATGGGCAGACGTTTGCAGCTAACTGTAACCGTCGGTCAGTAACCAGGCACAATAGCTCTTAATGGGCATTGCTCAGAAGAAATCCAAAATAAACTGAATTGAGGAAATTTATGAAAACTGAATTCAGGAGAAAAATCCTATATAGAAAGATCCTTGTCAAAACGATTACCTTATGAATGAATTATGGTTGTTTCGTGAAACTACTGGTTTGTCCAACTTAATTTATATAGTAGCTGAGCAGTTGTCTAGCACCCATATCTAATAACTGTACTGAAAAGAATACTAGAAAAAAAACTACTTGAAATAATCCTCACCCCAACAAAAAACAGAAATAAAGATCTTTTAAATCAAAAGAAATGACCAAAGCATTACAACAATTATAGTATCATTTACTGCAAAACTCGATGAAATAGTTCTACTGAGAAATTTTACATAATACAAAAAATGAACAATTCCCTCAGATGGTCTTTTTTTTAATTTTCTTTCAAAAATGATGCTTGTAGAACATGTAGTCCAGAAGAAGAATGCTGGATCCCTGATCCGGAGTTGCCTGGTTTGAATCCCGCCTTCCGTCTATGGTGACTTTGTACATTCCACATTTGTGGCACAAACGCTTGTTTGAAGCAAAGAGACAGTCTTCAAGTGGGAATTATTTAAATTTCCAGGATATTTTCCAAGCCAATCTGAAATAGAAAACTTTACAATTAACTTGTTTAGTATTTGAAAAAAAAATGGCCTTGGCTCTCTGCAAAATGAAAGAAATCATTGATGATAACTAATGAAAAACATTTTTGTTTCTGCTGTTGAATCCATGAAAATAGGGAACTATGTGAAGTTAAAAACTTCTTTAAAATATTTTAATTCAGAATATCATAACGATATATCTTACAAGTGTTTGTCTCCAACTCTCCATATTGTCATAGAGTAAGATAAATAATTTATGACATATAGAATTATAATAGATTCACTTGATGAAATTACAATGAACGTTTTTATTTACAACAACAACAAAAAATAACAATATGATAGAATTATGTGTCAGTCTACAAATACAACAGAAATAATTCAAATGCTACAATTAAATAGAAAAGAAAAATATCAACAAATGATCGAACCTATGCCATACCTCGAAGAACAATTTGCTGAAATGAAAACTTCTCAAACCTGGCGAAACCTAACACATATAAAACAACAGATTAAAAGAATCACTTTAAGAAATATATACTATAAGGTAACTAAGAAATTCCTGTAGCAGCTACTTGGTCAAAGATAATTGTTTCATGATGTTTATTTCCTTTCAATAAGGAACTCATGAAGCACAAACTATTGTGTTAAAAGTGCAAAGAATAAAAATCCACTAAGGGTCAAAAGAAATATTCACAATCGTGCAATAACCAAAGTCTGTTTGTCTTTACTTATTGAAATTTTTAAATCAGCATCTTTCCTTGCAAAAAGAAAAGACGAGATGTTTGTAAAACATACATGCCCCCCTAGTGCCTTATGGCTAGAGGCAGCCGTACAAGTATAGGAAGGTAGAAGGAGGACAGGGACTTGTGTCAGTACATTAAGTGAAGGATGCCAGGGCCTTCTGATATCAAAAGCTATTGGCCATGGCAAGTAGATAAATGAGATGAACTGTAGATTATGCCAATGACACTTAGGTTATAAAATGTATAAATTTCAATTACCGGAGAATACAAAAGAGTACATGAACTGCATGGGTAGGTGGGAGGGTTAGTAGGTAGGAAGTTTTGAGGCAGCAAGGTCCAACAGTTCTCTAATTATCAATCAGAATCTCTTTTCCTCTTTAAGATTTATGGCCACCATGACCTTGAATTTTAACCTAGTGACCTCAGACAACAGGGGTCATCTCCTGAACAAAACCAATGCCCAAGTGTTCTTTAGTTATTGATTGGAAACTATTTTTCTGTTCATGGTCACTCTGACCTTGAACTTCAACCAAGTGATCCCAAAAGCAATATGAGTTATCTATGGGTCATTATCCACCTGCGTTGCAAGTTTATGTTCCCTAGGCCCAAGCATTCTCTAGTTATTTATCAGAAACTATTTTTCAGTTAATGATCAGTATGACCTTGACCTTTCATCTGGTGACCCTAAAAACTATAGGGGTCATTTACTGGCCATGACCAACCTGCCAATGAAGTTTTAGGAAGCCTGGGCCCCATTGTTCTATAGTTATTGATCAGAAACCATTTTGCTTTTCAAGGTCACTGTGACCTTAGCCTTTGACCTAGTAACCTGAAAAAGTATAGGAGTCATCTACCTATAAATAAATTTTTAGGAACATGCACCCAAGGATTCTCTAGATATTTATCGGAAAAGGTTTTGCTTTTCAAGGTCACTCTGACATTGGCACTTGACCTAATGACTAGAAAAAGTATAGAGGTCATCTACTGGCTACGACTTACCTGCCTATGAAGTTTTGGGGAGCTGGGCCCAAGCGTTCTAAAGTTATTGATCGGAAACTGTTTTGCTTTTCAATGTCACTGTGCCCTTGGCTTTTGACCTAGTGACCTGACAAACAATGTGGGTTATCAACTAGTCATGATTATTCCACAAATCAAGTTTGAGAAGCCTTGGCCAAGCATTCTCTAGATATTTATATGAAAATGTTCTGCTTTTAAAGGTCACTGTAACATTGACCTTTGACCTAATTACCCAAAAAACTATAAAGGTCATCTACTTGCCATGATCAACCTGTCTATGAAGTATTTGGGAGTCTGAGCCCAAGCATTCTATAGTTATTGATCGGAAACCATTTTGCTTTTCAAGGTCACTGTGACCTTGGCCTTTGACCTAGTGACCCAAGAAACTACAGGGGTCATCTACTGATCATGTCCAACTTAAATACCAAGCTTGAGAAGCTTGGGCTCAAGTGTTCTATAGTTATTTATTAGAAACCGTTTCGCTTTTCAAGGTCACTGTGACCTTGGCCTTTCACCTAATGATCCGAAAAACTGTATGGGTCATCTCCTGGTCATGAACAACCTAAATAAAGGTTCTCTAGAGTTTGATCGGAAACGAAGTGCCTACTGACCGATATTTGCAATAAAATATACCCCCTCATCTACGATAAAGAGCATAGAAATTTAGGAAAACGTAGAGATTGTTGAAGAAAAAAAGTTCTGTGAGTGTGAATTTTGGCCCAAATACATTTTGTACTTCAGAATTCGCTTAAAATGTGAAGATAGAACACTCATATCCTGGAAGAAGTTTTGCTTTGTAAATTTAACTCCATGTGAAGCTATTGTTATCAAGATGATTAATATGATAATAAGCATTTTAGCACTATTATCTGGAAAAACTGACATTTGCATACCATATCAAATGAAACCTAATAAACTATTAAAGTGAACCTTTGATTCTTCTCCTAATCTATGAAAATAAGATGAAAAAAACTCTAGAATGTATGTTTCCATTCTTGCAGAAAACATTTAACTATTTACAACATTCTACAAATATTATTATTCAGAATTTTACTTAAAAAACTTCTTTCAAAAACTATATCGAGATATATACAGAAATTAAAACGTACTTACAAATAAAATCATACTAGAAAAAGGTTTTGAATTACCTTAAATCCTTATGTTTAAACAAAAAAAAACGTCGAATTAACTGAAAAACTTTTTAAGTCTCTAAGCTAAAGTACATTAATAAAGACATTTATATGAAAAACATAATCAATAATAAATATCTTTTGATTACTGGTTGTGGACATAAATCCGACTGGGTCATAATCATTGAGCCACCCTAATGAATAGTTAAGTTGCAAATATCCTACAAGTTATCTGGGATATTACCTATCTATACGTCCGTCCATCCATCCATCCATCTATCTAACATACATAAAGTAAACAAAAAATCAAACATTTCAGCACTTCTTAAAATCATGTTTAAACCAGTATGTTGTTAGCTTCATTTTAGTGTCATATAAAAATAGACTTACAAAATAAAAGTATTTGTTATATCATTGACACAAACTTGTTGCCAGCTTTGTTAGCTTCTCGCTCCTCGAGAACAATTTAGTTGTGTTTAACCAAATATCTGGTTCCCAGCATACTCAAATTTGGTTCATGTGGCTTACCTGCCCTAATCTCCTCGCAGTGACCTCCCCTTCCTTCTTCGGAAAGATTATTGTAATAGAAGGGAAGTAACCGCTGCGTGGAGTTTGTTTACATGACTTTTCTGTGGATAGTACGTTGGGTGCCAGCCCATCTAGTCTGTGCACAAAATATAACCGAATGATGTTGACAGGTGAAGTTTGCAAAACAAAATGAAATTGAAAATGTATTGGACGCTTTGATACAATTTATTTCTGGTTAAGAGATCACAACGAGATAAAATGCCCGAAAAGCCGGAGGGTTTAACATTCAAGCAAACGCTGAAAATGCGTCGTAATTATGTCGGGTAAGAATCGACTTATGAAGTTATGTAACCTAGATTACTTGCATAATTTATTTTATTAATTATAGTTTGTTGAATTGCATGGCTTATTATTCTGCTATTTAAGAAAACACTTCTCTTAGGAATTGCAGAGTGAAGAACATTTCCTTTAATTTTATGTTAGAATTCTCATTTGTTCAATGCAATGTACTGATGAAAATAGATTCTGACACCACACTCTTAAGCCCGACAAATAGTGCGCCAGGGCTTTTTATTATATAGACGATGGTTGCCCTTCGCGCACAACCCACTTACAATTCAAAACAATGTGGAAAGTTTTTCTTCTGTGTGTATATGCCAGCAACCAGAATCTCGTCGCTAAATTTGACCGCTTCAAATATATATTTACACTCGATATTTCTTGAAGAAAAAATACTGTATACCTGTATAGCTTATTCCAAACTGAATCAATACTAGAGAAAATAGATAAGAAAATTTTTTTTTTTTATGCATTTCACTTACAAACTCTACACATGTCAACATGTTTTTAAAACTCTACCTGATGGCAGTTTATCGATCAGTTATTTTTTTAAACCTTGATTTCATAACTCTTCCCCTTTAACCTCAAAGACCAACCCAAGCCCTCCTGCCTTTTTACCTCTGACACTGTTGCTGTAAGCCAAAGGAATAAGTGCACACAACATGGGACTCAAACCCATGAACCCTGTGACACTAGTCTGTAGCTATACCAACAGAGCTCGCCGGCTGCTTGCTGTGGTTCTACTTCTAAAGTGCGGACACCATTCAAGTTAAGGTTAGATATATGCTAGCTGCTAGCCACTCAGTCTGTGGTAAACTTGAATTAAGTCAGTTTAATTGGACTATGATATATTGATATATGTACAGTATAATAATATGATGTGGCTATCATTGTAGACAAGACTCTGGGTCCAGAAATATTCTCAGTATTGGTGCAATGGTGAAAAACACCTTACTTATGCATCAGTTTTAGATGGTGCATTGTTTCTCTATACTTTTTGATAAACTTTGTTGAAAGGAGTTATTCATAATTTTATTATTACAGCTATTGGAACATTTCAAAACTGGGACTAGAGCAATTTGTTTAAAAATATGAATTCAGTTTAAAAAAATTCACTTACCATTACAAGCTTCTGGATGTCGTTGTTTAGTTAATATTTCATCCTCCTGTAAAATCCATGTATTATATGTTTTAAAAAAATCTAATCACATGTAGGAAAAGACATGTAGGCAATAAGACATGTTTATTATAATTTGGCAGATATTAGTAATTTAAAAGGAATACTGATGGATATTTCTCCATTAAGCCTGACAATATTTAAATGTCAGTGTTTCATACATGCTTAAATATGTATTCCTAGTTATTACCCAAGATACACCTGTTATAAATGCATTATTCCTAGTGAATTATTACCAAGTTCTGCCTTACTGACATCTTTATTCAATAAATGATTTTCAGTATTATTGTACATTTAATTTTTCAGGCGTTCATGTAAGCTTCATTATGAGGGCGCCCCATTGAAAATTGTCAGGGCATCAAGACAGTACATGTATGATGATTCAGGAAATGAGTACCTTGATTGTATCAGTAACACTTCACATGGTAAATATTAAATAGTATAGGATTTTTTCAACCTTTCTGTATGAAGTTCTTCTAAACAAATGCTCCTTTCTGTGCATGACTCATCTAAGCCTCAGTGCTTGTCTAGGAGTTAGGTGATTTTGGTCTGTACCAAATTAAAATTAAATATATTATGTGAACAAACATGATTAGCACTGATGGTGGACTACATCAAGTTCTTTTTTAAATGCCCCCTCCCATTTGCATACACTTGAGCTAAAAAGTCTGTTTTTAAAATTAGTTCAACTGTAAAATATTTAGTTGTATTTTTATGCCCCTGAAGATGAGATGGTTTGTACAGGCCTGAAAAAGTTCAATTTGGCATTGGCCTTTAAAAGACCCTAATCAGAATTTGGTCTGAAAAGGTCATTGAAATGTCCTTGAAAATAGCATGGATAGCTATCAGGGGCCCTTTAATTATACAATTCTCACAGCTGACACTTAAAATTCATAATATGACTAATAGATCCTTGAATGGAAGGATGGGGAAAATCGACGCAGTCATTTCATTGGACAGTTCTTTAAGTGTTAAAAAAGTTAAATTTAGAACAGTTGACTGTAGTTTCAATTTCTAGTTACTTATTCCTGGCAGTTTAAAAGCCAGTGTTCTGAAATGTTATTAAATCTATGTCTACACAGCTTGATAAAAAAGAAAAAGGAGCCTCTAACAGTCTACATGATATGCTGAGTATTCTACATACAGTAAGTATTATGGACCCTAAAATGTTAAGACTGGCCTTTAACCCTGAACATGCTGAAATTTTGTAATGGATTTGCCCAACTTTGAATTTGGAACAGTCCATTCAAAGTTTAAGGGATTTCAATATCAAAATACAAAAATTGAGCTACCAACAGTATAGAGCCTGGTCAGACTGCACGGATGTGCAGGCTGGCCTGGCTCTATACTGGTGGCAAAGGCTAAACACTTTCAGTTCCAGCAGGTTAAGGGTTAAAGTCCCTAAAAAGTTCTTGAATTTCTTGCATAAGTTTCTGCATAAACCATAGATGAGCATATTAAAATTGCACAGTCAGTCTGTCTTTCTGTCTTGCCATACTTCAGTTATATCATAATCAGATTCTAAATATTTGCACACATTCATGTCCGGACTGTTATTCTTTTAAGTATTGAAGGATTTTAAGATAACTCAAGTGTTCAGCACCTCAAGATGAGATGTCTCATGCAACACCCATGTCCCTGCCTCATATGTCAGGGCCATGCTTTTATAATAATTCTGTATATATGCATTCATTTGTGTCTGGATTGTTATGCTCTTATGCATTGAAGAATTTTAATATAATTTTGCCCAAATGTTCAGCACATCAAGATGACATGTCAGATGCAACACCACATCCCTGCATCAAATGTCAAGGTCCCAAAATATGAAAGGGATTGACTTGAGCTTTAAAAAGAGATAAGTTCCCATTTGCCCAGTGTTCAAGTTTACATATTCTTACTTTCTTCTTTTTATGTTATTGCTTTGAAGTTGAGACTTTGTTCGGGGGTGGGGTGCGCATTTGTTACCTTATGGTGACAGTTCTTTTTTTTAATATATTGATCAATTTTTAAAAAAATAAGTTTGATTGGGTACCCTTGCTTATAGACATTATCTTTAATTTTTAGTGGAAATGGTGGGCAGGGGTATTTATTAATATGTAGCGGTAGCTTTTAGCCATGGGTGAACAGTGTAAGAGTTGACTGACGCTGCTTTTATCAAGAGGTATACATGTATGTATAAGATTGTTGTTTGTTATCATTTCAGTTGGACATTGCCATCCGCATGTTATTGGGGCAGGTCAAGAGCAGATGTCCAAGCTGACCACAGCATATGGCTTCCTTACAGACTGCCAGGTGGAGTATGCCAAGCGTATAGCTGAACTGTTGCCTGAGAGCCTCTGTGTTTGTTATTTCCTGAATTCTGGGTGAGTTTTTCTGTCATTGACTAAATTACAGTTAAGGTAAACATCTCAATAAAATTATGCTTTACTCTTGTGTATAATGTACAGTCCAACTTCTTACCGGAATTGACCTCAGTTACTGGAAATAACTTACCATTACCAGAATCGACATATTTCATACATAAAGAATGTTTTTGAAAGTTATACAACATTTGTTATTAGCACATGATTATGATATACACTAGTAATTCTGAGTATCTTCCAGTGGTATGTTTTTATATGAGACTGAAAACTGGCAATTTTCCGAAAAAAAAAATGTATACAGAGAAACCCAAGAATTGACATGTATTATATAACTTGTAATTTAGTAAGATTCATGGTATGAGTCATCAATAATATACATCATAAATAATTTATTTACAAAAGAAATTTGCAGTTTCTTCAAGAGATTAGTTTTCATTTGAGACTGAAAATCAGCGATTTGTGGAAAATTTTCGTACACCCGATTCCACCTGCATTTCATATATAACTTGTATTTTAGTAAGATAAAAGGTATAATTCATCAATATATATAAAAATTAATATATAGTTAAACTAGTTATACTATGTACTAATGAATAATGTTGTATATCTTTAAAAATACATATTGCTTATGTATGAAATATAGGTCGATTCCAGTAATGGTAAGTCTGTTCTGGTAATCAAGGTCGATTCCAGTAATACAAAGGACCACATACTGTACTTGTTGTTTCCATAATAAAGATAAGTGTATTATCCATAATTATTCTGTGTAACAAGTGATTATTATTTCCTTCATCTCATCATGAAAGATGATACATGTCTGATTTAGTTTTATCAAACCTGACTGAATTTTTATGCCCCTGAAGTGAGGCATATAGTAATCACACTCTGTCCGTCCATCCGTCCGTTCATCTGTCCTGTAAAACTTTGTCCTTGCTTCACTTCCAAAACCACTTGAGGGATTTCATTGAAACTGAACAGGAATGTTTGTCACCAAGTCTAGTTGTACATGTCGTCAGGAGATTCCGCTCAATTTATTTTTGGCAGAGTTATGGGCATTTACTCATTTTTTTACTCTAAAATCTTGACTTCACTTCATCTCCAAAACCCCTGGAGGGATTTCATTGAAACTTAATAGTAGTGTTTGTCACCAAGCCTTGTTGTGCATGTCATCAGGAGATTCGCTCTGATTATTTTGGGCTGAGTTATAGGTACTTAGACATTTTACTCTAACATCTATACCAGGGCTCCTAAAATTTTGAAATCTCAATCGGTCCGAGACCTTTGTCAAAACCGACAAATTTTCGGTTTTCGGGAGCCCTGATCTATACATATGTATTAAAGTCTTGTTCACACTTTATTGCCACAACTGGTTGGAGAATTCCATTGAAACAGGAATGTTTGTCGCATTAATGTTTGTCACAGGAATGTTTGTCACCAAGCCTAGTTGGGCATATTTTCAGGAGATTCTGCTTTGATTATTTTTGGCAGAGTTATGGGCACTTAGTCATTTTTTACTATATAACCTCTTTATAAAAATCTTCTCCACACTTTGTCTCCAAAACCCCTTGAGGGATTTCATTGAAATTGAACAGGAGTGTTTGTTACCAATCCTTGTTGTGCATGTCTTCAGGAGTTTCCGCTCAGATTATTTTTGGCAGAGTTATGGGCACTTAGTCATTTTTTTACTCTTAAATCTTGTCCTCGCTTCATCTCCAAAACCCCTTGAGGGATTTCATTGAAACTTAACAGTAGTGTTTGTCACCAAGCCTAGTTGTGCATATCATCAGGAGATTCTGCTCGGATTATTTTTGGCAGAGTAATTGGCACTAAGTCATTTTTTTACTCTAACTTCTATACAAATGTATTAAAGTCTTGTCCACACTTTATTGCCACAACTGCTTGGAGAATTCCATTCTATATTAAAATCTTGTCCACGATTCATCTCCAGGCCCGCTGGAAGATTTCATTGAAACTACACAGGAATGTTTGTCACCAAACCTAGCTGTGCATATCGTCAGGAGTTTTTGGTCGGATAATTTTTGGCAATTTTTTTTGGCCCTTAGTCATTTTTTACTATAACTTCTATTAAAATCTTGTCCAAGCTACATCTCCAAAACCGCTTGGGGGATTTTATTGAAACCAGAATGTTTGTCACCAAGCCATGTTATATATAAAACATCAGTAGGGGTTGGGATTAAAACAATATTGTTTGTATTCAAGGCCAAACTCACAGCATTCAATTTCCGTCCGTCAGTCCGTCCGAAAACTTTAACATTGGCCATAATTTCCTTATTAGTAAGTGGATTTACTTCATACTTGGACACAACATCCCTTTGGACAAGACCTTCCCAATGACTTATATTTATTTGACTTTGACCCCTGTGTGACCTTCATCTTGATGGTTCTATTGTCCAAAAACTTTAACATTGACCATAACTTTTTAATTAGTAAGTGGATTTACTTCATACTTGGACACAACATCCTTTTGGACAAGACTTTCCCACTGACCTATATTTATTTGACCTTGACTCCTGAATGACCTTTACCTTGAAGATCCAGTTGTCCAAAAACTTTAACTTTAGCCATATCCTCCTTATTAGAAAGTCGATTAACTTCATCCTTGGATTCAACACCCCCGTGGATAAGACCCTCCCACAGCCTATATTTATTTGACCTTGACCCTTGAATGACTGGTCCTCAGCCAAAAATCAAAGCACCACTTTAGGGTCATTGTCGTCTATATGTGACAGTTCTTGTTATATCATTGACTTGTAAGATGATGTTAACTCTGTGCTTCCATTATTGAAAAGAAGAGAGGACTATTCTTTCTTGGTTTAGAATGATCACTTGCATACCGAGATATTGTAAAACTGACTGTTTGTCACATCATGATTGATATTTTTACACTTGTTTCAGATCTGAAGCTAATGACTTAGCCATCAGGTTAGCTAGAGCATACACAAAACAACATGATGTCATGGTCATAGAAAAGTAAGTGAATAAATAACAGTGCAGCTGTAGTACATTTACCTTACTGTAATACTTTATTCATGACAATTTATAAACATCAGGAAGTTTAGAGTTGTGTGTTTTATGTTTCATTTCAATGTATAATACTGTGAGTGCATTATATGAGTGACTTTACTCACTTCAGCTCATATCATGGAAACATAGATAGTTTGATCAAAATCAGCCCATCTAGATTGAAACAACACAATATACCAAAGGAAGACTGGGTGCATATAGTGAGTAATTTATCTTTCCTTAAAAAAAGTATTGTTTGAAATGTATTGTGATATGTCAAAATCAATGTTGTGCAACAACATGGTCAGAAATACTTCCAGTACTAAAATCAATATATGAGTGCTTTGGACAATTAAAAGAAATTGTTATAAAATTAAAATCCATTCCCTGACATAATTGAAGCTGCTGATTGATAAGTTAATTAGAAGTTGATATTAGATTTTGATATGAATTTACTTTAGCTTGTTAAACCTTCATTGGCTTCACTGTATTAAAATTGATCATATGTCATAATGTCAAGGTACCGTATACTCCTGTTTAAATGCCCCCGGGGGCCATGCATTTTGCAGCTAGGGTACATTTATTTTGCACCAGAAATGGTCAGCACTCTGTTAAAGCATCAGATATGCTTATAAAAAACCTACAGATCCACAAGTAAATAAGTCCTTTACCACTTTTAGAATGATTATAGTAATACAAAGTGACCTTACTTAACTGAGTTCTAGAACATGTAATACACACCATCTATCTATCACTAGGCAGGCATCTCCCTGAAGCTGTGTTATTGATTTATTAGCCAAGGAAATTGTGCCATCAAAAAGTAAACTCTTGTAGCATTTAACAGCTGATTTTAGGCTAGTACATTGTGATTATCATATTTAGATACTTGTACTGTCTGCAGGAGTTAAAGTTTAATGTTTTTAACAGGTCTAAGTGATTGCACTTACGGTACTTTTCATAAATTAATTGTTGTGGATTGATTTTTGCATCATATCAGAATTGATTTAATAAAACATTTGGATTTGCCACATTCTGCCCCAAAAGCCATTCACAGATCTGGTTTAAAAGTCAGAATTTTTAGATAGAAAAGGGAGTGGGGGAGCATTAAATTGGGGGTATACAGTATCCTTATTTTTTTCAAGACAACAGTAGGGGTGTTTAGCTGTTAAAATGATGGCAGCTACTATTGTATCAATTAAAATGTCCAATATATGAAAAATCATTTGATTTTTACCATCTCATAGATGTTGTTATTGTAGAGAGAAGCATAAACATTTCTTCTGTTGAATTTACTAAATTCCATAATTTTGGAAAAAAATTTAATAACCCAGACAAGACCTGTTGGCAGATAGTGTCAAAAACCAACAGGGGTTGCCTGAAAAATGAAATTTGAGAGCAATTTTTTTATTTATGGATGAATTACGCAAGACTCTTCTTTTTTTTTTCATTTCCAGCAATTCAGCAACATTATGTAAAATTTCAGGCAGACCGTAAGATACCAGATTGTGTCATCGTTTATGATTATGATACACTTGTTTACTGTGTTGATTTCTTCGCTGATCAGTGATATTCCAAGTTTCATGTAGGTCCCTGTTCCGGATACATACAGAGGAAAATATAAAGAAGACTCACTAAGTCCTGGCCACCTTTATGCTCAAGAAGTAAAAACAGCCATTAGGAAAGCTCAAGAAAATGGACGAAGTGTAAGTATAGGTGTACAACCTTGTCATGTTGTGCTAGTATGGTGAGGAAATGCATAGATTTAATTGACAATCAAGCGATGGAGAACTTTTTCTTGCATATCAGACAGGATTTTCTACAGTTTAAACCAGTGCTAGAAAAACTTGTCTTATATCCCCCTTGTAAGACAAGTCGTGTGCTTTGAAATGACGTCAGTTCAGTAAATTTTATGAATGAATGACGTGCTTAGGATGATGTCATTTTGCTGTTATGAATGAAGTTACGCTACTGTAAGGAAACAGTGCCAAATGAAAATATTAAGTTTTCTTAATTTTCACCAGAAATATAATTTACATGTAATATGCAAGAAAAAGAATCATCAAACACTGGCTGTAGTTACAGATGGGAATATCTGGCTCTGGGGTAACTGTTTAGCGGAAAGTCAGCAGAGCCTTGTTACCACTGTAAACAGTTACCCTCAAGCCAGATATTCCAGTCTGTACTGGCAGCCAGTGTAAGATTCTTATATTACCATCTGTTTCTAGTCTCAGCTGGTCTTCTTGAAGTGAAGCCTAATTAATTACTTTTTACATTCTGAAGACAGAAATCATGAATTTCAAGTGAATGTTTAGGTGGAAAGTATCCAATATTACTTGTTGTTCACGTTGTTCATTATGTTCTCAGAATGCGATAAGGTTCTGAGAGTAATTAAGACTTTCATGTTACATGTATTGATTTTCTCTGTCTCTTTCAGTAATACAATATTCATTATCTAGGAAAACGGACAAAAAAAAAGATTTGTTTTTTAGCTCACCTGTAATTTAGTGACAGGATGAGCTTTTCTGATCACCTTTTGTCCGTCGTCCGTCCACAATTAGTTCGTTAACACTCTTGTGGTCACATTTTTTCCTCAATTGTCATGAAACTTGGTCAGGATGTTTGTCTCATTAATATCTCGGACGAGTTCGAACGTGGGTTATCAGGGTTGGAAAACTAGGCCACAGAGCCCAAATATAGAAAAACCTTGTTAACACTCTAGAGGCTACTTTTTCAGTCCAAATATCCTGGAAATTTGTCAGAAAGGTTCTATCGATGATTTCTAGCTCAGGTTCAAATACGGGTCATCTGGGGTCAAAAACTACGTCACAGAGCCCAAAAATAGAAAAATCTTGTTAACACTCTAGAGATTACATTTTCAGCCCAAATAATCTGGAAATTTGGATATAAAACCTAGGTTACAGAGCCTAAATATTGAAAAACCTTGTTAACACTCTAGAGGTAACATTTTTAGACTAAATAAACTGGAAATTTGTCAGGAAGGTTTCTTCTATGATTTCTAGTTCAAGTTCAGATATGGGTCATCTGGGTTCAAAAACTAGGTCACAGAGCCCAAAAATAGAAAAATCTTGTTAACACTCTAGAGGTTACATTTTCAGCCCAAATAATCAGGAAATTTGTCAGAAAGGTTGCTTTGACGATTTCTAGCTCAAATTGGAGTATGGGTCATCTCGGGTCAAAAACTAGGTCACAGAGCCCAAATATGGAAAGACCTTGTTAACACTCTAGAGGTAACATTTTAATTCCAAATAACCTGGAAATTTGTCAGAAAGCTTAATTCTATGGTTTCTAGCTCAAGTTTGAATATGGGTCATCTTGAGTCAAAAACTAGGTCACAGAGCCCAAATATCGAAAAACTTTGTAAACACTCTTGAGGCTACATTTTCAGTCCAAATGTCCTGGAAATTTGTCAGAAAGGTTGTTTTGATGATTTGTAGCTCAAGTTTGGATATGGGTTATCTGCGGTCAAAAACTATGTCACAGAGCCTAAATATCGAAAAACCTTGTTAACACTCTAGAGGCTACTTTTTCAGTCTAAATATCCTGGAAGTTTGTCAGAGAGATTGTTTCGATAATTTCTAGCTCAAGTTCGAATATGGGACATCTAGGTTAAAAAACTAGGTCATAGAGCCCAAATATGGAAAAACCTTGTTAACACTCTAGAGGTAACATTTTCAGTACAAATAACCTTGAAATTTGTCAAAGAGATTGTTTCAATAATTTCTAGGTCAAGTTCGAATATGGGTCATCTGGGGTCAATTAACCAGGTAAATAGCAACTTTGTTAAAAGCAGTCATTCTCAGGTGAGCGATACAGGGCCATCATGGCCCTCTTGTTATTGGGTGTCTACAGTATGTATTATCATTAAAGGATACAAAATTGAAATATTAGATTATTGAATCTTTCAGACATTAACTTGGTGAAGAGATGTTTCAGAATTAAAAATTCCTATAGATTGTGGTTAAAGGTAGAAAAACCTGTGTCATTATACCCGCAACACAACTAAGTTGCAAGAGTGGTTATACTGGAATTAGCTTGTCCGTCTGTCCATCCTGCTGTCGGGTTTTGTTTTTCCAGGGCATAACTCAAAAACTATTAGAGGTATCAACTTGAAACTTCATAGATGGCTAGATCTCATTGAGGGGAAGTGCAGTGCCCAAAAACCTTATCTCTCTATTGCATAATTTTGGAATTATTCCCCTTTAAAAAAATTTCATACTTAATTTTTGTCCAGGGCATTACTCAAAAAGTATAGAAGTTAACAACTGGAAACTTCATAGATAAATAGATCTCATTGAGGAGAAGTGCAGTGCACAGAAACTATAACTTTTGCATAATTTTTGAATTTTTGCCCTTTGAAAATTTTCAGACTTGATTTTGTCTGGGGCATAACTAAATAACTATTGGAGGTATCAGCTTGAAACTTCATAGGTGGATAGATCTAATTTAGGAGAATTGCACGGCCTAAGAACCATTTTTACCATAATTTTGGAAATATTGCCATTTGAAATTGTTCCTACTTAATTTTTGTCAGGGGCATAACTCAAAAAGCTTTGGAGATATCAACTTGAAACTTAATAGATAAATAGATATCATTGAGGAGAAGTGCAGTGCCCAAGATCCGGAACCCTCTTTTGAATAATTTTGGAGCCATCGGTTTTTTTCTTGTCCGGAGAATAATTCAAAAACTATTGAAGATACAACTTGAAACTTCATAGATAAATAGACTCATTGAGGAGAAGTGCAGTGCCCAAGAACCTTTTCTCTTTTTTTTTTTGCATAATTAAGAAATTAGCCATTTTTAATTTTTCATACTTAATTCTAGTCCGGGCATGTTCCCATATATCAATACCCTGCTGAAAAAGCAGCATGCGGTGTGTATTGGTGCCAGGACAGTGGCAGTTATAGTTTACTACAGAATACTTTTTATACCAAAAGGTTTTGAGGGGGAAAGGGTGTAAGAAGAAAAATATATATCTTCAACATTGAGCTTTGGTAAAATAGCCAGTTCCAAAAAATTAATCTTAATTTGTAAGAGAAGTATGCCTTAGTTTTCCATGGGTGTTGTGTAAAGTGACCAGTTTAAAAATGATTTTCTTGACAAGACTTTGCAACAACACAAGAATCTGCAAGGAGAAAGGCTAACTCAGTTTGTCACTTCAGAATGATTAATCTGAAGGGTTTTGTAAAAATGTGTCTTTCTTGTGTATGTGAAATCTGTTGTTAAATCTCATAAATTCTTACCCACTACTTAACAGAAGATTTTATCATATTTACATGCTAAATAGAAATGTTTTCTATGATATCCATTCAGATTGGTGCGTTTATATGTGAGCCGATATTGACAGGGGCCGGCACAGTTGTTCCCCCTTCCAACTATTTAAAAAATGTTTACAGGTAAAGATGTGGCAGTGAACCAACATTTTATATCAATTACTTTTATTGATAGAGTATTTGATAAGCTTTACATACTTGCATTGTCTGAAGCAGTGAAATTAAGATCCAGATTAGCAAAGTTTTCAGAAACCATTAAGTTTGTGTAGATGGTTTAAAACTCAAAATTTCATATCGTGAGCTGATTGTCTTTTTTTAATGAAAAGGAAGAAGTAAAGGTGTCTTAGCTATTCACATGATCACAGTTGAACAAAAACTTTTTAACAGTATAAAATGCTGCTTTTCCTGGGAAAACAAAATCAGAGTATTTACATAAACTTTGAACTTTCAGAAAACAAACAGGTTGGAAGCTAAATAGATTAGTTTGAAACAAAATACCTTGTAGGAACATGAACAGAAATTGTCATAGTTTTTGCTTTAAAGCATTGCTTGTATATAAGGCTCATACTGCATGTACACTTACTTATGATTTTTTGTATAATATACTTTCATGTGATATTGCTATAGAAACCACCCTTGAATTAGCAGTAATAGTTTATGATTTATATCCTTGGTCTACCCTTGATATGTGCAAGAAACAAAGCACCTGTGTTTAGTTTGTAAGGCATCATAAATTTAATTTTTTGGACATAACAGGATAATTCATCTGTTGAGTGTAGTCAACAAATATGTTTCTTGTTTGTTTGGGTTTTTTTCTGGTATAGTGTCTACTCAAGGTACAATACACAAAAGGAAACAGCTAGTGAATCCTGATATATTCATTTATTGTTTTCTTGTTCAATACATCGTATTGCAAACATGTGCCCTTCAGACGGTGAGCATGGGAACAACCTTTTTATATTTTTACCAAATTAAAATTAGGTTATAGACCACTATGACACAACAGTGCACAACTAAGTTGTAAGAGGGGTATACTGGAATCAGCCTGTCTGTCTGTCTGGCCGGCTATCAGGTTTGGTTTGCCCGGGGCATAACTAAAAAACTATTGCAGATATCAACTTGAAACTTCATAGATGGCTAGATCTCACTGAGGGGGAATGCAGTGTTCAAGAACCATAATTCTTTTTCCATAATTTTTTAATCATTGCCCTTTAAATGTTTCATACTTAATTTTTGTCCAGGGCATAACTCAAAAAGTATTAGAGGTATCTACTTGAAACTTCAAAGATAGATAGATCTCATTGAGGAGAAGTGCAGTGCCCAAGAACTTTAACTCTTTTTTCATTAATTTGGAATTATTGCCCTTTGATAATTTTCATACTTAATATATGTCCAGGACATAACTCAATCAAAAGTATTGGAGGTATCAACTTGAAACTCCATAGATAAAAAGATCTCATTGAGGAGATGTGCAGTGCCTAAGAACCATAACTTTTTAATTTTGGAGTTATTGCCCTTTGTTATTTTTCATACTTAATTTTTGTCTGGGGTATAACTTAAAACCTGTTGGAGGTATCAACTTGAAACTTCATAGATGGACAGATCTCATTGAGAAGTGCACTGCTCAATAATCATAACTCTCTTTTTCACAGTTTTGGAGTTATTTTTCATACTTAATTTTAGTCAAGGGCATAAAGTAACATGTTCCCATATATCAGTACTGACAAAGCAGCATGCAGGAGGTATTTGCACCAGGACAGTGGTAGTTCTAGTTTCATACAAGATTCCAGTGAGTCAAATGAATAGAATGTGGATTTAAATACCTTTGTACAAAATAAAATAGCACTTTGCTAGTAACCTGACAGTGAAGGAAGTGGTTGCCTACACACTGTTTTACCTGTATGTCATCCAAGGGCACATTGACATTTCATCAAGGTCATAATCTCCAGAATTTACATAAAGAAATAGAACAAACTTTTGTCTTTTGTGTAGGTGTGTTACACTCAGCTTTCAGACTAAATGGTCAAGCATGTATTTAACAGGTTATGGCAGGGTATTCATGGTATATATTTAAGTCTGTGTTGTTTTGTTTGGTGATGGTAAAAGTATTCTTTTAGATTAGTATATTTGAATAAGGTTTTTGTCATTCAAATGTTAAATCTTATGTATATTATTTTCAATGAAAGATAACAGAACAAACACCATAAATTAAGGTAGGGATCTTTTTATTTTATATTTCAGCTGCATGTGTTTTAAATAAATAAACATCCTCAGAGTTTGTATAAAACAGGCACAAACTTGAAGTCTAAATGAAATTAGTTTTTTTTGTAACATATTTTTGAAATTATCCAAGGATGTTATTCAGAAGAAGAAATATTTCCCAAATTTCATAGATTCAGTTTAATAAAAGAACCAAATGAAGCTTGGCAGTTAAATTTTTGAGAAAAAAAGTCTCATATTTCTGACCCAGAGTTTTTAGAGATCAGTCTTACATTGTCAAGCCAAAGGCTTAAAAGACAGGACTGCTCATTTCTCAGCAAACATTTTTTTTTAAGCTGGATCCTGTTTTGGTCCATAGCAAAGCCAGGATCCAGACTATTGTTTATTAAGTTATTCAGTATTAGTGGTACAAGTATTAATACTTTATTTTACAGGAAGAATTGCTTCAGTTTTGGCTTTCTAATAGGTGGTGAAATGCAATTTTAAACAGTGTGACACCATCCAAGTAGAAAGGTTTTTGATTGAAGATCTTGCCTATATGGTTCCATAACTTCTGAACAAAAGACCATGTATAACATATTTCAGCTACAGTAAAGAAGAAAACATTCTGTCACAAAGAATGTTCATTTTGTGTGTTTATATTGTTAGGGTCTAGTGCATACAACCTCTGACAACGCATCAGGGAATCAATTCTTTGGCTCATTGGTGGTCTTCAATGTGCTGAGATCGAAGTTCTCATCCTGCTCTGGGTTGTGTATTCTAAGATGCATTGCATCTTTTGTTACGGACTTTCGTGTTCGTAAGAATATAACTTTAAATACTTCAGATAACTTTACAGGTTGCTAACTGGTTAAATGGTTTTGGCACATAATCCTTACCTTTCATTACAGAAAGATGGCATTTTCTTTTGATTTATTTTTTTGTTAAACAGTTTCTCAGGGTTTTCATCTAAAATAAATCACTAACATGGTCAGGCTTTGTTTTTATACAGAGTCGAGTATTTCAGAGATTTTGAGTTTCATCAGCGTGGGCTGCATGAATTTAACAGATGCCCTTAACAGACACATCTTCGTCATTCAGATAAAGAGACAAAGATTTTGATTTTTTTTTTGAAAGAAACAATATTGTTTTGTATCGTTAACAGATTGCCGCATTTGTTAGTGAAGCGGTCTTGTCATTATGTGGAGTAATTGTTCCACCACAACATTTCCTGTCACTAACGTACAGGTAATTCTAATGATTAATATAATTTTCATTCTTCAGGTTGTCATGAAAACCTAGGAATCATTCTGTATCATAATTGATTGAAGTTATGATGTTAACCTGCTTAAAAAGAGGAAAAACTTAAAAAGTGAAACTTAGATAATTTCCAAAGGCCTGCCAATTCACTGTTTTCTGTTGGAAACAAATACAAGTAGAGTATGAACAAAATATTAAATCAGCAAAATTGCAAAGGTTCTCTCCTTATCCACTAAGTTTAGGTTGGAGTCTTGAAAATTGTTATCAACACAGCTATGAGGGTTTGACTATCTTGTGTAACATTATTATCTTGAAATAAGTTATATATTGTCTGCTGCATTTTCAGAACTTAAAAGAAAAGCATATTGATTTTCTGTTGTCTGATAAACCTGCTGTTACTTGAGAATACTAGCAGGCTTGAAAATGTAGGTGGATTGAGAAGTGGATTGAGTGGAACTTTAAAAATGATTGCCATTTTCAAGAGACATATTGTTTTTCTAAAATAATTGCGTATGGTCAGACTAAATTCCCATATAAGTCTTCATAGTTTTCAGTCAGTTGGTTAAAAAACAGTTATACTTGAAAAATGAAATTTATAATGGTTAATATGTTGTTTTTGAAACATTATTTTCTTGTTGTAAAATGGTCTTTTTCAATGTATTGTTACGTCACAAGTTAGTGCAGATCACAACATGTCAGTTCAGTTTGCTGCGAGATAAAATTTCATTTACTTATTATTGCGTGTGCACCTAGCCTCTCATTCTGTGATTATATTGCTATTCATAGCATGGCAAAGTGATGGGTGATGTTGTTGTTGTTGTTAGTTTTTTGTTATTCGGTATTAGCATTGAGCTGAACAGTGAAAACTTGCCATGAAGCTTTTGTTGTACATGTACTAACCTTTCATGTTTATTGATTTAACCAACACTATATCGCAATGTGATGTTGTGACTGGTGTGGTCATGAAACTTGTAAATTAAGCCAGCTAGATTGCTGCTTCCAAGGTCCTTGACATTGAAAAAAAAGAGATGACTGAGAATAAGATTATCACCTCACACTTATAACAAGAATCATTGAAAGATACACTGAATGAAAACTCATCTGCTAAGTATTCATTTACAGGTTGTGCTGTTATATCAGTATCAAGTAACATTGTTCTGTTCTGAATCATTTTAGCAAACAGTTTCATAGGGTTAGATGTAAATTGTTTCCAGGTACTGGGTAATTATTATTTCAAGTAAAAGAATATATGCATGTATCCCCATCATCCCATTGTTTGTCTGTATGGCTGTGTTATTATCCCTAAATCCTTCTTCTTTAAGGAGTGAGTCATATACTGGTAAAGTTACGAAGCATTTAAAAGAAAAAGAAAAAAGAAATGAAAGTGTAGAGACAGTAGAGTTATATAACTTTGTATATGTCTATTTTTCTGTTCCATTACATTGGCATTTTTGGAGTAAAAAAAATTGAATGTTTTAGTGCAGGCTCATTGTCCTACTAAGTGAGGAGAACCACTGCATCATAAAGAATTACCTGCCCTTTAATTTACACTTTATTTGATATAAAGCTATGATTTTTCAAGTATTATTTTAAAAAATCTCTCAGTTTAGATTTTGTGTAATATTATTATGTATGTAGAATTTGCTGAATATTTATTATATGAGTTTGTGTACATGCAGAGCCACTATTTGAAACATTAGAATACTTTTGTATCAAGTTTGTTTAATAATGTGAATATGAAATGTAAATACTTTGCTTTTTCCTTTGTTAACCCTAAAGCTGCTGGAACCGGAAGTGATTGGCCTTTGCCACCAGTATAGAGCCAGGCCAGCGTATACATCCGTGCAGTCTGATCAGGCTCTATACTGTTGGTAGCTCAATTTTTGTATTTTGATATTGAAATCCCTTTAGACTTTGTATGGACTGTTCCAAATTCAAAGCTGAGCAAATCCATTACAAAAATTGAGAAAGGTTGAGGGTTAAACAGCAGTAATGCTTGTATTGTTAGAATGCTTCATGCCTCTACCTGAATGATTGTATGCATAGCATTTAAAACTTGCTTTTACATTTTAATAGATATCAAGTTTAAGGATCATAGGCTATTCGAAGAAATTGACAGGAGTTTCATTATCAATCCCCTTCTGCAAAGCAGGGAGGGGATATCTCCTTCTGCAAAGCAGGGAGGGGATTATAGGAATGGCCTCTGTCTCTCCGTCCGTCCGTCTGTCCGTCCATAACACTTTCGTGTCCCCTCCATAACTTTTAAACTGCTAAAAAAATTTTGAAATAACTTGGCACAAGTGATCACCATTTTGAGACGATGTGCAGCGCGCTATTATTGGGTTGCTACCCCCAAGGTCAAGGTCACACTTAAAGGTCAAGTGTTAAAAGTCTACATTTCGTGTCAGCTCCATAACTTTTAAACTGCTAAAAATTTTTTGAAATAACTTGGCACAAGTGATAACCATTATGAGAGGATGTGCAGAGCGCTATTATTGGGTTGCTACCCACAAGGTCACACTTAAAGGTCAAGTGTTAAAAGTCTACATTTGGTGTCTGCTCCATAACTTTTAAACAGCTGAAAATTTTTTTGAAATAACTTAGCACAAGTGATCACCATTGAGACGATGTGCAGAGCACAATAATTGGGTTGCTACCCACAAGGTCAAGGTCACAGTTAAAGGTCAAATATCCACATTTCACGTCAGCTCTATTACTTACTAACTTGGCTTCTGAAAAGTTTTTTAATTACTTTGCACAAATGATCACCACTATAACATGATGTGCAGAACCCAACATCCAGGTTGCTACCCCCAAGGTCAAGGTTAAATGTTCTCCTTAACTTTTTGACTTTATGGAAGATTTTAAATAACTTGGCACAAATAATTACTATCATGAGACTATGCACTGCACAACATCAAGGTCATCGTTGGTTAAAGGTCAAGAAGTACACATTCATGTCTGCTGCGGAAGGGGATTTAGCTGTCCTTCAGACTGCCTTGTTTCATGTTGTAAGATGATTGTTTTGCAGTGATTTTTGTTTTTGTCCAGACCTATCTAGTTTCATCAGGATAATCAACAAAAGCATTTTTTTTTCTCTGAATGTCTGAGAAAAAACCGTCTTGAAAAAATAATTCACTATTTTATTATACTTTTCCGAAGAAAAAAAAAATTGGAAAAAAACACAACCTCAAACTAAGATAAATTGACAGGTCCTGCATATGTTTTTCAGTACTTCGAAAAATCATTTGAATGATATTGAAAGAGAAATTAGAAGAACAATAACTAATAATCATTCCTGTTTTTGCCAAGATAATTCTGCAAATACATAACAGTTGGAAATAGAAGATTTACTGAAGTGAGAAGGGAAAACTTGAAGTTAAAGAAACATTCCATATATTTGATTTAATTCTTTTCTGTTGAAAACAATTTGGAATAAACATGTGTAAAAATTCTGTTATATCTTACATTGTATAAGTGTCACAGGACTGATATAGGTGATATGGTTACTAACGTACTATCACCAGCCCGGGTAGCTCAGTTGGTAGAGCACCTGACTTGCAAGCGGGGGGTCGCGGGTTCAAGTCCCGCCCTGGGTATATGATTTTTCTGACCCCGCGACATTGGCGCCCAACGTGGTCTGTGACTGTTACATTGCTACGCATGTACTTCCATTATAAGTCTCTATGTCTGTGAATTCGAGGACGAATTCTTATAGAGAAGGGGAGAATGTCACAGGACTGATATAGGTGATATGGTTACTAACGTACTATCACCAGCCCGGGTAGCTCAGTTGGTAGAGCACCTGACTTGCAAGCGGGGGGTCGCGGGTTTGAGTCCCGCACTGGGTATATGATTTTTCTGACCCCGCGACATAAGCACTACATTATTAATGAATTTAGTGTTTTAATTTTTCAAAATTTGTATGTTATGGCAGATTTTTTTTTCTATGTACTGGCTCATTATAAAATGAATATGATAAAAATTATTGCTGTTTTTAGATATATTAGAGAAGCAGGTGGAATTTGTATTGCGGATGAGGTTCAGACAGGACTTGGAAGGTGTGGGGAAAAATACTGGGCATTCGAAAGTCAGGGTTAGTTAAGTCAGTTTAGTTTTAGCACTGATATCTTTCATAAAGGTAATTCATTTAAAGTTTTATATAAGTGGTCAAAGTGCTTCTGAATATTTAAAGAAAATTCAGTTTACAATGATGTGTGTCTTTCAGAAACATTTAAAATCTTATCATTTAATTAGATATAGTGAGAAAGGTTATACATTCATTGAACAAACTTAGATATTATAAAAACACATTTATGACTGGCCATGTTATGAATTGAAGTTAATACATAAATTGTCTGTACATGGTGATTTAGGTCTTTTGATACTTCTTATTTACATGATAGCTAAAGTTTCATTTTATTTTCAGCATTTATCTTGACTGTCAGTGTTTAAATGAATTTTAGTTTTTGAACACCATCATGTGAAGCTACAATTTTTCCTTTGATCAAATATGTTGAGTGCAAAGCTGCCTTTTCTCTGATGCAATCGATTTTAATTCCAGGAATTTTCTTCTCTTTGAAATTTGTATAAACATAGTTACCATTACCACTTGGATATTGATTTAAAGGAAAAAACACCCTTCTCCTAGAGGAAATCAGTTTTAGCTCCTGTTTCCCCTTTGACTTCCTACAGACCTGCCTTACCTAAATATGAATAAATGCAAAATGCAGCCAGAGTTCCAGATTTCCAAGATTCATACACCGTTATGTAACTTGGAATTGCCTTTTTTCTTCTCAGTCTCAGGTATAGTGGAATTGTATATCTAGAATTGAAACATCTTGAAAAAAAAGTAAGAAAACAGACTTCTAAGAACAAAATTTTGATGATTATTACTTGGGCCTTAAGCTAGATTTTTTTTCAAGGAAAGAGGAAAAGTGCAGTTCAGTTTGACTAACTTTAAACCTGATACTATTCTATTTATAGATGTTGTACCAGATATTCTTACACTAGGAAAGCAGTTAGGTAATGGATATCCTATGTCCTTGGTGGTAACAACGAAGGAGATCTCTGATTCACTGAAAGAGTTCAGCAGTACTGTAAGTAACAATTGATCATACACAGCCTGTCTTATGATACATAAATAGCAACCAGAGAGCACCTGGAATCCAGGAGGCAGTTCAGAAGTTTTGTTTCAAGTATATTTTGATCTTCCAGCTAATTTTATTCTGGTGTTTTTCGCTTGTTCTGAATTGAACCTCTGAATAGTGATAGAACCTCTGCATAAATTGTTTTTGGTTAAGTTAGGTTTACATGAATAACTGAGGAATAAATTAGTTTTGGGTTCTAATTAACAGTGTATATACTTTATAATTGAACAGCCTAGAGGTTAAATACCTCCTATTTTCCCATCATGTTTTCATATTATTAAGATCATAATATGTTCTTCAGTAAAAAAGGACAGAGATAGAATCTGAAGATTCATTTCAAAGTTTACATTTGTGTGTATAATACATGCAGGTATGCTTCAAGCCTCCTGAATTAAAAACCATTGTATTGTCAGCTATAGACACATTGTGGAGGTCTGCTTAGAAAAAGTCCGTATATTTCAGCTGCAGCTAAAAGCAACATGCAAATACACTCTTGGTAAACCATAACCCTGTTATCAGACAAACATCAGTATTTGCTTGCCATTCTTTTGATTCATATTTAACTTTTATTTCTGCAAATGTATTTAATTTTCAAGATATGTTTTAAAGCATCAGGTAATCTGCTGTTGGGACTTCTTTGTAAGCAGTATTGCACCATCAAGAGGTAGAGAAATGTATTTTTATGTGTAGACATAAATTTCTCTTACAGTTTGGAGGAAATCCAGTGGCCTGTGCAATGGGTATGGCTGTCCTTGATGTGATAAAAAATGAACAGTTGTTGTCCAGTGCCAAATCTGTGGGCAAATGTCTGATGCAGGGCTTCAAGGCAATCATTGACAACCATCCCTTGATGGGAGACATAAGGTGTGTTTAAAAAGTGCGTAGTGTATGTGGACAGGGGGAGGGGTGATGCAAAAATGAAACAGTACCTCCGTCAAGATCCTGATTGATTCTTCTTGTGTCATTCACCTGTAGGGTGTACTTGATAAGCTGTAAAGGAATACTTTTTTTGATTGTTTAAACAGAATTTATTATAAGTCAATTTAGAATGTACTTTATGAAATGTAAAGGTGTATTTGAATATTTGTTAAATCTTTCTTTTTTTGAAAATGACAAAGTTTGATAAATACCTCAAACTTTTCTCTCTACTTGAAATTCATACTTATGGATTGATTAGAGTTTTAAACTGACTGAAGACTGATTGTCTTTATAAAGAGGTTAAACGTCCAGTCTTTCCTGCATTTCCTAAAAGAAGATGTCAGAGAAATCATTGTCAGGTGCAATCCTACCAATAGTGCAGTACAGTAAAATAACAGCAAAAGAAAATTATTGATTTAGTCACATAATTACATTGTTAAATTACTTTAAGTGACTTGTGTTGGTTTAAATTATGTGATATTGTAAGGGCAGTTCCAGTAAAAAGTGTTTGGTGGGACGGATGGCACTTTTTTGAAGACCCCCACCCATAAATATAAATAAATTATCAGACCGACCACCCAGCTTTATTCATTTTCTTGAAACCCCATCTCCCACAATTACGAATTTTATAATATATCCACATACCCCATCTTTATTTTTTTTTGAAAACCCCACTGGGCATACTAATTTTTTAAAGAAAGAAGGCTCCTTTATTTTTCCAGCATTGAATTATTGTGGCCTTTGGAAGCTGAGGTTATGTCTGAAAACTGACAGGTTCAAACACAGGTACATCTTAGAAGCGATGGACTTCCATAGTACCAGGTGGCTTGTTATTAAACCCCACAAAGTTTGAGGGGGTATATAGGAGTGAGCTTGTCGGTTGGTCTTTCGGTCTGTCGGTCCGTCATGGTTTCCAGACAATAACTCATGAAAGGCTAGACAGATTTCAATATTATTTGGTACACAGCTGTAACATCATAAGATACAAGTCAAGTTCGATATTGGGGCTGGTGGGGCCAAGGTCAAAGTCACTGTTACTAAAAATAGATTCCGGACAATAACTCATGAAAGTTTTGACAGATTTAAACAATTTTTGGTACACAGGTGTAACATCATAACATACAGGGCAACTTCAATATTGGGGCTGCTGGGGCCAAGGTCAAGGTCACTGTTACTAAAAATAATAAAATGGTGGAAAAATGGTTTCCAGATGATAACTCATGAAATCTTGACAGATTTAAATATTATTTGATTAAAGGTGTAAGATACAGGTCAAGTTGGATATTGGGGCTGGTTGGGCCAAGGTCAAAGTCATTGTTACTAAATATAGAAAAACGGTTTATGGACGATAACTCATTAAAGGCTAGACAGATATAAAAAAAATTTGGTACACAATTGAAACATCACAAGATACAAGTCAAGTTTGATATTGGGGCTTGAGGGGCCAAGGTCAAGGTCACTGTTACTCAAAATAGAAAAACGGTTTTTGGATGATTACGCATGAAAGGCTAGACAGATTAAAAAGATTTTTGGTGCACAGGTGTAACATCATAAGATACAGGTCAAGTTCGATATTGGGGCTGGTGGGGCCAAGGTCAAGGTCACTGTTACTAAAAATAGAAAAACGGTTTCCAGACAATAACTCATGAATGGCCCGACAGATTAAAACATTTTTTGGTACACAGGTGTAACATCGATATTGGGGCTGGTGGGGCCAAGGTCAAGGTCACTGTTACTAAAACTAGAAAAATGGTTTCCAGACAATAACTCCTAAATGGCTTGACAGATTTAAACAAATTTTGATACATGGGTGTAACATCATAACATACAGGTCAGCTTCGATATTGGGGCTGGTGGGGCCAAGGTCAAGGTCACTGTTACTAAAACTAATAAAATGGTTGAAAAATGGTTTCCGAATGATAAATCATGAAATCTTGACAGATTTAAATAATTTTCGGTACACAGGTGTAACATCACAGGATACAGGTCAGGTTTGACATTGGGGCTTGTGGGGCCATAGTCAAGGTCACTGTTACTAAAAATAAAAAATTAATGGTTTCTGTTCAATAACTTGAGTTAGGAAAGAGATATTTTTATGAAATTTGCTGTAAAGGTAGCTTCTATGAAGAAGATGCTTGGGATTGAAAATTTTGCCAGTTGGGTCAAGGTCACTGTTCGCTTAAACTTAAGCTAGTTCTACTAGAAAATATACAGTTCAATGGCCTACCGGTAATTGTTTTCTCTATATACAATATTATTAAATATAAAATATATACATATTTCTTATGTCACTTTATGCCATTGATTCTAAGCTTTCCAGTTCAAGTATCAAGCACCCATGTGGGGTTATTAATCACCTTTAGTGATAGTTCTAGTTTTTTCTAATTTATATCGATAGAAAAAAATGTATTACCTGTAAATTTTGCTTCAAGATATATAAAGCCCATATTACAATGTTGTCTATCGACCACTTCTTCCATTATTTTTCGTCCGCCATGGTGGTTGCGGACACAAGGGAGCATGCAAGACTAATGCAAAAAGTACTGTATATGTTGTAGGGGAATGGGTATGTTGGTTGGTGTAGAGATTGTTACAGACAAAGAGAGCCGGAAACCGAACAGGGATGCAGCAGAGCTTCTCATTTACAAGTAGGTGGTATGATTTGAGGAGAAATCTGAAAAGTATTGAAGTTTTTGTTTATACCATGTTATCAACTGTAAGCAATGGATGAAGGAATTTTTTATACTAATTTGTCACATTTTATAAAGTTGCATATAGGTGAAGTGTGGTTTGGTAATGGTCTGTGTTTAACAATATATTTTAACACTAGAGCTGTGATAGTAGCTTGATGGTTACTTATGAGATCATGTGCTGACAAGACTGTTTTGCTCCATAGACAGAGTAATAGCCTTTGATTGATTGGGATATGTCTTTTGAGATTATGTCATTATCTGATATAGTAACATGTGTGTTCCAGCCATGTCCTCGTATGACTGTACATAGGAAAGTTGTAAGTGTATCTTCGAAGGTGATTATGACATGGCCTCTTACTTTGAAGAAATAAGAGATTGCTGGTGTGTAGTGACTTTAAACAGAACATGAACAATGATTCTTCGCATCGTACAGAAAACAACACTGACAGGTTGAACATGAAAAATGCTTGTGAATGCAGCTTTGTTTATATTTATATTAAGCTTACATTTAACATTGTCTTTGTGTGGAATGGAGTTTAGTATCATTTTTACAATTATTTGTTTGCTTTTCTGCCCTCAGGATGAAAGAAAGAAAGGTCATGACATCCAATGAGGGACCAGATAAGAATGTAATAATATTCCAGCCACCTTTGTGTTTTACGTGTGACAATGCACGCACTGCAGTACAGGCATTTGATCAGGCCTTGACAGAAGTAGAGAACAAAGTCACACAAGTTTCAAAGGAAAACACTGATTCCATACAGGTTAGAATTGATAGTATTCTATATTTCAAAACAGAATTAGGCTACTACATTATTCAGTTCGTTTTAAAAAAAATAAATTTGGGGAAAAGAGTTAGATTTTTATCAATTTTTTATTTTACTTTTTGGCTTGAATAAAGTAATAGATCATTCCACATTGTTAAAGTATTTGTTAATCGTCACAAGAAAAATAAAGATAGAGCTGTTTTGGTCATGTGATAATAAGAATCTGACTCTCATTAACATTTCATACAAACTTTTATCCATCTCATCCACTCCAGGAATAATCGTACTAAGTTCACAAAGGGCTTGCTTAATAACATTTTCCTGAACTTGTTGAATAAAAGTTTATATGAAATGAAAACATGTGTACAATCCTTTATGTGTTGTTCAGGTGCCATTGAGTATCCTTACGGGTATGAAGCACAAGCTGGACAGTGATGAAGATGATGATGATGATGATGAATCTCCAAGTAAACGCAAGAAGGTCAGCTACGAGGAAATGGACTAACTCAGTGTTGTCACATATGAGTAACAGTCGTAACATGTGATGAATTTATTGTATTGAAGCTTTTACAAATTATCCATTATTGATCCTGTATACTATTAATTTTATAGATATAGCTACAATTTATATTCTTTAATATATTCTGAGGATTTGTGCATTAAGACTTTGTCCATTCTTGCACCAAGCCCTCTATAATTTATTCTCTAACAAATCCTTAGATAGTTATTTAAATACAAGAGGTATTTTGTGTAACACAGACTCCTAATGTACAATCAAGTGTAGCCATTTCCTCTTGTGCACTCTCACCAAGTTTTGTTTGGTTTGCAATAGTCTGTTGATATTGTAAGAATCATTGTGTCAAAGTATTAAAAAAATGAAGAATGTAAAGTAAAAATATTGCTTAATGGTCACAGTATAAGCTATTGTGTATGAGTATGTGAAGCCATTGCTCAAAAGCCAGCATTATGTTTTAATATATTCTGTCTAAGATGTGTTCAGATTCATATAAATTGCTATTTTCATGATGTTATTTTAAGGTTGTAAGTTACATATTGCGTTCATCATTTGTGCCTTCTGATTCTTCGAAGCCCTTTAAGGATACAGCATTAATAAGCATAAGTCATGTATTCACTTTTTGACACTCAGTTCTTTTTAAGGTACGAATATGAAGGCCAGGTTGTTTTGTATCTGCTGAAGGTTGTTATAATCATGTTTTTGAAGAAAGATGTAAAGATTTCATTGCAAAACTATTCTAACTGCCCCTGGAATTAGCAGGAAATGCTAGAGTTTTCCCTGAAGGTTTTCCTGCATTGATTAGAACAGTGTTTGCTGTATTTTATGAGTTCAAGGTCAAGGCCATATTTAAAGGTCAAATATTACATTTTAAGGTTAGCCCTAGTTTCAATTTTTGTATTAAATGTAAGTCTTGTAAGAATTTTGTATAGGACTTACAAGGAACGATTGTAGTATTATTGTAAAAGTATTGTTACTGAATCACCATAAGAAAGAGTAAAAAGCATTTGTCAAAGTCATTCTTTTTTATCTTCCTTTTGTTTTGGCCACATTTTACTTCACATCAGTTATGAATTGTTGCTTAAAATAGTTTCCTTAATTCATGCTCCTTCAAGCAGTTTTAAGTTTAAAAAACCTATAGACATTTGGGGAATTTCAAGTTTGCCTTCTATGCTTAAATATCATTTTTATCAGAATATTTTGTTTGATTTTTTTATCTTCGTATGTTAAGTGTATTCTAGTACGTTTCCAGGAGTCAAACCAGTACTCGCACATGCAGAATACAGAATGTCATTGGAGAATCTCACCTAAGTCGGATTTGAACCCGTGGCCAGGAGATCAGGAGTCAGGTGGTCTAACCTCTCAACCACTTCTCCTCCACTTTAGATTTGTCTATTACACTCAGAAACATCGGAATTGTTTTGTTCTTATACTCATGCATTTCCATGCTGATAATAAACTCTCATTATAACTTTGATGAGCAAAAGCTTAATGCTAACATTATTTTCAGTTTCAAAGACAACATCCCAGTCTGTAAGTTTTTCACTCATCTGCTTTAATCCTGAACATGCTGAAATTTTGTAATGGATTTGCCCAGTTTTGAATTTGGAACAGTCCATTCAAAGTTTAAGGGATTTCAATATCAAAATACAAAAAAATGAGCTACCAACAGTATAGAGCCTGGTCAGACTGCACAGATGTGCAGGCTGGCTTGGCTCTATACTGGTGGCCAAGGCTAATCACTTTTGGTTCCTGCAGGTTAAGGGTTAAAGAATCAATTATATAGAATTAACAACTGACATGTCAAGGATTTTGATATCTTATGGAAGCAGGTCACTTGGTTTTATATTGTTTTAAGTTGTTTTTTAATGAAATATAGACACATTTTAAAGCATGTTTTTATTTATATACATTATGTTGTAAACATTTAAAGAATTACAAGATGATGATATACACTTAATTATGTAATTATGGTAAACTTGTTCCTTGATTTTTATTTTAAGTCATTGACCTTGCCATAATATGTTCAAGACATTTGACTGTATTTAGAAACAACTATTAATAGAATGGGCTAGTTTGTTATTATGTGTTGGCTAGTAGGTGTTTGGGATGTGTTAATTCAACAGTACATGAAGGAATATGATACAATATAAAATTTCAAAATATCCTTTTAACAATGAAAACAGAGTTTAAAACAGTATATAGGCTCTTGCTCAGAAGGCACGAGATTTGATGTTGCCAGGGGAATTTCTGTATAAACTCTGATACAGGCAATAGGAAGCTGGTATTTAGTAAGTTATTATGTAATATTCGAGTACTGTAAATTCTATCACTTATGAATGCTTTTAGTGATGAATGAATGAATGAATTTAAAGTAAATGAGTTTTGAATACAGCCATATAGCTATATTTGCTATGTTAGTTTATTGTTAAAAGTATTGTAATACTATTGTTTTTATGCTGTATATGTGATATTTATGTAATGTATTGTTTCTTAACACTGGTGTTTTGTAAGCTAAAACATGAATGGCCATTTAGAAATTGCTGAATATATTTTACCTGAGTGTATAATTTTTAATTCAAAATTGATAGCACAGCCTACTTGTGGTAAGGGAGCTGATATTTGGGAGGTTAGCTATGCTTCTTCACGATATGTTGTAAAGAAATAAAACTTTATAACTTATTTTCCAAGACTATACATATCAAAATTCTCATTTCCTACCATCTCTAATGACAGAAAATGTCCTTATCCTAGTGACATTCAGAACACTCTCCATTTTACATTTTCATATGAAATAGTGGAAACAAAAATTTGTTTGTCCATTATTACAGTATAACTTGTTTTCCTAAGTGGTATAAATATTCTTTGAAATTGTTCACTGTTATCTGTGATTCATTCAGAGTCACTTCATCCTCAATATTCATTTGTTTAAACATTGGCCTGTCACATCCATTCTTCTAACTTTTATATGATATTATTTTATTAATCGTAGTAATAATAATTTATGTTTCTTGGAGTTATATATACATCCTTTGAAGAAGAAACTGTTTTTCTGTGTAGTTTATTTTTTTATTTTCTTCAGTTATAAGGAACAAGAGTGACAGTGATAAGTGGTTAGGATAGATAGATCTTTACTGTGTTTGCAAATAGGGTAACAACTTTTTTATTATTGTTATGTAAATATTTTGAAATTTTCTAACTGCATGCTATTGTATATAAGTAAAATGATGTAATATTTTGAAACCTACAACAAAGTTCATGAAATTGACCATTTTTGTACTGGCTCAGATTGTTAATAATGTCATGCAGATGCATTAGTCGTATGACTTGTACTAACACCTTGTGATCTAATGATTACACATCTTCATTCCTACCTTTCATTTAATCTACATCACACTCACAGTTAGGATTTATTATTTCTTTAATAACCTGCAGAAAATTTGTGTTCATTTGCTATTAAACTTAGCTGTTGTATGAATGCTTTGCTCCAAGTGATTTTAGAACTTTCATTGAGCTAATAAAGAAATGCACAATATTTGAGCTTTGAATCTAGACCTTCAGTATTTTTGAAGTTAAGGAAAATGGCTTTTCTTTAGAGACAGCTGTTGTTTTGATTTAAGAATATACATTGAAATTTGTTTAGATGTTATGGCAAGTGGTATTGAAATGATTCATCAAACTGTAACATTTTGTATCAATCAATGACATTGAAATAATTTTGCTTTGTATTGGTCATGGTGATAACGTTATGAAAAAAATGGAAAAAGAGTTATTGTGAACTTGTCTTTTTTGTTGTAAGATGCAATAAAAAATAACCACTGTCATGTATGTTTGTTATTAAGTCATGTTTTGTTTATGTATCAAATGGTGAATGCAATGAA
Source organism: Cyclina sinensis (assembly GCA_012932295.1). Taxonomy (NCBI): domain Eukaryota; kingdom Metazoa; phylum Mollusca; class Bivalvia; order Venerida; family Veneridae; genus Cyclina; species Cyclina sinensis. The sequence continues at coordinate 46,524,214 of JAAONU010000001.1, read as the reverse complement.
GTGCTGTCTTCTTTATTTTATAAAAATTACTGGTATAACTTTTTCGCATTCTGTGCACAATATTTGAAACAAGCAGCTTTTTATGGGGAATTTCTTTTCAGCACAATCAGATTTTAGTTTTCAAAATGAAGAAATAGCTCATAAACATTTAATAAAGAGTCATTAAATATAAAAGGATATTAAATCTATGGCTTTGATGTAGTTGCACAGTTTCGAAAATTTTCCTGTCTAAAAATGCCAAATCTGAGACCAAGTTCAGAATCTGGTATATTGTATTTGAGAGAAACTACTCCAGTTCACATACTGGTCAGTTCATTATTCTACCATTATGGTTAGAAATCAGTCTGTTTCAAAGAGAAACAAACCAAACCCTATCTTTTGCTAAAATGATGAAGTACTTAAGGGAGGTAATTATTACAGCCATAAATGTACTTCACTAAAGCTGTGTATTTTAGAATGGTTGAATGCAACTAAATAATGGGTGTTATGATCAATTTAACCTAAGATCTGTTTTATGATATTGTGGTGTATGTTTTTTTTAGAACTTACAAGTGAACTAATACTATGCTGATCAGTTGTTATAAACTTGCAGTATAAAACATGTTAATGATGAAGCATTGATAATTTATCTGTTTCTTTACAAAACTTATGGGTGATCACAAGCCATATTGGTTTAATGTATCTGAGTTTCTGTTGATAGTCTTTGTCTGCTTCAAATGTCAAATGTCATATCCTGTCCCTCATGTCAGTGTATGAAAGTTAATGAATATTGTTCGAAGAATTCCATTCCATGAAAAGCTGGTAGCTATTGAAACAAGGTGAATGAAATGTTTAATTTGTTTTGCCTGAAACATGATGTGGAAGAGGTCTGAAACTAGTTGTATGTAATTTTCTAATAGACTTCCACCAAGGAAGCTCAGAAATGTCCATATGTACAGTAATAGCTTTACGCTTTGGTTCGAATGTTTGACAAAGAAATATTTTGGTGAATCTTAGAAAATTCTTGTCAAAAACCAAACTTATGTAGGACTTTTTTATGAGAAAGTAAAGAGACCTCTACTGTTCAAGTTATGACCATGGGATTATTTTTTACCCTAGTGTTAACTTAATTTTACATTAACTTTTGTAAGATCAACTGTATCTGAAAAAGTGTTAAAAAACTTTATCAAATTTTAGAGACAAGCAGTTCAGTCTTCAGCATTTGACTTCAGAGACCTTAATCCTGACCTTCTGATGCTACAGTAATTGTGACTCTGCAAAGTTACTTAAATTTGTCTTTTTTTATGCCCTCGAAGGGCGGCATAAAGTGATCGCACTGTCCTTCTGTCTTTTGTCCGACAATCTTGTCCCCGCTTCTTCTCAAAAACCACTGGTCCGATTTGAATGAAACTTTCAAAGAAGTGATGATGGCTTGTTGTGCAGTCTTTGGATTTTTCATTTGGAATAAAACTTCCTGAATTATGGCCTTTTTATGCTCACAAGAGGGCGAGCATATAATTGTCGCTTTGTCTGTCCGTCCGTCCCGTCAATCCGTCCGTCATAATTTTGTCCGGAGCATAACCTGACATAATTTGTTTAAACTGCACACAGTGGTAGAGGGCATTGATGCAGAGTGCAGTGCCAAAGAACCATAACTCTATTTGCCCCGTTTTTGAATTATCTCCCTTTTTAGAAAATATTTTGTCCGGAGCATAACTTGAAAACCTATGGAGATAATTATGCTCCCCAAAGGGCTAGCATATAGTTGCTGTTTTGTCCTTCCATCCGTCCATCGTTCGTCATAATTTTGTCCGGAGCATAACACAAAAACTATGAGAGATATCAAGACCAAACTTCATAGGTAGTTAGATCTCATTAAGGAGCAGTGCAGTGCACAAGAATCATGACTCTTGCTTTATAATGTTTTGAGTTATTGCCCTTTAAAATCTTCATACTTATTTTTTGTCCGGGGTATATCTCACAAAGTATAAGAGATATTAACATGAAACTTTATTGGCAGATAGGTCTCAATGAGGAGAAGTGCAGCGTGCAAGAACTGTAACTCTATTTTGCATAATTTAGGAGTTATTGCCCTTTGTTATTTTTCATACCTTAAAAAAATACATATCAAACAATAGCCCTTTTGGAATTGGCATTTATTCGGGGAGCATCCATCGGTTCTACCGATTTCTTGTTAATTTTTTTCGAGCCTGCTTGCGGTGAGCTTGACTTAGTCGCCAATTTTGGCGTATAGTTCGGGGTATGTGCGTCCGTCTGGATTTACCTGGTCTATGGTTTGTGCGCCGCTCAAAGGTCAAGGTCACACTTGGGGGTCAGCGCAAAATCTGTGTCCGGAGCTTAACTTCTACATGCATGGAGGGATTTTAATATAACTTGGGACAAATATTCTCCGTAGTGAGATGGAGTGTCGCGCGAAAAATTCAGGTGTCTGTGGCAAAGGTCAAGGTCACACTTAGGGGTCAAAAGTCAAATAACAAAATAAAACATTCATTTGTGAGTTTAACTTCTATATACATGGATGGATTTTAGTATAACTTAGCACAAATGTTCTCCATGTTGAGTTGAGTTGTCTCGGGCAAAATGAAGGTCAAGGTCACAAGAGGTCAAAGGTCAAATAAAAATATTAAAATTTGTTTGTTGGTGCTGTATTTTGCTTATGCTTTGAAGTATTATGCTTAGTGGTCAGATGATTTGAAAAATTGAATTGTCTGTGGCAAAGGTCAAGGTCACATTTAGGGGTCGAAGGTCAAATAAAATAAAACATTCATTTGAGAGTATAACTTCTATACAAAGGTCAATTAAAAATATTAGAATTTGTTTGTTGGTGCTGTATTTCGCTTATGCTTTAAAGTATTATGCTTAGTGGTCAGAGGATTTTAAAATTGTTGAGCCCCCTTGTGGTGAGGTCGACTTATTCGCTGCTTTTCACTTTTTGTGGTTTGGTGTATGTGCGTCAGTCAGTCCTTGTGTCTTTCTAGATTTGTCCAGTCTATATCTTGCACATTCTTTGAAGGATTACAAATAGTTTGATACAAATGTTCACCATGATGGGGTGGTGTGTCATACGCAAAACTCAGGTCCGCCGCTCAAAGGTCAAGGTCACACTTGGAGGGTTAGCTCAATACCCGTGTCTGGAGCATAACTTCTGCATGCATGGCGGGATTTAAATATAACTTGGGACAATTCTCCATAGTGGGGCCGAGTGTCGTGCAAAAAAATCAGGTGTCTGTGGTAAAGATCAAGGTCTTACTTCATGGTCAAAGGTCAAATAACAAATTAAAACATTCATTTGTGAGTATATTTCTTTATACATGGATGGATTTTTATATAAGTTATAACAAATGTTCTCCATAGTGAGTTGAGTTGTCTTGTGCATAATGAAGGTCAAGGTCACAAGAGGTCAAAGATCAAATAAAAATATCAAAATGTTCAAACAACATGAATTGAGTTTTTTAGGCACAAATGTTCATCATGAGACTTTGTGTCATGCACATGAACCAGGTCACCGGGTCAGAGGTCAAGGTCACATAAGATGATGCAATGTCAAGATTTTGCCTTGGGTATAAAGAGGATGTGCTGTGCACATCTCACCTATGTATACATCTTTCTCCTTGATCTGAAGCTTATAGGTTCAGGTTTGAATTAAGACGAGGGGGCTAGACATTCTGCCCGTGGGCATGTCTTGTTATACAAATGCTCTGTAGATTATGATCTTGTTCGCACTTCTTCTCAAAAACCACTGTTTAGACTTGAATGAAACCTTCACAGAAATGATTGTCATGAAGCCTAGTTGTGCACAGTGTTTGGATTTTTCATTTAAGTTAAAACTTCATAGTTGAATAGATAGCATTGAGGAGTAGTGCAGTGCCCAGGAACCATAACTCTCTTTTGCATAATTTTGGAATTATTACCCTTTGAAATATTCCATACTTGATTTTTGTCCAGGGCATAACTCAAAAAGTATTGGAGATATCAACTTGAAACTTTATAGATGGATAGATCACATTAAGGAGAAGTGCACTGTTCAAAAACCATAACCATAATTTTGGAATTATTGGCCCTTGAAATGTTTCGTTCTTAATTTTTGTTAGGGGCATTTAAAAAAAAGAAACTTCATAGATAAATAGATCTCATTAATTAAGGAGAAGTGCAATGCCTAAGAACCATAAATCTCTTTTGCAAAATTTTGGAGCTGTTCGGTTTTGTTTGTCAAGGGCATAACTAAAAAAATTTTGAAAGTATCAACTTGAAACTTCATAGATAAATAGATTTCATTGAGGAGAAGTGAAGTGCCCAAGAACAAAAACTCTTTTTTTGAATAATTTTGTAATGATTGCTCTTTTTAATTTTTCATACTTTATTTTAGTCCAGGGCATAAAGTAACATGTTCCCATATATCAATACCCTACTGAAAAAAGCAGCATGTGGGGGTATTGGCACTAGTACAGTGGCAGTTCTAGTTTTCAAAGACTGCAATTTATTTTTGCACATATGATCAAGGAAACATAAAGTTATAAGCTGCCATAACTGTGACCATTGCCTTGTTTCAGGGGCATGCATGTCTGTCACACATTTCTTGTTTTAGCCATTAATATTACTGGCTGACCTTCTTTCTTCTCCTAAAGGATGTAGTGATGGAATGTGGATTACATAATTAGATTTACCAGTTTTACTCAGGTGAGTGATTTAGGGCCAACTACAGTCCTGCTGTGTTTTTAGCTCACCTGTCAGGTAGTGACAGAGTGAGCTTTTGTGATCACCTTTTGTCCGTTGTCCGTCTGTCCACAATTAAATTGTTAACACTCTAGTGGTCACATTTTTGCATCAATTGTCATGAAACTTGGTCTGGATGCTTGTCTCATTAATATCTCGGACGAGTTCGAACATGGGTTATCAGGGTTGGAAAACTAGGTCACAGAGCCCAAATATAGAAAAAGCCTTGTTAACACTCTAGAGACTACTTTTTCAGTCCAAATATCCTGGAAATTTGTCAGTAAGGTTGTATCGATGATTTCTAGGTCAAGTTCGAATATGGGTCATCTGGGTTCAAAAATTAGGTCATGGAGCCCAAAAATAGAAAAATCTTGTTAACACTCTAGAGGTTACATTTTCAGCCCAAATAATCTGGAAATGTGTCAGAAAGGTTGCTTTGACGATTTCTAGGTCAAGTTCGAATATGGGTCATCTGGGGTCAAAAACTAGGTCACAGAGCCTTAAAAATAGAAAATTCTTGTTAACGCTCTAGAGGTTACATTTTCAGCCCAAATAATCTGGAAATTTGTCAGAATGGTTGCTTTGACGATTTCTAGGTCAAGTTCGAGTATGGGTCATCTGGATTCAAAAACTAGGTCACAGAGCCCAAAAATAGAAAATTCTTGTATACACTCTAGAGGTAACATTTTCAGCCCAAATAATCTGAAAATTTGTCAGAAAGGTTGCCTTGAGGATTTCTAGGAGAAGTTTGAATATGGGTCATCTGGGGTAAAAAACTAGGTCACAGCCCAAATATGGAAAAACCTTGTGAACATTCTAAAGGTAACATTTTCAGTCCAAATAATCTTGAAATTTGTCAGAAAGGTTGTTTCAATGATTTCTAGCTCAGTTTTGAATATAGGTTATCTAGTGTCAAAAACTAGGTCACAGATCCCGAAAGTAGAAAAACCTTTTTCATGCTCTTAAGGTTACATTTTCAGTCCAAATATCCTGGAAATTTGTCAGACAGGTTTTTTTGATGATTTCTAGCTCAGTTTTTAGTATGGGTCATCTTGGGTCAAAAACTAGGTCACAGAGCCAAAATATGGAGAAACCTTGTTAACACTCTAGAGGTAACATTTTAATTCCAAATAACTTGGAAATTTGTCAGAAAGCTTAGTTCTATGGTTTGTAGCTCAAGTTCAAATATGGGTCATCTGGAGTCGAAAACTAGGTCATAGAGCCCAAATATCGAAAAACTTTGTAAACACTCTAGAGGCTACATTTTCAGTCCAAATGTCCTGGAAATTTGTCAGAAAGGTTTTTTAGATGATTTGTAATTCAGGTTTGGATATTGGTTATCTGGGGTCAAAAACTAGGTCACAGAGCCCAAATATCGAAAAACCTTGTTAACACTCTAGACGCTACTTTTTCAGTCCAAATATCCTGGAAATTTGTCAGAGAGATTGTTTCGATAATTTCTAGCACAAGTTCAAATATGGGAAATCTAGGTTAAAATCTAGGTCATAGAGCACGAATATGGAAAAACCTTGTTAACACTCTAGAGGTTACATTTTCAGCAGGGCTCCTAAAATTTTGAAATCTCAATCGGTCCGAGACCTCGACCCCCCCCCCCCCCCCGAGACCAAGAACCAACAAAAAAATAGAAACGATTTAAGGGCAAAGAACAATTAAAGTTATTATAGTGTTGACGTCGTGAAAATATGTGTTTTTCAAAGCGAAAGTAGAATTGGAGCTAATTTTACAACGTCAAACTAGTCACTGATATTTTAAAGTGTGCTTTGTGCTGCACCTAGCCACTACAATTACTATTAAGCCCTTAATGAAATTAAGCAGACAACAGTTATCGCCTATTTTGATGCACACTCCTCGCACCAGTTACGTCACGCTTTTCTACTTACCTAAACTGTTTTCTGTACTGATCAGGGGAAGTAACCACTGCGGGGAGTATGATTTCGATGAAATTATATTTCACAGTTTGAGCCGGTCAACTTTAATCAATTGGCCAGCTGCAAATCAAGCACACTTTTACTTGTTTACAAGTTAATTGGCGATAATTGCTGCGGGCAACAGTGATAGTTTTATGGTTTTATGATAGGTGTGAAGTACCGGATTAGCGATCAATTGAGGTTTTGGTGTGAGATTTTGACTGTTTTTTGAAAAGTTAGACGGATTTTTTTTTTTTTGGAAATTATCTGGACCGATTTTTTAAGGACTTTTGGACATCGAAATCGGTCCATAGAGATAAAATTCGGTGAAAACCGGCAAATTTTCGGTTTTCGGGAGCCCTGATTTTCAGTACAAATAACCTTGAAATTTGTCAGAGTGATTGTTTCAATAATTTCTAGGTCAAGTTCAACTATGGGTCATCTGGGGTCAATTAACCAGGTCCATACCAACTTTGTTAAAGCAGTCATACTCAGGTGAGCGATACAGGGCCATCATGGCCCTCTTGTTGATCATGTTATCTGCTTTAAGCATGACCTAATGCATGCACATGAAGTGGAATTTGTAAAACTGCACCTTAAATGCATTCTTGATAGTGTAATTTGACAATCCTTATTCATTTTATCTGAGACTTTTACGGCCGTAATGAATACTTTATTTTCAGTTTGTTTAAATAGGCAGTAAATTTAGTATTTGAAAGAAATATCAGCTTACATGTAGCTTAAATTATATCTTATGTGCAGACAGTTTGATTTTTGATAATCATTAAGCAGTAATTTTGTAAAACACAATAATGCCTGGACAAGTGGCTGATTTTGAATCTTAATATCAAGTCCTATTTTCAGCATTGATACTTTTCAGTAAAAGGTTTTGCTTTTTTTGCAGAGGTAAACAGTTATCATGAGGTACTGCAATGGCATTCTGTTTATTTCGACTAATTCAAGACAGCTTCATCTTTTCTGCTTTAAACCCATAGCTAAAAAGAGGAAGATAAACTAAAGAAACTAAAGGAGAAATACATATCAGTGAAGAAAGCATGTTATTTTAGCATTTACACTAGTTTTGTTAAGCAAATATGGTTATCTATACAAAATGTCCACAACAACATTCTAAAAAAGGCAGCCAATGACTATTTTAAAGCCTTTGAATGAACTGGTAAATGATTATATCTTCAGTTGTCTGAAAAGCTGATGGTTACTTGAAAGGGTTATAATAATTATATATATTTGTTGCTTATCTGTACAACTGTCCATTCATCCAACTGTTTGTTCTATGCATGTTTTGTTTTTAGGACTTTTTTCAGGAAAGTGGCTTGAAATCAACTGAACTTTATGTGAAGCTTGTCAAGATGTTCTGGTGGAGGAATCTACTAATAGCCCTTTAATTGATGATTAAAGTCCTCAGTCTTTCATAACAGCAAATTATGTTTAACTTTGGTGAAAATTCAAAGGACACACCTTTAAATACTGTTAATTGGAAAGAAGATGCATTGAGAAAATGGACCATTCTCTATATTTTTAGTAGTAAATCAGCGTTTTTCTATGGAATAAAAGGATATGGAGTATTTCCTTATGAAGGGTCCCAAAATGTTTTGTTTTACCCAACCATTTTGTTGGGGGGGGGGGGGGGGGGCATATAGATTTGCCCTTGTCCGTCCATCCGCTGTCCCACTGTCACGCTGGTTTGTGTCAAGTGTGGCTTGAAATTAGTAACTGTTAGAGCCATGAAACTTTCTTAGAATAGTTGTCACATGTGAGCTTATGCACCTGGTATTTTGACACAAATTAATTGGAGATCTGCAGACTTATGCCCCCTGATTAAGCAAATAATAGCATTTTTAGACTTGTGTCGACTGTAACTCCAAACATATAACTTCTAGAGCCATGAAACTTTCTAAGAATAGTTGTCAGCATGTGAACTTATGCACCTGGGTATTTTGATGCAAATTTATTGGAGATGACAGACTTATGCCCCCTGATTAAGCAAAAAATAGCATTTTCACTCTTGTGTTACATGTAGCTCAAAATGTATAACTGCTAGAGCCACGAAACTTTCTAAGAATAGTTGTAAGGATCTGAGCTTATGCACCTTTGGTATTTTGAGGCAATTAATTGGAAATCGGCAGAGTTATGCTCCCTGATTAAGCAAAAAATAGCATGTTTTACACTTAACTCCAAACATGCAACTGCTAGAGCCATGAAACTTTCTAAGAATAATGTCAGGATCTGGGTATTTTGATGCAAATTTATTACACATGACAGCGTTATGCCACGTGATTAAGCAGAAATAGCACTTAATAGACTCCTCAATGTTAAGGACAATGTTTATATGCACCTGAAATTGTACAGGATTTTTTGTGACAATACAGCGGAATGTGGGGGCATCTGTGTCCTATGGACAACACATCTCTAGTTTTTATGCTTGTTTGCTCTGTCCAAGAAAATGGTTTATTAATTGAATAAAAATAGACTCTTAGTATAAACTCTTGAAAACAAAACACAAAAAAACACTCCCTGATGTTTAAGTTTTGATTAGCTCAAACCTTAGAATTTTACAACTCAATGGGTAACCACACTTGAAGGTCGAAGGACATTTAAGATAAAACTTTCAGTAAAACAGGATGTAAATATGTACTTTTTTGCTTGGACACTTATTTTTCCTGATTTTATGAATTACAAATTCACAAAAAAAAAGACAACAATAATACTTACAAGAAAGGAATATCATACCAAGAATATACTGAAAGAATACCTTCTGACTGTTAATTAACATGCTCAGACTGGATTTAAAAAGTCTTTGGTATTTGTACTGAAATCTTCCAAGGACTTGAATTTTTGGGATTATTTAAGATTTTGTTTCAACATGACCAGGTAATGTTTTTTTGTTGTTTTTGTTTTTATTTTATCTTGGTTTATTTTTATGTGTTTTGTAGCACATATTATCATAATGTGACTTTATTATATATATCATATTTACATATATATATCAACTAAAGTCTAATAGAAAATCATAAAGATTTAAACGGAAGTTTTCTGGGTTTGTTTTTAAAAGAACACAAACGCACTCAAAGTGTAACTTTTCTGAAAGATATTTAAGATATAAATTCAAATTGTTCAACGAATGTCATTTAAAAGTTTTCATATTGTACACACTAAAAATACGAAACTGTCAATCACTTGTTTCAGAAATGAATTTTAAACTTTAACCTGTATGGTGTAATTTTAAAAATTAGAAATAAAATTGTATTTTTATCTTTTTTAAGCAAATTTTAATAAGATAGAAAAAAACAAGACTGATTTTGAATTTTGAATTTTATAAATAATAGCACGTCAATACTCAATGGTATGTTTCAGTACTTCCGCAAAATGGCAGTTCCTGTAGATTTTGATGGTATGAGATTTTCGAAACTTGCTTTTTTTTAAGTCATTCATAAATGCATGACTGTACTTTTTTCGGTCTAAGATGTAATAAATGATCTTACTAGGTGAAATAAGAAGCAATGTTTGAAAGAAAAGGTGCATTTTTTCGTAACACGATCTTCTACGCAGTATGCTGTAATTTGCATTATATCTTTGAAGCTCACCTAAACCTTACCAAAAAAGTGTTTTTTTAATCAATTTTTAAGTCAAGTTTTTGATAATCTCACAGCTGATAAGCAGCAGGCTTTTTATGCCCCAGAAGGATGGTATATAGTAGCCGCTCTTTCCATCCATTTTTCCTTCCATCCATCCCATCTTCAGTGCGCAACTCCTACAATTCTCATTTCCTTTTCATCAAAGTTCACACAATGATCATTTAATATAAAGTGCCATAGAGTATATACTCTGGCTTTTGCAATTCGAATAATTTTCGTGGTGTAAGTGTACAGTCACTGTACTGCTGCTGGTACATCTCATCTGTATGTTCATAAAGATGTGTCAACGATGTTGGTTATTGCCTAGGACCTATGAGCATCATCAGGTGGACCCCAACCGTCTTCGGACATTTCGACCCCTTTTCGACTGGACTGGGAACCCCCTTGCCCCAACTTCTACAGGGAACAGCCAAGTCTTCCATCCTCGCTGGTTGCAGGATTCCAATAGCTCTGCGTACTTGGCAGCTTTCCTCTCATGTGCCTCTTCACATCCTTCTTCCCAGGGGACAGTAAGCTCAATCACTATGATCTTTCTGCTCTTCTGAGACCACAGCACAATGTCTGGTCTTGAAGTTGTCTGCACCACCTCAGGAAACACAAGTCTTTGCTTTAGGTCGACTCACATCTCCCATGATGGTGCTTCATTCAGGAGTCCATGGCTGTGTGTGGTAGCTGGTTGCTTCTTTTCCCCAGTCTTTACAAACCGTATATGTGTGCGCTGGTGTGAGGTTTCTGGCCGTGCACATTTTCATTCCATTTCTACTTGCTGAGCCAGTTCTGTTAGTCATGTCATGTCGCTATCCTTGCTTAAGTGCTGTCTTGCAACCAGACAAGATGTGTGCCATAGTTGCCCTGGCCCCACAGAGATGGCAGCTTGGGTCGTCTTTCAAACCCCAAATGCAAAGGTTTGCTGGTGATGGCAGTTTGTCGTACACTGATCGTAGAAGAAAAGAAATCCTGGTGGGTTCCATCTGCCACAAATCTAACCAGGTGACTTGTCAATTTGGTAGATTCCATTTTGTCCATGCGCCTTGCTTGCCCAGTTCTACAGCTCTGCTCCTTCGAAGTTCTTCTTTTCCCTGTCTGACCTCCGACATGACCATGTCTCACCTCTCCTTTCCCTCTGTTTTATGCCATTGCTGGAAGTGTCCTGTCCCTAGCACCTGTCTACCAGTACACGTGTTACTGATGATGTCTCGGAGTTGTAGCATTGTTTCAGCGTCCTTGACTGCAGTACTGGCTGACCACTTTCTTTCTGTTCTGGTAACCACTCCAGCTTCACTGACCTTCTTGACTCTCGACTCCCTCAGTGTCATGACAAGCCTGGACTTAGAGACCTTGAACTCCTCCACCACAGACGACAGAGGAAGTTGTAGTTGGCTGGTTCTGCTGTACAGGCCTAATGAGGTGAAGCTTTGTGGTACTCCTAGCCATTTCTGTAGCTTCTGGTTTATACATCATTCGATTGACACCACTGTTGTTATGGCAATCTTGTAAAGCATGAGATGCCAGTTCAGCCTTCGAAGTATTCCTTGTTGGTACATCCAAGCTTTGTACTTGCCGGGGAGTCCAGACTTGTCCACTCTGTTTAACCAGTCATGCACCTGCTTGGGAGTCTTCTCCACATTTCTTTTATCGCCTAGATAGTCGTTGAACCACTTGCCAATACACTTGATTGGGTTCTTAACAATGGAGGGGATATTGTCTCCTTGGATCATCATTGGAGTCTGGTTGTAGAGATTACCTTTCCTGATGACCATGGAGTTACTGCTCTGTTTAATTTTACTATATCTTTCTTCTATATGCAGCTCCTACATTTCCCATGTTATTTTCACAAAATCTTTTCAGAATGATGATTATAATGTGCCACAGCGAATATATCCGGCTTTTGCAATTCAACTACTTTTAGCATACTAATTGCCGTATGTAAAATTTTTATTAATATTGCTTCTGAGCACTACAACTCCTACTTTTTTCATGCAATCTTCACCAGTCTTTCACAGAATGATTATTATCAAGTACCGCAGTCCATACTTTCAGGCTTTTGTGATTGATATATTTTGGCAGAGTTATTGCCCTTTGTTTAATTTTACCTTATACTGCTAATGTGCCCAACTCCTACAATTTTATAATTGAACTATTTTTTCCCTATGGTATTCAACTGGAGCATACAAATCCCAAAGTTAAAAGGTAAGAAACTGTTAAACACTTTTTGTGTCGCCCTTTCGAAGAAACGGCGATACATAGGGATCGCTTTGTCCGTCGGTCCGGCGGTCTGTCGGTCTGTCACGAAAACTTAACGTTGGCTATTACTTTGCCATTTCAAAACATTATCTTGTCAAACTTTCAAATTATATTGCTTACGACAACAGGGTCGTGATGATGCCAAAATCTGTAGGTCAAGGTCACAATTGACAGAGTTATGCCCCTTTTTGTACTTGGATTTTGTCATGAAAACTTAACATTGGCTATAACTATGCCATTTCTTAATATTTCTTCATCAAACTTTCCAGTTGTAATACTTAAAATTGTATCACTTAAGACAACATGATTTCTCAAGGGCAGATAACCCTCAAATTTATTTTTGCATGTTATGCCCCTTTTTCAAGTTAAAAGTTCTTGGTTAACCTTTTTCTTTATGTCCATGTCTCAAAAAGTGTCAGAGATATTCCATTCAAACTTGGAACACTTGATCACCAGCAAAACCCCTGTAAAGATTGTTGTTACCCATGTCTCTAGGGTCACAGATAGCCCCACCCCCAGGGATCACTTGATTTTGCTTATACTTATATATAGGAAAAAAACTTCTTAAGCCTAGAAGTTAAATATTAACTGACATGAGATGAGTTATTATTCCCCCCCCCAACCATCCCCTCTGCATGGGGACTCCCCCCTCCCCATTTTTTGTTTTTAACCCCCAACCCTATTTTTTTAAATACATAGGTACTTGTTGACTCCCCCATCCCATCCCACATCCCCCCCCCCCCCCCCCCCCCCCCCCCCCCCCCCCGGCCCATTTTTTTTAATACATAGGTACTGAACTCCCCATCCACCCCCCAAACAAGTCACCTCAAACCCTGACCCCAAGGGTCCAAATTTTTTTTTTTTTTTTAATACACAGGTTTCTCCCATCCTCCCCCACAAAACAGGCGCTTGAAGTTTTTTTGTTTTTTTTTTAAATACATAAGTGCTTGACCCAAATTTTTTTTCATCTTATATGACTAGGTACATGTACTTGCCCTCCCCCACTCCAACTTTTTTCACTTGGGCCTCTTGTTTAACTTGGCTTATGACTAATTATCCAGCACTGAGAAAAGTGGAGCATGCTGTCTGTGGACAGGTCTTGTTGTACTTTGACTAACATGCTGTCTTTTCCAGCAGGCTCTTCTTTACCTTTTTAGTTATTCTAACAGAGTACCCAAGGGCGACACAAGTGTTCCACTGAACACCCATCTAGTTTTCTGTAAAAGACATATGGTGACCTATGGGTACGAAACACTAGATCAAACTCCTTTGAAACACATCAGTTTTGGAATTCTATTAATTTTACCAGCCATGCAAATAGGTCAAGGACATTTAAGAGTCTTACCCCTGGATGTATGGGTACTTTGATCAGTTCACAGACTGCTAAAAAGTTTGACACAAATAATCAAGGTAACATCAAGTTATAAGCTACCTTGACTGTGACCATTGCCATGTTTCGGGGGCATTTGTGTCTGGCACACTTCTTGTTTTGTAATGGATATCCACTGGTTTTAAGTGAAGGTTGTCAGTGCTCATTTATTTATACGAAAAAAAACCCACAACTTGTCCATGCATTTGTGGCCCCTCAAGTTTTACAGTCTGTCTATATATCAGTCAGTTGGTACTTGACAATAATAAAACTGTATATGGAAACTCCTAATCAGTTTTTAATAAACCTTTGCCTGCATCTATGGAGTAAATATGAACTGATGGAAACACGACTTCTTTTCAGTAAATACAAGAAGTAAGAAAGTATCCAAAAGTATTTTCTCTTTGTTGAAAAATGTTAGGATTTTTCTTTTTCTTTTTCAAAAGCTCATTTTATTGTTTTTCCAAAGAATATTCTCCTCCAATATTTATGAATTTTTGCCATCCTTGTGTCCCTTGAACAACAACACATTTTCTATGGTAGGCTGCCTTCTTATGGAACCTATTCCTACACCAAGTACTGTCACATTGCAAAATTATTCTCAGCATTTCAATCTGAATCTCTTTAGCAGATTGAAAATGATTCTCATGCAGCAAGGCCTTTACTTCAGGAAATACATGAAAGTTCATGGGACTTAATCCTTGGGATGTAAAGTTGTTGAGGTCCACGTCAGGCCTTACTAAGTTCGTACTAGGTCATTCCACAACAGCTGAAAAAATGACAATTATTTTGAGTACATATATCATTACACATAACTTTTACATATGAAGAATACTGTCAGTAAGACATATTTTTTTAAGCCGTGGCTGCGTACTGGTCAACTGTACGTCTCATTTCCCCTATCACTGACTGCATGTACAAAGATTTTGCATGCTGTTACCTTGTTGATGATCTTGCATAATGAAAACCTCAACATTGCTATGTTTCAAGAGGGCACTGTTTTAAGTTGACACCCAGAATCTAGATCTATGGCAGATTTTGGTTTTGGCTTCAAAATCTAGATGTAGAATGTGATAAGCAAAAATCAAAAATCTTTTCTATAGTCTCATAGAAAAATATAGCAAAACTTTTCAACCATTGCCAGTAACTTTGTAACAGATCACTTGTTCCAGCTTCTATGTTAGCTTTAACATCTTTTAGTTACAAACAGGATAGAAATATATCGATGAAATCCATATGATAAAATAATCAGACACTTGTGTATAATATGTGTAATTATTTGCATGTGGACAGATAGTCAAGAAAAATTTACTGTAACTAAACAAAATTGTAATTTTGGTGTTTGGATGTAATAATGGTACAAGTCTCTGCTATTTGTGTAAGTATTTAATGTGCTCAGGTGAGCTTTTGTGATCACATGATGTCCATCGTCTGTCCTCTTGCTGCTTGAGTGTGTTAATGCGTCAATATTTTTATTCAAACAACATCCTCTCTGAAACCACTTGGCCACAGTTAATAAAACTTGGCAGAGATGTTTTTCTGTGAAGCTCTACCAAAGTTGTTCAAAGAATTCAGTTCCAGGTAGAACTCTTGTTGCCATTGCAACCAAAAGAATAATCTTTAAAAATCTTCTTGTCTTAAACCACAAGACCTAGAACTTAGATATTCTGCATTGTGAATCATCTAGAGGTCCTCTACCAAAAGTGTTCAAATTATGTCTCTGGGGTCAAAATTGGCCATGCCCTAGGGGTCTAATGTTTTGCATAGAAATGTATAGGAAAAACTTTAGGAATATACTTCTCTGAAACCATCAAAATTTTTTCACAAAGTATTGTCTAGTGGACCTCTACCAAGATTGTTCAAGTCTTGGACTTGGGGTCAAAACTGGCCCTGCCCCCATGTCACCAAGACTAAAAATAGGCTTATCAAATTTTCATCATGGAGCCTAAAGTTATTGACAGATACCTTAGATATTTGGTATATAGGCACCTTGCATGAATCTCTGCCATTCACTTGGATCAAGGTCAAGATAACCAAGACTGAAAATAGATTTTTATATTTTTCCCCCTAAGAGTCTTCATTTATTGATTGACATCTGATATATTTTGTCATAGAGACTTTATTTATTGATTGATAATTAAAATATTTGGTTTACAGACACTTTGCATCAACCTCTTCCATTAAATTGGGGTTAAGGTCACCAAGGCTATAAATTGATTTATCAACTTAACCTCATACAGCCTTCATTTATAGACCAATATCTTTGATATTTGGTATGTAAATAGGCCCTTTGTATGGACTTAGATTGGGATTTAGGTCACTGGGTAAAGATCAAGGTCACCATAGCTAATAATATATTTCTCTACTTTTTGTCATAGAGCCTTTATTCATTTACTGATATTTTAAAAAAGATATTTGGTTTGTAGGCACCTACAAATCTTGTTAAACTGCTTTTGATGTTTGTTTAGTACTATTGTTTGTGTTCTAGTTGAAGAGAGGGTTGTAGAGAGGACAGCTGTAACAGTTAATCTTAACAAGAGCAGTGGAGGTAATTTATGCAAGTATATTCTAAATAGTTTTACCCCTAACATTAAATGGTTATCCGTGTTTGTATGTATGTGTCCAGCTACGGTTTTCATCTCTGGTTGTGTCGCCTGCTACAAAGTAGCACGACATATAGGGATTACTTCTCTGTTGTATGTCTGTCCGTCTGTCCATTTTGGCCTAATAATGATTTTTGTGTTGCAGGCTTCACAGTAGCTGCAACATGCTACAAAGTAGTGACATTTAGGGATCACTTCTCCATTGTCTGTCTGCCTGTCTGTCCGTCCATCCATCCATCTGTCTGTCCATCACAAAACTTCTCCTCAGAAACAACTGGTGCAATTTCATCCAAACTTTACAGGAATGATCAGTACCAAGTGTTGTTGTGCATATTATTGGCATTTTCCAGTTCAATGATATTTGTCAGAGTTATGGCCCTTTGATGATTTTTATTTATAAAGTTTGTCTGGACTACTTCTCTTATACTACTTATGCAATTTTAATGAAATGTTACAGGATTGATCAGTACCTCAAGTACTTGCGCATGTCTAACAGGTTTTTGGTTGAATGATTTTTGGCTGAGTTATGGCCCTTGAATGAAAAAATGCATATTGGCCTAATAATAATTTTTGTTTTGCAGGCTTCACAGTAGCTGCAACGTGCTACAAAGTAGCAGTGACATATTGGGATCACTTCTCCATCATCTGTCCATCTGTATGTCTGTCCATCACAAAACTTGTCCGGACTACTCCTCAGAAACTACTGGTGCAATTTCATCCAATCTTTACAAGAATGAACAGTACCAAGTCTAGTTGTGCATATCATCAGCTTTTTCCAGTTCATTGAATTTTGTCAGAGTTATGGCCCTTTAATGATTTTTATTTTTAAAGTTTGTCCGGACTACATCTCTTATACTACTTAAGCAATTTGAATGAAATGTTACAGGATTGATTGGTACCTCAAATACTTGCGCATATTTAACGGGTTTTGTGGTTGAATGATTTTTGGCTGAGTTATGGCCCTTCGGTAAATAAAAAGCTTTTTATCTAACAAACTGTCCAATCACCTCTCAATACAACTGCTTAATTGGCTATCATCAGGCGACACATGATCACTGATCACCCTTGTTGATAACTGAGAGTGAAAAATATCACCATGGGCAGGCAACATGTCGCTCATTTGAGCCGTTTCGCTATGTTAAAGATCAAAGTCACAGTGCATCATTTTACTTCGACAATACCCTTTGTCATCAGATAACTTTGAAACAGGCATTGACTGAAATTATCACCAAAGGCATCTGTCCTGCTTGTGAGACACTTCTAAGGTCAGTTCAAAATACTAGCCATTATACCAGGTATATCTACTAATTAATATAATTTAAAATATAATCAGTGTAGCAATACCACATGACTGTGACCTCACGAAAGGCATCAAAACCAAGACAAAACTGTGAACATTGGCTCCGCTTGCAACTAGAAAATTACCCATAACTATTTCATTTCTTTATCAATTTTAATGGGACATGTGTCAGTCTAAGGAGAAAAATATAAACTTTCCACAGAATATAGGATCTCCACCAGCAGCGGAGCTATTTTATCAAGCACTGCGTGAAACTTCGCATACAAACAAATTCCAACTTTTCACACAAGGCTTAAAAAAAACCACTCAGCTGCTGATGGAGATCCTATATTCAGACGAAACCTTATATTTTTCTGCTTAGACTGTCACGTGTCCCAAAGTAATTGATGAAAAAATGAGATATTTATGGGTAACTTTCTGTTTTCAAGCGGAGCCAATGTTGACAGTTTTGTCTTGGTTTTGATGCCTTTAGTGACGTCACGATCACGTGGTATTGCCACACTGATAATTATATATACTAGAGTTAGTAGGTTTCTTTTATTTGTTTCCAGCTTCCTGTATGTTTCAAGTTAATTTTAGTTTACAATCTTATGAAATCAGTTATTACCTACTGATACACATTTTTACAGGTGCACCATCTATGGTGTGCAGTTCAGTTGATCTGCCTGTGTTGTTAGTGAGCCAGTTCAGACCTCTACATAATACAGTCTTGCTGCGACAAACCACTGATGAAATTGTTGCATCTGGTATGTTTCAGCCCTTAATAAGTGATTAACTTTTGTTTAAGGAGGTTGCTATTATAAAATCAGTATCTTTACAATATTATGCAGAATATTGTAAAACAATGTTTCGTATGCACATGTTAAAGTTTATGTTTAGGGAATCCTGTTAGTGCCATTTTAAATGTCATGTCAGTCTTGGAGGTCGACACATGACATTTAAAGTGACACACGATACGACATATGACAATATGCAGTGACACATGATATGATACATGACAATTTGACACAATGCATAACAATGTGATACATTGATAATTAAAAGAAAAGTATTGCATATCTTGTTGTAGCATGAACTACAACATTTACAGGTTAATATCAAGTGTTGTGTCACATTGTCATGTATCGTATCAAGGGTTGTGGCTTGATCAAGCAAATGTCGTGCGACTGTCTTACGTCTATCGGTGCTACTGTCAAAAATTCAATTTAACTGACAGCGGGTATATAATTTTCAGATAGTGCACCAATTTATAATGGCTGCTTGCACAAGTAAAAAAGCACTAAACTTTTAATTTAAACTAGTACACAGGTAGATACATGACAGTCGTGTGACATTTACTCAATATAATGTCATATGTCGTATCACATTGTCTGGTGTCTCTTATATGTCTAGTATTGTAGCTGAAAAATAAAACAAGACACTAGACAATTGCATGATATTTTCTTGATATAATATTATATGTTGCCTTGCATTGTCATGTGTCGTATCGCATTTTCATATGTCATTACAAATGTCATACGTTGCCTTCCTAAGTCAACTCATGATATTAAGATGCAACACTTGATATGACGCATGGCAATTGGCCTCAACACTTGAAATGATACATGGCAATGCAATACGACATATGACAATGCGACACGACATGGTAGGACAAAATATGCAAATTTTTCTTTTTAATTATCATGTGTCGTATCGCATTGTCATGTGTCATGTTACATTGTCATATGTTGTATCGTGTGTCGCTTTAAATATCATGTGTCAACCTCCAAGAGCGACATATGAGATTTAAAATGGCACTTACTGGATTCCGTATATTTTAGCCATTTTCACAGATGGAGATTTTACATGAATTTAGAAAGCTTATAAAAGATTCCTTAAAAACATGAAATTTTATAGCTACAGCAGAAATAAACTTAAACTTACAAGCAAAGAATCATTTTTTTGTTCCGTAACCTGTATGAAATTTTGAGGCAGATTCTTTATGGAACTGGTGGAGCAGAATTGGAATGGAATTGTTGTTTTCCGTGCCGAGTCAGGACGGAAACATTAATTCCATGCAGGCTTTGGGGATTTGCTGAAAATTTTCAGGTGGCAACTTGTGCTAAGTTTCAGGTGTAATAAGCATTAGAGAAGGAAAATGGCACTTAAACTTTTTCCTAGGGTCTTAGACTAGCACTTGGTGCTTTTAGAACTTCTCCAGTTGCTAGCTTATATGCTAAAGCAAATGAACCCTCTTTATATTTGAGAAGACAAAAACTTGGCCTTCAGTATTTTCTTAAACTCAAATCAAACCCAAATAATCCAACTTACAAAACTGTTTTCAGTCCTATGTACAAAGATCTTTTTCAAAAAAGTGAAAAAACTATTCCTCCATTTAGCTTACGAAACAGTCCATACCTTGAATGCCTAGACATAGACTTGGATGACATAGCAATTAATAAAGTACCAAGAATCCCACCATGGACTTGGAAATCTCCTCAAAACATTTATGATCTAGCTAAATATAAGAAAGATACAACCAGTCCTGAAATATCTAAAATGAAGTACAATGAAATAAAACAACAGTTTTTCAATTATGAATACATTTATACAGATGGAAACAGAACAGCAGTGTAGCTGCTGCTGCTGTAACAGAACTCGAAACCTTTTCTTTTCATCTTCCTGACAATTCTTCGGCTGAACTTAAACAGAGACAAGTGTCTCTGACTTAAAGCAATTGAACTTGCTCTGGATCATATTGAAACTGATGACTACTTTAGATATCTTATTTTCACAGATTCTTTGTCAGCTATTCAAGCTCTTGATAACGAAAATACTGAAAATCCTCTTTTGGTCAATTTGTTACAAAAACTCTCTCTTCTCCTTCAGGATTCCAAGATAGTTTTTTGTTGGCTCTCTAGCACCATTGGCATACAAGGAAATGAGGCAGCTGATAGAGCTGCAAAAGCCGCTCTAACTACTGAAATTTTACCTTTTAAAATCCCTTATAGTGCATTTAAACCCATTGTAAAAAGTTTTATACAAAACGTCTGGCAGACATCATGGGAAGATACCATAAATCATACTAATAAATTGTTTTCTGTCAAGCCTGTTCTAGGAGAATGGTCATTATCTTCTAGATCATCTCGCAGAGAGGAAGTTGTCCTTTGTCGTCTGCGCATTGGACATTCTTACCTTACTCATTCTCATCTTTTGAAGGGGGAACAGGCCCCAAAATGTATTGCTTGTTTTGCAGACTTTACCATCAATCACATTTTTATTGACTGTGTTGACTTTGCCCCGAGCAGAAGCAAATATTACAATGTACAAAGTATGCATGAATTGTTTGATTCTGTTCGGCCAGAGTTGATATTTAAATTTTTAAAAGACATAAATATTTTTAACAAAATATAATTATTTTATTTATTAAAAATTTGAATTTTTTTCCTAACTTAACATCATTTAATCTTTTAAATAAACTATATTTACTTATAATTAGTGATTATTTATTCTGTTTTTATCGCGCCCAAAGTGACCTCAGTTGTCGACGGGCCATAAAACTCTATTCATTCATTCATTCATTCTAGGGCGGAAGATTTGACTTAGTTTCTGAATGTGAATATGTTGAGGGATGAAATAGCAGTCTTAGAATTTTTAGACCAAAAAACATCTTGCCCACAAAGGATAGTTATAGTCAAACAGTAGAATTGTACAGTTTTATTTCCATAGTTGCAATAGGTAACTAATGTATATAAAACCTTTTTTACCATTTAATTTGTTTTGAGTAACATGACAATCTACCTTAAAGATGCAAGAATAGAAGAATACAGTTCAAATGAATTAATCTTCATACATTATCAGTACATTATCAGTACCTCATTAATCCTCTTATTCCAAAACAAAAGTCTGTTTTGACAATGAAAGAGATAAAGCTTGCTTATATATTTAAGCACAATAATTGTCAGCTTTCAGCAGTTGTGGATACAAGTAATTGCTGAAATTTAGATATAGTCTTAAATACATTTGATTGTGCATAAAGTAGCGGGGCATCAAACTTGTAACCCTGGATTACTCTAGAATGTTTGTGTATAAAACATTCATCTAGTACATGAAGGACCTTTTCCCGTAGACTACTTCTACAGATAATCGCAATGAAACTGCTCCTATGTGTATTACCAACATGAGGAGTATGTGTAAGAGGGCAGCACATGTTTAATATGTAGTTATATGCCTTTGGATATGAAATATTAATATAGTTGTCCATAGAAACTTTTGCAGTTAACTTCTTCTACAGTTTTCACCTAATATTCTATATAATAAATACACAGATAAATTAGGAATGAAAATGGTACCATCTATACTATTTTTAACCCAGTTGTGTTAAGGAGAACACCTTTTGGGCATAATATTGCTCTGCCTGTGGCACTCCTGTTACAAGAAATGACAAACGTTTTATCACATCTACTGTTTCTGTTATGAAATCATTCTATTAAAGCCTGTTATAAAATAAGATTGTAACACAATTTTGCAATGCAAAACTTAGAGGAAGATCTTTTGTAAATTTCAAGTAACTGCAGCTACAGTTGATGTGAAACGATTCAGTTTAATCTAGTATATGCACCTATTATTTTTCTATAATTGTATGTATTAAACATGTTTAGGTCATTTGCGCAACAAAAACACTTTTAGGTCTTTTCAGGTGCAGTACATATATTAGGCCAAAACAGTTACCATGTCACCTACGGTCATACAGTCCTAAAGTTTGAGACAAAACAACCATAGACGAGAGCAGCTACCTCAAAATGCAGAATGACAGATTTATATTTTATAGCTATAATAATATTACTGTTGGAACTACATTAGATTACAATTTGTATTGTGCGTAGAAACATATCTTCTGTCATAGCCTTTGTTACATACCAGTACTCACTATATTAAACGATAATTCTATGTAATATGTATAACCTTATCTCATATCACACTTGAAAATATAGCAGGAAAAAAGTCAAGAAGAACATTTATCTGTTTATCTATTTATTCATTTATTTATTTATTTACATTTGTTTGATAAATAAAGAATAAAAATACTCAAAATTTGAACAAACACCAAAATATAAGTTGTGAAAACTTTTGGCGACAAGATGTTTTTATAGAAAAAAAAGATTTGGTATGTTTTTAATGGTAGCTTGTTTAGGAGGCTGGAACTTTTTGTTCATTTCTCTAAATATAGGATTTATTTGTTTTAAGATTATAATTTTGTTGTTGTTGAGGTTGTAAAGAGAAAGTTAGTGCAAAAATAGCAATCTTTTGCATTTTATACTCTGCAGTTATAGTTCACCATTGCTTTGTATTTAGGCTTTGATTATTTCTCAGTTAATTGAATGTGTTTTGATTTCATAGCAGAACTTAGTTTTGCAAAATCAGAAATCTTCCATGCATTGTTCTCCACACAATCTTTACAGTTTTCAAATCATTTTCAATTTGTGCCTTTACTATTGGAGATAATTAAAACAAATTCAGTATTTCTGCCCACTCTATTTCTGTCATTAACATGTGTATGGTGAAATGAAGCTGATTGAGTGGGGGTGAAAGCTAGGGTAATGTTTTCTTAGATGGCTACTGCAGGATTTACTGTCTGTGTTCATTTTATTATTTATTTGTTGTTATTCTATGAATCATGAACATGACTGTCTTTACTCAACTGATATAAGAGATATACTCAAGTTGGTTAGAGACATATTTTCAAAGTATTTTCCAGCATTTAAGCACATGATATTAAATACTAAAACAATAGCACCTTAGCAAAAAATTTCCTTGTTGAATTTTTTTTATGCCCATGAAAGGAGGCATAAAGTATTGAACTGTCCATCCATCAGTCCATCCGTCCGTCAGTCGGTCCGAAAACTTTAATATTGGCAGTAACTTTCTTATTAGTAAGTGGATTTACTTCATACTTGGACACAACGCCCCTTTGGACAAGACCTTTCCACTGACCTATATTTGTTTGACCTTGACCCCTGAATGACCTTTATCTTGAAGATCCAATTGTCCAAAAACTTTAGCATTGTCCATAACTTCCTTATTAGTAAGTAAATTTACTTCATACTTGGACACCTTTACCTTAAGATCCAGTTGTCAAAAAACTTGAACATTGCCAATAACTTCTTTATTATTAAGTGGATTAACTTCATACTTGGACACAACACCCCTTTGGACAAGGCCTTCCCACCTACCTGTATTTGTTTGACCTTGACCCACGAATGACCTTTACCTTGAAGATCCAATTGTCCAAAAACGTTAACATTGCCCATAACTTCCTTAATAGTGGATTTACTTCATACTTGGACACAGCACCCCTTTGGACAAGACCTTTCCACTGACCTTTCATTATGTGAACTTGACCCCTGAATATCCAATTGCACAAAAACTAATATTTGGCCATAATTTCTGTATTAGTAAGTGAAATTACTTCATACTTATACACAACACCCCTTTAGACAAGGCCTTTCCACTGACCTATATTTATTTGACCTTGACCCCTGAATGATCTTTACCTTGAAGATCCAATTGTCCAAAAACTTTAACATTGCCCACAACTTCTTTATTATGCCCCCACTTCAAAGAAGAGGGGGTATATTGCTTTGCAATTGTCTGTCTGTCGGTCGGTCCGTCGGTCCTTAGACCGAATGGTTTCCGACCAATAACTAAAGAATCCTTAGGCCTAGGAACTTCAAACTTAGTAGGATGATTGTCCATCACCAGTAGATTACCCCTATTGATTTTGGGGTCAAGGGGTCAAAGGTCAAGGTCACATTGACCTTGTAGGTAGAAACCGTTTCCGACCAATAACTAAAGAACGCTTAGGCCTAGAAACTTCAAACTTGGTAGGATGATTGTCCATCACTAGTAGATGACCCCTATTGATTTTGGGGTCAAGGGGTCAAAGGTCAAGCTCACAGGGACCTTCATCCTAAAAACGGTTTCCGATCAATAACTAGAGAACGCTTTGACCTAGGTTCACCAAACTTGGTATGCTGGTTGGTCATCACCAGTAGATGACCCCTATTGATTTTGAGGTCATTAGGTCAAAGGTCAAGCTCACAGGGACCTTCATCCTAAAAACGGTTTCCGATCAATAACTAGAGAACGCTTTGACCTAGGTTCACCAAACTTGGTATGCTGGTTGGTCATTACTAGTAGATGATCCCTATTGACTTTGAGGTCATTAGGTCAAAGGTCAAGATCACAGAGACTTTCATCCTTAAAACGGTTTACGATCAATAACTAGAGAATGCTTTGACCTAGGTTCACCAAACTTGGTATGCTGGTTGATCATCACCAGTAGATGACCCCTATTGATTTTGAGGTCATTAGGTCAAAGGTCAAGCTCACAGGGACTTCCATCCTAAAAACGGTTTTCGATCAATAACTAGAGAACACTTTCACCTAAGTTCACCAAACTTGGTATACTGGTTGGTCATCACCAGTAGATGACCCCTATTGACTTTGAGGTCATTAGGTCAAAGGTCAAGATC
Source organism: Cyclina sinensis (assembly GCA_012932295.1). Classification (NCBI taxonomy): domain Eukaryota; kingdom Metazoa; phylum Mollusca; class Bivalvia; order Venerida; family Veneridae; genus Cyclina; species Cyclina sinensis. Next base: position 46,498,890 of record JAAONU010000001.1, on the reverse strand, counting down.
ACAGAGACTTTCATCTTAAAAACGGTTTCCGATCAATAACTAGAGAACGCTTAGGCCTAGAAACTTCAAACTTGGTAGGATGATTGTCCATCACCAGCAGATGACCCCTATTGATTTTGGGGTCAAGGGGTCAAAGGTCAAGGTCACATTGACCTTGTAGGTAAAAAACGGTTTCCAATCAATAACTTGACAACCCATGCGCCGTTGACCCTCAAACTTCATATCTGCATTTGTCTTGGCCAGTAGATGACCCCTATTGATTTTGGGGTCAAAGGTCAAGGTCACATGTATTTCAAATTAATTCAGACCAATAACTTGGCCACCAAATGGCGTCGGGTTTTGTGGACTGTGAATCTTACATTTTAGATAACATGTATATTTGGTCACTAGGTCAAAAGTCAGTCACAATAATCTGGCCACATGACTAATTGGCTGCCGATAGGGGGCATACATGTTTTACAAACATATCTTGTTAATAAGTGGATTTACTTCATACTTGGACACAACACCCTTTTGGACAAGGCCTTTCCACTGACCTATATTTATATGACCTTGACTCCTGAATGACCTTCGCCTTGAAGATCCAATTGTCCAAAAACTTTAACATTACCCATAACTTCCTTATTAGTAAGTGAATAACTTCATACTTGGACACAAGCCCCTTTGGACATGACCTTCCCACTGACTTATATTTATTTGACCTTGACTTCTGAATGACTGGTTCTCAGCTAAAAGGTCAAAGCACCACTTTCCAGGGCATTGTCATCTTACAGTGACAGTTCTTGTTGTATGATTGTTTTAGAGTCTAAAATATAGACCAGAGTTGTATCACAATTCATTCATTTAACATTTCTTATGGTATCAGCCAGAGAAAAAAACGGTATTTTTGTCAAATAATAACCGTAGAAAGGTTTCAAAGTTTTTATCTGCAGGTTATATGAAAGGACTGCCATTTATCAATAAATATTTTCACATATTTTTGTCAGCTGATTAGGACTTAAATAATTTTACTCTCAGTACCAGTAAGAAATACCACTATTGTTTTGAAAATAATTTTGACAGTTTCATTGTGCCAGTAATTGAGACTTACTGCATTGAGAGAACAATTCATTTTTTATATCATGTATTGATTTATTATTCTTTAACTTATGTATATGTATACTCAAGTCACAATAATTTTACAATTATATAACTATGTGGAAGGGTAAAAAAGAATGATGATTGTGTAGTTTGTATGTTTTCCATTTCAAGATACACTAAGCTCAACTTACAAAGATATTATTGGTAACATTTTAGGCTTGTGAAGATAATGTGATCAGGGTTAGGACAGAAGCCTGTTTATTCTTTATGCTGAAACTCAACATAGAAAATATCACCTACTGGTTGAAATGGGCAAAGTCATACAAAATGCTAAAAGCTGGCACAACTGAGAGTGCATATTTGGATCAATAAATAGAAGTATTGTAGTATTGAAAAAAAGCATGTTTAAAGGTCAGGGGACACATTTTTTGAACCTCTAAATATTTGTATGAGAAAAAAATATATATCTAAGACAGTTTTAGGTGTTGTGAAAGAAACAGCCGATTATCAAATACACAATTTTTTCTCAACAAAAGCAATATTTTCATAATTCTGCAATAAAACTTTAAAGCGACTGACTCACAGACGATGATAAAAAGAAAATGTTTATACATCTTGAAATTCTTGCTGTAATCGTGAAGAACATATTTAAACTCTTGACTCAGTTTTTGTGATAGAAAAACATCAAAATATAAAGTTTTGCACACTTTTATCGGTAAAACATTTTCTAGATACTTTAGTTATCATTAACATTAATTTTGAGGCAATCTAATAACTAGATACCGTGGCTCAGTGGTCTAAGTCGTTGCTCTATATTTTACTGACCGAAAGGTCGTGGGTTCGAATCCTGGTAAAGTCAAAACTTTTTTTTTCAGTTTTCATGGTGTATAGAAGCATAATATTATATTTTTTTCCATAGTATATTAAATCCTCTTAAATTTGAAAGAATAAAAACTTTCAGCAAAATTTTGTGAGTCAGTCGCTTTAAAGATGTTATATTAAACAAATGTAAATTAAAGTTTGTTAATTTCTTACTTAGGGTTTATCTTTCAAGTTATGACTTGTTTACTCCATGGTGCTATGAATGTGTTATATTAGTTGGAGTTGTAAGTTAAAGTTGTGGTACATTTATCTTTTGAAGATATGTTATGAAATAGTGATTGTACATAGAAGAAATGTGTTCTCTTAGGCCAAATGTTCCTTGTATTACTCTGTTTTAGTACCTTCTTCTCCACTATATTGAAAAAGAATTAAATCCAGATATAGGGCCTGTAAGAGTATTTTATTTAATAATTTCGTTAGCAGCATTCTCTTTAAAGAGTCATATTTTAACTATGATTTTTATTATTATTTTACCTCACAAAAAATTGCCAAAAAGATTTTCTAGTTCATCATAGTTAATTTGTTTACATTTTCAGTAAATGAATATTGATTGTGATGAAAAGCAGCATTAAAACTATTTTGTCATATTTTTAGTGTTTTTCATTGTCATGTTACATTGTACATTACTTGGCAGTGTCTACAGGAGTACATTGTACCTCTGCCTTGATCCTTGAGGTTAAACACAGTCCCTTACTTATCATTTAGATACGGTGTTAGTATTTATGATATTAAGAGGAGCATTGGTCAAGGGGGTAGTGCACCAGACTCACTGTATGAAGATTGCTGGTTCAAATTCCATCAGGGGGTGAGATTCTTCAGTGATGCATTCTACATTTCTGGCACAAGTACTGGTTTGAATCCAGAGGCAGCCATCTAAGTGAAATTAACCTAAATTGCAAGAACTTGTTCCCCAGTGTAGGTAAAATGAACTAGATCTATCTCTGAATGTGATTAATACCCCACAATACTGCCTTGTCGGGAGAAAAGAGTAGAATTCAAGTAAGAATAAAATAAGCAAGATAGAATCATAGGTCTTGTATTCCTCACAAAATTTTATTTTTTTTAATATAAAAAAAACTTGGTGTTACACACCAATATCATGCGGGCAACAGTTGTGCCAAATCATTTTCAAAATCTCTTGATGCATGATTCAGTCACAGTGGACAGAAAGTAGGGGCAACCTCTGAGTGTGACCTTGAGCTTTGAAGTACACAGTTAAGAGTTGTACACAACACATGGTCTCTATGTGGTTAACATTTGTGCAACCTTGATAATTCACAAGGTGACTCCAGTATCCCTCCCCCCATCCCAAACTTTGTTTTGTGGGGGTATGACAGAGTTATGGAATGGACATGAAAAACTTTTTAAACAGACCCAACTTTTGTATCTTTGACCTCTGAGTGTGACCTTGACCTTGGAGGTACAGACCTGGGCCTTGAGCAGGACACGTCCCCTCACATTGGTTAGCCATTCTGCTAAGTATTTCCAAAATCCATCCATAAATGACAGAGTTATGGAACGGACAAGGAAAGGCCCAACTTTTTTACTTTTCTTCAAAGTATGACCTAGACCTTCGAGGTATGGGTCTGGATCATTAGCAGGACACATCCCGTCATGTTTGTGAACATTTCTGCCAATTATTAATAAAAAATCCTTCCATGAATGACAGAGAAACAGACAATTTATATTCAAATGCATGCACACACTCATGGACAAAGTGATTCCAGTACATCCCTAAGAAATAACATGAATATCTTATCTTCAACAGAGCTGTCAAACTGATACCAAAGTATTGAGGAAATTTCAGCCCTAGTCCAAACAGAATGCTTAAAGCCTTTACTACAAGCAACTGTCACAAATCTCATATCAGGTTTATAGGTATTCAACACTCACTTTTGTTGGTTAAGCAACTAAATTCCAAAAGCGAAAAAAATGACAAGGTCATGTATTTCCTGACAATTGAAAGGAAACCTCCCTGCCTAATTGGTACCAAGAACCATATAGAAAACAACATTCATCCAAGAGCTAACAGAAAGGTTGCCACAATCTCAAGAGAATGTTGTCCATTTGCTAGCATTTCTGTTGATTAAACAAGACTACATCCTCGAACACAATCAGCATCCTGACATGTTGTTTTTATTATTTATATTTTCATCTGAAACTTCAAAATTACAGTCTTCAAATCACTTAAACTCTCCCTAATGGATGGTTACTGAATAATGCCCCACCAACGACCATTACCATTTATTTGAGAAAGTTCTTATGGAGAATGGAAGCCTAGTGCTGGGTCTTCCTAGGAACAATGGCCATGTAAATTGCCCATCCAAAATGAATTAGACTGTTTAAGGGTGTTTAACTCAGTTAAACCAATCATACTCTTTTAAAGACAATGTCTCTTCAGGTCGATTGTTTTCAATTATAATCTCAGGCACAGAGTAGAAGTTGATAGTTACATTTACATGTATTCAACATTTTTTTTCTAAGTTGTACATTAAACCTCTGTAATGAAACCTTCATGATCAGGGGAATGTTGTATATAGGAATCACTTTGTTTAAAGAAATATATCAGAGAAAATAAAGTATATAAGCCCCAACCTTACTGAAATTCTTGAGTGGACTTGTCAACCCTTCAAACTGAACAGACTTCTCTCATAATTCATTTATTGGCAAAAAATGATTGCCAACAAGTAACTGCATATGAGCTAGTAAGGACTTGAAAAGAAGAAAGAAAGACTCTTCAGATTCAAAATACATGTATATCATTTTATTCATACTTAACAAACTAAGCATAGAATTTCAAGAAAATCACTATGTGAAGAAGACTCAATCATAATGTGTACCTACATCGTAAATAGTAAGTAAACAAAAAATATGTAAAAATAGATATGTAATGCCAAAACTAATGATAAGAAAGAGAGAATAAATGATGCCAGTGACTGTACAATACCAGTACACTGCATAGCACAGAATACACTCGTTTTCAACCTGAAACTTACTGGATTTCTTTCCTTTCTGTTCTGCTGATATACACTATTCATCTGGAAATGACCAACAAAATCGCACTGTCTCATTGAACATAAATATGAAAAGAGAATATACAGGTGGTAATTTTTAACAGATGTCAATGACTTAAAATGACATAAATTCTACATGTTATTTTCAGATTGTGAAACACAAACACAAAGATCCATTAACAAACAATTAGAGCAAAATTCACACCATTAAGGCACAGAACACAACATACAACCTGACCATTACCTCATCTTCTATAAATAACAGACCAATCATGAAAGTCTTTCTATCAATGGAAATAACTTACCTTTTAAAAATAGCTACATTATATGACAAAGCAACCTGAAGAGATTCAAGATAATGAACCAAATTTACATCAGATATGTTTTATATATAAATACGAAATGATTAAAGCACAAATGGAAACTGGACGGATCTGTTAAAAGAATAAGATGTACATAAAATATTCACAAAAATGTCATAAACAAAGTGAACAGTACGACGTTGACATGTCCACTTGCACCATGATTTAATCTTCCTTTACTTATACATTCAATGACTCACATTAATTAACCAATGTAATTCCATTAACAATACTTAAACAGTTTATACTACAGTAAACAATTTTTAATTCATCCTAAAATTTTCATCTGGTCCTTTTAATGGAAAAATAAAACATGGTTTTCACAAGCAGTAAACAGCAAGTTTAATAAAATATCCATTCCACGTACAGCACTTTCTCTCAGCCTCAATATACACAATTTGCATCACTTATGAACCATTTCTGTAAAAATCACAATTACAAATGGAATGCTAATAACGGTTATATCACAGCATACCATGGCATTTTGAACGCAATTATATAGTGATCTAATAACCTATATTGAATTCATCAACCTAATTAAGGTCTGACCTTGTATTTCTGTAAAAAAGCAATGGAAAATCAAGAAATCAGAACCAAGAAAAATATGTATCGAGATGGTAACACTTTGTTATGACAAACGATATATGTCTTCTTTTACATTAATGTAATACTACAAAGGAAAATCAGTTCACCACAAAAAATGAAGCAGATCTACATTTTTTCTAGGAGTGTGGTGATGTTATATTCATCAAAATTAAGACAGGCAACACAATTTTATCTTCAGCTTGGCCGACTAGACATAACTGAGACACATTAAGTGTATGTTCATTCTACTAATTACCCTTTAAATGTTTATAAAGGAGGTGCCAGGGCAGACCAACTTCAACCTGAGGCAAAGATTTTTTCACATGATACTGTCATTAAAAAAGATGAGTTTTTTATTTTTTTTAGTAGTTGCTGTCACATCATCAGGCTTAATTCAATACTTATGAATTTTGTATCCACACTGAAAAGCCAATGCAGAAACACCAGTAAATTTCTCAAAATGACAAATCAATTAAGGCATACAGAGGCACAAGATTTTTTACCTTGAATAAAATAGGACAGTAATTCTGTAAATAGTTATTCCAAACTTGACTCGAATAAACAAAACTTGCCCTGCCAAACAAATTATACTACAAGAGTACGGAATCTACACGTCACAGAATTATTTGTTGTGTACCACATGTCTTTTTTTCACTTGCAAATTAAAAGAAGTCAGCCATCTAAATGCATTATCAAAACCAAGGATGCAATATGGAACCTTACTTAACAGATGGAATAAACTAAATAATAATAATAATGGCAAAAAAAAGTGAATGTGCTCATTCAAAAGATCTTTCACTGAGAAATATAACAATTCTTATCTTTCCAAAGACAAAATCTTTACTCAACAGTTAGGCTTAAATCAAACAGCACAGATTTAAAAATGAAATTCTTTTGCAAATTTAAGATTAAGAAAATGGCATATCAGTCATTCTTGATTCCTTGAAGAGCTCCTGAAGAACTGGAGATTTTAGGAACACCTGTATATCTGTTAACTGATTTCATATTTATCACAGTCTTGATTTAAGACAAGGGGGATAAAGTTATTTTCTGTTGTATCAAATATCATCATTATACATGGGAACTTCTTCCTCGACAATTTCCCCCTCCTCGTCTTCATGTCCTGCAGACCTGTACCCATTCATCTGGCTGGTGTTTATTGTATCACTTAGAGGTATGTCTAGTGCCTGGTGCACTGCTTGAATTGTTCGCATGTTCACATAGTAACTCATGTTCACCCCAGATATTCTACCCTTCATTTCTTCCATTGCATTGTATGCCTGTAATTAGGAATAGATTGATCTGCATATAAGAATTAAGTTATTACCATTAAAGACATTAGGAATAGATTGATCTGCATATAAGAATTAAGTTATTACCATTAAAGACATTACTGCTTTTGTAGATATACACTTTTACGTATAGGCTTTGATGCTTTAGCTAATCAATTCTTTTATAGAGAAAGTAACACAGATAAGGCAAAAAATAATACTACCTCAAGGCACTGAAAATTACAATGCCTGAATAAAAGTTTTTGCACTTGCTACTGAAATCTCAAGACAAACAAGAACCATTTTATTGTAAGTTCTCAACCACTGAAAACTGGCTGAGTGATCTATAAACAGGACACTACTTACTGCCTTCCAGCGTTCCTTCCTTGCATAATGCTCAATGATAAAGCCAAAAACATCACCAATTCTAACAGCACTGTCAAGGTCCGGTTCCTCAAGTAGAACTTGGCACTGTTTAACAGCCTCTTCAGAATCCTCCTCATACACCCTACAGGAGAAGTAACATACTTAGCAAACAATATTTTCTATAAATGATAAGTAAACAACAATCAAATCTCTGATTATCTACCTTCATAAACTGTAGATAAGGCTTAAAGATCCCAACAATTTACAGAATCAGTTACAGACGGGACAAGATTAATCAGTACACATATATATAATTCCTTCAATGACTATTATAATACAAAAACTGTTATATAACTGCATAAACTTTCTGCTGTTTAAATTATAGCTTATTTCTCATTCATTTTTTGTGACATAGCTTTTTTCAAGACAAATAGTAACAGGGATATTTCGATAATCATACACATAAGCCAGTATTCAAATTCTATGCATAATAAAATAATAAAAATACTGGTAGAGAAGACATGTACATGTGTACAAACAAGATATCAGAAGTACAACTCACCTTCTAGCTGTGACAAACTTCTTTATCAATGTGATCTTGTTTTTCAGCTGACCCAACCTCTCTTCTTGTAACCCTTCATCTGCCATCTTTGCCTTACTTAGACATTTAAATGCCTCTCCGAGAGCCCCAAGAGCTTTGTCGTAATTCTGATACTCGTCAATCTCAACCTGGGCACAGGCATCGTAAAATGAAGCAAGAGCATCAAGGGCACGACCTTTTGTGTAGAAACCGATGATATTTTTCATGACCTCTGGATCTTTTCTCCAATCCAAGGACTGTAAGTAGTTGGCTGCCATCACATAGATTTCCTTCTGCCTGGACACTCCAGCAAAGAAAATGATCTTCTCTGTGTCGCCTGACTTCAGCAAAGCTTTCATGGCCTGGAATATACATTAAACATGAACACTAAAACTTGTATCTGGTAAAAGGATTCTTTTATTTGCTATTTCTGAAATTTCACTACCATATCATATTCATCTGATACTATCTTGTACAGAGAGAAGGATAATCCTTTATCTGTCAGGCAAAGAGAAAAATAACTTAATTATTAACCTGAGAATCAAATTCACTGTAGTTCACCAATACTGACTGGACATTTATGTTGGTAATTTCTTATACCCTTTTTTTTCTTTTTTTTTACAACATGCTGATCTCTGTAAGAACAAGTTTCTAAGATATATTATTAAAGACTGTGAACCTAAGATCTAAAATAATACAAATATCGAATATCTTTCTAGAAAGACAGCCTATTTTGCCATGACTGAATTCACAATGAAATACTCTTGAAAATCCATTAAAATGTTTTAAAAGTAAATATTTAACTGAACACGTACTTTCATCTTATTGCCAGCTTGTGTAAATTTCTTTGTGGCTAGATGATACTGTCCCTGGTGCATGCACACTTCTGCTATAGCTTCTAGTATCTTCACCCTCTCCATCGTGTCTCCACCTAGCTCCTCTTTGGTAGGGGTCAACTTCTCAGCTAGATCTTCTGTTACCTCCACATGCTGGTCCATACAGATCTTTAGAGCCTCCCAGTACTGAAAAAGAACAGATTCATCAATGATTACTAATAACAGTTCTTGAAATGCATCCATCTTTCAATCTAGTCAAATGTTCATTCAGATAGTTCCGGTTTCACACTTTTTCCAGATAAGCGTTCAGGAATAAAAAAAGATTCATCATAGTTTTGGTAAACATATTTTCACTGAAGAGGAACAGAGGGTGTGTTATTCTGTTCTGCCTCTCATTAGATTAACCTGAATTTCAGTGAATACTCTTGATGTAAAAAAGTCAAAAAGTTGACATCCTTTCAATGCCCATTGAAAGATCTTCCAAATATATGTTTTAACCTTACTCTAAATACAGTATTTGATTTTATATCTGCAGTAATTCAGTTTTCAAACCAAACACATTCCTGTGTTCAAAACAATTCAAAGGAAGAGGAAGAATCTTGAAGAAATAAATCAATAATTTAAGTGTTTACCTTTTTGCCTATGCCAAGAAGATCCACAGCTTTGTCATACTGTCCATTCTCTAGGAAGAAGTCAGCACATCTCTGTAACAACTCAGGGTCTGCTCTCTCATCAAGGTCACCAGAGATCATCTGTAAGGCACCAAACTGTTTCGCTCTGAATGACAGGTCCAGGGCACGTGAGAAATTGCCAGCCTGGAAATGGAATAAAGCTTTATTTTAAGTAACCTAAAATTAATCCATAAGATTCATATGAACCCTGTCAAACCAAGTGATATGAAGATCTACTGTATTACTGTAAAGTTGTCTTGTAGGTGTTGTCCAACAAATTTCCCAGATAGGTGTTTTATCTATCAGTTCATTTTACACCAGTTTTCACTTTCTTAACGCTCCTTTACTCTTTTACTTCCTTGAAAGTGATAATACAAGATACACTATTATGTTTGCTAAAATTTCCTGAGATTGCTCAGGAAAAAAAATCTATCACTCTGCCATGACTATTTAAAATATCGTTAATCTACATTTTTATAATCTGCTCAAGTCCATCAAGTATTTCAGTGACTGATAAACATGCCCTGGGGGTACAACATGGCAACTGTTAAACATTACCTAGCGGTACAACATGACAGTGGGTAAACATTACCTTGCGGTAAAACATAGTAATTGATAAACATTACCTTTTCGGGACATGATAGCTGATAAACATAACCTTTTGTTAAATGACAGCTATTAAACATTACCTTGTGGTACAACATGACAGCCTTATCCTGTTGTCCAGGTTTGTCTTCATAGTAGCGTGCAGCTTCCATCATGTCTTCAGGACGTCCCATAAGTGCCAGGTTCATCATCTGATCTTCATAGCTATGCTCCTGTGTGTACAAAGGGAACAATTTAAACTAAAGCTTGTCACAGAAGTGACCAATACTCCCACACTCCACTTGGTCACAGGACTGAAGGCTTTGTAAGTAAATCTGTAAAATTCTTTGATGGCAGTAGAGTAAACAAACATGCTTATGATGCTATTTTTTGAGACGGTACGATGTTAAAGGAAGACAGAAAATAGTAAGAAGGGAAATAACCAGGAAGATGACATATATCTGGTTAGAAATTAAAATCCTTCCATGCATGGAGAATTAGAGCCCAGGAAAGGCCTATTATCAATATTTTTTACCTTTGAACAGTAACTGTGAACTTGACTTCTGAGTTATGAACCTGGATCTTACACATGACACACTGTCTCATCAAGGTGAACAAATATTCCACGGTATTTTAAAATACTTCCATGCATGGAGAAGTAATGGACAAAAGAATGGACATCAAGGTGAATCCAATGTGTGTGTGTGGGGGGTGGGGTGTATAAATAATTCATATCATTCGTATAAATAACGCATGTCAGATTTGACATTTGTTTTCTATTTTTACATCCAAGCAATGCTCTCAGTTAAGCATATCTTAGTGAGCAGTTAACTGAACTATGGTTCTTCCGCAGTGACAAAGCTCAATTTATATTACCTGTAACATTCAACTTCCTCACTAACAGGTAAAGTTTGGGGCCACTACTCAACTTAGTGAGAGATCACAGTGGCATACAACTGTCTGTAATTTAAGTAACTCCATGTAAGCAGTCTTTTATCATAAAATTATCTAATCTGGTTTATCACAGTAGAGTACAGCTAACTAAAAAATTTTAAAACCCAAATGTTATGGAAAAAGGTCTTTCTTCTTTTGTCATCATTCAAACTTCCTGTTTTGAATCATATAAAATTAATGCACAAGCTAAAGGTACAAACCTTGCATAATCTGATGGCATTTCCATAAGCCTCTGCTCTTTGGAAGAAATGTATGGCCTCTTTAATCCTGTCTTGGTTCTCCAACTGTCTTGCTAGGTGGTAACAACCTGCCTTATCTCCAGTCTCATTACAAATCTCAGATGCCTAATAAGAGGTAAGAAAATTCTTGGTATTTTATGATTAATATGCAACTTGATGAAAATTTTTAATATCTACATTCACATCTATTTCAAGGCAAAGTTAATCTTAAATTTACTGTTTTTCCTCAATATTAAACAATCATAATACTACTTACTACCTAAGATCTCAATAAAGGTCTATTTATAAAACCTGATTAATTTCTTGATATGATGTTACATCATTAAAAATATAACAACTATACCACTATATAAATCAAGAACCTCATTACCTTGTCCATATTTCCACAGTAACAGTAGACCCTGACAAGAGAGAGATAGTCCTGGGCCATCTCATAGAACTGTAAGGCAGTATCCATCTCTCCGAGACTCTCCATGTACTGTGCCCACCACTTATGTAATGACCTGCAGAATAATAACATAACCATTAACCAAGGTACAGCACTACTAGAGTAACAGCTGTACTGAACACCAAACACTCATGTTACACCTTTACACTACAGCCTATGCACATTGACAGAAATGATAGATTGTGTATGCAATTTTCTGCAACTAAACTGCTGACAACACAAATACTTTTCATTAAAACATTAATCTTCCTGCTAGAAAAAGATGTGCTAATCCTGTAATTTCTCAGTAACACGTTGTTAAGCTTTGACATCTATTGTCACTGTCAGTTTAAGCAGATAAGTGATGACAAGTGTGTAACTACATGTATCTGTATCACCCCAGTTGATTTTTATAACTTGAAAGCACACATAGTCTAAGTTTTCTTATAGCTCATTTCACTGCCCAGTGGACCTCTGTTCCATCCCCTTTGAATATTTTTATCATCAAAAAAATGCTTTGAAAGAAACAACAGAAATCGCACAAGTCAAGACAGAAGATGTAAATAAAAGTGATATTAAGTGACTTACTTATCCTTATGTTTCAGTATATACTGTTCTAAAGCATCTGGTTCATCAAACAGCATCCTTGGTACTTCAAACCTGTGGGTATCTGACTTCTCATAACTGAAATATTACAATTTTCACTCACGTAACTGTAATTCTATAATTTTCATTCTCATAACAAAACTATAATAATGTATATTCTCACTGAAATGATAAATTATCAACCTCATAGCTGAAAAACACAATTTATGTTCTCACTACTGCAAAGTAACAATTTTCATTAGTACAAATTCAGAAATGCTTACATTGGAGTGGCCTAAATGAAACAAAATGGTTTTCATCCTCAAAACTGAAAATTAACAATTTATGTTATCACAGTGAAAAGTAACTATTTTCATTAGCATAATCGGGATATATTTACTTAGGGATGGCCTCTGTTAATTCTCCATTTGCCTCGAGATGTTTAGCGTAGTTGTAGTATGTAGTACGCAAATGTATCCTGTCATACATCTCAGCTGTCTCCATTGCCTGAAAAAGGAAAAACAAGAAATGCCTCACAGACACGAATGCCCCGGAATTGCAATGGTTACAGTCATGGTAGCTTACAACTTACACCTTTATCATTTGTTCCAAAATTTGTTGCAGCCTGTGAACTGAACAAATTATGCATACGTCCATGGTTAAGACTATTATATGTCCTTTGCCTATATGTATGGCTGTAAGAGGAGCTGCGCACAAAAGATGGGATTGACAGACAGAATAACGGATGGACAGTGCGACTACTATATACCACCCTTTGGGGGGGCGTAATAATAAAGATCAGCCAGTAGTGTTTGCCTTGGTTGCATCTGAACATACAAAAAACAACTTTCTTTTCACATTCCATGAAAATACATGCAAGCAGCATGTTGGTTTTTCTATTTCTTCCAGTCAGGTCATCAGAAAGGAATACCATCTATGCATCCATTTAATCTTTACAATGTAGTCTTACAAAAAGTTAAGAGAAAAGCTATGAAGAGAAAACCAAAGTTATCAAAATAATCACCTGTTGAGCTGTTGTGATATATTATTTGTAAAAACACCAAAGTTGTTTTAACATCAAAAATCAAGAATTAGATTCAGCATGTTGAAATACTTGGTAGGTTTGAATAATCTCTGTAAGGGACTAGGGATGCTTGCATCATTCTGTAATGTAACTGAAGACCAGACTAACCTTTCCCCACTGGCCTGCATTTTGGTAGTATTCATTTAGCAAATCATATCTTTTACAATTCCTCAGCAGTCTCTCAGCATCTTCCTGTTGAGATAATAGACTGGTGTCATTTAATTCCATTAATATCGATGTATCAAAAACTTAAGGGCATCCATTTCAAGATTTCAAATTATGAAATTACTTTTCTTTAAACACAAAGTTTCTGTCTGCAAAGCTCTTAAAAACTTATAATTTAACACATTTTACGATCAAGGCAAAGGTGATCTTTCTGTAACATGTTTACAACCATGACATATAATATCTATAGTCTGAAAACCATATAACAAAATTATGAGGCACTATGAAAACATTCTTTGATACCTTTGGAATTTGTATGCAATGATACAAATCATGCAATTCTATGAAATAACGACACAATGATATGAAAAATCACAAATTGTTACTTTTAACTACCATCAGTGTAATCTGACAATTTTCTACAGAAATACTTTTCTGTTACAATTTTTGACAAAGCAACACTTACAAATAAGCCTAACTGCATGGCTAGAGTTGCCACTTTGGCATCTAGTTCAGGTTCTTTCAGAGACTCTCTCAGAGCTTTGGCCCCTCGTGCATGCCCCATATTACCCAGGCATACACTGGCAACATCCAGTCGCCGGGACTTCACACACATCTTAGCCATGTTCTCCCACACTGACTCACTGAAATACAAAGATATCTTCTAGTGATGTTTCTAATCAAAACTTTAGCGAATCCTTACACTGGATTTTTTTTTTAATTTGTGTTATATAATAAAATAAAAGACACATTATTTCCTTATATGGTACAACAAAACAAGGACATTGTACTTTTCTTTATTCATACTTACTTTAGAACATTCAGTATGACCAAAGCAACACAGTCACTGCCATGTTTAACGAAAGACCTTGTATTCCCATTTCTAATTTTTTAGGAGATGATTTAACACTGACCTTCTGGACTACCAATCATTCTACAAAGCTTTGAGGATATTCACTGACAAACCTTTTAATTAATTTGATTGCTTTAAAAGCTTCGTCCATGTTGCCGATGGTGAGATAGTAGCTGAAATTCAACATGGCCTCTCTAGTTTGTTTGTCACTCTTCTCTAAGCCGACAAAATCACGCATCGTTGATCGTGACACTAGTTTTGGGTACATCACAGTGGCTGTGTCAGGACGTACCAAGTGACTTGTCTCCTGGCTAGCATTCTCCTCCTCACTGGTTTCATTCTGCATGTAAAAAAATACTTGTTTAGCTGCACTTTCCTTCTTAATTTTTTTTCATTTTTGGACATTTTTATGCATTATCATCAGGATTAAATGTACCTTATATCCAAAACAAAATTCAAACTTCAATCATGTAATCAGGAAGACTGATAGCTGATAGATAATGCAAAACAAATACTTACAAAATGTATAAAATGAATTTCAGAAAGAGTATTTCCTTGTAAAAGTTTCAAATATGCTTATGTAAATAAGGATTAAAATACACTTCTGCATTGGTACACTATTTATCATATGTAAAACAATGAAAAATCATTTCTTCTACAACTTTATTCCTTGTCAAGAAAAAACTTATTATGTGTTTTGTATATGATGTGAATGCCTGTTCACCTTTCTGATGAAGTAGTGATAAGGCACCTCGATACCAAGTAGACAATTATAATCATCACTGAGAGGGAAGCTGTCCTGTATCAATATACCATTCTCTGGTGTACAGAACAATGATACTATCATCACCTCAACCTGCATGGTAATATATACAATACATGTTAACAGAAGCCATGAACTATTCCTACATGTATATAGCTGAATAAAAGGTTGGCCTCCTTTATAAATGAAACATCATTTGCAAAGACTACAAAAGGTTTAATCCAAGTTTTGGCTTTACTTTTCTCACCAAGAATGATACAGTATTTGAAAATTGCTCAGAAATCAAATGAACAATCAGCTCAGAATGTTCAAACTGGTGAGCTTAAGAAAATTAACTTTTTGTATATCTTGATATATTCAGTCACGGAAAACAATGAAAGGGAACTACAGAAACTGGCAACCAAATGAAGAAATTCAAAATATTACAGTAGCATTTTAAAAGTTGTGCAAGTTACCTACATGTTCATTGGCTCTACAAACAGTAAAATGTATTTCTGTTTAAAACTGAGAAAAGAGACCTAGAGACAGAGTTGCCAGGTATGTGATAATAAACAATTTCTTAGCTGAACATTGCTAAAAGCTTATACACATAACATTTTCTGCATGGAAAAACTCCAATCAATTCAAATAACTTACTGGTCCTTCGTCTATTTGTTTGGTTAAAGTAGCTTTCTTTTTCTCTTCTTTTATTTCAGTTTTTGGGAGGATACAAGCCTCACATACTACAAGTTTGGGGTCATGTGCATCCCAATGATGTGTGATGGGAAACCGGCCTGCAATATCTTTGGCTGCCTGGTCTTTACCCCTGCAAAATACAATATGACTACCTCATGAGACAAGATTTTAATTTTTTTGATCTTCATTTTTTATCACCAAGCCACTGAGGTAGAACTTATCTGAATGATATAAAAGATACATAATTTCTTCCTTAAACTTCCTTAACCAAATATGTGATCAAATTTTAACCACCTGAACAGAACATTCCCCACAGGCATGCACCTTTAAGGTCAAGATCAAAAGCAACATCTACAGCAGGGTCCTGAACCTTTATTTTAATGCAGGGGCAAATATTCTCACCAGATGAACTTTCAACATATATCAAACTTGAAAAAAAAAGAGCATTGATAAAATCTTTGCCATTATTTACCTGTCAGCATCACTCATCTCTATAGCACTATCTGTCTGCACACCGACCATCTGTTCCGGAGGGAAGTCATCCTGCTCTCCTTTACCCGTATCAAAATTAAAATATGACAATGAGTCTGTCTCAATGTCCCAGAAATATAACTTAGGGTCTGTCTGACTACTGCTTTGCTGGAAACAGAAGATTATCATATCAACTGGAAATTTCTTAACATTTCTTTGAAAGTAAAAAGAAATATCTTCTAGACACACAATCAAAATGGTCACCATCTTTAAAACTGATGAAATCTTACATTCTGAAAACACTTTAAACCAAGGAATTACTATTTCCTTTCACAATTTAAATTTTCAGTGTGTGAATTTCCCAGTTAAAAACAATCACTTGTAAAACTTAATGCATTAATTACATGTACAATTTTTTACATATAGTAATTACCGGTAATATGCTATCAACTTGTTAAATTAAACCTACCATTTTTATAGCAGCGCTAACTTTGGTTCCACTACAGTTGACCTTACAAGCAATAAGACTACCAAAGTCTGGAACCAGCTCATGTAAGTTCTTTGGATGACTGTGGGGCTTGGCTTCTCTGTTTTCATAAAACAATTTACAGAAATTTAACTAAAGGGTCTAGAGAATACAAAACAGTAAAACTGACTCTTTTTTCTTGATTATAACAATATAATATTTATGTAAGCTTAGCTCTGACAATATGGCTTGTTAGCAGGTTTTTTTTTGGTCTGAACCGAAAGAACAAAGTTGGATTCTTAGTGGAGTCAACATTGTTTCCCCAAGAATGTTTCACTAAACGTATAAAAAAAAAAGACATTTTGCCCTTGAATACTGTGTACTTTGACTACTTTCTATCTCCTGACATAACCATGTGAAACACAACTAAGAAAGTATTTATCTATGTCAAAATGTTCCAAAATATAATACTGAAAACTGCTGATTGACAGGAAGTCAAAGATCTCGAATGACAATAAGAACTAAAACACTAGTAATGATTACCTTCTAGACAAATCAAACACTTTCAGTATTCCAGTCTCTGTACCAATTAACAAGTATGTACCACAAACGTCCATGCACACTGGGTGACCCTCTACTTCACTGAAGTTTATCGACTGTTTAACTGTACCCTTTGAATAATAAAACAATATTTCTTAAATACTTGAATCAAACACTTTACTAGAGAAATATCAGTCTCTGTTTTATGAAATGAGTCAGAACAACTTACAACAAACTGTGCAAGAATGCTTTACAGCATGATTAAGTATAAATTCTTAACTGTATATCAAATTCTCAATAAGGACAAATAACTCTGCTATTACCAATAAAAAACTGTACTGACATAACAGAAGCATTACTGTTAAAAAGTGTTTAATAAAAAGAATAAGAACAACAGAGATTATTAACAATATTATCTCCCCTGAGCAGATGAGAATAGAAAGCTACGGTGCAAATTACCTAAAAAAGTACTGTTTTTAAAACATTCAAAAGTATTACAGTTAGAGTGAATGAAAATTCCTTTCATCTCACTATGTTTTATGTGGAGGAGCTATAATCCTAACTTTTATGGGACACCACCATGGATCCATGACTATTGTGTAAATCAGAAAAAGGGGACAAATTTCAAAAAGAAAAAAATCCCGGAAATAAACGAACAAAAACTATACTAACCTGGAATGTCCTGACTTGTACTTTCTGCATTTCTATACAATAGACATTTTGTTCATATATACATATGACCATGGAGTCTGTCGTGAAGCTACCAGATGCCTTTATGGTAGATTTATCCTCAGAATATTCATACAGTATCACACGCCTGCCATTCCAAACTGCTAAAGCATCCTGTGGAAGAAATGTGATACAATATTAATACATAACAATATTACTCTTGTATAATTTGATTATATTCAAATACTATTATCACATCATTCAGAATAAGGGCCACTCCAGTAAAACATATATCTCACAAACAGAAAGGCATTTTCAAAATGGACAAACGCCCTCAAGAAGTTCATTTGATGAGAAAAGACAGACCCAAAAAAAAAGAAAAAAAAACACTCCTGACTGAAAATAATCATTTCCCTTTCCTATGTGTGTTTTACTGAAATGGCTCTAAATGAGAATTTCAAATAAACAGATGGTTGTATATTCTGCATAAGTAGTCAATCAGACTATAGTTGTTCTATTTCTTTCATTCCAACCCTAATCTCCCTGTCTTTACATCATATTTCCCTGTAATTCGCACACACACACAAAAACAACTGCAGGCATAGTTTTTCCTACAAATTCATACTCTGAAAACTTGTTTCAAAACAATTATTTCACACTGATTGGCAAGTAAGTTCTTGCAACTAATATTAATCCAACTTGGTGTCCGTTTCCTGGATTCAAACCAGTACTCATACAGAGTGTGGAATGCAGCAAGTCTCTAGAGAATTTCCTCTGGATTCCAAGGCTGGCACTCTGAACACTTTAACAATTGTCCCTCCAATGCCATTAAAGTAATTAGGTCATACCTTTGTAGTATATATTCCTTTAACTTGTATATCTGTCTTCAGGTCATGATGTGTGCCATTGGAG
Organism: Cyclina sinensis; assembly: GCA_012932295.1. Taxonomy (NCBI): domain Eukaryota; kingdom Metazoa; phylum Mollusca; class Bivalvia; order Venerida; family Veneridae; genus Cyclina; species Cyclina sinensis. The sequence goes on along the minus strand of JAAONU010000001.1, from coordinate 46,479,855 downwards.
AACACCTCGATAGACAATGAACTAGGTCCAAACTGTACAACTGCAGTCTGAAATGGTGTAAACTTTTTTCACAGTATATCAATGACAGTTATAGATATAGAAGGAATGCTGGATACAGCAAAAAGGACAACTGAAAAAAGGTAAGTTGGGGTAAGAAAGGACAGTTTTATGCAGGACATCTATATACAGAAAGACAGTTGGATACAGAAAGACAGTTGGATAAAAAAAAGACTGTTGGGTATTGAAGGACAGTTTGATGTAGGACAGTTAAATATAGAAGGACTGCTGGATAAAGGACAGTTGGATACAGAAGGACAGTTAGATAAAGAAAGACTGTTGGGAATAGAAGGACAGTTGGATGCAGTTAAATACAGAAAAGATATATAGATAAAGAAGGACAGTTAAATATAGAAGGACTGCTGGATATAGAAGGACTGTTGAATATGGTAGGACAGTTGGATACAGAAGGACAGTTAGATAAAGAAAGACTGTTGGGAATAGAAGGACAGTTGGATGCAGTTAAATACAGAAAAGATATATAGATAAAGAAAGATAGTTAAATATAGAAGGACTGCTGGATATAGAAGGACTGCTGAATATAGAAGGACAGCTGGATATAGGACAGTTGGATACAAAAGGACAGTTAGATAAAGAAAGACTGTTGGGTATAGAAGGATAGCTGGATACAGAAAGACTGTTGGAGAAAGAAAGACTGCTGGATATAGATGCACTATTGGATATTGGACAGTTGGATAAAGGAGGACATGTGAATATAAGACTGCTGGATATAGGACAGTTAGATACAGAAGGACAATTGCCTATTGGACCACTGAATACAGAAAGACTGTTCGTTATAAAAGGACTGTTGGATACAGAAGAACAGTTAAATATGACGGTTGGATATAGGACAGTTGGATACAGGACTGTAGGATATAGGACTGTTGGATACAGAAGAACAGTTGGATACAGAAGGACTGCAGAATATAGCATGACCATTGGATACTGGCTGTGGATATAAGACTGTAGGATAATAGAAGGCCTGTTGGATACAGAGGGACTGTTGGATAAAGGACTGTGTTGGATATAGAAGGACTGTTAGAAAAAGGAAAGTTTGATATAGAAGAACTGTTGCATAGAAGGACCCTTGGATAAAGAAGGACTGTTTCATCTTCATGTATGTGTGACTTTCTACAGGACTGGGAAACACTAAGAAAAACATTATCAAGTGCCATACCATATTTTTTTAAAATTATGAAAATAAATTTAACACAATTTTAAAAAAAGTGATGTATTTCCATTGCATTTTACACTTTTATTTTTGAAGACTGTGGAGCCTTTTAAAAGACTTGTCTGATTTTGATAAATACTTTTAACTTGTAATAGTCCTGTTACATGTGGCTGCCCACCCTATATTAACCATTCCACAAACAGCTGAAACAACTTGTAGCAATATAAAACCAGCCAATCACAAACCTGGTCTCTGAAGTTAGCACTCATCACATGCTCATTCAACATGAACACATTGGCTATAGTGTTCACAGCAAGCAGGTCTTTTGTAGAACCCCACTGTAATAAACAGAGAATATTATCATTCAATACATTATCAAAAATGAATTACCATGTGCCTGTGATTATTGGACCAAAAGAAAAATAAACAGGCACAAAACAGAAAAAGCATTAAACACTGACCTTCTGACATAAAGAGACATTCAACGTTTTACATTCAAGTTAGTTAATGTTCTCTATTAGCCATGTCTTAAACCTTTTTTGAAGGCTACACAGTCTGAAACAACAGAATCAAAGCAAATCTGGAAGAAACAACATGTTTATTGAGGTAACAACACAAGACCCTTACCGCCACTTGAGCAACTGGTCCCTCTACTGTTGCAGGGGTCTGTAATTTCCACTTTTGTTCACCATCAACTTTCTTGTTACCAACAGGTGGTGAGTATTTCCAAAGGGCTATATTTCCCATGTTTGTGCCACCTGCTAGGGTTCCTGGAATCAACAAATCTCCATTAATATCGAAACAAAAAAACCCCAAAACTTTTCTCATTTATTCACTTAAGACATATATTTCTCCAAATAGATGGTGCTTACATGCACATTGTTCATCTTCATTTAAGAATCAGAAAAAAAAACACTTCAAGAAAAAAATCTAAGAATCAGCCTAGTCCAATATTCTTTGACTAAAATCAAGAAAGTGATTTCAATCTGACTTTTAGCAATAAGTAAGTTGTGTTATGCTGTGCATGTTACAAATATCAACAGAATAGAATCATGTGTAAAACATTTTTTCTAGTTATAACACCTCTTTTCTTAGCTTACTTTTTTAACTGGGATGGGACAAAAATTCTTCCAATTTATATCAATATTCCTATTAATTAAATCAGTAGTTTGGAATGCAGTGTCCCTAGAGACTCTCACACCTTGTTGCAACTGAACAAGCCACCTTTCAGCACTTGGAATACAGATATCTATACTTTTACCACTGTCTTACTCAACTGTTTTATAACCAAAGGGATATAAATTAGCAGTTACAAAAGTAAATGCAAGTTTTTTTCTTACCTTTATGTTCACAGTAGGCTAGACATGTAATTTTTTCATTGGGATCATATCCACTGTGACCATCTAGATGTAATATATAGTTCTCCTCATTCTCCAGTTCCCACATCCTATAAACATCAACCTTGATCATATACATTGTTCACTAATACATAAAGTCATTTATGAATAGTTATTCTGTCTTGAGAAAAAGTATAAGTAAATCTGGATTAATTTATCAAGTAAATCAGGTCAACTCAGTTACACTTTCTGGTAAAAGAACAGGTTTTGGAACTATTTACTTACGGCTTTAACTTAACCTTTGATAGTTCTATCATGTAGAACAGATACAGCTGCATATGATTCTACTAATCTAGCAGAATCTTTTTAGACTCAACTCACACAAAACTGGTAAGACTGGCTTTCTTCACAGATGTAACTTAAAGAATAAAATTCATGTAGGTACCTTATAACTCCTTCCCCAGTTGAGGTTGCTAAAATACCCTTCCCTGCCCAGTCTATAACAGGTTTATCTCCCCTGCCACTCAGTTTTACCTGAAAAGACATTCTGTTGTCCTTTAATCTGTCTAGGTAAATCAAAAAACAACAAATAATGCTACATTACGTGAAACTATGTCACCAAATTACAATACTAAAACACTTGCACCTTCTGATGGTATGAAATTCCCGAATGATATCAAAATACAATATTCATCTGCAACAAAAATGCTTCAAGATATGACCAAAAGCTTAGCTTAAAACATGTAAATAAAAAATGTCAAAAAAAAAACAACAAAAAGATATATTTTGAAGTAAAATACTCAGGAAACTAAAAAAGAACAGACAATAAAAAACTAATCCAAAAAGAATGAGGTATCTTTTAGCTAACATTACAACGCTGAGACACATTTATCAAAACTAGATGTGATAGTTGGTAATATTTCAAAAAGAGAGAAAGATTAAATGGTTGAAAGATTCAACTGAAAAAACGTCCTTTTCCGAAATTATGTATGCCTAACATACACACTTCCAAAAGCAACTTCTATAAGACACTTCACAATAAAAATACCTTCATCATTTCTTTAGTATCTCCTTCTGGCATAACAACATGTTGGAACAATGAGAGTCCTTCTGTAACTGTGATAAGTATATTCTTGTCCTCATAGTAAAGCAATTTCAGAACAGGACCATCGGCCTTAAACGACTGGTTACATTGTCCACCCTCACTAACAAAGTACACTCCACCTGCAATATTTGGAAATATTGTCAAAATTGCTAAATGCATGACAAACTTATTGCCCAGACATGAAAATGTGGACAACCTTTAAGTGTGACCTTGACCTTTGAGACTGGCACATTGACCAGTATGTCACACCCTTTCACCAAGGTCAAGCTTATATATTTATGTGGATTATTCATCATCGTTAAAGATATTGTGAAAGTAACCTCGTAAAAAAATAGTTAATTCATTCTCAGTAACAAATCAATCATGCGACTTTCTGACATACTGACTATAATATGTATACTTCCTTTCACTCTATCTCAATGACATTCCTATATAGACCAGTTTCAGACAAGCCCTACACTTAAACAGTAACAAATAACATAACTCTAATTTGCACAAAAACAATGAAATTTATAGGGAAAAAATATACATGTGGTGAAAGAGTTTAATTTTTTGCTTGAGATGATATATTTTTCAAGTAAGTTTACTGATAAATATGGCTGCTATAGTGACAGATAAAAAATTTACAGTTTTAACACGCTATGATTTGTTAACGAAAAAATGGCCGCAGAGGTAAACATTTAACAACTTTATGTGAACCCTATACTGTGAATTCTGATAACTGGTGTTAGTTACACCTCCCAATTTTAAAGCAACAAGATGAATGACATGTACAGAACTTGTTTATCATGTACAGCTGTCATAACAGTTAGCACCTTTTGCTTTTTGTTTTGTTTTGTGGAACAGATTAGAACAGAATATAGTATTTCAATATGTTTTCAAATGTGCAAATGTAAAATGACCCTAAGTTAATTAGGAAATAGGGATTTCACAAAATCCACTTTCCACCACTACATGTAGTTCGGTGGTTTCTGGTTGAGACATACAGACAACATACTGTCTGAAGTCACAATATTGAGACTAACACACCTTCCCGCTTCAGCCATTTTTTGTTTGTTTATTTTTGTGAGAGAACTTGACTTAAGACTGCCAATACATGTTCTATTCTATATAAGCAAGTGACATATTGAATTTCCACTCTTGTTTCATACCACCAGACAAAATGTTTGATCTAAACATACAGACACAGGATAAGTGTTAAAGTTCAATCATAACAATTCACTAAAAGCTTACCACTGGCTCCACCAATGAAGAAAGATAAGGATTCCTGTGCCAAGAACACTGTTGAAGACTTGCTAGCCTTGCCTTTCTTCCAGGTAAACATGTCCAAAGCTGACTCGTCTCCACTCACTGCTGCCTTAGCCAGCTGAGTTATGTCTCTGAAAGGAACAGTCAAAGAAATGATAAACATTACTTATAAAGCATTAAAGATTTTCACATTGCGAATCAAAAATGAATCACTTCTATTTTTGTTTATTGCAAGTGGCAATGTTTGTAATAAATGTTCTTATAGGTAAAATTGCATTCATTTATCTTATATCTCATCTTGTCACATAGGTAAATGTGTTTCACAATATCAGAATGTGCCAAAAAAAACCTAAATGAATCACATTTTACAAAATTCAACTTGCTTCTTCTAAGGAAAATAAATATTGCTGAATAATTCAGTCATTATTACAGGCTCTTCTATAATCCTTCCACAGATATTTCATTTGAATTTGTGCAACAAATTGCAGAAAACTGCAAATTCTACATCTGTAAGTCTTTGATAAAGACGGATTGAGCACTTGAAGATGACAAAATGAAATTCATAATAAAGACACCTACGTGGCAGGATCGGGTGGAGGGAGGGGTTTAAAAATGATCTGTGACAGTGGTTCCTGACAGTGATGCTGGTGTAACGGGTTCTGTTGTAATCTGCCTTTGCCATCTGACTTCCAAACCATCACTACCCCGGACTGAAAAATACATATTCATTACAAATCATCACTAACCAAGCCTGAAATATGCATATTCATTACAAACCATCATACCCCAGACTGAAATATTCATGGTCATTACAAACCATCACTACCCCAAACTGAAATATTTGTTACAAGCCATCACTACCCCAGACTAAAATATCCTTATTCATTTCAATCTGTCACTGCCCCAGACTGAAATATTCATATTCATTACAAACTATCACTACCCCAGATAGAAATATTCATACTCATTACAAACCATCACTACCCCAGACAGAAATATTCATACTCATTACAAACCATCACTACCCCAGACTGAAATATTTATAGTCATTACAAATCATCACTACCCCAAACTGAAATATTCGTTACAAACCATCACTACCCCAGACTGAAATATGCACATTCATTACCAACTGTCACTACCCGTGACTGAAATATACATATTCATTACAAAACATCACAAACCCCAGACTGGAATATTCATATTCATTACAAACCATCACTACCCCAGACTGAAATATTCATATTCATTTTAAACCATCACTACCCCAGACTGAAATATTCATATTCATTTTATAAACCATCACTACCCAAGACTGAAATATTCATATTCATTTTACAAACCATCACTACCCCAGACTGAAATATTCATATTCATTTTATAAACCATCACTACCCTAGACTGAAATATTCATATTCATTACAAACCATCACTACCCCAGACTGAAATATTCATGGTCATTACAAACCATCACTACCCCAGACTGAAATATTCATATTCATTTTATAAACCATCACTACCCTAGACTGAAATATTCATATTCATTATAAACCATCACTACCACATACTGAAATATTCATATTCATTTTATAAACCATCACTACCCCAGACTGAAATATTCATATTCATTTTATAAACCATCACTACCCTAGACTGAAATATTCATATTCATTATAAACCATCACTACCCCATACTGAAATATACATATTCATTACAAAACATCACTACTCCAGACTGAAATATGCATATTCATTACAAACCATCACTACCCCAGACTGAAATATGCATATTCATTTTAAACCATCACTACCCCAGACTGAAATATTCATATTCATTTTAAACCATCACTACCCCAGACTGAAATATACATATTCATTTTAAACCATCACTACCCCAGACTGAAATATTCATATTTATTACAAACCATCACTACTCAAGACTGAAATATGCATATTCATTACAAAACATCACTACTCCAGACTGAAATATTCATATTCATTACAAACCATCACTACCCCAGACTGAAATATGCATATTCATTACAAACCATCACTACCCCAGACTGAAATATTCATATTCATTACAAACCATCACTACCCCAGACTGAAATATTCATATTCATTACAAACCATCACTACTCCAGACTGAAATATGCATATTCATTACAAACCATCACTACTCCAGACTGAAATATGCATATTCATTACAAACCATCACTACTCCAGACTGAAATATGCATATTCATTACAAACCATCACTACTCCAGACTGAAATATGCATATTCATTACAAACCATCACTACTCCAGACTGAAATATGCATATTCATTACAAACCATCACTACCCCAGACTGAAATATTCATATTCATTTTAAACCATCACTACCCCAGACTGAAATATGCATATTCATTTTAAACCATCACTACTCCAGACTGAAATATGCATATTCATTACAAAACATCACTACTCCAGACTGAAATTTGCATATTCATTACAAAACATCACTACTCCAGACTGAAATATTCATATTCATTAAAAACATCACTACTCCAGACTGAAATATGCATATTCATTACAAACCATCACTACTCCAGAATGAAATATTCATATTCATTACAAAACATCACTACCCCAGACTGAAATATGCATATTCATTTTAAACCATCACTACTCCAGACTGAAATATTCATATTCATTACAAAACATCACTACTCCAGACTGAAATATGCATATTCATTACAAACCATCACTACCCCAGACTGAAATATGCATATTCATTTTAAACCATCACTACCCCAGACTGAAATATGCATATTCATTTTAAACCATCACTACCCCAGACTGAAATATTCATATTCATTTTAAACCATCACTACCCCAGACTGAAATATGCATATTCATTATAAACCATCACTACCCCAGACTGAAATATGCATATTCATTATAAACCATCACTACCCCATACTGAAATATGCATATTCATTAAAAACATCACTACTCCAGACTGAAATATGCATATTCATTACAAACCATCACTACTCCAGAATGAAATATTCATATTCATTACAAAACATCACTACCCCAGACTGAAATATGCATATTCATTTTAAACCATCACTACTCCAGACTGAAATATTCATATTCATTACAAAACATCACTACTCCAGACTGAAATATGCATATTTATTACAAACCATCACTACCCCAGACTGAAATATGCATATTCATTTTAAACCATCACTACCCCAGACTGAAATATGCATATTCATTTTAAACCATCACTACCCCAGACTGAAATATTCATATTCATTTTAAACCATCACTACCCCAGACTGAAATATGCATATTCATTATAAACCATCACTACTCCAGACTGAAATATGCATATTCATTACAAACCATCACTACTCCAGACTGAAATATGCATATTCATTACAAACCATCACTACTCCAGACTGAAATATGCATATTCATTACAAACCATCACTACCCCAGACTGAAATATTCATATTCATTTTAAACCATCACTACCCCAGACTGAAATATGCATATTCATTTTAAACCATCACTACTCCAGACTGAAATATGCATATTCATTACAAAACATCACTACTCCAGACTGAAATATGCATATTTATTACAAAACATCACTACTCCAGACTGAAATATTCATATTCATTAAAAACATCACTACTCCAGACTGAAATATTCATATTCATTACAAAACATCACTACCCCAGACTGAAATATGCATATTCATTTTAAACCATCACTACTCCAGACTGAAATATTCATATTCATTACAAAACATCACTACTCCAGACTGAAATATGCATATTCATTACAAACCATCACTACCCCAGACTGAAATATGCATATTCATTTTAAACCATCACTACCTCAGACTGAAATATGCATATTCATTTTAAACCATCACTACCCCAGACTGAAATATTCATATTCATTTTAAACCATCACTACCCCAGACTGAAATATGCATATTCATTATAAACCATCACTACCCCAGACTGAAATATGCATATTCATTATAAACCATCACTACCCCATACTGAAATATGCATATTCATTATAAACCATCACTACCCCAGACTGAAATATGCATATTCATTATAAACCATCACTACCCCAGACTGAAATATACATATTCATTATAAACCATCACTACCCCAGACTGAAATATCCATATTCATTATAAACCATCACTACCCCAGACTGAAATATGCATATTCATTATAAACCATCACTACCCCATACTGAAATATGCATATTCATTATAAACCATCACTACCCCAGACTGAAATATACATATTCATTATAAACCATCACTACCCCAGACTGAAATATTCATATTCATTTTATAAACCATCACCACCCTAGGCTGAAATATTCATATTCATTATAAACCATCACTACCCCAGACTGAAATATACATATTCATTACAAACCATCACTACCCCAGACTGAAATATCCATATTCATTACAAACCATCACTACCCCAGACTGAAATATGCATATTCATTATAAACCATCACTACCCCAGACTGAAATATACATATTCATTTTAAACCATCACTACCCCAGACTGAAATATTCATATTCATTTTAAACCATCACTACCCCAGACTGAAATATACATATTCATTTTATAAACCATCACTACCCCAGACTGAAATATACATATTCATTATAAACCATCACTACCCCATACTGAAATATGCATATTCATTATAAACCATCACTACCCCAGACTGAAATATACATATTCATTTTATAATCCATCACTACCCCAGACTGAAATATGCATATTCATTATAAACCATCACTACCCCAGACTGAAATATACATATTCGTTTTAAACCATCACTACCCCAGACTGAAATATTCATATTCATTTTATAAACCATCACTACCCTAGACTGAAATATTCATATTCATTACAAACCATCACTACCCCAGACTGAAATATACATATTCATTACAAAACATCACTACTCCAGACTGAAATATGCATATTCATTACAAACCATCAATACCCCAGACTAGAGCTGTCACTGATTTAGTCAAACGCATATCATCGATATATTGATATTGGATGACAAATATTGATGATACACTGACATACATGTATTTATGATTTCAGTAAAATACACCTCCTGTACATAATATTATGATGTGTTTTGTTTATAAATGCTGTCTGTATGTTTTTCTCTGATCATATTTGTCATAACTGCCATGAAATATTACAATTATAAAAATAAATACAAAACTGTGGATAAACTGTGGTTTACAACCAAGATGTGATCTTAAGTTTGTTGTATTGCCGCTTAACGGCATGGTCATGTGGCAAATCTTACACCAAACACATTTTGTGTTGACGACCCCCTCTTCCTCAACAAAACCAAAATGTTCCCACACATCTATCAGAATTATTTATTATTTAAAAATAATTTTCAAAATTATTAGATTTTTTGTTTTTATTAAGATTTCATCTTCAACCCAAAGGAATCTGTTTTAAAGTTGCCTTCTGAAGCTGAAATGCAGTTTACATAGTTAAGTTGTCCATTAAGTAACAACAGCAGTTTTAGACATGTCCTTTTGACAGGGCACCTGCTTCCATTTTTGTTTCAGGTGAATTTTTGTCATTTCTAGACATTAAATTATTAGTCAAATTATCGTTTTTTTCAAATTCATATCGATAATCGATCGACAGAAAAATATCACTGATACATCAATATCCTTTCAATCGATGACAGCTCTACCCCAGACTGAAATATTCATAGTCATTACAAACCATCACTATCCCAGACTGAAACACATATTCATTAAAATCCATCACTACCCCAGACTGAAACACATATTCATTAAAATCCATCACTACCCAAGACTGAAATACATATTCAATACAAACCATCACCTGAGACTGAAACATAGATTCATTACATGTACCTTCAGACACAGCATACGTTACACTTTCATTTGAAATGAGGTATACTTAATACTACTAAAAATGAGAAGTAAGAAAGATCTTTTCAAAATATAAACTGATAAAATTTAGTTCTGTTTTGACAATTCTTAGTAATTTTATTTAATCTTTTTTCTGCATCTAAACTTCTTATTGTCTCTTACAAACTAAAAACCTATGACTTCATGCTTTTAAACTTGTTCAACTGAAACTTAGTCTAATTTGCATCCTCATTAACAAAAGTTTGTTGTTACAAAGTTAAATCAAGTTGTTCCCTGTAACAAAGGCTACAAAAATCACTAGATAGCTGACTGCTGTATATACCTTGTCTCCAGATATCAACCTTGTTCCATTAGAACTCCAATGCAGCACTGTGATAGCATGTTTGTGTAAGGGTAAGCCTTCAAACAGCTCACAGTCTGTGGCATTCCAGATCAATAATTCACCATTCTCAAAACCTACAGCTATAATCTTTTTTGTGGGATGCCATGCTGATGATGTCACCTGACAACTCCTGTGTAACTTTACATTTAGTAACCTTTCACCCTGAAATTTCAATACATGTTGCCTAAACATTGTTTAACACAGTTATGAGTCAAGAGAAGTCAACAGTATACCGGATATACCATTTAATGCAGGAATACTGAATGAGAATGATGAGAATTCATATAATGACTTTGTTATTACGTCTAAAGTGGTTACATTTGTGGACACTGACTGAAAATAAAAACCTGGTTCATCTTTTTGTAAGTAACCAAGGAAACCAAAATTAGCAAACTTCTGATTTCAGCTGCTGATAAAAGAAATGCTAAAAGATAGCATTAAATTTTAAATCCACTAACTATAACTAACCTTTAAAACAAAGCATATTAGTTTTAAAAACTCTCGTAAGTTTTACCTCATCCAGGAATAGATTGACAGCACCTCCTGTTTCATCACTGTATGATGTCACAGCCAGTGTTGGGGAACCACTGAACCATGACACATCTGTGTTGATTCCAGAACGCTCAGTATCAAGGCGATGGTCAAAATAGACCGCCATTCTTCTACTGAAGATTCTTCTTACTCAATGGAAACCTGGAAAGGTTAGAAGTCATACAAAAAATTAATTCAGAGCACTCTGACTTCAGATAAAAAAATAAAAATTCTAAGAAAAAAAGTCAATAAAAACAATAAATTAAAATCTGTCACCTTTTCAATTCTTCATAGTGCATGTTTTACTTTTTGAATTCCAACATCATCACTGTAATTTATTAATCAGAGTTATTCTGTGTCAGAATGTACAGACCCTTTTTTCCTTACCTTTTTCAAATGATAATCTTGTCATTAAAAGTGACCATTCAAGTCTTTGTGCCGTGCCAAATTACAAGGATGAAAGTTTATGTCAGTAAACTGTATTTTTTCATTTGATAATTAAATTTATATATAATGTTTCACTGTCTATTTAGAACATTTGATGAGCCCTAAAAATGTTAAATTATGAAAAATGATATAAATATTTTTGAGATGACTAAGGCCAGTATTCCATAGTTCCGTGATCTGTAATCTGTGTCCGTGGTACACATTTGCATCCACGACATTTCGCTCGGTGAGAGATTTTTCACGATACGGACAGATCCAGGAAAGGTCTTAACCTGACAAGATGCCTTGTTCTTAGTCAAATGTCACTCTTATATCTAAAAAAACTATAGAAAAACTTATTAAAATAGTGTTGGAACACCCACCTTTGTACAACTCTACACTGCCAGAATATAAAGACTCATCAGTGATAAAAAAACATTTGGATTTCTGTAGCATGGAAGCTTTATATTGAAGACATATGAACATAAAGTTTAACTTGAACCATTCTGCTAACAATAATATCAAACAGTCTGTAAAGTGCTGTAAAACTGAGTTTTTAATGTTTTGATCAAGATTAACATAACAATAAATTGCAATTCTAAAGATGGCACATGAAGTGTGTTACTGTACACCAATATTTTTTTTGTTCTGTTCTTTTATTAATTATAACCTAGGACTGTGTATGACCACCAAATGCAGGAAAAATATATTAACATAAAGTTATTAATATGTTCAAGTCAGGAATAAAACATACAAAATAATAATACAATAAAATGATGCTAATTCTGCAACAAAATCAAAATGACATAAGGCAAGATCAGGGCTTTAATTTACAGGGAATGGACACTCCAAAATTGCGATAATATGGTGTCGCGCGCATGCGCGGCCGGATCTCAATAAAACACCTCAATGGCGGATGGTACATGTTGCTGCTTTCTTGATTATATACTCAAATGTTGAAAAGAACTTACATTAAGAAATTTCAGAACGAATTGTAAATTAAATATTGTGAAATAAATATTTTGACTATCTTGTTTGTTATTTTTCGAAGCAGCTTTTACTTGAATAACAATGAAATCAATACTAAAATGTAATCGTTGTTTTCCAAAATGGCGGAAAGTATGTACAAATTCGTGTTTTCTTGTCAACTTTCGGGGGGTATTAGACAAAAATGGAGTTATGAAATGAGTTGACATAAGATGGACATAATCAGTGGACATAGGATTGAGCATTACTATGCATTTTATTGCTATATCTGTGTTTGTTAATGGAATAAAGCAACGTAAATTACAGAAATTTTGTCGAAAAAAGTGTTATTCGGTGATCAACACCTTAACGAATTTCGGGCGGTATCATTGCAAACAGACTCGATTAAAACACTTAACATGAATTGCATCGTACTCTACTTGGATGAGATTGACATTTGAATCTAAGGTTTCCGACCTCCTCTGAATATTAACTTCAAAATTGGCGGTTAAATATTGTGCTATTTTAAACACACGGTTGATCAGTGTTCTTTAAAATTACTTGCACTGAAATTTGGTGTTGTTTGTTGCATTCTTCATTTTTTAAAAATTAAGTGCTGGTTAATTAAATTTGTGGACAATGGGTAGCATTGTGATCGTGCTTTTGGCTCAGTGGGCAGAGCTTTTTTTAATTAATTTATTAGTTAATCGCTTTGTCATAATTTTGAGTGTCAGGATGTTGTGACATAACTATCATGCAAAAGTTTACATTTATACTTGTTACAATTTGTAAATGAAAGCCTCAACCTGTGAAACAAGTAAAGATAATCTGAATAATTTGAAATAATCTGAGTCTACAATTTCCAGACATATTTTTTTCAGTAAATTATACCATATATTGACGAAGTTATAAACAATTTTTGTAGACACGTGAACACTTTTTTCATCAAATCGAGACAAGATTTTTACCAAAAGAAAAAGGTATTGAGTTGCCGTCTTTTACTTGTCGGCTTGGAACAGCCACTTCCTTAGTTGAAATAAAGAATAGATATTATAAGAGGTCAATGTTTCTTCTTTCTTACAAATTAAGAATTTTGAAAATCAGCCCATTGTTGACAAAAATACGGATGTTTTTGTAAACTAGATGCATGTATTGCATGCCAATTTACCGCTAACTAACGATAGATAATTACAAAGAAAGACGTAAATTATTGGGTTGTCGTTTTTTACTCGTCGGCTTGGTACAAACACTTCCGTTGTTGAAATAAAAAATAGATGTCATAAAAGATCAATGTTTCTTCTTTCTTACAAATTTTAAATTTTGAAAATCAGATAATTATTGACAAAAATACGGATGTTTTTTTAAACTAGGTGCGAGCGTTGCATACCAATTTACCGCTAACTAACGATAGATAACTCATTATCGATCGATTTTCCGTTACAGGATATACAGGTGAACTCGCGACATCATATTTTGGTTATTCATTCGATAGATAAGGAGTGTCCATTCCCTGTAAATTAAAGCCCTGGCAAGATGTAACCTTGAAATATGCCTAAGTTATATGGAACTTAGGATCCTGGCGAGGTATTACTAGCAGACCTTTAATGGTGGACAGTCACGTGATCTTCATAATGGCGGTTGTCAATTTATCAATTATGGAACAGTCTATTTATGGAACAGTCTATTGATAAAAAATACATGAAAAGTGATCACGATATCATGTCTATCTTCCCACTTACATTGTAACAGCAGATAGAAGCAACTACTTTTTTCATGCCTTCAGTCAACATGTCATTGTTCAATACACAATAGAGGAAAACAACTAGATTGCTTATTTTGAAAAAGTACGACTGTAAAGACTGTGAATTATTTCAACTTATTCAACTTCAACTTATTACTGCCAAAAGTCAATACTGACTATACTAGGCAAAATACAAAAATAACCTTTTAAGTCAAAGCAGCAATTTTTCAATATTTATACCGCTCATCTGTAATCTCGCGGTACTTACCGTTTGGCTAACTTTAATTAAAAAACAAACAATAAACATTAGTAATTTTGGTAATCATTACAATATTTCATCCTTTTTCCATCGCCGAATGTGTAATATGCCATTTAAATATGTCAAGAAAATCAATCATGTGGAAAATTTATCACAGTGGGCAGCCATATTGTTGAATTACGTCATATCACTAATCTCGCGGTAAATAGGTCAAAAGGTTCTAGGACATTATATTGCAGTTAATGTTTATAGTCTGTCAACGAATCACTAATGGGAATGATCAAACATTGCTTAAAAAAGTTAAATTGTTATTCAACATCAAAATTAATACTAAATGAACACAGTTTACGGAGTCACTGTCACAAAATTACTCGTCTGGGAAATGAATGCATCGTAATGGGATTTTTTTAAAGTATGGACTAAAACTTTCCAAGAAACTGCTCATGATTGCAAGTTAGAGCGTTATGTCTTCGCGGGAGAAAAATGGGTCACAAACTTTGTTTGTAAACACAGCCCATATGGGGCGACTGACATAACGCGAGATTAGTGATACCGCGAGAATAGTGATGTCGGGTATAAGTAAACATTTCCATTCTGAATTGAACTTGAAGATAAATATTTTTATGACAGCAGACTGATGTTCTAAGCAAAGTTTCATTGAGTAAAATAACATAAGATAATATCATATTTCACTTCAACCAACTGTGAAATACTGACTGTCAAGCACCTCTGGCTTAGGATAGTGCTGTTTCACCTGAATTTATCTTGGATACCGAACGTTATTTAGGCGCTAGAAATATTTGCTATTTCAACAAATATAATTTTCATAGGCAAAATGAAACTTATGCATCTGACAATATATCCGAGTCTTTTTAAGCCTTACTTTTTTGTCAAATCGCAAAAATGTTCATCAATGTCTCTAAATTTTACTTCTTTTCGTCCATTTTCAAACTATTTCGCCGGAAGTTTATGAAAAGTGATGATGGGAAATATTTCATGATTTATTTTTTTTTCAATAAAGTTGTCAAATTCATTTTCATTTTTGTTACTCTCATTTATTTATAAAATGAAAATGAAAGAATATATTTCAAGATCAGTCTTCAACTGAATAAAAGTATCATTTACGGTGTTGAGTTATTTAATTCACCGTCAAGCATGGCATATTTTAGCTTTCCAAAAAGCTAACAGTTTCTTTTTGTGCAAACAAATTCACAATACAAGAAGTTCAAATTCAACTTATTAATGCCAAAAGTCAATAAAGATTTTAACTGATCACTTGTTTGTCTTGAAACTGTTTCTTACCAACCTTGCTTTTGTTAATTTAAATATCATTCCTATATCGTTTGAACAATTTAGGCCCTGTTTTAGCTGTTTTAGATAATATTAGACATTGAATACTGCAAAGACTGCCTAAAATAACAATTTTAGGTCTTTGGGGACGGAAATAGTGATTAACTTTAGATTATGATTGAGACTTTAAAAAAGGTCTGATTTAGGCCCGCGGGGTGGGGGTGGGGGGTGGGGGGTACTTGAAAAAAATTGTGGCGGGGGGGGGGGGTCGGATAGAGGTCTTGAACCCCGACCCCATTGTAGACTACTTTTTCCTGAATACGCAACCCCATTGTAGACTTTTAGGCATCTTAGAAACCCCATTGTAGACCAACATGCAAAATCATACACCCCTTTTTTAGGTGTTTATACATTTATATCATAAAATTATTTTAACAAGATAAATTAAGACGTAAACTCAATGACAGTCATTGCTCTCATTGACCGCCTTTCACCACTTTCTTGTCTGGGTGGTGCAACAACAGTTCGTGTAACACCACCGTCATCTTGATATTGGTTTAATCTTCTGTTTGTGTTTATGTTTGTCCTGTTTGCTTGGTCTGTAGGCTTTGGCTTAAAGATAAAACTTTCAATCGCTTCTCTTGCTGTCTTGAAATTAGGCGACCATTTTAGTCAGTAAATTATAGTAAGGTGGAACATTTAGTTCATCTTCTGCAATAATTTTCCTAAATTCGGACAAATAGCAATCAGGATCTATAAAAATGGCTTGCACAGGTTGGTTATTAACCTGAATACCAAATTCCATTTTAGCAACAAAAAATATCATTTAAAACTTCAGAGCAATTCGAGGTCAAATGATTAATATTATTCCATGCACATGTATAAATACCCTTGTCCATTTCATGTCAAGTAATTGGATATAAGACAATATGCATGCCATGGACTGCTTGTAGTTTGTTCCAGATGTTATTTCCTGTTGTGCAATACTTAGAGATTGTGATAAGGGATGTAATTTATATAATAATTATGAGATAAACTCTAAAATGACAGGGTACTGTTATAATCCAATAAAGATGCTGACCTGCTATGATTAAGATTCAATTACAACCCCATTGTAGAATTATCTTTGCTAATTATAACCCCATTAGAGACTACATTTTACAGACCACTTCAGAGACACAGTAAAAATGACATACCCCATTGTAGACAAAAATATGAAAAAATACCCCCGTTTTTCAGACCCCCCCCCCCACCCAATATATAGCGAGTACCCCCCACCCCGGGGGATTTAGGGTAAATAATATTTCTTAAATAGTGGTATTTAAGTCATAAAGGGCGTTTTCTTATTTGGTTTAATGTGTAGTGTATACTAATCAACAGTACATCAGAAAAGTATTACCTTTATTTTTAAGTTTTCACCGATTTGTCGGAGTTGTGGTAGTTTGACCATTATGTAAGTGTATATGAGAAAACCTCTAATGAATAAAATATCCCATTTGATAATTTATCCACACTTTCGTTGGGTATGAAACAATCCCCTCGCTGATTTGCAATGTTATTGTGAATAAGTCTTCACATTTTCATATACATGTACTTATAAAATAATGAAATATTATCAAGTAGTTTGCTTCAACAGAGCCCAAATAATTATGCCTATGAAAATAATGATTTTCTGCACAAATAGATAAAAGTGAGGAGGAGGGCAATATCGAAGATGGTGATGATTATGATGATATAAGTGATGACGACGAAAATTTTGGTATTGATGTTTGTGATGGTTGCTATGATGTTGTTGTCTAAAATACGTTGCAACATTAAACTGCATTGGGTTAACATCTAAAAGAATGTGTATATCTTACGAAACAAATTTTGATGTACACATATGTCTTTCTTGAAAGTGAGACAAAGGGTACATATTCTTCTAGCATGTGAGAAAAATGTGACGCAAGAAAAATAGTGTCATGCAAAGCTGACCAAGAGATTAAATGATATTGCTTTAAAGGTCATGGGACATGCATATAACAACTTTGTCTCATCAAAACAATCATAACGTCATGATTAAAATGGTTTAATTACAGAATAAAATATTGCTTTTGATGAGAAAAAAAAAACATGTTTTTGATGATCGGCTGTTCCCGTCACGACATCGGTAGTTTCCGCCGCTATTTTTGGCCCTTCAGTTCGAGGCAGTAAAGCAGAATTGCACTGCTCATAACGTATCCATTTTTAAATGCAAAAACAACAGTACACCACAAGTGCAAGAAATACAATAAATGTACACTTATAAAAGATACATGTTAGACATTGTAACTTTAAATACATTGTCGGAGCGAAGTGCATACAATTATATTATCACGGATTAAGATAAAAGATGCGATGTCTCTTTAGGGACTTCGTACGGACGCAATGCTTATCATGACTTGCTTAACATAATACCAACCGTACCTTTATTTGTCAATTCTTTTCATGTATCATAGACACTGGACTGATAGCTTACAGTCGTAGTATTTCTATTATGCCTGTCTTGATGTCATACATTAGACAACTGAGACAACTAAGAATCATCACAGGCTACATTTGGTCACGTTTCTAGACTTGTTGAAGGGCTTTTTGAATAGTTCAAGTTTCTAATTACAAACCTAGAGCAGTATTTTTCTACCACGATTCTTCAACGTGATCCGAAAAATCATTTCTTGCAGACAAATTCTTACGTCTCTTCATTTCTCATGGGAAGAGCTGTGAAAACTGCTAATTTTTCATACAAATTTAGATGAACTTCGTCTCTAGAAGTTGCGACGTTCCCGAACTCCTATTTTTCCGTTTTCTGAGTTGAAATCAGCTTTATAAATTGCACGTATGTAAGAGTGCAAGGTTTTTTTTTAAATTTTGGTAGTACTGTACCAGAAAGGCTTGTTTGAATCTTTTTGTCCCTCACACGATATGAAAGTATTACATCAAGTTTACAGGATATTAAGGGCGGGTTCGACATTTCATTACCAACACAGACACTTCAAAAGACTTTATGTTATATCCAAAATAGTTGTACCGAAAAAAAAATACTTTTCCAATAACGTCTTTAGGGCTACTGACATTGAAGAAACAAATCTTTAAAATACATATGATATTCTGTTGATATAAACATTTTATTGCAACACACAACATGAAATATTATCACAACAATAAGGAAAGTATTATGTAGAGTACAATAGTACATAGTACATTAAAGACCGACTTTCTTGGAGAACCTGTTATAACTGCTTTTATGATCCCCAGTCTATTTGAAGATATATTTATAAGCTCTTTAAAACGTACATGGTGACTACATGCTTCAAGTTAATGGCTCTGACTGATGATTTTGTCTCCATGGCAACGCTGTCGAAGTTAAATGTCACAGGCAGTTTTACATCAAAACGAAATTCAGAAGTTTCGTCGAAAAGCATTTAATTTTAATACTTTCAAATTTTAAGTCATTTTTGTTTGCAAAAAAATGGAAGTATACATATTTTAAGGCCAGAAGGCTTTTTTTTTGTATTTAAGATTGATTCCGGACCCACAACTTATTTCCCTTTCACGGAAAAGAAATAACAACATGTATATAACAAAGATGATTTATGTAAAATTCTGATGTGATGAATAATCCTTTAAATTATTAACCAATGAATTGATCATTTTTATGAGTTAGAATACATACGTGTTTTACTTTGACGCATAATAATTACCTTTCTCTATGTTTGTTTGTTTGTTTTTTCTATTGTTGTTTTACATTGACCAATACCTGCCTGAATAATTATTTGAACAGAATAGAACAGAAAATATAGTTTAGTTTGGTATAAGGAACTGAACATAACTTTCTAATACTGGGATTATATAAATGTATACAAAGTCAAAGTTTATGCAAATATGTACAAGTAAATCTATACATCAGTCTTATAAATCAGTATGGATTAATATAAATAATTAGATGGACTATTTAGCTTTATACGGCACAACTAATACAAGCGTTTCTCACCTTTATTGCTTTTGACAGAAATATTGATAAATTAACAAGTGTCCTTCTCTTTTTATTCTTAATAAGTCTAAAATGTCTACCTGCTTGGTTTGGTTTTTCTAAGTAATATTTAGGGATAAAATGAAAACGACTGTCACACTATTTCAGACAAATTATTATAAAATGGTATTCGTCTTCAATGTCACAGGTAGACTGAAAAATTTCACAAAGTCTATCTTGCTTTCCAAATCTGTTTGCTTAGTTATCATTCTTATGCACAACAATCCTCCCAAATGAGATCTATCAACCTATAAAGTTTCAAGTTGATATCTCAAACACTTTTTGAGTTATTGTCCGAACAAAAATCAAGCATGATAACTAATAAAAGACTATAACTAAAAAATTATGAATGGTAGAGTTATCATTCTTGTACATTGCACTCCTCCTTAATGAGATCTATCCACTATAAAGTTTCAAATTGATATCTCAAATACTTTTCGAGTTATGCTCCGGATAAAAATTATGGATGAAAAAAAAAGAAAGAAACAACAACAAAAAAACAAAAACAAAAACACACACCCAAAAAAAAAAAAAAAACAACAAAGGGCAATAACTAAAAAAAATATGAAAGGAAGAGTTATCATTTTTGTACACTGCACTCCTCCTTAATGAGATCTATCCATCTGTGAAGTTTCAAATTGATAGCTCAAATACTTTTTTATGTTATGCCCCGGACAAAAATTATGCATGAAAAATAATAAAAGGCAGTAACTAAAAAAATATGAATGGACAAGTTATCATTCTTGTACACTGCACTCCTGCTTAATGAGATCTATCCACCTATGAAGTTCAAACTGATATCTCAAATACTTTTTGAGTTGTGCTCCGGACAAAAATAATGCATGCAAAATAACAAAGGGCAATAACTAAAAGTTATGAAGGGTAGCGTTATCATTTTTATGCACTGCACTCTTTCTCATTGAGATCCATCCACCTATGAATTTCAAGTTGATATCTCAAATACTTTTCGAGTAATGCTCCGGACAAAAATGTGGGACGGAAGTACTGACGGACAGTGGCTATTACCATAACATCTGCCGCCTTTTCAGCGAGGGATAAAAAGTTAGATCTGTCATTATCACAGTCAATAAGGGATACATTAATAATGCTTTTAATATACATTACATAATATTATGTTATGTTATTTTATGCTATGCTATGCTATGCTATGCTCTATGCTATGCTATGCCATGCTTAAATATACAGTTACCAGAATGAATAAACTTTAAACAGTAGTTCACTGTGTGCAATAAATAACTGTTAATATTCTTTTGTTAAACAATAACTAAGAAAATATGAAGGATGACAATGTAAAGTTATAATCATGATTAAATCACGATTTATCTACACGTACCCTGTACAATTAATCGGCTTGAGTTTCAACCTCGATTCCAGTTATTAATGCAAAATCTTCAAAAGTCAAGAACATGTAATTATTGCTTAGTGTGAATTGCCCCTTTGGTGTCATTTTTAGAATCCATAGATAATCACATTTAACCTTCCCTTATTACTTGTGACGGTACACAGCATTTAAAGAGTTTAAGTTAATGAATTAGCAATTTTTGGGACAATACTTTGTTGATTTTACAAATAAAGAATTTAAAGAAACTATCAAAGTTACCAGAACATACTTCTGGTAAATATTTTTTTATGTTTAACAAAACTCAGATCTGAGGGCTAAGTTAAATCAATTCTTCGTATAACAAAACAAGATTTGCATTTTTTTCTGAGTTTCTTTTAACCGATTTGACTACGTAACTGTTCTGGAAATTGACATCTGCAAATCCAGTGTGGCAAAACCACGTGATCGTGACGTCACCAAAGGCATCAGAACCAAGACAAAACTGTCAACATTGGATCCGCTTGAAAACAAACAAGAGCCACCGCAAGCGGGGGCCACGCTCGACTTTTTTCTATTTCCAAAGGCAAACACATCAGAGGAAGCACATTGTGGTGAAGGGATTTCAAATGAAACATCATTTGGAAATATAATTATACATAATAAAGTTATGGCCAATTTTAGCAACATTCAGAAATTTGGCCTTAAAGGTCAAGGTCAACTTCAGTTTAACCTTCCTTGGAGGTATTGTCTAAAAGGTAGTTATGTCCAAGCATGAAGACATTACATCCATTAACAACAAAGATATAGCCAAGTTAAGTAATGTCAAGGTCATTTAAAGGTCAAGGTAATGCTTGAATTGTTCAACACGTTTGTTTTATTCTCAGTGTTGTTTTGTCCCTGTATAGATCAAATTCGTCCATAAATAACAAAAGTTTGGCTATTTTAGCAAAATGCAATAATTCGAACTTGACTGTAAAGGTCATTTAAAGGTTAAGGTCATACTTGAATAATTTAACATGTAGGTTTTGTCATGAGAGTTGTTTTGTCCAAGTTTTAATAAAAAAGAACTAAAAATGACGTTATGGCCAATATTAGCAAAATTCAATAACTTGTCCTTGATAATCAGGGTCATTTGAAAGTCAAGGTCACAGTTGAATGGTTCAAAGTGTCAGTTTTGTCTTAAGTGTTGTTTTGTCCCAGTATAAATCAAATCAAACGATAAATAACAAATATTTGGCTATTTTTAGCAAAATTCAATAACTTGTCCTTAAATGTCAAGGTCATCTAAAGGTCAAGGTCATACTTATTATCAATTAAAATGTCGGTTTTGTTGTTTTATCAAAGTATAAATCAAATCCATAAATAAACAACAGTTAGTACAATTTAAGCAAAATACAATAATGGGACCTTGACTGTCAAGGTCATTTTAGGGTAAATGTCATACCTGAATTATTCAACATGTAAGTTTTGTCAAAAGTGTTGTTTTGTCAAAGTATGAATCAAGTCTAACCATAAATTACACAGTTATGACCAATTTTAGCAAAATTCAATTATTTGATCTTGCTAGTCAAGGTCATTTTTTTAGGTCAATGTCAAAGTTGAGTCAGAATGTCGGACTTGTCAAAAGTATTGTTTTGTCCAAGTATAAATCAAATCCATCAATAAAAGACAAAGTTATGACAATTTAAGCAAAATTCAAACATTTGACCTTGACGGTCAGGGTAATTTTTAGGTCATGGTCAAATTTGAGTTAAACAACATGTCGGATTTGTCACAAGTGTTGTTTTGTCCAAGTATGAATCAATTCCAACAATAAATGACAAAGTTATGGCAAATTGTAGCAAAATTTAATAATTTGACCTTGAAGGTCAAGGTCATTTTAAGGTAAATGTCACACTTGAATATTTTAAAGTTGATACATAAAAGAATCATAATGTCGGATTTGTCATAAGTCTTGTTTTGTCCAAGTATGGGCAAATCCATAAATAAATACAAAAGTTATGACAATTTGAGCAAAATTCAATAATTTGACCTTGACGGTCATGGTCATTTTAAGGTAAAGGTCACACTTGAATAATATATCATGTCGGCCTTGTCATAAGTGTTTTTTCCCCAAGTATTATTAACATCCAACCATAAATAACAAAATTATGGCCAGGTTTAGCAAGTTCAATAATCTGACCTTGACTGTAAAGGTCATTTAAAGGTCAATGTCATATATGAAAGAATAAAAATGTCGGATTTGTCATAAGTGTTGTTTTGTCCAAGTATGAATCAAATCCATAAATGAATGAGAAAGGTATGACAATTTAAGCAAAATTCAATCATCTGACCTTGACGGTCAAGGTCATTTTTAGGCTATGGTCATACATGAGCTATTCAATATGTCAGTTTGTCATAATTGTTGTTTTGTCCAAGTATGAATCAAAACCAACTAAAAACAACAAAGTTATGACAATTAAGCAAAATTTAATTATTTGACCTTGACGGTCAAGGTAATTTTTAGGTTAAGGTCAAACTTGAATAATTTATTTTGTCAGTTTTGTCATAAGCGTTATTTTGTCCAAGTCTGATTCAAATCTAACCATAAAAAACAAAATTATGGCCAGTTTTAACAAAATTCAATGAGTTGACCTTGACTGTCAAGGTCATTTAAAGGTCAAGGTCAAACTTGAAATAATCATAATGTCGGATTTCTCATAAGTGTTGTTTAGTCCAAGTATGAATCAAATCTATAAATAAATGCGAAAGTTAGGACAATTTAAGCAAAATTCAATCATCTGACCTTGACGGTCAAGGTCATTTTAAGGTCATGGTCAAATCTGAGTTAATCAATATGTTGGTTTTGTCATAAGTGTTGTTTTGTCCAAGTATTAATCAAATCCAACCATAAATACTAAAGTTATGGTCAATTTTAGCAAAATTTAATAATTTGACATTGAAGGTGAAGGTCATTTATTAGTCAAGGTCAAGTTGAGTCTGGTTCACTTGAAGATCTTGTCTAAAGGGTTGTTGTGTCCAAGTATGAAGACAATCCACCTATTAAATAATAAAGTTATGGCAAATTTTAGCAAAATTCAATAATCTGACCTTGAAAGTGAATGTCATTTCTGAGTCAAGGTCAAGTTTAGTCCGGTCTGCTTGAAGATCTTGTCCAACGGGTTGTTGTGTCCAAGTATGAAGAGAATCCACCTATTAATAATAAAGTTATGGCCAATTTTAGCAAAATTGAATATTTTGACCTTGAAGGTGAAGGTCATTTATGAGTCATGGTCAGGTTTAGTCTGGTCTGCTTAAAGGTCTTGCCAAAGGGTTGTTGTGTCCAAGTATGAAGATAATCCATCAAGGAATAAAAAAAATATGATCAATGTTAAAGTTTTCGGACGAGAACGGCGACGACACCAAGACTATAGCAATAACTCTATAGCATTTTTTTTTTTTTTTAAAAGTCGAGCTAAAAATTACCCGTAAGTATCTCATTTCTTCATCGATTACTGTGAGACATGTGTTAGTCTAAGGAGAAAAATATAAGCCTTCCACTGACTATAGGATCTCCATCAGCAGCTGAGCGGTTTTTTAAGCACTGCGTGAAAAGTTGGAACTTGTTGTGTGCTACGTTTCACACAGTGCTTGATAAAATGGCTCAACTGCGTATGGAGATCCTATATTCAGAGGAAAGCTTATATTTTTTGTCCTTAGACTGACACATGTCCCATTAAAATCATTAAAGAAATGAAATAGTTACGGGTAATTTTCTATTTTCAAGCGGAGCCAATGTTTACAGTTTTGTCTTGGCTTTGAAGCCTTTAGTGACGTCACAGTCATGTGGTATTGCTACACTGAAATCGACGATCCCAAATGACGCACAAATATACTTCAATGACGTTAATGAATGTTCAATGTATTTAATATTGGTCATAAATTGATAGTCATTTCAATCTGTAATTACCCTTAAATCTACATAGATCGAATTGGACGATTATATCATTGACAAGATATGGGATGCCATATTTATGTTCAGAGGCAATCAATGGGTTGGGGTTTTTACAAAATATTCCATGTTCTTAGTCCATTACAAAAAGCACGCTGAGCTTTGAATTTTGAGCTTCAGAGGTCATGCACAGAGCAAATAAAGTTCACCTTAATTCGAGTTACAGCAGAGCCCTTTCTTGCCAGCTTTTATGGCGATTACATGAAATTAATGTGTACAGTTTGAAATCTGCTATATTCATAGACCAAATTTAGAGTTCAAACTTAAACACATGTTTCTTTAGTACTGCTACGCCTGAGTTCTGGAGGGCCTTGTCGAGCTTGATCGCTTTCTCTGCGTCCATTGGTAGACGCTGAAGAGCTTCTTTTACGCTGCTGTTTTGTCTCTGATGATGTAACAGGTACAAAGGAAAGCTGTGTACTGGTGCGTCTCATTTTATTGAGTCGGATTGTGAACGAATTCTGACGCAACAGCTCACTTTCACGATGGCTGTATTTTGCTGAGCCTAGTCTGTCCATTAACTGAGAGCGTAAATTCTTTTCTCTGACAAGAACTATAATCGGACTGATTGCTGAATTGCTAACAGCAAGACACTGTGCAAACAACCAAATAATGTGTACCGCCTTGTCGTTGTAGATTTCTGGATGGATGTCACCAATTATTGTTATGACATGGATAGGGAGCCAGCAGACTGCGTAAGCACAGAAAGCAAGAAGGAAAACCTTTATTGTCTAAAACGAAAAATAAAGAAAATATATATCAACATGCGACACAGTATCAAACACGCTGATACGAAAGAAACCTACACTGACAGAGTTACGTCACCTTGTTATTGCCTTCCAAACGCAATGCCGCATGTCTACAGTATGTACTCTAAAGCACATTGACTTCTAAGTATACTTAAATTAATACTTATTAGCGAAGCCGACAGAAATAAATAAGGAGTAGTTGAACTTTTAAAAAATATATAAATCAAGGTATATCTAGATTATTCAACAACCGAGAAGGGTCTTATATTTTTCAGCCGTCGCTTTTAAAGTAGACGGCTATATTTGGAATACATCAGAAAAGGAACATCAAAACCTACCCTTCTTTTCATGTCACGCCGTCGCTTCAAAAGTTGGTCAAGTTCTTCTCCAGGAGGTTTTTCTTGCAAAATTAGAACGATTTGCCGAAATGTGATGGTCAAAACAAGAAGTGGTACAAAATAAGTGATCAAGAGCAGGAATATGCTAAATCCTCGTCTGTATGTATCATTTGGCCACACCTCAAAGCAAGCCACTTCCATACTGCCATTTTCGTGCAACACTATCTGTGAAAATATGGCGACCGGAACCGGAAGTAGTAAAGCAATAATGCAGATTGCAGTGATGATTCCTATCACGACTGCACGTGATTTTGGCTCCTTGAGAGGCAATTTGATTGCATAGTACCTGTCCAAGGATGAAGCAACCAGTGTGAAAGAGCGTTGAATAACACAAAATGTTTGGAAAAAGTTAACTGCAGAACACATAAATTGTCCAAACATCCAGTGAAAGAAGATCAAATTACTCAACACTGTAAAGGGTTCACACCACAGTACAAGTAATATATCACTAACTGCTATAGCCGTAAGGTAAAAGTTTGCGTTAGTTTTGTGTCGTTTCTTCCACATTAATAATGCTACGACTGCAATATTTCCCGTGAGACTTGTAACCACAATAATGAAATGAAGCCCTGCCAAAGTGTAGGTAATAGAATCCGGCAGAGAATATTCATCATTAAGAACAGAAGCTTCGTTTTCAACATCCATTTTGAAACAGATGAAGCCAAGGCTAAAGAAGGCAATGCATGTCAGTCGCAACGAAAATAAGTAAAATTATATAACGCCATCCCTGTAGAAATGCGCTAATGAAATTTCTGAATTTATTTGTAAGCTTAAGATAGGGTTAATACAGACATCCCTCGTCACTGCAGCATCCATGGTAACCATAAGAAAGTGTTAATTTAAGGAGTGATGGTCACTAAAATTAGCCGTGTGGGAATAAACAACAACAACACAACCAAACAAAACAGTAGTAGAGACAATAACAAATAAGTCCAAGAAGAAATTTTTCACATCTTTATACAGAATTTAAGGACCTAATTGACTTTCATTGTTCACCCTCCGCTCCTTATCTCAGCGAATAGACTAGTTATGAGAAACATATTATCTTACGAAAAATATAGACAATATAGGACACATTTACCAGGCAATTAAGTATGTAAAAAAATTCACACATTACATTACATAAGCATGTTTGCGCTCTGAGGATTTTTTTTGGCGAAATTCAGTGGTTTGTTTCATTGTTCACCCTCCGCTCCTCAACTGTCACTACTATTTGCCAGTCACTCAAGCGTTTAACCGAGACACTAAGTATCATTGTCATAAACTGGACATGAAAAGAATCAGTAGTCTTTAGAGTTTAAAATGTTAGCAGCTTAGTATGAAACTGAGAAAGAAGCCTTTGAAGTTCCTGACAAATCATGTCGCCGAGACAATATCACACGATTCATCTAGAAAATACGTTAATGTACGGAAAAAAGAGAGATACATTTAAATGAAACAAAGATGAAATGGTTGAACTTTTCCTTGGAAACAAAACCACTTCCTTCTGTCAATTTCAATATCGTCTTCATATAACTAATAAGGGAGTTCATAGTGTTTGTGACTAGGGCCTTAATTGAGATTATTAAGGCCCTGTTGTGACCGACAATGGTTTTCACGCTTTCAGTGCAATAACGATTTTATGTAGTGATAAAACTCTGCAAACTTGTTACTCCTATGCATGTTCATTACTTTACAGATTTTACAAATGACGTCGATCTTTCTGAACTTTTTGCTATTAGGCAAAAATAATCGGAAATCAACTGTTACAATTTAGTAATAAAGCTCTGTATGAAAACCCAATGATCCTAACCCGTTTTCTACTGATGCAGTACGTAGTCGACAGATCGCACGAAAACCCCTCCAAAGGGACGCGAAACATCAAATATCAACATAGTCAAAACTGGCCAGGGATGTTAATGATACATGTATTAGACTGCAAATTCCATTGAGTTTAACTTAACATAGGCCAGATAGTCAACAAAGATATTATGAACTGTTTCTACAAACTATCATTCCGCTGCAATATGCTGGCTTTTAACCGATTAAACTTCATGACAATGGGCCACAGTTGTCAAGTATGAGATCACATAACTTTCATTTATTTCCAAAACAGAAGTGACCACGTAACCATTTATAGAAATTAGCTACAGTAGTTTAAAAGAACTAGAGGTGGCCATCAAATGGGAAGTGGGACGGATCAATTATTTTTGCCTAGCAACCATGCAAGTGTTGCCATGAAGATGGCATGACATCATGTAAGAATGGAAGATTATATTGAAGGACTTGAATAATGTGAGTCTGTTAATTGCAGAAGTTTAATGCTCTTAACGAATGTTAAGTTATTTCTGACTGACTCATTAATGCACTTAGTTCTAGAAATTATGTTGACTTTCAAGTTTATAGAACCTGGGAGATAGTAGTTTATTTTTGTCTATAAAGATCTTCTTCAAAGTAAATGTTAGCCATCGACTAAAATGCAAAACAGGATCAGCTCAAACAAAAATTAGCAATGAAGACACATTTGCATGGCTCCAAGTGTAAAATATGTTCGCAGTTATTAATATTTGTTAGTTCGATAGTGCATGTAAGTAACCATGCCGGACATTCGTATAGATCTAAACTATATTTGAGTTGCTTATTGTAAAGTTTCAAACCCACCGGCACATACTATAAAATAAAACACTTAATAAAAAAAATCTTTTTATCAATGTAAACTTGGTTTTGATCAAGGATGCAAATAATGAGACAAAGTGGTCGGTTATGTCAAGTTTCAGCTAACAGTTCTTCAAAGACTTACACACCAGAGTCATATTTCTCTATTTACACGGTAACTTAAAATAATGATTATTGGGTGATGCCCCCTAGTGGTGAGTTTTCAAATGCGAATATACAGCAGAACGTCTGGAGCCGGAGATTTTCTGACATCCTTATTTAACAATTCGCAATCATATGACTTTTCTGAAAAAATGTTTGTAAGCAAAGGTTAGAAAATAAAGGAAGTTGCATTCAGTTGCATTCAATGTATAAATCTGATTGTTTCATTGTGATTGGGAAATATTTGTTAGTCTTTTTAGATAAATGATGTTTCTAAAATTTAACAGAGAAATTGATTGTAATTTACATACAATTTTGCATATTTTTTTAATAACGACAGCAATAAAATTGAAAGTTATTTACTGCACGTAAAAAAAACAGACTTACAATTCGGACTAGCGTTTTTACAACTGTTTTTGCCGTAGAAAAACATGTTTTCACACTTCTAAAATCATTTGATATAAACATTAAATTTGATATTTTAAAAAGGAAGCCTCATTTTAATAAATGTTTAGAACTTCAACAATTTGAAAAATTCCCCAGGATTCAGAAAATGCGTATAATGCCAGCAGATGATGTGAGCGTTGCTAGATTAACTGTGTATTTTACCTATTTGAGTTTGTTTATCGTCGGTACCTGTTGATCATTTGACCGACGTCCCATGGAGAGGTTAGTTATTTTAGGGTGTTGGGGATAGTGCAAGACAAGAAAGCATTCCATTTCAATGCCGCCCCAGGTTCTTTTCAATGCTTAATGTATAGCACTGATATATGGGAACTCAGTTTAACGTCTCATCCGAAAGAGAATAAATAATGTTACTGGAGGAACAGGGAGCGAAATTGCGACCCCTGGATTATCACTTCAGTGCGTTGCCATTGGACCACAGGTCCCACGTTTTACTGTATTCGTTTAACGGAATCGACCGGTATCGACTTACCATTACCGGAATCGACCTAAATTTCAGACACGAGCAATAGTTTTGAAAGGTATACAATATTAATTATTCGTACATAATATAACTTTTTTCATTTTACAAAAGGAATATGAACTACCTTCGAGTGTTTTTTTATACAAGACCGAAAACCGGCGATTTGCGGAAAATTTTCGTACAGGAAGATACACCAGACTCGACCTGTATTTCATAGAAAACTTGTATTTCAGTAAGATATATGGCATAACAATAATATACATCACAAATAATTTACTTACAAAAGGAATTTGAAGTATCTTCCAGCGGTAAGTTTTTATGAGAGATTGAAAACCAGCAAATTTTCGCACACGGAGATGCACAAGAATCGACATGATTGTAGTTGCTATACTAATTGTAATTTAGTAAGAAATTTCATGTTTTTCGTTTATTTAGGGTATAATAACGTTTTTACAAAAAAAATGAAGTCAGTTCAAGTGATAAGTTTTTATACGAGACTGAAAATCGGCGAATAGCACTGGATTTTCGGATACGCACATACACCGGAATCATAATACCAACATAAATAAAAATTTTGTAACAGAAATGACATCAATCATTAATACAAAATATAAATAATTTATTTACAAAAGGAATTTGAAGTTTCTGTATGTTATGCCATATCATTTTATATTAATTCAATGGTGAAAAACGGTCACACTAAACAACTGAAAACACCTGATTACAATTGCACAACTGGTACATGTGCCTAATGATTTATTAGTGCGGTTCTGCCAATGCGTTAAGTGTAAATCGCTGCCTCTGCAGCTACAAAGATGCTATTAAATTTGGTGTAAATACTCATTACTGTAATATCAAAGTTAAGCGACAATCAATCATTCGTCGGTGTTTCAAAGACTGTCTCGTGAGTTCGATGTGTCATAAAATATTGAGTATAATGTAGAATTTATCGGCATTTAAAACATACAACCACATCGTTTTGCCGGTAATTCTAATTCAAGTTCAGCGTAAAATACAAGTTTTCTGCGAAATACATGTCGACTACGAAGTTTCTCCATATGCGAAAATTTTCCGCCAATCTGCGGTTTCTTTCTCGTGTTAAAACTTACCACTCAAAGATACTTCAAATTGTTTTTGTAATTAAAATTATTTATGATGTACGTCTTACTAAAATACCAGTTTTCTGTGAAATACAGGTCGATTCCGGTGTTTCTCCGTATACATAAAATTGTCTGGAAATCGCTGGTTTTCGGTCTGGTATAAAAACATATACAACTTGAAGATACTTTAATTCCTTTTGAAAATAAACTAGTTATATTATGTACTAAAAATAATGTTGTTTGTCTTTATAGGTCGATTCCGGTAATGATAGGTCGATTCCGGTAATCGAGACCTATTCCAGTAAAACGTGGGACTCTCTGACCACTGCTGCTGCAGGATGCCGGCTTAAATAGACAACATATTGAAAGGTGAAAACAAAACTGCAAAATACAATGGTTTCATTTCAAATGCATAAGTGAATATAATGCACACTGAAAATGTTAGTATTGTAAACTATAAAATTGTTGTGCTGTTCTCTTTTTAATATTTTCTCTTTTTAGCTCTATTTACGATACTTTAATTATTTCTAAAATAGATGATCGTAGTAGAGTTCTCGAAGATTATATTTTATAGTGTATTCGTTATATCCTACGATTGTAAAGACTTATAATACAATATAATCATTGTAATAATAAAACTACTTGCTTTGTTTACATACTGACAATATTTACTTACATGGACAGAAACATTAAAGCAAGAAGACAACTATCAATATCGCAAGAAATATTGCATCAATGTGTGATCACATGTAAAATTCAGTTATTTGGCATAACCCATTGGATGCTTTTTTAAGCAGCCAACCTGCTTTTGGAACGTTTCAGTCGACAGGTGCGGTTTTACTTTAAGTTCCCTATTATCTAAAAGTGTACACGTTGATATCAAGGTTTAAAGCTTAAACCAATAAACTATTATGGTATTTAACTCAAATTCACTTCCTAGTTCACGGTTATAACACATATACTTGAACTAAAGTAACACGTTTTCAAGTACATATGCTATGAAACAAAATGCGGAAATAATTAACTCACAAAATGGATAAAGACAAATCAAAACATGAACTTGTGACGAAATACAAAAGTTTGTTTAGTCATGGTAGGAAGAGGGGTGTTCATTATAGAGATTTTCAAACTATTTTTCTACCTTATGCAAATCGAAAGGAGTTGAATGCAGGAGGGATTTTAAAGAAATGGCGTCTAACAAGAAGTCGTGTATTCTTCATGGTATTCTTCGTGAGTTTAATCAGTTCGGTAATGATTTTTTACTTTCAAGAGAGTCTAAAAGAGACATTTGACGTACGCCTTACAAGATGTTTTCTGAACAATAATGAACTTATAACAGAGTTGGCTAGACCACTGATTAAATGTGACATATGTCGGAATTTAAACAGCGTTCCAGTCGAGAACAGAATTTCTGCTCAAGACTTCAGGCGGAAATATGCATACAGCTCAGTTCCGGTTTTGATCAAAGATGCAACTGACGAGTGGTCGGCTATGTCAAGTTTTAGCTATCAGTTCTTCAAAGACTTATACATCAGAACAGAAGGTGCACTGAACTCTGTGGAAGATCGTTGTCAGTTTTTCCGATATAAAACAGATTTCAAGACTTTAGAAGAAGTTTTCAATATGTCTGATGCTCGTGCAAACTTTGCAGAAGGCGAACCACCTTGGTATATAGGATGGTAAATTATCTTTTATCATTAATATACTCAAACGTCACGTGGAGACTTTCCAAAGTAAATGCTTCGTCTTCTTTTATGCAAAACGTTGAATGACGTCACGTAATTTGATTGAGTCATTTCGCGTAACAGCACATTATCAATTTTTTATTAGTTTATTCAAATTCACACCTGTCATAACATGTAAAACATTCATAAAATAATATCTCAGTAACTAACGTAAAGATATTTCTTATGAAATTATTTTATCCTGAGACATTGACCGTTACTTAATAAGGCAAAGATGTTACAAACATTACAATATTTTGAAAAAAAAAAACAAAACAAAAAAACAACAAAAAAACAACAACAACAACAATAACAAAAAAACAAGAACACACAAACAAATCGTTTTTAACATCTAAAAGATAAGCGAACGCCGTTTTAAAGAAATTCTTCCTGTTTCAGTCCGTTATGCCAAGTTAAATTAATATAAATACAGTTTGATATTTGTAAAACATCGCTTGAGATTATTTTATTCAAATAGCGATGTGTACAGCTTATATCTCATGTACTGTTTCTTTAACCGATAATCACACGGAGGTATAAATTCTCTGCGAGGGAAATATATAGGAATATGACATAAATGCCGCATGATATTTACAGCCGATCCGAGACAATAAAACACACAAGGGTGTAAGAATAAAAATCAAATGGATAAAAAACAAGCAAAGACTAAATTAATCAACCAATACTCTAAATTGTGCAAAGAAGCGAAAGAAAAAGGAGTTTCAAACGGAGTGGTACAAAATATTTTCCTTAACAGATTCAAAATTAACGATGTGGAAAAAGAAGTTGATATTAAACCAAAATGGATGAGGAAGTTCTTTTTTAAAAATGACTCAAGGAGATATGTGTTTGTTGTTATTTTAGTTATTGGAATTATAAGCTCGATTTCTGTATACAATAAGGATTCCATAACAGCATTTGTTGACATACAATCTTGGCAATGTATCGTTGACAACAATGCATTAGTGTCAGAATTAACTAGACCACTTGTCAGCTGCGATTTTTGCAGTTTTCTTGACAGTGTTCCCACTGAGTTCCTCGTTTCGGCAGAAGACTTCCGCGGGAAGTATGCATATACGTCAGTTCCGGTTTTGATAAAGAACGCCACCGGAAATTGGACCGCAATGTCAAATTTCAGTTTTCAGTTTTTTAAGATATTGTACACGGAAACGGAAGGGGCGCTTGCCTCTGTTGATGAAGAGTGCCAGTTCTTTCGTTACAATACTGACTTTGACAATCTAACACAAGTTTTCAATATGTCTGACGCCCGTGCAAATTTAACGGAAGGAGAAAAAACGTGGTATATAGGATGGTAAATAAGTTATCAAATATCTATAATATCCTTTTATATAAATGTTCTAAAACTTTTAATTGTACAATTTTAGGTGTAGGCCTACATAGTCTTCTGCAGTTAAAATTTACTCAGCGTACTTCAATGACCCCAGTGTGTTAATATATAAACAAAAATAAAGAAAGGTTGGAAACTCACATACGCACGCACGCACGCACGCACGTGCATGCACACATAATTTTATTACTAATCACTTTGTGTATTTTTACATATGCGGTAATTACCCATTCCTTTCGATGACTCTTTTATATCTTTAGGTATCTTTAGGTATAAGACTTCTATGTCAGTAGTAGAAGATTACAGCCAATCTTAGGCTATTAAATGATGGTTGTTAAAAAACGACACAAAGTTGATTTAAGATAGCTCGAAAAAATGATATAGATAAATAAAATAAATTTAATATCTGCAAAAGATATCACAACAAAATTTCAAAAATAAAAAATAAAAAAACATTTTTTTAATAACTATCAGATCCTGTACATTTTTGTAAGCGACGAGAAAAGCGTCACTATCGGGGAATGTAAGATATAATTGAGTCATGGCAATACATACACGTAGACCTATTCACTATCAGATAATAAAGAAGAAGTTTTAAAGGAAAGTAACCGAATAGTTTAAACAATTAACTCCGATTAGGGACGAAAAGGAAAATTGAATCTTCGCTAGCTAATTAGATTCTGGTTGCAATATCACAGAGACAAAAAATTCGATAAAATTGTGATTACGTACCGAAGACAGAAATGTCAAGATATCGATGTAATAAGATCATTTCTAAATGTTTTCGACACTTCTTATATACAGAATTCACAGCCTGTCTTTAACGGAATGCAACTTCTAAGATTTGACCGATTATAGCTACATATAACAACAAATATACCTACATTAACGTTGAAAAGGCCTTTGACAAAACATTTATTGGATGCTTTTCATGTTCGTTTAATAATGTAGTGTAAACTGACTAGTGTAAAGTGACTACGCTAAAATTACATGGTTTCAAGGTAAAAGTACTTGCCATATGGCATACCGTCAAATCGACGCATTTTGGAAATCGAGGACGCAATTTATTTTTACCGTCATACTGACGGCTCCTCACCTGTTTAGTTCCTGCAAGTGCACGCCGTGTTGCACAAAATCAAACATTTAAATCATGGGATTAAGTTTCTTTTTTCTTTTTTTTTTTCGTTGAGAGTACATTTCGTTTTAAACGGAGTATGAAAATTAAATAAAGTCAGGACCATTCTATCTTTTTCGGGAAAATAGCTACCACCAGCCACCTTACATTTATTAATGTATTCGGTTATTTTTATCCAAGACCAAAAACGGTAAATTTCTTTAAAAGCAGTGCATTATTAAAGGACGAGTATCATTTACACATTTCCGTTCCCAATCAATTGTGCAATTTATACGAATTAATTCGTGGGCTTTTATGTCGTTGTCAGCATTAAGAAAATTTGTGTATACTGGTTTCATCGTAGCTCAAATCCCTTCTTGCACGCAAAGATCTCTTTATCACCATAACAAGGCGGATTTAAAAACCAACAATAATCCAAGCAATTCTTTCAGGATTGTTTTTCCATTTATTGACATGTGAAATAACTACCCAGAAGTCGTCAGTAACAGGAAATGACGTTTATTGTATTGTTTCAGACGCTACCCAGCACGCGACGACATAAAATTCACAATTGAACTTCATGACATTTATAAATTCTATTGTAAAGCTCCGTCCAATGATAGTGTACTTTAATGTTTTTCATGCTTAAAGTCATTACTTAGTTGAGGTACATTGGTTGCTTCTTATTTTGATCGGCTGTTAAACCTACCGCCATTTTCCCTACACACGTTGAATTGACAAAATGTATTAGATGCATCGATAAAACATCAACAGGTGCAGTTTAAAAAAAGTGTTTTCCGATTAACTCCATTATTATACACACAGATTATTCAGAAATATTCAGAAATAGAAATTAGGTCTATCTTATTACGTTAAAATCAATTGTTTTTCTTCAAATACATACAGGGTCTTGTAAGCAATACAGTTTTTGATGTTGATACATTATACGTATTCCTTTAGCAGAAATGATACAAACTATAGCTTTATAAGATATCATGTCTAAAAAAAAATAAAAAAAAAAAAAAAAAAAAAAGAAAGAAAAAAAAAACCACGAAATTTTGTCGTCCCTTTATTTCGTTTTGCAAATTTCTTGAATTTCAAGTAGTAATAATCACAATTTTATGACAATTAATAATCAAAAGCGGTTCCAAAAAAAAAAGAGACTATGATATCTTTTGAGTCTTTTCAGATGAAACACAAGTGAATTTATTGCTTTAAGGCAATTAGTTTAAAAGAAAAGACAAAACCAAGAACTGCGAACGCTTAAAATTCTGTTCAGTCTGAAGAAATTCCTTAGAGAATGTTTTGCTTAATCTATATTCAGACACATTTCAAACTTTTAAGACGTTGTCAACAAGAATGCAGATGAAAATAAAACTTTATTAATCGTTCGCAGAGATTACAACAACAACTGCCGCCATCATTTAGCTATTGTCTTTGTTGTTGTTGTTTTGTTTTAAGGGTTAAAATATAAATAATACGTATAAGCATTTCAAGACATTGAAATGACACTGTCTATATATGAACTTCACTATCCCAGAATTCTCTCTGATGTTACAACATAGAAAACCTCCTTTGTATGAACGTCTCTCTAATGGAACATATTATAATGCCTCTGGTTAGCTCGGATTTGAAAGGTTCCTATGTTTTATATGTTCCATAGTTATATAAAGTTCTTGAAAATAACTGATTTTTGCATGATATTGAAATAATTGAGGTGGTCTTCGTAGTGGAACTTTAATGTTTTCAGGAGATTCACTAAAATTTTTCAAGAAAGCAACTCCATTTATATTGAAAATAAAGATAATTATTTCAAGTTTAGCACATTCTTTTCAATGTGTGATTTAACACAAAAAAACACACAAAAACAACAACGCAAAAAGCGGAAATTATCATATCCAAGACAGTTTATAATCCTTTTTATTACATGTATTAGCTTTTGTGTTTCTTCGTGCATGTTTTATGGAAACCTTTTTTTCAATCAGCTTATTTGACCGTTTTGAAACGAACAAAGTAAAACAAAATAGTGCTATAATATTATGTCTTCTTTAGGAGTAACTGTCACACTGAGGTGAAGAACGAACTCCGGAAGCACTATGAGCGGCCTTATTTCCTGCCTAATGACTCGGAGTCGAGCGCGCTCGACTGGATCTTTATGGGAGGGTCAGGTCCTGGAGCTCTCATACATGTTTGTATTCTAATATTTTCAGTAAAGCTACCTTTATTTTCTGGTTTGACTATAAAGTAGATAATCTATAGTGTAAATTTTGTTAGATCTGAACATCTTTTGTTAGTTAACACGTACTAAATTTCTTACGCTTCAGTCCTTGAGATACACTGGAAATAACTTTAAACCTGTCCTTTGCAAACGTCTAAAAACGGATCGTTCACAGACGAGACCGAAACACATTGGCGAAATTGTAAATTCTTTAAAAGGAATAAAAAGTACAAAGAGCAAAATAGGCTTAAATCGATAATGAACGAAATAAATGAAAATAAGCTTTGAAAACTTAACATGTTTACTAAAATATCCCAACAAAAGCGCTTGCAATGCTTAAACGTAATAGACGGTATATGGAACATGTATATTTGTCTTTCAAAGTAAAACCTTTTTCTCGATAGAAGTATCATTTAAGGGTGTTTAAATTTGTTGAGGGGAAAAATGTTTACACAGTGGTTGCTAGTGATCAAAAGGTTTACTTTTATCACATCTTAACGGTATATTTAATCACCATAGAAGTTGATTCGTTGGAAGAAATGTTCTGTTTGTATTTCAGCTTGACTATGTACAAAGACCATCATGGCAGGCTCAGATATCTGGAATGAAAACCTGGACGCTTATACCCCCGCCAGAATGTGAGAAAGAGTGCATACCCCTTAATGTGACGGTCCATAAAGGGGACATATGTGAGTACTTCAACTACTGAATTATAATTTGTGAGAATTTAAAGCGGATTTCTATACAACTGACGTATAAATTGTACGTGACTTTTTTTGATTTTACAGAATGTTAAGGAGAAATCCGCCATAATAATTGATGAGATCCAACCCATAGTTCGGTAGATACAAGATGTTTTACTAGTAAGATCAATAATTGAGGCTGTGGATCTCAGTCCTAACAAGTGGCTTTTGTTATTTTATTCAGTTATACTGGTCTATGATAAGGTCTTAGGCTATTTTATGAAAATAGATTGTATTCCCTTGATTGTTATACATTGATTTATAATCGGTGTTCGCAGTGAGTTGGCGCATATTTCCGAATCCAGTTTTAATGAACAATGTAAGTATTTTTTCAGTTGTAATAGACACAAATGTGTGGTACCACTCAACATTCATTCACCCGGGAGAAATCAGTATTACCATTGGCTCCGAGTATGACTAGGGACATGAAAGCCGCATTCTACCAGAAACGTCGACTCTGAACCCGAAGGTGGCACCAGAGACAGCTTAAAAAGGCCACTAGAAAACTTGACAGACTGTGATAAAAGAAATAATATCAATAGTTGTCGTAGCCTCAAAAAATATATCATATCAATGGCATTTTATTTTTCTTAAAATTGTCGTTTGCGTTCCGGCATGCTGAACATGCTATATAGGAAGCTCTGGTAACATGACAATCAAACAACATTATGTATGGTTGTTTTATCTAGTGACTGTGGCTTATTGTGTTGCAACTATTCTTGCATTCTGGGAAATTTTTAAAGTTATACCCAGACAGAATGTTAAAGTACTAATACAGTGATAACGTCATTCTTTGAAGATTAAGAAAGAATTATTATTTATTGTTTTGAGTTTACCAAAAACTAAACAGTTTTTTTTATAACAGATGAAAAAACATCGTCTCAAGCTTTTGTTCAGACATATTAGCAAAGAAATATATCATTGTTAAAAAGTTAGGTAATGTATAGCTATAATGTGACAGGTATATGGTCATTAATCAGAATAAGAGGTATCATTTTTCATGATTTCACCTCACGTATTTAGTATTATCTGACAGAACAAGCAGCTGATCCCGACACATTGACCTATCCAGATCATATGCTATCTATGTTTTGAAGCACGTTCCTATCAAGAGTTTATATAAGGTTTCTGGATTTTTCTAAACAGTGCCTCTGCAGAAATTTGTGTACTTACGACGTCTCTAAACAATATGATGTTTTATTCCTACGACGTCCATATATAGTATTGCATTCTTACAACGTTATGTCTCTTTCTTTCATACCGACGTTTTATACCCATTCAAGATGTTGTATGCAACATTTGTAACTTTAAGTGAGAACATGATGTTTGACACATTTGACGTCACTAAATGTAAATTTAATATTCAGCATACGAAAACGTAAACAATTTTCATCCTATGCCATACCACCTTGCAAAATTACTTCTCTAAAACTGAGGTCAATAAGCAATCAGACAGGAGGGCGTGTCCAAGGATCCTTTGTACCCTTACATGGCATGGCGTTGATAACGACTCATTGATTCCTAAAGTCACCCATATTTGGATATTTTAAACGGAAACACAATTTTCATTTGAAGCCCTGTATGTATGTGACTGCAATTATAAAAAGTATTTTCAAAATAAAATTTTGCATTTTGCATTTTGCATTTGTTATTTTTGCATAACTATCATAGTAAGTAAAGATTAAGGCATTGCAATTTCTATACCAGCACTTTCTTAGATTTCTGGAACTCTATCGTTTTTGACAAACACTAGGTATTTTTCTCGTATTTTCTTTTAAAATCTAAACCTTTCATAAAAGACATAGTACACATCTCCTAACACAATCGTGACCCTAAATCACTGAACAGACCGAAGCCAAGACAATGTCTATGGACTGACTGATCGGTCACAATAATACATAGAGACCCTAAGAATTGTGTACTTAACCTTATATCGAACAATTTTTCTTTACTTTATTATAAAACACACAGACACATCGTTTGCTTTTTTGACACGTTTGAAAAATCACTCTGTTTTGAGATTTTGGTTGATATCATATTCATCTAGTTTGAAGCGGGCCGTTTTACGCGAATAGTGACCGAAAAAATCAAAATACTTTATTCGTCTGGGACAGCGTTAGAAAAAAAGGGTTATTTTATCATATTATTTTATCAAATAGGCCATCTCTGGCATGGCATAACAGCAACAGACATGGGTAATTGAAAACATTAACAAACACAACATTAACAAAGACAAAAATACCACAAAAGCAATGTGCTACGATAATTAGTTAATGGTAACAATCACCAAACTCTCTGAAGTCGCAATGTGGTGGCCGGCTGAACCAAAGACACACTGATTTAGAACTCGCTATGTCTTATATATTTAAAGATTAAACTCATTCATGTAAGGTATGATTTCATGTAAGGTATGCTATATTGTGATGAATAAGAAGAACATATCTAATATAGGTTCACTTCAGATAAAACTTTTAAAAATATAGGGAATTACGTGCAACATTCCATTGCTGTCGTCTGCTTTTGTTTTTATTTTCATTTTATGGTATACACTTCAAACGGTTTAAGTTGTTGAACTTCAATTCACCTTGTAATTTTTTTTATCCATTTCTGTTTCGTATAAAACAAAATGCTATACCCAAGGGCAAGAATCAGTCATGTTCAACGCTGCATCCGTGATCTTATCACGCGTGCTGTATATTTCGGATATATCCAGCTAGTTCAGTCACGCGGAGAAATTACGGTCTGGTCACGCTCGGATGTTGTTATTTCGCCCACTGTAATTGTTTCCTGAAATCACACAAACCTTTGAAGTTTGGTTCGATTTTTTACATAAATGTTTAAGGTCGCGTAAGTGCAAAAATATTCCATTACTTCAAATGGAATCAAATACTTCTATTTCTGTTGTATGTACTTTTGCTATCCACGTGTAAAATATCATTCAATCATTACCTATATTAGGATTGATCAAACAAGGAAAATGGTATCAGACTTTGACCTGTCTGATAGAATTATTTCACATAAAATAGAGGATATTTTTTATTTGAAGAAAATAACCTTTAAGATGTACTTCACCAAGAAAATCTCATGCAAGATTTATTGAGACTGTCACATTGTTTTGCCATATTACCAGTTGGAAAATAAGTGCTTATGTATCTGGACACAGTTACATTTAAAAAAATGAAAGATTGCTGATTTATACTCCATTGATTAAAAGAAACTTTTCTAAGCTATAGTTGTATAGTAAGACATGTATATCCACTGATCTGTTAGGCAATAAACCTCATGAAGAATAATTTTATTCTACATTCCTTCATTTGTTGCTGCTGTTCAAGATAATTCTTTGAATGAAAATTCTGTATATAAGTCAAAATATTAGCCTTTTTCCCAGTACAGTAAAACATTCTTTTTTTGTCGTTTAAGATTTGTATGATAGTGAAAAGTCATAAACATATGTATCGCTTGAATTAATCCCTACAATTTTATAACTACAGCACACTTCAATGGTTATTTTACAGACGTTATAGCTTAATTTTTTGAGATGCACATATGAATAAAACTTGACAAGATGGATAAAAACGAGAAGAAAAATGTTCTAGTTAAGAAATTGTCAACGGTCTTTAAGGAGGCAGACGGCAAAGGTATTCCGCGGGATGAAGTTCGAAAGATATTCAAAAATCCAAAAGACAGTAAGCTTCAGAAGGGAAATGAAAAAGTGTGGAAAAGTTCAGAAAATTGCAATGTGACACGAACCAAAAACAATGAAGAAAATTCGAGAAGAGTCGCGAAAATAAAGGATTTTATAAAAGCAAAGTACATGTATGTGGTGATGTTTTTGCTTGGAGTTTTCTGTACGTTGGCAGTTATATTCACTCACAACCATGTGACGGAAGCACTTGCTAAGAAATGCTTGGTTTTGAGTAATGAATACTCAGCAGAATTGTCAAGGCCACTTGTTCAATGTGACATGTGCCGGAACTTGGATAGCGTTCCTGTGGAGCACAGCATTTCCGCTGAAGACTTCAAGCGGAAGTACGCTTACACTTCCGTCCCAGTTCTGATAAAAGATGCCACCAGAGGATGGTCTGCCATGCAACTTTTTGATTTCAAGTTTTTTAGAAAACTGTACATTATGACAGACGGAGCACTGGAGTCAGTGGAAGAAGAATGCCAGTTTTTCCCGTACAAGACTGAATTCCAGACATTAAGTGAAGTCTTTCTAATGCCGGAAGAGCGCGCAAATTTCACTGAAGGCGAAAAACCTTGGTACATTGGGTGGTATGTCAAATGTTTCCTATCTCGATTATTTTATCATAAGCACATTTCGTATTCCATTTAAGCAATACAGTTGAATCATTCATAACCTATTTTACTACTGAGTTACCCAACTTCTCTTTTGAAAACAACGTAT
This sequence comes from Cyclina sinensis, assembly GCA_012932295.1. Classification (NCBI taxonomy): domain Eukaryota; kingdom Metazoa; phylum Mollusca; class Bivalvia; order Venerida; family Veneridae; genus Cyclina; species Cyclina sinensis. Next base: position 46,436,449 of record JAAONU010000001.1, on the reverse strand, counting down.
GTAACTAAATAAAACCTGACTGAACTTGCTATAATAAGCCTGAAATGATACACAGCTAAGTCGATGTTAAATTTCTCATCAAACTTAAGGATTTTTGTCACGAACATTGGTTTTGAACTATCAAGATAATTCATATTTGTATCGAAAACTGAAATACATGTAGGATTGAATCCTACCATGTAATCACTATCATTAAAAAGTAGCGTTTAAGATTTCAGTTACTTGTAATTCAGTCGTAAAGCAAATACAGTTTCCGTACCATGTGAGTATGTGCATTCTAGTCTTTGAAGTTTATTGTATGTCTGATAATAAGAAATCACTTACCATGAGCAGTATCTTGAACGAACATCTCTTTATTCAAAGGCAAATAGAAAACACCACTGCAACAAAAAAAACCAATATTGTAATTTTAATACATATACAGTACCCTCATGCGTTTCAGTGGTGAACCGTACAGCTTGATTTAAGATGTGATAACAAAATCAACATTTATACATTATTTATAGTCAAAGTATAGAAAAGGATTTACTTCTGTCGGTATTTTATATGTAGCCAGTTATTAGTATCTTTTTTTTTAAAAAAAAAAAACGTTTCATCTGGAATTTAAACATTTTGTTATCAGTACAAACACAATGCATTCCGGAAAATAAACTGAAGTCACTAAGCGTTAGGCAAAGAAATTTGCCAGTCACACACGAACATGAAAACAGCCTTCAGAAAAACAAACACTTTTGCTACCAAATACGAGGGGTGATTCAAAAGTTCGCGGAATTGCTTTATTACTAGAACGGAAAAGACAATACAAACACAAAAATTACATCACTCGATACGTTTACTCAATACTAAAGCAGAGCCGTAATCTCATTGAAATACATTTACTAATAAATCGTTTGTACATATTTGAATTGTATACATGACCGGCACTTGACGCACGCCATCACGACGTCGACGTCACTAACGGTCAAATTCTAGCGTACGATTCACCTTCTCGACGTAATCGCCGCCCGTCGCTACACACTTCCTATGCCTTTGTACCCATTGCATAAATGTTACCTTAAACCAATCCTGACTGAATGAAGAGATTACTTCACGAGCCTTATTGCGTAGCTCTAATGTTGTTTCAAATCTCTGGCCTCTGAGTTCCCTCTTCATATCTGGAAACAGACGAAAGTCCATCGGTGCTAGATCCGGGCTGTACGGCGGATGTGGTAAGAGACTGAAACCAAGCAGTGAAATCTCTAACTCTGTACTCTGTGCCCGATGTGCTGGAGCGTTGTCATGATGGAGTATAACATCATCCAGTACCAACAGGGGGCGCTTGCGGCGCAGAGCCTGTATCAGATCGCGTCTAAGCACCTGAAGTCAAACAAACAAACGGGAAAACATGAAATAATTTAAGTTTAAGAAAGTAAAAAGCGGCACATTTTAAATAATATTTTTATATATTTTGTTATTTGAAACAATACATACTGTAAAATATTAGTTTGTTATAAAAATAATATATAAGTGTTGATCGTTTGTATGACTAAAATGCGGCATACCTTTGAATAATAGTCGGCATTTACGGTACATCCGTCGCGCACCTTGTGTTGAAGCAAAAGCCCTTGTCTATCCATGAAGAAGATGAACATTTCCTTTTTGCAGCTGCGTGTTGTCCTGGCCTTTTTTGGTGGAGGTGTGTCTGGTGACTTCCAGACGGACGACTGCTGTTTCGACTCTGGATCATAATGGTATAACCATGTCTCGTCTGTCGTGATGATTTTGTCCAAAAACTCGTCACCCTGTGCGTCGTACAGATCCAGAAATTGCTGAGAACATTCTAACCTCCGCTGCTTGTTTTCATCAGTCAGAAGTCTGGGCACCCAACGCGCAGATACTTTGGACATATTTAGCTCTTCTGTAAGAATTCGTTGCACAGTAGAATACGATAGGGAGAGTTCCTCTGCAATACCCCTAACCGTTAAGCGCCGGTCGTTGTCCAAAAGCTCTCTCACTAACGTTGCGTTGCTCGTCGTCATAGCGGATGCTGGTCTACCTGCTCTATCGTCATCAAGTACCGATTTTCTGCCGTTCCGAAATCGCTCATGCCATTTGTAGACAAACGATTTACCACAAGGTTGTAATGTATGCGAGTTTTTAATTTGATTCAACGTCTCAACTGGTGTAAGTTTGAGTCCAACACAAAATTTCACAACTGCGCGTAGCTCCAATTCACTTGTTGACGTCGCGGAAGAAGTTGAAGACATGGCGACAACTCGCTGCTGTGGAGTAACGGTTCAACGTAATGTAATCAAAATTATAGGAAATGACGTCAACACGTCATTCTAACGTCAGTTACGTTCGCGCCAAAATTGAGCAACATTTGAAAACATACTATCGTCTGAAGTGAATTAGTAAAACGAAATATTTTGGCCTGCTTCAAGTCACCTAACCGTGGTTGCTATGGAGACCATTTATATTCTTCCGGTTACACATATTCCATAAACTAAACGAAAATGTTAGTTAAAATACGTTGAATTATATTTATGCGAAATTTAATGTGATTCGGTGAAAAAATAAATGATTTAGAGATAAATTCCGCGAACTTTTGAATCACCCCTCGTACAATGTACTTCAAGGCTACGTATATGGGCGGATGTGTGTGTGTGTGTGAGAGAGAGAGAGAGTGAGGGATGGGGGAGGTGGGTAATTTTTGTGTATTATAATCCAGGTTTAAAAGGTACCTTGAAGAGATCTGATGTCATTTGGTAGAGCAGCTTTGGTCCCTGTAAATGATAAGCGTGTTAATTTGCTGTTCATGCGAGGCATGGTTATATCGTACCGTGTAATGAATGTGTAGAAAGAACGAAGGGTGTCTAAAGATGTGTGTGGAACTATAACATTGTCTATACCGCGCCATGTAAGACTACACATCTGTGGCAGATGGTCGAATGGGTGACTGGTACCTACGATAGCCTTTAAACATTAAATCAAATAATTTCTTACACATTTGAATGCTGACTGTAGATTTCACCCGTACAAGGGGAAATCATCTCAAGAAAATGTAGCTTTGAGAAAACCATAATTATTTCTTGCTTCTCATTCACAGGAGTAACTGTAATAAAGAAGTGAGGAACAAACTACGGCAACACTATGACAGACCCTACTTCCTGCCCAACAATTCGGAATCTAGTACTATTGACTGGATCTTCATGGGAGGTTCCGGGCCGGGGGCTTTGATACATGTAAGTTTGTGACTTGAAAAAGACTTTTATGCAGACGTCAAAAATCTGATAACAAGATAATCACTCTAATACTGAAACAATAATTTTTCTGTCAATTCTATGGAAAAAAAATGACAATGGACACAAGTTTAGATACATGCATGTTTTCGACCGCATAAATGAAGACAAGTGCCTGAATTATATCACTCACAACAAGAACACAAACAAACCTTAAGCTGAGGCGGAATAATCGAAACCAAACATGTTGGACGAACGAACTTTAACACAAATGGATGAACGAACGTTAAAGTAAAAACAATTGAACAATAATTATTGTAATCTATTTCCTTCATCTCGTCTAAGCAATGTCATGAACTATTCATCTCATCTAAGCAATGTCATGAACTATTCATCTCGTCTAAGCAATGTTATGAACTATTTTAGCTGGATTATGTTCAAAGACCTTCCTGGCAGGCTCAGATTGCTGGAAAGAAGACCTGGACTCTGATACCGTCCCCGGAGTGCGAGGCCGAGTGTAAGACGATGAATGTGACCGTGCAGAAGGGAGATATATGTAAGATTTTTATCTCGTTAATACAGTAAATAGTACCCCCAGCGGACCATTTTATCATTTCAAAGAAACCATTTCAAGACAGCTGGATTGTCATCAAATATAAAAATGACATCATTGTTGTCCAGTTCTTGATTCTCTCAGTAGACTACAAAGTATTCCAAAGCAGTTCATTCTCGCCTTTACATTAAAATCTACACACAAATGTATACTGCCATGTTATGGCATTATAATCAGCACAGACCATGTTGTTTCTTACACATTGTGTCATTCTATATAAACAGTCTTCTTTGACACACATTCTAAAACAGGTATAATATTAAGCATATTTTTGTCGTCCTGGTACTCTGTTACTGTTTGCAACACGAAAATGAAGCAGAACTTTTTGTTTTGATTTTCAACGTTATCAGTGAATAACCGTGCTGAGAGAGCGCCGATAAAGCAGATTTCGCAGAGAGACCGCCGATATGGTTATGCACCGTGGTTTTTGCACTGTTATAGAAATACAGTCTTTCTGATCGCACAGTAACTAGTAGCCTAATCTTGTATTTCCATTTCAGTTGTTGTAGATACGAATGTTTGGTACCACTCAACGTTTATCCATCCAGGAGAGATCAGCATCACGATAGGGTCAGAATATGACTAACGTTAGCAACAGGCCTTGCATGTACTTTTACCTGTATGCAGTACAGGAAAAGAAATAAACTGTACCTTAAATTTAATCATTCATCTAGTATGCTAATTCAAAACAATAAGACAAAATATGGACCCAGTGCATGTCATTTCTTGTGCTACAACCTAATGGACGAAGTTGGCATCGAACGTGTAACCTGTCTGTTCACTGGTCAGCCTCTTCATCCATTTTCACTGCCCACATTCATCAGAGATTAAATGGATTGTAATTCTCAGACACCATGCTTGATATTCTTGTTTATTAGTTTAACGTCCCCGCTTACTGAGTCTATGAAAGTTATTATATTAGTTTCGTGATTTAATAAAGATAATTTTGGACTTGACTGGTTTCGTTATGAAAGAAAAACTTCCCATTACCAGGATTTAAAAAAGAAGAAAACTCAGTAACTTTATATGATTTAACATGCCTTTGAGGTTTTCTTGAATTTCGAGGAAATATCAATCATTAGCAGTAACTAGAATCTTTCCCGAAATTTATTCTTTTCTAAGACTAAGATGGCCTATCTGTAGACGGAATATATTTTGTTTAACATCTTTACGAAAGACTGGAATTCATAATTTCCTGTTAAAGTTTGATTTAAAATAATGAAATCATTTACCTTCAATGAATACAGTTGTTAGACGTGTCCCAATGACCAGTTTACTAATATGCAAATAAAACAGAAATACATTTCCTATGGTGAAAACGATTTTCTTCCACTTTAATATAATAATGAGCATAGTTTACAGACACGCCTGCCACTACATTAGTCTACGAATGTGTCTTTTCCGGTAAATGTCACAAGCGGAAGTTCGTACACATAGCACTTCCGTTTGCGGGGGTGAACATTCAACGCGTATTCTGTCGAGATGTTACACGATCAAAGTAATGACTACCAAATTAAACGAAATTGATCCACTTTTCGCACTTACATAAGAAATTGTCTGAAAGTAATAAAAACTATTGCTAAAAGCTAATGACAGTTTACAAAAATAGAAGACAGAGCTTAAAAAAAGCTCGAGATTTATAAGGATGTCTTTCAAAGGCGGGAGAGATTTCACATAGCAGGAACATAACTAGGTCTGAGAAATTTCTGAAACAATCTCTCGCTGTTTTTAATCGGCTTGGGCCCAGACATGATTTTTCCCTCTTTTTTTGTGAAAGAATAAACACTTAGGTCTTATATGCATCAGCTTTTAACGAGTATGCATGACAACAATTAAAAGTAAGGACTTTGAGACGGAGTCAGCGTGAAAACAATGTGAAGTTGCTTACCTACTCATATACATATTGTCTCAAGGTATGACATGAGTCAAAACAAATCATTCACACATATATAAAGGATCCATGTTATGTTCCTAGTGCCTTTCGGAGAGAGAAATAGGAAAAAGGACAATAATAAATTCCTACAGGGCATTCTTTACAGTGACATGATTTCACAAGATATTTGGCACGCTTGTAATAATTCAGTCGGAGACATTAAACGTTAAATTTTTCGAGAAAGCGTGCACGGAAAGTAGTGACGACTAAACTAAAGATGTTCTTGTCGTGATTGGTCGTTTACACCCGTCACACAACAAACGAAACGCTAGGTTGATATAACGTGTATAGCATTATTTTCCACTGATCCCGACTACACGACAAGGCCCTAGTAGTAATATCTGCAAAAGAGAAGCGAGATTTTTAAGCTGGTTAAATAAATCAAGACCACCTTAGACTTTTCTTCTATTACCAGGTATTGATAAATGAGGGTGTTTATTGCAGTCGATAAGAAAGGCTTAAGGGATTACACGAACGGTATTTGAAAGCAAGTGGCAAATATTAGATGGAAAATGAGTTTATAAGACTTAAAAAAGAAACCAGTGCTTGACTGTTTACGACGATAACGAATATTGGAGTGTTTCACATAGTTTATGTTCTAACAACTTATCTGGGTCGTTCTTGAGACACCACACAATGACTTTATTACAAAAAAAATATAACCATAAAACCACAGTTATAGTTACGAACATATGAGCAACTTTGCCCATTGATCTCTCATGGAAAACCATTTTTTTAGTCACACTAGAAATAAAACCCCTGACTCACGTTTTTTAAAACAGAATTAATTAGAAACCAGAATCATTTTAGCTGATATCATAAAATACCTCTATTACAGATGAGTAATTTAGGTAAAGAGGCGCGCTAAGTAATGAGCTGTAACGCCACATTTTGCTTTTTTGTCACAGTAAGCTTTATGTTAAGCAGGATAAGTATGATATTAGTTCCACTGAAAGCTGAATCTAATGCCGCATTTTATGGAAGCACAGAGGTAACAGAAGAACGATTTTATTTCTGTCTTTGCAGAGAAAGTGCAAATTCTATTCTGATAAAGTTAACGGAGCTTGAACAACAAATTCATTCAGCTGAATAGAAGGGAAGATCATTGATATTAAAGTACTTATATCCATAGGTTCATCAAATACCTTATTCTGTCGTACGCTAGACACAACATGATACAACACGATACAAAATACAATACAAAATAACACAAAAACTATACAACACAATACAATAAAATCTAACACAACATAACATGAAATAACATAACACAACTCAAAACACCTCAGTAAGGTACAGTACTGTACAGTAAAATAGAGAAAAGTACAGAACATAACAGTACAGTACATTGTACTGCATAACTGCACTACACTACACTACACTACACTACACCACACCACACCACACCATAGCAAACCACACCACAGCGCACCTGCAATGCAATACAATACAATACAGAATCGTGTTGTTTTCATTCTTAGCTACGTTCGGCCAGTTATGCAACCGAATGAATTAGTGTTTTATTCTAAATGAGAATTGTATGCATTTGACACCAAGTTTCCCATAATTCCTGTGTAACATAAAAAGATCAACAAGAAAAGATATTTGATTGCAAACGACGTTTGAAGTAGATCAATATGTAAGGAAAGAAACTAAACCATCCAGATTTGGTTTGTACGGTTGCTAAAAGGGAAATTACCGTGTTCGGGAAAAAAATAAGCCAACACGAGTTTAGTCTTTGTAAATGCTGTAAAGGGAATAAGTCGTGTTTAGAAAGAATTAGGCCCAATGATTGCAAGTTACACGAAGCAGGACAAGTTATTCAACCGATTCACCTGCCATTCCATTGAATTTCTTACCCCAACATGCTTCTGTTTTGAAAAAGCTGCGGCTCACCCTTTGATAAATAAGAATCATGAATTATGGCAGACCTTTTTCTGTAAAACAAGTCTGCATGTGAATAAAATATAGAAAAAATATCAAAATCGCGAAAGAAGAGTGTAGACAAAGAGGCTCGAATATTGACTTATGTGGAAACTAAATACTAGTTTTCACGTTTTCATTCTCCGTCCGTCAAAATATGGAGATATTTTAGTTCAGCCATTTTTTCATTGTTTTGGGCAACTGTGGCGGGTCCTTTTTACATTCCTTTTTAAAACATGAGTGCGCATGGTGATACAGTCATGTCATAACCAGATCCTTATCTCCACTTTAAAGTATCAATTTCTGAGAATAAAGGTCAGGATAGTGACAAGTCCGAACCAGTTTTTCTACATTTGATGCAAGTTGTACTGGTTGCAAAGATGGGACATAGTTTCGACACAGTTTGAGATATTTTATGTATGCGTTAAATATACGGCTATTTCTGCATATGTGTCACAGAAGAAGGTATTGTATCTTGAATTACTGATTATTTCTCATTGAATGCCCGTCAAACGCTGATATGTTTCGAATGTTCTTTATAAAACTGAAAGAACAAAAACTGCTTCACAACCCTACCCTAGTTCTCAGCAAAGAAGTCTTCTTTTTGTCCGCTAAAATACGATTTCAGATTTGCCTTCAGCCAATTTTATCTTCCATAGCCCACTTTAGATATTCCATTTTTCATTGACTAAAAGGTTACTGACTGAAAATGCGAACAGTGCAGACTAAGATCAGATTGTACAAAAGTTTAGGCTGATCACTGGGCGAAACAACAGAAATAATTGCCAAAAGCCTCTCAATGTTAAGCGCCTTCAACAGTACTTTTCTATGATCACAGAAGATGATTATACTTTTGGAACGCCAGAGATGTCTTATGTTCGGCACTGGCGGTTTGATAGGTCTATTGCCTTGTTGTTTGGTTAATATATCATGTACAATACAGGTAAGGGAAATACAACATTATATAGGTTCTAAAGTCATTATGACACAATGTCATTTCATTTTATTGTGATCTGAAAGCTATACGAAAGGTAAATGAATTTGAAGGAAGCTACAACCAGTCATAATTCTGTTAGAACCCATCAAAATGTTGTGTATATCTCGACCCATTTTAACAATAAAAATCCATCATCCATCATAATGCTATATTATCCCAACCTAAAGATACAAGAAAAACAATAATACACAGCATCGACTCAGCACATGGATACTGATGACGTAAAAGTGTCAGACACATAATTTCTCACACACAGAATAATAACAATATATAACCGTAGAACTTTTCATTTTTACACCGACGAAATATTACATCAATGTATCAGGTAATACCTGGGTTGAATTTGCATTTTTTTATTCAAAGAATTATTCGTGCTACGCACTCGTGATTTAATTCCGCTGCATCCGAACAACTGCCTATATTTTATTCACTCATAAAAAATAGGAACAAATTTATTATTTCGATTCTAACCACGAAAATATCTAGAACTATTTTTGCAAGCATTTATGTAAAGTGTGCAATTCGTCAGTAGGCGGGGTAAGCTGTTACAATTTACACCCTAGTGTAGAGAGGAGTACATACCGGAATTTATCGATACTGATATTTATTCATAAAATCTGCAATTAATTTAAACAAAAGACGAACGTAGATAATCTTTTAAAAACAACACAAAAAAATTCCATGAACAACAATAACAGTAAACTTTATTGTCAGTTTCTGCGGTGTTAGTAGGTTTGCAGACGAACCGGAAGTTTGTCTACTACTACAGAATTTACTACGATCGTTTTGTTTTGTTTATGTCACGTGATATGATTTCATTCATAAACCGGAAATTGGAACTATTTCCATAGCGTTTGCATCGCAACATTTTCCCATGGTGAAAAAATAAGTTTGTACTTATTAATTACGAATGCCTAATATTTGTTTACCTGAAAAGGGATTTTTTGTACTGTCACATTTAAGAAATGAAATTACACTAAGTTTACGGCAAAAAGAGAAAATACGATCAAACTATGTGTAGTGTGGAATAGGTGGGCGCACAATGTAACAGCCATATTTTATCGTAGAATAAAAAACAACTGGTTTTCCTATATGTTTATGTAGTAAATATTTCAGATCGTGTTAGAATGATAAATCAACGGAACAACAAGGTCAATGTCCCATCAAAACAGTAAATATATGCCGAATATAAGTCAGCACTGGCGTTCCATATATAGGACTCCTGTATAAAATATGAAGTATTTACGTCTGTTATTCTGTTATTCTTAAGGCAATGTAACAGTTTATGCTGGTAAAGCAGAGAAAAAAGGAATAACATGTAATCTTGAGTAGACTTTATTAACAACCACTGATTATAACAATATTTATAACTTCATATATGTTAAATATAATATATCTCATATAGAATGTAGCGCTACATTACTTTATAACCCGTTTTAATAGATGATTTTAACAAATACCACCACAACAACAAGATACATGCATGTTTTGGACCGCATAAATGAAGACAAGTGTCTGAATTATATCACTCTCAACAATAACACAAACAAACCTTAAGCTGAGGCTGAATAATCGAAACCAAACACGTTGGACGAACGAACTTTTTAAAACAAAAATGGATGAACGAACGTTAAAGTAAAAATAATTGAACAGTAATTATTGTAATTTATTTCCTTCTTATTGTCTAAGCAATGTCATGGACTATTCATCTCGTCTTAGAAATGTCATGAACTATTCATCTCGTCTAAGCAATGTCATGAACTATTCATCTCGTCTAAGCAATGTCGTGAACTATTTTAGCTGGATTATGTTCAAAGACCTTCCTGGCAGGCTCAGATTGCTGGAAAGAAGACCTGGACTCTGATACCGTCCCCGGAGTGCGAGGCCCAGTGTAAGACGATGAATGTGACCGTGCAGAAGGGAGATATATGTAAGATTTTTATCTCGTTAATACAGTAAATAGTATCCCCAGCGGACCATTTTATCATTTCAAAGAAACCATTTCAAGACTGCTGGATTGTCATCAAATATAAAAATGACATCATTGTTGTCCAGTCCTTGATACTCTCGGTAGACTACAAAGTATTCCAAAGCAGTTCATTCTCGCCTTTACATTAAAATCTACACACAAATGTATACTGCCATGTTATGACATTATAATCAGCACAGACCATGCTGTTTCTTACACATTGTGTCATTCTATATAAACAGTCTTCTTTGACATACACATTCTAAAACAGGTATAATATTAAGTACATTTTTGTCGTCCTGGTACCCTGTTACTGTTTGCAACACGAAAATGAAGCAATTTCTTCGATCACAGGCAGAACTTTTTGTTTCGATTTTCAACGTTATCAGTGAATAACCGTGCTGAGAGAGCGCCGATAAAGCAGATTTCGCAGAGAGACCGCCGATATGGTTATGCACCGTGGTTTTTGCACTTTTATAGATATACAGCCTTTCTGATCGCACAGTAACTAGTAGCCTAATCTTGTATTTCCATTTCAGTTGTTGTAGATACGAATGTTTGGTACCACTCAACAGGAGAAATCAGCATCACGATAGGGTCAGAATATGACTAACGTTAGCAACAGGCCTTGCATGTACTTTTACTTGTATGCAGTACAGTAAAAGAAATAAACTGTCACTTAAATTGAATCATTCATCTAATATGCTAATTAAAAACTATAGGAAGGAATAGGGACCCAGAGCATGTCATTTCTTGTGCTACATCCTAATGGACGATGTTGGTATCGAACGCGTGACCTGTCTGTTCACTTGTCAGCCTCTTCATCCATTTTCACTGCCCACATTCATCAGAGATGAAATGGATTGTAATTCTCAGACACCATGCTTGATATTCTTGTTTATTAGTTTAACGTCCCCACTTACTGAGTCTATGAAAGTTATTATATTAGTTTCGTGATTTAATAAAGATAATTTTGGACTTGACTGGTTTCGTTATGAAAGAAAAACTTCCCATTACCAGGATTTAAAAAACGAAGAAAACTCAGTAACTTTATATGATTTAACATGCCTTTGAGATTTTCTTGAATTTCGAAGAAATATCAATCAATCTAGTGACTAGAATCTTACCTGAAATTAATTCTTTTTCTTAGACTAAGATGGCGTATCTGTAGACGAAATATATTTTGATAAACATCTTTACGAAAGACTGGAATTCATAATTTCCTGTCAGAGTTTGATTTAAAATAATGAAATCATTTCCATTCAATGAATACAGTTGTTAGACGTGTCCCAATGACCAGTTTACTAATTTGCAAATAAAACAGAAATACATTTCCTATGGTGAAAACGATTTTCTTACACTTAATATAATAATGAGTATAGTTAACAGACACGCCTGCCACTACATTAGTCTACGAATGTGTCTTTTCCGGTAAATGTCACAAGCGGAAGTTCGTACACATAGCACTTCCGTTTGCGGGGGTGAACATTCAACGCGTATTCTGTCGAGATGTTACACGATCAAAGTAATGACTACCAAATTAAACGAAATTGATCCACTTTTCGCACTTACATAAGAAATTGTCTGAAGGTAATAAAAACTATTGCTAACGGCTAATGGCAGTTTACATAAGTAGAAGACAGAGCCTAAAAATAGCTCAAGTTTTATAAGGATGTCTTTCAAAGGCGGGAGAGAGTTCACATACTAAGAACATAACTAGGTCTGAGAAATTTCTGAAACAATCTCTCGCTGTTTTTAATCGGTTTGGACCCGGACTTGTTTTTTCCCCCTTTTTTGTGAAAGAATAAACACTTAGGTCTTATATGCATCAGCTTTTAACGAGTATGCATGACAACAATTAAAAGTAAGGACTTTGAGACGGAGTCAGCGTGAAAACAATGTGAAGTTGCTCACCTACTCATATACATATTGTCTCAAGGTATGACATGAGTCAAAACAAATCATTCACACATATATAAAGGATCCATGTTATGTTCCTAGTGCCTTTCAGAGAGAGAAATAGGAAAAAGGACAATAATAATTTCATACAGGGCATTCTTTACAGTGACATGAATTTACAAGATATTTGGCACGCTTGTAATAATTCAGTCGGAGACATTAAACTTAAAAATTTTCGAACGTAACAAAGCGTGCACGGAAAGTAGTGACGACTAAACTAAAGATGTTCTTGTCGTGACTGGTCGTTTCCACCCGTCCCACAACAAACGAAACGCTAGGTTGATATAACGTGTATAGCATTATTTTCCACTGATCCCGACTACACGACAAAGCCCTGGTAGTAATATCTGCAAAAGAGAAGCGAGATTTTTAAGCTGGTTAAATAAATCAAGACCACCTTAGACTTTTCTTCTATTACCAGGCATTGATAAATGAGGGTGTTTATTGCAGTCGATAAGAAAGGCTTAAGGGATTACACGAACGGTATTTGAAAGCAAGTGGCAAATATTAGATGGAAAATGAGTTTATAAGACTTAAAAAAGAAACCAGTGCTTGACTGTTTACGACGGTAACGAATATTGGAGTGTTTCACATAGTTTATGTTCTAACAACTTATCTGGGTCTTTCTTGAGACACCAGACAATGACTTTATTACAAAAAAATATAACCATAAAACAACAGTTATAGTTACGAACATATGAGCAACTTTGCCAATTGATCTCTCATGGAAAACCATTTTTTTAGTCACACTAGAAATAAAACCCCTGACTCACGTTTATAAAACAGAATTAATTAGAAACCAGAATCATTTTAGCTGATATCATAAAATACCTCTATTACAGATGAGTAATTTAGGTAAAGAGGCGCGCTAAGTAATGAGCTGTAACGCCACATTTTGCTTTTTTGTCACAGTAAGCTTTATGTTAAGCAGGATAAGTATGATATTAGTTCCACTGAAAGCTGAATCTAATGCCGCATTTTATGGAAGCACAGAGGTAACAGAAGAACGATTTTATTTCTGTCTTTGCAGAGAAAGTGCAAATTCTATTCTGATAAAGTTAACGGAGCTTGAACAACAAATTCATTCAGCTGAATAGAAGGGAAGATCATTGATATTAAAGTACTTATATCCATAGGTTCATCAAATACCTTATTCTGTCGTACGCTAGACACAACATGATACAACACGATACAAAATACAATACAAAATAACACAAAAACTATACAACACAATACAATAAAATCTAACACAACATAACATGAAATAACATAACACAACTCAAAACACCTCAGTAAGGTACAGTACTGTACAGTAAAATAGAGAAAAGTACAGAACATAACAGTACAGTACATTGTACTGCATAACTGCACTACACTACACTACACTACACTACACCACACCACACCACACCATAGCAAACCACACCACAGCGCACCTGCAATGCAATACAATACAATACAGAATCGTGTTGTTTTCATTCTTAGCTACGTTCGGCCAGTTATGCAACCGAATGAATTAGTGTTTTATTCTAAATGAGAATTGTATGCATTTGACACCAAGTTTCCCATAATTCCTGTGTAACATAAAAAGATCAACAAGAAAAGATATTTGATTGCAAACGACGTTTGAAGTAGATCAATATGTAAGGAAAGAAACTAAACCATCCAGATTTGGTTTGTACGGTTGCTAAAAGGGAAATTACCGTGTTCGGGAAAAAAATAAGCCAACACGAGTTTAGTCTTTGTAAATGCTGTAAAGGGAATAAGTCGTGTTTAGAAAGAATTAGGCCCAATGATTGCAAGTTACACGAAGCAGGACAAGTTATTCAACCGATTCACCTGCCATTCCATTGAATTTCTTACCCCAACATGCTTCTGTTTTGAAAAAGCTGCGGCTCACCCTTTGATAAATAAGAATCATGAATTATGGCAGACCTTTTTCTGTAAAACAAGTCTGCATGTGAATAAAATATAGAAAAAATATCAAAATCGCGAAAGAAGAGTGTAGACAAAGAGGCTCGAATATTGACTTATGTGGAAACTAAATACTAGTTTTCACGTTTTCATTCTCCGTCCGTCAAAATATGGAGATATTTTAGTTCAGCCATTTTTTCATTGTTTTGGGCAACTGTGGCGGGTCCTTTTTACATTCCTTTTTAAAACATGAGTGCGCATGGTGATACAGTCATGTCATAACCAGATCCTTATCTCCACTTTAAAGTATCAATTTCTGAGAATAAAGGTCAGGATAGTGACAAGTCCGAACCAGTTTTTCTACATTTGATGCAAGTTGTACTGGTTGCAAAGATGGGACATAGTTTCGACACAGTTTGAGATATTTTATGTATGCGTTAAATATACGGCTATTTCTGCATATGTGTCACAGAAGAAGGTATTGTATCTTGAATTACTGATTATTTCTCATTGAATGCCCGTCAAACGCTGATATGTTTCGAATGTTCTTTATAAAACTGAAAGAACAAAAACTGCTTCACAACCCTACCCTAGTTCTCAGCAAAGAAGTCTTCTTTTTGTCCGCTAAAATACGATTTCAGATTTGCCTTCAGCCAATTTTATCTTCCATAGCCCACTTTAGATATTCCATTTTTCATTGACTAAAAGGTTACTGACTGAAAATGCGAACAGTGCAGACTAAGATCAGATTGTACAAAAGTTTAGGCTGATCACTGGGCGAAACAACAGAAATAATTGCCAAAAGCCTCTCAATGTTAAGCGCCTTCAACAGTACTTTTCTATGATCACAGAAGATGATTATACTTTTGGAACGCCAGAGATGTCTTATGTTCGGCACTGGCGGTTTGATAGGTCTATTGCCTTGTTGTTTGGTTAATATATCATGTACAATACAGGTAAGGGAAATACAACATTATATAGGTTCTAAAGTCATTATGACACAATGTCATTTCATTTTATTGTGATCTGAAAGCTATACGAAAGGTAAATGAATTTGAAGGAAGCTACAACCAGTCATAATTCTGTTAGAACCCATCAAAATGTTGTGTATATCTCGACCCATTTTAACAATAAAAATCCATCATCCATCATAATGCTATATTATCCCAACCTAAAGATACAAGAAAAACAATAATACACAGCATCGACTCAGCACATGGATACTGATGACGTAAAAGTGTCAGACACATAATTTCTCACACACAGAATAATAACAATATATAACCGTAGAACTTTTCATTTTTACACCGACGAAATATTACATCAATGTATCAGGTAATACCTGGGTTGAATTTGCATTTTTTTATTCAAAGAATTATTCGTGCTACGCACTCGTGATTTAATTCCGCTGCATCCGAACAACTGCCTATATTTTATTCACTCATAAAAAATAGGAACAAATTTATTATTTCGATTCTAACCACGAAAATATCTAGAACTATTTTTGCAAGCATTTATGTAAAGTGTGCAATTCGTCAGTAGGCGGGGTAAGCTGTTACAATTTACACCCTAGTGTAGAGAGGAGTACATACCGGAATTTATCGATACTGATATTTATTCATAAAATCTGCAATTAATTTAAACAAAAGACGAACGTAGATAATCTTTTAAAAACAACACAAAAAAATTCCATGAACAACAATAACAGTAAACTTTATTGTCAGTTTCTGCGGTGTTAGTAGGTTTGCAGACGAACCGGAAGTTTGTCTACTACTACAGAATTTACTACGATCGTTTCGTTTTGTTTATGTCACGTGATATGATTTCATTCATAAACCGGAAATTGGAACTATTTCCATAGCGTTTGCATCGCAACATTTTCCCATGGTGAAAAAATAAGTTTGTACTTATTAATTACGAATGCCTAATATTTGTTTACCTGAAAAGGGATTTTTTGTACTGTCACATTTAAGAAATGAAATTACACTAAGTTTACGGCAAAAAGAGAAAATACGATCAAACTATGTGTAGTGTGGAATAGGTGGGCGCACAATGTAACAGCCATATTTTATCGTAGAATAAAAAACAACTGGTTTTCCTATATGTTTATGTAGTAAATATTTCAGATCGTGTTAGAATGATAAATCAACGGAACAACAAGGTCAATGTCCCATCAAAACAGTAAATATATGCCGAATATAAGTCAGCACTGGCGTTCCATATATAGGACTCCTGTATAAAATATGAAGTATTTACGTCTGTTATTCTGTTATTCTTAAGGCAATGTAACAGTTTATGCTGGTAAAGCAGAGAAAAAAGGAATAACATGTAATCTTGAGTAGACTTTATTAACAACCACTGATTATAACAATATTTATAACTTCATATATGTTAAATATAATATATCTCATATAGAATGTAGCGCTACATTACTTTATAACCCGTTTTAATAGATGATTTTAACAAATACCACCACAACAACAAGATACATGCATGTTTTGGACCGCATAAATGAAGACAAGTGTCTGAATTATATCACTCTCAACAATAACACAAACAAACCTTAAGCTGAGGCTGAATAATCGAAACCCAACACGTTGGACGAACGAACTTTTTAAAACAAAAATGGATGAACGAACGTTAAAGTAAAAATAATTGAACAGTAATTATTGTAATTTATTTCCTTCTTATTGTCTAAGCAATGTCATGGACTATTCATCTCGTCTTAGAAATGTCATGAACTATTCATCTCGTCTAAGCAATGTCATGAACTATTCATCTCGTCTAAGCAATGTCATGAACTATTTTAGCTGGATTATGTTCAAAGACCTTCCTGGCAGGCTCAGATTGCTGGAAAGAAGACCTGGACTCTGATACCGTCCCCGGAGTGCGAGGCCCAGTGTAAGACGATGAATGTGACCGTGCAGAAGGGAGATATATGTAAGATTTTTATCTCGTTAATACAGTAAATAGTATCCCCAGCGGACCATTTTATCATTTCAAAGAAACCATTTCAAGACTGCTGGATTGTCATCAAATATAAAAATGACATCATTGTTGTCCAGTCCTTGATACTCTCGGTAGACTACAAAGTATTCCAAAGCAGTTCATTCTCGCCTTTACATTAAAATCTACACACAAATGTATACTGCCATGTTATGGCATTATAATCAGCACAGACCATGCTGTTTCTTACACATTGTGTCATTCTATATAAACAGTCTTCTTTGACATACACATTCTAAAACAGGTATAATATTAAGTACATTTTTGTCGTCCTGGTACCCTGTTACTGTTTGCAACACGAAAATGAAGCAATTTCTTCGATCACAGGCAGAACTTTTTGTTTCGATTTTCAACGTTATCAGTGAATAACCGTGCTGAGAGAGCGCCGATAAAGCAGATTTCGCAGAGAGACCGCCGATATGGTTATGCACCGTGGTTTTTGCACTTTTATAGATATACAGCCTTTCTGATCGCACAGTAACTAGTAGCCTAATCTTGTGTTTCCATTTCAGTTGTTGTAGATACGAATGTTTGGTACCACTCAACAGGAGAAATCAGCATCACGATAGGGTCAGAATATGACTAACGTTAGCAACAGGCCTTGCATGTACTTTTACTTGTATGCAGTACAGTAAAAGAAATAAACTGTCACTTAAATTGAATCATTCATCTAATATGCTAATTAAAAACTATAGGAAGGAATAGGGACCCAGAGCATGTCATTTCTTGTGCTACATCCTAATGGACGATGTTGGTATCGAACGCGTGACCTGTCTGTTCACTTGTCAGCCTCTTCATCCATTTTCACTGCCCACATTCATCAGAGATGAAATGGATTGTAATTCTCAGACACCATGCTTGATATTCTTGTTTATTAGTTTAACGTCCCCACTTACTGAGTCTATGAAAGTTATTATATTAGTTTCGTGATTTAATAAAGATAATTTTGGACTTGACTGGTTTCGTTATGAAAGAAAAACTTCCCATTACCAGGATTTAAAAAACGAAGAAAACTCAGTAACTTTATATGATTTAACATGCCTTTGAGATTTTCTTGAATTTCGAAGAAATATCAATCAATCTAGTGACTAGAATCTTACCTGAAATTAATTCTTTTTCTAAGACTAAGATGGCGTATCTGTAGACGAAATATATTTTGATAAACATCTTTACGAAAGACTGGAATTCATAATTTCCTGTCAGAGTTTGATTTAAAATAATGAAATCATTTCCATTCAATGAATACAGTTGTTAGACGTGTCCCAATGACCAGTTTACTAATTTGCAAATAAAACAGAAATACATTTCCTATGGTGAAAACGATTTTCTTACACTTAATATAATAATGAGTATAGTTAACAGACACGCCTGCCACTACATTAGTCTACGAATGTGTCTTTTCCGGTAAATGTCACAAGCGGAAGTTCGTACACATAGCACTTCCGTTTGCGGGGGTGAACATTCAACGCGTATTCTGTCGAGATGTTACACGATCAAAGTAATGACTACCAAATTAAACGAAATTGATCCACTTTTCGCACTTACATAAGAAATTGTCTGAAGGTAATAAAAACTATTGCTAACGGCTAATGGCAGATTACATAAGTAGAAGACAGAGCCTAAAAATAGCTCAAGTTTTATAAGGATGTCTTTCAAAGGCGGGAGAGAGTTCACATACTAAGAACATAACTAGGTCTGAGAAATTTCTGAAACAATCTCTCGCTGTTTTTGATCGGTTTGGACCCGGACTTGTTTTTTCCCCCTTTTTTGTGAAAGAATAAACACTTAGGTCTTATATGCATCAGCTTTTAACGAGTATGCATGACAACAATTAAAAGTAAGGACTTTGAGACGGAGTCAGCGTGAAAACAATGTGAAGTTGCTCACCTACTCATATACATATTGTCTCAAGGTATGACATGAGTCAAAACAAATCATTCACACATATATAAAGGATCCATGTTATGTTCCTAGTGCCTTTCAGAGAGAGAAATAGGAAAAAGGACAATAATAATTTCCTACAGGGCATTCTTTACAGTGACATGAATTTACAAGATATTTGGCACGCTTGTAATAATTCAGTCGGAGACATTAAACTTAAAAATTTTCGAACGTAACAAAGCGTGCACGGAAAGTAGTGACGACTAAACTAAAGATGTTCTTGTCGTGACTGGTCGTTTCCACCCGTCCCACAACAAACGAAACGCTAGGTTGATATAACGTGTATAGCATTATTTTCCACTGATCCCGACTACACGACAAAGCCCTGGTAGTAATATCTGCAAAAGAGAAGCGAGATTTTTAAGCTGGTTAAATAAATCAAGACCACCTTAGACTTTTCTTCTATTACCAGGCATTGATAAATGAGGGTGTTTATTGCAGTCGATAAGAAAGGCTTAAGGGATTACACGAACGGTATTTGAAAGCAAGTGGCAAATATTAGATGGAAAATGAGTTTATAAGACTTAAAAAAGAAACCAGTGCTTGACTGTTTACGACGGTAACGAATATTGGAGTGTTTCACATAGTTTATGTTCTAACAACTTATCTGGGTCTTTCTTGAGACACCAGACAATGACTTTATTACAAAAAAATATAACCATAAAACCACAGTTATAGTTACGAACATATGAGCAACTTTGCCCATTGATCTCTCATGGAAAACCATTTTTTTAGTCACACTAGAAATAAAACCCCTGACTCACGTTTTTTAAAACAGAATTAATTAGAAACCAGAATCATTTTAGCTGATATCATAAAATACCTCTATTACAGATGAGTAATTTAGGTAAAGAGGCGCGCTAAGGAAGCACGCTAAGTAACGAGCTACACCACATTTTGCTTTTTTTGTCACAGTAAGCTTTATGTTAAGCAGGATAAGTATGATATTAGTTCCACTGAAAGCTGAATCTAATGCCGCATTTTACGGAAGCACAGAAGTAACAGAAAAACGATTTTATTTCTGTCTTTGCAGAGAAAGTGCAAATTCTATTCTGATAAAGTTAATGGAGCTTGAACAACAAATTCATTCAGCTGAATAGAAGGGAAGATCATTGATATTAAAGTACTTATATCCATAGGTTCATCAAATACCTTATTCTGTCGTACGCTAGACACAACATGATACAATACGATACAAAATACAATACAAAATAACACAAAAACTATACAACACAATACAATACAATAAAATCTAACACAACATTACATGAAATAACATAACACAACTCTAAACAGCTCAGTAAGGTACAGTACTGTACAGTAAAATAGAGAAAAGTACAGAACATAACAGTACAGTGCAGTACAGTACATTGTATTGCATAACTGCATTGCACTGCCCTGAATAACTGCACTGAACTGCACTTTCCTGCATAACTGCACTACACTACACTACACTACACTACACTACACTACACTACACTACACCACACCACACCACACCACACCATAGCAAACCACACCACAGCACACCTGCAATGCAATACAATACAATACAGAATCGTGTAGTTTTCATTCTTAGCTACGTTCGACCAGTTATGCATCCTAATGAATGAGTGTTTTATTCTAAATGAGAATTGTATGCATTTGACACCAAGTTTCCCATAATTCCTGTGTAACATAAAAAGATAAACAAGAAAAGATATTTGATTTCAAACGACTTTTGAAGTAGATCAATATGTAAGGAAAGAAACTGAACCATCCAGATTTGGTTTGTACGGTTGCTAAAAGGGAAATTACCGTGTTCGGGAAAAAAATAAGCCAACACGAGTTTAGTCTTTGTAAATGCTGTAAAGGGAATAAGTCGTGTTTAGAAAGAATTAGGCCCAATGATTGCAAGTTACACGAAGCAGGACAAGTTATTCAACCGATTCGAGACTGCCATTCCGTTGAATTTCTTACCCCAACATGCTTCTGTTTTGAAAAAGCTGCGGCTCACCCTTTGATAAATAAGAATCATGAATTATGGCAGACCTTTTTCTGTAAAACAAGTCTGCATGTGAATAAAATATAGAAAAAATATCAAAATCGCGAAAGAAGACTGTAGACAAAGAGGCTCGAATATTGACTTATGTGGAAACTAAATACTAGTTTTCACGTTTTCATTCTCCGTACGTCAAAATATGGAGATATTTTAGTTCAGCCATTTTTTCATTGTTTTGGGCAACTGTGGCGGGTCCTTTTTACATTCCTTTTTAAAACATGAGTGCGCATGGTGATACAGTCATGTCATAACCAGATCCTTATCTCCACTTTAAAGTATCAATTTCTGAGAATAAAGGTCAGGATAGTGACAAGACCGAAACAGTTTTTCTACATTTGATGCAAGTTGCACTAGTTGCAAAGATGGGACATAGTTTCGACACAGTTTGAGATATTTTATGTATGCGTTACATATACGGCTATTTCTGCATATGTGTCACAGAAGAAGGTATTGTATCTTACTGATTATTTCTCATTGAATGCCCGTCAAACGCTGATATGTTTCGAATGTTCTTTATAAAACTGAAAGAACAAAAACTGCTTCACAACCCTACCCTAGTTCTCAGCAAAGAAGTCTTCTTTTTGTCCGCTAAAATACGATTTCAGATTTGCCTTCAGCTAATTTTATCTTCCATAGCCCACTTTAGATATTCCATTTTTCATTGACTGAAAGGTTACTGACTGAAAATGCGAACAATGCAGACTAAGATCAGATTGTACAAAAGTGTAGGCTGATCACTGGTCGAAACAACAGAAATAATTGCCAAAAGCCTCTCAATGTTAAGCGCCTTCAACAGTACTATTTTATGATCACAAAAGATGATTATACTTTTGGAACGCCAGAGATGTCTTATGTTCGGCACTGGCGGTTTGATAGGTCTATTGCCTTGTTGTTTGGTTAATATATCATGTACAATACATGTAAAGGAAATACAACACTATATAGGTTCTAAAGTCATTATGACACAATGTCATTCCATTATATTGTGATCTGAAAGGTAAATGAATTTGAATGAAGCTACAACCAGTCATAATTCTGTTAGAACCCAGCAAAATGTTGTGTATATCTCGACCCATTTTAACAATAAAAATCCATCATCCATCATAATGCTATACTATCCCAACATAAAGATGCAAGAAAAACAATAATACACAGCATCGACTCAGCACATGGATACTGATGACGTAAAAGTGTCAGACAAATAATTTCTCACACACAGAATAATAACAATATATAACCGTAGAACTTTTCATTTTTACACCGACGAAATATTACATCAATGTATCAGGTAATACCTGGGTTGAATTTGCATATTTTTTATTCAAAGAAACGACATAATAATAAAAATAAAAGATAACCATCCATTACAATTTGATCCAACTTCTGCTATAACTTTGAAAAGTTCAATCTTGTGAGCCCCGACTAATGACAATTTATCATATTTTTAGAACCCAACACAATGTTATGCTTAAGAAATAATAAATATGTTCCTATTTTTTATGAGTGAATAAAATATAGGCAGGAGTTCGGATGCGTAGGAATTAAATCACTCGTGCTACGCACTCGTGATTTAATTCCGCTGCATCCGAACGACTGCCTATATTTTATTCACTCATAAAAAATAGGAACAAATTTATTATTTCGATTCTAACCACAAAACTATCTAGAACTATTTTTGCAAGCATTTATGTAAAGTGTGCAATTCGTCAGTAGGCGGGGTAAGCTGTTACAATTTACACCCTAGTGTAGAGAGGAGTACATACCGGAATTTATCGATACTGATATTTATTCATAAAATCTGCAATTGATTTAAACAAAAGACGAACGTAGATAATCTTTTTAAAACAACACAAAAAAATTCCATGAACAACAATAACAGTAAACTTTATTGTCAGTTTCTGCGGTGTTAGTAGGTTTGCAGACGAACCGGAAGTTTGTCTACTACTACAACATTTACTACGATCGTTTCGTTTTGTTTATGTCACGTGATATGATTTCATTCATAAACCGGAAATTGGAACTATTTCCATAGCGTTTGCATCGCAACATTTTCCCATGGTGAAAAAATAAGTTTGTACTTATTAAGTACGAATGCCTAATATTTGTTTACCTGAAAAGGGATTTTTTTTGTACTGTCACATTTAAGAAATGAAATTACACTAAGTTTACGGCAAAAAGAGAAAATACGATCAAACTATGTGTAGTGTGGAATAGGTGGGCGCACAATGTAACAGCCATATTTTATCGTAGAATAAAAAACAACTGGTTTTCCTATATGTTTATGTAGAAAATATTTCAGATCGTGTTAGAATGATAAATCAACGGAACAACAAGGTCAATGTCCCATCAAAACACTAAATATATGCCGAATATAAGTCAGCACTGGCGTTCCATATATAGGACCCCTGTATAAAATATGAAGTATTTACGTCTGTTATTCTGTTATTCTTAAGGCAGTGTAACAGTTTATGCTGGTAAAGCAGAGAAAAAAGGAATAACATGTAATCTTGAGTAGACTTTATTAACAACCACTGATTATAACAATATTTATAACTTCATATATGTTAAATATAATATATCTCATATAGAATGTAGCGCTACATTACTTTATAACCCGTTTTAATAGATGATTTTAACAAATACCACCACAACAACAAGATCACTTTGTCAGAAACATAGTACATGAACATGTTTAAATTGGAGCAATACTGCCATGTACAGGTATCTTAAAAGTATATACTGTTTCCTACCCCAGCCACTAAGTACGTCAGACTTTTAAAGTTTATTTTATTAATATAAACCCATGTCGGCTTAGAAACTACCTGTCAGTCTAAAGAATGTAAACGTAACATTATACTAGTTTCATTCTTCATTCGCCCACACCCGCTTACAACTTTTACGTGAGATGGTACCAACATTACATCGTACACCTGTCTTCATACAACTTTTACGTGAGATGGTACCAACATTACATCGTACACCTGTCTTCATACAACTTTTACGTGAGATGGTACCAACATTACATCGTACATCTGTCTTCAGACTGTCCTAAAGCAAACATATCAATATGAAAATATGATGGCCAACAAGATGTTATGATTATCATTTAGCAATCCTTTAAAACTGTCCAACGGTATGCCCATTGACTTGTAATTGATGTTTTATTCCGAATTTAACAGAATTTTTCTCTAAAATGTCCACTAGATTGAAATCTCTACCAATACATTAGTAAAACAGACTTGCCAACCTCTTTGTCAGAGGGCAGGTTCAGCCTTTGCTATGCATTTGTGGCAGCAGATTGCTTCTGTACTTTGAAACTGTGCTACTGAAAATTTTTCATTTTTTTTTCCTATTTTGCATTTTTTTGCATGGCTATTTAGCAGCCTACTATCTTTACCTTTATGCAGTGTAATATATCAAACCAGGCAATATGACAAAAATGTCTAGCAGTAATGATGAAAAGGAATTTACCGAAAGATGAGGAAGGAAATGTCGCTTTATGAAAGCATCGTCGCCCCATGTCCAAAAAGTACAATTAACATTTACAGAACAACACCAGGAACTGTATATGTACATGGAAAATTAGAAGGACACTTGGGATTATTGCTACTAAAGTTTCCTTAAAGCTGTGCTTCATCTTCTTTCTGTTCGTCTGCTGAGTAAGTCTTTGGTCTTGCCCCTACCACTTCATACGGAGGAGTTTCTGGTGACATCTCCATTCCTGCATTAGAAATGCCTGCAGAACTGTCGTTATTTAGACTTGAGTAAGTTGTCAAGTACTTTGCCAGTTCAGGTAAAGTATTGGTATCTAGAACGAAAACTCCTTCTGTTGTTTCACCAGGACCTGGTGTTTTGCCTTTAAGGATACTGCTAGGAAGGTTCACAGGCTGTGAAACACGACCTGCTTGTACATCGCGACAAGAAACTTCCACTAAAGCATGGGCGAGATCTTGAATGATCTTTCTAACTGGAATATCAGTTTCTTGACCGGATTGTTTGTCCTTATTTCCTCGTCGTTTGGTGGACTTTGTAACTTTTGTTGTATTTTCGCGTTCCTCTTCAAGTTTACGAAGTCGAAATTCCATGTCAGCGTAAGTGGTATCACTAAGGTTGCTTATCTCACTACTAATACTAGCGGCACCTGTGACACTGCTGACGCTCCGCCTACTAGCGTTCCGGTCCCTGAACGTCCCAGAAGGCGCTGGCGAGGCTGTCGTCTCCGGCGTGCAACAACAAGTGAGCCACGGAAACCGATTTTGCAGAGCTGCTCGAAATTTTGGATGGCTCAGGGCGTACACGAGAGGATTATGCATTGCCGAGGCTTTAGCAAACAAAACTGGAATTTCTGACCAAAATGGCGTGACGAATGAAGCATCACCAAACTGACCAATTAGTGCAACTGTTGCATACGGCATCCAGGAAAGAAGGTACAAAATTAAAATCGACATTGCTATTTTTGCTACTTTGATTTCCATTTTTTTCTTCTCTTGGTTTGTACGCATTTCTGCATTTAGCTTCTTTGCCGTTTTCTTCATTTCATTCTCGTGTATCTTCACTGCCCTAACAATCATGGCGTAACAGACAAAGATTATTGCTAGTGGTACAACAAAACCGAAAATATACAAGAAAAATATAAAAGATCGATTATTTTCAGTTCTGGTCAGATAGTCAAATGTACAAGATGTCTGAAAACCTTCCGGAATATACCGACCCCAGCCAAAGATTGGCGGAGTTGCGCTGACGAGCGACCAAATCCACACTGCAACTATCATCAGAAATGCTCTTTTCCTTGTCATGAACTTTGCTACATGCAAAGGTCGGGCTATAGCGTAGTAACGATCTATAGCAATTGTTGCCATAGTATTGATAGACATTAGGCCAAATATTCCTCCAATCAAACCATAGAATTCACACGCTGAAATAAAGGTAAATGCTTAATGTGGCAGAACAGATAGCTATAAAAACAAATGAATTCTGAGTATATTCAGTACAAAAATATATCCATATTTTCTAAAATGAGAAAAGGTGGATGCCACTTACTACTTCATTTACAAAATCATTCTGATGCAAGCGCGTCACCTCCAGTTGATTTATGTGTAAATTCATAATTTCTGAATTGCACCAGCCTTACAAGTGCTGTGTTCGGACGACGAAAATATTTCGTTTTACAGTTTGTGGAGGGTTTTGTGACTAATTTTAAAGCAAATTTGATATTTTGTCGGGAGACGATACTGTAACTTTACAAAATGTAATAACTTAATTAAAGACGTACATATACAATATTGCTTAAAAGTGTACGTAAAAGTAGACTTGATGGAATATCATGTCCACTCCTTTAATAATGTCTCGTACTGGATAAACCTGCAGGCATCAACGTGGCGTTCTTTTAAATGAATTAATGTCTACTCAAACTTTGCACTTGAAACTCACTTCAAAGACATTGAACTGCTTTGTCAGATGCTTTGACGTATTAGTTGTTTTCGTTACATTTCGATAATTAATGGATCTAAAGCCATGTTTTGTTCTTGCAAGTATGTGCATATGACAAGTCAACAAGAATTTTACAGTGTGAAATATCTAATAATTCAGTAACAGAATTAGATTATCTTATTATAACACGATCTCACCAGCTTGTCCGAAGATCCATCTTTTGTTGAAGGCGGAGAGGCTGAACAGGGGGAAACCGTTGACGACAGAGAATGTGAGATCGCTGATGGCGAGGTTTACAATTAACATGTTGGATGATGTGCGCAATGACTTCTCCCTTTAAACATTAAAAAATAATATTTAAAACAAAGGGTCACATCTGCAGAGGAAAATCAAAGGATTACTTTTTCTCACCCGTTTCAGGCTTTTAAGGAATGGCAAATCAGCAAGCATCTTTTATTTTTAAATACAATATCATGTATAAAACTATCATTTTTTGTTCTTAGAAAATCGTCAGACAAATTTGAAACACGAATCGTTCCTTTACAAAGATTTTTCGGCAACTGAAAATATTTTATTCTTTCTTATGAATATACTGCAGCAAGTCAAAATATGAGAATATTGTAACTGGTGTACTGTAGAATGACAATCAAGAATATCATAATCTATTCTAATTAATGCTTTTACTGGAATGAAAAGAGAACAGTGAATTTACCTTGTGAACATATATATGACGAGAGAGTTGCCTAAAATCCCTGTAAATCCAACAAGAGTGATACAGACACCGATCAGGTAATGCCACTGATCTGAAACTAGCGGGAAGTTCCGCCAGTGTGGATGTATAAACACATTATAGGTGTCAAATATATGGGTTGTCGTTTCTGCAAAGTTCGAAGAGAAACCCGTGACTGTTGCAAACACAGTGCTGGTAACGCCTTCTGATAAAGTACTAGCAACACGTTCGGACGACGTTGTGGCTTCCAGCAACGTAGACGTAGATGCAACGCCTGTAACTCCTTCATTTAGACTAGAGCTTACGTCAAAAACCTGTAAAAAATATTTTACAATACAGTTTGTTACTCTGGCAAAGAGACGCTCATAGTCATATGCATGTATACAACTGTGAAACTGTTTGGTAGGCCTGAAGAATAATGAATTCAGGAATTGCTAGATTATAAAAAGAAAGGAAATCATTAAGCAATGGCATAAGAATAATTTAAATCTATTGCACTTTTCGTCGTCTCTGAAACTTTTCTAAAAGCCCTTTACAAGAAAATAATTTTCTATAGACGCCTCAAGTCGAATAAAAACAAACAAACAAACAAACAGACAAAGCCACGCTTTTAAATGTATTGGAAGTTCACTTTTGATTTTCGAAAGTCTTATGTAGGGAAACTTTGAAGACGGTAACAGCTTTATAGGAAATCTTCCTCTCAAAGGAAGACGCTTTTCTATTGTCCGGAAATCTTCTTGTCAAAGGAAAACGCGTTTCTATTGTCTTAATCAATATCCTCATTTCTCACAGTCTGAGAATTAACAGAACAATTTTCGTCGAGCATCCTTGTGAACAAATTTCACATGTTCCACTATGGTTACATGTTTCCGACTGTTTTGTCTTACTTTCATCTGAGAAATGTCCCTTTTCATTAAATAAGATGCTTACCGTTGTTTCAAATGAATCATTCATAGTGAATTACTTTAGATGAAAACCACCAAAATCATCCTGCAAAAGAAAAATCTGTAACAGTCATTCATTTCGCAAAAGAAGTAGCATGGAGAATTTTCTTCTCCCCACTCCCCAGTTTTTCTAAGACAGGATACACTGAATTAAAGACACGGACATACATAGTAGAATTCAGAGTCGTGAATACGAAATTAATTTTAAGAAGTCATTATAATTGAGTTATATTCGTTAATTACCTCGCCATACAAGTATTAATATTAAACTGTAAAAAATAGTAGCGGTTTATGACTTATTTGTATTAGAAATGATGACACTTACTGTTTTGTTGAAACTCTGGAATTCCTGTAAAACCTCCAAGTTGTTACGTTTTAAAAACCATAAGCGAGTATAAAGCCCCTATTTCTAAGGCAAGGTCTTTTATTGCCATTCGTTAAATCATCCACCACGGGCTCCGCCTTCGGCTTAATTAAGACCTTGTCTGTTATTTTCCGTGCTTTCTGAGCATCTTTGCTCTGGTATTAGGAATAAAGGCTAATTAGTTATATTCTTTTAGGCCTGACATAAATTTCATCAGGAATTGAAGGGAAATAACAGAGAAAACAGAGGATCGATTGTATGTTGATGTCTTTGTATAATTACATTGTACTCACAACAGGCGTACTAGACTTATATGTAATTTTTCATATAGCATGTTTTTTTTCATGTTCTAAAGGCTAATTTAAAAATATTCTTTAATATTTTGATACCATCTAAGTTAACAAATCAAAATTTCTTAAATTTGTTGATTATTTACAGTTTCAAGGTTAATGTTGTCAAGGGCGGGAAAACGGATTAGTATTTAATGAAAAAGTTTCAATTAACTTTGTACTTGCTTTGGTGCAAACCACATTGTTAAGAGTTCACGTGATGAAATACAAAATGATATTATTCTGAAACGTAAGTAGACTGTAATTGAGTATATAGTTACTCTAGAGTATTAACTATGTCCTACCTTGCTTGACTCACGTTTTTTTGTTAGTATAAAGAAGAGCTCAAAACTGCAAGTATTACGAGTTACTGAAATGACTTGATTGAAAGAATCAACAACCAGCCTACAGGCCTTGTAAGAGATAAAATAAAGTGTGTCTTTTAAAAAAGAAAAGAAAAAAGGATCACGGACGAAAATCTGTTATACACATTTCATGATTAATTGATCAGTCGTGTGCGACCGAGGTTTGTTCAAATTAACATGCAGTGAAAAGGTGCATACATTTTTATAAAGTGCTAACGGCAGATGTCCAAATGAGTCTGTGTTACTGTGTGATCCGGTGCGTTACACCTTCAGACAAATTTGAGAGGTTAATCAAGACCTCTTTACAGTTGTTGGGGTTAGATGCATAATGAATAAGACTGAACTGCTATTTTAACAGCTCAAGGAGATAGAACGTTTTATCCATACTCGCTTACTGCGCAATGTCTAGTTGTGAAATCAACTGAGGCGAAAATAGAAGTATTGTTTATTCATACTTTTCAAAAAAATGCATATTTCATACATGCAACAAGCAAGCTTCTTTTAAAAAGAAACCAAAAGAGACGTCCAGGTGCCTTTTGTTTCATAAGAGAGGTTTTGTTTTGCAACTAATACAAAAAAGACAAACATAGCAAACAAACAAACATATAAACAAAAACAATCAATGCATGCCGTAAAACTACCCGGACAATTACCGTAGTTAGAACAGTGGGAGGCACGTGATCAACATTTTTACATGTTCTTGAAAAACAAGTTGGCTTCCTTGAAAAAGTAAGCCAAAGAGAGGTCAGCAGCTGTCGTCACTGAAAGAATGAATCTACTTGTTTCCAAGATCGTTTTGAATTTTTTAAACGTTCTGTGACTTAAATAATTATAAAAAACTTGTAACCTAACTATTATTGATAGTTAATATTAATACCTTATTAGGCAAAATGACCGAAACTGACTATAATTTAGTTATTTCAAATGTTTTTATAGTGGCGTATCTATCATTTAAAGAAATGAAACAAATTAAGATAACCTCATGTATTTCATACCTTGTAGAATCTTGGGGATCTTCTTATAAGCCGCAAAGGCTTTACTCCCCCCTCTTTTACAACAGTGCATGTAGTTGTTGAATCCAGAACTCCCATGTTAAGCTGCTGCTTTTTTAGGCTCATTAAGTTTTGTTTTCCCTTTCAAGCTTTTATTAAACCTTTCTTAGTCCAAATATTTTACAAAATAATCAGCGATAGTATCTGTTAAGCTGGACTAAATATTAAAAGGGCGTAAATTTGATCCAAATCGAGAAAATGGACTTGTCAAAAATGCTCTGAAATTCGTAAAAAATATTTACCATTTTTCCATGACCATGGCTAAATATTAATTTGTTCAACAGGCTCATGAGTTTCTCAGAAAAAATGCATTTTAGAATTTGTAGTTTTTAAAAAAGTAGCATGCATTATAAGAAATGCATCCCTATAATTGTATTTTTTGTGTTTAGTTAAGGGAATACAAAATTATTATGTACGTTCTGTTCATAATTGGCCGTTTTTACCATGGGCCGTTTTGACCCAATGTTAAATTTTGGTTTCGTTTAAATAAATTCGTATTTTGATTCGGAGCATGCGCATAATTATCTTTGTAGACTGGTTTTCATGATTTTAGGCTTAATATGAGATCATTAACTAAAATTTGATACGCAAAAATGGATGCCGCCAGCAATTAAAGCCAACACTGTGGAGAGGTCTGATGACCTCTCCAATAAATGTTGAAAAGTTTTAGGTCATAAGCATCTATTTTAAGCGGACCGTTATGAAATTACTGATTGTTAACATGTTGTAAGAATTTCTTAAAGTTCACAAAACATCCAAATTTCAGCGGGCCCGGGCTGAAATAGTAACTGGGTGAGTCAGTTGATAAGATTTAGCTCATTTACCACACTGACTTAGGAAGCGCTGCATCTTATATATTCAAAAAAGGAAAAAAAATATGAAACGTATAATATATTTTTAGTTATAACTATAAAACATTTTGTTAGGCATAAATTCAGTGCCACAAATACTATCATGTATTCTATATATGTAGGTATGTAAGGTCTTTGGATGACCATCAAACATTGTTTGAAAACTTTGATCTATTGATCAAAGTAACCCTCACTGACCTCCGACTATGCATTTTTCGAACAACTGTTTCACATCGAAAATCATTTCCATAAATTCACGCGCTCTTTCATTACACATGTTTATTTTTCACGTTGAACTTTTGCAAGATTGCATGTTCTCATATATGTATTTTATCACTGATTGAAAAAATATGATCAAACGTTGCAAGTAATATATCAGGATTAAAATAAGCTGACTTATAGTTGAAAAACTCCGTAACGCCTTGATAAGTATCTTTCATATTGTAAAGAAATGACAGTGGAAAATCGCATTAAGTTATTTTTAATGTATTACATATTACCCTCTCATCAAACGCGTTCGATATGGTAGAACGATGACAACAGACTGTTTTAATGGGGAAAGATTGCTTGACAAAATTCGTTTCTTTTAAAATTTTCTCTTGAAGATCTATTATGTATATATTCTCTCAACATAAAAAAGTATGGTTAAGAGCTGAAAAGCGATCCGATTACTTCTGTTGTCTGCAATCCCGCAAGTTTCATACCTCAACATCTTAAGCATTAACCATTCCTTTGTCTAAAAGTACTTTGAACTGAGTTTAGTGGTTCATGGTAAACTAGTGTAATACCATTCATCTTTTGCTTGAAATGACATTGTTGATGGAACTTGAATAACAAATCTCTGCCTAAGTTGATTAAAAGAATTTCATTTCATTCAGAAGTCTGGTTGCTATGGCAACTCAATTGAAAAAAAATCTTCATGTCTAAAACTAGCAGTTCCAGATCTCTGAAACCTGGTAAGAAGCATTATTTAGTAGATCTCTACCAAGATTGTTCAAATTATGTCACTACTGGCCCCGCCCGAAGGGTCATGTTTTTTTACTTAGACATACAGAGAACTTCTTTTCTGAAACTCCAGGGACTTGAGACTAGATAGTTGGTATGTAGCATAGCCTACTGAACTGCTCCCAATGCTGTTCAAGTTATGACCTAAGGATCATTGTTTTTTACCTAGACATTTCAAAGAAAAACATAAAAAATCTTCTTCTCTGTAGCAGAATGGCCCAGAGTTTATATATTTGGTATACAGAATTGCCGACCTACTACAAAGATAACCCAGGGAGTCACTTGGTATAAATAGACGAACAATACTCAACAAATATCTTATAGTAAGAAACCAAAAGGCCTCCGCACTAGTGTTCACTAATCTAACTAATGTAGGATTTTTTTTAATCTTCTCAAAATCATAAAGTCTAGAGCTTTCATATATGGTGTGTAACATTATCTAGTAATTCTATGCAAAAGTTGTTAAAATTACGCCCTCTGTGTCAAAATTGATCTCGCTCTGGCGAAAAGTAATTTCTCTACATAGGATTTTAAAGTCTTCTTTCAAACCATAAGAGCGAGAGCTTATGTATTTTGGGATTAGCACTGTATAGTGGTTCTGCACCGTACGAGTAGTTGTTTAGATGATCGGCCCGCCTTGGGGTGAGTATTAAACTTACATAGGATTTTCAATATTCTTTTCTTTTAAACCATGAGGCCCAGAGCTTAGATATGTGGTATGTAGCATTGTCTGGTGGTTTTGAACCAAAGCGGTTCAACACATGGCCTTAGGTAAAAAAATGACCCCGTCCTGGTGTCACTAATTAAACCAATTTAAGATTTTTAAAAAGAGGACCAAATGGTCCTGTGTCGCTCACCTTAAAAAACCAAAACTGTCAAACAGTTGGCGGGAGGGGGACGGGGACAATAAGGCATGTGTTAAATGGCAGACGGTTCAAATACCACATCAGATATCAAAACATATTTTTATACCAATAAGGAAGGTCAACAGTTCAAGGTAAATCTAAGTCAAATTGGTAATCTGTATGCAAAGTTATACAAATAGTTAAAATTTCAATGACATGTCTTAAAAAACAAGGAAGTAGGAAAGTAGTCAATGTCAAGGTCAGCCAAGGTCAAAGTTGAAGTCTGTATGCAAAATTATATAAACTGATAACGAATATAACTGATGTAGCTTAAAAAACAAAGTAGGTCAGGAGGTCACATGAAGGTCAAGGACAAAGGTGGATAAAGGTAAAATAGCTTAATACCCCATCAAATTTTTTATTTTGTTTGTTTGTTTGTTTTTTTTTTTTTTTTTTTTTTTTTTGGGGGGGGGGGGGGGTGTACCCAGATGACGTGGGGGCTCGCCGCCCTGGTGTGGGCCAAGATCTAAATAACTAGGCAATACTGAACCATATATCTATGCCCAGGGCCTTGCACTTTCTGACAAGAAAATGTTTAAAAACTTTTTCTTATATAATTCTATGTAAAAGCAAGTGACCACTGGAACGGGGCCAATTTTGATCCAGGGGCCATGATTTGTATAAACTTGTTAGTGGTTCACTAGACAACATACACACCAAATACCTTAACTCTAGGCCTTATGGTTTCTGACAAGAAGGTTTTTTTTTTAAACTTTTCCCCATATTGATCTATGTAAAATAAAGTGACCCTGGGGTGGGGCCAATTCTGATCCCAGAGCTATGATTTTATATAACTTTGGTAGAGGTCTACCAGATGATGCTATCAACCAAATATGTAAGCTCTATGCCTTTTGGTTTCAGAAATGAAGATTTTAAAAAAGTTTTCTTTCAGTTGCCGTGGCAACGGTCAAAAGGGCATACTAACAGCTACACCTGATTAATTCTTAATTAAGATTTAATTCTTTAAAAAAGACCCAGAGTTTAGGTATTTGGCATGTAGCATTGTCTAGTGGTTCCGTTCTAATGTTGTTCATATCATAATTTACTTTGTCTTTGACATTCTTGAGTATTTTCCTTGACCTACAGACCTACTTGCTTCTTTTTGTAGGTACAGCATTGAGATTTGAACTATGTAATATATAACATGCTATTAAGTGAAGGTAATTTTGAATCCCTGAGTATTTTGTTCTTTAGTTGAATGTTTAAGAGCCACGGTAATCAGGTGTGCAATATGGCCATTATGGCCCTCTTGTTTAGATATGACAGATGTTTGTGTTTTAATTCAAATCCGAAATAAAAATATATACCATTAATAGCCTAGATATTGTCCTTAATAAAATGTTGTTTTTTGCGAGACAGTTCTTTCTTATTTAATGAATACGTTACCCGTGTGTAAAAGGCCACCGCTCAATGATAATATCTGTTTTATGTTGAGAGCTGAAACTTTCAGACATAACGCCTGTTAACCCCCCCCCCCCCCCCCACCACCACCACACACACACAGACACATATTCAAAAGTCGATTTCCAAAATTGATATCTGAGTACCCTTTTCCTTATAACTCTGGCCATGTCATTAAGATATATCTTCGTCTTAGTTTCGGAAACAGTTTTGTTACATTGACAGTATCCACAACCGAACCGACATTCGTCCGGGCTATTGTATGTACTTTTCCCGACGTAGAATCTCTGGCACTGGGTTTTAACAGGATCAAGTTTGGTCTATAAAAGTGATAAAGTACATAGATTGACATCATTGCATGATAGTGACACAGCAATTTTAAAACACATTGCATGTTTAGAAACCATTGAAGAAATATATTTAAAGCAACTTTAAAATGACATGTGATATTAAACTTATCGAGACATGATGCTTTCGACTTGGGCATTATGTTTATTGTTATTATTTATCTTAAATATTCGTACTAATCGTACAGATCGTACTTCGTATCCTGTAGAGAGCAGCTTGTACAGCTTTTTATCTGTATTGTAAAGGTTTTGGCGACAACGCTTCCGGGTACGTTTTGGTCTATTTTTTTTAAAATTAATTTACGTTTTGAATGATCCACTATTGTTGTCTACGTCACGTATTCAAAATTGATCACGTGACATTGACGACTCGTTTTACGGATACTGGCGAAGTGCGTGCAATTTAAGACCGGCGGGTGATGAAATATATTTGAAAATCTCGAAGTATCTCGAGCACATCTTGCCATCCACGAAAAATCACAATGCAGATAAGGTGTTGATTAATGTTTTAAGCATTCCAGAGTTCTTATTTGGTTTATTTTTTTATGACGGACTATGGCCAGCATTATAACTTTAAATAACCTCAGTTATTTGACACCAATATGCTAGTCAGGTTCTCTTCATTATTTTGTGTCTCTTATATAATGTCTAAATATGGAAAAAAACCCTGAAACTTTGCTGAGTTGATAAAGAAAAGGGTTTTTGTGAAAATGATTTTCATGAAGGGCTGGTTCTGAAACTCCTTGCCTTTTGCCCATGCACCGTTATTTGCTATGACTAGTACTATAACTATTGTACTGAAAAACGCGTTTTGTTTAATGAAATAAAATAAAATACACACATTTGTATACAGTTGTAGACAAGTTAACACAAAACCGGGCACGCTAGTGATTGACCGTTTAAGGTTGGGCCGAAATCCACATTATCAACCAATATATGTCTTTGTTTGTGTTGATTGGCAAATTAGGTTGGGTGCGGACGGAAGGGCAAGGCGATAACATTTCCGCATTCTGTATTTGAAATCTTTCACCTCGGGCCACGCGCGTTCTGATGTACTGTTTGTTTTTGGCGGAATCCTAACAGCAAAGGAACAAAAGCTAATTTGTTACAACAACATAGTGGTATCGTGTGACTGATTCATAGTTAACGTCACCGTGAGATTGGTGGAGTTCCGAATGTGCTCAAACTGTAATTGCATTCCATGAATAACCCAAAGAAAAAAATATACAGAAAAGTTTCAGTTTTTGTCTGCTATTGTAATGTTACTCACCGTTTTTTTACAGTTTCTATCAAAGGTTTTAGTAAAATCGACTCACTGTAATCTCTGCAAAGAAAGGTTATTGACAAAATCTGTATGCAAGATTTGGTCAATTTTTATCTTCAATTTATTAAATCGGAGAACTTTGTTAATCTTCATGTTTAATGCTCGTAGATATATTCAGTACTTAATTCAAAAGAGTCTATCTTGAAGGCTTTGCTGCAAGTGAAGAAAAATATGAAATAGTCGATTTTAAAGACTTTGCTGCTGGGGACTGTGTTTATGAAACAGTCTTGTTTTTTGTCATTTCAGCGAAGGTCAGAAGAAATCTAAAGTGTAAATCCAATCGTATAATGATCAAAGTTTTGGAAGAAAGGCTATTTTGTTAATGTTGTAGTATTTTTCTTTACATTTTTATTTTCAAATAATATGTTGATATTATCATATCTAGTTAAATTACCAAATTAACTGAAAATTGAGTTCTATATCTGAGATATTATGTCTGTTTGAATGAAATTGAATTTGCAGGACAGTCCGTTGCCTTTTTGTCTGTGATCAGTTTGTTTGGGTTAAGCAATCAAATGATCAATTTTGTCTCTTTCTTATTGTAAATAATAAATATTGCGTCATATCTGGGAATGTGAAATGTCAACTTTGTTTCATTTTTAACACCACATTGTTATTGACGCAATGATATCCGTGGTTTTAAAATCATATCAATAATTTCGACAGCTTCAAATAATGTTTTACCAATTTAGTCGATTTTTTATTTAACTTTAACAAACATTTCAAACATAACATGGATAAATATATCGCCCATCATGAACTTTGTGTACACATTGAAACTGTATAACTATCTGATAAGCTATGCCAGACTACAGATTTGACGGACTTTTGTGGTTGAATAATGAGCTTGGCTTAACAGAATGTGTGAATATCAAATACAGGCAAGTACTTAAGTGCATCTTGGGTGTACATACCACATACTAATATATAAATATAACCTGACAGTGGTCTACCTCGGAGATACCTCATTGCGCCATCTGTTTTGCACTGGACATATCAGATTTTTTTTTTATTTTCAAGATGGGACATATTTGTTGGATACTGTTATACGCTGCAATATTCACCATGCACGAAGCTCATGTTGTAATTTCAAGGGATTTGGCTAACGAAGGTATGCTTCTTAAGAAGATTAACGTATTTCTAATGATAATAAAAATATCAGTATTTCTGTCCGCTGTATACTTTATTGATTGACTGGCTGATTGTCCGACTGACTCGTGGGCTTTAATGGAAACTGTTGGTGTTTGCTGGTGTTTGCGCCACAGAATCAGGCCATGCGATAGTAGGTGTGACTGAAACAACTTTTGATTCTTTAATCATAAACAAATGGATGCTTCCGACAGACAGAGAGTGAGAGAAAATGTTGCATTATATAGTTAGATATTTTATTATGAACTAAGCCATTTATGGCCATGACCATAGGATCAATAATTCTGTATAATAAATAAAATAAATATTTGTATAGAAATTATGGTTAAACGAAGGAAGCTGAAAATTTAACGAAATGTCTTTTTGTGAGCCATCTTCATAATATTAAATTTATTTACTGAACTATTAATTGTGAAACACCTGATAACAGCATATCAGAAAGACATTCAGAAAGACATTCAATGACAAAATATTGACAATATTTTAAAACCATAAAATTAAATTTAAAAAAATAAACATTTTACGTAGTTTTGTGTATAAATATTGAGCTATATTTGCGAATTAAATCCAAAATATTACATGTTATGGTCAATGGAGAGACTATTGAGTTGCAAAAATTCCTGACAAAATCGTAAATAACATACTTTGTGTACATAAAGTCTAAACATCTCATTTAAATATACAAAAGGCCTAAAATATCACAGGTAACTTAGGTCTTTGAATATTAAAATAGTAGTTAAGAAACTGTTAAAAAATCAAAATTAGTCATTTATCTGGAAGGATAATTTTACAAATGTTGTTCGCTGTTGATTCATGACTTCTACAAATTGATTGTTCTGCGGGAACAGCCTATAAGTGTATCATTCCCTATCTATGAAATCATTTTCGGAATCTCTACTTTTACACTATGTAACGGTTAAGAAGAAAATTTGTAGATTATTTTCGTTTATCATAAAATAATAAAAATGTTCGGTCTTTTTGTCACTGACTGTGTCACATCCTTTTCACACACAAAACATAAAATGTTGAGAGTTGTAATATAAAATAATGGTCAGTATGGCCATCAACACAGAATGGCCGACAACACAGAATGGCCGTCAACACAGAATGGCCATCAACACAGAATGGCCATCAACACAGTATGGCCGTCAGCACAGTATGGTCATCAACACAGTATGGCCATCAACACAGAATGGCCGTCAACACAGAATGGCCGTCAACACAGAATGGCCATCAACACAGAATGGCCATCAACACAGTATGGCCGTCAACACAGTATGGCCATCAACACAGAATGGCCATCAACACAGAATGGCCATCAACAAATAGCAAAGTATCAGAACTAAATGACAACAAATGTTCAGAAAAACAGCCCCGCTTATCGAAGAAGACATAATAACTATCACAGTGAAACAGTCGTTGGAATCAAAAATGTCTAGCTTGTAATTAGATCTTTCGTTTGATGTAGATACACTTTGTCGTCGTTTGCATGAATCACGAACTGATTGCCTAATAACTCTTTCTACTTTTGCAAAAGATTCTCTAATTAAATAAATAAGAATGTTCAACTAAAACAAAAGAAAAATAACGAAGCCTATAAGGAATTACTCATGTGGTTTATTTATTTATTCATTCAAAAAAAAAACACTTCGTGTGCAAAAAAAAGCAAAAAAGCAATAACACATAAACGTAACGATGACTATATTTACAGTGTGGAATGATGTACGCCTTGTGAACGGGCGGACACCATATGAAGGTCGTGTAGAGGTCAAGGTCAATGGCACATGGGGCACTGTGTGTGATGACCAGTGGTCAAGATATGATGGTTTTGTTGTCTGTAAGCAACTCGGATTCAATACCGTGATTAAAGTATATGGACAGGTAGTCGTACTATATTATCTATTCTTGTTTTGAAATAGGTATGTTAGTCGCAAAGTATCTGCTAATAATACAAAAGTAAATTTGAAATTATCTAAAGTTCGTCACAACAGATTACAAACAACAAACTGCGTCAGAGATAACATTCAGAGTTGTCCATATCTTACAGCATGAACCACAACTTGTAGAAAATATACGTTTCACAAATCATTTTCAGATTTTATATTATGAAGAAAAATATTGTCAGTTTAATATTCAGCTCATTTGATATAACTATGTGCCTTGTGATAAGCTGTATGAAAATGTTGTATGGAAAACATTAAGAAAAACACTTAAAACTATCATATAAGTAAACATTTTCTAATTAAAAACTGGTGGAAATTACCTCTTAATTATTTAATCCTAACTTTTTTATAGGGACAATATCAATACCAGTGCACAAAGAGAATACGGAGGAGTGAATATTTCTACTTAGAATTTTTTTTGTTCGTGTTAAGATTTCTCCATATTTTGTTTATATTTTAGGCACATTTTGGGGAAGGAACAGGTCCAATATTTCATTCTGATTTAGAATGTACACAAAATGAGGAAGATCTTTCTCAATGTCAAGGAATACATGGTGAGTACTTTCTTTCATTTTATTTTTTTGCGTATTTTCCTATTTTATTTCGTGCTACGTATCTAATAATTAAACTAAACTGCTTTAGAAATAGCAATGATTAAAGGACTTTTGTACATTGTAAGTACGAAATTTATTCCAACAAACGAAGCTTTTGTAATTAAAATTCTGTGTTGAATGAATGTCGTAATATCAGAAGAAGTGTTTGTAATATCAAAAAATATATATATACTGAAGTTTAAACCTTAAATTATATTTTCATTTCAGATCCATCGAAAATTCACTGTTTACATAGTGAAGATGCCGGAGTGAATTGCCAGCCCCCTGTTGAAATTCATACTTCAAGTGAGTGTTTTAACTCTGTGTATTTGTTGCTACAAAGTGAAAACATAGTTAAAGACAGCAAGAAAAGACAGCGAGAGTTTTCAGTAAAGCTTTTACTGTACATAAAACTACCCCATCCGACGTGTTTTGATTTTTACAATGATTTGGAATGTATATAAAACTCCCACAGTTCTCATTTAACCGCCTCAGTTTCATGCTAACCACAAGAAAACAATTTTGTATGTTACATGAATTGTTTAAATTCATTATTTTGTTGTCAAATAATTTTTATAGAGCAAAGAACGCAAAACATTTATGTTTGAGATAATAGCCCGAGCTTGATCCGATTTATCGTTCTACAGGTGTTATAATTGTGATATGCTCTGTCCATCTTACGTTGTCTTTCGCAGTAACAATAAAGGGATAGTAACTTCTTTTTACAGTTCCAATCACTTGTCACAACAGCCAGTTTAAATGTGCCCAGCTACAAAAGTGTATACCCAGGAGATGGCTGTGTGACGGACAGAAGGACTGCAGTGATAGTGATCAGTCAGACGAACTTCCAGTTTTCTGTCACAGTAGATATAAAATAACATACAAGTTTAAACATTTAGTTTACTTGCAAAGAGAAAATACACGAAAATAACAGGAACAACATAAGTGCTACAAATATTCTTCAAACGTGCATTTAAATGTCAAGTGACTGGACATTCGTTAAGTTTAAGAAAAGTTATGGCGGAAAGGCGGGAAAAAATGTTCTTTTGAGAATGTCCGACGTTTCGAGAATAATGAAAAACAATAAATATAATTAATATACGATTTATACAAAAAATAAGATTAGAGTTTCTACTTTTTGCATTGTATTTTACAGAAAACTGCGGAATTCAGTTGGTTTCGCCAGGGTCAAATCGAATTGTTGGCGGTATTGACGCACCACCTGGTTCCTGGCCGTGGATGACGTCAGTTAAAATTGAGTTTACGGGCGGGGTCTTAGACAGTCATTTATGTGGAGCTACTTTGATAGATCGTGAATGGGTTCTGACAGCTGCCCATTGTTTTGACACGTAGGTGGAACTTCTTATTACCTTACTGACATAATTAAATTACTGGTTCGAATCCCACCAGGGGTGAGAGTCTCCTGTGACATTTTACATTCCTCACTTTCGGCGAGAGTACTGGTTTGAACCCAGGAAGCAGTCATCGAGAGGTATTAATATAATTTGCAAGAATTTGCATCCTAATCGATGTAAAATAAATAAGTAAAAACTAAACTTAAACCTAAACTGATATAATTAGATTAACAGCCTTGAAAATAAGCGTTACAAAAACATAAATTACCAGTAGTTCGTTACAATCTTATTTATGTAATCTTATTCTACAGCATAACAGTCTAATTTTCTGATACCAGATAC
Organism: Cyclina sinensis; assembly: GCA_012932295.1. Taxonomy (NCBI): domain Eukaryota; kingdom Metazoa; phylum Mollusca; class Bivalvia; order Venerida; family Veneridae; genus Cyclina; species Cyclina sinensis. The sequence continues at coordinate 46,394,503 of JAAONU010000001.1, read as the reverse complement.
TGATACCCCCACCCAACCTCTTGTACTTTAGGCTTAGAAATAAAGCAGTCTCTGATTACATCTTGTAATTTTTGTTTATTCACTCAAAGTGAATCTGCTTTCTTATTACCTTTAGATGAGGCCTTAATTGAAGCAATATATTGTATAATAAATTTCCATTGTCTACTTCTGTATCAAAACTACCTGGTCATTCATGTTACCCTATAGTGCTGTGTCTTTCTTTTTATATCCAGCCCTTTGTTTTAACCAAGCTTTGAAATGATGATCTCATAAAAAACGATATCTTACAACAGTGTCCGTCCTTTTTGTCTTTAGAAGCTCCTTTTATAAGCAATATGATGGCTACATTTAGGAATTAAACAGTATTTCATAGGAATACGATAGCTTTCGAGAACAGGTTTTATGTTTTAAAAATGCTGTCTTATTCCTCGGACGAGTGTTTCATTCTTGATTTTGATGTCACACATTTTACGTCGTCACGCGTAAAGAATACAAAACATTCTCTGACAGTCTGTATATCGAACTCAGACTTTTGCACACGGTTTCATTTACCTTTATGTATTTACATTTTCACATTCAAAACCCTTTTCTGTGTTACATTATCCTCATTCTGTGTAAACAGAAAATATGAGATTTTTTATTACACAGGTACTCACCAAAATCTTCATTACTGCGGGTAGTGGTTGGGGACCGAAATAACAGAATTCCTGATCCCAGAGAAAAGTATATACGTGTTCAGAAAGTGTTCGTACACGTCGGCCATGTGCATTCAACTCATGAAAACGATATAGCATTGATTAAGCTAGCACATCCTGTGGATATTAGATCTCCATATATAAAACCAGCCTGCTTACCAATATATGGAAGTGAAGCTTTCGGCCTCTCCTCAAATTGTTACGTTACAGGCTGGGGCGAAACAATGAAAGGTGTGTACTCACGGTACTTTTTCAAGTAAAATTAATGTAAAATAGAGAATTTTCCTTCAAGAAAAAAATAGAGACGCAATCCTGAGTCTTATAATTGCGCCAAAATGTAAACGAAGAAGAAAGTCTTGTCGCCAGCTTGCAAGAACTGAATCACTTTGTTTCGCCATTTTGATTTTTTTTATTTCTGTCTCAACTCTAGGAGATTCTTGGACAGGAGCATTACAACAAGAGATGGTTCCCATACTAAACAGAACTCTTTGTAACGACTGGTATAACCAGACAATAAAAGACTCAATGTTGTGTGCTGGGTACCAGTTTGGAGGCATTGACGCTTGCAAGGTATGATCTTATAATATTCTGTACCTGGTATCAGCTGAGCCGTGAATGAATGATTTCAGGGGAAATGCTTGGGCACTGTCAAGATTATTGTTTAAACTTGCAAGGTTTATAATGTGCTACAGGAACAACAACTTGGCGTGTAGACATGGAAAAAGACATACTGCTAGCGGTTTGGAGCACTCAACACGGTGCATAACAATATCGGCGGTCTCTCTGCGATATCTGCTTTATCAGCGTTCTCTCTGCTTCTGCACCGGTTATTCTTTACTGTAAACAAAATTTGCAAAGATAGACAGTCAGACAAATCGGAAAGACATCAGTTGGAACAGTGAGTTGTTTGAAATTAAGAAGTGCACGGAACATTAAGACTATCTTTGGTATGTATCCACGTGTCTACTTTTCAATTATCGGTCACTGCGCTCCGAAACTCGGACAAATTGTTTACCGGTGTACTAACATGAAACTCAAGCTAGGCAATTTCTACAGACTGAAACGAGTTAATGCTTTGATAATATACATAACAGTCACATTAATCATTTTTATTTTTCAATATTCTTCAAGAAAATACTGATGAATTGGCCTGTATTTATATGATATCCTTGTACACCCTCTACTTTCGGTTTTGATGGTGCACGGGAGGTCTTTCTGCACAGCAGTTTTAAAAGCACAGGTAGGCTCCCAGCGATTAATTTAAGCAGGAAAGAAGTCTCCTACCTTTCACTGTGTTAATTTGTTAAATGTGCACCCTTATACCATCATGTCCTACATGGTGTTTCGAAAATACGCTTTTTCAATCGACCTTCCAGGAAGCACAACATTATATAAGTTGTATAAATTGTTCTCGCAGTCAGAAACGGGGCACGGCGTATCAATCTGTTAAACATCTATGTATGGTTTACTCATTCCAACTTTTACCTCAATGGTTAATTTTATCAAAATGACCAAGGCTCGAATCACAGTTGTCACGAACGAACGAACGAATGAAGAGTACAATTTCGATAATTTGTTTAAAACATACTACATGTTGTACCAGGGTCCTGCCAAACTTTATCAAATAATTTATATTTTATATTTATGTAAACAGTAAAAAGCACGACGGCAATTACGAATGCAGATAAAGTAGTGCACATTAAATGTAATTTAGTATACCTAGTACTGACGTTGTATCGCGAAAAATATTCTTACCGAGTCTATAGAAATTAAATTCAGATCCGCTTTAATTAAAAAATAGATTGAAGTAACATTTCCTAGGACTGCACTTTCGTCCATTAAGCAACCTTCGCTTATAGCGTATGTCGAGCTGGCGGGAAACTTTTACTTTTCTGCGGGTATACAAATGAGAGCAACTCTTTATTCTAGAGTAATTTGTCATCTCGTGTCGAGAAAACAGCATTAAAAGAAAAAGAAACATTTTTTTGCCTTATTGGCGATAGTTTTAATATGGATTTAATTTTACTTGCAGGGTGATTCTGGTGGGCCTCTATCTTGTGAAAAAGATGGGCATTGGTACGTTGCCGGGATTATTTCTTGGGGAGAGGGTTGCGCCCAAATACATCATCCAGGCGTCTATACAAATGTGGGACTTTACATTTCATGGATAGCTAATGTTTTACAAAGTAACAATTATACAATACCGATTGACAGTATTGTTGGATGAAATAAAATAATTTCTAAAATTTCTGTTGAATTTTATCTAGCAGCTTTTTCTTACTTTAGTGTATCTTTTGCCCGTTTGACGTGCATTCTTTAGTATAACACTCTAATATCAATAGTTATTTTTAGAAATTTCAGAAATCTGTTTCGGTTGCTATGGGATGCAAGTAAAATGTGTCACAAGTTTGACATGGGGATCCCAGTATCACGAGCCTACCATTATTTCAACAAGTATTTGAATTTGTTGGACTCTTTTCCTGCATCTCACTTTAAACATTTTAAAGAATGGTAGATGAAGTAAAACTTTTTTAGAAAAGATCAAGAAAGCACTTATCACTATAGTTCTGTTATATAAATATCAGTGGACGAGCAGAAAATACATCTTATTTATATAACACAAAGGAGGTCGTTAATACATATCAGTCTAAATTTTATTGCAAAGTTCTTTCTTATAGAGGATATCATTACAGTGCACTTGTAATACTTGAAGTCCAAAAATATGCCAGTCGTGGAAATCATAGTTACACCTGACATTTCTTTTTTTCTTACTCAAACAATTCTTTTGATCGGTTGTCGTAGATTTTCAGATTTCGCTTCATATGCATCCTTTGCAAAGTTTCTATGCATGTTTATAAACCATGGACACGTCTCTCAGGCAGTTACAAACTAGAATTTTTATTGCCAGCCGTTCACCTGTATGAGCTGTTACCATAATTGGTTCAATGCCTTAAAAGTGCAAATGCCAAAACGAGTATTACCTCAACCCTTACCATGCTAAATAACTAAAATGGACATGTCCTTCTTTCAATTTGGACAGATCCGTTAATTGTTAATTGTTCTTATTGAAAATTGACTGTCTAAATGGAGAATAGTGCAGAATATGTGCAGATGTGCAGGCTGATATTGGTCTGCAAGTCGCAAAGGCAGTCATTTGCCTCCAACTGGGTGACGGTTAAATAATGACTAAAGGGAAAAAGAACAGTTGGTGTGCTGTTTTAAAATGTAGAAAACGTAAGTAGTTATATAGCAAGTAATCTTTTGTTTGTATTTTAAAAATAAAAAAAATGTAACCACATTTAGACGTTCAACAGACTGAAATCTGAGCAACTAAAAATCTTGTAAAGGTACACACACAAAATACGACTATAACTAACATTTTACCTTTTGTTCATTTACATATTACATACTCTTGTGTAAATAGGGATTATCTCAGAATTATTCACTACATAACTATATTAACTCATGAATCTAACTAAAACAAAACAAGAGTGTGTTTTTCTATGAAAGTTCCCAGTCAAAATCTGACGTAACCTTTTAAAAGTGGTTGAATGCAATATTCTTATTTCTCCTACATAGACTTTTCCCTATTTTTAAATAAATTTTAATTCTTTCTAATTATTTCTAGAGTACACGTATGTAGATAAACATATCTAAGGTACCATCACTTGTCTGGTTAATTATAATTATTTTACTTCCCTTTCGGCATTCTTTTTTAAATTATGAAATTGTTCAAAAATTAGGTAAAAGTGAGACAAGGATCTTTTTAATGACAAATTAAGATGTAAACATTGATTAAATAAAACAATTAAAAGAAGACAAGCAGATGTTTATATATCGCAACTTGTATTCAAATACGAATCTTGGAGCAGACGACATACAATGGAGGGTTCAAACCGACAGAGATATTTAGAGAACCTCTGCAGGGGCGTAGAAGGTATGTGGTTAAACCAGAGGTTTACTGATGTAACCGTGAAAGTTGGGAGCAGGGCATATGGTGCCCATCGCGTATTGCTAGGGTCCCTGTCGAATTACTTCAAGGACCTGTTTATGAGTACTCGGAAGGAGACAGTGGAAATACCAAACATTGGGACTCAAGTTTTTGAAGTCGTTTTAGAGTACATATATACAGGGAAAACCGATGCCGTAAAGGAAAACCTAAAAAGCGTGTTGTCGGCAGCAGTTCAACTTCAAATTTCGTGCTTACAAGAGATCTGTGAAAATTTGCTGGTGGTAAGACTTACACCCGAAACTTGCGTGGGCATTTACAAACTAGCATTTGCCCTTGGCTGCACGTCGCTCACCAGGCAAAGCTGGGCGTATCTCTTAGAGTACTTCCAGAGTGTTGTGAAATGCACAGATTTCATGCATTTAAGTGCTGATGAGTTAGTATCGATTATAAATGATGACGATCTCAACACACCGTCTGAGGAAACGGTTTGCGACGCTGTCCTCAGCTGGGTTGCGGAAGATGCCGCCCAGAGGGGTCAGTTTCTTGACAAACTCTTCAATTTCATTCGGTTTCCACTCTTCACACCTCAGTATATGGAAAAGCTAAAGCAGAACCCAGTTCTTTCCAACGCAGATTCTGGTCAAAGAATACTGAAAGAATTAGCAGGCTACATGAGCACTGGGCTTACGGCAACAACCGTGAACCCTCGTCAGTTTCACTCTCGAACGGAGGAACTAATATGTGTCGTTGGAACAAGAAGTAGACATCCAAATCCCGAAACGACGGAAATAAAATGTTTTAGTTTCAACAAAGACATGGAGTACAGTCTCGCTTCCATTCCGGAAGAGCCAGGCGCGTGCTATGCAGTCTGTTCAAACAACAACGATATTTACCTTTCTGGAGGATATTTTGGTCAGAAACGTCTGATGAGGTTCTTGTCGACGCAGAATAAATGGCAAGCATGCGCCGACCTAAAAGAAGGCAGATGGGGTCATTCAATGATAGCTGTTGGTGGTTTTATATACATCTTCGGTGGAAGTAAGAAAATTCCTGAACCTATAACTTCTGTCGAGATGTACAATGCTGATTCCGACATTGTTACTGCTGCTGGCACATTGGTTATCCCCGTGTCTTTTTCTGCTGCTGCTGCTCTCGGGAATAAAATCTATATTTTTGGCGGGAGAATGGAGCATAGTATTGTTTGCGAAAAGGTCCAGTGTTACGACACAGCTTCAAAAACGTGTCAAGTCATTTGTGATATGCCAAGAATCGCCTCTACGATGGGTAGAGCTGTTGTGATTGGAAACACGGTTTATATTTTCTACAACCAAGGGGAAATAGTGATGTTCAAGGAAGGCAGTGCGCCAGAAATCGTCGCGTCTAGCGTCGCATTCAATTACTTCGGAGTTGTGGCATATGGTGGGCGCGTTTTGATTGATGGTAGCTTTGGCAATCAATACTCGACAGTGGTGTTCGATCCAGTGACAAAGACAACGGAACCGTTCTCCCGTACTGTCAAGGCGGCGTTATGCAATTTCTATTGTATGCCGATTGTGATGAGGAAGAACGTGTTGCAGTCTTCCAGACAGTGATCTGCCTATCCTGAGTTTAGTCCAGAGTAACATCTGACTAGGACATATGAAGAATAAACATCTATAGCATTTGGGAATCACAGCCTTGTTTATTCTTCTGATATATAACTATAGTTAAATCTAAAAATGTCAGTGACTTCCTTTGCATAAACTTTGAGACTGCCTTTACGGTTATACTTCCTTGTGTTTAAAATCACAGACTCAAGAAATATAAATTGTAAATTGTTGAACAAACTTGTGGTGGACAAATGCCTTGTTCTCTTATTGTTTAGAAAAATAAACAGTGTAACCTCATCTAGTTGATTTTTGATCAAATTCAATCGCAGTTAAATAATAGATCTCATTCAAGACTTTTTTTGATTAAATAAATATTCAAAACTTGAATGACCTTGACCCATTAACCTAAAATGATTCCAGAACAAGTTGCTTAGGAATTAAAAAAGTTCTGTTGTCAAAGTTGTGTACTGAATGACCTTTAGGAAAATCCAATCTTTATCATAAATAGAAAACTGCCTAGATGCAGTTATTATAGATAAAAAATGTAAGTTGAAAATTAAGTGAAGAAAAGGAAAAAGTTAGTTTAACATGTTTAATATATCTGTATCAATATCATGACTTTTACATTACTAACAAAATTACCGTCATTAAAATGCAATCAGGTCATTTTTTTCTAAATGGTGGGTGGGGATAGGGGCTTTACAGCAGCTGATATGCAAGTTTTGAGACAGAACTTTCGACACTTTAGAGCAACAAATGATTTACATGTTTTAGGAGGCTACTTTCATGTCTACATGTAACAAGTAAGATCAGTTCTAGTTTTACTTAACCATTTATTAACCTGTATATTGATCAATAACAAAACAACAAATGTAAACAAATTCATTCGAATTAACAAAATTCAATAGCATGATCAAATTTAGTAATGTGTAGTGTTTCCCTATTATGTAACCTGCAAAAACAGTGCAACAAAATTCCAAATTTGCACAGAATCTTCCTTAAAAATGGCCAATCAATGTCTGGAAAAAAATCAAGAAATGTGGCATAGAACAGAGGTAAATATACTAACAAAAGAGAACAGTTCTTGTTCAAGCTTTGCAGAGCCAAGATCAATCATTCACATGCAATATTTTATGGTAGATAACATTGTTTTAACAAGAGGACCAGATGATTCTGGGTCACTCACCTGAAAAGAAACTACCAAACAACTGGGGGGGGGGGGGGGGGGGGGGGGGGGGGGGGGGGGGGGGGGGAAAGTAGGTGGTGGCACCTAAGGAATGTGTCAAATGGCAGACAGTTCAAATACTAGATATTAAAATGTATTTTTATACAAAGAAAGACTGTCAATAGTTTAAGGTAAACAAAAGTCAAATTTGACGTTTGTATGCAAACTTACACAAATAGTTAAAATTTCAAACACATATCTTCAAAAACAAGGAAGTAGGTCAGTTGGTCAAGGTCAACCAAGGTCAAAGTTGAAGTCTGCATGCAAATTTATACAAACAGTTAAAATTTCATTGATGTAGCTTCAAAAAACAAGGAAGTGTGTCACATGAAGGTCAAGTACAAAGATGGATGAAGGTTAAGAATCTTTCTACTCCATCCAATGATTTTCTTTTTCGAAAAGGTGTGTGTGGGGGAGGGTGGGGCTGGGGGGAGCTTTGTACCCTGGTGAAGGCCAAATTCTTCCAAAGCCAATCTAATTAACTAGGCAATGCTGAACCATATGTATCTAAGCTCAAAGCCTTTCACTTTCTTTTATATAACTTAATGTAGAACCAAGTGACTACTGGGGCAGGGCCAATTTTGATCCAGGGACCATGATTTGTAAAAACTTGGTAGAGGTCTACTAGACAGTGGTACAAACTAAATATCTAAACCCTAGGCCTAATGGTTTCTGACAAGAAGATTTTTTAAGTTTTTCCTATGTAAGTCTATGTAAAATCAAGTGACCCCTGGGATCGGGCCAATTCTGACCCCACAGTCATGACTTATATAACTTCGGTAGAAGTCCACTAGATGATACTATCAACAAAATATGTAAGCTCTAGCCTTTGTTGTTTCAGGCAAGGAGATTTTTAAAAACTTTTTTTCCTCTGTAACTCTGTGTCAGATCAAGTGACCCCTAGGGCAGGGCCAATTTTAATCCAGGGACCATGATTTCTATTAACTTGGTAGAGGTCCTCTAGACAATTACACACACCAAACATCTTAGCTCTAGGCGTTATGGTTTCTGTCAAAAAGATTTTTTTTAGTTTTTCCTTAATAAGTCTATGTAAAATCAAGTGAACCCTGGGCTCAGGCCAATACTACCCCAGAGCCATAATTTATATAACTTTCATAGAGGTCCACTAGATAATGCTATTAACCAAATATGTAAGCTCTAGGCCTTGTGGTTTCAGAAAAGAAGATTTTTTAAGTTTTTCCTTTCAGTTGCCGTGGCAACCAGAGTTCTGCATAGAGGTCTATTTTTAATAAAACTTTGAAAGAGGACCATACAAGGATCATTTCCGTAAAAGTTAAATTGCAACTGACCCAGTGGTATAGGAAGAGATGTTGTTTAAAGTCAATTCTGGATAACAGACAGATGGACTGACAACGGACAAAACAGCATACTAAAAGCTACACCTTACCTTTGGTCAGGTGAGCTAACAATCTGTTACGTTTTTACAAATGCTTTCTATTTGTGAATCAAAATGTCAGCTATATTCCAATTATGTCAGAAGAATAGTCATAAGGAGAGATAAGCTGCTAAATGTTACTAATAAATTTCAATTAAGTTCATCTTTTCTTTCTACACTAAAACAAACACCATAAATACCACAGATTGGCCAAAACTCACAATATCTCGCAGAAGCTGGATAAGATCTCAAAAAACCTTGCTTGTTTTATATCTCAAAAACTATTTCATTATGATGAAAACAAATTGCATAATGCAACTGAGCAATTATTTGTCTACAAAATGACATCTTGTTTAACAAAATCAAACCAGAGATGATAAAGTTTTATGCAAAGGAAAAAAAAAACACCTGTGTGGTAGACAATGTTTTGATTTATCAGAATATCTGCCTCTTGACCAGAATATCTGCCTCTAAACTAACTAAAAATAAGAAAGAATTTCTTAAACATATCCAATCTCTTCCTCTCTCTCTCTCTCTCTCTCTCTCTCTCTCTATATATATATATATATAAAACCTTTTTCCTTTTATAATAATTTTTATAATGGTCACTTTATAATATGCTATTGACTTCTAGTTAGAATTTCTACAGATCATTTAGTTTTTGGACAAAGTGTTGACTTGCCATGTGATAGTGTATTCCTTTGGCTTATCTTAAGTGTTATAAAGGAATGAAGGAGATTTGAAACTGTGGTATTTTAGGTCTTTGACTTATACTATCCTTCTTTCAACACTGGAGTTGACCTTTATCTGAATACTAGCAACCAGCAAATCTTAAGAACAAAAAAATCAAGGTACATCAGAAAACTTGGTTTTACTGTGACCTAAAATTTTTTATTTTTCTGAACAAACATTACATGTTTTTTTAAATTCAAATGATTCACAGAATGCAACGATTCACAGAATGCAACGATTCACAGAATGCAATGATTCACAGAATCGATTCACAGAATCGATTCACAGAATGCAACGATTCACAGAATGCAATGATTCACAGAATGCAACGATTCACAGAATGCAACGATTCACAGAATGCAGGTCTGTGCCTGGTTCAAAATATCATGAACATAATCATAACTCTGCTTATGTACCCCCGTTAAAGTTTAAGTTTGGGATATCTATTATTTGATATCACAGTGGTTCATGATAAACTAGCTGCCAAAATTCTTGTCCAATTTTCAACTTTAAGCACAGGTATGTAATATCTATATTTTGTAACTAATGACAAAACAATGGCTACTGAAATGCCAGTGAGATCAACTCTACTTGCAGTTCAGCAGTCAGCTATTGATACACTAACCACATTATCTCCCCTGATAAATAACTGATTTACATGTCTTGTTATAATCTCATATTCTGCATAACACCTACTTTCCGTCCACTTTTTATACAGAGGCCAAAATGGCTGAAATTGTCTTTTTATATCTGGATTTGATTTTCTCTGTTTCCCTGAAGTCTCAACTTTGCTCTCACTGTCTGATTTAGAACTTTTCTCTACCAATTTTTGTTGTTGTCTTTTCACATATAAATTACTATCTGACATGTAATTCTGATAATGCTCCTTAAAATCCTTTGACCTCTTGACCTCCGACCCTTCATGTCTCCTGTCACCTGAACTTTTAGATTTTATGGTTTCTTCATTTGAACTAGAATATTTTCTTGAGTCACTTGAACTTGATACTTTCCTCTGATCATGCTTTGTCTTTGAGCTACTAGAGTCCTTTAGCCCTGACCTTTGCTTGGAATCTCTTTCTGAGGTTGAATATCTGTCTCTTGACCTTGACCTTTCACCTTCACTAAATTCTGAGTCAGAACTTCTAATGTGCATTTCCTGATTTCTTGATCTTCCACTTATTTTTTCTTTTCGATCTGTAGATGATTTTCTGTCTGAAAGTTTTGAATGTTTTAACTTTGTTCTCAGATCAGTCATGTTTTTACCTTCCTCTGAACCTGGAAACCTACTGCCAACATTTGTATCTTGTGAATCACTCCTGTCACTTGTCTCTTTTTTTAAGTCTTTCTGTGAACAATGTAAAACATTATTTAATCATTTAAAAGAATAAAAAGCTGACAATATGCCAAATTGCAATTTAAATACAGTTACTGGTGTATAGAAATAAGTGCATGTTAAGTTTCCTTCTCAGGCAAGTAAATTACCCTATCCACTTTTAGGAATTGATTAAAACTCAACTGCTTTCCTTTCCAAGTGACTGCTAACAATCTTATTACAGAGTCTATATACAGAATTCAAGCTACCTAGGACCATATTGCAGTATTAACTTTATCAAGTCACTTAGCACGAATACAGACTACAGTCTAGAAAAAATGAAAATACAACCTTTCTTTTTGGAGCTGGCCGAATGAATTTCTCATCCACATCCATTAATGCCTGTCAAAATATAAACAATTAACATGCATACAGTTTCAACCAAATGTGACTAATCATAATAATATATTTCAAGGTCTGCAATGAAGATTGTGTACCCTCTTTTCATAAAATCTTTACTTACTATAATATTAAAGTGCAAAATGAATATTTTAAGATTGAAACAAAAAAAAACTCACTTGTGACAAAAACATACATATAAGTTAGATTCAAACATGAGTTCATTTTAACTGGTCTTATAAAAGATAATCATCACCTTTTCTACTGTAAGTATTCTTCACAAACATTTTTTGTAATAAAGTTTATGCTGGTAATTTACTTACTTGCAATAATTTTTTTCACACTCTTTGATTCAATTCTGTATATTTAATAACTAAAACTGTATTTATGCAGACAGGTAATTCACTCCACTAAGGCTTTAGTTATGACTTTAATGACGAGGAAACCTTATTTCCTATAATACTTGAAATGTGAGTTCGTTTTGGGAAGCTAGATATCCACATACCATATTGAAATGTTTATCAAATCCTATCACATATCCTCTACATCGACTTCTCACAGCAACTGCTGCTCTTACTACAACAACAACACGAAGCCTCTCTTCTACACATTTCTTCAACAAGCTGAGTGGTCCCTTTTTATAACCTGTATGAAGGAAATAAAATTACACCATTAGGAAATTTTCAAAAATGCAAGTCTAATCCACACTTTTGCCTTAGTACGAGTCTGAATTCAGGAAGCATCCAGTAAGTGTAAAGAACTTCAGTTGCAATAATTTGTTTCCCAATCAATGTAAAATGAGTAAGTTCAAACTTACTTATAATAAAATTCAATAACTCAAATGTGGTTGGGTATGAGAAAAATGTTGCGGTATTGAATATCTCAAGTGTCATTCACTTCTACCAGGGAAAACTCATTTAATCATTCTTTATACAATGAAATTCATTTCTATCTTATTAAGGGGTTGTTATTGTTTTACCTGTCATGTTACAAGAGACAAAGTATGAGTAAAATTTTCTTTATCTACATTGTTGACAAACATCCTTCTGAAATATCCTGTTAACCAGCAACATATAAATACACAGCATTTGATGATTCCTTTTTGGTTTTATTGGGGTTTAACACCAGTTTTAACAGTTTTGGTCATATCTCGGCAGTCAGGCCACCAAACAAGTGTTCCTGGGTATCCAACCTGTTTACTAACCAATTTCTCCACAAGTGACTGACTACTTCCTCACTTGCTTCAGAGGTGAGGGACAAATGACCTATAGACACACTGTCAGAGTTCAATTATCATGGAGAAATTTTGCCAGCCCTGATTGGGATAGAAACACTGGGAACCCCAGGATTGACAATCTGATGCTCTACCAACTGAGCTAGCCAGACCGGCTTTGATGATTCCAAGATGTATTTAAAACCATCTGTAATGATGTAATCTTGTTTTCTTGTTATCTTTTATAACTTTAATGTTCCTGACATGCACCTGCCTAGTATAGTCAGTATTGACTTTTGGCAGTAATAAGCTGAAAATGAAGTTGAAGTTGAAGTAATGCATGTTTTAATATGTCATTTTTTGAATACAGAACATGTAGTAAAACTTAAGTGTTTTCTTTTCATAATTAAAAGGTAAAAACTAATTGATCCTACATCATGAACAAATAGTAAAATTTAGTCAATAGTATGAAAATATGAAATGATTTCAAATGACTGCTAAAAAATGATTGTTACTAAAATTAAAAAAGCAACTTTCAACAACACACAGGTGCCACATGGTAGTAGGTAAGGTTACAGGGACATAAATAGGACTGTATAACACAGCTGTCAATAAGAATAGATTAGTTATCCAGTGGTAAGGTATGGTATTTGTAATAGAGGGCTGCCAGTTCACTAATGCTACAAATTGTCTTTTGGATGAGACATTAAGTCGGTGTCCTACACATATGTGATGTACAGAGCATGCAAAAGAACCAGGGGTGTCACTGGAATGCTATATTTCCTGTTTCTTGTACTACCCTCAACAAACTAAAATAACTTAAGTCTTCAGACATATGGGAAACTGGTAATGTCAATAACTTAACATGTAAAGAATATAAGGATAGGGATACATGTAATACTGCATATAATGGTTGTCACATTAACCTACTGGGCCTGCCTAGTATAGTCAGTATTGACTTTTGGCAGTTACAAGTTGAAGTACTGTATTTAAACTGAAAGTATAAAACAAAAAAAACAAAACAAAACAAAACAAAAAAGGAACTGGAAAGCAAAAATATACTTTTAAGATTTCTTTGATTCTATATCAGCAGTGCTCCAGCTAGCGCGGAATAGCAGGGCACAGTGCCCTGCCCCCTTTTGTAAGCTCCCTGCCCTTTCAGAAGTGCCCTGTGCCCTTTTTCTGCCAAGTATACATGTGCCCTTCCTGTCAAATACCTTGTTACATGTATATGCCCTTACAGACGTTGCCGATGCATAAGCAATACAGTATACATCGTTAATCTGTTCACCGGTGATCAGCGATTTAACACATAATTACCGCCAGCTGTATACACAACTGTCAATCACAATAGTAGCCCAGCTCTAAATTAAAGGCAAACGGACTCACCGCGCTCCTTTACAATTGTGGGTGGGTTTTTAAAGACATTCTCCCTGACAAGTGATGACGTTGCAAAGGGGGGGGGACCAAAGTCTTAAGATGATTATTGCGATAAACATTCAGGACTGATTGCAGTAATTACTTGTATTGTCCTTCAGACCTTATTAAACAGACGATTTTTTCATTAAGAATTGTCTCATGTAAGTATGTTCTGAACACCGTTATTTGGCACCAACGAGCTTATATTCGTTTAAGTCAAAGATGTCAAAAATCCTGTCAGGATTTTATATCTAACCTTTTCATTTATGGTAAAAGACGCATATTTTCATGAAACAGATCAGGGCATTGTTCTGTCTTCAGTACGTTTCAACAAAACCGGGATAAGCGATTGCCAGTACGTGACAGTGAAATTGATACGGTCTTGTTAAATATTATAGAAATACTGTTCCTTTCTTTGCAGAAAGACATGAAAGATTATCCATATTTTTCACCAGAAACAAAAGTTTTGCTAGTTAAATATCATGTATTAATTAGTGTATTTGAAATAACTAGGTAACATAGAAGTGCGCTATAATTCGGATAGTCAAAATTTCGGATATCAAGTATTTGGTTTCCTTACAGCAATACCCTGACGAATTAGCACTGGGCATTACGCAGCAACCTCTAGGCAGCCAAGCAGTGATTTTTTTTGCTTGATTTTGACCCCGAATTTCGGCCTCTTCACAAACGCCAAAAAACTTAAAAAATTCCCAAAAATGAGAAGAAAATTCACAATTAGCGGGACTGTTTTTCGGTACCGAACAAAATTGAATCAAATGAGCGATATCGACGAGGGTTGTGTCTTGAATTTAGTTGTTTAATACCATGAGCCGTATTCCGTATAGCGGATTTAATCGATGCCGATCATGGTTAAACAGCGCTTTACTTGCTATACATGTGACAAAGATGAAAAAAAAGGTAGAAATAAAATTTAAAAGAATATGTCCAGAAATGGTAAATATTACGCTAAAAAAAATATAAAAAATACATGCCGCGGGTACATAGGAAATAAACGAAGCATTTCGGAACGTCCGGAATTCTGTACTTCTGTACTATGCTATTATCATACCATCATCCACTGCAGTAGTGGAGTGAAGTTTAACATTGATGGGGAACATACTAACAAAAAAGAGGAACAGATGTGCACAGAGGAACATTGATGCTCTCATAAGATTGTGTCATCAGCATAATGAACTGACAAATGACAGTCTTGAGAAATTGGTTGGTATGTTTAAGGGAATAAAAAGAAGAAAGCTTAAACTATAAACATAATCATTAAATGTACGAATAAAGTGAATACAGGTGATGATTTATTCTTGTTTATTTTTTTCACAATTTGACAGATTATCGCGCTAAAAATTCACAATTTCAGGGGTATGGGCTGTTGCCAAAAAAGTAAAAAAAATCACTGCCAAGTGATTCAATTCATTTGCGTATAAAGATATAAGATGCAGTTTTTTTGTTTTCTTTCCTGGACTGCCATAAAAACACACTGAACATCCTATACTGGGAGAGATTTAGCACTACAGATACAGCATTAAATTTTCAGTCAAAAATGCAAGGAATTATTTCTCTGATGTCTTGAGTTTTTAAATTTTCTTGGGGGAGACCCCAAACCCCCCCCCAACCCCTTAAGCAGGGGGATACCCCTCTCCCCTTTCTCGCTTTCTGCGCCATCATGTGCTCTTCCAGGCACTAGCACACTGCCCTTTTCAAATCCTAGCTGGAGCACTGATCAGTATTATCATATTTATAGATTAGAGAATATATTGGATGTTCTTTGTAAATAAGACAGTTAAAAGAAGTGTTAGCAATTGTAGCTTTCTTATTTAGAAAGAACACTCAATATACACTGTGCTCCACCCATTTTTCTTAGCATGTTTATAACATAAAAACATAATCAATGCTGATGGACATTACATCACACCACCATTTCATGTTTTGACAGGGTTTTTTTGTTCACTTTCATGACACATGTGTAGTTTTATTTAACAAATTTAAGGCAAAATTATCATGCTCGACAGGACTCGTAACAAGAATATTAATTAGTAGGAGGAGCACACCTAGTCTCACTATTTCGCCTCCGAAGGTGAACCCATTTTATAGGCTGATATTTTATAGTTGTTCACCTTCTACAGTACACGCAGTGCAGACTTTGACAACGAACACCCGTTCACGCGATTTTACTGTCCGCGTTGAGGACTAAAATGACCACCGCGTCGAGTATTCATTCGTATAAAACGCGGTGGTCAGCGCGGCCGTTCACAGTGTTCAGTACCGCGGCGTGTCGCGGCGTCGGATCGCAGGGTTTGCAGTGTCCGAAAATATGAAGCCACAACTTAATTTTACTTTCCCAAAATTTTTTTTTTTTTCAAAATAGTTACGAAGTACACGTAATTATTACCAGTTGAAGTTGTTTCTTTTTTTTTAATACCAAATCCGGTTTAATTTTTGTTTGTTGACTATCGATGTTTGGTTGTATAATTGTGGGTATGTGTAGAAAAGTAACAGCCGATAATGAATAGATTTACACACCTACATGACATCTTGTTAATAAACTTTAATTGCTGCAATTAATATATTTCAAGTCTTTAATCAGTGCCGTGTTTGCGTTAATCCACTCGCAATTAAATTACAAATGATAGCCAAACTGCGAAAAGTAAATAGATCTAATTTAAACAGTCAAAATTCGAACAAATCCTCTCTAATTCCGATGCATTTGTGTACAAACGCTTCTATCTGTTACACAAAAAAAGACAATTCAAAGCAGTTATTTCCGGAAAAAGTTGATCGTATTTTCAGAAAATGAATCAACCCGTGTTTAACTGCTTTCAACTTTTGTATCGTCTAGGCGCTTGGTAAAATTATTGATCGATTTGGCTATTTAATAACAAGCGTTTTTCAATTCCAAAAACGAAAGTACTCAATTAACATACACCGGAAATGTATTTGAAATTTGGATTTAATTTGACCAACTGAAGTTGGCCACAAAATAAATGTAAGTAAAATAATGATAAGTAAAATAAAAACCACGTACAAATACTGTACGAACAGTATGTTTAAATGCAGTAATCTCCAAGTTCAAACATCGCGGAGACGCGCGGCGTTCCATCACCGCGACACGCGGTGTTCATACCCCTCGGCAGTTGTCGCGGTGGTCATTTTAGCGGACACCCGAATTTTCGGGTGTTCAGTCCACCGCGACTGGCCACCCGGAGACGATACAGGCCCCCGCGACAATGTTAACAACGTCATAGTCCGCGCTGTGTACTGTACGTCTCACTGCATCTGGCTAAGCGGACCCGTAGGCGATTGGGCACATTTTATGGCTCGTTTGTCCAACAGTTCACAAAGTTTAAGGCAAAAATGATAAAAAAATGATAAAAGTATGATAACTAAATTCATATCTGATCCTGTAATCCAAGAAAACACACAAATACATAAGTATAGAACTGAAACACTTATTTCGTACCAGATTAATCCACCATTTTATTCAAAATTTGGCAATCAGAACACTCGGTGTTCTAGGTTAATAGATAACCAGGACAGGGTAAAAACCATGCCGAACCGAGTCCGCTTAACCAGATGCAGATCAAAGTGGGACGTAGAAGGTGAACAACTATAAAATATCAGCCTATAAAATGGGTTCACCTTCGGAGGCCAATTAGTGAGACTAGAGCATACCTCACAATCACTTAGCATGCAATTAGAAAAACTCTTTGTCACTGACTTGCCAAAAACTTGGAGCGAGCACTAAATTATATAAATTTCATACTCTGCATTCTTGTAAACACAGTTGTGCTGCGGTTCCGTCTTTCTTGGGTTTTGGAACGTTCACTTGGACCAGCACTTTTTGCCATTATGGCAGCTTTCCTGACTGCTTCCTTTGCCTGTGCAGCAGCTCTAACAGCAATGATTCCAGGCAGTTCTTCTTTTTTGCTCGTCTTTTTCTTCTGCATAGTTTTGGCATCTTTTCCCATTATAAAATTTTCAAATTCAGCAACATTATTAAACTGTTTTGCGTCTGGTACAGGGACAGGGGTATGACTGTCATATAAAGCACGCATTGGATCGAATCTTGGAGACATTGGATTCAAATATTCCGGAATATCATCAGGAACTTTAATTTCAGATTCTTCTTCCATGGTGTCAGCCATGTTTGAAGATTGCGGGAATATTTGATCAGGGTACTTGACATGTAAATTTGATATAAAGGAAATGTCAAGCGTCCACAAACTTCGGGATATTTGTGCTGTAGATTCGTACAAATAAATATATTGAAGTGCTGAAGTTTAGAAGAAAACTAAAAGCACAAAATATATTAAAAAATTTAAAACAAGATAAAATGCATCTTATTTTAAAATAGTTGGTAAATAAGAGAATAGTAGATGCGGCTAATTCCGTTGTGCTTGACAACAAAGACGCCATAACAGGTGCGTCGAACTAAGATGCCACCTAAGAAAAAGGGTAAGGGAAAGGGAAAGAAAGGGAAGAAAGGAAAAAAGGGAAAGAAAGGTGGAAAGGGAGGAGAAGACGGTGCAGCTGAGGGGGAGGTGGGTGAACCCTCTCAAAAAGAAACGCTTCTTCGACAAGAGTAAGTAAAACATCGAAAAATCATTTTCCAAATTGTTCATGTTGTTGGTCAGGGGTTACACTGAACACCGAAATCTACTTTGGACCGAAATCTACCGAATTCTACTTTGCAGGACCGAAATCTACTCAGTTCAGCCAAGATATGGCATTATTTCTTAATGTTTGAGTATTTTATGATAGATTACATTATAAACAACTTATATTTCAAATTTCAATTGAAAAGTTTACTTAGTAAAAAAGTTATATTAATAAATGTAAAAATTATTGAAATCGGTGAGCGTGAAAATATTACATCGTGACAATCACTATAAAAAGGGTAGTTTTGAAGTACACAATGCAGATCCATGTAAAATTTATTAATAAAACTCACATATCAAGTAAATATAATTGTTCACGAAAACACTAAATGTAATATCCAGGCCACACCACGATGAGGAACATGGCCCATTATTTTTTTTTTAATTGAAAAAAAAATCTACGGAAATGAACAAAAAATAAATTGAATTCAGATAAATAGATAAGGAATGAACCAGATTTCGATTATTTTTTACAGATTTAAAACATTAAACATCAAAGTGTACGAAATAACGATACGAAATGCTCAATACATCAAAAAGATAGAATGCCTAAAAAATAACTGTTATTATTGAAAGACATGAAGCTTTGCAAAAAGAAAAACATAAGAAATTGATAAAACAAACATTGATTAAAACAATTTAAAGGTAAAAGCAATAGGAAAATACTTGTTAAGTTAAAAACAAATCAAAATACAAATGCTAAAAATATTAAATATAATAAATGCAATATAAGGCATATAATGTAAAGAATCAGATTAAGAAATATAAGTACAGTGTATGAATGAAAAACAGACTAAAAAAATTAACATTTTGAGCATATTGCCAAAATAAGTTTAGGACACATGTAATTATATGGAGATAAAAATTTGTAAAAGCATACATACATACACAGAAGATAAGTAAACTCAAAAAGCAATTCCTAAAAAGTAATCTTGATCAATACACATAGTGGCCATCAAAACAGAGCAAAAGTACATCAAATAAAAAGGCAGGATGGTAAATCTTTAAGAATTAATTCGTTAAACGTTATAATGTATAATTCAGTTTTTATCGAATGTCAAGAAAAATAAATAATATATGTATGTAACACTTGTTGTCTTCTAATACAGCGTATATATTTTATTAACTTAATATCGGTCCTTACTGAAAAAGCACCAGAAGTGGCTTTCGCGTGCACTGTTGTCACGTGACTTAGACTTAGAACGTAAACCGGTAGGACACTTAGATAGCTTTTGTGTAATCATTAATTAAAATCATATTCAGCAAAATTGTTTTTAATACATTTTAATATGTATTTAACATATCAAATACTTTTTTGAGAATATTGTTCTACTTCAGCAGTATGAATTACAACGAAATTTGCACATTCGGCATGAACCCAGTTTTTACAATTTGGGCAATGTATGCTGCCATTTAGACATTCTTTAAAACAAACAACACTAGGAAACTCCATGATTGCGATGAACTTATGCATATTGAGGGTTAGAAGATCGAATTTAAATACGTTTTTTGGATATTACTCGCGATTTACGAGTAAATTAAAAAAAGGGTTTGCATCAAGTCTTAATACATCAAAACATCTTTGAAAAGTTTGAAAAGAAGAAGGAAATTTTCAAATTATAAATATTTACCTACTCATCACTATCAAATTACAAAACTGTATGATAAAAGAAAACTAAACTGTAACACCAGCAGGTAAGATGCACGTGCAAAACGCGGGACGTGGTGCATGGCGGCTTCAGTTTGCGAAAACATTATAATTTTGCTTATCGCAATGTTCCTTTTTAAATGCATTTCTTTAATCATTGATTTCGTGACAATTTAATTTGATAGCTATAACTGTTCATTATAACGTAATTATTATTTGTTTAATGTACACATCACTGAATCCATTTTGGTTACAATTTGTCAATTTTATAAATACTTATAAATATCTTCATAAAATTTATAAATATGTTCATTAAAGACAAAATAAAACAGAACAAGCTCTTTTTCCATAAAATTTTATTTTCAAAATCAAACTTTACAACTGGATCTATGTAGTCGCCAGAATAAGTCGTTGTGATTTTCCCATACATTCATTTTTCTCACGCTCACTTAGACACCGCCTGTAACATAATAATATAAAATTGGTTCAAACTCTAAAAATACAAAACTTACAATATTGAAATTTTGAGTATATATTCATATATATTAACTAATTAATAATATCCAAAAAAAGTAATAAATACTGCCATATCTTGGTTGTACTGAGTAGATTTCGGTCCTGCAAAGTAGAATTCGGTAGATTTCGGTCCAAAGTAGATTTCGGTGTTCAGTGTAACCTGTTGGTCAGCTGTATAGAAATTAGAAGTTTTATCAATGTAAACAGGTTTGAGGAACTCGTCGATCATCATAGGCATATGTAGAAAAAACAACAGAAATGCAGCACCGTTTTCGGGGATTATCCTAAAAAAACAATTTTATGTAGATTCTATTATCTTGCAAGGCAAATGGTCCAGGTGTTACCACAGTTATCAGTTGTTTTTATGCAATATCACTTTGGGATCAAAAGCCACAAATCAAGTCTACATATAATTGTCTCCACGCCGAAAATTTGGTTAGAACAAGAAACTGTATATAGGATGTCTTTTATGTTTAACTGTCTTTTATGTTTAACCTTTCCCTTAGTACAGGTCAAGTCCCAAGTGACTGGCGTAATGCCTCAGTTGTCCCTGTTTTCAAAAAGGGAGATAAGTACAACCCAGCCAATTATAGACCAGTTTCCCTTACATGTATTTCCTGTAAGGTACTAGAGCATATTATTGTTAGTCACATAATGAAATATGTCTCTAGGTCAAATATCCTGTCTAATTTTCAGCATGGATTTCATGAAAAAATGTCTTGTAAGACTCAGTTAGTCCAGTTTGTTCACATCCTTGCTTTTAACTTTGATAGTGTTAGTTCTAAGAAACATGCTCAGACAGATATACTGATCATGGATTTTGCTAAGGCCTTTGATAAAGTGCCTCATAAGAGACTCTTGCACAAATTACATTTTTATGGGATACAGGGTACCACTCTTAGATGGATTGCATCTTGGTTAAATGATAGGTCACAGGTCGTGGTTTTGGAAGGTGCAGAGTCAGACCCGGCCTCTGTGGTATCTGGAGTGCCACAAGGTTCTGCGCTAGGGCCAGTCTTGTTTTTATTATTTATAAATGACTTGCTCGATGGTATTACATCAACAGTGCTTATTTTTGCGGAAGACTGCGTTTTATACCGTGATATTACTTCATACACAGATTGTCTTATCCTACAAAACGATCTGAATAAACTGCAACAATGGGAGCAGACTTGGTTAATGAAATTTAATGTGGCCAAATGTGAAGTTATGAGACTCTCGAGACACAGACAAGCAAAATTAATTAATCACAATTACATGCTGCATGGTCAAGTCCTGGAAGCAGTAGATTCTGCTAGTATTTGGGTGTTACTCTAACTAACACCCTAGATTGGTCAAAACATATAGACAGTGTGACTGACAAGGCCACAAGAATGTTGGGATTTTTACTCTGTAACCTATCTTTTTCCCCTCAACATACAAGACTTATGGCTTACAAAACCTTAGTTAGACCACAGGTTGAGTATGCATCCGCCATATGGAACCCTTATACTCAAAACAAAGGGTTGAAAAGGTACAATGTACGGCAGCAAGGTGGGCTTGTAGAAGGTGGGGTATATCTAATTGTGTTGGTGACTTATTAGTAGATATAAATTTGGATAGTCTGGAACACAGAAGAAAAATTACCAGTTTAGTCTTTTTTTACAAGATTTATAATAATCTAGTTAATATAGATAAGGAAAGGTATTTGTCTCCAGTTACAAATAGGTCACTTCGTACCAGACATAGTCATCCCTGCCAATATCAAAGACCATCTCCTCATACAGAATATTTTAAATTTTCTTATTTCCAAAGGTTAATACCAGTCTTGAACAGCCTGTCTGAGTCAACTGTCTCTATTGCTACTGTTGAATCGTTCAAGCAGGCTGTTGGGTCAATGTAATGATAATGAATTTGTAAATAGTTTTAACAGGTAAAGCCGGCTACCTTTTATTTAAACTGTACACATGTTCTCAGAGCATTTACATTTGGACTCTAAATTATTCTTACTGGTACCTTACACAGTGTTTATAACTGTATATACAGTGGTTTCTTTGAAACCCATTTGGCTGTTAATTTTGCCACCCACATGGCATAATGATCAGTTTTGATCGAAGTCATTAAAGGAAGAAAGAAAGAAAGAAAGCATGTACATGTTGTTGGGTAACAGATAATAAGTTGTCTACAACAACAACAAGTCAAGATGTTCTCAATGCTGAAAATTATTTGAAATTAATAAAAGTTCTGATTCCTATGGTCAGCTGTTTACTTACTTTAACAGAGTACCAATTACAGATTTACGCAGCCATATAGAACAACTGGTGAAAATATGTGGCTGAACTGGGATTTGAACCAAGGGCCTTCCTCTTAAAGGGTGGAGACTGTACCAACTGAGTTACCATGTCACACAGTTTAAAACATGTCTATTTATCACAATATATGCTGTGGTATCCCAGCCAGATTTTGAGTTTGTCCAAAATTCTTAGTCACAGAGAAGATGTGGAACATTCTTGAGGTGCCAGTATTATACTATACATATGTAATAGGCTCCAAATGTAACAGGTGGTGAAAAAGCTTGGCTCAGTAGGTAGTCCTCCAGCTCACAGAGACATTCAGCAATCTGAGCAACCAAGCCTTATTTATCACCAGTACACCTGTACCCAGCTACTCATATATTACAGACAAAAGTAAATATATATCATTAATGTTCTACTTTGTTGGTTATCTTTTCTAATGATACATCAAAGTGTCTAAGAAAGCTTTATGGTTCAAATCCATATTTGACTTGATAAAAGAACTTGTTAATGTCACTTTTAATTGTTTCACTGAAATAATTTTTTTTATAACAGGTGGGAAAAATCACGTTAATATTGGACCTTTCACTGTCAGGCATTGCAGAATAAACAGAACCACTTGGTTATAAACAAATTTGTTGCTGAGAACAGCTGAAAATAGGAATGATAAAAATTGCATATTATTTATTCTGTTACCTGTCAGTAATCAAATTGTATTTAGGATAGTTAGAAGTTATTATAGAAAATAAAATTGCATTACTTCATTGTTGAATGATTGAACTCCCATTCTATTAATCTTTAACATATTTATATATTGAAACTAGTAGACACTTATAAAAAATATTAACCCTGTCCTGGTGTTGACATGTATTACTCTTGTACATCGCCCTATATTGATACTTCGTATCTAATTTGTCAAAATCAAATAAGCTCATGTTTCCTGATATTTGCCTGCCAGTTTAATAATCATTCAGTTGTTTGGCAGTATCAAGTTGAAGTAGAGTTTCATAAATTTGGAATCATTAGTAACAGTCAGTATACCAGAGTTACAAACACAGTTCTACAAATTCTAAATAACAAGATTATCTACACATTTTCCAGTCATCATTTTCTTGTTAAAGTGACTGACTCACAGAATTTAGCTTGAAATTACTTTTCTTTAAGATTAAAGATAAGTTAATACAATAAGAAAAAAACATATTTTAATGCTTCTATAGATCACAAAAACTGAAGAAAAAGAAATAGTATTTTGACAGATTTGAACCCATGCCCTTTAGGTCAGTAAAATTAGGAACAGTATTGTAGACCACCGAGCCACTGCGGAATGTTCTTTACAAATGTCAGATTTAACAATATAAAGAAAGTATCTGCTCTGTGACTAACAGTGTAAACTTTTTACTGATGAAAGTGTGAATTTTTAAAAACTCTATATCACTATGTGTTTCTTTTAACAAAAAATGAGACAGTAACTTAGTTTAGGTATGTTCTTCACAACTACAACCAGAAATTATATGCATAAAATTTTTCTTTTTTATGCAACTTGGACCCATCTCTGAGTCATTTGCTTTAACACATTTCAGATTTTATAAATATTTATTTTTCTTTCAGGTTGGAAAAGGTCACTAAAGAACTTGAAAATGCAAAAACTAATGTTGAAGATTTGTATCCTTTTTTGGAATATGTTACTGCTTTATAATTACAGTCTTGGACAGGATGATTAATATTTATGATAAATAAACATTCCTTGTTATTTAAAAAAAAATAAAGCTAATAATTATATCAGGCTTGGTAAAAATACAAAATTTAGTTTGCTGTATGTTTTTGAATTTATCTGAGTTTAAGATGTCCAGGAGTGCTGTTTACCTACAAGGTACCAGTAACATTGCCAGAGAGAAATGCTCAACTTGAGACAAGAAATCTGATGCATTCTTACTATTAAAAGTAATGCTATTGATGATGTACTCAAAGCAATCATATTAATGATTTATGAATGTATTGCACTTGAATTGAGCTGAAATATTTATAAAATGCTCAGTACTTTTACACAAATTATCTGCAAAGTATATAAACCTTGACTCTTCAAAGACGAAAAGAGAATGAATGGTTACAGCAAGAAGCTCAAAAAGTCAGGGTGGAAAGTGTAAGTTACTAGAAAATTTAACCATGAAAAAAACCAAAGATTAAGTTAAGATTACTTTTAATATGGCACATTTACACATGTTAAAATTTGAAATTAATGAAACGTTCTTGTTAATTACTCTAGTACATTTTGTAAATGACCTGGAAGCTAGTTTCCTTGGATTATTCAGCTCAATCATCAACTTAAATCTTATAACTGCAAGGTGGCCTGATGCAAGACTTTTAAGTATTTAGTTTGTACCATATCTGTTGCAGCCAACCAAGGGATAGATAAAGATTAGAAAATTATGTCTTTATAATAATAGTGAATGATTTGTGTACAGTGTCAGGGAGAGCTAAATCTGTTTTTAAAAGGTTTTATATTGAAATAGCTCTTATATTAGTAAAAAAAAATCACATTTCAGCATGAATACATGAGCTACATGGAGAAGAAGACAACAAAACGGCAGACAACAATCATCACACTAAGTGACCATAACAAACAAGAAATTAGAAACATTCAGTTACAAAAAGAAATCATGGAAGAAGAATACAATGACAAAGAAAAAAGTATGGCCTTTGCTTAATTACGTTGTGTGTCCAGCATGAATTTTTGTGTAAACTTTTTTTACATGTATATGTGCACATGTTAATATATCAAGAATTTTTTTTGACTGTCTCTAAGTCTACAGACATTTAAGTTATTATCAAAGCAAAACTACAGTCCCTTGTTACCTTATAACATAGATCATTTAAGCATTAATTTAAAATTCCATCAGACAGCTTTGTTTCAACTGTTTATGTTGTGAGTTTTATTATTACCGGTATATTGATACTCCCACAAGTCTAGTTATGTTAAGCACAAACCTTAACAATGACCCGAAAACTTATAATACCTAATCCAAATATTGCTATAGTCCAGATTCAGAATAGAAACTTAAAACTAAAAATTAATTACATCACTTGCTAAGCATGTTTTTGACACTGCTTTTTAAATTTTATATTTTCTATGCACTGTGAAGCGGGATTGATTTAGTTGCTGGTCTGTCGATCCATCTGGCTGTCCATCTATACATCCATCATCACACTTTCCAGACTATTTCTTAACAATCAGTAGCTTGAATTCAAGCAAACTTTTTGTGTAGCTTTACTAGCAAGAGGATATTGTCATGATTTTCTATTGCATAAACAGGGCATTGTTTGATTCCTAAATTACTAAAATAACCCAGATATAGACAAAGCGCTTTTTCGTGCATCTATTTTCATTCCCAATATTTCTGTTATTTCACCGTTTCTGTTTTCAGAGTTAAAAGATTTATTACTGGAAAAACAAAACTTACTGACAAAGACGACACAAGAACTGAGTGAACTTGGATCTTACAAGGTACTATGATTATGGTTGATATTGAGTTGTCTCCCTTACAGTATTCAGACATTGACTTGTGCAGTGAGGAAATACGTTACTGTCTTTTCAGAATTCTTTGTACACAATTTATCCACATATGAGATGGATATACTTTTTAAGCTTTTATTTAAAAAAACGGTTTGTTGGCTTGAAAAGTGTCTTTTGTAAAATTATGTATCCTACTGACATGCACTCATTTCATTGGCCGATAATGTTGCACAGGGTAGCCCGTAAAAAGTGATAAACACCCCGAAAAAGTATTTAACAACTGCAACATAAGTCTATAACCATATAATAAATGTAAAGAAGAATTTAGTAGATGAGACATCTTCTTAAGAAGTCTACAGTTTATAGATCTTGAATGGTCCTTAATAACTTACATTTAGATATTGGGTTGTGTCAGTTAACTTTAAATATACCCACTACAATTTTGACATCAAAATTCCAGTAAAGTTGCACTGTTTAATATGAAATTTGGATTTATTTTCTGCTTAAATGTTTCAAGATTCAGTTTTCAATGAGTTTTTCATCTTGGTGAAACCATTATCAAAATAGGTGTCAGCCATAGGACTTGAGATACTAATCTTTAAAAAAATATTTAGAAACAATGTCAGTGATTAATCAATCAGTGTAGTGTTCTTGTCTACTAGTAAATCAGAAAACAGGTAGTAACAGCAGAGAAAAAAAAATTCCAGCTGCTTTTGTCAAAACTTTCTTAATTTTGCTTTTTTACAGTTTTTAATTGTAACCTGTATGTATGCAGCATTCAATACGAAGAAAATGCAAGGCCTAGGAAGATCAGTTTTAGCTGTGTTAAGAACCTCAAGTTGATAAAGCCAGGGTTTGAATCTTTGTAGGGCAGGAGATATCTCTTTAAAGCCATATTGGCATCAAAACCTTTACTGAGTTGGAACTGAAAAACTAACCCTTTTTCTCATGTATGATTGGTTTTATCTCTGCTGCTGTGTGAAGAGAAAATTTGATTAGATAAGAGTAAGAGAAGAAGTTACTGTTGAATGTTGATGTACCATTTTGAGATGGCCCCCACCACCTCCTCCATCTATGATTTAAATTGTATCTGGTATGTCATCTTGAAGGATTAGTAATACACATGTACTTTCATAAAAGTACATGTTACATATAATAGTTTTTACAATAGTTCTTGATAGATGTTTAAGATTTTCTTAATATTCACTTTCTTGAATTGAGAATCAGAAATTAAGGTACTATTTATTTATATATTCTCAGAATTTACAAACAGAGCAGCTGAACCGTATAAAGGAGCTAGAAAAAGAGGTGATGAAATTACGATCCAAACACTCGGAGACAATCCAACAGTTGAAGGCACAGTTTCTTCATGACAAGAGGGAATATCAGCATGATTCTGAGAGTAAAATTACAACTTTGCAGAGGAAAGCAAACAAGGTCAGTGATGCAAAATCTCAGAACCAGTGTAATTGTAACTGTACTTTATGCTCTAAGAGTTTTGCAGCAAAGATGTCTTTTTACTCATAGGGGTCTAAAATTATTCAATTCTGATTCATTTTATGAAACAGCAAGTTATATAAAGGTCCTACTTAGCACAGTTAACAAGTCGTGTTTCATAACATAAAATTTTTTTACACAGCATTCTCAATTTTTTTCCCTGTTAATATGGTAAGAAAGTTATATAAAACTTGACCTAGAAAAAAAAATCAACAAAATAAACACCCTGCAAAGTTGTTGGATTTTTAGCTCATCTGAGAACAATGTCCTCAAGGTGAGCTTTTGTGATGGCCCATTGTCCGTCGTCCATCGTCCGTGCATGCGTGCGTCCGTCCGTGCGGCAACAATTTCTTTAAACAACTTCTTCTCCTAAACCACTTTGCCAAATTTGTTGAAACTTTGCAGGGATGTTCCTTGCATGAAGCTCTACCAAAGTTGTTCAAAGAATTCAATTCCATCAAGAACTCTGGTTGCTATGGCAATTGAAAGGAAAAACTTTGAAAATCTTCTTGTCTGAAACCACAAGTCCCTGAGCCTTAAAATTTGGTATATAGCATTGTCTAGTGGACCTCTATCAATTTTGTTTAAATTATGCCCCTGAGGTCCAATCTGGCCCCACCCCGGGGGTCAATTGATTTTACATAGGCTTATATAGTGAAACTTTAAAAATCTTCTTGTCTGAAACCACAAGGCCCTGAGCTTTAAGATTTGGTACGTAGCATTGTCTAGTGGACCTCTACCAATTTTGTTCAAATTATGCCCCTGGGGTCAAATTTGGCCCCGCCCCGGGAGTCAACTTATTTAACAAAGTGAAACTTTAAAAATCTTCTTGTCTGAAGCCACAGGGACCTGAGCCTTCAGATTTTGTATGTAGCATTGTCTTGTGGACCTCTACCAAGTTTGTTCAAATTATACCCCTAGGGTCAAATCTGGCCCTGCCCAAGGGGTCAGTGAATTTCACATAGGCTTATATAGTGAAACTTTAAAAATCTTCTTGTCTGAAACCACAAGTCCCTGAGCCTTAAGATTTTGTTTGTAGCTTTGTCTAGTGGACCTCTACCAAGTTTGTTCAAATTATGCCTCTGGGGGTCAAATTTGGCACCACTGGGGGTCAACTGATTTTTACCTAAGTTCATATAGGGTAAACTTTGAAAAATCTTCTAGTATGAAACTACAAGGCCCTGATTTGGTATGTAGCAATGTCTGGAGGACATCTCTCAAGTAGAGAGTTAGAAAAATTTTCCTGGGGTCACTATTGGCCCCTCCCGAGGGCTCACAAGTCTTAAATAGCAGTATAGAAGAAAATCTTTAAAAAATCTTCATGTCTGAAACCACAAAGCCTAGAACTTTAAAATTTGGCATGAAGCAAGCTTTATCAAGCTTTTTCGAATAATTAGATTAGGTTGAAGGTCACCGAGGCTAAAAATAGGTTTAAATACTGTACCTCATACAGCTTTCATTTAAAGACCAATATCTTTGATATTCGGTATATAGGATCCTTGCATGGACCTCTACCCATGGGTAGGGTTTTAGGTCACTGGGTCAAGGTCAAGGTCACCATAGCTTATGATAGATATTTCTACTTTCTGTTATAGAGCCTTTATTTATTGACTGATATTTTACATATTTACATATTTATACTTACATTACTTACATATTTTCAATTAAAACATGAAATACTGCCTAACTGCAAACCTACAGCCAAAATACTCAGGAGAGTGATCAAGGGCAATCATGGCTCTCTTGTTTAAAAATAGTTTTAAGTTTATGAAGTAAACAACCTTTATATAACACTCCAAGTACAATTATGAATTTTTGTTACATTCATGAAGTGAAATATACCTTATATAAATGTATTCCTTGTTTGTGACTGGTAACTAGCTGAGCATAGTGGCCCACTTTGGATTTAGTTGTTTGTAACTTTTGTGTACCTTTTTTACAATGCAATATATTTACATAAACATATTAATTAAATGTTCGAGAAGTTTATTATGTATTGTTCAGTTCTGATTCAGAAGTTAAGTTGAAAAAAATTGTGTGGTATAGTACAATAAATTGTGCACACAATTTCTCTCCTTCTAATCTTGTGATCAACCAGTTACCTCTCAAACATATAGCGGACCAAAGGCAAAAGCAGACTTGGTGGTCACTATAAGGTCAGAAGGCCTTCGACAGTGTGCAGTATTTCTTAAATGATTTCTCTTGTCTTTGACAGACTTTTTTAAATATTTTTTTTTTATGAAAGGTAGCCTTTTGAGTGCCTTGAAAAAATGCAATTCATAGGTGTTTTTTTTTCTGAAATTTTCACAAGCTGAGAATTACACAATTTCTTCAGAAATAACAAAAGAAATGATTTATCATTCTCATTGAATCACCAACAACATTGAGCCATAAGGTAGTGAAAAAATTCAATAATTGATTGAAAATACAAATCCTTTGGTGAACAGAGACATTGTTGTAAGTTTGCAGTAAGTTGGATGTTGGCAATGAATAACACTTGTTTGTAATTTTGATCATTTTCAGGAAGCAATCATGTGCCTTACAGATCACACAAATAAGATAAAACTTGAAAACAGACAACTCAGAAAAGAGCTTTTAGAGCTTATAAGAAGAACAAGAGCTTTACAAGAACATAAGCTTGAACTAGAGGATCAGAGAAGACAGTTGATAAGGGAGCAGCAGTATTCTGGAGATCTGAAGAGATTAAGATCAACAAGGCAGCATAAAGTGTTTAAATCCTTTGGACTGCTAGGCGAGGGGGAGGGGGAAGGAGAAACGAAGGCATTAGAGGAGGCAAAATCAACAACAAGCTCTAATGATTGAAATGTCTTGATCTGTTCTTCAGTGTTAGTTTAGAGATATTACAATTTTTTACTTCATCTCTATTGTTGTTAATTGATGATTATTGTATGAATGAATTTAGAATTAGCCTTTATTTCAAACAGAACCCAAGGCAACACATATATAACATGAACCTGTTGTTTCACTTTCTAGCACTTCATTTGTAAAGTTTTGCATTTAACATACTGTTATCACCCACTCATCCTAAAAGTTCTTGAAATTACAATTTAGTATCATTCAATTTGGTCGAGTGAGTAAATTTTTTAAAAAACTTTTTGTGTTGTTTTTGAGTTTAATATGTTCAAACAGTCCCTGTTGTTTCTAAACCTAGTTTGCTGGCTAATCCATGTTTGTTTTTTATCATATCCAAGTTACATGGGTGTGTGTGTATCAAGTTATGTGTGTTTATAAAACAGAACATGTCTGCCATTTTGCAGAGCAGAGGAGAAGGCCATCTTGATCTATTATAAAATAAGATCTGGGTTACACTAGGAACAATTGACAGAGTTTCTATAACTGAATTTTAGATATCAATTTCTTTAATGGTATCTGAACTATTACATGGGAAAGCGACATATTGAAAAAGAAAGGATGATTACTTCCAATTCACTTCAACCCTTAAGACAATGTAAACTGTATAACATTTAGTAGCATCTAGATTTTCAGATATTCACCATTGGCAAGTTGTATTAAATTGTGTAAATTTTAAGTCAATCAAGTTTACTAACAGACTATTAAATTTTAAATATAACACTTTCCAAACATTTCCATATTAAGGATTAAGTTACAAATGTACCGGTACTCTCCCAGCATACATAAAACTTAGTGATGACAATTTTTTCCCCTTATAAAACTTGTGATCTCTTATGCTGACCGAGAAAAACAGTCATCATCATTTAGCTTTTTTTCATGCATCTCAGATTATTCTCTACCTCAGAATGCTATTACACTGTACACTGAATAGTCCTTCATACAGTCTTCAAATTGTTGCTAAATCAGTTACTCCCCTTGGTATAAGTATTTCACTTCTTTTGCTTAGTGAGCAGAAAACAAAAATCGATGATGACACACTTGTTCCTTTATCTGGACCAGTGGCTCCACTATCATAAATATGTCAGAGTTCTTGAGATTATTAAATCTTTTCTTACATATCACATATTTCATTCTGTTGGCCGTTCTTTGGAAGGATACGGTAAATTGGTCATCAACATCACAAAATAAAAGGAAAATGAATACTACCTGAAGTGTTCATCATGTTAGTGTTGGTTTAATTTTGGAAGGTATAAAATGAACAATGAAAAACCTTGTAAGCAGGTTTTAACATTTATTTAACTACTGAAAAAATATAACATTTGAGAAGAAAATCTGGACAGTTTCTAATGTCTAACAAACATAAAAAAAATAAAAAAATGTTAAAACATGATCATGTTATGCGGTGCAATTGCTAATGTCATGTTCTGATGTAAACTTGAGAGAATAACAAGTAAAGTTACATAAAAAATGTTAAAAAGTCTGAAAAACTGTTATCCGAGAATATCTTAAAAGTTAAACTTTAAAGTGTTTTTAAGTTCATTGGGTCACTATAACTTAAGCTACTGTCTGCTACAGCAATTTTCTAACAGATAAAACATTATCTCATGGATAATGATTTAAATTTTGTCCAGTTAATATTATGATATGCTTCAATTTTGAAAAATACAGTAGAATGATTTCAAATGTAAAGAAGTTTAAAGGTTAAGTATGCTCAGACTTCAACATTCACAATAACACTTTCTGGACATAGAACATCTTAACAATATAATGGTAAAATTTCAACCTACACTGGATGCAACAATAAATGGAACCAACAGATTTTTAGAAAGAGTAAAATAACAAATTTAAAGAAAATACATCAGAAACTAACATGTTAGTCAAAAGGAGGTAATTCACCCATGAATGAGAGAAAAAAAATTCAAGCTTTTTAGGAACCTTTGAGAACTAGTTTTAAATGATGCTTAACATATTATAAATCAAAATAAATAACTCAGTTAACATAGCCTTTTAGGTCCAAATTTTCATTTCTTGATTAAACATCCACCTATGACTTTAGATATCTTTTATGAGCAGCATATACAAACAGTAACAATAAAATAATATAAATACAGCAGATCTACACAGTGCGATTCTACACTGTGACTCTATCTTGCAATATGTACAAAATACATTACTTGGCCTATCTTGAGCAACATTTCAAGGAGTGCAAGCAAAACTGCAATATCTGCTTCTTCAATTACATAGTATGTTTTGCTATACCCCTTGATTTGAAATATACAACTTATTTGACAAGTAATTATATTTTTCAAGGCTTAAATAAACCAGAAGCATTTTGGAATCCTGAATTAAGATAAGCAGTAAAGACCATTTTACTATTCTGTACTTTATTACATTTTCCTTCTACAGATAAAAGCAATTCACCAAACTTTCCACTACTGAGGTAAAATACAGGTACTTTAACCATTACCGTGCTAGAGGCAACAGACTGCCTTTGTGACCAATGCAGACCAAGATCAGCCAGCACATCCATGTAGTCTGATCATGGTCTGCACTTTTTGCCATTCAGTCAGTAAATCTTCATTAAGCACCCCATAAACAATAAATGGATCTGTCCAAACTGAAAGATGCACAAGTCCATTTTAGATATTTAGCATGAGTAGGGTTAAAATATCAATGCCATACTTCTTATGTTGGTACAGTCTTTTCAGACGAAATATACAGCATAACTTCTTGTACAACCACTTAACCCTTAACCTGCTGGAACCGAAAGTGATAAGCCTTTGCCACCAGTATAGAGCCAGGCCAGCCTGCACATCCGTGCAGTCTGACCAGGCTCTATACTGTTGGCAGCTCCATTTTTGTATTTTGATATTGAAATCCCTTAAACTTTGAATGGACTGTTCCAAATTCAAAGCTGGGCAAATCCATTACAAAATTTCAGCATGTTCAGGTTAAGTAAAATGGTCAAGTACAATTTAATTTGAAAAAGCCTGCAGTCATAAATGCCCTTAATGTGATTCTTAGAGCAAAAATTAAAACACAGACATGCCTATGAAAATTCTACAAGCACATTTTAACAAAGAATAAATATCAACAAAATATACACCAAGACACTGAATCATAGACTTATTCCAAGGCTTGAAAAAGCCTAGCTTCTGTTTAAACTATCAACTACATTGGAAGTGATAGCATAGCTATGTTAAAATTTGGCACTTTTCTCCCGCATAAAATTCTGCCATTCCATCCAAACGGCTATGGTTCACATGAAGAGCATGAAGATTTTCACTGAAAATGTTAAAATTCTATGATTCAGGTCCAAAATATCACAGACCTTTAGAGTATAAAGATGATGATCAACTAATTTTACAGAACATAAGTAAAAACTGAACATACATACATAAATTTTTTAAAATATTTTACATAAGAATGACTGCCTGTTAACTGGACAGCCAAAAAGCAGGATTTATCTCCCAGTCCAAGATTAAATAGCTAGTGAAGGGGTCATTTTTGTGACTTTTTAAATGTGTATTATTCTTTCTCTCTCGTCTTTATCATACAAAAGTTACTGATAAGGACATGGGATGAGACAGTGTGTCCAATTCTTCTTTTAATGATCTTGACACTTTATCCATTATAATTTCTGGAACAGGCCATTTGTAATTTTAGGGGTGCAGAACAAAATAATGACAGATAAGTAAACAGAGTTTACCATTACTAAAGCTGTAATGGAAAAACCAGATGCAGTATATCTGTTCAATTCAACTGTCTATAAACACAATTTTTTTTCAAATCATAGAGTACACAAATACGAAAATGTATAAAACTACTGATGCCAACAAGATAAAGTGGGTTATATGTTACAAGAAAAAAGATTCCTTAATTTGAAAAAAATATTTTTAAGTTTCTTATATCTTATATGAAAGTGAAAATAAAACACTGGCAAAGTCCGAATTTACGTAATTAAAAAGATGGCACAATTTAGACTACTCACCCATCTAGGAACCCTAAACTTATAACAGCACATCTATTTAATAAACATCATTCTTTAGTTCCTTTATATCTACAAAAACTAATTTACCCTTTTACAATGAGTGTATAAGCAGCACTGGGTCTTTCCCTAATTTTAACAAAAAAAAAAAAAAAAAAAAAAAAAAAAAAAAAAAAAAAAAAATCTTTGAACGAAACACAAAATTTCTATTGCATTGCATTATAAAACACAACTCAAAACTTCTACCAGCTTACTGTACTATTTTAGCAAAATGAAAAGATAAAAATGAGTCAGAAAATATCTAGAATATCTCTAATGGAAACTTTTGGATGTTATCTCAATACATAAAGTAAAATACATTCAAGGCAGCTCCGTGTTAAATACAAAATAATACAGTTTAATAAACTATTATTTAGTGTCAACCAGTCTTTAAACAAAGCTGTAAATGCAAGTAAGAAATATCATAGAGAGGGCTTGGCATACAACTGTACCAAGACTAATTGAAATATGAAGGCACTTGGTCCAGCCTAGGGTAAGGACATTCTTATACTGGACACATTTGTTTGATAAATGTTTTTTGGAATAAATATTAAGATGAAGTTCTCTAAAATAAGCCTGCTAAAACCTGTGAATGGCATATATTGCAGTGATATGGGAACAAAGCATAAAAAAATGGACGGGTTCACTTTACTTTAAACCTTTTACCTGGAATTCATTCAGTGTAGAATAAAATCAATTCTAAATAAATAACCATAATTTAACTCAAACTAAAAAGCCGACTCAAATATAAATATCTATTAATACCTGACATTAAGAACTGTTGATGATTTTATAAACATCTACTTGTTAACAGCACAAGTATAGGACGAGATGTTAAGATAAAATGTTGATGATGCACAACACAATAAAATTAAAAAAAAAAATGTTATGTAATAGTTTCTTCAACTGTTAGCTGTCCTTGGTCTTAGCCTCAATATGATCTATCTAATATTGTGTTCAACAGATTAAAACTTTTCTCATCATGGTATCGAATGAAACAGCTTTTGGCCTTCATCCTTGGCTGATAAGTAGTTTATTGTTTCTTCCAATGATTCAGGCACATAGTTTTTTTCTAATTCAACAACTGACCAGTCATTGTGTATTTAATATATTTCATGCTTAGTCGCTTTTCTTAGACATGAATGTTGACTATTTGTCAAAGTACTAGTCAATATGTTAGAAGTTTTAAGTGCTTGTTAACTAAATTAAGTATATCTGGAGTAATTTGACTGCTTGATTTCATGGCTCAGAAACCATCATCATCGTCTAAATGTGAGGAATATGTTCCCCTACCCCTGTATGATGTGTTATAACTTGTTGGGCCCTGAAAAAGAACAAAAATGCAAAGCATTTCTACAGATCTGCAAATGAATTGTCCATGTATATTAAATATATGCAAAGTTCTAGAACAAGAATTAGCAAAACAATACAATCAACTGCTTTTATGAAACAGATTTTGTATCACCTTATAAGTGATTTTGACATATATACACAAGTACACAAAGTATTTGGGACTTTCAGAGCTTTGATATTTCAAAGATAGACTTTATTATTCACTAACATTTTACTTTATCTCTTTTGAATGAGTGCACTTAATTCATTTACATTTTCTGGACAATATGCAAAAATTGTAATCATTTATTTCTTTACCAGGGGTCAAAAAAAGGGGTTAAAAAGTCCTATCTGTTTCTTTATTTTTCAGTACTAAGAACCTTTTTGCACTCACCTATATACACAGTCCTCATAATCACATTAACAGACATTCAAAAATGATAAAATTTACTGACCTTTTACATGAAGGCATACACAAAATATAAAACTAGGTAGAGCTCATTCAAATATACAAACGGAAAGAGGAGATACATTGGTAAAAGAATAACTTTCCTTACCTTGCCTGAATCTATCGATGATCTTGATTTAGCTGAAAAGGAAAAGGTTTTTAAAGAAATTGTCACCTGAACACCGTGGTTAATATAGTGAACATCTGAACTGCTTTCTAAACTTTACAGATCAATTAGTATGTGTATGAAATCTTTTGATAATGAGACAATTGATATATATATAACTGTACGAATATCAAATCTGAATAGAATTTAATTACATCTGCTTCTGGTTTTACAGAAAAATCTTATGATAGTCAACAGAATTGTTCAACAAACATCTTTCCATATTCAGTTCATTTCAGTAAAAGTTTAAATGAAGTGAACAAACAAACTAACATACAACAGACAACACCTTAAATAACATAACTAAGAGATGCAGTTAATATCTTTTAAGAAACAACATTCATTGAAATAAAAAAAGAATTTGTTTGTGTAAACAAGACATGCCCACGAGCAGAATGTCGAGCCCGCTGGTCTTAATTCAAACCTGAACCTATAAGCTTCAGAGCAAGGAGAAAGATGTAAATCTTGACATTGCATTGACATTGTAGAAGTTACGCTCCGGACACGCAAGCGGGCTTGACAAAAATGGATGAATGGATAAAATTAGCATTTCTATCAGTCTGAAGTGCTAATACATGTAGGAGGCATTTTTGATCTTCTAAGCATGCTACTTAAAGGGCCTTGTTTGGTTATCTTAAAATACAATGTACCTTGTATCCCATGTAAGCTTTTAACTACTAACTGTATCATAATTACATCATTGAAAATGAAATGTACAATTCTCACAATAAAGTTAGTCTGATAGCAGATAAGAAACAAGGACTTGACATTGGTAACAATTACTTGTACGGCAATGTTATTAACCAGTAAATGAGAACAGACATTCAACTGATACTTAATGTTAGTCAATGCAGAGAATATATGTTACACAAGCCTTTATTACATAATGAAGATAGTGATATTTTCACAACTCTGCACTATGTATCATTTACACAAGGTCTATAGACATACAAATATTTTTTTTTTATAACAAGAGCAGTATTAGAATGTGTCAATGCCCTATCTACATGTAGTTTACATCAGTCCTTTGATATATGTGCAGGGAGAGCAATCAATTAACTCTCTGTATCAGTCAAGCATTACATTTTTTAAGGCAAGATGAATTCTACATTAACAAATCCTGCTTCTAAAGACTATCTCTAACTTGTACATATAAAACTATACAAAATCTCACCTCCTTAATCAAAAAAGTTCCCTAAAGTACCAGAGAGAACAGTTAGTTTATAAATCCTGATAAAATTAGAAAATGCAGAGCCAGTAAGGCCATCTATGAAGGTGAATGAACTTCCATGCAGCTGTAACCAATTGAATCTCATTTATTTTAAACTGTAAGAACAGTTGGTCTATCTATCTGTTTGAGTTTATCTACCCTTTAAAATGACTGACTCCCCCTAAAGTTTGTAATTTTAGGTCATGGAACATATTCAAAGATACTGAAAGCATCCCATTCCAGAGATATCCTTAGTGTATAGCACTGATACATGGGACCTCATCTCATACTTATGAGGAGCTGGGAACCAAATTTGCAACCTCTGATTTACAAGTCCATCATGTTATAAATGGACCACTGACTAGCCCCTAAACAATGATTATAATATAAGCTCCTATAAACAACACTTATGGCAGAACAAAAAAAAAGATTAATAAAAAAGATGACTGATCAACTTTATTGTGCATAGTTTTAAAATATTTGAATGCCTGAATTCAGACCTATCAGGTAATCATTGTCATATACACTATTCCTAGTTTACAATGATGTTTTTAAACAGAGCTTCTGGGTCAAGAAAATGCTTTTTATTACATCTATGTATGTATGTCTTATCATTGTTGTTTTACAAAAACAGTAAAGTTAAACACAGCATAAATGGGTGATTCAGAACTATAGTAATATATAAATAATACTGATCATAGCTTGTCTGTACATGAAACAGAGAATATTTACAGCACAAACACTAAACATAAACACACACAAAAACGAATGCCTCTTCTGACTAAATAAAGGATATGAAAATTATGGAATGTGTTGAAATGATTTCCACTTTTTTTTATTTTTCTAATTTTTATAATTATGTAGAAATAAAATAAAATGTATGGAAAAGTTACCATGCAACATATTTCCTGTGCTATGAAAACTTCAAAGGGACTTGACTCAAAAACTTGTTTTCATTTATGTAACAGACAATACCATCTTGTGTAAAATAAATCTAATATCTATGAAAAAATTGTTGTTGGTTACCTGACTGTGGCCTTGAACGGTGTATGGGTGGAGATTGTGGACGGTTTGACCTTTGTGATGAAGAGAGACGGCGTTTTGGACTCTCTATAATGTCTGTGTCATCATCATCTTCTTCACCAGCTGACGATAATCTGCAATAGAAACAAAAACTGTCACTGAAAGATGACTATGCCCCCCCCAAGTGGTGCTTTGACCATAGAGCTGAGGATCAGATAAAGATAAATTGTAGATCTATCAAAAGAAGTACCGGGGTAATTATCTTTAACAATTTGATTTCAAGATCATTAAGTGTTCAAAGTCATAAAAAAAGAAGATACATCATCTGGAAGATCTTTCCCAAAGCATTGTTATATGCAAACATGCACTAAATCTGTTAATTAAACTCAAGTTTTTCTTGTTTTTTTTTTCCAAATTCACCTCAAGGTCAAGGTCATTTAGGTGTCAATGTAAAAAAAATTATGTCTCAGTGGAAAGATTCCCCCTTAAGAATTGTTGTGTGCAAAAATGGACTAAATCTGTTGAATAAGGGAGATATGGCCAATATTTAGTGTTTCTGATAACTGTACCTGCAAGGTCATTCAGAAGTCAAGGTCATATAAATATCTGACTTGGAAGACCTGTAAACATGACAAACAGAAATGAGATCAAGACCTTTCAGTGATAACTCTGGAAAAGATATTACAAGCTATTCTTACACAATATTATGTCTGCAATTTAACTTACCGGAAATCTCTCATACGATTTTTCCTTTGCTGATGTCCCAATAATGAGGACTGTATAAGATTAACACACTCATTGTATTCTTCATTATCTGTGTAGTTATCATCATCATCATCATGGTATGTTGCCATCTGCTGACGACGTGTTGTGTGACCCATCAACGCTGAACGAATCAAATCTGCTGCCTGAAAAGTAATCCACTTGATAGTTAATTTCTGATGACTGTACTGTTTATCTAACACAGCAGACAGGTTTCTTTTTCAAACATGTAAGGACATTTTACATTCATTCCTCCCTGTAATTATTGGCTAGAAAAGTTCAATGTCAAATATCAGTCAAAAATAAATATATCAATAAATTAAAGATGAGAAAATTGTAAAAAGAAAATTACAATTGTAATTTTAAGTGAAAATGGTTGTAAACTTTACAAAAGGTTGAAAGTTTTCTTTACAAAGACGGTAATTCATACACAAAAACATTTAACATACAGTATTTATCTAAGCTTTAACTCTGTATTCTACTGCTAAATTCTCTCTTATCATAAAGTACATCAATGTATCAAATTAAGCTTAACTCAGCAATATTTGTCACTCACTGGTGTATCATGAGAGCCTTGTTAGAAAACCTGTGACTGGCATTCTACTATATCAAGTACTGCACTAAACATTTAGCAAAGATAAAAGAAGACTCAAGCAGACCTTTAGCAACCTGACTGTAGAATACTTATTGAAATGAATGTATATCTGGTATTTCACTAAATGGTTCAACAGGAAATTGCATAATTACATAGCAAATAAATTAATGTTTGTATCCCACCATAAGTTCTAATAACTTCTCTGTCAAGCGTAATATTGAGACTATGGTGCTTTAAGTATCAGTTATCAAAGTACAAGGAGTTATCTAACCCTTACTCTCCAGAATTTCTAAAATGGTGGTGCCCATCATTGAAGATGGAGAGGTCAACTGACCGCTTATATATAAAGGATATCATATATATGGATATTAATTCTAAACTTACTGTCTTAGTGAACAGATCAAACCATTACCAGATTGCAGGGGTGTGTGCATGATGATAACACACTGGTCATTAAGGCAAAAAAGAGAAGAAAATGCCACTAGGTAGGCAGAGGTAAACATATCCATGCAATCTCTGAAGGTAGGCTCTCTGATCATGTGACATTTAATTGTTTGCTAAGTATATGAAACAGCCTATCAATAATAAACAAAAAAATATTTAAAAAATCTGTTTATGACAGTGTAAATTTCAAGGCAAAGCCAGGAAGACAAGGAAGGTCCTGAAGTATCTAATTAATAGTCAAAGCCTTGATAAACTCTAGCTGCTTCTGTGATAGCATCATAAGCAACAACAACAACAACAAAGGAAGCTTTAGGCAAGACAAACAAACATTTTCAGCTTTCAACTATCAAAGCAAACTTTATACAGTGTTGTTACACAGGTGTGCAACAAGTAGCCATTGATGACATTAATAAAGACAGTTAATTAAGTTTAAAGACAGTTAAACTGTTCTAAATGCCCTCAACATGTCAGTAACCCTTAAACCACTGCTGTTTCAACATAGTCAGTGTTGTTAATTTCTGTTAACAAATTCATGACATACACAATATACACAATTAAGTTTAACACAAATAAGTATCATAAGTAATGACATATGACAAAACATGTTAATCAGTTGATATTAACAACTTTGACCCTTTGAATGAAATTCTGAAACAAAGACTGTGCATATAATCCATGTGAGTTATCATACTGGGTACTTTGAAA
The DNA here is from genome assembly GCA_012932295.1 of Cyclina sinensis. Classification (NCBI taxonomy): domain Eukaryota; kingdom Metazoa; phylum Mollusca; class Bivalvia; order Venerida; family Veneridae; genus Cyclina; species Cyclina sinensis. The sequence goes on along the minus strand of JAAONU010000001.1, from coordinate 46,352,870 downwards.
AATAAAATCGTAAAACTTTTAAAAATAGCCATAAAATGAATATGCTAACTTTTGGTGAAGTATTTAACAAACTTCAAAAGGGTAAAATATAGAGGTAGGAACCAGAGGTCAGCTTTTACTTGATAAAGTTCTATCATACTGGGTACTTTGAAAAATAAAATCGTAAAACTTTTAAAAATAGCCATAAAATGAATATGCTAACTTTTGGTGAAGTATTTAACAAACTTCAAAAGGGTAAAATATAGAGGTAGGAACCAGAGGTCAGCTTTTACTTGATAAAGTTCTAATTGTCTTGAGATCACAGATTCACAATAAGTTGTAATTCTTACCAAGTGAACAGCATTTTGCAGGAACCAGAAATAAATCTAAAGTCATTATCATGATTGTTGCTTCTGCTAATTTACAAAACTGTGTTAAACATAAAAAACTTGATTAATTTAATTATCTGACATCCCCTATGAGATAAAAGAAAGTTTTTCTTAAGCAAATAATAAATATTTTCTGTTGTAATATATAAAGGATGATAAACAAAACAAACTAGCAAAAATGAAGCATGCACAGGAAAACACTGTTAGAAACATGCTAAGGAATTATGCCATAGAAACTGCACTATGCAAACAGACAATGTTAAAAAACTGCAAACACAAAACACAAAGCAAACTGGATTATGCAATAAAGTCAAAACACGTGTGAAGCTGAGGCCACACAACAATAAACTGTACCTCATCCCGTTCTCTCTCATGCTTTTTATACTGAAACCCTGTCCAATGGTGCTGAATCTTTTTGGCCGCACAATTTTCTCGGAACCGCTCTACTTTTTCATTTTGTATTTTCTAAAATATGGACGAGTGCAAAAACAACAAGAAATGAAGAAAGTTCTACTGACTAATGGCATGCTGTCTATATAATGCTATTGCAAAACTATGTTATGTCGGGGAAAAAATATAAATCCACTTTACACCATGTACTAGAACATTTACTGCTGTATGTCTTGTATATGTAATAATTTCTGAAAGTCTATGGCATATGGACTGATCATTTCCTGTTAAATCAGAATAAAGCTGTATTTTTTGTGGTTATATTATAAATTTGTTGAAGCGACTTTCAATAATTTAGTGCAATTTGATGTTGTTGTTTTTTACACATCACTGCTGAAATAAGCCTAACCTACTACTCAAGGAAAAAGCGGTATCCATAGAAATGCAAAGTGGTACACATAAATAACTTTAAATCCTGATAACAGACCATTAGAGAGTCATGGAATTTGATGACAGGTATGCTATGTTTTTCATGTAATTCCCACAGTTGTTCCAGTGATGTCCTCACTCATCTATTTTCAGAAATGCCCACAACTCTTGGAATATAAAGCACACCCTTGCAAAAATCAACTACATAACATATATCTAAACCATATGCCTTGACATTTTTTTCAATTTACCCAAAAGATGAAAGGAAATCTTGCTTTTATAAAGTTTGTGCCCTGAATACCATGTTCCATATATACAATGCCTCTATGTAATGATTTCAATGCCTTGTGAGCAGTGAATACCATATACCTTTCAGCACTTTGATTTTACTGCATTATAAGTATGATTTCATTTACTTGTGCAGAAAGGGGGAATACCCAGCCTGTATGAAGGCTATTTTATAAAATAAGAGCATAATTATTAGACCTTTTCTTAAATACTTTAGTTATGTAACAAAGCAAGTCTTGAGTTATAAAATGTGAGACTTTATGTGAGACTATGACATTAAAGGAAGAGTTAACAGTAGGAATAACTGTTAAAAAAAAATTCCATGGGTAAAGTGTGAGTTGATGTGAAAAGTAAAAGGCATGTTTTGATATAAATGTCTTTGTTAGACATGTGACTTGCAAGATTTTACATGAAAAAGTGGATAAATACAACAAAATCATAAACATGCATCCATAATGTAAAATAAAAGATATATAAACTAGGACTGCCACTGTCTTGGCGCCAATATCCTCCCCACCCCCACCCCCATATGCCGCTTTGTCAGTAAGGTATTGATATATGGGAACATGTTGCTTTATGCCCAAGACTAAAATTAAGTACAAAAAATTTCAAAGGGCAATAACTCCAAAACTGTGCAAAAAAGAGTTATGGTTCTTGGCCACTGCACTTTTCTTCAATGAGACCTCTCCATCTATGAAGTTTCAAGTTAAAATCTTCAATACTTTTCGAGTTATGCTATAGACAAAAATTAAGCATAATAATTTCAAAGGGCAATAACTCCAAAATACTGCAAAACAGAGTTATAGTTCTTGGGCACTGCACTTCTCCTCAATGAGATCTATTTATCTATGAAGTTTCAAGTTGATAACTCCAGTACTTTTTGACTTATGGCCCAGACAAAAATTAAATATGAAAAATTTCAAAAGGCGTTTCCAAAATTATGGGAAAAAAAGTCAAAGGGCAATAACTCCAAAATACTGCAAAACAGAGTTATAGTTCTTGGGCACTGCACTTCTTCTCAATGAGATATATCCATCTATAAAGTTTCAAGTTGATACCTCCAATACTTTTTGAGTTATGCCCCAGACAAACAAAACCCAAAGGGCTGGACAACTGGAAAGAAAGACAAGCTGATTCCAGTATACCCCCTTACAACTTCATTAGATGCGGGGGGTATAAGTAGTTGCTAAGATATAATATGAGAAGATACTTTAAATAATTGATACAAAAAAAAACAAAAAACAAAATAAGTGTTTTCTTTCATAGATAATGCAATTGGCATAAAAATTACATTTTCTGTAATGTATTTTTAAGAAATCATTTTTTTTTATTTCAAGTTTAACAAGACAGAGGTTTGGTCAGATTTTTTAGTCTAACAAAGCCGATACAAAAATTTGGACAATGATGCCGATGATGATAAGCATTGTCATATAAATGCTGCTAAGGCTGCTAATGCTGATGATGATCTGTAAGAAATCCTGATGCTTTTTGTTATTTTTTTTTAATTCTTTTTTTTACAAAATCAACAAGCTTTATTGTTTACATTCTGCTAGTTGTTCTAGGAATGGCAACTCTAGTAGATTTGTGGCTGTTAAGGCTGTGTTAGTCAATGCCGTTGCTCATGTTCATGTGATATATTTATATATCTAAACCAAGACTTTACTGCTGCAAGCATTTAACCTTTTTAAACACCCGTTTCAAAAAACGGTTGTATTACGGGAACGCCTATGGTGGGTGTAAGGGCATGCGGCGTCCAGTTTTGCCCGGAGCATATCTTCATGAGATTTAGTGTCTTGTGCATGAACCAAGTCTCTAGGTCAGAGGTCAAGGTCACACTTAAAGGTCAGATAAAATTGGTTGTCCAGAGCAAAATTTCTACATGCATTGAGGGATTTTATTATAACTTTGGACAAATGTTCACCATTACTACAGCATCAAGATGAAATACTTAAAACAGGGACCAGATTAACATTAAAATCCTTGAAATGCTTACTGAAAAGAGAGTAGCATGCAAAATTCAGGTACCTGTGGCCAAGGTCAAGGTCACACATAGAGGTGAAAAAAGGAGATAAAAATAGGAAAATGTGTGAATCGACTATTTAGTCATCATGACTGGAGTGATTCTGTCACATATGTTCACCATCATGAGACTATGCATTACACCCATAATCCAGTTCTATATATGCAAGGGCAAGGTCATTAGAGATGATGAAATGTCCAGATTTTGTCAAAAGCATATCTTCCAAATACATGGAGAAATTTTAGTATTATCTGATACAAATGTTCAGCATCATCAGACATAGTCATGAGCATGAACCAGGTCCCTAGGTCAAAGTTTAAGGTCACACTTAGAAGTCAGAGGAAAACACGTGTCAGGAGCAAACTTTTACATGCATTAAGGTATTTTCATATATTTTATTTCATATTTATGGAAAGAAGGAAGAACAAGAAGCGCCACAATGCGACGAAAACCAGGTTTTCAACGACCTAGTATTGATGTGACAGGAATAAGGAAGAAATATGGCAGTGAAGTAAAAATGGTGCTGTTATTTTGGTACCAACACAGAAAGTTGGTTTCAATAGTTCAAAATAGAAATAAATCAGAAACCTGAGTAGCAATGCCAGGCTGTATTTTCATGTAAGCTACACACATGCCAAGTTGAGTATCAATAGGTCAAAGTGTGCTGAAGTTACTGAGTAGAAGCTGAAAATTCTATTGTAAGCAAGTGACCTTGACCTTGCTCCCAGATATTATAATAGCAATCCCAAGCTGCATCTTAATATAAGCTACCCACACAGCAAGTTTGGTGTCAACAGGTCAACGCAAACTTAAGTTATTACGTGAAAACTGAATTTCTTTTTTAAAGCAACAATGACCTTGTCCTTGTTCACAGACACCTGGGTAGCAATGCCATGTTGCATCTTGATATCAGCTACCCAAATACTAAATTTGGTTTCAATAGGTCTAAGCAAACTAAAGTTATTGAGCAGAAACTTAATTTTTTTTTTTTAGCAACAGTGACCTTGACCTTGACCACAGACACCTGGGTAGCAATCCTAAGCTGCCTCTTGATATAAGCTACCCATATACCAAGTTTAGCATCAATAGACCAAAGCAAACTAAAGTTGTTGAGCAGAAACTGAATTTCTATTTTTAGCAACAGTGACCTTGACCTTGATCACAGACACCTGGGTAGCAATCCTAAGCTGCCCCTTGATATAAGCTACCCATACACCAAGTTTGGGGTCAATAGGTCAAAGCAAACTCAAGTTATTGAGCGGAAACTGAATTTCTATTTTTAGCAACAGTGACCTTGACCTTGATCACAAACACCTGGGTAGCAATCCCAAGCTGCCTCTTGATATAAGCTACTCATATACCAAGTTTGGGGTCAATAGGTCAGAGCAAACTCAAGTTATTGAGCGGAAACTGAATTTCTATTTTTAGCAACAGTGACCTTGACCTTGATCACAGACACCTTGATAGCAATCCCAAGCTGCCTCTTGATATAAGCTACTCATATACCAAGTTTGGGCTCAATAGGTCAAAGCAAACTCAAGTTATTGAGCGGAAACTGAATTTCTATTTTTAGCAACAGTGACCTTAACCTTGATCACAGACACCTGGGTAGCAATCCCAAGCTGCCTCTTGATATAAGCTACCCATACACCAAGTTTGGGGTCAATAGGCCAAAGTAAACTCAAGTTATTGAGCGGAAACCAAAAGTTGACGCCCGCCCGCCGACTTCAGCATTACAATAACCAGGTTTTCGTTGAAAACCTGGTTAAAAATTTTATTGACTTAAACTTACAGGAAATAAAGATACATGAAAGATCAAAAGATAACATGTAAATATACAGAAACTCTATGACAAATGAGGGTGTCTTTGCAACATACAATCATTTGAAGGCATTCTACAGTAATAACACTTTACTACAAAGATGTAACACTAGCTCTTGTTATCTAAATAATGTGATAATATAACTTGGCACAAATGTTCAAAAATGTGAGGCAGAGTCTCATGTGTAAAATTCAGGTCCCTGTGGCTAAGGTCAAAGTCACACATAGAGGTCAAAGGTCAGATAAAAGTATGAAATATGTGTATGGACCATTTAGCCATCATGAATTAAGGGATTCTATTACAAATGTTTACCATCATGAGACTGAGCATTACATGCATAATCCAGGTCCATATTCATGCAAGGTCAAGGTCACCAGAGACTAGGATTAGTCAAACTTGCTTCCCTACTAACACTTCTGTTTATCTATTATGCCCACATCTTCACCAAAAGCTTTTATGACGGGTGTATTCTGTGACAATGGCACCCTTGTTAAGTATAAGGAAACTATACATTTCACATTATTTTCTGCACTTTATACCATTTCATACCATAAAACCAAATCAAACAATATAGAGCCTATAATAATGAACTTATTCTATTTCCTCTTGTTGACTAAATGCTGCTTACACGGGAGACTGTCATAATATTGGACATTGGTGAAAACAAGACCAAAGCTGTGATACACCAGAGGTATGTTTTCCAAACTGTACTGAAAATAAGACAATTATTGTGAATAGAGAGCAGTGAAAATGTCAGACCAGGAAAGCTGACTTTACTACAAATCATTCAAACATCATCTTGCCATGTGTGAAGAGAATAAAGTTTAACACTGAGAACCCTCTGACCCAAACTTAAACACCAACTAATGCAAGCCAAGAAACCATGTGCTGCTATTTACTGAAGCTCCAAGTTTTAAGCTCTCATCGGAGGAATGCTCCTGAAGTGCTTCTGTCCTATGATTATTCTCTGACTTGTGAGAATGTCGCAAAGATGTTTTTAAATGCTCTTCATGTTGTTCTTTTCCATTAGCATGTCCCAATAAATGAGACACAGAAACATGTGTATCTATCTTGTTTTTATGTTCAAGCTTATGGGGGTGATGCAATGATGAGCTCAAATGCATTTCTTGTGGTTCTTTCCCTGTGGTATGTTCTGTTTTATGGGACTGTCCGAGTGAGTGGACGTTTTCCTTATTATGCACTGTCACATGTGCTTTGTCAGCTGTTTTGTTCAGTAACTGTCCTTCCTCTTTAGCCTTTTCATCAATTTTCTTCTTCTTTTAAAAACAATAATAATCAATCTTTTTTTTTCTTATGTCTAGGTTTAAATAACTATAGAGAATTTCATTTTTTTTATGAAAAATAGGATATTGATTTTCTCAGTGAAGGATGTTCTTGTTGTGATTGCCATAATTACAAAGAAAACGTTAAAAAAATTCTCTAAAATATTTTTAGAAGATTTGACCAAGGGGTGATATAATAAATGACTAATACAAGATAGTCCTATATCAATCACCTAAGTACCACTGTCTTTACAGATAAGACTGTCCAATGAATTCTGAAAGATAGTGCTCTAAATAAAACACTAGTAATCGAGAGTTTTTCTTTTATCTAAATTGTAATGACCAAGAAATAACAAGAGCTGTCAGAATGACACTGATGCCCCCCTACACCAGAAATCCTCAAGATCAGTAAGGAATGATGAGTCAATACAGTAAGCCTAAAACAATAGGACCTGGAATTATCTACTCACAAAAATGAACTTCATTAAAAATTCCTGGATTCAGTCATTCTTGAATAACTGATCAAAGAACATTTGTGTAGTACAGGACTCTGTAAACTTGAAATTTGGTGCAGTGAGCACAAACTCATTTGAAATTATCAACACATTTCAAACCATCATGTAAACTATAAGGGATAAACATGCAGTAGTTGATGAGTTATAGATAAGAAACTTTTCTCACAATGCAGGCCTCTGACCTTGACGTCTGACCCACTGGGCCCAAAATTATTTTTTTTAAGTGCCATGCTGTAAAATCTCAATGAAAAATCATGCTGATAAACATTTTTGTGATAAATAAAGAACCAAAAAATGTGATTTTTTTTACCTGATATCAGTGTTAATGACTACAAGAGAAACTATATACCTTATTATTAACTACTTAAGTACATATAATACAACATACATATAACCAACAACAAGAAGATTACCTGTTGATCTTGTTTGTGAGATTTCCAGTGTCTCTGTATTGTCTTGGCAGACCTATTTTCCTGGAAGTCTCGTATTTTCTGTTTACGAGATGCGGAGATAGAACTCTCTAATGATGGTCTTCTTTTAGCACTTAGTGGTCTCTTTTCAGTTCTTCCACTATCTGGTCGTTCAGAGCGACCCCTAGGAGTTCTGTCTCTGGCTGTAGGTGGTCTGTCATCTGACCTTGCACTCGTTGGCCTCTGACTTTTTGAACTTGAAGTTCGGGCACTAGGAGGTCTACTACAAAAATAAAAATAAGACATTCTTGCAATTTAATCATAAAGAACAGTAAACAAATTAATGAATTTAGTTAGACTTCCCTTTAAACAACTAAGATCATACTAGGACAGTCCCAAACAGGGATCCCTGGTTGAGACTGTCCCAATATGATCTTAGTTGCTATATCTTATGACAAGATACCGGCAATATAAGAGATTTTTACCATGAGCTTTTAAAGGTATTAAGCAAAGAGAAACACATTATTTTTTCTTAGTATGAGTATAAAATCAACAGCAATGTAGTCTGTAATCATTAACACTATAAAATCCTAATGACTGTAGATAAAAATACAAAAAAGCACAGTTAGGACTAAGAATTAACAAAGTTACGAAACATGGTACCAAATCACCAATACCCATCTTCATTTATTTACAATAATCAGTGACTCTATAGCAACTGAATTGTTATTAAAATGAAAGCAAATCAATTTAATTTCAATATAACTTAATGATTAAAAACCATAACAAAAACCCAAAAACCAAAATCTTTCTGCTCAAATGTGCTTTTAACCCATGCCCTTCAGTAAAAAAGTCTCAATCCTATGCAAGTCAGTTGAACTGAGTACTCTTTGGACTGGAGGTTAAACATTGTGGACCTAATACCTTAACAGTGATCATTCTATTAGTCCTTTCAGCACAAAGTATTGACAGGATTCCATGATGTAGATATTAAGATTGGTTTAATTAAGTTTGCATTACTTCAACAGTCTATGTAAAATCAAATATATTCAACTAATATGAGAAAACTAAAGAGAAGAATAGAACTACTTCCTACCTTGTTCTTGTGACCTTTTCTGTCCTCTCATCTGCCCTGTAGTCATAGTCACCGGTGCCTGAGCCTATCAACTTCCTGTAATTCAATTCAGTCATCAATGTGGACAGTACATTATGTAACAGTAATCAAAAAAAAAACTTACTCTTTCAGACATGAAAGATGGTTGACTTAAGGCTGTCTTACTACTTCAAATAATAGTTTATAGACATTAAAACAGCAATCCCCCAAAAGAAAATGATTTCTCAAACAAAAGTCTATATGAGTCAACCATAACCAAGATTTAATGAAGGACTAACTCTTTACAAAGTAAAACAAATCACTGCTGAAGATGGTTAAGAGAAGCCTACAAATGGTTTTGTGATAAAGTGAAGTCCCATGAATCTGTATTGAAAAAGAGCACGAAAAAAACAGGAATGTCTCTGGAATAACCTAGAAACCTTAAAGAACATCTTCAGGGATACTGAAAATGAACTCAGAGAGAAAGAGAGATGTTTTCTTGCATATCAGACAGGAGTTTTCTTCTGTTTACACCGGGCTAGAAAAACTCATCTTACAACCCCTGTGTAAGAAAAGTCATGTGCAGAGCCTCATTACCACTGTAAACAGTTACCCTCGAGCCAGATATTCCTGTCTGTACTGGCAGCCAGTGTAAGATTCTTATAAAGTAACCTGCTGGCATACCAAAATAACACCTAATTGAGTTGCAAATATTAAATAATAAATATAAAGATGACTTTATAGTACAAGTACATGCAGCAAGTTCATACACGTCTTCAAATTTTTTATCTTTTGAAAAAGGAAAAACAATGTTAACAAATCCCAAATTTTAGGAAAAAGCCAGCCAAGCAATCGAACATTTCTAATGAAAAAAAGAAGCAACCAACTGTTTTTAAAAAGTTTTATCATCCAAACCAACCTTATCAACCAAAATTATTTACTAACCAAAATAATTAATCAATCTTATTTTCCAAAATTACCAAGCAACAACATGTCAGAATGACATGTATGCCCCCACCCTGAAAATTTGAATTCTGCAGGCTGTGTGTCAAATGTTACTCAAGTTGATGAGCGGAAACAGTTGTCAAATTCAAACTGACCTTGACCTTTGACTTGCTGACCTTAACAACTACAGGAGTTTTTTTACTCAGTAAGGGCAATCACTCTATGAAGGTTGAAGGCTCTGAGTGAAATGATACTCATTTTTTTTAAAGTGGAAATAGTTTTCATATTTAAGGTGATAATGACCTTGACCTTTGACCTACTGACTGGTTTTTTACTTCAAATGGTACTCAGGTTATCCAACAGATAAAATTTTCAAATTCAAGATGACCATGACCTTGACATACTGACTTAAAAAAAAATAGGGGTTTTCAACTCAAAAAAGGCAAGCATCTTATGAAGTTTGAATACTGTGGGACAAATGATACTTGAGTTAAGGAGGGCATAAATATATCAACTAGCTCACCAACCAACAGTTGGCCAACTCGTACACATCCTCTTCTTAACTTATCTGAAGACTTTTGTAACATTTAGTATTACTGTTAGAATCAACTTACTCCATCTCTTCACATCTTTTCTTCCATCTGTTTTTCTCTGCAGTAAGCTGTTTGATTTTCTCATTTTTCTTTTCAAGCAATTCCAGTAACTCTGACTCTCTTTTATCAAGCTGATCCAACCTGTTCTCAAGGCTGCCATCTAATGCAACTTTACCTGAAACAAAAACAATTCATTTATCATAAATTACTTGCTTACAGGCATCAGTTTATGAACTGCATGATTCCATTCTGTAAAACCTACCAGTCCACATATATATTCATTTTTCTTTTACATACTGTTATCAAATTATTATAACAAATAAGCCTTAATGAACATTACAACAGTGTATTTTTTCCATTTAACTAAGGAGATTTATTTTATAAAAATAATCTTCTTAAAGCTACAAATTGAGAAAGCAATGCAACCCTTTTACAACTGGTTTTAAAGATCATAGACTAAGGTTTCCTGAGAATGCTTCTAGATCTCAGACAACAATGACAACTGATAAAAAATTTATCTTTTGTTTATCATAACTGATTGTACATTTACTGTCTATCACAACTGATCAAAAATTTATCTTTTGTCTATCGTAACTGATTGTACATTTACTGTCTATCACAACAGATCAAAAAATTATCTTTTGTCTATCATAAAAGACTGTACATTTACTGAGATAAATAAGAAATTTATATTAACTATTTTTGACAAAAATTCTTAATTGGACTGGTTCATCTTTTAATTTGGACAATACCATTAGTCATTTTTAGGGGAATTAATTTAAGACTTCTTAACAAAACAGTAAACAGTGCAACTAAGAAACACAGTGCAAAGATTATGCTCTGCATTGATGGTTGAGGCACAAATAATTGCTACAAGCAATATATAGGTTCCATGTTGAGACATATTTCTACAGGCAGGAAATGATAACAGTAAGCAGCCTGTACTCAGTTTTTCCTAATTACATATGACAATACTTCAACTTCTCTGGACATGACTTAAGAGAAAGTCTTTCCTCACCAAAAGATTCAAACATCTTCACTTATAAACCTGCATACTTAGTATTTCACATTAAAGTTTACAGACATATTACATGCAACTTACATATATTTTACAGTTTAACATAAACACTTGTTTTTCTCAAACCTTTTTACCATATATAACCATCCTGTAATGTGTTTAAATAAAATTACAATCTATGAACTCTTTTACTGTACTCTTTGACCAGAGCCAAAACAAAACTGGTTCCAACAAGAAATAAATTTATTCACTGCTAATTAAATTTTACAACTCTTCCCAACTGTACATGTAAATAAATGTAATTGATTAAACGTGAAAATTTTCAATGTTCACAGGTAGTTTCTTTTGAGGTGTAGATGAAACAAACCAGACATGCTTTCTAAGAATATGTATGCTTTAATTAACTTTTCTTTGGTAGTTAGTATAATAACATAAGTAATAAGAACTTCAATTTCAAAAATATTGAAGCCATTTCTTAACCAATAAACCTTGTCTAAAGGAATCTAACGTGACACATCATCATATGGCTATTTTTCACATTATTCCATGAGGATATTGTCCAGAAAACAACAGCCAAAGTAATCCAAACTGTTAACAAAGCTAAACAGGCAAAACAAAATCCACAACATTACAGTTTAAACCAGTTACCTTGTACTTGAGCTGCTTTGCTTTCATATGACACAATCGAGGAACTATCCATGTGCTTTTCTGCCCTCTCTAGTTTCTAAAAAAACCCCAAAAAAAACATGAAGATAAAAGTTTAAGAAATACTCAAACAAGGTCAAGGCAGGCTGGTATTTATATTTGCATACAAACTTCATACGTGTGTATTTCACTCTCATTCTCTGCGTGAACTCCATACCTTGATTACCTTTTAAACTGTTAAAAACATGGTTATATGAGCTATTTAAGAAACATTAGGGAGTATGACTCATGAAACATGGATTTGATTCCCTTGCTCTTAGATCTTGTTTTCCATCACAGCTCCTTTTCTAACTTTATCAACCATGGATACAGCATGATTGCACTGTATAAAATGTTCTTGCAGTAATATTAATTAAATTAATCTGTCTTTGATAAAGTCATGGCTAGTGTTTTCTAGTGATGTATTCATATGTGGATCTATCCTGATGTGGTACCAAGGGCCATAACTCTTGGTGACTGAGAAAGCTCATTCAGTAGTCTCAGAATGGAATGGTTGACAAAGAAATCTAAGTATGTTGTTAATTTACCTTTTCTAATTGTACTATACTCTGTAACAATTCTTTTCTATTCATGTCCTCATAGTCTCCTGAAAAGAAGAGAAAATATAGCAATTATCATCAAAATCAATTAAACGTAAATTATGCCATCACTAAAAAAAAACTACTTTTGTCTAAAAGATTGCAAAACATTTAGTAATTATTATGTTTTCTATAGAAAACAAATACAAACAAAAAAACTTCACACAAACAGAAAAGAGTGTTAGCAAAGCATGACATATTTTGAATTCAAAATATATTATTTCTTTACACTCATTATTTATGAAAGCATCTGTAAGTTTAATGAAATCTTCAACTCTCCAGTCATTGTTATCAAAATATTTATTATCACCAATTGTGAGAAAATCAGTTACCCGGTTGTTAACATTAAAGATCTTTCTCACATTTCTGACTTAAAACTGGAACATAATTATTTTCTCAAGACTTGACAATGTGCCTGATTATTTAATTTTGTCTATTTGATTCAGTTCGTACAAATTAAACAATCAATTGTGCACTGTTTTCAGTTGTTCACAAATGCATTTTTAAAGTTGACTAACTATATAGCACATAGCTTACAAAATGATTAGCCCAACCTCGAAATATGGGAAAAAGAATGGTCAATGGATTATGGAGTTCAACCCCAACAAGTGTGAAGTACTCAAAATACACAGGAAAACACACTACACAGCACTATTCTGAAAACCACAGAAAATGCAATATACTTAGGAGTTACTGTAAGTAGTAACCTAAACTGGTCATCCCACATTAAACAACATCACAAACAAAGTAAAAAACAGCTAAGATTCATCAGAAAAAATGTCAAAACACAAAAACGGCTCAAAGGAGCAGCATACAAAATGTATGTACGCGACCGGGTTGAATACTGCTCAACCATATGGCACTTACGGCAGAAACAACTCACTCACAGAATAGAAATGGTCCAGAGGTCACCTGCAAGGTATGTTCATAATGATTACCACTATACAAGCAGTGAACAAACATGATTAAGGAATTAAAATGGTCACCACTCCAGCAAAGGCGAAACCAAGCCAGCCTGGTCATGCTATACAAAATAAAAAATAAACAGGTCAATGTCGGTCAAAATCACCTTACAGACACAAGAAACTACAAATTCCTCATCCCACAGTCAACCACACTACATCACATAAACTCATTCTTCCCAAGGACTATACAACTCTGGAACAAATTACCAACCAAGAAAAAGGCTACCCCAACTGTACCAGCTTTTATCAGTGGATTGAACAAGTTTTATGGATTTAAAATGTTCACAATAAATGTTTAAGTAAGATCTTTAGTAAAATTTTTGTTTACTTTGTTTTTATCTTTGACAATTTTGATGTTCCTGACATGCGCCTGCCTAGCATAGTCAGAATTGACTTTTGGCATTAATAAAGTTAAGTTGAATAAAGGAACTTACTGAGATATAAAGTCTGCATGCTATTATTCAAGCCACATCAGCAATGAATGGCAAGATTTTCCATTCATAAAATAGTATTGGTAAGCATCTGAACCCAATGATCTATTAAAACCAAGCACAAGCAGCAACATACATGAAACCACAAGGTACATTAATTTTAGCTGTTTTTCACTGAGGTTCAAGAACAGTACATGAGGCAAATGAAGGCAAAATATCCTATAATATACCGGCTTCACCTTCATTTAGTCCATCAGTGGTAAATTAGTTGCATTTTGTGAACATTTCCCAGGGCAACTATTAAAATGGACAGATTTTATGCCATTTGAATATCATCTGGATTATAACTAGAGACACCTTAGACCTTGGGCAGGCTCAATTCTGACCATTGGGTCATGATTTGAAATAAATTAGTATAGACACACTAGACAATTCTACACATCAAGTATCTTACAGTTTCAGAGATTTCAAAAATTCCTATGTAAAATAATGACCCAAAGAAAGGGGCCAATTTTGTTCCTATGGTCATGATTTGAACAACTTTTATGGAGGACCACAGTACAATACCATACACTTTATATCTAAACTCTAGGCCTTGTAGTTTCTGACAAGAAGATTTTAATTTTTTTCCCTAAATCTTTGTAACAAGTGACCTCTGGAACAAGGCCAATTTTGACCCAAGGGTCATCATCTGAACAATTTTGAAAGAGGTCTACTCCACAATGCTACACAAAAACTTTAAGACCTCTGGGCATGGTGATCTGACAAAGTTAGGTTTCAAAGTTTTTCATTCAAATATCCATAGCATTCAGACTTCTGAATGGAATTGAATTCTAAGAACAACTTTGGTAGAGCTTAATGAAAGGCACATTCCTTCAAAGTTTCATCAACTTTGGCCCAGTGGTTTAAGAAAAGATGATGTATAAATGAAATAGATGCTCAACAAAGGGAAAGAATGTGAACACAATGGCTCATCTTGAACCTCTGCCATTATGTAAAAGATTTAAACTATTTTGTTTAAGAAAATAGCTTTTAAAAGTTTCAATCTGTTTGAAATTTAGATTACATTTTTAGGTTAAACATGTTACCCCAAGTTGAAGCAAAATTGATCACAGGGGCAACATCTGAACAACCTTGGTAGAGGTTCTCAAGACAATACTATATACCAAATTTCGTATGTCTCAGTCTAAAGGTTTCTGATAAGGAGATTTTGAAAGAGTCTGCCTAGTCCATGTAAAACATTTTAACACTGAGGTCCTTCAGGCACCAAGTACATCATTATATTATTCATGTTACTAAATTTTCACAACTAACATTTCAATGGTTGATGAACAGAGTGGAGCAATATGGATCAAACATGGGTTTTAGATGATGCCAATTTATGCTTATAAAAAGACACTTCCATTTTGCTTATGTTTGCAGGTGCTTCAACTTGCCACTGCTTCTCATTTGTTGCTATGGATAGCAATTTAGATGTGTTATTATTATCAGAGCAGTGTCCAAAATTAACATGAAGCTCAAAAGAATGACCATCACAAACCTTACACATCATGTGATCAACTTTAAACAACTTGCAAGCATTACAGTACCTACCCAAAATATTCTATCAATCACATTCATTGTTAAAGTCATCAACAAAATACATAAATTATGAATAAAAAGCAATGTAGTATAACATATGAGTGAAATACAATGTATGAAGATAACTGATGAATCTTTAATAAATGTGAATACCAGTATTAATAAACATGCAAAAACCATAGCTCATGATTATTACATGAAAAGGTATACGATGTACAAAAGTCATGACATAGCCTACACCTGTCAACACATGCAGCAGCACCATACAATACCCTGCCACACTGTGCAGTTACTAACTTTTGATTCCTGGTATGGTGTAAGTCTTTCTTGGACTGTTTGTTTTACCTGTGACAAGAAGTACACCATTTAACATCAAATTTTCTTAGTTTGAACTTTAAAAAAAAAGATGTGCAGTAAAAAACACACACTGGCAGTGGAAAGGAGCATACCGGCATTTTTGAGGAAGAGCAAATATAATGAGTATAGTTTAAGCTTCAAGATTATCCCAGAAAATCTCAATACTCCTCACTCATTGGATTATTGACATTTTACTGTATCCTGTGGTTTGTTAAATGTATCAAGCCCTTATTTAGACTGCTAAAGCAAGATAGACCCAAGTCCAACTGGTCAAAAGTTTTTAGACCTTCATGTGACAGTTCAATGTTATCTTTAGCAGTAATTTAATTAAATACACAGAATTAACTACAATGTATCTTAAAATGATTTAACAAAATATATAAAGCTGAAGAAACTAATTTAAAGTTAATTACTTTCACAAAACTAAACCATAATTGTTTGAAATACTGTAAGTCTACTAAAACATGAGAAACTGAAAACAACAATAACAACAAATTTGGGAGCTGCTTTCAATATCAAACATCTTCTGTTTATAACACTGAACTGTAACCACATGTCTACACATAGATAATGGCCAACTCATGCAAACACTGATAAGAAATATATTATGACCTTGGTGTAAAATTTGCATGTCAGAAGATTTTTGTATTAGTTTCATACAATATTTGTAACTATATCAAAACATACAAATAAATTATATTACATGTAATTTAAGGTCTTTAATACTCATTCAGTAAAATTTCATTTGCTATGAATTAGTACAAAAATACTTGGTACATTGCCTGGCTGCACTTGGACATGTCATTAAAAATTATGAAACTCATATTCCTATTTTTACCATCTCTCTGAACAATAATATGTACTGTTTAAGCCTAAGATAAGGCGTCAAGTCCATTTTTAAAGTTAAGGTAGGGTCAGGATGAACACTTACTGCTGTGAGATCTGGCACCCTGATCTTCCATTGCATTTTTGAGATCTTCCTTTAAACTTCTGTTTTCTGCCTGAAGTTGCTCGTTAGATTTATTCAGCCGTAAAATTGTTTCATTTAAGGCCTTGACCTTTACACTGCTTTCCCGACTTGACAGTCTGAAAAAAAATTTTGGCTTGGTCAATTCTCTGATGTAAAACATAGGAGATCATTGCTTAAAGACAATTTTCCTATCCAACTTTATACATTATCTTAAACTAAAACCTGCCATTTTTCAATTTTCACTGATTTTCCCAAACCTATTTAATATAAAAAAATTGTATCAAACACAAGATGTTTGTAAAACATATACAGTCATTCCTCGATAGCTGAAAGTTGTCGGGACAACAAGAAATAATTTGAGCCATAAAATCAAACATTATTGTATCTGAATTAGTTTCTTTTTATTATCTGTTGTTATTTTTTAACTTTCCTGAATTTCTTGGTCATTTCATGACTAAGTTTCTTTATAAAGGATACGCATATATAAGAGTGTTTTCTTTATTGCTAAATGGCAAAATAAAGATTTGCTGATAAAGAAAATGTTAGGCTACACCACAGGCAAATATACCCAAAATATTGATATGGTTTGTTGTCACGATAACATACCTTCTCTGTGATTTTTTCCTGATAAACATTTTATAAATGGTCTTTTTCTGTAAGTTGCAATGAATATCTTGCTTGTGACTTGTGACGCTTTACTGTGGCATGGTTAATTGCTTTTGAATTATTTTATTTCTTCAAAAGACAAGATCTGCCCACTTTATGTCATTTCAATTTAAACTGTTTTAAAAATAACATGCTGATAGCTGATTTCAACAGATTTGAAGTTAAAAACATCTAAAGCAGTGCAATTAAGCTGAAAATTGATTAACAAAAGTGCCATGTCGTAGTTATGACAACCTGTGAGACAATTCACACCCCAGATAGGAGTTCAACCCTCGAGAACAATGAAAGGTGTAATTTAACACGTTGGGACCATAAAACACCTCGTGCCACAGAATAATTTGAGGGTTGCGACTTGAGCCATGTTTATTATTTAAATAATTATAGAAATGTAAGGACAAAAAAAAAAAAAACTGGACCGAGCGTCAACTTTGAGCCATCAAGGAAATCAAGCAAAGCCAGTTCGAGCCATTGAGGAATGACTGTATGCCCCCCTCACCCCAAGCACTTTGCTGTTGGTGGTAGCTGACTATGTTGTGAATGAAGGGCAGACTGTGACTCAAAAAGTGAATTCATGGTCAAAGTGCCCCTAACTTTTGACCCCCAAAAAAGTGGTAATCAAGGCTCTGCTCCAGAAGACTGAGTATTTGTTAGTTTTTACAAAATTTCAGCTTTCCAAACCAATTCTTATGTACAAAACTCTATAAAAATTGGTCCATATATTTTCCCAAAAAATCAAATTTACGTATAACTTATTATTACAATACCAAAATTTCTCACCTTAATCCCAATCAGTCCCTAACGTGGTCCTTCACATCTATCATAAACCAATAACATTTCTATCACCCCCAGTGGCCCACAGCAATTATCCCCAATTAACTTATTAACTTGTCAACAAGCGTGCTTGATTAGCAGCTAGTTAATCATGTTGACCAAAAAAAACAACAATGCGGTTCATCTATATGAAACATGATGAATTGAATGTTTTGGTTATTTTTCAATTGATGTATGTCCTTTGGTTCACCATAAAGACAACTCATCTGATGAACTGTTAAAATGAACTAAAAAGATCTATCACTGAAAGATGACTATGCCACTGAAGTGGTGCTTTGACCTTTGAACTGAGGACCAGATGAAGATAAGTTGTAGATCCTTCAAAAGAACTGTTTTTTTTTTGTTGTTGATAATTTGACCTCAAAGCCAAGGTCATTTAGGAGTCAAGGTCAAAAATAACATATGTCATTTGGAAGACCTCATAAGGTAGTTGTGTGCAAACCTGAACTAAATCTGTTTAATAATAAGGAGTTATGGCCAATATTAAGTATTTTTGACTAATGGACCTTTAAGGTCAAGGTCATTCTGGGGTCTAGGTCGAATAAATATATGTCATTGGAAAAATTTTGTCAAAAGGGGTTTTGTGTTCAAGTTTGAAGTAAATTCATTTACTAATAAGGAAGTTCTGGACAATGTTTAAGTTTTTAGACAGAACGACAGAGGAACTGATAAAAAACCACATGCTCTCCTTCGGGGGCATAAAAACCAGTTGAAAATCCAATTTTTGGAAAACCAAATAAGTTATCGAATGTATATACAGGTAAGTGATAAATAAATATATCACTTACCAGAGTACTCTTTAACCTTGAACATTTAATGATGATTTGGATGAAAATATGCCTTTAACCAGGTGACCAACTTTTGATACATTTTTGTTCCCATGTATCAGTGCTATAAAACATGTTTACTTAAAGAACAAGGACTGACTCTGGAATAGGATGCTTTACTTGCACTACCACTCACCTAAACCTAATCTAATGTGACTATACTACCAAAGGAAGCTGGTCATATTGGCAACTGGTACCCATGCTCAAACAGATAGAAAGCAAATATGTGCATTTCATATCACACTTTGAAAAAAAACAGTCATATTTGTTCACTTCCCTTTATGTAATTGTAAATTTCTGAAGAAGATGCAACAGTAAGTCGAAAGCTTATACTCTGTGTTTGTTTCTCATTTATTTGGACAATATCAGACTTCAACATTTATGGATTGACAAGGTCAATGCTATTTTCCTTTTGTTAGGTAAAACCAACACAATCTCACCCTGCCATTTTATTCATCCCAGTCTCTTTGGAGTTCTGTAATCTGACAATCTCATTATAGAACACTTCCATCTGTTGTTTCATCTCATCTACTTTTGTTGTCTTCAGATCACTCTGCAGTTTTCTGGCAGTAAACAAGGGAAATAAAATTATTTTAAGCATTTTAAGATGCACTTGCATGAATTTTTAGCTCCTTTTTTATGCAAGTGCATTAAACTATATATGAAATATTGAGCAATGAAAGAATTTTCAAAATCCAATAGTTTCACTTAACATTAAAGTCCAGCTTATAAATATGAAACAAGTTGTACATCTTTGTTTTAAAGCAGCTCGTTCACAGTTGGTCACTGACTAAGAATTTGATTGTATTATGTCTATCAATACTTATCTACAGACTCATTGTCACCCAATGCAGTACCTTGTGATTGTAAAAAAATGGATAGTTTTTCTATCATAGGCTATATATAGCATTACAAATGGTATAAAACCTATATTTAGAATTTCTATTTTCATTTGCCATCACATGACAGATCACATTCAGTATTTGTGCATGCCACAAAATTTTAAAAGTCAGCTTACTGTTTCAGGTTAGCAAAAAATGAAAGTACATGTATTTCTAAAATCTTAAAATGGGACTTTAAATCCTTTTAAAAAAGACTTCCCTTTTTTTCCCTCTGAAGAGCAAATGCATAATTATGGGCAGTTACAAAACAGTCTCTTTAATTATTAACATAAGACTTTTTTACACAAATTTGTCCATTCTAGTGCCTTTAGAAATTTTCTTATAAAGACATTAAAAAAGAAAGGTATACAATTACTTAATGAGAAAATTTTCAGGTTCAGTTCAATGAATGTACTCTGTACAAAAAGTGTTTCAGTTCAATGAATGTACTCTGTACAAAAAGTGTTTCAGTTCAATGAATGTACTCTGTACAAAAAGTGTTTCAGAAAAGTAGTTCTTTATCTTACATGTATGAGGCTTCTTTGTCTCTCATTTGCGTTTCCAGTTTCAAGATTTTCTGTTTCAGACTGTGTATAACAGCACCAGAGTCAGGTCTCTTGTCTGCAAGAGTCCGCCTCAACTCTTCACTCTGAGAAGTAATATGTATTTAGTTTTACTAACTGACCTTTAATTTCAAAGGAAGTAGTAAACTAGAATGTTTATCTTTATCTACACATGGAGTTCACACAAAAACAAGTTATGACAATAAATATTACTTTTCTTTTATAACATCTTAAATAAAAGTGAATAAAACCGTCCATGTTTTGAATTCTTAATTTCATGAAAGCCTCAGTTCTCAAAAGATAAAAAAGGCAGCTGTGCCAAGTAATGCTAAAGGACTGAAATAAATTTCACATTGAAATCACTGGATCTCTTCCTTAAGTATACTGGTAGCTAGATACCTTTTGTGGATTAAGTAACGAATCTATTTCTTTGTCTTTCTTTAGATTATCTTCCTCGAGTCGACGTATCTTTGCCTTCATGTTAGACGACTCCTGATTCAATGATGCTACCTGCTTTTTGTATTCAAGAATCTGGTCATAATATTCCTCCTGTGATTTGTATGCTGGTGTCCCTGGCGATGCTTTCACTACAATAAATCAAAAATGTTTAACATATGATTAACTTCTCCCTAGTAATGACAGCTGGTACTACCTTTGCATCCAGTGTGATCATGACCCCAAAATCAATAGGGTTCTTCTACTCAATAAGGGCAATCACCCTATGACGTTTGAAGGCTCTGGGTCAAATGGTAGTCCAGTTATTGAGCGGAAACGAAGTGTGACAGACAGACAGAAGGACAGGGCAAAACCAATATGTCTCCCCCAGAAGGGGAAATGTGTCTTTACATTCAAATCTACAATCCCATATGTGGACAAGTAGATGTGTGCAATAATTTGCATGATTTTTGCAGTACTAAAGGCTGTTGGCTCACTGCTACCTAAAAACTTGACTGTAATGATAAAATATGCTCTAAAAGCAGATGATTTAATGTTTGTAATCAGCTGCATGTATATACATGGAATTTCTTGTTAAGTGGAAAAACAAGGGTATTATCAAAATGACAAAAATCTGGTATCTTTATGATCAATGTTAGTAGAATCTGAAGAGAAATTCTTATATTTCAGTCATCTTAATGAATTTAATCAGTCACTTTCTTTGCTCCATTTTTTTTTCACATTCTAGTTTATAAAAACAGGCCTCTGAAATTTCCTCTGCATTTCTACACTTTATTCTAAATAA
Source organism: Cyclina sinensis (assembly GCA_012932295.1). Lineage (NCBI taxonomy): Eukaryota > Metazoa > Mollusca > Bivalvia > Venerida > Veneridae > Cyclina > Cyclina sinensis. Next base: position 46,331,101 of record JAAONU010000001.1, on the reverse strand, counting down.
AGTTTCTCAAACCATGCAATGGGAGGTATAAACTGACAATAATGATGTAGAGCAAATGCTATCAGGTTGTTGTGTAACACAACAAACATGTGGGCTACATGAACTTGGTCATTATCACTCCAGACAAGTGCTAAATGATTTCTATATTATTATATAAGGTATATACTGGTATAACACATTCTTGTATATGAAGTATAAAAAATCCCAGAAGACCAAGGTTATTATATAAAAACAAGAGGGCCAATAGCCCTAAAGTGCTCACCTGGGTTCAAAGATGAAAGAAATTTTTATGAATGTAATAATGCATATCACAGAAATGGACCAATGCAATATCATTGCCATAGCTCCAAAAACAAAAAGCAGGTCAGCAGGTCAAAATATAGGTCACGAGACGACATTTTTGAAATCAGAACGAAAAGCTACAGTCCAAATTTCATTGCCGTAGCTTTAAAACAAAAAAGTACGTCAATAGGTCAAAAATATAAGTCATGCTATGTTTTTGAAATCGGAACAAAAAACTGTACACATGGTCCAAATTTCATTGCCATAGCTCCAAAAAAAAAAAGTATAAATATCTAAGCTCCAGGCCTTGCAGTTTCTGACAAGAAGATTTTTAAAGAATTTACTATATAACTCTTTGTAAAACATGTGACCTCTTGGGCGGGGCCATTTTTGACCCAGGGGCCATGATTTGAACAATCTTGGTAGAGGTCTACTAGACAATGCTCAACACCAAATATCTAAGCTCCATGCATTGTGGTTTCTGACAAGAAGATTTTTAAAGTTTTCCCTATATAACTCTATGTAAATCAAGTGACCCCTAGGGTGGGGCCAGTTCTGACCCCAGGGTCATAATTTGAACAATCTTGGTAGCTGTCCACTAGATGATGCCTCATACAAAATATCTAAGCTCCAGGCCTTGAGTTGTGGTTTCAGACAAGAAGTTTTTCCTTTAAGTTGCCATAGCAACCAGAGTTCTGCATTGAATTGAATTCTTTGAACAACTTTGGAAGAGCTTCATGCAAGGAACATCCCATGCAAGTTTGATTGAATTTGGCCCAGTGGTTTCAGAGGAGATGTTGTTTGAATGAAATTGTTGACGCCTCACGACGCACACCGGACAATGGGGTATGTCAAAAGTTCACTCTGGCACTGAGCTAATAAAAAAGACTCTGGAAAATGGCATTGAGACCCTGTATGGATACTTATCAACATTGTTATGCATAACTTAAGGCATTTAAAGCAAGGATAGACTGTGGGTCTGATAGGAGGCAAGGGTTTTGGGAAAGACCCCTGTTTTCCTATGGTCACTGTTCATCCACTTTAGCTGGAATCAAAAGTCTTGTGATGAGTGTTTAGTTGAAGTCAGCTGAAAGTATGAATACATTCAATTTTTGGTCAATCTGTTGCCTTCTAGAAGTACAGTATAATTATTTCTAAATTAGATGGTCATTTTTTTTCTTAATATTTATTTTTTTCTTAAAGATATTCTTGGGATGGTTTAAATGAAAATATTTGGAAACAGCATTCAATTATGAATTTTTGCATCGTTCACGTAACCAATGGGTTTTCAATCCTCACTACTTTCTGACTAAATCAATGGGAAGAAAGTTTCAGTCTTATCCAAGATATTTTAAAGACAAATATGCTCAGTAAGTTTCATGAAGATTGGGCCAGAATTGTCATCTATACAGTGTTCACAAGGTTTCCTTCGATTTTGGCTGGTGACCTATTTTTTTAACCCACATGGATTAGTCTAAACTTTTCTTAGTGATTTTCAAGTCAACATTCAGACAAAGTTTCATGAGCCAGAAATGCAACCTCTGGAATTTTCACACTGTTCCACAATTTTACCTGGTGAACTAGTTTCAAACTCAGAGACAATGAAGAAACACATTCTAAGCAAGTTTCATGAAGATAACTTATGATGTCAGAAACAAACTGTGGCAGCACATATTCAGAATAAGAGCTGTACTTACATGTGGGGTCATTTGCTTTGGGTGGTTTTTCTGTGCCAGCCATCTGTCTGAGATACGATGAGGTACTAAGGTATGGCATATCTTTCTCACGTGGTCGCTTTCCACTGAATGTATTCATCCCCGTGCTTGCTGTAGTGATACCTAGTAATTAAAAAAAAAAAAAAGAGTGTTGAATGCTGCTGATACCTAGTTACTCAAGATGCTATTGTAAAAGGTCAAACTGGTACTTTCTGGCTGGGGCTCTCTTAAAATTGTGATGTTTATGTTTATCACTAATTATAAATCCTAGAAGAGACAAGGACTTTAATGTTTGTTAGCTTATACATTCTAATTTTGACGCATATAATGGGAAAATGTAATATGTAATATTTTTTCCCAAGTATCCTCTAGAAAAATTTATTAACAAAATAATATTACTTGTTTTGTGTAAAGGTGAGAGTAGTCAACTAAAAGGGAGCATATAAGAATGTCTTTTACCATAGCTGATTGACTGAATTTTATGCAAACTGTTTTACGACTTAACAAAGAATAACTCAAATGAACTAATCATTTCTGCATTAATCATCTTGCCAGGAACTTAATGGGCACGACATGTTAACAATGATTTCTTTATTTTTTTTTATCTCTGCATTAACTTGAAAAGATACTGCCGTAACAAAAATGCAAAAATGGACTTAAATGTGATAAAGATTGATAAACAATCAATGATCCATGCCCACATAGTTTTCCCTTCTCTGTGTTGCATGTATCAATCCAAATACTTGAATAAGAAGGGAAAAATCAACTGCACTAATGATTTAGTATAGATGATGGTAGACAACCATTAAAACTCAAGAAGTGTTACCTGTTCCTGTTTTTCTAAGTGTGTCAATCCAGAACTCGTTAACTGTTTTATGACGAGGGCTTTGAGGATGTCTGCTTGTTGCTAATCCAACTGGAAAGGTAATAAAATGTACTTTTCTAGTGTAATCAACTGTCTGAGAATGAATAATGAAAATCAGGCGAGCATAATGATGCACTAAATCAAAGTACACAAATCAAAGTACAAATCAAAGTACATGGCTTAAAGCCATGACTTCTGACTGGCTGAAAGCTGTCCAATGGCTTTGCTGAATTTTTTAGAACTGTGAACAGTTCATCTCAGTAAATCTGATTACTCAATCACAGTTTCAAATAACGCATACCTATAAACACCACTTGGTACATAATTTCAACCACTGTTTATCAGTATGCACTTCATTGTTTCTACTGATAGTGTGGACATGCCACTTTTGTCTAGTTGTCTATTACAAGCTTATACAATTACATGCCATTCAGTTTGCAAAAGAATATTTAGAAGCTGAGGACTGGCTAACCATAACTTTCAATACAGTTTAATATGTGTTTAATGTAAGAAAAACCTTCTGTGACTTCAAAATGGTATACATATACAAGAAATTGAACATGCAAATAAAATTGTGTAATTGCTAAAAGACGAAATGAACAAACATGCCTGCCATGTGGTTCTTGTGATTTATATCATACTGCAAACCTTATAAATATAAGCTGGGATTTTTTTTTTATATACATATGCTAAAATCAGGGTTTTTTGTGCTACAAGTATGTAAACATTTTGGTTCTCTGATCATATCCCTAAACCTTAAGTACCTCAGGCATCAGAAAAAAACACTGCATGCAATCTTCAGATTTTAAAAGCATATGCCACTGTTACTTTGTTTTTAATATAAATAAGTACTGAAACCCTTTGCAACCAGTAGACAAAATACCTAAGAAAAAAAAATAAATGAAAATTCCATCAACCCATGTGTTTTACTAGGATGAAAAGATACTATTTACACCACCCCCCACCCACAAAAAAAAAATAAAATAAAAAAAAATAAAATAAAAGCCTGTTGCCAATTTTAAAAATAATGTTCCCACTGTCAATACATTTTACAATCAAATGAAAAAAACATTTAATGAGAATCTTGCTGATACATTTTCAATTGCCTGAAATACCAACCAAAATATAGATTAACATAACACAACATAAACAGAAAACAGTTCTGTGAAATATCAACTTTATCCGATACCTCTGTCTGGTTTCATTACTTTTTTCTTTCTCCTGTGTGCTTTTCCGTACAACAAAGTCAACATTTTACATCCTAATTTAATTGAAAAAAGAGCATTCACAGGGATTCATACTAAATTTAACACAATTAATATATATTACACCACTATACATATCTTAATTTATTGCCATTATTACTGCTAGTGTTGAAAGCATCAACAGTTTTGATATAAACATAATCATTCTTAAGATTAAATAGTATTTAAGAGGGGGAACACAACTTATGATTTCTATTTCAATATGACCAAGCAATTTCTAAAAAGTTTTTTTCTCCCTAAAGCATCATAAAAAGCAGAGACCTGGAGAATGGACAGAGAGACAGAGAGAGCCTTCAGAAATTCTGAATGATCTATGCATTTTTGCCCTAATGACAGTAAAGATTTAGAATCAAGCTTAAAATTATGGAAATTTACATTGCCAGCTTTTAGATCCATTTGTGTATTTCATTTTTGTAGCATTTACTTCAAAGAAACAATGTGAAATGGTGAATTTAAAGCTGATTTGCATAACTTTGTCCTGTAAATGATCAATAATTGCTACTGGTTAACAAAGCATGAAAATAATAAAACTTTAAGCAGAATGACAGAAGATAAAATACCATGTATTATAAAACTTTCTACGAACAATATTAAGTCTACAAAAGATGAGAACTTTCACATTTTTTACACCTCTACAAGAGAGGTAGGGATACAGTAAGATATCTTTTTTTTAATTGGGTAGGGAAACAAATTACCTGTTAATCTTTGTTTCACAGCATTCATCCACAGGTCATGTCCAGTTCTTGCAGACGGGGCACTTTGGGGTCGCTTCTTCTTCTTTCCTGGGGTAACTTGAATTAAAAGGAGTGCAAGTTACAATGGATCATGCATGTAAATTAAGCAAAAATACTTTATGCTACAAAACTTAACAGTGGTTACTATTAATTTCAGGTGGTTTCTTTTTCCAGAATTCAAATAATTGAGATGAAACTGACTAAAAAGAGAAGATAAACCATTATTATCTATTCTCCACAAGTGTATGAAGTATATGACTTTCACACAGTTTATTGAAAAAAAAGAGTAAATATGATGACAAGATTGCAAAGATGGTTCTTAATTGCTCACTGGTGATCAATTTTTTTTAACCAAATGTAACTAAGTTCCCAACACATGTAAAATTTCATGTTCAGATAGATTGTATCTGCAAGCTTGCCTTGTTACCTTCTTGTTTCTATCTACATGTCCTAATTTATCTGGGATTTCTTTCCAACAAAAAATCAGTACAAGTTTCTGAGAGAACAAATGGAGTCGTGGGTTTTTAAAAAAATCTAATCTAGTGACTCACTTTGCATTTCAGAGTTACTGCATGAACAAACTTGATAAAGGTCTATTAGGCAGTGCTATGTGCTAAATATTTAGGTTCAGTAATGTTTTAGGTCAGAGAAGAAAATTTCTAACTTGTTTTCTTCGTAAGACTACGGAAAAACATGTGGCCTTCAGTCATGGCCTTTTTTCATTCTTAAGCAAAAATCTGCATATATTCATAAATATCTAAAAATTCAACATACCAAATGTCTCAGTACCTGGCTTACTGTTTGGGACAAGATTTAAAAAAAATCTATATTTTTAGTTTCAGCTGCTATCATATTCAATGAAGCAAAACCATCAGCACAATCATGAGACAGGTCAATTGTAAAGTTTGAGCTTCACTGGTCAAGTTGTTAAAGATGTTCCATAAAGTGAGTGGTTGACTAACACCACGCAGGCAGCTGACAAAGGTGACCGCAAATTATCATCATGAGCTAAACAGCCAATTTTCATTTTTCCTTGATGCAATCCTATACAATAAGACAGAAAACCACTGAATACTATACCTGGACGTCGTGGAGATTTTTTCTTTGTAATAGCAGATGCTAAAATGACAAAAAAAAAATGACTTAATTGTCAAAGAATTATGGGAACAAGAGGACCATTACAATTATTATAACATTAGGTTCATATCAATTATGTAACATGATTATAATCATCAAATGTATGAAAATTTGTCCCTCCTCAAAAGTGGGAAGATTGTTCATACACACGTGTAAATTACTAAATAAAAAAACTAGAATGCCTATGGGCAGCATGTCAAGCCATTGGAAAGCCGCCTATAGGGACTGAATTTTAAAATTCGCATTTTAAAACCTAGCAGATGTAACAGTCAAATACACTGTACTCATTGTTCTCTGTTTCTGTGTAAGGTTTCAGCAAAGACTCTCTTACTAAAATGTGCTTCAGAAAAAAAAATATAACAGGGAATTATTCAAAAAGAAAGCCTTGCAGCGTTATGCACCTTATACAGAACACTTCTGCTTGATGTCCCTTATCGGTGTGTGAAAATTCACAAAGGTCCCTCTAAATATTTTTGTAGTTATGCTCTAGAATATGAAAAAATTAGCAATGGGGAATGTTCTCTATCTAAGTGTGAAGTTTCAAGAGTCTCTCTTATAGTTATTAAGTTTTGCTAGGGACCAAAAAGGCAGATTTATGGTTCTTGTGCAGTGCACTCCAACTCACCAAGACCTATCTAGTGACAAAGTTTCAAGTCTGTAACTTTTATACTTTAAGAGTTATTGTCCAGACATTATTTACATAATATAAACATGTTATTGTTACCTTGACCTTCAAGCTAAGGACATGGGTCTTGTGTGTGACACACCATCTCAACAAGAAGAACAAATGTGGCAAGGAATTTCAAAATTCTGCAATGACTGGAGAAATTACTGCGTGTAAAATGTCCATAATAAACAAATTTGACCTTCAAGCTGTCACAGTGACCTTGCCAATTGAGCCATGAACCTGGGTCTTGCACAAGACACCCTATCTTATCAAGATGAACAATATACTATTAGCCAAAGTTCTTCAATGCATAGAGAAGTTACGACCCTGAAAAACCAATCTGGATAGACTCACACACGTACATACACCAAACTTAGGTGCCATTTGTGACAACTATCTCCATCTATCCAAAAAAGTCACCTATATAAAACTGTAACGTTTTTGTATAAATATAGCTGTGACAAAAAAAAAATGCTTTTTTTCTCATAAACATTTTATTAATACAATTTAGACTACTGGTTTTACACATGTTAAAAATAATCATATTTTATAATACTGTAGTAATTTACTATCATGAATCAGTTTTGTGAAAACAAATTTTGCCATGTTACAGGAAATCTTTGCAACGGCTTCTGTCTTTCTTTCTAACAAAAAATATTTATTGAAAAATTGATCAATTCCCTATCCCTGCTAGATGGTGCAAGTAAATAAGTTATGGAAATCATTATCAGTTTCAAATGTCTTATTTTCATAGGAAATGAACACCATATTTATTTTAGTCAGACAATAGACACAGATGAAGCATTACAAAAGCATATGTGATAATATGTTTTTTTGAAGATGACAACATTATATTTGCACATGTCTCTGCTTTAAGTCCAAAAAGAATCCAAAACAATATCCCGCAGCGCTTGTTTAGTTTGGCAAAATTTAAACTCTAGATTATTCCACCATCAATCCAAATCATTTCTGCAAATTCTCCAAGACAATTAATTCCCTTCCCATACTTTCAATAATCAGATAATTTCCTTCACAAAATTTTGACAGGGCAGACATTTTCCTTCTTGTTTAAATCCCTTACTAAGGGAATTTAATTATTCTAATTTCAAAAGTAGAGTAGTCCAGGACAAAAATTTTCAAAATTTGTACACAGTTGTCCGAGAGCAAGATTAGAGCTGTCCCGGACATCGGACTATAGGATTTGTAGAGCCTTGCTTAGTATTAATCACAAAATATATATTACATTAATAAATATGATAATTATTGAGAAACTGATAGTTAAAACTGCAGTTAATCAAATGTAGTTACTTTTAAATGTTTTTAAATACACAAAATAATAACATAATAATTATGACTACAATGTTGCAGGAGGGGAATTGTCCACCTTGATAAAATTATGGCAGTGGGTTTGTCCAGCATGGCCCACAGCAATGAACAGGAAGGGAATTGAGTGGATCCCATCCCTTCTGACAGCAGTGCATGGGGCAGTTAATAGTAATGTCTGCTCAACTGATTGTAAACTGTTCTTCTACATTATCTGTTTGCTAAGAGGTTTCGGCTGTTTGTTATACTTTAAGCCTAAAATACAAAAAGACAACAACAATGTTACCTGGTCTTTGTTTCTTTGTTTTTGGAGATGCTGGGACCCTGTTTCTTCCAATCTAAAAGTAAACAAAAATATGTTAACACTTAACATCTATTACAGAATATGTTCTAGGTTTACAAGGCTTTTGAGTCAACCTGAATGGAGAAAAACTGCATAATTTGCCAAGATTTTCTCCATTTTTATTTAATTGGCTAAGAATCTAAAGATATATATTGTGCATAAACATTTCTTTAATGAAATTCAAATGAATTTTCTCTCAACATGGCCGTCTCTCCTTTCAGGCAGTTACAGTATCAGATAACCTTAACTGATATAATCCAACTTACAAAGATTCTGTAAAGTTTTGATATAGACAAAATCATTTTTGTTGGAATAACTGTCAAGTAAAAGACCCCTACCAAAACAAAGTAGGTAAACCTACTTGGCTTTTATTTTGCAAAGCCTAATGACTGGTATTAATTAAAAAAACAACAACTGTCACTGTAAGATGACAATGCTCCTGAAAGTGGTGCTTTGACCTTTGAGCTGAGGACCAGTCATTCAGGGGTCAAGGTCAAATAAATATAGGTCAGTGGGAAGGTCTTGTCCAAAGAGGTGTTGTGTCCAAGTATGAAGTAAATCCACTTGCTATTAATATGGAAGTTATGGCCAATGTTAAAGTTTTTGGACAATTGGATCTTCAAGGTGAAGGTCATTCAGTGGTCAAGGTCAAATAAATATAGGTCTGTGGGAAGGTCTTGTCCAAAGGGGTGTTGTGTCCAAGTATGAAGTAAATCCACATACTAATAAGGAAGTTATTGCCAATGTTAAAGTTTTCAGATGGACTGAGGGACGGATGACTGACTGATGGACAATTCAAAAACTATATGCCTCCCTTTGGAGGCATATAACATAACTTCTTTCATTTTACCTCAGAATATGAAGATATGTTTGACAAAAATATCAAATCACATTACAATGATCAGTCCTCTGGCCTGACCAGTATACTGCAGAATTGACAAAACTCAAAACACTAATACCAGAGATTATGAACCAAATAGAAAGGATGATACATACTAGAGTGTCTGTAGCTTCAAAATCATCTGACTCATATTCATCTCCATACTTGCTCTGAAACAAAACAAAATCATATAACATTTTCTACCAACCTGGTATATTACTAACAGCATTTATTTTCTACCTAATATAGGGCCAAAATAGGGACTCAGTCCCAATGATAAAAATACCGGTATATAATTTTCCAAATGTTTTTTTCTACAAGAAAAATATTCCCAAAACAATTATAAAAAGAAATTGAACCAAGAGGAGGACGTATTCCCCATTATTCAAAAATAAAGAAATATTTTGTTTCATTTTCTTTCTTTTTTAAATTGTTTTGATTGACATCTTTTTAATTGGCATTTACATACATGTAACTTAACTTTATTTATTTCTTTATTATTAGCTCTACAGAAGTAGTGTACTGGAGACACGTTTTTGAGTATGTCAGGTGCATTTTCCCCTTGGTTTAATTCAATTTTAAAATAGCTGAATCTTCTATGCATGCTTTCACAGGGAACCCGGCTGATTCGGACCTTGGCTGATTCGGTCCAAGCTGATTCGGACCCTCCTTGGCTGATTCGGACCACTCTCTTGGCCGATTCGGACCACTTTCTTGGCTGATTCGGACCACGTTACTGAAAAATATTCCTCATCTTTTACATTTTTTTAAGTGAGTAACTTCTTATTTTTTATACTTATCTGGCTTAATTTGATTGTATTAGGACTATGATGCGAGTTACGCTGAAAATTTTGGTCATATTTATTGCGTTCATTTCGTTAAATTCACAATATTAATAATAATGATGAAAATTTTGGTCATATTTATTGCGTTCATTTCGTTAAATTCACAATATTAATAATAATGATAATAATATCTACAGGACATCTGAAGGACAATATACAATTAAAAATGGAAGACATCAAAATTAAAGAAAATTTGTAACGGGTGTGCGAAAAACTAAGTAGTTATATGCACTTTTATCGATGCATTATAAAGTAATTGTAAATGCTCGACTTTGATCCGGCCGTCGTTTAATCGTGTTAATAGTGTGAAAAATTAATTATATATGTGTCCTAAAATCAACACATTATAAAGTAAGTGTTAATGCCCGACTTTGATCCGGCCCGCCTTTCAATCACTGTAATAGTTTGATAAATAAAATGGTAAAATCATTTGGTTTTAAATTATTTTATTTTTGGTATTATTACATTTAGTTCATCTACGTTTTTAGAATTGTGAGACTACATAGAAGATATCTCCATATTTGTGATGAACATACCATTTAAAACAAAAGTAAACAAAAAGTTCTCTGCCCATAAGATTTTCAGCGTAACCCGCATCATATAGAAACAAATTAAGCCAGATAAGAATCAACAATAGGAAGTCACTCACTTATAAAATGTTAAAGATGAGGAATATTTTTCAGTTACGTGGTCCGAATCGGCCAAGAAAGTGGTCCGAATCAGCCTAGGAGGGTCCGAATCAGCCTGGGTCCGAATCAGCCAAGGTCTGAATCAGCCGGTATTCCTTTCACAGAATAGATATTTTTCTGCTATATAAGAAGTTTCTATGGGGCTTCCATCAATTAACACTTGCTAACTAGAGGGCTTCGGTCAATGCAAATTGACAATAAACAGACAGATAAAGACAATCTCCCATTTATAATGAATATTTCTTTTGAAAGTTTGGTCATTACAGTAAATTTACCATGGTCATTATAATTAATATAAAATTATCAGGTAAATATTTGTACAAATTCTGGCAAAATCACCTTATATTTTCCTGGCATTCCTTTCAATTCTTAAATGAATTTCACTCGTGCAGCTCTCTGACAACAGGCATTACCAAATCTTACGGGGAATAAGTTGAAAAAAAGTGTTGCTTTTCTGATTCTCAAGTCTAAACTTGAAAGAACGGAAACCGGGTTGTTTATACAATTCTGATAAATCTTAAATTCACAACTCGTTTGAGCCTTGCATTCTAGAGCAATAACTTGTTTTTACTGAAATATCAAGCAACATATAAGGATTGTTTCAGAAAAGTGTTATTTGAAATGAAAACTTATGTGGGAACACAAATGTAAACAAAGCAACCATTGCTATTTACGGAGTCTCTAATTCAAAGTATTTTTTCATGATATCATAATATAGACAGCAGAATACTTTTTACTTATCAATATAACAGTTAAATATATATTCAATGATTTATTTCATATAATAATTGTATCAAAGCTCCTGTTTTAAAAAATAAGTAATAAAACTATACGTTTTTGAGGGTACGTGGGGCGGTAGGTCACATGATCAAAACAAAATGTCGGCCGACCTAACTTTCGGTAGGTGGAGTTGTTAAAGAATATTTTAAAGTTTACATCAATACAGAATTTTACTGCCAATTGACAATGCCTTTGCTCATAAGACGTGACTCTTTTGTATACATTTTATTGTATATTCTTCAATTTCAGGGTCAGTGCCCCCGTTTTACAGAGAAGTTTACGATATTGTCTGTCCGAATCAGGAGCATGTTGATCAGGATATGTTTGTCCAGATTTTAGTGCAGTCTAGCTTGCCACGGGCTACAGTTATGCAGGTACTTCTCATGTTCGTTTATAATTTCTCAAGTTATCCAACCTCTCAAACAGTGCTCTAAATCAGTATATAAACAGAAGGTATTGTTCTATTTCTAATTTCTTTTTGTGAAGGCAGTGTCTAGAGGTATGGATCCGTACCCCTAGACTGGCAGTCTAGAGGTACAGATCCGTACCTCTAGACAATACAACTAGGAATGTCTAGGGATACGGACCTTTTTTAAATATATAATTAAGCATTAATTTACGTTAGAAGAAACCCGGTTATAGTGGTTTTGACAGTTTTTAGTGTTTAACAGACTAAAATTATCTAAGAGTGGCAATGACTTTGATTTTCAGTTCCCGTTTCCAACGATTTAATGCGAGTAATCGGGAATCTCAATTTGCTTACGAAAAGAGGAACATATCGTTGTCATCTATTCTCAAACAGAGAGCGTTCAGTTATAACTGAACCTAAATGTGTGTGACAAATCACTTAAACCTATTTATGATTCATACTTATGATTCACTGTAAATTTTTTTACGATAAAGATCGCTGTCATCCAGCAGGCTCATTAACACTGACAATTTGAGAAGGTATCTCTTCGAGTAACGTGTATAGTCCTGAAAAGTCAGTACTACTTACTTCGCTGTCATGGTAAGCAGCGCATCTCTGATACTCTTAGAGAAGTATTTCACTTGCGATAGAACTACCTAGAATTATAAGCTATAAAAACGGTCATTTGTCACGAACATTTAGGTTCAGCTATAACTGAACGCTCTCTGTTTGAAAATAGATGACAACGATATGTTCCTCTTTTCTTAAGCAAATTTGGATTCCGGAGTACTCGCATTATATCGTTGGAAACGGGAACTGTAAATCGAAGTCATTGCCACTCGTAGATAATTTTAGTCTGTTAAACACTAAAAACTGTCAAAACCACTATAACCGAGTTTCTTCTAATGTAAATTAATGCTTCATTATATATTAAAAAAAGGTCCGTACCCCTAGACATTCCTAGTAGTATTGTCTAGAGGTACGGATCCGTACCTCTAGACTGCCGGTCTAGGGGTACGGATCCGTACCTCTAGACACTGCCTTTTGTGAAAGACAATGTCTAGAGATATGGATCCGTACCATTAGACCGGTGGTCTAGGGATATGGATCCATACACCAAACAATACTTATAGGATTGTCTAGCCTTACTGACCTTCTTTTTCAATATAATTACTATTAAGTATTAAGTATAAAGTATTAATTAAGTATTAATTTACTTTAGAATGAACTCAGTTTTAGTGGTTTTGACTTTTGCTTACGAAAAGAGAAACATATCGTTGTCATCTTGTGTATACTTTTTAAATAGAAAGCGTTCAGTTATAGCTGAACCTAAATGTGAATGACAAATGGCCATTTCTTTACATTTTAATCGCTTCTGATGACCGAATGCAAAAATAATTGGAACACTCATATAAAGTTCAGCTACAGTACAGCTCCCGCGATATGTACATTTTTCTCTTAAACTCCGCGGATCTTGGGAGGAAAATCGCGGAGAATCTCCGAGAAACACCCTAAATCGCGGAGGCGTCGCGGAGACGAATTTTGTCTGGTTAGTGACTGTATTTGCTGTGAAATTGCAGATTATCAATCCTCCGCGGATCTCCGCAATTTGTTTATGCATTCAGTTGACTGAAGTGTATATATGACAAGTGAAATTTTATATTTACTTACTCTTTTTAACTTCATGTTTTAGGATGCCTAATAGTAATATTTCGATTCGTCACATGTTTTGACACATTAATTTATTGAAAGACACAAGACCATGTGTTGGTCTAATGGCCTATGATCTGTACACGCATGATACATTGCGTCTCAACCGCTAATTGGTTCCTAAATATAACTTTGACCTTTAACATTGAGCGACAGTTATTTTCCGAAAATGATATTCACCTCACTTTAAAAGCCTCAGACACCACATGCTCTTTAAAGCGGGAATTACAGTCATGTAGCATGCTTTTCCCGTGATTACATTTTCTTATTAAGATAATTAATATCTTTAACAGATATGTGGATATTTTTAAATTTAGGCAATGATGGCTTTGTTGACTGAACAGAAAGTTTATAGTTTTGTTAGAATTGAACATTAATACCGAATGCGTGAAACGAGGGTAGAAAAGAAAGACAGCCGATAATGAATAGATTTTCACACCTACCTGACATCATGTCAACTTTGATTGCTGCAATTTTTCTTTAATCAGTGCCGCGCAAATAAATTACTAATGATAATCAAACTGCGAAAATAAATATATCTAATTTAAAAAGTGAAAATACAAACAAATGCGCTTTTATTCTGATGCATTTGTGTACGAACGTTCCTATTTGTTTACGAAAAGAATGACAATTCAAAGCAGTTGCGTCAGAAACAGCTGATCTTGTTTTCAGAAAATGAGTTGACCGATTTCCGAACAACACGTGTTAAACTGCATCTGTATCGTCTCGGCGCTTAGCAAAAAAAGTATTAAATTAATCGATTTACTAAATAATAACAAGCGTTTAAAAAATCACATAAATTAATGTTTTTGACTAAATTATACCATAGTCACATAATTGACTGGTGTAAAATGTACAGTTACATTATGATAATTTCATCACACATTGCTGACTGTTTGTTTTTGATGAAAGGATTTCAAGTGTATAAATTTTATAATTATTTTTTTCACCTTTAAATGGGAAATAGTTTGTTAAAACTCTGGTGATGAAACACAAGAATATTCGCGGAGAATCTCCGCGGAAACGCTCTAACACTCGGAGAATCGCAGAGATTGTGCATGAACTTTAATCGCGGAGATTCTGAGTTAAACTGCATCTGTATCGTCTCGGCGCTTAGCAAAAAAAGTATTAAATTAATCGATTTACTAAATAATAACAAGCGTTTAAAAAATCACATAAATTAATGTATTTGACTAAATTATTATTATTATTTTTTTTTTTTTTTTTCAAGGAGAAACTCCGCGATTTTCAGAATTCGCGCTGACCACGATCGCGGAGGAAGCACAAAATGTGTACATATCGCGGGAGCTGTACTGTACATCCAGGCCACACCACATGGAGGAACTCTCTTGGTGGCCCTTTTTTTTGGAGCCAAACAGGCCGAATGAGTTATTTAAATAAATGAACTAACATTTCTTTTTCTGATTTTAGATAGTACTGTCTCAATGAAAATTCACATAAACCTATTGGTGATGCATATTTATGATTTGCCTTAGATTTTTTACAGTCATTATATATGTTTTCAACATTTCTCAAAAGTTCTAAAAGCAAAAGTTCATTTAAGTTGATGCGAAGTCCATCTCCGCTGATCTGAAGAGAGATACTTTTCTAAGAGTATCGGAGACACGCTGCTTACAATGACAGCATAAATAAACAGGATGGTGATAAATGAACTAACGCTGTAATAACTTCATTTTGTAGCAATGTGTGTACAGACAATTATAGTTATTATGAATTAAGGGATTTTATTTTAAATATTCACCATCATGAGTCTGAGTGTAACCCGCATAATCCAGGTCCATATTTTTGCAAGGTTAAGGTCACTAGAGATGATGAAATGTCCAGATTTTATCCTGAGCATATCTTCTGCATGCATGGAGGGATTTCAGTATTACTTCAGGTTCATTTATAAATGTATGTTTCACGATCCAGTATTAGGAATAGACAAACTTGCTTCCCTACTAACACATCTTTTTATCTGTTATGCCCACATCTTCATCAAAAGCTTTTGTGATGGGCGTATTTTGTGACAATGGCACCCTTGTTCTGTATAGCATGCCCAGGCTGGCATGATATTGCATTTGCTGGAGTGTTGACCATTTTAATTCCTTAATCATGTTTGTTACTCTGCTTGTATAATTGTAATCATTATGAACATTCATGTACCTTGCGGCTGACCTTTGCACCATTTCTATTCTGTGAGTGAGGTATTTCTGCCAGGGGTGCCATCTGGTTGAAATATTTGACTTGGGGCGGTTCATATGTTTTGTATGCTGCTTCTTTGAACTGATTGTTGTGTGTTTTGACATTTCGTCTGATGTTTCTGAAGCCTTTTTGTACCCCACCTTTTCAAAAAAAAAATGGGGGTTATAGAAATGGGCTTTGTCTGTCTGTCCTTCCATTCATTTGTCCATCAATCACACTTCGTGTCTGGTCAATAACTAAGCCATTCATCAAGGGATTTTGAAATAACTTGGCACAAATGTTCACCATAATGAGACAACTTGTCATGTGCAACACCCAGACCCCTACCTCCAAGGTCAAGGTCACAGTTTTAGATCAAAAGTCAACATAGTCTGTTGGAGGGTATATTTCATGTCGGTCCATAACTTTTTCATCCATCATATGATTTTGAAACTACTTGGCACAAATGTTCACCATAATAAACTGATGTGTCATGCGCAAAACCCAGACCTCTACCTTTAAGGTCAAGGTCACTCTTGGAGATCAAAGGTCAACATTTTCTGTTGAAGGGTATATTTTGTGTCTGGTCCATAACATTTTCATCCATCAAGGGATTTTGAAATAAGTTTGCACAAATGTTCACCATAATAAGATGACATGTCTTACACAACACCCAGACTACTACCTCCAAGGTCAAGGTCACACTTAGAGGTCAAAGCTTAACATGATCTGTTATAGGATCTGTTTTGTGTCTGGTCCACAACTTTTCCATTCATCCATTAAAAAAAGTTTGCAAAAATATTCACCATATTAAGACGACGTGTCATGCACACAGGACTTATTTCATTTTATTGTCCCCTGCCTTTTTCGAAGAAAAAAGAGGGATAAAGAAATGGCTCCGTACGTCTGTCAATCCATCTGTCTGTCTGTTCGTCAGTCTGTCTGTCAGTCTGTCCGTCACACTTCGTGTCCGGTCCATAACTCAGCCATTCATCAAGGGATTTTGAAATAACTTGGCACAAATGTTCACATGTTAAGACAACGTATCATGCGCAAGGTCAATGTAACACTTTGTGGTCAAAGCTTAACATGGTTTGTTATATCTGTTTTGTGTCCGGTCCACAACTTTTCCATTTATCAAAGGATTTTGAAATAAATTTGCACAAATGTTCAGCATAATAAGACAACATGTCATGTGCAACACCAATGTTTATTGCATATGCAGATCTAGCATTTATCAAGATTTTGCACTGAAAGTCTAGATCCATACCTCAAACTTTTGAAATAGTACAATAATTGTGTGCTTCCTGTAAAACTTCCCTAGGCAGAGGACTTTGGTAACAGTTAAACTCTGTTACAAATTATTGTTTTGGCTTTGTTTGTGATGTTGTTTATGTGGGATAACCAGTTCAGGGTACTACTTATAGTAACTCGTAAGTATTTTGCATTTTCTGTGGTTTTCAGAACCGTGCTGTGTAAGCTGTAAGAGAAGATGACTGGTTTCTTTTTTTCTTTGTATTCTGAGTACTCCACACTTGTCAGGGTTAAACCCCACTTACAATTCCTTTTCCCATATTTCGAAGTTGTGCAAATCATTTTATTTTGTAAGCTTTATGCTGACGCTTGTGATTTTATCATTAAGTGGACTATGGTGTCGTCCACAAACAGATGTACCTGGCTCCTGACACTTCCTGTTAGGTCATTGATGTATGTGAGAAAGAGACATGGACGCAGGACCGATCCCTGAGAGTTAGCACAGGGAGCATGTGAGAGACCTTGTTTTTGACAAAGACCTGTTATGATCTTTTTTAGAAAGTCTTTTATCCATGAACTGATGTGTGGGTGAACTACAATGTATTTCAGCTTGTGTACAAGTTTGTGGTAGTCCATTTTGTCAAATGCTTTTCTGAAGTCCATGACAATGAAATCAGTTTGTTGATGTTGATCAAGGTTGTCAGCAATTTCTTGTGTAAAGCCTATGAGTTGGGTCTCTAAGCTATGTTTTGAACTGAATCGTTGTTGCTGGGGGCAGAGTATGTTGTGTCAAAGTTATCCATCATGTTTATAACAATGATGTGTACCATTAGTTTACATGTTAGTGATATTGGTCTGTAGTTGCTAGGTTTTGACTTTGACCCTTTTTTGTATGCTGGTGTGATGATGGCATGTTTCCAATCCTCAAGAACAATACCTGTGTCTAGTGATCTTTGGAATATGATTGTGAGGATTGGTTCTATCTCTGTGTGTAGTTCTTTGAGTAACCTATGTGGAATCTCATCTAAACTTTGGGCTTTATGTGGGTTTAGTCCTGTCAAAAATTTATCATCTCCTTGAACTGAGATTGATATGGAAGCCATAGGTGGGTGACAAAGTGATGACATTGAACTTTTGGCTAATTGTTTAAGACTGAGTTGCAAATGATTTGAAAAGATGTTTACTATTTGAGGAACATCTTATCAATTGTTAGTACTTGGATGGGTGTCCGAATCAGATGTCATTGGCTAGCTTACTGTAATGGTGGCAGTGCTACGTCCATCTCTTTACCTTGGTAAGTGCCTGTATGCACCGGAAGTGCATGGTTAAGTCCCTTGCTTGGTTGGAGGGTATAGGGTTTACTCTATTGGAAGCTCTACAGATGATGCCCAGCTCATTTCTATATGGTTTCATCAAAATTCGGTCAAGCATGTAGGAGGAGATATTGGGCTGACAAAAATTCATATTAAATATTCAAAAAAAAAAAAGTATTTATCTGTAAGATTCTTCTACATTACACTGGGACGATATGGAAAAAATGTGGACATTTTGTCCAAAAAGGGGACATTTTGGATAAAAATGGTGACATTTTCACCACTAGTTGGGAAGCTTTTACTATTATTTCTGAAAGTGATGACATTTTTAGCAAAACCTTGGATGTTTTGACTAGGAGACATTTTTGTTTTGGGAACTATTGGACTAAAACACATGATGTTGGACACTAAGGAGGCAATCTTAGATTCCAATATGCCATAGTCTGATTTCTGTATTAAAGGCAGTGCCTTTTGCATCTAACATTGTCAAGTTGATGGGTGGGTTGGAGACAGCTTGGTCTTGTTTGCTCTTAGGAAAACCTGTTAGGGCAAGTGTGAGGTTGGTGCACCCTAGAACCTGGTTTAAACCCCCAGTGGCAGATGTTTTGCTACTGTCCATTCCAAGATGGTAACCTCTTGAGTTCTCATATTTGTGTAGTGTTTGTGCCGTCCTTTTTTCTAATCAATCTATAAATAAATTTATGCTGTCTTTTCTTCTACTTTTTGGCTGTGCAGGGAGGCTGTGTTTTTTTGACTGTGGTTTTAATTGGTATGCTTTTTTCCCACTTTTTTGAACTGAGGACCAGATGAAGATAAATTGTAGAAACTTCAAAAGAAATGTTTTTTTTTTTTTTTTTTTTTTTTTTACAATTTTTCCTTAAGGTCAAGGTCATATAGGGGCCAATGTATAAAAGAATATATGTGACCAGATGCAGTGAATTTGTAGAACCTTCAAAAGAAATGTTGTTTTGTCGATAACAAACTGCACAAAGCTGTTTATTCAGGTAGTCTAATATGATAGAAAAATAGCTTGACCTTTCAGAGGAATCTTAAGGTGCTAGTGATAAGCAACTCACTTTATTGCCTGCCTAGTCTAATATGATAGGAAAATAGCTTGACCTTTCAGAGGAATCTTAAGGTGCTAGTCATAATGTTATTGCCTGTCTGTGACTTCTGACATTCCACATTTCACATAATTATGTCCTGTTTGAACCCAGGAAAAAGTTTTAAGTGGGGTTGATGTAGTTTGATATAAATGTAAAATAAATAAGTCCAAATTTGACAACATGTAAAAATTAATCTGTTATAATTTTATGTAGAATAGACAGACTTATGCCCCTAAAATTGTTGTCAAAGGCATATGTACTGAGTGTACTTGTGATATTGTAATCAGATTACTTCATTATTATAAAGTTCTACATAAAAAGTAAAGTATAAACTTCCTATCAGTAACTTAATTAGTGAGTTTTCTAAATATATAACTGTTGACATAATAAACCTATCAGCTTTATAAGTGAGGTCCAATTTATGACTGTTCGGCTTATGTTGTGTTGGTTGGAGAGTGTGTGTGGGAGGGGGGGGGGGGGGGGGGGGGGGTGGGTGAGATGGGGGGGGGGGGGTGAGATGGGTTAAACACTATCTGTTTGTTTTTTTTAATTGCAAAGACAAGAAATTTTTTTTTTTTTTACATGAACTCACATTCTGTAATGACAGATATTACCAACAATTAAGGTATAATGCCATTGCATGTAAATATCACTTAATTTGTAATATTGAGAGATATATTGATTCCCCAAAAAGCCTTATGTGATTATTTTACTGTTGGCAGTTCTTCAAAACTGCAAAAGAATGAATCATGTTTTATTCTTTAAACCTTTTTTTGACTTGCAAATTGGTAAGTTCTCTAAGGTGAAATAGTACATTTTGAAAATTACTGGTGACGAAAGAGAGTGTTACATAAGTTTACACTGCTCTGATATTCAACAGTTTGCATCTGTGCTGAATTCAGTTATTAACTTGACTATACAAAGTATACGGAGAGCTGTCCTACTCACCCTGGCATCCACATCCAGATTTCTGATTAAAGTTTTTGTGCAGTAAAATATTTTTTACTATTACTTCATTGTTTCTCAAGGGATTTACTTCCAACTTCAGATATATGTTCCTTATCGTCACCCACATCATATGTGGTAAAGTTCATAACTCTAGCTCTCATATTTTCCAGAATTATCTCCCCTTCAGACTTAAAATTTTCTTTAAAAGTTGTAATATTTTTTCTATTACTTCTTTATTTTTTGAGGGATTTACTTCAAACTTTAAATTTATGTTCCTTGTCATAACCCACACAATATGTTTTAAGGTTTATAACTCTAGCACCCATATTTTCAGAATTATCTCCCCTCAAATTTAGAATTTTCTTGAAAATTGTAATATTTTACTCTAAGTTCTTTATTTCTTGAGAGATTTTCAGTGATAAAATAATACATATTATATGATTTTTCATCTACCATGGAGAAGATTCTTGTCTAAATATCTATAGATTTTGAATTAAATTGATTTTTTAATAGTTATCCATTTCTTAACTATCCAGTGCTTAAATAGTCTAGCATGCTGTCTCCACTGACAGCTCTTGTTATATATGAAATTATTCTTGTTGTGAACGCAACTCCTCTTAAACCGGATGGCAGATTTTGCTTAAACTTCCAGGGATGAACAACCTTTATGTGTAGATGGTAGTAAAGGAAGGAATTTTCGCTGCGACCAAATTTAACAGAATTATGGCCCTTTGTTGATTTTTTCACTATATACTATGTAGAAATTTTGTGAACGCAACTCCTCTTAAACCGGATGGCAGATATTGCTTAAACTTCCAGGGATGAACAACCTTAATGTGTAGATGGTAGTAAAGGAAGGAATTTTTGCTGCGACCAAATTTAACAGAATTATGGCCCTTTGTTGATTTTTTTTCACTATATACCATATAGAAATTTTGTGAACGCAACTCCTCTTAAACCGGATGGCAGATTTTGCTTAAACTTCCAGGGATGAACAACCTTAATGTGTAGATGGAAGTAAAGGAAGGAATTTTTGCTGCGACCAAATTTAACAGAATTATGGCCCTTTGTTGATTTTTTCACTATATACCATTTAGAAATTTTGTGAACGCAACTCCTCTAAAACCGGATGGCAGATTTTGCTTAAACTTCCAGGGATGAACAGCTTTAATGTGTAGATGGTAGTTAAGGAAGGAATTTTTGCTGTGACCATATTTAACAGGATTATGGCCCTTTGTTGATTTTTTCACTATATACCATATAAATAATTGAACATATAAATTTTACATTTGTAATTCAATTTAATATGTACATAAGGTTACCTGTAGATCATTTTAGGTATATGTACAGAAAAAATCTTACATACAGGATATACATGCTCTTGTTTATGAGCACTTATGCATAGTGGGGGCATCCGTGTCCTATGGACACAGTTCTAGTTGGTGTATACTTGTTAAAGATTGTGTCTTGCGTTTTGATTCTGATATGTGCAATTTTCAGCATTTATAAATCATTGTGTTCTGCCTTTTAGTTTCTCATTCTTATTTTTTCAGGTTATATTTCAGCAGTCTTTTCAGTCCAGAAGCTTTTTCAGGTTTTTTTTTTTGGTTAAGAGTAGTCTATATTGAATAATTTTGAGTTTGTTTCTTTTTCAGTCATTCACAGTTTTTTTTTTAAGTTTGAACTGTTAATGAGATAATTTCTTAGTCTCGTTTCAGTTTTATCATCTTTCATTTCAAGTCTCAATGGACCTTTTTTACTGACCTTTTTATTATTTCATTTTGGAGTTATATACAGATTAGTGCCTAAGTGACTGTGTTTGACGCACTTAGGTCTTTGGTTGTTTCACCGATTTATAACTGAATTATAAGACTGTTATGCTAGTTGTGATCCATATTGGAGACATTTATTCATTCACAAGTTATGGGTTACTACTTATAACTCCGTTCAAAATTTTGGTTTCTTTGTGTCTTTTATAAAACATATTGATATTAACTGCCAAATACAGCCTTCTTCCTATGTTTGTTGTTGTTTTGTTATTAGAGGTTAGAGAATAATTGATTTTCTCTCTACTTTAGAGAGAGTAATTGAAATCATTGTCACCTGTCATATGATTCCATTTTTTATTTAGTTATGACTAGAAATGTTACTTTAAGTTGCACAAAAACTAGCTGTCAGATGTAAATGTTCGTCATTCTTATTAGCCAGACTACGACCTTTGACTTTTTTTACTAGTTTGTAAGCTGGAGTGTACAAAGGCCTTCACATCTGCTTTGACATTAGCTTTGATTGCTTCTTCAACATTTGGTAAACAATAGATAAAGACATGAAATTTTTGCCGCAGGGTTTGCAATCTTAGGTCTGACTTTCACACTTTTCTGTTTTTCCGGTATTTAGAAGTAAAACTGCATTTATATAACCTTAATTTTATGGAAAAATCATCCGGAATTCAGAATTCGGAAGTTCCGGATTTCAGAAGTATGATTTACATAGCAAACAGGAGAAATTTCGGGACCGAGAAAATCATTCAGTTTCTGAAGTTTCCGGTTTTTAGAAGGTCCAGTTTTCAGAAGTTCAGCTGTAATCATTTACAGTGATAACTTTAGTTCTGAGATACCTCTGCTCAGATTTTAAAATAATTTGGAAGAAATTTGCTTTTGGGTGATGCTCTCTATACCTTGTGAAATATATAGGGATGTGTCAAAAAAAATGTAACTGCAGAAGGGCGGCGCTTATTTTTGCTTTTTATAGGAAAAATTTTAAAATATTCTTTTCTGAAATTACTTGTGAGATTTAAAAAGTTATTTGGCACAGACATTCTTTGGGTGGCCCTTTACAAGAATTCTGAAATTTGAACAGAACTGTGAGAAAATATGACCAATATGGTCTGAGCTTATTTTCATATGCTATGACCACCATTATGCTCCCCCACACCCCACGGGTGACAGCTTGACACTAGCTAGCCTGTCCCCTACCTCCACTGCTTGTTTAATAGCCCCTTTTCAGGTGAGCAACCCAAGACCATTTGGTCCTCTTGTTGATTTTTTTTCTCTTGACAGTCCTCTTGTTTTGTCTTATGGCCAAACAAAACATCCTTACCCTCTCAATGATATTTCTATGTGTCTTTCAGATATGGGAAGCTGTTGATAGCAAACAAGGCTTTTTGACAAGGAATGGTTTATACAAAGCTTTGGCCTTAACTGCCTTGGCCCAACAAGGCAAAAATATCAATGATAAACTGCTGGAAACCTTCTCAGGACAAGGTAAATAAATAAAATAAGGATTTCTTAAAAAATATAGATATGCAGAATTGCTCTTCATAGAGTGACACAACTACTGTTGTGGTTTGAATACTGTTTGATCCCAGTCCATGAAAAATGCATAGAAATACCCTAGTTCAACTTTACAGATATGTAAAAATAAAAAGAGCTATTATGTTTTGCAGTGTGTTGTTTTTGGAAAAGTTAGTTTTTATAAGAATTAAAAGATGCACATCAAAGCAGGATATGTGTTGCCTTTTATTATAAAAAAAATATAACATATAACATTAATTATATGACTGTATTGTATGCCTTTTAATGATCAGTTGAAACCATCGCTAACTTAAAGTAGCAATAAGTTACGTGTAGCATGGTTAATTTCAGAATGTTAAAATTAATTTTTTCTTTTCAGAGTTGCCTAAACCTACACTTGGTGACTTGTCAAACTTACGGTCTGCCAGTGTGAAATTGAGGCGTGAGAAGTCACCAAATGTTCTTGGCTTCACTTATGCTGAACTTCTCGCACTGGATACCATTAAAGTTGAACTCCTGCCAGAGAAAAAAGGCCTTATCTTAAAACATGTAGAATATGAAGTTACTAGTCAGGTATTTTTTTTCCCTTCAAAGTACTATTACTATTTTTTAATCTAATGTTTAAAGATTTTAATAACAATCAAATTACGTGTAGTGAAATTCTTAACAGTGTAATAGTTGGATCATTAGGTTGGATTAAGTACAAAGCTTTTAAAACCAAATTCCAAAATTCATAAATGCATATTTTCTCCTATTGACATGAATGTGATAGTCATCTAGGATTAAAGAAGATGAATGTCAGTTCCCAGTTATGAATGTAACAGGTAACAAGCAGATTTAAAAGAAAAAAGAAAAAAGTGCTTCTGTAGAGTTTTGGTACCTATGTTTGCAGAAAGTATCGTACTGTGTTCAAAGGATAAATTTAGAATATTTCATGTTAACTGGTTAAATGAAGAGTTTTGCACACTAAAACTTTACAACTATTTCAATCACTGTAACTAACTTTACTCATATTGACTGTACTGTTCTTCACATGTTTTTAAATATCCCACTTCTTTATTGACTTGCATTGCATTTTATTAAATTAAGTTAATGTAAATAAGATGGAAATACAATATTTTCTGCTTACAGAGATATAAAGCTACAACATTACGAAGATACAATGATTTCCTAGCATTCCATGAGCTTCTCCTGATGAGGTTTCCTTACAGATCTATTCCCAGACTTCCACCCAAGAAAATGATGGGAGGTGAGTTATGTAAAAACTTCTGTCAGTGACCCTTAACCTTTCTCACCTTACTGAAGTCCTAAAATTCACTTGTCTGTCATTCAGTTGGACTGATCCATGTATTTTTAAAGGAGTATTTATCAAAAAACTGACTGACTTGCAGACAGTTGAAGCAGTGATCAGACTATTTGGATATGCTGTCTGCTCATGGCCTTGACTTGTAACAAAGGTAGAAACAGGATTTTACTCCTCCTGGTAGATTCTAGTTATAGAAATAAACACCTAAAACAGGATGTTACTCCTCCTGTTAGATTCTACTCATGTAGTTATAGAAATAAACACCTAAAACAGGATGTTACTCCTCCTGTTAGATTCTACTCATGTAGTTATAGAAATAAACACCTGAAACAGGATGTTACTCCTCCTGATATATTCTTGTTATAGAAATAAATACCTGAAACAGGACATAACTCCTCCTAATAGATTCTACACATACAGTCATAGAAATAAACGCCTGAAACAGGATGTTACTCCTCCTGATATATTCTTGTTATAAACATAAACGCCTGAAACAGGATGTTACTCCTCCTGATAGATTCTACACATGTAGTTATAGAAATAAATGCCTGAAACAGGATATTACTCCTCCTGATAGATTCTACACATGTAGTTATAGAAATAAACACCTGAAACAGGATGTTTCTCCTCCTGATATATTCTACACATGTAGTTATAGAAATAAATGCCTATATATTCTACACATGTAGTTATAGAAATAAATGCCTGAAACAGGTGTTACTCTTCCCGATAGATTCTTGTAATAAACATAAAAGCCTGAAACAGGATGTTACTGATCCTGATATATTCTTGTTATAAACATAAATGCCTGGAACAGGATGTTACTCCTCCTGATAGATTCTAGTTATAGAAAAAAACACCTAGAACAGGATGTTACTCCTCCTGATAGATTCTTGTTATAGAAATAAACACCTGAAACAGGATGTTACTCCTTCTGATAGATTCTGCACATGTAGTTATAGAAATAAACACCTGAAACAGGATCTTACTCCACCTGATATATTCTTGTTATAAACATAAATGCCTGAAACAGGATGTTACTCCTCCTGATAGATTCTTGTTATAAACATAAATGCCTGAAACAGCATGTTACCTGACCACTGCTCAGAATTCACAATTAGTTTGTTAACACACTAGAGGTTATATTTTTTACCTAATTGTCAAGAAACTTGATCAGAATGATTGTCTCAATAAGACCTTGGACAAATTCAGTAATGGGTCATGTCTAAATGAAAACTAGCTCACAAGGTCAAATCATAGGGAAACCTTTTTAATTCTCTAGAGGTCACATTTTTAGTTCAAATTATATGAAAACTTGTCAGATTGTTTGTCTATTTTAAGTTTGAATATAGGTCATCTTCGGTCTAAAACTAGGTCACAGAGTGAAAATAAAGAAAAACCTTATAACATTCTAGAGGCCACATTTTTTGTTCAAAAGACATGAAAACTTGTCAGAATGTTTATTATACCCCCTAAAAGAAGTTTGGGGGGGTATATAGGAGTCACCCGGTGGTTGGTCAGTCCGTCGGGCGGTCGGTAAGGTGGTCTGTTGCAATTTCCTTGTCCAGAGTATAACTTGAAAACTAATGATTTGAATTCAGTGCAACGTCATACAATGGCCAAGGACAATGAGTGGAAGTGCAGTGTTCAAGAATCAAAACTCCATCTTCACTATTTGCAGAGAAATTGCCCTTTGTTGGTTTTCCTTGTCTGGAGCCTAACTTGAAAACTACTGGTTGGAATTCAATGCAGCTTCATACAATGGTCAGTCACAATGAGAGGAAGTGCAGTGTTCAAGAATCATAACTCAATCTTCACTATTTGCAGAGTTATTGCCCTTTGTTGGTTTTCCTTGTCTGGAGCATAACTTGAAAACTACTGGTTGGAATTCAGTGCAACTTCATACAATGGTCAACCAAAGTGAAAGGAAATGCAATTTACAAGAAACACAACTATCTTTTATTGCCCACAACCATAACTCTATTTCAATTCTTTAACAGTATTCTTTAACTAATTACTTCCTCAGTTCTGAAGCAGTCTTGTGGGGGTATTAATCCCATTTAGTGATAGCTCTAGGCTTGAATATATCTAGGTCAAGTTCAAATATTGATCATCTTGGTTCAAAAACTAGGTCACAGGGTCAAAACATAGAAAAACCTTGTTAACACTCTAGAGGCCTCATTGTTTGTTCAAAATATGAGAACTTGTCAGAATGTTTGTTTTGATATCTAGATCGGGTTTGAACATGGGCCATCTTGGGTCAAAAGCTAGGTTGAAGGGTCAAAACATAAGAAAACCTTTTTAACACTCTGAAGGCTACATTTTCTTTCCAAATATGATGAAAATTTGTCAGAATGTTTGTCTTGATGATATCTAGGTCATGTTCAAATATCTGGGGTCAAAAACTAGATCAAGAGGTCAAAACACTAATTTACTTTTTTTAACACTGTAGACACCATTTTATAAGTCAAAATGGTATGACAACCAGTTAGAGTGTATGTTTTGTTGATATCTAGATTAGTTTTGAATATGTGTCATCTTTGGTCATCAACTAGGTCACAGGGTCATAACATAGAAAAACGTTGTTAACACTCTGGAGGCAACATTTTCTTACCAAATGTGTTGAAAATTTGTCAGAATGTTTGTCTTGATGATGTCTTGATGATGTCTATATCGAGTGAAACTTTTGTTTCTTCATACACTTTTTATGCCCCCGGCATCTAGCCATTGAACCGTACATCCGCATGTCGGTATGTCCATCCGGTTAACCTGTTTGGGCAAGTTAGATATTTCTTAATTTCTACAAATAGCAGTGGCATGAAAGTTTACATATTTACTTAACAGTGCACAGGTCATAACCCTGACAAGTTATATAACTGTGGCTACCTTTTTTCTTGTGTAATCGTCCCATTTTGTATTTAAAGAAATGGTAAATCTGTTAGGGCAAGTTGGAAATTTCTCAGTTTCTACAAATAGCAGTGGCATGAAAGTTTACACACTTACTTAAAAG
Organism: Cyclina sinensis; assembly: GCA_012932295.1. Lineage (NCBI taxonomy): Eukaryota > Metazoa > Mollusca > Bivalvia > Venerida > Veneridae > Cyclina > Cyclina sinensis. Next base: position 46,303,043 of record JAAONU010000001.1, on the reverse strand, counting down.
TGCACAGGTCATGATCCTGACAAGTTACATAACTGTGGCTACCTTATTTCTTGTGTAATCTGCCCATTTTGTACTTAATGAAATCAAATGGTTAACCTGTTTTGGCAAGTTGGATATTTCTCAATTTCTAAAAATAGCAATGGCATGAAAGTTTACACATTTACTTAACAGTACACAGGTAATGACCTTGACAAGTAACATAACTGTGGCTACCTTTTCATCCCCCTGGCATCTAGTGATTGAACCGTCCATCCCTATGTCTGCACATCCGTCCAGTTAACCTGTTTCGGCAAGTTGGACATTTCTCCATTTCTACAAATAGCAGTGGCATGAACATTTACACACTTTCTTAACAGTGCACAGGTCATGACCCTGACAAGTTACATAACTGTAGCTACCTTATTTCTTTGGTAATCTCCCCATGTTGTACTTGGAGAAATGGTTAACCTGTTCAGGCAAGTTGGATATTTCTCAATTTCTACAAATAGCAGTGGCATGAAAGTTTACATACTTAACAGTGCACAGGTCATGATCCTGACAAGTTATATAACTGTGGCTACTTTTTTTTCTTGGGAACTCTCACCTTTTGTACTTCGAGAAATGGTTAACCTGTTTCGGTGAGTTGTATCATGACAAACTATGCTACCGGGGGCATATGTGTTTTCTGAACATAGCATCTTGTTTCTTAGAGTTGAGATATTTTGTATGTTGCATTCGGTAATAGACTTTTACCGTGTTTTACTCAAGAGGTCGCTTCATTTTGCATAGAGCTGTGTAGAAAAAGTTTTCAAAATCTTCTTCTCATAAGCCCTGGAGTGAAACTCTTGTTTCTTCATTCACTTTTTTCTTTCGTCAGACACAGGACACTAGCTAGTCCCCCCAGCCTCCCGCCATTGTTTGATAGTCCCCTTTTCAGGTGATCCACCCAGGATGGCATTTCGTCCTCTTATTTTTTCATGGATAGCTGTCAAATGACAACATGATTATTTTGGGTGTTTACAATTTAGTGTCTTCTATTTCATTATGATATTATTGCTTCAGTAAACACATTTTATAGTGAGACCTTGAAAAGCAATTTCTTTTTTCTTATTTTCCCCCCAAAACAGTTGTCTCTTCACAGTGAAACTTCTAAAGTACATTATTATTTCCTCTTATCTTAATTAACACACACTACTTATATAACAGTATAGCTACACTACTTTTAGGTTATATAACATTGTTCTATAATTGTACAGAGATATATTTGGATAAGTACACAGCTGGAAAAGTCACCTACTAGTTTGTCCAATATGATCTTTTTAGTTGTTGAAGTCCAAATACATGTATATCTCATATTGTACAGGACAATGTTAAATTATCTTTTTATTCTATATCTTGTTTTATTAATATTTTCTTATCTAAAATAAAATTAATTTCATATTGATAGAAATAGTAACATGTGTAACAATTAAAAAAAAATGCAATTCTGAAATCTGACAGCTCTATGTACCTTAACATACAACAAAGAAAAATACGGAAGTTTTTTATGCCTTTGTGTATAAATACAGAAATAAATTGTATGGTCATAATAATTATTATAATTATAGTATAATTTAACCTCCAATTGGACATTTGAATTAGATATAGCATAATGCATCCTTGTTTATATAAGTTCCTTTTGACAGTCATGTAGTTGATTCAGCCTGTAAAGTGAATATAAACAGGTTGAAGGGGGGGTAGGGGGGGGGGTGAAAAAACATGCACAGGATATTGATGTTTTATCAGTAATAATTGATTATGCTCTAGGTTTTTTAACCTATGGTTGTATTTTTGATATGTGTTAAATCCAGTCTCAAGTAACTATGGATAATGCAATCCAGACACTTGCTCCCCAGTCTTTAAATGTATCATTGGACATTTGTTCCCACGTGAAATATCACCTTTGACGTTTGCACCCCAGTAGAAACATCACCTTGGACATTTGCCCCCCCCCCCCCCCCCCCCTCAGTAGAAACATTACAATGAAACAGTTTGAATAAGGTTATTCCTATATTGCTAAATGATCAATGTAAATGCTATTTAAATGTTTGATAGAACTATTTGTTTTGGTAGTAGTCGTTGATAGGTGATTCGCAGTAAGCTTGATGTCCTTAGGTACATTGGATCTACTGTATTACAATCAATCCAAAAAGTTGCAAATAAGTAAGGCATGAAAAACAACCTGACGTATGTGGTACTGAAATGCTCTGTGTGTGATATTTTCTCAGGAAACCTGAATTAAATGATCATCACTTCACAAGTTCTAGGGTCATTGTTCAGATGGACAGTTGGAACCAACTGTATATTTAGTTAACATGATAATAGATGAATTGTAAAATTGAAATGTCAACCCTGTCAGTCTTGCTCAGTTATTGTCTGTCTGTTGACTTTCTGCAACATCAGTGAAGACATTTTGGTGAATCTTAAAGGTACTGAAGTTAAATATGCACTGAATCCTTGCAGGCATATTTCTAGCCCTGGCGTTTATATTTTTGGTGCCTGACACTACTGCAGATGAAAGCCATTAAAATCCCATGAATTTGCCATGAATAATAAAATTTAAAGACAGTGTCCTAATATTCTTCCTTTGACTCGGACTTTTCTTTAAAAGTATTTTAATTCGTATGCCCATCGAGAGAGTGGCTGCTGGGTCGGTGGCATCCAGATACTTTGTCCTGACCTTATGTCTGTTGCTAACTGGCTAATGATTTCAAACTTGTTATGCAGCTTTCTTGCAGTGAGTAGAGGTGCAGTGCACAAGAATCATAACTTTATCTGGGGCCATTTTTGAATGATCTCCCCTCTTAAACATTTTTTTTGTCCAGAGCATAACTTTAAAACTGTACAGTAATTTGATGTGATACTTTAAGTAAAGATAGAAGCCGACAAGGAGAAGAGACATGCCAAGGAAGCATGACTCTGCGTTATCCCGTTTTTGAGTAATCTCACCTACTTTAATTTTATAATAAATATTTTGTCTGGAACGTAACTTGAAGACTATGAAAGGGACTTATTTGAAACTTAATATAATGATAGATGGTAAGAAGTAAAAATGCAGTGCACAAGAACCATTACTCTACCTGATCTTTCTTTTTAATTACCTACCCTCTCAAAAAATGTTTTGTCTAGAGAATAACTTTAAAACTGTGAAATGATTTGACATGGTACTTTATATATAGATAGATGGCGACAAGATGAAGTGCAGTGCCTAAGAAGCATAACTCTACCTTATCCCATTTTTTTTGTAATCTCCCCTTATTTAATTTTATAATGAAATTTTGTCTGGATCACAACTTAAAGGCATAGAAAGGGATTGACTTGAAACTTAAGTAAAGATAGATGGTAAGAAGTAGAAGTGCAGTGTGCAATAAACATACTCTACCTGGTCCCATTTTTTAATTGTCTCCCGAAAAATGATAAAATATTAGTGTGGACATAGATCTTGGTCAGAGGAAGTGCATTGCATAAGAACCATAACTCTTGTACTTTAGTGATTATGCCCTTATGATATATTAATCATATATATGAATTTTGCTTGGACTGTAACTCATTTAGTATAAAAACTACACACTTAAAAGTAATTGTGCTGGTAGATCTTTTTCATGGGGAGTTCACTTTGCAGACAGCGTAAGTCTGTATTGCTTTGTTTCCAACTTCACAAAATGATAATGTTGAGTTTTTACAGTGTGGTCATGTGGTTTGCAGTATAGTGATATTGAAAAAGTCTTTCACCATGGTTTCAGCAGAGAGTTTTAGGAATATTCCTGCTGAATTTATTTAATTCTGTAGCATATGGCATCATCAGTTTGGTTGATGGGCGTATATTGCACCTGTTCTGCTCTGCTCTTGTTTTTGCATAGTACTTGTCAGAACATGGAAATAAAAACTAAATTTTAGAATGGTCAATTGGGTTCAGCTTATATTGTATTGTGTCAGACTTTTTGTAACTTTTTCTGTAGAATTTCACTATTCCAGTCACATTATGTGTAGAAAGTCATCAGTTTATCTTGATTTCATATAAACTCCTTAGGTCAGTTGCCTTTTTTGTTTAGTACAAGAAACCTATAGTATTGTGATTTTTCCTTGACAGCAACTATTTGAAGTCAAAACTTTAGCACTTGTGTCCTTGTTAAAAATATTTTTATACAAAAGTCAGTGCTTTTGATTGTAGTTTTTAGGGTAAGATATTCATTTGCAAAAGATTATACTTAGACTTTCATTTATTTCTACATGCTTCCCAACTTTTTAAATGTTGTTTATTTGAATCATAACAAGATTTCTTATACACTGTATGGAAAAAGTAATGCAAGGGAAACTTTGATATTTTTGGCCATTTGTAAGGGTGCTGTTAAATTCGTTTTTATGTAGTTGTAAAAATAAATCTAGAATTATCTAATTTTTATAATTTCATTAAAGTATGGCATACAGTTTTGAGTTATTGATGCCCGAAGTTAGGTACCCACAGTATCAGTAAATGAAATTTTCAGTATCTGGTATATTCTCCCTTCACCTTTGTAGCAGCCCGAATTTGCCTGTACATAGTACTCATTAATGAATTGATCCTCCTCAATGTGATGTTGTCCCATTCTTGCAACAAGGCAACTCTTAATTGCTCAACCTTTATGTGGGAAGTGATAACTGGCAAGGTGTGTAGTTTAATCTAAACTCCAATTAAGTTTGCTGATGTTGCTTAATTTTGCAGTTATCCTAGAAAAATCAGTAAAATTAGTTAGGTTGTTAACAGTTTTTGTTCAGCATGATTTTCTCTATAGTTTATAATAAACCTGATCATTTGGACTAATCCAGCTGTTAGAACTTAATTACAGTAACAGCCTCTTTTTTAAAACCTCAGCTTTAAACTTTTGCATGTGCAGAAAAGTTTCATAACTTACTTAAAGGAATTTCTTTTTGTCTGTTTGATCTCTGTTGTAAAAATGTCAGTGTCTTTAATCTTAATTACATACAACTTAAAAGTATATCAGATATTAAGATAAAAATGCATAATTAATACTTGCAGGAATTTCCATGTTGAAAAACTGTAATCTGGAATCCTTCCCAATCCAAACTTTCTGTTTGGTCCTGAGTAGTCTACATTGGGAAATTTTTATTGTATTTGTGTGTGTGCTTAGTGTTTCAAAAACAACCTGTTTTTTTTTTCAATATTTCATATACATTTGTTTACCAGCAATTATTTTCAGATTTGCATGAGCTATGACCCTTTATTTTCTTAAACAGTACCTAATAAGTCTCTCCATCAGACTGAACTGAGTAACATTTTAGTATTGAGGACCATTCTTGATTTTGACAAGTTTCTGTGACCAGCTGGATTTTATGTATTTCAGCTAACAGAGAATTTATTGAACAGAGAAGAAAGGCATTGCGACGATACCTTAACCTGATTGCCAGACACCCACAGATGCATGATGATAAACTAGTGCAATTCTTCTTGTCATTTACTGGCTCTGTAAGTTATGTATTCAAATACTAGTAGCTGTTTTGTCATTCTCATTTCACGGAGCTTGGAACTTTAATTTTACTCAAGTTAACCTTCTTAGGAAGGAAATTAGTTCTCAGAGTTCTGCAAGCAACGTTTTTATCAAAACAACAGAAGAAGATTGATACTTAAAAGTCTTTTTTGTGTCGCCCTTTCGAAGAAAAAGCGATACATAGGGATCGCTTTGTCCGTCGGTCCGTCACGAAAACTTAACGTTGGCTATAACTTTGCCATTTCTAAACATTATCTTATCAAACTTTCAAATTGTATTGCTTAATGACAACAGGGTCGGGTTGATGCCAAAATTTTTAGGTCAAGGTCACATTTGACAGAGTTATGCCCCTTTGATACATGGATTTTGTCATGAAAACTTAACGTTGGGAATAACTTTGCCATTTCTTAACATTTCAACATCAAACTTTCAAATTATATTGCTTAAGACAACAGGGTCGTGATGATGCCAAAATGTTTAGGTCAAGGTCACAATTGACAGAGTTATGCCCCTTTTTGTACTTGGATTTTGTCATGAAAACTTAACATTGGCTATATATATGCCATTTCTTAATGTTTCTTCATCAAACTTTCCAGTTGTAATGCTTACAATTGTATCACTTAAGACAACACCATTTCTCAAGGGCAGATAACCCTTAGATTTATTTTTGCAATGATATGCCCCTTTTTCAAGTTAAAATTTCTTGGTTAACCTTTCTCTTTATGTCCATGTCTCAAAAAGTGTCAAGGATATTTCATACAAACTTGGAATACTTGATCACCAGCAAGACCCCTGCAAAGATTGTTGGTACCCATGTCCCTGGGGTCAGAGTTAGCCCCACCCCCAGGGGTCACTTGATTTTGCTTATACTTATATATAGGAAAAAAACTTCTTAAGCCTAGAAATAAAATATTAACTGACATGAGATGGGTAAGTACTCCCCCCCATCCCCTCCGTCCTCCGTCCCCCCCCCCCCCCCCCAATTTTTTAAACACCCCCCGGGCCTATTTTTTTTTTTTTTTTTTTTTTTTTTTTTTTTAATTCATAGGTACTTCACTTCCTATCACCCCCACCCACACACACACACACACACACCCCACTATCGGGGCCCAAAATTTTTTTTTCTTTTTTAAATACATAATTACTTGACCCAAATTTGGCTAATAATTAATTATCCAGCACTGAGAAAAGTGGAGCATGCTGTCTGTGGACAGGTATTGTTGTACTTTGACTAGCATGCTGTCTTTTCCAGCAGGCTCTTGTTTACCTTTTTAGTTATTCTAACAGAGTACCCAAGGGCGACACAAGTGTTCCACCGAACACCCAGCTAGTTTCTTCAAAGTCCTGATTTCATAAATATGCAGTCTGAATAAGATTATCTTTGAAAATACCTTTATCAAAAATAAAAGGAGAAACAGACAAAACAAATAAAAAATGTTCTTTTTTTCTTTTTAAAGATTAAATAGACATACCTTTAATCTGTTTCAAACTAAAAATTCACAGGAAAAGCTACAGATTATTTTTTAAGATCATTGTAAAATTGAAAGGCCAGCTATTTTGTTACTTGAAGCTGAACATATTTCATAAAAAGAACAACAGTTTATTTTCTTTTCAGCCAATTTAAAAAAAAAGAAGATATTGTTAGTAATTTTGCTTAGTTCAATCATTTCATTCAGGTCATTAAGGTTACATTGACACAGTTATGACACTTTAGACATATTTAGTAATGAAAATCACTGTTTATGATTTGCTCAGGATGTACAGCATAAGATCAGGGAGACATTCCGAGGTATACCAGATGAGTTTATGACCAGTAACTTAGCCAGCAGAGCAAAGGTATTAATTCATTTCATTTTTCATTCAGTGTCATTTAAGGTTTCATTTCATTTAAGCTAAAGCCCGGTTATAAAAATTTGACAGACTCTTTAAGTTTAATCCTGAAATGAGAATATATTGTCACCTGACTTTTATTTTGACTGTAAATTTTATGAACTATTTGTTTGACTAATTCTAGTACTTGAAAAGAATCTCTATTCTTTAGCTAGTTTAATATTTTTTTGTGCTTAAAATCTGTTGTTAATTTGTACCTATTATACTGATCAAGGAAATTTAATAGTGGTCCACATATGTCCATATGTCTGTCAGAGTTGATTTAACATCAGGTCTGTTTTCCCATATACGTGAAGAGGTTAGAGAAATAGGTTGCAAGTTATAGTGCAAAATATTGAAAGAATTCCATTCCAGATACCCTCCTGGTTCTGTTAGATGCCGAATCTATTGTGCAAATACGTGGGACTAGGCTTTAATGTTGCATCGAAAGAAAGGTGTTTTCTTGAGATCCTCATCTGAAATTTTCAGTTTTATTTACTAGCTCTTAAAGGATCTTAAAGATTTTTGTCAGTCAATTATTTTTCTTAAAATTATAACAAGTACTTAATGCATACCCTTGCTTCAATGAATTACCTAACCTGATTGAGAAAGGGTCAGATTCTCTTCATGTTTTGATTTTATTTTTTTTGGTAAGGAACAGATTATTTTTCAAGACAGGTATATTGAAAAATAAAAATGAAACAGCATTTGGGTGTAGAGCAGTTAGTCAGTGTAAATAATATGCTCTATTTAACCTGAAGTGAGAAGTGAGGAACAGTAAGCCAGGGATGAAAGAATTGAGTATAATTGTAAGAGCTGAACCCTTACCCTGCTATATTTCTTGAATGGACTTGTCCATCTGTCAGTTTGGACATACCCATTTATCATTATATGGGTAATATTTTTAAAATTTACTGACTGAAAAGAAAACAGTGCATACCATTATAAGGCTGCACAGGTGCATCTGTACTGGTTGCAAAGGCAAACAACAGTTTTTGAAACCAGGGTAAAGGTTAATGCATGCAGAAGGGCTATATAAAAATTTTGTCACTTGAAATATGTTTTGTCTTTTTAGGAGTTGGTTCCTATGGATACCCAAACACAGCTTAGCAATAGTAAAGAGCACATAAAAATGTTATACAACAGTTTATCAAAGTTAAAAGACATTACTGAGAGAATGGTGTTACGGGCTACAGGATATGCTAGTGATATGTTACAGTTTGGCAGGGAACTTAGGTATTGAAAATGTAACAGTGTGTTTGTACATTTTGTCTTTTTTTCCTGTTTATTCTTTGACTAATCAAGAAAATGGATATGTTTAGGATCTCTGTCATTGCATCTGTGTGTTTGTGTATACATCTGTGTGTTTGCATATACATCTGTGTGTTTGTGTATATGGCCATGTGTCTGTAGCACTTTTTTTTCATGAACATAGCTCAGAACTCTTTCGGGGACTTTATTGCATCTTGATATGATGACAGAGGACATTGGAAGGATGTTCATTGCACAAAACTTGCAACTTTGATATTGACACTTTTAGCATTGAATGTAACATTTTTTTGTTTATAGCCTAAACTGTTATAGAAATAGGACATTAATTTTGATTACTATGCACATTCAATATTTGCTAGTGTCAGTAAACTATACAATTTTAGGACATTTATCTTTTTAGAATATATTTCTTGTTGAAGTAAAAGTTCAGCCAGTGCCAGCCACCCATCATAGGAATTAATTCAGAATAATTATGTCTGGCAGAGGGATAGCCATATCTAACATGACTATTCATATTCTATTCTTGGCAAAAGATAATCCTATAGGACATTTGCTCAGTTGATAAAAGTGTAACTGTTACACCTAACCCCTTTATGCTGTATTTAAATAACTTTATGGATGGGTTACCAAGAAGCTTGGCATTTGATTGCCTGGTATTTATGGTGTCATTTTAGTCAGTGAAAGGACTTACGGAGCAGAAATAAATTCTTCAGGACATTGCCTCAAATGACATACACGTGTACATGTAACCTTAACATGTCATTATTTTCATGATCCATTGTTCCATTTTTTTCCAGTGCAATGAGTAATGATACTACACAGGTTTCTTCATGGGCAACTGGTTCAAATGAATCTTGGTCTCATCTTAAAAAGGGATTTAAACATTTGTCTGTTGAATATGCAGCATTAGGAGACAAAGCTTCTAAAGAGGTATGAGTATTAAATATTTCACTGAAACCAGTCCAGTTTTCTTGCTTTGTAATTGGCTACAAGGTTTCTTATATTCAAAACTGACCAATCAGCATCTAGATATAACTGATTGGTTTTAATTGTTTTTCTTTTCAATGATTTTTTAGCTTCTCTTTTCAAATTAAAAAAATGGTTGACCTTTCCCTAGATCAAAAATATTCACTATAAACTTTGAATACTTGATCACCATCAAAATTGAAATGCATTTCAAAGATGCAGATAACCCTATGATACATTTTGCATCATTATGCCCCTTTTTCGACTTAAAATTTTTGTTTAATTCTATAAAAAAAATGATGTAAAAGAAAATATAACATGTCTATAATATGCATCTTTCTTCATTAGGACATGAAGTACATTTTCAACTGGATGAAGAAACTACAAGAATGAGATTTTATTTTTTCAGGCTGCAGAAGAAGAAGAAACAGTTGTAGAAAAAATTTCTTTTCTCATAGATTTAATAATATCATATAAGGTAAGTAAGCATATACACTTGAATTATCAAAAAGTGTAAAGTTGTTGATGGTAAAAGGCTGCTGTTCTTGTATTGAAAGATTTTTCTACTGGCAAAAATGATATTTCAAACTTTTTTTTAGGGGGGCGGTAGAGGACGTAATAAAATAGTAATAGAGACAGACAATTGACTCATTTTTAATTTACAGAGTTTAAAGTTTAATATCTGGTCATGCATGACCTTTAGTGACCTCTATGTCTGTTATCAGTTATTCTATATTTGGAGATGCACTTTTTTTGGTCTTTAGCAAGCACTATTGAAATTGTTATAGAAGCATTAGATTTTTTTCGTCTTGTTGTTTCAAGATTATTCATGATACCAATAATGGGTTGTAGCTGGCAAATTTGTTTTCAATATCATCATTTCTCTGTGCCCTTGAGCTAGGCCCATTAAGGATGTCTTACGTGAAAGGTGACACTCCTGGTAATATCCAAATGGTTATGCCGTTAACAACAAAGGTTTAACGTCATGTCAGCACTTTTAATTTACATATATACACGAGTGTTCTGTTTCATCCTGTAAAATACAGATAATTTATAGATGACGTATTTTATGGAAGGGAATGGTATGGTACAAGTAAACAAATATTCTTTCTGTATACATTACTTAAAATTCTGATCATCAGATTATCATGTTTTTACAAATTTATATTTTGTTTTCTTGTTGGTAATGGTTAAAAAACCTGTAATATGTCAGTTGTCTAATAAAATTATGTCATATAAGTTATATATCATATAACTATAACAGCAATGTAAACAAATGTATAATTACAAAACTGAAAAAGTGCTATGATTTACTGTGTTTTTTCTTTTCATTCTCTTATTTGCCACAGAAAGTAAGTTTGTAAGGATTAGTTAAAAATGTGCCTGTTTATAAACAGTTTGTCATGTTTCTTTTTCATAAATTGACAGAAATATGCAACAATATATTATATAAGAATATACATGACCATCTGTGGAGGACTAGGAATTCTAATCACTCAGGAAAGCAGGGAAATTAGAAACCTCATTTAAACTTATTTCCTCCTATCCTCCTCTAACCCTCTTGATAGGAAATCATAGGCCTTTAAGCAAGGTTTAAACTTTCCAACTTTTTTAGGATGATGAGAAATCCCAGTCTATAATTGTAGGCCATGTATGATCCTTATGTACTTGCTTTCAATAGGCAAAGTTTGATGAAATGAATCCTTGTTTTGTTGTGCTTCTTCCACTCTAGTTGGCGTGGTGTCTGCCACCCCCTATGAAAATAGGTCAGCCAAGATGATTTTGTTTTATGTTAGTTTGGCTAATATATGCTTTGAAAAATATGAATAATTTATTGTCACTGACAACCAAAATTGAATTATAATGCTTATGCTGAAAAAAAAAAATTGTTCAAAGAGAAAGTGAAAAACAAAAGTAGCACACTTATTGACAGCAGGGTCTTTCAAATAGCTATTTGAAAGACCCTGTTGACAGTGAATCAATTAATTGGCGATAATTGCCTCTGGCCATTGGTCTCCAGTGGCAATTCTTTGTGTTTATGATAGGTGTCAAGGACCTCATGAGGGGTAGATTAGGGTTTGGGTATGAAATTTTGGCATTTTTATGAAAAGGTATACTAAAGTTTGATTTTATCTGGACTGATTTTTAAGGAGTTTTTAGAGATAAAAATGGGTCCAGGAAGCTGAAATTCAGTAAAACAAACTTTCAGTTTTCCAGCGCTGTGGGTTCAAGTGAGCTTATGTGATGGGTATTTTATCTGTCATTTCTCATCATGATCTGTTCTTTGGATAGAGGTAAATGAAACTTGGAAAGGATATTTCTTGGTTGAAACACTACCAAGATTTCTAAAAAATTATGTAGTGATATTTTAGCGGTTGCAACAAGAAGGAAAGACTTATGCATGTTGTTATCTGAAACCACTGTTCTGAGGCTTTGACAAAAATTGTTAAAATCATACCAATTGGAGCTTTTCTGGCCAAAAAAAGGACACATTTGTACAAAGATATATTTTTAGCTCACCTGAGCACAAAGTGCTCAGGGTGAGCTTTTCTGATCGGTCTTTGTCCGTCGTCCGTCATCCGTCCGTCCGTCCGTCATCAACTTTTCATTCAAACCACATCTCCTCTGAAACCAATGGGGCAAATTTAATGAAACTTGCCTGGGATGTTCCTTGCATGAAGCTCTACCAAGATTGTTCAAATGGTTCTGGTCCATTGCATTTCTGGTTCACTGGAGCTAAAAATAGATTTTATAAGTTGGATCTTTAAAAATCTTCTTCTCCGAAACCACAAGACCTGGAGCTTTGATATTTGGTATGAAGCATCATCTAGTGGACCTCTACCAAGTTTGTTCAAATTATGTCCCTGGGGACAAAACTGACCCCACCCCAGGGGTCAGTTGATTTTACATAGAGTTATATAAGGAAAACTTGAAAATCTTCTTGTCAGAAACCACAAGGCCTAGAGTTAAGATATTTGGTATGTAGCATTGTCTAGTGGACCTCTACCAAGTTTGTTCAAATCATGGCCTCTGGGTCAAAAATGGTCCCGCCCCGGGGGTCACTTGTTTTACATAGAGTTATATAGGAAAATCTTAAAAAAATCTTCTTGTCAGAAACCGTAAGTTATAGAGCTTAGATATTTGGTGTGTAGCATTGTCTAGTGGACCTCTACCAAGTTTGTTCAAATCCTGTCCTCTGGGTCAAAAATGGCCCCGCCCCAGGAGCCACTAGTTTCACATAGAGTTATATAAGAAAATCTAAAAAAAATCTTCTTGTCAGAAACCGTAAGTTATAGAGCTTAGATATTTGGTGTGTAGCATTGTCTAGTGGACCTCTAGCAAGTTTGTTCAAATCCTGGCCTCTGGGTCAAAAATGACCCTGCCCCAGGGGCCACTAGTTTTACATAGAGTTATATAGGAAAATCTTAAAAAATCTTCTTGTCAGAAACCATAAGTTATAGAGCTTAGATATTTGGTGTGTAGCATTGTCTAGTGAACCTCTACCAAGTTTGTTCAAATCCTGACCTCTGGGTCAAAAATGGCCCGGCCCCAGGGGCCACTAGTTTTACATAGAGTTATATAGGAAAATCTTAAAAAATCTTCTTGTCAGAAACCGTAAGTTATAGAGCTTAGATATTTGGTGTGAAGCATTGTCTAGTGGACCTCTACCAAGTTTGTTCAAATCATGGCCTCTGGGTCAAAAATGACCCCACCCCAGGGGCCACTAGTTTTACATAGAGTTATATAGGAAAATCTTAAAAAATCTTCTTGTCAGAAACCATAAGTTATAGAGCTTAGATATTTGGTGTGAAGCATTGTCTAGTGGACCTCTACCAAATTTGTTCAAATCCTGGCCTCTGGGTCAGAAATGGCCCCGCCCAGGGGGTCACTTGTTTTACATAGAGTTATATAGGAAAAACTAAAAAATCTTCTTGTCAGAAACAAGAAGGCCTACAGTTAAGATATTTGGTATGTAGCATTGTCTAGTGGACCTCTACCAAGTTTGTTCAAATCCTGGCCTCTGGGTCGAAAATGGCCCCGCCCCGGGGGTCACTTGTTTTACATAGAGTTATATAGGAAAATCTTAAAAAAATCTTCTTATCAGAAACCGTAAGTTATAGAGCTTAGATATTTGGTGTGTAGCATTGTCTAGTGAACCTCTACCAAGTTTGTAAAAATCCTGGCCTCTGAGTAAAAAATGGCCCCGCCCCAGGGGCCACTAGTTTTACATAGAGTTATATAAGAAAATCTAAAAAAATCTTCTTGTCAGAAACCGTAAATTATAGAGCTTAGATATTTGGTGTGTAGCATTGTCTAGTGGACCTCTACCAAGTTTGTTAGAAAAATGTCCCTAGGGTCACTATTGGCCCGCCCGAGGGGTCACAAGTTTTAAATAACAATATAGAAGAAAATCTTTAAAAATCTTCTTGTCTGAAACCACAAGACCTAGAATTTTAAAATTTTGCATGAAGCAAGCTTTATCAAGCTTTTTCAAATTATTGGATTAGGTTAAAGGTCACGGAGGCTAAAAGTAGATTTATCTACTGTACCTCATAGAGCCTTCATTTATAGACCAATATCTTTGATATTCAGTATAGAGGTTCCTTGCATGGACCTCTACCCATGGGTAGGGTTTGAGGTCACTGGGTCAAGGTCAAGGTCACCATAGCTTATAATAGATATTTCTACATTCTGTCATAGAGCCTTTATTTATTGACTGATATTTTACATATTTGGTTTGTAGGCACTTACATATTTTCAATTAAAAAATGAAATACTGCTTAACAGCAAACCTAAGTACTCAGGTGAGTGATCCAGGGCCATCATGGCCCTCTTGTTTTCTAAAACCTTTCTGTCTGAATGAACAAGGCTTTAAGCTTTCATAGCTGACATGTAGCATTGCCTGCTTGACCTTAAAATATTGCTAAAATTTCTGGCTAGGGATCACATGTTTTATAAACTAAATGGTCCAGAACTTTTATATAAATTTCTATAGTATAATAGAACTGTCTAGAAGACCATTACAAATGTTATGTCCCTGGCATCATTGTAGGCCCCACCCACTCAATGAAAGACAGCTGTGATCAGAGCTTAATCTTTTTTCAGGACCTCTGTGATAGACATGAAAAAGGGGTTCTTCAGGACCATCAGAGGGCTGTGCAAAAAATGGGGCAGTATAAGAAAAAAAGGATGTCAGCAACTGTTCAAAGCTCAGAGGTGAAATATCTTGTACAGACATTTTTTTCTGAAAATTAAACAAAAGTTCCTATTCTTTTTTGTGAAGTAAATCTATAAAGCTTTAAAGACATTGTGCAATTTTGAAGATGCTGATGAAAAAAATGCACAAAATTGTCTGATATAATGCATTGGATTCCCTTCAGCTGACTTGATATATCAGAAATGTATAAAAACTTTTATGCATAGGTTCGGATTAGTGGTAACTTGTTGGTCTGGTAGTCCACGAGTTGCAAGTTTGATCCCATTTCAGCTGCTGTCTCTCAAACTGAGATGAGACATTAAATCAAGGTCCCATATATGTCAATGCTGTACAATGAGCATGTAAAAGAATCAGGAGTGTCTCTAATGGGATGCTTTCTGTATGTTGCACTTACCCCACAACCTTAAATAATTAAATTCTTTAAGTGGGAATCCGATAATGAAAGGCATCAGAATAGACTCAAGTAGATAAACAGCTTTTACGTCTAATCATGTTGTCACAGGTTGGTCAGGTGGAGCAGTTAGAACAGAAAATCCTGGAGCAGGAAAGTCAAATTGCCAACATGGAAAATCGTAACTATTACAGCTTACACTGTCTGCAGATGGAGACACAATTAATACATGCAAATCTAGATATTCTATATGACATCTTAGCTGCAATGGCTGACGTACAGTGTACTTCACATGGGGAGGTGAGATTTTGTTAATGGATATTTTTCTTATTATCTTAGCTTTACTTGGGAGTTTGTCATATTTCACACTAAATACTCACATATAAACAAATACCTGATTGGTTTAACATGATTATTAGAAGTTCATACCACTTTAGTGAGAAATTACTGATAAGGTTGAAAAAGTCTTAGGAAAAAATTATTTTTTCTTTTCTTTGAATGCAGTCTTTGGCAGTTGATTACAATTATAAATTGTAACACCAGTTAAGATAAACTGCTGTGAACAGTTTCAGAATGTTTTTTTAGAGAAACAACTCTCTGTGCTGGCATTGTCATGTGCTCATCATGAGCTTTTGTAGTTGCCCTGTGTCCATTGTGACATTTTTACTTTAAACAACATCTCCTCCTAATCCACAAAGTTTATGAAACTAGGTAGGGATGTTTCTCGTATAAAGCTCTACTAAAGTTTTTCAAAGAAGTTCATTCAGTACAGATATCTGGTTGCCAACAAGGTTGAAAAACTTTATAAATCTTTTTTTCCAAAACCACTGGGCACAGAGCTCTCAATTTTGGTGTGTAGCATTGTTTACAAGACCTGTACAAAGTTTGTTCAAAATTCTATTTCTGCGTGCGTTGTCCATCAATAGTCAACATTTTCTTCAAACAACATGTCTTGAAGGATTTTGACAGACTTAACTGGAATAGTCCTTTTGTAGTTTCAAAGTTTATGATCCAATGTATATTTAGGTTAAAAGAGCAAAATTAGATTTTGAAACTGAAAACTTTAAAAAATCTTCTTGTCTAAAACCACAGGGGCCAGAGCTCTGAAACTTGTTGTGTAGCATCATCAAGTGGCCCTTCCTAAGTTTGTTCAAATTATGTCCATTGAGTTACTTGATTTTGCATGGATATATGTAGGAAAAACTTTTTAAAAAATCTTCCTCTCTAAAGTCACATGGACTGTAGTGTAGCAATTTAGTGTATAGCATTGTTAGAGGACCTATAATAAGATTGTTGACCTTTGGGTGCAAACTGGCTGCACCCTCAGGTCACATGATTTTAAATTAATTTACAACATACATAGAAAAACTTCTTTTGATCTCTTCTCAAAAACCATAAGGCCTAAAGCATAGTTATATAGTTTGGTCCTCAAAAAAAAGAAGTTGCTCAAGTCTGGCCCTAGCGTCAGTATTGATCTGGCCCAAGGTATCACGTTTTATATAGAACTATATAGGAAAACTAAAATATGATAATTAATCATGGGAGAAACCTACATGCCCACATTTTTTACCTTGACCTTTGTGACCTTAACCTTGGCTTTTTCACTTATTTCCTTGTTTTTGCTGCAACAGTATAGGAATTTTAAATAATTTTAACTTTGACCTTAGCTGAGCTTAACCATGACCATTTTTTGTTTTATTTTTGATCTGCATCAGTGAATCATCATGTACAGTTAAGCTTGTTGATTTCGACTGTAAAGTTGGTGGAAGTGTACTTTGACCTCATTTTTCGAGTGTAAGCATTAAAATTTGAACCTTTTGTAAAATTCTGATTGCTCCTTTCATATTTTACTTGACAAACCAGGACCTTGACCTGTTAACCTACTTTAGCCTTGATGTTTAGTGCAATGGTACCCAGGTGATTGAGGGCCATCTTGGCTTTCTCGTTCATTGGTAATATTTTTTAATTATTTTACGTCGAGTCAAATGCATGAAAACAATAACTGTTGTGTTAATGAAATACTTTAACCTGACGTTTGTCTATATGGTACTATCTTACTGTTTCAGTTATGCAAAGTGTGGGAGGCTATAAGACCTATTGTGGAAAATATTCGTAGAGAAAGTAGCTCAGCTGGCAGCAGAAATTCTTCATCGTCACCCATTAATAACAACAAAATAGTGATTTAATCATAACAGTTTATCTTACTTGGTATAGTTAATAAAGTGACATTCCAATCTAACACAGTAAAGATTGTGTAGATTGATGTTGACTCATTTGTACTTTCTTAGCAAAAGAAGTAAGTAAAACAAACAAACAAACATGATAATAATGAATGCTTGTTATTGTTACTGCTTGTTATCACTTCATTTATGGGGTCTAGTTGTCTTATTTCAATATTAATCACTTTTTTTAGACCTAATTCTGTAAGAATGGGCTGTGTATATCTCCGTTTGTTGTAAATCAAGAAAAGTTCCATAAAGGGCTCAATTAGCCAGTTTCTTTAACAATATCAAAGATGCCATTTTCTATTTTTCACATGTGTTCAAGTCTTTATGATTCAGATTTATGATATTTTTTATTAGAGTGCTATATATGAACTGAATTTTGTGTCATAAAAGGCATGCACTCTTCCATGTTGCTAGGTAAAACACTTTGATTTGGTAAACAGACATTCCTCATTCATTTTGGTGAAATATTCTAAAAGAACATTTTGTCAGTATAAATTATGTACATTTTTGTTACTGTTATTTCTTAAGTACATTCCATTGTTATATTTCGTGAAATGTATGTGCAGTTTTGTAGTCAAGAAATCATATTTATTTACAATGTATGTGCTAGCTCAAGTAGGTGGTCAGAATTAACATAGAGCTGTTGTGACAGCTTTTGGTCTTTCATCATTTACCTTTGGGGTAAGATATCTCTGAAGCTTGATGAAGTATGGTTTTAATTATACCCCTTGTAAGGTCTTAACAAAAATGTTAACACAGGATTTAGATGTATGAAATAAAGCTTAGCCATAGGATTCATTTTGACAGAAATAGTCTGCTCTAAAGGAAACATTTTATTTTAGTAGGTAAAAAATATATCGAGATTATTTATATCGTACTAAAATATAAAACCACTGACATAGACTTATTACAAAATGAATATTCAAGTTATGCTCCTTTGCTCTCTTAGTCCAAAACACAGATGCTTGTTACTGTAAAATGAGATTCTTTTGATACTCTATCAGGTGGTTTTCATGTTGTTGATGGTTTTGAAGTAAAATACTATCGGGGGGAAAATATACCAGCCATAAACTGCACGAGACAAAAGTCTTTATTATAAATAGACTCATCTGTTATTGTAAGTATATGAACTGTTCTTTCAATTTTCTTTGAATGTAGTACAACAAACATTAAATTTTTGAAGACATGGCAAATTTCTGAAAGATTTATGTCATTCTTTTAAAAAACTCTTTTATTTAATGTGATTTCATAATAGAAAACATAAACTTCAAATTTTTCAAAATTGTGCTTAAGTCTCAGTCTATAACTTCCTGTATCTTAAGGCTTGGTCAGAATTTTACAGATTTTAACAAGTGCGAAACAAATGTTTATTACATAAGCTGGTTGGTAGTAGTTTGCTTTGTTAACCGTTCACTGTCAGGTGTTATATGGGGAATATGAGGATAAAGAGCAAATACTTGACACATGTCACTTAGTACCTTTCTATCATACTATACGCTGTTGTACTTTAATATGTAAAGTAGATTATTTTATGAGGATAAAAAAAGAAATCAGTACAATTTTACACTAATATAACGGATTGAAATTTTTACAAGTAAACAGTATAAAATTATATTATATAAATATTACGTCTGACAGGGTGACAGTAAAATTGTCAACTTGAGGAAATACTGTCAACCGAGGCTTTACAACGAAAATGTAAAAATAGATATTGCGCATGTGCAAATGGTACAGTATAATTTTCAAACATTCCATATTTATGGTAGCGGGTGACAGTATTTTTCCGACAGTAATTTTTTTCTGACAGTACTTATATGTCACGGTGGCCTATGGAAGATTAACATTCTAAATGAAATTGAGGTATAATAATATTCCATATTCCCGCTTATTGAATAAAAACAATTTTTATCTGCTTGTATGGGTCATTTTCTACTGTACCTAGAAAATTTGCATTTTTAGGAAAAGTATTATTATATTTGTAAAAAAACAAAACAACCACATCCTTGAAATCTTATTCGACGGTTTACGGTAGTCTTGTCATAAAGGATCATTGTCATTGTCTAAGACATTGCAGTTGTTGCACAAAGGTAAGAAAAGTCCTTCATCTAAGTTGGGGATACCCAGGAGAAATCATTTTACACCTTTCTTTTTTCTTTTTTAAAGTTTGATGAAACTCATTTATTTTTTATTTTGTGATTTTTTAATGCACTTGAATAAAGAACATGTCACAATGGTAAGCACAATTGACTATGGTTTTACGGCCTGGGAAGGATACTAAAATAAAAAATGTAACAACCTGGGAAGGATACTAAAATAAAAAATGTAACAACAGATAGAGGTTGACAAAAGGTGGTGGTCTCAATGTTTGTGTAGTGTTAAGGAATGTATATATTAAGAACAGCCATTTGGAATCTGTAACAAAATTTATAAATGTATTGCCTGGGAAAAATATTAAAACCATTAGAAACATAACAAAATTTGTGTATGATACCTATGAAAATTAGGAAGGAAAAACTGACATTGCTGCTTCCTAGGAACTTAAAAAAATTAGTTGTATGTCTCTTTCATCTTTGTTGCTTTTATTTCATGAAAATCATTTTAAAAATGTATTTTATGCATAAATTCAAAACTTCTTGACTACCTTTGTTAAAATGCCAATAAACTGAAACTGGTAAGAGTTTTGATGATTTTTTTTATTCTTTCAACAGTATGTAACCTGTTGTATATGTTTCGTTTGTTGTATACCATGTGCTTTTTGGTTAAGAATGTTGACCTAAAAATAGTTTCAACATTTTTTCATGAACTTAACCTAGAATTTGATGAGGTTTTATTAAGTCTTGAAATCACGCATACATGTTCCTCTTGTTTGTTTTGATTGAAGATTACTTTGATGTTTAAGCTGATTAAGGTTCAGAGACACATTATATATTAAGTTTGTTGTTATAGATGCTCTCTAATGATAAGTTAGATCTACTAAAATTCCTGTTATATTGTGTTATATTTTATTTTTCAATTACTGTGGAAATTTTTGTAAAACATCATTAAATATTGGTAAAAGGTATTTTACAGCTGTATATTTACAGTAAACTCTGTTTTGGAGGAAGTTAAAGGTTCACTAGCTATCATAATCATATATTTCTACCTTTTCTTAACATCAGAGCAGTTCAGCAGATGACTTACTATTAAAATATTTCTACAATAAGTTTTATACAAGTGGTAAAAAACAACAAATTTTTACACAATTCTGCAGTGTTGTCATTAATATTTCATGAATTACAGCATATTTTTGAATCAATAGTTTATGTTTTTGGTAAAATCATGTGATTAGTGTCCAAGCTATTGTTTAATAACCGATTAGTCTTTATCCTGTACTAGTTTTGTCTTGTTACATTTGCACTTAGTATGTAGTTTAGAAGAATTAACAGCATATTCTGTTGATAATAAAGGTCACTGCTTCGCATGGTTGTAGATGTGTAAATAATGATTTTTAATGAAAATAGTCCTGCAAACATGTAAGACATATTTATAACATGCTGGTGTGCAAGATCAAAAATGTGTGAAATTATAAAACTGGAATCTAATGCATTACAACAAAATCAAAATTCATGTTTTTTTTATTATCAGAAATGTTGAAATAATTAAGACCTAGCATAACCATAAAATGCACTTTATTTGCATCAGTTGAGAAGTTAGTAAAAAAGCCTATATTTATGCTTGAGTGGCCTTACATCTGATATTTTGCTACATTGTTCATATGCATCTATTTCTTTTTAGAGTAATATTTTTTGAAAAATGATTTTTTGTAAGCAATTTTGTTAAAGATATTAAAGTATTAGTGTGTATAATCATCTGGTGCTTATTCTAGTTTTCATCATCTGACAAAACATCTGAAGCAGTCATAGCTAACCCTACCTCTTTTCTTTGTTCCTTTGGCCTAAAGTGTGAAATATTTTCTTGAATGTTTTACACTGGTATGGGTTTGGCTTGTCATGATTATCACAAACTGAAGTTAATCAGTTATGATTTTTCAGTTGAATTTTGGTAGATAGTCTTAGATACTTAGATATCTACTTTTACTAAGATACATGCATATATATTTGTTAATCATCATAAATAAAAAAAGTATAAGACTCATTTTTTAATATAGCATCATACAAAAGCAGAAATGTTACTTGAACATCATAGCAGTGCATATAAAACAAAAGAAATTCTACACATATAGATAGTATACAATGATTGTGTTGTAAGCTTGTTGCATCTGTATATAAATATGAGTATGTAATGTTACCTTGTTCTGAAAAGTTGTTATAATCCTGAAATATTTTTTGTTTTGTTATATAACTTCAAAGTATTTCCCTGTATTAATCTTGCCAAAGTTTCAGTTGTTTTATCCTGTTTTTATATCACATGATGTGTGTTCTTAATCACATCCTGGCATATCAGCTTTCCTTTAAAAAAAAAAAAAATTAATTGCCTTTTTAAAAAAAAAATCCAACTAAAACCTGTGCCAAATAAGTGAACTTTTAGTCTTGGAAACAGGTTAAAGATACAGAAGTTTATGAAGCAGTAGTTTGAGAAGAACCCTTTCTTCTTAAAAAAATCAGTGACAACTGCAGACTTAATGGAAGTTGTGTTGTCATGCAACACTGATATATACATTATCTGGATGTTGAATTCCTTTTCTATTTTCTTTTTTTTCAATACACCTTATTTTCACAATTAACCAGTGGCAGATTTTTCCATTGAGATGCAAGTTGAAATACTAGATCAAGTGTAGATCTGTCAGAAGTATTTTTGTATTATGCTAAATACAAAAGCATGTGCAGGTGAAGTGCTAAACATCCCAGCAATACTATACAACAAAGGTTCAAACATGAATCTGACTTTATTTGTAACTGCAACAACAGGTACTGTTTTCTGATGTTACACTTGAAGGTCTCCCAGCAATTTCTGTGTATCTTGAACAAAGTCAAGGTACATTTAGATTTCTTTACCCACCTTCATATATTCATATAAAAAGCTTTATTTCTTTCATAAAAATATACACGATTACAGTATATCTGTTTGGCACATAATTTTTATATCATAATTCATATACCCTCCAATGCTCTCAGCCTTTTCACTTCTTTTTCCACCATTTCTACATTGGTATCCATCTCTAGATGTGTGTATTAGCAGATATGTGATTGTTATAAACACATTTTTAGCTCATCTGAGCACGATCTGCTCCTGGGGTGAGCTGTTAGGATAGGTGATTGTCAACATCTTGCTTCAAACGACATCTCTTCCTAAACCACTTGGCTAATTTAAACCAAGCATCACAGGAATGTTCCTCAGTTGGTCCTTCTTCAATTTAAAAAATGGTTCCCTTCAGAACTCTGGTTGCCATGGCATGGAAAAACTTTAGAAATCTTCTCATCAGAAACCACCAGCCTCATTTCTAATAATATCACAAAAATTTCCATCGGTTGCCCCATATAAACTTTCTTCAAACCATTTTTGTCACTTAAAAAACATGGCTACAGTGTGCAGGGCCTATTTTCACTATATGACTATACAGAAAACTTTGAAAAATCTTCTCCTCAAAAAGTACCTGCCGTATTTCAAGATAATGTCTCAAAAATGTTTCTAAGATGGCTCTTCATTAAATTCCTTCAAGCTATTTTTGTCCCTTAAAAAACATGGCCTACAGAGGGCAGGGCCTGTTTTCACTATTTGACTATATCAACAATTTTTAAAAATCTTCTTCTCAGAAACCTCCAGCCAAAATCAAATTCTTTCCATATTGATTTGAGGAAAATTTCGTTGTCAGGGCCCGACAATTTTTCAGTATATGTTAATATAGAAAATTTTGAAAATCCTCTCCTGAGAAACTGCTTCCACAATTTCAAAATGATTTCCCACAAATGCTACATAGTTGACCATTTTCCAGTTTCCTTTGAGGAATGGATGGTTTGTAAAATAATTTGACTGACAACTTTCAGGGCAATTTTCCAATATGCAAATATTTAGAAAAAATGAAAAATCTTCTGAGAAACTCTTGTCCCAATTTCAAAATAATTTCACAGAAGAAGTCATGTTGGTTCGTTAAAAAAATAGAAGTAGTTAGGCGAGTTTTCACTGTATGACTCTATGGAAAACTTTGAAAATATTCTAAGAAACCTCTGGTCAAGTTTCAGTTACTTTGAAGAAAGTTTCCTTCAGTGGACCTTCAGTTGTTTGGGTACGGTTTGTTAAAAGAAATTTTAAACTCATGGATAATTTTGAAAACATATTTCAACCTTATATAATGATCCATCCATCCTATTTTTGGAAGTTACAGCATGGAAAAACTGAACAATATCTACAATGGTTCTCAGGTGAGCGATAAAGAGCCATCATGGCTTTCTTGTTTATGTTTTATAACATACATTCATGTCTTCTGGTATTAGATTGTGATGTCACTTATGTACTGAGGCTCAATTAAGTGTAAATATTTTGTGCTTTTTTCTGCATATTAACATCACATTTGTAAGTAATTTTGTTCACAGCTTGCTAATATTTCCGGAAACTTGCTCTTTTTTATGATTTGTTGATAAAGGCAAGTGACTCAGGTAAAATGATCTTTAACTTCAGTATGAAAACCTGAAAGTAATAGTGCTAAAAATGGTTATGTGTATCATTGTATAGCCACAAATGATTGTTATAGTAATTGTTTAGCTACTTGCAATGTTTCACTACTTTTGGTCTGCAATATGATTTGGTCAGAAATTTCATATTTCATGTGCAATATATAGACTTGTTTTTATTATTGTTAATCAGAAAACTTTAAACAGCTGTTAGTTAGATGTAATGCTAATTCAGCTAAACCTATTTTTAAAAACAGCTGATTAGTTATTATGGGAAAGTGCTTTCATGAAAAAGGCATACCCTAAAATTGTGTTCCATTTCCTTCAAAATCATATAGATAGGAATATTATACAGTGAGACAATACCCTTTGTGAAGTTACCATGTTGTTGTACAATTCTTGGATTGACAGTCATCATTGCCCTGTCAGTAACAACAAGTGAATGCTTAAGTCTAGGTTTAGGAAACTTCGAAGGATAATTTGGCATGACCAGTAGATGACCCTTATTGACTTTGATATCATTAGGTCAGAGTTCATGGACACAGTGGCCACCTGTGTAAAATCCTTGTCCGATCAATGTCTGGGAAATGCTTAGCCCTAGGCCATTAAACTTCATGGGTTTGACCATTAGATGACCACTACTGAATTCGAGATTACAAAGTCAAGGGTCAACTTAAGAGTGACAATCTGTTTAAAATCCATAACAGAGGTACTCTCTGGCCAAGGTACACAAAGCTTGGTAGGGACATTGGACATGCTCACAGATGATCCCTTGATTTTCAAGTCAGTAGTCCAAAGGTTAAGGTCACAGTGATGACCTGTGTATAATCTTTGATTGTGTAAACCTGAAGGGGCATGTTATTTTATGCCCCTGGTCATCCGTCTGTTAGCAATTTCATATCCACTATGTATCTTTTGAAAGGATTGAAGGAAATCGAAATTTTTTGGCAGAAAAGTTCACACTAATAAATTTATGTGCAGAGTGCAGGTTATAGCTGGCTTGAATCAGGGTCAAGGTCTCACTTAGAGGCCACATTTCATACTAAGATAATGTGTAAATATTTCATGTCTGTTCTGTTTATCTTGAACTTATTGAAGGAAATTGAAACTTTTGACTGAAATAATGACATGATATGCAGAGTGCAGGTTTCGGCTGGCTCAGGCCAAGGTCAAGGTATCACTTACAGGAGACATGTCCTGCTCTGTGTGTTTGGAACTGCTTGAAGGTAATTAAAACTATTTGACATTTTTGTCCACTCTGTATCATTCCAACAGCTTAAACAAAATTGAAACTATTTGGCAGAATGTATTACCAAACTGAGTTGATTTGCACAGCATAGGTTTTGGCCAACTTGGGTCATGGTCAAGGACAAACTTAAGAGGCCAAATGTCATAATGAAATAATATGTGAATATTTCTGTCTGCTCTATATCTCTTGAAACTGTATCTCTTGAACTATGATTAAATTACTCCTCAATAATCAATAAATATATTGAATTTATTTGCAGACTTTGATAAAATATTGTTCCAGCATTACCAAATCTTTGCTATAATGTTGCAGTTGGTAAAGTGTTTTTCTGTTGTGTAAAAAGTTCATTCACTGTCAGTAGCTTACTTCAGGCCTTTTGGGTCAATAGGTCATTTTTTACTACAGTTATAGCCCTTTGTTTCTTATACCACATGCTTTTGAAACCACACCTAAGTGGGGGCATCCTTGTCCTATGGACACATTTATAGTATTTAGCTATATCTGTTATATATTTAATTGATTTTCTAAAGTTTGTTATTTGTTATGAAATGAGATGAATTTACTTCAGATCAGCTTTTTATGTTGCCTTTGTCATTATGAGGGTATCCTCATCTGTTTAAAATCAACACATTTGTTTATTTTAGCAAGTTGAGAACTTAGATTTAGATTTGGAAATTGATTTTAATCTGTTATTAAATTTCAGTTTTTTTTAATCCTGTTTGAACTTTTTCATCAAAATGACACAGAATCTTATAAAATATTGTTCCAGCATTCCAGATATTGTATAATGTCTGTGCTGTTATTGCATTAAGTGTATTTTTTTCTGTTAATGTCTAGTTTTATAGTCCGTTAAGAGTGTGTGTGAACTGGAGTGGAACTAACCAATCCTTGAAAGTTATTTATTTCAGCAGTTTACCAGTTTTATACTAATTGCAATAAATGTCTTGTTAACAGCTCTTTGATGTAAAAATAGTTTAAATTTGTGAATTCTGTCAGACATTAAATTACTTTTTGTGTTAAACATGTGAAGACAAACATGTTTATTTGCATGCAAATCAGATTTACATGTTGTGTTCTCATTGTCAGAGTTGAAAATAACTATTTTTGGATGTTTTTGTCTAGAAGATACCAGTCTTAACCAGCGTAATCTTCATCTTCACAAACAAAGATTCAAGATGAATTCATATGTAGGAACAATAGGATATATACAGAACTGGTTGATATCAATAGCTCATGGTTGTTTTTTTTTTTTTTTTTTTTTTTTTTTTATGAAGCTTTGCTATATTTGAAAAAGTTATTCTGTTTTAAAACAATATGAGTAAATTTATCTTTAATATGTTACATAATTATTCAATTCTTAAAGCTGCTTTTTGAATGTTCATATACTTCTATTTAATATGTATTACACTTTATCTATCAACATAAAAGAATTATGGCCTACTAATCATAATAATGTTGATGAAAAATCACAATTTTTTAAAGTCAACACTGCAACAATTTTCATACCATTTTCAAAAATTGACATCTGATAAATTATCTTTAATAAGATGCTGTTGAAAATTCTTCCTTTTTTCCACGTTTACAATTCAAGGTTTGTCATGTGTTACCTATTTTCATCATTGACTGCATTGTTTTTTTATTAAGCACATCAAAATGCTTGAGAAGCATACAGTCATATATCCAAATTATTCTACGCATTACTTACTATTCATTATGTTTTTGCTTGTATATTTGGTTATAGTTAATGCCAGGAAGGAAAAAATAAGCTCAACTTTCTTTGTTCTTATTTGCAAATAATTGTGTTGAAGTTAATTTTATTATCACATCATTATATATTTAACAAAATGAACATATTTTGTTCATTCGAGGAAAGAAGTTCTTGAATATTGTGGTTATCAAATATTTTATTACTGTTGATATAAGGAACAGTGTATATAACATTGATTTGAAATAAATACAGTGTGAAAGGAAGCGGATTGTTTAGAGCATTTTTGTTTCTTTAGGACACACACAATAGTTTAATTAGATATGACATTTTTCACAACAACTTATGCATGAAAAACTTCGGTTACATCATCATTTTATGGCCAGTTATATCCATTTTCCAAGATCCAAGTCTATATTCTGCCCCAAAAAGCATATAGTTTTCGAACTGTACATCTGTCCGTCATTGTCCAAAAGCTTTATCATTTCCCATAACTTCCTTATTATGATTTATTACATACTTGAACACAACACCCCTTTGGACAAGACCTTTCCAGTGACATATACTTGTTTCATCTGGACCTCAGAATGACCTTGCCATCAAATGTCCAGTTATCATTGTAATTAACATTTCCCTTATCTTCCTAATTAGTTTATGGATTTACTTCATACTTAAACACAACACTCCATTGGAAAAGACCTTCCCACTGAAAAATTTGTTTGACCTTAACCTCTGAATGACCATGCCATCAAAGGTCTAATTGTAAACAAAAGGGCCATGATGGCCCTGTATAGCACACCTGAATATGACTCCTTTTAACAAAGTTGCTATGGACCTGGTTAATTGACCCCAGATGATCCATATTCGAACTTGACCTAGAAATTATTGAAACACTCGTTCTGACAAATTTCCAGGTTATTTAGACCGAAAATGTAGCCTCTAGAGTGTTAATAAGGTTTATCGGTATTTGGGCTCTGTGACCTAGTTTTTGACCCCATATCCAAACCAAAGCTACGAATCATCAAAACAACCTTTCTGACAAATTTCCAGGACATTTGGACTGAAAGTGTAGCCTCTAGAATGTTTACAAAGTTTTTCTATTTTTGGGCTCTGTGACCTAGTTTTTGACTCCAGATGACCCATATTCGAAACTAAGCTAGAAATCATAGAAGCAACCTTTCTGACAAATTTCAGGGTCATTTGGAATTAAAATCTTACCTCTAGAGTGTTAACAAGGGTTTTCCATGTTTGGGCTCTGTGACCTAGTTTTAAATCCAAGATGTACAATATTCGAAAATTAGCAAGAAATCATCAAAACAAGCTGTCTGACAAATTTCCAGGATATCTGGACTGAAAATGTAACCTCTGGAGTTTTAAAATGGTTTTTACATTTTTTTGGTCTGTGACCTAGTTTTTTTATCTCAGATGACCCATATCCAATTTGAGCTAGAAATCATCATTTTCTGACAAATTTCAAGGATATTTGGACTGAAAATGTAACCTCTGGAGCATTAAGAAGGTTTTTCTACTTTTTGGCCCTGTGACCTAGTTTTTGACCCCAGATAACCCATTTTCAAAACTGAGCTAGAAATCACTGAAACAATCTTTCTGACAAATTTCTAGATTATTTGAACTGAAAATGTTACCTCTAGAGTGTTAACAAGTTTTTTCCATATTTGGAGTCTGTGACCTACTTTTTTAACCCAGATGACCCATGTTCGAATCTGAGCTAGAAATCATTAAAGCAACCTTTCTGACAAATTTCCAGAATATTTGAACAGAACAGTAGCATCTAGAGTGTTAAAAAGTTTTCTTTTCTATTTTTGGGCTCTTTGGCCTAGATTTTGACCCCAGATGATCAAATCTATAAAATTTATTATCTAGAAATCATTGAAACAACCTTTCTGACAGATTTCCAGGTTATTTGAACTGAAAATGCTCTCTTTTAGAGTGTTAACAAGGTTTTTCCATATTTGGGCTATGTGACCTAGTTTTTGCCCCAGATGACCCATATTCTAACTTGACATAGAAATTATCAAAACAACCTTTCTGACAAATTTCTGGGATATTTTGGCTGGAAATGTAACCTCTATAATGTTAACAAGGTTTTTTGTATTTTTGGGCTCTGTGACCTAGTTTTTGAACCCAGATGACCCATATTCGAACTTGATCTAGAAATCATAGAAACAACCTTTCTGACAAATTTCCAGACTATTTGGACTGAAAATGTTACCTCTCCTTCTTCAAGAAGATTTTCAAAGTTTTCCCTATATAAGCCTATGTAAAATCAATTGACCCCCAGGGCAGGGCCAAATTTGACCCCAGAGGCATAATTTGAACAAACTTGGTAGAGGTCCACTAGACAATGCTACATACTAAATATTAAGGCTCAGGGCCTTGTGGTTTCAGACAAGAAGATTTTCGAAGTTTTTCCTATATAAGCCTATGTAAAACCCCCAGGGTTGGGCTAAATTTGACCCCAGAGGTATAATTTGAACAAACTTGGTTGAGGTCCACTAGACAATGCTACATACCAATTCTTAAGGCTCAGGGCCTTGTGGTTTTCTCTATATAAGTCTATGTAAAATCAATTGACCCCCGGGGCAGGGCCAAATTTGACCCTAGGGGCATAATTTGAACAAACTTGGTAGAGGTCCACTAGACAATGCTACATACCAAATCTTAAGGCTCAGGGCCTTGTGGTTTCAGACAAGAAGATTTTTGAAGTTTCACTATATAAGCCTATGTAAAATTAATTGACCCCTCGGATGGGACCAAATTTGACTCCAGGGGTATAATTTGAACAAACAAATCTTAAAGGTCATGCGACACCAAGTTTTGACCTCGAAATTTAGTTTAGACTCATTTATTTTACATCGATTGCGATACAAGTTCTTACAACTTAGATTCATCACGCTCGATGACTGCTTCCTGCGTTCCATACCAGTATTCGCGCAGCGTGGAGGAATGTGAAGATCGTGAGAGAATCTCGCCTCTGACGGGATTCGAAATTTTCATATGGGCGAAAAATATATATCTAACTATGACAGTCTTACAAATTTCCTCAGGTAATTTTCATGTAAAAGATGTTTTTATAGCAAATTAAAATCCATATTTTACGCACTCGGTCGCGCGCTCCTCCTGTCATCCGCGAAACCAGAAGTGACGCACATTTATCCCTTGCCACTTGACACAGCTGCCTGGACTGTTAACAGAAACTTAAAAATTATTATGGAAAGTGAAAATGTAGACTGAAAAAAGTAAAAAAACAAAATTGAACAAGTTAAGCTTACATCATGAATATACATTAAAGATTGTTTAAATAAATCATTTGAAAATTTGATGGAATTACGAAGCCAATGAGTAAAATTTATATAGAGGCTAGTTCAGTTACGGTTATAGGGTTATAGAATTAAAAGATACATCAGTGAAAATATCTAGAGATATTTTCCAAGTTACTGATCCAAAAAGATTTTGAACACGCTCATTTTTATCCCATGCAGTTTTTTTTTTTTTTTTTGAAGACTTGATTAGCTAACTCCAATTATTTTCCCATAAAAACGTTCTCTTTACAGTGATGTGTTGCTATTTGACTGTGATATATTTCGCCTGAGGTACGTGTAAGAAATCTTTGACTAGATCTATGATTTTTTTCATTATAAATGCATATCTTTTTTCTTTCATTTTTTAGCTCATCTGAGCACAAAGTGCTCAGGGTGAGCTTTTCTGATCAGTCTTTGTCCGTCGTCCGTCCGTCGTCAACTTTTCATTCAAATGACATCTCCTCTGAAACCAAAGGGCCAAATTAAAAGAAACTTGCCTGGAATGTTCCTTGCATGAAGCTCTACCAAGATTATTCAAATGGTTCTGGTCCATTGCATTTCTGGTTCAATGGAGCTAAAATTAGATTTTAAAAGTTGGATCTTTAAAAATCTTCTTCTCCGAAACCCCAAGACCTGGAGCATAAATATTTGGTATGAAGCATCATCTAGTGGACCTCTACCAAGTTTGTTCAAATTATGACCCTGGGGTCAAAACTGACCCCACCCCAGGGATCAGTTGATTTTACAAAGATTTATATAGGGAAAACTTAAAAATCTTCTTGTCAGAAAACACAAGGCCTAGAGTTTAGATATTTGGTGTGCAGCATTGTCCAGTAGACCTTTACCAAGTTTGTTCAAATCATGGCTCCTTGGTAAAAAATGGCCCCGCCCCAGGGGTCACATGTTTTACATAGAGTTATATAGGAAAAACTTTAAAAAATCTTCTTGTCAGAAACCGCAAGGCCTAGAGTTTAGATATTTGTTGTGCAGCATTGTCCAGCGAACCTTTACCAAGTTTGTTCAAATCATGGCTCCTGGGTCAAAAATGGCCCCGCCCCAGGGGTCACATGTTTTAGATAGAGATAAATTGTAAAAACTTTAAAAAATCTTCTTGTCAGAAACTGCAATGCCTAGAGTTTAGATATTTGGTGTGCAGCATCATCTTATGGACCTTTACTAAGTTTTTCCAAATTATAAACCCTGGGGTCAAAACTGACCCCATCCCAGGGGTCAGTTGATTTGACATAGAATGTATAGGGAAAACTTAAAAATCTTCTTGACAGAAACCACAAGGCCTAGAGTTTAGATATTTGGTGTGCAGCATTGTCCAGTGGACCTTTTCCAAGTTTGTTCAAATCATGGCTCCTGGGTCAAAAATGGCCCCGCTCAAGGAGTCACATGTTTTACATGGAGTTATATTGGAAAATTTTTAAAAAATATTCTTGTCAGAAACCGCAAGGCCTAGAGTTTAGATATTTGGTGTGCAGCATTGTCCAGTGGACCTTTACCAAGTTTGTTCAAATCATGGCTCCTGGGTCAAAACTGGCCCCGCCCCAGGGGTCACATGTTTTACATAGAGTTATATAGGAAAAACTTTAAAAAATCTTCTTGTCAGAAACCGCAAGGCCTAGAGTTTAGATATTTGGTGTGTAGCATTTTCCAGTGGACCTCTACTAATTTGTTCAAATCATGGCTACTGGGTCAAAATAGGCCCTGCCCCCGGGACACTTGTTTACATAGAGTTATATAGGAAAAAGTTTAAAAAGTATTCACATCAGAAATCAAAAGACATAGAGCTTAGATATTTTGTATGTAGCATTGTCAAGAGGACCTCAACTAAGTTTGTTCAAATTATAGCCCATGGGTCAAAAATAGCTCCGCCCGAGTGGTCACATGTTTTACAAAGAGTTATATAGGAAAAACTTTAAAAATCTTCTTTTCAGATACCACAAGGCCTAGAGTTAAGATATTTGGTGTACAGCATTGTCTACTAGACCTGTACCAAGTTTATTCAAATCATAGCCCCTGGGTCAAAAAAGGCCCCGTCCCAGCGGTCACATGTTTTAGATAGTGTTATATAGAAAAAGTTTTAAAAATCTTCTTGTCAGAAACCACAAGGCCTAGAGTTTAGATATTTGGTTTGCAGCATTGTCTAGTGGACCTCTACCAAGTTTGTTCAAATCATGACCCTGGGCTTAAAACTGGCCCCTACCGGGTGGGGGGGGGGAGTCATTTGATTTTACACAAGGATTTATATAGGGAAAACTTTAAAAATCTGCTGTTCTGAAACACCAATGGCTATACCTTCAATTGTTCGTTGTTATGTCTCCCCCATACCCGCCCTTCTGATGGAGACATATTTGTTTTGCCTTGTCCATGTGTGTATGTTTGTCTGTCTGTCTTTCACACTTCGTTTCCTTTCAATAACTTGAGTACCAGTTGACCCGAAGCCTTCAAATGTTACAGGGTTATTGCCTTATTAAGTACAAAAATCCCTTTTGTGTTTTGGGTCAGTAGGTCAAAGGTCAAGGTCAGAGGGACCTCTACAGTGAAAACCGTTTCCACTCAATAACAGGATTACCATTTCACCCAGAGCCTCCAAACTTCATAAGATGATTGCTTTTATTAAATAGAAGAACCATATTGTTTTTGGGGCTAGTATGTCAAAGGTCAGGGTTACAGGGACCTGTAGAGTGAAAACTGTTTCTGCTCAGTAACTTGAGTACCAGTTTACCCAGAGCCTTCAAACGTCATAGGATAATTTTTTTTACTCAGTAAAAGAACCCAATCATTTTTGGGGTCAGTAGTTCAAAAGTCAAGCTCACAAGGACCTGTAGAGTGAAAACTATTTCTTCTCAGTAATTGGAGTATCATTACGCCCAGAACCTTCAAACTTAACAGGGTTATTATATTAGAAGAACCCTATTGGTTTTGGGGTCTGTATGTCAAAGGTCAAAGTCACTGGGACCTGTAGAATAAAACTTTTTCTGCTAAAAATTTGAGTACCATTACACCCAGAGTCTTCAATCTTATTGCAAACTTATTCAAACTTGCACCCATAAAACCAATAACGATATTTGTAACATGAGCAATGAGACTCAGGTGAGCTGTTTGGGGCCATCATGCCCTCTTGTTTTGTTTTTTCATTCTAGAATTATTTGAAAACAAAACAATAATGATCAAAGAACAAATAATATGGTAAGAAGAAGTCCTAAAAACGTTGTCAAAATCATAACACAAACATATTTTTTTGGTTAATTGTTCACATTTAGAAGTCGAATGATTTTTATTTTCATCATAAATAGATCTAGTTCATTTAATTATCTAATTAAAATATTTAACTGCATGGAAGCTACTACGCTCCCTCAGCAGCTAAATGAATACACTACCGTTACATGTACTTCCAACCGCTAGTTGATTTATGATATTGGCCTTTACAATGAACTTTTAAACAACCAATGAAAGTGCACAAATATCCCCAAAACCGAAAAATCTTTAAACCATTTTTAATTGGATGGGTTATGAGCAGTGTAAATTTTGCACTACTGCCTCGTACAGTAGGGATAAATCTACGTCACAGCAATAAATTGCGGCGGAAACTACCGATGTCGAAACGGAAACAGCCGATCATCAAAAACACGTTTTTTCTTATAAAAAGCAATATTTTCATAATTTTGTAATTAAACCATTTAAATCAGTACATTATGATAATTTTGAATAGACAAAGTTGCTTTGGTAGAGCTTCATGCAAGGAATATCCCTGGCATGTTTTGTCAATGTTGGCTTAGTGGTTTAGGAGGAGAAGTCGTTCAAGTCAAATTGTTGAGGACGCACGACGCACGCCGACGGACGCCGGACATTCAACGATCTTAAAAGCTCACCCATTTGGACAAGACCTTCCCACTGACGCAATCTGACTGAAGTACATGAACTACGGTTAGATCTCAATTCTATTATGATAATCTGGATTTTCAGTATTATTATTTATATCCCAGCCAATAAGAATGCATCTTAGGACGCGTCTTTATTGTTTCGCCGTACACACGGCATGTTAATGTTGAGTTTGTAAACTTCTATATCATGTTTAAATCATCTTG
Organism: Cyclina sinensis; assembly: GCA_012932295.1. Taxonomy (NCBI): domain Eukaryota; kingdom Metazoa; phylum Mollusca; class Bivalvia; order Venerida; family Veneridae; genus Cyclina; species Cyclina sinensis. Next base: position 46,268,613 of record JAAONU010000001.1, on the reverse strand, counting down.
AATATTTTGAAAATATTTCGTGTATCGTAGGATAAATGAATTCTCCTTCGATAAATATAAGTTTATTAAAGTTTCGTTTTGTATTTTCTAAATGAATATTAATTAGAGTATGAGCACTGTGATGAAAATATTCCAAGTAAATGGGCCTGCTTATTTTGGTATATGTGTAGTATCTATCAAATGTCAAAAGCTACTAGAAATTTTGCCACACGTACAGTTATCTCAATATTTTACAAGATTTCCTTAATTAACTGTGACGTTTATGGCTGAAAACGAATGAGTTATTTGGGATCCCAGTTAAATATGGATTTTTCACATGCGTTCTAATGGATAAAAATAGAAACTGATTTATCATCAAAAACTTGAAAGCTAGGCACTGATTGGCTGATTGAAAGGTCATGAGAAGGTGACTTTCTTTTGGTGACGGCAGAACGTTATTTAGGAGCTAAATGTAAACAGTCAACACATGCCACTTGTGATTTTTGCAAGTAAATAAACAAAATATTGACTTCATTCAAAGACCTAAAATAATGTATTTTAGGTCTTTGCTTCATTCAAATTGATCATTTTTCATATTATAACACTATAGAATACAATAATAAATTTTGATTATAACAGTAAAAGACAGAGATAAAAAATGACATTTCAAAGAATTATAATAGTTAAAACAAATTTGACTTACCGTTTAACAGAATTCTGGTTTCAATTGCAACAAGAATTCTTTTTTAATCTTCTTGTCTAAAACTTTCAGGCCCAGAGCTCTGAAATTTGGTGTGTAGAATTGTCTGGTGGACTTCTATCAAGTTGGTACAAACTGTTTCCCTGTTGTCACTAATGGCCCCATAAAATTGGTCACATTTTTAGCTGGGAATACTGAGGTATTGTCATAGCTCCGTCGTCGTCTGCGTGCAAAAACTTCGACATTTTCAACTATCTCTGCCATTTCTTTACATATTCTCTTCTAATCCACGCTACCTCTTCATTATGACAACCCACATAAATGCCACACATAATAAAATAAGTAACATGAATCTGTCTCCTTCATTTTCAAAATTATGCCCTCTTTTCAACTCAGAAAATTCCATAAAATTCATTATGATTTGCAGTACCTTTTTTAAACTGGACATTTTTTTAGCCTCCAACAACTTCTTTATAGTCAAAAGCTACTGTAGTAGGACAAGTTGCATAACACTGTCTTATTTATTTCTGTAATTATTCCCCTTTTTAACTTTGAACATTGATTAAAACAAGGTATTTACCTTGTAAACACTCTACAGGTCACATTTAACATAACATTGTTCTTAAATTTGGTCAGGATCTCTTTCTTGATTATTTCAAGGTCAAGTTCGAAACTGGGTCATGTGGGGTCAAAGTCTAGGTCACACGGCCATTTCAAAGGAAACCTTTGTGTACACTTTAGAGACCTCATTTTTGATTATGTTTTATTGAAAACTACACAGATTCTTTGCCTTGATGATGTCTTGGACTATTTCGAAACTGGGTCATGTAGGATCAGGAACTAGGTCACCAGGCCAAGTCATAGCAAAATCTTGTTGACACTGCTGGCCACATTTTTATACAATAATAATAAAACAATAATGAGAATACTTGTCTTGAAAACATTTTAGTCGAATTAAAAGCTGGGCCGGATTGGGTTAAAACTAGGTCATCAGGTCTAATATAAAAATACTTTATTTACTCTGTAGAAACCGTGTTCTCTTCCCTATCATCATAAAAATTTATCAGAATATTTGTCTTGGTGATGTCTAGGTTAAGTTCAGAAGTGGATCAGTTGTGGTCAGAAAGTAGTTCACCAGATCAAATCATACAAAAATCTTTTTGGTTGCACTAAAAAGATATTTTCTAAACAATCAGTATGAAAATTATTCAGAATGTTTGTCTTTTTTTGTGTAGGTCATGTTCAAAAGTGAGTTACATAGGGTCTAAAAGGTCACCATACCAGAAGTCATATTTTCTACCAAAAGATGATGAAAATTTGCAAGAATGTTTGTCTTGATGATATCTCGGTCTTGTTCAGAAGTAGGTAATGAGGGGTCGAAAGTGTAGGTCTGCTTTCAAGGGGATATATTTCCTACATGATCGTCATCAAAATTTATCACAATGATTGTCTTGGTAATATCTGAGTCGTGTTTCAAAATGGGTAATGCAGGGCCATAAAGGTAGGTCGTCATGCTAAACGCCATATTTTCAATCTTATCATCATGAAAATTCCAATCAAGAAAAAATCAATCATGACTATTTGTCTTGATGAATCTAAGTCATTGAAATCAGTCAAACTGGGTCAAAAAGTAGGGCACCTGGCTAGAGGCCATATTTTCTAATTGATTTTTTATTGTAATTTCTTTAGAATGTTTTCTTTATGATATTTAGGATATGGTTAAAATTGGGTCAAAAGAGTAGGTCACCATTTGAAACGTCATATTTTTAACTAGATCTTTATCAAAATCAGTCCGAATGTTTGTCTTGTTAGTATTTGGGTCATACTCAAAGGTGAGTCTTGTGAGGCCAAAATTAGTTCATCTGGCTAGAGGGCGTATTTTCTTCCTCATCATCAAAAACAGATTGCCAGAAAGTTTGTCTCGATGATACTTAGGTCATGTTTGAATGTGGCTCAACACAGGATCTAAAAATCAGTTCACATAGCTAGGAGCTATATGTTCTATCTGATCTTTAAAGGCAGTTGTCAGAATGTTTGCTTTGATCGTATATAGGTCATGTTCAAAAGTGGGTCACATTAGATACAAAAATTAGGTTACCTGGCAAGATGCCACATTTTCTACCTGAAATTCATTAAATGTTGTTCAACCACGGTTTAACACGGATTTCTAGGGAATATGCAGGAGTGAATCCGTAGTCGACCGGTATGCTCGTCCGTTTATGTGTCTATCTATTTGAGCTTATTTATCGTCGGTACCGGTTGCCCATATGACAAACGCCCCCTGAAGATATTATGTTGGCGGAGTAGTGCAAGATACGGAAACCATCCCATTCGAGAGACACCCCTGGTTCTTTTGCATGCTCAGTGTACAACACTGATACATGGGACCTTGGTTTAACGTCTCATCCAAAAGACAATTAGTAGTGTTAAAGGAGGAGCAGGGAATCGATCTCAGGACCCGTGGGTTACCAGTCCAGCGCGTTACCACTGGAGCACATCCGCTTCTCGTTTATGTGTGACTGCGGAAATACAGAAATATATTATACAATAGTTTAGGGTAGGGTACGACACGGTACGGTTAAATACAATATATTTAGTCATGGTAATACAGCTATAAACATAAAGAATATAGTATAAACAATTTGTAATGAAGATTTATTAGAAAATATATGTAGCTGTTAAGGCAGTTTTGTAAAAAAATATTTCAAAATATGAATTATATTGCAGGTTGCCGTGCCGTACCTACCCTAAACTATCGAGGTAAAATTTTTGTATTGCCGCGGTCCACCCCTAATAAACGGCGACTCTCACATTTTGGTGATCTGTTTAAATGAGAGCCCTCGACATTTCCGTTGTAGAGTCCTCGACCAAAACAAGGCCGGAAAGGGTAAGCATAATTATTCTATAAAAATATCCGTTTTTAAAGAATATGCTTGTTTTTTTTTAAAAAATCGAAGAATATCATGCCACTTAGAACATTTTTCTCATCATTATGAATCCAATTTCGATAAGAAATACCCCCAAAATGACGTTGCTAGAACTTTTACCAAATATCAACTCGTGTGTTTTCTTTTACGAGGAGACACATCTTGAGTGATTTCTCTACAGTGAGGTAGATGTTTGCCCGCAACGTTGTCCTAAACTCCCTTTTGGCTCAACACAAAAATAGGTCAAAGAGCTCGGTTAAAAACAAAATACTCACATTTTTTTTTCAAATGTGATCGAGCCATCGGCAAGGTGCTCACACCATCGGCAATGTGAAAGGGCCCTCGCAAATGTGATGGAGCCAACACCATCATTTAATACGTGTTATTATTGTGAAGTTATACCGATTAATATTTATGTATAGACTAAATTGCATGACTTGATAAAGACTTACTTTCATGAAATGTTCGAATAATTGTTCAATCAGATTCCTTCATGTTTCATGTATGTGAACTAATTTTCATTACTCATAATTGTATATACATAATTTTATGACAGATGTCGATCTGTAGAGGTAAACGAAGTAAAGAGTGGCGTTAGCATGACGGAAAAAATTTCGTCAAAGCAATGCATCACGACTCAGAAGTTATCGTCAAACAATGAACATGAATCAAAGAGACATGGGGGAAGGTGGTGGTGGGGGAAATCTTCGACGCACCACACCCGCGCAAACGAATAAAAGAAAACGCATCCAAGGTTCAAGTTCCAAAAAGCAAATCATTTTATTTCAATATGTCAACCAGGGTATGTGATATCTTATTTGTTGATCAGTTACGTATAAAACCGCAATGTTCTAGCAATGTTCAGAATATCATAAACAAAGAAGAAAGGTTAGATAAGAAAGCAGTGTTTGTTATTAGTCTATATATCTAAAAAATGTAGGGTCATAAAATTAATGCACAGCGTATAACAAAATATGGACCACTACTGATTTAGGTTAACAATAAATCTGGAGGAGATTTTTTTCAATGTTTCCAGTACAGATATATCATGTTAACTTTTTTGTCCAGTTCCTTTTGCAACTTCTGTATGTTTCGAGACAAATAAAATCATTGGTGAAACCCAAATCTCCCCCCGCAGATATCCATATAGAATCAGTCGTCACGGCTTAATGAAAAGCTCTCATACATATATCATTAAGTCATTTAAAGGTGCATGAAAAACTTTCCTACATTCATAGTCTCATTTCTCTTTATTTTGGAATGATGTGAAAAATGAATCGTCACACTTTTTTAAAATCATTATCTTATCTGAACGAAATAAGTAAAGGATTATCTCATGAGAGTTTGGTTTCCCATTTCCATCTTTTTCGGATAACCTATCTTTTGACTTATTTAGGGAGGATGACGGTAGTCTGCCAAATGAATATTTGCACAATTTGTATTGGTAGATATTCCTATACTCAGTGAAAAAAAGGTACCCCGTTCCCCATGTTTTGTTTATGTGGCAAACAGCCAAATTATATGAAAATATGCTTCGTAATCACGAAATTTTGATAAATTATCCTAAATGAATTACAGTTTGTTTGATAATTACATCGTTGTTTTATCACGTCACTATTATATGAACGTATATAAATATGCAATACAAATTAACTACAATATAATTGTAGACTACAAAACAGTCGATAATTGTAAAACACAATCTCCATTAGTGTAATCCCGATCAACTCCTTATATTTCTTGTTTTATTTTAGAATAAGTGTTGATACAATGATAGGTACAACGACTTCACTAGTACTATTAGTCACGTATAGTCATAATGTGACAAGAGTGGGCGGTTTAGGTAAAATGCTAAATAATAGTGTATTTCAAGCAATGGTGCTGAGTTCTATCCTCAAACACAGCAACTTTAACTATAAAAGTAGCGAGGTGCATGCAGAACGGATTATGGCAATCATCACATATCTTCCCAGGTGTTACTAGTGACCGTTATACGTTAACGTATGCCAGGTATTAAGCGAGAACGGTAACCAAGCAACTGTTGCGATGGATTCAAACGCACAACACTAAGATAGTTACCATCTCCATTGTTCATTTGCACATCTCAACGTCAGTGACCAGACTACAACCGCTTTAATTAACGCTATAAGCACGGATATCTTTTCATTGTGTAAAAGACATCTTTTATGCAACAGTACCATTGAAATTGATGGTAAGAACAGAAAGATTCAACATGCTAATAAACAGAGAAGCTCTGTTTGCGTTATACTAATATAATTAAAGCTTAGGTTTCTTATTTCTTGAACAGTTGTTATGTCAAAGGTACTGTTCATGTCAGTGATGCTAAATTCAAAACTTCAGGTGGGTAGGGGGCCGGGGTGAGTCAGTAACCACCAGTGGCAACGCGCAATGGACAATACACCTAAGTTTCATACATACCAACTATTTAAGCACTCACTCGAAACTGACAAATATGTAAAGCTAAATCTGCCGAAGTTACTGATATCAGGGAAGGCAGAGGCGCGAGTGGGGTGGGTGCGTGGAATTATCTTTTAGAATAGGAACGGGTCGGTATGCTTGCGAGTTTAAAGGGGGAACACTATGTATTATATGTTTAAGTACATCAGCTAAAAAAAGAACACATTTTATTCTTTATCGTCAAACACGATATCTTATTTTTTAAGGCAGGAAGAGAACCTGTTTAGATGTGAATGATTTCCCACGAATAATTGTTAGGTTTATAAAAATGCCATTGAAACTTGCACATAAAAAAACATTTTATATATAATTTTTTGAGCAGATGAACATAGTTACTGTTTATAGACTAGTACATGTAATATTGAACCTGTGTCTTACATAACTCGGCTCTATGACTCGTAATATCATTGCTGTTACATGTTATTATAAGACACAAGTAGTTTAGAATTAAGGCATTTTTAGTTTATTTCTGTAACACAAAGTAATGAACTATATACACTTCTGTACTATGTACATTATGTGGTTAAAACTTGATCATAACATTTGTTTTTCGTTAATTTGTATGTATATCTAATTTTAAGGTGACATGTAGGCCCATTAGACCGGGTATTTGTATATATATATTATCACACGATCAAGAGAAACATTAAAGATATTCAATTTTGCTCACCATCAAGTAGACTTGTTGAATAATTCATGTTGAGTTCTTATTCTCTAGCTGACTGGAAGCCATTTGTAAATATATGTATTGTTGCGAAATGGACGGATATCAGTTTTTTTGTACCGTAATTCTAGTGATATCATTTCATATTCAAAACAGTGCAGAATGTTTTTTTGATATACCTTTTTTTTGTTCATCCTGTACCGGCTGTGGAGATGGCAAAGAATATACCCAAATTCTCCTAATAACAAAACTATATTTATTCTTTTTTATTATTTGCAATCATCAGTAAGAAATAACAAAGTAAAGCAAATTGCTAATACACTGTTTCAGTGAATAACATCCACAGCGGTCATCTTCGCCACTGCTTGTATGTGTTGATCTTATATCAGTTCTCTTAATTAGGAAAGTTATGTACATGTTTATCATACTGCTGACGTAAGCAAACTAAAGTCGGTACTGATAATGATGTATGTGCTATTGTTTCATAAACTGTCTAAAATTAAATGAAAATACTGATTTCCTACTTTTTTTAAATATTGGTCATTTAGCCCGGATTATCATGAAAATAAAGTAAACGTACGAGGGGCGTTCAATATATTCGTAGACTGTGCTGATAACTTTTTTGTTAGGCAAACATAATTCATAAAAATTACATGACCGGAAACGGCAATTTAATATACACTTGTACATGAAATTTCAACCGCTCGTATGACAAACTATCTGTATATATTGGTGGACGTTATCAGTTCTATTTTTTTTAAATATTGATGCATGTTCTACCACTATTGAGAAAATACATCATTATATTATCATGAATAATAAAAATATAAATTTAACTTTATTTAAACTTTATTTACATGAAAAATTATAAATTTAACAAAACATATTACACGTGTTCATTGGTGCAACTGGGAGCAGTTCAAACCCTCTGTATTTGTATATACAAACAATTAGATAGAAGACAAACCTTGGTTGAAAATAGCAAACTTTAAATTTGAAGTCTAAAGTGTAACAAAATGGCAAAAATTCATAAGGACGTTTCTTGCGAGATACTTGGCATCAGTTGCTGAAACGACTGCTTTTGCTCTCTCCGTCTGCGACCGATGATCGAAGATCTGTTTTTAGAGTGGCTGTTGGTCGGATGAATTCGTGCGTAAATGAGTCTTATATTTTCTTTACACTTATTGTTTTGAAAACATATATATCTTTGAATTTGTGCTTTGAATTTCTTTTCAGATGATAACACAATTACAGGACTTATTGCTGAATTGCTTACAGCAATACACTGAGCATACAACCATAGAACGTGCGTTGTTTCGTTGTCAGCAATGTGAGGAATGACATCAACAGTAAATGTGATGATGTTTACTGGTAGCCAGCAAATAGCATACGCAAAGAAAGTCAGTAGAAATATCTTTATTGCCTGAAAGAGGTAAAATGAAACAATATATCTATACGAAATTACATTATCCTGAGATGATACCGCTATCTTCCTCTAGAATGAGTTTGGCCGACTAGACAAATGAAATCTGGATGTAGTGAAACTGGTTATAAAACCGTCACGTTTATTTTCCTAGGTGTTCATAGAAATTTCATAGGTTATTTCTTTTTCGTTCAAATTTTTACACTTTGTAAAAAACACCTTCTTGCACTATAAACTTGCTTCATTAGCCATTTGAATTGTATAATCAGTTGATTTATCTATTTGTTATAAACATTGTTATAATCTCCTAACATCTTGAAAAGTGATTTATTACATAAATTATGAAGATTCTAAAAAACTTACTTTTCTTTTTATGGCACGTCGTTTCTGAACCATGCCTGCGTACTCCTCCCCTGGTGGCTTTGCACCTAGAATTAGAATTATACGCCGACAGGTGACTGCCAAGACAAACAGTGGAGAGAAATATGTGATGCAGAGTAGACTGATACTATATATTCTTCTGGACTCATCATTTGACCAAATCTCCCGACAGCTCTTAGAGGAATTGTCATCATCTTGGATGATAATCTGTGACCATTTGGCGTATGGAGATGCAAGCAGCCACGAGATAATTGAGATAGAAGTGATAACACCTACGACAACTCCACGAGATGTTTTTTTCTTTAAAGGCCATCGAATAGCCTGATACCTGTCTAATGCTGAGGCAACAAATATAAAAGAGCGCTGAACGATGCACGCCTTTTGGATGTAGCTCACAGCAGAACACGTGAATTGTCCAAATATCCACTGGTGGTTGAGGACATCCCCGAAGACTGCAAATGGTACACATGAAACAGTAATCAGAATGTCACACATTGCTACAGCTGTCACATGGCAATTTGCTTTTCTTTTTGGTTCTTTCTTCCAAAACATGCGTGTCATAATGGCAACGTTCCCTGCTACGCTTACGCACGCAATAATAATATACAGCCCCGTTAGAGCATTTCTTATAAAATCTGATATTATGTATTCGCCATGTATATGTTTTGTTGACAAGTTAGTCTCGCCAGTTGAAATATCTGCAAATCTGCCAAAGCTCATTTTGACACAGCAGACTCATACACAGACAATGGAACTCATACAAGGTGCCGGCATTTAAATAGCTTTAACCATCCTCTCAAACTTGCTAATGAATGATGTCTGTATCTACTTGAGTATACGTTTCTCTTTAACATTTAAGCCCATTTTAAAGTAGCGTTGTCTTTGGTTGGATTCAAAAGTCTTTGATTTTGTGCCTTTAATTTAGCGTTTTAAATTATCGAGACATTTACGATGTGCAGGTTGAAAAAGTAAATACGTCAAGGAAAATGGTTTAAGACAAGAACTGTAATTTTTTCGATAAATCTGGATGAAATACAACTCAAAAGTTTATTTCAGTAGGACTTTTTAAATTATCAGGTAAATGAGATTACATGACAAAAGCAAGAATACGACGTCAACGTATGACGTCATAAACTAATTAACGTTATAATAATATTTAAACGACGTTTTGAGCTTCTATTTCATTTCCGTAACGTTCTGTCTCAAACAATGCAAGTTAAAAAATCGACGGTTGCTTAAAATGTTTACTTCATATTTAAGTTATTTTAATGCAACAGTTTCTATGAAGTTTTGAAGAATAATTTTTTTAGCATATCTTTGAGTAATGAACATGCCGTAAGTCTATTAGCAATTACTCTATCCACACAGAAACGATATCACAAGTTCGGTGAATGAGATATGAGCATAAAAATGTGACACCACTCAAAGGTAGACTTCTATAGCACTCTATGGAACTATCAATAAAAATCATTTATTTATAAATGAAATAGGTTTTACCATTTCAGTTTTAATAATATGAATACGGTGCACCGTTCAAAGTCGCACGCATGGTTCAAAGTAGCACGTATGGTTCACATACGCATGCATGGTTCAAATACGTACGCGCGGTTCAAAGACGACGAGCCAAAACTAGAAAAGTATTTTTTTAAAATAATTCCTACTAAATAAAGTACTGTTCAAGATTTCAAGAAGCCAGACATACTGCTGAACTTTGGTATCAGTGCTAATACGTTTTTAGTTTAAAAAGCGAGTTTTTGTTCTTCTGAATAAAAAATATAAGATTAAAAAAATGTTTTAAACAAGCTTGCTAATTATACATATCGAATGACTCATAAAGCAAGTCGATATAGTAACAGAATTTTACTAAGTACATGTATAAAATTTTGCACGAGAAAAAAATAACCAATGAAAAAAACGTAAGAAAGTTAACACGACTGTTTTTTATAGCAAATTATAGAACATCCAGATTTAAATGGTCTCTTCGGTCAAACAAAAAGTATATAAATAAATAACTTCTTATTCAAGCAGTTAGGACATTTCTACTGTCTTTCTTTGCTTATGCTAATTGAAGGTTATGTCAGTCTTCGAATTAACATTATTGACTACGAAACAACGCGCATTCTGTGATTGTTTGCTACGTGTATTGCTGTTAGCAATTCCGCAATTAGTCCTATGATTGATTGTGTTATCATCTGAGGGGACATTAAGAACACAAATTCAAAGAGTAACTGTAAAGAAAATGGAAAACTCAATTACGCACTGGTTCAATCTACCAGCAGACTATAAAGACAGCTTCTCGGTCATCGGTCGCAGGCTGAGCTGCAAGAAAAACCATTCGTTTCTGCAACTGAAGCTAATTATCTTGCAAGAATCGTCTTTATAAATAAATATTTCGAAACCTACTGCCATCGCTGCGTATGCTTTTTTTTAGAATATACTCTCTTTTTTTCTTGTAAATTTTGTTTTCATAGAATTTTGTGCGTCCTTTAGCTGAAAATATGACAATAATTAACATGAGAATTATTCACATTCTGAAAAAGTATAAATATTGTTTCTAAAAATAAACATATGAATTTAAGACATATTTACGTTGTAATTCGACGTTTGTTCACAATTTAAAAACATAATTATTTAAAAAGAATTTGATTTAAAACTACTTGCAGTAATTAAGCGTATTAGTATCTATTAATTTGCATTTCATTTGATGCGTCTATGGTACATGTATTTTAAAATACTTGGATGTTTTCTACTTTTCTTAAAAGAAATGTGATGGACAGAAATAAACTGGTTGTCAATTAGCTAGAGACTCATGTAGGTCTGCATAAATGTCATCCAAGGTCGACACCATTTTCAATCTGTGAAAAGTGCACTTCTGATCTTATAGGGGACACCATTTCAAACAGCGAAATGGTAACAGATATTTTGAAACACCCTGTACATATGTACATGAGATAATTGAGCTGGGAGACATCGCAATAATTATTTACATTTTCGACTGATAGATTTATCATATATTGAAATTTGTAGCGGGAATAATAACATTTCTTCATTTGTAACCAAATGGCTTAGTATTACTTCACTAACTAGCTGCGTAACTGACACGGTAGGGGAAGTAACTCCGCGTTGAGTTGAATATTTGTTTTCTAGAGTTGTTATTCGTGTGTGACAGTATTTGAATCATTCGGAACACCTCGGGCGACTTCAGTAAGTCACCTCGGAAATAATACGGTAGTCGCCATAATGGACTATTTTGTAACACAAAAGGCGTCTGCTTTATTGGAGACATTTCTGAAAGCCTCTACCTGTTCATGCTTTTCTAATCCATAAGACAAACACTGCTTGAATTCTGCCATGTTTGTTTATAATCTTATTAAAGCCGCGGCGAATACCATTTGGTGTATTCATACACTTACATACGAGGTATTTTTACGAAGTTGTCGGAAAAGGCCGAGTTGATACGATTGTATTTGAATCAAACCCTACACAGCGGTTACTTCCCTTTCATACAGTACAGTAAAGAATGAAGGGGAGATCACTGCGAGGAGATTGTAGTTGTAATACAGTATAACCCTACATATTGTTTTATATTACACACGTGTTATATAACGGCTAACCAAACATTATGCATTTAATTATTGCTTCAAATGTATTGTAATTTTTAAGATATGTTTCAAAGAGACGTTTTCTATGTTCAGTATTTCCGACATATTTTGAGTTTTTGACATTTCATTTGGAAAGTCTTTCTTGGCGGATGTTTTGTAATAGCTTTTTTAGTATTGTTAAATAAATATAGCTACCATAAAACGTATTTAAGGTTATTTAGAACATGTGATAAAAAATTTGACACTCGTTAACATTTTTCTGACTGACATATTTATTTTAAGATTTCGTTTTCACGAAATGGGGTTTGCTTTAATCATTTTATGCGATCTCATTTCGAAGAAACGAAATAACATTTCTTAAAAAAGAAACGTTATTTTGTTTAAACGAAATGACATATATATTTCTTACTTTTTTAAACCTACTTTTCGTAGATAATATAAACACATAAGTGGTAATACGTAGAATAAGTATGAAAACATTACGAAAATTTCTTTAGGAAAGGCACAAAAGTAAATGAAGATATAAAATGACTTAAACAGAATGAAAATTAGACAAAATAAAACAGAAAAAAACAAAAACAAATAAAGTATGTTTATTGGCTGTGTTAATAATATTATTATTGCATTATTTTCAGAAGCATTTAACTAAAAACACTTCTAACTAAAAGCAAACTTCCTTCTTGAGCTGAAGATTTTGTATCTAACTATCATTCGTTACAAATGTAGGTCTGTTAGATCACGTTACGTTCTGCAACTGAATTATAAGAAGGGACAATGCTTGTTCTTTAGATAATATTTTGTACGAGTATTTCAAAGAAGAAGTAGATATACTTGATAAGACATTAGAAATTTTGTTTAATTATATTTTTAATAAACAGATATTCCCGAAATCTTGGTCGAAAGATGTTATAGTACCAATCTTCAAAAAGGGAGATAATTCAAATGTCAACAACTAAAGAGGCGTTACGATAATAAGCTGCTTTGCAAAACTATTCACAACTGTATTAAACGAAAGGCTAAAAAAATGGTCTATTGCAAATGATACCATCACTGATGCTCAGTTTGGATTTAAAGAAAATTATTGTACCATTGATGCTATTTTTTTAATTGAATGCTATTATTCTATTAAATGTTATACTTTCACTTTATGATAAGTTAAAATGTGTGTTAAACACTTAAATAATTCGTCTGATGTTTTAGCAGTGATATTGGATTATTGAAAGGGGAGATAATGTCGCCTCTGCTATTTCATTATTTATAAATGATGTTGAACTATATTTGCAACAACAGCCTGAAGCTTGTATTATACTAGTATCAACTGTCTATATATCTGTTACTTTTTGCAGACGATGCAGCTATTCTTTCAGAGACAGCACAAGGCTTACAAAAATCACTAGATAATTTTAAAATGTATTGTGATTAATGAAAGCACAGAGTTAACATAGAAAAAACAAAAGTGATGATATTCAAGAAAAGCGGAGCGCAGGGTAATTCTAGTGATATATTTGAGTATGGGGGAGAAAATATTGAAATTGTGAGTAGTTTCAATTATCTCGGAATTGTTTTATCTAGTAGTGGATCATTTATGACTGCTACTAAAACCCTGTCCGGTAAAGCATTGAAAGCTATGAATTCAATATTCTCTGTCACAAGTTCTGTGGAAATACTAATTAAAATTATGTTTAATTTATTTGATACATATGTAGCATCTATTCTTAACTACTATTGTGAAGTTTGGGGGTTTTATTAAATCAGAGCAACTGGAAAGTGTACATAGAAAATTTTTAAAACGGCTACTCAATGTAAAAAATGTCCACTTGTAACGCTGCATTATATGGTGAAACAGATAGATTTCCGTTGTATGTGAATAGACAAGTAAGAATTGTTAAATATTTTTTAAAATTTACATAAAAAAGAAAAACAGAACTGTTTGTTAAAAACCGTACACAATTCACTTAGAGATAGAGATCCAAATATTATTAACTGGGCATCTAAAGTAAAACTTTTTTTTTTACAAGAATCTGGTGTTAATGATGTGTGGTTATATCCGGAATCTGTTGAAATTAAAGTATTTATCCCCGTACTAAACGATTTTGAAAAAGTTAGCTGTATTTTGCATTAAAGCATTTATAATGAGAAAAGACAACTTAAACAATTTATATGATTGAGTTTGTTTACAAGAAGAAGAAAAATCAAATAAAACACACACACACGCACGCACGCACGTATACTATAATTACTTTCCGGTTTGTTAAATTTACACATGTTATTTGTATTGTCTATTTTTGTCATTATACCAGAATTTCTGTTCTTTTTTCCATGTTGTTAATCTTTTTTCGCTTTCGGAAAGATCAACATAATTGGTAAAAATAATGTATATTTTAAATACAATCCGGTTTATTTAATTTATACATATCATTTGTATCGCCTGTTTTTGTCATTATATCAGATTTTCATTCCTTATTCCACGTTGTTAAACTTTATTTCGTTTTCGGAAAGTTTAACAATTTTATGAAAATAAATAAAAATATATAATTTTTGTCAATATTAAAAATTGTTTAAAAATAGTTATGTTTGTGATTGAAAACTAGTAAAATTTTGTTATTCAAATAGCTATATTACTCACTCTCACTGTTCATTGTATAATTGTAAATATTACCGCATGCTGTTGATAGTTGTGATGACGAGGAACTATTTATGTTCAAATCATATTGTAAATAAAATTCTGTTCTGTACTGTTCTGTTCTGTCAAAATCGATTTTAATACAGCTACGCCGAAAAAAGGAAGAAACTTTTCAATGACTTATTTTTTTTTATAGATTTGTTGACATAGTATTACATAGAAATATTGCAATGTACTGATCAACTTTTTTTTAAAGAACGTTAAATCTAACAGAAAATGCGTTTTAATTTTTCATGTTTACTTTTTTATTAAACAGGGGGACATAACTGATACGTTTCTCAAGAAGAAAAGTACATGAATGGGTCTTGATGAATATATTTTGGGAAATGTTTAGAAGCAAAAATACATAATTGGCTATACTTAAAGAAAGATTAAGGGAAGAAAGCAGTTTTCGAGATTACACCCATGATTTACCAGATAAGTATTGTTGCATTCGATTAAAAAAATTATGAAAAAATACGCTAAGAATCAAACACAAAGTTTTCGGAGATTTCTGTGTCTACTTTTAGTTTTCTATTTTAAGAAAAAAAACGCTCCGGTCATTTTGATGATTTTTGCCAGTTTTTGCAAATTTCAAGAGGCTTTGTCCTAAAAGAAATGTCAACATTTTACTTTTGAACCTGTAATATTTGGATACATCTCAATCAACGCAGTTACTGAGACGTATCGTAACGTTCAGAGACCGCATTTAAGCCAAAATTGAAACTGCAAAAGGTTTTAAAACATACAATATTTGTTTAGCAGTTTTGCATATAGCAATTGTGTTCTTATTCAGCGTAGTCGAGAGATACGAAAAGATAATGCTCTTTATCTTTAAGGTCAAGGCTGCACTTTTGGCTTAGACTTACATGGAAGTTGTTATACAGCTATCATACATATTCCTGTTCAACCTTAACTTAATACACCAAAAAGTCAATAGGCCCTACTGACTATACTTGGCAAGAACATTAAAATAATAAATGATAAAAACAGAGTATAAGAGTTTTTTTACTTAAGATCTTTATTCATTTATTGTGAATATTAAAATCCATAAAAATTGATTTAATCCACTTGTGAAAGCTGGTACAGTTGCAGTAGCCTTGACCTCACTCGATAATTCGTCACAGAGTCGTACAGCCCGAGGGAAGAATGAGTTTATGTGATATTGTTTTTCTGACTGCAGAATGAGAAATTTGTTGTTTCTTGTGTCTGTAAGGTGATCGTGTTGGAAATTGATCAGATTTTTGTATACTAGTAGCATGACCCGACTAGCTTGGTTTCGCCTTTGCTGGTGTGCTGACCATTTTAATTCCTTTATTATGATTGCGTCACTGCTTGTGTAGTGGTGATGATTTTGAACATACCTTGCGACTAACCTCTGAACCATTTCTATTCTGTGAGTGAGGTATTTCTGCCAAAGGTGCAATATGATTGAACAACATTCAATCTGGGCTCGTACATAATTATGTTTTGTATGCTGCTTCTTTGAGCTGTTTGTTGTGTGTTTTGACATTCCGTCTGATGAATCTCAGACTTTTTTTTTTATAGCTTTTTTGTGATGTTGTTTTTGTGGGATGACCAGATGAGGTTACTAATTATAGTAACCCCTAGGTATTTTGCATTTCTGTGGTTTTTAGTACAGTGCTGTGTAAGGTGTAAGGGACGATGACCGGTTTCTTTTTCATGTGTATCCTGAGCACTTCAAACTTGTCAGGGTTGAACTCCACTGACCATTCCTTTTCCCCTATTTCGAAGTTGTGCAAATCATTTTGTAAGCTTTGTGCTGACGTTTGTGATTTTATTGTTAAGTAGACTATGGTGTCGTTTGCAAATAGACGCACCCGACTCCTGACACTTCCTGGTAGGTCATTGTTGTATGCAAAAAAGAGCCTTGGACCTAAGATCAACCACAAGGGGTCGCCAGAAAGCACATGAGCCTGTCAAAGACCTTGTTTGCGACAAGGATCTGCTGTGATCTGTTTCTGAGAAAGTCTTTTATCCATGAGCTGATCTGTGAGTGAACTCCCATGCGTTTAAGCTTGTATACGAGTTTGTGGTAGTCGACTTTGTCGAATGCTTTACGGAAACCCATGACAATGACATCAGTTGTTTGGCCTTGATCTAGGTTGTCAGTAATTTCTGTAAAGCCAATGAGTTGGGTCTCACAGTTATGTGTTGACCTGAATCCATTTTGCTGGGGACAGTATATGTTGTGTGTGTCAAAGTAATCCTTCATGTTTGAAACAATATTATGTTCCATTAATGCAGATACTAAACATGTGAGTGATATTTGTCTGTAGATGCTAGGTATTGTCCTTTACCCTTTTTGTATGCTGGTGTGATAATGGCATGTTTCCACAATACCTGTATCTAGTGACCTTTGGTATATGATAGTGAAGATTGATGCTGTCTCTGTGTGTAGTTTTTTAAGTAACCTTGGTGGGATCTCATGGATATGTGGGCCATAGGTGGGTGACCAAGTAATGACATTGAACTTTTGGCTAACTGTTTAAAACTGTGATCATTTGTAACATTTTTTCGCAAACTTTTCAATGGAATTGTAAATAAAATTTGCATGATTGAGAAGACCATGTGCATTTGTTCTATAAAGCATACTAATACTTCATAGTACAATAACGCATGATAATTTCTGCTGATTAAATTTAACCTCGACTTCAACCTTTATATCTTCCTTGTTCATGACACAAAGCTGTCCGTCATTCTCTCACGCTGTTCACGATAAGGGCTGTTATGGCGGTGCAACCATTAACCCACAGCGAAGGATCTTGTTTAATTTATAAATAAAACATTCACAAAATTCTCCAAAAACTTTCTTTTACTACACGAGACTAACATAAGTTGCTCTTCTTTGCTTTTTTGAATTGCCTGAGACCCTTACCCTGATTACACCGATTTATTTTCTAAACAGACATGTCAATGTCAACCATTCAGTTAAGATAATTTAAATATAAAACTTACTGATTAAATAACAAAGCGAACAGGGAAATTATTGGATGGTTTGCTTGACATGATCTGCACTGGTCGAAAAGGCAAAGACTATTCATCAAAACTCTTACCTTAACTAACGCACTTCTTACAATACTTTATAGAATGAATGAACACACACACACACACGCGCACGCACACGCGCGCGCACACGTATCCACACCGCATTTCTTTTAAAGCGGATGAATATATTTTATCATCGACAGTGTTTTCATCAATTGGGATTTTCGAGGTTTTATCTTTTTACGATTTAAAAAAATCAACAACAAAGTTTTACAAATAAAGTGTTAAGTTGTTAATCAATTTACGCCGGAGATTTCTAACGGTTTGTTAAAGGGGAAAAATGTATTGCGGTAACCGTATTAAACACTTTTTTTGTTAGTAAATTAAATGTTTTTTTTTTTTTGGTTTGCTTTTGTTTGTTTTCTTTGTATCGGCGTTCCAATATTGACAAGAATGGGACGCTCTATCAGAATTCACACCCTGTACACACAAAAAAGATATCAAGTTCACCCTGTACACACAAAAAGATATCAAGTTCACCCTGTACACACAAAAAAGGTATCAAGTTGAGTACGATATTTCAAAATTAAAAATGTTTTGTAAGAGATTTTTCTTCTTTACCTGTCTGTGCAAATATAAGCAGTCAATTGACAGTGCATATACAACGTTTGTAATGTAATATTCCGGCTAATTGTGCGAGTGTTTCAGATTTTAACTTCACGAAAACCATGATATAGGAGATAAGAGAACCAGTTTCAGCAAATTTCAGTTATCATTATGACATTGCACATTTTTCACACACGTTGGTTTTTTTGATCTGAAATATTTCTGTTCCAAAACTCCAAACAGACGGTACAATTTATCTCTGTAAAATTTACAGAAGACTATGTAGTTGTTCTGGAAAAAATGGGATTTTTAATTAGGGATGGCAACGAGTAACCGGTTAACCGAGTACTCGATCGAACGTCCGAATATCGGTTAACAAAACTGATATTCGATTACTCGGAAAAAATATATAACTTCTATTTTTTGCGATTTAAAAAGATTGGTGTATCCAATTATTTCAGAAATTCGGAGATGTACATATATCTTCAAAAATACCCGATAAATGCAATCAAAACATCCTTGCAGAGGTGCGAAAATGATATCGTATATTTAAACGAGGCGATCAAAAGTTTGACACGCGTATGGGATTGAACACCTGTGTCGCTTACGTCATTCGGCCTCTCATGATATTTAATTACCTTTAATTCTGTAACAGTTTGTAGCCGAAACTTGTTTTAAGGTAACTGTTTTGAAAACAGCAAAGGGCCGGATTTCTATTATGAATGTTAGATTAAAGGTAGAAATTAGACCCGATTAAACGTTTGTTTTTCTTTACTCAATAAAGGAGAGTAACTCCCTTTTCCTCTTTACGCATATAAATCCAGAAATATCATTAACTTTTTATATCTTGATAACGTTTTTGCTTAGAATAAGATATTAAAATTTCCTTAGAGTCAAAATGCCGCCTGCAAAATCTAATGCTTGGAAATATTTCAAACGCTGTGCTGATAGCAAGACTGTTAAATGTACATTATTTAGTTGTGAAATGACGTATACTGGTGGAACTACAAACATGTTAAATCATTTACGCTTTAAGCATCTTTCTGAAAACTTAACCTCTGACACACAGAAACATCACTCAGTGGACATATTTGTGAGCACGCCAAAAAACAACCGACTCGCAAAGTGAAAAACTCACGCAGGCTATAGCAAACATGATTGTAAAGGACTATATAGTACCTTTAAGTATAGTAGAAAGTGAAGGATTTCTTAATCATAGAAAAGTGTTTAATTTTCTTCGAATAAAGACACTGTACTTAGAGAAAAATACGAGAATATTGCTCTTAAGCTATTTAACCTTATATTAAACATATATATATATATATATATATATATATATGCTGTCATTGACGATCTCTTATGTTTATATTTATTATGTATTTGCTAGCTATATCCATTGCCGCCGATGAGTCTATATTATTTCAAGAAGAAAAAAAGATATATGAACTGTTATACATGTTTTAAACTTGATATTGCATCAATTAAAACGTTGTAAAATATAATGTTGTTGATTTAATTTGTTAATTGGTTAATTCTAAGTTACCTCCCTTGCAGTCCTATTTATAGTTACGAATTCTATGAATTTAAATAGAAAACGAAAGTAGCATGCAAACGGTGTTGATATTGTGTGATAAAACTTTGAAGATCAATGGAAATCATCCGAGTAACCGAGTACTCGATCGGAAAAATGACCGAGTACTCGAGTATTGATTTTGGTATTCGTTGCCATCCCTAGATTTTTTATAACTTTTTTTTTGCAGTTGGATAATTGCACTGTTATTGCAAGGCACAGGCATTATTCATTTATGTCGTCAAAATATGGTTCTAAAATGTATATTTCGCGTGATGTTGGGGTCCATGATTAGTACCTGTTATAAATTACACTCAAAAGATCAGTTAATCTTTGTCACAGGTAACTAAACATGTACTAATTTTCAACTGGACATCGTCTAGATTGCTATTGAAAATTGAAAAAAAACGGCGATTTTTATCAAAAGACAATATTTGGAAAGAAATGTAAAAGGTTCATGTGACGGTCTGTGGTAACGCACTGGCCTGGTAATCCAGGGATCGCAAATTCGAACTCCTGTTCCTCCACCAAAAAAGAACTAAACGCTGCAGCCAGCGTAGGTTGTCTATGAAACTGCTAACGACAATAAATAAACATAAAATAGACAGTACAGACGTGTTCAGACGTCAAACGTGTATGCCGGGTAGAGGAAGCCAAATATAAAAAAGGTTCTTGGGAACACGAATATATTGTTTCTACACTGCACTGTGCTAATACATAACCAACCTTAGGCAGGTCTGTTTTGAGAGACGTTAACGCGGCTTCATAATTACACTTCGGATATGTTTTGTTTAATGGAGTGAGTTAACAATTTTTTGAAATTCTGAATCATATCAAATTCGTTTCAAAGTTAACCCAATTTCATTTATCTTGTTATAATGCCATTTCATTTAAAACCTAGACGAAGAACCGAAACTCTCCTTACTTTGTATGCTTTTCAACAAAGATAGAAAAAATATATTACATTCTCGTAGCAGAATTATATTATATCTTGGTAGGACATCGAATGAAAGAAATCAAGAAGCGAATTACTCATTTCTTGTTGTGACCGTTTAATTCAGGGTTTAGCTTGTCGTCTTCAAGAGATGAGTTTTAAAAATAAAACCTCTTGGTCAATAAGTAGTATTAAATTGTTCTAAATAAGTTGGATATTTAATCTAAAGAAACAAACCACTTACTCTCAAGAAAAGGCGAAATGCAGCGATTAAAAAACACATGTCATATATTTCTGCAATTGTATTAATTTTATTTGTTGTAGTCTTTTCATAAAGAACGAATGAACGTAAGGAAAATAAATTTGTGGATCGATTCCGCTAATATAAGCAGCAATGTCTTATTCGCGGGAGTAAAATAACAAAAACAGAAATATCAGATTCCCTGTATATTACCTTTGATTCGACTGGTAAGTTTCTGTAGTTTAAAACACACACGCAGGCACGCACACGCACAACTCTCCAACAAAAAAGCAACAACTGAAAAAAAGACGGAAGCTTGTCACATATAAGTGACAAATACACCCAACCTCAGCTTGGTCCCAGGACTGAAGGCTTTGTAAACAAAAGAGGTCATTTCAAAATTCTTGCACGGCAGTGGAATGAAGAAAAATGTTTACGATGCTATTTTATTTGATGTTATGGTGTAATATGAAGTCACGAAATACTAAGAAGGCAAATAACCAGATTGGTGACATATATTTGCCTTCCATTTATGGGAAATTATAACCAACACAAAGTCTATCATCATCATCATCATTTTTTTACCTCTGACCAGTCACTGTGACCTTGATCTTTGAGCTATCGACCTGGGACTAAAACGTGAAAGTCTTTACATGTTTATACAAGTTATGGCCAAGACAAGATCTATAATTTGACAAGTCACTGTGGCGTTGATCTTTAAGCAAGACACGAATGTCTTGCATATTGCACACCGTCTAATCTTGAAGAAGAAATATCAAAATGTGTTTTAAAATCCTTCCTTGTATAGAGAAGTTATGGCCCGGATAATCATTTTTTCCCTTTAATCAGTGACTGTCATCTTGACCCTTTAGCTATGGACCTGGGGCTTACACGCGACACACCTTTTCATCAAGGTGAACAAATATACCATGGTTTGTAAAATTCTTCCATGCATAGAGAAGTTAAGGCGCGGTCAAAATCTATAATCAGTGACTGTGACCTTGACCCCACGCACGAGATATCTTCGCTGGTAACCTACAAGGTCAACGATATGTCAGCATAAAAATAGGACACAAGGGGACGGTGGCCTCTAAAATTAAGTGTAATTGTGCTCCACTTCATTTCAATATCATGTCATGAAAACAGCTGAAAGTCACGATCTGACCTACTAATTAATGTATAAATAGTTCACAAACATAAAAGGTTTGATCTTCTTGTAAAGAATGGGTTACCTACAGATTCTCGTTTTAGCCGCAGTATCAGGCAGGAATAACAAATGTTTTCTGTTTTTAAGAGTATGACAGGAGAAAAACTCGCAAGATTTAACATAAGAATGTTCATTATATCTCAGTCGGTTACATATTGACCTTGTGCCGAATTTGAATGTAGCTGTATCTGGCTCGGAAAAAGTAAGATAAGTAGACTTAATATAATGGAATTAAGGCGAATTCTGAGAGGTTATTTGTTTTGAGTAAACAGTTGCCGTGATTTATATTTTTATTATTTGTATGACCTAGTCACTGATACGTTTATTAGAGAGTCATCTGAACTTAAATACGTGTTATATATATCACCTTTGTTTAATATCATTTGTGTAGCCATACAGTACTAATAAATTATTTTTGTTATACTCCAGTGGCTGTACTGGCGCAAGACAAGTGTGATTCCGCCGACTGCCCAGCTTGTGACCATGGCGTTCCATTCTGTGACCATCATGGCGCTTGCCACTGTAAAGACCATGCAAGTAATAAATATTTGATTCTTTCAAGCAGTATTTAACAGTTAATATATACGTTGATGTCCTTAGCCGATGCAACAGTGACCATTGTTTTATCAAATGGTTGTAGAAGATTATTGCCTTTCAGCTATTCTAGACAAGTTTTGTTACAATTTCATTAAATTAATTATGTTTTCTGAATGTTTAACCAGTGTCCTTTCATAATTTGAATAACATGATAAAGTAATTTGTAATTATTATAGAACGTGCTACCTCGGCACAAGTCTGCAGCTCAGCCAGTGACTGTACAAGCTGGGGTGATGCCAACTGTTCTCATGGCCAAAAGGCCTCCTGCGAAATGATTCATGGCTCAGGCCAAGGTGGCGGAGAGTACAACTGCGTGTGCAAAGCTCACAAGAGAGCAACTACCGGTAGATAGATATTTTCCGAGAAAGCTTAGAAAGTCTTTGAAACTTCGTTTTTTAAAAAAAAAATACGTTTAAACAATATAACACGTTTAACATAGTATAATCTACTTATATTTATAGTTTACTGATCATGAATAACAAACAAAATGTCTGCAACCTTATACATTTCACAAAGTCATTGCGACTATTTCTCATATACGACAATCCTGTTGATAGAAATACACATGTATGGATGTCAGATTGATCTCTTCTGAACTCCACTGCATTGAAACTATTTATACTTCGTTGGAAATTTTAAAGAAATTTAAAACATACGTAAAACAGGTTTCCAATGAAGCACAAAATTTATGCCAGGTTGCTGCACGGCAAACGACTGTGATGCAACAGCCCTGGGATGTGCCCACAATGAAATGGCAACATGCGAACTACGACATGGTTCAGGCCAAGGATGTGGAGAGAACATGTGCAAATGCGTCTCCAAACATTAGACGACAGGTAAATATGTCTGTCGAAGCAGAAAATCGTTAATTGGCGTTAAGCGGAACAGTGGAACATCGGACTCCCGAAGTGTCTTCCACATTCAACATTTTCAGCGCGAGCATTGATTTGAACACAGGGGGCAGTTATCGAGCAAGAATAATATCTAATTCCAATTAAAGTAAATGAAATAAATTAGTATAAGCTTAAGAAGAAGAGTTGTAGAAAAAGACGAACTAATGGAAACATTGTTTAAGAGCCTGTACAGTCAAAAGAAAATCAACTTTGTCCTAGATGTACATTTTCAATCATTTATGTTTCCGTTGCAAATCTCATCTTTAAACATAATCTTTAAACATAATAGATACGTTTATCTTTAAAACTGATTTTTACGCATATAACATATACTCTTATCTTTGAAACAAATTTATATGTGTCTGTGGTTAGTTCATCCTTTCTTATTTTAGCTCGAATGTGACTTAAGCAAAGTTAATCTCTTGACATCACTCAAAATCGATTATTAACCAGTTAATAAACGTTTGTGTATTTCAGTTTGCAAGCTGGCGACGTAGATGGAATACATATTTTACGTTTGTGATATATTAATGTCAAGTTATGTTGCTAATAAAAGTGTGAATAACTTTCCTAGTTTTTATTAATTGCTGATTTGTATCGAGTATTTTGTCTTATATATAGAAAAATTCACATGTACCATTTTTAAAAGGGGTTATTTAACCTTTCCCCAAATTGTTGACCTTAAGTAAGTCTGCAGTTCGGCACTGCGGGAACGTATTCGATACCTTTAAACAAATTTAAAGGTGATCAATGCAAAAGTACAAACGCACTGTATGAAAGTAAACGTTATGTGAAAGAAGTGTGTTCAACTTGTTTTGCTGTTAGTAATGACTGGCTGACTTTCCTTGACGTAAGTGGATGACCTGACGACCCCTTCTGACGCAAGGTGCCATGATAAGGGCTACAGAACACCACATCATGCCAAATCTCACCGTTTTCTAATAGTTTTATGTTTAAATTATCAGTAAAACGCAATATCTTTGATCTAGATCACACATGTTGTGTTTAATAAGATTTTGGTTAACAAATTTCTGAATTAAATGTATATGTATGTCCTGTCTTAAAAAACTGCTTCAATGTCACAGTAAAGTTTTTATAAGCATTTAATAAAGTGTCCATTTAAATACAGCAATATCCCAAAAAGTATTTTAGCCTCATATAGCATTTTAAGTGCATAAACAAACATTGCAATGACATCTCAAGACTTTGTAGTCTACATGGGTACTTTAGAAGATGCTTGTCTGAAACGACTGGTCATGGCCGGATGGGCCACGACTTCTATCAACATAAAAATGTTAATGGTTAATTTGCAATATCAATATATTGAAATTAAATTTTAAAAAGTCAAAATAAATGCTTAAATGCTTTAAAATGAAGTGCAAGTGTCAAAATGATTAAGTTTGAGAAAATATGAAAACCTAGATTGCATAAAAAAGAAATGAAAAGTCTATTAAAAAAACCAACAACAACCCTTAACCTAAATTCTAAATGAATTTATATTTTCTAGTGTTTCTGTGAGCCGTTGTAATTCTTTTATAAAGTATTGTTCGGCATGGAATATTTAAAAGTTGTCGTTATATGATAAATTGTATTTAACTTTAAATATCTATCTAATAACATTTTGCAATTTAATGAATCAAACCAACAAAGATTATAACAACGTGTTGTATTATTTAACATTATACATACATGTGATATGCCCTTGATTACCGGTTGGATTTATGAAAAATTCAGATTTTTATCTCACGCTAACAGCTGTTGGTCTTACATGACCAGGACCCTGACAGTCACGAGTTGATCTACTTCTTGTCATTATATAATGAGAAGAGAAAATCAGTGCTGACTATTCCACGTATCTGCTGATTACTCAAGATGGATTACCTTCATCTCTTCATCGTCGCATCACTATCAGGTTATTTTTTTCTTTCTTAAATTTAAAAACAGCTTTTGCTATTCTATTTCTACATGCATTAGTCAAATACTTAAACAAGTATGGTAAGATATTTTTCGTTGGAATTCACCTCTTAACATTTAAACTATTTTTATTTATGTTAGCAATCTTGTTAGAAAATGGCTTTTTAGAATTATACCTAAGCCTACCCCTGAGCCTGATGCATGTTTATCTGAGTGTTTTGTTTACACAACAATGATTTAGAAATTATTTTTGTTTTAGAAAAGACGTCAGAAAGAAAAAAAACTACCACTGTTTCTTTGTTGACCGATTTTTGAATTTGTTTTTACCACTCGTACCGTATTGCATCTCACGCCGGGTTTAATTCATTGCTGACGTTGTTAAATCAACAAAAGTCATGATTAAAAATATTTTTACCAAGAAATATAATGTTCAAGGATAATTTTACTCTTTTACGGTCAGTGAATACAGTTATAGTGGTAGACAACACAATAAATGTGACCAAAGAACTATTGCACAGCAGGTGGTATAGAGCAGAAAAGCCAATATAGTGCAAAAAGTCTAGGCATGCCTTTCAACGTATCTTTCCTCTTTAACTTCGTACCATAACAAACAACCACAAAGTTGTGCATTTCCGTGAATGGATTTATTCAGAAAATAGCATAGAAACAGGCTAGCAAATATTGTATTAGTGTTATGTAGAGGACATATTTAATATAAATGCATATTATACACAACGCATATATGTATTGTACTGTAGCAAGAAGCATCATAAACGTGAAAATGACCACTGAAAATTACAGTAACGATAAGACAACAATAATTCTCCATACTTTGTAACGAGAATAATTAATAAATATCACAATCCTTGAAGCGCTGAATCAAAAAATAATAAAAAACGGAAACATGATTTTTCTTTCAGTAACAGCTCCTTTTGAAAAGTTTGGTTTGTTTAAGAGAAAGGTTCTTTGGAGTTTCTTTTTATTTTCCTCTATCAGGGAGCCATCCATTGAGCTTTAACGGCTCACTGATAATTCAAGACGGAAAGTGTTCGATGTAGCGATTGAATGATAGAATGTGTGCTATTATTTCTACCAAACATGTAAATAGGGCTTCTGACTTTAATATTAGCACGGTGCTATGTGGTGACCGTTAACATTAGCTATCCTAATAACACACAACTCAATAGACTTATTTTATTTTCGTTTCAAACAAGTTGGTACTTTTCCATATTCCGGTGTATCACATGTTGAATGTCTGCTTATATGAACTGTGTAGCACTTTTATGTCTCGACTTTCATTCACAAAATGTTTGAAGAGACTTCATAAAAAATATGGTAAATATTTGCGTTCTAAAATAACCACTAAGACATAGTCAGGTCTGCATGTTCCTGTCAGTTTAAGAATATGAACTGAAATAGGTAATTCGCTTTGTACAAAGGGATCTGCTCTCGATCTTCACACGGCGTAGTATGATATTGCGCGACTAATGGAGCGCAATATATTATACACTACCAGATAAACTTATGAATAAATTTCAGTACAAAACATGAGAAATGTAATTTTTGCATAACCTCTTGACTTTTTATTTCATCCCGAGGAGAGAATAGTTTTCAATATTTCTTGAATGATATCATTACATAGACTCTTTTATGTATCACTCCGATGTCACGGTTTCCCGTCCTTAAATTTTCAGCTTCATGGTAAACAATATTGACAGGCGTTTCCTGATTTTGATGAAATTCATTGTTAGCGATATATTACAAATAAAACTATAAAATATAATTATTCTATAACAGTTTTCTAAATGTTCTTCATTCAAATGCATTTTGCAACGAACAACGAATACTGATTTTTGTACATTTTTCTTTTCTTTTATAAAATAGCTTGATTGCCAGACAATTGGTGTACTTTTCAGTTACTGTCTTTGCAAAATGCACGGACGATGGAGATTGTGCAAATACCCATTGTGGCCCTGGAACACATGGCGTGTGTGTACTTCAGTCCGGATCTGGAGGTGGTTCAGGGGAGAGAGCATGTGAATGTGTGCACCACAAACGACTAGGTACAGTATAAGCTTAAAATGTATTCGCCACGAAAAACATTAAAAGTATTCAAAATGTCTGGTGTCCGAAATAAACCTTTCGACACTTTGACTAGAAGCAATGTACTTCATACACAGATAAAACATCTAAATGATCAATTTATTAATTGTACTTACAATTATTTTCTGCACAACTAGAAAAGTTTTTACTTCCTGAATGTAAGTCACATGTATAAAGTAAAACACATGCATATTTTGTGATAACGGCAACAGCCAGAAAAAAACAACAACAACAACAACAAAAAAACGCTTGTCGTTTATGAAAAAAAATATAGCGTTTATATCAGCTGTTTCTTAAAATATGCCGAAATGTGTAAGCAGAACAGTATTTGATCTCTTGTAATATAAAAGTCCCTACATATCTCAGTAACAAATCATTTTGAGCATAAAAAAGTAAGAAGATTGTGATAATGTGATGTCAAGAGACGAAGACGAGTTAAATTGTGTAATAAAGAGATAAGCGTAAACTACGAACAACTAGACAAGGTACAAAAAGGTATGAAGACGTGAGAACGTTAAACAACGAACAACTAGATAAGGTACAATAAGGTATAAAGACATGAGAACGTTAAATAAAGAAAGACTAGATAAGGTACAATAAGTTATGGAAACATACGAACGTTAAACAACGAACAACTACATAAGGTGCAATAAGGTATGAAGACATAAGAACGTTAAAAAAGAACAACTAGATAAGATTCAATAAGGTATGAACATATACGAACGTTAAACCACGAACAACTAGACAAGTTAAAATAAGGTATGAGCATGTTAGAACGTTAGACAACGAACAAATAGATAAGGTACAATAAGGTATGAAGACATGAAAACGTTAAACAACGAACAACTAGATAAGGTTCAATAAGGTATGAAGACATGAGAACAAAACGACTAGATAATGTACAATTAAGCATGAAGACACGAGAACCTTAAACTACGAACAACCAAATATGGTGCAATAATGTATGTAGACATAAGAACGTTAAACTACGAACGGCAAGATAAGATACAATAAGGTATGAAGACATGGGAACCTTAAACTACGAACGACAAAATAAGGTACAATAAGGTATGAAAGCATGAGAACGTTAAACAACGAACAACTAGATAAGGCACAATAAGGTATAAAGACATACGAATGTTAAACAACAAGAGAAAGATAAGTTACAATAAGGTATGAAGACATGAGAACGTTAAACTACGAAAGACTCGATATAGCACAAGAAGGTATGAAGACATACGAATGTTAAACAACAAGCGGCAAGATAAGGTACAATAAGGTATGAAGACATGAGAACCTTAAACTACGAACGACTAGACAAGGTATAAACTAGGTATGAAGACATACGAACGTTAAAGAACGAGCGACTAGATAAGGTAAAATAAGGTATGAAGACATGAGAACCTGAAACTACGAACGACTAGATAAGATACAATAAGGTATGAAAGCATGAGAACGTTAAACAACGAACAACTAGATAAGACACAAAGAGGTATAAACACATGATAATCTTAAACTAGGAACAAATTGATAAGGTACAATGAGGTATGAAGACATGAAAACCTTAAACTACGAACGACTCGATAAGTACGCTTAGGTATGAAGACATAGGAACGTTTGACAACGAGCGACTAGATAAGGTAAAATAAATTATGAAGACATGAGAACCTTAAACTACGAACGACTCGATAAGAAACAATGCGGTATAAAGACATATGCACGTAAAACTATGAACAACTAAATAAGGAACAATGAGGTATGTAGGCATGAGAACGTTAAACTACGAACGTCTAGATAAGAAACAATGCGGTATGAAGGCATGGGAACGTTAAACTACGAACAAGTAGATAAGGAACAATGAGGTATAAAGTCTTGAGAACGTTAAACTACAAACGACTAGAAAAGGTACAATGAGGTATGAAGGTTTGAGAACGTTAAACAACGAACAACTAGATAAAGCACAATGAGGCATGAAGACATGGCAACGTTAACAACGAACAATTAGATAAGGTACAATGAGGTAGCAAGTGAAAGAACGTTAAACTTCGAACGACTAGATAAAGCTATTAGTTATGAAGGTCGTAATAACGCCAAACAACGAATAACTAGATAAAGTACGATGAGGTTTTAATGCGTAAGAACGTTAAACAACGAACGACTAGATAAGGTACAATAAGGTATGAAGACATGGGAACGTAAAATAAAGAACGACTAGATAAGGTACAATAAGGTATTTAGGCATAAGAACGTTAACAATTCCCAACTAGATAAGGCACAACCAGATATGAAGGCGTAATACTGTTAAACAACAAAGAACTAGATAAAGTACAATGAGGTATGAAGGCGTAAGAACGTTAAACAATGAAAGACTAGATAAGGCACAATCAGGTATGAAGGCTTAATAACGTTTAACAACGAACAACTAGATAAGGTACAATGAGATATGAAGACATGAGAACGTTAAATAAAGAACGACTAGATAAGGTACAATAAAGTATGTACGCATAAGAAAGTTAAACAACGAATAGCTAGATAAGGCAGAATCAGCTATGAAGAACTAGATAAGGTTCAATGAAGTATGAAGGCGAAAAAACGTTAAACTACGAATGACTAGATAAGGTGCAATAAGATATGAAGACATGAGAACTTTAAATCAAGAACGACTAGAAAAGGTACAAAGAGGTATCAAGGCGTAAGAACGTGCGAACGACTAGATGAGGTAAGGATAACGTTAAAAAGCACGAGACCGTTAAATTACGAATGACTTGATAATATACAAACAAGGTATAAAAGAATGAGAACGTTGAATTACGAACGACTAGATAATGTACAAACAAGGTAGACATGCATAAGAACGTAATACTACAAATGATTAGATAACATATATTCTATAGAAGAAGGCATGGGATCATTAACGAAAAACAACTTGATAGAAATTTTAACTACGGGCGATTAAATAAGGCATCAACTAGGTCTGAAAACATAAGAATCTTTAACTAAAAGCGACTAGAAAAAATAAACCGCCTGAAGACAAATGAACGTTTAACTACGAGCGACTATAATGGTATAAACTAGGTACGAAAAACGTTCAACTACGAGAGACTTAATCAAGTATAAACTAGGTACGAAAAAGGATGAACGTTAACCTACGACCGACAAGATATTGTATAAACTAGGTATGAAGACATAAGAACGTTTAATTAGGAGCGACCGGATAAAGGTATAAACAAAGTATGAAGACAGACGAACGTTTAACTACGAGCGACTAGATAAGGTATAAACTAGGTATGAAGACATAAGAACATTTAACTATGAGTGTCTAGATAAGGTATAAACTAGGTATGGAGACTGACAAACGTTTAACTACGAGTGTCTAGATAAGGTATAAACTAGGTATGAAGACATAAGAACGTTTAACTACGAGTGTCTTGATAAGGTATAACTAGTTATGAAGACATAAGAAACGTTTGATTACGAGGGACTAGATAAGGTATAAACTAGGTATGAAGAGAGCAAAACGTTAAACCACGAGCCACTAAGTAAGGAATAGACTAGGTATGGAGGCAGACGAACGTATAACTACAAGCGCCTAGATAAGGTGTAAACCAGGTATGAAGACAGACGAACGTTTAACTACAAGTGTCTAGTTAAGGTATAAACTAGGTATGAAGGCAGACGGACGTATAACTACGAGCGACTAGATAAGGTATAAACTAGGTATGAAGACAGACGAACGTTTAACTACGAGCGACTAGATAAGGTGTAAACTAGGTATGAAGACAGACGAACGTTTAACTACAAGTGTCTAGATAAGGTATAAACTAGGTATGAAGGCAGACGAACGTATAACTACGAGCGACTAGATAAGGTTTAAACTAGGTATGATGACAGACGAACGTTTAATTACGAGCGACTAGATAAGGTATAAAGTAGGTATGAAGACTTGTTTATGATAAAGAATACGAGGTAAATTTTTTTAAAATTTCTCATAAGAAAAAAGTCGATGAAGTTTGATTATTTCTGTTAATAAATAAGATAAAATACCAGTTTTAAAGAGAACAGTTAATGAAATAATGATGATACATTCTAATACATTCTACATACATAATCGGAACTGTATGCGAACATTTGTAATATATTCTAGTTAAAAAGCTCACAGTTAAGAAAAGTTATTTAAACTTAGTAACAAGAAAACAGTTAAAGAAGAATTCAGATCTATTTCAGTTATAATAGTACAATGGGTTACAACAATAGATAATTCATTCTAAAGGAAGTGTGTATTAGTCGTTCCTAGCTGACAGAAATATTTAGAAGTAGCGGCAAAAAAAAAAAAAAAAAAAAAAAAAAAACAGCGCCGGACTTCCGATCCGAAGGTGATTGGTTTAAATCCTAACATGGGTTTAATCCTTTCAGAATCTTTCCGCATACCAAAATTCTATTGCGAGTACTGGTTTTAACTTAGAAAGCAGTCACCGAGAGCTATTTACAGAAATTGCAAGAAGTTGTCTTGAAATCGATGTAAAACAAATAACCTTTAAATTTCATCCAATTTAAATAAGCATCTTTGTATGAGGAGACAGCTCGTTAAATTATGGTCGTTTTTGTCCAATTAGAGTAGATAATATTTTAGGGCAGTGCGGAAACACTGAGTTTTAGAGTTGTGTATTGATAAAATGACACAATAATAAAATGTCGTTAAGAAATAAAATCGTGATGAAGATATGTATTACATGGCCATATGTCGTTGAGATAACATTTTTGGTACTGCTCGTGTTGGAGTTATTTTAATAAAACGTTCTAACAATGACTTTTTTTACAATTTCTAGTTCTAAACGCACTCGTTTGCGCATCAGACTCAGATTGTACTCAATGGGCTCACGACAACCACTGTGGAAGGGCTGCCTGTGAAATACAACACGGAGCTGGGGTTGGAGCAGGGGAGAAGAACTGCGTGTGTAAATCACACAATAAGCGAGCGACTGGTAAAGTTTTATCTGTCTGTCTGTCTGTCTATCTGTTTGTCTACACAAATTCAACTATCGCCTTTAAACATGTACTAGATTTTGTCCAATATTATTTTATTGTTTCACTAGTGGTACTTTATAACAGATTAAACCGTTTGGTCATTGTTTTGAGCAACATCTTACAACTAATGAGTGTTTTCTGAAAATAAAGTGTAATATCCTTTGGGCGAATCCTTAACTGTTTGTGTTTTCTGCAAAGAC
This sequence comes from Cyclina sinensis, assembly GCA_012932295.1. Taxonomy (NCBI): domain Eukaryota; kingdom Metazoa; phylum Mollusca; class Bivalvia; order Venerida; family Veneridae; genus Cyclina; species Cyclina sinensis. Next base: position 46,235,498 of record JAAONU010000001.1, on the reverse strand, counting down.
ACATAGGCACTTGGTTTCCACTCAGTTGCCGTTATAATGATGATTTGCCATATTACTGAAAAAGTAAAGGTAGATCAGCTGCCATTTTTATCCGCAACGGAAGTTATGTATAATATGAGCAGTTCACCGTACCCGTACCGTTCCGGATCTAATTCTCGGTTTAAATGTTTTTGTCAATGGGAGTACCGGGTACGCTAAAATGTTCATATTAAGGTATCACTTCCATTGTGGACAAAAATGGCAGCAGATCTATCTTGACATTTTTCAGTAAACTGGGGTAATCAGTAATATAGCAAATTATCATTATAACGGCAATTGAGTTGAAACCAAGAGCCTATGCCAAGAGATTGTCAAAATAGGGAGACAAGATTACGAAGGACTACCAGCTTGATACATAAAAATATGAGTAACTAAAACCGGCATCTGGTGGAAGTGCAGTTACATAAGTGGTAATTATTTGTTATTTCATGTCAGGATGTTGTACTACCAGCGACTGTGATGCAGTAGCGTTAGGATGCGATCTTCATCACAACACACTTTCCTGTGAAATTCAGCATGGTTCTGGACACGGTTGTGGAGAAAACAAATGTGTCTGTCTTCCGAAACACGGTTAAACAACAGGTTGGTTGCAAGTTTTAAAGAAAAGCATAATTATGCATATGCAATGGCAATATATGAAAAAAATATGCAGAAAAGATGCATCATATTATGTTTAACCTGCGGTACAGCTGCACTACATGAATCATATGAAACGGTTGAAGTTTTTGTGCAATTATATTCTTTAGAAAGTCAAACGTCACTTTCAAAAACATGCTGCTTTAGGAGTTTGTGTTTATTTAAAATAAGTTGGTAGTTATATCTTAGTTAAAAGTACATTCTAAAAATGGAAATTTGACTTGAATAGAAAAATCGTTATGGTTAAATTCATAGTCTATAATGCTTAATTGGTCAAAAATATCAGTGTGTTCTTAATTTGTCACTGTATTTGTACAAGTATTTATGATATTTTAAGCATATCTTCATTTCAGATTGCTGTAGATAAAGCAGTGGAAAGCAGCATATACAATGTATTTAATAATTAAATAAACATGACTGAAAATATTCAGGTCTATTATTATATAAAATATGACATTAATCCCCTGTGTGAGGAACAGACGTTTTGGAACAATATTTAATATTTAAGACGTGACCAGTAAATAAAAAAAGACGTACAATCTTTAATATGGAATGACAAAAATCAAACCTTTTCTTCATGTCAAAAAGACATTTTCAGAAACAAAAACTGTCACAGATGAGATAACGTTCTCGCATCATGACAGTGTCGACTTGCGGAGCTAATTTCATCAACACTGTCTTCAAGAGGTTGCATAAACAGCATCGGTATTAGTTTTCATTTACACTAGTGCTCTACTATCATATTTATACAAGAATATTATAGCAAAACACGTCCCAGTGATACACGTTTTCAGCGTAACCTTTTCGCGCTACACATCGTCTTATTATTGCTCTTAAAGTTTGGACAAGAAATGCCGTCGATTGAACATACAGACAAGCAAACTGACAGTTTGGAACCCTCCATTTTGCTTTATTACTGACAAGAGCTCACCACCATTAGCTTAAATACACGTGTAGTTCCGGGTCCTCCAAAGAAAAAACAAGTATCAAGTATTTCACGTTTCGTTGCAAAGAGAATTCGTCAGACAATACAAACCATTTAATACAAATTCAGACTCGGGGTACTTTTTTCAGTTGTTTCCTTATAAGCACCGCTTCAAGAAAAAGGCTACTAGTTTTTTTTACATTTTTTGCAAACCTTTTAAAGCCTGTACCTGTCTCAAGATAAGCTAATTAGTTTTTCAAACTTGCAACACTTTCCATGTTAGAACAGCACATATGGCTAATGCTGAAGATAAATATTATGAAACGGTTCCTGGACATTGTTTAAATGCCTTTTCAATGTAAATCTGCCATAGTGACTACTAAACAAGGAAAATAAATTCAAAGCCTACTAACAAAGTCCCAACTTCAGGTTTAGTCATCCATATTTCTATCACCCGAAAAAAAAGCCAACAGTGTTCAAAATCTTTGAAATTAAATATACATATACTTCAATGCTTTGTAACTTGAAAATACGCGCTTATAGTTTTGTTGTTTACATTTCTGTTTATATATAACCATGTCCACGTTTGAATACAACTAATATTTATTGTCGTATATTCATGAATCTGTTTGCATTTCACAACCTTAGTGTACGTGTTTATATATTTCTGATTGTCAATAACTTGCAAGTATCAAAACTTGTCGCTTAAATTCGCCTTTCGAGTTTCTGGAAGCCAGAGCTGGGAGAGAATACACAACAGCCCTATGGCTCCGCAACATTAACCCCGGCACATAGACATTCTGAAACGTCGGAAAAGATGCGTAATACAAACTAAAAGCTAGAGCAGATCATATATCCACGATAGACTTATAGAAGATCAAACGTGAAGTTGGCAGTAGCAGTAGGCAAAACGTGAAGTTGGCAGTATCAGTAACAGCAGTAGCAATAAGCAAAACGTGAAATTGGCAGTAGCTGTAACAGCAATAGCAGTAGGTAAAACGTGAAGTTGGAAGTAGCAGTAACAGAACAGCAGTAGCAGTAAGCAAAACGTGAAGTTGACAGTAGCAGTAATAGCAGTAGCAGTAGGCAAAACGTGAAGTTTGCAGTAGCAGTAACAACAGTAACAATAAAGAAAACGTGAAGCTGGCAGTAGCAGTAACAGCTGTAGCACTAGGCAAAAACATGAAGTTGGCAGTAGCAGTAACAGCAGTAGCAGTAGGAAACTTTGAAAGTCTGCGAGAGTGTTTGAAACAGTTCCAGACCAAAGCAATCGAACTGGGAGAGTCCCTAGACTTTTTAGATTGGCACTAAAATTCTTGAAAGTCTGCAAGAATGTCAGAAACAGTAGCAGACCGTAACAATGGACTCCGGAGGGTACCTTAAGATCAAAAATGACATTTTCTCGATTGACACCAAAATTCCTGAATATCTGCAGGAGTGTCAGAAACAATTGCAGACCGGTAAAATTGACACAGGGGATCCCTAGACCTCAAAAATGACATTTTTCTGATAGGCACCAAAATTCCTGAAAGTCTGCAAGTGTGTCGGAAACAGTCGCAGACCGGGTAAATCGACCAGAAAGGGTCTCCAAACCTTAAAATGACATTTTCCCGATTGGCACTAAAATTCTTGGAAGTCTGAGGAAGTGTCCGAAACAGTCACAGAACGGTTAAATCGACTCGGGAGGCTTCCTAGACATCAAATATGACACTTTTTTTGATTGGCATTAAAATTCCTGAAAGTCTGAGTATGTCAGAAACACTCGCAGACCGGTTAAATTGACACATGAGGATTCCTTGACATTTAAGATGACATTTTCTTGATTGGCACCAAAATTCCTGAAAGTCTGCGAGATTGTCCGAAACAGTCGCAGACCGGTGAAATCGACTCGGGAGGGTTCCTAGACAACAAGTATGACATTTTTCAGATTGACACCAAAATTCCTGAAAGTCTGCGAGAGATTCAGAAACAGTCGCAGAACTGTTGAATTGACCCGGGAAGGTCGCTTAACATAAAAAATGACATTTTTTTCTGATTGGCACCAAAATTCATGAAAGTCTGCAAGAGTGTCAGAAACAGTCGCAGACCTACGCAATAGACTCGGGAGGGTCTGTTGATGTTAAAACATGTTTTATTTCTTTGAAACATTAAAGACTTTTAAGATTTTTCTACTGCTACTGCTCGTACTGCTACTGCCAACTTCACGTTTTCTTTACTGCTACTGCTGTTACTGCTTGCCTACTGCTACTGCTCGTACTGCTACTGCCAGCTTCATGTTTTCTTTACTGCTACTGCTGTTACTGCTACTGCCAACTTCACATTTTTCTACTGCTGCGTACTGTTACTGCTCACTTCCTATACATCCACAATAGCTATCATAACATTCTCAATTCGGTTATCATGGTGACGAATAACTTACAAAGACAAAATATACTAAAGTTACAGGATTTACTTAACTGTTACAACTATGCCTCTCATTAATAGTCCCATTATTCAAACACAGTTGAATAAAACCAAATATCTACAAAATGACAGGAAACACCCACGAGATGACAATTAGCTACGGTCACATGGATAATCAGAAGAACCTAGGCAGATCTAAATAACGAATCTTCAAATATATATCCTATCTCTGTTAAAAATAAGATGCTCGTTAGAATAACAGCTGTAACATATTAACTTAAGTAAGTTTAGTGTATTTTATCGTTTCAAGTAAAACTTTTACGTTTCGGAAAAAAAACACTGTGGTGAAGTCATTGTAGTATATAACATTAATTCTATCAGATGTAAAACATAAGTTAAAGAGTAAAGGTTGTCGTAATAGCAGTATTAATATGCTATTTACTAAAGGGATAGCATAAATTACGAGATACACGAGCTAGGGTCCAACCATAGCACCCACACGCGCCAAAACGTTCATTGATCCCATACCTATATTTTTGAAAAAAAAAAAAAATACGCATGCTCTTTAATCATTCACATTTACTAAGGTGATGATTCCTTTGGAAAAAAGTCGACAAAGTGAGTTTGTTGGTAATGCCCGTAACGGCGTGTATTGACCCTCTAGCACTTGGAGTACTTGTTTGTTGGGACTAAAAATATAATTGATTTAGTAGTGAAAGTGATGTTGATATCCCAGGATAACCAAAAGAAAATTCCTGGTACAGGAATGCCATCAATCCCAGTGTCAGGCTTGCAAATAACTTTAAATCACCCTGCATCAGGGGACAGTAACAAGTCACTGTATGGATTTAGGGTAGCACATAACATATTATTTGTGCCATTGTGAAAGAAGATGTGCAAGAATTATCAAGGAATACATGGAAGAGGTTATAGGCACTCCAACAATACTCCAGTCAACTCATGACCTCACACGTTTTTACACGTGCTCACCCTTGCTTCACTGTATATAGCCGTAGTAACCCGTTCTTACTGTTGTTGACAGCAATATCTCAAGAGCTTTTGAAATTATGCAGCACTCATACACGTTAGCACTCATTATATATCGTGGGCGGGGCACAACAACACCAACAATAAAAAACAACTAAATGTATAAAAATATCGCTTTTCCATTAATTGTCATCGTGAAGTTTGCTATTTTCGAAAATACAGAGGGCAAGAAGTAAAATACTGGATTCAATGTGTGATTTGTTGTTTGGGTCAAACAGTTCACAGAAAAAAATTAAAAGTTATATAACCAAAATAAGACCTGACAAGCTAAACTGCATTGAAATCGATTGTGAATTCTTTTGCCCTTCTTGTCTTTGATAAACTTTAGTACAGAAGATGGCACTACATGCTCCTCAACTGAGTTAGTCATTGTAACGGACACATGCAATATGAGTTCGTGTCTTAGTTTGGGTATCTCCTTGTGGATAAAATTATTCGTAGTAGCGCTTTTTTGTTTGGTTGTCTTTTTTTGCCTCAGAAAGATCCTCGCAGACGGAAGTATAAAAATGATATGTTGCCATATCATACTCCAGTTATGGAAATAACTACTCTTATATAGAATTTTTAGTGTTTAAACTATGATAAATTTTCACTGACACACAAACACCAAACATTTTTAGGAGTAATATAACAACCAAAAACGTCTAATTATTTATTGGTTATACAAATAATTTCTAAGAGTTTCTAAAGCCAGTAAGTTTATTGCCAGTCTTTGAATTTGTTAGTGTCGTGTAATGTCCTTCACAAGTATCAAAATGACTTTCTTACATTAGCAATGTATAAGCAATTTTCAGAATATCATAAACAAAGAAGACTAGTGAGATAAGAAAAGCTTTGAAAACTCAAGGGAGCAGTGTTTATTATTAGTCTATATGTGTAAAAAATGTAGGGTCATAAAATTAATGCACAGCGTATAACAAAATATAGACCACCACTGATTTAGGTTAACAACATATGAGGAGGAGATATTTTTCAATGTTTCCAGTATAGATATCATGTTTACTTACCCAAAACCCCACCGCTATCCATATAGAACCAGTCGTGATGGCTTAATGAAAAGCTTTCATACATATATCATTAAGTCATTTACAGGTGCACGAAAAACTTTCCTATATTCATAGTCTTTTTTGTCTTTATTTTGAAATGATGTAAAAGATGAACCTGTCACACTCCTCACGTTTTTATTCAGATTTTTAAAATCATTATCTTATCTGCATGCAGGGCTTCTAAATTAAGGCCCTGCTGCACGAAATAAGTAAAGGATTATCTCATGAGAGTTTGGTATCTCATTTCAATCTTTTTCAGCTAACCTCCCTTTTGACTTATTTAGGGAGAATGAATATTTGCACAACTTCTGTTGATAGATATTCCTATACTCAGCGAAAAAAAGATACCCCGTTCCCCATTTTAGAAGCGAAAGCTTCTTAAGGTACACACCAGATTTTCTAGTTACAATCACATAACCGCCTCTTGTCCATACATTTGCGTTGAAAAATAGTACCAAAGGTTGTCACAGTATAAGAATTCATTGCAGTTTCAATAAAAGTTCTTTGATATTGCAGACCTCTGTTGTTTTTGAAAGCATGAGGTATAATTTCAATATTTTGGCAAATCATACTGTAAAAATAACAAGTTAGTTATTTAGTATTCATCCGCAAAAAATCCTTCATAAAATTTACTACTCATCGATACGCAGCAGTCTGATGTATATGAATGAATAATATAATTTTTATTACTTAGATTCAGTTATTTATGAAATACAGGTCGTTTCCGGTGTTTTATTTTCGAAAATCGCCGCTTTTTTCCGTTGTAAAAACTTACTACGCTTGGAAACTTTAAATTATTTTGGTTAATATATTATTTCTGACGTAAAGGACTGGATCATAAGTTTTGTATGACTTAAATTCAATATATATATGAAATACAGCTCTATTCCTGTGTATATCTGTATGCGAAAATTTTCCGCAACATGCCGATTTTTAGTAACGTATAAAAACGTTTCACTCGAAGATACTTAATATTCCTTCGGTAAATTTATTAATTCTTATGTCAATTAATAATTAATATCATTTGTATTACTTAAAATCAGGTTATTTATGAAATACAGCTCGATTGCTGTAAATATCCGTATGCAAAAATTGTCCGCAACCCGGCGATTTTCAGTCTCGTATAAAATTTTTCCACTCGAAGATACTTCAAATTCCTTTTGTTAATACGCTAATTATATCATATATTAATAAATTATGATATATATCTTTCATAAATTTTGCTTATGTGTGAAATACAGGTCGATTCCGGTAGTATTGGTCAATTCCGGTAAGACGTGAGACCGCCCATCATACACTTGTATTTGAGCACTGACTCCTAAAGTTCTAGATAGAAATGACCATCCAAAATTTGGGGTCAAGGGTCATTGACCCTTGAGTTTCAGAGTCAAGTGGAACCACTGTGATTAAATTATCTATGTTAATATATTTACCAGTTTTCCTGAATCTTGACCAAAAAAACAAAAACAAAAAAAAACAAAAAAAAACCCCAACAACAACAACAAACCCCCCACAAAACCCAAAAAAACATTAATTGCTACATTATCAACTGTCGTATTAATGTTTATATTAACGTATTTATGGCGATAATTTGCGTTTTAAAGAACGGAATATATGGTGTTTATCCTGATCCCAAAAGTTTTGAGGCTTCCAATAAACAAGCCATTTCTTGATTATACACAACAGTTTTCCGAAACACGTTGGTCTGAACGAAAACATTTTAACAGTATCTATATTCGGATATCAAAATTTGGATAACAGATGGAACGTTCGAAAATCGAAAATTCGGATCCTTTACAATATGGGAAACCAAATATTAGAATATTGATTTCAGTATTCGTTCCAATCTCTACTTTTTGATAACCGTTTACTTGTATATAATGTCTATAATAATGTACATATTTTAATGCTTTTCTTGAAACACCTTCATTTGATTATAAATAAGCACAGATCTCCAAATATCTTTGTCATAAAGAATGTAAGGATTAAAACATTTCAGTGAAAATGTTTGGGGTTTCATCATGACCATGTTTTGCCTCAAATTAATTTCATGCCACATTTCCTGTACAAAAAATAAGACCCAGTCTGTTAAATTATTAATACCTTATTTTTTTAAGTATCTGACTGAATAGGATTCTTTATGCAAGTTTACTTCATGTAAGGTAAGATGTATGTGTCACATTATAAACTCGTCACAAGAGGTTACTCTACATAGTCATTATGTAGGTCAAGGACAAATCTGAGTAGATTGATATCCAAATAACATCTTTTAAAACATCACTGAATGTTTTGAACATGGTCATGGAGTTAAGAAATTAGGTTCTATTAACTTTTGTGTTGTCAGTATAATTGCATTTAAGGCGGCAATTTATATTTTGAGTATTATTTTTATACATTTCAGGTTATTTATCTACTGATTTCATATCTTAATTATTTGCTCACATGATTTTTTTGCCTTTTTATAAACAGGTTACTTACACAAAATATATTTATTTCTGTGTTTCTCTTGACTTGGTTATAAGCTATGGTCAAGTATTTCAGATTCATAGAGATCACTATGGTATTTCCCCTATTTTTAGCTTATCTGTTCCAAAGAAAAACTCGAGCTATTATGATCGCTAGGTCGTCTTCGTTGTCGTGCAAAAACTTTGACGTAGCCCGTTCCTGAAACATTGAAAGGTTTCACCACAGAAGTTGATATACTTGCTTATAATGAAAAGGTGCAGTAGTAAGACAATGGGCATTATTCTGAAATATATTTAAGAGTTAAGCCCCTTTTTAACTTAGAATTTTTGTCAGAATTGGTTATTTAGTGGAATGATTTCAAATCTATCAAAGGTATCAATACAAAACTTGAAATATTTGCTTCTTAGAACAGGGCACAGTTGTAAGACGAGGGCATTACTCTGAAAGCTGCTTTTAAAATTCTGACCCATTTCAACTTAAAATTTTTGTTGAAATTGGTTATTGAAAATTTTGAAAACTATCAAAATTATTGTACTCATTCTTGGCATACTTGCTACTGGGGACAAGGTACAATGAACATTACTGAGAGATCAGTGTTTCTAGAGTTATGCCCTTTTTCACATGGAAAATAAACTTATGTATAAATACTAATGTCTTGAACATCTACAATCACAAAGTTACTCATCTGAAGTGAAGTGCGTCACAGCAATTATTGAATAGCACCATAACACTGAGTCTCTTGAAATCTATTTTATTAAGTCGTTGCTCTTAACATACAAGCGTTGGCACCGCATGCGATGCTCTTATTAGAGTCTCAAATGACCATAGTGTCTCCCGTCACATCTGTACGCCACAACTCAGAAAATACTTGCGGGATTGAGTTTATACTTTATACAATGGTCACACTTATGTGACAAGGAAGTCCCAACAAAGACTCTACCTTGGCTCATTTTTGGATTATCTGCATTACTTTTATGTTGAAATTATGCTTTTCTAGAGCATATCTAAAAAGCAATTGAAAAAAAATGATATGATTCTTATCACATGGGTGCAGAGACAAAGAACAATCTTCACACATTTTAACTTTCGCTTCTGACAGTACTCTCTGTGCTTTGACTTAGATTATATGGCAAATAGCCAAATAATATGAAAATGAAAAATACGCTTCGTATTCACGAAATTTTGATAAATCATTCTAAACGAATTACAGTTTATTTGATAATGACATCTTTGTTTTTTTTACAATACTATTATAAGAATGTATATAAATATACAATATAATTAACTACAATATAATTTAAAACTGTACAACACAGTCGAAAATTGTAAAACGCAATCTCTGTTACTGCAATCCCGATCGACTCCCTATATTTCTTGTTTTATTTAAAAAATAAGTGTAGATACAGTGACGTAAAGAGTATCCTCTAACACAGCAGCTTCTACTAAAAAAGTAGGAGTCGTATGCAGAACGGATAATGGCAATCATCACAATCATATCTTCCCAGTTGTTACTAGTGACCGTAAACGTTAAATCGACTGACTCACAGATAGCCCGATGATGAAAAAAGAAAAAAAAAGAGAAAATGTCTTTATATCTGGAAATTCCAGCTGTAATTGTGAAGAACGTATCTACACTAAGTTACTGACCCACTTTTTGTTACAGAAAAACATTAAACTTTACAGTTTTACACAATTATATCGGTGTAGAGCGTCGGTCTTTATTTTGCAGTCCGAAAGGGCAGGGGTTGGAATCCTGATAAAATCAAAACTTTTTTTCTACTTTTCATGTGTATAGAAACATAATTTATGTTTTTTCGATAGTATATTAACTTGTCTTAAATTCTAAAGAAAATAAATTTCAGTTAAATTTTGTGAGCCAGTCCCTTTAACGTATGTCAGGTATTAAGCGAGAACGGTAACCAAAAAACTGTTGCGGCGGATTCAAACGAACAACATTATGATATTTACCATCCCCATAGTTCATTATCACATCTCAACGTCAGTGACTAGGCTTCAGATAATCATGAATTTAGAACCGCGTTAATAAACGCTATAAGTGCGGATATCTTTTCATTATATAAAAGACATCTTTGAGGCAACATTACCATTAAAATTGATGGTAAGAACAGAAAGATTCAACATGTTAATGCACAGAGAAGCTCTGGTGGCTTTATACTTATAATTAAAACATAGGTTTCTTGTTACTTGAACAGTTGTTACGTCAAAGGTACTATTCATCTCAGTGACTCTTCAAAACTTAGGAGGGTTCAGTTACCACCAGTGGCAACAAACAGTGGACAATACACCTAAGTTTCATACATACCAACTATTTAAGGACTCATTTGAAACGGACAAATATGTATAGCTAAAATCTACCGAAGTTATTGATATCAGGGAAGGCGGAGGGGGGAGGCGAAGGAGGGATTCTACCTTTAAGAATAGGAACGGCTCGGTATGCTTGCGAGTTTAAAGGGGGAAAACTATGTATTGTATAAGTTTAAGTACATCAGTTTTTATTCTTTATCATCAAATACGATATCTTATTTTTATGGCAAGAAGAGGAACTGTTAAGATGTGAATGATTTCTCACGAATGACTGTTAGGTTTATGAAAATGCCATTGAAACTTGCACATGAAAACCATTTTATATATAATTATTTGAGTAGATGAACAAGTTACTGTTTATATACTGGTACATGAAATATTGAACCTGTGCTCTTGCACAGTTGCTGTCTATGCCTTACATAACTCAGCCCCATCACTCGTAATATCATTGCTATTACATGTTATTGTTTAGACACAAGTAGTTTAGAATTAATGCATTTTTAGTTTATGCCTGTAACACAAGAAGAAAGTAAGAAAATCTACTCAAAGCTGAATCTTGATGAAAAATACTTTCTTTAAAAGCAATATGCAAGCTGAAGCTAGTTTTATCTTAGATTGTATTCAAAAGTTAATGTTTAACCAGATTTAGCGAATTACAATATCACTGAGGGTTCAGTTGGCGTATTCACAAAGCATTTTTTTTATTTGACTTCAATATTAGCTAAGTAAGAATATTACAATGTACTTCTAAGAGGTAAAGCAGCGAACTTTCATGTAACCCTTGAGGGCAAGGGGGTTGGTAGAAGGGACGGGGCGGAAGCAAGTACAAAAAAGACAATGCTCAGTAATAAACTCCATAATAAATTAATTGCCTGTTTTTTGAATGGTCTAGACTATAGATAAAACAGGTGGAACTGTATTAAATGAACATTTTGCTTTTATATCGTAATCATTAAAGATATTCATTTTTGCTCACCAACGAGTAGACTTGTTGAATAATTTATGTTGAGTTTTTATTCTATAGCCAGACTGGAAGTCATTTGTAAATATATGTATTGTTGCGAAATGGACGGATATCAATTACTTTGTACCACTAGTAATTCTAGTGATATCATTTCATAAACGAAAAAGTGCAGAATATGTTTTTAGATACCTTTTTATTGTTCACCCTGTGCCAGCTGTAGAGATGGCAAAGAAAATACCCAAATTCTTCTTTTAACAAAAATACGACACTATTTTATTCTGTTTTATTATTTACAATCACCAGTAAGAAATAACAAAGTATAGAAAATTGTTAATACACTGATTCAGTGAATAACATTCACAGCGGTTGTTTTCGCCGGTGGTTTTATGTATTGATTACATACATAAATTCACTCAATTAGTAAAGTTATGTACATGTTTATCATACAACTGATGTAAGCAAACTTAAGTTTGTACTTACATGTATGAGCTATTGTTTTATAAACAGTGAAAAATTGAATAATTCTTCTTTTTTGGTTATTTACCCCGGATTCTAATAAAAATAAAGTTAACTTATAAATTGGTGGACGTTATCAGTTTTACTTTTTTAAATATTGATGCATGTTTCTACCACTATTAAGAAAATACATCATTATATTATCATGAATAATAAAAATATAAATTCAACTTCCACTTGGACTTTCTTTCAACTTTATTTACATGAAAAAATATATATTTAACAAAACATACTACACGTGTTCATTGGTGGACCTGGGAGCGGTGCAAACCCTCTGGTTTTGTATATACAAACAATCAGATATTTGACAAACCTTGGTTAAAAAAAGCAAACTTTGAATTTGAAGTCTTAAGTGTAGCAAACTGGCCAATTTCATAAGGATGTTTCTTGCGAGATACTTGGCATCAGTTGTCGAAACAACTGCTTTTGCTCTCCCAGTCTGCGACCGATGATCTGAGATCTGTTCTTAGACTGGCTGCTGGTCGACTGAACTCGTGCGCTAATGAGTCTTGTATTTTCTTTACAGTTATTGTTTAGAAAACATATATATCTTTGAATTTGTGATTTGAATTTCTTTTCAGACGATAACACAATTACAGGACTTATTGCCGAATTGCTTACAGCAATACACTGAGCATACAACCATAGAACGTGCTTTGTTTCGTTGTCAGCAATGTAAGGAATGACATCAACAGTAAATGTGATGATGTTTACTGGTATCAGCAAATAACATACGCAAAGAAAGTCAGTAGAAATATCTTTATTGCCTGAAAGAGAAAAAAAAATTATATCTATACGAAATAACATTATCCTGAGATGATACTGTTAAAAATCTTATCTCCCTCAAGAATGAGTTTGGCCGACGAGACAAATTAAATCTGGATGTAGTGAAATTGGTTATAAAACCGTCACGTTTATTTTCTTAGGTGTTCATTGAAATTTCATAGGTTATTTCTTTTTCGTACAAATTTTTACACTTCGTAAAAAAGCTCTCTTGCAATATCGAATTTCTTCATTAGTCATTTGATATGTATAATCAGTTCATTTATCTTTTTGTTATAAACATTGTTAAAATCTCCTAAAATCTTTAAAAGTGATTTATTACATATGAACATTCTAAAACTTACTTTTCTTTTTATGGCACGTCGTTTTTGAACCATGCCTACGTATTCCTCCCCTGGTGGCTTTGCACCTAGAATAAGAACTATACGCCGACAGGTGACTGCTAAGACAAAAAGTGGAGAGAGATATGTAATGAAGAGAAGACTGATGCTATATATTCTTCTGTATTCATCATTTGACCAAATCTCCCGACAGCTCTTAGAGGAATTGTCATCATCCTGGAAGATAATCGTTGACCATTTGGCGTATGGACCTGCAAGCAGCCACGAGATAATTGAGATAGAAGTGATTATACCTACAACAATCTGACGAGATGTTTGTTTCTTTAAAGGCCATCGAATAGCCTTATACCTATCTAATGCCGAGGCAACAAGTATAAAAGAGCGGTGAACGATGCATGCCTTTTGGACATAGCTCACAGCAGAACACGTGAATTGTCCAAATATCAACTGGTGGTTAAGTTAATCACTAAAGACTGCAAATGGTACACATGTAACAGTAATCAAAATGTCACACATTGCTACAGCTGTCACAATGCAATTTGCTTTTCTTTTTGGTCCTTTGTTCCAAAAGATGTGTTCCCAGCTACGCATACGCACGCAATAATAATATACAGCCCCGTTAGAGCATATCTTATAAAATCTGACATTATGTTTTCGTCATGCATATGTTTGGTTGACAAGTTAGTCTCGCCATTTGACATATCTGCAAATCTTCCAAAGCTCATTTTGATACAACACACAGGCAATGGAACTCATACAAGGTGCTGATATTTAAATAGCTTTAACCATCCTCTTTTAAACTTGCTAATGTATGATGTTTGTGTCTACTTGAAATATACATTTCTCTTTAATATTAAGTCTATTGCGAAGTAGCGTTGTCTTTGGTCGGATTTAAAGGTCTTTGATTTTGTGCCTTTAATTTAGCGTTTTCAATTATGGAGACACTTTTAAAAAATGTTTATTTTACGACGTGCAGGTTGAAAAAGTAAATACGTCAAGGAAAATGGTTTAAGACAAGAAATGTTATTTTTGCGATAAATCAAGATGAAATACAGCTAAAAAGTTTATTTCAGTAGGATATTTAAATAATTGCGACGCGTAAATGACTTGTGATGACAAAAGCGAGAAAACGACATCAACGTCATCAAGTAATTAACATTTTATAGATATCTAAACGACGTTTTGCGCTTTTATTTCATTTCCCTAACGTTCTGTCTTTGAACAATGCAAGTTTAAAATTCGACGGTTGCTTAAAATGTTTGCTTCATATTTAAGTTTTTTAACGCAACTGTTTCTATGAAGTTTTAAAGAATAACTAATTTAGCATATCTTAGTGTAATGAATATGCAGTAACTCTATTGGCAATTACTCTATCCACACAGAAAGAATGTTACAAAGATTTAAGCTGCTCTAGTGAAAATTATATATCTTTTCTCTTAGTTTTAGGTGCTAAAATATGCAAGCGCTATAACTTATCCTGAAAGTATTTATTTAATATCAAAAAGAGTATTGTACGGACATTAATTGTGAAGGGTGTATTAGGCGTGTTGTATTCCAAGTCGAGTAAATGTAAGCTACCTTTTACTTCATACTCAAGTAACCAATAAATATCGTTAGTTTATACACTCTCAATTCTGAATATTCACATTCTGGAAAAGTATAAATACCAATGTTTATAAAAATAAACAGATGAATTTCAGACATATTCTCGTTGTAATTCCACATGTTTAATCACACTTAAAAATATTTGGAAAGATTAACACTTTCTTTTACCTGCTGATTTCGACTCTTAGAATTTGATTTAAAACTTCCTACAGTAATTAAGAGTATAATAATGCCTAAAAATTTGCATTTTATTTGATGCGTCTATGGTAATTCAAAATACTTGGATGTTTCTACTTATTTTCTTAAAAGAAATGTGATGGACAGAAATAAACTGGTTGTCAATTAGCTAGAGACGATTAAAGCTTTGGACAAAAATTCGGGACGAATGATTTACAGAAGGAATTCTATTTCTGTTTTTATTTCTTTTTAAATCTGCTCCTTTGCTTTCTAAGAAAGCTACTCAAGGTTTTCTGAAACTTTGAAATCATTCTCCACACATATTAAGTACGGATGTTTGGGAAAAAAAACCCTCAATGATATTAAGTCTATTGCAAAGTAGCGTTGTCTTTGGTCGGATTTAAAGGTCTTTGATTTTGTGCCTTTAATTTAGCGTTTTCAATTATGGAGACACTTTTAAAAAATGTTTATTTTACGACGTGCAGGTTGAAAAAGTAAATACGTCAAGGAAAATGGTTTAAGACAAGAAATGTTATTTTTGCGATAAATCAAGATGAAATACAGCTAAAAAGTTTATTTCAGTAGGATATTTAAATGATTGCGACGCGTAAATGACTTGTGATGACAAAAGCGAGAAAACGACATCAACGTCATCAAGTAATTAACGTTTTATAGATATCTAAACGACGTTTTGCGCTTTTATTTCATTTCCCTAACGTTCTGTCTTTGAACAATGCAAGTTTAAAATTCGACGGTTGCTTAAAATGTTTGCTTCATATTTAAGTTTTTTAACGCAACTGTTTCTATGAAGTTTGAAAGAATAACTAATTTAGCATATCTTAGTGTAATGAATATGCAGTAACTCTATTGGCAATAACTCTATCCACACAGAAAGAATGTTACAAAGATTGAAGCTGCTCTAGTGAAAATTATATTCAGTATCGAGTTCATGTAGGCCTACATAAATGAAGGATATACGCGTGTCATTCAAGGTCGACACCATTTTCAATCAGTGAAAAGTGCACTTCTGACCTTGATGGTAGTAAGAGAAAAAAAGCCCTTCCACCGGGCGAGACACAAGAACGTAACAATGCGAGGGTTTATTTTTTCTCGCATTGAAATAGTAAATTATTTTATATATCTACATGAGCTAGGAGACATGGCGATAATGATTTACGACTGATAGATTTATCATATGCTAAAATGTGTAACTGGAATAACAACATTTTTGATTTGTAACCAAATTTTCTGGAATATGGTTTAGTATTACTTCACCAATTATTTGCGTAACTGACACGGTAGAGGGAGTAAGTCCCTGTTGAGTTGAATATTTGTTTTCAGGAGTTGTTATAGGTGTGTGACAGTATTTATGGCTTATCACATGACAAGTGTTGTTTGTAATACAACACAACCATTATATATTTAGGAAATAGATTTTAAGTTTGAGTGATCTCAAACTTAAAATCTATTTCCATTCTAACACATATGTATAGTTATAAAGGACACAACATGCCTTTTTTACGGTTATTGTCCCAAACAGGCTCTTCTGTTTAACCCGCTATATATTCCCCTCGTGGAAATGAAAACAACAAGGTCATTTTAGCCAGTCAGTCAATAATTTACGTTTAAACAAATATCTATAATTTTATCATAGATGAACACCAAAGAAGATAATTTAGTCCATAACAATAGTTCACTATAGAATTATTTTAAAACAATCATCGGTTTACATTGACAAATAAGAACAGCCGAAAGTAGTTTGCAGTGACGTCAGCGGGCGCGCGCTTGTATTCAGCGTACTCTAATGTATATGAAATATCACGCTCAATAGTCCAGTAAAAGAAAAACATCCACTCTGACTAATTGCAACAAAATTTTATTTATACCACACAAAAGTATATTGTCTAAATGTCTTGTACTAAAAAATTGCACATTGTACTCATTGGCAAAACAAAATAAATTAGATTTTAAAAATTCTAAATGGTCGTGTTTCCCTATGAAGGCCTTGGTGTGCCATAGACAGTACTCTTTAGAGCTGGAGGTAAAATGACGTCATAAAGTTAATGGCGGCGTCTATTCAAAATGAAAACACAGTTCACTAAAGACTTTCACGATACGATTTATCGCGAATTTATGTTGGGTAAGTCACATTTATGATTAATTTTCATAAAATTAGAAGGTAATTGTTTAAATTGCATGCGTTTTGACTGCACATTTTGTTTTAAATGCTGTTCTCAAGACCGAACTTCTGTTAAAAAAATATGCAAATTTTAGGATAATAAATGTATTTCGTTGTTTGCAATCACTACACATTGGAGTTAACATATATAATGTTCGATGAATGAACAAAATTGCAATATATTTGAGAAAATTATTTTGGAGGGAGTCTGTCGTTCATTTTTTTTTCAAGTATGGAAGGCCGTTCTCGTCTTAGGTAACGTTTTTCAAATAAAAAATGTCCTCATAACAAAAAAAATAATCACGTGCGTATTTGCATGTTTTGACTTCAAATTATTTGTTCATGTGCCATCTTTATACTTTTATGCCTGTAGAATGTTAAAAATAAACCATGTATTTAAATATAGCTTTTGTTTCGTTTTAGCTGAAGAATTTAAATAGCTCCTACACAGCACAGCTTCATCACAAGCAACAGTGGTTTACTATCATAGTATGTGCATTTCTCCGTAAATTAATCAAATAACAACACATAACATTATTTATTAAAGTTATTTATTATTTATGAAAAACACAATGGTGATGTTTACTCAATAAATGAATAAAATAATGCATAATAATTATTATTACGGTGTGTTGAATAAAATCTGGATTTAAGCTAAATACCCATGTCCACCTATTAGTTTTGTTTTTATAGGGTCAAAATAAATGCCTTATTGTTTAAGTTCAAGTTCAAGAACTGTTATATCAGTCATCGGCGCAACAATATTTAAAATTAATTGCTATAAGTGTTTGTGACTATAACCAATCTTAATCCCAAACAATAAGCTATGGAACTTCACAACATATTCTTTGATTTTAGCTGACGAACTGAGTGGAGGTATATTACCTATTGAACATCGCAACTTCATATATTGTGCAAGGTATGTATCATTGGGCCCTGAAATATTCTAACACTTATTAAACACTATTGTTAGAATCAAATATGCAGAATGAATGCAGTATTGTGATATTCTAGCATGTAGTAAATGTTAAATTGTGATCACTTGTCTTTTACTTAAAACTGCATAACACCAGATGAGCAAAAAAATTTCAAAAACTCAAACTTTATCAAATTGTACTAAAATTTTCAAGAAAAGTAAAAACGATTCAAGTAATAACTTACATGTTGTATGTGAGTAATGACTGATTTTTGCAGTATCTATCACCATATTTCTACTGCGTGACTAATGCAATAAGGGCTATTTTGGCATATTTTGACCTCCTTTTGGTAAATTACATGGATTTTAAGTGATGTTTGCCATGTGTAAATAACTTTTTTAGTTCACTTCACAATATTTTACTTTTAAATACATCTTCAAAATTTTCATGAAAATTAGCATGAATCTGGAGGCATGCTGCTTTACTTGTACATTTTTACGAACTAATAAATCTTTCAGTTACGGGTATGAATTAACATTGCACCTCAATTTATGATGAGAAATTTCCACAAAATTCACTTGCTTTTTTTTCACGTGAATCAATCTTTCTAACTTTTACCTGTTCATTGACTGTCTATAAAACATGCCATTTAAAATGAAATAGTGCAAGAACATATTGTTCTTTCAGATGGAGACGGATGACATACCGGTGACAAACGCTCATTGGCGGATCTCTATACCCGCACTTGCCTATCAGTGAAGTTCACACAAAATCTAGACTCGTCAGTGAACAGCACTGGGGTCCAGTCATGCAGCGTCCACCTGGTGTGATCGCGGGCCCATTGAAGACGTGCCTGGATGTGGTTTCGCGTCAATGGGATTCGGATTGCTGGCCTTCTAGCCCTCATGCCAGCTGTATGAAGACGGTTCCTGATGGTTTGAGTTGAAAGTTTTACACCAGTGGCATTGTGGAAGTCATTTTGGAGGGCATTAGTGGTAAAGGTGCCGCCGTCGCGCTTGAACGACACTAAACCGGTCCTCACGCTGAGTTGTGGACCTCTGACGCCCTCCGCCATGCCTATGCGTGACATGCCCGTAAGTTTGAAACCGTCGCCGCATCCTTGCAACGGTGCTCTGGGACACCCCACGGACACCTGCCACGTGCCGTTGGGAACGCCCAGCCTCAAGCATCCCTACCCCCTATTCATCTCCTCATCGTCAATACGCCGTCTTTGCCGTAGATTTGCCATGACCAGTGCCAGGTTCGATATAAAAGTTACCATGCACAAGCGAAGTCTGAATAAAACAGATGTGTACATGAAGGTATATGCCCGCGGTGCACCACTTTTCCAGGGGTATCGCTTTTCCTGTGCATCTCGAGCCATGTACAGGTAAATAATCAAAATCTGCTGGACAGGTCGGCTTTGCCATATGAATAAACTACATGTATGAGAAAAAATCAGTTATCTTGATGTTATCATTAAAAATATATTTAAGAAATAAAAAGTGATCCCTATCAAATTTTGAGAAGTATATTTTTGAGACTGTGGATTTTGCCACTATTTGTATACCCTGATTTTTTTGTGAATTCATGTGTATTAATGTACGATAAATATGTAGTCATGTAAAATAAATGTAAAATATTAGATATTGATAACACAGTATTGTTAGAATAGATGAAAATAGAAAATAATAAAAGCAATCAGTGTTTCCAGTTTACGCTTGTAAATATAGGTGGGTGGGGTAAGTCCTTACCTGTAAATTATAAAAAATTGGCCTGTTATCTACAAAAAAACGTCACTTACAGTCTGAAGACACATGATAAGCTATTTCTTTATGTTTACTTTTGTTAAAACGAGATTAAAACATACAAATGTTAACAACAGTATGTCCACAGCTACAAAATATGCAGTGGCCGGTATTTTTCAATAATCCGATATCGTCATCGAAGAATGCAAATTATCACGAAAATGCCTGAAGCCAGTGCATGCAATTTTTTTCCTTTAATACTCCATAGTATGTAGCTCACATAAATGAAAGTAGATATTTTGTTGCAATTAGTCCGAATCACAATGGGGCGACTGTTTTCGTTTACAGGACTAACACCGCTTGTGTAGTGGTGATGATTTTAAACATACCTTGCGGCTGACCTCTAGACCTCTTTCTATTCTGTGAGTCAGGTATTTCTGCCATGGGTGCAAAATGGTTGAACAGCATTCAACCTGGGCTCGTACCTAATTACGTTTTGTATGCTGCTTCTTTGAGCTGTTTGTTGTGTGTTTTGACATTCCGTCTGATGAATCTCAGACTGTTTTTGTTGTTGCTTTTTTGTGATGGTGTTTTTGTGGGATAACCAGATGAAGTTACTAATTATAGTAACTCCTAGGTATTTTGAAATCTGTGGTTTTTAGTACAGTGCTGTGTAAGTTCTAATGAACTATGACCGGTTTCTTTTTCATGTGTATCACAATTGTCAGGGTTGAATTCCGCTGACCATTCCTTTTCCCATATTTCGAAGTTGTGCAAATCATTTGGTAAGCTTTATGCTGACGTATGTGATTTTATTGTTAACTAGACTATGCTGTCGTTTGCAAACAGACGCACCCTGCTTTGACAATTCCTGGTAGGTCATTGATGTATGCAAGAAGGAACCTTGGACCAAAGATCGACACCTAGGGGACGCCAGAAAGCACATGAGCCTGTCAGAGATCTTGTTTGCGACAAGGACCTGCTGTGATCTGTTTTTGAGAAAGTTTTTTATTTATGAGGTGATCTGTGAATGAACTCCCAGGCATTTCAGCTTGTATACGAGTTTGTGGTAGTCGACTTTGTCGAATGCTTAACGGAAACCCATGACAATGGCATCAGTTTGTTGGCCTTGATCTAGGTTGTCAGTAATTTCTGTAAAGCTAATGAGTTGGGTCTCAAAGTTGTGTGTTGACCTGAATCTATTTTGCTTGGGGCAGTATATGTGGTTGTGTCAAGGTAATCTGTCATGTTTGAAACAATGTTATGTTCCATTAATTCAGATACTAAACATGTGTGTGATATTGGTCTGTAGATGCTTGGTTTTGACCTTGACCCTTTTTGTATGCTGATGTGATGATGGCATGTTTCCACAATACCTGTATCTAATGACCTTTGATATATGAAAGTTTTTTGAATAACCCAGGTGGGATCTCATGGATATGTGGGCCATAGGTGGGTGACCAAGTGATGACATTGTACTTTTGCCCAACTGTTTAAAACTGTTTTGCGGACGCGTGGCGTTTAGTACTTTTGTGATCATTTGTAATATTTTTTCGCAAACTTTTCAATAGAACTGTAGATAAAATTTGCATGACTGAGAAGAATATGTCCATTTGTTCTTTACTGCATACTAATACTTCATAATACAATAACGCATGATCATTTCTGCTGATTAAATTTAACCTCGACTTCAACCTTTATATCGTCCTTGTTCATGACACAAAGTTGTTCGACATTCTCCCACGATGTTCACAATAAGAGCTGTTACGGCGGTGCAACTATTAACCCACAGCGAAGGATCTTGTTTGATTTATAAGATAAGATTTGATTTTTTTGATAACTTTTTTTTGCAGTTGGATAATTGTCCTGTTATTGCAAGGCACAGACATTATTCATTTATGTCGTCAAAATATGGTCCTAAAATGTATATTTCACGTGATGTTGGGGTCCTTGATTAGTACCTGTTATAAATTGCACTCAATAGATCAGTTAATCTTTGTCACACGTAACTAAACATGCACTAATTTTTAACTGGACTTCGTCCAAGATTGCTGCTGTAAATGTTCAATTGAAAATTGAAAAAAAAAACGGCAATTTTTATCAAAAGACAATATTTGGAAGGAAATGTAAAAGGTACATGTGACGGTCTGTGGTAACGCACTGGCCCGGTAATCCTGAGATCGCGAATTCAAACTCCTTTTCCTCCACTAAAATGAACTAAACGCTGCAACCAGCGTTGGTTGTCTTAGAAACTGCTAACGATAATAAATAAACATAAATAGACAGTACAGACATGTTAAGACGTCAAACGTGTATGTCGGGTAGAGGAAGGCAAATATAAGTAGGTTCTTAGGAACACAAATATACTGTTTCTGCACTGTACTGTGCTAAAGCGTCACACATTCTGCATAAACAACC
Organism: Cyclina sinensis; assembly: GCA_012932295.1. Taxonomy (NCBI): domain Eukaryota; kingdom Metazoa; phylum Mollusca; class Bivalvia; order Venerida; family Veneridae; genus Cyclina; species Cyclina sinensis. The sequence goes on along the minus strand of JAAONU010000001.1, from coordinate 46,212,963 downwards.
TCAGGCAAGTCTGTTTTGAGAGACGTTAACGCGGCTTCATCATCACACTTCGGATTTGTCTTGTTTGATAGAGTGAGTTAACATTTTTATGAAATTCTGAATCATATCAAATTCGTATTTAAAGTTAACCCACTTTCATTTATCTTATTATAATGGCATTTCCTTTAAAACCTAGTTTAAGAACTGAAAATCTCCTTACTTTGTATGCTTTTCAGCAAATATAGAAAAATTATATTACATTCTGGTAGCAGAATTATATTATATCTTGGTAGGACATCAGTTAAAAGAAATCAAGAAGCGGGTTACTTATTTTTATGTTGTTACCGTTTGATTCAGGGTTTAGCTCGTCGTCTTTAAACAGTGAGTTTGAAAAATAAAACCACTTGGTTAATAAGTAGTATTAAATTGTATTAAATATGTTAGATATTTAATCTAAGGAAACAAACCACTTACTCTCAAGAAAACGCAAAATGCAGCGATTAAAAACATATCATATATTTCTGCAATAGTATTAATTTTATTTGTTGTAGTCTACTCATGAAGAACGAATTAAAGTAAGGAAAATAAATTTGTGGATTGAGCTCGCTAGTAATATCTTATACACTGAAGTAAAATAACAAAAACAGAAATACCAGCTTCCCTGTATATTTTGATATTTTGATATTTCCCTGTATATTTCCCTGTATATTTTGATTTTATTGGTATGTTTCTGTAGTTTAAAACACACACGCAGGCACGCATACACGCACACTCACAACTCTCCACCAGAAAAGCAACAACAGCAAAAAACTGGAGCTTGTCACATAAGTGACGAATACACCCACCCTCCGCTTGGTCACAGGACTGAAGGCTTTGGAAGCAAAAGAAGTTATTGCAAAAATCTTGCACTGCAGTGGAGTGAACAAACATGCTTATGATGCTATTTTATTTGATGGTATGATGTAATAGGAAGTCATGAAATACCAAGAAGGCAAATAACCACGATGGTGACATATATTTGCATTCCATGTATGGAAAATTATAACCCAGACAAGGTCTATCATCAACACTTTTTACTTCTGACCAGTCTCTGTAACCTTAACCTTTGAGCTATCGACCTGGAACTAAAACATGAAATTTCTTACATGTTTATAAAAGTTATGGCCCAGACAAATTTGATAATTTGACAAGTCACTCTGGCCTTGACCTTTAAGCAAGACAATTATGTCTTGCATATTGCACACCGTCTAATCTTGAACAATAATATCAAAAGGTATTTTAAAATCCTTCCTTGTATAAAGAAGTTATGGCCCGGACAATCATACTTTCTCCTTTGATCATTGACTGTCACCTTGACCTTTTGGCTATGGACCTGGGGCTTACACGTGACACACCTTTTCATCAAGGTGAACAAATATGCCATGGTTTTGTGAAATTATTCCATGCATAGAGAAGATAAGGCGCGGTCAAAATCTGTAATCAACATCTTTTTAACCTTTAACTAGCGACTGTGACCTTGACCATTGAGCTATGGACCTTGTTCTTATAAGCGACACAGCGTCTCATCAAGGTATTTTAAAATCCTCCCAAGCATGCAGAAGTTATGGTCCGGATAAGGTCTATAATCAACATTTTTTACCTTTTACCAGTGACTGTGACCTTTGAGCTATGGGCATAGGTCTTACACGCGACAGACCGTCTCATCAACAAAATTCAAATCTGAAAGTTTTGATAGGGGTTATTTAACCTTTCCCCAAATTGTTGACCTTAAGTAAGTCTGCAGTTCGGCAATGCGGGAACGTATTCAATACCTTTAAATAAATTTAAAGTGAACAATGCAAAAGTACAAACGCACTGTGTGAAAGTAAACGTTGTGTGAAAGAAGTGTGTTTAACTTGTTTCGCTGTAAGTAAGGATTGGCTGACTTTCCTTGACGTAAGTGGATGACCTGTCGACCCCTTCTGACGCAAGATGCCACGATAAGGGCCACAGAACACCACATCATTCCAAATTTCACCGTTTTCTAATAGTTTTATGTTTAAATTATCAGTAAAACGCAATATCTTTGATCTAGATCACACATGTTTTGTTCAATAAGGTTTTGGTTTACAATTTCTGAATGAAATGCATATGTATGTTCTGTCTTAAAAAACTGCTTTAATGTCACAGTAAAGTTTTTTATAAGCATTTAATAAAGTGTCCTTTTAAATACAGCAGTATCCCAAAAATATTTTAGCCTCATATAGCATTTTAAGTGCATAAACAAACATTGTATGACACATTACAAGACTTTGTAGTCTACTAGGCTACCTTAGAAGATGCTTGTCTGAAACGGCTGGCCATAGTCGAGTAGGCCACGACATCTCTCAATATAAAAATGTTAATGGTAAATTTGCACCATCAATATATTGAAATTAAATTAAAAAAAAATAAATATAAATGCTTAAATGCTTGAAATGAACTGCAAGTGTCAACATGATTAAGTTTGAGAAAATATGAAAAAACTAGATCGCATAAAAAAGGAAATGAAAAGTCTATTAAAAACAACAACAACCCTAAACCTAAATTCTAAATGAATTGATATTTTCTAGTGTTTCTGTGAGCCGCAGTATTTTTTTTTAAAAAGTATTGTTCGTCATGGAATATTTAAAAGTTGCCGTTATATGATAAATTGTATTTAACTTTAAATATTTACCTAATAACATTTCGGAATTAAATCAATCAAGCCAACAAAGATTATTACAACGTGTTGAATTATTTAACATTATACTTACATGCGATATGCCCTAGATAAAATTATCTGTTGGATTTATGAAAAATCAGATTTTCATCTCACGCTAACAGCTGTTGGTCTGACATGACCAAGACCCTAATAGTCACGAGTTTATCTACTTAGTGGCATTATATATTGAGACAAGAAAATCAGTGTTGACTATTCCACGTCTCTGTTGATTACTCAAGATGGATTATCTTCATCTCTTCATTGTCGCATCACTGTCAGGTGATTTTTTTTCTTCCTTACATTTAAGAACAGATACTGTAATTCTATTTCTACATGCATTAGTCAAATACTTGAACAAGTATGATATGATATTTTTGTTGAAATTTACCTCTTAACATTCAAACTATTTTCATTTATATTTGGAAATGCCTTTTTACAATTATAAGCCTACTTCTTCTGAGCCTAACGGGTCCTGATCTCGAGTGTTTTGTTTACACGACTATGATTTTGAAATTAATTTTTTTTAATAATAAGACGTCAGAAAGCACAGTTTCTCTGCGACTTACGGATCCTTGACCAATTGTTGAGCTTGTTTTTACCCTCTCCTACCGTATTACCTCTTACGCAGGGTACAATTCCTTGTTGGCGTTGTATATATTTTTTGCTAGGAAATATAAAGTTGAACGGTAATTGTACTCTTTTACGGTCAGTGTATAAAGTTATCATAGTAGACAACACAATAAATGTGACCAAAGAACTATTGCACAACGGGTGGTATGACTACGCTCCATTCTTTTCGTAACGATTACCGTATGCCTTGGTTAACTCGGAGCGGACTGCGTAACTCTTCTGGAAGAATAACAAATTGCAATAAATTGCAACAAACCAGCAGGGACAAGGGGGACCCATGCTCCGACAAGTACAAGGCCCTTCATCACCCCTGCGCCAAATAAGGATATGTTAAACCTTCAGAATAATAGCAAAACTAATTGCAAATGCAACCGAAAACTTTAAAGATAAATGTTCTTACAGAAAACGCCCCTTTAAAAATATAAGCTGTATATCGTAAATAAAGTTGTCTAGTTTTGATCATACTGGCATAGTTAACATGTTAATTTGAAAATTTCACTGTTCTCTGTGAGAAACTCGGTAGGAGACCACAGCCACGCCTTGTGACCTTACATATACCAATGCAGTCAACCAAAATAAACCAAACAAGTTTTACTATTACAGTTACGACAAGACAACAATCATTCTCAATACTTTGTAACGACAATAAATAATACATATCACAACCCTAGTAGCGCTGAATCGAAAAATGATAAAAAACGGAAACACGATTTTTCTTTCGGTAACCGCTACTATTGAGAAGTTTGGTTTGTTTTAAGAGAAAGGTTCTTTGGACTTTCTTTTTATTTTCTCTATCAGGGAGCCATCCATTGAGCTTTAACGGCTCACTGCTAATTCAAGACGGAAAGTGTTCGATGTAGCAACAGAATGATAGAATGTGTGCTATTATTTCTACCAAACTTTACGGCAGACCTCTAAGATAGGGCTTCTGATTTTAATATTAGCACAGTGCTAAGTAGTGACTGTTAACATTAGATATCCTAATAACACGTAACTTAATAGAATTATTTTATTTTCTTTTCAAACAAGTTGGTATTTTTCCATATTTCGGTGTATCACATGTTGAATGTCTGCTTTTATGAACTCTGTAGCACTTTTAGGTCACGACTTTCATTCGCAAAATTTTAGAAGGAACTTCGTAAAAATATGGTAAATATTTGCGTTCTTGAAAATCACTAAAACATGCACAGTTCTGCATGTTCCTGCTAGTTTAAGAATATGAAATAGGTAATTTGCTTTGAACTGAGATATGCTCTCGATCTTCACACGGCGTAGTATGACATAGCGCTCCTTTAGTCGGGCAATATATTGTACTCTACCGGATAAGCTCGTGAATATAATTCTCAGTACAAAACATGAGAAATGTTATTTTTCCATTACCTCTTGACTTTTATTTTATTCCGAGGAGAGAATAGTTTTCAATATTTAATGAATGATATACTTACATAGACTCTTTTAAAGCGACTGACTCACAGAATTTAGCTGATTTTTTTTTCTTTAAAATTTAAGAGAAATAAATATACCAGGGAAAAAACAATATTCTGCTTCTATACACCATGGAGACTGATTTTTTCATTTTATCAGGATTCGAACCCATGACCTTTCGGTCGGTAAAACATAGACCGATATCTACACCACTGAGCCAAAGAGACTAGTTATTAAGAATCGTCAAAATTAATGTTATGACTAAAGTATCTACACCGTGACAGGACATTTTTTTTACCGATAAAAGTATGTATAAATTTGTATTTTGATGCTTTTTTGTAACAAAAAATGAGTCAGTAACTTAGTTTACGTATGTTCTTCACAATTACAGCTAGAATTTCTAGATGTGTAAACATTTTCTCTTTTTCTTCCATCGTCGGCCCATCTATGAGTCAGTTGCTTTAATGTATCACTCCGATGTCACGGTTTCCCATCCTTAAATTTTCAGCTTGATGGCGAACAATAATGACAGACGTTTCCTTACTTTGAAGAAATTCATTGTTAGCGATACATTACAAATAAAACTATAAAATATATTTCATAACAGTTTTCTAAATTCAAACGCATTGGCAACGAATACTGAATTTTGTACATATTGTTTATAAAATAGCTTGATTGACAGACAATTTAACTGTGTGTTTTTCAGTTACTGTCTTTGCAAAATGCACGGACGATGGAGATTGTACAAATACCCATTGTGGCCCTGGAACACATGGCGTGTGTGTACTTCAGTCCGGATCTGGAGTTGGTTCAGGGGAGAAAGCATGTGAATGTGTGCATCACAAGCGACTAGGTACAGTGTAAGCGTATGAGGAAAACCTTATAATATATATATTTCCTTAAATGATCACTATAATGTAAGATCTATATATTGAAATATTTAACTTTTATTCAAGTTTGTAATACCAACTATTGTATCACTTCCTTCTGACTATAAACACAAAAGTTGTCCGTTATGTATCATGTGCCGTATAAAGCAAAATTTATTTTCGGGTTAGATATGAATTAATTGACAGGATAAAAACTAGGTATGAAGATAGCAGAACATTTAACTGCGAGTGTCTAGATAAAGTATAAACTAGGTATGACGATAGACGAGTGACTAGATAAGGCATAAACTAAGTATTTTTAACTACGAGTGACTAAATAGGTATAAACTAGGTATGAAAACAGAAGAACGTTTAACTACGAGTGACTAGATAAGGAATAAACTAAGAATGAAGACAGAACAACGTTTAACTACGAGATACTAGATAAGATATAAACTAGATATAAAGACAGAAAAACATTTAACCACGAGTGACTAGATAAGGTATAAACTATATATGAAGATCGAACAACGTTTAACTATGAGTGACTAGATAAAGTATAAACTAGGTATGAAGAAGGAAGAACTTTTAACAACGAGTGACTAGATAATGTATAAATTAGGTAGGAAGACAGAAAAACGTCTAACTACCGGTGACTAGATAAGGTATAAACTAGGTATGAAGACAGAAGAACGTTTAACTACGAGTGACTAGATAAGGTATAAACAAGGTTTGTTTAATTACGAGTGACTAGATAAGGTATAAACTAGGTAGGAACATAGAATAACGTTTAACTACGAGAGACTAGATAAAGATTAAACTAGGTATGAAAATAGCAGAACATTTAACTACGAGTGACTAGATAAGGTATAAACTAGGTATGAAGACAGAAGAACGTTTAACAACCAGTGACTAGATAAGGTATAAACTAGGTATGAAGACAGAAGAACGTTTAGCTACGAGTGACTAGATAAGGTATAATCTAGGTATGAAGACAGAAGAACGTTTAACAACCAGTGACTAGATAAGGTATAAACTAGGTAGGAACATAGAATAACGTTTAACTACGAGTGACTAGATAAGGTATAAACTAGGTATGAAGACAGAAGAACGTTTAACAACCAGTGACTAGATAAGATATAAACTAGGTATGAAGACAGAAGAGCGTTTAACTACGAGTGACTAGATAAGGTAAAAACTAGGTATGAAGACAGAAGAACGTTTAACTACGAGTTACTAGATAAGGCATAAACAAGGTTCGTTTAACTACGAGTGACTAGATAAGGTATGAACTAGGTATGAACATTTAATAACGTTTAACTACGAGAGACTAGATAAAAATTAAACTAGGTATGAAGATTGCAGAACATTTAACTACGAGGTACTCGATAAGTTATGAACCAGGTATGAAGACAGAAGAACGTTTAACATCGAGTGACTAGATAAGGTATAAACTAGGTAGGAAGACAGAAGAAAGTCTAACTACCGATGACTAGATAAGGTATAAACTAGATATGAAGACAGAAGAACGTTACCTACGAGTGACTAGATAAGGTATAAACTAAGTATGAAGAAGGAAAAACGTTTAACTACGAGTGACTAGATAAGGTATAAACAAGGCTTGTTTAACTACGAGAGACTAGATAAAAATTAAACTAGGTATGAAGATAGCAGAACATTTAACTACGAGTGACTAGATAAGGTAAAATCTAGGTATGAAGACAGAAGAACGTTTCACTACGAGTGACTAGATACGGTATAAACTAGGTATGAAGATAGAAGAACTTTTAACTACGAGTGACTAGATAAGTATAAACAAGGTTTGTTTAACTACGAGTGACTATATAAGGTATTAACTAGGTATGAAGATAGAAGAGCGTTTAACTACGAGTGACTAAATAAGATATAAACTAGGTATGAAAACAGAAGAACGTTTTACTACGAGTGACTAGATAAGGTATAAACTAGGTATGAAGACAGAAGAACGTTTAACTACGAGTGACTAGATAATGTTTGAACTAGGTATGGAAACAGAAGAACGTTTAACTACGAGTGACTAGATAATATATAAACTAGGTATGAAGACAGAAGAACGTTTAACTACGAGTGACTAGATAAGGTAAAAACAAGGTCTGAAGACAGAAGAACGTTTAACTACAACTGCCTTGATAAGGTATAATGATTAATAAGGTATAATCTAGGCATGAAGAACGTTTAACTACGAACCATTTGATATGGAAAAGCTGGGGATAAAGGCGTCATAGAAAATTTCATTCTACTTTGTAAGTTTTAAACTAGGACAGAACGCTTGTGAATGTGCTCACAGCAGACAATTAGATAATGTGTTATCTATTGTTTAGGTAGTTATACTACCTTTTCTAAAGCAATTGCACAATATACCCAATATATTTTAAAATAAGATATCATAGTGCCTGTAAGACAAGAATAGAAAGAAAGGTTATTTTTCTTGTTTATGATAAAGAATGCGAGGTAAATTTGTTTAAAAGTTCTCATAAGAAAAGAGTCGATGGAGTTTGACCATTTCAGTTAATGTATAAGATAATATACCAGTTTTAAAGAATCCACTTAATGAAATAATGATGGTAAATTGTAAAAATAATGGGAACCATATGCGAACATTTGTAATATATTCTAGATAAAAAAGCTCGCAGTTAAGAAAAGTTATATAAACTAACTAACAAGAAAACAGTTAAAGAAAAATTCAGATCTATTTCAGTTATAATAGTACAATGGGTTACAACAATAGATAATTCATTCTAAAGGAAGTGTGTATTAGTCGTTCATAGCTGACAGAAATATTTCTGAGTAGTGGCAAAAAAAAAAAAAAAACACCTCCGGACTTCCGATTCGAAGGCGGTTGGTTTAAATCTTAACATGGGTTCAATCCTTTCAGAGTCTCTCCGCATACCAAAATTCCATTGCGAGTACTGGTTTGAACTTAGAAAGCACTCACCGAGAGCTATTTACAGAAATTGCAAGAAGTTGTCTTGAAATTGATGTGAAACTAATAACCCTTAAACTTCACCCAATTTAAAGAAGCATCTTTGTATGAGGAGACAGCTCGTTAAATTACGATCGTTTTTGTCCAATTAGAATAGATAATATTTTAGGGCAATGCAGAAACACTGAGTTTAAAGGTTGTATATTGATAAAATGACACAATAATAAAATGTCGTTTAAGAAATAAAATCGTGATGAAAATATGTATTACATAGCTATATGTCGTGGTATTGCTCGTGTTACAGTTTTTAAAACAAAACGTTCTAACAATGATTTATTTTTTTACAATTTCTAGTTCTAAACGCACTCGTTTGCGCATCAGACTCAGACTGTACTAAGTGGGCTCACGACAACCACTGTGGAAGGGCTGCCTGTGAAATACAACACGGAGCTGGGGTTGGAGCAGGGGAGAAGAACTGCGTGTGTAAATCACACAATAAGCGAGCGACTGGTAAAGTTTTATCTGTCTGTCTGTCTGTCTGTCTATCTGTTTGTCTACACAAATTCAACTATCGCCTTTAAACATGTACTAGATTTTGTCCAGTATTATTTTATTGTTTCACTAGTGGTACTTTTTAACAGATTTAACCGTTTGGTCATTGTTTAGAGCAACATCTTACAACTAATGAGTGTTTTATGAAAATAAAGTGCCATATCCTTTGGGCGAATCCTAAACTGTTTGTGTTTTCTGCCAAGGGCACTTAGTGTTAACACAGTTGCCGTTATATTTATGATTTGCCATGTCAATGGAAAAGTAAAAGTAGATCAGCTGCCATTTTTATCCGCAACGGAAGTAATGTCTAATATGAACAGTTCACCGTACCCGTACCTTTCCGGATCTGGTTCTCAGTTTATATGTTATTGTCAGTACCGGAGTACCGGGTACGCTAAAATGTTCATATTAAGATATCACTTCCGTTGTGCTGATCTACCTTGACATTTTTGAGTAAACTGGGTTTATCAGTAATATATAGCAAATTATCATTATAACAGCAATTGAGTTGAAACCAAGTGCCTATGCCAAGAGATTGTCAAAATAGGGAGACAAGATTACGAAAGACTACCAGCTCGATACATAAAAATATATTCGTAACTTAAACCGTTTTCCGGTGGAAGTGCAGTTACATAAGTGGTAATTATTTTGTATTTCATGTCAGAGTGTTGTACCACCAGCGACTGTGATGCAGTAGCGTTAGGATGCGATCTTCATCATAACACAATTTCCTGTGAAATTCGTCTTACTTTTGGACACGGTTGTGGTGAAAACAAATGTGTCTGTCTTCCAAAGCACGGTTAAACAACAGGTTGGTTGCAATTTTTTTAAAGAAAAACATAATTATGCATATGCAATGGCAATATATGAAATAAAATATGTATAAGAGATGCATCATATTATGTTTAACCTGCAGTACAGGTGGACTGCATGAATCATATGAAACGGTTGAAGTTTTTGTGCAACTATATTCTGTAGATAGTCAAACGTCACCTTCAAAAACATGCTGCTTTAGGAGATTGTGTTTATTTAAAATAAGTTGGTAGTTATATCTTAGTTAAAAGTACATTCTAAAAATGGAAATTTGACTTAAATGGAAAAAATTGTAAGGTTTAATTCATAGTCTATAACGCTTAATTGGTCAAAAATATCAATGTGTTGTTTTTGTCACTGTATTTATACAAATATTTATGATATTTTAAGCATATCTCCATTTCAGATTGCTGTAGATAAAACAGTGGAAAGCAGCATATACAATGTATTTAATAATTAAATGAACATGACTGAAAATATTCAGGTCTATTAGTATATAAAATATGACATTGAATCCCCCGTGTGAGGAACAGACGTTTTGGAACAATATTAAATATTTAAGACGTGACCAGTAAATAAAAAAAGACTTACAATGTTTGATATGGAATGACAAAAACTAAACCTTTTCTTCATGTCACGAAAAGCAATTTTCAGAAACAGGAACTGTAACAGATGAGAAAACGGTCTGCATCATGACAATGTCGACTTGCGGAGCTAATTCCATAAACGCTGTCTTCAAAAGGTCGCATAAACACGGTCTCGCATCATGACAATGTCGACTTGCGGAGCTAATTCCATAAACGCTGTCTTCAAAAGATCGCATAAACACGGTCTCGCATCATGACAATGTCGACTTGGGGAGCTAATTCAATAAACGCTGTCTTCAAAAAGTCGCATAAACACGGTCTCGCATCCTAACAATGTCGACTTGGGGAGCTAATTCCATAAACGCTGTCTTCAAAAGGTCGCATAAACACGGTCTCGCATCATGACAATGTCGACTTGGGGAGCTAATTCAATAAACGATGTCTTCAAAAAGTCGCATAAACACGGTCTCGCATCATGACAATGTCGACTTGGGGAGCTAATTCAATAAACGATGTCTTCAAAAGGTCGCATAAACACGGTCTCGCATCATGACAATGTCGACTTGGGGAGCTAATTCAATAAACGATGTCTTCAAAAGGTAGCATAAACATGGTCTCGCATCATGACAATGTCGACTTGGGGAGCTAATTCAATAAACGCTGTCTTCAAAAAGTCGCATAAACACGGTCTCGCATCATGACAATGTCGACTTGGGGAGCCAATTCAATAAACGCTGTCTTCAAAAGGTCGCATAAACACGGTCTCGCATCATGACAATGTCGACTTGGGGAGCTAATTCAATAAACGCTGTCTTCAAAAGGTCACATAAACACGGTCTCGCATCATGACAATGTCGACTTGGGGAGCTAATTCCATAAACGCTGTCTTCAAAAGGTCGCATAAACACGGTCTCGCATCATGACAATGTCGACTTGGGGAGCTAATTCAATAAACGATGTCTTCAAAAGGTAGCATAAACACGGTCTCGCATCATGACATTGTCGACATGCGGAGCTACTTCCATAAAAGCTGTCTTTAAAAGGTCGCATAAACACGGTCTCGCATCATGACAATGTCGACTTGCGGAGCTAATTCCATAAACGCTGTCTTCAAAAGGTAGCAGTAACACGGTCTCGCATCATAACAATGTCGACTTGCGGAGCTAATTCCACAAACGCTGTCTTCAAAAGGTAGCAGTAACACGGTCTCGCATCATGACAATGTCGACATGCGCAGCTAATTCCATCAACGCTGTCTTCAGAAGGTCGCATAAACACGGTCTCGCATCATGACAATGTCGACTTGCGGAGCTTATTCAATCAGCGCTGTCTTCAGAAGGTCGCATAAACAGCATGGGTATTAGTTTTCATTTACACCCGTGCTCTACGATCATATTTGTACAAGAATATTATAGCAAAACACGTTCCAATGATACACATGTTCAGCGTAACCTTTACACGCTGATTGGAAAAGAAAGTTTGGACAAGAAATGCTGTCAAATGAACAGACAGACAAACAAACTGACAGACTTGTGATTACCATAAGGAACACTCCTTTTTCTTTAGTACTGACAAGAACTCACCACTGTTAGCTAAAATACACGTGTAGTTCCGGGTCCTCCAAAGAAAACAAAAGTAGCAAGTATTTCACATTTCGTTGCAAAGGGGTTTCGTCGGACAATACAAATCATTTAATACAAATTCAGACTCGGGGTACCTTTTTTCAGTTGTTTCCTAATATGCACCGCTTCAAAAAAAAGGCATTTTTTTTACATTTTTACAGACCTTTTAAAGCCTGTACCTGTCTCAAGATAAGCTTATTAGTTTTTCAAACTTGCAAAACTTTCCATGTTATGGCTAATGCTGAAGATAAGATACATATTACGAAACGGTCCCTGGACATTATCTAAATGCCTTTTCAATGTAAATCTGCAGGAGTGACTACTAAAACAAGGAAAATAAATTAAAAGACTACTAACAAAGTCCAAACTGAAGTTTTAGTCATCCATATTCCTATCACCCGAAAAAAAGCCAACAGTGTTCAAAATCTTTGAATTTAAATATATATACTTCAATGCTTTGTAACTTGAAAATACGCGCAAATGGTTTTAATTGTTGTTTACATTTCTGTTTGTGTATCTCAATTTCCACATTTGAATACAACTAATATTAATTGTCGTTAATTCATAAATCTGTTTGCATTCCACAACCTTAGTGTTTATATATTTCTAAATGTCAATAACTTTCGAGTATCAAAACTTGTCGCTTAAATTCGCCTTTCGAGTTTCTGGAAGCCACAGCTGGGAGAAAATACACAACAGCCCTATCGCCCCGCAAACATGAAACATTAACCCCGGCACATAGACATTCTGAAACGCCGGAAGAGATGCGTAAAACAAACTAAGAACTAGAGCAGATCATGTATCCGCGATAACAAATACATATCCTATGTTTGTTAAAACTTAGATGCTCGTAAGAATAACAGCTGTAACACATATGTAAATGGCACATCAAGTAAGTTTAGCATATTTTAAGTAAAACTTTTACGTTTCGAAAAAAATGTGGTGAAGTCATTGCAGTATATAACGTTAATAAAGTTAAAGGGTTTTCATAATAGCGGTATTTATACGCTATTTACTATAGTGATAGCATAAATTACCAGATACACGAGCTGGGGTCCAACCATAGCACCCACACGCGCCAAAACGTTCATGGATCCCATACCTATGTTTCTGAAAAAATATACGTATATTTTTTAATTATTTACATTTAATGAAGTGATGATCCAATTTGGAAAAAAATGTCGAAAAAGTGAGTTTGTTGGTAATGCCCGTAACGGCGTGTATTGACCCTCTAGCAGTTTGTGTACTTGTTTTTTGGACAAAAAATATAATTTATTTAGTAGCAAAAATATCAGTACCCTTTAATAGATAGATTAAGTGTATAAGAATTTTTTTATAAAGATTTATTTTAAAATCACTGTGGAAATTTCATTTTGAGTTATCCTTCTGTATAAGCACTTGATAAAAATATGACACGTCGATGGCAATTGAAATCAGAGGACATCAGCTGTCTATCCACTTGTATGTAATTTTTCTACTCAATCTTATGTCTGGGGGCATATCCGGACGCTCTAAACAAAAACAAATATACTTCTAAAGGCCAATGTTTCGAGAATATAATCAGGAGCATTTAAATAAATAGTTGAATTAATTATTTTCAAGAGTGGAATGATGTAAAATGCAATGAATATTCGAAAGTGGTTCAACGTTTTGTTTTCTTTGGCCTCGTGCCAAAACTTCCGGGAATCCTTAGGATACCAAACGGTCCGGTTGCATGAATAACAGGCAGGTCTATTGTGACTTGTCATTGGGTTCATGTATGTCATAATTTGTTCCTGTCTTGTGCATGTGTTCATTTATCTCGGCAATTTTGTCCAGCTTATAGCATATTCGTGGATGTTTGCCGTCTTTTTTTATATTGTAGAATGAATGTATAAGGCCTCGTTGCTCAAATATCCGAATCATGCATTAACTCAATCAAGATTTCTTATATGTCTGTACAGGCTTTCTATTATTCATGTAAATAACTCCTATCCATTGGACAAAAATCTCCTTTTTCAATCTCAAATATCAACAGAACAGTTGAATTTCTACAGATACTTGACTAGTAACTAAAACTAAAGTCTGTGAAGTTGGCTGTGGGATCAACATTCGACATTCGACATTCAATGTCCCGCAGTGCATTGGACATTCAGCAGGACATTCGATTTGATGCATGTTTTTGAATGTCCAGCAGTGCATTCGACATTGGGCAGGACATTCGATTTGATGCATGTTTTTGAATGTCCTGCAGTACATTCGACATTCTGCTGAAAATATTGAATGCACTGCATGACATTCAAAAACATGCATTAATTCGAATGTCCTGCTAAATGTCGAATGCACTGCTGGACATTCAAAAACATGCATGAAATCGAATGTCCTGCCCAATGTCGAATGCACTGCTGGACATTCAAAGACATGAAATCAATCGAATGTCCTGCTCAATGTCGAATGCACTGCTGGACATTCAAAAACATGCATGAAATCGAATGTCTTGCTGAATGTCGAATGCACTGCAGGACATTCGATTTCATGCATCAAATCGAATGTCCTGCTGAATGTCGAATGCATTGCTGGACATTCAAAAACATGCATGAAATCGAATGTCCTGCTGAATGTCGAATGCACTGCTGGACATTCAAAAACATACATGAAATCGAATGTCCTGCCCAATGTCGAATGCACTGCTGGACATTCAAAAACATACATGAAATCAAATGTCCTGCCCAATGTCGAATGCACTGCTGGACATTCAAAAACATGCATGAAATCGAATGTCCTGTCCAATGTCGAATGCACTGCTGCACATTCAAAAACATGCATGAAATCGAATGTCCTGCAGAATGTCGAATGCACTGCTGGACATTCAAAAACATGAATTGAATCGAATGTCCTGCTGAATGTCGAATACACTGCTGAACATTCAAAATCATGCATGAAATCGAATGTCCTGCTGAATGTCGAATGCACTGCTGGACATTCAAAAACATGCATGAAATCGAATGTCCTGCCCAATGTCGTATGCACTGCGGGACATTCAAAAACATGCATGAAATCGAATGTCCTGCCCAATGTCGAATGCACTGCTGGACATTCAAAAACATGCATGAAATCGAATGTCCTGCTGAATGTCGAATGCACTGCAGGACACTCAAGAACATGCATGAAATCGAATGTCCTGCCCAATGTCGAATGCACTGCAGGACATTCAAAAACATGCATTCAATCGAATGTCCTGCTGAATGTCGAATCCACTGCTGGACATTCAAAAACATGCATGAAATTGAATGCCCGGCTGAATGTCGAATGCACTGCTGGACATACAAAAACATGCATCAAATCGAATGTCCTGCTGAATGTCCAATGCACTGCGCGACATTGAATGTCGAATGTTGATCCCACTGCCAACTTCACAGACTTCTAAAACTAGGCATTTATTTAAGAGCTATTGTTCATGAAAATTTCCTTGTTTCCATTTTCTGATTTTGACTGATGCAAAGAAATTTAACTTAGCAACCAAATTTTCTACTTCATCAACATTATATGTCCATTATAACTTTTTAGAACTGAATTGTGAAAAGAAGGCTGTCATTTTTTAAATTTTTTTTAAAGAAATTTAGCAGCCATTGGCTATTCTGGCTTCTGATAATGCTAACATAACTTTTGATCACTTCGACACCAGTTTTGTTGTAAAACCTTTGGGACGCTTAAGTCAACTTGTGTTTCTGAGTAAATATCAGCTGAAAACAATGATGAACGGACGGTACATAGAGAAACGTAACAATTATCAACAGATTATTCAGATGAAATGAATGATGATGTAAATCAAAAAAGAATACCTGATAACAGTTGGATAGACTTCAATCGTTATTGTCTGCACAGGGCCCCAGGCAGTATTGATACCAACACTAGCGATTATTGCAAACACATTTGTGATAATGTCTTTGCTGCCTGCATCTGAATGAGAAAGAAACATATTTACATATTTTAAAATTTACATATTTATTTAAATCATTTTTGGCTGAATTGTCCATCCAAACTGAAAGTGCATAAAACTAAAACCATAAAGAATCTAAGCATTCATTATGTATTTGAAATAAAAACTTCTAAATTTTCCATTTTGTTATTTTGATCTTTAATTCTATACTGTAACACAAAAAAACTGAATGATAGTTTCAGATTTAAGTATCTACTTTTTTTCTTAAAGACTTTAGTCCTGAGAACTATTCATATAATCTTGAATCGTAGTTACCAATAGTCTGTACAACACCCACGACAAAACCACTAATAGCAACAGGAATGAAACACAGCACATTGGAAAGACGCCTTCCGAGTCTGTCAAAGTGAAATAAAACTGAATATTTGGCCAGTTTCTTTTCTCTAGCTTGAAAATTTATCATAGTTCAAAGAATACCGGATTCCATTTAGAAACTATGGACTGAAAAGCTGGAAAGCATTCAAGCACGATTTTGATGTGTTGAGAATATTTTCTCTAATCTAGGATTCGAGACTCACACGTGTCTATTGTTGTTTTCAAGACTACATCTTCGGGTATGTTTATAGCTTTTTTTTACAATTTATCTCAACTCTTATTACTGCAGAGAAAAGCATGGAGGTAATGTGTAAGTGTATAAGAAATGCATTTTTTAATATTTTACATGTATAAGTACTGCTGTACGTTTTAACGCTATATATTATTTCAAATTATGTATTTGAATGCAAAATAACCAAAGTCAGAGAAGGACCTTCAGACAATAAAATGACATATTTCCCAGAACGGTCGGCTACCATGATGTCTTAACAATCTTTGTGTTCATGTGGCAAAAAAGGTAATAGTCTTTGGAATATGTTTGTTTACATTTTATTTGAAAATATCTTACCTGTTTTGCAGCCAAAGTGCAACAATCTTGGTCGGTATTCCAGCTAAACTGAACAAAAACAAATTCAAGTAAATATTACCCGATAGGGCTTGGATTCCGAAAGTAATTGCGTAAAAAACCATTCCCAAAGCAAACCTGAAGATAAAAAATAGTTAATTAAATTTAAATTAATTTATTTAAGACGATAATCCAAATAAATAGATTCACTATAAAAAGATGAGATAAAAAACAATAAAATACACACACTCACCAATTAATTGCTAGAAATAGTGTGATCTTTGTAAGTTCCTTCGACTTGAATAGGTGAATAAATGTATACTTTTTGTCAGGTTCTTCTGTTGTTGAATCATCTAATAAGTCCGCATTCTCGAGCTTCGGGACAGGCTTTTGGTTAATTTTCGCCCATCGCTTTATGACATTCATAGCATCTGCTGCTCGATCGTGTGCTACAAACCACCGAAAACTCTCTGGAAGTACACTGTAAGAAAATCATAAACATTTGAAAAGGCATAGAGCAAAAAAATAATACGAAAAAAGTGTTATAAATCATCAAAAGATGTGTCGCCAAAAAGACCAAAAACATGAAATTCTTTGCAAAGGGATTTTACTTGAATTTTGTGTATAAGTGACACATAAAAATGCAAACGGCACCCTAAAATGAGGAATTAATACATCAAAGAACACTTACAACCAGGAAAGAAGGAAAGGTATTCCAAGTATACAGCAAAACAGTTGGATGTATCGCCAGTCTTTTATTAACCAACCAACGAGAGCTAAAGCGCAGACTTGCACTGGCCACGAGGGAAATCCAGTGATCCAGGGTCGCCAATTTGCTGGTGTAAATTCAGATAATATGCAATGTTGAATGCTGAGGAAAAACCCAGCCCCTACACCAATGAAAAACCTGGAGACCGCAAACATTATCCAATTTGTTGACAAAAATCCAACAAAATTAAAAATGATAACGATAATTATCCCAGTGAAATATGGCGGCTTTCTTCCAAATAAATCTGAAATATGCCCCGCAATTGGACTACCAACAAGCATACCAAACGCTTGCAGAGAGACCACAGTGCTTGGAATGTAGTCGAGATCACAGACAAGTTGGAACTGAAAAATTAATGTCTTAATACAGATCATGGTATAAATACATATATTCAAAACTTACTTTATGATGCTTTGTTAAAGT
The DNA here is from genome assembly GCA_012932295.1 of Cyclina sinensis. Taxonomy (NCBI): domain Eukaryota; kingdom Metazoa; phylum Mollusca; class Bivalvia; order Venerida; family Veneridae; genus Cyclina; species Cyclina sinensis. The sequence continues at coordinate 46,194,751 of JAAONU010000001.1, read as the reverse complement.
GTGGTGTAAATGGTAAATTAGATTGTTGGGTATTTTTGAAAAGCTGCAATGAACTCGTTTGGGGAATGTTATTCCTGAAATGAGAGTGAAAGGGCAACTGCAGATGCGTGCTCATAGAAACATAAACAACATACTGCTGGATCGCGGTATATTTATGTTTTACAGAAAATTTGTTTACTGTCATTTTTAAAAAATGTTTTGTTAACCGATTTTGCGTAAATCTATTCTTGAAATTACGGATATATTATAACAAATTAGTTTTACTTCAATTATCAGATCGAGTTTATTTGAAGAACTTATAAAAAAAAAATAAAGAAAATAAAAGCGAACATTATACAATTGAGTGTTTCTAGCCTTTAGTTGTTAAAAAATGATTATTACAGTTCAAAAATCATTTCAGATTGGTTGTGATGTGTTGCATCGTGAAGATCATCATTTGCCCTATAAGCTCAACTGAGAAACGTGAAAAACGTGCTCTGTAGTCCGTCATACACTTTATACATAAAATACCATCTCCTCTAAACCGCTTGGTCAGCAGGAATGTAACTTACTAGAAGCGTTACCAAAAATACTTTAAGAATTTTGTTTCATGCAAAACTCGAGTTGCTATGGCAACAGAAATGAAAACTTAAGAATCTTCTTTTCTAAAACTACTACGCCTAGAGCTTAGAAACTCGGTGTTTAGTACTGTTTAGTAGCCCTCTAAATTGTTCTCATTTTATATCCCTGTGCTCACCACTGGCCCCTTCCGAGGGGTCAAAGTTTTACAAAGACATGTATAGTAGATTTTTAAAAAGAATTCTGAAGTTTGGTATGCAACATTGTCCAAAGGACATCTATCTACCAAGATTGTTCCAACATTGCCCTTAAGGCCATTTTGGCTTCAATCTAGGGGGTCAGATATTTTAAAGCGACTTATACGAACTCTTTTAATTTTTTTGGTAAAAAAAAACTTTTGATAATTGGCATGTCTAGTTCTTTCTATTATTTTGATATTATACCAATTATATTGCTGCAGAGATACTCAGTTGAGCACTTAAGAGCCTTGCATCCAGCAGAAATATTGAAATTTATAATCTCTATAAAATGTTTAAAACAAAGAGATATATAAAGGTACCTCAGAGACAGCAGTTCTAATACTTCCTCCAAACTGAAAGCTCTGACACTTTGAATTATTAACGGTGCACATCTTTTCTTGACAGAGTGTAGACATGTTTCTATTTGTTTCATCTTGGAAGGTGATGGCGTTATCAATGACGTCATCACAACACCATTTTGGAGTGGCTGTTATCATCACCATACTCATTATGCTAAAACTAATGAGGATTTTGTGAGATGCACAATTATACCCATTAATGCTTGAAAACGACCACAGCCACCTAGATCGATGATTATCTGATCTGGACTAGTATGTTTAGACGACAACATTTTTCAAGAGCTATATCATTTCTTTTCTGTAATCTAAAATTGAAAAGAAATAAGCTTATGTACAGCTATATGTAAACAAAATAACACAGTTACACCGAAAAAAATATCTATCAATATATATTTTAATGCCACAATGAATACAACTAACAGTATCAGGACGACTTGCTTTGTGATATGTAATTACCCATGAAATTAATAAATATTAATGGAAATAAATCCAGTAAATCCTTTTAAACCGTTTAATTTATAATTAAGAAAACGTATAGTACTGATTAATAATTTAATTCACGCATTAATTAACAGGCCATAATAGTTTATAGAGCGTTTTAATAAGGAGGTTAACTGCAGATGGTTTAGGTTAATTTTCACATAACTAAATGGTGTATTTTACATATAATTTCATTTGGAATGAAGTGAAAAGTCTTTCATGAAAATTCTTGATTTCATTCTTGTTATAATGACAAACTCTTAAGAAATGATATTCGTTCCTGCCCAGTTATTAGCAGGAAGCCAGTACATGAATGCACAACTTACTGTATCAAAACGAGCTAGACCATACTTAGATTAAAACAAAATACTGAACTGTATTAGTGAAATATACATGAAAATATATGAAATCCATTGAAATTATGAAGGAAGAAACTTAGATATGACAAAGTGCAAGTTTCACTGAACGAATCAATTAATGTTGTGAGGTCTCGAGTGCATCGCGATTCGATTATTATAAATTTAACAATTGACATCTGTATAAGGGAATAAACTCTTTCTCCTGGGGCTTGATTTGTAAAAAAAATATCTTCTAGTTCTTGCATCAGAGAATCAATCATCTCAGTGACTTTCCGCATTCCTCACATTTGGAGCGTTCGCTGGTTTGAGTCCAGGAAGCAGTCATCAGAGGGATAAATATAAGTTGTAAGAACTTGTTTCCCAGTTGATGTAAAATAAATAAGTTTAAACTAAACTAAACTAATCAGCTCAGTTGTATAAAGTTTAGTTTTCATAGTACTCGAACAAGTTTGAATTTAAAAAACGGGATATTTTTCTCAAGCATTGGGACTTTCCACTACGGACAAGAGCTCGCAAGAAACAGTTCTGAAAATTTATATGTGTACTGAATACTTTGATAATACGTTATACGAATTTGTAACTCATAAATTCTCCAGATAATGATAAGATATACTGACATGACAGATTAAATTAAATGATTATGAATAAATTACAATGAAAATTACGAATTAATTAATAGAGAAGAGATATTTACCTGAATGAAAATATCGATATTTTTATAAAACTGCCCCTTAAATGTAGAATTCCTATAACCAAAAAAAATGTTTTGTCAAGGTGTCTAAACGATTCAAGAGCAACTGCACACTTTTCCTTATTTCAAAACTTTGAATCATGCATAGACAGACTTGACACGAAAAATAAAACAAATTTGCTTTGCTTAAATATCGATGAACTCACAGAATTTACGTTTGCAACGTTTGCGTTAAGCAACAAAACCATTAAACTAAGTATCAATTGTGGTATGTAGTTATCCTATGCAGTGTCACGAAATGGTTATAAGTTAGTTTAGGATTATTAAGTCAGTCACCCTTAACAATGTGGTCAAGCGCTCAATATCGTTGACCTGTAAACACTGAAAACATGCCGTTCATTTTGAGTATTGAATGTGAGGCCTGCTATAAAAACAATCAGTTCAAAGATTTTATCGAAAACATCTTAAGTGTCTTTTAAATTTGTAAAAAAGTATTTTTGAAAGAAGTATTTGCTATCTGCAGGCTGTTATCGGCCTAAGTTAAACATGTATCATAGAGTATTTTATTTTTAAAACAATGAGTGACATTCCTGATAACAAATTATCTCCCTTACTCAGATGAAATCAAAGGTAGACCAAATTGCACATTGGTCCTTTCAGTTGGAATACTGTAACTTTATCCTTGTTTCTCTTTGTGATACTGTTGACTTTTAGTTGTGAAAATTGTCACTTATATATTAAATAAAAAGTTTGGATTATAAAAAACAAACATAATAGTGTTAACAAAAAACTAAATGTGTAATCTAACTACCATTGTTGCAAATAATTAGACTTAATTATCACCATATCACGAAAATAGCGCTGAAAGCAGAGGAATCCAAATGGAAGGACCAATGTAATATCAGAAAGTATTCAGGGCTGATAATCCACTACAGTTAATTCCAATCACCTTTTTGATTTTGTTAAAAATACCATCATTTCTGTGAAACACAATTCTTATCTTAGGTGGATTGGAACAATATTAACTTCTTGGGTAAAGTTATCCCAAACCACTTGCTTCTGCCGAAATTTTGAACTGAGAAAACAATTATTCTAAGTGTTCTACTGAGGTATTTAGTGTGTATTTTGAGCTGACTACCAACCTGCTTTCTTTTCATGAAAATCTTACTCAACGTCTTGTACTGCTGGACGCTGCGTTTCAGCAAGATGGGTGCCTCGTTTGTTGACGTCGGAGGAGATGGGGGTAAGGGTGAAAATGTGTCAGCAGTACGACAGGAGGTATCGTGAAGAAGGCGATTACTTTCTAAATCGAGTGATAACATGTGATGAAACGTGGATTCACTTTTTTGAACCGGAAAGCAAACGTCAGAGTTCTGTCTGGAAGCATCCTTCCTCGCCTTCCCCTACAAAAGCGATAATTTCCAAGTAAGCCGGGAAGGTTATAGTTATTATATTCTGTGATACATACGGTGTAGTGCTAAACCACTCTGTTCCTCCGAAAACGACAGTCACTGGGAACTATTATGCAACATTACTTAGAACGGAACTCATGGCGGCAATAAGGAGAAAGCGCACACATCTACTTAGGTCCGGTTTCATGTTACATCACGACAACGCGCCGAGCCATTCAAGCCACGTTGCCATGGATACACTAGAAAAACTCGACGTCGAACTGTTACCGCACCCACCCTACGGCCCGGACCTAGCAATTTGTGACTTCTGACTGTTTCCAACTTAAAAAAACAGTCTTCGTGGTACGAAATTTGAGTCAAGAGTGGAACTGAGGTGTGCTGTGGACAGACAGCTGCGGGAGATGTCACGTGACGGGCTACAACACGTGTTCGAGTCAAGAGTCGAGAGATGGGACAAGAGCAAATCGTGCATGGGACGTTACTTTGAGGAGTTATCATTTTAGGTACTTGAATTAAATCATTTCCCCGCTATTGAATTAGTTTACGAATTTATTGATGCACCCTCGTATATTATTCACAGTCATGAATGTGGCACACTATCCTAGATTATGCATGTACAGCCAAGGTTGATTCAACAAAACTTAAATAGAGTTTGGACATGCCTTTGTAAACTGTAAACTACAGAATAAGCTTGTTACCGTCCCACGTTGAGAAACGCTTTCCGTAAATTACAGAATAACCGTGTTCCCATTGCAGGTTGAGAATCTCTTCCCGTAAACTTTATACAGAATAAGCTTGTTCCTGTCCCAGGTTGAGAAACGTTTTCCGTAAATTACAGAATAACCGTGTTCCCATTGCTGGTTGAGAATCTCTTCCCGTAAACTGTATACAGAATAAGCTTGTTGCCGTCCCAGGTTGAGAAACGTTTTCCGTAAATTACAGAATAACCGTGTTCCCATTGCAGGTTGAGAATCTCTTCCCGTAAACTGTATACAGAATAAGCTTGTTGACGTCCCAGGTTGAGAAACGTTTTCCGTAAATTACAGAATAACCGTGTTCCCATTGCTGGTTGAGAATCTCTTCCCGTAAACTGTATACAGAATAAGCTTGTTGCCGTTCCAGGTTGAGAAACGCTTTCCGTAAATTACAGAATAACCGTGTTCCCATTGCTGGTTGAGAATCTCTTCCCGTAAACTGTATACAGAATAAGCTTGTTGCCGTCCCAGGTTGAGAAGTACGATAAATAGTTGCAGGATAAATACATGTTTCAAAGACTCGAGAGGTCCTCCAACATGAAATATACTTAATAAAGGACTAAAGTTTAACCAGAAAGAACAAAAGCAGGAAATCTTTGATAGCGCATAATTTGCTACTTTGGAAAGGGACTTTCGTGAAAGGTTTCTAAACACTGCTAATGGTATTTGTTTAAAATCTGTCTTCCAGTATGAAAACGTAAGACATGAAATAAAAAGAAACTTTTATTTTCCAACGATGTAAATGCTGAGTTCTTTTACAGAATGACCTTGATATTGCAGGATACCTGCTGTGCCCTCTTATGTTTTGTCTTGAATACCAGTTTTCTATAAAAAAAAAACTATTGGATTGCATACGGTTTATTTACTGAATTAAACTAATCTAGATTAATATTTTCTGAGTCTGCTTGTAAAGGCGACACCTCTACCTGCGTATGATAAAGTTTATCGCTTAAATTAGTGTCACGTGTTTCCGGTAGGAAGACTTGCGAAAGCATACACAGCAGTGCAATCCCGCCGCACACAATGTACAACAACCCAGGAACAAATGTATTCTGAAAAATATGAACAATGTTTAATACATACGAAAAAGGATTAAGTTATTATGACTAAATTCTTTTGCACATTTTTTTTCACAATATTTTTAGAAGAGTCGCATTTTCTTCCTTAGAAAATCAAGTACTAGAAACATGTTTAATAATCTTTTTTACTTTATATGTGGATCAGTATCTGTATGAAAGGTACTCTGATATTTTTTTCAGATCAACTCTTGTACAGATATTAAAACAACGCTTGAGAAAAAATGTAAATTTATCGTGCATTACAACAAACTGCATTACACACTTGTCATACATGGTTATAAATGAAAAAGAAAAAATGGAATATCAAATAGATATAAAAAGATTTGTTACATGTGTGCATTCCAAACGTTGTGTCAAAACAATTATAGAAATCTGTCTTTCAAATAGCGCAAAATGTAAGGCCTGTGAGTTTTAGCGCATACATGCAGTAGTGTTCCAAAAACATCATCGGTTTTGAATATTATTAATCAAAAGACATGCTAACCCTACCTATCAAACTATCAGAACAACAACAACAATAATAATGATAATAATACCCCCCACAAAAGAAATAAAATAAATGAAGTAATAATAATAATACCTTATAACTTTTCTTACCAAATAAACAAACTGAGGTCCAATTACAGCTCCCAGACGGGCAATGACACTCAAAGAACCAAACCCTGTATTTCTAGAGGGAAACAAATGACAGTATTATACATATTCTAGGCGTATTTAAAATGGACAGACAGCTTTATGTGAACTTATTTTAATACAGTAGTTAGTTTAAAGAATTAAGGTTTCGTAAGGTGTCTTAAAATAAAAAAAAACATACTGTAAAAATTGCATTGTAAAAACTGTAGAATTGTAAAACATTGTTCTGTGTTTACCGGATAACAGTAGGGTATATCTCTAATGTTGTCGTTTGTACTGGTCCCCATGCAGTGTTTATGGACATGCTCGCCAAGATAGCGAAGAGGTTTGTCAATGTGTCACGGTGTGGAGCATCTCGAAGAAATAAAGTGAATTATAAAGAACAAAGAAAAAAGGACGTTCAAATTATCGATACAGAAACAAAAACACTTATAATAATTGCAGTTAAGACTGATAACTGTATTATTCATTATTAAAGAATTAGACTTCTTTACTGTTTTAGCCGAAAATGTTATTGAATACGTTGATATATAGGCAATATGATATCCTTCTTAATGTGCAGTGTCGACTACTTCTGTGGTGTAGAAGAAACTATATTTGAGTAGTTAAACTCTAAATAAAAAATAACTTTTAAAGATTAAAGAGACAAACCTTTGAATTTTTGGTAGCGTCTGTTAATTTTTAAAACAAAATTTCCTTTAATATTCAAACATCAGATTGTGGCACGTATAGGTGGTAAATAATCTAATACAGTTTTTCTTTCAGTTGGAAGACAATGTTTATAATTACCGACGCACTGTACAATGCCAACAACAAAACCACAGACGGCAACACCGGCAAAGCATATCATACTAGTTGATCTACGACCTATTCTGTAACCAACATGAACAAAATATGAATAAAACACCCTGTTCCAACACTAGCCGAGTAAAGTTATAATTATCATTTCAGATTACTGCAGTCGTTCCCCAACGGGTTTGCCGTGTTGGTTGGAATACTGACTTAGAAGTTTAAACAAGAAGTATCTGTAAAAAAAGATGCCCGGTCGTGATTAAAAGACACATGAAATGGGAAAATTTACGGTGGCACAGAGGTGACATGCACAACCTTTTTTTTTAATTGCACTTCTCTTTTTTTATCTCGTTCCCACGAGATACTAACTCGAGGGAACGACTTAGTATCTCGTTCCCACAAGTTACTAAGTCGTGGGAACGAGATAAAAAAAAGAGAAGTGCAAATCTGAATAAAGAAAAGCATTTGAAAAAAAGAGTTGCGCAGTACAAAAAAGAATCGTGTTGAAAAAAAAAGGAACAGCGAATGTAAGCTATGTCGAGGGAACGTCTTACTAACTCGTGGGAACGAGTTAGCTATGTCGTGGGAACGACTTAATATCTCGTTCCCACGTGATAAAAAAAAAGAAAAGTGCAATTTAAAAAAAATGTGTAGCTTTGAAAAAAAAGTGTAGCACAATATATTGCTTTCTCGCTCCCACGACTTAGCTAACTCGTTTCCACGAGTTAGTAAGTCGTTCCCACGACATAGCTAACCAATAAAATTTCGAAGCCAAAAGTCAAAGTGAAATCAAACGGCCTACGGCCGAGAGAACTCTGACATTTAATTAAGGTACGCCTTCTTACGATTTAAGCTTGAGATAGATCACCAGCAGGTGAAAAATTGCCATTAACCTTTTAAGCAGTGTTATTTTGTTTTGTCTTATAGATACTCATAACTTAAAAATTATCATTACTTGGAAAAGTAATTTTCCAGCCTAAGGTTAGTCGTATTTGGTCTTGGGCCTATATCAAATTACTGGTATACATAATTTACAGAAAGATCTGGTGTCCTTATCTCAACAAGACTATAATTGGTATTGTTTCTTTTGTTCAACGTAAGGCAGTTTTTCTTCTTCATCTAATTTACTAAATCACTGGCTTTCCGACTATTGATATTTTTTGAAAGCCAAAACATTATTAATCGGTTTCTCTTTCTTTTCTTTCAATACATCCGACCAACGAACAATTCCAACATAAATGGAAAATGATACTCAAATCACCTGCTTTGCAGTCGCAATGAAATGAGCTTTGTAGGTATGGCAACCAGACTGAACAGGAAAAGGTTCAGGTAAACATTTCCGGCGAGAGCCTGGATGGCAAAACTAATGCCATAGTAAACTAGTCCCAGTGCAAGCCTGAAATTTATCCAGTCATTGGAAGTTGTGACTGTAAATATTTAAACAAGCAAACTGAATACAAATTTAAGAATTAAGCTATTAATTTAAAATTATTAATAAAAGAGATTAATTAATTTAAGATATTCATAACCCGCGCCGTAAGATAAGTTAAATTGTGAAGTTGCAGTAAGAAGGCGACAGATGAAGAGAAAAAGCTTAGTAGATCGACAGATTGATTGAATATGTACATTCACAAATCTGAAAGAAAACATATAACATATTTTATGCCTTAGGGTTTAACGCCAGTTTCAACAATTGTGACCATATCTAGGCGGTCGGTCCACCTAACACGACTGACTGTTACATGACCTATGGTGAAATTTTGCCGGTCGTTCGGTCGTTACACGGACTGAACCGGGAACCCCTGATTTAACACTATGATGCTCTACTTACTGAGGTAGCAGAGCCTGCGAGTGTGTGTCTGCCTGTGTGTGTGTGCGTGCTTTCGTGTGTGTGTGTGTGTGTGTGTGTGTGTGTGTGTGCGCGCGTACGCAATTACATAAGACGAACATATCACTCGAGACAAATTTGAAAGAATGTACTTTACTAATCATGCCGACTATGCGGGGGTCCTTATGATTCTACCAGTTTTCCCGCACTGTTATAAAGAAGTATACAAAGTTTCAGTCAAGTGTAACAAAGCACTACAGAGAAATGGCTGTAGATGGACCCACTTTTTACATTTTTTAAACATTAAGGGCTAGTATAACTCAGCTAGCAGAGCTAATTGTAACGACAATCCACATGCATTATTCCCCTATTATCATAAACACCCCCACTTGGTTACAACTTAATCTAATATATACGGCTCTGGACGGACATGCTGCCTGCCTTTAAAAAAAAAGGGCTTTCGCTCAGTTATAAGTCTGTAAATTTTGACTGCAACTGACACGCATCGTTTCTTATTTTTATTCATAATCGCACTACGTTACAGTTTAAACTTGGGAGTTATGGCGCTGGTCGGTCACTCCGTGACGGAAGGACAACGCCTTAACAATATAATAAGTAATGTTAAAAATAATATATCTCATCAATGTTATAAACAATATTCGAAATGGCGTTAAGTCTTAAAAAGTAAATGAAAAACAAGTTCTATTTTCAGAGCAGAACATATTTACAAATATTCACAATTTATAAGGCAATGCCTAATTGAAATATTATTAACAAATTATGATCATATCAGTACTTACCAATTGATTGACAAAAGTAATGTTATCTTAGCTAGATGTTTTGACTTGAAAAGATGAATGAATGTGTACTTCTGGTCTGTCTTTTGTAGCGATGTAGACAAACCAACAGTACCGATCTCCGGCACTGGATATTTATTGAACATCGCCACCCGACTGATGACCTTTTGGGCATCTTTCAAACGGTCATGCCCAATGTACCAACGGAAGCTTTCTGGTATTATGCTGCAAAACGTGTACAATTACGTCAACCATTGTTTCTACCAAAATATTTGAAAACTCAACTGAGCTTGCAAAATTTCACACAGTAAACGTCTATTGAAAGTATACTTATTTTTATCCAAATCATTACACCTATCAAACAAGAGTAGCATCGGCTTAAATCTATCCATTGATTGATTATTTATTGTTTATTGGTTCTAAATATTACAGGAGTAAAGTTTTTCTGAAACATGATGAAAAAAATTAAAGACTTACAACCAAGTTAAAAGTAATGGCAGACCAAGAAGACAGGTGAACAGTTGCATATACCGCCAGTCTTGTATCAACCAACCAACCAAAGCAAACAGACACGAGTGTATGGGCCAAGAAGGAAAACTAGTAACCCATGCCCGCCAAGATGTAAGAGTGAATTCCCCGACTAAACAATATTGTATAGCTAAAAAGATCCCAGCACCAATACCTATGAATACCCTCGCTACTGCAAACATAATCCAGTTAACCGACAAAAAGCCAATAGCATTAGAAAGAATCAGGATGATAAAACTGATAAAGAAAGGTGGTTTTCTTCCGAAAAGATCGGAACTTTGACCAGCTAAAAAAGCACCAAGAAGCATGCCGAATGTTTGCATTGACATCACAGTACTTGGAACATAATCAAGTCCACACACAAGTTGAAACTGTAATGTGAAGAAACATTATTTAGTAATTGACCTCTTAGAAAATATCGAGGATATTCTAATCCAGTTTCGATAATTCAAATATTTATTGAATTTGAAGACTAATAGACATGACTTACATCCAATAATTTTTTTCCGAGTAAAGAACAATTCCCGAAACTATGTGTAAGTGTTAATTCTAAACGTCAACTATAAATTCCTTGTGAATTTGAAATATATTTTAGTATACAAAAGTAAGAACTGGGTTCTTTTATTTGTAAACATCAATAACATGATTTATAATGTTACTTCTTGAACATGCTATTCTCTTGCCTTTCGACAGAAATATTTATGAACCGTAATCAAAAGATAATTTTCGAAGTCAATCATTGGATACAATCCTTAAGTTTTACCTCTGAAACTAGTGTTCTAGCACCTTCTTTGAACTGGAATTCCGAGCATTTTGTGCTATTCACATGACACTCCATCCTATGACATTGTGATGTATCATTTGCACTTTCACATACTGTCATATTTGATGCGTTAGCGTCACCAACACACCACCATGTTGGCGTAGCGGAAATCAGTATCATACTCATAACACTAAAACAACTTAGTATTTTTGTTAAATGAGCTGTCACACCAAGTCGCACTTGAAAGCGTCCGCATCCTCCAGTATCCTCAATTATTTTATCTGGACTTCTAACTGTAACCGAATCCATGATTTAATCAATGCTGAAATGTAAGGCAACTTTTTTACATTCGAATTTTTCCTTACCTTTCTAACCTTCCGCATGTATTCAAAATGGGGACAGGAAATGTCGAAAACAGGAATGGTGTCTCATATTCTGATATTAGCTGGTGAAATTACTTTTCGAAGAAATACGTTAAACTTAATGATTAGGAATTGTTCATATCATAAAAGCTTGAGAAAGAGATTAAATGAAAAAAGTGTGCGCAAATAATCTCAAATTATTTGAAAAAAAGCAATGAAAAATATCTGGGAAAAATCAGAAAAAAACAACAGAAAATAATACTTTTACTCTTTTTGTGTTTATTAAGACGCCAAAATAAATGAGTTGTTACATAATAATTCAAGCATAAATTATGTAATAGCAGTCATGAATCTGAATATCACCACGCCTACTTTCGGCTGCATGTAATTTGCACACTCGACCTATTAACTACATCGTGCCCGAACACATATCATTGGTTCAAATTATATAGTGTCCGCGCATTGCAGTATTATTCATATTCATTCACAGTTTATATGGGTAAATCACAGCTGGCTCAGTTAGTTGGTCGATTTCAGTCAGTAGATTAAATGTAACTTTATCCACAATACATACACTAACACTGTTAGTGTTTATTAGTTCGCTCAAATGAAATAGAATTGGTCGCGAGGCTGCAATTAAATTCTCTAGGCATACTTAATAAAATAAGCATACCTCAAAGACAGGATTTTGTAATATCGTTCGTAATATATATCTACGAGGTAAAATTGAAATAATTCTACTAACCTGGTCACCTAGACTTCAGTTTTATATTTTCTCAATGTATTATTCTTGATAGCTTGATTTTATTCTATCTTACAACATGTAAGTGGCGTTAACATAGTCACGAATACATTCGCAGGACAATATGTAAACTGCATATAAAACAGTAACAATGAATATGATAAAAATACAATGATTATGCAAGACCATAACACAGTTTTAGGTCCTGTTAAGCGAAGTGAATAATAAAATGCAAGCTTTTGTTTTATCATCATATCAGATGCTTTCTTCAAAGTAGGTTATTTTTTGTTATGTCTTTTAAACATAGTGAAGAACATTACTTTGTATGTATTGTTCGTTAAATATCTCTAGTCAATTTGAAACCTTTTTTCTGTTTACACGAAAATACACATATATCCGATGAAATTTGAGTGTTCAAAAAAAAAAAAAACTGCAAAAGGATAATAATAAAAATAATAATACTAACGTGCGTGACTTGAGCGGTAAACATAAAAAAGCGTGACCAGAATGCATTCAGTTGAAACCTAATAGCGAATAGGTATTGACTTGACACTATATTACTTAGTTTAAAATATTCAGTCGCAATCTGGAGTTCAAAAACCAACAACAACAACAAAAAAAAACAACAACAGAATACAGCTTAAAGGCTTTGGTAATGGATAATTTTGTAACTACTTCACGTTTTCGCATATATCTTCCTCGAATGTTTTCTTACGCTTTTTCAATATTTCAATTTCAGTGTGTGTTCCTGGATTTAGCATGCATATTTTTTTAAATATATATGCTCAAAGAAAATACTCTAAACATCTACAAGCTTTTAAGTTGCATGTGTGTTTTGTTCTATCATGTGATTATAAAACAGGCAAAATAAAAGAGTGGTAAATGTTTTGCTCGTCATAAAACATGTCGCTTGTCTTACCCTTTTTTAGTGTAACTCTGAAAGAAATAAGCTATCGAAACAAGACTTCTTATAAATCATGTCATGTATCTGTGTTCTATAATATTCAAGTTACAAAACGATTTACTTACATGTTCAACATCTGTATATACGATTTAATGCAATGATCGACGGTAGACTCTAATTCAATTAATTTAAAATTTGCATTGAATGGATTAATAAGTAACTTTCAAGAATCATTATCATTTGTCAAGAAATAGAATACTTAAAAGACATTATCCGAAATCCTTTAAAATGCTTATGGTTAGCTAACAAAACGTAGACTAAAAGGTAAACAAAGTAAACTTTAACCTATTACATAAAATAGTCGCACGCACGCAGGCACGCACACACACAGAGCTGAAATCACTGCATGAAAGGTCGTGCAAATCCTTACATATTAATGCAAACGACATCCTAAGTTGTTATGTTCTTGAATAATTGGGATTTGTTTACCTCATTTACGATGTAGTTAATCATATTTCGTATCTGTCGTATAATTGTGAACAATCGTCATAAAAAAGCTAGACATTGTTATGTATGTACTTGTCTGGGAACTGAACGTAGGCAATAATCTTATCAATAAATTAGTGGAAACGAATGTGGATGTTTCATTAAAAATCAAATAATAATTCAGTTTGATATTTTTCAAGTTATACACGTCAATATAATCAAGTTTAACCGTATCATTGAAATGTCATCAACACTAACATTTTCATTTCAGAAGAAATGAAGCATGGCTTCCTTTGGAGTAACTAGTCCAGATAAACTTCTTGAAGACACTGGAGGATGTGGCCGCTTTCAAGTCAGATTGGGGTTAACAGTTCAAGGGACAAGTGCACTAATGGTCTTTAGTGTCTTAAGTATGATATTGATTTCAGAAACGCCAACGTGGTGGTGTTTGAGTTACGTCACAGCCTCAAATGTAACGTCATGTGCTGGTAGATCAAATGAAACGTCGCTGTGCTATAAAAAAGAATGTTATGTAAATGACACTAAATGTTTGGACTTCAAGTTTGTTCAAGGCGCTAAAACACTTGTTTCGGAGGTAGGTCTTAAGATGTTCAAGATGCTGCTTATTAGCACTCTAATGATATATATTTTTTTTATATTTCGCATTTCTGATTGTTCTATCAATCATTTTGTCCAACACGTCTCAAGTTCTACATATATGTTTCCTTGGCTTGCATGAAACAAATCGATTCTTCTCCACTAGTATTATTTTTATACCCTCATATCTAGAAATCGCACTGTCAGTCCGTACATCCCTATCTCCGTCCGGTTGAACTATTCCGGCAAGTTGGATATTTCTCTATATCTGACTATAGTAGATTCATGGCTTACTTACCAACGCACAGGTCATTACCCTGGAAAAGTACATAAACGTGGCTACCTTTTTTCCGGGGTAAACTCCCTATTATGTCAATATTTTTCAGTTTTTACTCGCAGACGACAGTATCAGAGTTCATTTTATCTTTATTCAACATAAACTATTTAAGTCTTTAAAAATCTGTCACAATACTTTTTTTCACGGTCACTATGTCTCTACCACCAACAAGTTTACAGGCTTTTGCTTAAGAATATGGTACATGCGATGTTATTGGACGGATCAAGATATTTCAGAGTATTAGAACAATCAGGAAGCAGCCTAAAACATTAGGTACTGGATGGTATTACTTATCTTTTAAAGCGAATCACAGATAACAGACGTAGGGATTTCATACACACACTGAGATGCTGAAACAGGGTTATTCATTGATGTAACTTGCTAATGAAAGAAACAGTGACCGTGAAAAATTTACTGTGATTTTTGATAGATTAAGATTTTAAGGTTATGTTGACTAAAGGTCATATGTGTTCCGCTACCGTCATCTGTGTTTTTGACAATTTACATGCTTACTTACCAATACACAGTTAAAATCCCCTAGAAAGGTAAATTCAGTGGCTGCTTTTTTCTTGGGTAGTCTGCCCTTTACGTACTTAGATAAATTATTAATCTTTTCCGGCCAATTTGATATTTCTTATTTCTTACAAACAGGAAAGAAATGACGCTTTACACACGTAACAATGGACAGGTAAGGAACCCAGGAAAGAACATAACTCTGACTACCTTTTTGTTGGTTAATTTCCCGCTTAAAAACTTAGAGAAAAAATAATGTTTTAGCAAATAGGATATTTCTGACTAAAAACAGTGGCATGTCAGTTTACATGTTTACTTACCAATGCACAGGTAAGGACCCTGTAAAGTTTCATTACTAAGGTTTCATATTTTTCCTGGTTAATTTTAGTGAAGGACACCTTTTTCAGATTTTTTATCAGTTTCATTAGAGTATAAGTTAAACCTTTTCAGCATTTTTGTTATCAGGTTCTACAAATATTTAATGTTTTCCATTTCTTATAGACGTGTTCCACTTTAGTTTTACTTAATATATTTTGACTTTATTTGGACCTATTTTCTTGGTGAGTGTTTGTTATTAGTTCTTTTCAATACAGACGAAGTGAACACGGTAAAACTGAATGTTTAGATCATGTCATTAAAAGAATCTAACACTCGTCCAGGAAAATTTTAAGCTCACCAGCGGCAGTAACATAAATTTTGAACTCTGAGATTTGTAAACTCAGGTCAGATTATATACTCGCTTAAATAATTACTTATCATAAGAAAAACGTCAAGAAAAGACAGGTGCATGTACTACAAGTGGAAATATAAGGTATTCAAAGTAAAAAAACCCGGATAATTCTAGAATAAGCCAGTTTTTTTCATAAAAGTTTCAGTAAAATTATGCTTGTTTCACGTATCTACAATATTTTATCGAATATCAGAGTACACGTACTTCTTTCTTCGGTTAATATAGGTTACAAACTGTGAAATTTGCGCCAATACATTTGGTGAGTGATAAAGGGTAGTATAAAACTGTTAGTGATAAATATAATGCGAAACGAAACTTTACTAACGTCATTTTGTTTCATGTGCGTCATATTGATAGCTGATGGACTGCGTCATAATTGACAGTTGATGGACTCTAATCATTTCAGTCTATCTTCATTACATTATTTTATGAAGGACAACTTTTGACTGACGTCACGATTTTTAAGCGTGCTTTTACGGTCTAGTGTCTTGTGATATATCTAATTTTTGTTTTTGTCTTTCTATTTCAGTTTGAACTTCTATGTGGACTTGAATATATACCAAGCACTGTGATGTCCATGCAAACATTCGGCATGCTCATTGGCGCTTTAATAGCGGGGCACATTTCAGATCTCTTCGGAAGAAAGCCACCGTATTTCTTAAGTTTAATATGCGTGATAATCTTTAATCTAGTCGGCTTCTTGTCAATAAACTGGATAATGTTTGCAGTGGCAAGACTTTTTATAGGATTTGGGGCAGGGATGTTTTTAACTATACAAGACTGTATAGTTGCTGAATTTTCGGTGACGAAATGGCGGGCATGGGTGACCAGTTTTCCCTCTTGGCCTATACAGTCTTGTTTATTTGCTTTGGTTGGCTGGTTAGTACAGGATTGGAGATACATTCAGCTGTTCTGCTCTTTACTTGGTCTGCCGTTTCTTCTTACATGGTTGTAAGTTCTCTAAAATTCTAAGATAGGGCTACAGAAATAAGTGTTTTCCCCTTAATGTAATATGCTTTTTTTCTTTTGTAATAATTTAAGTTGGTAAGTTGTGCTTCATTTTTCTTTTTAGAAAACAGCTCCTTTCTCTTATAGTATTTCAACCCCATATAACAATGATTTGCGTTTTTTGTTTCGTTTTAAAGAGAAAGCTATTGCTACGTATTACGACTCGTATTCGAGTAGAAATATGTAGTAGTTTAGTCTCCTTATATAGAAAACTGACCCCAAAAGTCACATGAATCCCATGTATCTCCGCTTGTACCGATAACTTTAAGATCAAGACATTCTGTCATACGATAAATTTCGTAAGTAGGGAAAAACACAAGTGTTTATGATACATCATATTAATCAGTAATGCCAGTATAAATTAGTGAATATTAAAATAAGTTTATCAACTTATGACAAGATATTAAAAGCCTGGACTGACTGATTATATATAAATGAGCATTCATATATAGTGACCTGGTAAACTAAACAAAACTGAAATAAATATAAGGATTATTGACAATAATATAATCAGTCAGTCAAGGCTATTATTATCGACCATTTTTAACTAGAACCTGTTGACGGTGGTAACATTTGAGTAATCGCTTTTCTCCAGTACAGCATAAAATCAAAATGTTATGAAGATCCGATTAAAAAGCTGAAATCTGCTCAGCTTACGATGCAGTTGTAACCTGATTGTCCTTAGAAATGCCATCTTGCTAAGTTAACTGGAAATGCATATGAGGAAAAAAATCAAGTCTTTGTTTGAACCAATATAAACAACTGGAATTAGAAAGAAGACTTTATACAAAGAATTCCGCATTTTTCATACACACAGATTGTTGAAACATTAACATAAAAAATGATCTTTTAGAAAGAATACTGCACGTTAAAGAATGACATAAAATGTGGGAGTCAAAACACTGTCTTTATTTCGAAAACATACATCTAAGACTGCAACAACTGTTATTGCAATAACCATATGGTTAAAAGTTACCTCTCGATTTACTAGTAAGATTTAAGTTACATAACTTAATGGAAAATTAAATGGAGAACTTTTCCTTTAAACAAATACACTTAATACAATAAGGATTTTAATAGTTATGTACAATGCCCTTAGTGCATTCGTTCGTTTGGGATAATGGTTTTCTCTGGTCTCATCTAACAAGTACAATATCGCTTGTGGAATTTGCGTCAGTAATTATCACCATAGGTCGTCGTTCTTCTAAGAATACTTTGGTTTTATCAAACAGTATATACAGGCTAAAGTCATTTAAAGTTATTGAACTCTTATTTTAAAAGCAGCTGCACGTGTAGGGATAACAATGGTTCAAACAGTAATACTAGAAGTAGAAACTGAAGTTATAGCAGAGACGGAAGCATTAGAAATAGTACAATAACGTTAGTGTGTCAAACAATGTGATTGTTAGGGTCAATTTTTCACAAACATAAAGGGAGTCGGAACTAATTAACAGAATCATAATTCTACAGAAAAAGGTTGCTTTTTCTGTAAAAATAGCGAGTGGAGGGTCGTTATTCTAATAATAAAAAGGTCATTTACGCGTGATGGTATACATATATTTTACCCCATTACAATAAGTGAAAATGTAATTTCTAAAACAAACTGAACAGGTGCAAATAATTTGTGCTCAGGCTAAAATATGAATGAGTTTCCTTGTCCTTGTATGATAGGTTTAATGCATCATCATAATTTCGAATCTGTAAAGATAACAGTAGAAGTTACTTTGTGCCGTTATGAAGAAAATGACGGAAGAAAAATCAGTAAAATAAGCAAATAATGTTCTCGTCTTGAATTTTTCGTACGCTTTTTTTCAGCATCGTACCAGAGAGTTTCCGCTGGTTCATTGCGCATGACCGACTGGACGAGGCCCATGCTGTAATTTGTCGTGTGGCGAAGTTCAATAGATATCCGGAGCCAGACATCGAGATTGTTGACATACAAACAACACGTTCGGACAAGACGAATACGAAATACACATTTATCCATCTTATAAAGTCTAAAGCGCTTGCAAAGACAACTATTCTTTTATCTGTCAATTGGTTAGTATAACTATTTTGCACTGACAATATTAAACCATAGATTGTCATTGCCTAAGAATTGATTTTAACTATCTGTGAGTATGACGTCTACCAATACCCATCTACAGACACATTGTCACCCAATGCAACATTTCGTGATTGTAAAATAATAGGTAGTTTCTTCATCATAGGCTATAGCATTATGAACGATATAAAACCTATATTTAGGTGTCTATTATCGTGTGCCGTCACATGACTGATTACATTCACTCTTCGTGCTTGCACTCAAATGTTTTATTAATAAATGCACCAAACCAATATATAAACAAGGTATGAAAATTCACAAGAACTAATCTGAGGGTCATTTTACTTTACTTCAAACATGATTTAAATATATTGTCCCTCCAAACATCGCTCTCAAAGTGATGTCATAATATTAAAAATTAAAGTATATCAGCTGATTCGTGTTGATCTACAGAATCTTTTACAAAATATATAAAGTCCACGATAGAAAAAACTTTTTTATTTCTACTATTCAACTGTGAACGAGCTGCTTTATTCGTAGGCAGAAGATATAAAAGAGGTAAAACATACTCGCACTTAAATGAATGTTAGTTCATCTATATTTACTATTGTTTCACTTAAGTATGTTTATATTAACGACATTTGATCTGAAGACTTTATTTTTTTTACTTTGTGATCTGTACTTACTTTAATATTAATTGGTCAGTAACTTATCAATAGTAAGAACTTGCAATATTTCAGGTTTGCACTTGGGTTGGTTTATTACGGCATCAGCTTCGCTATCAAGGCCTTCGCCGGAAACATATACCTAAATCTTTTCTTGTTTAGCCTTTTCTCAATTCCATCTAAGCTTATATCACTTCGTCTGCAAAATAGGTGAGACATCAACTTTTTCTGTTAAAAGTGAAAAAAAAATAATGAAGTAAAATGCAAGAAGGATCTAATTTTAAATGTTCCTTGACTGATTTGTGCATAGAACTATTTTCTTAGTATATTATCGATGAGATTTGTTCATGCAGAGGATTGCATTTGTAAAGCTTTCTAATTCTATTTGTTCCATTTAAAGAATAGGTCGTAAGCTCACGTCTATAATTTGTTTTGCTGGTGTTGCCATCTGCGGCTTTGTGGTTGGTGTTGTACAGTGTATAGGTAATTAAACATTTTCATTCTATCTTACTTATTGATAATGAATGACCAGATAAATTTGGCGTGGTTAGCTTTATTTAGACAGTATGTATTCTTACGCATCGTTCACATGCTTGTCGTTTCCCATACTGTTGCGTCTCAGTGGCTGGTATTTTGTGACTCCTGGCCTCAGAAATATACATGTTCCAAATAAGGTTTTCGACAGTCATCATCGCGATAATTGACGATGTTGAAGAAATGGACACATCCCTTTCCTTTTAAAGCTCTGTCTGATTTTTAGTCTAGACTTCCGTTATGGATTTCTGATTACTTATCTTCATGCTTCTACACGGTTGGATCCTGCCTCATTTACTTTTTTGGTCTAATCTCTTGTCATAGCATTCATAACTAGTATTTTTTATCTCCTTTCCTGACATCCAGGTTTCCTACTTCTTTCTTTCATCTTTGAATTTTCTAACTATTTTCCCTCACCGGTTCTGAATCCACAACATCGGATGGAATCTCTTCCTAATACCTCTCTTCCAATCATGAGATCCCTATCAGTCTTTTTACCTGAAATTAAACAAATATCTCCATCAACACTCACTCTTCAGGTCTGAACCTTTTCTGTAATTTCTCTGTCATCCTGTTTTATCACGCCGTCTTTCCACTCATTTTTGCAATTTTACGTACGCAAAATCAAGCAGTTTCTCTTCCATTAAGAGTACTCTATTCTGTAAGGGACCTTTGACTGTACAGCTTGGGTTTTTTACCACTGTAGTCCATTTTTTTTTAAACATAATTTTTTATTTGAATTTGAATGAAATAACTTTATTTATTTATATTTCGAATGCTATTATATCCTTAATCATGGCCACACTGAAACATTTGGTAGTTTGCTTCGATAAATTTTCCTTATCACCAACTGGCGGGGTAAATGTGAACAATATTTTCAATCACATATCAAAGGAGAAAAGAGGCATGAATAAAAATCCGATTTTTATCTGCCTATTCTCCCTTGTGCCTTCTGATTTACATAATATAATTACTAAAAAAACAACAAAAAACAAAACGATTCCATTAGTTTCAATTGATGTACAATTAAATATATACGCTGAACTTATTCATCATTTAATTTGAATAGCTTTTTTCAGATTTCAAAAACCGTGACATTTTAACCAATGTGTTTGCAATATTGGCCAATGTGGCTATAACCACAGCGTGGGGACCAATACAGACTATAACAATCGAGATGTACCCTACTGTTATCAGGTAGGTACACTTATCATTTGGGTTACTTAATCTTCAATGAAATGCTAATTATAACAAACGCCAAGGACAAAACAATTTGATGGTTCGTCTTGTCTATCTAGATCCGACTTTATCTATAGCAGAAGTGGATATTTAATTGAACAGAATTTTTAAAATATGGTTCTTATTAACTGTTCTTATTTTAGTGCACCTTTTTCAAATTAAAATAATTAACAATGCCGTTTGTGTACAAAAATTATTGTTTCCATGCAGGGCGCCTGCAAATTGTCAAGCCAGTTTTATTGCGCTGTTTACGGTATAAGACTAATTTTTCACATACATTCGGGATTCATGTCTTGTTTCGGTTTGAGCTTGACTGATCGGTCAAAGTTGAATTTGACAGTTACATTGATAAACAACAACAAATCAACATTTTCCTCTTGGGAGAAACTGAATAAGCATATTGCAATCAAGTAAATTATAACGCATGCTAAGATATCATAGTTTGGTTAATGTGTTGTCTACCAAATTGTTTACCAGCACGGATTAAGACTTCGTTTAAAATGTAAATGTATTCATTTTTTTTCATAATCATAGAAATATTGGTTACGGCTGTCTGAGTGTTACCGCTCGGCTTGGTGCAGTGTTTGGACCTCAGTTTGTTTATTTGGTAAGAGCAAATTAATACCGTATTGCATTGCAAATGACAAGATGACATCTGTGAGCAGACAAGATTTAAGTACTGTAAAAATGAAAATACATTTACAATATGGGGTTACATTCTAATCCTATTCAAATAAAGAAAAAGCATTCAACCTCATAAGTCTTAAGTTTATGCTGCATAGACTATTGAACCTTTTGTATTGAATGTTGCGCTCCTGAGGTTGAAAAAAAAGGTTCTACTGTGCTAACATTTTATAGCTGTAAAAAATATTTTCAGAATACCTTTGTTCCCGGATTGTTGTTTTTTGTGTGTGGAGGGATCGCAATGCTATGCATTATTTCGCAACTCTTCCTACCAGAAACACGTGGTTCGAACTTAAGCGATAAACTTTATCCGACTCAAATATTTGCACAGGCACACACCAGGCAGAGGAGCTTTTAACCTGAAATAAAGTTTTGTTATAGAGGACCACCGTTTTACATGCAACATACTGAAATCGAATTCAGACTATTTCAGTTTTAATCATTCTGCTTTATGAAAGTTTTGTAAAGTCCTTTCGTTACGCATACAGCACGTTTCATGTTTTATTACTTACTGCACCTTGTTTAAGTTTTTAAGGCATTGACCTGCATCCTCTGACGAAAATATATCAGTCATATGACTATAAACGGTTATAATAAGGTATCAGAGAAATCCTGCCTTTAAACACAGCTCTACCTTTAAACACAGCTCTACCTTTAAACTCAGCTCTACCTTTAAACACAGCTTTAAACAGAGCTCTACCTTTAAACAGCTCTACCTTTAAACACAGCTCTACCTAGCTCTACCTTTAAACACATCTCTACCTTTAAACAGCTCTAAATACTTCGAATTCGCTGAAGTTGTTTTTATTTTGTTTTACTATCATGTAACGTGCTTCGTCGTAACTGTATAATGAGTTATGACGCTTTGTAAACGTGCGGGACTATGGAGGGGTTCACAGAAATAAAACTATTTCACGAACTGTGGTAAATTTTCCTACTACATGTTTAAAATACATGTTTTAAAAATGCATACGTGCAAACCATTAAAATTATGAATGAAAAACTGTAAAGAATGAAACTTTGCAACTTATACATCGTGCTTCAATGTAAGTGGTGCAAAAAAATCATCAGTGACAAACCACAAAGTGCTAAAGGCAAAGCCGTAAACGACATCGGCACTGCAAAATAAAAATTAAAATACAAAACGCTCAGCAATGCAATATACATAAATGCTTTGCCAAGCAGTTCATCTACAACCTATTAAAGCAGAAATAAAATAACATGGAAACCTCACTTCTGCGTAAATGTATTTTTGTATTGAAGACTGTATACTCTCAACTATGCAACTTAAAACTAACGACAATAAAATTAATTTGTTTAAAGAAAACATAAGCATTCTTTTTTCAGTCTTAACACACATACAACAATAAAGTTGATATGTGTAGAATGTATCTGAACCATTCAACGTGAAATTGATTCTCCTTTGAAAAATATTTTAGATATAAGTTTATAAAGAAAAGACTCGCTCAAAAAATCATTGTAGAGGTTTTTCGTTTTCACACACTCATTTTCATTTTACTCTACATTTGGTTGATACATAATCATAAACGGATGTTACATACCAAAGTTTGCTAAAGGCCTTGTGGAAAAAGATTTTAAAGAAGTTTTTCCCTTAGTGTGTATATGCCTTCTTAATGGTAGGTACACCAATCGAAGGCCCATAACTCAGGTATTACTGACCAAATTGTTTGCCTGCACAATCCTATACTGATTTTGTGACATGATAATGCTTTCTCTTAATGTCTTTATGCCTTATAAACGATAGAGTAAATTCGTGAAAGGACCATATCTCTGGTGCTACTTATTTTATCGTGTTGAGTGTAATTAAATTCCGTCTTCTGGTTACTGAGGTATGGCTCGGGACAGACATGCTGCCTTAATTTGTAAAACAGAGGGCCATAACTCAGCTATAAGTTTGTAAGTAATGACGACAACTGACATGCATCTTTCCTTAATTCTATTTAATATCCCACAAAGTGACAACTTGATCCATGAAAATTTTAAGGACTCATGGCTCTGGACGGACAAAAAGTGACGGATGGACAACGCCTAAACAATATCCCTCGACATTCGGCGGGAGATAAAAAAAAGGTAAAAATGATATGGCGATATGATGGGTACATATAGCTATAGCAAGCAGTTGATGATACATTTATTCGTTTGTGACTGTAATACTGAGTGATTTGATATTCAGTGAAATAAATTACCCCGTTCCAGGATCAAAGGTTCGCTGTCATACCAAATCCTAACAATGGCGACAAAGTGACGATTCGAGAAAATATACAACGCCCAATGAAGGAGTGTTATTTAAACAACCAAACGAGTCACAGATGATGAAACACAATTAAAAATAGACTGGCATTCGCCAAGCTGCTCGTCTAATAAGCTCTGAGCGAATCAAATAAATTCCTATGTGGTATGTTTATGTTTACTCTTCCACTTCCCTACCATGTAAAAAGTTATCATTTTCTTGCAAAAGCATATGCAACATGCACACGTTACTGATTTCAATCGCGCATTTTCTTCTTTTTTACCCCGTTCTCCTATATATAGCATATAGGAGTGGCTTCGGGATCGAGTCCCGGTAAATATGTGAAATATTTTCTTCTAGTTTTCATGTTCATAAGTCTAGTCGTTTCAGGTGATATTAGGGGCTCGGGCTTGCAACTATGGAACGCCGAGACGAGAACACGGAGCAACGTCACTGGCGTTTGGTAAGCGGTTTTCAGGAGAATAGACGAGGCTGGCTCCCCAGTGGTAAGAAGATACGGTCGGGGAGTAGAGCATTCGCTAAGCAGACGTCCCAGCTACATGACGGTGTTTCAAAGTCGCCTAAGTGATTTCGCTGAGCTACAGCGTGCATACGAACGTCAGTATGCCTTCTGTGCGTAAACGGAAGTGGACCGGTTAGGGGTATGTAGCCCGGTCGAGCCTGAGAGGACATCGGGGCCGTGTGTTTGGGCCTTGGCTCAGTTTCGAACCGATTGCTTCGTGTTTTGAGGCGTGGTGCCCGAAGCAGGGACGTGTCTGTGTAACGAACTAGTGTAAATGCGTATGAAAAACGTATTTGCACGACGGACTGACCCGTGTTGAGACCAGTCTCTTTCGCTAGTCATGAAAATTGTCTGTCCATCGGTGTATCGCACTGGCCTGTAGCTGTTCAAACTGCATGGGCATAGCGTGTCAAATTGTGCGCCAAACGCGCATTTTATTCTAATTTACCCTGTACTCCTATATAGAGTATTTAGCAGTGGTGACGGGTTCGAGTCCTGGAAAATGTTTGAATTTTTTCTCTTCTTGTTTTCATGCTCCTAAGCATGAGTCTGGCCGTTTCAGGTTCTTTGAGGGGCTCGGGCTTGCAACTATGGAACGCCGAGGCGAGAACACGTAGCAATGTCTCCGGCCTTTGGAGAGCGGTTTTCAGGAGAATTGACGCCGCTTGCTCCATTTTGTTAATAGATTAGGTCATAGAGTAGCGACATTAGCTATAAAGCATATAGAAGTGGTCACGGGTTCGATTCCTTGTAAAGGTGTCAAATTCGCGTTTGGCAAAAACTTTGCCACGCTCTGCCCCAGCAGTTTGAACAGCTACATGCCAGTACTATACACCGATGGACAGCCCGTTCCCCTGGCTAGCGAACGGAACTTATCTCAGTTCGGGCAGGTGTACCAGTGCCGAGCCTAAGCCTCACAGACCTTGAGAAAACCCCTTGTGCAAATAGTATTTTCACTAGTGCGTCACACAGATACGTCCCTATTTCGGGCACCTCGCCTCAAAACCTGAATAATCATAATACACTTAACCGGGACTCAAGCCCCTGGCCTCTCCTACTAGTATATCCTCTATATAGGAGTTCAGCGTAAAATAGAATAAAATGCGCGTTTGGCGCACACTTTGCCACGCTCTGCTCTAGCAGTTTAAACAGCTATCGACCAGTGCGATACACCGATGGACAGCCAGTGCGCATAGCTAGCGAACGAGACTCATCTCAGCCTGGGCAATTGTACCAATGCCGAGCCCAAGCCCCTAAGACTTTGAGAAAACACCGTCGCGCAAATACGTTTTTCATAGTCATTTACACTAGTTCGCCTCACACACGTCTGTGTTTCGAGCACCACGCCTCAATTGGTTCGAAACCGATCAACAGCCCAAACACACGGTCCCGATGTCCTCCCGGGCTTGACCAGGCTACATACACCTACCCGGTCAACTTCCTTATACGCATAGAAAGCAAACTGACGTACGTGTGCACGCTGTAGCTAAGCGATGCCACCCCACTTAGGCAAGTTTGATACACCGTCGTGTAGCTGGGACGTCTGTCTAGCGAATGCCGCTACTCTGCGACCTTAACTACTTACCTCTTGGGAGCCAGGCGCATCCATTTTCCTAAAAACCGCTCTACATAGGCCAGCGACATTGCTCCGTGATCTCGTCTCGAAGTTCCATAGTTGCAAGCCCGATCCTTCAAAGCACCTGAAACGACTAGACTCATGCTTAGGAACATGAAAACAAGAAGAACAAATTTCACACATTTACCGGGACTCGATCCCTACTCTCCGACCTTATCTACTTAACCACTGGGGAGCCAGCCTCGTCTAGTCTCCTGAAAACCGCTTTTCAAACGCCAGTGACGTTGCTCCGTGTTCTCGTCTCGGCGTTCCATAGTTGCAAGCCCGAGCCCAAAAAAACCCGCACCTTTACCGGGATTCGAACTCGTTGCCTCTACTATATGCTCTATATAGGAGAACAGCGTAAAATAGAAGAAAATGCGCGTTTGGCACATACTTTACCACGCTCTGTCCTAGCAGTTTGAACAGCTATAGGCCAGTGTGATACACCGATGAACAACCCGTTCCCCTGGCTAGCGAACGAGACTGGTCTCAGTCCGGGTCTACCGATGCTTCTGGAAACATTTTAACGGAAATTGTATATGAGTCTGTAGCGGATGTTTTCAATGAAATTTTAACTAGTACACCGGTAGATACATGATAATCGCGCGACATTTGCTTGATATGATGTATTATAACGATATAATGTCGTATTGTGTAGTAGTGTCGCTTATATGTCTAGTGTCGTGGCTGAAAAATAAAACTCGACGCCAGACAATTGCACGATATTTGCTGAATATAATATCAAATGTCGCGTCGCATTGTCATGTGTCGCATCGCATTGTCAAATTTCGTATCAAATGTCATATGTCGCCTTCCTAAGTTGACTCATGATATTAAGATGCCACACTTGATGCGACGTATGACAATAAGCCGCGATGCTTGATACGATACATGACAATGCGATAAGACAAATGACAATGCCACACGACACTTGATATTAACTTGTTAATGTGGCTGTCCATGGTAGGTCAAAATATGCAATATTTTTCTTCATAATGTGTCGTAACGCATTGTCATACGTCGTGTTGAATTGTCATATATCGTATCGTGCGCCTCTTTAAATGTCATGTGTCGACCTCTAAGAGCGAATATTACAATTTAAAATGGCTCTAACGGAAGTCCGTAACTTTGTGCTTTACGGAAACGCATGTAAATCCTTGAAGATTGATTTGGAAATTATGGTTTTTGTAATAGTATTCATAAAAAGAAAACATCGTCTCATATCAGTGACATAATAATTTATGTTTCTAAAACACTTTTTACGAAAAAACTTCTAAATTTAAAGCGATCAGCAGTAAATGCAATTGTAATTGAAGTTATGTCGAAACGTGATAATTTTCTAGTTTGTTGCTTTTATCGTCCTCCTAACTCAAATGTATCATTCTGGGAAAATTTCTCAATATTAACAGAAAGAGCTCTTGATTTAATCCACATCTGATTTTACTTGAACATGTAAATGCGGATCAGTTGAAGGAAATAAGCAACTTGCAAACGTGTTTGCTTATTTTATAACATTACCAATGTTACACGTCATCCAACAAGAGAAGCAGCATCGTCGTCATCCCTTTTAGACCCAGTTTTATTATCTGATTCCTTAAATTTTAGCGATGTTATTTCTGTTCCTAGTGATTTAAGTGACCATAAAGCAACCTCTTCATATATTAAAACAGATGGTACGAGACCATGTGTTTTAAAAAGAAAAGTCTGGTTAAATGATCAAGGTAGTTATGAAGCTTTTAAGGACATGAATAATTTGAATTGGCAATGTTTAAATTATTCAGAGATAAATGAAGTTGTGAAATTTTTTTAAAGAAATGTTGAATAATCTTATGATCAAACATATTTAGGAGAGTAGGTAACTTTTAATTCTTCAGATAAACCATAGTATGATTCAGAAATAAGAAAATGTTCCAGAAAACGAGCCACCCAAAGAGCAGACTTTGAAAACAGAAAACATAAATCATTGGCATGTTTAAAGAAAACTGAGAAAGAAAATAAATAACTTAGTGAAGCACGCTAAACTTGAAACTTATGTTTAATATTTTTGTTCATCATATCCTAAATATAATGGAAAATGTTACGTCAGTTGGTGGAGACCCAAAGGAATTCGGAAACAAGTCCTTTCTTTGCAAAATACTCTCAGTAATGGAGAGGAATCGTATTGTTTTACAGACAGGGAAAGGGCAAATTGTCTGTTCAACAACTTTATTTCTATTTCTCAAATTGTCGAGTCTAATGCAACTTTGCCAGAATTTGTTGTAAGTGTAACGTTATTTTGTCAACAATTCAAATCAATGAACAAGAAATACATGATGTTATCAAAATATTAGATCCAAATAAAGCAGATGGGGAAAGCATGATTAGCCACAAAGTTCTTAAAAAGATACCTCTCACATTAAGTCTGCCTTTATATTTGATGTTTAATTAATCTTTCTTCCCAGAAAATTTCACAAATGAGTGAAATTAGCAATTTGTTATAACTTTATTTTAGAAGAATGATTTTAGTCTAAGAGTCTTACTAGTAATTATAGACCTATTTATTAAATTGTGTTGAAAAAGTAATGGAACGAGTAGTACTCAAATATATCTATCATTATCTTATTTCAAATAATGTCATAATAAACAATCAGGGTTTTTGAGTGGACACACTCGACAGTGTTGTTTTAACTTATTGATATATACAACCAAATTGCAGTGTCATTTGATAGAAATTAATCACCTGTATTGTTTTTGTGATATATCAAAAGCGTTTGACCAGGTCTTGCATAACGGTCTTTGTATAAATTAATACAAAATGCAGTTAGTGGTATTTTACTAGACTGGTTAAGTAGTTATCTTTCATAGAGAAGACCAAAGGTAATTATTGCTTTCAGACACTGGAATTATTAAGGCAGGTGTCACTCAAGGTGCGGCCAAAAGACTTCTTTTCTTTATTAACGTGAATGATACAGCTAATAACTTGATAAGTATTGCGCAACTGTTTTCAGATGACACTGCATTAAGATGTACCACTTATCATGACTGATTTTAAAAAAAAGCTCAACCATGACTTAGTAATGATAGATAACTGGTTGAAAACTTGTATTATAGATTTTAATCCAAACAAAACTAAAGCAATTTTCTTTATATCTAATGCTAATGCCCAAAATCAAAATATGTTATTTCTGGAACACTAAACTAAGAAATGCACGCAGCTGCCTCAGATTTGTTCAATATAGTTATCATTTAAAAAATGTTGGCTCTTGTATATGTTGGTGTGAAACAGGAGATGTAGAACATTTCTCTTTTTTTTCAATGTCCTTTATTTTTAAGTCAACGAGGCAAACCTTTTAATAAGGCTCGTAAATATATCCGTTATCTGCACAATATTTACTGCTTGGCAAAGATCATTTAAGTGACGAGTAGACAGTTTTTTTAATTGTAATTGAATATATCCGTGACACTAGTCGCTTCTAATAGATTTTCGTATTTTTAGGGTGTCTTGTCATGCGCGATAAACTAAAATAAACTCATTTAATTTTTGTCTGGGACAGGTGTGTGTGTGTGTGTGTAAGAGAGAGAGAGAGAGCTTTATTTGTATCTTGTTTACAATCTATGTAGTTGAATACAGTACTAATTTTTTCTCAAAACAATATATTACAGTTTACGGTGTTTCATATGTCAAAAAGTAAGAAATTCAGTTTAAAAATACGGAAATATTTGCAAAAATATATTGTGTGTCACAAAATGTAAATATATAATATCAGACATGGACCGTCTTATAGTGTTTGTAGAATTTGTGGTCCAACCCGTTTGCTTAACAAATTGGAATAATATAAAATATATGTGCAAATTACATGCAATGAAATATGTTTAAACTATACTATAAATATATAACCTTTCATAAATTATGCAGTATTCTTCACAATATATCATCCAAATTTGCGACAGAAATTTACCATTTCATACTTATGTACACGTCATAAAAACTTACTCACTTTAACAGACAGTTAATGATTTCAATTTAAGCCTTATAATCAAAATAGCAAAACATATGTTTAAAATGTTAAACTGTTCTTTCTGTAAAAATGGCAAATAACGTTTACAAGAAGAGGTGTAAAACGCACCCTCTCACTGCAAAGGTATAAAAAACTGTTATACATTTAGCATTTCCATGGCAGGAAAATCAGTGTTCCAGTGGTAACACACTTGACTTGAAATTTTGGGGCCACATTTTTTATCCTCCGCTTCTCCATTTGCATTACTAATTTTCTTTTGGATATGAAATCAAACTAAGGTCCCAATTAAGGTCCCAGGTATCATGAGTATTTTCATACAGAAAGAACAAAATGTTAAATATATTTTTTACTTCATTACACAGCGGGGATGGATACACTTTTTTTAATTATTATTTACGTCATTCAGGAAAGAAAACGTGATGAAAATGATAATGTTTACCTCTTTCCGAAAACTATGTCATATAGTTTCTCTTTTTTCTTTAGGAGCGTTGAAAAAATTCAAAATTTTAATTAAACAATAAATAAACATGAGCAATTACGAAAACAATGAATTAAAATGCAATTAAGATGATGCTATTTCAATTGTCACAGTAAATTCAGCCATACCTGTACACTGACGTCAAATTAACGTGACACTCGGAGCGGGAAGGATTAATTGCATTACTAAAGGTAAGTACAGTTTTACAAGTGTATTGTATTTTGTTGTACAGCGAGGTATGCTTTTATTTTTTACAGTTTTCATACACTTGTTTGTGTAATATAAGACATTTTTAATAAAAAAATATACTTCTATATGATGCACTTTATTGGAAAAAAATGCGTTCGGAATAAGTATTAAGTATTTTGAGTTTAAATTATTATTATCAGAAAGTGAAAAAGGAAATTTCTTGACAGGATTTTAAAATTTGTTGATACAGAATAGTAGAAATAACTGTTTTAATTAACAGGAATAAACACAAAAGTCAATCATAATGAAATCGAATAAAAATATATTATTTTAATGTTTACATTTTTCAACAAAGGACCCAACATTCGACGACCAGTGACAAATGCATTCTCTTTAAGTAAAAATGCAAACATCAATACCTTGATTACCTTCAAACTGGTTTTCATTTTAATGGCTTTCAGCATGAATTCACAGTTTCACTGTTAGTATCGATACATTTAAAATCACACACGAATGTTGCCTTCTTCAGAATATATTGCGCATTTATAAAAATGTATTATGCTCCAAAAATCACTTTCTCAAATTAAAGAATTCCTGTCCGTGTCCACATTCTTTTGTAATCCTCACAAACACCATCTTTGCTTTCCTTTTTGTTCAGAAAGTATTCCACGTATTCCTGAAATCTTGGAGAATTTCCTATGGTTTGCAACTAACTGAATAAACGTTCCCTTAAAAATAAAGCACATGGTCAATAGCTACTTTAAAATAAACAATTTAGTCATTGATAAATATTTTGTTTAAAAAAACAAACTACTACTTGCCCTTTTTCGCAATAATTTTAGTCTTCGAACCCTGTGAAAACATTTTCTTCATACAAAACGAATTCGATGAAAAGAAGCATTTAAACTATTTTTTTTAGTTTATCAAAAGCATGCCATCGTATTACTTCACGCACAGTACACATGATGAACTGGTAAGTGTCATATCTGATTAGCATTACACGTTATGTATGTCTTTCAAATAATACTTCCGCTGCATTTTCACCGCTTGCCGAAACTATTTCCAGCTGCTCTTACGCGTCTGTACTTTGATAGCTTTTATTTCGTTCCTAATATTGTTCGAAACGAAGTTATCAAACGGTATTTCAGTGCAAATATTTTGGAGAAAAGAACGTGTGTTTCTGTAACTGTCAACAGAGTTTTCATCTATCCTTCTCACAGTAGTTTGGTATATAGCACTTTAAAATCTTAAAATAAATAAATTGACTAATGCTAAAAAATAAATCGTTGTAGATGACTTCGTATACTAGTAGCTAAGAGCAAAAGAATCAGTGTTTATGTCTCTGCATACAGTGTTGACAAGCATATTTCTTTGATGTCTTTTTATCGAAAACTCTCTCTAGAAGAGCTTGAACGACAGTCTTTTTAAATTGCCATGGGTTTTTGGAATGTTTCCACTGTTTCAACTAAATAGGTTTAGGTTTAAAAATACTTTTAATTTATTTTCGTTACGAGTTTGTTTTACTTAGGATTATATCTATAGAGAACTATAATAGCAGGCGAATGTATTTTAATTAGAGTTTTACTAGGGGCTTTCTTTATTGAATAGGGGCTATGTTGTCATTTATTTTTTCAAATATGCTTAGCATTTAATATGTAACTTAAATTGTATTTGAAATAGCTCGAAGTCGGTTGTATTATCCTAAAGGTCGAATGACCTACGGCGAAAGTGTTATTGCTTTTTGCCCTAGCAGAAACTCAGACGCAGTCGTTTCATATAATTCAGTAGTATACTAATACGATAAACCTTGCATTTAAATCTCATCGCAACCACATCATAAACGGTATGCAACTGTACATTTCTAAAACAATTACGCAAAAAGGAACAGAAATGTCCTTTAACTCGAGCGCAGACTGCAATATTACGTATTCATATGTCAAAACAATGAAACATTTTAACAATGACCGTTTTGGATTTTTTTGACCTATAAACAAACAAACAAGCAAAACGAAAAAAAAAAAAAAAACAACAATAAAAACCCGGAGATATTTTATTGCCCAAAATCTTGTAGTTTTATGGTCTACAAATTTCATTACTAATGATGAAAGTGTTGTTTGCATTTCTACTTTTCTTTTAATACGTATGATGAAGTAGATGTTCGGAATCGTTCTTTCATTTTTAAAAGAAATATTTTTTGCTTTTGATAGATCTTCATGCTTCTTTTTATAAGTGTAAATATAAAATTATGAGAGAAATAATTGCACAATACATTATTTTTGGTTTACGTTTAGAATGGCACCTCCTTCCAAAGACAAAGGAACAGATGCAGTCAGCCCAGACAAAATAATTGAAGACATCGGAGGATGTGGGCGCTTTCAAGTGCGCATGAGCGTCGTCGTTCACCTGATCAAAACGATCGTCTGCTTTACTTTCACGGGAATGATCATCATATCAGCGACTCCTGCTTGGTATTGTCAGGATGACGTCGTTGTAAACAATATGACGTCATGTCTTGCATTACAAAATGGCACTACAGTAGATTTCTGCCAGAAGAAAAACTGCTACATAAATGAAACGATGTGCAAATCATTCGGTTTTGAAGGAAGCTTGACAACAATTGTCAGCGAGGTTTGTAACCTATTTTATTCGATCCAAACTGTATATCCCATTGGTTTATTACAGATGATGTGTAGCTGACAAAAACGATACGTTTCTCAGGAATCAATGAATCGGCAAGTTCCGCAAAGAGTCACTTTACCGCTTCTTTTGTTTTTTTTTTAAATGAACTACACTGATTCAATAAATTTACTGATGAACGATGGCTGCAAAGAAATTAAAACTCATTTAAATTCAATTTGAGTTGTTTTCAAATATATTCAATGATTGATCTATAAGAAAATAATGCACACGAGTAACAGACTGATGTCCGGTTGTTTTTTTCTGAATCAATCTTATATTATGATAGATACAGAATAGAATGCATGTGAAACACGTGTTGCAAGCATAAACTGGTCTAATTAGAAGTGTAATCCGTTTAAAACGTGCAGTAATTTTACAAGAGATAATACTTTTCTTTCTGAAGAGATCATTTATTTAATTTGGAGAAGATCCTTTTTCTAAAATATGTTAAATACTTCGATAAGGTTTTTAATAGATGTCTGTTAGATTGGATTTGTTTTATTACTGCAATTACAAATGACATTGAATTTTCTATAATAGTAAGATCTAATGAGCAGTAAAAGCAAACTCAATAACAGAGAGAGAGAGAGAGAGAGAGAGAGAGAGAGAGAGAGAGAGAGAGAGAGAGAGAGGTGATGTCTCTTGAAACTATTGTTATTAAATTCTATTAATTTACATAATTCAGAACATTTGGTTGTCTCATGTCATTACAACAACTGTGAATGAAATGTTGTTCTTTCTTCTCACTTCAGTTTAAGCTTGTCTGCGACCGTGACTTTATTCCAAGTATGATAAATTCCATCCAGATTTCCGGAACGTTGGTGGGCAACGTCGCTTCTGGACAATTGGCCGATTTGATAGGACGTAGACCTCCGTTCTTTACGTCGATTTTCATAATCATGTCCTTCCATCTCGTCGCATTTTTTTCTACCAGTTGGCAGATGTTTGCTGCTGCAAGGTTTTTTCTAGGCATGGGCGGTGGCTTCTTTCTAACGACACAATATTGCTTTTTGTCGGAATTTTCGCTCGCTCGTTGGCGTGTCTGGATTGTAGGATTTCCGTCCTGGCCAATACAGTCATGTTTATTTGCCTTTTTGGCCTGGTTGCTGCATGACTGGAGATATATACAACTAATGGTCGCATTATGTTCTGTGCCGTGCTTCCTAGCATGGTTGTGAGTATGTCAGCATAATTCTGTTTCCTAAATTCTACAGAGCTATGAAAGCTTATCAAATCTTGCCATTTTATAACCTACAGTTCCGGCTAACTTTCTTAGTCGGCTAATACAATAATGTTCTGAAACCTAGTTCTGAAAAGTGTAGTAAAGTATATACATGTACTCATTATTTACTCAGATAATTGTGATACTTTTGTGGTGTAAATTGTTGAAGGAAATTTGTATTTTAAGGACTGTCAGAGTCATGACTGATACATTCTTATAAAAAGCTTGTCTGTTTCTTACGAAAGCCATAATTACAAGTATTTTTCAGCATTACTTTTTTATGTTTAAAACCGAAAACCTCTTGCGTAAACGAGAGGAAAGAATGAAGTACTTATGTAAAGGAATAACGTGCTAAAATCATAAATTGTAAGATGAAACTTGACCGACTGTAAAAGAAACAAGATTAGAAAAATAGTCAGCAGTTAAACAATTGATCAGTGTATAAAATAATATTAGTATAATATTTCTTCGTCTGTCTACTAACGTTTCCCGTCCAAGGTACCGCTGTGTGTCAGCTATAGATTCAAGTTTAATGCATTTTTGTGTTCGATGTTATCGTATTCAAAGCAACTACCCTAGATTACATCCCCGTAGATAAAGTACATTCTTCACATTAAAAGAACTATCTAAAAACAAAACAAACGAAAACAAGGTTACACCAGTATGTGTTTTTTCCACTTCCTCTGCTTCTCTGGTAAATGTAGTATTACGATAAGAGAACATAAAAAGAAAAAAAAATTAAAAGATGAAAAAAGATCTTAATATATTATAATAAAATATTCTGACATGAGCATATGATAGTCAGACTCTACATAATAGAAGTAACAGCGTACACATTCTTGCTGCTCTGTTTATAGAAGTATATGTCGAACTCAATATCAAGACAGTGCAAATCTGAAACAAGTCAGTTGTTTTCGTTACTAACTTACTATTTTCTTACTTCTCAAAATGTTCTTTAAATCTAAACTTGCTTTTGCATTTACAAAAGTTATACTTCAGTATTTTCGTGAAATTTGACTCTGTGATTTTTTTTCAGTTTCAATTGTATTAAAACTTGTCCGGCTTGACCACAACGGCTATCATATGAGGAATAAAACTTCACTAATTTAAAAGCGGTTACCATGCCATTGCATAAATACCATCATGAATTTTGTGAAATTGGTTTAGATTTACTGCTCTGAAAATTTGTTTTCACTGCGGTCCGTTGTATATCTATCATTTTTCCTTCATATAGACTGGGTGATATTCCTACTTGCCCATCATCAATGGGCAAGGTTTAGCAAGAAATGTCAATGAAATAGGAGGACCAACTGTTATGAGGGTATTGATATTTTGTTGATAACTGTTTGCTTTACAAACAACATTTTATAGATAGATGAATGCAGTGACAACAGACTATTAATTTGCTTTTATATCTACAGTGCTTTGCCAGAAAGTTTCCGTTGGTACATTGCGCACGACAAACCGGAGGAAGCTAAAGAAATCATCACAAGAGTAGCAAAATACAACAAGCACAGAGAGTTTGATATAAACAATGTGTTACAGAAACCAGAAAAGACCGACGACCAGAAATATACAGTCTTGCACTTGTTCAAATCAAGATATTTAGTGAAAGTGACGCTATTGTTAGCTCTTAGCTGGTGAGTGTATATTTCAATAACCACTTATCGGTAGATGGTGGACTTTTTTGTATCTTTTTTTTTGTGGAAAAAGTCTATCTTTTACACACATCGATCATCGGGAGGCAGATAAAATGTACAAGCTAACGTAAAAGTTTACATGCAACTGTATTCTATAATTCTATGGTTAACTTGTATCTCTTCTTTACCTTTTGTGCGGCTTATAGAGGAGCCGTAGATGACTTTGACTACGTTACCACTGTTGTTTTCAATACTTCTGCATTGCTAAATTAAGCTTTGTTTCTTACAAAACATGCAAGACCGTATAAGCAAGTAATACATTGCTTGTTTGATGTTTATCGTTGCAGTGAGTCCTTTAAAACTATATATTATCAGAGATATATGGCATTCATTAAATAGGGCTTAGATATAAATACTCTATATAGGTTGAATTTTAATCATGACGTTTATATACAAAACTAATCATAAACGATAGGGTTAATACGCAAATGAACATTTTTTATTAGCAATCTTCTTTGAAAATTATTAGACTACGCCAGCTTTGGCTGTATATCCGGCACTTACGGAGCAAAGATTATGCTGGAATTTCTCATATTATTCAAAATTGTGGTTTGTCTTGTGAAAGGTCTGAACCAGTTTGAATGACAAGGTATAATGCTTGCTGAAATCCCTAGGACATGTTTATGGGATTTATATTTTTCCCCAAAACCATACTTTCAAATAAGTTAATGTGTATTCATATGTACATATAAAACTCGAAAGGTGGCCTTTAATATAACACTATTATCCTAAATCATAGATCTTGTTTCTTTCTAACTACTGCCTTACGTACTTTTTTTGAATAACTGAAGATTCCTAATAGAGGAAATTGTTTTGCAAAAACTTCTAATTAAATAAAGTAAAGAACTGTTTTTTTTCAAGGTCTGTTTCTTTGGAAAACAATATCTTCTGTGAAAATCTTCCACTTGTTTCAGGGCGGCGTTAGGCGTTGTTTCCTATGGAATTGCGTTTGGAATCCAAACCCTCTCAGGCAATATTTATCTTAACTTGTTCTTGTTTAGTCTCACGGGAATTCCCAGCAAATCCGTGGCGCTTTGGCTGCAGAACCGGTAAAATTGCTCATTTAAATAATCGCAACCTTTTTACGACTATGATACGGTTTATAACGAGAGCTGCTTAAAAAGAGTATTATTTACACTGTAAAATCACTTAATTTAGATAAGTTCGACTGTTATAAGTCCATAACCCTTGCAACAAACTATTCTTGTAAGATATATTTGTTCGTTTTATACGTCAGATATGTTCTACCGCAGATTTGGACGACGTGCAAGTGCAGTCTTATGTTTTGTGATCGTTGCCGTTGGAGGCCTTGTAGTTGGTATGGTACAGACGTTCGGTGATTATCTCCCTTTTTATGAATATTCTTGCTTTTTCTTATGATAGACTCATTACATGATTATTATTGCACATTATTTTTGATACGTTTGAAAGATAAGCTTTAAAACATGATTTTTTTCTTAAAAGTCATATGAAAGAATATTTTTTAAATAATCAGATATAATTAAAAGAAGACCAAATGGTCCTGGGTCGCTCACCTGAAACAAAAAAACACTATTAAACAGTTGGTGGGGTGGGGGATGGTGTAGGGGCACCTAAGACAAGTGTCAAATGGCAGACGATTCAAATACCAGTTTAGATATCAAAAACTATTTTTAACAAAGAAACAGTTCAAGCTTAACCGAAGTCAATTTGGAAGTCTGTATGCAAATGGATACGCTAGTTAAAATTTCAACGACATATCTTCAAAAATAAGGAACTAGGTCAGTAGGTCAAGGTCACCCAAGGTCAAAGTTTAAGTGTGCATGTAAAGTTATACAAATAATTAAAATTTCGTTGATGTAGTTTCAAGAAACAAGTAGGTCAATAGGTCACATGAAAGTCAAGGACTAATGGGGATAAAGGTTAAGTACTTTTCTTCCCCATCGAATATTTTTTTTTCAGGTGGGGGTACCCAGGTGAGGTGGGTGGGGGCTGGCTACCCTGTTGAGGGCCAAGATCTTCCAAAGCCAATCTAATTAAGTAATCAGTGCTGAACGATATATATCTAAGCTCAAGGCCTTTCACTTTCTGACGAGAAGATTTTT
Source organism: Cyclina sinensis (assembly GCA_012932295.1). Taxonomy (NCBI): domain Eukaryota; kingdom Metazoa; phylum Mollusca; class Bivalvia; order Venerida; family Veneridae; genus Cyclina; species Cyclina sinensis. The sequence continues at coordinate 46,155,891 of JAAONU010000001.1, read as the reverse complement.
AAAAACATTTTCCTATTTAACTCTATGTAAAACCAAGTAACCGCCGGGGCGTTGCAAGTTTTGACCAAGGGGCCATGATTTGTAAAAACTTAGTAGAGGTCAACTAGACAATGTTACACATAAAAAATCGAAACAATAGGCCTTATAGGTTTTAGACAAGAAGATTTTTTTGAAGTTTTTCTCTATCAAAGTCTATGTAATATCATCAAGCGACCCTTTGGGTTGGGCCAATTCTGATCCCAGAGCCATGATTTATATAACTTTGGCAGAGGTCCATTAGATGATGCTTTCAAACAAATATGTTAGCTCTAGGCCTTGAGGTTTCAGACAAGAAATTTTTTTAAATCCTTTTTTTCGACTAGTACATAACTCTATGTAAAATCAAGTGACCCTAGGGCAGGGTCAGTTTTGATGCAGAGGTCCACTAAACAGTCATACACACCAAACATTTTAACTCTAGACCTAATGGTTTCTGGCAAGATTATATTAAAAGAGCATGTAATTCAGACAAAACAAGAATATTAGTAAACCATTAAAGCATGTTTGGCTGCTTTCAAAGTAGATAAAGAAACGACGTAACACATACCCTAGCTTATCTTGAGTCTTTCGTTATTTTTGGCAAATTATAAATGTTTTACATACACATCGTTGTTATGTAATGTATGACAGTTACAATCTCCTGTCTGCTGATGTTAAGAAAAGGATGCGTTTTTGAATGATCACTTTAGATAACTTCTTTCAATTTCTATTCAAATTGCGCACACCTTCGTTTCTGCACTTTTACTCAAATTTAGCACATAATATTCCTGTTTAAAGTATATCACATGTGAAATTAAGGTAAGGCTGCGGAATGTGAAAATTCCGAGACCGAGAATATTTTGTAAGCCAAAAGATATACAAATATTTAAGAACTGTGGTTCTGCTTAAAAACATGATATTATGATTTGAAGTGTTTAATTCGATTTTTCTTTAAAAGAGGATTTTACACCAAGAATCCTCTTTTGGGACATAGCTTTCATATGGTGTGTTGTGTTTTCTCCAACTTTTTTAGCAGGTTAAATAAAGCGTGGAAATTTCCACGGGCAATGAATTTTGGCAATATTTCATTAAAATTTTCTTGTAATTTTCTGAATAAGGGCGTGGAAATTTCCACGCACTATAGAAATTGGGCACTATTTCATCAGATTTGTTTTCCTATTTTCTAATATATGGCGTGGAAATTTCCACGGTTTGTTCTAAAATCAAGTAAAAAATGATGTTAAAAATCGCGTTTTTGATACCCCAAAAGAAGGTTCTTGGTGTGAAATCCTCTTTCAAAAAAAAAATCGAATTGTTTCAACAAATTACTGTTAAGATGAAATGTAACATAGTGACTCTCATGCATTATTAATTATAATTATTGATTATCATTAACTAATCATATTGTGTTTTATTGCAGATTTTATTTAGTCTCATTTGTGTATATAATATCTTTAATGCTGGAGACTCTTTTAAATTGATACTTTATTTGTTTCATTTAAACTGAATTATTGAATTATTGTTTTAATCATCGTATAAGAGATGCATTTTGTTAAGGAATGTTTTATTACGAAATGACCGTATTTTATGATCACGTCTTTTTGCTGTTTCAACTTTGAGATGGAACTCAAGGTAACAACGTGGTTAGTCAGTCAGCTGGGGTCAGTTGTAATTAAGATGACCTTCTGATTGATTGGCTATGTTACAGAAAATATGTTATACTGAAAACATCAGCTACACGCATTTTTATTCAGTCAAACCGCCTGTTTTCAACTTAAAAAAAAGAATTTCAAAAATCAGTAAACTAAGCTTTACGTCTTGTGACTAAAATCGGGGCAATGTTACGGAAAGCTTTCATTGTCAAATTTAAGAATCAATTTAAGAAAAGTTTACGGAGAAATTGATTGCTCATATTTGACGTAACGACAAGAAGCTGGGCTACTTACACGAGATACACGCGAAGCGATTCGTTTCTGATGAACTAATGTTTAATCTCAATTGAAACAAACAATATCTTTCCAAAGCACGTATGGATAATGAATAATAGAATCTATACAAAGAATTTATATTATTTACGACAAGAAAAGTGCCTTACCGTTAGTACAAGAGAACCAACAAGAAGTCTTTTAGCTCTTGGGTAGAATTATTTAGATTTTAATATATTTTACCCAAAAGATGTAAATATTTTAATTAACAATATAAATGTGATACAAATCAGTTCACTGGAGAGTGTAATGCATCATCAAAACTGTCTGCACACTTTTCTATGTATAGATTAACGTTCGTTTTATGGCTGCAATCGTTTCCCTTCGTATTCCTCGTGTGTTAACAAAAGACGTTAAAGTTTTAAATTTGTTCTTTCAAAGAGATTTTCTGACATTGTACAAAATACCAGGATTTCTAAAATCAAGAAAGGACACGTCAAATCTATCCACTTTCTGTATTCAAAATGACTGTTTCTGGGAGATTTAGGAGCTTTAAAAGGCAACATTTTATAGATGATATCTTTTTATATATTATCCAGTCAAAAATGCCTACCTGATATAGGAGACACCTAATAATAGAATGAATGTAAAACGCTTCAAGGGATCTTTTTGTGTAAACAACCTGTTTTGACCATGTTTGTCAGGCATGAACTTCGTTGCAAATAAAAGTAAAATGAAACTACAAATGCTAAGTAGTCTTGTAATGTTTTATCAATTGATGGATCCCTGACCCCTCACATTTGCATGATTTAACAAAGAAGTACAGTTATATTTTCACCACAAACAAGTATATAACAAAGATCACATGGTAATGTTTGTGGTTAATTAGTTATTATAATATTTAAGAGTCATGCTGTGGATTTATGAATTCCAGGCGTTCCTCACAAAGACGAACTGACGAATGCATTTGCTATGATTGCAAACATGGGAATAGCGATGGCATGGGGACCCGTCCAAACTATGACTATTGAGCTATATCCAACTGTCATTAGGTAGTGTATTTAGTAATTTGATACAAGTACTTAATTATTTTAACATAATTATTTAAAAGAGATTAATTTGTTATTCTTACTCTTCTCTTTCTTCAGAGACATGTTTTATCATTATAAAAGTAACTCTTTTCAACTTCAGAGCAAGTACTTTTTTGTAATGTATTCTTTAAAATAAAATTCCAGCAATCTTTACCTCGTCTAGTATATTGTTCGTATCATTCATTTACTATTTCTGTCTTTATATTATTTCCTGACAGAAATATTGGCTTTGGATCTCTCAGTGTCACAGGAAGAATTGGTGCAATACTTGGTCCACAACTTGTATATCTAGTGAGTATTTGTTGATTAGTCTGCATATGATCAAAACTCAAATGATTATTTGTTTTATTTCTATATACAAGCATATATATATATATGCTTATATGGTCTTTACAGACTCGAGAATTCAACTTGTCTTAAACAACAAATTGAAGATAATATAATATTTTACCCGTATTTATAGCAATGTTTATGTTATCTGTATCTTGCAGATGTTTCACTTTTAGTATTTATTTCTTAAAAAAGTATAAGAATTTAGTGATATTTATGTGAAATCGGAATAAAGGCTTTTAGTATCTAAGGCTGTGGAATTAAAATTGCACCTGCTTTCTTTGTTTTAGAACACATTCATCCCGGGGTTACTGTATTATGTTTGTGGATCAATATCTGTTATATGTATTGTCGGACTACTTTTCTTACCAGAGACAATGAACCAGAATTTAAGTGACAAAATACAAACAGAACAAAAAGGTACCGATGAAGTGAAGAAATTTCCAAACGGTGTTGATAACAAAGCGTTTGAAATATCAGTCGTTGAAATTAAAGGTGGTAATGCCCCAGGAAAGGAAAATCAAATCTCAGTCGTGCAGCTAGATAATTCAAATTCACTGCATGATAGTGTTTTGTCAACAAAAATGTAATGTTGAATAAGAATATAATATCATTTGTAGTCATTATACACTTTATAATAAAAAAAGACCCTTTTGATATACATGGTTTAATAGAATTGTACTCATTGTAGACATTTCTACTTTAAAGAAGTCTCTTTTCATAGAAGACCTCTTTGAAAGATCTTTTCGTAGAAACCTACTATTATTTGAAATCTCCAATACGCCAGAGAAAGAATCTTTATTGCTGCATCAGAATCAGCCTACTGCTCCAAAATTACAAATGCAATATACATCTATGAAGTAGATATAATAATTAAATTAGGTTTGCCACATTTAAAAAGATAACAATAAAGGTTTTGTCTCAGTACTTTAGATTATCATTTCTAGTGTTTTAACAGAGTAATAATAAAACATGAATGTAATAAATAATCAGATGCATGTATGACACACGTAAATATATTATGATATTATGCATGTGTTCGTTTTCAATTCTTCTTAATGAAGACTAGCTTTTCCTTTAAAAGCATGGTCAAAACGGCAGTCCATTTTTTTTCTTTTGATGTTGTTGAAAAATCTGACATGATGAACTTAAATATAAAGAGAAGGAATTTAGATAGTACTGTGCGCACAAAAAGGTGTCTTTTCAGGCAACTTGGCTGGCCCTTTCAATAAGGGTGACACTATAATAAACAAGGCCTTTACCTTAACCTTTATTAAAAGATGAAAATGAAAAGTTAGTGGAAGCGAAAGAACAACACAGAAGTTTAGTTAACCACTTTTTCAGCACTTCTCCGTTTTGTCCACTGACTAAATTGAGAACAATTGATTTCATTCCGTTTCAGTAGAAGAAGGGACCGTGACCCTCTGTAAAACAAAAGAAAAGTAACAAAAGAAATGGCCCCTAAGTTCATTTAAGTGGCAGGTCCGTTCCTCTGTCCGCCCGTCATTCCGTCCGAAAACTTTAAAATTACCCAAAACTCCTTATTAGTGATTGGATTTACTTCATACATGGACAAAACACCCGTTTTGACAACGCCTTCCCACTGACATACATTCATGTGACTTTGGCCCCTGAATGGCCTTGCTTTCGAAGGTCAATTGTCAAAAATACTTAATACTGGCCATAACTATCCTGTTACTCAACAGATTTAGTTCATGTTTGCACACAACAATACTTTAGGGAGAGATCTTTCAAATGACATATATTTTTGGACCTTGACAGAATAAAACATTGACCTTGAGGACAAATGTTTAAAAATAACCACTTCTTTTGAAAGATATACAATTTATCTTCATCTGGTCCTCAGCTTTAAGGTCAAAGCACTACTTTTGGGGCATTCATTGTCACCTTTAAGTGACTGTTTTGTATGATATAAATCAATTTTTTTTATATTGCAGAAGAAAATGTGTTCAATATAAACGTTTTACTTACATACATTAATACTTTCATTCGTAATCAATTGTCATCCAATTAAAAATTAGACAGCAACAGTTCTAGGCCCCATGAAATATTAGCGGCAAATAATGGTCATTCCCACGCGACTTAAAACTTAGAGCATCCGTTATTTCAGTATTTAAGATGTATCAAACAATCGACAGAGCGATCGGAAGCAAATGTATTTTATATTGTTTTAAGTCTTTAAACTTGGATACCTGTTTTTGTCTTTTACATATCAATTACATTTTAAATTATTTTGACAATTTTCAAACATTTGTTGTTCATTCGTCCGTTATCTCAGTCACTCGGTAATATATTCATTTTCACCTTACTATCTGGTTCTTTTTATTGTCCACATAGTGCCATATTTTACTTTAGCCTGTAGGGTCTCTCTTAAGACATTCGATATTTTTACTACTGAATGATAATAATTACACTAATTATGATAAATAAATAAAGGATGTAACAATTACAAAATAAACAGTACAGGAATTCAGCAGAATTTGCTACATGAACTGTCATTTATACGTTCTTTTTTTTTCGTTAAAATATTACTTTTTGCAGTGAACTTCTTACTGTGACGTTTATTCTTCAATGACATGAACTTGTAAGTCCAGTCGCTCTAAAGTTAAATGTTACACTAGTAAAAATGTTATATGAGGTCCGTAAACACCATATATAAGAAAGTTTGATTTCCCCCTAAATATATTTTTATAGGTTAATAAGAGAGTTTGTTTCATAAAGCTTTCGGTATGGGTTGAAAAATAGCCGCTATTGATACGTGGGTACAGCCGTTAGATAAAATACAACGTTCGGATTGTTTCCACAATTACAGCGATGATCATGTTCGTTTGCGAGTTTGTCAGCGGCAATAGGATTAATAAGGAAGGTTGTTGATAAAAGCACGATTTAGAACCTCGTCGTCAGGTCCTGGAAGCTTAGCAGTTTTAAGGATATGATTTAAATCAGATTTAGTGTAGGCCTGACGCAAATATAAGTTCCTGTACATTTCTGTATACTCTATTCTTAAGAATGTTCTGTGTTTTATATAAAAAAGTCCTCATTCCACAGGCGTCCTACAAATTAACTTATATTATACAAGTGCATTAAAATAAACATAACCTTTTACACTTAAAACTTTTCATATTTTCGTGTCTTTCCACCGTGGCATGGTCCTATAGAGCATTACGGTTTAATATCTATTTATTTACATAAACTTTGTGCCCATTTCTTTTAAATAGTGCACTGCTATAATCTGTTGTCTGTATTGCACTTTCGTAAAGGAAACTTGATATTTCATGTGAAGGATATTTTTAAATAGTGAGACATCTCTAGAGTTCGGTACATAAAAATATTAACAGAAGATTCTCAGAAGAGTTTCGAAACGTATATGCATTTACATAGGTACAGAAATTTGTGAAATATTTTGTTAAATTATAGTAAATTCGTTCGAGAATTTCTCTTTCTTCCAAGTTAAATATGCGACAGTCTTTAGCAAATTTTTTAAGAGTCTCAACCATTTCATTTTATAGGTAGAAGTATCTTATAATAAAACAACCATCTTCAAGTTAAAGATATTCTCTTACGTACGGATTTCAGTAATTGTAACACATGATTGCATTGGGTAATTAAAGCAAACATATTTTTTTCGCGAAAAAAACTTAACAAATAAAAAAAGAGTTACCTTGATATTATTATTTTTAAAAATATTAGTGTTAAACGGAAAAATTATCCATAAAAACACAAAAAGAAATAAATAATTCCTTGGAGTTTCAATTATTTTTTCTATATACCTTTATATAAAGCTCTTCATAAATTATGACGAATCAATCAGAGAAACAGCAGGATATTAATCCAGACCAGATCATTGAAGAACTTGGAGGATGTGGAAGATTCCAAATTCGAACTGCCATTGTTATACATCTTATGAAGACTGTAGTCTGTTTCGGATTTTCAAATCTTATCCTTTCTACGGCGACTCCGTCATGGTATTGCATTAGCGATGACGTCAGCATTGATTTTACATCGTGCACTGATTCGCTGAACAAATCAACAGAACTGTTTTGCAAGAAACAAATGTGTAACTTGATAAATAGCACAAACTGTGGTAATTCCGTTTTCGACAATGGCTTTAATACATTGGTTAGTGAGGTGAGTATCTTTGTTGATAAAAATGAGAAATTGAAACATTCAAAGACATTTAGATCTAATAATTACAAAACAACATTAATCCATTGAATAGAAGACTAGATCAATCAAGCATTTTCTTAAATTTCCAAATATAAACAGTCAATAAAAAACAAGGAGCAAAGGACACTGCCAGTTTTAAACTGAGGTAAATTAGCCTGGGTTTCTACATGGGAGTAACTATAAATCTGAATATCAATAGTTGGGCTATTGTTTTATTTTATTTTATCTATATACATTATATATCTTATTTCAGTTTAACCTGATATGTGATGACGACTTCATTCCAAGTACCATCAATTCTATTCAAAGCGCGGGAGTTCTCGTTGGTAGCGTTATTTCTGGACAACTGGCTGATTTATTTGGCAGAAAACCATCGTTTTTTGCATCCATATTAATATTAATGGTAACACACGTAGCTGGTTTTTTCTCCACATCTTGGCAGATGTTTGCTGTGTGTGCATTCTTTGGAGGTATGGGTGGAGGGTTTTTCCTCACAGTACAATACTGCCTTATGTCAGAGTTCACACTAGCAAGATGGCGCGCATGGGTCGTGGGATTTCCGTCCTGGCCGATAGAAGGTTGCATCTATGCGCTTCTAGGATGGCTTCTTCACGACTGGAGAAAATTCCAGCTGATGACAGCGATTGTAACGGTGCCATGCTTCTTTACATGGTTGTAAGTGTCTAAAATTAAAATGAAATGAACAAATATTCCAATGGAAATAGTAGTTTTGAGTAGGTTTGTTATTTCTTCAAAACTTTCTTCGTGAATGTTAAATTGTATCTGCCCTCTGATATCTTTATTGAGGAAAATATAAATTAACTTCTGATTAAAAACTTTAAACTTCACGAAATTAACTAATTGATGGAAAAACGTTTACTTTCAGGAAATAAACTAATGAAATTACAATCACATATTGAACACAAAACATATATTCTAAAGATTCCCGATGCAAGTATCAAAATAAAAATATTACTTTTCAGCATTATACCGGAAAGTTTTCGATGGTACATAGCCCATGACAAACCAGAGAAAGCAAAGGTTGTCTTGAATGAAATTGCCAAATGTAATGCAATAGAAGACTTCAGTTTTGATACATTTGTATGGAAAGAAGAGGAACGTAAAGATAGGAAATACACATTCCTTGATTTATTTAAATCTCGGTTTCTGGTGAAGATTTCGTTACTATTAATGGTTAACTGGTACGTTAATTTTAATTTATGAATATAGTTGATGGTACTGTAACCAAACTGAATGGTAAAATTAGTGTTTTTAATATTGTTTTGCACGTTTTGTATTCTGACGTTCACATATAAGTGTTTATGCTTTGTTAATGGTAAGTATATTTAAGTAACTACAAATCTAATGCAAATAGATACTTATTTGTTCACTTAACACTCGCTTTGCAAACGGACTTGCAGTCATGTTCTGTATAATTGTCATTGTGCTGGTGAAATTCTGTGATCATTTGATAATCAATATGTTAAACTCTATAACAAAGATTATTTTGGATGGTAGAACTATGTTTATTTTCTTGCAGGTTGGCCATTGGTGTCATATCGTACGGTATAGCGTATGGAATACAAACACTATCTGGCAATATTTATCTGAATTTCTTTCTGTTCAGTATATTTAGCATACCTTCTAAAGGTATTGCTATTTGGATGCAAAATAGGTTGGTAAAAATGTGAACATTAAAAAGGTGTATATCTTCTTAAGAACATGAAAGTTCGTAAAGGAAAGATAATGACCACCTACAGTTGGATTCGAACTCGTGTCCTCCCGCATCGAAAACCAACGCTCTAGTCCACTAAACCAAAGAATCAATTCTCTGACGCAGTTCTCAGAGGTTGTATTTATACAATTTTAGGCTGATGTGCTTTGGACCGTATCATTCCTAAGCCTGTATTGTTAAAGAAACTAATCGTTTGGTCTAAGATCAATATATATTTAACTGAGCAGGCTCCAAAAGTGACATTTTCACATGTGGCGGAACCCCCAAATGAAAGTTCATTAACAGAAATATACCGTGCATTCACAAAAATAAAACAGTAATCCTATTTCTACCTGGCGAAGAACACTTTTAATGTCGTTTTATTGACAAGTATAATAAAAAATGACGTCACTGGTTTAAAAATTGCACAGCCAGCATAGACATTAAAATAATTTATTAATCTATACATCACAGTTAATGTCTTAAATATGCAAGAAAAAATATAATTGAATCAATATATTGTTTTGTAAACTCCTGATGACTGTTTCATTTCAATTTCGTTCTGTAATAATTACTGGTCTGTTGCCTAAAAGTTCAAAAAGGTACTTCAATCAGGAATTAACTAATGTTAGTGCTTTACTTGTCCGGGGAGAATTAGATTAGTCTGAGCTTTAGATACTAAAATTGATTTGTTTATTTCTATTAAGAAGTCACCTAAACATGAGAAGATCTTGCATGCAAAACGTTTCGCCAAATGTTCTCGTGCATGAAGGTTTATTCATATGAAAGTGGCATTTTATATATATACACAAACAGATTTATACAAGTTGACTGCCATTAAGGTGTCCCTGTTACTAACTCTTTCTATGATTAACTTTAATAACGCAATTGGTTATGATAAGTATTCATGATTGTTCCATGTAAGCAACCTCTAAACAGCTTGCAATAGCAACAAGAAGGGTGAGGGATTGGTGATTATCCTATCAATTCGTCCTATTTATTACAGGCATTACAAATATTTTGTGAAACGTTTTGTTTTTCTAAATTAAATAAAATTTAACGTTATCACGTAAAAAAGGTTTCAGATAAACTTATCCTGTGCATTACAGGTTTGGACGCCGTGTTTCAACTGTGGTATGTATGACTGTTGTTGCAATCAGTGGTATCATAGTTGGTGTCGTGCAAACACTCGGTATGTATGCTGTAAAAGCTAAATGAACAAATACTTTAATGGAAAGAAAGGGTTTTTAACTTTCAAATATTTGAAATTTAAGTTTACCATACTGTTTTGTTCACATGCGTTAATCTGTCTGCTAATTTATTTTCACGTGCAGACACTATAAATTGTTTGCGTAAGTGTATAAAGTTTACTTACAGATATTGTGAAAAGTAAATTATTAGTTTTGCAAAAACATTCCAAACTGGAAACACTACATACTATTTGTGTGCTATTGACATATATATACTTGGTTTATCATTTAGATCTGAGCACTTGCATTTTTCTGTGAATAAACTCCGTTTAGTTTAATTTCAGACATTTCTGGTAAAGATGATATTACCAATGTATTTGCAATTATTGCGAATACCGCAATAAGCACCGCATGGGGACCGATTCAGACCATGACTATAGAATTATATCCCACTGTTATCAGGTATAGACATTTCATCAGGCAATTCAAGTAAAACTAGCATCCATATAATAAAGTTTTATTCTCTGAGGTCACGAAGTTTAGGACGTAGTCACGACTGATTGATGTCCATTTATTAAACGGATGTTATGAAATTAAATACTGAAACCTTTTAATGGAGGTTTTCAAAATTTTACTGTAAGCCTAGGAAGAATTATACTGAGTATTTAAAGAGACGCGGTTATATCTATAAACGATAGGTTATTGTCGGATAGTATTGTTGTTTATATCTTAAATCTTTCTTCTTTGCTCTCTCTTTCTCTCTTAGAAATATTGGGTTTGGAACACTTAGTCTTGTTGGAAGAATAGGTGCAGTTGCAGGCCCACAGTTTGTTTACCTGGTAAGAGTCTATTAAACCGGTCATGGGCAGTCAAGAATTTTTTTTAAAAAAATGTATGTGGATTTCTCCTGACGAAAGATCCATTAAGATGAAACGGTGAAATCAGTGATACTTATGGGTTCGAACCTACGACCTCCGGGTTTTGATCCGCTTTGCAAGTCATCCTCGATAAAATGGTTATAAAATTTAAAAAACGTGTTTTTTTATCAGATGTATAAGATCAGATAATTAATTTCTTAAAACATGAACATGAAATATGATATTGTTTTGGGGACTGTTTTTGTTTAAAGGCTATTGCATGGGCATCTCAGTCTTTGGATATTAGAGAACAAGTTGATGTCGATGCGGTTTATTTTAATACACAAACACACAAGTTTAAAGAATAATTCACCGTCACTCACATTGTATCACATGTATAAATATTTAATTATCTATTTCTTTTTATCTAGAATACGTTCTTTCCCGGACTGCTGTTTTATGTGTGTGGCGGCATTGCGGTCTTATGTGTGGTCGGAACATTTTTTCTACCAGAGACGAAAGATGGAAACCTGAATGATAAAATCACGAATGATTTAAAGATAAATGAATAGTTTAAACGAGAAACTAGACACTAGATAAACTCTCTTAAAGCAGATGCAAGAACTTGCCTGCCTAGTATAGTCGGTATTGAGTGTTGACAGAAACAAGATGACGATACACATTTTACTTCATACATGCATGCATAATGTCATATAGTTTTAAGATTAGTTGGCGCTGTACTTCGTTCTGGAATTCCGTGACAGTTCGTGTACATTCAAAGCAAATAAGCTAACTTAGTAAATTTGTTGTTTTGTTCAAATAAAAGTAATAAAATGATAGTATAATGATAAAAACAGTATCAACAATCACTTTTACTTTTTCCGTGTGCATTAGTGACATTCGCTGTGCGTCAGAATGGTATCGCTAAAAAGGTTTTATTCTAAATAAACCCAAAACTGCACGTCTTGCAATAAGCTGAAACACTTACATACATACAAAATGTTACAAAGCAGATTACAGTACACTTACTTACATGTTTAACCACATAGTTAACAGATGAAGGAGAAGTTTAAGGGACGAGAATTACACACAAAAATCGCGTGTTGTTATGCTAAAACGATATGACATGTCAATTTTCAACATCATAAATTTTCTTATTAATATCTTATATTTTGACTATTTCATTTACAAAATGTGAAATGGACTGTATTTCTACGCACGTTTTGAGTTGCTATAACGTAATGCCACATCATCTGGTGCACTAAATCGGAATTTGGCACAGCAATTTTCTTTTAAATTTTAAAATTTCATGATTAATATGCTACTGGCGTAACTCACATTAGTCATTTCGTACAAAGTTTCCTTATATTATAAAGTAACGTTTTCAGAAGGAATGTCGCCTAATTTTGAAAGAGAGAGAGAGAGAGGGGGGCTGTTCAGTTGATGAGATGTAAGTTCCCATAAATATGATCTATATGCGCTCTCTTTGGTTTTAGCCATATATACTATATGTCCACTATCTGTATGAATAGCGTAATCCATAAAAAAATAAACTAACCAAATATGTCACAACTCACTGACAAAGAAGAAATATTGTTGATTATGTTGAACAAAAATGTCGAAAACTTGTCACAGAAAAGAGCTATTTTTCTAACAGCTACGATATATAGTGGCTGAGCATATTTTGTATTGTTTTAAATCGTTTTGCAATCCGTGTATTATCTTTTTTTTCTCACTTGATTGAACGTTGAAACGTGTCTTTGCCATAATTCACATTCACTCTTTCCGTGTAATCTTTAATCCCACAAAACTTTACGAATCACTTCTTGTTAGCAACCTGTCAAGTTAATTTCACCGACTTATTGCATCTTGCTGTAGTCTTCCTTCACTTTGCCTATTTTACTTGATTTTGTAATTCTGATTAATTTATCACAGCTGTAATTGAGTAACTCATCCATCTTTGAAATTGTGCGTTCATATAACCTCGCTTGTCAGAGGGTAGTAAATGAGAGGGAGAATTCGGTAGTTTCTGGGCAGTGCCAATACTTTCAGCATTTACCTACTTTATTGTCATATAACCCGTTATGAGACTGGAATTTAATTTAAAGCCAATGAACCACAGTAAATAAGATAACATTCATTCCATTTCAGATACATATATATCATTCGACAAACTCTTTTTTTACGAACAGAAATGGTTTCTTATAAAAATAAAGAAAAAAAGAGAAAAGAAATAGAATCCATAAAGTGACACATTTAAGATAGAAATCGAAAGAATTACAACAAATTAGTATGTATTTATTTTTACAATATTATCAAAGTTTTTACTGCACAGTTTAGTTTCTTTTTTTTAATCACGCTACAGCGGTCAGGCAAATTAGAGAAACGTTTAATCGTGATTTATATTTATATCTCTGTCTTAAATAATTTGCTCCTAATTTATTAATTACAAACACGTGTTATAAGTTACTTTACCGTTGCTTCTGGTTTATATGACTTATCACTGGTTTCAGCGAAATACACAAAGGGGAACTACGGTTATACATTATATTAGCGTGTTAATTTAACTGACACTGACAACCAGACAGAACCTTTTAAGAAAGCAATTATTTTTAAATGAGGACAAGACAAAGGTTAAAATAACTAAATGTTGATGTATAGTATATTTATAGTTTCGTGCTTTTGTGTTATTAATGTATACAGCTCCCACAGCTTTGTGTAAGATTACTTATTGTTTAAAGAGTGTTGAGCATTGTCGTTAGGAAGACGCTGAAACAAGTGTTACTTTATGGAAATATTTTGAATATTAAAGGTCAGATCTGATTTTTATTTGTAGATTTTGTTTGTTTGTATGTATTCCTTATTCTTTCTTACTCCGACAAATTTGATTTCCATTAAAACACTTTGGAGTAAATTCTAATTGATTCATGTAAGGTTTAACATATATGAAATTAATGAATGTTTTGTGTGGCTAGCTTTATTTTACCTTACACTCATCTTAAATAATCGTTTATAAACATCAATCAGTATTATCCCCTTCCCAACCATCACTACCAAAAGAGGTGAAAATTCTAGACATGAAATGTTGGTTACAAAAGTGTTCAATTTATTATAACTGCAACTAGTTTAAATTTACCTAGTCATTTTGTCTGTCTATATAATCCATATAAACGTGTTACCTCAAAATAATGTTTTTAATTTTGAAACCATCCATTTATTCACATATCAGGTGAAAGATACATGCTTGTTTCAGGCCAGCAAGTTACCAGTGATCGTAAAGATGAGCTTCTTGTACATTCCGATTCTTTGTAAGTACCATTACTTTCTATAAATTGCAATATATATCGCCTGACGAAAGTATATAAGGGAAATAATAACGCATTCCACAAATAGGCACTGTCTTCTGTATTTAACTTTCTTAGTGTACTGATAAAGCGACACTTGTTATGGCAACTTGGTCACTTTTACTTTCACTTGACTGGTCAATTCTGTTCCCTTCACCATCGTATACCCGGTCAATATTTTAATAGTTTAAACACCATTTTCATACCTGCATAAAAATGAACTTTTCATTAAAAGTGTTCAAAATATTTGCCAAGTAAATACGACAAAGTATTTAGATGAAGGCAAACTGTAAGGTAGTACTGACGTCATGCAGAAACAATCCAGAGAAAGTTCATAGAATAAGATCAAAATACAACCTTGGACTGTATTTTAATGAAAAAGTAACACCAAACAGTAATTATTCAGTGATGTCAAAACTTTCGGATAATTCATTTATTTCGGCATCTTAAATGCTATTCTTTCAAGGTAACATACATTTTGCAGCACTTCACATTTTCACAAATTTGAAAATCTGTGGACAGGTCGAACTTGGTTATATTTTTTCATTTTATCAGACATTTATAATGATTGATCGAGCACTATACAGATGTCTAAAAACAAATCAGTGCAAAGAAATCTATTTGAAGAGTTTTATATACTGTGTTTTTTTCTTCCTTTTTTGCATTGCATGCAAATATGACATTTAAATGGCTGAGAAAATTTAGACATGTACGAAGCTTGCCTGTTTACTTCAAATCTTAAGGTAGACGTTTTTTTCTCGTTAGATTTATTTGCAACAACGCCCGCTCAAGAACTGACGATGGATTTCTGCTCCGTCGTTGAGATAGACTCGGCTAAGCGGGAATGTCATGATACGTATGTCAACAAACCTTACAACAGTCTTAAAGACATCTGTCAGAAGTAAGTGGCTTTACACAATGTTTCACCCGAGACATTGATGGAGGTCTCAGACTGGCTAACAAATGTAACAGTCGTAGAACACTAATATATTTCCTACTCTAGAAGAAAAACAGTTACTGTACAGCTCAATCACCTTGTTGTTAATGTAAAACTTGTAAAAACCTACTAATGATCATGCATCAATGTCATGCCTCGAGTAAAGCTATAGTATTTATTAAAGCAGTTTTTCCCACATACCATCAGAAGTGGTTTCTATGCCTTCTTTATTAAGATTTGAGTGAAATTATTTAGAAGCAAGTTACAGCAATTAATACTAATCCCACTAGTTGATTACAACAGTTTCTTGTCCGTGTCGAGAAGCTTCAAACCAAGACTTCTAGTCTGACCCTCTTTTCCTTATTTTATCTACTGTCCTTCTATTACAAGAAAAAAGTATTACCATAGTAAGAGCATATAATTCATTACACAGACAGTTTTTAAGAAAAATAGCTGGAAAAATACACTACAGATATTAACGTAAATGAGATGTACTTGAATATGTTTTCAAAGTAGGAACAGTTCATGATTGTAAAATGTATGTGCTTCACAGCCAAAAAGAAAAAACATGAGCATTGGAAGAACGCTATTGTAACAAGAGCACCGCTGGGCGGAGCATTATATGCCCGAAGGTTTTTTTTCTAAGTATGATGCATTTGTGATATAAGGGAGGAAACCTTAGGCTTTAAAATTAAATGATTTGCTTTAAATTTTGAATGTTTTGACCTTTGACCTACTGACACCAAACTCAATAGGGATCATTCACTCAATGTGTGCAACCATAATATGAATTTTGAAGTCTCTATGAAAAATGGTTGTCGAGTTACATGACAAACATGGTTTTCAATGTTAAGGTCTATGTGACCTTGACCTTTGATCTACTAACCCCAAAATCAATAGGGGTCATTCACTCAATGTGTGCAACTATTACATGAATTTTGAAATCTATATGTAAATGGTTGTCGAGTTATAGAGTGTAAATTATTCTAAACATTTAGGTCACTGTGACCCTGGCCTTTTGACGTACTGATCCCAAAATGTACAGGGATCATCAACTCAATGTGTGGAATCATGATACTACCGCTTGCAAAACTGATTTGAGTTTCACATATTCGGAACGCGGTGAAAAGTGATATTACGATGTTTATTTCAGTAGCTTAAACTGTCACCTTACCGATCATCCAATCGCAGCGAGGCAGTTTTCTCAGGAATACCTGTCAATAAAAATGTGTCTTGCAATTTATCCTCAGCCAGAAAAAAAATGCCAGGGCGGCGCCAAAGTTGCTGAGTCGTAATTGTCGCTGCGTTGCTACCGGAAATCTTCACTCAATATTGTTTTTCCTAACCGCTTTTCAATTTCGTACACAGTATGACTCTAAAGAGACATTATTGACAGGTAAAAGGCAGTTTGAAAGAAACACATTGGCGGCGCTTAAATTGATTTTGACAGGTGTACCGACGAGTCTCGTTCTTTACCTAACATTGTAAACTCTAATCAGTTTTGCAAGCGGTAGTATAAAGTTTGAAGTCTCTATAACAAATGATTGTCAAGTTATATGTCGGAAATAGTTTTCAATGTTAAGGCCACTGTGATCTTGACCTTTGTCCTACTGATCCCAAAATCAATACAGGTCATTCACTCAATGTGTGCAACAATTACATGAATTTTGAAATCTCTAAGACAAATGACTCTCAAGAAACAGAGTGGAAATGATTTTAAACATTTAAGTCACTGTGACCCTGGTCTTTGACGTACTGATCCCAAAATGTATAGGGATCCATCCACTCAATGTGTGCAATCATGATATAAAGTTTGAAATCTATATAACAAATCAAGTTACATGGCGGAAATGGTTTTCAATTTTGAGGTCTGTGTGACCTTGACCTTTTTCCCACTGACCCCAAAAGCAATAGGGGTCATTCACTCAATGTGTGCAACCATTTAATGAATTTTTAAGTTTATAAAATAAATGGTTGTCGAGTTACAGAGTGTTAATTATCCTAAACATTTAGGTCACTGTGACCTTGACCTATTAACTATTTACCCTAAAATGTAAAGGGGTCATCCACTCAATGTGTGTAATCATGATATAAAGTTTGAAGTCTCTATAACAAATAATCTTCAAATAACATTGAGGTCTATTTTGAGGTCTATGTGACCTTGACCTTTGAGCTACTGACTCCAAAATCAACAGGGGTCACCCGCTCAATGTGGGCAATAATCACATGAATTTTAAAGACTGTAGGCCAAAGAGTACTCAAGTGATCCTCTAGAAACCAAATTGCTAACGAACGGACGGACAGATGGACGGACGGACGCCCTGGACCAAAAATAATATGCCCCCTTCGGGCATACAAAAATACTCTAAGGTACCATGTGCTTGATATCAATTACTTTATATCTGAGCGTTAAAAGTCGAATTAAAATGCAATTAGTGACCTTAATACACCATACAAATATGTTAGTTAAATCATATCCAGGATTTTACTGATGACGATCTTTTGCAGTGTGGAATGCTATTTGGAGTGCCTAAAAGATGCAGTAGGAGACTGTTCTAACAGAGATATGTTCTTTAGAGAAGATATAGAAGTTTATAAGGTTCTCTACAGAGCACAGTGTGCTAATTATGAGAGTAAGTCCTTTTAGTGTCTCAGGTTAGATTCTGTAACTCGCAGGATCTAAGAAAGGTAATCCCGACAATGTTAAAGCTTAGTAGAGCTTGAGTTGTAAGAGTGCTGAGTACTTGCATGCAGATGCAGTTTAGTAACTAAGCATTTGTAAAGCGCTGTAGGGTTTTATAATAATGATTTCGAGATAATAAACGACCCTAATTAAGACTGCCTTCTTTGAACATTAAAAACAATGTTGTAAAAATGATAGAAAATCTAGGTTACGATAACATCAACATTCATTTTGATTTCTATCAGGCAAATTCAGCAATATAAAATTTTCATTTCTTTAAGCAAAGGTAAAATAATTTGAAATTTTGAAGTCATCTTTGTATATTTGGTTGTCCTACAACTAACTTTGTTTGCAGTAAGCAGATCAGCTGAAGAGTATTGCAAGGTTGACACACCATGCGTTGATGATCAGTTCCATAAAGAGCAAGTGGACGTGTTGAACAAAATGACTAATGTATCTAATGCCGTTGAGACAAAACAAATAGAATGCAGGTAAATATTTCAACAAACCGAGAAGTGAAAGTGATGAAGTTGAAAGTGCTGACGAAGAATAAAGACAGAGAGAACATTTTTCGTTTTCATCTTTCGAAACCCAGTATTAACTAAACCTGGGTTACTCCTCACAAAAAGTCAAGCAACAAACATTTAAACTGTGAAAAAAAAAATTTAATGAGACCTCAATAATAAATGAATAGGTGCACAAATAATCTTCAACATTTCATTAAGTGAAATTTAACAAAGCATTTGGAAATCCATTCCGATCTGACGATACTGTTCACAAAAAGTAAGGCAAATGTAAAACAGGTGTTGTAAAATGTAAACAGCCAACGCAAATTCCAAACACTTCAGGTCAAAAACTCGCAAAACCATTTTCAATAGCGTGTGCGATCCCCGTTAGCACCAATGCAGCCCTGAATGCGGCGTGGCAGCGAGGCAATTAAGTGGTCCAGCTGGTTCTGTGGGATGGCCCTCCACTCCCTCACAAGGACTACTTCCAGGGCATCCAGAGTGTGGAGACGGACGGGCATGCCATAAACAGCTCGCCCAAGAATGTCCCACACGTGCTCGATGGGTTCAGGTCTAAGGGAACGGGCTGGCTATTGAAGGCAAACGACATTGTTGTCGTTCAGTTCATATTGAATGACTCATGCTCTGTGACATGGTGCATTATCATCCATGAAAAGGTATTCATCACCAAGTCTCCTCATTTGGGGGATCACTTGAGGCCTGATGACGTCATTTCGTAGCGTTCAGCATTCAGCGTACCTCTCCGGAACAGCACAAGATCTGTACGTCCTCCAGCCAAGATGCCTCCCCAAACCATCAAACAGTCGCCCCCATAACGGTCGTGTTCTGCAATAGCACAAGCCGCAAATCCTTCCCCTGGCTGTTTCCAAACTTCCTCACCAAACAAACTTCCTGACGCCCATCATTGAAATCCAAACTGAATCTGGACTCATCAGTAAAGAGAACTCTTCTCCACTGATTCAGCCTCAAAATCCAAGTTGAGACGAGTCTGCCGCTGACTCAGGGGGACCCGTTGTGCTGATCGGCGTGAACGGAAGTCAGCCTGGTGAAGCCGAACCATTGTCACTATTGAAAACTGTACAGAAACTAGCCTGGGTTTTCTTTTTAATGAGTGCAATGACGAAGCATAAAACGAAACTCAGTCTGAACAGTCTGATTTTACCAATAGAAAAACGTGAAATAGTACCTAACACATCAAGTGCAGACTTCTCTTTTTGCAGTTGCATCTTGTGCTGAGTGTTAACGGTGTTAGGTTGCAATGATTACGTGCTTTTCTTCACATGTACACTTATGTGAATATATGTGTCATAGGACCAAAACGAGAAAGAAATGATTTTGTTGCTTGACTTTTTGTGAGGAGTGTATATACCAAGTTGATTCCAATATACCCGTGTTTTAACATTAAATGTAAAGCTTATTGCTTTTTGCTTTCAAACTAAGGGACATATTCTCAACTCTTCAAAATGTCCGAGTAAAAAATTAAAAAGCTACTGAATATGTCCGAAATAAAATCTTTATACGAGGTTAAGCCATTAACATTTCTCTGTCACTAACCACTTTGTCTGCCTAATAGTTTAAAAGTTCACGTGTGTGGCCCGACGAGTTAGACCGTATGCATATTTCTCCTTTAAGAGGCATACCCTAAATTAAGAGAGTAACGTTTTCTTTTAAATTATTTGAAAGAAATAGCATGCATTGTTATCCGTATTCAAAGGTATCAGTAAAATATTGTAAGCGTAATATATATATATATATATATATATATATATATATATATATATATATATTCTTTGTATAGTAAGTTGTTGTTGTATCATAGTTGAGTAGATAACCACTTATTTCAAATGAGCTTTTTTCTTAAAGTCTTCATACCTACACGAGAATTTTTTAACATATTTTTAACATATGTATACTTTAAATTACTTTTTTAATTTTATAGAGAATTAACCAATAAAGTAGATATGCAGTATCGGTAATGTCTCCTTAATTCAAATTATGTAGATGAAACTTGGGCATGAAAAAAAAAAAAAAAAAAAACAAACATCGACAGTCCTTTTTGTTATTAAAGGTCAATAACATATTGCTTAATTTCTTTTCCTAGGTTGTCGGCTAAGTCCAAAACATGCATAAATGTATCACCTAATGGCAGCTGCACCCCGGAAATGGCAACATTTCAGGAAAATCTTGAAATTGTAAAGCATTCATTGTCGCAGTGTAATATAAAACAAGACAATGCTTTCTTTAAACAGTATGGCGGCGAAATCGAATGTAGCAATTCGAAACTTGTAAGTAACTCCTGTTCACCTTTTATTATAAAGATTTATATTGTTACTATAATCAACTTACTCGATTTTGACATTAATTTTCTAGCCAAATTGGCATATGGATAACTGAAATTACAACAAAACTTATGTTGTTTTTTCTGTCTGCATCAAGACTACCACAATCATTTTTTTATCAATAAAAGTGTTTCAGTTGTATGACTTCTAGTCCTCCAAGTCTTTTAATATTCTCTTGGACTTCAACTGTTTTTGCAAATGCAACATTGAAAGATGTATTTGATTGTTTTCTTAGCGTCATCGTGCTTTACGAGACAAAAACATGTATACTCAAAGCTGTTATTGTAGTTCTCGTTGATATTTCATCAAAAACAAAATTATTTTAGACACAAAACACATAAAGCACATAATATTTTCTAGAGAAATAACACATTTGCATTTTCAAGTGTTCTTTATAGCGTCATTAATACATTTCAAAATATTCTCTGTGTTATCGGTGCTGAAAGTTCTCCGCAGTTTAACGGGCATTTTAGAAATGCAATCCACTTAAAACCCCAGTCTAATGTGCACTCAAATCTAATATGCACCCAATCTAATATGCAGGTTGAACAACGAGGTTCTGTAGTTAAAGGCATTTTACTAAAGGTTTTCCTGTAGTTGAGCGAAATATAAGTTTTATGTCTGAAACATGATTGAAGCAATCATTACATATTCATGTACAAATGACGACAATTTTGCAAAAAAATGTTGGTTTTATTTTTCTAACTAAATCAGTCTAATATGACTGCTATTCTTTACCAAGCAACTCTTTTTTTTATATTAAATATTTATTTTATTATTATCAAGATAAAATCCTATCAAGAAGCAAGATAATAAGCAGGTGCAAATCGAACGAGTGTTTGAACTGACGGTTTTCCTGCTGTTTTAAATATGTGGATAAAACAAAGCTTTTATACAAAAATAATTTGATCATAAATATGTTAGCACATTGTTCTGGTCCGGAAATTAATTCTTCAGATCTTTCTTTACTTAAATGATCAACAGTATTGGTTACCATTTTGTAGACGATACCGCAGTTGTCAAACAAAATAGTGTTACAGAGTTATGACAGAAAAGCAATACACGTTCAATGTATACAAAATGAATGATGTTGTAAAACCGTCTTACTGATTTTCAGAACAGTAAATGTTTTACCGCAAGTGTTATGTCAAGAGTGTCCAAATGCCCACCTGTTACGTTGACTAGTTTTCTCAGTCGAGACAAGAGTGTGGTTGACAATGTCTGCAAAGAGTATGTGTTGTTTTAATGATAGACACCAGTTTTGATTTTATTTTCAATTTGAAATGACATCAGTACTAATGGAGTAACGTTTACTCAGGCAATGGTTATGAACGGTTACTTAGATAAAATCAAGTGGTCCTTGTCAAGTTTTGGCCATTCGTTCGTAATGTTTCTTTTTAAAACCTGCGTTAAAAAGAAAATAAATCACCAGAACTTGTTTTATGTTTTTGTAATGCAGCTTTAGAATTAGGCTGTCAAGAAACGTTTTATTAATTTAAAATGTAAAATATTTCGAAAATTAACACCTTTTATATTCTTATAATGCATTGATAATTAAGATTGCGTAGTGTAAATTATACGTATTTACATATCATTCATACATTCAAGTGTGGACTGTACAAGCGAGTGCTATTTTCGAGCTATTGGTGAATGTTATGGCAAGGACAAGTTTGTTATGATGGACCCCGAAATGATTAAGATATCAACTAGAGCAGCTTGTGACAACATTGATGGTAAATTATAACAAAAAAAAGCGTATTAGTGTAGAAAGGTTGTAAACCTTCACAATCATTCTGCCTTGGGGCATCATAATGTCCTTGAATTTCTTTCCTTTCAGATTTTTGAGATAATACCTTTTTGTAATTTATCAAGACGATAAGTCACAAATAGTAATTATTCTGATGGTTAATAACGCCGTGCTGTTTCGACACATATTACCACAAGGGAGTCTGTGAAGGATAACTGTTTGATGTATGGTATTATTACAAGCCATTATAATGGATGTTTCACATGTCATGCATCTTTAAAACAATACTGCTGTTATACTTGATTGATTTAGATACCACAGTAGATTGATTTTCTGACAAAGTTCCAAGGACTGGACGGCATGTTTGCATATAAAACTAAATATACATCTTATTCTAAAGAAAATAAAACGTTAAAGTTTTAAGGAAGTTACAATAAGTAAAGTTACAATTAATTCAAAATGTTTTGACCAGGGTATTGCGGAAAAGTGTTTTTTTTTTCTTCTTTTCTGTAAGTAGTCTATCGAATAATATTTATATCATTCAATGTTATTAAAATGATATCAAAAATCAAAAGTAATTGCTACATTAAGTTAGACTCTTAAAACAGAGGCAAAAATACAACAAATAACAAAACAAAAATCTTAGATTAGAGCAAAGTATGTATAATATGAAGATAACATGCATAGTCTTAAAGCCAGTATTAGAGTAGTTGATTTTGAATATTCTCATCAGGTCTGTCAACTATCATTCAACAATGCAGAATGAAAGACAGGTCATGTTTACATGCTCTTGGCAAAGCATTGACAACTTCCCATCGTTTCGTGCACGGCCAAAACTACAAGGAATATAAAAATCTTATATGCAGGTAATTTATCTTTTTGTCAGGTTTCACAGTTCTTGCGTTTACGGCATTCTTTATATATCGAGTGCCATTGATATTTGCAACAAATACTGATCGTTTACAGACATCAAAAGAAATATCAGGACACTTCCAGTTTCACTTATATCTTAAAAAGTTTAAATGATAGTTGTTACTTTTCTTTTTATCATTTGTTATGTTCTTTGTCGGTGTCACTTTTTTTAAAGATTGATACGTTCTCATATCGACCTAACTAAAAGGAAATAATTGTTAAATCTTAAACAATTGAGAATTTGAAACAGAACAATACCGATATAATTTATTCTTTTTATTTTTTTTCAGTGCAGCAGAGAATGACAACTGAACAGTTTCCATGGCAACGTTTGCTAAAAATCTTTATGAAGTTTGGCAGAGTTACACCGGTTGTGGAGAACCTGACAATGAAATGTTCAAGAAATACTCCGGAGATTTGCAATGGCAGACTAGTGGTGGCGAGTTCCAGTCTTCAAGATTTTCCAACATTATGTTTTGTATTTTGTTTTTCATGTATGCATTGATAAGTCACTAACGTTTGAAAACATACAGGTGATCATCATGATATTGCTGATATGATTAAAAAACGATGCAAAAATGTATTTTGAAGAAAACTTTTTGTGTTTTTGTGCGAGCATGACCTACTAGCCAAAGTGATAGCAAACGTGTTATATTGCTAGTATTTTTTTACTAATAAACTCAGGAACTGCTAAATCGCAAAAACCTACTAAAATCACTTTTTCAGTTCAACGATACCAGAATTAAGTAAAATAAATATTACAGCATTTTTCTTTGGTTAAATGAGTGATTGTAGTAAAGCCATTTTAATGCTATAGTCTATGCAAGGATCTTTTTACGGAATAAAATAGACACTGAACCTGTTCGAGACAAAATAACCTGGATTCAGTTATGTTTCTCCATCTATAAAACCGATATTGTCACCGCCTTAATGGACACTACTATTAGTGCATGTTCGTTTTCAGCACATTTATCTTTATTTTAAAACACGATAGAATCACAAATAGGGCAGGCAAAGTCAGTATTATAACTCTTTCGTGTCTGATGTTTTTCAGATTTTTTTAAACCTAAAAACTTATTACTATGCAGAATGGTAAATCAAAATTGATCCGTCAAAGAACTGTAATGGTTTAGTATACTATGAATACGACTTTTTTCGGTTCAGTTAAAATCAAGTAAGAGCATGTTTTAACTGAAATACACCTATCAGAGCAGTATCATGGAAGTATTGTAATTGTTAAAGGACATTGGACACGACTAAATCAAATTTCCTCAGCAAAATAATCATAATGTACTGATTAAAATTGTTTAATTACAAAATTATGAAAATATTGCTTTTGATAAGAAAAAAACGTGTTTTTGATGATCGGCTGATTCCGTTTCAACATCGGTAGTTTCCGTCGCAATTTTTGTCTGTGACGTAGATTTATCCCTAACTGTATAAGGCAGTAATGCAGAATTACACTGGTGATAACGCATCCGTTTTTAAATGCAAAAATAACACTAAACCACAGGTGCAAGAATCACAATAAAGACACTTACAAAAATATACATGCTATGAATTGTAAATTTAAAAAATAATGCAGTCCTGTTAAAAGCATGTGTCAAGAAAAAAATGAAACATGAATAAGGAAAAGCTGGTGATTTATAAAAAATGGCTACCAAAAGTAAGGCATCTTACCTAAAATTAAATCAAGACCAAACAGAAAAAGTAATTGAACTCTGTTAAGGTGAGGCAGACCTATGGAATGTTGCCTTTTCCCGCTTCATTTGCACATAGTTACAAAAGTCCAGTTCACTTTCATTACCTAGCTTCTTCAACAGAGCATGATGTGCTCCATAATTATTTCGCATCAGAATCCAAGGGCTTACCTAATGAAGATGCCAGAGGCCTTCTTCTGTTTCTTAGATATTGAAGGTAGGCGGCAGCCATTACAAGGATAATTAAAGGAGCAAACAAGTCTTCAAATTACATTTTAACACTACTAGTATTTGGGAAATGTTATATCAGTGATAAAATGACAGAACATACATGCTTTAGTATAACGTGTGAACAGGAAAACAGCTATGTTTTAAAAATATTGTGTGAACCCCTTAAACAACACCATTTTGTGTTGGCGTTCCAAGGTTTTTGTGCTGCTGGTACTGTATTATTTCATTAATAGTGTTTATGTTTTAAATACTTTTAGTGAGTGGAACAAACAACTTTAGTTTGAAAGAACTGGATCGTCAAAGTAAAGGTCATTCAGGAGTCAAGGTCAAATAAATATATGTCAGTGGGAAGGTCTTGTCCAAAGGGGTGTTGTGTCAAAGTATGAAGTAAATCCACTTACTAATAAGGAAGTTATAGCCAATGTTAAAGCTTTCGGACGGACTGACTGACTGACGGACGGACATTTCAAAAACTATATGCCTCCCTTCAGGGTCATTAAAATCGTCCCCAAAACAAGTCCTGTATAAAAATATTGGATAATTCTAGCTGCACTTAAGGTTGTAACAGGCGTTGTTCGTGTTTGTGCTTGCTTCAGAAACATGATCCTTATTTGGTGCAATTATTAATCGTCTAGACAAACCCTGATGTTATTATCACACTACATAAGCGTTTTTAATCCAATTGTACGGGCATTTAGTGAAGATACGAGCTATTGCCAGTCTGAGAAGATATTGTCTTGACAGTTATTCACAGAATATTTGGGTATCATTTCACAGTTTTTTTCCAGTTATTATTTTCAGGAAACCTTGTTCTGGAATCATCTAAATTGCCGGGTTTATAAATACAGTGAGTCTTGAAAATAATCAAGTCAATTGATTATTAAAGTATTTGTTTAGTCTGTTTGCAGCAGTTATCACTGAATAATAGTAGAAAAAGCTATTAATGATATGTTTGATTTTGAAAACGCACTTATTATCTTTTTCTATATTGACATTTACCTCGGCCTTTCGAAAATAACGAAATTAAAAGAAAATATATTCTGCCAATAATATAATGTGTCTCGGAAACAAATTCAAAGTATTTTTAAATATTCCGCAGTCTTACCTATATATATTTGATCTTTCATATATATTTTAATTAGTAAAACTCTGATATATCACTCGAGTATAAAGTTTATCATAAGTTGTAATAAGGGCCTCATTATCAAGAGAAAATGAAGTTAGCAAGTATCTAATATAGTTTAAATCAAAGCAATACATTGAAGGCAAACAGGAAAAAGATGCGCACATAGAATATTGGCCTATGTATTTATTATTCGTACTTTTAACAGTCATAAAGGAAATACTATCTATTTGAGTTTATATAACATCAATACCGGCTCCCACATGGCCGACACACCTGAAAAGGTTTAGTGATTTTTATTGAGTATGATTATATAAAATACAGACAGCATCCTATTCCAAAGAAACTGTTGCTCAGTGTATAGCACTCGGAGTCATTACTCACCTGGAAAACAAATTAATTGTGTCAGTGGAGGAGCGGAGAATCGAACTAGCGGGCTCTGAATTATAAGCCCATCGGCGCTACAACTGAGCCACTGGTCTGCCTCGCCATTTGAAATATACTGAAAAATTAATTTGTATCACTTTCATGTCTGACATATTGCACTTAAAAAGGATTTATCTTAATCTCAGTGAACTGCATGCTACATAAAGAAACTATAATTCAATATTACACATATAACTAACTGATCATACAAAAATACATTTCCTAAAATTCCAATCATTAGAAATGATTGCCTAATTCAGTTCAAATAAAGCATTCGGCCATAACGGTACGGTATGTCTGTGGTGACAGTTTTCCTTGATGCTGCCATATGTAAGTTAGGAATATTTTATCTGAAGAATTTTTGAAAGAACATGAAAGATACTTCTGTTCCTTATATATCTACCGACGTGCGTGGAATCTCCCAGACACCATGGACAATGCAAATGTTTATTAGATTTTGATATCCATTTTCTTTTTCAGCGTTTTAACCATCATCCGAAGTACTTTAGCTGCTAAAGCATTAACTTAGTGCATTTTTTTCCATACATTCTAGGGCATTTTTTACAATTCAATTAATGAGAAATTTCAACAAAATTTACAGGTATTTTGTAGAGTCAACCGTCTATAAATTGGTCTGCACTTTAAAGCTTCTTACATATAATTTTACTTAAGTATGGGGCGGAAGTGTTGATATTCACCATTACACCAGAGAAATTTTAACTGGCATCGATCTTGCTTCCGCTTGCTTCAGAAATATTCAAGATTTAATTATGAATTGTCTAGACGAACACACATATTGTCTTTGTTTAAACGGAAATTAAGTGTCACAGCTTGCTGTTGACACACATCCGTTCTCGTATAATGAATACGTGAAACTGAATCGTATCCTAGTACATACATGTGTACGGTCCACTTGCAGGGCGTTATAGTTAAGGAATAGATATGTTGCCACGAGGTATTAAACTGTCTCAGATTCGCGAAAATAAATAAGAACAGCATTTGAGCACTTGACATTAAACAATCAGTCCGACTGAGATGGCGTTTTAAATGTAAAAATCGTAAAATGGAATACATCTCATTCATTTGCAAAGAACATAGTCGCACATACTATGCGTTATACCTCTAACATTTAAAACTATATAAGTTAATGGTATATAGGCGTTTCTTTATTATCAAAACAAGACACACTTTTAATTAATTAGCACATAACACTTTTTTTCATAAAACGCTGCAAAATACCCGAAGACAAGTGAAATATGGCTTTCGAACAGATGTGTTGAAAATTGACTTTATTGCGTATCTTCAACAATCCGTGTCTGAAAATTTACGCATCCTGCACTGAGCAAATAAATACAAAACACTAAAAGAACAAAACATAACCTGCAGATTTTTTACTCCTTGAAATGACGTTAATTAACTAATTTGACGTCGAATTTACCTATTGACATTTTAACTAAAAATGTAAATTATATTTGTATACTATTTTGAAGTCATTTCATTTTCACCTTCTCAATTCTCAATGCATGCCAGATGCACTAACAAAAGCAACAGTTACTTCAAATGAACTCGTAAGAGTCAAATTCAAGGACAGTTGAACATTACGTCCAAAGGTATTCTTTTCTTTAAGTATCTGGCATTTGAACACGTTTCGTTCTTCTGTTTTCATCCTTTTTTGCATTTTGACTGTCTTATGTAGGGTTTTTACGCACTCATTAGCAACCACTTTGCAAACACTTTCAATAAACCTGTGTCTCCTCAGTTCTTTATTCTGTATTTCCACCGGAAGTCGGTATGAATTTGTCGATTTTCTAGCAAAAAAAAAAACAGAAAAAAGGGAAATATGATACTAAAATATTATATCAAGAACCAATAACAACTATGAAAATTAAGAACGAAAATGGGTGTCTAGAATGCGCTGACTGACAGACTGTGTTGATACCTATGAAATCATAAATTAAAATCAGTCTGTCGGAACTAAAAAGTGGTACCTGCATAATGACGTCCAGATAAAGATCATAGTTTCCCTTCACTGTTAACTCTTTTGCCCCAATCTGTTTGAATCTTTTTTTTTTTTTTCACATGAGCAGAAATATCTCTCGCGATTGAAACATGAATGCCCAATTTACTTGTGTTTTTTTTTCAGGAGTTCAGATGCAAATCTACAAGAGCATTTCGTTAAAGCCACTTAAAATGGGTCTTGCTGTGTTCTATAGACCTGTAAACTATATGTGTTTTATAAACTTGAAGAATATAGAAGGGAATGTTTTGGTGGTTTCACACCTTTCACTTACCAATCGATTCCAGCAGTAAAAAGGATAAATTGAAGTTCCATTTTGATACTTCGTTAGTGGCTAACAGTTTACAGTCTGCCAACAACATTGATTTTTATCATTATTATTAATTACAAAAAGGGCGTTGAAGACATTCCGAAGGACTAGAAACTGCTAACCGTGCTAACATGATTAAAACCCAAAGACTATTTTATTCGTAAAACATATTTAAACGTTAAAAAATGAAATGGAAAATCGGCAGTCTATTTAAAAAGGTTGTGATGACTTATGTTAGTTGGTTTTTCATGGCGTTGCATAGTATACAAATGTAATCGTTTTGTTCCTATATCTATTCATAAGAATTATAATAAACAGATTTCATACATATGTAAAATGGTGGAACTTATCTGATTGTAAGTCTCGACTGACAAGGAAGTGGAGCTGTCGTTAAATTCCTAAAAGAGTATAAATAGAAATACCGAAAGACACATTGGCCATTTTGTCTGTGCAGCTTCCATTATATCAAACTGAATGAATATCTTTTTCTCTAATATGTTTATAAAAATGTATTTGCTTTTCTTAATAAACGCATTAATTGTTACGAAGTTCGTATTAGCACTTTTTTCTTTTTTATGTCACCTCCTTTTGTTTCTGTCTCTGCCATTAACAGGTATTTCATTTCGACTTGTGAGCACAATTTTGATAGCTTCAAAGATCTTCCTTCACCTTGCTGGACTAATTATGTTCACAGTTGCAACATGATTTTAGAAAGACATGTCTGTTTCTTCTTCTATGTCTCTGCACCTGCGCCTGTCACTGCCTATAATCAGATATCCAAAGATTCTGCGTGCTCCAGTTTTGTGAACTGATAAGAAACATATTGCTGTCACATTAGAGAAGTTCAAACTGTCTGGGTTATAAACACGGGGTTCAGCAACGTTGTTTTACTGATTGTTCATACGGTGAAATGTCATTTCGTCTATAGGTCGTACAAACTTCCCTATTCTGGATATGACGTACACTCCATTCCTTAGAATGAAATTGCATTCTGACATAATTTTTATTCCATGTATTTTTAGGCATATCCCTATGACAGCTGGATTTCAAAGTCTACGTTTCATTTGTATGTAGAAACCTTACTTATGAAAATAGCACGAGTAGTCTGAGATAAAATCAGTCACAATTATTTACACAATTAGCCTTAAAAAGTGCTCTTCAGCAGTACAGTGTGTTTATGATGCAGAGGGGTAGGACGCATAATATGATTGTATTTACCTCCCTTTGTGAAGAGAAACGCTGTCACGGAATAGTAAAAGGTAATCAATAATACATCTGAAACATACTTAAAGTCAAATCTTCTTCAACTTTATTTAGTCATATCATAAATTTTCATATTCCAATTTGTATCATTTTAAATGACCGGGCGTCATCTTGTTTAGAAATTAGTTCATCTTCTCAATTTGTCTAATGTTTTATGTAAGTGCCTTAGAACAATAATCATTGATTTAATTATGAATCGTCTAGACAGAACCCGATATTGTCTTTGTTTAATCGGATATCAACTTCACAGCAGGCTGTTGCCACACATCCGGCATTATTTGGAAAGAAATTTGTAAGCAGATTATGTGAAACTGGAGCGCTTGCCATTCCATATAGGCTGCGCAGCCATTTTAGTCATGTGTTATACTGGCTGAATCGAATTACGCGGAATGTATGAAGGACAAGATTTGAAACTCAATTCAGAGATAACCCCATGGATTTGAATAATAAAAATGTAAAAATGTAAAATGGAGTCAGTTTCATTTCTAAATAATCAAGTTCCCAGTGGGATTCGAAAGCGCATCGAACGGCACCAACCTCCTAACAAAGACGCTTTAGGCCACTCAGCCATTGCAACAACCCAAAAGGTTGCGCAAATAACCGAGATATAAGTGTCCCCCTAACACTAAACCGGTGACAGCCGTTAAATATGACAACACTGACTATATGTACGGGGAGACTGTTTACGGCCGCCACACTGCACAAATAGCGCTGTTGTGAATTATAAAGAAACAAGTTACCAGTGGGATACGAAATCGCACCGAATGGCACATACCGCCTAGCAATGCAAAGTAAGAACGCCTTAGACCACTCGGTCTAAGGTTAGCTTAAACTTACTACGTTTATCGATTGAAATTATGTTAGTCTTACCTTCATGCACTTGTATTAAGATTTTGATATACACTACAGAAATACCACAACTGCTTCTACAACCTAAATGAGGGCAAAACATGATAACAATACAAAGTCCTTGTCCGGCGATCATCGCGGATTTACACCAAATATTATAAATTGTGCAAAGCATATCTCCATCTAAACCCTGGACGAGAAAATCACAAATTTAAGTACAAGGCTTATACGGCTTATCTTATATAAGATATATGTGATCTAAAGGTTAAGGTCACAATACTTTAAATTAGCTTTTTTGCAATTGAGGCTGATTTATCTAAGAAAACTGAAGAAAGTCCAGAAGAGAGACCACACCATTCCCAGTAAGCTTTGATTAAAAGTTATGCTTCGACCAATTAAATGGCATTATAAGGCGTTCTCACTCTAGGTCGCTAAATGAAATATGCGTTCAGTAAGATATTTAACAAGCAAATGAGAAAACATGATTGTTATTTCCTACTTAAAATTTCAATATATTTTATAAATATTATGTGCGTTTATTTTTCTTGAGCATAAAGAAAATGATAAGTAGTTACAGACTTCAAATCTAGACATGAATTTTTCATTTTAAATACTGTATCAAAGGTGAATCTCCACAAATATCAGTATGTGAACATATTTCGTTTGAAATAGACCAATACCAAACAAACGTGTAAGTCGGTCATTCCATGCTACCTTTATGTTATTTGTAAGTATCTAAAATATTTTTTGTCGCCAGAGGAGCATCAACACGTAAACATTTAATGCCAAGATTAAGGAATGTCTTCTAATACAGTTATTTGCTTTACCTAAAGAAATGTCATGTTGTGTATAAGAAGAAAAATGTAAATTTAAAGTTATTAGAAAATCCGAATTTCTGAAGAAAAGACACAACAAAACCATGTTGTGATGATGACCATATGCCAATGTTCATAAAATTTGATTTGAACTGCAAAAATAGCGATTTAGGTTAAACTGTGAAACCAAAGTTTTTAGACACTGTTTACAAATAATCAGCATGAATCAGTTAAGGCTGTATAATGTAATCAGAATCTTTTGTACTGCAATGATCTTCCAATGAGCTACACAGTCTTTGAATAGCTACATAGTCGACATGACACTGTGAATAGCTACATAGTCAACCTGACTCTGTGAATAGCTACATAGTCGACCTGACTCTGTGAATAGCTACATAGTCGACATGACTTTGTGAATAGCTACATAGTCGACCTGACTCTGTGAATAGCTACATAGTCGACATGACTCTGTGAATAGCTACATAGTCGACCTGACTCTGTGAATAGCTACATAGTCGACCTGACTCTGTGAATAGCTACATAGTCGACCTGACTCTGTGAATAGCTACATAGTCGACATGACTTGGCCACAACGTGAAATATTTACAAACTGTTTTTTTACTATCATCACTCTTTTCGTGTAAGTTCAAAACATCTTCGATTACTTAAATATGATTTTCACATTTATTTTTTTCTGACTTCTATGATAATTACGTCTACAAACGCAGGGGTAATTTCAGTTTAAATGGCATCTTAGGAAACAGCCTAAGCCGTACTTATAACCAGGAAATTTGCAACTCTAGACCAAATAACTTTCTGCTGTGATCGAACCCAATTGATATTAAAGATAATAAGCAACTTCTTCAAGGAGAAATGGTTTAACATAAACGGAAGTAACAGGACAACGAGCCGGATGTTTAGACGTCATACAACATCTATGAACAATGCCATCAAAATCGACCTTCTTCAGTAAGAGAACGTTTCAATGTATGCTAAATGTCAGACGAACATTGATTCTTCTCGAAAGTTGATCCCCCAGGGTGTACTCAATTTAACAGTCAATACACGTTTTAAAGATATACTACTTAATGTCAAGTCTTCGTATACAGAGGGAGAAATATAGAGTATAGCATGCTACGTCAAGAGCGTATCTATAGAATGAAAACAAAACATACTTTAAGAGAGATTTCACATTTACGTAACACAAAAGAACTGATAAAATTGATTAAAGCTAGAAGCAGCAGAGAATTTCATATATAGATTGTTGTTGTTAAAGACCCATATTCACATAGAATACCACTAATAACATGGTTTTACAACGTCGCTGGACTAGATAAAAGCCGCCATTTTTGTTCTATTTGAGTTTATTTATCGTCGGTACCGGTTGCCCATATGACCGACGCCACCTGCAGAGATAAGTTATTTTATGTTCTGGGGAATAGCGCAAGATACAGAAGGCATCCCGTTACAGGGACACCCCTGGTTCTTTTGCATGGCACTGATACATGGGACCTCTGTTTAACGTCTCATCCGAAAGACAATTAGTAATGTTAATGGAGGAGCGGGGAATCGATCTCGGGACCCCTGGAAAAGCTATCAAGAATCGATAACATCAATAATGCCTCACTT
The DNA here is from genome assembly GCA_012932295.1 of Cyclina sinensis. Taxonomy (NCBI): domain Eukaryota; kingdom Metazoa; phylum Mollusca; class Bivalvia; order Venerida; family Veneridae; genus Cyclina; species Cyclina sinensis. The sequence goes on along the minus strand of JAAONU010000001.1, from coordinate 46,121,726 downwards.
TAACGGGAAATGTTAACAAAATACCGGAAGTAACTTTTATGCACCGGAACCCTTGGTAAAACATTAAGTCGCGACGTAGCAATATAAAATGTGTGACATAGATTGGTTATAAGAGGACAAAAGCCCTACATCGTATCGATGTAAAGGCAGACCTTTATTAGATCTTTTCATTAGTTTGCAAAATAAGGCTAAGTGGTTGACAATGTTGTCGTCAAAACAAGCTATATTAAACTTACTTCTTATTTTTGAAATCATGACATTAGTCTTTTGTGCTATAACTGATTCTTATACGTGACACTGAGGCTTGCCAAAACACGATCGGTTAGACGCAAGTTCTAACACCTGCATGTACTGACGCAATTAACCTTGGCCAGTGCTGTATCAGCGTGTCGAGCGGGTTCAACAATAAGGTCTTAGCAATTGCTTTGCCGTCGCCATATCATATAGTAGTTTATTTTCTTTCCTAAGACATACATGCACGAGTTTCTTCAAGCTGGAAAATGTTAACGATCTGAATTTCAAAACGTCGTGACAAACTGAATCTTAACACTTCAAAACTAAAAAGGTATCATGTTATAACTAACAATATCAATAAAATCAACGGTCGCTGGAAAATGCTAAAATAAATGATGAATTTCCTTCTTCTAACATAGATGGTTATTCAAAAACATTATCTTAAATGTTAATGAGCATAATCAATAACATTCATAGGATCAGTAATTGAAATGGACATAAATTACCAGACATTACAATATCAAGCAAAAAATCTTAATGTCACATAACTTCTTATATTAATGCTATCAAAATCGATCATTTACCATTAAGAGTACTTTTCTTTGCATGCCATTACAAATACATTTGATTTTGCACCTAGAAATTGAATCAAATTAGGTTGTCAATACAATTTATTCTGAATGTATATTGATAAGCAAAATTCCCATTTCTCCCATACATTTTACCATCTATTCAAATCAATCCGTCATGCTTTGTTTTTTCTCCTCTGGTGTCTTTTAATGCTCCCGGAGGGAGGACGTAATGTTTTTGGTCTGTCTGTCTGTTTGTTTGTCACAAAACTTTAAATTTGAACATAACACGGAAGTCCATCCACCTACAGCCTCCAAACTGACTCAAACAGACCCACTTAGAGGTCACGTGATCAAAGGTCAACGTGGGGTGCGGGGTGTGGGGTGGCGTTCATTCGAAAGTAGTGCTTGATGTTTTATAAAACCTATTTAAAGCATTAACGTACTCGAAGAATATATATCTTAAGTAAAATGAATATCCTGGTTCTCATTCTCTTTCGAAAATAAGGTAAATATCACTGTTAAGCATTTGTAAAGCAAATGCTTAAAAAATGAAATCAAAAGACTGAGTACCAAAACGGCGTTAGGCTATGATGGAATAAATATGTCAAGAAATTGAGAAGAAAAAGATTAAAGGAAATCACTATATTTGCCACATGGTTACTAGTACTGTTTCACCTCTAAATATGAATGACATGAATGTGTCATTACAAAAATGTTTACATAAAGAAACAAGGTCTAGACACAAAAAAAGGATCCTAATTAAGTCAACAGCATAACATATCTCAACCATTCCGCCCTTGGTGCGTAAGCGCTTTAATGAGAGACATTCCTGATAACAAAATATCTCCCTTCCTCAGATAACATTAAAGGTACACTAAATTGCACATTGGTCCTTTCAGTTGGAATCCTTTATCCTTGTTTCTCTTTGTGATAATCTTGACTTTTAGTTGTGAAAATTATCACTTATATATATCAAATTAAAAGTGAAGATTATCAACAAAAAAAAACATCATGGTGCCAAACTAAATGTGTAATCTGACTACCATTGTTGCAAATAATTAGGCTTAATTATCACCATACAAAAAAGAAATTAGCGATAAAAGCTAAGGAATCCGAATGGAAGGACCAATCTAATATCAGAGAGTATTCAGGGTAGATAATACGCTAATGTCCCTCATTTTCATTTCGATTTACCCACAAGACAAAGTCCTGCACCCTGAAATGTGTCAACTTTCTTTAACACCAAGGCAAATGCGGAACAAATATTGAAGATCATTTCAGACCAAAAAAACACAAATACCATAGTTAATTCGTATTCCATGCTTTATTCAAGTTCCTTTAAATTCCTTGATTTGCTTGCATTTTGTGAATGAATGAAAGTTAGTTCTTTAATTTTTATTAGCCGGAAGTTTAAGGATTCCCATTTTGTATGAATGACGTATTTTCAGTTTAGATTGCACGTTTTACTACATTTCTTTTGCTACAGGACAACACGTGTCTTGTTGAATTATAGAAGAAGCACGAAATTGTCGGTGTCATTACACGATGCAGTCTGGGCTTTTGTTCTTTACAGTGGCTCCACTAAGCCTAGACATTCAACTGTACATGCCGATGATAACAGAATATAATAATACCTTATATGAAGTTGTTCCTTCTTGCATATGATAGAAACAGCGGTTTCTCAAACAGAGAATGAGGTAAATCTCATTGCTCTGCTCAGACGGTCCCCATTTTAGCTCAGCCGGTCCCCATTTCAGCTCAAACAGTGCCCATTTCAGCTCAGCCGGTCCCCATTTTAGCTCAAACGGTCTCCATTTCAGCTCGGCTGGTCCACATTTCAGCTCAGCGGTCCCAATTTCAGCTCAACCGGACACTATTTCAGCTCTGCCAGTTCACATTTCAGCTCAGTCGGTCCACATTTCAGCTCAGCCGGTCCCCATTTCAGCTCAAACGGTCCCCATTTCAGCTCAAACGGTCCACATTTCAGCTCCAACAGTCCACATTTCAACTCAAAAGGTCCCCATTTCAGCTCAAACAGTCCACATTTCAGCTCAAACGGTCCCCATTTCAGCTCAAACGGTCACATTTCAGCTCAAACGGTCCCCATTTCAGCTCAGCCAGTCCCCATTTCAGCTCAAACGGTCCGCATTTCAGCTCAAACGGTTCCCATTTCAGCTCAAACGGTCCCATTTCAGCTCAGCCGGTCCCCATTTCAGCTCAACCGGTCCCCATTTCAGCTCAGCGGTCCCCATTTCAGCTCAGCGGTCCCCATTTCAACTCTGCTGGTCCCCATTTCAACTCAGCTGTCCCCAATTCAGCTCAGCCGGTCCCCATTTCAGCTCAGCGGTCCCCATTTCAGCTTAGCCGGTCGCCATTTCAGCTCAGCGGTCCGTTGAGATTTAGATGTTTGTGTACTTAAAAAAATCTCACGTGCTAATTGATCACGCACACGTATTATCGGTCATGTTTAACTAATAATGTTATATTTAGTTTGAATGCAAAAATAAACTCAAGAATAATTTACGGTATTTTATAAGAAACAATAAAAACCACTTATACCCTCCTGCAATTAAAAGTGACCTCCTTGTTATAGAATGAAAGTAGACATACGTTATAGGGAGCAAGCTTGACACGTTCATAGATTACTGTTCTGTGAATACTACGCTTAGAAAAAAATATCGGTTAAAAATACGAATGATTTTATACTAGACCGTCTTTTAATTTAAAGAGAATGTTTTATCCTGGTTGAAAGAATGTCTGCCTGACTGTAACTGTATTCAAAAAGTAGTTTTTTCAGTTATGTTATGGTATTGCTTGATATATATGGACCAACGGATTTACCAATTAAATCGATTCTTCTTAGATCACAGAAAATGATAACAAGACCGGAAGTGGCAGTTAAAAACCGGAAATTCTCATAATTCATACGACCGATTTCTACGTAACAGAACACATGTCGGCCATCTTGTCTGCAAGTCAGTTCAGTATTTCTGACATTTTCCAGATACGAAAAAATATATATATAGATACAAAAAGAAACTCTTTGGTAGTTTACATGAAGGAAACTGATCTGTTCTGCAGTAACTGTTTTCATTTTCTACATAGGTACAAAATTGATTAAAAGTTTAGAGGATGTCCTATATCTTTCGTTCTGTGTACATGAGCGTATGCCTTATTTCATCTCCTGACCATTGATAGCCTAACAATTCAATATCTAGATGCTTCTTTGTTGCCATTATAGATATATTAGCTGACATGTATCAGCTAGCGCTTTGTCCAGCCTCGGAAATAGAAATAAGAATCAAGATGGGGTGACTTTAGGATGTGGAAACTGAACACCTTTTCTTTTTCCTAAACGTTTTGGACTTTATGACTTTTGTCGGCCGCAACGTTGTTTTGAAAAGGATGCATATTTAGGGATTTTTTAAATACAGTTTCTCTATACGTAAATGTCTCTTTTACAGCTTTGTGTTTTTGAATTCAAATTTCAAGAGGGTCTAACAAAACTTCTTCTTTAGACACATTGTAGGGCAATAGTTGTGAATATTTGATCCACTAACAAAAATCAGTAAACCGTTGGGGCTCATCGAAATCTGTCAGATACCTAGGCATATATCTATAGATATAATTAGAAATCAACAAGAAAGTTTTTTGCAGCCTTATGTGACTATCTTCGCATCGTGTAACCATCTTGTCCAAACCTTTTTAATTACAGATGCTTGCTTAAAATCTTATGAAAAGCTGCCGTCGAGATGCCGACAGACAAGCTTAAGCTTAGAATATGTATCTGACATGTTCATTTATGTATATCAGTAGATGAAGGCGGTTACCACTTTGGAAACTGAAATTCCACTTTTAAACGATTAAGCCCACAATTTAACTCGGACTCAAGAAACAGAGGACACCTTTCAACCGTGTATCAACAAATCTCATCATCTGATAAAAATTAGTTGAGGTTTAATAAAAAGATTACACACCTTGAACATTTAAGTCGTCTGTGTTTTATTTTAGAATTAAATAATGGAATGCTAGCATCTATATAACTTACACAGGAACAAATAAATCTAAACACTTTCTAATTGGCGCCATACGTTAATATATAATAAAGAATAATATACTGCATGCAACGTTCCGTTGGTCATTGAGTAAAAAATGTTCCACCTAGATAACGAATATCATTTTAAATATTTTTAAATGTTTGTCACATGGAGTCTGGCTATAGAAACTCCCAAAACAATTTATGAGAAGTTATTTAAGACAACGTATTTTCAGTTAGCATTAAAATGTAGCTTAACAGTATATTAACTTCACAGATTGCATTAACATTATAAAATACATCCTAGAAATTATTTCCATTTAAAACACGGGAAGGATTTTTCAATGCAACGAAAACAGGAAAAACTATTGATTGTAAACAGTAATTCTAGAACAGGAAGAAACCTTGTGTTTCGTAGTTCAATTTCATGTGGTTATTATGATTCTGTGAAAAAAATATGCAGTTTTTGTCCGAGTAATTTCACTTTGCCTTTATGAACACAAAAAAAGGAATCAAACGTTATTTGGTTATAGTAATTAAATCAAAATTTAAAGAAAAACTGTGTAGAGGGTAACAATTCGTCTTTTAAAATGTGCCAGAAAAAATAGAATTATTTTTTGTGACGGCTTTTGTTTAAAATACTCAACACTTCCTGTACATTTATTTCCGAACAATTGTCAGGGTAACTTTAAAATATCTAATAGCTATTAAACTGGTGACTTATGTTTGTTAAAAAATAAGGGAATGTTCGTAAAACAACGAGTTCTTTTATCTTGGCCGTCTCTTTTCCTCCTACAAATCCTTTTCAGACACCTTAACAAAGTAAGTAATCGGTACCAGAGACAAAAAAAAACTAAAAAAACTAAAAAAGAAAAAAAAATAACAAATTAAAAAAACAACAAATGAAGCATAAGTTATTTATTGTAACAATACAACGTATTATAATTTATTAAATAACACAGTTCGAATGAAATGTATATTTCAAATAGCTTGAACAGTCTGATTGCTATCAAGTTTAACTTCATCTCCTTTTTTTGAGCTATATCCACAGGAACCACAGACTAACCTGAAGCCAAAAAATAAATAATACAATTATCATGATCATCATTTTCAGGACTTGAAATTTTCATCTGATAACAAATAGCTTACAGTCCCAGCAAAGCAAAACCATTACTTTCATAGTCTTAAACTAGGAAAAATGGGCTGTACTTTTACAAGTTTTACTCTTTAAATGGATTGGTATAATCTATGATATATAAAAAGCTAGACTGATGTTTATAAAAACATGCGCTGATTAAAGTAAACAAATTAAAATAAAATAGAGTTCTAAATGATATTATAAAATGAATCTTTTATTTTGTAATTTCCTACAAAGATGATGATTAGATGTACCTAAATATATATACAAGTTTTGGTCAGTATCCAACGCGAGAAAATAAAACCAGGAATTAAATTTAGTTAACGGGATTCGAACCTTCACCACAGCTCAACCTAAGACATATTAGTCCAGTCTCTTACCAGTCTTGCCGTTTGACAATGTTATGGAGCAATGTAGGATTAGACTGTTCCATATTTTTCAGCACTAGGTCAATAAATGTACTTGTCTCAGCGTCCACATCTGTAACAGAAGTTTCCATATATAACTACAACATAGTCAAATTAACGACGTGTTGATTTATCATTTTGTGGATGTATATTATGATTTAAGATGTCATGACTTGATTAATCGACTTAGTTTTTTTCAAGCCATTAATCAGAAATTTGGATAAGATGATCTAATTTTTACTTCTCCTAAATTTGTTTACTTCTGTTGTAACAATAAAATGTGTTCTTAAACTGGTTCATTTTGGCGTCATGTGTGACGGGCACCAAGGCACTAGAAGCATAACTCAGATTTTCAAATCAATTAATTTTTTTTTGCATTTTTAAGACCATATCATTTAGAAAAAAGTATTTTTATGTTTTGATTTCAATCAGAAACTTGTGCTTCTACTTGTCACTGATTTTTATCTCTAGGTACAAACTCTCAAGTTTTCATTTATACAAGAGCATTGTTTTAACAATAGTTTAGTAATAAATCGGTCTGAATAGTTAAATCTAAAAAAAGAACTTTAATTATCACTATAATTATCTTTTCATAAACCAGTGAACATCTGTTTTGTCCTAGGCTGCACATAGATCGCCGCATTCACAAGCACTAACAGCATCAAGGTTTCTGTGCATTATAGACTTTGGTTCTGAACATCTAATTTAAGTATTAGACACTTGGTGTCTGTTTTTTGTTAAAAAAAAACGAATTACTGAGTTATAGCTAAAGCAGCATAAAAATCTTAAATACATGTTTCAAACTGTATGCATTTTGTTTTTTGTTGTGTTTTATTAATAACAATTAAATCAAGCTTAAACGTCGCAAATCTTGCATGATTTAAACACATGTGACCCGACTCCAGTCACTAAGTAAAATATTTGTGAATCTTACAATTAAACATGCTCAGTCGACATTTTTATGTTATAGCTACATGAAATCCGCACGTATACATAGTAAGTAACCCCATGGCTTACTTTGCATGAAACTTACAAACAAAATATACATGAACGAAAGTTTTAAGGAATTAGAAAAGTTCGGTTATTGAAGCATTCTTATTTAACAACATATAACAACATAAGAAAAACGAAGAAATAGTTGTTTATCCTTAAATGAAAAATAAAACTATATTTTGAAAAACACATCCTTTTATCTTTAAGTGCAGACTGGGAAAAAATGATGAAAAAATACATAAATTAGGTAATTACCTGTTAAAATCAGTGATACCAGTATGTATATGATAAGCTGCATTGTTTTCATCATTATGAGGTGAAGACAGTGAAAGTGCATGCACTTAACGCACTATATATGTTGAAAGTCCTACTTTCATTTAAACCTTAATTTTACCTATAAAACTTATACACCGAATTATGAGGTGCTCCGCATAACATATTATGCTAACAATGTTTATTCTTTTCATACTTAACAGTAATGAACTCATTCACATATGTCAGATCAATTTTTTGTACATTTTGGACAGTAAGATGTAGTTAATTATCATTAATTTCGTTAAATACCGAACGTTTACAGATACGTCTTAATAACCGCAGTCATTCTTATAAGGAAAAAAATATTTTAAAAAATAATAACTGTTTGCATCATTACGCGCGAGGTCGTTATCGCTTTTTCTATGTTGATATATCCTGCTTGAATCACTGACATTCCATAGCAGAGCAGATTACCTCTTTACCAGTGATAAGCTTTGCACTTAGACTGTTATTTAGTTCTGGCTTCCAAAACTTTATAAGCCGCTTTTTTAAATTTTGTTCTTTTATATGATGCGGCATTAAAGTTTTGGATCAGACCCGTTACAAAACCTAACCAGAATAACACACATTCGTTTAACGTCGTTTTACATCGCAAATACCCTTTTCACTATTGAATCTTGTGCATTATTCGATAAAACAATTAGTTCAATATCATTTCATACCATTAAAACTATTGAAATATAAATAAATACAATAAAATTACTGCTTGTTTCGCCGAGAAACATCAATTTCTCCGACTTACAGTCAGCAGTTTCGCGAGATCTGGTATGACGTAACCGCACGAACCGCTTAGAAAACAAACCAGACTATCTATTTTTAGACTCACGTAAACAAACTGCTTGTAGAAGTACTGAAACAATACATGTATAAAATTAACAAGTGACAAGTGTCACAGAAAGCATTGAGTCTATATCTTGGCACTCTTGCAATGATGATTCTCTTGGATACTTGTAAACAAATGCTGCGGAGTTAAAAGCACATTGTATTGTTTTCTTAACCGTCCGCGCTGATGAACTCGTCAAGGTCATTCTCGTGATCACGTGGTCAAACATTTTGTCAAGATGGCGGCGGAGTGCTGAATTTTAAGGCCTATCGGAAACTTCAAGGCATTTTGTGTTTGAAATTAGTTAATTATGTGTTAATATTGGGCTTATTAAAAATCTATATATAATTCTATCGGGATATGCTTCACTTTACTCAATGGCATGCTTGATGAATGGATGCGAACGTGTCAGATTCCTGGCACGATTATTGGTAGACTTTCCCTACGGCGTTGACTTCAGCGTACACGTCCCGTAACAGTATATAAATCGTGTACGCTGAAGTCCTTAAGCTAACTGTTATTTATAAAAAAAACCTACTGTAAAACGTGTATGCTGAAACTATTTAGGATTCTAATAAGTAATTACTGACAATTATGCTCGAACAATTAAAGCTGTTTAAATGAGTACGGGTCAGAAGTAAAGAAATCAGTCCTGAAAACTAGTTTAAATAATTTGCGAGAGCTTACCCCGCTATCTTTGTAAATAATTGTTTTAACTTCTTAAAATCGTGTGATTGTTGTTGGCGGCTGTTATCACATTTCGTGGGCGGTAAATATTTGCACATTCACTTAATTATCATTTTATTGCACTTACGGCGTTTATTGTAATGTTAAAAGGACATGCAAACATAACACATCTTCTAGGGTGTTTGGGAAGTAATGAAATAAGTTACACATTGATTCGATATCGGCATGAAAACCATGCGCAGTGACATGTTTCTAATTATCACATTTGTTTAGATTATCGTAAAACATCTGTGAAAGGGCTTTTCTTTAGATAACTTTCTTTCACAGCCAAACAATTCGCAAGATAACGTTTCAAATATAACTGAAAGGAATTTACGTACAGAAGGTAAGGATTTGTTTTACATAAGGCCTCTAAAGATGGCATCTCGCAAAGTTAATAGTAATCTAAACCAGAAAGTTTAATAAAGAAATCAGCATTTGTTCTAATTGACATGTTTCATGAAAAAATGTTGTCTGAACTTTTACGTTAAAAAAGAGTGGAATATCGTTTTTAATGCAGATATTATTGATTTGCCAGAAGTTAATAAAAAAGTGTGTATGTTTTCCTCGAATAGCAATGTTTTAATGAATCTGTACAGTACAACAATTAAACAAAAACCAGGGGGATCATATTGGATTTAGTTTCTTCACGTTTTCATTTATTCCGCATATTTTTATGCTAAAAATGAACAGAAAATTTTAAAAACGTAAGTCACCTTTAGTAAATAGCAGAAACCAATACAGTTTTGTTTCAGGATATTAGCTTTTGTTTTGATACGAATTTATATTGCTCAGAAGTTTCAAAAGGCGGTAAGGAATACAAAACGTTACTACAGATAAATATGTCCAAAGTCACTCGCATGAGTCGGCACTTGGAGCAAATATTTTCTATTTAGATACCCGTTCAATTTGGATCGTAATTAAAACAAGAACAACAAGAGCACCGCTGGGCGATGCATTATATGCCCGAAGGATATTTTTTCTAAATATGATGCATTTGTGATATAAGTGAGGAAACCTTAGGCTTCAAAATTAAATGATTTACTTTAAATTTAGATTTTTTTACCTACTGACGCCAAAATCAATAGGGGTCTTCAATGTGTTCAACCATTATATGAATTTTGAAGACTCTATGAAAAATGGTTGTCGAGTTACAGAGTGTAAATGATTCTAAACATTTAAGTCACTGTCACCCTGACCTTTGCAATACTGACCCCAAAAATGTATAGGGGTCATCCACTTAATGTGTGCAATCATGATAAAAAGTTTAAAGTCTCTACAACAAATGATTGTCATGTTACATGGCGGAAATGGTTTTCAATGTTAAGGTCACTGTGACCTTGACCTTTGACCTACTGACCCCAAAATAAATAGGTGTCATTCACTCAATGTGTCTAACCATTAAGTGAATCTTGAAATCTATATGGTAAATGGTTGTCGAGTTATAGAGTGTAAATGATTCTAAACATTTAGGTCACTGTGTCCTTGACCTTTGACATACTGATCCAAAAATATATAGGAATCATCCACTCAATGTGTCCAATCACGAAGTACAAATTGGAGTCCCTACAAAACGATTGTCAAGTTAATGGCGGAATGGTTTTCAATGTTAAGGTCACTGTAGCCTTGATCTTTGACCTACTGAACCCAAAGTCAATAGGAGTCATTCACTCAATGTGTGCAATCATGATATACATTTTGAAGTCTCTATTACGAATGATTGTCAAGTTACTTGGCGGAAATGGTTTTCAGTGTTAAGGTCCATGTGACATTGACCTTAGAGCTACTGACTCCAAAATCAATAGGGGTCATCCACTCAATATGGGCAATAATCACATGAAGGTAAAAGACTGAAGGCCAAAGAGAACTCAAGTTATCCTCCAGAAACCAAATTGCCAGCGGACGGACAGACGGACGCCCTGTACCATAACATAATATGTCCCCTTCGGGCATATAAAAAGCATCGCACAATAGATGGCACTGCACACATATAAATGGAAATCATACAGCAAGAATATTTTTACAGGTCTGTGCCGAATCGACTTTAAGGATCAATATACCATAAAATATTTATATACCAAAAATGTTGTAAGAAGGGAGATCATTCAAATTTGAGACCTGACAGAGACACATTTTGACACTGCACTTCTTCTTCTTACCATGTATCTCTATTTTAAGTTTCAAGGCAATCCCTTTTATAACGATAAAGTTTTGCCCTGGACAAGAAATCATTATAAAACCAAAGAAACGTAGGTAACTTCAAACTGGATAAAGTAGAGTTATGCTCCTTGTGCAATGCACTTCTCCTTGTCACTAGCTGTCTATATTTTAAGTTTGACACCAATTCGTTCATAATTTTAAAGCAAAGCTCCGGACAAAAACATTATTAAGAAGGGGGATTATTCAAAATTGGGTCAGGAAGAGTTATGGTTCTTATGCACTTCACTTCTACTTCGTACCATCTATCTTTATTTTAAGTTTCAAGGCAATCACTTTTATAGTGTTCAAGGTAAGCTACGGACAAATTTCATTATTGAAATTAAAAAAGGGGAGATTACACAAAATCTGGATAAGGTAAAAAACGCTTCTTTGGTACTACATTTTTTTGTCGCCAGCTATTTATATTTTATGTTTCATATCAATGCACTTCATAGTTTTGAAGTTATGCTCCGCTAAAAAAAATAAAAAAAGAATAAAGAGGGAATATAATTAAAAAATGGGACCAGGAAGAGTTATGATTCTTGTGCACTGCACTTTCAGTTCTTACCATCTATCTTTCTCTTAAATTTCAAGGCAATCCCTTTCATAGTGTTCAAGTTATGTTCCGGACAAAAATTCATTTTTGAAATTAAAAAAAGGGGAGATTACTAAAAATCTGGATAAGGCAAAATACGTTTCTTTGGCAGTGCCTTTTCTCTTGTCGTCAGCTGCCTCTATTTTAAGTTTCACATCAATTCACTTCATTTTCAGGTTTGAAGTTTTACTGCGGTCAATTTTTTAGAGAGATAAGGAGATAATTCGAAAATAGGACCAGGAAGAGTTATGGTTCCTATGCTCTGCACAGTATAAAAGGAATTGTCTTGAAGCTAAAGAATAAAGATAGATGGTACAAATAAATGTTCAAGTTATGCTCCTGAAAAAAAATTATTATAGAAATTAAAGAAGGGGAGATTACCTAAAAAGCAAGATAAGGTAGCATTATACTTTTAGGCACTGCAATTTTTCTTATCGCCAGCTGCCTATATTTTAAGTTTCACGTCAATTCACTCCATAGTTTTTAAGTTATGCTCCGGTCAAAAATAAAATAAGAGGGGAGATGATTCAAAATTGGAACCAGGAAGTGTTATAGTTTTTACACACTGCACTCCTACTGTTTACCATCTATCGTTATCATAAGTTTCAAGAGAATCCATTCATAGTGTTCAAGTTATTCTCCGGATAAAAAATCATTATGGAAATTAAAGAAGGGGAGATTACTAAAATATGGATAAGGTAAAGTTATACTTTTTGGGCATTGCACTTCTGATCTTTACTTTAAGTTTCATAGTTTTAAAGTTAAGCTCCGGACAAAAAATTTCCAATAGGGGAAATAATTAAAAATGTAACCAGGCAGATTTATGGTTCTTGTTCTTCTACTCATTGCAAGAAAGCAAGTGTTATGTCAGCCAAATTATTAGCAACAGAATTATGGTCCGGATTCAGTCTGGACGCCGCCCGCCACGGGGTTTCCCATAATACGGCCGTCTTTCGACGGGCGTATAATAAAATCTCGATTTATTACTCGAGTTCTGGCACAGTGCCAGATTTTGTTTTACTAAGCACCTTTTATTATTGTTCTATCTTTAAATATACAGTATGTATCTAAGAGCTGTATGGGGATCTGATTAGCTTACGAAGAGATTACAAAGTGTACTCACCTCTGAAAAGTGAGTCAGTCTTTCGGATGAGACTTTAAACCGAGGTCCCATGTATCAGTGCTATACGCTGAGCATGTAAAAGAACCAGAAGTGTCTCTGGAATGGGATGCTTTCTGTATCTTGCACTACCCCCATCACATAAAATAACTAATCTCTCCAGGGGGCGTCGGTCATATGGGCAACCGGTACCGACGATAAATAAGCTTAAATAGATAGATAGAAAGTGATTCAGCCATACGATTGTACCAAAACTTGAGGATTAATCATCTAACCCCTGCGTGACAGAAGGTAAGTTTGTGTATATACATTTGTGTATATTGCTGTATTGAAGGTTCGTGGATTGAGGGGAAGTCTTTTTCCGTGTTTTCGGACTACTTGCTTCTCTTAGTGCTCTTTCGCATTCGATTCAGTCGGTGTTGATTAATTTCTTTCCACATATTGATAGTTTCCAAGCAGCAGTTATCAGATCATACATGGGAACGAAAAGAACATGAGCTAGAAGTTTTCATGCACATAAAATAGTTAATGAACCGTCTTTCATATTTAGGTTTTAGATTTCAACTTAAAGGAACATATTTTTTTTAATTAATCAGCTATATCTTAACACAGAGAGCCGTTTGTCTTTGTGGTGAAAGGTTTGTCGTGCAATATTGTTCACCTGCAGGAAAATGTGTGAACATACTGTCGTGCAGATATTGGAAATGTTACAATGACATTATCTAAAAGTTCAATCATTTTATACCATAGTGCTCTCAGCTTGAAGAATCTAGTCTTAGTAAATATTGTCTCTTTTATCCTAAAGAAATGTTAACAAGGATCCAAATATATAACAGTTTCTTAAAATAGCTCATTCTTTATAGAAAGCAACCTAAATATGGATACTTGGGGCTACGTTGTGTTTGTAGAGATAAAAATAGAAGTTCTTGCTTCTGAATTTATTTACAAGACAAACTAGTCGATCTTTAATATCGTCTGTACTGGCATGTCAATTTCCTATCATAGGTAAAATTAATATACCTGTAGCGGGTGAAAAACAATTTATGTGTAGGTTTTAAGTAGGAGCGTAATTTTACGTCCATGTTTAGCATGACAGAAGACAAAGAAAACTTTGTCAGTGGTCTTCAGGTTCAGGCTTTCGTCGTCGTTCATTCTTTTCGGTCAAATCAACACATATATATTGGTCGAGTCTGATCCTAAGCTTTGACATCGTCTTTGAAATTGTAACAGTAGTATCGTGTCTTGGCAAAGACGTAGACCACTCTAGACATCTTCCTTTCCCAACCTAAACTTCTGAACAAGTGGACAGCTAGGGAGAAAAGTTTATAAGGCAACCCTCACTCAGACGAGATAAGTGCGACATAAGTGTTCCTAAAGAAACGTTTCTGTTTCAATCTTAGAGATTTTTAAAACATCCTGCTTTTTTCTCCCATTTTTTTTCTGATGGAAACTGAATGATTCCTTGACTTTATTTTCCTTAAAGTGATTAGAATTTTCATTTCAAGTTCACGAGTTAAGTGACATGTTTGCTTATAATTATCAGGTGATCGAAATTATGAACACTTAAAATAAACAATATATTAAAGAAAGATACCAAAATGCAAAGTTAACATTTTTATTTTAAATCTCAATGCCGACTTTAAAAAATAAAAGGAAGTACTTTCATATCACAAGCTAGAACGCAAAGTCTCATCTTAAAACCGTTTGCTCTTGTGTTGTTTTGTTTTTCAAAGAACTTAATAAATTGCCTTCTTTATTACGAAAAAAAAAAAAAAAAAATAACACAAAAAAAAAACGAAGAGTTCATTGCAAAATTCACATGCGTGAGCGGTAGTAAAAGAAATATGTGTAAAAAATTTATACCTATAAATTCTGCTTGTTACTCCTATAAATATTAATTTGATCAGGGTTGATATATTACGACGAAAAATAAGTTTTTCCCCAAGTACCGCTTCGCTATGTAAATAAGATAAAACTGTCAAACTGAATTTTCACATTCAATCGTATTCTGTATTTTTTGCACTTTAATAATAATAATTGAGAAAAACAGATAGAAGTTTCAAAAGGTTTATGGTTGGATGAATGTAAACTGTCCAATAAAGGTATTAATATAATAAAAGAAAATTGCGTGAAAGTGACTGATCAAAATCAAATAAAACTACACTTCTGACAGAACACAACGCTTTTGGACAGATTGTATTTCTAAAGTGAAGAGAGATTCCAAAAAGATTTTTGTTTAATTATACTCAGTTGCAACTTTCAACATAATAGAAATTCATTCAAAACATACGTTATAAATAAAAGTACAACTGGATTATAACAACATTAGAGACAGCCCGAATATAGTGATACTACATCTGATTTATTTGGATTGACAGTTGATTCGAAGGTAAATTTTGTATCTAAATGTCTGTGTAATTAAATGTCTTATAAATAATATTATCATGCTTTAAAATTGTTTGTCATTGTCATATATACTGAAACAATATGAACTTATTCATTTTTATGTGACGGGTTTGGAAAATTGTCCTGTAGTTTAGTTTAATTTAGTTGTCCTATAGTAAGCCTGTGATTCAACTATGATCGAAATAGAGCATTAATATGGTGTCACAAAATGATAATTCTGGTCGCACGTTAGTGTAAGTATTTTAGGTATTGCTTGAAAATGTCGACCGATCGGTGATAATAAAGTTTGAGGATGGATCATTTTGTCGGGTTAAAGCGTCGGCCTCCTGACCCAAAGATCTTTGGTTTTTATCCTCACAATTAAGTTTAACCTGGAAATCCAAAATCGTATATTCCCGCATGAGTGTTAATCAGAACGCATTATACAGTTTATTCAATATTAGGAAATGAACGTCAGTAGTCTTCCATACTTAGTTACGCAAATGCATACAGGGTCAAAGTATAAACAGGCATGTGCAAGAGAATCTAGACAAAGTTAAATTCTTATAGAACATATAAAACAATGTAAGTATATACAAACATCGATAGAGGATAATCTATTACAGTGTTTTAACGTATAACTGTAAGCTGCAAAGGGCGTTGTTTTTTTTATAATGATATAAAAAGAATTTGAAATTAATATTGATCTTGCGTTAATACGCCTTTTAAAATGTAACAATAACACTTCTCAGTAATATATGCCTGCTGATTTATGCCATCTTGTATTTTCGCCTTTTCATTTCGAGAATGCGAAAACACGAACATACGACAAAGTCAAATTTTGTCGTATCAGTGTGTTTTTGCATTGTTGCATTGTCGCATTTTTGATTTTTCGCATTGTCGTGTTTTCGCATTTTCGTTTCTTCGCGTTCCGGTCACACATGCGCAGATTTATTACACATATGTTGAATATGTCCCACACATATCCATCTAAGTCACGTGGTATCGGCACCTTGATTTTAGGACATTGTAAATGATACATGTGAGCATTGCAGAGTATTATTTCTCAGTCTTACATACTGCCAAAACTGCGTAAAATTTATGTTAATCTTGTATGGAGAGGTTTGTAGAGTAAATGTTATCTTATTCGATTTTTCTCAAAATCTTGAAACTGGACTTGTCCATCTTGGATATGGACAAAAATATAAAATATGTGACTACTATCAAAGTAAACAAAGGTCAAGATTTTTTTAGTTATGTGTACGAATAGGCAGGCTGGTCATGGTCTCGTTATAGTGTGATGATACTTTGGTTATAGAATTGACAAAGTCTTGTCAAAGGCTAGCCATAGGCTGGTTTTGGTCTGGTCATAGTCTAGTTATAAGCTGGTCATAGTCTAGTCAAAGTCTGGTTATAGGCTTGTCGAAGTCTGGTTATAAGCTGGTCACAGTCTGGTCATAGGCAGTCATAGTCTGTTGATAAACTGGTCATGGTCTAGTCATAGACTGGTCATATTTTGGATATGTTCTAGTCGTAAGCTAGTCATAGGCTGTTCAAAGCCTTGTGATTATCTGGCAATAGTCTGGTCTGAGGCTTGCTAGAGTCTTGTCAATCTCTTTTCATAGTCTGGTTATAGGCCGATCAATTGATAGTCATAGTCTGGTCATAGTCTGGTTATAGTTTAGTCATAGCCTGTTCAAAATATATTCATAGTCTGGTCATAGGTTGGTCATAGGCTGATTATGGTTGGGTCAAAGGCTAGTTATAGTGTAGCCGTAAGCTAGTTAAAGTCTAGTCATAGTCTGGTCAAAGTCTAGTCATGATCTGGTCATGGTAAGTCAGAGTCTCTTCATATGCTAGTCATAGACTGGGGATTGTCTAGTCAAAAGCTTTTCTGATAATAGACTAGTCATAGGCTAGTTATAGGCTGCTGTTGGTCTTTTCAAAGGCTAGTCACAGTCATAGCCTGGTCTTGAACTGGTCAAAGTCTAGTCATTATCTGGTCATAAGATAGATAAAGGCTGGTCATGGTCTAGTCATTGTCTGATAATAGTCTAGTCATATGCTTATCTTTGACTGGTCATATGATAGACAAAGGCTGGTCATGGTCTGGTCAGTCTAGTAATAGACTTGTCATAGTCTAGTCATTGTCTGGTAATAGGCTAGCCATTGGCTGGTCATAGTCTGGTCATATGCTACTCATTGTCTGGTCATAGGATAGACAAAGGTTGGTCATGGTCTGGTCAGTCTAGTCATAGGCTGCTCATAGTCATGGCACATGCTGATTATAGGCTTGTCAAAGTCTAATCATAGTCTAGTCATAATCTGGTCATAGGCCGGCCATAGTCTGGGCCTAGCGTAGTCATACTCTTGTCATAGTCTTGACATAGTATGGTCATAGGTTTTTCATAGCCTGGATATAGTCTGGCCATAGTTAGGATATAGTCTGGCCATAGTTTTAAAAACCTGGACATAGATTAGACATAGTCAGGACATAACCTAGTCATAGGTTTGTCATAGTCTGGGCATTATCTGGTCATACGCAGGTTATACCCTAAAATTAAACAAATTTAGAAGATAAATGAAAGCATACCACTATAGGAATATTTGAGGTGCCATTTCAGATACATTTATGTAAGTTTCTGTAATCTGGTTTCAATATAGTGGGAAATAACTCGCAAGACTTATGCCAGTAGAAATATAACAACAGACCTTTTATTTCATGAAAGTCATTTTATGTAAAAGAGATAGATATGACATAAGAATATCTCAATTTATACGTCCTCATAGATATGTGCTAAAATCGTCTGTGATTAATTGTACAAACACTTGAAATGCATTCTATTATCACTAAAACATGAGATGTAAAGTGCATACCAAAGTATCTGTAAACAGATATAAATTACGAAATCTCATGAAATTATCTAGGCTTAAAAAAAGATTGCTTGCGCATAATTTATGTTACGTGTATTTGATTTTTTATAAAAAGTGTTTTACAGGAATCCTGTGAAAATGTACTCATTATAAAATTCTGATAATGAGAGAGAGAGAGAGAGAGAGAGAGAGAGTGAGTGAGAGGGATTGAGAGAGAGAGATATGTAAAAATACAATGGCACGTTCCCCGACGTTGCATTTCTTTCGATCAAAGAGGTTCGGGACGTCCGTTCTTCTTGCCTCCACTTTTACTATTTTCCTCTTTGTTTTAACCTGAAAAGAGTACTTAGTCTTTGCAGTGTACTTTATCTTTGCAGAGTTTTTGTGTTCTTAGGGTCGTTTTCTTATAAGATTTTCTTATGTTTATTGAAATGACAGCCGACTATTTAATCATGGCAAATAAGGCCTGGTGAGATACAGTGGCAAGTCAATATAAAGAAAAAAGTTTTTCCCCAGTACTGGATCATTATTATTTTTATGTTGTGTCTGTTTAGATTTAAAAGCCTAAAAAGAAACTGATTGTGTTGTGATGACACAAGACCAAATACTCTTAAGATAAAAAAGAGAAAATACTGTGTTTAAAAGTGTAGTCATAAGCTGGTATAAACTAATGATTAATCTTTTATGTCTGAATATGGGTCTTTAAACCTCCGATATACTAACAATATCTTATATTGATTGTCAATAGTAATCTTTTTGAACTACAAGGAAATTGTTGTTTACTAAGTACTGATTTGCCATGTAGAAATAGTGTCTATTTCTAAGACGAAGAAATCCAAGGCTAAATTGATTGAAATTATTTCAAGTTTGATTCTATATTTATTGTACAGAGGACGTTTACTGCCTATCAATTTCCGGTAGAGACTAATAGGTTAAGGTCCGTTTAAACACAATGGATCGAGTATATCAGTAAACGTATTTTATATGATTTCTTTTTTATAAAGAGACCTTTTTCCCGAAAATGGCAATGAACATATTTAAAGCCTGACCTGCTAATGATGTCAAATAAATGACGTAAAATTGATTGGAGAGAGCCTTAAGTATTAGGCATTTGTAACTGATAAGCGATAAAATCAAAGTATTTTTTTTTCCTATTTCAAAGAGGGAAATTCTAAACTACTGCAGACGAGTAACGACTAAATCCTTTGATAGGTGTTCTTTATAAACTTTCTTCGTTTTATGGTTATTTACAATGACTGAAGTTTTACGTCTACCTTTGATGCACATAAAATAAACATGATTTAAAAGCCATTAAACGCTGAAGGACAAACACTTGAATTATTTCTGAATAGATAACAAAAATATGGATATTTAGAAATTATGGCATCTGCTTATAAACGTATGAAAACAAACAAGCAGGTTTTGACTAAAACAAGCCGATTAAAAATACATCACTTCGAAAGAAATCACTGCAATAAACAATAAACTGAAATAACGAATTATCTGATTGTTTTTATTTATTTCAAAGATCAACATCAACCAAACAAGCGTACTAGACGATTTAGTTTTAATATGTTGCATAGATATTACGATCAGTTTAACGCAATATATTAACGCTAGATCTGCAAATATGCTATTAATCACAACCTTTAAAACACAAATTCATTTGTTAGAAGAATGTTATTGATATATAATGCATTGAATATTTCCCTTAATGGATATCATGTCGAAATTTCTAACTATTCTTCCTATAATGTGATCATTATATAAATACACTGTTAATGTTCTAGAAGGACTCTACCATTCAGAATATTAGTTTTCATGTCATGTTTGGTTTAGTTGTCTTTCCCAACTTTTGTTCCACTGAATAGATTAATCAAAGCTGTTGTCCAAACTCCCGAATAAATCAATATCCTCAGTTACCTCACTTGCCCACTCGGAACACCTTGGGCGACTTCAATAAGTCTTTATACGAACTTGTCGTAAAAGGCCGAGTTGTTACGATTGCTCACTTGCCTAAACTCATTTACTGTTACTTGGCAATTTTGCGGCCAGTATTTACGTTTCAGACTCCTGTGAAATAAGAGGAACTTTTTCCTAATTAGTGTTATTAACGGATGCAATGGTCTGTCTTGGCGAATGATGCAAAAATGCAGGTTGTGTCAAAACTGTAATTACGATGACTATGCAATGGTGACTTTTAAGCTCGTTTCAATAACGAAAGAAGTTCCCGATACAAACATTTCTTTAAAATTGCTCTTAATTAATCTGGTTGTAAATCACTTCTGCTTTTACAACTATTTTCGAAAATAATTGATGCTGATTAATAGTTGTCACCTTTGACACACACACACACACACACACACACACCATTGTAGTGCCTTTCTTTTCGAGCTCCAGATAAGCTTGCAATAAATGATACTACTGACATGGTGCTGTCAGAAAAAAGCTATAGTCATTCGATAATAGGATTTTATTTATCTTATCTTTTTTTCTTTTGTAAGCTCTTGACTTATTTTTTTAAATTTATCATAAAAATATGTTTCATTTGCTAGCTGATAATGTCTTTTTGTACGTGGGACGAATGCATCATGTCGTTTTCCATTACTCCTTCCAAGGACTTTCCTCTACTCTGTTCTGATGAACAGTATTCAAGAAGGTTATTAGTGTTATTGTTGACTGTTTAAAAACTTAGTTAAATACTAACTTTGCATGGCCATGCTGTACCAAATTCTGTCTAAACCTGCCGTCTTATTTAAAAACCTAACCATTTTTAGTCATCGTGCTTTCTTTGTGTGAATGTTTGTGAATTATATTTCTTAAAACGACCACGTGCAGTAAATATATATCTTTATGTAATTAAATTAAATTTAATTTAACTTGATATTTTATTAGATAAAGCACAGATGATAGCAAGCCTATTCCACACACTAACAAATCAAACAAAGACAGCAATTAGCTACGTTATAATATCAGTGTTACCGTGTTTAACACATTCAGTTTCCATAGTGTGTACTTGATGTACTTCTGTGAATAATAACATAATATATACTTGCTGCATAAAGGACTCGTTTCTCCTTTAAAGGACACTTAAAATATTGTGTGTTAATTTGTTTATAGCGATTGGCCTCGATCAACGGACATCCTTTTTATTTTGATTGTATTTCCATTTTGCTGAAGAGGATTTCGTCTGCTTTTGTACTTTTCATATCAGAAAATGATTTTATGACACTGTAAAAACATAAAAACAACACATTTTACAGTACATATTTTTTTTTCATTGGTGAATCCTTTTGTTTCGAAAAATTTACGTTATGAAAATCGATTGAAGTCTTTTCATTTAAGTCGGTACTAACGAACTCATTATCATTATCAGGTTCAAAGATACGTATTATCATAAAACGTTGCCCCTTCATACTTTCCATTCTAACTGACCTAGATGTCAAATCATAATCAATCAAAACACAAATGACAAAAGTCCAATCTTTGAGTTCTGACCTAATTTAAAGATAGTATCGATTTCAAAATGTTAGTGCTACTAGAGTCATATAATGCGATGTTTCAGTAACACAAATAGTTATCAAAAATGTTTATGACTTCGAAGAAACTGGTAAATTGTGCTTCCAAGTAAATTCAATAACTCTTAAAAAAACTTTTATAGAAGTATTATTTAATAAAAGGCTTGCGTATGGAGAATCGGTTTACCCATATATCCCACAAAGATTTCTTTGCACTCCCACAATAAACCCATTTTGATGCATTATTCTTCCCCGCAGTTGTTTTCTATTTGATTTTGACATTTATAGCTTCTGTTTGTTCAGTTACAAAAAGACACAGACGATTTATCTGAGGTCTTGAAATAGCAAATATTTATTGCTGCGTTACCACAACTTAGAAGAAAAAACACACGTACGTTTCCTGATTTCAAATATAAAAGCTGTGGCTTTGACGTCACCCGCTTGTCTGAAATTGGAAATGTAAACAAAGCACCTTGCCTACTTCCGGCTTAACAATTAATTAGATATATTGTTTTGAAAAAAAGTCAGTGAGATATAAAAACTGAATGGATTACAGAGAGAGTGAGTGTCAGCAATGTTAAAGGTGCTAAAATTTGTTTCTTGTGTAATGAATTAGACAATGAAATTACCTCTAGAGGCACTGACCTAGTACAATAATGCACAATAAATGTTGAAATCTTTTGAAAGTAACCATATACAATAAGAACATTCCAGATTATTTGATATACAGGCATCAAAATGTAAAAAAGTTAAAGTACATGCAATATGCTTGTTAAGTTTTAATTTTTAAAAGGGTTGAAACCGCGACCTTTCAAAGCAACGAAGGTCTAAAAATATCTTTTTTTCCGGGGGGGGGGGGGGGTGGTGTCGGGGGTAAAGTTATATATTTATAAAGAATTTATTCCCGAATTGTGATGAATCCTTTAAAATATCCGAAATATTTTATTTACGAAACCTAGATTATCATCGTCAGATATGTACTTTTTACAAAATCTACTACTGCTACTTGTCTAATCTTAAGATGTTTGATAAGCTAGCGTTAAGATTCTGAAATACTGTTACTGTACCTCTATTATTACATATCAGACAGGTATGCTCTAGCAGAGCTTTCACTAAAGACGATCCGCTATATGCTCTAGCAGGGCTACCACTAAAGGCGATCTGCTAAATGATCCATTCCATTTATAGTGTTCAAGTTATACTCCGGATCAAAATTCATTATTGAAATTAAAAAAATGATGAGATTACTAAAAATATATATAAGGTAGAGCTATAGTTCTTGGGCATTGCACTTTTCCTTGTCGCCAGCTATCTTTACTTAAAGTTTCACGTCGATTCACTTCTCAGTTTTAAAGTTTTGACCTGGACAAAAAAGTTCCAGGAGGGGGGATAAATAAAAAATGGAAGTTATGGTTCTTATGCACTGCACTTCTACTCATTGCAAGAGAGTAAGTTTGAAGTCAGTCAAACTATTAGCAACAGAGATATGGTCCGGACAAAATTTGGATGCCGCCCGCCAAGGGGTTTCCCATAATACGGCCGTCTTTCGACTGGCGTATAATAAAATCTCGATTAATTGCTCGAGTTCTGGCACGGTGTCTTATGTTTTTACTAGGTACCTTTTATTATTGTTTCTTTTTTTAAATATACAAAACTACCGTTAGAAAAGTAAATACTAGTATGTACCTAAGGGCTGAAAGATTGTATGGGGATCTGGTTAGCTTACGTACAGATTACAAAGTGTACTCACTTCTGAAAAGTGATTCAGCAATACGATTGTACCAAAACTTTAAGATTAATCGTCTAACCCCTGCGGGATAGAAGGTAAGTACATTTGTGTATATTGCTTTATTGGAGGTTCGTAGATTGAGGGGAAGCCTTTCCTCGTGTTTTCGACCTACTTGCTTCTCTTAGTGCTCTTCCGCATTCGATTACAGTCGGTGTTGATTAATTTCTTTCCACATATTAATAATTTTCAAGCAGCAGTTATCTGATCATACATTGGAACGAAACGAACCTGAGCTAGATGTTTTCATGCACATAAAATAGTTAATGAAACTTTTCATATGTAGATTTTCAAATTTAAGGAACATGTTTTAAATTCATCAAATATATCTTAACACAGAGAGCCGTTTGCCTTTGTGATCAAAGGTTTGTCGTGCAATATTGTTCACCTGCAGGAAAAAATGTGAGAACATATTGTCACAGATATTGGAAATGTTACAAACGACAGTATCTAAAAGTTCAATCATTTTATACCCTAGCACTCTCAGCTTGAAGAATCTAGTCTTAGTAAATATTGTCCCTTTTTTAAAGAAATGTTAACAAAGATCCAAATATATAACAGTTTCTTAAAATAGCCCATTCTTTATAGAAAACGATCTAAATATGGATACTTGGGGCTATGTTTTATTTGAAGAGATATAAAATTAGAAGTTCTTGATTCTGAATTTATTTACAACACAAACTAGTCGATCTTTGATATCGTCTGTACTGGCATGTCAATTTCCTATCATAGCTAAAATTGATATACCAGTAGCGGGTGAAAACAATTTATGTGTAGTTTTTAAGTAGGAGCGTAATTTTACGACCATTTTAAGAAAACTTTGTCAGTGGTCTTCAGGTTCAGGCTTTCGTCGTCGTTCATCCTTTGCGATGACGTCACTTGTTCTAGTCCTGCACATACATGGCTGGGTTTTGAAATAACATGGTAGAAGTGTTCTTAGCAGCATGGAAGTCATATGACTTCTTTTATTTTTGGTCAAATCAACATTTATATAATATATAGGTCGAGTCTGATTTAAAGCTTTGACATCGTCTTTGAAATTGTAACAGTATTATAGTGTCTTGGCAAAGACGTAGACCACTCTAGACCGACTTCCTTTCCCAACCTAAACTTCTGAACAAGTGAACAGCTAGGGGGAAAAGGTTATGACAACCCTTACTCAGACGAGACAAGTGCGACATGTGTTTCTAAGGAAACCTTTCTGTTTCTTTCTTAGAGATTGT
The DNA here is from genome assembly GCA_012932295.1 of Cyclina sinensis. Taxonomy (NCBI): domain Eukaryota; kingdom Metazoa; phylum Mollusca; class Bivalvia; order Venerida; family Veneridae; genus Cyclina; species Cyclina sinensis. The sequence continues at coordinate 46,096,782 of JAAONU010000001.1, read as the reverse complement.
TAAAACAGCTGTCATCTTGCTTTTTTTTCTCCCATTTTTTTCTGATGGAAACTGAATGATTCCCTGACTTTATTTTCCTTAAAGCGATTAGAATTTTCATTTCAGTTTCACGAATTAAGTGACATGTTTGCTTATAACTATCAGGTGATCAAAATTATGAACACTTAAAATAATTAAACAATATATTAAAGAAAGATACAAAAATGCAAAGTTAACATTTTTATTTTAAATCTCAATGCCGACTGTAAAAAATAAAAGGAAGTACTTTCATATCACAAGCTAGAACGCAAAGTCTCATCTTAAAAAAGTTTGCTTTTGTTTTGTTTATCAAAGAACTTAATATATTGCCTTCTTTATTACGAAAAAAAACCCCCACAAAAACGAATAGTTCATTGCAAAATTCACATGCGTGAGCGGTAGTAAAAGAAATATCTGTAAATTTATTTATCTATAAATTCTGCTTGTTACTCCTATAAATATTAATTTGATCAGGGTTGATATATTACGACGAAAAATAAGTTTTCCCCCAAGTACCGCTTCGCTATGTAAATAAGATAAAACTGTCAACCTGAATTTTCACATTCAGTCGTATTCTGTATTTTTTGCACTTTAATAATAAAATTGAGAAAAACAGATAGAAGTTTCAAAAGGTTTATGGTTGGATGAATGTAAACTGTCCAATAAAGGTATTAATATAATAAAAGAAAATTGCGTGAAAGTGACTGATCAAAAATCAAATAAAACTACACTTCTGACAAAACACAACGCTTTTCGACAGAGGGTATTTCCATAATAAACATGGTGAAGAGAAATTCCAAAAAGATTTTTGTTTTATAATACTCAGTTGCAACTTTCAACATAATAGAAATTCATTCAAAACATACGTTATAAATAATAGTACAACTGGATTATAACAACAAAAGAGACAGCCCGAATACAGTGATACTACAATCTGATTTATTTGGATTGACAGTTGATTTGAAGGTAAATTCTGTATCTTAATGTCTGTATAATTATATGCCTTATATATAATATTGTCATCCTTTAAAAGGTGATGTTTTAATTTCAGCAAATAAAATTGTTTGTTATTGTCATATATACTAAAACAGTATGATTTTATTCATTTTTATGTGATGCGTTTGGAAAAAATTGTCCTGTAGTATGTTCGAACTAGAGCATTAATATGGTGTCACAAAATGATAATTCTAGTCGCAGTTGAGTGTAAGTATTTGAGGTATTGCTTGAAAATGTCGACCGATCGGTGATAATAAAGTTTGAAGATGGACCATTGTCTCGAGTTAAAGCGTCAGCCTCCTGACCCAGAGATCTTTGGTTCTTATCCTCACAGTTAAGTTTGACCTGGAAATCCAAAATCGTGTTTCCCGCACGAGTGTTAATCAGAACGCATCATATAGTTTATTCAATATTAGGAAATTAACCTAAGTACTTTTCCATACTTATGCAAATGCATACAGGGTCAAAGTATAAACAGGCATGTACAAGAGAATCTAGACATGGTTACATTCTTATAGTCCATATAAAACAGTGTAAGTTTAAAAAAACATCGATAGAAGATAAACTATAAAAATTACAGTATTTTAAATTATAACTATAAGCTGCAGAAGGCGTTTTTACAATGATATAAAAAGAATTTGAAATTAATATTGATTTTACGTTAATATGCCTTTTAAAAAATGTAACAATACCTCTTTTCAGCAATAACGCATTTTCGAAGTAGTAATGACGTCCTTCAAAATTACTATTTTCTTACCTTTAGACCCTCATACACTTTCGTATTTTCTTCATATACATCGAGTTAAACAACTATTTTATGACATTGTAAATGATACATGTCAGCATTGCAGTGTATTATTTCTCAGTCTTACATATATACAGCCAAATTTGCGTAAAATTTATGTTAATTTAGTATGGAGAGGTTTGTAAAGTAAATGTTATCTAATTCGATTTTCCTCAAAATCTAGAAACTGGACTTGTCCATCTTGTATATGGACAGTACAATTTATAAGGTAATTTATTAAAAATGTGTGACTTCTATCAAAGTAAACCATGGTCAAGATTTTGCAGTTATGTGTACGAATAGGCAGGCTGGTCATGGTCTCGTTATAGTGTGGTCATACTCTGGTTATAGAATTGTCAATGTCTTGTCAAAGGCTAGCCATAGGCTGGTCATAGTCTAGTCGAAGTCTGGTTATAGGCTTGTCGAAGTCTGGTCAAAGTCTAGTCATAGTCTAGTTAAAGTCTGGTTATAAGCTTGTCACAGTCTGATCATAGCCTGGTAATAGTCTGGTCATAAGCAGTCATAGTCTGTTGATAAACTGGTCATGGTCTAGTCATAGACTGGTCATATGTTCGACATGCTCTAGTCATAGGCTGTTCAAAGCCTTGTGATTGTCTGGCAATAATCTGGTTTGAGGCTTGTCAATCTCTTTTCATAGTCTGGTTAAAGGCTTGTCAATTGTTAGTCACATTCTGGTCATAGTCCTGTTATAGATTAGTCATAGCCTGGTCAAAGTCTATTCATAGTCTGGTCATAGGTTGGTCATAGGCTGATTATTGTCGAGTCAAAGGCTAATTATAGTGTGGTCGTAAGCTGGTTATAGTCTACTCATAGTCTGGTTAAAGTCTAGTCATGATCTGATCATGGTAACTCAGAGTCTCTTCATATGCTAGTCATAGGTTACGGATTGTCTAGTCAAAAGCTTGTCTGGTAAAATACTAGTCATAGGCTGGTCGTAGTCTATTCATATGCTAGTTATAGGCTGCTCATGGTCTATTCAAAGAATAATCATAGTCATAGTCTGGTCTTGAACTAGTCATAGACTAGTTATTGTCTGGAAATAGGCTAGTCATTGGCTGGTCACAGTCTGGTTATATGCTAGTCATTGTCTGGTCATAGGATAGACAAAAGCTGGTTATATGCTGGTCATACTCATAGCACATGCTGGTTATAGGCTTGTCAAAGTCTGGCATAATCTGGTCATAGCGTAGTCATAGTCTTGACATAGCTTTGTTATAATAATATAAATTCGTTTTCACAAGTCAATAGAAAAATAACAACAGACTTGTTATTTCATGAAAGTCATTTTATGTAACAGAGATAGATATGACATAAGAGTATCTCGATTTATACCTCCCCATAGATAGATGCTACAAATCGTTTGTGATTAATTGTACAGACACTTGAAATGCATTCTATTATCACTAAAACATGAGATGTAAAGTGCATACCAAAGTATCTGTAAACAGATATAAATTACGAAATCTCATGAAATTATCTAGGCTTAAAATAAGATTGCTTGTGCAGACCATAATTCATGTTACATGTATTTGATTTTCATAAAAAGCGTTTTACAAGAATCCTGTAAAAATGTTCTCATTATAAAGGATTGATAATGAGAGAGAGCAGGAGAGAGAGAGAGAGAGAGAGAGAGAGAGAGATGTAAAAATACAATGGCACGTTCCCCGACGTTGCATTTCTTTCGATCAAAGAGGTTCGGGACGTTCGTTCTACTTGCCTCCACTTTTACTATTATTAACCTAAAAAGAGTACTTAGTCTTTGCACTGTACTTTATCTTTGCAGAGTTTTTGTGTTCTTAGGGTCGTTTTCTTTTAAGATTTTCTTATGTTTATTGAAATGACAGCCGACTAGTTACTCATGGTAAATAAGGCCTGGTGCCTGGCAGTGGCAAGTCAATATAAAGAAAGAAGTTTTCCCCCAGTACTGGATCATTATTATTTCTATGTTGTGTCTGTTTAGATTTAAAAGCCAAAAAAGAAACTGATTGTGTTGTGATGACACAAGAGCAAATACTCTTAAGATGAAAAAAAAAGAGAAAAAGTGACTTTTTTAAAAGTGTAGTCATAAGCTGGTATAAACTAATGATTATTCTTTAATGTCTGAATATGGGTCTATAAACCTACGATATACTAATGTCAATATCTTATTTTGATGGTCAATAGTAATCTTTTTGAACTACAAGGAACCTGTTGTTTTTCTACATACAGATTTGCCGCGTAGAAATAGTGTCTTGTTCTAAGACGAAGAAATCCAAGGCTAAATTGATTGAAATTATTTCAAGTTTGATTCTTAATTCATTGTTCAGAGGAAGTTTACTGCCTATCAATTTCCGGTAGAGATCAACAGGTTTAGGTCAGGTCCATTTACACACAAGGGATCGCGTATATCAGTAAACGTATTTTACATGATGTAATTTCTTTTTTATAAAGAGACCTTTTTTCCCGAAAATAGCAATTAGCATATTTAAAGCCTTGCCTACTTATGATGTCAAATAAATGACGTAAAATTGATTGGAGAGAGCCTTAAATATTATGCATTTGTAACTGAAATCAAAGTATTTTTTTTTGCTATTTCACAGAGAGAAATTCTAAACTACTGCAGACGAGTAACGACTAAATCTTTGGTGGATGTTCTTTATGAAATTTCTTGGTTTTATGGTTGTTTACGATGACTGAAGTTTTACGTCTTCCTTTGATGCACATATAAACATGATTTAAAAGCCATTAAACGCTGAAGCACAAACACTTGAATTATTTCTGAATTGATAACAGAATTATCGATACTTAGAAATAATGGCGTCTGCATATAAACGTATGAAAACAAACGAGCAGGTTTTCACAGAAACAAACCGATTCAAAATATATCACTTTGATAGAAATCACTGCTTTTGTCAACAATAAACTCTGAAATTACGTATTATCTGATTGTTTTTTATTTATTTCAAAGATCAACAACAACAAAACAAGAGAACTAGAAGATTTAGTTTTAATATATTTTATAGATATTACGAAATCAGTTTAATGCAATATATTAACATTAGATCTGCAAATATGCTATTAATCACAACCATTAAAACACAAATCCAATTGTTAGAAGAATGTTATTGATATATAATGCATAGAATATTTCCCTTAATGGATATCATGTTGAAATTTCTAACTATTCTTCCTATAATGTGATCATTATATAGATACAGTGTCACTGTTCTAGAAGGACTCTACCATTCAGAATATCAGTTTTCATGTCATGTTTCGTTTAGTTGTCTTTCCCAACTTTTGTTCCACTGAATAGACCAATCAATTCTGTTATCTAAACTCCCGAAATAATTGATATCCCCAGTTACCTCACTTGCCCACTCGGAACACTTTGGGCGACTTCAATAAGTCTTTATACGAAGTTGTCGGAAAAGGCCGAGTTGTTACGATTGCTCACTTGCCTAAACTCGTTTACTGTTACTTGGTAATTTTGAGACGGTCGGTATTCCTAGATTCCTATGAAATAAAAGAACTATTTTTTCCTAACTAGTGTTATTAACGGATGCAATGGTCTGTCTTGGCGAATATTACAAAAATGCAAGTTGTGTCAAAACTGTCATTACGATGACTATGCAATGGTGACTTTTGATCTTGTTTCGATAACGAAAGAAGTGCCCGATTCAAACATTTCTTTAAAATTGCTTTTAATTAATCTGGTTGTAAATCACTTCTGCTTTTACAACTATTTTCGAAAATAATTGATGCTGATTAATAGTTGTCACCTTTGACACACACACACACACACACACACACCCCATTGTAGTGCCTTTCTTTTCGAGCTCCAGATAAGCTTGCAATAAATGATACTACTGACATGGTGCTGTCAGAAAAAAGCTATAGTCATTCGATAATAGGATTTTATTTATCTTATCTTTTTTTCTTTTTTAAGCACTTGACTTATTTTTCTAAATTTATCATAAAAATATGTTTCATTTGCTAGCTGATAATGTCTTTGTGTACGTGGGATGAATGCATCATGTCGTTTTCCATTACTCCTTCCAAGGACTTTCCTCTACTCTGTTCTGATTAACAGTATTCAAGATGGTTATTAGTGTTATTGTTGACTGTTTAAAAACTTAGTTAAATGCTAAATTTGGATGGCCATGCTGTACCAAATTCTTTCTAAACCTGCCGTCGTATTTAAAAACTCAACCATTTTTAGTCAGCGTGGTTTCTTTGTGCGAATGTTTGTGAATTATATTTCTTAAAAACAACACGTGAAGTAAATATATATCTTTATGTAATTAAATTAAATTTAATTTAACTTGATATTTTTATTGGATAAAGCACAGAGGATAGCAAGCCTATTCCACACACTAACAAATCAAACAAAGATAGCAATTAGCTACGTTATAATATCCGCGTTACCGTGTTTAATACATTCAGTTTTGATATTGTGTACTTGATGCACTTCTGTGAATAATAACATAATATACTTGCTGCATAAAGGACCCGTTTCTCCTTTAAAGGACACTTACAATATTGTGTGTTAATTTGTTTAGAGCGATTGGCCTCCATCAAGGGACATCCTTTTTATTTTGTTTGTATTTCCATTTTGCTGAAGAGGATTTCGTCTGCTTTTGTACTTTTCATATCAGAAAATGTCTTTATGACAATGTAAAAACATAAAAACAATTAACGCATTTTTTACAGTACATATTTTTTTCATTGGTGAATCCTTTTGTTTCGAAAGATATACGTTAAAAAAATCGATTGAAATCTTTTCATTTAAGTTGGTACAAATGTACCCATTATCAAGTACTAAGATACGCATTATCATAAAACATTTCCCCTTCATTCTTTCCATTCTAACTGACCTAGATGTCAAATAAAAATCAATCATTACACAAAAGATTTTAATGTTATTATGCCTGGTGCTGTCAGATAGGGCTATGACAATAAAGTTGATGTAGCTGTACCTTTGGTTTCTCCATTGCGTATGGAGAACCTGTTTACCCATATCTCCCACAAACATTTCTTGGCACTCCCACAATAAACCCGTTTTAGATGCCTTATTCTTCCCCGCAGTTGTTTTCTATTTGATTTTGACATTTATAGCTTCTGTTTGTTCAGTTACAAAAGAAGACACGGGCGATTTATTTGGGGTCTTGAAATAGCAAATATTTATTGCTGCGTTACCACAACTTAGAAGAAAAAACACACGTACGTTTCCTGATTTCAAATATAAACTTCGGCTGTGGCTTTGACGTCACCCACTTGTCTGAAGTTGGAAATGTAAACAAAGCACCTTGCCTACTGCCGGCTTAACAAATAATTAGATATATTTTTTTGAAAAAAGTCAGTAAGATATAAAAACTGAATGGATTACAGACGGAGTGAGTGTCAGCAATGTTAAAGGTGCTAAAATTTGTTTCTTGTGTAATGAATTAGACAATGAAATTACCTCTGAAGGGACTAACCTAGTGCAATAATGCACAATTAGTGTTGAAAGTTTTTTGAAAGTAATCATGTGCAATAAGAACATTCAAGATTATTTGATATACAGGCATCAAAACGTAAAAAAGTTTAAGTACATGCAATATGCTTGTGAAGTTTTAATTAATGTTTAAAAAGGTTAAAACAGCGACCTTTCAAAGTAGAGGAGGTCTAAAAATATCATTTTGAGGGGTTTAGAGTTTTATATTTATAAAGAATTTATTCCCGACTTTGTGAAGAATCCTTCAAAATATCCGAAATATTTTATTTACGAAACCGAGATTATCATCGTCAGATCTGTACTTTTTACAAGATCTACTACTGCTACTGGAAGTTTACGGGATAAACAAGCGTTCGGATTCTTAAATACTATTACTGTATCTCTATTATTACACATCAGACAGGTATGCTCTAGCAGAGCTTTCACAAAAGACGATCTGTATATGTTCTAGCAGGGCTACCACTAAAGGCGATCTGCTTTATGCTCTAGCAGGGCTACCACTAAAGCTGATCTGCTATATGCTCTAACAGGGCTACCACTTAAGCCGATCTGATATATGATCTAGCAGGGCTACCACTAAAGCCGATTTGCTATATGATCTAGCGGGGCTACCACTAAAACTGATCTGCTAGATGCTCTAGCAGGCCTACCACTAAAGTTGATCTGCTAGATGCCCTAGCAGGCCTACTACTAAAGCTGATCTGCTAGATGCTCTAGCAAGGCTACTACTAAAGCTGATCTGCTAGATGCTCTAGCAGGCCTACTACTAAAGCTGATCTGCTAGATGCTCTAGCAGGGCTACTACTAAAGTTGATCTGCTAGATGCCCTAGCAGGCCTACTACTAAAGCTGATCTGCTAGATGCTCTAGCAGGGCTACCACTAAAACTGATCTGCTAGATGCTCTAGCAGCCCTACCACTAAAGCTGATCTGCTAGATGCCCTAGCAGGCCTACCACTAAAGCTGATCTGCTAGATGCTCTTGCAGGGCTACCACTAAAGCCGAAATGCTACTTCATCATTATTGAACTGATTGATATATTTAACAAGACTGACGCCGAAAAAAGTTACTTATTAATGATATGTAACAAGACCGTTTTGGCAAAAAAGAGTTACACAATGGTTTATTGCAAGCTTGGTCGTTGACAAAAAGAGATCGAATTACTTAATGACATTTAGCAAGAATGATTTTGAAAAAAGAGAGTCACTTGTGATATTTAGTCCGTCCGTTCGTCCGTATGAAACATTTGTACAGAGCTGTAACACATTGATATATTGGTTAGAAACTTAAATGTATTGCCAGACGGAAATGTGGAGAAGTGCAGAGTATAAGTTATATAACAGCGCATCTCTGATGAGTTATTACTTTTGTTAAAATTTATTATTTAGATTTGTCTGTTATATAACTCTATAACCTTAAAATGTATTGACTTTAAACGGTAGAGTGAAAGAACTATAAATTTCCCATGGCTGACAGTAGAGATATTGACTTCATTAAAATTTTGTCTGGACCACAAATCAATAATACATCGATGTTTTGACTTGAAATTTAAAGGATAGTTAGATTTGCATTGCAACGTAGATGGTAGAGTAGAGCAGACCAAAGAACCTTAACTCTGCCTTGACTGTGTGAATATTTATTGCCCTCAAGTTTTGTCATAAACATAACAAGGTATCCAGTGATTTATTAACTTTTTCTGGCTTAGTAGATGGCATTGAGAAAAAGTGCAAGAAAACATGAACTATAAAAGAGAGTTACTTGTGATATTAAGCTAGATCGCTTTAAAAAAAAGAATTAAAACGATCATTTAGGTTACTATTTATTCATTGAGGAATGTGAAGAAAATGTTATATCGTCAGTTTACAAAGCTCTTGATTTAAGCACCAACCCTGTTGCAGTAAATTACAGTAACGTTGATTCTTTTTGTCAGCTTGAGTCTTAATCATTCGTTAGTCAGATGCAATAAGAATTATGGAGATTGATTAATCTTCTACATCTTATGTCAAAAAAGGATATCATTTCCATTTATATAAATTGCTGAAAGTACTTTTGTTGAAGTGAGTTATTGCTTTGTGCAATTGTTCTCCGACAATAGCCTTTTGTGCGTATCGCAAAATAATGAAGCGTAATTTGCCCGTATTTCACTAATGGAGAAGAAACCTTTGTGCTCGTATGATTTTGGTGTACATAGGGTCAAAATGAACACTATTAAATAATTATGTCACATTATTGATAACTCACTTTGATGTGTTCGTTAGTCAGTTTTATAACTCGAAAGGCTTTCTCTTAACTATAAATAAAATAGACGATTAGTCTATTTGTAAATCTGTCACTGTACAATTACCAGTAGTCAGATTTTCAAACCATAATAAAATTCGCAATGAAACTGAATCCAGGAAACGAATTTTACCTTAAAATATTATCGATGAATGATAGTGATTGACAATAAGTAAGAAGGGTGCTCAGAATATTTTATCAAAAGTTGTTGCTGTAGAAAAAACTACTATTGGATGTTCTATTAAAATTGAAAGCTGTTAATTTAAAAGCAAATTTGGCTCTATCCGACGGATGAGCATAGTCCGCTTTGTCCGTTCATCCGCCTGTTCGTCCGTCACACTTGCGGGCCGTTACTCCAAAACCTTTATAACCGAGTCTATAATGAATGGATTGATCTCGTTAAGAGGCGCGGTGCACAATAACTACAACCCTCTATTCATCCTTTTAGAACTATTACCATGTGTTAATTTTTATAGTTTTTACTCCACCCATTAAGATTTAAACCTGAAAATTCATTCATAAGTACGTTTTATTAAGAAAATATGGAAAGCACAAGAATAATAGCTCTTCGTCGCCCTTTGTTAATATCAGACTGAACATGAACTAAGATATGTGAACTTGATACTTGAACTTTAACTAAAATGTACGAATCGTTCTTATATCTAAGTATGGAGTGTACAAGAACCATAACGTTTCATTATTATTTGAACATTTTTAGAGCCAAAATGAATTCATGTATAGAGTAGACTTCAGGAAGCATCAATCACTTCTAACGAGATCCTTGTTAGTATTCAGTACTATTTACTTCTCGATTTTGTATTCCACTGTTAATTGGAATAAGTCACATATCCAATCCGTCGGCGCCTTAGGTTTTTTTTTATTACTACGATTTTATTCTTTGGTATTTTCTATACCAATTATTTTACAGACAAATGCCAATAGTAAAGTATCAAGATCTTTAGTTAGGCGTAGCCGCAAAATTCAATTGAAAAATCCAAGTCTTTTTTTTTTAATTTATTACGTCCCGATCTCCCACGATTTTGATATCGGATATGCGTACGTGCACGATAGGATGTTTCTACCGGGCAAGTTACTGGTAAAAATAAATATATAATATAAAATTTACTCATTAACACCTACAACTTAGGTTAAATAAAACTTTTACTACATGTATTATAAATAGTTATATATCGGCTGGATGTTGATATTTGAACGCTAGATGGAGTGTTTAGACACCTTACCGAGAGGTAGAAGAGCCCTTCCTGTTTGCAGGGACGTTACATTTTAAGGTATACAATAGTCTACTGTGAAAAAAAAATAATGAGGTGAGATATAAACTCCTGGTATTTTTTCTGTTTTGTTCAAGTCTTTTTATCAATTACTTTCACAAAAGAAATAGAATGCAGAATGTTATTTTTAAATATTGTAATACTTGAACAAAGTTATTCGTACCTTTTTCTCCTTTTTTTGCAGTGTCATAATTGATGGAAATAGGTTTAAGAGAGTGAATATACTTTGTTGGTACCAAACACTTTCAAAGTCTCAAACTTCAAACGATCTCCTGTAAAATATTCAATTTTTTTTATAAATACTCTTATTGAATGAAGCATTTATTTTATATTTGTTCATATCTATGGAGTTGTTTAACCGTTTGTGAGTGTATCAGTAAGTACGCGTTTTTGCCCGGTTGTATTTCTGAATGTAAGTCTTTTAATGCATCGATGTTTTGACTTGAAATTTAAAGAATAGTTAGATTTGCATTGCAGCGTAGATTGAAGAGTTGAGCAGACCAAAGAACCTTAACTCTGCCTTGACTGTGTGAATATATTTATTGCGCTCAAGTCATAAACATAACTAGGGAATCCAGTGATTTATTTACTTTTTTCGGCTTAGTCGATGGCATTGAGGAAAATTTCAATTTTATGTCTTTTTAAAGTTTAAGATTAAAGACATGTTATTACAAAGTTATTGAATAATGCTCAAAAATTAAATAAACCAGTTAGTAAGTTAATAAATGGAGACTGCGAATGGACTAAGCTCTTGGTTTAAGAAAGTTTGTGTTGCGTCTTTGTGTGTGTGTGTGTGTGTGTGTTTTGAATATTTTATTATTTTGTCTACTCAAAACGCGTCCTTGCAAGTCAACGTGATTGTCTTTTTTGTCAAACCAAATTCTCTTTGGTGGGGAATTGTCAAATCACACAAGGCTCTTGTTTATTTTGAATGTTTTGATCTGTATTAATTTCATTATTATGTGAACTACTTTAGTGCAGATATTTGAAATGACAACTAAAACATACGGTTCGTTAATCAGTAAGTCTCTATTCTGTTAGTTTACAAAGTGTACTGAACAAGGTAAAAACACTTCTTCATGTAGATATTATGTAAACAGACGCCGAATCTGAATGGTTTACAAGTTAAAGTCCTTAAATTGGTTTTATTTTCCTTTTACAGAATTCATTTTAACATATAACCTCGCTGTCTTCGGTAAGCGAACTAATATGTGGAGTTTAGATTCTATGAATATTAATTCTGAGTTCGAAAAGGGAAAAGTAGTAACGATAAAGCGTAGAGTTTATTATCAGTAAACGTACATAAATATTATAAATCTCTTAAAATAGATTTGCCATTCTGATGTAGAGAAATGTCACAACATGATGGTAGTCAAATTTATCTATATAAAAAATAAGTAACGTTGGAGGCCAAAGTGACCCTGATTATTTTTTTTCTTATAAAAAATTCAGTATTCAACCACGTTGTTTTTATTTTCGTAATCTGAACGATATTTCTGCAAACACAATTATAACAAAAAGTTTAGGAGTGTCGTTATGTGTAGGCCTAAAGTAATTTCCTTGGAGTATTTCTATTTATGCAAGTCAATGAGTAGCATTTCACGATATAAAGATCTTAGACTCGGTCGCTATGTTATTTGAGATGGAAACGAGTAGTGAGAAACCTATATAAAGTAACACAGCTTTAGAATCTCCGACGACAATAGTAAAAATCTAGCTTTAAAATATATTTTATATGTTTATCTTTAGTAATGGAATCTTAAAATAGCGTACACGTACAAGGAAAAAAAGCGTTACCACATCTTAGTTGGAAACGCTGCAAATACAAACCTGAAATCCAATTTTAACTGTATCTGTGAATATTACGTCACCCGTCTCCCACAAATGGCGAAATAGTGCTTTATGAAATGGATACTTGAGAAGTACTATTATTGAAATGACGTACCTATCGCCTACAACTGTTAAAAAAAGTCTTATGGGTGATATAAAAGTGGGGATTTTTTTTATCAGATGGCTGTCGTTCGAAAAAATGTTTATTTTTATTTACTTTACGTGACGTTGGAATTGCCACTTGCCTAATATTTTGTATTATAAAAGTTGTGAGTTTTATTTCAGTATTTAGTGAAAAGTAATTCAAATAAACAATGAAATTTCGCAACTATCAACTTTTCTACAACTTTTCAAAAGCATTGTCATATGTGACAATACAGAGATATTTTTATAACTGTTTGAGTATTTGACGGGGATTGCTTTGTGAACACAAATATGAGTATTAAAAACGACTCTTTGAGGGATTAGTCAATGTTTAATGACGTAAAGCATTCTGTTGAATTATAATGACTATCATAAAAGATGTAGGCGAGTTATGTTATTTTTAGCTCATCTTTAAGCTCTAGCTTTTGGGATCAATGATTGTTCGTTCATCATCAAGATTTGCTCTCAGTAACAACTCCTGTGAAATCCTTGATCGAATTCGGCTCAATCAATTTAATATGAGAAGATTTAGATTTCTTTTTGTTTGACACCACAAGACATATGTCGCATACTGCATCGCCTAGAGGTCTTTTACAGATATAGCTAACATTACGTCTTGTTCATTTTTGGCCTAAGCCAAGTGGTCACATGTCTTAAATAGAAATACATTTGTACAGAGTAACATCTTTTAATCTTCTTCCCTGAAACGACATGGCCTGTGCTTTTATATTTGGTATGTATCATTTTCTAGTAGACATTTACACAGATTACTTAAAATACTTCACTTCATCATGTCTCCGGGGGGATTAATTGATCGCGCCGGTCACACGTTTAACATAGAGATTCATTGGTTAATTATGAACAAGTGTTTTTGCTGGAAACCGAAAGACGTAGAGTCGTCATAATTTGCGTGCAGCATTATCAGGTGTATCAACGACCTTGCCAAAAATATGCCCACTTATGGTCACTTTTGGTCCTAGTCAAGGGCAACATATTTAATCTAGAGATATGTAGGAAATCTCTCAAGAACTTGTTTGAAACTTTTAGCTCTGGAGTTTTTATAGCATGCATGTAGCTTGCAGTCGGTCTAACCGTATGATTCTTAGTTCACATATTTTAGTTTAAGTCTTCTTTAAGACTGCAAGTCCAAGAGTTTTAAAATTTTGTTTTATATCCGATAATATCCATGAGATTATTAGTCCCACAACGGGATCTATCTCAGTCTAGGAACTCTTTAAAGCATACTTTCATTTTGCCATAGACTATTACATAAAGTAGCTTGGAGTTTTGGTACACACCATAATTTTGTCTATTAGTATATTTTGCTCTTAATTTGACTTCCTTGACATTGTATCTGTTCTAACTTAAAGTTAGCATTTCTTTGTTTTGAGCAAGAATATTAAGACCCATCCAGGGTTATCAAAGCCGTCTTATGTTTTGTTTTGTTTATTACTTTAAGTATGTAGCTTGAAGTTATGCATGAAACGAATGTGATTGATACTCCTATATTATCAGCTCTAATGGTTTATTTAACTTTGTCATTTTACTTAAAATTATCCTATATACTTATTTATGAGGGTTTTATGACGTATGGTTACAGCAAAATGTTGGAAATGTAAATCTATTTCTTATCATACTTAAACGGCGTCTAAAAGATAATTTTGTTCAAAATTGACAAAGTAGATTAGAAGAATCACCATAAGCTTTGATTTATAGAACAATTAATAGCTTCATATTTCAGGAGATTTGAACGTAAAATCTACAGACAAACACGTCAAAGCATTATCTGGACAAACACGTCAAAGCATTATCTGGACAAACACGTCAAAGCATTATCTGGATTACATTTATCTTATCACAAACTTCGTATAGAATCAGGCCGATGGACAAAACCTTATATAGATACAGTGTATATATTGATAAAAACAAAAAGTCTATTAATATACTAAAGCTTTGTTAAAACAGAAACGATTCACTATTATAAAGTTATATATAAAGGTTTCAGTTCATAATGAATAGACCTTTTATGGACAGATGGACTAGCAACGATCTGATTTGACAAAACTTATTTGTTTTTTTTATTATAAATTTCTGCCACTGTTTGAAATTGAAACCAATTACCAAATAAGATTTTACTTTAGTATCTCTTTAAACGCGAAAAAGTCAAGTTTTTACTTGAAATATAAACACATATGAATGACATATTTGCTTTAGGAATCTAGGAATATTACATTTTAACTACAATCAGTCCCAAAGAAGAATATATAATTGCTTAATATGACTTATAATGTAGTATTGCCTGACGCTGAACTGCATTAAATATTCAAATATATAGTTATTACAGACGCTCTGTCTGAAAAAAAGGACATATGTAAAAAGGGAGAATGAGTAATTTACAGCATACCAGAAAAGGAGATAGTCAGATTTTCGTAATGACATGTCATATGTTTTTACTTATTAAGCATAGAAAGGTTTGACTTTGTGGCTTCAACAGTCTGGTCAGTTTAACGTCATCGAAAATTACAACGTCACTGTTTGACGTCATAAACTAATTAACAATTTCTGCAAAAAAAAAACCAATCTTTTCTCCCTTCTCTGAATAACCAAAAAGTGGTGTCTTTGAAAAATGCTAGTTAAGTGTTCGAAGATTACTGAAACATTGATAAGGACCACACGACAACCTAGCAACTATATCGCGTACTGCATGGTACGTTGTATGACGTATTTGATGCCAAATATGATTAATAGAAATATTATATATATACATTGTTTATTCCACTTTCAGTGTACCTTGTTGTAGTCAGAATGCGAAAAAAAGTATACAAAAGTAATTCCAAAAAAGTCTAAAATCTAAAAGTGAATAAAACTTGAAAATATAAAATTTGACCACATTGTTGATAATCTCACGACACGGCCCATTTGTATAAGACATTCAGTTTGTTTTTTTATTTTTCCTTTTATTTATTTTTTTCCATTTCAGTCACAAAATGGGTAAACTTTTAAAGACGTTCCGAATGTCTATAAGGGTCATTCTTAATGTCGAACACCTTCAGTTACTGCTTCATTACAGATGCCGAAAAACGATTTTATATTATAATCTAACAAAAGTAGAACAAACCATGAGAAAAAAATCTTTAAAAGGCTGTAATGCCAATCAGAAAAGCAAGCGTCATGTAACAATATGAAGACGCAAGTCATCATTATGTCGCATAAATCACGATTACGTCAATTGACTACTACGTCTCGGCCCATATATTGTATTTCTTAACCTAATTTCTTAAACTGATTGACTTTTTTAGCAGTTTTTTTTTGTTTTGTACCCTTATATATGTTAACATATTAAACTAGTAACCTGTCGCGAAACATTATTACATTAAGTAGGTTTCAAATTTACCCAAGCGTTTGGGGTATAAATCACAGCAAACATTCTCACACTAATTGCGTGTTTATCTCTAGATTTATATGTGCTAAAATTTATGACTAAGTCGACTGAGAAATAAAATTTTACGTTGTTCGATATTCTATCCAAAAAAACTGTTATCTAGGAACTGTTTCAGATTTTCGTTGAATGCTAAGAGGGATACTGAAGCAGGTATAAATTCGCTCTCTTTTCTGATAATACAATGAGGCACATATATTTCAGTCCATTTTTTTGCCTATTAAGATCAAGCTTAAAATCAAGGAGTGAAAACAGCATGTTTCCCCAAATATGTCGGATTCAAAATCGTATTTTCTTTTCAAATATCAATACAGTGTCGTATTTTTGTTTTTGTTACAAGAAAGGCTCGGTTTTGGTTTGGTATTTTTTAATGACATACGCGATTTGATTCTACGAGACATTGTATCAGCGTTCAGTCAGTTTGATGGAAATGCAATAGGGTGTCATATTTGGTGTGAAGATTGTCAGTGAAAGCGGCAGAGCTGCTGAAAGAAAAACTGCAATTTTTATCACATTTAATACTGCGTTAATTATTCAGACGTATCATGTTAACTTCCATGTCACTTTTACTTTTCATGCCATTATATGTATGCTTATATGTTATTCACGAGAAACTTGTAGTTTAAGAGAAAAATAAACGTTCTTCTTCTTCGTATTAAGTATACAGGTATACAATGTAAACATATCAACAATAAATACCTTTACTATACGTTCTGATAATTAACATTTAAGATACATTTTAATTTACACTGTTTAGTCACACTTGTACTGAATATCTGTGCTCTGAATCTTAACACCGTGCAGCTGATTTTTAGTATGTATGTTTTCATATGAAGAACTGAAGAGGTCACATGAAATGTTAAGCGTAATTGATAAAACAGGTGCAAATTGATGTCTGGTTGCGTTTTATGCTTAGTAAACGCATCTTAATTTACTGGTTAAGCTATCACAAGATACGAGTATATTATACAGTTGCAGTTAAAGTATATTTTGATATATGTGCTATTTGCTAATTGCAATATTTTTCCTCAGAGATAATTTAGCCCATGTACGAGACGTGTAATTCAATGTAAATTTGAGTAAGGGTTAGAGTTATTCGTTACATGGTATTTCAGATATATATGGAATGGTAGTATTACTTTTGTTACTCTGGTTCAAGACGGTATGACCTTTCCGAAATTGACCACTGATTATTTTACAAAGGAAGTTGTCACATTCCGGAAAAAACAGATTCATCATATCTCCACAAGTGCAATACGGTAGCCTATTGCATTGTATTCCAAGACAGAAAGGAAAAAAAAACATTTTAATTTCCTGAATTGTCTGTTACAAGATGAAACATGATTGAAACTGAAGCATTTAACAAGTTACATGATCATTCTTTTCTATAAATGACTCTTTTCTACTGTTGATATATCCAATATCCCTCTACAGAATTTATCAGGCGCGTATAGAGGTACAAAACATGTGTGAGCGAGCGTTGGGTCTGAGATCGTTGTCAGATATTTTGATAAAAGGAATGATACACCGATCTGGCTTTGATGCAACGTATCTACAGTGTCTGTATATCAGATCACGAAACTATGCATGATGGTAATATGGATAATTTGAATGATTCTGTACAAGGTAATTACTTCTATAACAAAATCTTTAACGCTTTCCCGATTTGGTTCAGGAAATTAACGTAACGTTACAAAATGATATGTGAAATGTTTGTCTTCTGAACGTTACGTTACAAAATGATATGTGAAATGTTTGTCTTCTGAACGTTACGTTACAAAATGATATGTGAAATGTATGTCTTCTGAACGTTACGTTACAAAATGATATGTGAAATGTATGTCTTCTGAACGTTACGTTACAAAATGATATGTGAAATGTATGTCTTCTGAACGTTACGTTACAAAATGATATGTGAAATGTATGTCTTCTGTTGTTCAGCTTCTTATTTTCTATGAAGTTGCTATTTTGTTTATGGGTGGAAAAGATATTTGCTATCGTGTACGTTTATTTATTTATTTAAAGAAATAATAAACTCCCATAGTTGTGTTCACTACACTAATGTTGTTCTTATATTTTACTCATTCTTTAATTTTATTTCATTTAATTTTGAACATCACTGAGGATATATAAATAAATATACTTTTGTTCATTTTTAATATTCGTGTGCCTTTGATTTTATTTTCAATGAGCGGTAAAAGTACAAGATAAGAGTTTGTTTTCAGAACTTTTAGCTGTTTTGTATTAAATTTAGAGATAGTCATAGAATAGTTTCTCTCATGAAGTTGCTAAACCTCAACGAATTGCCACATGGAAAAGTCCATATACACCTTTGTTACAAAAGATCAATACACATGAACGCACAGACGTCATAGAAATGCTAATAAAATGCATGAACATGGTATAGTAACAATGTTCAGTGAATAATCGGTTAAAACGTTTGTGGAAAAAGGCTGTCTTGATTTTTTTTCAGATAATGGAGTTGGTAGATCTATTTTAGAGACTATTGTCACTGAAATTCAGGAGATGTTGACAATGCCCATGAGCCTTGATCTCTTCAATACCTCGATATATATTATAGGACCTTGTGACTTACGGCCTGAACATGAACGGCATCGCTATCTAAAGATTATTAAAAGATATCTAATGATTTAATTTAAGAAGTGCCTGGGATACTGGACAATATATTGATTTTTATATAGACAATATAGATAATTCTGGTAAGGGTAAAGGAATATATGAAACAAGTAATATTTCATCGTAATAATAATGGGGTTTGTAACTTCACATTTATTACTTGTTTTTGATTTTGTACCCCCGGAGGGAGCATATTGTTTTCAGTCTATCTGGTCTGGTCTGGTCTTGTCTGTCTGTTAGTTAGTTTGTCTATTTGTCACAAAACTTTAACCTTGACCATAACACGGAAGTCCTTCAACCAACTGTCTCCAAACCTCACAGGTGCATGCACCTCTACACGTCAGACACATTTAGAGGTCACGGGGTCAAAGTTTAATGCCCCCCACCACCTGAGGGTATGGTGTTTATTCGAACGTAGCGTAAGTTTTCAAGTTAGTTTTTTTATATTTGTATCTTGTGTTCACTGCCCGTACTTTAAGAAACATTTCAAATGTGAAAGTCTTTTTCAAGTAAGTTTTCGAAAACAATGCAAACATGGATTTTGTTCTTGAATGTCTTATTTGTCTAGTCATGCAGATATATGAAGCATCTATATTTGGCAATGAAATCATAAAATAATCTGTGGCATGGCTTACAGACTATGATTTTAAAACAAAACAAAAAACATAAAAATAAGGGTAAATTTCTTAGAAAAGATAGATAGAAAATTTGTACAGAATGTGAAAGAAAGACAGTATATTTCGCGCTGTTACATTTTATTGTTTGTGTAATTTTCTACTGTCGCAACAAATTAGCTTGGCTTCTATTTCTGAAGACATTTTATGATTCTAGAAATTTGAGTACACACAAAAAAATGATGCTATAATATCGCTGACTAATGCAGTGTATTACTTCCCTCTAAATTTAACGAAACGTAATAACGTGGCAATGCTATTTTGTAAAAGATCTTGGAACAAGCTGAGAAACTTAAAAGAAAAAAGAAACATTCCAGTAGAGATACGAGAAAAAGAAGCATAACGTTTTTAATTTCTTCGTAATTTTACATATAATAATTTTATAATTACACATACTTTTTTCTAGTTAGCTTCATATTGTTCTCATATTTACATCACATAATATTTTGATATATCATGTTTCCCTTAATACTATATATAAAACTTTAATAGATATTGTATAGAATAAGTGGTTTGCATGGTACCAGCGACAACTGCACTACAGAATCATTGCGTGCAGTTTGGCCTTTTTTATCTGAGTTAAATGCTTTACCAAACAAACAGTCAAAGCCCACGAAATACGTCCAAAATTATATATTTTGATTGAAAAAAAAAATACTATATAGTTTATATTAAACAAGAACAAGTAGCTTGAAGAAGTTTTATGGATTTTAAATGTTCACAATAAATGTTTTAAGTAAAATCTCTAGTAAATGTCTTGTTCACTTTGTTTTTTATCTTTTATAATTTTATCGTTCCTGACTAGTATAGTCAGTAGTGACTTTTGACAGTAATCAGTTGAAGTTAACAAACGTTCATAAATTTGTAATTGTATTTTCGTTACTGAATCATCTGTGTAGTGTCAACAAACTTTTACCGAATGTTATACAAGGTTAGCTTTTTGAAAAAGCTAGTCATGGAGAAAGCATGTGAAAAGCAATAAAAAGCGGTATACCTTGGTATTGATATTAATATGACAAACACGTACAATATTCTCCTTCAAACAGGACCATGCCATTGAGAAAATAGCTTTTATTACATATTTATGTGAATCGCACTGTTTGATAAATAAATAACTTACTGTTGTTTAGAATGTAAAAGTGTAAATCGAAATAGTTTTTGAGCAAACGAGAAAATATATGTTGTTATGAAATCTGTACCTGTCCTTCATCTGTACACGTACGAACTAAAACACATTAAAAGCGCCTGGATTTTCTTTTCAAGATAAAAATCGCTAAAATTTAATTCAGTTGAAATATAATAATACATTTATTTACAAATAAGCTCGAGATTTCTGCTGATTTATATCCAGACTTACAGTTAGATATCCATTATTGTGTAAATATCTATGATTTTTGTTTATCTTGTTCAACGTTGTCCCAGCTGGAATTCTGATTTTATCTGATAATTTTCTTTTTGTATAGCTGTTGCTGTTTCAATCATGAACGAATTATTTCTTCAATATTGCATCTAAACAGCTCATATTTGTAAGGACGGTACATAAACCTAGCTAAAAGTGTTTGCAAACAAAAACATCATTTTATTTCAGTATCGGTTGTGCCTAGTTCTTCAATTCTTCCCACAAATGGTGAAGCTCAGCTTGATGAAATAAATTCGAGAGATGTAAATTTGTATTGAAATTCTATAAATAGACAATTGGCTTCACGATTATACAACTGTTTAAACGCAGCATTATGTGTGATAATACATTAATTACAGTTATTTTTATCTAACGGAAGAACTTCTAAAGAGGAAATTTAAGCTAACGATTTGTACTATATCTGGTTGTTATGCTTTATTTGGGCTTAATGATAAATAATGTAAATCGTGTGTAAATATTTAGGAAAATTAAAGAAATAAATTCATCAGTTTTCTTTTTTAAAATGGTCGTTTTACGTGTTCAGTACATGCGAAATTGAAAATTCAGTATCAAAACATTGAGTACTTTAGTTATTGAAGTGTTAAGATACGCGTGAGGGGTTTTCCTCTTTCACTTAAATCCAAATCAAATTGTACTTTTTGAAACTTTTATTATTATAGAATATTTATCAACTACAGTTTACTTTGTTTTTTGGGGGTTTTTTTGCTGTTTTTTTTTTTTAATTTGCTCAAAATAATCGGACTTCAGATTAAATGACTACAACTTACATAATTAATCTGTCTATTTATTGAAATCTTCTCATATTTTCTAATTTAAAAAAAAAGAGTACGAAAAATAAATAAAAGTGAGAAATTTCCAGATAAAATCTTAACATATCGTTTTTTAGGAGATGATTTTAATAATCAGATTGGACAAATATATGAACCTGTCAAACTTGTAACCTTTCACAAAATGCATTAATTTATCAATATTACGAAACATTTGGGTAGCTTGTCGAACACTACTATAATTATCTTTACAGCTTTAGATATACCTCAGTGAACAAGAAGCCTATTAAATGGATTCGACCAAAGATATAAATGTTTTTGTTGCATCGTTTTGTTAATTTACATTTGGAGGTCATTCGTTAATTTCTTAAAGGAATAAACTATCAGGTAAACATTTCATTTATTATTTATTTGAAATGTTATGAAGATCGAGTACATATTGCAATTGCTAGATTAACAAGCTAAAAAGTGACGAAGAAGGCCTTTAAAAGCAGAAAATGAAAACACTTTATTTGTATGTCATTCTGTCCTATGAACAAAACTGCCATTTACATTTAATAGTAAAATAACCAGCTAATGAGTTGGGAAGGTAGTTGCAAAGGTGTGTTAAATTGTCAATAAAATGCTAATCCCGCGACTACACGGGGAGAGGAGGTTGCGATGTTAAGCGTTAAAAGTAACATAACATATAAGCATTATAATGGTGCCGCGACTACACGGGGAGAGGATGTTGCGATGTTTTAGCGTTAAAAGTAACATAATATATAAGCATTATAATGGTGCCGCGACTACACGGGGAGAGGATGTTGCGATGTTTTAGCGTTAAAAGTAACATAACATATAAGCATTATAATGGTGCCGCGACTACACGGGGAGAGGATGTTGCGATGTTTTAGCGTTAAAAGTAACATAACATATAAGCATTATAATGGTGCCGCGACTACACGGGGAGAGGAGGTTGCGATGTTTTAGCGTTAAAAGTAACATAACATATAAGCATTATAATGGTGCCGCGACTACACGGGGAGAGGATGTTGCGATGTTTTAGCGTTAAAAGTAACATAATATATAAGCATTATAATGGTGCCGCGACTACACGGGGAGAGGATGTTGCGATGTTTTAGCGTTAAAAGTAACATAACATATAAGCATTATAAGGGTGTAATTTAATCTATAAATATAGTAGATATTTTTAATTTTACCTACATCGAATGGTTGTTACGTTTACTTTTAAAACGAAAACTGTTTAAATCAGGGAAATTGAACCGTAGCAGAATTATGTTTATGTACAATATGCTTTCAAACGCTACGACTTGTATACATACACAGACAATTTCTGATGTGCACGGACTTTGTCATCCTTACATAACCATTTCACTTTAAGGTAGTTAGGGTGTACTCTAAATTGAAAAAAAGGTATATATTTCGATCTAAGACTATTGAATAACTGGAATTAATTCATCATCAAGGGAATTGCATATGATGCATTTTTCTTCTTTTAAAAGGATTTGGTGGCATTATGCAACCTTCAACTTTATGTCGCGAGTGCAAACGGTACGTTTTATGACGCATAATAATTATGCATGACGGTCGGTCACAAAAACTCACACTGAACATCCTCAGGAAAGCTGAAATATCTCGAGTGTTCAATATTTTAATCCATTTACGTGTTAAAATGTTTAAAATAAAAAATGACAGATATGTTTATTCTTTATAATATTAAATAGATTAGTTTAATTGATTTTTAGAGAATACATATATTCCTCGCTGATGCAGTTGATGACAGATAAGCAACATTAGCTTTGAACACATTTGATCCGATGTTTAAATATTATGACGATTTTTTTTCTGAAAAAAATAAAATATTCAAGCGTCTCGAAATTAAATAATGTGTGTCTATATTATAATAATACACACATAACACGCTTTTATACTTTAAACTATTATGTCACAGTGATCAATGTTCACCGGTATTGAAACATATGGGTGCTATGGAAACAGTAAATATTGGGTACATTTCTTAATTTTCCTTTGAAGAGCAGATATAAAACGGTCGCTGATAGTTTTTATTCAAACAGAATACAAGCAATACATGCTTAAGTATACGGCTGGAGTTGAACGATAAACCGACATATTCATTGCCATTGTTCCCTGTTTGCGATCTCTCCAATAATTCTCCCTAGACTTTATTGGGACTGTATAAAAGATACAAGACACGTGTAATTAAGCGTAAATGCCATCCTTGGTTTTAAGATCGTTACTGGTTATCTGACACTGAAAGGAATGACACAGTGCATTGGTTAGACGCTGTTTGTATTGTGTCTCTACTTCTTGGAAGAAAACAATATTTACAATGTATGAAGACAATATGGATAGTCTAAATAATTCTGTACAAGGTAATATTTGCTATGAGTACTTTATTTTTATCTCTATTTGTAAGGTAATAAGGACTTAATCGTATTGCGTTATTTTCTTCTGATTTTGATTTCTCTTATTTTAATATAGTATCAAACAATACAAATTTTCTCAAAAGAAAAGTCTGTAGTGTTTTTTTAGCTTTTAAATTTATATATTAACTTTGAGGTTTTTTTTAATTTAATTTTAAACGTCACTCAGGTGATAGATATCTGCTTCAGATTCTATCAGTACTGATTTTCACAGCCGGTTTTATTTCTGAGACACATATAATAAGTAAATAATTAAATATTTTTGCAGAAATTTAATTTCTTTTTAACTCATGTGATATTTTGTTTCATCGTGAATCACAAAGATGTGAATCGTTGTCCTGATACGATATATACATAGGTGATAGAAGGCTTGAGCTGTTTCCTAAGTCATTTGAAAATACTTTGTTAAACATTTTAATGTGCTCAGACGTCTTTATTGGTTATAAGCTGTTATAAAGTCAGTGCACCTTGATACCGCCACGATTTATCAATTAAATCTGTTTCTTGTAGTGTTTCACAAGTAGTATGCCCACTGATTTTCTAGTCATCTGATGTTTTTGCAGCGTTACAAATTAACATGACAAATTCATTCAGTTACATGTTGTTTTTACATTGACATCATCTTGTGTCATTCTTTAGGGGGAAAACATGATAAAATGCCATTATCTTTTGTTATTACAAATACCCGACATGCTTGAATTATGTGGTTTTAACAGATTTTACTGATGTCTTTTGGTTCATGTATCTCTTAGATTTTATGGAAATCCTATTATATTATGCAATACAGAAGCGCGTTATATAATCTCTTCATCTGCAGTCCCTGCTGAACTTAGCAGGCTGTATCTCGGAGCTACAACCTCTAGGAAAAGTATAAAAGCATGCATTGAAAAAAAAGAGAAAATGTTATTGTGCCAAAAATACTATATGGTCAATATACAAACGAGTTAAAATGTCTGTAATCAAATTTTATGTGAAAAAATATTAAAAACCACTGAAGCAGAGGAATTCAGCTGAAGTAATCAAACACAGTCGTAAAATAATAAATCCCAAACTTAATTAGCACATTATTTTCCCCCATATACAATAAGGAATACAAAAGACAAATATATGACATCGTTACTTTTCCAAAGCTTGAAAAGTCTTCACTCAGTAACAGTTCTCCAACGCTTCGGACGGTCGGTGTCCCTGAACTTGAGATTGAGCCGTCCAAATAAATTGTTGTCTGTTAATGCTAAAAGTTCTAATCAAATTTATATATATTTACTAAAGTAAATATTTCCTGCAAGTAAATAGTACAACAATCTAAAATGACGAAATAAACCTCACATGAATTTGGCGTTGGTATAAACAGTTTGAAGGTTGACTTGTATTGCGTATTTAATCAGCTGTAAATTGAAATCAAACACTTTCATCGCCTAAAAATGCACTTCGCTCAGTCCAGTCACAACTTTCTATCGTTAAGAGAAACAAATGACCTTCGGGAATAATTGTCTGAGAGAAAAATACACGACTTCTGGAGATTTCATATTTTTTAATTTAATATAGCATGACTCAGCGCCACCGTAACATAGCATGATTCAGCGCCACCGTAACATAGCATCACTCAGCGCCACCGTAACATAGCAATACTCAGCGCCACCGTAACATAGCATGATTCAGCGCCACTGTAATATAGCATGACTCAGCGCCACTGTAACATAGCATGACTCAGCGCTACCGTAACATAGCATGACTCAGCGCCACCGTAACATAGCATGACTCAGCGCTACCGTAACATAGCATGACACAGCGCTACCGTAACATAGCATGACTCAGCGCTACCGTAACATAGCATGACTCAGCGCCACCGTAACATAGCATGACTCAGCGCTACCGTAACATAGCATGACACAGCGCTACCGTAACATAGCATGACTCAGCGCCACCGTAACAGATCAACTAGTTTGATATAAATAACGAGAGGGTTCGCTTTTTTATTTTGCAGTGCTTTTTTACCTATTGAAAAGGTTTGTAAACGGATTAAAATGAAAATTGCAAATCTTACTTAAAAAAAACAATACTATAACAAATCCTGTTAGTAAACTATGGGAAAGTCAATTATTCACAAAATCGTGAATAGAGAACAAAAATAAATGAATTACTCTTTCGGAATAGTAATGACATTAGAACTCTTGCCTGTAAGACACAGACAACAGCCCTCTACCAGGATTGGGTCAGAATCCTACGGTATCTGCTTCTGTACTCGTGCGGTTCCATGGTACGTTCCTTCGTCTTGCTGCTGTGGTTGCAAATAACAGGTGACAAGACGGGCTGTTGACTGCGTCAATGAAATTGCTCTAACCAATCAAATGAAATACATGACTTAAAACACAATGACCTTTAAATGCTGTTTAATTAATTATCAGTTCTGTTAAATGATCAACTTTGTGCATTGACCTCCTGTTCTCTTTTTTAATATTGAATGACAGGTAACAGAATATTGCAGAATGAGATAGAATGAGACTTTTCTTTTCTCTTGTCAGCATAGTTTCTTTTTATTTATGACGTTTTTAAGCATTTGTTTGAATTGCTTTTAAAAGATTGTGCCTTTTACGACAATAAACGGAGGCCACGAAGAAATTAAACTCAAAACGTATTTCCAGCGTATTTAGAATAAAGTAGAAATAGAAATGCCATTGATTTTAGCTCACCTGAACAGTTTTTAGCCGGTCTTTGTCGGTGGTCAAACTATTATTTGCTTTAAATGAAATCTCTAACGAAGCTGCTGAATCAAAATTAGTGAAACTTTGCAAAATGTTCCTTATGTGAAGCTTTATCAAAGTATTTCCTAAATATTCCATTTATCATGGAACTCTATGGCAACTAGAATTACGTTTTGCAGAATTACAGAATCACGTTTTACATCTGTATAGATATAAAATATTTAATAATTCTGGAATCATTTTACGCGTCTACTTCTTACAACTTTTATAATACTTCTGGCAGCCCTCCTTAACGGTAATAATCAAATGCAATAATAGATTATACCATTATAATTTGTGACAGCAACCGGCCTAACGCAATTATTTTGAACCACTTTAGTTAATAATACAATAGTGCATCTTAATTTTGCCATTACAAATCAAAAAGATAACGCACAGTTAAATCTGTCTGGACAGATTTGGTTTCGGTGTCGTTTTTCCTTCCGACTGGTAGTGATTCAATGTTCCTTGCAATAATGAAATAACAATGGTTTCCAGAAAATTTAACAGAGCAACATTATGTTATATTCTAACAGGACTATTGTTATTAAGATAAGCAAAGGCAGCGTTTACACAAAATAAATGTCTAAAATCCCAATCATGGAATAACTATCGAATTATTCATATAATTCTTTAACAAGCTTATTATTCTAATATTCAAACACATACTCTTAATTCTGCATTCGACGTTAGACCAAAGTCTACGAAATCATTCGATAATGTCAGTATACTTTCCATTCACACTGAATTTTACTGAATATGATATTATATCTTGAAGTCTGTAGTCTGAAGCTGAAGTATGTAAAAAAATTAAGATGTTATTTGTCTTACTTGGTAAAGTAAGTTGTATGATATCAAGAATAATACGTAAATAGATTAGATGTAATATTGCCTATCTTCCTAGAAATTATATTGAGTAAAATCTACGACATGGACATAACCAAAACTTTATTGTCTCACTCATTAATCAGAACTTAAGATGAATATGCATGGTATAAAGGTATAAGGAAAAAACTATTCTGCGGTCACATTATTCGTAGAATAATCGGTAAAGATATGTCTTGTAAATTCACCTAAGACTTGATTTACTTTTTTGCAAGAGTGGATATCTATCCATGAGATTTATTGTCTCTAAATGTCAGAATATCTTGCTTAATTGCACCAAACGTCATTTAACTGTCAAATTAAGTGCTTGCTTAATGTTGTCAAATAGTGTCTGGTATCTCAAGAGGTGACAGGTACATTAACCACCGGTATTTAGTATGAGAGAAAATGTCCGCTATATAACTTTTTCTTCGGCAATCGTCCCTGGTGCAGCACAACGTCTGCCAATGAAGGCGGTAATGTATGCTTCAAGCATTAGTAAAAATTGAGCCGAGCTATAATGTTCCTTTTGTTCTTCATATAATGTTTCCGTTTAATAATAATCGCAGTTGACTGAATATTTTAGTCTGACAAAAGACATCTGAAACTTACATTACACCAAATGATATCTCTTTGGTTACATTGGCGCTTGAGATGAATGGATTCCGGGAAACGAGGCTGCAGCTCACATTCTACTATGAAATAATGTTAAATGCTGTTTTATGCATTTCAGGCAACAAATTATTTTACGTTTCCTTAAGTTATCTTGGACGTCGGTATTGCTTTTAACATTGTAACAATGTTTGAAGTATCATGACGTGTCTTCATGTGATAAGTGAAAGGAACACATGCTTATAGCAAGATTTTCACAATTGAGTTGAAACTAGTACAAGGGCGATCAGTGATCACATGTGTCGCCTGATGACAGCCAATTAAACAGTAGTATTGAGAGGTGATTGGACAGTTTGTAGGCTAAAACGCACTTTTTTTTATTCGAGGGCCATAACTCAGCCAAAAATAATTCAACCGAAAAACCTGTTAGACATGCGCAAGTACTTGAGGTACCAGTCAATCCTGTAACATTTCATTTAAATTGCTTTAGTAGTATAAGAGAAGTAGTCCGGACAAACTTTAAAAATAAAAAATCATTAAAGGGCCATAACTATGACAAAACTCTTTGAACTGGAAAATGCGGATGATATGCACAAGATTTGGTACTGATCATTCTTGTAAAGTTTGGATGAAATCGCACCAGTAGTTTCTGAGGAGTAGTCCGGACAAGTTTGTGACAGACGGACAGACAGACGACGGAGAAGTGATCCCTATATGTCGCGGCTACTTTGTAGCAGGCGACACAAAAATGAAGAAAAAAAACAGAATATTGACGAAATCTATGAGAATCTGGAATTTAGTTCTCCCCAATGTGGAAAAATACATTGCCAAAACCCATAAACGTGTTCTCGTGTTTGTGTTTTTAAACATGATTGGCAAGTTTGAGCTTATTTGACAGGCATTTTTACTCCAGTTTCGTTTAAAAAGAAAGGTTATGAAAAATGTCTTCAAATTCAAACGGTCAACGCATACTTCAAAAATTTAATGTCTGCTTTTTATTTCTAAGCAGTAACTTTAAAGCAATCTGATATTAGTGAAAATACATTTGTTTACATTTAAAGTGATTTTTTTTTCATATAGCAGTGAAAGTATGTAGCCGTAGGTGTAACTAGTAATGAATGATTGTTTTTTTTACCCTCTTCTCTGGATTTTCTTTCAAAACGAAAGAAAACAGAACACTCGTAAGGTTAACAATGTTAATTTTGTGGATGGAGACGTCATTGTGCAACAGTAAAGAAATGAATATCCTTAGAAAACTAATTTAGTTGATTTTGTTTTACTCATTAAATTTTATGCTTTTTAATTCCTTTTATAAAACTTGAATATAGATCTTTTTGAGATGATCATTATTCTATCATTCTGTAGATATCTTTCAAAGCTACTTGGTGCATTTGTATAAAATATATTGTAGTAAGCCATCCTCTGTATAAAAGCTCCTTAGCACTATGCTACTTAAAACTGTCTTTTATCCAATATTAAAGCTCGTATTCTTAGTTTATCGTACCAGTACGAACCAGTTCAAAATGGATTACATCTGATTGTTTGGAAATACCGGAAAAAATCTATCTTTTTCTATTTCTCTCGATTTGAAACAACAAAATCGAGGAATATAAAAAGTGACTAAAATTAACTAATCATGATTAATTAAGAAATAAGCTAAAATACCATGTTTTCTAGTTCTAATAGCCGTTTTCGTATATCTAGGTGAACGTTGTCGATGAATAAAAGGTCAGATTCACTAACAAAGATAAAATACTCTAAAATAACAGAATTTACATATATGTGAAATCGACCCTTCTCATTCCAATTAATCGGATAGCTAAATACAACCCCATATTCACAAACCTGTAGTAAACACCAACGGTTTCACATAAATGCATATCTAGACAGATCTAAAAAAATATATAAAAAATAAAGAATGTCCAATGTCTGTTTTAGATTAAGATGCTTGTAAGAAGAAAAACTGTAAAACATATGTATGTAATTCCTGATATTTTGGTATATTTTATCTCAGCAAGTGAATCTTGGTCTTTAATTTAAGTCCAGTTTTTGAATTCTTTATTTGAAAACAAATCAGTTTCAAAATTATGAATTCCGCTGTTTGACGTTGTTTGTTCCTATTTGTACACGTTTTTTTTGTTTTTTGTTGTTGTTTTTTTTTTTTTTTTTTGGGGGGGGGGGGGGGAAAGGGGGACGGACAAGAAATTTGGATAAATGATCATATAACAAAACTAATGTCATCTGTAAGATTTTTTTTGTAGTCGACTTTCTAATTATCAGTGGCTAGACATTTACAAGCTGGTATTCCCTATTGCATTAACTGCAGTAAATAATATGTAATGGTAGGTATGTAACGATGGAACAAACTTAATCTGCACGTAAACTTTCATCCTTAAAATTGTAGGTTATACGCCATATTAGAACTCTTTGAATTTTCGTACTTCTGAAAAAATCATGTTTCGACTAGAAGAAAAAATACATATATTTACTATACGAAATCTCGCAAATTACAGGTCTCTCTTCACGACAAAAAAAAAATTCCAATATCCCTCTCCATGATTTATTATGCCCATATAAAAGTATAGAAGACATTGATTTAGGTAATTAAGCGCCAGTGCCATAGTTGGTCTAAAGGCCGTCTTAGAAGAAACTGTTACTAAAAGGAATAAATGGTTCTGGCTTCAGTGTAGTTTATGGAGAGTTGTTGTTACTGGAAAATATATAGATGTATTAAAATGGATAAATTAAATAATTCTGTACAAGGTATACACTTTTATATCAAACCATTGCCCTTATTTGAGTTTGAAGGTAGTTTGAACGCTTGCTCATTTATTAATTGAATTTACCCTTACTTATTTATGTTATTTGCGCAATATCAATTTTAGTTTTTTATTCTTTCAAGATGTGCCGTGTGGCCTTTATGTTTTACACTTTTGAAATATATTACATACTGTTTTAACAAATACCATTATAATCGTCATTGACTGGCGATCTGCCGCTTATACACACTTAATCTTAGTTCCTCTATTACTTACACATCTCATTCATTCACTTATTTACTCATCATCACACTCAGTAAGTTGCCTTCCTCCCTTACGCACGCATCATGCAAGCAACATTCAAACATGCTCTCTCATGCATTTTGTTTATTTAATCTGTGTGTTCAGAACACGTTAATAAATTAAACATTGCTCGAAGTTCAAAAAAAGATGTTACGATAGTTCATTCTCAAAATATATTTCTGGACGGAAAAAAACGTGAATTCCTGTCTAGGAAAAAAAGCCTTTATTCTCATAGCAGTATAACCAAAAAAGTTACATTATATGCTCTAAGCAGTATTAGAAAAAGTAGTATAGCTTTATAACCAACTGCATTTGATTAAAATCTCAAAACACTATTAGAAAAAAATAGTATAGACGTAAAACTGTGACTTCCAACAGCTGTGACAAATTTGATTCTTTTTTATCGAAGAGGCTCAAAGGTTTCTGGGAATATTCAGTACAAACAATAAACGGTGCTGAAAATGACGCTGAATATTATGACGAGGATCATTTTCTTAATGAAACGGGTGGGTTATGATGTGCTTGCTACAAGAGATCTAGCAATAAGTTAGTAAATTACAAAGTATTGACAGGTTCAAGGCATGATAATAGTAAGTTATAGTACACCCCACGAAACAGTAATATGGTAACATCATCATGTACTAAAGGCAGTAATAAGAACTCGCATGTCAGTTATGATAGGGTAACACATATCTTTATTAACATATCTCAATACATTTCATGAAGAAGAAAAAAACAACCTCACTTAAAATTTATAAAATATAGTCTAATACGTTATCCAATAATACAGGACTGGTGAAGGGAAATGATAGCTTTGCGCGATTAATTCTATTTAATTTATTTTGAAATGTCTTATTATGTCTAACTCAGCTTCCCTAAAACATGGTTAGGTTAGAAAAAAAGTAAGTGGAGAGTACTGGTAAGACCCAGTTGAGGTAAAAGAATAATTAAATTTAAGAATATGTCATCATTATAAGACATTTACATACTAAAATTACTGTAAACAAGTTTATAACCAAACAATACGTTGGTTTAATTTAGACTCTGTGAAAATTAATTGTGCAGGACAGTGTTGTTTGCATTTCGATCAGAAACACATAAAAGTTTGTGAGTTTAACATGTTCATTTAGGTTTGCTGAAATAAATCGAAACTAAATTAATATTCTTAATCTTAATTCTTAACATGTGTTTACCAAAACAGTATCTAGTCATTGTTTTACTTCTCCCTAGTGTATTTTCTTTTAAACAGTCATTGATACGCTATCCAAAAAATAGGTCTTTTGACTTTAGGAAAACATAGATTCATCACACTGCAATAGCAGCAGTTTCACATTACGACTGTGTTGTATCAGATTTCCAATTAAATCTTGGCGAGACACTGAGCTGATATTCTCTACTGCTGAAACAACCGACATTGGTTAATGATGCTGAAATTTAATCCTCGCATATTTTTTCTCATACTTAAGTCAATATATGAATATATCAGTCATATTACTAGTGTTTGGATTTTTCTTTAACTGGTAAGATAAGATCAGATCCTGTGATCGAACCAGTTTCTTTTTTGCAGTTAAAGATGTCATAACTATTCTCCCCGTAGATTTTTTAATTGGACGTAATTGTGGTAAGTCCTGTGGTCCTTTTTAATTCTTTTAACCTATTCTAAAGATTTAACCATTCAAGGATAAAAACTCGTAAAGACACCAAACACGTGTAGTTCTGTTAAAATACCGGCCTGCGTTATGAAAACGTTTCAAAACAATGACTCTTAAAGGAATAAGGATTTCTATTTGAAATTTTACCTTTTCAAACGCTGATCACAAATTCTAAAAATAACTGCCACGACGTACAATATTTTACATTCTTTTGTTTGATATAACGATTTCGGGTACAGTGTCGGATTTATGATTAACAATCACTTACATATGTCTGTATACGCTCTAATTGAGTTGTTCAGTAAGTTCTTGATAATTGCGTTAAAACAAATTAAAAAGTTTACTTTCTTATCCATGAATGTTTTATTGTTTAGAAATGCTTTACTTTCTTGAAAACGGAAAGCTGAGTCTGATTTTAAAAAAATCAATGTAAATGTGATTAAATGCACAGTATCGATTGAGATACGAACATATTCAAAATATATGCTCCACGACGTTGAAGTATTTAATGAGGTAATTTGGTCATCCCGTCTATATAGCTAGCCGTCACATCTGCATACAATACTCTCCTCGGATTCTGTATTCACATCATGCTTAAACCTTGCTGGTATATTTATAAGTCTCTAATTATTTTATATTATATTGTTAACACTGATGGCCGGGTTCGCTAGAGTGTCCTTCCCTTAATTTGACGAACCTCATTAGCACAAATAAGAGGTACGTTTTGTGATGATTACCATTGAAACCCTTATGTAAGTGTTTTTTAACAATTATTGAGCACCAACTGATTTTCACAGCGGTACATTATAAAGAGAACATATATGTTTATTTAACTAATTAATGTTATCTGAGAACTGTAGTGAAAACCAACTAGTAATGATGAATGCTTGTTTTGATAATGTTCACATTTACAAGAAAAGCAAAATCTTTTTTCACTTACTGAACTTCTTTAGAATGTATTTGTTCAAGCTAAAGCAGATCTGTTGCGTATCTGTTAAGCAAAAAAAATGCTAGTAGTTTGTGAATTCAAAAAGTAAAAAAAAAACAACAAACAAACACACAAACAAACAAACAAAAAAGATCGTATGAATGATCATAAGGATTTTTGTACTGGTGAGACTGAGGAATGCACTAATGTTTCAAGTTTTTTCTAAATTAAAGAACTTGTATCTAATTTAGCATTTAACATGTTTTTCTTTGTTCTTCATTTTCTTATATCAAGATATCGGCCATTGACTGGGTCAGAAGAATGTCTTTAGAATAAAATTCTAACTGCAGACTTGCTGATGTGTTTGATTATTTCCTATTTCTGAATACATACGTATGTCTTCTTCAGGGTTCTTAATGTCTCAGAATGTTTAAACTTTTAGGATAATGACAACAAACTATGGAGCAGTGTCGTGATAAGCACTCGTAAGAAGCTTCAGAGAATATGCTGACAGTTTAAGAGATGACGGTTGTTGGCGTGAAATTAAGAACATCGACTTATGCTTACTCCTTGTTCCAGCGGTCATTGACAGAATGCCCAAGTCTCTAAATTGTTTTTTTTTTCGATTTCTGTATTTGTAAAAATATACAAAAATAAATAGGTTAATATCAATGATGAATCATCTGGCAGTGATGTAAAGTCAGTTACGTTGTTATAGATACACCCCTACTAAACGGTGGCTCTTTCACATTTTGGTGATCTGTTTAAATGAGAGCCCTCGACACTTCCGTTGTAGAGCCCTCAACCAAAACAAGGCTGAAAAAGGTAAGCACATTTTGTAAAAATATATGTTTTTAAATAACATGCTTGTTTTTCAAAAATTGAAGAATGTCATGCCACGTAGAACATTTTTCTCATCATTTTGGATGCAGTTTCGATAAGAAATACCCCAAAATGACATTGCTAGAACTTTTACCAAATATCAACTCGTGTGTTTTCTTTCACGAGGAGACAGTGCTTGAGTAATTTCTCTACCGTGAAGTAGATGTTGGCTCACCTAATCGTGCTTGTAACATTGTTCCAACCTCCTCTTTGGCTCAACACAAAACATTGTTCACAGAGATCGTTTAAAAACAAAATACTCACATTCACATTTTCAAATGTGATAGAGCAATCGACAATGTGCTTGCGCCATCGGCATTGTGAAAGAGCCCTCGAAAATGTGACAGAGCCAACACCATCATTCATAAAGAGTTGATATTGTTGAATTTTACCGATTAAAAGTCATGTCTAGACTAAATTGCATGAGTTAATAAATACTTTCTTGAAATGTTTCGAATAATTGTTCAATCAGATTCCTTCATGTTTCACGTATGTAAACTAGTTTTTCATAACTCAATAATAGTATATTCATAAGTTAAGGACTCAGAAGTTAGTGTTAAAGCAATGAACATGACTAAAAGAAACATGGGGGAAAGACTTTTCGAGGAACCACATCGACGAAAACGAATAAAGGAAAACGCATCTAAGGTTCAAGCTCCAAAAAAGCAAAGGCAATGCACTAGATTAAAGACAATATTTTCGGCAACTAAACATTCTACACCCTGGAAAACATCAAAAAGAACATTGAATTTTTCACTTGAAAGCCATTCAATCAGTGATGAAGAAGTTATTTGTACTCATTAGACGAACATTTCATAGATAGCGTTGTAGCAGATATTGAAGAACCTAGCTCAATTAGTTCGGAATATGAAGCAGAAGACAATGAAAACGATATACCCAATGATCCTGGAAAAGCAGACAAAACAATATCCGATCCTTTCAATAAAGTTTTACCAATTTTGAAAACAAAAAGAAATCAGACCGTCGCTTTTTTTCGTGCTTTTTAACATACAATATTGACACTTATTGCATGAGGTGTTGGCTCGATCACATTTCCGAGGGCTCTTCCACAATGCCGATGGCGCAAGCACATTGTCGATGGCTCTATCACATTTGAAAAAATGGGAGTATTTTGTTTTTAAACGATCTCTGAGAACAATATTTTGTGTTGAGCCAAAGAGGAGGTTGGAACAATGTTACATGCATGATTAGGTGAGCCAACATCTACTTCACGGTAGAGAAATTACTCAAGCACTGTCTCCTCGTGAAAGAAAACACACGAGTTGATATTTGGTAAAAGTTCTAGCAACGTCATTTTGGGGTATTTCTTATCGAAATTGCATCCAAAATGATGAGAAAAATGTTCTACGTGGCATGACATTCTTCGATTTTTGAAAAACAAGCATGTTATTTAAAAACATATATTTTTACAAAATGTGCTTACCTTTTTCAGCCTTGTTTTGGTCGAGGGCTCTACAACGGAAGTGTCGAGGGCTCTCATTTAAGCAGATCACCAAAATGTGAAAGAGCCACCGTTTAGTAGGGGTGAGATAATGCAAAAAAGATACCTAAAATTAAAAATGCGACAAGTATTTTCATTATTAAAAATACAATTTTCAGGATTCTTGATCAGAAGAATTTATTAGGAATTGGTCTGTACATATGATGAGTAAATAAGAAATTCAAACGTGATCAAATTCCTTCTCCGCTGATGTAACGGTATTTTCTAAACAAGATTGTACAAAAATGAAATACTGTTCGTATTCTACATGTATAAGAAATTACAGAATATGATGAAGCCTTTTTGTCTCATTTTATAATCGAAGAAATATATTGATTAATTTTTAATTGCATTGGCAGTAATATTAGAAGAGATAAAGCCAAGCTTTTGTATGATTTCTGTTTACATTATTGTTTTAAAGTAAAGAATAATCGAAATAAATATAACTAATTAACATTTTTGGCATGTGAAGATACATGACTCACCCGTTTATCTTAAACTGAAAAAAAGAAGACTGTTCATGTTTTAAAACTTCCAGTTTCTATACTCCCCGAAAATAAACTCGTGAAGCATATAGCTCTCGCTTTGTCCGTCCGTCATTCTGTTATACGTTTGCTTGTCCGGACTGTAACTTTGCCTTGTTTGGAAGGATTTCAAAATTACTTGCCACAAATGTTTGCCTCAGTGAGACGAGACTGTGTGTTGTGTGCATGACACAGCCGGTAGAGCAAAGGTGAAGGTCACATTTTGGCTGAATTTCTTCTTGTCAGTGCTGTTACTTTTACTCTGGTTGGAGGAATTTGCCTCAAATGTTTGCCTCAATGAGGCGTTGTGTCGCGCGCACGAACCAGGTCTCTGGCCTGAAGGTCAAGTTCACACTAAGGGGTCAAAAGTCATGAGTTATTATAAAGGTAGCTTGCATGCATTTCCCTGAGCTGTATAAAAAGAATCTTTTTTTTCGTCGAATTACCCCAATTTATTTTAATTCATTTTTACCTGGCAATGTTTTCTAGCCGCGGGGAGCATCCATCGGTGTAAACAATAATTATGTATTTGTCTAAAGGCTGTTCAGACACATCAGTAAAGTGTAATTTGATATACCCTTTTGTACTGGCTTCTGCTAACCGTAATCAAGACAAGGGTATGGTATAAAACGACGATAAAAAAGCAGTAAGTGTCGGGTTTCCAGTTTCTTATAATTATTAATGTCTATTTCCTTTTATTATTGTTGTTGTTGTTGTGTATGTGTCTGAATGTGTGTGGTAATTGAACTTATCTTCTTAACTATACCTAAACAGAGACATAAAGAATGGTGACTTGTATTTTAGCAATTGTTTGAAAAATCAGACTGGTTCTTTTCCGCTTGATCGATCCATTTTGAAT
Organism: Cyclina sinensis; assembly: GCA_012932295.1. Taxonomy (NCBI): domain Eukaryota; kingdom Metazoa; phylum Mollusca; class Bivalvia; order Venerida; family Veneridae; genus Cyclina; species Cyclina sinensis. The sequence goes on along the minus strand of JAAONU010000001.1, from coordinate 46,058,942 downwards.
ACATCTAATAAAATCTGATTTTCCTACTTCATTGTATCTTCTAATTGACAGGCAAATTAAGTTTGTCCTTGTCTTCTTTCTGTATAACTCGTAAATTATACATTAAATTCCCACATACTTTATTGCAGACGGGTTTAATTGCAAATCATATGTAATAAAGCGAATATTCCAGACCTTGTATTCTTTTCATGAAATTTTGTACAAAGGAGTAGAAACTCTGTTTTGGCTTACACCTTGACGGTAAACATTATGTAATGGTTTGTACATCTTGGAACAAGCATTGATACTTTAATTAAATTTGAGAGGGGTGAACCATCTGAATATACGGAATGCCATTTTTTTTTTTTTTTTTTTTTATTTCTGTAACTAGTTCACATAATAAGACAGTGATTAACAACTATATTTATCAGCTTTTTGTGTATATCTTTTTTCCCGTTATCTATAGATTCATTATTAGCGATCTAATGCTTTACTCTACTTTTATTCTATTTTTGCATGTCTCGTATTTTTCCTGAGACGTGACGCTCTGTTGATTAATCGAAGACATGTCCTCACCGTCACACTTTTTTTGAAAATGTATGACTAAACATCTGACTGAATTCTTGAGCTGTTTTTTATTCATTTAGCATTTTGGTCAAAATAAAAGGTTTCAAATAGGAAGAGAATGATAAACAATTATTTGCTTTAATTGATTACAGATATTAGATATGTAAGACTTCCTGTATATTGTATTTACTTAATCACTGATGAATATTAAATGCAAAATCATATTACAGCTTTCAACATCTACAGTAATAAATAACTGGTTTCGCTTTATATATTGTTTTCAAATGTCTTAGTAATATAAATTTTAAAAGTATTCAGTTAAAATCTTGCTTCATTAACATCTTGCTTTACGGTTTTCTTAATTTGTCAAGATTTACAACAAGGAAACAATGCTTTGTTGCTGTTTTAGATCTTTCAGGTTTTCGATGTCCTAAATCACAAGCCAGTGTTCTTACTAAATAAATAAGCCTTGTTAGGTTCTTATAGTATGATTCCGTCTTTAAAGCAGACATTAACATTATTTTCAGTCATAAAAAGGTCCATTGGCCTTTTGAACGACAAGAAAACAGGAAAAATTATTGCAGAAACCTAGTTCGCCAGTTGGCGATGTATCAGATTTCCCAATAAATCTTATCTAGACACTGAACAAATCTGATATTACGTATAGACGTTGCTGCCGCTAGCTGTGTAGTGTTATTATATAAGAAAGAAATATCATCTACCTATTTATTTCCTTCTTACAACTTAGACAAAACAAGGATTTAAGAGATGAAGGGTAATTAATCAGATATTGCGTTTGAAGTATTTTTCGTTTTATGTGCGATTTCCTCATTTTTAATAAGATAAAGTATACTGGACTTTAAAAAGGCATTTAATTTGGTATCTTTTTTTAATTATTCTAACTTTTATTTTTAAGTTTTATATTTTTAAAGTGAATGAAGTTCACTTACATTGATCTTTTTCATCATATTAAGCGTGTGATTTAATTTTGCACTTCTCCTCTCAAAATATTTGATGTCTGCTTTAAACAAGATGAAAATCAGGTATTAATTCTGGGGTGAAATGTTCAGATTTAGTTTATTGGAGCAGCCTTTCCGGAAACCAGCGGAATATGGTCAATAATGTGCTTCATGTTATCTGCAGCATTGTTTACTCGGCAAACATGCCTCGGCAATACAGATTTTTCTGCAGACGTTATAATGCATTACTGATAACAAAATACAGATATGACACGGCTGTCCTTTTCAATTACTTTATAGATTTGTTTTATTGCTTCTTATTTTGACAAAAGTGACAATACCTGACTTAAGGATTAAAATGTAACTACATATCGTGCAAAGTAGGATATTTCATTTATTTTAAAATGGTTTTCGTTTAATTTCAGTGATGCCTTTTCGGCGGGAATCGGCGAGCCAGAATTTTCGCGTAGTAGTGATGGGAACTGCTGGTGTAGGGAAGAGTTCGATAATCAACCAGTTTCTTCATAACAAGTTTACAGAAAGTCACAAGGAAACCATCGAAGAACTACATCGTCACAGTATGAAATTTGAAACCATGTCTGTTGATATTGACATACTGGACACATCTGGATCACACCAGTTTCCGGCCATGCGCAAACTCGCCATTGCAACGGGTGACGCATTTGTTCTTGTTTACTCCGTCAGTGACGCAGAAAGTTTTGAAGTTGTAAAAACATTACGAGATGAAATCAAAGAGCACAAAACGAATGGAAAATATTCAATAGTTGTCGTGGCTAACAAAATGGACCAGGGATGTCAAAGTGGTGAACAAACCGTCAATGAATCCATTGTGTGTATGGACTGGGAAGATAAGTTTGTGACAACCTCAGCAAAAACAGGTGAAAATATTGATGCGGTCTTTCAGTTGTTAGAAAAGAAAATTAAAGAAAGGATTCAACTTGAAGAAAAACGTCAGTCCTTCATCCGGAGAATATCAATGCCAGTAATGAGGTTAGCGAAAACGGAACGCCAGAAAACGCCATTACTTAAACCGAAATCAAGAACATACTCTGTTGATTCGTGATTAAAACTATTCGAACGAAGACACCAATGTATGCAATATATGCAAATCCAACTTTATTTCTTTGCAGAACATAACCTTGCGTTTAATCGGGAAACATATCTCAGAATTGGTGCTTTTGTATATAGCATTTATAAAAGTTCAGTTTTGTATCAAACATGCCATTTTATAGTTCTTGCTTGTATGTGTAAAACTGCGAAAAAAACAGTAAGTGTCGGGTAAAAGCCACTTAATTATTTCCTAGGAAACAGATAAATGTTATATTTTGTGCAAGACTATTAAGATATTACGGTAAGTGCCCATTAACATAATTTCTGTTCATGCTTTTAAGTGATTCACCGCAATATAAAGAGTAGATCATAACCTAATAACGCACTGCCTGCAGAGAAAGTATCAGATCATTTTAGTGTTTCATGATTCTTGAAATAGGTGAATGTCTGCTTATAAACCTAGCGTTTACTGTACCGGATTCAAGAAGTTTCTGATGAACTGGGAGAAATGACATTATTTCATACAAAAGACATACATCCCCGCGCAATTTCAATCAAAAATTTGAATTAAAAAAGTGTGCTATTTGGGTATGAAAGAAGAGAAATAATAATTGGTACTTGTTTAAGTTGTATACAGTCACGTATATTTCATTCGTGAACACCAAAAGAAGAAATATTACTCGACCTTTTACATTTTATAAATATCCCAAACTAAATTAAAATGCCAAACGCATCGAGAACCATACATAAAAAACTTTTCCAAAGAGGTTTCTGACCACTGTGTCTTTAGCTTTGTTGTATATGAGAACCGCCGTGAATAACAGTATACATGTATTACGAAATTCCTTTCACGAATACCTCAGCTATTGCAAAATCCGAGCGCTATACCAGAAACTCGGTTAGTGTGCACAAGTGCCATCTGAATACTAACAAAAGCATGAACATTGTTAAGGGTTTGCTTCAAGTTTTGTGAATCAAGTAGCATGATTAGCAACTGAGCTAAAGATACAAAGGTTTTATTTAAAATATGAATGAAAGCAGTTTCCTATGTGTTATATTAAGGTAACACGGAATCATTTAAATCATGAATATCAGACATTTAGTTGTATATATTGCTGCTATATTTTCCATATATGTTCCTATGTATATTTTTGATACAAATGACATTGGCATCAAAATGTATATGTTTTGTGGAACAAATACAAATTTGTGTATAATAAAAATGTGTTGACATAATACTTGTTATAATTTGTTCTGACTGTCATCGATGTTATACCGCGGCTCCTCTCCCTGGAAAGTGTCCTTTTTGCAAAGATGAACAACATTCACTTTTCAGAAAATTTATTGACATTTTGTAAGTATAAACGGCCGTGGCAGTGCAGAGGAAAATATTTAATACGACAGAAAAACTAAGATTTTTTTACATAAGTTTAACAGTCCAATACCTCGCCTGGACTTCAGTCAGCATACCATTTTTTATCAATGTCAGAGGGACAGCAACTCTTGACATTTACGTATTTTGCAAGTATGTACGTGTCTTAGGAGTATGACATCAAATGTGCATATCAACTCATTGCTCTAGGCTCTTTTAAGTATTTCTTTAAACGAAATATGGCTGTTCCAATAAAGACCTGATTTTTAGTTTTTCCTTCCCGAAATATCTTCTCTTTGTCAACTTTTATGAGGTACAAACGAACATTAGTTTGAAATTTCATGTTTAGCGAAATGCGTTTCAATTTTGTTGCATGTTAATGCTCAGTTAAATGCAAGAAAAGTACAGGAAAATTGTCAATGAACAATATGAACTTCATTTTTATATAGTAATTTAAATATTGCATAGAAACCTTTCAGTGAGAATTTAAAGGAAATGCGATGCGGGTTTTTGTTGTTGTAGAACGCAGTACATGTATTATGATTAAATGTTTCACTTGCGGCAGATAAGATGCTGGTGTCACGGTTTATGTGCGATATTTTCTCCTCAAAGGCTTAGAATTGTTTTAGTTTTTTTTATAGTTTTTCGTTACAGCGAACAAATAAAAACGAACAGCTAAATCATTGCTTATTTTGTGAGTTAAAGTTCCTTCTGTAATATACGAAACTCTTTGTCTTTCTCATAAGAAATCGTGTCTGGAAAGAGCACCGAATCGTTTTTACCCCAACAATTAATTTACATGATTTGATAAAAGAACAGGGCCAAGCATAATAGACAAACACGCTATAATTACGCAATAACTTTAAAATAGTAGACCTGTTAATGAACGATATTTGAATGGATTTTCTTTATCTGAACTAAAAATCAACATTGCCATACACAATGATTAAAATACTGGATCTCACAATTCTGACAGCAGTGAGCAATGTTGTGCACATAACAACAACATAAACTATTTACTTTGTTTACTGATATTCCTATTAAGACCTCTTTTCATCTTATGCTGTTCACGAACTAATCTACCTGGACTTAGCTACTCGTAAATGAAAAATGTTAGCGAATAAAAATAGGCGTTATCTTCTGACGTCAAGCTCATTACATGGGTGCGAACCTGTATCAAAATTCTATATGATATTCTCAGTATGGTGTATCTGATGGTGGCAAAGTTAATTTTTTACACCGATTGCAAAAAGATGTAATTGATGACTGGCATCTAGAGGTTTTTGGAGTTCTTTGCGACTAAAAACATCAGTAATGGAAAAGCGAATTACGAATAGAACAATGTAGGTTTGTATCTTCAATGAAATGACCTGTATCCATCTTAGGAAATTATAAATATTATGAACCGATAGAATTAACAAGTTAACAATTATTGTTTTTAACTGTAAAACTTATGATAAAATCGGAATTTGATGATTTTCGGGGTAGAATGAAAGGTTTTGTCGTATATATCGCCAAGATTAAATATAACACTGCTAACAAAAGATAAGATAATGTGGCAGTAGCTAACTTGTTTAAATGGTAGTACGGTTAATAACCATAATTAAAACTACATTTATTATTTGAAAATCACGCAAAATTCAGCAAATCTGTTGAACCAAAGTCTGTAATTCAGGAGAAAAATATCCGCTATTAAGACCGAGTTATTGTTAAGACTGTTTTCTTATTGGTCTTATCAACAAAACTTTACTGTATTTCCTAGCAGGTTTATGCTACAAGTGTTTGCTAGTTTGGGTTGTGGTTTCTTTCAAACTTCCATATCAATTTCTACTATTAACTTGTTGTTAAGCACCACCTTTGGTGGCCTCTTTGATGAAGACTGTTAAGGAGCATTTGGCCATTATATGGTCCTCCCATTGGTATGTCACGCGCTTAGATATGTGACACAGACCTGTAAAATGATATTCCGCTATATCATTAAGAGATATTATTGATTTGTCCGTCACTTTGAGGAATGGTAAATATGGTAACAGCTTCTGAGAGACACCAATAAAACCTCAGTGTTTTGGGATTTAATCGTATTTGCTCTGAGTGTTATTGAAAAGAACAGAATGCATTTTACCTGTCGATATCCAGCAACCATCTTATGAACTGTATCATTACTTAAATGTTAAGATAACAACTGCAATTTTAAGGAGCCAGTTTCACATGTAAAGATAAAATACACTAAATGAAGATTTGCATGTGTGTTACAAATATTCTTCTAGCAAGCATTAAAGTTTATTACAGATATTGGATTCGTTATGTTTGTTATGAATTTAAATCTGCCTAATGTCTCGTGACAATCCACGTGACAATACTATATTTGCATTTAGTAGATTTACCAACAAATCAATGAGAGGCTGATTTGTAGATATCGGGTTATTTTAGCTGCTGGAATAGTGCGCATGTTCCTTAAAGCACAGTTGTAACATATAAGTAAAATTTGTTATTTTCATATGTTTATCTTTGGAATAAAACTGGACCTTGAAAGAGTTTTAGTATAATGAGGCTGAATCCTTTAACTACAAAATTAGCATGTACCACATGTGATATAAGATATTTTCAACGGTGGTATAGGTTTCCAGGTTCCTTTTTTCAATGACATTGAATGTGTATGAAAAAGAAAAAACACAGTACATGTTAATAAATTTGATTTTTTATACACCGAATGAACTAAACACCTACTGACATACCAAATATAGAATAGAATAGAATAGAATAGAGTTTTATTTGCATTTTAACCCTAACAAAAGTCATGTGCAAAGCATCAATAAATATACATAAACTTACATATACAGCGCATGGTAAGATACAATCGAAACAAACTGGTGTGAATTTTTTTTAACAGATATATCGAGTTTTAAATTGCATGACATTTACAGATAACTAGGAGACTCTTTGATACACTGAATGACCTTAAAGCCAACTTACTTACCAGATTTAATTGTTTCAGAATACTTCATAGCATCAAAATGGTGTGAAGTTGTTTTTATAGAAGTGTGAATCGAGCGCTGCTACTCTTTTTGTATTTCTGTAGGTTTTTTAAAAAATCATAATTGTAGACACAGAATTGAATAGCAAACACAGCAGCTTAATTTTAGCCAATCTTGTTGCAAAGATAACTTCTCCTCATGTGTTTTATGAAGGGATTTGACCCACTTTCAAAAACAATGAGTAGATATATAAATAAACATATGAATATACTCGTAATTTACTCAACTGACTTTGCTACTTTTCTCAAGGAAATTTGAAACTGAGTCTCTCAGAAAGAAAAACATAAGCTCGATATGTTCCTATAAGGAGACTATTCGTTTCTTAAAGCAGTATCAAAAATAGCAAGAAATAATTTTGAGATACCACTCAAATACTTAAGCTATTTCTCAAATGCATTTTTCATCTTTAAATGCTAAAGATTGCTGTAACACACATTATAAATTTTAATCTGTTTAATACTAAAGATCCTCTGTGCAAATAAAAAAAAATATGTCGTCTTTCTGGTGTGGAATGTTGTTTGAAAAGATTTTCAATTATTTTATCTAAAGACCTTTTACATTTTTTTATGCTTCTTGGATATATTGAAGCTTAAGTATTCTTTTGAAGACAGTGTGTCGGAATGAAGTTATGTCAATTTGTATGACTGATTGCACTTTAAAAACACAAAGGGCATTTTTGCATTGTTCATTATAAAGTATTAACGGCATTCGAATAAATGACAATGTCAGTTGAGGATGTCTTATTTTGCAATTTTCTTTTTATCCTTTGCAATTAATTCTATTTCACTTTAAAGTCACAAAGACAGTAGCTCTGTGAGATGCACATGCATCAGAAAGACGTGCACTTTATACCGTCATTATCTAGTTAGATTCTTTTTATACAGATTTGAAACTTTTGATGTTACATGAGCAAAAGGAAACCTAAAAGTAAATGCATGTTGGAGGGAAATTTTCCTTTTCAGGAAACATCAGCTAAAATTCAGCGACACAGTTTGAAGCTCTAGGAAAATCTGTCTAGGGAACTGGTAAGACTAAGAACAATTTTATTTATTTCTAACAGAAAACTACAGGTATAAGAAAAACACGAGGGATTTTCACACGAATTCTTAGAACTCTTCAAAATGTAAAATGTCCTGCCATCAATATACTAATGATTAAAAAAATCTTTTTGTACTACCGAAACTCGATAAAAATTGTATTTCTCTTAATTTACAAATTGCTGTTACATACATACTGCAATTATATTGTCTTGTTTTGAAAAGTTCAGTCAGTGGTTCACTGTTGTTTTGCCATAATCTAATGACCAACTTGGGATGTGAATTGACAGGTATATCATTTTGAGCATTTCATGAAGATAATTTTGCATTCCTGAAACAGTTATAAATTTAAAATTTGGTAAGTAATCAACATCACAAAAAATGCAAGCCAGATACGTTTGACTGAGAGCAAAATATGTATGTTTTTATTTTGTGGAAACAAGAAATTAAGTTGTGGGAAAAGCAAAGTTATAGATAGGACATATCATTTTTTATTTATTGGCATAAACATTTTGTACATAGTCACTACATAACATCCATTTGCATAACATAATTCATACACAATATGACCAACGTTACGGGAAAAGGGCACTCGGGCATTTGGTATACAGTTGAAATATACTGAATTGAAAATCAGCAAAAATGGCAATATTTTTATACTCTTACAATTTAAAATTAAAGTGAAATATTGATAGCCTGAATATTGTCCTTCGCAAAAATGACTATTTTTGTATCAAATTTCTTGATAACCGTTACCATGGCAACAGTTTTTGGGGACAGTTCTTCATTGTATAAAATGATATCAACTGAACAAAACACAATTTTGAATGATAACAATAATATTTTGTTAAAATGTTGGATACACTGAAAAGGTATTGAATCTTAAAAATAAAATATGTAAAATTTAAACGTCTGAAATCTGCCATTTTAATCTAATTCCAACAGGAATGTAGATATAATCTAACGTCAGATTAGGGTATGTGACGTCATTTTAAAGAACATCAAATTTGCCCATCATGGTCCTCTTAAACATAAAAGTACGTCGTATTTCAGACATCAATTCTAGGATATCATTTGCTCAAAAAAAGTAAAATGGTCAGTTTCCAAAAGTTATGTCGGAGTGCCCTTTTTCCTTTGTCGTTGGTCAATTATGATGGTACATGAACTAAAGTGAAAGAGCTGAATCTAACTATATCAAAATTTGATATATTTTTGAATCGTTGTTATCAAATTGAAGAACGAACTTTAACAGCATTCAATTTCCTAACATAACTTACTATAAATACTGAAAAAAAGTCTATCACCCTTTGTTTGAAAAGTTTAACAAAATATTTACCATCATATTGAAATGGATAGTTCCAAATATCAGGAAACCCATTCTCATTTAATAATTTATTGTATCTTAAAAGCCTAAGATTGGGTGCTGTTCTCCTGTAATTTGATGTTATATATTAAGTTGTGGGAACAAGCTAATATATTTTGTATCAACAAGATATTAAAAGATATACTATGCATAGGAAGTGAGCAGAAGCAGTACGTAGCAGTAGAAAAATGTGAAGTTTGCAGTAGCAGTAATAGCAGTAGCAGTAAGCAAAACATGAAGCTGGCAGTAACAGTAACAGCAGTAGCAGTAAGTAAAACGTGAAGTTGTTAGTAGCAGTAACAGCAGTAGCAGTAGGCAAAACGTGAAGTTGGTAGTAGCAGAAACAGCAGTAGCAGTAAGTAAAACGTGAAGATGGCAGTAGCAGTAACAGCAGTACCAGTAAAAAACGTGAAGTTGGCAGTAGCAGTAGCAGTAAGCAAACATGAAGTTGGCAGTAGCAGCAACAGCAGTAGCAGTAGGAAACTCTGAAAGTCTGCGAGAGTGTTACAGACCGGTGCAATCGAACCGGGAGGGTCCCTAGAGATAGGAACTAAAATTCCTGAGTCTGCAAGAAAGTCAGAAACAGAAGCATACCGTAACAATTGACTCCGGAGGGTTCCTTAACATCAAAAATGACATTTTCTTGATTGGCACCAAATTTCCTGAAGGTCTGCGAAAGTGTCAGAAACAGTCGCAGACCGGTAAAATTGACCCGGAAGGACTCCCAGACCGACAAAATTACATTTTTTCTAGATTTGCACCAAAATTCCTGAAAGTCTGCAAGAGTGTCAGAAACAGTCGCAGACTGGTAAAATCGACTCGGGACGGTCCCTTGACATCAACAATGACATTTTCTTGATTGGCACCTGACTTTTAAGACTTTCCTACTGCTACTGCTCGTACTGCTACTGCCAACTTCACGTTTTGCTTACTGCTACTGCTCGTACTGCTACTGCCAACTTCACATTTTGCTTACTGCTACTGCTCGTACTGCTACTGCCAACTTCACGTTTTGCCTACTGCTACTGCTGTTACTGCTACTGCCAACTTCACGTTTTAATTACTGGTACTGCTGTTACTGCTACTGCCACCTTCACGTTTGATTTAATTTCTACTGCCAACTGCTACTGCGTACTGCTACTGCCAACTTCCTATTAGTAGATAAACTTGTCCTCAAGAAACTTCCAATGTAACATCTGTGCTTCTGTACTTGTAACGTATGAAAGAAATTCAAACATTTTTTCCACAAGCATGTTATTTGTACTATGAAGTCTAAAATTGATAAGACAGCATTACTTAGACTTCTTCTTGAATACAATAAAGTCTGCAAAGAGCTAATATCAAAGATACCTAAGGCTTATGCAATTTTAAAGAAGTGTACAAAAAGGGCTATACCACTATTGGTTTAGTAAAAGTAAATAGAAATAAAAATCTTAAGCGTGCCTTGTAGTTATAGTAATTACTCTGGAAGATGCCGACTTTGATAAGTTTATAAAATGCACAATCAATATTATCGATTGTACAACTGATTAATGTAACAGCCAATAGCATGTAACACTGTCTGAAATTGTGAAAGCCACAACTAATTAATGTAACAGCCAGTAGCATGTAACACTGTCTGAAATTGTGAAAGCCACAACTTATTAATGTAACAGCCAATAGCATGTAACACTGTCTGAAATTGTGAAAGCCACAACTAATTAATGTAACAGCCAATAGCATGTAACACTGTCTGAAATTGTGAAAGCCACAACTAATTAATGTAACAGCCAATAGCATGTAACACTGTCTGAAATTGTGAAACCCACACGATAAGCCAGTTTCACAAACTGTGTTGAAACTTTTGAATTAAATCATCGAAAAAATGTCTTCTCAATTAGATTTTATAAGAAAGTATTTGGTTTGGAAGTAGATGTAACACAAAAATTTATCAAAATGTTTAATGGAAGAAATACGGATTAAAGATAAAAACTAAGGGCTACACGACAAAGTTGTATGATCGAACAAACTTGTGATCAGGATTTTCTTAAACTAAATCAAAATAATTTTACATTAATTCTATTTCTATAGAAACAAACAATATCAAAAAAATGATACCTGATCTTGATAGGACTTTAGTAATGCGCTCTATGTATGCTGAACTTTTTTTGTAATGCGCTCTCAGTATGCTGGACTTTAGGCAAGTCGAACTCTTATATTCAAATCTACGATGATAAGTCAAACTTGCCTTTTATTCACATTATTAGTTACGGTACATTATAATCCTTAGTCATCATAATCTAATAATTACAGTTTACCACAACATACATGTTTGCATCATTCACATTTATGTCTGTAAGTAACATTAGTGGCTGTAAATGGAAAAAGGCTTTTTACAGGAGTTTAAAACGCAATCTCGAGCGCTTAAAAATCGTCAAATAACTTCTCTGTTACAATATCTTAGCAAAAACACCCCAAGAAACAAACAATTATAAAAATACAGCTACGCAAAAATTTATTTGAATTAACTTCATTTAAATTTTGATGAATATAATTGAACAATGAAGTTTCACGAAAAAAAGTGACCTTTTTGTTTTAACGATGTTTTACTGCTGAGAGCCTAGCCTTAACTATAAATACATTGTAACATGCTAAAATAGTCTTAATTAGTGCAGTGTGCAATAAGATTTATGTTCTGTAACATTGTTAAAGTTTATTGTCAAAAACAAACGTATTACTGATTCCGCTCACTAATTAGCTGTAGCAACTGGAAAATTCTAAACAATGTTTTGCATATTTGTGTTATTTTATTTTGAAACAAAACAGTGTTTTTATTCATCAAGTTAGTTTAAGATACGAGTCGTGTTCAATAATTACGCGGAAAACTTCTGTTACAATAGTATCGTTATAAAAATTTAGACAAAATGTAAACACAACTTCGATAAGCTTATACGTCATTGGTTATTTGACTTACATGCAGTTATTGATAAAAACGAACGGCTAAACTACGCATTCCTCCATAAAATAGACCCAACGTCATTATTGACGTCATTTTGACGTCATACTCTCGGCAATGATATTCTGTTACTTATAAGCAATTAATCATTTTCAAAACACTCTCTAGGAATGAAATGCAGTTATTGCATCTATTTACCTATGACAAGTAACTTTACACGTGCGACTTCTGTGGGATTGCCAAAACTGACTCTTGCACTGCATGGGATAACTGTCCATCATCAGCGAAGTGTTTTCAGCGGAGAAAATTCTTCAAATTTGGGAAGAGAAAGAAGTCAAATAGGGCGAGATCCTGGCTGTATGCCGGTTGCGGAAGAATGTCAAACTGAAGCTGGAGGATGATTGCCTATGTAACTGAAGCCCGATGTCGAGGTGCATTGTCACAGTGAAATATCAAATCCTAGAGTTTTCCTGGCGGCTCGGATGAAATCTCGTACATGTTTACAAATATGACTTTCAGCAAATGCGAATTTAATTTTATGAGGTAGGCAACACTTTAGCATGATTCACATGGTCATCAAATCTAGAACAATTTAAAACAAAGTATTCACGGTGTTCTGAAACAATTTAATGTCATATCAAAAGGTTTGCTCATTTACAAAGAGGGACATAATAATCAGGAGAAACATAATCTAGATCGGCTGCTTTAAAAGTCTTAAAAACGAATGAAATTCGTTTGTAATGATGGATCACATTGAAACTAGATACCCGTTAATGTGTCGCAAGGTTCTACTGTATCTAGGTTCCGTATTCTGTTAGAAGGGTCTATTGTATCGTTTTGTATCTTGAGACTTTTTCTAAGAGTCATATAGTTGCACATATTCATAATGGGGAGATGTGTTTGTCTTAACATGTCTGATTAAGAATTTGGTCCTTTAAAACTTCAAATCTTTGTGACTTATCTCATGAAAAGATATAGGCGAAAAAAGGCACTTTTACCCTGAGCTTTAGATGAAATGTCAAGTATTCATTTCAAATCTCACAGAATAAAGTAGCGCCGTGAAACATTTAAAACATCTTAAAATCAATATGTGTTTTTTTCGAGGCCTTACCATAAAAACAAACAGTAATACAAGTTAGAGACAGTAATTATTTGCTGCAATAAATTCCCAATGTCTTCTGATAACAAACCGTAAAATAATCATCTATAATAATGAAAATGCTGGAAAGTGATTTCAAAAACGGTACCGATTAAAATAAACACCATGATACAGGAAATGATATCCAAAACAGACTGAAAGTATATCAGTGGGTTTTTTTCGTAGTTAACCAAATCCAAAATACTTTTCTTCCAATACTGTTCTAACATTTTTAAAATCTGGGCTCTTTTATGTTTTTCCATTGACATTATCGAAAGGTAAAATTGCAGTGAAAATAATGAAAAGAAGAAAGCCTAATAAACAATATCATTGGCAAATGTATTGTAACTAGATCAGGCTAAGAATATGACCATCACGCCGAACCAACACAGATATCAGTTGAATAAGCGGTGTAGAATGTCCACTCATGTTGTCTTGAATAACCTTACCAGTTAAAATTTACAATCTGTCAGATAAGATATGTCTATGGTATAATCCATATCATTTTCGTGGATGATTCGATACTTTAGAATATTTCTTCATATTAAGTTATTCATGATAACAGAATTTCTAAGAATCATCTTAGAATTTTTTGGTGCACCTGTACAATATACCAGTATTGACTGGCGAAAACTTGTGTCTACCTCAGTTCCTACCTAAATGTGACTAGTCCGTGAGATAAGCATCAGTGATCTGCTAGAAAAAAAGAAGACAAAATGTAAAAAAATCTTTATATATAATTTTATCACCTCCATATTTGAAGAGCATCAATACATGATATCCATGTGACAAAGCATAACAATAATATTTTATACATGCACTATCAGACATATATCATTATCATTTACAGATATATGAATATTGTTACGGTTCAGAGGGTAGAGGCCTTCTGCTTTTCTGATAGTTAATGACCACAACCACAGTGAGTTAAATTAAACTTAGTTTATTTCAGTGCTGAAGTATCAGCAAAAATATCAACAAAGTGTAATATAACGCGTACATACACACACTTTTGAACAATAAATTTTTTTTTATAAGCATATGGAAAATTACTGTTCTGTTAATAATTCTTGTTTTAATTTCATAAGCAGTTTCAAAGTCTCCGTGTTACGTTGTATCTTTTGAATAATAAGTACTGTGGCAAATGATACAAAGGTGTACATACAGCTAAAATAGATTCTCTAAATCTTTAAAGTGTTAACAAAACTTCAAAAAATGTTATAAAGTCTTTATATTTAGAGTTGAATTTTAAAACGCTAAAATACCTTCTATTTAAAAATGTCAATATCAGGCTTACACTCTGATAAGTTATGCTGTTATGAAAATTTAAGAAAAAATCTGCATAGACACAGTTCCAGACAAAACCCAAAGCAAGACTACTCCAATGACCAAAAATGCAGTGCTTATATACTCAAGTGTGGTAGAAGCAGCCTAAAACTGGTAAATTTACCTAAAATTGGTAAAACCTACCAAGAACTGGTAGAATGGTCTCTACCTAAAAATGGTAGATGACCAATATTTGGTAGATAAAAATATTCACTTTTAACATTCAATATGGCCTCTTAGATTCTTAAAAAATTATGACTGCACAACTTAAACAACAATTATGAGCTAAAATACAGTAACAATCTCTTCTCTACTATATTAAATGTAAGGTAAAGAGTTTAAACTTACAAGATATTGATGAGTCACCGATCTATTCAGCCTTATCTATCCCACAATGCACTGGGTAAAATGGCGTACACCAGTAAAAATGTTAAAGTGATTCATAAACTTCTACATTTTACACTTACTTAACAATGGAATAAAATAGTTATATTTGGCTAAAATGAAGATTAAATGAGGAGCTATATGGCTGCTTCATAAAAATAACAGACAGTTAGGATTATCAATGAAATGCAAGGAAACTTTCGGAAAACTAGAAGATCATGGAATGTGACCAACACCCGTCTTTAACTAGAAAAATTCACAAGATACTTAACCTGAGAAAAAAAGGATAAATGGCAACCACTGTTTGTTTCATATGTAGGCTGGCCGATCAATTTACTCAGGTCAGAATGCATATTTTATGTATGGTGAGTTGCCACATTCTTCACAAGTTACAGAGATCTTGACTTGTATACAGTTGAAAGATAAAGTTTCACATTCAGGTAAAGTCTTATCAATGTAAGTTTTTCTGTTAAAATTCTGAGATATTAAAAGGCAAATTTTTCACCTTGACAACAAATCTCAATAATTAAGAATTAAAATAGGCATAAATACTTCATTGGATTATATGAAAACCCGGGGTGTTACAATATTTTATATCAGATTTGTAAAATACTAAAGTGTTTGCATTTATTTCAAGGTACCTCTATCAAAATAGAGAAGCGATGTTGTCCTTGAATATATTTTCTAAGTAGCATAAGTAGGAAGCATATTGGTTGAAAAAGCCATGGAAGAAAAAAAAGTTAAAAAATTGCAGGAAAACAACTCTCTCGCATATTACCCTTTAAAAGCCTTTTCTACTTGTTTTGGCATCAACTGGTGACCATATCTTGAAAGTGCGTAAAATAGCATTTATTCGTTAATTAGTTCTGTCTAGCATATGTGACAGGTCACTCGAGTAAAGGTTAAATCGCAGTCATGAAATATTGAATTAGTGATTTGTTTGTCGTCACTTCGATTTAAGCTAGAGCACATTCTCTGAGTCATCACCAGTACCAGAAAGTGTCTTTTCAGATAAAGCAGATAGGAGATTACCATAAAAAGCATCTCAAGGGTCACTAACCTGTGATATTCTATGTATGATTTCTTGTTTAAGATGAACATTACGATATCTTTTTAAAACTCTGACATTTACAAACATAAACACGATTCAGCAAGAACTGTAGAAATTTATAGTATTAAAAATACGAATTTTTCAATCTGTGGAAAAAGACTGCAGTTTTGAACAATTCTGTTGTATGTCACTGAAGCATCTGCAAAGTCTCTTAATATTTACAAAAATTGGCAAAATTCAAGAAAATGATCGGAGTGTTTTCTTCTAAAAATAAAAATCTTAAATAGACACAGAAACTCCCAAAACTTTGTGACGTAAATTTATTCATACATTTCAAACAAATGCAACTCACAACTTCTAAAATAAGTAAGTATTAAAATCGACAGGTAGATTTACGCAACCAACTCCAAAAAAATGTGAGTTGAAAATGTGAAGAGTATCAAGAGGAAATATGTTCAAATTCATATTCTCCTTCATTTGACCGAAGGCCGATTGTATATCTGTAAACTTTCTGCCATGCATTTCTCCCACAGAAGGACAAACCCTTAACTGAAGTATTATTTATTTTTCTTCTACTACAAGAAGCATGATGCAGTGTCACATTAACTGCTAACATATCGTGTTCATCTTCATAAGTTGTGATGTTCCCTTGTTATTTTCAAGCTAGATTAAGTTTTGATCTCAATAACTTCTCATCGGTTTCTCGTTTTCCGTCTTACAAATTGAAACGAACTTGCTGTAAACGACTAAACTGGCCATCATGTCATACTTACTTGTAGAAAATGTGTCAAACCAATATTTCCTTTTTATTTTACATTTTAAGCAACGTAGATATTGACATATTAACTGAAAAAAATATCACCTTGTTTTTTGAGAGATTTCTCCATAGAATTGTTTTTACTAGATGAGAAATATGTTGTCTCAATAGAACTAAGTGAAAAGAGATACTTAAGTATTTGAGAACAAATTGTGAAACTTTTCTTTGAAAATCATAGATCAGATATTTAGGTATGAACTGCCAAACTGGAACTAACTTTCCAAAGGTACTGCGTAAAATGTAAACAAATAGATGTTCGCAAGCATTCAGTCGTGAATGAAGGTCGACTAGGGTTTCAACCTCGTTTCGATATACTTTAAAAGTTTCATAAAGTGAGATCGACATTCTCTAACACACAACACAAGGCTTAAAACATCACAATAGAACATTTTGAACACATTGGCGTCTCATATTTCAAAATAGCAAGTTTCTTAACGTTGGCCGTTTTGTCAGAACATGCCGGAGGAATTCTATTAATTAGTTCGATCATTATTTGATCACATCATCCGACCAATTATTTACTCAGATTTCAGAAAACGACAATGTTTATCTTGATAAGCTTTTGCTTCATCATTTTGCTAATAAGTCTCTTTCATGCTGCATGAATGATGCATCGATTCTTTCTTCTGTTATCAATATTTACGCAAGATTTCGATCCAGGATTAAGATCGACATCACTAAATTCTAATTATATTAACATTTTCTGACTATATTAAAATAAATCCACCTCATTTTTGTTTATGTGCATTTTTTTATGTTAGCAGATATGGTAGTGAAAATGAGTGATAATAAGAGTTAAAAATCAAAATAATGTCACTGAAATCATATCGTGCTGCAAGAAAGTAATTACATAAAACATATTCTTACAAAATTATTGAAGTTACAATCATGTTTACCTTTATTAGAATAATCAGTGAGTTTTTAAATCTACACTATGCTTATTATTTAAGAAATAATAAATAAGTTCCTGTATTTTATCGGTGAATAAAATATGGACGGAGTTCGGATGCGCAGGAAATTAAATCACGAGTGCGAAGCACGAGTGATTTAATTTTCAGCATCCAAACGACGGTCCATATTTTATTCACCGATAAAATATAGAAACGTATTCATTATTTTGATTCTTATCATGAAAGAAATTTGAACTATATTTTGTGTTCATCAATCTTCAGGTGCGGACATTCGGTTCCTTGCCGTTACAATTTACACCCCACTGGCAAAAGCGAGGGAATTTGGTTAATAATGCGGTTTCCGTTTTTAGCTCACCTGAGCAAATGCTCAGGCTGAGCTATGATCACCCGTCGTCCGTCGTCAGTCTTCCGTCGTCCGTCGTCAACATTTTACTTTAAATGACATCTCCTCCTAAACCACAAAGCTATTTCAAACCAAACTTTACAGAAATGTTCCTTATATTGCCTTTTCTTAAAAATCGCCCAAACCGTTCCACTCCGTTGTACACAAGAGCTGCAAAAGCTAAACAACGAAAAAAAAATCAAACAACATCTTCTCCTAAACGGTTTGGAGATTTTCCACCAAATTTCACAGAAATGTTCTTTACATAGCCGTCTATTGAATTTGCTGGAACGGTTCCGCTCCATTGATCAAAATGGTCGTCAGAGCTAAAAATAGATTTTCGTCAATATTTGACTTGAAATGAAATCTTCTTTTAAACCAGTTGGCATTTTTAAACCAAACTTTACAGAAATGTTCCTCATAATGCCCTTTTCTAAAACTGCTCAAACTTTTCCGTTACATTGCATATTAGGGCTGCAATAGCTAAAAATAGAAAAAAATTCAAACAACATCTCCTCCTAAACGGTTGGGAGATTTTCCACCTAATTTCATAGAAATGTTCCTTACATATAGCCCTCTATTGAAATTGCTAAAACGGTTCTGCTCCATTGATCAAAATGGCCGTCAGAGCTAAAAACCAGATTTTCGTCAAAATTTGACTTGAAATGACATCTCCTTTTAAACCACTTGGCCATTTTAAACCAAACTTTACAGAAACGTTCCTCATAATGCCCTTTTCTAAAACTGCTCAAACTGTTCCGTTTCATTGCACATAAGGGCTGCAAAAGCTAAAAAAAAGAAAAAAATTCAAACAACCTCTATCCTAAACGGTTGGGATATTTTCTACCAAATTTCACGGAAATGTTCTTTACAAAGCCCTCTATTAAAATTTCTAAAACGGTTCTGCTCCATTGCACGAAATGGCCGCCAGAGCTAAAAACAGATTTTCGTCAATATTTTGCTTCAAATGACATCTCCTCCAAAACCACTAGGCCATTTTAAACCAAATTTTACAGAAATGTTTCTTTTAATGCCCTTTTCTAAAATTGCTCAAACCATTCTGCTTCATTGCACATAAGGGCTGCAAAAGCTAAAAGGAGAAAAGAAATCAAACAGCATTTCCTCCTCAATGGCAAGGTAATTTTCCATCAAATTTCACGGAAATGTTCCTTACCCCTGCTTTAAAATTGCTTAAACGGTTCTGCTCCATTGAACAAATGGCCACCTGAGCTAAAAATAGTTTTTTTTTCAACATATCGCTTCAATGACATCTCCTCACAAGCTTTTATCATGTATATGCCTCTGCCCCATGGATTTTTTTTTTGTATAAAATATGAGATCTTTGAATATCTTCAGTTAGGAAATGTAATGTTGCATTTGATGTTTGCTTAACGGTAGACCCTCAGGCAAAGTACTCAGGTGAGCGATTCAGGGCCATCATGGCCCTGTTGTTCTTTAGTTTAGCATCACAGTTACAACTGCATCGGTAACAATTTTCTAGACTCATACTCTTTGAAATCACAACTAAGAACATAACGTTGCGTCAAAAACGCTATTAAATTAAACATATATATAAAGAATGACCACTCGAGATAGCTCATGACGTCATTTTACTAATGTGATGTATATTACGTTGTTATAATGTTTGGCGCACTTTTTGCATTTTTTGGTTTTCAATGTTAATATTGTTATTTTTATTTAATTAATAAGCAAAGATTGCGATGCATGCTTTGGGATGTTATAACTGATGTAAAGCTGACCGTTACTTGCCTAAAACAAAAAATTACACAAAAACAATGGAGAAAAATCTTTTTATGCATTACATGGGAGGAAATCATAACAGCCACATATATTTTATCGTATAATAAAGTATAGCTGATTTCCCTATATGATCATATAAGAAATGTTTCATATCGTGTTAGAAAAACAGTTATCTTTCATATCTGGACAGTATCTTTCGAAGTAATGCTACAGAAAGAGCATTTCCTGAAGACACGGTGATAAACCTAGTCGGCACCTAAGTAAGTATTTTGCGATCCGTAATCCCTAAGAGTTACAACGGCTACCTACGAGTTGTTTGCATATATTTTCACAATTGTAGTGTTTATTTTATTGTTTTTATCTATCTAGCAATTGTTACGAGCTTTATATTTCCTTTCCTTTTCATATTCACTCTGTCTTATTTTGTGTACGCATGTCCAAATGAAGTTCTCTGGATAAGTTTATATAGTTAATCTGTGAATCGCATTTCTGAGAAATATTTTGACAAGGGCACCCTATGTGTTTTTGACACCAGCGCCTATATGTTTGTATGTATTAGTAGGAAGAAGAAAAGGGCAAGTAGTACCCGAACGGGATTTCGTATGTTTGGAAATTTGCCTAAATTTACTTTTTCATTAATTATGTTACTGTTATTTACGTGTCCGTCACAGATTTCAAGGGTCTTATATTGATATGTCTCAATTTGTTTGGGGGAAAAAAACAACAACCTAAGAACGATATTAGAAATTATCGATCCTTCATTAAATCTCGCCAAGGTTAGTTTTGGGTATAGGGCACAGGATTATACTGCAGGGGTAGCCGGATAGATACGTTTGGGGGGGATTTTCCTTGACGATCTTGTATCGAATATTTTGTAAAAGGTTCTTTCATCTGTGACTTTATGACCATTTTGGAAATATAATCAAACACATCGGGTGAAATATTTAATATTAGCTTATATCCGGGAACACCGGACCGATAAAAGTGGTCACCAGTGACAGATCTTGTAACTAAACGTAAATTCCAGAAACAATAAGCATCCTCACATCTAATACCTACTCCCGTAGTGTAGCTTGTTGTAAATTTAAAAAATCCAAAGATAAATCGAACCTAGAGTTATGATATTTAGAGATCAAAAATACAATTACTCAACTGCCTTCTAGGGATAATGTTGTTTTGAGCATTTTCTATTGTAACTGAAATTTTGTTGTTGTTGTTGTTGTTTTCGATATGAGACTGTCCAGTTATTTTGGGTTTGAGGTGTTCCCCCCATTGGAATCTATCCAGGAAGATCACGAAGAACGAAGACATTCCGTGTGAGTTGACTGAAAATAACCAGACAAGGATTCGCATAGGAAGCCATTGAGCCATTGTAATATATCGCAAAGACAAATAATGTCATCTTTCTTACCTATTATTGATTTAATTAATAACACTTAGGTTCCGTCCCTTGTAGAAGCAATATGCATCTCAGACAAACATTTTATCATTTACTTACTTATAGTCACCAGTCCGAGACATTGAACAATCAACAGCTGGTGAAAACATATGTTTCGTGAATTTGTGAGAGCGAAAGATCAGACATAAAAGTCATTGTTACGAAAAAGTCCCAAGTCTTCAGTTTTGTTTTTGATGATGAAAGCTTATAATAAATGTGACCACAAAACAACAGGTGTGAAATTGCACGGTATTTATTGTAAACCGCCGCTACATTGGATTCTTTTTCAACTCACCCATTGATTTTGGAAGATTCCATGTTTTTTTTCTTCATTTTTTTTAGATGAAAACTCGTAGGCAGCCGATGTATGAACTCTTAGGGATTACGAAACGCAAAATACGCAGTTAAGCGCCGACTAGGTTTACAACCCTGTAAAGGCGACTGCATTTATATTACACTTAAAAAAGATTTAAAGCGTCTCGATCAAGTTTTCTTTTAAAATTCTATAGCAAATCAAATTTTGCCACACATGTTCTTTTTTTCATTATTTTTTTCATTTTATAGAGAATGAATCTATACACTACATTCTCATTTTATCTTCTGTTAAATTCAAGGCACGCCCCTTTAAGAATGGTTTTAAACTGATAGTTATATGACAGTCAATACCAAGTAAGTAAACAAGATTTGTTTTCATTATTATTATCATTATTGTTATATTATATATAACTTACAAGAGTAAATAAATTTCATTGAGTGGTTATAACTAAAAAATGGCATAATAAAGTATACATAAACAAGAGGGCCATGATGGCCCTATATCGCTCACCTGAATATGACTGCTTTTAACAAAGTTGCTATGGACCTGGTTAATTGAACCCATATTCAAACTTGGCCTAGAAATTATTGAAACAATCTTTCTGACAAATTTCAAGGTTATTTGGACTGAAAGTGTAGCCTCTAGTGTTAACAAGGTTTTTCGATATTTGGGCTCTGTGACCTAGTTTTTTAATCCAGATAATCCATATCCAAACCAGAGCTAGAAATCATCAAAACAACCTTTCTGACAAATTTCCAGGACATTTGGACTGAAAATGTAGCCTCTAGAGTGTTTACAAAGTTTTTCGATATTTAGGCTCTGTGACCTAGTTTTTTAATCCAGATGACCCATATTCAAAGCTGAGCTGGAAATCATAGAAGCAACCTTTCTGACAAATTTTCAGGTTATTTGGAATTAAAATCTTAACTCTAGAGTGTTAACAAGGTTTTTCCATATTTGGTCAATGTGACCTAGTTTTTGACCAAAGATGACCCATATTAGTACTTGAGCTAGAAATCATCAAAACAACCTGTCTGACAAATTTCCAGGATATTTGCACTGAAAATGTAACCTCTGGAGTGTTAAAGTGGTTTTTACCTTTTAGGGCTCTGTGACCTAGTTTTTGATCCCAGATGACCCATATCCTAGTCCGGGCTAGAAATCATTGAAACAACCTTTCTGACAAATTTCAAGGACATCTGGACTGAAAATGTAACCTCTAGAGCATTAACAAGGATTTTCTACTTTTTGGCCATGTGTCCTAGTTTTTGACCCCACATAACCCATATTCAAAACTGAGCTAGAAATCATTAAAACAATCTTTCTGACAAATTTCAAGGTTATTTGAACTAAAAATGTTACCTCAATGCGTGTTTACAAGGTTTTTCCATATTTGGGGTCTGTGACCTAGTTTTTGACCCCAGATGACCTTTATTCGAATCTGAGCTAGAAATCATTAAAACATTTTTTCTGATAAATTTCGAGAATATTTGGACTGAAAAGTAGCTTCTAGAGTGTTAACAAGTTTTTTGCTATTTTTGGGCTCTGTGACCTAGTTTTTGATTTCAGATGACACATATTCAAATTTAACCTAGAAATCATTGAAACAACCTGTCTGACAAATTTCCAGATTATTTGGACTGAAAATGTTACTTCTCCTTCTACAAGAAGATTTTCAAAGTTTTCACTATATAAGCCTATGTAAAACCAATGACCCCGGGGTGGGGCCAAATTTGACTCCAGGGGTATAATTGGAACAAACTTGGTAGAGGTCCACTAGACAATGCTACATACTAAATCTTAAGGCTCAGGGCCTTGTGGTTTCAGACAAGAAGATTTTCGAAGTTTTTCCTATATAACTCTATGTAAAACAAGTTACCCCTGGGGCGGGGCCATTTTTGACCCAGAGGCCATGACTTGAACAAACTTGGTAGAGGTCCACTAGACAATGCTGCACACCAAATATCTAAGCTCTATGCCTTACGGTTTCTGACAAGAAGATTTTTAAAGTTTTTCCTATATAACTCTATGTAAAACAAGTTACCCCTGGGGCGGGGCCATTTTTGACCCAGAGGCCATGATTTGAACAAACTTGGTAGATGTCCACTAGACAATGCTGCACACCAAATATCTTAGCTCTATGCCTTACGGTTTCTGACAAGAAGATTTTTAAAGTTTTTCCTATATAACTCTATGTAAAACAAGTTACCCCTGGGGCGGGGCCATTTTTGACCCAGAGGCCATGATTTGAACAAACTTGGTAGAGGTCCACTAGACAATGCTGCACACCAAATATCTTAGCTCTATGCCTTACGGTTTCTGACAAGAAGATTTTTAAAGTTTTTCCTATATAACTCTATGTAAAACAAGTTACCCCTGGGGCGGGGCCATTTTTGACCCCAGGATCATAATTTGAACAAACTTGGTAGAGGTCCACTAGATGATGCTTTATACCAAATATCAAAGCTCCAGGCCTTGTGGTTTCTGACAAGAAGATTTTTAAAGATCCAACTTTTCAAATCTGTTTTTAGCTCCTGTGACACAGAAATGCAATGAACCGGAACCATTTGAACAAACTTGGTAGAGCTTCATGCAAGGAACATTCTAGGCAAGTTATATTAAATTTTGCCCAGTGGTTTCAGAGGAGATGTCGTTTGAATGAATTGTGGACGACGGACGGACGGACGGACGGACGCCGGACAATCAAGGATCCTAAAAGCTCACATGAGCATGCTCAGGTGAGCTAAAAACAAATCTGTAAGGTTAAAAGGTCATGGCGGTACTAAAAGCTTTTCTGAGTACCATTGTCCTTACCAAAAAGCATAACGTCGTCTGACTGAAACCATTTTTATTTATCTGAACTTTAAACGTCATTCGAATTTTTTTTATTCATCCAGCATAACTTAATTTCAATCTTGAGACAATGACCATCAAAACAATCATTCACAGTTTTTTACAAGGTCTACTTTTGAGTGTGTGATTTAACCTTTGACATCCATGACCAAGTTTTGGTAATATTAAAAAGGGTAAAAAAACACATGTCAGGAAAAAAGTCAGAAAACACATCTTCCCAAAACAATCAATAAGTAGAAAGGAAAAGAGAGCATAATTTATATATAACTCAATTAAAAAATGACACAGAAGCAATTAACGAAAATGAGATAATTAAGTAAAACATTCAGACCTTTGCCAAAAATGTGATCTCTGGAGTGTTCACAAAGTTCACCTTTCTGGGTTGGTGACCTACTTTTTAACTTCATTTTACCAAGCTTAAACCTAAACCGAGTGATCATCAAAACAAATGATCTAACCAAGTTTCGTGATTTTAGATGTCAGGATGTGACTCTAGACTTTTTACAAGACTTTTTACTGCCCTGATTTGGTTATTATTTTGACGTTACATGACACAGTTTTTAACCATCCAAGAGAAACAGACTAGTACATGAAAAGTGGGTAAAATATGTGAACTCTACATTAAACTGAGCTCATGACCTAAATTTTGCCTAATGTGACCCAGTTTAAGAATTAGAAAAAAATTGTCATGGCAAACACGTAAATTTCATGAAGGTCGCGTCAATTTTGGCCAGTGGAGTGTTCTAGTTTTTAGAACGTTTTCCTTTAAATTGAGCTGCTCAGTTTTTTAGCCTACATCATTCCGTTTCAAAAACGTCCGAGAAAATTATCAGGGCAAGCATTCTGAGCAAGCTTCATCAAGGATATCTCAAAGTTATGGCCTCTTGTGTGCCAACAGGCTACCTTTTGACAAGAGTTTAATATATGATACTGTAAAGAGTCCATTTTGACAATTGTGGCAAATCTCGAGAAGACCTGTCAAGCTCTTTTTGTCCAAATTAAAGTGATTTGGAAAGTCTCAGTTTAACTAAAATCAAAACCAATCCAGAGTTCCTAAAAAGGTCATCCAATTAATACAAACAAAAGTTTAAATACAAAATTGGTATCTGAAATATGTTAGTTTTGACATGTTTCTCACTGAAATCATATAATTATAGGTATGAAGGTTTGATTCTTATTTGATTTGTGTCCATAGGCAAGCTTCATAAGTTCCATTTCTTTATTTACAGCGTAACTTACAAGGCCTGTTGACTCTAATTAAATATAACTATAATAATAATATAGTAAAAATAACTTGTTTCATTCAACATATCCCTGTTTTAAGTTGGAACTCGCATTACTTTGTTAGCGAAAAGGCTCTGGAATCCTCTGTATCCTTTAAGATTTGAATGACAACAGACGGTTTAACTTTCGATTAATATTTAAATATTCATTATGAACATATTTTCAAACCAATCAACTATTCTTATCAAGAATGTAAAATGACTAACTACTTTCTCTAAAGATTGACATTAGACAAATAACAGGATACACTATATGTGTTTATTCTTCAGCAGCAAAATGCTATTACCCTTTTTCTGTCCCATGTTCATACAAAAAGCACATTTAAAAACAGATAAATTACAGCAGTTATTCTTTAAAAATAAAAATGCATTATATGACATAAGCAATATTTCAGGAAAAACCATTGTCCTAATTATTGTGACTGAGGAATTTATTGATTGCTAATTGTGTAATAGTACAAAATTGAAAACATTTTTCAATTAAATAATTGAAAGTAAAAATGATATATTGCATTTCGCCTGATAAATTGCCTTTATAGATTACAATGTCAATTTCAAACAAGAAAAATGTCTAGTGTATTGCCATGTCTAACAGATACGCTGGAAACGCTAAAATCTAATCTAGGGTTTTTCGGTCATTATCTGGTTAATAAATGTATCAGAGCATAACCATCAGAGAATGACTCGTCTGTGTCGAGATTAAATTGATTTGTTGGTAACTTGGGAAAAATGCGCAATGCAGCAAAGCTTTCTATGAAGTTAATTACATTTCCCTTGTAGAAAAGAGAAGAATCTATGTTTTAATGTTAGAATAAATTTGATACCGTACTTGGTGAACAGTTTTAGAAATGTTTTGAAATGTACATTTTTCCATGAGTAAAATAGACTGTTTTTGCATATAAGTTATACGAGCAATCACTTGCGTTCTGACAAAAATTATACTTCTGGGGCCCGTTTTATCAATAATGCGTAAGTTACGCACTAAACTATGCGCAAGTACGTTGATAAAACGGGCCCCTGATGTTTGAAATGCAAGCAACATGACGTTGAATGGATTTTACTTTAGAAACGCGTTTAAATAAGGATGCATTAAATCTGAATAAAGTCGTGATTTTAAAAGACAAAAACATCTGGTTGAAAATAAAAAATGCTATAATACTAGATTGTTCATTTAAAAATTGTATAATGTCCATTGTCTGGCTCTATATATTACAATCTGATGAACATATGGTCGAAAAAAAATAATACAACACTCTAATGTTGTTTTCCGGCAGTTTCTCCTGTACGTGTCGAAAAAAGGAACATGGAAGTAATAGTTACTTGTTTTATATACATAACTAGAATTAATTTCAAATATGCACAACATGTCCCTACGCCATCTCGTGAGCAAGAGATAACAAATTTTATTTTCAGTTTTTATCTTACCTAAATTTTACATCAAGAGAAAAATCATCTCTCTTATTATTGGTTTGTTTTCTCGAGTTTACAGTACGTCTTTCCAATCTTTATTCTGTAGAAATTTAAAAATTCGAAATCACTCTAAAAATATTTCTTTCTTAGGTATATCTCGTGGAAATGAAATATCGAATTTTGTTTTTTGTATTGTAATATTTCTTTGAAACAAGCAGTTCCTATGCCCTCTATGTGCTCCCGTTGGATTGTAGAAAGATGAAAGTGATATTATAAAGGTAAATCTACAGCAAATATTGATTTACATGTTTTAAAGAAATACATATAAGTCTTTTATTTTTAAAGTATGAAGGAAAATAACTTTAAAGTGTTTGGAAATACCCGCCACTTGATATATTGCTGACCCGGAAGTTTGGCTGTTCTTCTATATTGCCCCACAAGACTCTCTGACAGTGAATGTAATCCGTCGTGAATTTCATTACAAAACTATGTCTTATTCAAGAAGAGACTAATAGAAATAATGTGTCTCCGTGGATTTTACACGTACCACATTACAGAAATTCTATTGCCACTCACCCATTTGCACTTTGTCATTATTACTGTAGTGTTTTGCTTTTCATCTCTTTCTTCAAATAATTAAATTTAAGGATATTTCTGCAAACTAAAACATCACTGTTTTCATATCTTAACGGCAAAAAAAAGCTTTCGTACCGTAAAAAATAATTTTTAAAGACTAAACAATATTCCTAAGCGATCCCTGTAATAAAATGTATCAGTTCATTCAACAAAGACCAATACAATATTTAAATACTTCTGAAAAGTTTATTTTTTCTGTTCGTTACTAATAGCTATACCTTTATTTATAAAACGAATCTTTTGCGATTAGCTCTGTATTACCTTTGAACCGGTTTGACGTTAACTTTCAAAGACCAGTAACTATACGCAGATGACATATTTCGGTAAATGGAACATTTTTAAGTTCAAATGGTTTAGAAATACCTAAAAAGACGAAAAGTAATTGGTCAATTAGGATTTTGATCATTTGCTAAAGTTGCTACACACATATTTATTACATTTGTTTTCACGTGTCGTTCCGTCTGATGATAAGACGGAAATTGCGGATATTTTACGAATGAGTCACTTTATAGAACTGGAATCAAGGAGAATTTAAAGATCTCTAGAGATCTTACATGTAACACATTACTCAACTGGAATTATCACATGGCACAGCGCACTTGGAGGACTTTTTGTCTCCGTACTTTAACAGAAGTTGATTCGGTGTGTCTCAAGCTAACGACAAATTATGTTAAAAGGGATATATATTAAACCGTTTCAAGATTAATATCTTATACAAATTGATTGCTTTCATGCCTTGAATACAAGTTTCGTAGGAGTTTTTTCTTTCTTTAAGGTATAATGTGTTGCTGTTATATCGAATCTATAAGAAAAATTTGGAAAGAAATACTTGTCCTTCCTGTCTGCTATTTCAGTCAGACATTTGAGAAATTGAGTCAAAATGAATATTCGAACCTAAATATTCAAACATATAGTAAACTTTATTTACTTGAACACTAAAATAAGTGTTTTGCCTGAGCAGCACCATATGAGTGTAAGAGTGGTCAGTAACCCTTGGTAACGCTGAAAACAATGATCAAAACGGCTGCAGATTTATATAATATTCAAGTCATTACTTATATAACATCGTGAAGCCAGATGCATTCTGTCAGCATGCTATAGCCTCACTTGGCCACAATATATGTACACATTTTACTTAATCAAGTTTTTGATGGAAATTGATTGCTTTTCAAATTGTTACATCAAATGAATTGCAAACCATTTTCAAAATATTTTGTAACGACCAACTTTATAGATCAGATCACAAACTGAACAGTGTGTATTATTTTTTTTCACAGGTCTCTGACTACTTATTGCTATTTTTGTATATCATATCTTGTTAACCAAATCTTCTGCGCATGCATAATTTATATTCTGTAGCGAATTGACGTCAAACAAGTATACAATTTACACTTATAACAGTTTTTTGCCTTCCAATGACCACTGGATAAAACACGTTTAAAACACAAATAGTGCAATAACTGACCCTAACTATGTTGTCAGTTAGCAACACCTTGTAGAAAAGGTTCTGTCTATCGTTACAAATTATAAATTAAGTCTTAAATAAAGGTAAAATCAAGACACTTAGTGTTACTTCTGAAAGTCTTTTATTATGGTGGGCATTGTTTTAAATATCCAATTTAATAGATTGCATAATAATGATGTCCAATCTTTTTTAACTGAATCCATTTTATTCGCCAAAAACTAAAGTGCAAATCAAACTTTTCTGGTTATCTTTTCCTGCTGTGTTTGTATGAGCCTATAATTGAGGATTATTTTAAGGTAATATCTATTTTAACATTTACTGGAATAAAGCTGACTTTCTGATAACTATTTAAACACAAAAATGCCAGGAAACAGTGGCACGTGCCAAGATTTTATTTTACAACTGATTACGTTTTTCCAAGATACTATAATAAATGGATTGACTTTTTCAATTTTTCTGTTAAGATAGAGGAAAATGTTTTTCAAACATTTTTTGAATGAAAATTTTGAATTTACTTATTTTGATTATGTTAGAAAGTCAAAGAAGTGCCAATTAAAGTTTCTGTTCTCCGTCCTTCTTAGAAGTCTGTTCTCTTAATTTCTTCAATTTAAACCAGAGTAGAACAAAGTTTTTTGACAATAAAAATGATGTATGTAGTTAGAACTCGAGTGATAGTTTTTTGCGCACACTTACTGGTATTCGACTTGCCCCTACCTTTCATTATGATAACCCATTGTGTCCGTGAACTCAGTGACCGTTGTAACAGCTATATTTTATTTTTTCATGGAAATTCATTGTATCAAATTTCGAGCGCCTAAAAACGAATGCACCGTCACCTTCAGCTGTTCCATTTTTTATGAGCAATGAAAACAAGAAGTATCTTTATAAAAGGTACGCGGTCGTGTTACAAAGACACATGAAACTTACAATTTGAGTACAACTACTGCAGTGCCAGTACCAATCTCCTCGCAGTGATCTCCTCTTCATTCTTCGGAGATCTCTGTCGACGCGCGTTAAACTTAGGTGGATTTCAGCTATATATACATGTATGAACTATTTTAAGAAATTATTTTTTTCTCTTATTTTGTTTAACTATAATTGGAATTGCATCGATTTAATATTGCCTGGATGTTATGAAATTAAAAAAAGTTACTTGAAAAAAGTTTAACATTTTGTTTATTTACTTTCGACCATCGTCACAGAAAATGCCTGCCGGCAGTGATTATTATACTGAAAGGGAAGTAACAGCTGCGTGGGGTTTGCGCCAGTAGAAGTTAGTGGCTTTGTAATGTAATTTGAGAGGAAGGAAGCGCACAGAAAACATTTTACACTGACCAACAGGCAAAAAACAAAAAGTTGCATTCGACCTCAACGACATTTTTGCCGATAATTTACAAGCGTTTCCAGTCTTTAACGAAATTACCAGATGTGCAAAATGTAAAGCAAATGAAAAAAAGCGCTAAGTTCGAATGAACGCAATGCCTCCGGGGGTGCATTGACTTTGACCCCGTGACTTCTAAGTGGGTCTGGCAGATAGAGCTCATCAAGAAGCATATTTATTTTTTGGCCAAAGTAAATATTTGCTACTTGGAGTCACGGTGAATTGTGACCCCGTGACCTTTAAGTGGGTCTTGCGGGTAGAGCGTATCAAGGTCCATACCTTTGTGAAGTTTGAAGGCTGTGGATGGAGAGACTTCTGTTTTATGGCCACGATTAATATCAAATATTTGGAGGTCATGGTGACCTTGACCTTTAACATCGTGACCTCTGAATGCTTATCAAGGTGAATACACATGTGAAGTAAGAAAGCTTTGGTTGGAAGCACTTCTATTTTATGGCCAAGGATAATTTTTGCTATATAGTGACCTTGACCTTTGACCCTGGGACCTCTAGGTGAGTCTGGCGGTTAGGACTTATCAAGGTGCATACACATGTAGTTATAATGCTTTGGATGGAAGCATGATTATTTTATGGCCAAAGTAAATATTTGTTATTTGGAGGTCACGGTGACCTTGGCCTTTGACCCCGTGACCTCTAATGGATCTTGCAGGTAGAGCGTATAAAGATGCATACTTTTAAGAAGCTAAAAGGTTGTGGACGGAAGGACTTCTGTTTTATGGCCGAAGTAAATATTTGATATTTGGAGGTCACAGTGACCTTGATCTTTGACACCGTGACCTCTAAGTGCTTTGCAGGTAGAGCTTATCAAAGTGCATGCACCTGTAAAGGTTGGAGACTATAGGTGGAAAGACTTCCTTGTTATGGTCAAGGTTAAAGTTTTGTGACAGACAGACAGGCAGACAAAAAACAAACAAACAAACAGACAGACATACAGACAGACAAACCAAAAAAATATGCTCCGTCCGGAGGCATAAAAATACTTATGAAACCTATTAGATTACATTTAGGTTCGGAGTCAGAAAGCCTAAGTGCTCGTTTCCGAGAGTCCTTTGGCAAGTGACCGATAAAATGTTGACGTCTTTTAGTCCACCAATGTAATTTTAGCAGCGATCCTATTTTCGCTATACAATAAACCGGGTGTCAACGTGAAATCAGACGCTCTATGCCCGAAAATAATTTGCCACGTTATCGGCCATACAATAGGTTTGGTTAGTTGGGTTCGAAAGCTACGCAGAATCGTTTTCTATTTATAAGCCAGGTGAAATCAAGACTGAAATATCTGACAGCAGCTCATGGCTTGATTTAATAACATTTTTCTAACGCAGAGTAACTAATGATCCCCTGGTTTTCTAAACGAATTTGTTTAAGTAGATTAGTGCTTGTCATGGTGTTGATCTGTTCTGGTGAGCGTGTGGCTATTTAAGCCAAGGACAAGATGTTGATAGAATTATAAGCCAATGTTTGCCGTTACGCAGTGTAAATAACATGCTGCACAGTAGATGGATTTGTAGTTTAATCCTTAGTTGCTCGGCAGATTGTATCATAATTATGCAAAACTTCTTCGTTATTAAATGCAATATTTACTGAAATGATACAATAACTTACTAGAATTTACAAATATTTACAGTACTATTTATATATCATTATTAAACATATTACATGGAATTTATCCTCAGTACATAATTTATGCTTGTCATAAGCATGGCCCGAGAGATTTAACAAGAAGCAGCTGTTGCACAGTAGACAAAGCAAAAACTTACACTGCGGTACTTACAGAATCTGAGGGATCAATAAAGGAATAAACCGTCTCGGAGTAAATTGGACTAAATCCACTTTTATGTGCCACAATGAATATTTTTAAACATCGACAAAACATTAAAGTGGGTTTTTATTTCTTATATTTACAAAACTTCGTTCAAAGATTTAAAGAATTTAAACTGCTAAATTGTTATGTTCTTTTAATAAATTTTCCAAAGTGTTTATGAAATGGAACAGCCATACACATAGCTTATCACTTGACCACTAGTTAAAAATATTTACAAAACTGGTTTTATTATAATCAGACCTGATATTTAAAAAAAAACAAAAAACAAAAACAAAACAAAAAAACATACAGGCACTCGTAAGCAAAATGATATTCGATATGATGGTTCAGCAATGACCACTTACAATGCAGCTGAAATTTCACTTGACATATAAATGAAAAGAAAAATACATTTCACAAAAATAACGTCGGCTACGGTTCAATTAGTACGGCTATCCCACCCATTGACATTAAGGGGCAAATAGTCGCGTAGATGTTATCTACATGTATTTCCATGTAAATATTAATAACATTTTTTGCAATATCTTTGAACTGAGTATTTAGATATTTTTTGCAGAAAATGCTCAAGACATGTGTGAACAGCATAGAAAACTCGACACGAAAATATCTGAATAAAAAAAGTAAGGTCGATATATCTGGTCTCATTAATACTTGAATATTCGTTGATTTGCTTTGTAAATGAGCAAGGAAATCAAATTAGAACTTTATTAGGACTTTATCCTGAAGTAATGAGACGAATTGTTACTGTGTCTAGAATATGTGTTGTTACATTAGCATGGCAAATTATTTAAGTAAAGATTGTTAGAGGAGATAAAAACTAAAATCCAATGTTTTCGACAAACAAATATAAAAGTAACGCAATATTTTAAGATGCTGCTTCGATTTATCTCTGAGATAGATTAAAAGTGTGGTAAATTCAGAATACGTATGCAGATGTTTTTTATAATACAAAAACAGATTGAACCCTCATAAGATCGTTACTTACAGAATTTCAATATATTATTTTGTTTTTGGACATATAGGTATGTTGCTTTTTCGAATTAACCAAAACTCTATTCCTGTATATCTAAATTTGAGTAATATATTATCTCTTATACTTAATCCTGCTTCTTAAAAAATAATAACCATTTATGTCTTGTCTCGCTCATGTCTTTGGACGCTTTGCTTGGTTCAAACCCCAATAGAGTCGGCTAAATTTTGATAAATGATCTCGGACAGTGCGTCAAAAAGTCATTTGTCCCTCAGTTTTGAGTGAGGCAGCAGTCAATCCCTTGCAAAGAGATTGGTTAGTAACCTGGTTGGATATGTTGGAACACTTGTTAGGTGGACTAACTACTGGGACATGATCAAAAAGAGGTTAAACTGGCCTTAAGCCCCAATTTGTACAAGCAAACAAACAATCAGCTTTTTTTTTGCATCAGACAATATTATTTTAAACAGTTACTTCATATAAAAATATTGGGTTTTGAAAAAAACGTTATTTTGAAAAAAACAGTTACTTCATATAAAAATATTGGGTTTTGAAAAAAACGTTATTCAATTTGAGTTTTTTTAACTAATAAAACTAAAAATCTCATTGAGAATAATAAAACATATGTGTTTCATGAAAGTGTTTTGTTACTGAATGCCACAAACCAACATTTAACTGCCTTGATATGTTTCAACTAGTCAACCTTTTACTTGTTACAAATTATATATACTTTTGTAATCTGCACATGTGTTCCAATCGTAGATGGTGTGTTCTCTTAAAACAAACACGGAGTGGAAAAATAGTTACATTTTATATATTAGATTGAACGTGATGACTACCGTTTCTCCTTTGCCGGATATTTTAAATTCTACATTCACGTACATTCAAAAAGTTATCATACTCTAGCACAGAATGCATTTTCAATAGTTCCATAGAGAAAGTATGCCCATAGCATCTTTTACATAAAAAGGGGGTTACATGGTGGGATGGAAATAAAAACACCCACTCATTCGAGAGTAGTTTCTCAACTGCACCACCACTGTTTAAATGAGACATCATTGGTTTTTGACATCAATATTTTAAATATCTGTTTAAAATTTATTTTGATCAATAGTATGTCCATGTGTATCATGTGAATGGAAAATTATAACAGAAGAGTGCATATGAAATATTGTAATATTCATGAAGTATTCTACCATTTGCATAATCTTGATGGGTGGGTTAGAGTTAATTCACCAAGGAAACTTATT
The DNA here is from genome assembly GCA_012932295.1 of Cyclina sinensis. NCBI lineage: Eukaryota > Metazoa > Mollusca > Bivalvia > Venerida > Veneridae > Cyclina > Cyclina sinensis. The sequence continues at coordinate 46,024,007 of JAAONU010000001.1, read as the reverse complement.
CATGTTTGTTCTTATAAAAACTTGTTGGGGCAAGTGTAAGGCTGGTGGATCCTAGAAGCTGGATTAACCACCCCCACCCCTCCACCGAGTGGCAAATGTTTTTGCCACTGACCGTTCCAAGGTGGTTACTCTTCGGGTTCACATTTTCGTATGTTGTGTCCCTTTTTTCAAATGATCTATCAATAAATTTATATCTTTTCCTTTACCTTTTTGACTCTCTAGTGAGGCTGTGTTCTGTGACTGTTGTTTTTTCCTGAACTTTAACGTTACTTATAGATTTCTTTAGTTTTGCAAGGCTTTTACACTTGAACAATCTTAACATATTTAAAGATAATTCAAAAACAAAGGCGACAGGCCTTGAAATATATGTATGTAAATATCAAAATAAACACTTTTCGTCTGAGGAAAGAGTTTAGATTACTCATCACCAGCCATGATATAAACTGCAGGACGTGTTTTAACCAATCTGACTCTAGTTTTAAACTTTGTAGCCATTTATCTGTTACAGTTAATATAATGCACACCCTGACGTCGGCCTTTTGATGCGATTTTTAGCTTTTATCTTTTAGTATGCTATTTTTTTCTGTCGTCCGTCCGTCGTCTAAAATCGAATTTAAACAACATCTCCTATACCTGTGAGTCAATTGCAATTAAACTTTACAGAAATGATGCTTGTTTGGTCCTCTTTCAAAGTAATATAAAAATGGATTTCCATACAGAATACTGGTTGCCACTGCAACTGAAAGAAAAAAAACTTTAAAAATGTTCTTGTCTGAAACCACAAAGTCTAAAGGTTAGGTTGATAACACCATGTAGTTGACCTCTACCAATGTTGAATAAATCATGGCCCTGGGATCAAAGTTGGCCACATCACTGGGGTCACTTGATTTTACATAGACTTAAAAAGGAAAAAGTTTTAAAATCTTCTTGACAGAAACCATAAAGCATAGAGTTAAGATGTTTTTTTGTATGATTGTCTAGTGGACCTCAACCAAGTTTATATAAATCATGGCCCCTAGATCAAAACTGGCCCCGCCCTAGGGGTCTTTTGATCTAAAAGAGTTAAATAGGAAAAAGTTTTAAAATTCTTCTTTCAGAAACAGTGATAATATCATCTAGTGGACCTCTACCGAAGTTATAAAATCATATCTCTTGGGTCAAATTTGCAACCACTCCTCACCCAGAGGACATATAGGCAAACCTTTAAAAATCTTCTTGTCAGAAACTGTAAGACCTACAGTTTAAATGTTTGATATGTATATGAACTCTACCAAGTCTATACAAATTGTGTCCCCGACAAGGGGTCACTTGGTCTTACAAAGAGTTATATAGGATAGGTTGACAAAAATCTTCTTGTCTGAAATCACAGGGCCAAGAGCTTACGTATTTGGTTGATAGCATCATCTAGTGGACATCTACCGAAGTTATATATATCATGGCTGTACGGATCAGAATTGGCCCGAGCCCAGGGGACACTTAATTTTACATAGACTTATATAGAAAAATCATAAAAGATCTTATTGTCAGAAACCTTAAGACTTAGATTTAGATATTTTGTTTGTACCATTTCCTAGTGCACCTCTGCCAGGTGTATACAAATCATGGCCCCAGGATTAAAATCAGCCCCGCCCAAGTGGTCACTTGATCTTACATAGAGTTATAAAGGAAAAAGTTTGACAAAAAATTTCTTGTCTGGAACAACAAGGCCTAGAGCTTACGTATTTGGTTGATAACATTATCTAGTGAACCTCTATCAAAGTAATTTAAATCATAGCTGTAGGGATTAGAATTGGCCCGAGCCCAGGGGACACTTGATTCTACATAGACTTATATAGAAAATTCATAAAAGATCTTATTGTCAGAAACCTTAAGGCCTAAGATTTAGATATTTTGTTTGTACCATTGTATAGTGCACTTCTGCCAAGTTTTTATAAATCGTTGCCCCTGGATCAAAACTGGCCCCGCCCAAGTGGTCACTTGATCTTACATAGAGTTATATAGTAAAAAAAGGTTGAAAAGAATCTTCTTGTCTGAAACCACAAGGCCTAGAGCTTACGTGTTTGGTTGATAGCATTATCTAGTGAAACCCTACCAAAGTTATATAAATCATAGCTGTAGGGATCAGAATTGGCTCGAGCCCAGGGATCACTTGATTTTACATAGACTTATGTAAGAATTTCTTTTTAATTCTTCTTGTCAGAAACCATAAGGCCTAAGATTTAGATATTTTGTTTGTACCATTGTCTAGTAGACCTCTGTTAAGTCTATACAAATCATGGACCCTGGATCAAAATTGGCCCCGCCCCGGTGGACATTTGGTTTTACATGAGCTCAGCATTGCCTAGTTAATTAGATGGGCATTGGAAGATCTTGATCCTCACCAAGGTACCCAGCCCCACCCACCTCACCTGGGTACACCCCTCCGAAAAAAATCATTGAATGGGGTAGGAAGGTGCTTTACCTTTACCCATCTTTGTCCTTGACCTGTATTTGACGTACTGACCTACTTCCTTGTTTATTCAAGCTACATCTATGAAATTTGAACTATTTGTATAAATTTGCATGCAGACTTCAATTTTAACCTTGGCTGACCTTTTCCTACTGACCTACGTCCTTGTTTTTGAATATATGTGTTTGAAATTTTAACTATTGGTATAAGTTTGCATACAAACTTCAAATTTAACTTTGGTTTACCTCGAACTATTGACCTTTTTTCTTGGTTTAAAATTATTTTTGTATCTAATGTGGTATTTGAACTGTCTGACATTTGATACATCCCTTATATAACACCCCAACCCCCACTCCACCAGTTGTCTGTTAGTTTCTTTTCAGGTGATCGACCCAGGACCATCTGGTCCTTTTGATTTTTTTATTCGCATTGTCATCACAGATATTTTCTTCGTTAACTCACGTTGCACATGTAAGAAAGGTTATAAATTACAATACACATAATAACAAGCATTTTGTTATACTCAAGATGCTTCGCTTTTGTCTACACTTGCTACCAGTTGTTTCTTGCTCTAAAAGACAATAAATGCTTTGTAAAATAATTCGAAGTCCGTTTTTTCACATCATAACAGCAATAGGGCGTGCGGTTTATGCTAGTAAGTTATAGAGTAAATAAAATATACTTCATAATACTCTTTGTCTTTCACTCAAATACTGAGAAAACCGTGTTGTTGTTTTTTGTAGGTTTTTGTTGTTTTTGTTGTTGTTTTTTTTGTTTTTTTTTCTTCACTTGCAATTGTATGCCTGGGAATAAAAAATCACATGATAAATACGACAATGATGAAATTAAGACTGACAAATGTGGCCCAAACAGTATAATTACTACTTTAAAAGTTCTAAACAATTTATTTTGTTCTTTTACAAAATAAATCAGAAGATAGTAAAAAAAAGACTTGCATTTTTCGCTACTATACTTTTCACAGAAATTGTGACGATTCCATCATGACGCTTATAATTGCTTTCTTTTACAGAACGTAATATTGAAACATTTAAAACATTTTCTGTTCTTTATAGTTATATGTATCATTCATGGAGAAGATTAAAGTATTTCAAAAAAACCCATGTGTTTTGATAAAGAAATAGTTCACAGCAATGAGGTATTCTAGCATTACGGTGGCCGACCAATTGCCATTCAGCTGAAGCTGAAGATGAAATCATAGTTGTACCGAACAATAGTTGATCATTATACTCCCACCAAAAATAGATTGGGGAGCTATATATGAAACAGTTTGTCCCTTCCCTAATATTCCTGAAACCAGTACAGGTATTTTTGAAACTTGCAGTATAGATGGAAGATTACAATGTAAGTCCATGAGCCAAGTTTGATAACCCAGTTGTATTTTGACTTAATTATGCCCCTTTTTTACTCAAACAAAGTTCCAAAATTTACATTTTTCTTGAATACCTTTGAATCAGTACAGTTGATAAAATGAAAATTAAAATGTAGATGAAAGATCACAATGCAACTCCAAGCGTTTGATAACTCTGATATATATGATGTAATTATTCTTTTTCATTTTCATAATGTCCCAAAATTTACTTTGTCTTGATTGTCTCTGAAACCTTACATTAACTTAAAAAGTTTGATAACACAGAGTTGTATTTTGACTTAATACTGGCCCCTTTTCACTTACAAAATGTCCCAAAATGAACATTTTTCCTGAATATCTGTGGAACTGTTTCCCCTTATAAGGCGTCTTGGCTTATTAGACGCACGCATTTCTAATTTTGGGTCAAAAACCTGACTTGCATTTTTACATATGTATGCCAGTTTTTACTTATATAATGTCCCTATATAGGAATTTTCTTGATTTTTTTTATGAATATCATTCAAAGAATGACTTGTGATTGGAACCGTGATTTCTATTTTGCCTTTATTATCTCCTCCTTTTGCTGCTTAGAAATTAAAAAAAAATACACTTCATTGAATAACTCAGGAAACAATACAGGTATTAGCTTTAATGTAAGCTACATATATGAGGTTGTGTCATAAGGAAAGTCCCAATGTCAATTGTCACAACTCTTGCTTTGAAATGATTATTACCCCGTCACTTAGAAAATGACATATTCTAATTGTGCAAAATATTATTGCCTAGGTTTTAAACTTCACAATTTTTTAAACTTCTGAATGCTTTGACAATTTTACAAGAAATCAGAAGTTTTGTTTTCCCTGCATGGTTATGTACGGGGATAGTTTCATTTTTCAGCCGTTCTAACGGAAGAGGATCGATATTCTAAAAAAGTGACCTGAATTTTTTTCTTTCAGTGTATGCGTGCGTGTGTGTGTGTGTTTGCGTGTGTGCATGTGTGTTCACAGTTTCAAGGCTTGAAAAATATGGATATCATAGAACGGTATTAAAGCTTTGAAAAAATACCTTAGATAAATAGAAATTTAAAAATTGACAAAATCTAGAAAAGAAAAAGACATTTGGTCTGTTTAAAAGCTATAGTGATAAAATTACTCTCCGCAGAGCTTGACAATGAAGCATTAAGGTTTTGTTAGAACGTATGAATAGAATTTATGATTGAATTTATTCACTTATTTGCACATTGATCCCCAAAGAAGAGATTAATATCATTATAATCTGTATGAATGCAAATTCAATGCTTTGAAGTAGAATCATTTTCATTTTTTTTTTCTGTAAAATCAACAGTTTTCATCTTGCCTTAAGCATCATGCTAAGTAGGGAAAAAACATATAAAAATTTGCAGCAAGACACTGACTGGTGTTTTGTGAACGACATTTTAACTAAAAAAGAAATATTGATGCACAGCATCAAGTTGGCGCAGAGGATTCTGATGACGTAAAAGTGTTGAATACATATAACTCCACACAGCATACAGAAAATGTTTATTACCCTTCCAGATTTTTTTCTCTTTTTTGATTGGCTATTGATCCGTCGAAAGAAATTGATATTACCGAGCCAGACAGGTAATATACACATTAAATTTCCCCTTTGGGTACCCCATGGCGTAAACAACATGCGTTGTGACGATGCGCGTACGGTTCAATGTTGTAAAGTGTAAATTCCGATATACAAGCACTTTTTAATTGTCAAATAGAATATATTTACCAGAATAGAGTAATGATAAATATTCTAATCAGTATTTGAAACAAATATGACCTCGCCAAACCTTGATATTAATCACAAAAAGTGTCTTCAACAGACTACTCCTTTTCTCTTGTTTACATTCTTTAGGTACGAAAGCAAATACTTTTTGTAGATCTACAGACAAACTATTGAAATAAAATTTTAAAAACAGTTTAAGAAAATAATCTGTACTGAATGCGCGGAAATATTAACCCAAATTTATGGCTTTCATTAAAGATATATATTTAATATTCAAACAAACAGATAACTTCTTGGAAAATACCGCTTTTCGCCAGCACAAATTATGTTGTGACGTCATTTTGCCGTGAAAGGGTACCCAAAAGGGAATGTTATTTCGACGTTTTATTTGAAACAGCAATGATTTATTTTAAAATCGTCTTACTCGGCAGGGGAAGGGTAATAAAATTATTATTTGGGTTTATGAGAGATATATGTGGATATATTACCTGCCAAGATAAAATATCACCCTCGCCTAACGGCTCGGGTGATATAAAATCTTGGCAGGTAATATATCCACATTTATCACTCAAAAACCCAAATAACATATAATATCACTGTAGAACAATTAATGCATTTAAATAGACATTTTGTTTGTGCAATTCATACTCATATCATACCATCTTGATCAAAAGTAGTTTGCTACTCCACATTTCTTTACAATGCATTTGAAAGGTGAATGCTATTTTGAATAGTATTAGACATAAAATTCACTTCACTGGCCTTATCTACCAGAATTGTCTAATATATATTCTGCTACGTTGTGTACTTCCAGACATTAATGCCAAGCAATCTGACGTTTTAACTTTACACTATAATTCTGTGGTGATTGATCCCATGTAGTTGACATATTTCACATCCGGACCTACGGCTGTCATGCTACAAATTGAATACGATAGATATTTCAGTCGTTATATTTCCCAGCCGGACCTACGGACCTCTTATGCTATAAACTGAATACGTATACGAAGGTTATTTCAGTCGTTATATTTCACAGCCGGACCTACGGACCTCTTATGCTATAAACTGAATACGAAGGGTATTTCAGTCGTTATATTTCACAGCCGGACCTACGGACCTCATGCTATAAACTGAATACGAAGGGTATTTCAGTCGTTATATTTCACAGCCGGACCTACGGCCCTCTTATGCTATAAACTGAATACGTATACGAAGGTTATTTCAGTTCAGTTGTTATATTTCTCATCAGGACCTACGGTCCTCTTCTGCTATACACTGAATACGAAGGATATTTCAGCCGTTATGAACTAATATTTCATTTACATCGCGCAAATAATAAAGGTTATATACTACAGTACATACAAACAAACGTGTTGTTACACTCACGAAATCATATTTTGATCTGTCATGAATTCTTCTTTTTAAAGCTCTATAGACAAAAGAAAACAGTTTTCTTATAAAATAATTGAATATCACAAATTTTAACTTCCAACGCTAGTCCGTTTTCAACATTATAACAACAATATAAGAATGTTTCTGCTTGGAAGTGAAGGTACCAATAATATATTTTATAAAACCCATTGTCCTTAACTTGAATCAATAAACTCGTGTCAATCTTTAAGACTGCATAAATGCTTGCTTGAATTTACAATGTTTTTTCCCCACTCGTAATTATATGCCTGGGTAAAATAAATCACATGGTAAACACGGAAAGCCGAAACTGATGAATTAAAACTGACAAATGTGACATTTACAGTATAATTACTACTTTAAAAGGTTACGAAGAATTTATTATGTATTTCCTTAATGGAAATTAGAAGATGAGAAGAAACAGTTAGCTTATTCTCCTGTGAATACCTTTGCAATTCTCTCTGAAGTTATTTAGTTGTTACCAATACGAGGCCAAGATGACACCTGAAAAGAGTTTTTTTATACTTAACGTAATATTGATATATCTTATTTCTTCTAAAGGTTTACCTATATTTTTCGAGGAGGAGAATTAATTAGTATAACGGACAAACATGATATTTATTAAAAAAAACGTATGCAACAATAAGGACATTCTGGCATAGGATGGCCGACCAGTCAACCCTTAAACATTGCAAGACCGAAGCCAAATGTTAAATTATAGATTTTTATTGAATCTTTTTAGTGGGGTTTGTCTTGAACCTTCAAAATATACTTTGTCTTTAACCACACAGCTTGAAGATGCAATGTTCTTTAAGATTTGATATAGGTTATACATGCCTTATTTTAGGCGGGTGGCTATTAAAGTGCTGAAAACCAAAAAGACGTTTTAATTCTTTGACAGTGATGTTCATAATTTTTTGTTCACGAAAACATCGCCGTCCCTTACGGGATATTACAACAAAATACTTAAATTCAACAAATATGAACAGAAAATAATAAGAAAAAGTAAAAATCTATGAAAGAGAAAATGTTTGTACATGTTTTCTTTTAAGAATGCCATCGACTTCATTCAACTCAATATGAGGAACTATACAAGTCTGCAAAATGTTATCACAAAATGTCTAATGGTTATAATGTTTAAGTGCTATTGTTATGACAATTATTATACCATACATGCAGGATATGTTTTTACAAATTATTATTAAATAACTGAAATTCTTGCAAACATCAAACTTTGCTTAATTATACACTTGTGACAAAACTGGACCAAATAGCACTTAGGTTTTATATGAGAAGGTATAAATGGGATTTGAAATTGAATATATTCATTAATTTGTATACTACGCTACGAAAGAATAGTTTATAATCATTTGTTATTGGTATCTGTGGGGGATGTATTGCAATAATGCAAATTGAGTGCTATAAGAAAGAATAATCTGCACAATGTCTGCAGAATCAGTATATTTCAACTTGCCTTAAGATGAAAGAACATATAAGGGTTTTTAGCGACTTTTGTTTTGTTAGACAGTTGTCGACAGTTGAACATGTACTTGATTAAGCTTCATTCGTACCATTCTTTAGGTGATCTATGTTCTCATTTTCTTGTTTAGTTTCTGATTGTGAGTGGAGTATTTTTTTCGGAAATCGATTCACAAACGCAAAAAATTATTTCTGAGTGACAGTACTTGAAAGCAACTGTAAAACATGTTTTTTCCCTGTAAAATCACGCTGTAAGGACAAAACCAGACGCGGATGTTTATTAAGACTGACAAAATGCGACTGCGGCTTCTATCGTCTGGATAATATAATTACCACATTAAAGCGCTTAGATGTCGCAACCACTTACTGTCTTTTCTTTCTGAATATTTAACAAATAATTCTTTCTCATTTATAATATGAAGAACTGTTGCCTGGGGTTTTGTGCACAGCTGTTTAGTGTCATTTCGGAACAAACTGACAGTAAACCATAATCCTACAATTATTTCACAGTTGAGTTTTGACTTTGAGAAACTTTAAATGGACGGCAATTGTTCGATGACATTAGAACAGTTAAGGAGGGAAATTATGTTAAAAAATTCAATGATATTTTCGGCAAAAAAGTGTTTATTATATATAATAAAAGAAACATAGAATATAGACAATGATTTGATCAAATGAATCACACGTTCTTCTTTATTCCAGACATTGTAATTACTACAAGTTTTATTTATTATGTTCGTGCTTTCCTTAAAGGATATTCTACACTTTTCCTGAGAATGCATTTTTCAATACTTCTTCAATACTTTCTAGAAATGCTGCAGTGTAACACCGTAAACCGCATACGCCGAATACAGCCCCCACGCGAGGTATACCCATTGGTTGACAAGAATAATAATGGTGTTGGTGGTAGTGGTGGTGATCAAGCATTTGCTGCTGTTGCTTCTGCAGCTGATGATGATGATTACGACGATTTTGATTATGATGATGATGATGATGAAGAAGAAAATTTGTTGATCAATAATGACATTATTGACATTTAATTTCGGCCTATCAAAAATGATTAATATACGGGAATCTGCAGCATCTTGACGTGAACAACTTAAAGTTTGTGGTTTCTATAGTCAACGAATACAGCTCACGCGTAAGCTGTATACAGTGGGACACTACAGTCATGTACAGCTCTGAAGAAATCAACTTAGTTTAAAAAAATATCTGTTACGTAAAATGAAGTATTTGCCAAACCTTATACCTACCTAACAGAAAAAAGCGTTCTAAAACGTATCGATATGAAGCATTCTTTTAAATTCTAAGGCGCGCTGTACCTCAATTTCCAGTATATTAAACAAAATACAAATAGTTCATCCTACATGATTAATTGACAAAAGCACTTTCCTTTAACCTTCAATTCATTTACAACTGAAACAAAAGCTTCTCAAAGCGGAGGAATATTGTATGTACATTTAATGTAAAGTCTTAAATCATTTATTACATAAACATAAATCATTAAATATCGGTCGTCTCTGCTGCTGCAAAAAAATCTGTTATTTATGTTTATAAAAAGGGTTGACATATTAGAGAAAACTATCTAGATTGTTTTAACAGTGACAAGTAAGTGGAAAACTGTGATATTAATTTACAAAAACTCCACCGTTAACAGAAAACATATATCATTACGTAACAATTTGTGACAAAACTATATCACAAGTTCTAAAGAAAAGCTTAAGATTTTTCAAGTAACATGGATTAAAAAAACTAGGTCGTTCGACAATCTGTTACAAATTTAGAACATTATATTTATGGCGATATGATCGATTGAGTGAGATTTGTCTCCTCTTTGTCGGACACTTGAATCGCTACATTAACGTAATTTTCCTGACACATTTTTCACCAAGTTTCTTAAAAATGCTTTTTCCATATCTCCTTCGAATTAATGTTTATTTAGGAATGCTACAATCATTTCTTATTTTTGACGCATTAAAATACGTTGACAGTAGTATTAGCAAAACAGCACTGAAGATAATTTTAATAGGTAAATGTGAAATAGTTGTTGATAGAAACATCTGAAAAGTATACATAAATTATAAAGTTTTTTTATTAATGTGTAATATATATATATATATATATATATATATATATATATATATATATATATATATATATATATATATAAAGGGCACTGTGTTCTAACACATTAAGTCAACATATGTATTTCTTCGAGTTACTACTGTTTAACCTACAAAACAAAGTACAGCCTACATATAGGCTTGCTGCGGGAAACATTTATTAATTTATATTAAGGAGTAAAGGTTATCTGGGCTGAAGACACATATGTACTATTTTTATTTTGACAGTTGACATACCGATACTCAAGTAACAAAGAGTAACCTAGATATTTTCGTTTAGGACAAAAAAAGATGATTTACTGACAATTTCCAGTTTGCAATGCACATAGACAAAAAATCTCTAAAATGTTCTCCCGATCAAGTGCAAAGTAATGACTCTCAAACAGAAAACAGGAAGGAAGTACTTTTGCAAGACTTTTTTTTAATTTCAGAGAGGTGTTTCATTTTTCGTTATGTTTTTTTTAAACATATTGTTTTCGTTAATTACTTACCTGAGTTTTTTTGGTACAAATGCAGATTTTATCTATAAATATATCAAACGTTCTACGCAATTGCCCTGACTATGATATCCTTCACAGAATGCCCTGACTATGGTATCCTTCACAGAATGCCCTGACTATGATATCCTTCACAGAAAGAAAATATTTTAATATATCTACTTGGCCATTGAACTGTCCTGTCTTGTTATCTTAGCTCTTTATAATAATTGTACATCTATTATGCGTTTACATCCGTTTTTGTTCCCAAAAGAAAACTAACAATTATGTCAATTAGTAGATTACTTTGTGGTCTAGCCCTAATGACTAAAATGAAATGACTAGACTTTTTTCGAAATAAGTTTTTGAAGCAAAATCATTCCAAAGATATGGCTTTCTAAGTTTCGAAGACCCTTAATACTCAAGAATTTTATTTATTTCAGAGGTATTTAAACATAGCTAAGCTTATGTAAGGCATTTTTAACTGAGGGATAAAATCAATTATTTAATATGAGGCAAGTAAATTAGGCAATCAAAACAAAAACATTCTCCCCACAGTTATATATGTTAAAGACCCATCCAATTTAATCTTCACGATAATCTGGATTCCCAATATCTATAAAAATGTGAACGTTTCTTCTATTACGGTCTAGTGCATACCCTCCTATAATTGTATAAATACAACCCCTGACAACTGCGTCAGGGAATCGATTCTTCGGCTCAGTAGTTAGAGTGTTGGTCTTCGATGTGGTAAGATCGGAGTTCAAAACCCGTTCTTGGTGGTGTATTCTAAGGTGTGTTGCATCTTTCTGTTACGGACTTTCTTGTTCATAAGATTAACAAACCTTATAGTTTCAGCTATTCTGTTCTATGACGATGAAGCATTCATATATGAGTATCTCGAGTTAACATATCTTTTGGGACTTGATTCGTTCAAAGAGAGTCTAAACAACTCAGAAAAACACCCTGGTCTATAAATAGATCTGACGGATTTCATTTGACGTTTTATTCTTAAAGTAACTATTCTCTAGGTAAAAAACTTGTACATTTTAATCGGACACAACATGTTGGGTCCGTCAAAACCCATGTATATACACCACTACTACAAACTATCTGAGTACCTTCAAGGTTGCAAAAAACTGTAAAAGGAATGAAATCTCATAAAATGCCTCATGAATAATGTTGTAAACTATGAACATAACTTTAGTGAAATCTGCATATTTTTTACTGTTCTATATGTGTCTTTACAGTTTCTGCATTATGTTTACTGATTCATAAACGTCTTTACTGATTCAGAATGATTCTTTACTGTTTTATAAATGTCATCACTGTTTATGCATCATCTTTGCTGTGTTATTAATGTCTTCACTGTTGAAACATCATTATTTACTGTTTTATAAATATCTTCACTGCTTTTGCATATTTGTTTACTATTTTATTAATGTCTTCACTGTTTCACCATCATTCTTTACTGTTTCAAAAATGTTTTCACTGTCTCGGCATCATTCGTTACTGTTACACTAACGTCTTAATTATCTTAGACTTCTGCTAGACATCCAGGGAGGAAATATTAATGTTCCAACATACTCTAGCATGCGATAACCACTTCTATCTATATCAGTTGTTCTAACTCTAATTCCGTGGCTGTACATATTTCGAAATTTCCACATAATGTAACAGTCAAAGAAGAAGGTCCATACATACTTTACTGAATCTTTGTGAATATATACTAATTATGGCATAATTTGATGAAAACATATTAATCCTAGGTGACAAAAAGCTAGAAGATATTAAAAAAATGCAAGTAAATGTCAACTTTGGTGTGAGGCTAACAAAATGCAAACAAACCAGTGAGAAACTAGATTCAGTTTTTGTGTGATGTAGCTTGCATTCGTCTTCATCACCAATTTTTGCTTTGATCAGTCAACGTTTCTATTCAAAACTTATGATGTTCCAAAAGGAACGCGAATAGAATTTTTAACTGTCCGTCTGCCTGTCCGTCAGAAATTCCGTCCGAAAACTTTAACATTTTCCAAACTTCTTACTGGACAATGGATTTACTTCATACTTGAACACAAAACGTCTGACAAAACCTTCCCACTGACATACTTTTATGTTACTTTGACTGCTGAAGCACATTGACCTCTAAAATCCAATAGTCAAAAATACTTAATATTGACCAAACCACCCGTATATCTTAACAACTTTAGTTCATGTTTGCACACAAAACCCTTTTCGTACAAAGAAGTACTTTCATTACATCAGGTTATATTTTCCATGCCCAGTGCATCTGTTCATTCATGTTTTCTCCCGATAGTTTATATTATCCAGGCCCAGTGCATCTGTTAATTCATGTCTTCTCTCGATAGGACAGAATATTTTGACAAACTGTGTTCATCTGGGAGATCACGGAATGGCGTAGTATAACTTCAAAAAGACTTTTCATGAGATTATTTTGTCATACATCTGTAATTCTCTTATTATTTATTCTGTCGGTATGGAGTATACATTTCATCAACTATACAATGACATTCCCTGTAAAAATAACTCAAAGTTTTTTCACATCGTAACAGTATTATAGGACGTACGGTTTATACTCGTACGTAACAGTACAAATAATAGTTTTCATATTAATATTTTTCTTTCACTCAAATACTGAGAAAGTAGTGGTTATTTTCATTTGTACAAAATGCCTGGGTACAATAAAGCACATGATAAATACGAAAATGATAAAATTAAGACTGACAAATGTGGTCGAAACAGTATAATTACTCCTTTAAGACTTACAAACAGTTTATTATGTCTCTTTCCAAAATGAATCAGAACATAATACAGAAAAAAGACTTTTCTCGCTATTTTACTTTTCACAGAAATAGTTTCTTAAATATCAAGACGCAAATAATCGCTATCTTTTGCATAACGTCAAATAATAATTATCTGTACGATTTGGAGAGGCGATTGAAGCAGTACAGAGAAAAGCATGGAATTCTAAAAAAACAGTAAATAGCGATGAGGACTTTACGGTAGAAGACTAAAGCCAAATGTGAAATCCGTCAATTTTACCGAACAATAGTTGATTATTTTGTGTTTAAACTTGAAATTAATACACATTTTGATAACCACACTGCTTGAAAAATTGGGTCAGGTTACTCTTACACGCTCAATTCAAAGCGGATCAATCTTGAAAAAAAGGAACCAGAAAGTCCAACATTTTAATTTCTTTCTTTTTTCTTACCTTTTTAGTAATATTTTGTTTTGTTTTAACAATGATGCTCACAGTTTAAAGCTTTGAAACAATGGTCGTCATGGAACACTATATAAGCAATATTGATAAATACATGAAGGTAAATAGAAAATAAATGAATACGAAATCTAAAAAAAATAAGAAATTTGGTCTGTTAAGAAGCTATAGTGAAAAATACTCTCGCGGCAGAACTAGACAATAAAGCATTAAGGTTTTGTGAGAACGTATGAATAGAATTTTAGACTGAATTTATTCACTCATTTGCATATTGGCTCCAAAGAATAGTTAATTATCATTAGAATCTGTAGGGAATGTATTGCATGAATGCAAATTCAATGCTTCGAGGTAGATTCATTTGCATTTATTTCTTCTTGTGTAAAAATGAGTAGCATCCCTTTTGCCTTAAGCGTCTTGTCAAGGAGTGAAAAAATATTTAAATTTGCAGCAAGACACTGACTTCTGTTTTATGAACGACATTTCAACGAAACGCAAGAAAATTTAGATGCAGCACATCAAGTTAGCGAAGAGGATTCTGGAGACATAAAATTGTCGGATACATGTTATTAAACACAACTGTTAATGCATTTATATAATTATACAATCTGTGAGTGCAGTTCGCACTCATGCCACCTTGAACATAAATAATTTGCGAAACCACATCTCTTTACAAATACTTGAATAGTATTACACCTAAAATTAACTTAATAAGCCCAGTCTTGTCTAGTTTATATGCTGCTACGGCGGCGTATACCTCCAGGCCAAGCAATCTGAAGTATACACTATAATCTATGGAGGTTTACCTCATGTAGTTGATATATTTCACTTCCAGACCTACAATCCTCTAATGTTTTTAACTGAATTCGATAGATATTTCAGTCGTTATGAACTAATATTTCATTCACATAGCACACGTTGTAAAAGTTATATATTACAATGCACACTTACAAACAAGTGTTGTTCTTTACACTGCAGAATATATAATTTGATCTTTTAGGTCTAGTCCTGTTTAAAAAAAGGCTGCAAGAGTCAAAAGAAAACACACTCCCTGTACAGTAATTGAATATCACAAATTGTAACTTCAAGCTCCAGTTCTAAACATTGTAACAGCAATATAAGGCTGGATGTTTCTGGTAGGAAGTACAGTTCAAATAATACTTTTTATAAACCTTCTAAGAGATTTACTATTAACCTATGTAAACACTTACTTGAGTTAACAAAGAGTTTTCCACTCTGAAATAAATCACATGGTAAACACCGAAAGCCGAAACTGATGAGATTAAATATAACAAATGTGATCTTAACAGTATAATTACTACTTTAAAAGGTTCCGAACAAATAACTATGTATTTCCTTAATATATAAGTCAGCAGATGAGAAGAAAGATTTTGGTTATTCTCCACTAAATACATTCATTAGCTGTTCTTACTAAAGTTGTTTCGTTATAACCAAGACGAGGCCATAATGACACTTGAAATGACTTTTTTTTATACATAACATAAAACATTTCTTAAGAAGTCTCTATCTATATTTTTTGAGGACGGGTATAAATTAGTATAAAAACATACATGACATTTATACAATAAAAATGTCCATAGCATGACTGAGCAGTGAAACCTAAAACATTGCCAGAAAGTGGTTTTTTGTGTGTTTTTTTTTCATTTTATTTTATTTTAATTGAACATAGCTTCTTTGTTTTGTGTAGAACACTAAAATAACTACTCTTTCTGTATAATCACACTGCTTGAACATGCCAAGTGCTCTAAGATTTTGTATAGGTTATGCATGCCTTATTTAAGTCGAGCAGCTAAGATAAATAAAAAATAATATAAGAATAACGAAATCCAGACAAGAAAAAATGGCTCGAATTTCGTTAAAGAACGCCATCGACTTCATTCAACTTAATATGACGAAATAAACAAGTCAGCTTAATTTAATTAAAGAATAACTAATGGTGTGCTATTGTGACGACAATTGTTATATTACATGTGCAAGTTATGTTCTTTACAAAATATTATTAAGTACTGTTTGACATTCTTCCAAATATCAAACTTTGCTCATTACTACGCTTGTTATAGAACTGGACCAAACAGGACTTTGGTTGGTTTTATTTGAGAACATTTAGATGGGATTTTGAAATCGAATTTATTCACTAATCTGCATACTGGCTACAAAAGAATAGTTAATAATCATTTGTTATTAGTATCTGTAGGGGATATATTGCAATGATGCAAATTTAGTGATATAAGAAAGAATAATTTGCATATTCAAATTTTCTGCAGAATCAGTACATTTCTGCAGGATCAGTACATTTCAACTTGCCTTTAGCATCATGCCAAGATGAAAGAACGTAAAAGGGTTTGTAGCGAGTCACCGACTTATGTTTTTTGAACGACAACTCAACTAAAAATGAGCATATCCTTGATTCAGCCCCATTCGTACCATTCTTTATGTGATCTATTTGATTTAATGTTTTCAGCTGCCGAGTGTAAGTATATTCTTTTGAAAAATGAATTACAAACGACAATTTATGACAGTCCTTGAAAGAATGACTATAACATGTTTGGTCCCTGTAAAAGGACGCTGTGAAGACAAAACTAAATGCTTATGTTTATTGGGACTGAAAAATTCTTCTATGGTCTGGATAATACAATTACTACATTAAAGAGCTTAGATGTGGCAAATATTGTCTATCTTCTTTTACTGGATGTTGAATAAATATCTCTTTCTTATTTACAATATGAATTATTTTCGCCTGGAAATGTTTCACTTTTCACTTTTTACAAATGATGAACTTACGCTTCACAGCACATGTAAGCACTTGTATACGATATAATCCTCTGTCTATTGAATGTCATTACTGACATGTTGACAGTAAACTATAATTCTATACTACTCAAAATTTGATAGGGATAACTTTTTATTTCTTAAATATCTTTTTAATGATAACCTCAAGATAACTGATTTTTTCTCATACATGTAGTTTATACATATGGCAAAGCCGACCTGTCCAGCAGATTTTGATTGTTTACCTGTACATGGCTCGAGATGCACGGGAAAAGCGATACCCCTGGAAAAGTGATGCACCGCGTCATGTACCCTCATGTACACATCCGTTTTATTCAGACTTCGCTTGTGCATTGTAACGTTTATATCGAACCTAGCACTGGTCATGGCAAATCTACGGCAAAAACGGCGTATTGACGATGAGAAGATGAATAGGGGGTAGGGATGCTTGAGGCTGGGCGTTCCCAACGGCACGTGGCAGGTGTCCGTGGGGTGTCCCAGAGCACCGTTGCCAGGATGTGGCATAGGCATGGCGGAGGGCGTCAGAGGTCCACAACTCAGCGTGAGGACCGGTTTATTGTCGTTCAAGCGCGACGTCAGCGCTTTGTTACCGCTACTTCCCTGTAAAATGACTTCCAGAATGCCACTTCTGTAAGACTTTCAACTCAAACCATCAGGAACCGTCTTCATACTGCTGGCATGAGGGCTAGAAGGCCAGCAATCTGAATCCCATTGACGCGAAACCACATCCAGGCACGTCTTCAATGGGCCCGCGATCACGCCAGGTGGACGCTGCATGACTGGACCCCAGTGCTGTTCCCTGACAAGTCTAGATTTTGTGTGGCGTCACTGATAGGCGAGTGCGGATATGGAGATCCACCAATGAGCGTTTGGCACCCGTATGTGTTGCTACCCATGACCGTCATGGCGGGAGCTCGGTCATGGTGTGGGCGGGCATTAGCATGCAGAGAAGAACGGACCTGCACATTGTTCAAAACGGCACATTGACAGCTGTACAATACGTCAATGAGATCTTAGGTGTGTACGTTCGTCCGTTCGCTGGTGCTATAGGCCCTGAGTTCATTTTAATGGACGACAACGCCCGGCCTCACAGGGCAAGGGTCACCGACGAGTACCTGACCTAGAGGTAGCAGCCATAAAGAGAATGGACTGGCCAGCAAGGTCTCCAGACCTCAATCCAATAGAGCACGCCTGGGACATGCTGCAGACTGCAATATCTGCTCGCCCAGTCCAGCCAACCACGGTCCCTGGGCTACAGCAGGCCCTTCTGGACGAGTGGGCTCGACTCCCACAACAAAGAGACTCATTAGCAGCATGAGAAGGCGGTGCAGAGCAGTAATCCAAGCAAAAGGACTCCACACGCGATATTAAAGCAAAATTCAGGCCATAGAATTGATTTTTCCAAAAAGTTCCATTTCATCTCCTGTCTGTGTTATCCCACGGCTCAGCCTCTGTCACGCTTCAATGGTTTACAGACTTAATCATTTGTTTGGTACCAAACTGTTGTCATATGAACATATTTTCAGAATCACAACAAAAAATGTAACCTTTCAAACTTATGTTGTAAATATACACATTCTTATAATTCTTATCAAATTTTGAGTAGTATATAATGATGTTACTGTAGAGAATTGAGTTTTAGAAACTTCAACTGAACGACAATTTCTCGATTGCATTAGATCAGTTGGTGAGGGAAATCATGTTAAAAATTCTAAGACATATTCAACAGAAATGAAAACAAAATCAAAGAGAAAAAATATAGATCATTATTTGTCGAAACATTTGCACGTCTTTTTTATTCCAGATATTGTAATTACTAAAAAAAATAAAGCATATGTTCTTACTTTCCATAATGTGCCAAAGATCACCAGTTCAAAGGAAAAGCTTATGATTACTCAACATGTACTCAATAACATTGTCGTTTGACAATAAATCTAGTAAATTTACATATACAATCTCTATGAACATTTGTTGTATACTATACATATGTTAATTGGTATAGCCAAATAAAAAGTAAATGGTATTTCAATAAAGCAAAGTTTACAGAGGAAAAAGTCTGTAAGTTTCTTTTTCAACTGAAAATGAACAGCATGTCTTGTAAATGGTGGTGACTTTAAACCAAATTTTTATACATTTTAAAAGAACACAATGCATATCTGTTACAGACAAAACTCATTCAATCGATGTCGATATGATCGAACGAGTGGGATTATCTTCTTTTTGTCTTACACTTGAATTACTATGTTAATGTAATTTTCCTGAAACAATGTTCACAAGTTTTCTTAAAAATGCATTGTTCATATATCCAACCAAATTATGTTTGGAAGAAACAGCCGCATTGTACCTAACTGAAACAGTTTTCTAAGAATTACATATTAAGTTGTTTATATATATATATCTTTGTTTTTTTTTTCAAGGGCACAAACTGTTTCTCCAACTAATATATAATAATATATAAGTAATGCCTACGTATAGGCTTGCTGCATGATATATTTGATAACTTGTATAGAAATAAAGGTCATCTGGGCTGAAGGCAAATCTGTACTTTTTTATTTCGACAGCTGACAATTTTAAGTAACAAAGAAGTAGCCTAAATATTTTGCATTAGGCCAGGGGAAAAATGACTGAATGACAGTTTCCACTTTGCAATGCACAAAAGTAGAATATGATAAATTTCAAACATAAAGTCATGACATTTAAACAGGAAATTATATGAGAAAGAAAGAAATTGCTTTTGTAAAAATTATGTTTAAATTTCAGAGAGGTGTTTTGTTTTTGCTTAATTCTCTTAAAATGTTGTTTGTCAAGGCTATCTTCTTTATTCAAGGTGATTCAGCGTGATTAATGAAATGTTTGTGTTTGGTTTCAATTGTGTATTACCATATTTAGAAAAAAAGAATATTGTCTATAAATATGTCAAGCGTTCTGCACATTTGCCCTAACTTTGGCATGGTATCTTTTACAGAAAGAAAACATTTTACAGAAAGAAACTATTTAGATACATCCATTTGTCCATTGAACTGTCGTGTCTTATTACCTAAGGTCTTTACCTAAGGTCGATGTTTTAATTTCCTACCAGTCGCGGGAGACAAGCCACCCAGAATGTATGCATATTTATTAAACTTAATGTTTAAATTCTATTACTCATAAATTAAATTACAATTAAAAAGTAGAAAAAAAACATTAGCCTTATACAAGACAATCGGATCCTTGCATCCTTCACCGTCTTTGTCTCAGGTAATTTGCATATCAGCACATCTTGTAAACATCGTCCGTATGGATCACACAAAAACAAAAATCATTCCATAAAATGTACATTCTTTTACCCTAAAATACCAACACACGGTTAAGAAGTGGCTGAATATATATGATTCCTGACAGTAAAAGGTGTGTAACATTTATAACGATTAAAGGTTATTTCATTCTTTTCAGAAACGCATTTCGACGAAAGTCTTACTTCTTTGAATACATAAAAAACACTACCTCATTACAGAAATTTTAAAATCACGCGTCTTCAGTACTAAAACTTAGTGGAAAAACATAAACAATGACCGGAGTTACAAATTACAATTATCTACCCTTTATATACGATTGATATATAAATGTTTCTTCTCATGTAATTTGACATTTTCAGAAAAGAAGTATGGAAGTAAAGAATAAGAAAATGACTAATTTTCTAAATTAGTCTTCTTAGCAAAGTAGTTTCAAAGACATGACTTAATTATTTTAAAGAACCTCTATACTCAAGTGATATATTTACTCGAGAGGTGTTCAACATAGCGAAGTTTACATCAGGCAGTTTTAACTGAGGGATAGTTAGACCTGATGACGACCGATTTAATTGTATTTTCACGATAATCTGGTTTTCCAATATAATCGTTAAAAGAGGTAAACGGTTTTTAATAAACTTCACAAGTTTCAGTATTCTGTTCTATGTCGCTGAAGCATTCATATAGGACTATCTCTAGTTTACATATCTTTCTGGGCGATGTGACTTGATACTTGCGAAAATAAGGAAAAGAGTCTAAATAACTTAGAAAAACAGCCGTGCTTATAAATAAATCTGATGGCTTTAACTTGACGTTTGCTTCTCCAAGTAGGTATTCTCTTGGTTAAAAATTATATAAAGTTTAATCGGACGCAATATATTGGCTCCGCCACACCCACTGTATCGGCACCACTACCACACAAGCATCCGAGTACCATCGATCAAGCGTGCAAAAATATTGTAACGGTAATGAAATCCGATAAAATGCCTCATGAATATATGGTAAAGACGTACAAAACTCTGTAAAATCAGCATATTTTTACTGTAAAATAAATTATTCACTGTTGTTTCTGCATCATTCTTTTTTTGTTTAATAAATGTCTTCACTGATTCAGAATCATTCTTGATTGTTTTATTCATGTCGTCACTGTTTCTGCATCATTCGTTACTGTTTTATAAATTTCTTCACTGTTGCTGCATCATTCTTATTGTTTTATAAATGTCTTCACTGTTTCTGAATCATTTTTACTGTTTTATAAATGTCTTCACTGTTTCTGCATCATTCGTTACTGTTTTATAAATTTTTACCGTTTCTGCATCATTCTTACTGTTTTATAAATGTCTTCACTGTTTCTGCATCATTTTTACTGTTTTATAAATGTCTTCACTGTGTCTGCATCATTTTTACTGTTTTATAAATGTCTTTACTGTTTCTGCATCATTTTTACTGTTTATAAATGTCTTCACTGTTTCTGCATTATTTTTACTGTTTTATAAAAGTCTTCACTGTTTCTGCATCATTTTTACTGTTTTATAAATGTCTTCACTGTGTCTGCATCATTTTTACTGTTTTATAAATGTCTTCACTGTGTCTGCATCATTTTTACTGTTTTATAAATGTCTTCACTGTTTCTGCATCATTTTTACTGTTTTATAAATGTCTTCACTGTTTCTGCATCATTTTTACTGTTTTATAAATGTCTTCACTGTTTCTGCATCGTTTGTTACTGTTATAGTGACGCATTAACTATCTTAGACTTCTGCTAGACATTTTACGAAGATATAGCTCATCCGTTGTTGTAAGTCTATTACATAATGTTGTCGCGGTATATATTTCAAAATTTCCAGAAAAGGTTAAAGTCAAAGAAGAATGTTCCAGAATATTATACGGATGTTTTGTGAATATATACTTATTTTGGTCTAATTAGGTCAAAACAGATTAATTGGGGGGACAAAAACTAGAAGATATTTAATTTTTTTCGCAAGTTAAGGTCAACTTTTGTTCGAGGCTTACAAAAGTCAAAAACAAAACAGCCGAGAACTGCATTCAATTTTTGTGTGATGTAGCTTGTATTCAAATCCATCGACTGCTTTTGCTTCAGTCAGTCAATATTTGCTTTTCCAACCTTTGTATACCCCCAAAGGAGGACATGTACATTTTTTTAGTGTCCGTCTGCCTGTTGTCAGTAATTCCGTCCGAAAACTTTAACATTGCCCATATCTTCTTTTTTGTCAGTGGATTTATTTCATACTTGAACACAGAACTCCTTTAGACAAGACCCTCCCACTGACGTTTATTTATTTGACATTGACCCCTGAATCACATTGACCAAGGAGGTTCAATAGTAAAAAACTTTATATTGACCAAAACTCCCTTATTACTAAACAGATTTAGTTCATGTCTGTACACAAAAACGTTTGGGAGAAAACTTTTAAATTACATCTTTTCACCTTAACATTGACCTTAAGGTCAATTTGTCAAAAACACTTCTTTTGAAGGAACTACGTATTTATAAGTCTATCATTAAATTTGTTTTGTTGTCATTGTTGTTTTGTTGTTTGTTTTGTTTTTTTAGTTTGTTTTTTTTTTGTGGTGGGGGAGGGGGGATTAACAAGTACATGGAATGTGACTTGATGCATCCTAGGAGCTGTCACTAAGTATTTGCTACATATTTGAGCTAACAAACCTTTAAGTCTATTCTATCTCTCACGTCACTTATGGGTAAAGTGCTGTTTGCGAAACATATACCCTAACCATACAAAGAAGTGTTTTCATTACATTAGTTTACTTATATTATCCATGCCCAGTGCATCTATAGAAATTCATTCATGTCTTCTCTCGATAAGACAGTATTTTTGACCAATTATATTCATCTGGAAGATCGCATAACGACCATTTAATTTCAATAGATTATTTTGTCATATATATGTATGATCAGTAAACTCGTATCTCACTTCCAGTAAAATAAAGGCATTGTACAATATATTTTGTCAACATATAGACTGATGCAATATCACAAAGATAATAAAGCTCTGTTGAAGAAAATAATACTTTGGTATGTAAGATATAAACATTTATTTCATAAGTATTATGTAACAAATCCAACAGGCAGGAAATACACGTTCTAGCAGATTTATAAAAATAAAATACAAAATATTTAGCCTATTTTTATTGCTAACCTCAGTTAACATATTCCTATGAAAGTTTCAAAGAATCATAAGGGAATCATAACTCCTTACATGAAACATTTATCAATATTATTTATGGTGTATTCACGTAACAGTGTTGTGACGTGAATATACAACAAATAAGGGAACCTGTCCTACATTAATATTATTTTTCAACTGACACGGGAAAAAGGGCACTCGGACATAATTTTTGGAAATTGGTCTTTTCACTTTTTTGAACAAACGATATCCCAGAATTAATGTCTGCTATTCAGCTTGCTGCAAAGAAGAAATACGACTTTCTTTATGTTTAAGAGGAAAATGGTGGGCAAATTTGATATTCATTAGAATTGCGTCACATACCCTAATTTGACGTCGGATCCTATCTATGTTCCCGTTGGAATTAACACGGCAGATTTTGAATACTTAAATTTTAACATAAACCGTTGTGAAAATCTTTACCCTTTTTTCCCATGACGTCTGTCAAAATCTTCATGACTGAAGGAGACTGTGTTTGACGGAAGTGAACCTTTGAATAGAAAGAGAAGGTAGCAAGAGGTCAGAGCAAAAATCTAAAACAATGTGCGTCCGACAAATAAACAAAAAGATATAGAAACTGTTGTTCTTATACAAGAAAAAAAGTGCAATAACATAGACAATAACTTTCCATTTTGACGTAAGAGTGTATCTGTAAATCACACACTTTTTTATCATTTCCTTTTAAGTTTGGACTTTTCTATCAGTCAGTAAGAAAGGTATCACTTTCAATGTTTAGGTACTACAAACATTTCTATGTTTGCTCGTATATATGCTTTTTTCACAAGAAAATACGCGAGAAATGTAAAAACGCAGTATGTTGTGATCCATACAAGAATGCGAATACTAGCTCAGGCGTCCAAATTTTAATGGGTCTATGAGGATGATTCCGTAAAAAAATCCGATTGAATCTTAATTACTTAAATTATATACTTGATTTATCTTAGTCCGGTATTCAACTTGCATTTAAATTGACAAAAGAAGTTAAAATTTAATATCTTACTTTAAACGCAAGACATCTGGCTCCAGAGAACTGTCCCATAGGTTCATTTAAATACCAGTGCTCTTAATTTACAATTCACAGAAAAATCCTTCAAAGCTGGTATTCTCTTTATATTCATGAAAGGAAAAGTGCCATTTAAATTGTAAACTTAGAACATAAATTATTGCTAGTTGTTCTTTGTACTTGTTGTAAAAAAGGCACACTCGTGAAAACTTTAGAACCATCTGATAACCTTCGAATTGCATAAATCAAAAGTTGTATATCGTAGAAATGATGGGTAATGCAGTTAAAGGGCAAGTTTATAGCAGTAAAATAAAACTGAAATGATAGGGATTACAAAGGTACGAAGCAGACATTTATATTTTCCTACATTCCTCATATTTAAAATTTATAAATATAAAACGTAATATATATTCTAAATACGTGCATCAACCACAGGAATTAAATACCGGTATTTAAGATTCTCGTTTCAATCTTTGGGTCAATGAAATTCCGTAAGCAAGTCTTAAAAACTGCGTGGCTAGATTTTGTGAAGTGACCAGCTGCAGAACTCGATGCGATGTACTAATTTTTATCTTATCTATGCGTCCGAAAAGTACGTGTCTTCTTGATAAGATCATTTTTCACTAAGTAAGTAGGCTTAGAGCAATATGTACCAAATGAAGTACTATATTGTCTTGTTCTGAAGAGCTCATAAATTATTCTGATAAGTATTACACTAATAAACTTATGACGAGTCTATTAATAACAACTGTGTGAAGGACATAGATATCATGTCCTATGAGAAGGACTAAGATATCAAGTACCACTATATGAATGATATAGAAATCATGTACATGTACACCAACGTGACGAACAAATACATTAAGTAGATCTGCATGAAACACAAAGAATGTAAAAGACAAACTCTTAAGATATTGTTTTATTGTGAAGGACAAAAATACCAAGCACATCTAAGGTGAAGGACAGATATATCATGAACAACTATATGAATGACATGAATATCACGTTCACCTACGTGAAGGACAAATATATATCAAGTACACTTTAGTTCTTTCAGGAGGAGCAGTGTTCGAGAGGTCAGAGCGCCGGACTCCCGATCCGGAGTTCGCTGGTTCGAATCCCACCAGTGGTGAGAGTCTACAGTGACTTTCCGTATTCCTCACTTTCGGCGAGAGTACTGGTTTGAACCCAGGAAGCAGTCATCGAGAGTGATTAATATAAGTTGCAACAACTTGCTTCCAATTCGATGTAAAATAAATAAGTTTAAACTATACTTATGTTATGAACAAAGATATCAAGAACAACTTTATGAATGACAAAGATATCCTGTACACCTTCATGAAGGGCAAACATATAAAGAACATCTATATGAAGGGAAAAAAAGATCTTAATGAAGAACGAAAATATCATGTACATCTGCGTGAGGGAAGAAGGTATCTAGTGTAATCATGTTAAAGAAACGGATATAATCATTGAAATTCTGAAATGAGCAAGCACTGATTTTTTTTACCTAAAAAGAAATATCACTTTCTCAAGTGTTCGAACAAAGCTAGTGCAAAGCAATTGTCGAAAGGAAACGAGCCAAGAAGTGTTTTAAATGGCGCATGTTCATGTAATGTCTCAATTTGAGAAGTCATTTTCCATCATAAAAATGTAATCTCCCTCGAATATTCTGCCGTGTTAGGTTTTATTAGAGAGAACTCTTCTTGAAATTGGAAAACAGCAAAAAGTCTTTCACTCATGCGAATGTTTCTTAACTCCGGCGAGGTTACATTGTACGACTAGTGTCTTGGAATAACTTGAAAATGTGATTTATGTCATACTAAAACCTTCGTTTCTTTTAAGGAAACAAATAATAGAGAAACAGCTTTTAAACAAATATATATGTATATTTTCAAAAGTAGAGTAACATTCATCATATGAAGCAACTGAAAATCCGTACCTGCTACAAAATTTTAAATTATTTTTTACTTAATAACTTCGTGTGTTTTTGTTAAATTTGTTTTTTTTTATCTATAAAGAGTTCCTTTAAGCTTTATAATTACAAAACATAATACCCTAAATGATTAAGTACTAAAGATATGCCGCGACTTTTTTAAATTCCATGAATAATACTGTTACACTAATATACCGATTAAGATCTATACATACTCCCGGTATTTAGAAATCTTCATTTACTTTTTCCGATGTTTTATCTTTTATTTACACAATGTATATGTGCACTTGATGTCTCTCGTGGGACTCTTTCTTCGTCTTTGTGTGATTTGTGGAATAAACTAAACAAAAATAAAATAATAATAATAAACTTTATTTCCTGCGAAACTTACATGAACTTAAATGAATGCAAATTGTTAACAAAACAAAAATCTGCTGACATATGAATATGTTTTTGATGACTGTTATAAACAGTGGAACATGAAAACAGGCGTTAGAATAAAAGCCTCACCCTTAGGGTTTCTGACAATGACATTTTTCATTAGTCAATATATAAAAATATGAGCCCCGAGGAACAGAAACAAAATTGACCCCAGTGATAAATATTTTACGGTTTTGTAGGTGTCTACTAGACTACGCTTCATGTCAAATTTCAAAGCTCACTAGGACTTATGGTTTCATACAAGAAGGTTTTTTAAAGAATTTTTCTAAATAACTATGTAACAAAATGTAACCACCTCGGGCGGGGCCAATAGTGACCCCAGGGGCATTGTTTGAAGAATTTTGGTAGAGGTTTACCAAAAATGCCACATACCAAATTTAAAACCTCTGTGCTTCGCAGTTTTAGAGAAAAAAGTTGTTGCCATAGCAACCTGAGTTCTTCGTGAAATGGAATTCCTTGAACAATTTGGTAAAACTTTATGCAAGAAACGTTCCTGCAAAGTTTTATCGATTTTCACCCCGTGGTTTAGGAGGAGATGCTGTAGAAAGTGGACGCCGCACGACGGACACAGGGCGATCACAAAACCTCACCTTGAGCACAAAATGCTACATTAGGTAAATAAGTGATCTGCTGGTCAGGGTCACTTTTGATACAATTCCATTTCAACAACTTTCGTGGCGGACCCCAACACAATCCGACACACTATATATCTAAACTGTAGGCTGTTTGCTTTTTGACTATACTTAAAGCCAGTGTTGAACGCCGGACGCCATAGTTATAAAATAGTTCATCCTAAGCATCTACTCAAGCGACCTAATAATGCATTCATCACAATGTTATCAAACTGTTATGTTCGAATTCCTACCGTATATTGCATTCGCTATATATAAGTGATTTCTAAGCAGATGACAGTGAATGTAAGATGCAACTCCAACTTTCTTCAAACTATCGATACACGTTTTCTCCACGTAATATTTTCACTGAAACTAAAACAGGGTTTAATAATCATAATTATACACGTAAATGCAATATCTCAATTTGTTCCATCAATTTCCAGTAAAATTTTTCATTGAATATCCTGACGTGACATGATTTATTGGACAGAACGCTTCACTTAAATTGCAAAACCTTTGCGTTTCCAGTCCTTGAACTCTGGCGGAGATCTATTTTTCAGACTGCTCAGTACACTTTACTAAATTACTCATTCGATATAATTAGCTTCATTCAAAAAGCGTAATAATTAGAACTACGAGTAAGGCTACCAGCAATATTAACTAAATGAAAACCATAGTTTTACAATGCAATGAAGACCGCAAATTTTAGAACAGTTTTGACATTTTTATCGAATTGGTAGAGACCTTTATTTACTAACAGAATGTAATAAATTGCCATGTTTTGTTAAAAAAATATTGTGTTTTCACTGATAAAATATGACATTTTAGATATTGTTAATGAATTAAAGGAAATTGCTCAATGGCTATTTAATGTTGACGGGTATTGTTCACTTTTGACCCATCTTAAAAGCAATTATTCTTCTGTGACTTCTCAGAAGGAAGTAAAATATAGATTAGTTGTTCCCATTAAATAATATATGTGTCAACTGAGACACTTTGCCATAATTCAATATAATTACAAAAGCTGACCACATATAATACTTTCAAAAAAGATGCATTCGACACGCTAATAAATCCCTACAGCACTTTATAAATTCTAACATAAAATGTATGTTTTCACGACCTGATCTAAATCAATATTAAGGTCATATTGACAGAAAAAGTGATAATAAACTACGAAGCAATGTTTTGTCAATTAAAGCAAATTCTTTGAAGTTGGTTAAGACTAGTTTAGCTTTTAAAAACGAAAAAGTAATTGATAAAGCTGCTGTCAAGGTATGATTGGTCATTCTAAATACTTTTATTTAGATTAAAGCATATCGATCGAGAAAGATATCTTATTTAAAAACGTTGAAACTAGTGGAGAATTTCGCATCCAATTTTGCAAACAAGTAATGCATGGAACTGTTAACAAAAATAGTATTTATGACTTTCTCATTACATAAAAACAACCTTTTTATGTTACCTTTTTAATGAAATGACACAAACAAAGATTTAAAATATAACTGAAAACAAACATCTGAACTCAACAATGCAGTCATCAGTTATTTAGATGTACTTACCAAAACACATTGTGTGGTAAGAATTTCCCTAAAACCGCTCACTGAAAATCAGATTTCTCTCAGAACTAGGACCGACCAGCATTATCACCGTAGATATATATTCAAATCACTGTCTTAGAGGAAATGATGTAATTGAAGACTGTGCTATAACAGTATATGAAGGCAGCAATTATACTGTCAAATACGGAGAAGTAATGTTGGCATTCGGTCAGTAACTATGAATATTTGAAAACGACCCGGACTTTAAAGAAATTTTTGTTAGTTACACTATATTTTTGTTCAGGCTAACAGTAACAAGTAACAAACACGATCTAAATTACGCTTCCCCGTTTTTCAACGAAACACCTTTTCTTTAAAAAATGCACTTTTCTTTTTTAAGGTTGTTCCCACGAAAAGTAACTCAAAGGAACAACTTATCTATGACAACTGATCATCCAGAGTTCTAACATTGGTGTAACATTGTAAACATGTCTCTGTGTGTAGTTTCTGGAGTGTTAACAAAATTAGGGTTGACGGCATGCTGTTAGCTTGAAAGACAGGGGATGCAGAGTTCATATCGATGTAAGAAATAGCTGAGTTGCACGATTCCTCCTATGCTTAAATTCGAACTTGCCCGCTCAGCACCGTTTTGAATATACTGAATGACTCGAATCATTTGTATTCCGCCCGTTTAAGCCATCGCTACTTGATACTTGAGTTCGATTTCATTACTCCCTAGAGATACTATAGTTGTTTTAAACTTTCTTGTCATTAGTGTCTCTGTGTATTATATGTTTACAATATTGCCTTTTCCAGCTAAACATTTTGTACTAAGAAAAAATGTGTTAACTCAACTTTCATTTGGGTCAAGATCGTTTGCTTTCTGAAGTGCATTGCTTTTAGTGAAACAATAATAATCATAGTTGTCCTAGATTGTCCCTTGTCTGTAATGATCACAGTATAATATTTTAGCCAGCACTAATGTAACATGTAAATGCAATTTGATTCTTTCAAAATAATCCTTATCATAAAAATTGATGATAAAAGTTCTAACAAAATCTATCTTGATTGGCTTCCTAAATGTGCATTTATACAAACGATTCAACGCATCTTATGATAATCATCTTTTAACAGTGAATCTGTATCATATTTTATGATGTTAACACGCGTTTTTACTTAAATTGTAAAGCAGTTAAAGAGTAATGTGTCTGTTGTATTTGCAACTCATGACACTGCATAAGTAATTTGAAGTACATGAAGGATTCGAGTCCATAGGACTTTTTTTCTCGTAACGAACAACTGTACAATACTTAAAATAGTTGAGCATGTAGTTTAGCTTTGCAAAGAATATATATAAAAAACACTTCTATCGAAATGTTATATTGCTTTCATTTCCACAGTCAAAGATTGAAAATACGAACTGTCACCCATTCGTACACAATAAATTTTAGGCTATTGAGTTTCCCCTGTGAATTTCTAACCCCAATCTAGCTCCAGTATGTTTTTAAGGTATGTCTGCGAATCCATAAGACATGACATTAATAATATCGATTCGAAATTAACGATTTTGTCTCCGATAAAACATAAAGTTTGTGGTAAACAAAAGTTACTTTTACTTCAATAAATTTTTAATTGGATACCTGTTCTTCGTAGATTTTAAAGAAATTCATTGTAATCTCATCTTTACATGATGCTCAACATTAACACGGTGTGTATCCATACCGGTACCCTCTTTGCGAAATCGACCGAAATTGAACACTTTTTGCACATGCACGGGTCATTCTCTGCTGAAAACAAATCGGCGAGCATTCAAATGAATGTTCATTTTACAGATGAAAGGAGGAAACCATTCTAGTGTTCGTTCGCATACTTTTTCGCACATGACATACTTCCTTTCTTAAATACATTTAAAAACTGTAAATTGTCGCTGAAATATAAAAAAAATACCTACCTGGATAATTGTTTTCATTGTAAATATCCACCATTTAATGCATCGAACCTTTTTGCGTCGCTTAAAAATGTTATCGAACCAAATTATCGAACCTGAATAAGTGCGAAATTTCTCATTCAGTACCATTAGTGAAATGATAAACAGAAAATAGACTAATTATAATATCTAAATAATAATTTATGACTTGCTCATTAAAATATTTAAAAAAAATTGCCAATTATAGTCAAATTTTTTCTATTTTTACTGACCCTTTTCCATCAAATCATATTTACAAAGAAGTATAATTGAATACAAACATTTGAACCCAACACAGAATTCAGCACTTATTTGTATGTTTGAATATCAAAAAAGTGTGAAAGAATGCTTAAATTGTTCTTGATAAAAAGCGCTCATTGAAAATCCCATCCTATCAGAACTGAGACCTTCTTCTAATAGTTTATAAGAACCAGTGATATATATATTCTAATCACTGTCTCGGAATAACTGATATAATTGAAGGCTGTGTCATGAGAATACATGAAGGCAGTAATTATATTGTCGGGTACAGAGCTAACATCTTCAAGTTAAAGAAAAAATCAATACATAAAGATATTTTAAAAGGCCTGGAACTTGTTTATGTTCATCTTTTAATGAGAGAGGTAAAAAAGATATTTAATTCAGGTACCTTACCCTTATGCGAACGAGCGGTTCGCCTCCATGAAAATTCCGTTTAATTTTAAACCATGCCGTTTGTACAACGTTAATTAACATAGATCAAGTATTCCAGAACCTTATGAAATTTGTCTATTAACGTTTAACTTTAATGTCACAGGATAACAATAACAGGTATTTTTTATTATACCAAGAAAGTGCCTTACCGACTAACTAGTGAACATGTTAGAAATATAGCATTGTATTTTTTTCGATGATATTGCTAAAAAAATTATAAGAAAGGCTTTTTCATGAAGAAACGACTTGAATACGAAAGAAAAACATATGTCAACATTGTTTAAGAGTGAATAGAATATTGTAGATAAAAGAATAAATATTGAGGTTTCCCGTATCAAGAAAGACATTGACTCTCAAATGCAATCTTTCAGAGATGACATTTAAACCGTTCGGAATTAAGGTATTAAAATACTAATTAACATTTTGCCAGTCCTCATTGAATTGAGCTCTTTTTAGATATATTATCCTAGTTATCCTAGGACAAAATATAGATCATGAAGGACAATTCAAGAAATGACTTATATTCACTTCAAACCTCACCCGACTTGATGGATTTAAAAGGTTTTTTTCTAAGACTGACCATAAAAATAACTGTAAACTTTGTATGTAATCATCCGCATTATGAAGTCCGACTGACTGCCGACAAAAAGCAAACAAAATTAAAAGCTGAAAATGTGAAGAAACGAAATATGATATAAACATGGCACGAATGTACCCCACCCACTTCATTATGAGGGGATTTTATCAACATAAACTTCAACTTAAATCTTCGGGGCTCGAATTAGCTACAATTATTTTGTATTCATGTACTATTCTAAACAAATGGGCAAAATATCAAATATTTAACCGCCTAGTTGTGGAATTGATAACTGAAATCACAGATACCCACTTTTCATCAATATACCATGTTAAAAAGCTCAGTAACAATTGAAATATATTTAAAATGAAAGAAAAAGAATTTAAATTCTATAAAAGTAAGTGTTATAAAACCAAAACAACTTAAAACTTCCAAAAACTAGAGAAAATATTTGGCTTGGGTGGGGTTTGAACCAATGTCCTTCTGTGAAAATGTCTCATTCCTACGCAAATTAATGGAACTGAGTACTCTTTAGAGTGGAGGTAGGGTATTAGGAATCTAATACCTTAATTAACTTGATGAAAAATTGACGCAGTTGGCTGCTGATATAATTGGTAAGGCACAAGATTTTCAGGCATATGAATGTCGTTGTACGAGGTTTGCCATTTCACGAAAATGAGAATTTGAATAGGAAAGTTAATTAATGCACTGACACATGACGAACTTGGTTTAAGAGCCATAGATATTGTTAAAGCTGAAAGAAAAGTTTCAGATTCTGATAGCAAACCTGGAACTGTGATAGATACTTTACAATCTGCGGAAGATAAAAAATCCATTCTTTCTGCAAAACCCTGTTTAAAGAAAGTAAGAAAGTGTTCATTATGAAGGAGAAGAGAGAACGATGCACAAAAATATGAAGGCGATTGTTGGTGCTCTACGTGATAATGGATGTAAAGTGCGCCTACCTGGTAACAACATTATGTACGGCAATAATCAAGCAGATTCAAGGAGGAACAGTGATTCAAACTCCCGTGGTCATAATGTTAACAATCGCAGTCAAAGAAACAATTATTCAGATAAAGACAGACACAATTCTTTTTCAGGTCGTACAAGTAGTAATATTGAAAGCAGAATCTGACGTGATTCAAGCCTAATGCAAAACAGTCGCGATAGAGGCCTGGATACTAGGCGCTTTAGCAAACGTAACTCTTTCTCACACTGTAAGTTGGGTTGGAACTAGGTGAGGCGATGGAAACAACAATTATAGAAGCGGCAACAGAGGGCAAGGTTGAACACAGAATTCAAAAAACAAAAGAGATTGTTTTTAGGTTCATCCAGGTTTTTTGAAATGTCTGGGGTTGGAATATAGATAAAAGATCAGATAATTTTATTCTTGGAAAACAGTGTACAGAATGTTTTGATTTTGATATTAGAAATGCTGAAAGTCACCTGTTACGTTCAGGAAGTATTGAAATTGATAGTT
Source organism: Cyclina sinensis (assembly GCA_012932295.1). Classification (NCBI taxonomy): domain Eukaryota; kingdom Metazoa; phylum Mollusca; class Bivalvia; order Venerida; family Veneridae; genus Cyclina; species Cyclina sinensis. The sequence goes on along the minus strand of JAAONU010000001.1, from coordinate 45,990,162 downwards.
ATACATGGTAAAGCAATAATAGAAAAGCCCATAAAAATGCAAGGCATGGTTCTGGAGGTCTTCTGAGTCTTTTAATTGATTTTAACATACATGTTTTAAACCGTTCTCATGAAGGCATACTTTGGTAAGAAATGATTCATAAATCTGAAAATTTCTCCATTTTTCCATGTGTCTGCTATTTGCCTCCTGAAAATTCATCCCGTTTCTCGGATGCAAATACATTTTATGAAACTTTACTTCATAGTATTCATCTATGAGTACCAAAATAGAGGTCTGATTTTTATCTGCAGTGACTTAAATAGCCGTTGTGGGAAAATGAAGATTTTATTCCAGGTGTAGGTAATATTGTACACCGTGATATTGTTGATTTGGCTAGTAATTCATATGGTGATATTTTGATACAATTTTTGATAGATTGCAGTATGCGTATACTGAATGGTCAAAAACATATATGTAATGACTATACATTTGTTTCTTCAAAAGGCTGTTTATTTGTTGATTACTGTCTTGTCATGCATGAAAGCCTAGGGTATTTTTCAAACTTCAATGTTATATATACTATGGATTTATTGAATAATATTGGTATTCAAAACTGTATTGCAAATCATATATACCTGACCACTATTTTATCATGGAAAGTTTGTACCTCTGGCATTCTGCAGTCGGGCCTTTCAAGTTATACTAGTATTTCAAGTTCTGATAAACTTGCACCCTGTTCTGAGAAATTTGTTTTAAAAATGTACCATCTGGCATCCTACTTTATAGTCAAACATAGTCAGAAGTAAATCGTGTCATTGATATGCAGGCTGACATAGATACAGCTTATAGTGTTTGGTGTAAAATTGTAAAACATAAAATGTATAGTAAACTGTCTTCTAGAGTGGCAAGTCGCAATACGGTTAATTCCAGGAGAAATAGGAGTTCCAAACCCTAGTGGACTCATGCCTTTACAGATATTTTTAAGAAACTGCACCTTGCTGAAAAAGAATGGTTAAAATGTAAAGAAAGGGGTAAGAAATCCTCTTTAAAACATATCATGTAAGTATTAGAAAGGGGTTTGACAGGGAAGCTCAAAAATGCAAACGTTTATATTGGTATAAAAGGCAGAATGAATTGTTGTCTGATATAAACAGTAATAATGCTGAAATGTTTTGGAAAAGTATTGCAACTCATACTTGATGATGGAACGGTTTCCTGTGAACTTAAGTCTGTGTTTAATAAATGGAAGAGTGACTTCTGTAATCTATTAATGCAAAAATAGCTAATTATGACACTGTCGAATCTGATTCTTCCTTTCGGAGAACCAGCGTCTGTGTCCCTTTGGCTGTAGTGCTGTAAAGTCAGTGTCATTTCTATTATTGGAAACTTTGAAAGCATTAATAATGAAGAAAAATTTACACTGTTATTTATCAATCCAGATTGGTTTTATTAATTATGTAGTATGTTAACGTTCTGCAGAAGTTACAAACATTTTTTAGTAATAAAGCCGCACAAAACTGATAAGTTGGTCATCAGACTCCCTAGCTTCACAGAATCCAGAACCTTTATACATTTCATAATGTATTGATATGTTTAAAGTTATTAATTCCATCATATTTATGTTTCAAATTATTCAGCTGCTAAATCTCTTTTTCTTTTTGCTCGCTGGTCAAAGTCAAGGTCCGAATAATAACAACTTCCTCTCTGTTTAATTTTGCTGTCATCTAATGAGGGACATTTCTGATAACAAATTATCTCCCTTACTCAGATAAAATCAAAGGTAAACCAAATTGCACATTGTTCCTTTCATTTGGAATCTTCTAACTTTATCCTTGTTTCTCTTTGTAAATGTTCACTTATATATTAAATAAAAGTTAGGATTATCAAAAAACAAACATTATGGTGTTTACAAAACATATTGCTAAACTAAATGTGTAATCTGACTACCATTGTTGCAAACAATTAGGCTTAATTATCACCATACCAAAAAAAAAATAGCGATGAAGGCAGAGGAATCCAAATGGAAGGACCAATGTAATATCAGAGAGTATTCCGGATAGATAATCCGCTAATGTCCGCCATTGTCGGTGGCTTGTCTGATAGCCGAAAAATCAATTTGATGCGGTCTAAGCAAGAAATACCTGTTAATCTGTTCTTTTCCTATCTGATTGGTGGAGATACTCTAATTCTTAAAACATTAAAACATTTTATTACTGCGCGTATAGTGCACTTGTTAAACATTGTGCTTTTTTTAAATTATAAGGCCCCTTTTAGCTAAATTTTAAGTTACATTCAGATTTTGATAAGCAGGCACGTCTCACTTCTTACTTTCTTTTTATTGAAATGCTACATGTAGAAATGTCTATTTTTAAGATGTATATGCAATATAAATACCAGAGTGCAGTTATTGTGACACATAATATGTGATGGTGTATACTGAAACTCAGTCTGATATTTTATCAACTTTCTATAACTGCAGGCCAGTTAATGTACATAATGCTATCTAATTGCCTCTTATATTGTCGTATATTTTTGTTAGTCATTATTTAATTATCATAAATGACGTCTTTAAGTCGCATACAGAAGACTATCTACTATCTACCTCAATTTTGATTTAAAACAAATTTTGACTTTACTTTTCTACCGAGACAAAATATTTTTTTTAAAAAAACCTTCCATTAAGAATTATTATATTTAATAAGAAAAGTTTTTTTATTGTGTCGAAGCATCCATATCATTGTCTTAATTTTTATGTCTTCACAGTTCCCATCTCCAGCTTTTTTCCTTTTTTATTGAGAATGCCAATGACCTGTAGAAACATACAAATTACATTATATAAATGCAGCCAGAATGACCTTAGGTCTCATTGTGAGTAATCAAGTGAATTTATTCACAGGATGTATTCTGACAAATTATCTCCGCAGCGAACCGATCATTTGTATGTTTAAGAAAAGAGGCTTTTTAATGAATCATACAACAATGGATTTTCGACAGGGAACTGAAAGTGGCAGATCCATAACGGTAACGCAGTGAGAAAAAATCTAATTAAATACAAAGTATCTAGTACTTGGTTTTCTTGCTATGTGTACACGGCGGAACTACAAATAATTTCTATGTTCAAAAAAAAGTTCTTTGAATCACCTTCCTGCACGGACTAAGTGTTAATAATGAAACCCAAATTATTCAAAAAATGAGACATTACACTAACCATTGGTAAAAAAAATATTCTACCTGCATTAGGCAAACCCGACATTATTCCGCTTGAGGGGGGGGGGGGGGGGGGGGGGGAGGCAGGAGAACATATATAGTGTTTATTACTGTAAACTTGAAGACTTTTTTAATATTTAAACACATTGGTTTCAGTGCGACATTGTTTCATGAGAACGTGAATCAAAAGCGGATTACAGATTACCGAGAGTAACTCCATGCTAGAATCATTTTTCTAATTGATTGCAGTTTGTAACTGCAGTGACATTACAGTTTAAAGCAGATATTTCTGACGACTTTAGACAAAGATTTTTTATCAAAGTGTTTTTCTGAAATAAGAAGAGATGTATGTCCTTTCACTTGTTTTAATTTTAGCATGGGCCCTTGCCAGCTTGACCTTTTACCGATAGAACCCATTACCTTTCAACAATTTAGCATACATATCCATCTTGTATTTTTTTAAGATTCTTGTTTATGTAGTTACTGACATTCAAGTGATAAGCATTTTCGTACTCCAGGGCTTGTGATCTCAATTTGACCCCACTGACCCCATACCCAACTATCCTTTAATATTCAGGTTTCTGGGTTCAGTTGTTCGGAAACAGTTTTTGAAGCACTATCTTATAAAACAGGAGTGTTCTGGATTCAGCTGTTTTCAAGTGACTGATCGGAAACATTTCTTGAAGTGCATGACCCTCTGAGCATGACATTTACCCACTGTGCCCAAAATCGGACAGGTCATCTTCTTATCATTCCTGATCATTTTGTAGTGATTTTCAGAAACCATTTTTAAGTGCAGGCTACTGTGAGAAAGCTGTACCAACACTATCAAGAAAAGAAAGCAAAAGTTTGGTTGCTTTGTGACACGAGCCTTAACAACGCCATTCCAAGTCGTTATTCCTCTGTCATTTCCCGTCGTAAAAGATTCTGTTTTATCTGTGACAAAAGATGATTTGGTATTCAAAACAACATATTATAAAGAATTTTGGCGCCTCATGTCTTTACAATGCAGTTTACAATTTGAAAATCTCAGATATTAACGTTTTTGTTTGTTTAACGTAGAAAAGATGTGAATCTGGTGCTTGTATTTAATTATATAAACAAGTTTTAACTTGCGAGCTGGCTGCTTAAAAACATTCAATGGGCTTATGCCCAATATTTGAATTGTACATGTAATCACATCTACATGCAATATTTCTTGTGATATTGATAGTTCTATGTTTGCTTTAATATTTCTGTCTATGTTCGTAAATATTGTCCTGCCTCATGTAAATTTATAGTCATTACTTGGCTTTCACATTAAGCTAGAATAATTCATGCAACTGCTGGATTAATAGATTACATTTTCGTATGCACCATTAGATGACCTGGCATTATTTTCCCCACAAATCTGGCTTTTCATTCCCTACGTATCTATTGATCACGTAAGGAGGGAGGTGTATGGCTTGTCTGGATGTCAGTCACTCTGTCTGTGTGTCCATTTTTTTCACAAAAATCGCGCTTCACTCGTGAGAAAGATTTACCATTATTGTAACCCTTCTCTATAACATAAAGCTATACTTTTAATTCAGAAAATCTAGTTAAAGAAATTATCACAAAGCGCAATTTTAATTATGAAGTTGAAAAACTGCTATCTACGTGCACTATATCGCAGACACAGAGCTCATTTGTAAATTTATTTATATTGCAAATATGCAAAATACCTAATATCTAAACATAGCTTCGAATATCTCGAACATCCGTATTCTGTGGCCCTTTTTAGGCTCTATATTGTCACATTTCAATTTTGTCTGTTCAAACCGGCATCCAGCGAAAGCAGAGGCCCAGTATTTACCTTTCTGCATCTTGTGCTTTCAACAACAACCTCAAATAACTAACCTCTTCATGGGGCGTCGGACATATGGGCAACTGGTACCGACGATAAATAAACTGAGAGCAATACACTGTTATTTTAGCAACGCTCATATCGCCTGCTGGCATTACAGACATTTTCTGAATTCTGGGGAATTATTCAAATTTTTGACGTTCTAAGCATTTATTTGAATCAGGCTTCGTTTTTAAAAATTTCAATCTAGTGTTTTTACAAGTGTGAAACGTGCTTCTACGGCAACAACAGTTGCAAAAATGCCATAGTCTGAATTGTAAGGCTGTTGTTGTGCAGTTAATAAATTTTAAATTTTTTGCTGTCAGATTTAACACATTGAATGCAGCTAATCAGCTTCCTTCGTTTTTTAAATCTCGCTAATAAGACAGGATCGAAAGGCCGCAGAATAAGGCTGTCCAAAAATCTCCGGCTCCAGAGCTCGAAAAGTCGCTCCCCCACCCCAATAATAACATTACTAATTGTCCTTCAAATAAGACGTTAAACCGATGCCTTATGTATCAGTGCTGTACACTGAGCATGCAAAAGAACCAGGGTTGTCTCTGGAATGGGATGTTTTCTGTATATTGCACTATCCCCCACGACATAAAAATAACTAGTCTCTGCAGAAGGCGTCGGTTATACAGGGAACCGGTACCGACGGTAAATAAACTCAAACAGATAGAGATGTTGACTTACTATCTTAGCAAGCAGTAATGGATGAAAATGATTTTATGCAGCACATATGGACTCAATCAGTCAACTGCGATTGAAGTTCTTTTTTACGTATGCCGTATTCTCCTTTTAGTGACAGAGTGAGCTTTTGTGGTCGCCTTTTGTCCGGCGTCCGTCCGTCCGTCCGTCCACAATTAGTTTGTTAGCACTCTAGTGGTCACATTTTTGCCTCAATTGTCATGAAACTTGGTCAGGATGTTTGTCTCATGAATTTTTCGGACGAGTTCGAACATGGATTGTCTGGGTTGAAAAACTAGGTCACAGAGCCTAAATATAGAAAAACCTTGTTAACATTCTAGAGGCTACTTTTTCAGTCCAAATATCCTGGAAATTTGTCAGAAAGTTGTATCGACGATTTCTAGCTCAAGTTCGAATATGGGTCATTTAGGTTCAAAAACTAGGTCACAGAGTCCAAATATTGAAAAACCTTGTTAACATTCTAGAGGTAACATTTTCAGTCCAAATAATCTGGAAATTTGTCAGAAAGGTTGCTTTTATGATTTCTAGCATAAGTTCGAATATGGGTCATCTGGGTTCAAAAACTAGGTCACAGAGCCCAAAAATATGAAAACCTTGTTAACACTCTAGAGATTACATTTTCAGTTAAAATATCCCGGAATTTTGTCAGAGAGGTTGTTTTTATAATTTCTAGCTCAAGTTTGATTATGGGTCATCTGGGATCAAACAGTAGGTCAGAGAGACCAAATATGGAAAAAAAACCTTGTTAACACTCTAGAGGTCAGATTTTGATTTCAAATAACCTGGAAATTTGTCAGAAACGTTGATTCAATGATTTCTAGCTCAAATTAGAATATGGGTCATCTGGGATCAAAAACAAGGTCACAGATCCAAATATCGAAAAACTTTGTTAACACTGTAGAGGCTACTTTTTCAGTCCAAATAACCTGGAAATTTGTCAGAGAGGTTGTTTTGATAATTTCTGACTAAAATTGGAATATGGGTCATCTAGGTTCAAAAACTAGGTCACAGAGCCCAAATATGGAAAAACCTTGTTATCACTCCAAAGGTTGCGTTTTCAGTCCAAATATCCTGGAAATTTGTCAGAGAGATTGTTTCGATAATTTCTAGCCCAAGTTCGAATATGAGATATCTAGATTAAAAAACTAGGTCAAAGAGCCCAAATATGGAAAAACCTTGTTAACACTCTAGAGGTAACATTTTCAGTCCAAATCACCTGGAAATTTGTCAGAAAGATTGTTTCAATAATTTCTAGGTCTAGTTCGATTATAGGTCATCTGGGGTCAATTTACCAGGTCCATAGCAACTTTGTTAAATGCAGTCATACTCAGGTGAGCGATACAGGGCCATCATGGCCCTCTTGTTTACTAAACTACCCATGTGATTTTCTTACAAATGTAGACAGTTGTAAATTCTACAAATCCCGTGTTTTTAAGTGTATAAAGTGTTGCATAATTGAAAGAGTAAAGAAGTACAACATATGCCTATTCTTAAAACGATGACTTAACTTTGGGTGTTTACTTAAGAATGTAAATATGAACGGTACCCACTTACAAAACAAAACACAAACAATTAAAATGTTTACAAATGTTTTCTTTCCTGCCAAATTTCTATTTGGAACAAGTGTAAACTAATCATTCCTATATGTGTTTCGTTTACATTTTGCAGTGCATTTCTATTAATGAAGCAACAAAACTGAAACCTTGCCTGTTATAAACATTGCCGGTGAAAATAAAGTGTTAATGCAATTAGTTGGGGGTCTTTTTTTCAGACTAAAAAGAACCATTATTTTTATTTGACAATAATAGATCTAACAAAAATATGTATCTTTTTCTTCCTAATCGTACATCAGTGCGCAGTTCAACGCTCCATGGAATAATCATATTTCTTCGAAGCATGAATTATTCTATTTATCAGAATACATCGAGGGGCATCTGTATAAAAGTTGTTAAATGTAAACACATGAAATCCTCTTTTTAATGTGCAAAAATACAACTTAAACCCTTTTTCTTTATATCGTTTGTTTGAACTCGGTTCAGAAATGGCTAGATATGTTTCATAGCTTTTGCAACTAATGACACAGTAAATAATTTGAGGTACAGAAATATTCAAATTTCGTTCTCCTTTAATCTATACATGGCTTAGAGTCGTAGAGCCTTTCTTACGGTTGTGTGGCATTGCTGTTTAGTCACTCAGTGTTAGCAGTAGTTTTCTCCTTAATGTGCTGTTCTAAAATAAGCCATCCGATGTTGACCGACTATCCGCAATAGTGCCATTGTGAGAACCAGTTTTCAATAATGTTGGCTGTACTAGTATCCATAAATAAAAAGTGTTTTGGTATTTACTGTCGAAAAGTGTTAAATGGAAACGATTAATACTTTATTGATACTTCTGTCATGGTACTAGAAATGCAATCATGAAAAAAGGCATATCTTCATATATTTTCACTAGAAGTGGTCCATCTAAATACTCCACTCCATCCAAAACCACCTCAAGCTCCATATAGGGTACCAACAGTCGCCGAAATGTTATGTTAATGCGCTTTTTATTTCATATATAAAGTACAACAAAAAACAAATTAACTTCAATAATGTGTTGCATTTCATCGAAAAACCCAAACCACTCTGAACTACTTAATCATGTTCACTGGCTGAACATACATGTTAAGCAAAAAGGAAATTATTGTTCATAATTCAGCTTCTAGTTGCTTTATATTTTTTTCTAACATTGTATATTTTACGATTTTTGTTAAGAAACCTTTGACTTAATTTTGTTATATATCACTTGTAGCAACCATGTATCCCCTTGTTCAATCGATGAAATGTCAGTCTTAATGAAGGGGAGTGATTTTGTTATCTTTACTATTTAGCTGAGTTTACCAGTTGACGTGGCCCCATTTGAATTTCATATTTACTACATAAAACTATTGTTTATATAGCAACATTACAAGTTTCTTCCACAACAACTCTGTTCTACCTATTTTCTACAATCGACAGAACGAATCGAGCAACGTTACAATAATATAATTATAACGTGATTTGATGCCTTACTATTCTTTTTAATTACAGAAAAATACTTTACAATGAACAATGTGATTCTACGAAAATAAGCATGTCCTTAGCTGATTCGAAGAAATTTAGTTCTTTTGTCTTTAAATTTTCATGGTATGTTCGCAAAATACTTAAAATTATTATACTTCTCATCAAAAGTATATTCAATATATATTTTGATTTTAAAATCTATTTTTTTCTAGGCACTGCGTAGAAATATCGCTTTTTTAGAATACCGATGTTTAACGAAGAACTGAAATAAGACATTTCTTAATTTCTTATATCATCATTTGAAAATGTATTGTGACAGAGCATCATATCATAATTTCTCTCAATTTTCAGTTATATAAAGTAATCCTATCTAATGCTTTTATCTAAAATGTCAACAACCATAAAATACCTCCATAACATATCATATTTTAATAACGTAGCCAAGATTATCTTACGTAAACGTATTTAATGACAGAATTAAACTTTGTTAAAGCAAAAGATGTATCTTATCAGTCGAGGCAACGCGACGTTTTTGTATATCTGGGGAAAGAGCTTTTAGAAATCAGAGACAAAGTGAGAGAAAAAACATGATAGTGAAATACAATCTTTTTTTCATATTTTGTAATCGCAGCTGCACAACTAATGATTCACATCGTGGAAAGAAAATTCTTTGACGTACGAGTACAAATATTTATGTAAGAGTAATGGCGACTTTTACTGTGAAAATAATGTGACATTAGATCAGAGTATGCCTAATATTATACTGTTTATAACATATATTTATGAAATTAAAATTTCAGGCAGTTTTAAATAAATGAAAACAGATTGCAAGCATCCGGACTGACGTTTCTCACACAAGTAGAACCTTCAGACTTATTGTTTTTATAATGCTGTTGTTTGTATTAATTTTCACCACATAGTTATTCCAAATAGAAAATATTTCATCTTAACAGTCCACTAATTTAACAATAAAGCTATAAATTGATTTGTAAGACTTTGTGTAGGATATAGCAACATCTATATCACTTGTTTAATCATGTTACATTTTGAGCAATATATACAAACTTACTAATCTTTATAATGTGTTACTTTCATGGGTTAGAGAATCATAATCACATACAGCTAAATCTGCAATGTAAAGATGTTTATAACATGAGACATATATATAACGACACTCTCGGGTTTCAGAATCTCAGTTGAGCATGCCAAGTAAATATATTCACCTGATGAAGAATGGTTGAATAGTGTGATAAGGTTTCGAATAAATCAACAAAATCAGTTGATAGAATCTTCTGTGACACACCGAATGATGGATTACTGCTGGTGTGACAATCACGGCGGAGATTCAGATGTTCTGCTTTTTAAAGTGAAGTGCTTTTGCCAGTAAATCACAAGGCGGCGGAAATACCTAGGGAGATTACATTTTATGTGACGGAAGCTATTGTTGAATGAAATATTACTTTCTCCCTTTAACAAGTATGTACATGCAGATGTGAACTGGAAGTTTTCCATGGTTTCTGAACTCAAGAACAATATCAGCATCTGAAACTGGTTTTATCATCAATAAATTACTTAGTATATTTCTACAAAACAATAACAATATTTGTGAAGAAAAAAATAAGAGGGTGTGTTAGATAAAGAGAATTTTATAAATGTTTGAACATTCATTGACTTACCGTTTCCAGCTTCTGTATTGTTTTTGTCTAGACACCACTAAATCTTATTTTCGGCTAAAACAGACGACTAACACTTAAATAACAGATTTAAGACATTTTCGCAATGTACAGATATTTTCAATTAAAAAGACTAACTCCAAGTCTGTAAAATAACCAAAAAAAATGTAAAATGATATACATGTATATATCAGTGCCACACTGGCTGTGACAAACCTTGAAAATGCCTCTAATTGCTCTTGGAAGAAATAAAAATGTTTTTAGCATAGTCTGCTCAATGCATTTGATCGCTTAACATTCAATGATATCGCTCTAGCAACCACAACTTTTTATACTATTTGCAAAAAGAAAGGTACTGAAGTACTGGCGCCCGGTAATGACTATACATACTCGAATGTTGAAAGTGACGTTGGCCGTTACACAGGTCTTCAGACTTGATGGCACTAGCATGTAATAAGTGTCTTAAAACACTGCATTTGGGTAAGTTATTGTATTATTTATTTAAAGATTTTTTTATACTTCGTATGTACTTTTGTGCCGCCTACGTCACCTCGTTTGTTGATATTTGAGTATTGGCTCTTGGTTTTAAGATACGAAGCTTTTGTAATGGTACATGACCAGTCACATGGGTCATCGTCGAGTCTCCTACATTCAGGCAGTTCGGATTACGACTTGCAGTTTCTGAGTCATTGACAGTTGGACATCTACTTAACGTCAGAGAATCTGACTTTTCCCTTCAAGTGGCCACTGACCCTACTCTTAAATGGTTTTATTTTTATACATTTAAAAGTTATATACGTATTTTATATTTATGTGGTATATTATTTGAAACTCTTCAAGCAATATGGAGCGGACATGGATAGGGGACCAACCCAGATTTGACCCAAAATTGTGACTACAAGTATGTACTGGAAGGAACCAAACGATTACAAATTGTGACATAAAGCTTCGATCAAGGTAAAACGAAATATTTCAACGGAAAACAAATACAAAAACATCATTTCTTATTTATAAAGCGATGTCACTTCAGTTTCTCAGTGTCCATTCTAAATTTCATAAGCGTGTTGCCTAATTTTTGTACAATGACTGACACACAGTCAAACTTAACGACATTGTGGTTTTGTACATATCTTGAAAACTCTTGTTATGTATTACTCTATGTAAAACAGTCCTAGAAATAGTCTGTTTTTGGATACAGATTTCCGAATTTTGTCATTAGACCCGGTTACCCTATGGTGTATTGCATAGCTCAATTCACATTTGTCCAACCAGAAAAACAGGGTTATCTTCGTGTGAGTCTTATAAAGGCCTGTGTATTTCTTGTTCCATTAAAGAAACTAACTGAAAACACTTCGTGCTGCAAAATGTTAACCTACTTGACTATGTGCCGAGGCCCATCCATGCTCCTTCTTTCCCGACCTGTAAATCAGAACAAATATTTCTGGAGGTCAGTGTGCCAGCCATGTTACTATTGAGTTTGATGCACAAGTATAAGTACTTTTATCTATCTTGGTCATTTCTTTTACGGTTTCATTGCTAAGATGCAGTTTTTCATTTTAAGTCAGTTCAGTTACAATTTTGTCTTCATTTCTTAATGGTTGTTCTCATGACCATAAACCAACACACTTTTAGCGTTTAGATGACAAATTTCATCACAGTAAGTTGTTGCTGGATACACCGAGACGTGGGTTTCAAAGACATCATCTGAAACCGGAGGAATAAATTGTATTGTTTGTGATGCATATTGTTTTTCTTCCAATTTTGGTTAACTGAACATGTTAACCTTTTGTGTTAGTAATTTATCTACGAGGAGTTTTTATCTTAACTATCATTTTGAATTAGCCAGAGTCAGAACCTGTCCCTGTAGAATGTATTGTTTTTTATAAGTTAAGAAGCTCAGAAGTGAGTAATGTTCTCGATTTTCCTCCTGGTAACATATCTATGTTTGCCGCAGACGCATGTCTATGAGTACTGCAAAATTGTTCGTGTTTTGTCACTATTTTATCTTAAACACTGATCCCTTACATAAAATGTGTAGTTAACAATAATTAGATGTCTGCACGGTACCTTAATGACCGCGTTCTGCAATAAAAGTAGGCGTGATTACTTCATTAGTTAAGAAGTGTCGTATTTCTAGACGATTTGAGAGCATCTGGCGATTAAAAAGTGGCTATCAGCGTGTTAATTAAGGTAAAATATGAATCTATTCATTAAAAAACGTGATCTAAGTGAACCGATTATGTTCTAATTATCATTTAGCCAATAGACTACGTAATTCAATAATGTTGTTATATGACAAAGCGAATTTTAGATTTCCACTAATGAGCGAATCAGATCGATTGTAACGTTTATACTAAAGAAAAGTGCATTTGTGAACACGTTCACTTAGTTGTGCATACTCTGGCCAGCTTACATTTCTTAATGTAACATTTTTTATCATTGCATAAGATATTACATTGAGTTTATTCATTTGCACGGAGGCAAAATGTTTAACAAAAGTGTCACTTTGCATATAACAGACACGGGGAGGGAGGAAGGTAGGGAAGAAGGGGGGTGTTCAGAACAGAATCAGAGGAAATATCAACCAGAACTGTTGGAAAATAAATCAGAAATTTAGATCAGAAAGTCAGTAATTTAACAGAGTTTATAGATGGCTCTAGTAACTCAAAGGAATTTGAACCATAGCGAACACGTTAATGACCGTGTCTGATTTGTATATAATTTCATCATATATATTAAACAGTATACGTATTGTTAGTTTTGAGAGAAGTTTTGTTTTGTTTTTTGTTTTTTTGGTTCTTTTTGTTTTGTTTTTGTTTTGCAATTTCCATCATGATAATTGACAATACTTGTTATTAGTGTCTCTAGATCAATGCTAGCTCGATTCACCAAGAAGATAAAGCTATTTTATATGTGTATTTACTACTTTGATAGTTTTGTGCATTTTTTTAAAGAAAAAATAATTTTAAAAAGGCCAAGTGCAAAGAGAAGTATACGTCGCATGCGAAAAATAATACATTATGCAGTTTATTTTTACATTTCTATTTAATAAGTTGCGTCGAATGGAAGACAGTTGACAGCAGCTAGTTCCAGGAACCAGATAAATCGATTTAAGAAAAATAACTTACAGATTTCGCAGCTATAGTACCTCGCCGACATTAATATGAGTTAGGTTTCAATAGTAAGGAATAGCATAATACTAAAAGAAAACGTTAAGTCTTTGGTACATTTAACAATAAATTAGACGCTTTATTCAAGGCACAGCTTCCAAAAACAAAAAGCAACTTCCAACTTTGCTGGCTGTAAAATTATTGAATGTCTACAAAATATTTACGTGATTTTGATCTTTTGCTGTTTTACCATTACCTGATGCAGATGTTCTTTATCTGATATTTCGGACTAGTTTTGTGTTTCATCCCAACTTTTCAATTTTATTACATTCGTATAATAAACATTTTCATTCGTATAATAAACATGGAACACATTGCATAAGTATCAATAACAGAAGTTTGAAAAAGCGCATAAACAAATCTAACATTTTGTTTTGGAAACAATAATGATGTTCTACAATTCCTTGGTGAAGGAAACTTACAGGGAATTACGATATTTGTTACTGGTAACCAGAGAGAAATAAAAAGTATTGGTAATATAATAGTTGTGCTTTAGTGGGTGGGTGCTGGGATGCAACCAAAATATTAAGTTTATTGATTGCTTCACAACCTGTGCTCTTGGATTATGGCTGCTTTTGCGCTGTTGTTCTCACTTGTGACAGCTTAATACAAACATTATAATGATTCTTTTATTGCATTAAGCAAATTACACCTGTTTAATGCTGGACAAACTGTTTGCCAGAAGACCAGACAAAAATACGTTGTTTTTTATGTATAAACCAATAGACTGTAATAATACTACTGATCTGCATAAACCCGTCTGAAAACTGATTCACTGGAAAGTAAATTCTAGTGTTTGTTTTGTTAATGCTTTATGACAGTCTTTTTCCCCTCAGTAAGAACAAGTTCATCGAATGTATGTACAAACAGATGTAATGCATGCAATCTCATTTCTTTGTACCTTATTAACGTTGTTCAAATGAAAAGTAAGGCGTTTAAACATTGTTTTAAGAGAAATGTAATGAACTGTAGAGTATTTTATGTGGTGGTTGAACTGGAGACGCTAGAGTACAGTATCTGCAAAAAAATGCTATACAAATGCTTCACATATGTCTCAGAAACAGCTGTAGTCTGTAATTACATTATATCTAACATGCAAACGTTAGTTGTATAATCTTTTCTGTTTCTCGTCCGTATCATATTTTTACAGCAAAATATCCGCAATCAATAGACTTTGTAATAACTAGATGTGAACTGTTCTATTAAGAGTGCTGACAAACTGTGTGCCAAATTTCAACTAAAGGGCCGTTACTCTTACGTCTATAGAATAATTGCTGGATATCGAGTTTGTCCATGATGTTACATTAATAGACATTGCTTCTAAATTTAGTAAGAACTGGATGATAAAATCTTCCAGGTTTAGAAATTTGTTTTGCCAAATTTTAAAAATCAGAGGGTAATAACTTGGTGCAATCTGGCTGAATATTTGCGGGGATATTATGCCAACATACATTTCTCAAGGTGTGATAACATTACAAAGAAATTTGTCTAGCTAAAATTTTATATACGGAGGGCAATTTTTCGGAGCAATCTGTCTGGATATCGAACCTGGTGGATATGTTATGCCAATGAACATTTTACCCAAGTTTGTAAATGGTTAGTTAAGAATTCCTTAGAGTAAGACAGAGTGTGGGCAAATTACCGAACGCCACCCGCTGCTTTTGATCGCATAACTACAGATGGACTTATAAATAGGTAAATGACAGAAGTCTCAGACAGTTTTTGACCATGATAACAACTGTAGCATTTATTCCTCTATGTATACAAAATAAATATACATTGTTTGACGTTGTTAAAATATCTCTTTTGTAACAGGCCGAACTGTTTTAATAGTAACAAGAAATATCTTTAAAAAAGATGACCGTTGTAGATACATTACAAAATTAATGCCCTATAAGAGGATAGTTTTCGGACTTTGGCAAACACGTGTAGGAATTGAATGTCCGATGTCCGTAACAGTTTAGGCTATAAACAAAAATGTTGAATTTAATGATTAAAATGTCCATATCATTTTTAGTAAAATATATTAAAGTCATATTTATTATATATTCCATTTAGTATAATTTTTCATGGTTAAAATATTTTGATAATTAATTAGCGACTGTATTAATGTTAACATTCTTACATTATTTTCAGAGGCAATTAAAGTAACAACAGTTATGAATTATGCCCTATGATTTCAAAACATTAATACTTTTAACCAATGGTAAACTTCCTTCTTCAGCTCAGGATTTTGTGTCCAAAAATTTCATTCGTTATAAAATGTAGGTCAAAATCAATTTTTATACAGCTACGCCGAAAAAATTTACAGAGTTCTCGTTTTTTACTATAGATACATTTCATAACTGTGAAAGGGTTTATCATTTAAATACCTGTGTTGCTGACTGCTTGAGACATCCAGCTAGAGAATATCTATCATTGGACACATTTCAGTACTTTTTTTGTACAGCACGTTGTTATGAGAACGCAATATGACCGTCCGTATTTCTAATATTAGTATGTTACTCCCTTAATGAGTTACAAGTAGACATATGGAATGCGGGTCGGGACATGCTTCTTGCTATTTGCCACTTGCTACTTGCTATATGCTACTTGCCAGTTGCCACTTGCTAGTTGCTACTTGCAAATTGCCAGTTGCTACTTGCCAGTTGCCACTTGCTATTTGCTACTTGCTAGTTGCCAGTTGCTACTTGCCAATTGCCACTTTCTATTTGCTACTTGCCAGTTGCCACTTGCTACTTGAGAGTCATTCAGACGCTTGATATAGTGTTTAAATTTAAAATTAAATATTTCCAGAATTCATTAGAAATATTTTCTCAATTATTCAATTTCCTGCTTTTTTCCCTATATGCAGAATTTCGTTCTTACGAAATATATTTACATACATGTGTGTATATATATATATATATATATATATATATATATATATATATATATATATATATATATATATATATATGTGTGTGTGTGTGTGTGTGTGTGTGTGTTTTTGCTCAGTTAAAAAAGGTTCTATTCATGTATTTATAGGTGATTTACTTATATCGTTAATAAATATATGTAAAGTGTTTGTATAAATGCCTCCCCGCATTCTGCGTCGAATAAATAAGTGTGTTTAGTTATTTTTTCTGATTTAGCACAGGTATTATTTGTTTATGTACTTACTTTTGTGATTGATTTTGGGGGAAATTCATGGTAGAAGCGTTTTCATTATATTTTGAAGTTTATGAAAACACAATGTATCCCGAAGTAAAAAATACAGGAGGTTGAAGTATCTGATTGACTATGGAATGCGGGTCGGGACATGCTACTTGCTATTTGCCAGTTGCTACTTGCAAATTGCCAGTTGCTACTTGCCAGTTGCCATTTGCTATTTGCTATTTGCTACTTGCTAGTTGCTACTTGCCAATTGCCACTTGCTACTTGCCACTTGCCATTTGCCACTTGCCATATCAAGCGTCTGAATGACTCTCAAGTAGCAAGTGGCAACTGGAAAGTGGCATGTCCCAACCCGCATTCCATACATATATGACCTAGCCTTGTTCAATAAAATCTTAGAGTACGCTATACTTTATTAAATTTTCGTGAATATGAAGCATAATTTTAAGTTATTTGTCATTTCAACAAACAATCGTGCGCCACCTTCTTACTAAGAATAGGAATGTTTACCAGTAAAAGTCGTGCAAATACTTTTTTTCGGCATTTATAACAAAACGTGCCACTATTCGGAAACGCCAGGATGTGTATGTGTAAAGTAATTTGCATTGAAACTAATTTGTTTGAGGAAAGCTGAAAGAGATGTCAGATATAAGTTATCAGCTTAGGCATTTGCAGACTCAACAGAGCGCATATAAAAAGTTTCATCTCTAAGAACTACTGACAACTGTTCGTGCTCGTCAGCCATTTAAAACTGCAAGCCATTTCCTTACGTGCGAACAGATAAGAAAAAGAACATACGTATGAGGTGTATGCACGTGATTTGAAAGAAAGCATCTTGTAATAAAAGCCTGACAAGATATGCTCACTAACCTATACTTAAACGATTTATGGTCCTGGGACAGTTGCTGGTGGCTTTGAGTATGCGCATTAAGGAACAGATACACTCGGACTTAAAGACGTGAAAATACTTGCAAAAATCATTAAGTGATTATATTAATAATTTAGAGATCAGAACATTTGTTTAAGTAATACTAAGCCGTGTTTGGCGATAATGGAACAGTTTGTAAGTGATTTGGACATTTAACGATCTAAAAAAGAACTCTTTTTTTTCAGAAATTACTAAAAAAAGCCGAAAGCTAATACAGTTGAAACCGAAAATATGTATTAACAGACACTAAACCTGGTTCAAGGTTACGAGTATTTTAAGTCTAAATAACAGATTAAGAATAACTCGTTTACATGCATTTGTGTTTTCAGTTTGATATGAAAATTATTGTTTTCATAAAACACAATTCAGTAACATTGTATTTGTACCAGCCAGTGTTTATGTTTATGTTTTCTGCCATCTGTATATATTTTCTTTTTACAAAAATACTGCAGTGTTGCTTATTTTTTGCTTTTGCTTAATTAGCTTAAAGAGAGTTCCAGTAAATCTTTAAAATTTAAGAGAAGTTAATATACTATGGAAAAAACATAATGTTATGCTTCTATACACCATGAAAACTGAAAAAAATAAGTTTGGATTTAATTAGAATTCGAACCCATGACCTTTCGGTAGGTGTAATGTAGGGCGACGAGAATCTTGTTATCAAGATTTGTCAAAATTAATGTTATAACTAAAGTATCTACCCCGTGACTAATGGGGTAAATTTTCTAACGATAAAAGTGTGTAAAACTTTATATTTTGATGTTTTTCTGTAACAAAAAATGAGTCAGTAACTTAGTTTAGATATGTTCTTCAAAATTACACAAGAATTTCAAGATGTATAAACATTTTCTTTTTCTTTTTTTTCGTCGTCAGCCCATCTGTGAGTCAGTACCTTTAAGACAATTTTTTGAAGTCTGCGGATACTACGAGTCATATGTTCTGGTTAGCTATAACTCTTCATTGCTCCAACTGTATTGATGGATTTATTTCCCTTTAACTTCTGCAGCTATGGTGTATTTCGATGTTCAAGACTGTATTAACTTATTTGTAATGATGTATGTTAACGAGTTTTCCTAATGTTTATATTTATGTGACTATTACGTGACAATACCAGTATGTCTAAATTAAAATCGTGCTTCGCAGCAATATTTTGAACTTTGAAGTGAAGAGTGTTTAATTGAAAAAAAGACACCCGTAAAAAAAGTAATTCCATTCGGTTTCAACATTTCAGCGTTCGTAACGTTAACTCTTTAAAACACGCATAAACATTCGTGCAATTTCGTTTTCAGCCCACGTATATACCTGTAATGTATGTGTGCTTAGTTCACGAAAAAATACATGTTTGTCAGCATTCAAGATCTTATTTCTAAATTCGTAAACTGTAATATTTGTTGTAATCAACCCAAACATCAACTCAAATGTATTGCATAAAACATGTGATACATGTCTGTAGCAATAATGTTATTTACAAAAACAACTTATCACGGATTTTCAGAAGAGCAGAACCGCATAATATAGTTTCATATGAGAGAAAACTATTGTAAAATAGATTAAGTGATTCAGTGGTGTATGAAATATCACTGTATTATTTTGTTAGCAAAGAATATAAACTTTGATAGATTGTACCAAAGTTGGCCAGGTATAATAATATCGCTTAATATATTTTGATCTGATGGAAGAATATTTTGAGTAAATGAGAAGTAAGTGAAATTCCGTTTCAATCATATTAATATTGCAGTTATCGCAAATACGTTCGTGTCTAGAAATATTTTGTTGTCGACCCTTTTCAATGTTTAATTCATGCAATGATACCTTAAATCTTGTTAAAGTTACTCTAAATTTTATATCTCTTATGTAATCTATATATTTTGCAAATTCTATTTTAAAAAATACTAAGATTCAAGGCGATTCGAATTATTAATGTTCGAGTATTATCGTTGGTTATAAATGTCCAGGATTCTAAGTTTTATGGATGACAAAAATAAATGATCAACTTCCTAATGTCGTATTTGAGTTATGTGTGCGTTATTGTCCTGAGGCCCTGCTGTAACCTGTCAATAATAATTGAACATCATGACTTTGAAGTTTTTCGCGGCGTATTGAATTCCCATCAGTTATATGTAAACCCATGACAACCATTGTTTCGAGTTATACCGGTTGCTTGTTACAGAATGCAAAGTTTATGTTATTTTGTTACCTTTCTTTATTCATTTACTACAACCTAGAATATAAAGGATTTTTTAATAACAAAATGGCGAAACTCATAATTAGAAAATGCCTAAATTATACGTTTTCACAATATAAACTCTTTTTGGTTTGTCAAAGTTTTAAATAAGCTTAACGTGGCAGTGATCCAGAACGTTACGACGAACGCAAATGTATTTTAATTCGCTGTTATTGTAGCCTGTTTTATACAGTTTCTTAGACCTGTGACAAGAACTCGAGTCGAATAAAATGTTACTAAAGTAATCGGTATTGTCAAGAACAGGAGCCAAACAAGTGCCCATCTCTAACAGTACGGTGATTAATGTTTCTTAAATTTATTGAATATTTACCCTAGTCCATAAAGTAGTATCCGTTAATCTTAATCATAAAAGCGAAAAGAAGGAACTCAGCGCCCATAAATGCGAAAAGAACATCTTTTTCTTTTTGCAAATACGCATTCAAAGACTAAAATCTCTAAATACCTGTGTAAAATGTACCTTTACGCCTGTCGGTGACGTGTATTTTATAATGTATCTGTCTGCTCGGAAAGTGAATATATTCGAACGACAAATGTCGAATGCAGCTGTCGTTCCTGCCGTATATGTTTTATTAAGTTTTGATTAAATAGTTGTTACTGCTTGTCATTATATTTAAAGCTGTCCCCACATATCAATACTGTTACACATGTCCTTTTATTTACAAAACTGTGACTTAAGTTACGACAACTTTCAAATCTTCGTGTCTTCGCAAGCTACTGCTCGATAAAGAAACACAAGGAATTAAAACTTCAACCTAAAAACTGGTACGTAGATATTTTGTATTTCATTTTCAGTTGACATTGTAGATTTCTCATAAATATTTTTTTTTGCGCATGTATAAATACATTTTAAACACGTTTATTTTAAAGTAACACTAGCATACCGCTTTGAAAAACATCTTTCAAATGTTCAAAAACCTTTTTTTAGGTCAAGAACATAACGTAAAGTTATTATATGACGGATGGAAACATAGAAAAATATCATATAATAAATTAATGCACCAAAATATTTTGATAACTGATTAAAAGTTAAAGGGTGGATGTTTGCGTAAATATTAGCGGTTGTGGGAATACTGTATAGGAATGCTCCAGTTATACGGGGTTCGATGCAGAGCATTTTGTATGTCTATCGTGTAAGATATTTTCATAAAACCGAAATACACAGAATTGCTCTTGTTACAGCGATGCCGTTTGCAAGAAGATCTGAAAAGCGGAATTATCGTGTAGTCGTCCTTGGCTCGTCTAGAGTTGGAAAGACCTCGGTTATAAGTCAGTTTTTGTTCAATACCTTCTCGGAACACTATAAAGAAACGTTAGAAGAATTACATCGCCATACATTAACTTATGAAAACAAGGCGATAGATATTGACATATTGGACACTTGTGGTTCTCATGAGTTCCCAGCAATGAGGAAGCTGGCTATAACCACAGGTAACGCTTTTCTTTTAGTTTATTCTGTCGATGATCCGGAGAGTTTTGAAAGTGTGAAACAACTGATAGCCGAAGTAAAGGAGTGTAAACAAGACAGTGATTATTTGGTTCTGGTAATTGCCAATAAAACTGACCTTGGTCCAAATCAAAGCTGTGATCAGGCTGTGAAAGAGACAACGGTGTGTTTGGAGTGGGAGGAAATGTTCTTCAAAACGTCCGCAAAGACTGGCGAAAATATTGCTAATGTCTTTCAAACCTTACAAGAAAAGATAAAAGAGCACCTAATCCTGGAATATTCAAAACAGCCAAATCAGCGGAGAATTTCGTTACCTGCGATGAAAATAGTCAAACATAAAAATGAAACGCCTAGAACGCCTAAAAAGCCAAAACTTAAAGCTAAGTCTTTCTCCGTCGATTCATAAGTCTTGAGCAGCGCAACGTTTAAGTGATAAAGTTCTTTTTGCAGAGACGAGGAGTGTGTTTATATAAGTATTCATTCAATGGCGTCAGTCTGATTTTAAAGGAAACGCATTGGTAAAAAAAGATGTTTGCTGTGCAGATATCGTTTGAAGAAGTGATACACTAGAATTGCTTTGAAAAAGATAAATATCTTTTCTGAATAAAAATAATCAATCAAAACCACTTCAACTTCATAAAAATGTCTCCATGAACTTCTGTTGAAAAAACAGGAAGGCCGACATAACGTCCTAATGACATTTTGTTTAAGTACCGGAATGAAAGACAATGCCTGAAAGGGAACCCCTACAGAAGATAAAATCAAAAACACAAAAAAAAACAATTGTATAATCAGTAAGAAAAAAAAACGGTCGGGTACTTTAAGCCTTTTAAGTTATATTTTCTTGTATATTTTCTTTTATAACTTCACATTTTAAAGTTATTTTTCGAAAATATTGTGTAATGTATTCGATTTTCAAGATAATGGTCCTGGATTTTTTTGAAGATAATGGTCCTTGATTTTCACGATAATGGTCCTGGATTTTTTAAAGATAATGGTCCTGGATTTTTTTAAAGATAAATGGTCCTGGATTTTTTTAAAGATAATGGCCCTGGATTTTTTTTAAAGATAATTGACCTGGATTTTCAAGATAATGGTCCTGGATTTTAAAGATAATGGTCCTGGATTTTTTTTTAAAGATAATGGTCCTGGATTTTTTTAAAGATAATGGTCCTGGATTTTTTAAAGATAATGATCCTGGATTTTCAAGATAATGGTCCTGGATTTTGCTTTCATTTAAGCTGCTGTACAGTCTTTGTTGCTCAATCACAGGTTGTTGTCATGAAAGACTATATACTCTAACAATACTTTTGTAAAATATAGTGCGCTTACATCTGAATAAAATTTACATAAAGCAAAATGATTACGTTGTATGACAGCTGACCTTTTCTCTTAAAAGTTTTCTTTTCACAATTCTAGACAAGACTAGTGTGAAAAAATATTTACATTTTTGCCGTCCCTCATTTTGTCATTCTTTCGACGAAATGTCTTAGTGAGGACTCTGAAAACCACACTCTGACATTTTGTTTTGATTTATGAGACTTATCAAAATTAAATAAACAAAATTTATATGCCTGTTAGAAATGACTTAAATGCATGAGGGCCAAAATAAATGTTGAAAACTCTGTGATTGTTCAGAAACATGTAAATTAAAAGATACACAGCCTATTTTTCTACGAAGGAGGATATCTATTTAAAATATATATCTTGATTATTTTAATTCTGATTGGACAAGATATAAAATCATTTAACCGTATTTAGCTTCGTTCAGTGGTAGTTACACTTTTTCGAGATAAATTTTCTTAGGTAATTTTTTTTTGGAGTGGGTCATAATTCAGGGTCATTTTGACATTTATCTGGCTTTAAATCCATCAAAATTATCTATCAGTAGCTTTAGTATCTACAGTGTTCGCCTCTAAAACGGAAGATCCCTGGTTCGAAACCTAGCCGAAACAAGAGTCGTATTCTTGGAAAATGGCACCTAAGCAACGTGCCTTAGTTCACCCACCTGTGAATGGGTTCCTGTCCTTTTCATAATCTATGATGTTGTATCAATAGCTAAGCTGTAATAAATTTGTATCACGTATTTAATTTAAAATGACGCATTTCGAATGTTAGACTCGTATTCAGGTTAAATATGCTGAACATGTATACCGTATAAAGGCATCTAATTTACCATCAGATAAGTATATACATTAACATGTGCCTTGAAATCGATAGATAAATCTTGAGAGCATAAAATGATTTCCGTGTTTGTTTAACATATTTAACGTTCCTGTAAACCCCCTTGCTTCTCAGATTGACAGATTTGCTTTATTGACCTTTTTCTAAATCGCCATATTGTTGGGGTTCTTTTTTTTATACCTTTTTCTTAACCCTTACACTGCCTTGGCGACTAGTGCAGAACAAGATCAGCCTGTACATCTGTGCAGTCTGCGCATGGTCTGCACTATTCGCCATTCAATCAGTAAATTTTCAATTAGCACCCCCATAAACAATAAATGGATCGGTCCAAATTTAAAGAACAGAACAGAACAGAACAGAACAGAACAGAACGTTTATTAGACGTGTACGAAGTACATTGTCTTGGTAACATAAATACATGTATATACAAAGAACAACATAGTCAACGTGACAACGCAAAATACAAAGAAATACAAAGAAAACACAAAGAAAATAATATACGCAGTAAATAATGACCTTGAAGAGGGACACGTCAATTTTAGACATTTATCATGGTGAGGGTTAATTTAGCTTTTAATATCTTATGCCTTGCTTATATGAAAATACAGTTGTATGTTTTTATTTTAGTTTATTCTTTGAACCTGAATATCACTGTATATGACCTAAAAAAAGTAATGAAATGAAAAGTAACTTCAAATCTGATACATTTCGATTTATTTTTAACTATTTTGCGTCATTGAAGTATAGATTTCAATACAATCGTAACAACTCGGCCTTTTCCGACAACTTCGTAAAAAGACCTCGTATGTAAGTGTTCACCAAATGGTAATTCGCCCCGGCTTTAATAAAAGTATAAACAAACATGGCAGAACTCAAGCAGTGTTTGTCTTATGCATTCGAAAAAAAATGAAAATAAATGTTAATTTAAAATATAAAGAGGTAGAGGCTTTTAGAAATGTTTTCAATTTAGCAGACACCACATGTATTATAAAATAGTCTAATATGGCCCCTACCATATTATTTCCGAGGTGACTAATTATTGAAGTCGCCCGAGGTGTTCCGAAATGGGTTCAATATAGAATAGCAATACCAGGAGACCGTGACGTCACTAAAGGCATCACTGTCAACATTGGCTCCGTTTGAAAATTGAAAACTTACCTGTAAGTATTTCATTTCTTCATCGATTTCTATAGGACATGTGTCACGTCAAGCTAACGGGTGGTGTTCGGGCCCACTAAGCGCCAAGACATCTTGGTAGCTTTTCGGGCTCGAACGATATGCTCTACAGACCGCCATAACTTTCTAAAGAATTGATGACCAACGCAAAGCCCAAAGCTGAAATTCCTTAAGCCGTAAAAGACCGGTCTTGAATCCATGTCTTACACACAGATCTTCGGGACTCATTACGGCCATGAACAAGACACAGACAAATATCACAACCAAAAGGTGCATGTCTTTTGGATCATTTAAGCCCCGTAGCTACATTTTCTACACGCAAGGGTCCAAGAACTATTCAGTGATCAGTATGGTTGTCCGTCCAGAATATTTCTTACGATAATAACCTTGTTACGAAAGGGAGGACTATAAAAAGACTCCATCGATGAATAATTGATAAGAAAAAAAGGAGCTTAAAGCTTAATTTTTTTCATAGTTGATTTATCGAATGAAAATAAATTTCTAAAAATAGCTATACATATTTTCTAAACAATAACTATCACAATCAGTGACAAGTGACTTTGAACTTCACCTTGGGGATATGGACCCACTACATTTATTCTCATGCCCTTTTTCCATAGTAAAGTTATGACGGGAAATATATATTCAAGAATACTCAAATGAACTTGCTAGCGGTCTTTTCCTTAGGTTTGGCAAGCCTTCTATCTTCAATGATTACAGACTTATAGCCAATGTGAGAAATGCAATATATGATTTTTAAGAATATCAAAGGGAACTTGTCTGTGACCTTGACCTTGTAGATACTGACCTTATCCCTGTGTGCGACATACCTCATGGTGGCAAACATTTGTTTGAAGTTAAATTCTATTCACTTGAATGATAACAATAGTTTAGCCATGACAAAAATATACAGACGCCCAACAATCTGGGTATTCTGCAAACAAAACGAGACATTTTAATGTTAAATACAGAGCAGCGAGATAGACAAACGAATATAGCTAGTATTTTACAGGTTATTCTCCATCGCCCGACCGCAGATTTGATTGCAGTAGTTTTTACCAGAATTATTACACTTCGACCTGAGTCTGTGACATTGAACATGTACCTTTAAACCAAACTCCACAGGAATGCTTTGTGGAAAAGGCAAGATAGCCTATTTCCAAGTTGGCAACCATTAAAGCATGTACTTCTGAAATTCTATATTTGATAATGCAAACCTTATAAGCCGAACAGCGTAGAGAGAAAAGAAGTGTTTTTTACTCTCGAATTGCGCTTCATTTGTGGTTCTTCGGGACAGAACGCGACAGTTCATATGTATTGTGTTTAATTTTTCTTTTAAGTAGTACAAATAAGATTTAAAAGGAAAAAAGATATCATTCTTGTATCTTCTTCTAGGATTAAAGTTCTTGTATGCTGCGAGTCCGTTGTCAATTATTATCTAAACCTTTCTTGAATTGTCTTTTATTTTTCGTAACAAAGTGCTGAAAAAAATAAGAATGGAATTCGCAAAAAAGAAGTATTGCCATAGCTTACGTTCTTATACACTGCTCTCTTCTAGTAACCATTAATCTAAAGTCCTGCTCTGTGCTCAATTCCTACTTTAAACGTCGGACAAAAAGGAATAATTGAGGTCATTCAGTTTCAAGATGTTATGGAATAATTGGTCTTGCACACTGTACTCCTCCCTTATATTTTTGTAATAATGTGTTGGATCAGTTTTAATCATCTTCTTTAATAAAAAAAAAGGCTGATTGAGCTTATGACGGAGGGAAATAAGTCACCAAGCATTGAGGCAAGAAACATGATTCTTTTGCTGCGTACTTTTTCTGATATTCTTTCTATATTCAATTTATGAATATAATCATGCTGTGAGGTACACATTAAAATGGGTAAGGGAGATAATCAAAACTCTATATGACCTTTTTTGTATATGAGTTTTTGTACTAATTCCTTCTATGTTTCAATTATAATGTTTCAACTATGACTATGTCATCTCCAATAAAATCGTGGAAAACAAATTTGACTGTCCTTTCTACAGTTTGTTGGACACAGCCTTCACATGTGACGAATGTGATTCAACAATTCTTCCTACAGTTTGTTGAACTCATCTGTCACGTTGCTAATCTTCGACGCATGTGCAAAAACACGAGCACATGTTTCACAGCGGTTTGGCAAATGTGATCCGTGCCAAATGTGCTCCTACAGACCCCGCCCCCTTTTAGCGTGTACCTCATTTCGATTAGGCAGATAAAGGGACAACGTAATACTAAAATAGGGGAAAACTATAACGTGAATGTTGTCTCTTCCACTGGTATGAAAATGCCAACAGGATTTCAGTGTTTTTTCTTATGGTCTTATATCCATGCATTTGACGTATCAAAGATCCTTGTTTCAATTTGTTCCGTTTTCCATAAAAAGTATAAACTTATTTCTTTGTTTTTGTAGAGAGAAATTGGCTATTATTTCTCTCTTTTTTCCAACAAAATAAGCATTTATAATTTTCCCATATGTTGCATAGAAGAACAATGACAATTGTTCAATATGTTTCTACCTATTGTAGCATTATCAATAATGTTTTAATTAGACTGTCATCTTGGCTGTTAAGGATATGTCAAAATAAAGAAATATATATGTGTTTTGAAAGCCATCTCTGGTTTAAATGAAAATGTATCGTGTACAAAAGAGAATGAAACACAATACAGTTTCCCCCTCCCTTTCTCTCAAACCCACTCCCAAAAAAGTTTCGGATGGTAAAACATTAGCCAAACCTTCTTGGTCATCTGTTAAAACAAATGAGAGTACAAATAATATTTCACGTAGTCTTACAGCAACAAAGAATCTGACAGAGTATTCATTTTCACCATACTGACATGTTACTGACACCGTCCCATATACCATGAACTAGTATTGTGTTTTACATGAGCGCATGTACACAATAAAGTACTTATGCCAGTTAAATAGTATGGAATATTTTCAAACTGTTTCTTTATCATTATAAAGCAACTAGATCTTTATAAATAGAAACCTTGGTATTTTTGCAACTTCTATTTGACATTTGTTAATACTTTCCCGCAAAGGAAACCCCGCCTACAGTATATGGTTTGTGTGAAATAGTTAACCAATAAACCTTTCGAATGGTGTGTTCAAAGTGCAAACTGCAAATTTACATCTGTTTTCCCTTTTTACATTAACTGCCAAGCAATATTGTTTTACAATATAAACATTTCAACTTATTCATAACAACGCAGTTGTTCCGGTAGGTCTGTTTTAATGAAATCAATGCTTCTAATGTTGTTCTTTACATCATGCATGTATGTATGAAACTCTGGCTAAGTGAATTAGTTAACAGCCGTTCCTCATAAAACTATGAAAGCTCTTTGTCACAAAAGAACACAACACAATGTAGTGTTACAAATCTTTAAAGTTTTTTTGTTCTGAATTTTTCTTGTCTAGACAAAAGCACTACATACATACAATTCAATTGTTCGCCATAGCATTTGTAATTAAAGGAAGGGAGACCACCGCAATAGATAAGTTAATTGTCGGCTGTCGCGACTGAATGTTACTTTCTGTGTCTATTCAGTCGATTGTTTAAATTCCTTCATGATATATTGACTTTACAACTTGAGAAGGACAAATGTAAAAACATAAAAGGCGTTGAAAGCTTTTATTGCAGTGAAATCTTTAATTCTTTTAAGTGTTCTCTTTTTACACCTCGGTATGAAGGATACGTTTTAGTCAAATATAATTTGACTATATTAAGTCATTGGTATGATGCCCAGTATGTTACAAACCAGGATGTCATTGGTCTATCCAGATATCTTCATTGATCTCATCACATGTATATTTTTGATTTTGTTCAATTCAAAGACCATTATATAATTTACTTGCCGAAAAAAAAGAAACTACTCAATTATTTTCCCTAGGCATGATTCCCAAGAAATGTCCGACCAGGACTATCAAAGGCCAATCGAGATCTCTTCACTGAGCTGACAAGATACTTTTAACATTTTGATTTTGTTCGGATTCTGACAAAAAATGTCAAATTTTATATGTCCAGATTTACAGACTTGAAGAAGAACATTTTTGTTAAATGTCAACTTAATTTTGAACTATGTGAAAAGAACTATTTAGAGACTATCTCAGTTTTGAAAAACTCGACAACAGAGCTATTGGATATTACATTTAAAAGTAGCAGTTTTTCACAGAGACATACGTTAGTGCCTATAAACTAAAATAAAGATAACAAGTTGTCAGATGATCTGAAGAAATATTAAGGCAATAAAGACAATAAAATCCCGAAGAAATAAAAGACAAAACACTCACAAAGAAGTGTTTTAGTTACATGCCACAGAAACGTCTGAACCATTGTTCCCCCCATAAAGAAATTGGAAACTTGTGAATAAATATTGCTTCTTATAAAGAGGCACAATAAACATTATTTAGGTGACAGTCTCTGTCTATAAAGCGTCCTTGACATTGTATTTAGGTGACAGTCTCTGTCTATAAAGCGTCCTTGACATTGTATTGTTATAAAAAATACTGAAATAGAAAACCTAACTCATAGCTGAAATGGATTTGATTTGATATTAAGGCTAAAGGTTATCGGTTCATATAAAACGTTACTCTCATGGTTTAAATTTACTTAGTTTTATTTCGATAAACTCTATGATATTAATTTCTCTAAAAACGCCAAGAAACTTAAATGATCGAGATTAAAATGAGAGGCGTCTCAGTTACTTTAAGTGAAAATACAACAATATTCTGTGTGAAACTGGAACACAGGTAATATATAAGATCTTTCCAAGGTGTTACCTTATTCAGGAAAAAAGAAATGGTCGTATAGAACAATACTTCTAACCAAGTATTTTGTGGACTACTGCACGTACCAAAGCTTTAACCCAGAGGAAAGGGAACAGATTACTGGAGGGTTCCAATAAGCAGGATTTTGATAAGCTTGGTGAGACCGCCCCGTCAAAATAATACACGGCCGTACATTTTTTTCTGGTAGATTTATAATTCCAAGAACAACTCTGACCTCTGACCCAAAGGGACTTGGGTAGAACACCTGCCCCAGGGTTGGAATTGCATAACGATAAAATATTTGCATCCCAAAATTAAACGACCGAGTACACTACAATATTACAATTATGAAAGCTGGGTAGATAAAAAGGTCATTCGTTGGGGCTGTCAGGTATCATCAACTAAGACACAGCTTGAAACCACTCATATCATATATACACTAATCACGATATGAAAACAGATAATGGAAGCTGTCGACTTAACAATTACACACAAAGGCATAAAACTTAGAGTTGCATTTTAAAAAAGACATTTTCCAAGTACGTCGCTAAACACTACTTTATTTATTGTTTTGTAAAATGGGTTATTTACCTGCTTATTTTCCTATAACTGAACTCGAGACACTTCAGAAGAACATTCGTCTTTTGACCTTTTCTTTCTAGCTGACACCATAAGCATTGCAATCTCGGGTCGCTCACAGAAACAGGGTACATATAGCTTTAAGACAAATTTCTTGCTAATTGTTTCCTAGCTTATGTACTCAGATAACTGGTGCATCTGTCTTCGGGTCCTATTACAATCCTATGACAATTGAAATATTAATTTTATGTTGTATTTATGATTTATTGCTCATTTACCTACTTTTTATCTAGACATATTTTGTAAGGATATTACTAGTAAGAATATATTATTTATTTTCGTAATTGTTTTTTCTATGTCAAGGGAAATTATTATATCTTTAACAGACATCTTTTAAATGGTTTTGTTTTACGTTCAACTGAAAGAAAAATACTATCTTGTTTAGGAATTCGGAAAGGTATCCCGGAATTCTGTTTTTGTTTTCTTTCAAAGGAAGGAAGAACGACCTCCTTTCACTACAAACTGTTATAAACGTGAATTAGGAAGGAAGAACGACCTCCCTTCACCACAAACTGGTATTAACATGAATAAGGAAGGAAGAAAGACCTCCCTTCACTACAAACTGGTATTAACATGAATTAGGAAGGAAGAAATACCTCCTTTAACCACAAACTGGTATTAACGTGAATTAGGAAGGAAGAACGACCTCCTTTCACTACAAACTGGTATTAACATGAATTAGGAAGGAAGAAAGACCTCCCTTCACCACAAACTGGCATTAACATGAATTATGAAGGAAGAACGACCTCCTGTCACTACAAGCTAGTATTAACATGAATTAGGAAGGAAGAACGACCTCCCTTCGCTACAAACTGGTATTAACGTGAATAAGGAAGTAAGAACGACCTCCTTTCACTACAAACTGGTATTAACGTGAATTATGAAGGAAGAACGACCTCCCTTCACTACAAACTGTTATTAACGTGAATTATGAAGGAAGAACGCCCTCCTTTCACTAAAAATGTTATTAACGTGAATTATGAAGGAAGAACGACCTCCTTTCACTAAAAACTGGTATAAACGTGAATAATGAAGGAAGAAAGACCTCCTTTCACTACATACAAACTGTTATTAACGTGAAATATGAAGGAAGAACGACCTCTTTTCACTACAAACTGTTATTAACGTGAATTAGGAAGGAAGAACGACCTCCTTTCACTACAAACTGTTATTATCGTGAATTAGAAAGGAAGAACGACCTCCCTTCGCTACAAACTGGTATCAACGTGAATTAGGAAGGAAGAACGACCTCCCTTCACTACGACTGGTATTAACGTGAATTTTGAAGGAAGAACGACTTCCTTTCACAAAAAAAACTGGTATTAACGTGAATTATGAAGGAAGAACGACATCCTTTTACTTAAAACTGGTATTAACGTTAATAATGAAGGAAGAACGACCTCTTTTCACTACAAACTGTTATTAACGTGAATTATGAAGGAAGAACGACCTCCTTTCACTAAAAACTGGTATTAACGTGAATTATGAAGGAAGAAAAACCTCCTTTCAATACAAACTGGTATTTACGTGAATTAGGAAGGAAGAACGACCTCCTGTCACTACAAACTGGTATTAACGTGAATAAGGAAGGAGGACGACCTCCAGTCACTACAAACTGGTATTAACGTAAATTAGAAAGGAAGAACCACCTCCTGTCACTACAAACTGGTATTAACATGAATTAGGAACTGTAAGCGTATGGTTAGATTTGAGAATAAGATTGTTATTTCGTTTTGACTGTTCTTTCTACATTTTGACGACTTTAATTACATGAAATATGGCAAACAGAAAATCTCTCACCGCTGGACTCTTTAGGACACAATTCATGCATTTATAACACAGGCATTAGAGGCAAAATGTACACATGTAAACGCAGTCTTTGTTTGTATCGTCATGGTTTTTAAGGTTGCTGACCTGAATACAGATTTAGAACTATGTTAACTTTGTTTAATATTTTATCTATAATTCTGATTTAACTACACATTGAATTCAATATCTTAGTACGTGTTACCAGTGCTAAAAGAAGCTAGCTCAATATTTCAGAAGATTGTGTCAACTAAGTTTGACAACAGCATAGCATGTTGATGAATGAAGACTAACTTTTATTGCACAAAACCATGCACCTATTTTGAATATTGAAATGGTAATTATTATTATGCTCCGTTTTAGAAATACAATTATAAATAATTAGTTTTTGCCATTACTTTTCAATCATGGTTATGATAGAAATTCCAAGAAACTGTTGCATAATATGCCCTTGTCAGGTCAGAAAAACGATACAGCAGGTGCACTGTCTACATTAAAAGCCGTAATAATGCACCATATTGCATACATATCGATTAAAGCCCTGACCTTAGATAAAACGGTGTGAATTATAGAAAGAAAAGATTCAGGTTAGAGATTCTGATCATGAATTTAGGTCGTAAAGACATATATAAAACAGTTCTTCATTTGCTGCGTAGTTATAAACATTAAAAGTGAGCTTCTTGAAAGAATGGTGTAAAAGGTGTCTTACAAGTTTCAGCTTTTATATGTACTCATTCGGTTGTCAAGAAAACAACTTTTCTTAACTTCAGCTTGCTTATTTTGTTTTTGTAATACTTAAATGATGCAGCCCATGTGACCAACTCATGAAAATTATTTTTGTAAGTTTTGACGGGTACGTTTATTGAAGAAAACAACTTTTACTGGTTTAATGATATTTTAACTCTTTAATACATAATTTATGAAAGTTATTCTTTATTTTTTGACAACTTATCTTAACAGATTTTTACTGTCGGGACTTATTTTCTTAACTTTGTCCTGAAAGATTTGGAAAAGAGGGAATGACATTTAAGAAAGGCCTTAAAATGACGTTCTCTTTAGATTTTTCTAGGTTGATATGCTGTCACGTCATGAAATGTTTAATGTCTTCGTTCTTTGTTAGTGCTATGACTTCTAACAACCAAAGTCCAATAACTTTGACTCCGAGATATTTTCTATTAAAGAATAGATGATAAGAAAATATTTGGTGAATGTCAGTAACAACGGTATAACAAAATTTCGCTATTAATAGAAAAATGACTGTGTAGCAAAAAAAACAAAGAAAGGAAATTACAATCCGATTTTGCATATACTATAACAGTTACTGTCTTTACTATGTTATAATAAGGCAGTTATGGAAGTCAATAACTGTATTAGACATGAATTATATTAATTTATATATTACAACAGTTTATCCCTTGTTATCTGTCATAAAGCAATCGTTTCATTGACTGACACTGAACAACGTTAAAGGTTATTAGGATATATTGTCAACAGACGTTTAATGGTTAACAAATCTAATGCGATGATGTGATACTGAAAACGGTGTAAAATTCCAGAATAAGTTTGTTTGCAAAGAACAGTTTTATAAAGCTAAGATTCTACATATGTCATGTGGCCGTGAACTAATATACTTCAATAATAAACGTGTGATTCGTTTTGATATCAATGGATTTCTTCAAATGAAAAGTTGATCTGCCTCCTGAAAACCGACACTGAGTGTCTTTAAATCGAAAAAGAAAACCTTTTAAGAGTCACTAGGGTTACATACATATACAAGGACGTACCAAATGATACAAGTACTCTCGAAAGATTTAGTTGATAACACGCGATCTCTTATGATTTTTGTCTAATTAAGAATCCTCTGAAAATATAGAATGGTTCCTGTCAATTGTGTTATGCATTTAATTTCTGGTGTATAGAAATTTATCGTGGCACAGTTTCCACCTAAGAACAGTTATTGTATTTCTATTAGAGTCTTAGAAATTTTGTCACTTTCAAATCTGGAAGGTGCAGAATGGCATAGGGAGTTGTTTTATGTATCAATACTCAATTTGCAACAAAAGTACATAATCTTTGAAACATTTTTCTTTTCTTTCTTTTCCATTCAGACAGAATTCGGTTATTTGAAAGACAATTTCACTTTTCATGTTATCTCAGCCTTAATAACTAACCATAGATAATATAACTTTGTCTAGAAAGTCATAAAACATCGTAAGTAATATAAAACAGACAAACTTTGAAAATAACTAAACTGTCTATAAATTAAATGTTAGGATATTGACAGAGTATGTGGAATATTTATTACATCTGAACGATATTTCAGGCAGCTATCTGTTTTATGCCATGGCGTCCTTTATTACCTAACGCTCTATATAACTTAACTCATTATTTTTGCCTGTTTCCTGGCATTTTTCCATCTTTCAAGTACGCCAGCAACAATTTATTCAGGTCCGGGCAACAGTTCAAACTGTTAACCGGGCAATAGTTTGAACTGTTTCATCGTTGACTTTTGAACCAATCATATGCTTTCATTGTGCGCAATAGCATGCGCAATAGGATGTTATAAGGGGAAAGTTACTAAAATTGTATACATGTACTTTTTCAAGGACCCTGACGCCGCCTTACGTTCATTTAATTCCATTTCGTATTTTTATTGTACCCGAGTTTAGTGGCGGATCTGTACCGGCTTTTACCCCAAACAAACCAAGCGTTTACATACGATGATCAGTCATAGCCGACAGCTGTTGAAAAAAGTCTTGCGTTAGTCAAATTGTATAGAATATTAGGTATTTAAACAGTTATATAGAGCATAAGGTAATAAAACAGTTATTTCATGTGTGTTTTAGGGGAACAGTCAAAACCATTGTCCATCGGTGTCAGGGAAGACATTTCGAACGGCCTCGGGCAACAGTTCCAAAGTCTTCCCTGAAACCTCGAGACAATAGTTTTGACTGTTCCCCAAACACACATGAAATAACTGTATACTGAGCTTCTCCTTAAAAAGAAAACATTTTCTTCATTAGAAACGGTTAAATAAACGTCAGACTTTTTATTCAGTTTACACACTTTAGAAATACGTCATTGATGATAATATTAAAAGATATTTAGATGATCGCTGTCCTTTGTAGATATATTTACCAGTTGCATATCCATACATAAAGAAAAGAAAATATCTCGAACCCCTTCTACATGTGTTACGAACATGTATGGTTTGACATTAAAAGAACATTTTTGCTTTACATAACACAACGATTATCACCACTACCGGCAGTATATAATACAGAAAAGATAGGAAAAGTTTCTCATATATAATAGAATAAAATGTCTATAAACTATTATGATTTGTCACGAGATCAGGGGAAATAAGCAAGCAGAAGTCGGTGAAGACTAAAAAAATACGAGACAATAACCATGAATGTGCCTGAGAACTAGAGACACACTGTATACCAGTGCTTGGTTTAACAACACAATTCCTAAGACGTTATGAAGTCGGACAAGGTCACAGAAACTATATTTTCGAAGTTAACACATTGCTTCGTTAGGTCGATTTATATTAAATATATTCAGATATTGATTGCCTTACGTTTTCTTCAGTGATGCAGATCAAAACACCCACATATCTTAAAAGGTTATTTTTTTATTTTTATTTTTGTAAAAGAAGTAGATATCTGAAATAATATATATGAAGTAAAACGTGCTGGTATAAACGTTGCATTTCTTATTTCCTTCATTAAAAACGGAAGCCAAATTTATGAGTAGGAGAAATGTCATGCTAGGTAATTGTAGTTTATATCTTCAACTGGTGAGTTTCAAAAGTGCACGTTCTATTAAACAAAAAATGTTTAGTCCGAAAAACCATTTAATACTTAAAAAGTCCTTTTGAAAAATATTAGAAACCTGAAAAGAAAAGCTATAACAACATTCTGAATCTTTACAGTGCAATATACAATTAACACAATCAAAACAGTTTATTTTTCCTTTCTAAACAGAGGGTTAGATGCGTAAAATGAAATTGTACAATCAGATATATACACATGACTATTTCTGGGTATTTTGAATTTGATATTATTGAAACAAACAATTATGTAACATCAGAAGCCTATGTGATTGCAATGCTGTCTGACTCTCAATGAGATTGGTACTGAATATTTATTTTAAAGAACGTATCGTATTTTCTAACATTTGCAAATATTTATCATGCGTGCAGACATATTGCTGGTATTCGAAGGACGTTTTCGCCATAAATGTCAGCTTTTAAATCGTTAGCAAAATTATTTATTTCCATAAGCTGTATTACTTTAGACTTAAAAAATATTAATTATTAAAAATGTATGGATTTTTACTGTAAAAGAATAACCTTGAATAGAGTCTGTCAGTAAAATGGTGGCCCTATCACAGACTATGGTGGATATTATGAATATATTATGTACATGCTTGAAAATATATGTTGGCAACGAAACTGGCAAACAAACGTAGGTCATATTTTAGATAATTCTGCTCAATATGGCTTTAACACATTATCAGTGAAAGGATATTACCTGTCATGCATTAAACACTCAAGAACCCACTCCGCGCATATATCTTACATACATTTTTGCAAAGATGAAGGCTATTACATGTTGGTCACCGTCTCATTTGGAATGAATACACTAAATACCAATACCAATAATGTGGTAATACCATCGACAAGTATATTAACAAGAAAGCCATGATGGCCCTAAATACCACAGCTGAGTCCCATTGCTCAAGTTTCGTAATTATAGTTGTGTTGATATATTTTGTTATCAGGCCAGTGGTTTAAAAGATTATCAACACTATGTTTACAGAGTACATGCCAAATATCTCAGATGAAGGTCAATAAATGAAGGTTCCATAATGAAAAGTAAAACATCTATTTTAGCGATGATCTTGACCTTGAATGAATGGTAGAGATTCGTGGAAGGTGGCTATAAACCAAACGTCTGAAATATTGATCAATAAATAAAAGCTCTATAACAGAAAGTATAAAAATCTATTTTAACCTCGGTTACTTTGACCTTAACCTTGTGACCTCAAACCCCACCTAAGGATAAAGGTCCAAGCAAAGCACTTACGTACCGAATATGATAGATATTGGTCAACTAATGAAAGCTCTATGAGGTAAAGTAGAAAAATCAATTTCTAGCCTCGGTGACCTTGACATTAACCTTATAAACTCAAACCCAACCTACGGATAGAGGTCCATATGCAGAACCTACATATCAGATATTTAAGATATTGGTAAAAAATGACGGTTCTAGTAGAAAAATCTATTTTTACCCTCGATGACATTGACCTTGATCCCATTGGCCTCAAACCATGCCCAAGGATAGAGGTACTTGCAAGTTACCTACAAGCCAAATAACTAAATTTTTGGTCAGCTAATGCCCT
The DNA here is from genome assembly GCA_012932295.1 of Cyclina sinensis. Classification (NCBI taxonomy): domain Eukaryota; kingdom Metazoa; phylum Mollusca; class Bivalvia; order Venerida; family Veneridae; genus Cyclina; species Cyclina sinensis. Next base: position 45,952,727 of record JAAONU010000001.1, on the reverse strand, counting down.
AAGGTTTCTTATTTTTTTCGGTAAGAGTGAAAAGACCCATAGGGTTGAGCAAATTTTGACCCCAGGATCATGATTTGAACAAACGTGGTAGAGGTCCACTAGGTCACATTGCACATTATTTTACAGAACTCATTCAAAACGAGAGGCACGGTTTGAATGTCTTACATCAGATTATTATCGTGTATGTTTTATACTGAAAGAAATTAATTGTAGAAGAAGCTGCGAAATGGATTTGAATGTCACAATATCAAAGACATGCATGTCAACAATAACCGTTGCAATAGAGTGCGTGTCTATCTATATAAGTATAAAGAATATATGTCCCATGCTCAAGTCATTAGTTTTATCTAGCATTTCAAGGGCCAGTGCATAGCTTGATGGGCTGAGGCACGTTCCTTGTCATTAGATGCACAATAACTGGAATATATATATCTTTAGATATCTCCGTAAGTACGTCAAATAGTTCTTAAACTAGAGTCAGAGGTCAATGACTCTAACAAGGAGAGCTCTGAAAATTACGCCGTCGTATTGGTTTTTGAATGCTCTTGTATAGTGGCTTTAAGTAAAGGTGACATAATCGGAAAGATTCCAGTGAAGAAAACGCGTAGCTTGTTGCAAACATAATACTAAATCACATCGGGAGTGAGCATGGCAATATGAAATACTAACAAAGTGGAACAAATTTACAAGAAAGTAAGTAGATTTATCGTTTTCCTTCTGTTAAATAAGGATGTTTTAAAAGATATTAGGTAGCTGATGCTTCCGAATGGGAGACTTTCACTTCTTTAGTCGTGCAATAACTTCTTTTATAGGAAAAATACAATGAATATTAATAATATTAATAATAAATGTTTATCAATTCAAAGAAAACTTCAGAGCTTCCTTTAATGATTGTTAGGGTCCAGTGCACACCTGCTTAGAACCTGTGACAACTGCATATTGGAATGGATTCTTTATCGGTAGGAGCTGAGTACAAATCTTGCTCTGGATTGTCTTCCTAGATACACTGCATCATTCTGTTACGAACTTTCATGTTCGTAAGATAGGAGCTCTTCCGGTACAACACCTCCTGGGATTAGATATAATAATAATAATAACAATATTTCAAGATTTTTGATTTAAAATATAAACCACACCATTCGTCATCATAAATGATAGGGGGTGCACACCTGCATATAAAGTATAATATAACCTCTGACAAGTGCGTCAGGAAATCGTTTCTTTGGCTCAGTGGTCTAGAGTGTTGGTTTTCGATGCGAGAGGACCTAAATTCGAATCCTGCTCTCGGTGGTCTTTTTATAAGATGCATTGCATCTGTCTGTTATTTATTTTTGTAGGATTAAGACTGTACAAAGATTCTATAATATTTAACTAAATATATTTTTACCGGTATGTAACAGAAATATAAACCGAATTAAAGTCTGTCGATATTGTTTTTGGCTTCAAGGAAAACTATTCGCTATCAAAAGATTTAGCACATAACTATCGTTTCCTTGCAATAATTAAGGATGAACAATTCTTGGCAACCCAAATGAAACAAATGTATACCTTAACCTCTAAATATACACTGTATATGTCATGTTTAGGCTTTTTTTACGGTAATAAAGGAGTGAAATTGTATCCAAGCAGTTTGCTGTATGATCATAATTTTACGACATACCTGCAATTATTATAACCAAATAATGCATTAGCATGGACATTTTATATTAATGCTTATTCAGTCACAGTAAATGAGTGGTAATTCTTTACGTCTATACGATTATTCTGAAACAAAAGATCAAATAGTGAACATCATACACCAAAAATGACTGTTACCATATTAAGCAAATCGTGATTCTATTTTCTAAAACCGGGCGAGATAATTCATTTGCTCGCATATAAAACGTAACTTTACCGTAGAACAAAACTAAATATCAAGAAAAAGCGGATGATGCAATCTTATAAGTACACGAAAAGAACGAAATATGACCACTTGTTTTCAGCAATAGTACACGAACCTAATATATATGATTATGTGTTTTAGAACACGTGCATGTCTGCTTGTAATTAAACGTTTTATTATAAGTGCATTTCTGTTTGTACACACGCCTAAAATAATACTAAGATAAAAGGTAAATTGGAAGAAGAATTGCAAAGACTGATGCGATAAGAGGGTTTATAAAGACCCTTTGTCATTCTGGTGTATGTGCCACAGAGATATTCAAATGTCACACTGGTGTATGTGCCGCAGAGATATACAAATGTCACACTGGTGTATGTGCCACAGAGATATACCAATGTCACACTGGTGTATGTGCCACAGAGATATACAAATGTCACACTGATGTATGTGCCCAGAGATATAAAAATGTCACACTGGAGTATGTGCCAATGAGATATAAAAATGTCACACTGGTGTATGAGCCACAGAGATATACAAAAGTCACACTGGAATATGTGCCACAGAGATATACAAATGTCACACTGGTGTATGTGTCATATATATATACAAAAGTCACACTGGTGTATGTGCCACAGAGACAAACAGATGTCACACTGGTGTATGTGCCACAGAGACATACAAATGTCACACTGGTGTATGTGCCACAGAGACATACAAAAGTCACACTGTAGTATGTGCCACAGAGACATACAAATGTCACACTGGTGTATATGCCACAGAGAGATACAAAAGTCACACTGTAGTATGTGTCACAGAGATGAACAAATGTCACACTGATGTATGTGCCACAGAGATAAACAAAAGACTAACTACAGTATGTGCCACTGAGCACAGACACTTGGGGTAAAGAAATAGTACTTGTTTCACAAATGCGAAGACATAAGGCACTCATATACCAAGTTTGGTGCCTGTCTGAGAACGTTTCAAAAATTGCTAAAATTCACGAATTTGCATTATAAATATAAAGGTATAAATGTTTGTCACATGTAAACATTCAACACGCGTTGATTTACATCGCGTATTTTTCTCGTTCAAAGTATATCACATGCAGTACTGATGTCATGCGACGCAGAAATGATTTATCTTCACGATCATGTAACTCAAAATACCTGTTATCATTGTTTGCCAGCACAATTCGTAGCGAAACACCAAAATTTCACAAAATTTCCTTCATTTACACAATCTTTCGAGAATTAGTCTGCTTGAAGAGAATTATAATCAAAGAGAACATATTCTGTGAGGAAACTGTCAAGTGTGCAGACTTAAAAATCACTTTAAACATCATAAAAACTATCAAAAAATAAAAAGAGAGTATTGCTTTTTTAAAAATCAAAGTCAGTGTTTATTGGTGAACATTTTTTGTTTTAATTTCGAAATGTCAGTGCAAGGAAGAAAAAAAATCGATTTACATAGTGATTACCGCATGGGTTCTTCTAGTTCCTACGTGTACCGCGCCGTGTATTAAAGAACTAGGGAAGTTAGGAACCAGCAGAGTACCTGTCGAAAGATTGTGTAAATTGATGAAAAAACGTTGAAATTCGAAAGAAATTAGATGTTTTCTCTTGGCTAATTCTCACAGCGGGTCTTTTCGTGTACATAATCCTGAAGATAAATCATTTCTGCGTCGAAGGACACCAGCGGTGAGTGTAAATAATGCTGAACGAGTACAATACTCGGTGTAATTCGACGCGTGTTGACAATTTTCGAAAGACAAACATTTATATCTTTATATTTATAATGCAAATTCGTGAATTTTAGCAATTTTTGAAACGTTCTCAGACAGGCACCAAACTTGGTATATGAGTGCCTTATGTCTTCGCATTTGTGAAACAAGTACTATTTCTTTACCCCAAGTGTCTGTGCCACTGAGATACACGATGAATTGCTCGTTGTTTGTAGAAAACTATCGCTTATATGACTAATAGAGCTTGCTAAAGAGATTTAAACGCGGGCTTGACTTAGTTTAAGATTTTATGTGTTTTTACGTGTTCCCCATAATTAAAAAAATATATATATTTGGTAGATGGTGTGGCTCATCGCTTACCAGTATAAAATTTGGATTATTTATTGAAACTGTGCTTTAAAAGGAAATTCTAATTCTATAAAGGACTAGCTTATAATACATCTGAAATGCTCCTCTACTTTGTGTTTTACTTTTTAACTTATTGAAAAGTATTTTTAAGTTATAGAGATTCCATATCTGAAAATATACTTTTCATATAAGTCATCAAAATTTGTTACTATGTCGACGACACCAGTATTGCTTCGTGTAAAAAATATTTTATCGCAGTCGATTGTAGGGTAGGTAAACATGTGTATGATGTTGCTGTCATAACAAACAGATGATATTGACACCTTTCTGTCTGTTGAGCGGATGTATCCGCGCCTTTTGAATCAGACAAATTTAAGTCACGTGATCATTATATATCGAGCGTGTTTATTACATATTTTGTCATTTTGTCAAAGCGTTCATTTTCGCGCTGAAACATGTTCGAAACCTTGACTTTTGCAATGGAAGTTGAAATATTCAATACATTATAATAACGCTTACGTTGACCATCATTAGCGAATTAAAGCGAACTGGGAAGGTGTTTTTTCTTGCATTAAATTTTTATTCATGATTGCAGAGATAAGAAACAGACAAGCAATGGTACAAACCACAAACGGCTGATAAAGGAATCATTAGAATCCGACAGAAGTAGGTAAGTATAAATTTAAATTTACACAGAAAGAAAAGGAAATGAAGTAAATATTAAAGGATTCTAATGTGCAAGATCATGTGATATAACTGCTTCGAACCAGATATTTTAAATTATCTTTCTTCAAACTGCTTTACAGAGACTGTAAATACAAAATCTAAATCCGATTTTACGAAGTCGTACCTAATTTTTATAAAACAAATAACACAGTCCATGCAGCAGCAAATGCTTCTAAGAAAAGTAAGGTTTCGTGTCCCATAAAATGTATTTATTCCTCATGATCAGTGATAAAGATTTGATATGACATTCAGGGATTGCTCACTCTTTGTTTCTTTATAATAATGACAGAAAATGTCTTTGTGTTTTCTGTTGAAATGTAATAAAATTCTTTAATTAGGTATTTCGTGAGAAATAAATTAGCACTGCCAACAAAGAAATTGCTTGCTTCACCGCCCTTTAACAATGCCAAACGTCAGAACAAAAATTGTTTTAAATGACACACAGTTTACAGTTAATTTTCTCAGTATTTCTTGTCCTTTTTCTCTGTAATTTAAGCCTGTAAATTAGAAGAAAAACTAAATTAGGAAAATATAATGTTTTAGATTAGGTTGAAATAATAACTGACTCTTACAGATTATTTTCATGATTTATACTGATGCAAAGTCGTTCAATACTAAAGAATCAATGAAATACTAAAAATCACTTGAATACTAAATAATCACTTAAATACAAAAGAAACACTTAAATACTTAAGAATGATTTAACACTAAAGAATAATTTGTCAGTGATTAATATGTACCTAAGATAACCAAGATAAATAACTTACATTCTATAGAATAACTTAAATACTAAAGAATCACTTAAATACTAAAGAACAATTTAAATACGAGTATATGTACTAAAGAATAACTTACATTCTCAAGTATAACTTATTGCGTACTGCTACTGCTGTTACTGACACTGCCAGCTTCACGTTTTGCCTACTGCTAGTGCTGTTACTGCTACTGCCAACTCCACGTTTTCTTTACTGTTACTGCTGTTACTGCTACTGCCAACTTCACGTTTTACCTACTGCTACTGCTCTTACTGCTACTGCCAACATCACGTTTTCTTTACTGTTACTGCTGTTACTGCTACTGCCAACTTCACGTTTTACCTACTGCTACTGCTCTTACTGCTACTGCCAACATCACGTTTTCTTTACTGTTACTGCTGTTACAGCTACTGCCAACGTCACGTTTTACCTACTGCTACTGCTCTTACTGCTACTGCCAACATCACGTTTTCTTTACTGCTACTGCTGTTACTGCTACTGCCAACTTCACGTTTTACCTACTGCTACTGCTGTTACTGCTACTGCAAACTTCACGTTTTCTCTACTGCTACTGCCGTTACTACTACTGCCAGCTTCACGTTTTCTCTACTGCTACTGCCGTTACTACTTCTGCCAGCTTCACGTTTTCTTTACTGCTACTGCCGTTACTACTACTGCCAGCTTCACGTTTTCTTTACTGCTACGACTGTTACTGCTACTGCCAACTTCACACTTTTCTACTGCTGCGTACTGAAAGTGCTCACTTCCTAACAGAACAGCATTTATTCTGCATATTCGTTAAAATGTTTTACCAAGTTCTAACAGTAAAAACAGTGATCTATTCGTTATAGTGACCTGTGTTACCAGCATTCTAACAGTAAGTGATGTGCATTTACACAAAAACAATTCGATATAAGAAACACTGTAAGAAAATAAAGACTATGTTTTATGTTCATAATAATGTAAACCAACAAATTTAAGACAATTCAACAATTATTTGCTTTAAAAATTTTCTGCTACACCTAAAACCATTCCATTGCAAGTAACAACACGTTCTCTTTTCAAAATGAAGCTTTACTTCTTGTAAATTACAATAGGAATAAATATCTTTGAACCTCTGTCTTTTTATGTTGACAATTTCCAGATTGTATTAGTTGTTTTTATTTCGTTTAAAAAACACCACGAAGTCTTGTTTTGCTTCGTTCCCATTCCTCTGTTCACTGTTGTCTTTGCTCTTGTACGTTCCCTTCTGCTCCGCGTGGATATTTGCTTTTCTTTGTCGTTCTTTGTATGATCTGATAGGTTCCATTCCCTTTATATATAATACAAAATATCTAGTAAAATACACAATGCAACAAGACGAGAAAGGAAATAATGTTCATTGCATTTTCATTTGATACCTTTACTGAAAATTCTGTCAGGATCTAACTGCTATTAGCTCGCACTGCTTTGGTTTTGTTTCATACCTCTGATAGAACTCTCATTTGTTTTCTTCCCCGCTGTGTATGTCTATAAAATAAATTAAAAGCTGTGATAAAATAGCAAAAGAAAAATTACATCAGTTATCTTTACGTCTGTTAACTGTATAATATTTGAAAAAATGTATATATTTATACGATTTCACGAAGGAGTAACATATTTTCAGTAGTTTTACTTTTTATACCTTTATCGTTGCATTCGTTTGTATATGGTTTAATACCTAAATTACCTATAATTAAAAATCAGTCTGACTGACTGCGTAAACAACAAAATCAGCAAAACTTAAAAAAAACTATCCGATTTAAAATCAACGTTTTATGCATTTTTGAGCGTTCAGTTGCAAAACGTAACTATGCAATTAATAGCAGAATATTTTATAAGCCTTGCTTAATAGTGGCATAACTGTATCGATAATCTATTTGATAAAAGTCTGTGATAAGGTTTTTTACGAGCAATAAAAAGCTGAAGATGAAAAGATTCGAAAAGAAAATTGTTCATTCGTACTAAATTAGCCTACTTAGGTCACGAAAAAGGCTATAATCGATTGAACATTGATTTCTACTCTACACCTTTCTCCTTCATCTGATACCTTTTTTCTGACATGGCTCAAAAAGTTTGCAAGAATAATATAACGATAAGATTCAGGCGACTAGTAAAATAATTAGCTGGAAATAAATTATCTTTTTAAACACTGACAAATTGTTTTTTAAACAGATAGGCTAAATGGCTTGATTGACAAAGTATAACAATAGAGATGAAACAATACAAATATAATGTATCAATTTCAAAAAGTTGAACATCTGATGTATTTCTAAGTGAAATAAGACGATAATTTATAAGTATTTTATAAAATAAACACCCCACACGTTTGTAGTATCTTTTATTCAAGTTCAGTTCAATTTAGCTGAGTTGTACTCTGCTCTACCTTTGGTCTAATTTACTCTTCAGATTTTAACATTCGTATTCTAAACATTTTTTTTCTCGGAAAAGAAATATTATTTTGTCAAAGCTGTTTTCGCATGAAATGATTTTTTTAAATGCTTTGACCGTCATTAAAAGCTTTCAGCATAACAGAATAATGCCTACATCTGTGATCCTGTGACTTAACAATGGCATCCGAAGACCGTGCACACCTTATTTTTATGGTTGCAAAAATCTATCGAAAATCGATATTGCGCTTTTAAGAGTGTAATAAAACAGACCTTGATACAATTTTTATGGAAATGGAGAACTGCAGGTGAAACCACCAAATGAGAAGCTTGTTGCTAATTCGTGCTTATAACATAATAAATGTTGCGCCAAACTGCTTTCGATGGCTTATTTATTGCTATTATTCACATTTCCGTTCTTTCTCTTATTTATTTTAATTCTTAATTATTATCAGAAATGCTCTGTCAATAAAAGAATACAAAACTATGAAGCCACAGCTGTTAATAAACATATGAACAAGTTTTTGTTATTAAGAAATTCATTTAGTTTGTCATTTTTATAATTATTTACCAAGATTGAACAAAACAAAATAAAATTACCTTTGTGTGACAAACACGATTACACATTATGACCTGTCTTTTTATCAAAACAGATTTTAGACACTTCTGGAAAATGGAAGTCCGTATTTTTTGTAAAAATATTTCTTGACAATTATCTTATCATCTGGCTGTAACATATATTTATTAAGTGAGTTATTATTATTATTACTATTATTATTATTATTATTACTATTCGGGAGGTAAAAGAATAAAATAATAGTCCGGTTTCTGTCCCCTGCCGTCCCGTTGGCTGTTCTACAATGCTCTTATTGTATTCTGCTTTGTGATGATTTGTCCTGTAAAAAAATGTAACCTTTTTGCACTGTTCTGTTCTAGTTTGTCTTTTAACATTATCATATTTATAAGCAAAGCCTTAATGATATCCAGGTTTATTGGAAATGTATATCTGAAAATGTGTTTACAGTTGGTATATTTAACACATTGCTGTAAATGTTGTCACTCTGTCATATTGTGTCTTTCGTATGCTCACATTTCGTTAATTTTATTTCACACCGCTAAGACATTTCTTTCATCATTTGCCTTGTTGCACTAGAAAAGTGAGAGTACATTTATTCCGATATTAAATTACTGTATTTCTGTATTGTTTAGCAACAGATGTGATTAAATGTCACTGTCTGCATAAAACAAACCAGACTGTACAAACTTTAGTATCCAGGCATCTTGTTTTACTTAAGGACAACATAAATTACCGTATCAGTTCAATAAACTCTTTTATATTGGGGATATACTTTTAGTCTGTAATCCACTTTATTACTATTGTCTCTGGCTTACATTCTGGATTACATTAGTGTTTTCAAGTTCTTCGTCTTGATAACTCATGTTGCCTTTGTTTCATTCGTTGAACGTACAGAAGACTTAGCGTTCACTTCCAACGCCATATATACTTTACAGGCGCTGCCTTATGTTTACGCATTTGTATCTTTGTAAAAAAAAGTTCTCACCGCTGTATTGCATTTTTTAGCATTTGTTTTCTGAAAATGGCCTTAAATAAAAGACGGCTTTTTAACACATGTATACATTTATTTGTTATTCACTGCCTCGTGGCGTTTTGGTCGACGGTATATAATAAGAGGTCACTTGCCATTTTAATCTTTAGACCAGGCTCTCTTTAGCATATAACGTAATGATTTTATTTTACCACTGCCTTTGAGTATGCAAATTTTCTCTCTTGTAGGCATGTCTTATGATCGTGCTTCGACAAATTCAAATTATCGAGTGGTTGTCATGGGAACGGCTGGTGTAGGTAAAAGTTCAATAATCAAGCAGTTTATGCATAACAAATTCACAGAAACCTACAAGGAAACCGTGGAAGAGTTACATCGACACAGGATGAAATTTAATACAATGTCAGTGGAAATTGATATATTAGACACATCGGGAACTAATGAGTTTCTTGCCATGCGCAAGCTTGCTATTGCCAGAGGTGACGCTTTCATTCTTGTGTACTCCGTCGACAACCTTGAGAGCTTTGAAATCGTAAAGAGTTTGCGTGAAGAAATAAAGGAGAATAATCATAAAGAACATTATTCTATAGTTGTGGCAAACAAATCTGATCTCGGTCAGGAGCCGCTCACACTGACAGTTAATGAATCAGTGGTTTGTATAGACTGGGAAGAAAATTTCGTTTCGACTTCAGCAAAAACAGGTGAAAATATAGACATTGTCTTTCAACTCATAGAGAAGAAAATTAAAGACAGGATAAAACTAGAGGAGAAACGGCTGTCTTTCTTTCGGAGAATATCCATGCCCATCATGAAGCTTGCAAAACCCGACCGGCCTGAGCCTCCAAAGCTAAGAAAGAATGCTAGTCTTTTTCTGTAGTTTCTAGTGTAAAGATTCTAACATATCAAAATCAAAATTATTGCCTTACCAATGATATTCATATATTTATGACAGACTCGACATTTCAAACAGAGGGCATGGAATCAACTGAAGTCATTGAAATATACAAGGAGGCTAGTACAGATGCATATTTCACTGAATTCTTAATGATGTACCTTTATTACAGGACAGAACAGAACAGAACAAATTCTATTAGGATTTGTTCATAGTACAATGTCTATAACACAAATAAATAATTACTAAATAAACAGGCGATAAAGGCAAAAGCACAGGAACAAAGGACATGAATATTTATACATTTGGAGAGTAGAAGAAAGTATGAGAAAAAAGCACCAACTTGATGTAGAAAATATTTACGAAACAAACAGTTTGAGTTATCTTATTACATTTGATCTCCGTCTTGCAGAACTAACACGTTATAACACCATTTAACAGGGAGAAAACAGTCCAATATGCTACTGGTAAAAGAAACCTATGTTTCCATTTCACCCAGTATATACTGGGGACTGTAATTATACAGATGACTTTGATTAAGACAACTAGGACTTGAAGATTGGTGCTAGAATAATTTATGCGACTGTTGCGCAAATATATGTATAATTCATTTTGGCAAGTCTCTAGCTCAACAGTGCCTTCGTTATATTTTTACAGGAGACAGAGTTGATCAAAAACACATACGTACTCGTACCCATGCCAAATAAATTCAGTTATCATATTTTTCTTTTATCACGTCAAGAACATAGGAGGAACAGTATTAAAATTAATACAAATATCTCTCGAGTTATTTTCATTTATTGTAGTCTCAGGTTAGACTCGTTTTAATTCTTGGCCACACAGCGCATTTGTTAAAGTAACACCAGACGCCTTGACAGCGGGTCAAATATACACTTTAAAAGAAAATTGAGAACTCCAGATTTTAGGCTTTGCCTCTTCTAAAGTGGGTCAAATATCTGCTAGTATTATTTTTTATAACAAAAAGCATCACAATGATATTTGTGAGTTAAGATTCCTAAACTCTGGTTTGGATAATTATACTAACGGGTCAGTCTTTCTTCTTTAACCAAAACAATTCTGTTGTACAGTTTAATAACTTCCCTTTTCGTATAAATGCCGTATTTAATAAATCAGTATCGTGACCTACACAATTTTCCGTATAACACTTTCACTGTAAACAAATCTTTTATTGTGCAAATTATGTTTGCTGACGTTTATATATTTTTATCTAATTATGTCGGAAGACGACATATTTCAACATAGACTGTGATTCTATTTTTCAAACAAGAAATATCTTTTAAAAAGATGACCGGCTTAGATACAGAACAAATTAATGCTCCTTAAGTGTATATATTTCGTACATTGACAAATATTGAACGCGTGTAGTAATCGAATGTCCTATTTACATTACAGTTTTGGCTATAAACAAAACATGTTGAGATTATTGCTAAAAGTGTCAAAAATATTTTTAGTAAAATGAATTAAATATTTAGTCGTATATATTAGATATCTATTCCATTTAGTATGATTTGCCACTGTTAAAACGTTTGGATATGTAATTTACGGCTGTATTATTGTTATTATTATTGTATTATTTTCAGAGGCAATAAAACTAACAATTACGAATTCTGCCCTAAAATTTAATTAAACAAGCACGTTTAACCAATGACAAACTTCCTTCTTTAGCTGTTGAATTTGTATCTAACAATTTCATTCGTTACAATTGTAGGTCAAAATCGATTTTAATACAGCTACGTCGAAAAAAAGGTTACAATGAATTAACTTATGCTTTATTACAAATTTAAAAAAAAACTATGAATTACAGCAAGCAAGTCTTGGTGCCAGATAAAAAACAAGGCACCAGTACGTGATGCAAATACTGGTTTAAAATTAGCGTCTGGCCGGGAATCGAACCGCGATTCGCATTCAGGCGCGCTTTCCACGAGGCCACCGAGGATGCAGAGCACCTTGTCCTTGACTCTGGTGCCATTGGTCTAAATTGACCAACTCCTATTCTGAAGTGTCAAAAATGCTTCTGCTTCATGACGTTCTCTAATTTAACAGGGAACAGGTCCTGTTCAGCAGTGCGTGCGTGCGTGCGCTCGTGCGTGCGTGTGCCCGTGGGTTGAAACGAAACATTTTGCCATAATGATCATATGTGACAGTAACGACCCTGGCTTCTACAGTTGAGACATTTAGCCAAGAACTGATTATTTCATCTAATGATTTTTAACCCTTTCAGAGAAAAACCAAGCGTTTAAAATATGTTTGGTCGCGCGCGCCGGAGAACTTCATTTAGAAACGAAAGCGTCTACTGTAAAATATTTCTGTCACCATCGTTGAAATTTAGGTCACCAAATCAACCAATGACTGTTTTATGTAAACTCATGTGATTTTATGACTGAATTTCAGCGAAACTTAACTATTGCACATAATAGAGCCATTTATTCCATTAACTTGATGGCAGGTATTTTGTGAAAAAATGCGGAAGGAAAATAAAGACAAATATTGATTGGAATAAACTTTGAAAACGATATGCAATTATAGGGTTCGCTTTTATTGAGCTTGCTGTAATCGAATTCAGGTAATAGCGTGATGTCTATGGGTTGAATGTTTTGCTATTTTCTGTCATTCGTTTAGGATAACACCAATACAAGTATTTTCACGAGCCCAGACTAGCGTTTTGCGAAACACTTGCCAGATGTTCTTTGTACTTCGTAAATTTAATTTTTACTCTTTTTTTTACTATTTCTTTTTCTTTTTGGTTTTTCTTTTTAAATTTTGGAACGCCTCATCACAATATATGAGTGGTGAAAAATTTACAAGAATTGGAAAAACCAAATGTACTTCTGTTCGAAGATATAAACACGATTTTTTTTGGCATGACACCTTTAAACAGTTTCAATGGCATAAACTTATACATTTTTATCAGAAACTGTAAATGTCTTTCGATTTTCTAAGGTTATGTGCTTCTGCACGATATATATCGAGATATCTGTCAGATTTATATCCGAGTCACGATAGTTAATACTACGAATTTTCTGTGCAATCTCAGACCTGTCACTTTCATAGGCCAATTATTTCTGAGATCATGTTCTATCCTTGGTCAATAAAAGCAGCGATACGATTCCACGTATTGATTTAGTTTAAACTTTTTATATTTTAAATCGATTGGGAAGCAAGTTCTTGCAACTTATATAATTCCTCTCGGTGACCGTTTCTTGGGTTCAAACTAGTACTCGCGCCGAAAGTGAGGAATGCGGAAAGTCACTGTAAAATCTCACCTCAGGTGGAATACAAACCAGCGACCTCCGGTTCAGGAGTCCAGCGCCCAAACCCCTCGACCACTGCTTATCCACGCATTGATTTTAAACGATCTATGAGGGAAAATGAAACAGTTGAGACATTTCAACATTTGAATATTTGCTCTACAATTGTAACTGATGACGCAGAAATGCCCAGCTATAATAATTTGTGTTTATTTGCAGAAATACATATCTATTAATATTAAGTTTAATAAATAACATTTCTTTTAATTAATTTATTTTAATCTTTGCTTAAACGTTGTTGTTGTTGGTTTTTGTTGTTGTTTTGCTGTTGTTTTTTGTTGTTGTTGTTGTTGTTGTGGTGGTGTGTGTGTGTGTGTGTTTCTCTTGTTTTTTTAAATGGTTTTGTATCTTTTAAATCAAGACCATGACTAATAACTCATAAGATACAGAATAAATAGGTAAAGGCAATGCCCTGTCTTGGAGGGCACACCAGGGTGCTAGAGAAAAAGGACAGAATGCTGCAGCCTGCTATTTTGTACTAGGCGAAGTATTGTATGTAATTTATACTTAGTATAAGAAAGTATAAAATGACTCGATCAAGAAACATTTACCCCATTATCATCACTATCTCAGAATTCACAACGTTATTGTTTATGTACATGTAAATTCACAATGTGATTGTATATACGCATCTTAATTAATGTTACAATATTGATAAGATGTATAAAACATTTGCATATAGATTTTTTTTATAAAACTTGCTTTGAAATGAATTAGTTTGATATTTATGGTGGCGGATTTCTGCCCTATCGACGTGTTTTCTTCTCGTCCTCTTTTCGTGTTTTCGCTAGCACCGAAGCGACAGCGCGAAATATGGAAAGGCGTTGACACATATACCGCGCTATCATCAGTGTCTCTTCCTCTGTTCGCACTTGGGCCAGAAATTAACCACCATAGTTAATGATGATAACTTTCGACGATTTAAAAAGGACTATGTAGGTAGTATTACCCGAAATTCCATTCAGTCCACGTAAAATATCGTCTGTTTGACAGATAGCCTGCGAGACATGCAACATTTTTATTTTGAATCTCGCGAGGATTAAAGTGACACATGCGAAAATTTAAGTGTTAAATCTTTGCAAGGTTTTAAAATTTTGCTAATATATATTTTCACCTGAAAGAGCGACATAAGAGATTTTTAAAATCTTGCCTGTTAAACAGACGATATTTTACGTGGCCCTAACGGGATTCCGTAGTATTCTGTTCCATGCTTGTTTGCTTCAGTTTTACGGCTTTCAGGCTTTCTTGTACACGTTTCCATAGCACTTTGTCTGTTTTTCAGAGTGCATGATATCTTTTTATTTTGATATTGAGGAACTATGTAATGTAATATTCCTGGAGCATTTCAATTACTATGATTTTTGTTAAATATATATGACAGCTGTTTCATAACATTTTAAAGTGTACTTTTTCATTGTTAGCAAATTATTTTAATATCCTCATTACTTGTAAAATAAGAATTGGGTTTGGTATTATTTCTTCATTATTTCCTTTCATTGCAAACGATTCCAATGAATTATTTTTATTATCCATATTATTTCCTTAAAATTTTCCTTAAAAATATTGGTTACCATTAATTCTAATAATCTTCTTATCGAATTTCACAAGAACAACAAATACCTCTTCGCGAAATATTTAAGAACGATTTTCCAAGCAGTAATTAACTAAATACATTAATGTATTGTGCGAATAATTTTCTCTCATTTGCATACCTCTTCTTGCATTACACATCGACGACTTTTCTAGGAACTGACGGGATAAAATCCATCAAGGCCGTTAGCAATGTACCGTTACTAACTAACATTACATAACGTGAAAAAGAATACATTATATGACTAATAAACTACCGCGATTTGCGATTCACGTGTGAACCAATACAAAGTGATATTCACAAAAAAGTGATAGTGATGTAAATGAATATTGCGTCATTATGCTTCGCACGCGTTTTATAATTAGCACCGGGCTGCCCAGGAATTCCATCTCTTGAGGTAATTTTTTGTAAAGGAAAAGAAATAAAAGAATAGTTTCCTTTTGCTTATGTCGTGATACGACTATATTTTTTTCTGAGTAACACGTCATTCAATTACATTTTGTTTGTCTGTAGAGTAATAGTAAAAAAAGAAATCACATAAAACCAGGTTCAGATCTTACCGTCAATCATTAACTGTATGACATGACATAACATGACATGATATGACATGATATGACATGATACAACGACATGATATGACATGACACGACACAACACAACATATCATAACTTAATATCTTGTTTATCTGTTATCACAAAAAAATATGTTTTTTCCAGATGTTTAAAAGTGCTGTTCCTTCGTCTATATGCGTAATTAAAATAGTTTTCTTGTGCTAACAGATTTTACAGTAAAAGAATGGGAAGCAGGGACAGCGTTCAAGAGAGGGCGGCTTCAAGGATTAATACAAGTTTCTATCTTCATATTGTTTAAAATGGTAAACAGTTCTTTTGTTTTTTTTAAGTCAGAAAGAAGGCGTTTTGGTAAAAGTGTACGTTTTGCTGTTGGTTTATATATTGTAAAAGGCTTAATATTGAATTAGATTTACAATAAACACAAAGTGAAGAGCATTTCATTTTTTTCCAAGGCAAATGTTACAAATTATGCAGCTATATCAATACTCGGTGGCTACAAATATCTAACACACAGACGCATAAACTTGTAAGTTACCCTGCACTTCCTTCAGAACTTTGCTTTGCTTCATCCATGTATGATAATTTATCTCATTCCAATGTGTTACTTTTGCTCATCCACATATGTTTCTTTCGCTCAACCATTTATGAAACTTGCTCACACTTTTATGTCACTTTTGCTCATACATATATGTTTCTTTCGCTCAACCATTTATGAAACTTGCTCACACTTTTATGTCACTTTTGCTCATACATTTATGTTACTTTCATTCATCCATTTATGAAACTTGCTAATACTTTTATGTCACTTTTGCTAATATACGTATGTTTCTTTCGCTCATCCATTTATGAAACTTGCTCGCACATTTATGTTACTTTTGCGCATCCATGTATTTTTCTTTCGTTAATCTATTTATGAAACTTGCTCACACATTTATGTTACTTTTGCGTATCCACGTATGTTTCTTTCGCTCATCCATTTATGAAACTTGCTCGCACATTTATGTTACTTTTGCGCATCCATGTATTTTTCTTTCGCTCATCCATTTATGAAACTTGCTCACACATTTATGTTACTTTTGCGTATCCACGTATGTTTCTTTCGCTCATCCATTTATGAAACTTGCTCACACATTTATGTTACTTTTGCGTATCCACGTATGTTTCTTTCGCTCATCCATTTATGAAACTTGCTCACACATTTATGTTACTTTTGCGTATCCACGTATGTTTCTTTCGCTCATCCATTTATGAAACTTGCTCGCACATTTATGCTACTTTTGCGCATCCATGTATTTTTCTTTCGTTAATCTACTTATGAAACTTGCTCGCACATTTATGTACTTTTGCGTATCCACGTATGTTTCTTTCGCTCATCCATTTATGAAACTTGCTCGAACATTTATGTTACTTTTGCGTATCCACGTATGTTTCTTTCGTTAATCCATTTATGAAACTTGCTCACACATTTATGTTACTTTTGCGTATCCACGTATGTTTCTTTCGCTCATCCATTTATGAAACTTGCTCACACATTTATGTTACTTTTGCGTATCCACGTATGTTTCTTTCGCTCATCCATTTATGAAACTTGCTCGCACATTTATGTTACTTTTGCGCATCCATGTATTTTTCTTTCGCTCATCCATTTATGAAACTTACTCGCACATTTATGTTACTTTTGCGTATCCACGTATGTTTCTTTCGCTCATCCATTTATGAAACTTGCTCGCACATTTATGTTACTTTAGCGTATCCACGTATGTTTCTTTCGTTAATCCATTTATGAAACTTGCTCGCACATTTATGTTACTTTTGCGTATCCACGTATGTTTCTTTCGCTCATCCATTTATGAAACTTGCTCGCACATTTATGTTACTTTTGCGTATCCACGTATGTTTCTTTCGTTAATCCATTTATGAAACTTACTCGCACATTTATGTTACTTTTGCGTATCCACGTATGTTTCTTTCGCTCATCCATTTATGAAACTTACTCGCACATTTATGTTACTTTCATTCATCCATTTATGAAACTTGCTAATACTTTTATGTCACTTTTGCTCATATACGTATGTTTCTTTCGCTCATCCATTTATGAAACTTGCTCGCACATTTATGTTACTTTTGCGTATCCACGTATGTTTTTTTCGTTAATCCATTTATGAAACTTGCTCGCACATTTATGTTACTTTTGCGTATCCACGTATGTTTCTTTCGCTCATCCATTTATGAAACTTGCTCGCACATTTATGTTACTTTTGCGTATCCACGTATGTTTCTTTCGCTCATCCATTTATGAAACTTGCTCGCACATTTATGTTACTTTTGCGTATCCACGTATGTTTCTTTCGCTCATCCATTTATGAAACTTGCTCGCACATTTATGTTACTTTTGCGTATCCACGTATGTTTCTTTCGCTCATCCATTTATGAAACTTGCTCACACATTTATGTTACTTTTGCGTATCCACGTATGTTTCTTTCGCTCATCCATTTATGAAACTTGCTCGTACATTTATGTTACTTTTGCGCATCCATGTATTTTTTTACTTTCGCTCATCCATTTATGAAACTTGCTTACACATTTATGTTACTTTTGCGTATCCACGTATGTTTCTTTCGTTAATCCATTTATGAAACTTACTCGCACATTTATGTTACTTTTGCGTATCCACGTATGTTTCTTTCGCTCATCCATTTATGAAACTTGCTCGCACATTTATGTTACTTTTGCGTATCCACGTATGTTTCTTTCGTTAATCCATTTATGAAACTTACTCGCACATTTATGTTACTTTTGCGTATCCACGTATGTTTCTTTCGCTCATCTATTTATGAAACTTGCTCGCACATTTATGTTACTTTTGCGTATCCACGTATGTTTCTTTCGTTAATCCATTTATGAAACTTGCTCGCACATTTATGTTACTTTTGCGTATCCACGTATGTTTCTTTCGCTCATCCATTTATGAAACTTGCTCGCACATTTATGTTACTTTTGCGTATCCACGTATGTTTCTTTCGCTCATCCATTTATGAAACTTGCTTTGCTCGCACATTTATGTTACTTTTGCGTATCCACGTATGTTTCTTTCGCTCATCCATTTATGAAACTTGCTCGCACATTTATGTTACTTTTGCGTATCCACGTATGTTTCTTTCGTTAATCCATTTATGAAACTTGCTCGCACATTTATGTTACTTTTGCGTATCCACGTATGTTTCTTTCGCTCATCCATTTATGAAACTTGCTCGCACATTTATGTTACTTTTGCGTATCCACGTATGTTTCTTTCGCTCATCCATTTATGAAACTTGCTCACACATTTATGTTACTTTTGCGTATCCTCGTATGTTTCTTTCGCTCATCCATTTATGAAACTTGCTCGCACATTTATGTTACTTTTGCGCATCCATGTATTTTTCTTTCGCTCATCCATTTATGAAACTTGCTCGCACATTTATGTTACTTTTGCGTATCCACGTATGTTTCTTTCGTTAATCCATTTATGAAACTTACTCGCACATTTATGTTACTTTTGCGTATCCACGTATGTTTCTTTCGCTCATCCATTTATGAAACTTACTCGCACATTTATGTTACTTTTGCGTATCCACGTATGTTTCTTTCGCTCATCCATTTATGAAACTTACTCGCACATTTATGTTACTTTTGCGTATCCACGTATGTTTCTTTCGCTCATCCATTTATGAAACTTACTCGCACATTTATGTTACTTTCATTCATCCATTTATGAAACTTGCTAATACTTTTATGTCACTTTTGCTCATATACGTATGTTTCTTTCGCTCATCCATTTATGAAACTTGCTCGCACATTTATGTTACTTTTGCGTATCCACGTATGTTTCTTTCGCTCATCCATTTATGAAACTTGCTCACACATTTATGTTACTTTTGCGTATCCACGTATGTTTCTTTCGTTAATCCATTTATGAAACTTGCTCACACATTTATGTTACTTTTGCGTATCCACGTATGTTTCTTTCGCTCATCCATTTATGAAACTTGCTCGCACATTTATGTTACTTTTGCGTATCCACGTATGTTTCTTTCGTTAATCCATTTATGAAACTTGCTCGCACATTTATGTTACTTTTGCGTATCCACGTATGTTTCTTTCGTTAATCCATTTATGAAACTTGCTCGCACATTTATGTTACTTTTGCGCATCCACGTATGTTTCTTTCGCTCATCCATTTATGAAACTTGCTCGCACATTTATGTTACTTTTGCGCATCCACGTATGTTTCTTTCGTTAATCCATTTATGAAACTTGCTCGCACATTTATGTTACTTTTGCGTATCCACGTATGTTTCTTTCGTTAATCCATTTATGAAACTTACTCGCACATTTATGTTACTTTTGCGCATCCACGTATGTTTCTTTCGTTAATCCATTTATGAAACTTGCTCGCACATTTATGTTACTTTTGCGCATCCACGTATGTTTCTTTCGTTAATCCATTTATGAAACTTGCTCACACATTTATGTTACTTTTGCGCATCCACGTATGTTTCTTTCGTTAATCCATTTATGAAACTTGCTCGCACATTTATGTTACTTTTGCGTATCCACGTATGTTTCTTTCGCTCATCCATTTATGAAACTTGCTCGCACATTTATGTTACTTTTGCGTATCCACGTATGTTTCTTTCGTTAATCCATTTATGAAACTTGCTCACACATTTATGTACTTTTGCGTATCCACGTATGTTTCTTTCGTTAATCCATTTATGAAACTTGCTCACACATTTATGTTACTTTTGCGCATCCACGTATGTTTCTTTCGCTCATCCATTTATGAAACTTGCTCGCACATTTATGTTACTTTTGCGTATCCACGTATGTTTTTTTCGTTAATCCATTTATGAAACTTGCTCACACATTTATGTTACTTTTGCGTATCCACGTATGTTTCTTTCGCTCATCCATTTATGAAACTTACTCGCACATTTATGTTACTTTTGCGTATCCACGTATGTTTCTTTCGCTCATCCATTTATGAAACTTGCTCGCACATTTATGTTACTTTTGCGTATCCACGTATGTTTCTTTCGTTAATCCATTTATGAAACTTGCTCACACATTTATGTACTTTTGCGCATAGGTATATGCTACTCAAAACAATTAAGGAAACACCCAAATTATTTTTTTGTATACTGGATAATTCCTGCATTTTAGGTCATTTTACAATTTGCATATATCTTGTTACTCAGATCACTAGTTAACCTGTCTGCTAATGTGTGACAAGATTTCTATGTTTTCATGCCTGGGGGCTATGTGTTAATTTTAGTGATTTTTCATGATATTGTCTTCAATAGTAAGTATGGAACTGATGATTATGCACGTCAAGCCTGATTTTCTTGTGCCAACATCGTCACACAATTTGTATGCAAATTTTGTGTTGTCTCAGTGGGAAATTTTGTGATTCTTATGGAATTGTTGCTTGTTTTCATGTCTTCACATTAAATATGGAAATAATGATTACGCATGTCAAGCATGGTTTTCATATACCTCCATCGTCACACAATTTGCATGCACAGATTGTAAAACTGCCACCTGGTTCAATAAATTTGTCTTGAACATGCCTCCACGTTGTCATCTCACATTCGAATAAAGGGCAATAGTCATAGGTTGCTCGATGAAAAAATTTACGTTCTTCAGACATATCAGTCCATCGGCAGAACGCAGATTACGTCGTGGGGTTTAGCAAAGAGGAACGGTACGTGACAGACCAAGGTCAGGACGCCCAGAGCGAAAAGAACGGTACCTTGTTTAGTATGCAATCCGACAAAGAACTGTCACTGCCAATAAACTCAGAGGTCAGCTCCTGGCACCGACGTTAGTGATTAGACAATCAGGCACCGACAACACGAGTGGAACATCCGTCCGAGACGTCAAAGGTGGGGCTTCGTCCACTCTCTACTGCCATAGTGCGGCCAGGGGCGCATGGGCACGTCATTCTCAATGGACACGTTATCAGTGGTTTTCTGTGTTGTTCACAGACGAGTCAAGGTTCTCTTTGCAACATAATGATGGCCGCATTCTTGTGTGCAGGCGTCCAGGTGAACGGTTTTCTGATGTACACGTTCGTTAACGAAATCAGTTTGGTGGTGGTAGTGTTATGGTGTGGAGCCGGTTCTCTTATCACCACAGGGCTTATTATTCATAGTATATTTGCTCATCCATATATAGACCTTTTCTTCAAACATATACTCGTATGTAACTTATGCTTATCCATATAGGTTACTTGTGCTCATCCCTACATGTAATTTTCGCTCATCTATTTATTAACTTCCACATATTCCTATATGTTTCTTTCTTTCACATATTTTTGAGGAGAAAAGAAGAATTTTATACAAAGTTCAGTTTGATCTAGTAAGAAACGAGTGATTGAAGCCTTCAACAACATTAATGTTCATATAAGTGATAAATATTGGCAAATTAACG
Organism: Cyclina sinensis; assembly: GCA_012932295.1. NCBI lineage: Eukaryota > Metazoa > Mollusca > Bivalvia > Venerida > Veneridae > Cyclina > Cyclina sinensis. Next base: position 45,930,439 of record JAAONU010000001.1, on the reverse strand, counting down.
AAACAGGGAATTCATTGAAAAATAGTTTTCATTGAGTAAATTTGTTGAATAAATAGTGTAAATGCGACAGCCTCATTATGATTTCGGTACGGGAAATAGCTTTTATCAACACAGTGAATGTACATTTTAAATATTGTTTTTGTTTTCCTGCGGAATATTTGCGCCCTTTTTATATTTATATCCAGCCTGTATACCAAAATGATAAGCTCATTAGCATAAATGGCTGGTATCAAAGAGATGGATACGTTTATGGCCTTTAGTTATGTATGATTGATAACAAAAAGAGCTCCTTTCAGATAAGATATCATAAGTTTACCATTCTCTTCAAGTCTTTTGCTCGCCCACCATTCAGCATATTCTAAAATAAAATTCTTAACTCTCTTTTATAGTTCATAATGACAGTAAAGAACATACAAAGACTTTTTTCTAGAATTAAACACAAGGAAAAAATCTCGACTGTCACCAACATAAAAATAAATGAAATAGATCAGTCATTGTAAATGGATGTTAACCTATTTCCTTTCATGTCAAGGTTTTTTTGTATAAACAGAATTCGGTACCAACTTTTGAAAATGTCATCAGCTTTATTAAAAACTGGGTAACCGTGCAACTAAATACCTTTTAATGTGACTTCATGTGGTTTTATTTTTGTATTCTAATATTTCTACAGCATTTGTTTTGTTTTATATATTCAATTATTCAATTATTTTAAAACAGAGGTTTTAGCGAACCTTTATGAAATAAAGTAAAATTGTGACAGACACGATTGGAATGAAATCATGAATGTCCTCTAGAGTCTGTCTAAACTTTTGTTGAATGCATTCCTTCGTTTATTAGTAGGTAATTACGCGCTGTTTCAATAATGGGCGCCTTGCATTCTCACTTCGAGTCGATACGACTAAAATACTAGCGATTGCTTCAACAGAAAGCCACATAATGACAGAAATTAGTAACGCCGGAAATCATTGCACACAGATCAACTTTTTAAATTACTTAAAGTTTATCCAAGCAAAATGAAAATCGTCTTCAGACGTTTACACATTACAGCACGTCTGAAATACAACTTATCTTTGTTCTCCTCTGCAAGTTTAAAGTCAAAAGACCTTTTATACAATCTGATTAAAATCATATCCTAAACATCGCTATGCTATTAGGGAGATCGTGAACTTCAGTCAGATTGCTTTTCATATTATTGCTGGCGTATGGAACACGAGTAAACAACATTGATTTATACCCCTTGATCTCTATCTTTTGACCTCTTGTGTCTGATACATGATGTAGAAAGGAAGGAGCACTTATCATGTTGAGTGACATCCCTTGCTTTTATGTATTGGAACGAATTAGAAATATAAAAGAATAAGGTTTAAAACACACACACACACACACACACACACACGCACACACACACACACACACACACACACACACACACACACATTTAGAAGCCATATCAAAAGGCGGGAAACCTTGCACTGAAACAAAATAGAATCACTGTTGGCATCTTTCCTTTGTCAATCTGTCTCTGTTTTAAGGGCTAAATATTTATTTGTTTCAACAGCATGCTATCAACAGAATCCTACGTGAAGTAATGGAAAAAAACGAATAGTGTGAAATCTAGTCATAAAACTTGTTTTTATTAGTATTTTAACTTTTGTAATGAGTAATAATGTTGTATTTTATAGTTTGGTAGAGTAACATTATCTCTGCGATTCAATTCAAATAACAGCTAAGTCGATTCCAAGAGTAATACAGACGTTTCACAATGTTTAATGACAGGGGGAGATCATTGCTCTCTTAGGACACCAAAAACGTCACTTGATTTTGAGAAAGTTTTCTAAACGCACAAATGCTACTTACTCACAGGTTGCAATAAACTACGATACAATACAGTGTCTGGAAGAAATACCTGTGGGAGGAGTTAGCCTGAGGTTTTAAAAGACAAACTTTTAACTACAGGTTTTATGTCACTGTGATAAAAAAAATTTACATCTTTTTTTTGCATACGGTTGATCAGGTATGACAAGTGCTCAGGCATTCCACAATTAGTTAGAAATATAGCTGATCGATTCTGAATAACAGACATAATACATATGAAACTAAATCGAAGATTTTTGAAGCACGACAGATTTACGTCAGTTGCTGTTAATAATGTCAACACTAGGAGAAAGTAGTTCATGGATTCTTTAGCGCCTATATATAAAAGAGCTATTATCTACAGCTTAATGTCGCCGTTCCCGTAACTCGAAGCCAAGCCAAACGCGTTGTCTTAAATGGCAAATACATTACAGTAGGGCTTCACACATTTGGGTTAATTAACACGTGACTAGATTTTCTGTCACAGCAGCTTTTCTAGGTATAATTTTTGTCACGTTGACTGATATCCTGAAATGTCATTCAGCCAATCAAAAAATAATGGGTTTTATAATGGAACCTCACGTCGTTCACTCCATTGAGCAAGGATATTTATTTGTGGTTTTTATTCAGTTACTTGCATTTTAATGAATTGTTTTATAATTTCCTTCACACTTAACCGCATCTTTTCGGGCTAATTTCAAACTTCGTGTGTGTCATTTTGTCTGTAATTGTAAATGTTGAAAAAATAAAATTACTATACATAAGTGTTTTATGACCCACTATATTAGATACATGAGATCTATCGTTGAATAAAATGTCGGTCAGAATAATGCCTTTAGCATATGTTCATATAATGTAATGTCTAGATTTGCTAAATGGGTTTTCAAGAAACTTGTCAAGTGTGAACGGATAGATTCTAAGTCAGATTTACTATTCAGTTACTGTATGTTTTGTATATATTTAGATTTATATATTTTTCTAAACGTTCCAAGTTTAGTTTGTCTATATCTGACATGTTATGACAATCTGGGCTAGCATTTACAGTATCCATTAGATTTTTCTTTAGATTACAATACAAAGGACAATGAAACAGTACATGTGTCACATCCTCAACTGTATCTTTACAATGGAAACATGTTCTGTTACATAACTCAATATTCTCATAACGACCGGTTCCTAATCTAAGCGGAGCAACACTGCACCTAAACTTAGCCAATGCACTTCTGTTTAAAAATGGGTTTCTACCTTTCACATAAGCTTCTTTGTTCTTAATCGTTCTTTAAACAATCTTTATGTCCTAAATTAGGTAGGTCCAACACTTCTAGTACATGGGTCTCTATTAACTAAATTTCTCCATTTAACAATTTCTTTTTCGAATAACGTAGATTCTATATCAATTACCACATGCTTAGTGCTGCCCAGAGGTGCACCAACAATATCAGACATATTGATATCATCCAGACATGTTTTTAACCTTGAATAATTATTTCTAACATTTTTTTTAATTTGCCAATTATACTTTTTCTTATTTATTCTAGAATCATTCATTTTTACATTTCTAAAATGTTGTCTAAAAACAGCCCCCCATTGTTTGTTTGTTTTTTTCAGTTGGTGGCTTCCAAACCATTTCGCCCAACATTGCAACGTTTGGGATATATTTGCTAACATCGAGGTAAAAAATACTGCATTGCTCGGTTCTGCACGGCATTAATACATGAGTATGAGTTATTTCCCCATATTGGTGCACAGTAACCACACCATAGTAGCACATTTAAACCCAACTCTCAAAATACAGACATACTCTACAAATTCATTTAAAACTACACCTAGATATTTATAACAATATACAATTTCTAAAGGTAAGCCGGCAGTATAAAAAGGGTGTTCAGTTTTCAAAGCAATTTTTGGTCTTAATTTAACAAACTTTGATTGTTTGACAATAACTATGCAACACCATACAGATAAAGAAAGTAATAATATTTGAAGGTCATATGCAGTTCCTGCAAGTAAAACAACATCGTCTGCAATTAACAGAATACAAACTTTTTTGATCATCTAAGTCAGTACCAACTCCTTAAGTATTTAAAAGAATGCCAACTCATTTATGAAGAGGTTGAAAAGAACAAGGGACAACGGACAACCCTGTTTCAAGCCACATCGGACGTTAAACCGCCCGGTATCAAAACCATTAACCCTCACACAACACTTTACATCACTATTTATACTACTATATTTGCCAGTGCATGGACATGATCAATAGTGCTCTTTCTTTTCATCTTGGATAATTTCTTGACTTGAACACCATCGTTTGTGACTTGAATACGTGTGTTGAGATTATTCAGTACACTACAATATTTTTTTTTACATTGTCGAAGCTAGTCTTACTACACGATACGACAACGGATCCTTTGAATCTTCAGTTGGTGATTTAGGTACAGGTGGTACGATACCTTTAGACCAAGCATCAAGTACTTTACCACTGATAAAACATCTACAATGTATTAATTAATCTATGTAACATAGATAGAGCTCTGTCATTATGTAGCAGTTCATCAGGGCTTTCATCAAAACCAGGCGCCTTTTTAGACTTTGCAGCTACAATACATTTAAAAACCTCGTCAGTATGTATCGTTCAGTTAAATACTTAATCTTCTTCTATATAACCAATAAAATTTAGGTCATTTGCATTAAAGCGCATTGGGTCCTCCGGGTTAAGAAGGCTTTGATAGTCATTGCACCATTTGTTGAGAACAAAATCAGGATCAATAAAAAAGAACAACGTGCAATTCTCTATGAATAACCCGAAGATGACAACGTAACAACTATAAGCTTCAATTATACCATTCTGAGACATTGAAGAACTCTTAAATTGGTCAAACTGGTATTTTGCACTTTAAAATCAGACACAAATATTCTGTCTGCATTTTTCGTACAAAAAAATTACCTTATTTTACTGCTCATTATCAATACTCTTATTGTCAAAAATAGATTCCATGTTAGTATAGAGTGGTCCGGGAGAATATTCTTTTCAAATGAGACAAAAAACGATGTTCTATGAATAACATCAGAGACTCTGAGTACCTCATTTTGTCCAAATGTTTCCATAGACTCATACGATATGAGGCAATAATCTACCACCGAAGCACTTAGAGAAGCTATAAATATACATTCTTACAGGACTCCCCTCTACCATTTAAAATGGAAAAAAATACATTGCTTAAAATTCAATTAACCATTCTTTATACTGATTTGAAACAAAGTCAATAATATTTCTCTCTGGTAAGAATGACACCACGAAAATGAGCACATCTTCTGTTAAAATCTCCGCAGAGATATGTAGTGGATATTTAGACACTTGTACTAAAAAAAAAATCAGAAAAAAATTTAGATCTCTTTGTCGTGTTGAGTTGTTGGTGGTAGATAACGAACACACACTATAATGCCATTTATACAAATTACTTTTACATTTCAATAATACCCATAGAATCCTTTCAAATTCATCATCTAAAAGTTCATAGTTTAAACTTCTTAATCTGAACAGCCACACCACCTGATCCATCTCCTGCATTCAATGCATTTTTTTCTATTATGACTTATACGAGGGTTGTTATTTATTTTCATAGACTTTCTTTGTAACAGATCATATGTCTATAACAGAGAAATGAAAGTTATATAATTAGAAAAAACAAATTCTGTCACATGATCTATACACCACAATTCTACAGTAGATGGTTTCAAAATAACAACACATAAAACCCAGCTAACCGGGACACGGTACTGCTTTGAAGTCAAAACGACAATAAATGTCACAGGTAACAAAACCTGCTTTAACTCACACGTATGATAGGTCTAGTGCTCAATTTATCAACATAGCCTCCGTTTATTTGTACACATTTCTCATGGCGCATCACCCATTTGTCGTATAATTATGTTGCTGTACCAATCTTCAGTATTCGAGGACACAATACTCTAAACACTATTCACTAAATCTTTCACCTAGTCAAACTTAATTTCTCGAAGCTGACGCTTGGACTCTGGAAAAACCATGAAGTCCATTGGGGCTAAATCAGATGAGTAGGCTGGATGTTTCAAGATCTCAAAACCTAAGGATGGTATCAGATGCGGTTTGGGAGGGAGCGTTATCCTGATTGTAAATGACCCGATCAAAATCAAGCTGTGGTCGCTTCTTACGCAGCCCCCTGGTAAGATCCGTCCGCATAACCTGTAATCTAAGTGGAGAACATTATTTTTTATTTTTAAACAAATAATTAATTAGATCTATCAAATATTTTTTTCTATTAATAATTATTCTGCTATATCTAGCATGATACGTACCTTTGAAAACTATGGCACATTGACTTTCTGTCCGACTGGTACTCTGTGTTTGAGAAGCATTCCCTTTCTATCCATAAAAATGATGAACATGTGTTTGCCCCTCTGATTTGTTGACTGGCCTTTTTTGGGTGGTGGTGTCTATAGCGTTTTCCAAACTGACGATTGAGCCTTTGACTCCGGGTAATAATGCCACAACCAGGTCTCATTCGTTGTTAAAATACGATCTAGAAAAGAGTCTCCCTCTCTCTGGTACTGTCGCAGAAACTTTACGCATGTGTAAGTCTTCCTAGAGAATTTTGTGCACCGTGACTGTGAAGAGATCAAGCATGTCTTTTACTTTAGTCACGAATGATGGCCTTTGAAATGATGAGTGTCTACATCTTTCATCGTCTTCAATTGAAGTCCGTCCTTCGCGAAATCGTCCATGCCATTTAAACACACGAAAACTGTAGTTTCGCTTTACGCTTGAGCTCCCTGTCATATCAAATGTTTTTGGGCGTTTTCCTAATCCTACACAGAATTTTAGCACTGCTCTTGCTTCGACGTCGCCCGTTGACGTCATTTTCTCTTCCAAAGAAGCGCGATTCACAGTGCAATTTTCTGTGTAACAAAACAAGTTTTTAACAAATCTTTTCTAAAAATTTAACGGAGAAAACATCATGATGTCACAACGACGATATTTGATTTAGCGCTAATTCTGATCTATAATAGGGTAATTGTTGACATGTTTTTCAAAGTATTGCAACTTCGCGATTTTTGAAAATACGGCGTACCCCAGATAGGGCAACCTATGTTGCTATGGAGATATTTTCATGCAAAATTTGCGGAATTCATTAAAAGACGAAGCATACTATAAACAAGAAGCTTTACTTCTTTATAATATCACCTTTATATTCGATAAATGCCGGATTAAAAATACCGGCGGGGTGGGGTGGGGGGGGGGGAGTCTGAACATAATATGAACATAAATAACAACCCTCGTACATATATAACAAGTAATATGTAATGATTCATTGTCCGTTAAGTGTGTCTTATCCAATTATTTTCTTAAATTGAAATTATCACTTTGAGAATCAGAAAGTTATGCACATTCCAAAACCCGCATACAACCTAGTCTCTTCTTCCCTGTGACCTTGTTCTCTGCGACGCCCACTGTTCTCCTCTGTGAACCTTCCATCTGATGAAGAACTCGTGCATTTGAGTAGTCACCCCACCTGCTAGAATGATTATCTCTCCTGTCATAATAACCACCTCTGTAACTATCTTGCGCTTCGCCGGTCATAAAAACGATCACGCACAATGCCTAACTAGGTGATCTCCCCTTATTCTAGGACACACATATATATATATATATATACTCAATATCACATAAGCTCAATGATAGTAATTGTGTTTTTAATGAATTCATTTGTCGAAAAATGAACAGACGTGCTCTGAATTTTTTTTTTTTTTTTTTTTTTTTTTTTTTTTTTTTGGTAATTAGAAAGAAAATGGGGTTCTTTATTACTGAACTAGGAAATAAGTACTAGTATTAGAATCTTTGTCAAAGGTCTAAGGGAAACTACTGTTACAAAAAAATATGAATTATTCCTGCTACCACTGATCTAAAGACTCAAAGCATAAATGTTAAAAAATTTGCGAAATTTTGAACGTCTTATCCTAGAAAAATTGCAAATATGTTCTTTATTTTAGATACATTCTTTGGTAAACGATACTGAAATAAAGAAATTCTAACTTCGTGTATTTGCAATAATAAGTATCCTAAGAAAAAAAACATAAACTACTTGTATTCAATGAGGAAAAAGGATTTACTGTTAGGTATCATAAAAATTGTATTATGACTGGCCCGGTCATGAATTACGTTTACAATATATACTGAAAGGAATATTTCATTCATATATCTCTTAGAAGTGAACGATGTTTTTACATTTTTTTCTGAACACTCACTGGTTTTTTTTATAATTTTGACTTTTGATACACATTGGTCATATTTAACGATAATACAACTTGAAGAAATAGAGACTATTTTTCACTCTCTTGTGACGTACAGATGTTTGTGGAGAAAGAGAACATGTTATTGTTATAGATGAAATATATGTTCGGACACGTTCATCTGATATGCTGCATGCGTTAAGGCCAGAGGTCAATACATTATATATTTATATTACGTATTGGTCAGTACCACGTGACCAGCTTAAATCGATAACAGTATCGATATTTACGGTGGTCAGTTGGTTGTATGCAAATATTTCCGCTTGCAAGTACAGACTCGCCATATGCTTATTATTACTAGTGTATACCATGTTGTGTTTGTTCTGAAGTGCAGGAGTATCTGTGAAGGTAATTGTTTTTCCTTATTTCCTACATTTTTCCTTCTAATTAGAAAAAATTCTCGAGAATATAACATATACATGTAATATAACTGGTACTCTGTCATAAGTTTAATTTCAATTTATACACCAACATAACTTCATTTACCTAACTAATTTTTTGTTAAAGCCATTCTTCTTTACACTATCTTTTCAATTTATCAAACATTTACGTTTATCTACCAACATTGGCTGAAATATGTAATTAAATTTGAAATAAATCAAATAAACGCTTGATTGCATTCGTTTGTGTCTGTAATGAAATTACGGTACAAATATACTGTCATATCATCACTACCAAGTAAATCTTCTTAAAAATTCTAAATATTTTAATCACCAGCTGCTACATGTAAGTACAGATAAAGTTCTGCATAATATCAAAGATATTGCATACAAGTTTGAACGGTAGAGATAAGGTTTTTGAATACACGAATACAAGTCACTTGTACACACAATACTTATGCAAAAGTATACGATTAACTATTTACTGCGAGACAGACCAGCATGACCTCGATTTAAATACATAAGTAAAAGTAAGTGAAATATATTTTGTTATAGTGACGTGCAATCGTATAACAAAGTTATAAACAAGACATAGTTATACTCAGCAACTTACACCCGGCCCACTGGGCCTGTAAGTCACATAGTGCATACATATTATATATACTGTTAAAAGAACAGATGCGGCGAGCGCACCCAAGAAAAAGAGGCACCTGCATGTCAGCAGACGACATGCACTCTTGGTAGTACACGAAGACGGCAGCGGCTTAATGTACCAGGGCTATACCTCATGAATTTATTACAATATTTAGTAATCAGCATAATACTAGTAATTTGTTTAATACTTAAATAGAATCTACGTTTATATCTGCACTGAAAATCAGAAACCCTCCTGTTACCTTATTGTAAGTTACCACACACTTCTTACCTGGGCAAATAATGAATACACATATATACAATTACAGGCATGGTATGTGTGATCTTAACCAGATTGCTCATACATTTTCGTCAGCTTCATGAAGGCGGTGTGTGTTGAGAGACAGAGAATAAGTTGGTTAGTGGATCTAAGTGCTTGTATTATTGATTTGCAGTAGGCCTGTTTGCAAAATAAGACTAAATTAACGATAGGATTTTGAAACTGTTAGCTTTAGGACAACCACTGATCAAGCATATTAAGTACTGACTGTAAAGATTTCTGGTCCGTCTTTTCTAACCTTATTTACTAATGAAGTTCTAGTCTGTCCGCATTCATGTATTTTTTCCTGCAAAACATGCAAGGATGAAGGTACACTATACATTCTGTGTACACACAATACGGGTTTTTCGATGTTTAAGAAACGTAGATCTAACAAAGTAATTTCGATAATGAAAATGCCAGAGACTGCTATTAGTTGGCTAAGAAAAAGATCATACTTGATACAAATTGCTCTCCGATCTAAAATACCAGTTTCTGATCACAAGTTTATGAAAGGAACGTAGGGGGTCAAGTTTAAGTTTCTGAAATCTAGATTAATTCATGAAAGAAGTAGTCCAGGTATTCTTTCCGCCTGAGAATATTGATATATTCTTATGACTCGCATATCCTTCGCACTTTTGATTTAGGATACATAATAAACGTGTAAATGAAAATGAGTGTCTGAACGGCTCGTAAATGAGACTTCCTACAGATCTTACTAACAAAAAAATGGTATTGTCACCATTCAACTGTTATGATCTACATATCACCTTGAGGGTGTATCTAACTGTCAACGTTTATTTCAATTTGCGTGTTGACTAATATTGCGAAATGTTGTGAAATATGACAGTTTGTTACACAGAACAAATCGATGGTGTTTAAAATTACGCCATTAACAATAATTACCTTTACTAGGACAAATAACGTCCATGTTTGATGTCTTTAAAATATTTCATGAATAATTTGTGTTAGAGGAAAATGGTTATATGACGACAGACAATTTTTTTCCTTATGAACACGTGACTGTTATTACTAGATCTACTTATTTTGACTACAGATTATCTATTCTGATTTTGTCTTTCTTTCATATTTATGTCATTTTTATCTTTCTGTTAGATTTTGATTGTCACGGAGTAATTTGTATTCAAAAATCTTTTTTCAGATATATACAATGACAAACACGGAAGAGACGATTTCATACTGGTTACAGGACGGTCTTCGTCTGTTATATGAAGACCGGAAGCTGTGTGACGTCACTATTCACGTGCAGAAGGAAGCATTTCCGTGTCATAAAGTTGTGTTGTCAGCGGCATCCAAGTACTTTGACGCCATGTTTTCTTCTGGGATGAAAGAAGCAAAAGCTGATGAAATACAGATAGGAGACATAGATGCAAATATATTTAAAGATATCTTACTCTTTATTTATAAGAATGAAAACGTCATTTCTACAGATAATGTTGAAGCACTGCTCCACGCTGCCTGTCGATTTCAACTGACACCGTTGAAAGACAAATGTGTAAAATTCTTGCTAGAACATATAACGTCTGAGAACAGTGTTGGACTTTGGGCAGTTGGGAACTCTTTGATGTGCCAGAAATTGACTGATACTTCACTAGAATTCATTCTTGAACATTTTGACGATGTCGTACGAAGTGAAGATCTCATGAAGCTCACTTTCCATGACTTCATAAGTTTGATCAGCCATGAGAATTTGAAAGTGCAAAACGAAGAGAATGTGTGTAGAGCAGCACTGAACTGGGTCAATGCACATGGATGCAAAAGGGAAGGATTTATGACAGATCTTTTACGGGAATTGAGACTCTGTCAAGTAAGTCTTGACTTTATCTTAGAAGAAATGTTTACTAACAAGTATATTTATCAAAATGAGCATTGCATAAAGGTAATGAAAGGAGCAATCAAATACCACGCAATGCCCGAAAATCGTCACATGTTCGACTCAATGGACGTCCGATTACGTAACAGTTCGAGCTGTGTTGTTTTGACTTTGATTATCGGAAAGCGACAGTCTAAGAGTGGGGAGGACTTAACTGAATTGATAGGTTTCAATGAAAAGGACAACAAGTGGTACAGTCTGTGCACAACACCTATACAGCTAGGGGATGATTTTGCCGCGTGTCCATTTGGTGACGACCTTTTTGTTTCCGGTGGAACATTAAATCTTAATTGCTTGTATCACTTCTCAGCAAAACTTTGTAAATGGATTCAGAAATCTTCCATGAATCAAGGAAGGCATCGACATTCTATGGTTGCTGTGAGAAACAATTTGTACGTGCTCGGTGGCTATAACTTTGGTACAATTGGTAGTGTTGAAGTGTACGACATGGTAACAAACACTTGGCACGAGGCCGGAGAACTTAAACACGCGGTTGACGCCGCATCCGTAACAGTACACGGCGAGAAAGTGTACTTATTCGGTGGTTGGCAGGGATTTTCCGAGGACTCGGCAGCTATTCAGTGCTTCGATACCGCATCATATACATGTACCGTAGTCGGGAATTTACCCTGTCCACAAAAGGAAACCCGTGCTATCACTTTTGAAAACAAGACGTACATCGCTTGCACGAATGGCGACGTGTACTGCTTTCAACCTGAGTCGACCATTAAACTAGTCAACAGAATGGCTAACTTTCACAAGAAAAACTTCGGCGTGTTTAAAAGCAACAAGTCTTTGTACGTCTTGGGCGGAGAGCAAATTGGCAGCGACGGACGTCAAAACGAAGAATGTGAGAGGGCAAGTGCCGATATAATCAGAATAAATACCCAGGATTCCAGTGCAGAGAATTTCCCAGAGGAACTTCCTGTTCCGATGGAGGTATACAACTGCCACAAAACTGTTATAAGGGCGAAGTACCCTCTCATCCCCTATTCACAACAACTAGAATTTATGTAGGCTGTGAAAAGTCAGGATTGTGTATTTTTTTATCAAGTTTAAACATTTTAAGAAAAGACAAGCCGAATGCCGTTAAATGGCTGTCAGTTTATTAGTAAGACGTGTTCGCTTGTTGTTCAATAGTTCAAGATGTATTCTTACATATCATAATTTAGAGACAAACTTATTATTACATACTTATTGCAATAGTTCACAATATCATTCTATTTATGATATTCATTAATCAGCTTCATTATAATCCGACGACACGAAAAATAGAGCACTCGGACATAATTTTTGGAAATTGACCTTTTAAATGATTTTAAACAAATGATATCTGAGGATTATTGTCTGAAAAATTCAGCTTCCTGCATAGAACAGGTACGATAATCTATCATGTTGAAGAGGAACATGACGCGCAAAATTGATATTCCTTAAAATAACGTCACATACCCAAAACTGACCTCAGATTCTATCATTCAACGTTGCGTTTTAATTAAGTAACATCATTTTTAAATAAGAAAAAGTAACTTGTCTCTAAAAACTGTTGCCATGGTAATAGTCATTAAGAAATTTGATACAATATAGGCATTTTAAAAAGGGCAATATTCAGGCTATCAATTTTCTTACTTCAGAGTCCGAAAAATATGTCTATTTTCAATTCAGTTCATTTCAATAGTGTTCGAGTGCCTTTTTTCCCCTGTCGTCGGTCAATATTTTATTAAACATACAAACCTCTTTGAAATTGACGTGTGTGATAGTAGGTTATTATTTATTTGTTTAGCTCTAATATTTTGTGTATGTCCTGTTTATGTGTGTATTTATTTAATATTTATGTATTTGTTAAAAATTGCTTGTTCTAACTCAGTTGTGTTTCTTGTCTCTTCCTGTAAAGAAGACTGTTATTTACCGAACAAAATTGAAAATTTAATGTGAAAATTTATTTTAAAACCTCTGAGTGCTTAATTGGCCAAGCTGATAGATTAGATACCGGAGATAGGACATATATTCAGACTGTGGCGCATTGTTATTTCGAAAATATAACGACAATCTTAGCGCTAAAATAGTGATACTGACCTCGACTTGAAAGGCGCAAGTCGTGTTCAAGGATGATAAATAATGGTGAAGTTATTTCTGAATTACTATAATTTGTCAATGAAAAATAACGATAAAAAACATTATAGAACTAGAGTTTGTTTTGAGACAAAAACAATATATGTCTCCCTCCTTCCACCCCAAACAGCAGCTGAAAATATATTAGGTCCTTCCCATACATGAACCTGGACATATATATTAGGTCCTTTCCATACATGAACCCTGACATATATAAGGTCCTTCCCATACATGAACCTGTACATATATTAGGTCCTTTCTATACATGAACCTGGACATATATTAGGTCCTTCCCATACATGAACCTAGATATATATTAGGTCCTTCCAGTACATGAACCTGCAAATATATTAGGTCCTTCCCATACATGAACCTGGATATATATTAGGTCCTTCCCGTACATGAACCTGGACATATATTAGGTCCTTCCCGTACATGAACCTAGACAGATATTAGGTCCTTCCCGTACAATAACCTAGACATATATTAGGTCCTTCCCATACATGAACTTGGACATATATTAGGTCCTTCCCATACAGTACATGGGTAAAAGTTTTTAGCATTATTCAGACTGCCTAAAGCTCTTTTCTTTACATGAACTATACAAAATAAAGCTTAACTTAGGATTTTCAGGATTTTTCAAATTTCCATCTTTCACCCTTGCTTTCATGAATCTGGACATATATTAGGTCCTTCCCGTACATGAACATATATGTCCTTCCCGTACATGAACCTGGACATATATTAGGTCCTTCCAATACAGTAAATGGGTGAGGTCCTTCCCGTACATGATCCTGGACATATATTAGGTCCTTCCAATACAGTAAATGGGTGAGATCCTTCCAGTACATGAACCTGGACATGTATTAGGTCCTTCCCGTACACGAACCTGGACATATATTAGGTCCTGCCCGTACATGAACCTGGACATATATTAGGTCCTTCCAATACAGTAAATGGGTGAGGTCCTTCCCGTACATGAACTTGGACATATATTAGGTCCTTCCCATATATGAACCTGGTCACATATTAGGTCCTTCCAATACAGTACATGGGTGAAAGTTTTCAGGATTATTCAGACTGCCTAAAGCCTTTTTTCTATACAAAATAATTCTTAATTTAGGATTTTCAGGATTTTTCAAATTTCCATCTTTCACCCTTGCATACATGAACCTGGACATATATTAGGTCCTTCCCATACATGAACCTGGACATATATTTAGATAGTTAAAGCACTGTGTAAAGAATTTCATTTCAGTGTAATTACTCTTTTTTTATACATTCATTTATCATCAAAAACGTTTTCTTTTGTACATGGCTGTTTTTTGACAGGGAAATGCATTGTACATAGGAAATACAGTAGCTTTTTATGTAATCTGATGCTGTTTTTCCCGTTGCGCCCTTATGAAATTACTCATTTATACTTAAAAAGCTCCTGCTTAATTGTATACAAATGTATGCATTTTATCCATAAAATCCAAATAAAATACAATGTTCTCATGTGTAGCACATGATTCTGTTGCCAAGGATGCAGATGCCAATACATCTTCTTTTAAGAAATTCATTATTCAAATTGAGTGCGAGCTGTTTTCTCTTCCGAATCGAGGCAAAAAAAATGCTTCTTGCAACAGCCAAAATGACTTCATTTACCACGTGGTTAGGCTACAGTGCTAATAGACAAATTCTCGACCATTTCTATGCATCATTTCTCCAGCCAGTGTTAGAAAACGCTTCAGTAATATGGGAAAAAAATACAGACCGAGGCGACAAACATTGTAACTAGCCTTACTAGCTGTTTCATTAAAAAAAATATGCTAGAGTAAAATTGTTGTTCAAACGTACACTCTGGAACAGACTAGGTTGAATAACCAAACAGGAGCACCGCAGAGCGGCACCAACACTCGTCTGTTTATTTATTAATCGAAAACGAACTTGCAAGTACCTACCTATTTGTGCATCCCCTATGTCTATGCAAAACCAAGCGTCCTATTGGGTGGAGCTAATTTTCAACCCAGGACATAATATAAACAATTTTGGTAAAGTCTCCAAGAGGACATCTTCGCTAGCCAAGGGTTACGATCCTCCCCAATCCTCTTCACCCTTGGCGGGCATAGCCAATTTATTGTATTTCGCGGGTTGCGCCGCCTATCGGATTTCCACGGTTATTCCCCTTAACATGATGTCATCGATAGCCAATCAGCGCAAGCCTTGTAAAACCATTTTGTCGAAAGCAAAAATGGCTGCGCCCAGTAAAATAAATATGACAGCCCGTCATCCTTATGTGGAATGTATCCTAATACTTGTATTAGTTGACTAAGCAAAGAAAATGTCTCAGTAAATATGGTTCTTCTGTGCTTATGTGGCAATGTTTCGTGACACAACGGCAATAATTGCTACATGCTGCCATGTTTACATTTTGTCTCCCCTTGCGTGATAGTTTGTAATCGGCGATTTGATTGGACGCAGCTACCTAAAGCTGCAGCCAATGAAAATTGGCTATATCCGCCAAGGGCGAAGAGGAGGGGGCGGATCGTAACCCTTGGCTAGCGAAGATGCCAAGAGGATGCCCCGCATCAAATTACAAAGCTGTCAAGCGGTTTTAGAGACGATTTTTACCGTTTTTCCTTCATAACTGTTATAAACCCAAGGGAGGAGCCACTATTGACCCTTGGGTCATGATTTGAACCAACATGGTAGAGGTCCTCCAAACAGTGCTGCATGCCAAATATCAAAATTCTAAGCCTTAAGGTTCATGAATTATCAGCTAAATTAAAGTATTTGCACGACGACGACTGAGTGACCGTAGCTCGACTTTTTTCTTCGAAAACAGACGAGCTAAAAATTATTCATGTTCTAACATTCTCTGCGATTTTTACACATTGTTTAAGATTAATGTCGATCAATGTATTTGATTTTTTTTTATCACCAATTTTGGAACAATAGTCTTAACATGGCAACCTGACGCTTCGCCATGTATTTGTCTACGACAACAGATATTGACAGTGTCGACCTTGTATCAATTACCGTAGTCAAAGTATTAAATCCAATTGGTTTACTACCCTTTTTCAAAAACGGTTGGTCTTTCTAGGCTAGTGGTTCGAGTTGTTTCAAGTTACAAACATCGTATAGGGAATCCTTACTCAGAGGCAAAGTAAATTCATCAGACAAGTTTGAGCAGAAAGTGGACGTTTCTAAAACGGCTTATGTTCGCAGACAACAGTCCTGTCTCTTACTGTTGAAGAGTGGCGTTTGACTGACATGTTGGCAACAGGAAGGTTGAAGACTGTATTGTTTAGCAAATGTTGTCACATGAATAGGAGGGAAAAATAACAAGAATCCAATCGATGAGGTAAAGATTTATTCATAATACAAGTCCAAAGCGTTTCTACGAGCACAATATACATGTCATGTCCTATTTCTGTATCACTTTACCAACATGTTATCAAAATGCTGCCCATTTCCTTTAAGTACCTTCTGTCCAATCCAAAATGAAATCATTTACTTCAATACATCTAGAAGATTGTACAGAAACGTTTTTTAATATAAAATCCACAACTCATCTTCGTTCATACGTATTTTTATGCATCAAAATATTGATATGCAGTCGGAAAAAAAATCAAAACTAAACATCACTATGATACACGAACTGTGTACGACTACCTCATGATAACAAAACAACAATCTGTGAAGATATATTGAAGGAATGTTTAAAAAATTAAGTGTACGTTTAAAACTTTCACGTAAATGAAGTCCAGTGAAAGAAATCTCTTGCCTGCTTAAGACACTATCAGATACTAAAAGTAACTTCCCTGTAGTTCAAGTAACAAACGTGCATTTTTCGTAAAAAAATACCTGTTTCTTTTGAATTTTCTTATTGCTGTTATGAAATTTTTAAGGGAGTATGTATCTCACTATGATTCATCCTTGTGTTAAATTTCTTTGTTCTCAATCGTTTTCGCTCAACAAAAATAAAGCCGATTTTAATCAATCATTACCCTTCGTTTCATCGATTACGGTTTCATCAATAAAACCTCCCTACTAATAGTAAATGAGCAACGCCTGTATATTTACCCTGCTTATAACTCCTCAATACTAGATATGACGTGTCGAAGGGAAGTTACTCTGGTAAAGTAAAGTAGCTCAAAACAACAATCCAAATAGAAAAAAATATCTCTGATTCCAAGTTTTGTTTGATTTAAGTACGAGCGTGGCACGGTCCTCTTTTAGGGTTTAATCACAGTAAAACATGATACACTAGCATCCAGGCATTTGTAATGCAATAGGTCACTAGCCTTCAACATTTTTTTACTATACACTGATTCATTAAGTTTAAACAATTCTTACTATGAACTGTAAAAAAGAAAGCTCAGAATCTAAAGCAAAATTCATCAAATTCGACAGTTAAAATAAGGAACAAGTTAAAAACCTTCACCAATGCTTAACACTTCACAGTATCCACCAAGAGAAATCTTTGCACATACATTTTTAATAAAATAAAGAACATTAAAAGCAAATAAAGAGAGTCAACCATGGCTTTTCCTTCTAGTTCCATATTGCATCACAAGTCCTGACTAAAAACATTTAAATAAAGCATCACAAATTTCATTAATCCTTACGCTAAATGAGAATGTTTGACATTGAATAATTATGATAATAACTGACAACACAAAATATATTAATCACTTGACTGAGAACTGTACATGAACCATAACTGTCGTGGAATCCACAACTATCTCTCCATCCCTCAACTATGAACAAGTTGCTAAGTAACTATACATTATATTATGACAAGATATGACAGATAATAAAAAAAAACCTCCGCTCAAAAATGCTCAAAATCTGCAGTCCTGTCCAATTTATATCTGATGACACCAAGTGAAATATCATTAATATATTACATATTTGTTTTAAGTAGTACTTTAGTACTTCCAACAATGTACAAAATACAAAAGGCAACAACCTGATAATCTTTCAGAACACTGCAATTTTCAAGTCCAGCTGTCTACATCTCACACATCTTAATGAAATATTTCTGCTTCTTATAAAAGTTAAATTTGTTTCAACAGCAGTATATGTCTGCACATCTTCTCATCACTGACAGCAAAAGCTTCTGTTACCAATTTATCCCCATTTTTGTCTGGACATCAAGGCACATTGTAACAACACAACAGGATCATTTGACCATTTACTTTTATTCAGGATCCCCTGTGTTAACGTATGGACTCCCCCACTGTGTTGTTTTTTTTTAAATCTAAGCGAATGGCACAAAATGCATTTAGTATGAACACAATCTCATCGTGTGGAATTCATTGCACAATACTTCAGTAACAACATTAAAACTTGCCTCCTGTATGCAAACAAGAAATGATACAACCATTCTCAGCAAAATAAAATATAATACTGTCTTTTGCGTTTTGCGACTCCCAGAACCCAACTGACTCAAGAAAACATTCTATCATATTTTTCAGTTACCATCACTATTTAAGTTTCAAACGCATTCTTTGATATACCAGTTTTCAGTAAAGTAAAACATTTCCATTTTACTTGTGAACATACAAAAAGCAGGTTTTAAGAACAAGACTGCAGATTTTGCCCATTCAAGCTGAAGGGCACAAAAATATTCATAATATATATATATTTATAAATATCACAAGTGTATTGCCCCTGTATATGGCAAGTTAACAAGGATCAATACAAGGAAAATGCTGTATTCAAAGATACGACACAGTTGGTAAGCTTGTAATTGAATATTTAATGGGTTACATACAAAAATTAAAATTTTCAAAATCTCACACATAATAAGACCAGGAACTCAGCTATTTATATCAATATGAACACATGGAATTATAATCATCACAATCAGACCGGCGAAAAAATATCGATGAATGTTTTAAATAAATATAACCTGCAGTATAGATTGTTTCTTGCACGGTTTCAAACAATAATCAACTACACACACAAAAATAAATGGAAACTGGATTTGATAAAACAAATGCACTATAAATCACAGACAATACATGCTGCAGTTACGATGTATGCCCCTCTGCCCACTACTTGGACACATGCACATAAACAGATGCCATTATGTCTCTGGATTCAAGATCCCTCGTCTTAATAATACATATAATACAGTTAGCTCTAAACTGAACTGACATTCTTAAAAGTCACCTACTAACCGCTTACGACCTTTTGCAAAGTGCTTATTAAAGTTTTCAGCTTTACTGTTTTTGTTATCAAGGAAATGAGAATCGTTTGTTTACTACTATTCATACGAGTTGTGAAACATTGTCTAATGCCTTCCTTTAGTCAGATTTTTGGTTCGAGTGCTTTCAAAAAATGACAGTGTAATTCAGAGTTTGTTAATACCGAGATTCAACGTTCATCAACCTTTATTCCTGTAATATCATACAAAAAAATCACCTGGTGACATTAAATACTGCAGGTCTTCTGCAAGGAATATTTTGGGTTACTTCTGAGCACCAAATAGTTTACTATAATTATTACACAACAAATATCACATTGTATCATTTGACATACTTATTCAAACAGTCAAAATATGGAATTAATAAAAAAGTAATGAGAAGTTCCACTTTGGCTACATGGTGTGATATAAGACAAAAAAAAAAGGAAATTTGCTATATGAATATTGAGATGGATCAAATTTCTCTGGTCATGTTGAAACAATGATTAAATCTCTGGTTATATATAATTCGTATAATCTCTGTCTGCGTTTTGATGCACTGCTTGTCTGCTTCAAAATGCAAGACTGGAAAATGGTTTTAAGTTTTGTTGTTGTTTTCTCTGCACAATGTCCGTTTGTGTTTTGATGTGTAGTTTTACATGCTCATAATAAACATCCTATCTTCATTGGTCAATATAGCACATACAAAAAGTACAAAATATATTAAAAAATGACTTAGTGATCACAATTTGTTTCCCTCCTTGTTCTTTTTTTTTTTCAACAAAAAAAATCCAACCTACCAATCATTCCAGCTGTTTTTATCAAATATATCAGATCTTTTGAGGTTTTGTTAGGTTTGGCATTGTGCTTTAAGATTCAACTAACTGCTGCAAAAAAAGGAAAAGAAATGCTTACTATTAAAATTATTTTCTTAAAAGGAAAAGAAATGCTTACTATCAAAATTATTTTCTTCCATCAAAATGAAGACAAGTTGAAAAAAAAAACTCAAAAATTTCACAGAATTATATCCACACTTAAGTTAAAAGATATGACACAGGTATACTGCAAAAAAAAAAAAAAAAAAAAAAATGAGCACATTAATATCGAGCAATTTAAATCTCTATTGTCTTAAATACGGCAACCTGTTAGCACTTAAAAAGGTGAAAATTTTAACTAATGATAATTAACATATTTTAAATACAAACAATGAATTTAATACTTGACATCTTTCAATAAATAAGACATCACAATCAGAACAATCTAGTATGGTATATTTCTTAAGATTTCTTGTGAAAAGATTATGCAAAATTTTTTGACTCTAAAATCATTAATACCTGATATGAGTATTCTGGCAGCTTTTGAAATTTCTGAAACCCTGTCGTTTTATGTCTACACAAAAATCCAGTTTTTGCTGTAGAACTTTAAAAACCAACATGTGAATGTAAATAACCGAACTTTTTGTTTATGGCATTTGGGTTTTACTACTTAAATACAGATAATACATATTTCTTGCAAAAATAATTTAACAACCACAAAATACACAATAAAGCTAAAGGTTTTACTTTCTTATCTGGATAGTATTTTTTGTACTTTCCTTGCCACAATAAGAAAAACGTAAAAATTATCTGTTCTGCTTCTATTTTCTTAATCTGTATAAAAAAATGGATGAACTTTTGCTATTGTGAATCAACCTACATTTCAGATGACTCTTAAAAATTGATCTGAAAAAGTATCAAATTCTGGATTACATAATCTATCAATGTATCTATTTACTAAAACATAAAATTAAGTTCTGAAAAAAATGAAAATCCATTTGAAAGTTTCACCAGCCCCCTTCAGTGCTAAAATATCATAATTATTACATTTCACAAGTGAAAACAATGGCACATTTCTAGTAAACAGTTTGTGCATTTAACTAATACATGAACAACTGAAGCAAATTATAAATTTGCACCACTTTACAAATACCCACACATTCCAATCTTTGTAATATACATAACACATTTCAATCAATGCTATAGTGTAATAATTCTCAATGACTATTTCAGGACAACAATTGTACATCTATCTACATATCACATAAAGTATTTCACATGAGGAGTAAAAACAACTTCATCAACTTCCTAGTTTCATGAATAAATTTTTTGGTAGTAATTATTTCTTAGCACAGAAACCTCCTTTATTCTACTTGCAGATTATTCAATGCCTTTATATTCAGTATACTTATTTAATTTAGCACTTAATAACTCCTGGCAGACTTGAATATTCACTTATGAGAAAGATTTTAAAAAATCTTATTTTTGTTGACCCTTTTTTCAAAAACAGCCTACTCCAATAAACATATTAATGATACTGAAAACTAGCAAAATATAAATGAAATCAATACTTAAGTATCATATTTACATAAAACCTTGTTCAGGCTTAATCCTCTCCATAACCAGAAATTGAACACACATCAAAACAGTCCAGATATTTTGATATAATGCCATATCTTTGACATATACATAATACAAAGTGTTTTGCCATTCCAAGCAGTCTTGTGCCACAATGCACATAGGTTAAGAGTTAATAAAGTTGTTTCTAACAATAGCATGGCCGGTTTAGTATTTGATACTTCAATTTAGGTAGGTGACAAAGAAAAAAAAAAACACACAGCAGTAATATAGCATTAATAACACAATAACATGACTTGGAAAATAAAAATGAAACATTTAACATTAAACATACATCAGTAATAAATCAAAGTGTACATGTAACACAAAATATGAGACAAAAGAAATGGAGCAAGTTTTTTGTCAAATCAAGAGTAATAGCCTTGCAAATATATATAAATATATAGTGAACGGTACTTTGCTATAAAGTACAGTTGTTTTTTTTTGGAACTAACTGGTGGCCCTCATATTCATCTCTCTAAAAATAGCACTGAACAGTTTTGTAGTACCATAGTAATCACATGGAAAGACAAATGATTAACACACAAACAATCTACCAAGTACAGACTAGTGCCTTTTAAAGCCTGAGCAAAAAGCATATAAAATACAGTCATCAAATACAGTATGGTCACAATAACCCAGACTTCCAATGATTTTACAGGGAATTACTTCATCTACATCATCTTTGGATAATTTCAAGTGGTGTTAAAACAATTTTTCAAACATATAAAAGATTTCATGCAATAACAGTCTTTTTTATTTTTTTTTTGTATTTTTTTTTTCATGAAAGTGTGAAAATACCTGTTGAACAATTGTTAGATAAAATCTATGAAATTTAAAAAGTTTCTGGACAGAACTGGATATTTTATCAAATTTTTTAAGGGATTTTTTTTTGTTTCCAGTTACATCCAGAACATTTTCACCAACAAGATCTATTTATAAAGATGAGAATGTTGCTAAAATATCACTAACACAAAACCCTAGTGACAAGAACAGCAGTTTTTTTTTCTTAGAATTATATGCAGTTTTTTTTTTCGTTGCTGAATCTCATCAATACGAGTTACAGTATTTGAAACAGAAATAGTAAACTATTATGTATAATTTTTCTGTGGATTTTTTTGTGGCTGTTTACTATTCATACTTCAAACACTCCTAATACACATGTTCACTCAACTGTTTCCAAGTACATGAAGTAAAGAAGAACAGTTTTTCTCTCAATAGCCATATTGCACTGGAGTGAATCTCGGTACCTATCTGAATGGGACATATAGAAATACATCAGCCGTCGGACTGAAATTGCTGAAGAACATCGTATTTTGTGACAAAATATGTAAGAAAGCTAGGGCAAAAAAAGTAAATATAGATCATAAATAAGGGTAATACAAAGAAATGGCATAAGGGCTAACTCCATTACCAATATGGTTACCAAGATTCCATGGAAATTCAAACAAAAAGAACTAGCTACACTTAGCCTGGCTTTCAGAGTAACTAAGTGCTTTTTGTACCCATCTCCCTAAAAAATATACTCAGAAATGAAGAATGTGTCAACATGTAGCACGTAAAATCTTACATTTTAAGAAGCAGCTATGGCCTTAAATTTATCACAGGAAGTTCGCTTATCCATCAGACAAGCAACATTTCCACACAGTGAAAAATAAACACATTTCTTACAAATAATACAATTAGGAATTATACAAGTTGATAATAAAATTTGCACTTTTTCTTGTACATATACAAATAATAATATAGCAATAAAAATGACATATATATCTCTATTTTTTTTTTTTTTGGTATTTCTATTATTTTTCTGGGATGAATTTTTTTCATTTTTTTGTATTTTTCTAATGCAGTCATGAACATGATATAAATATTTCATAAAAGAACAATCATAATTTTATCATGATATTGTCAGTTGAATTGAGGTTGCACAATGATATCTCAGAAATTCAATAATGACTGAAACCAACTAAGGTCGGGGGGGACTGGTAAATGGCGTGGCTTCGCAGACATCATATCTGACAAGACGAATGGAAAAAAATCTGAAAGACATCAATACTTCCACCGAAGTATAAAAATAAAAATATGTGCTGTACTTCTTTGAAGCAACGAGCACCAACATATTTGCATCATGTGATATGTGTCTGTCGCCATGGCCACCAGTGAAGAGAACACAATTAGAGCAAGTGATCCCACAACTGTCAAACATTAACTAACCCGCATACAAGAGATCAATAATATGCATTAAGGAAACAAATTACAACACTATGATATAGTCATTTAAATAGTCATTAACATGAAACAATCATCAAGTACAAACAACAAACAACAAGTTACATGTTTTCACCTAACATATTGCCCAGCAGGTTGTGTGCAGAGTTGTCTTCCATGCTGTCCCATAAACCCCCACTGCTTCCTCCACTAGGAGTTCCCCACATTCCTGTGCCAGACATAGAGGTGGGTGGGGTCACACCCCATGAACTCATATCCTGACGCTGGTTGCCTATAGCATTAGACTGACGTGGCTGTCCCATCTGGGACCATTGACTTGGACCAGAAGACATAGCACTCTGCTGCTCAACAAACCTGAGAGCTTCAACATCTGAGACAAACTCAGCAACGATTGTTGTGTTACCCAGCAGACATGTGTTCAGAGACTTCTGAGCTTTCACAGCTTCCTCCGTGCTCTTGTACTTGACCAGTGCCTGTCCATGGGCCAAGTTCAAGTAAAAATACAGCAGGGGTCCATGTTGCATGCACAATGTTCTCAGTGTAGAACCATCAATCTGTAATATTGCAAAGTACTTATCATTTTTTTTTTGGACAAAATATATTGACAGAGTGAACATAATGCATTTTCAATAATTACTTTTATTACAAGGATATTTATCTTCAAATAAAAACAACTGTTCCAGAACAAGGATTCTAAACAAGTCATGCTACAGAAATGACAGCAAATGATAAAACTGCATTTTGTTTGAGCAGTTAACATTTTGAAGGGGTAAGTTTTTTTCAAAGAAAAGATAGGAAAATATTAACTAGAAATATGTTAAATAAAACCACACAAACCTGAGGTGTAAGGTTCTTTAATAGCAGTGCAGTGGATATTGTAGAACCACCCCAGTTGCTTCCACCTGAAAAAACAAGACAACTATCTGAGAATGCAAATCTCACACATCTTTCAAACTGGCCCTTACTTCTGCATTCTGCAATAAAATGATCAGTTTATCATGCAAGGGACAAAGTATTGATCACTTAACACATAAGACATGTACCTTTCAATAGTAACTTAAGAAACAAGAGCCAACGCAAAGGGGGGGGGGGGGGCCCACACTCGACTTTTTCCTATTTACAAAGGCAAACACCTTAGAGGAAGCATATTGTGGCGAAGGGATTTCAAAGGCAACGTCATTTGGAAATAAAATTATCAAATCCATCCATAAATAACAAAGTTATGGCTAATTTTAGCAACATTCAATAATTTGACCTTGACTGTCAATGTCATTTGTAGGTCAAGGTCATACTAAAACGATTCGTGTCAGTTTTGTCAAGTGTAGTTTGTGCAAGTTTGAATCAAATCCATAAATACATGACAGTTATTAAAATTTAAGCAAAATTCAACTTGACCTTCACAGTCAAGGTCATTTTACGGTCAAGGTCTTACTTGAATTATTCAACATGTCAGTTTTGTTATAAATGTTGTTTTGTCCAAGTATGAATCAAATCCAACTATAAATTAAGTTATTGCCAATTTTAGCAAAATTTAATAACTTGACCTTGAAGTTTCAGACTTGTCTACTTGAATGTCTTGTCCAAAGGGTTTTGTGTCCTAGTATGAAGACAATCCATTAAGAAATAAAAAAGTAATGAGCAATGTTAAAGTTTTCGGACAGCAACGACCACATCATCTTTTAAAATATAATTAACGATGGGGAGGGAATCTAAAAGTTAAGTTCTGTAACAAACACAGACCAGAAACAATAAGTATCAGTTTTTAATCAAATTTCTTCAGAAATCAGTAAATTTCTTTTTAGCCCTGATAGGCCATAATGAAAAAAGAAGCAACATTATTAGAGGGAAACATAACATATTAGTGTTTAATGAATAACTAAACAGAAAGCCAGCCTGAAAATTTTTGCAAACATATTTTACTGTTGAAATCTTCAAAAGAACAGAAGGTTAATGTTGTCAAAACAAAGATAGGAAAATAACTGTGAAATTTGGAAATTTGCAAGCAACCAGAAAGATGGAAGTACAGCTACTGGTTTGGTCAGAGAAATGTAATGGACATACCATCTGATCTGGCAGTGCTGCCAGCCCAAGACTGCTGTCTATTCATACCCTGCCATCCTGCCTTGTTTTGCTGTGGAAGGCCTGGAGGTGGTCTGGACATGGCACCCTTTGGAACACTCCATACATCTGATGTAAAGCTGGTTGGAGTCAAACTGCTTTCACCTGCACTCCAGGGTTTGTTCATATTATGCGAACCTCCACTGTGTGGTTTTGATGGCCAGGAAGAGTTGTTTTCACTGGTTGGACTTGATTTGGTGAGTGACAGTAAGTAATCATCTTTAATTGTATTCACACTGAGGGAGCGAGAGAAGCTTCCTGGTGTGATATGTGGGTCATCTTCCACACTTTTTGTACTAATTCCCTGCCATGGTTTACCAGGGACAAATTCTGGAATGGACGTCATGGAGTCAAGCACAGAATTGTTGGCAGAGGAGCTTGACACAGTTGTTGTTTGAGATTCTTTATTGTCAGCAGCACCTCCATCACCTGCACTGTTAGATGTTATGGGAGAACTCGAGTTTGGCCAATTCTGAGAAGTGGAACTTGCACTTGTTGACCATGTTGTATCACCTCCAAGCTGTGTCAAACCCAATTCGTCAAATCTTCTCAGATTTGGTGTAGAGCTGGACTGTTGAATCGACTTTGATCCAACTGTTTTATTCAGAGAACCAGAATCTCCATTTTCAGAGCTGCTGTTGCTGGTTGTTGCTGTGCTTGATGTTGGTATGTCTATAGTTGTGGCTGTACTACCATCAGGAGATTCCTTGTCTGGGGTAGGACGTTTCCACTGATTCAGTCTAGACTGTGGTTGGGATGAAGATAAGCTTAAATTGTTCATTTCACTCTGGAGTACACTATCAGAACTATCAGTTGTAGTAGGTGGTTGATGTTGCTGCTGTTGTTGCTGTGGTTTGTTCAGCAGGGAGTTCTGAGCTTGTGCTATGTTTTTCTGCAACATCAGTATTTGCTGTTTGATCTGGTTGATTCTACTTGCCACAGATTCAAGTTGTTGACGCTGCACATGAGGATTCATATTCACCTTTGGATGCTGCAGCATCTGTTGTGTAGTGATTAATTGCTGAAGATTTTGCTGCTGTTGGAGTAACTGCTGTAACATGACTAGAACAGGTGCTGGAAGCTGCTGATTCAACAACTGGGGACTGATGAGACCCGCTTGAACTGCCATTCTCAACTGCTCCAGTATCTGCTGCTGTGCCATCTGCTGATGGACGGCGGGATTTTGTTGTCTGCCAGCCAGCTGGCCACGCCCTAAAAGACCCTGAGGTTGATTAATGGAATTCATCGATGGTGACGGCGGGGGTGGCTGCTGACTTTGGAACTTCTGCATGATCTTCTGCTGTAGAGCATTATTAATACTGGGGTTACTTGAACCAAGACTAGACTGGTTGAGACTAGGTCCGTTGTTGAAAGGAAACTGACTTGGCATCTTTGTTTGAGCATTTGTAAATGGAGTATTTTGCATGGGATTCATATTAGGCACAAATGAATTGCTGTCTGATTGAGTATCTGATATGTCATCCGAGGCACTGGAATCTGGAAGTAAACCAGACATACGTGCCATCTCCAACTCGTCTTTCTTACTGGTTATAGCACCACGACGATTGTACAGATCGGCTGAAATATATAAGAGCACTTAATGAATACTTGTTTGTAAATGTTTCACCTTTCAGAAATGACTTAAAGAAACAGAATTAAAGGAATGCATTCTTATTAACATATATCATTATTTGGAGAATCAGGGTCTTCAGATAAACTCTACAAGACTTAGAAAAATGAATAACACTAAAACTCCACTTACATATGGCATTCTGTAAACTCATATTGTTGGTAATCAGGGCATGCTGTGCTTCATCTTTCTGCAAAGATAAGACATTAACAAGAATTTGATTATGTGTCAAAATACTTTGTGCATGTACATAAAAATAAGTATTTATAAATTCAACAAACCTTGTCTATCAAAGCAAATTATTAATGCAAGCAGGACAGCCACTTCATATTGTCATTGATAACACTTAAGACATAAAGATAGGAAGATGAACAAGTTCCGTAATCACAATCAAAAAAAAATCTAATAAGAAGACAAGGGAGCATTATGTCTTTACTTGTTCATCACTTCAATATTACCTTGAAGCCCATATCCATGAGTTGTTGGATAAGTCTGCTCCTCATCTGTGGAGGGTGGTTTGTAGTTGTGGTGCCTGGGAACTTAATAGCACCATCCTGGAAACATATTCAATACATTAATTCTGCCTCACAAAGCTTTTACAACTCTAACAAAAATACAGCTTTTCTTATAAAGGGCTAAGTGTAAAACTGTACTTTTGTTGTAATAGCTCTATTGTGTAGTTAAATACTACAGCTTTGTACAGAGCCTTAAAATGATATGGCACAATAAAACTTAAATAAACAATTAATTTCCTAGTATAAGTTCATTTATTTAGTATACAGCCAGTAGTTTGTACAAAATCCTTGTCTGTTGTGAAAATCTATTCTTTTCACAATCATTTTCTCAATGAACAACTTAGATGTTATGTTTGTTTTCAATAAAGAACTAAAACTTTAATTTTAGAATGGTGGTTTGGCTGCATTTCCAAATAAACCATTCACACAGGGTAAAACTGATTAGCAACATCATCAAACATCACCACACTATAGGCATGTTGCTGTTGAAAAGCAAAACAACACTTTGTTACATGACCAATGAACTAAAATTGCATGCAATCAAAAAGTTAAATCTGTTAGATAGTCAATTATGACAGTGAGTCTGTTAGGCTTTAGCACTTGTATATTTCAAACAAGACTGAAAAAAAAACTTGGTCTGAGGGCAGAAAACAAAGCAGTATCATGATGATGTCACCTCAAAAATCAGAATGAAGAAAAATAACACTGATCGTTAGTTTGTTAGCAGTGAAAAACCTTAAGACCAGGGCCTTGGAAATTTTTTAACAAATATCCCAGAGATGAAAAAAATTTACTGAAGTAGCCACTTTTCTTAAACCACAAATCCAGCACTGAACAAGAGTTGAAGGAACCAATTTCCCCGGCCCTGGCCCAGGACAATGGTGCAGCCGTGAGCAAGGTATACCTTAAGACTATTTCTTTTTTCTTTATTCCACCCAGTGGCACTGTTCCAGGAGGAATTTGTTTGCTGGGCCGTATCATTCCAGGTTCCCATATCGGCATCATCCCAGCCTCCCATGCTTTCCTCACTCCAAACATCTTCCTGTGATGAGACAAGGCAAAACTTTCCTTACACCTTACTGAACACTACACTCACTGGGCTTCAGCAATGAAAGAACTTAGGTTTGAGACAGGCTTGGGGGAAAATGAAGTTATTAGATAAAACCTGCTTCTGCACATAATTGTTGATTCTCAAAAACATCTATGAACAACTGTTGCTAAATGTGTCAACATATCAATTATGTTATACAGAATTCTGTCAACCAACCAGGAAACTGTACCTGTTTGCTATAGGAAATTATGTATTTGCATGAAAACTTAGAAGACCAAAATGTAATGACCTGAAATAAAATACTTGGGAAAGGAAAGAAAACTTGTGTTTAAATTATGACCACTGGCCTCTGACATCATCATAATATGCTTAATCTGCCCTCATACTAATTTCAAATGATGGCATTATACACCTTCAAAAATGTTGTTTTTGTTACGCTTTTTAAGCAATCTGCATCATGCTTTAAACAACATATATTCCCCTTTCAAGAGAGTTTTTTTTAAGAGTATGTACATAAAAAATCAAGGTAACTTAAAACATGCAATTACAGCACTCTTTTTCTTCATTCCTTGCGCATTCCATTAACACTCTCACAATAACAGCTTTTGTACATCTCTTACAGGATAAAAAAATCCTGGTTAGCAGACCTTGCTCATTTTACAACAAACAACAGATAAATATGTATATATATTTATATATATGCTTCCAACCATTTACCATAATCTATCTATGTAAATACAAATGCTGGCCAGGTGTATTGTCCAACATGCAGCAAGTCCAGTTGACTGGGAGTTTTCCTGCAGACCTACAAGCATGCTTTTATAATAAAGAAAACAACAGCCCAGTGCTGTGTGTGTCGACCATACCAGCAACAAAGGAATGGTAACAAAAAAGAACAAACAGGAAGTCAACAAACAAAACTTGGAGAAATATATAAACTAAAACAGGCAAGGCTATTATAATGATGATGTCAGAGGCATTTTTTGCATGAAATGTTTTATGCTGCTAAGTATATTGATTTGCATTTATTGTTCCAAAATAACAATCAAAATCAAGCTATACTCAGATATTTCACTTTAACAAGGCATATGACTTTGTCTTTAAGAAAATAAGCAAGCACAATACATTGACAGAAGCGAAAAATAATATAAGCAAATTATATACATGTACTTCTGTAATCACAATTCTATTAAGTATTTTGTATAGCTTTTTTTCCACATGCAACAAGGCAGCACAAACATTTCTAGTCATGAGATTCACACAACATTTAAATGAAACTACAGTGGTGGACAATACAGAAATAATGATTAATCTGTGATTACGAATAGATTTTGGAGTGTGAAGAATAAAATGCATGTTGTAACAATTAATGATAATGTTTTGATATGCTTCATCAAAACATTGCCAGTTCTATAATCTTAGTCAGTTCTGTTCATATAGCTTAATTAACCAGCACATATTAAGTCAGCAAGTAACAATTTCTTTCCAGTACAGAAGATACAAAGAATACCTCCATAACAATACATGACAACATTCAACTTCAGACTTACTTTTGGTAGATTCCAATGAAGTTCATCTACTCCACCATACTGAGCTGCATTTTGATTGGCCATTTTAGGATCTGGTTTTCCAATAGCCCCTGGGTTCCACTGTTGATTTCCAGCATCTCCACCCCAACCCGCAGGTCTGCTCTGCATCTAGAAGGAATTTGAAACTTCTGTGACGTTTTGAAACAGTATTTACCACATATACTCGGCCGCAAGTCCAGTTTTTAAAAAATGGCCTTAAAGTCATTACTCAACGTATGGGCGTGTCAGGTAAAAAAAATGAAAAATTTATCAAACCCATCGTATTATAAGATACTTGCCCGTATGACAGTCATAACATTTACACTACACGGAAGTAACCCTGTAGTGTATTTATAAATAATCATTATTCAGCTGGCTCCTCTAATCAACAAAAAAACTAAGGTCGGGGCATAAACATTTTTTACTCAAAGCCAAGTAAAACCAGAATACACTGGACAGTTGAGAGAACACAGAAAACTTATCACTGAAGGGAAACAGAGCATATGAAATGTACAACAGATGTCGAATTCTTACAAAAGCTTTTAAAATCAGTTACATTTTTTATTTGTTAAAAGCTAAAACAATAAAGACCTGACTCAAATTAAACTTAGTTACAACTTTAAAGAAGCTTAAACATTAGTGCCTTACCTGTGGTTGACTGTTGGCAGACCATAGACCAGTGCCATCATCAATCTTTGGATCAGGTGGACCCATAGGATCTCCCCAGCCAGACCCTATCTTCCTGTTTTGCCCTATTGCCTGTTGCCCGCTGCCAGGGGTGTTCCAGTTTGGCTGCTGTACAGGTGGTTTCATAGATGGATCACCCCAATATGAGGTGCCGTCACCACCAGAGTTGCGTCCCTCACCCCAACCTGAAGTGCCATCAGCTTCCCCCCAGGTTGATATTCCTCCACTAGCCCCTGGAGTAGAGCTGCCAAAGTTTCCACCCCAAGAACCAGTTTCTGTACTGCCTCCCCAGTTGGTGTTATTTGTTTGACTTCCAGGGGCTCCCCATGGACCTATGCCCTTATCTGGTCCTGGGGCTTGACCCTGTCCACCTACTCCCCACTGTGCTCCTCCATTGGGATCAGGTGGCTTTGGCTGGGAGCCTGGCCAACCGCTTGGTGGCTGCCCTGGAGCTCGACTTTGAACAGCTTGGTTTCCTCCCCAAGCTGACATGTTGTCCTTATTTGCCTCCCATATTGCTGTACCATTATTATTCATCCACATATTGTTTGTTCCCTTTTGTTGATCTGGTACCACTGATGCGGTGGATATTTTTCGCTGCACCTTTGGTGAGGTTTCAAAGCTCCACTGAGTATCTTGTCGAATTGGCTTTTTGCCCCATCCTTCATGACTCTCGATTGCTGACCTAATTCTAGCTTGTCGTTGGGCTTCTTCTTGAGACATACCACTTTGAGAATTTTGGTTACTAGACTGTAAATTGAGACCCTTACCAGCAGCTTGTGCCCAGGAACTTGGACGCTGCTGGTCTTGCACAGCTGGTGTGCCTGGGGCAGAGTTTTGAAACTGGGAGCCAGATAGGTTTTGAGACTGACTCTGAGACACAGAAGCACTGGTTGATTGATCCCACTCAGCACCACTTGGATTTCCCCAACTACTTGTTCCCGATAACCTGGAATCTTGTGTTGTATTTGGTACACCCCACCCACCTGCTCCAAGATTGTCAGAACTTTGAGCACTGCTTCCATTATTAGCACTGTTCATAATACTTGTGGCTGGATTAATAGCGAGACCAGAAGAAACATTACCGGTGGAGATTTTCTGAAAGCCCACATTTCCAAATGCACTGTTACCCTGTGAGGTTGCTATATTAGGCCCTGGTGACTGAGATGTGGTGAACGAACCGCTCGGCTGACTTGACTGAGGTCCATTTGGTTGAGCACCACTTACTGGCAATGATCCTTGCATATTTCCACTAGAACTTGCAGGTTTATTTGTAGACTGTGAAGGGGGTAATGTCCCTGGTGCACCCCAGCCCCCTTTATTATAATTTGCAATAACTTGGTTAGAATCACCGAGAGTACTTGCACCAGATTGCATATGTCCTTGGTTATTCGAAAGACTACTATTGCCTCCATATCCTAAACCTGAGGAAAATGGGCTCCCTATACCCCAATTTGAGTCTAGCCCACCAAGGGTGGACGATAAACCACCCAACAGACTGGAAGCACCTTGAGTCGACATGGCACTTGCTTTGTTGGACTCAAGTTTGAGCGTCAAGAAATATCACAGACTTAGGTTCCACACTAGAATGTCACTGTCATTCCCTGGTGAAGAGCATACAAACACAAACTTATGAACACTGAGTGGTTATAAGAACTTTGGAACGTTTAAATCACAACCCTTGGTTTCCTCGTCTACATTCCTGAACTGAGACTAGCACTGGCTCCAGCTTTTGACATTCCCTGTTGGTGAAAGAGAAAATTCTTAACAATAAAGCAACACAATTAATTTTTGCATTTTGTCTTCAAATCCCAGTTATACCTTAATGAGTTTTTTCATTATGGAAAATATTATCATGAAAATTCATATTAAACAAAGTCTTAACTTTTAAAACAGAATATGATTTAAGAAAGCTACATGAAAAACACAGTTCATTAAATAACAATGCTTATGGCATTTTTCCCAGTTGTTCCTCATTATCTTAACAATGGCATGAACATGTTACCTAAAATGCCTTTTAAGTATTTTCATTCCAATTTAGAACCCAACAACTGCTTTTTACTAGTCTGCAAAAGTTTCTCACCTTATTTTGGATAATTTGAACTTTGGCTTTGACTGAAATATAAGGTGGATAATTACAGATTAGTCACTCATTATCTTGTAAAACAGGACATATTAAAGAAATGTCAAAATAACGATTTTCATCAGTATACTGTTTTAAACAGACGTAAATCGAGTGAACTGATGATGCATATGCATATGATCTGACTCCCTCTGACTTGCAATTAAATGTTTACATAGGAAAGTACACATAAATCGGACAAAATTGCATTGAGCTTTCAGTGTTATTCCTAAAACACACATCATGTTAATTCAACCAAAAAGAGGAAGAACTAACCACAGGAGGCAGTAGCTACGGTGGTTACCGAGTTTCTGACGAATTGTTGTTTCTTGTTCTGTTTGATTTGGCTTTGGGTTTGATATTGTTCTCATTGGCTTTACAGGAAACAACCTGAGGGGAAAAAAAAGCAAGAATTGATGATTAACTTAATTTATAATGCATAATATATGTAGTGATTTAGGAAAAAATCTAACTGAGGTTGAAAACTCAGAGACCTCTTAATAAGTTGTATCCAGACAGACACAACTTACCTGTTTATCTTTACTCTTCAGCAACAGATCAAGGTGATTTTCTTCAATACTTTTTTGGCATTTTCTAATGGATTGCAGCCAGAGTTAAGCTTTTTTATTCAAAGAAACTTTATGATACAACAGTAACGCACAAAGACTTTTCTCTTCAAAAGGTGCTTTTAAAATTATGGCTGAAGACAACTTCATGCATCCTATGAAAACTAGTTTCTACAAAACTGTAACTGACACAGATGCACTTGTCTACATACCTTTAACAATGATAGCACATTTATAATAACTGGCATCAAAGTGACTAAGTGGCACACAAAATTTGAAGATAACAAATGGTTGAGTACCTGCAAAAACACAAAAAACCTTACCACCTGACAAAAACATTTTCAGTTTCAAAATAATATACAACCAAATAGCAAAGGGCAAAAGAAGGAATTCAAATAAACATTCATGTTTCAATACATACTTTGCATTTAAAGGTATCAAAATTGATTATAAGGTGTAATCACTTGTCAGAAACTTAACAAATGCAGAAAGAGCAAATGTTTTTAATTTCCACACTAGATAATTTGTAAATACTTACATTTCAGACAACAATGAATGGTATGAGATCTTGTCAGCTTGTAAGGTTATACTGGTATGTAGATCATAAATAGTGAGATCTGAAAGAAAATGGAAATAATAGTGAGAAATATGATACATATATAAAACTAAAATGAGACTTTTAAACAAGGAAACATTTCTAAGCACTCAAAGTCTCAGAATGTGCTTTTTCAATAAAGTGAATATTATTTTTTTATACTACTTTGAATGTGTTTTAGATCTTTATCTGTTACCCTGACCTTGTAACATGTTTGTTCATACTTATAACTAGAACTGTGTCCAAAGGACAAGGATGCCCCCACTGTGCAGATGTGCTCATAAACAAGAGCAGCTTCATTTAATGTCTACAAAATTCTGTTCTTATCATAGCATTTCAGTTGATATATCCTCAATTCATGTATAAATGATAAAAAAGTCACCTAACTCTTGAAGCATCATATTTGGTCTCTTTACAGATGGAATACAATATAAGTGTCTGAATAAAACTGAATTTTGAAACACATGTATGGTCTCCTTTACTTCCATCTACACATTAAGGTTGTTCATCCCTGGAAGTTTAAGCAAAATCTGCCATCCGGTTTAAGAGGAGTTGCGTTCACAAAATTTCTATATGGTATATAGTGAAAAAATCAACAAAGGGCCATGATTCTGTAAAATTTGGTCGCAGCAAAAATTCCTTCCTTTACTACCATCTACACATTAAGGTTGTTCATCCCTGGAAGTTTGAGCAAAATCTGCCATCCGGTTCAAGAGGAGTTGCGTTCTAACTAGTATATAGTGAAAAAATCAACAAAGGGCCATAATTCTGTTAAATTTGGTCGCAGCGAAAATTCCTGTCTTTACTACCATCTACACATTAAGGTTGTTCATCCCTGGAAGTTTAAGCAAAATCTGCCATCAGGTTTAAGAGGAGTTGCGTTCAGAAGATTTCGGGACATACGGACAGACGGACGGACAAGTGCAACCCTATATGCTCCCCACTTTGTGGGGACATAAAAAGTCAGAACTTTGGTATAAATTCATTATTTCAGTGAAAGTAGTTAGACATTTGTGAAAACCAATTTATGAACCTGTGGATTCTGCAAGGATTACCTTACACTGAAAATATGTGGGGAAATGACCTCTCCTTCATGGGAAAATAGGGAGAAGTTTTGAAATTTAGAGAAGTGATGCTAATTTTTCACAGCATACTGCATTAACACATCCATCTAGCTAAATTATAGGGGGTTTAATTTTATTTCTGAACAATATCTAACAAGTAAACATGTTTATCAACATATCTGTTCATACAAGCAGCCACCTTAATATAATTCTATCATCTTAACTCTGACATGTATCAACATTTCTATGACCAGAGGTAAAAAATCCAAATGTTTTCAGAGGCATGGCCTGTTACAATTTTTTTTAAACCATTATGATATTCCAGATCTTACCACATATATATCAAATTTAATGATGCAGTCTTCCCCAAACTAAAAAATATATTACTGGACCAGATGTCAGAAATGTGGAATTTTGGGTTTATCTGGACTTAAGATTACTGGATAAAATTCAGCAATTCTTCTCTTTTATCGTTTACATTCATTTTAGCTTATTTTTCTTTTTCTACTTAGTTTTCCACCAAATTTTTTCAATGTTTAAACTGTTTGACCTTACATTAGTGTAAAAAACTTAACAATACGAGAAACAAAATAAAGTGAAAATGAAATCAGTCAATAAAAGGATTTTCTTCCATTGGTTGCATCATGTTGTGTTGGTGCCCACATTTTGTACATGCAGTTAACAGTGTTCCAGTGTTATTATTCAGATGTGTTACCTGGTGAAAATTAGCAATGTCACTAAAGACCTGCTATCCATTGACCAGTTTACACAATTGAATCCACCCCCCAACATCTTATTGGGAAGGGTTTTGTGTGTCAGTTTATTTACATATAAATTCTCAGCATTTATAACTTTGCTTTTTTGTTCAATTAAGGCTAAGTGAAAGATTTAAGGTGAATTTATTGCCTGACTTTGCCCTAAATAGAGTCCTTGATTCCTAAGTGCCTTTGACATGTCATGATATAAACTTAACATGATGCAGCAATACAGGTTGTTTGTTAAGATAGTGACCCTTTTAGCTTCTTGTACAGTGTTCTGTGCATTTTTTCTCAGACTGAAACATGTTTGACATTTCCGGCATATGCTGGAAAACTTTCTCCCATGCAATTTAAGCAGAATTCATTAATGTCACCTTGACGGTCACTTGTGGTCTGTTTAAGGTGAAAGCCATTCTTGAATTACTCAACATGTAAGTTTTGTCATAAGTGTTGTTTTGTCCAAGTATGAATCAAATCCAACCATAAATAACAAAGTTATGCCTAATTTCAGCAAAATTCAGTAATATTCAGTAATTTGACCTTGAAGGTGAAGGTCATTCATGAGTCAAAGTCAAGTTCAGTCTGGTTTACTTAAACCATAGGGTTGTTGCTTTCAAGTGTGAAGAAAATCCATTAAGAAATCAAAATATTATGATCAATGTTAAAGTTTTCAGGCGGCAACGACATTGACACTGTGACTTGTAGCAACAGCTTGATTTATTTTCTGTGTAAGTCATGCTAAAAATGATCAAAATTGATAAAATCAATTGTATACTCCAGAAAGAAAACTTACAAGGAGATTGCGCTCACATGAAAGGCAGTGATGTTCATGGATTGATACTGAAAATAAACATGTTTTAAGTTACTACAATGCACTTAGTAATAGCTTTAAATTTTCTCTGTGTCAGGTAAATTTCACAGATTTTTAAGTCAAATCTGATATCTGAGTAGAGTAAATCGCTTTACTATAGTACAAATTTGAGACTGTATGTGAAATGACACAACTCTGTTCTTCGAAATGCATGAAAATGATCGATTTACAAATTCTTTCTATTTTTACAAGAACTGTCACTGTAAGATGACAATATCCCCAGAGTTGTGTTTTGACTTTGGGTTGTGGACCAGTCATTCAAGGCCAATCAAGGGTCAAGGTTAAATAAATATGGGTCAGTGGGAAAGTCTTGTCCAAGTATGAAGTAAATCCACTTACTTACTAGATGTTTTTTGTGAAACGCAAGTCTCCCCCTGCACCCGACTGAAGGAAGGCCAAGGAAAAAATATTACCTTTCTGAAACAGATGCCTCTGTCATTTATTATGGTATAGGAACATTATATATATATACACATATCATTATATCATTATATATATACTATGAAGTTTAAAGGCTCTGGGTGAAATAGAACTCCAGTTATTGAGCGGAAACAGTTTACACTCTTCGGGCCTCTGTGACCTTGACCTTTGACTTAATGACCCTAAAATCAAAAAGGGTTCTTGTACTCAGTAAGGGCAATCATCCTATGAAGTTTAAAGGCTCTGGGTGCAATAGAACTCCAGTAATTGAGCGGAAATGGTTTTCACTCTTCAGGCACCTGTGACCTTGACCTTTGATGTACTGATCCCAAAATTAATAGGGTTCCTTCACTCAATAAGGGCAACCATCCTATAAAATCTGAAGGCTCTGGGTAAAATAGAACTCCAGTTATTGAGCGGAAACGGTTTACACTCTTCGGGCCCCTGTGACCTTGACCTACTGACCCCAAAATCAATAGGATTCTTCTACTCAATAAGGGCAACCATTTTATGAAGTTTGAAGACACTGAGTGGAATAGAACTCGAGTTATGGCGCAGAAACGGTTTTCACTCTTCAGGCCCCTGTGACCTTGCCTTTTGACCTACTGACCCCAAAATCAATAGGGTTCTTCTACTCATTAAGGGCAATCATCCTATAAAGTTTGAAGGCTCATGGTGAAATACAACTCCAGTTATTGAGCGGAAACGGTTTACACTCTTCTGTGACCTTGACCTACTGACCCCAAAATCAATAGGGTTCTTCTACTCAAAAAGGGCAATCATCCTAAGTTTGAAGGCTCTTAGTGAATTAGAACTCCAGTTATATAGCGGATACGGTTTACACTCCTCGGGGCCCCTGTTACCTTGACCTTTTACCTACTGACCCCAAAATCAATAGGGTTCTTTTCTCAATAAGGGCAATCACCCTATGAAGTTTGAAGGTTCTGGGTCAAACGGAATCTAGTTATCAATCAGAAACGAAGTGTGACAGACGGACAGAAGGACAGATGAACAAGGCAAAAACAATGTCTCCCCCAGAGGGGGAAGACATAATAATGAAGTTAAGGTCAATGTTAAAGTTATTGGACAATTGGATCTTCTAGGTGAAAGTCAACCAGGGGTCAATGTCAAATAAATATGGGTCAGTGGGCAGGTCTTGTTTAAAGGGATGTTGTGTCCAAGTAAGAAGTAAATCTGATTACTAATAAAGAAGATATGGTCAATGTTAAGGTTTTTGGACAATCTGATCTTCAAGGTGAAGGTCATTAAAGGGGTCAAGGTCAAATAAATATAGGTCAGTGGGAAGGTCTTGTCCAAGTATGAAGTAAATCCACCAACTAATAAAGTTATTGCCAATGTTAAAGTTTTCCGACAGACTGACAGTTCAAAAACATAACTCTTCTTACCAACTAAAGGTCTTAACTTCAAGCTTACCTTAATGAGTTGATGAGCATTAGCTTCATTGAAGGCAAGAAAATGTCATACAAGATCTTTGGATATCAGCTGAAAGAGAAAAAAATGTGACATAACAAAACATGTGACATAACAAAACATGTTCTTATGCGATAACCATCTGTATGATATGACCGATGTTGTGGTTATAGGTTGACTGGTCACTGATTGGATTATCTTGAATGATCTCAACTATATCTCAAAGGTGTTCAATCAGTGTGCAATCAAGCTGCAACAACAACATGTGTAAAGTCCTGCATAATTAAATCCCTTTGTGAGTATTATAACATTAAAACTGATAACTGGAAAGAGTGAAAGCCTTGAATACTGCAAAAATGTTCATTTTTTTAAAGCATTTTACTTTAGACATTTGAAGGATATTTATTTATTTTTTAAATATGAAAACTTTGCAATAGTAAACTTTGAATATTTTTTTTTTATGTTCACATTCTTTTCTACCAGAAAATTCCATAATATACATGTATACATTCAATTATGACAAACATATTAATAGTAGTCATAAATGTAAAATAAGTATTGCAAGAACAAGTTAGATATAACATTTTCTTTCATATTTAGAAAAAAATGCAGAAAAGACAAATGTTTTGAGGCCGAAACATCCAGGAGGTCACTTATCGATTTCACAACACAAGTTCTGTCTTTAGTATGATAAGTAACCTTATTCGGCATCCCTTGGAAATCAAAGAACAAGAGCCGTAATGTTCTAGAAAATAATTTACCACAATGTTGCTACTTATCCAGAAAATTTACTAATACCATTTGATAACAGAACAAAACAAAGTTGCCCGCATAGCTACAAACAAACTGCCACATGTAAAGATTCACATAAATGTTCATTTTACCCTAGAACAATTAGCAAATGGAACATATCACCACCTAATGCACATACTGCAGTCACAGTAGAAGCATTCAAATCAATTGTCAATGAGCCTCTACTGGTGTCGATTCATGGAATAAGTGTACCACTTCTTAGGAATAAGCATACCACATATAAAATAGCAAGTACAAAATAAGGAACAGTTTAAATGGTAAAAAAATGAAGCAAGTTTCTGTTATTAAAATAACAAGAGGGCCATGATGGCCCTGGATCGCTCACCTGAGTACTTTGGCTGTAGGTTTGCTGTTAAGCAGTATTTCATTTTTTAATTGAAAATATGTAAGTGCCTACAAACCAAATATGTAAAATATCAGTCAATAAATAAAGGCTCTATGACAGAAAGTAGAAATATCTATCATAAGCTATGGTGACCTTGACCCAGTGACCTCAAACCCTACCCATAGGCAGACGTCCATGCAAGGAACCTATATACTAAATATCAAAGATATTGGTCTATAAATGAAGGCTCTATGCGGTACAGTAGATAAATCTATTTTTAGCCTCCGTGACCTTTAACCTAATCTAATAATTTCAAAAAGCTTGATAAAGCTTGCTTCATGCCAAATTATAAAATTCTAGGCCTTGTGAATTTAAACAAGAAGATTTTTAAAGATTTTCTTCTATACTGCTATTTAAAACTTGTGACCCCTCGGGCAGGGCCAATAGTGACCCCGGGGACATTTTTCAAACAAACTAGGTAGAGGTTCACTAGACAATGCTGCATACCAAATATCTAAGCTGTAGGCATTGAGGTTTCCAGTAAGAAGATTTTTAAAGATTGCCTTTTTTACATATTAAGGGCTCCTGGGGCAGGGCCAATGTTGACCCCGGGGCCAACATATAAACAATACTGGTAAAGGTTCTCAACACAATACTCCAGACTAAATATCTAAGGTCTAGTCCTATTAGTTTGGAAGAAAAAAGATTTTTCATGTTTTTCCTATATAACTATAGCTAAACCAAGAGAACCCTGGGGCGTGGCTAATTTTGACCCAGGGGACATAATTTGAACAAACTTGGTAGACATCCACTAGACAATGCTGCATACCAAATATCTAAGCTGTAAGCATTGAGGTTTCCAGTAAGAAGATTTTTAAATATTGCCTTTTTTACATAAGGGCCCCCGGGGTGGGGCCAATGTTGACCCCGGGGCCAACATATAAACAATACTGGTAAAGTTTCTCAACACAATACTCCACACCAAATATCTAAGGTCTAGTCCTATTAGTTTTGGAGAAAAATAATTTTTCATGTTTTTCCTATATAACTATATGTAAATCAAGAGAACCCTGGGGCGTGGCCAATTTGACCCAGGGGACATAATTTGAACAAACTTGATAGAGGTCTACTAGACAATGCTACATACCAAATATCTAAGCTGTAGGCATTGTGGTTTCTGAGAAGAAGATTTCCTTTATAAGCCTATGTAAAATCAATTGACTCCCAGGGTGGGGCCTATTTTGACCCAGTGGCTTTGATTTAAAGAAACTTAGTAGAGGTCCACTGGACAATGCTGCACACCAAATATCTAAACTCTAGGCCTTGCTGTTTCTGACAAGAAGATTTTTAAAAGTTTTTCCTATATAACTCTATGTAAAACATGTGACCCCCGGGGCTGGGCCATTTTTTACCCAGGAGCCATGATTTGAACAAACTTGGTAGAGGTCCACTGGACAATGCTGCACACCAAATATCTAAACTCTAGGCCTTGTGGTTTCAGACAAGAAGATTTTTAAAGTTTTTCCTAAATAAAGTAAAACTAGTGACCCCTGGGGCAGGGCCATTTTTAACCCAGGGGTCATGATTTGAACAAACTTGGTAAAGGTCCACCTGATGATGCTTCATACCAAATATCTAAGCTCCAGGCTTTGTAGTTCTGGAGAAGAAGATTTTTAAAGTTCCAACTTTGAATATTTATTTTTTAGCTCCTGTGGCCTAGAAATGCAATGGACCTGAACCATTTGAACAATTTTGGTAAAGCTTCATGCAAGTAACATTCCTGCCAAGTTTCAGGAAGATTGGCCCAGCAGTTCAGGAGAAGAAGTTGTTTGAAGAAAAAGTTGACGTCGCATGCACGCACGGACGACGGACATCAGGCAATCACAAAAGCTTACCTTGAGCACTTTGTGCTCAGGTGAGCTAAAAATGCACCTTCCGATATATTATGTGGAAGTCTGATCATGCCATTTATCCATTATGAATGCAGTATATCTTAACATTTTAATGTATTTTTCTTATTTTGTGCATTATGCACATTGTGTGGTAAACTTTACAAATTCTAATGTTAGCTTCGCTAGGCGACTCATAAAAGGTGTGAATAACCAGTTGTCCACAAATAAGACCACCGAATTAACTGTTTGCAAACATTACAATTATCTAACCATGGTCTATTATCTTGACCAATATCTTTTCTTACCTGTATAGGTTTATTATATATTTCATATGTGGTATACTTATTCTCAAAATGGTACACAGGTACGCTTATGATATGGTAAGCTCGTTCTAGGTTCCCTGGTGTCAATGTCAATAATTAAATCCATTGATCATATTCAGTACAAAGTTTTAAATCTTTCACTCTTGTAAATATTCTTTTAACCAGTTCCCACACATTATCTTCAGTGAATTTTAGGAGTGTGGTATTCACAAGTAGAAGGTGAAAAGTCATGAAATCGTTGATAAAGCGTGTTTTAGATCCTTGTCTTCATATCCCAATAGTGTAACATCTACATCTACATTGTACTGCTTCACAATCAACAATTGTCTGGGAATAGCTGTTAAGATAATTATGTTAAGTGCAAAGTTACTAGAATTTCAAGATAAAAGAACTACAGAACTAAAGTTAAAAAATAGATTTAGAACTGGTGGAAAGGATGCAGCTGCCCAGTAAAGGTGTCTATACTGGGACTAGCTTGCAAGGCCACAGGTAGACCATTCCACGGACGAATACTTCTTGGGAAGAATGAGTGGGAATGATATTGTGTCCTTGAATGTGGTATAAGATAGTTCAGGTTTCTTGTGGGTGTCAGGTGGTGATGGTCAACCCTAACAAGATTGTGTTGGATCTTATACAAAAAAGTGACAGAGCTGATGTTACGTCTTTGTTCTAAGGTTTGCCATTTTAGATCCAACAACATTTGGGTCACACTACTGGTGTAATTAGAATCATTAGTTACATATCTGGCGGCAGATCTTTGAACTTATTCTAATTTATAGATTAAATATTTTTGCCAAGGATGCCAAACCGTAGAACAGTATTCTAACTGGGGACTTACATAAGTTTTGTAGGCAGTTTCTTTGACC
The DNA here is from genome assembly GCA_012932295.1 of Cyclina sinensis. Lineage (NCBI taxonomy): Eukaryota > Metazoa > Mollusca > Bivalvia > Venerida > Veneridae > Cyclina > Cyclina sinensis. The sequence goes on along the minus strand of JAAONU010000001.1, from coordinate 45,886,466 downwards.
TTTTTATTTGAAGTTTTAACATTTCTTTTAATGAACCTGAGTGAATCTTTGGCTTTAGATGTTATGTTGTTGATGTGATTGGTCCAGAAAGGTCATTACTTATTGTTACGCCTAAATATTTAGCAGCCTCTGTGGTTTTCAGTTCAATACCATGAAGTTTGTAAGGGAATATGATAGGATTTTTTTTTCGGCTGATTCTAAGGATTTCACATTTATCTAGGTTGAATTCCATGGACCAATCAGATTCCCAGTTTTCAAGACTATGAAGGTATTTTTAAAGGGTTTCGGCATCTCGGGTGGATTTGATGGTTAGATATACTATTGTATCATCTGCGAATAGTCTAACTTTGCCCTTTACACTGTCGGGTAGGTCGTTAATGTATGAGAGGAATAGGCAAGGCCCAAGGACCGAGCCTTGGGGGACACCTGATAGGACTGGTAGGCTTTCAGAGTTTTGACCTTCTACCGCAACCTGCTGGGTGCGACCATAAAGAAATGACCTGATCCAAGAAACACTCTCGGAATTAATACCTAATCTCTTAAGTTTGAGAAGAAGTTTATGATGATCGACTTTGTCAAATGCTTTGCTGAAGTCCATGACTATAATATCGGTTTGCTGGCCTTGTTCTAAGTTGTCATGGACTTCCTGGGAAAAACTTATGAGCTGGGTTTCACAGCTGTGTTTTGACCTGAAGCCGTGTTGATGTGGACTTGATGTTATCATGTTTGTCATAAAAAGACATGATATTGGAGACAAGTATGTGCTCCATGAGCTTAGAGGCAATACAGGTTAAGAAGATGGGTCTATAATTACTGGGTTTACATTTTGGGCCCTTTTTATAAATGGGAGCAATGACGGCATGCTTCCAGTCATTGGGGACAATACCTGATTTCAGGGAGATTTGAAAGATGTAAGTAAGGACTGGGGCTACTTCATTATGAAGTTTCTTTAGTAACCTTGGGGATAGCTGGTCGGGTCCCGAGGCTTTACTGGGGTTTAGACCTTTAAGGAGTTTCTGTACTCCATCCTCGGTGATAGTGACATTGGGCATCCTTGGAGGATTTTGTGGAGTGAGTATTTGTTTACAGGACTGAGCAAGAATTAGTGGCTGTGGACGAGAGAATACCGACTCAAACTGTTTATTTAGTATGGTCTTGGCGTCGGTGAATGTTTGACCATCACTCTTGAGGGGGGTTACTCCACAATTTTCAGTCTTATTGGATTTGACGAAAGAATAGAATTTCTTATTCGCCCCTGGTTGTGAGTCATTTGAGAATATGACCTTGTCTAAATACAACCAGTATGAGTTCCTAATAATCTATCTATCTTTCGATACTGCCTAGACTCCCCTCACGGGTATTACTGGCAGGTGATAACTCTTTGGATTTGGCCTCTAAGCTTCTTAAACTTATTTAACAGGGCAGGTGATGGAGTGGTTGACTTTTTGAGTTTGGAGTGAACATGAGTGTAACATGATTATAATCAGATAAATACTCTTTATTAAAAAGCAACATAAATAACCAATCATATTTGGTTGTTGCACTGGACAACAAGATCTTCGTCAACTTCCATTACTTTTATAACAACCCCCATCTGTGACAAGAAAATGTAACTCCCTTCATCTCTTGTAAAAGATTCAACCTGTCCTTTAACAAAAATGTCATGGATAAACACATAAGCTCCAAATAGTTCTTTGGTAATCTCAGAAGATGTTGTCTTAGACAACTCACCTATCATTTCGATATACAGACATTCATATAAAAAAAAACGACCTCGGCACTCCGCCATTTTGAATAATAAATGACTGCGGTCAACTTGCAAAGATGGAGGACGAACAACCACTTAGCTTCGAAAGAATGCATCTAAAATCTGCACATTAAACTGATATTTTCTTCCAAATAAACCAATGCTTTTTCGCTTTCTGACCTAAAGACAATAATGCTGACAGTTTTACCTTGGTTGCACCTTTCTATTCTGTAAACAAACGCCGAACAAAATTTATAAACAACTTGACCTACTTTCGTCGAGCCCGTCTGGATTTTGAAAAACTACAAAAAACTAATTTATACTTGAAACGATTTAAAACCAAGTGTATCCATACATAATTTATACCCGTAAAGCTGATAACATTATAGCTTAATATATTTCAGAAAATAAAATTGTTTGTTACGAATGTGTAAGCGTTTCTTACCTCGGAAAGGAATTCAACGACGAGTTGCTACCCTGGAAAGATTGCACATATATCACAGTTTGCTAACGGCATACAGTCAAAATAATATTACAATCTTTAGAAAGCACCGGTTGAGAGACATACTTTATTGCCGAAATAAACTTTAACTTAGTAACTTCAGATAGGCTAACAGGCCCGAAAGAGCCAAGTTAGGCAGCATTCATCGCGGAGCAAATCTGTCAGATTAAATGCCTGTTTTACGCATGCGCAGACATCACGTGACTATCCACACATGCGTGTAATAACATTCCAAAAGGAACAAGAGAGCAAACAAACTCGTGTAGCTCGACTGTGACATGAAGCTCATCTTAACATTCTTGAATATTTTCAGTATCATTATTGAGAGTGAATGTAGTTTCCGAAAGTCGCATACACTTTACAATAACTCAGTACAATATATATACTTGTAATTCATCCCTCATATGCAAGAGTCTAGGTTACCTGATTCAACCTTATGAAATATTTAGCTAATATGGTTACAGCAGTCATGGGCTCTATCTGCCTCAAACGTTTGAAAGACATTACAGCAGAGAACTTTTCCAATGTCTTTTAGCAAAGAACTAAAACGACTTGCTACTTGTTTTCCTGACAAAGCACCTCCCAGTTATAGTCAGTATTGATTGCTCGGGAGTATCAAGTAGAAGTAGAAGTAGAAGATATCTCACAAAATCTCATTGCATGAAAAAGTCTTGCAAAGTCTTGTTTGTATTATATATCAATAAGCTTGATAATTATAAATAATATGCATCATGCAACACAGCATACATTTTTTCTACATATTGGTACCCTCCTTTTCAAAAATGTACCAGAATTTAATGTTATATCCAAAGGAAAAAAACCCTGTGTGTTAGTTTTGTGATGTCCGAAACCCTTTAGTACATCTACATCGTGACTAAATATAACTTAAAATAAAAAAAATTCTATGACACATTCAAAATTTTAAAAGAAAGCCTTTTTTCTATTTTTTATCTCCAATTAGGATTTTGCAGATTTAATATTTAGATTGTCAGGAGAATGGTAGTTAATGTCACATGATTAATCGGTGTTTTCCATTTGCTTATAAAGGAGTTTCTAATCTTTGATATTTTAGTTCTTTGGTTTTAGCTCTGCTTTTAATTACAGCAAGTGAACTTCAAGAAATAATTTGCTTTAGCAAGCATGCAAAGGTAAAAGATTCAGTAACAAAGTGGGTGACTCATACTTTTTACACTCCAAAGTTTTGAAGCAGGTACTGGTTTGACATCCCAACAGACTGACCCTACTTTGAAATCAGACACTCTAAATTCATGCTTTGTGCAGCTTCAAAATTAGCAGCTAGAAAGCATTACGTAATCTTTTGAATATTGCTTCAAAATTTGGATATCTCTATAATTTAATCATATTGTGATACAAAAGACCACTTAACCTACCAGTTAATAACTTTACCTTAATACAGAAAAGTAACTTTACTGATTTTTTTCATAGCCTTTTGGAAAAAGAACAGCTTCTGGCAAGGGTACAATCTATCTAACTACAAACACAGACAATTAGAATTATGGGCTGTCAAGAGTCGATGCTTACAAAGATATGGCAAGTTCTACTACAGTATCAAATACTTTTATGTATGTGTTGCTTGTCTTCTAGCTATATGAAAATTGAATGATGTTTTTATATCCTGATAAAACTTACCATACCGATCACTTTTATAAGATAAAATGGATAAATCATTATGTGACATTCTGATGATTTCATAACTCTTAATCATGTCAACGAATTTAATTTTCAATATAAAAACTGTCCGCTAGGAACACCCTGATAATATGCATAAATTCACTTGGTCTCGATCATTCCCGTGAAGTTTCCCCAACATCCATCCAACGGTTATAATAATGCCCAACTGTATTTAAATTTGGACAAATCAAGGGCCACAACTCTGCTAAAATACATCTGACCAGTATAAGCCAACAACATGTGATCATTGCTGTGAAGTTTCATCAAAATCTAACCAGCCGTTATGGAGATATGCCTAACTGAATTCAAATTTGGAGAAATCAAGGGCTGTAACTTTGCTAAAATCATTCAACCAGAACATGACAAATATATGTAGCAGAGGTATAATACGGCACATGTACTCCCTTGCCTATCAGCTAGCTTTTATGGCGACGTGGTAGAGTGTCCGCTTAGTAATCGAAGGTACCCGAGTTCAAACCCAGCTCGGGGCAGGTGGATTTTTCCGGGTCACATTTGGCGCCCAACGTAAATAACTCACAAGTTTAGATGTGATGGCACCCTTAGAAGTCCCACAGACATTCATTACTCCAAGAATTCGAGGACGAATTCTTAGAAGGAGGGGGTGTACGTAGCAGAGGTATAATACGGCACTTGTACTCCCTTGCCTATCAGCTAGCTTTTATGGCGACGTGGTAGAGTGTCCGCTTAGTAATCGAAGGTACCCGAGTTCAAACCCAGCTCGGGGCAGGTGGATTTTTCCGGGTCACATATATGCATATCTACTCTTGTTTATAATCATTCCTGTAAAGTTGCCTCAAAGCCTTATCAGCGGTTATGGTGATATGTCTAAATGTATTCAAATTTGGACAAATTAACGGCCACAATGCAGCAAAAAGCAGCTGACTGGAATACATCAATAATACACATAACTAGTCTACACTTGCTAATGATCATTCCTGTTAAGTTTCCTCAAAATAAGTTTCCTCGACAAGCAATTATGCAGATATGCCCATATGTGTTAAAATTTTGAAAAATAAAGGCTCTAACTTTGCTGAAAATCACTCAACAGTAAAATGCTGAAGATATGCTCAACTAGGCTTGGTACCAATAAATCATAGCAACTTGATGGTAATCTGTGGAACTTCTGGGGGCTATGCCCCCTAGTCCACATCAGAACTCTGCTCTGCTCTGGACCCCCATGTGGTTTTGTGTGTATACTCAATTTTGGCCTAGCTATGCCCCTGGTGCTGTTTACCTTGATGAATGCTTCCTGCACTTCTGAGCACCTGAAAGATGCTGAGAAGAAGACTGTACTGGAGTTTGTAAAATTAACCTGATGGCACACTTGCTTGCTGCCTTACACTCATCTTGATATAATATTTATTATAAAACATAAAAATATAGGAAATTTGTTCTACACTGGGCAAGGACAATTTGAAAAGACAACAAAATGTAAATATTTAACTCTTACCAATTTGGTTTACTTGAGTTTAGTACCCTCTTTAAGTTATATCAGAATGGAAGTTTACCTATTCATATTCCTGGGAAAGACCAGTACAAGACCACAATTCTCCAAAAAGAACTGCAAACTTGATCAAATAATGGTCAGTAGAGGGACTCAAACACATGACCATCAATCAAGTTATCTTTCATACTAAACCAATTTAATTAAGGTGTTCAGTCAGATTTGCCAAAAGCTTGCAGTGTCTAATTCATCATAATCATTAGAAGAATATAGTTCTGGCACATATATAAAGTAAATCCTGTCATTTCAGTACATTTTATCTTTGAAAGTGGAACTGAATCATATTTACATGTATACCTGCCCATTGTAACTTAAACAAAATACTTTCTGAAATAAGACAACTGATTTTGATGCACTTTTTAAAATTTTTTATCCATTAATCCCAATTTGTACAGAATAAAGATTCATTTACTTAAATTTTGCATTATTCCAGCAGTTTCTATAACCAGTTTAATAAACATGTTATAATACAGATGCATAAGTAGTGCTTTTAAGAATGAGAAATTTACGATGCCTGGAAAGATTAAAACCAGATCTAGATTATATACTTTTCTAAACTGAGCCGCTCTGATCAGAACACAACAAATATTACATATAATCACAGACTCTTTGAGCTGCTGCAGGCTTGTTCAGAGAAATATTTAGCTAATGTCTTATTGATTTCTATTTTCAGACAGTGCAAAAAACCTCAACTGCCAGACAAGCACAGCATTCACACTATAGTGGCAGCTGACTTTTTCAGGTGTCAGGAAATATATTTCATATTTATTTCAATTAAGAAGCTTACAACACTCCTTTTATAACTGGCTCAATTATTTCATCCAAAGGACTTTTTATTCTTTTTAATACAAGGTGTCAAGCTTAAAAGAAAGATTTCAATTATTTTTAAAATCTATACCACATATCTGCATTTGCTGAAATACTTGGGGAAAACTTTTGTCACATTTAGTGTTTGCCCTATTTCTCTAGCCAATCAGAAAGCAAAGATATTTAAATTTCTAACAGATTTATGATTTATCTGTGAAGAATTGCGATTTTTCAACTTAATAATGAAGAGTGTTGTTCTATTTCTTTTTTATACCTATCAAAACACTTGTCTGCGCAGCTGTGTCGGCGCACAAGTGGGAGTGGTTTGATCACGGGCAGGTATGTTCCAAATAAGGAAGCCAACGAAAAAAGTGAAAGATCAAAATGGGAGGTGCAAACACTAAGTAGGACAGATCGAGGCTATGAAGTGAAATCTTCATCATTAAGAAACCTCGGTTCCTTAATGCTGAAGATTTCACTTCATAGCCTCTAACCTATCTAGGAAGATGTTATTTAAACTGAAATAAAAGATTTTCTCAGATGTTTGCAAAACAGAAGCACCTGTTTAAAGAAACTAGCTATCCCAAGTTAGATTCTTTTTGTTACTGCTTTTAAATGTTACTCATGAAAATAGGAAAATTTTGACCATGAATTTAAAAGAATTTAAGAAACATTTTGGCTTTTAATTTACTAGTTGTTACACAAGAAAATAAAATAAAAAAGTCTCAGATAAATTTGTTTTCTTTGTATGACCCCCCCCCCCCCCCCCCCCCCCCCCCCTAACACACACACGCACAACCCTACGCATTTCAGACAAAAAGTCATGCTGACCCTGACATTTGAAGTGACCTAACAGTAGACAGACCTTCCTGCAGTCATGGATAACCTACTACGGTATGTAACTTTAGTATTGAACTTATTCTTGATGTCCCACCATGATCCTCCAATTAACACTACTTTAAATTTTATCTTGGTTAAAAGAGCTTTTCAGGAAGTAAATTCTTTTGATATAACTTGAATGTCAATAATCTGTCACACTGAAAGGACCACAAAATCTGAAGTAACTTTAAAGGACTGACATATCAGTTAGAAGGTCATGTAGTAACATGTATAATGTACTAACTGTTATCTAACTATAACCTACAGTATACCAGATATACCTAGTAATGTAACTATCACAGTATTATCTTATCACTAAGCAATGTTCTTCACCTCTCTGATCAAACAAGAAGTTGTGTTTGCTGACAATGTCAGTAACAATTTCTTGAAAACATCACAGTTCACTGTGAAATAATGCAAAAAAAAAAAAAGTCTCGAGTTTTGAAACTTTCAATAATGAAAATCCTTGTGTTTTTTTTTATTAATCTAGTCTAAGATATTGGTACCATTTTTTTGTCATATCTAGACAGATTGCAGCCTGTGTGGATCCAACTGACCTTGTCCAAGGACAAATTTAAGGCAGAGCCTTATATTTAAATAATTATAATAAAATTCTATGAAGCACTGAGTGATTGATTTATCAGAGTTTGACTGTTCATAGCAGTATTAACCTTCTATGAACACAACAATTTTTAAGTCTTAGAGACAGGACGAAATCAATCTTAAGTTTTAAATCAAACATGTATTTATATGTATTGATAAATCAATACAACTTAAAAAGCTTATCAGTTATAAATATAGAAGTATAGAGCTATGAAAGGGGATAGATTATAACAGTTCAATTCAATAATAAAATACTGTTAACTAGTATACAGTTTGTCTAACTAAACTTGATATTATTATGAAGGAATGTGAAAATATGGTTATCAAGCCATTATAGAATGAATGAATGCATGAATGAATGAATATGTTTAAATTTTGTATCTTTTGATTTCTTCTGCTTTTGTCTGCTGCTTTCATACTGCTGTCATCAAAACAAATAAACAGTGTCCAACCCTAAGTTCTCCAACAGGCTGATGAGGTGGCGGTAAACCATTGCACAAGCTGATGGGGTGAGATCGGGTGTAAATGTGCTAACACCAGTTTGTGGCTGTACATTACATCGGTCAAAAGCAGAATAAAACAAGAAATCAGTAGAACCGATAGATGCTCCCCGAATCAATGCCAATTCCAAAAGGGCTATTGTTTAATATGTATTTTTTTTAAAGTATGAAAAATAACAAAGGGCAATAACTCCTAAATTATGCAAAACAGAGTTACGGTTCTTGCACGCTGCACTTCTCCTCATAGAGATCTATCTACCAATAAAGTTTCATGTTAATATCTCTTATACTTAGTGATATGCCCCGGACAAAAAATAAGTATGCGATTTTTTAAAGGGCAATAACTCAAAAATTAATAAAGCAAGAGTCATGGTTCTGGTGCATTGCACTGCTCATCAATGAGATCTATCTACTTATAATGTTTCAAGTTGATAACTCTTATACTTTGTGACATATGCCCCGGACAAAAAAATAAGTATGTGAAAATTTCAAAGGGCAATAACTCAATGAATAAAGCAAGAATTATGATTCATGTGCACTGCACTGCTCTTTAATGAGATCTAACTACCTATGAAGTTTGGTCTTGATATCTCTCATAGTTATTTTGTTATGCTCTGGACAAAATTATGACAGACGAATAGATGGACGAACGGGACGGACAGACAGACAAAGTGGCAACTATATGCTCCCCCTTCAGGGAGCATAATTTTCTCCAATGGTTTTCAGGTTATGCTCCAGACAAGATTTTTCTAAAAAGGGAGATAATTCAAAAACGGGCTAAATAGAGTTATGGTTCTTTGGCACTGCACTCCGCGTCAATGCCCTCTACCACTGTGTGCAGTTTAAACAAATTATGTCCAAGGGTTTTCAGGTTTTGCTATGGACAAGATTTTTCTAAAAGGGAAGATAATTCAAAAATGGGTCAAAATAGAGTTATGGTTCTTTGGCACTGCACTCAACGTCAATGCCCTCTACCACTGTGTGCAGTTTAAACAAATTATGTCCAAGGGTTTTCAGGTTTTGCTATGGACAAGATTTTTCTAAAAGGGGAGATCATTCAAAAACGGGGCAAAATAGAGTTATGGTTCTTTCTCACTGCACTCTGCGTCAATGCATCTACCACTGTGTGCAGTTTAAACAAATTATGTCCAAGGGTTTTCAGGATAAATTATACTCCAGACAAGATTTTTCTAAAATGGGAGATAATTCAACAAGAGGGCCATGATGGCCCTGAATCGCTCACCTGATAGACCATGAAACGATATTGTAGACATAATGAGGAGAGAATTGGTGAAAGAAGGGCATGTGTCCACACTTGCTGATTGGTGAAGTTTTAACTTTACATGAACTGTTTTAATAATTTCCAGTTTACCTCATTTCGTCTAGATGATAAATACATGGAAAATGTTAACATTTCAAAGTCATTAGACTTTCGATACATTTTTTTTTTCTTTGTAAGTTAACATGAAACTATTGTATGAAGTACAAATTGAAATATGGATATCTGAAACAGGTGTAATGTTTTCATTTTGGCTGAAGGTAGTTTCCTTCAGAAATGTACAGTCTAGAAGTGACTTTTGTGTTAGGGTATATGCTATTTTGAGACAGTATTTAAGTTACATAATGGTATGCAGTTAACCTGTGTTGGTAAATTCTGTACCAGTACAGAATTTGAGAGCACGTTATGACACACAAGATAGGTGATCCACAGACCATGGACTGTACGTACTGAACTCAGCAGTTGGGAAGACCGAAGCAAACTTTGCAGACTAAGATCAGATGGCTATATAAACTATATATAAAATGAATTGACTATGGGGCGGGGTCAATTTGACCCCGGGGATCATGATTTGAGCAAACTTGGTTAAGGTCTACTAGGTCATGCTACATGCAAAATTTCTAAGCTCTAGGCTTTCTGGTTCTGGAGTAGAAGATTTTTTGAAGTTTTTCCTATATAAACTCTATATAAAATCAACTGACCCCCAGGCGGGGTCAATTTGACCCCGGGGATCATGATTTGAGCAAACTTGGTAGAAGTCTACTAGTTAATGCTACATGCAAAATATCTAAGCTCCAGGCCTGCAGTTCTGGAGAAGAAGATTTTTGAAGTTTTTCCTATATAAACTATATATAAAATGAATTGACTATGGGGCGGGGTCAATTTGACCCCGGGGATCATGATTTAAGCAAACTTGGTAAAGGTCTACTAGGTAATGCTACATGCAAAATATCTAAGCTCCAGGCTTTGTGGTTCTGGAGAAGAAGATTTTTGAAGTTTTTCCTATATAAACTCTATATAAAATCAATTGACCCCCGGGCGGGGTCAACTTGACCCCGGGGATCATGATTTGAGCAAACTTGGTAGAAGTCTACTAGGTAATGCTACATGCAAAATATCTAAGCTCCAGGCTTTGTGGTTCTGGAGAAGAAGATTTTTGAAGTTTTTCCTATATAAACTCTATATAAAATCAATTGACCCCCGGGGCGGGGTCAATCTGACCCCGGGGATCATGATTTGAGCAAACTTGGTTAAGGTCTACTTGGTTATGCTACATGCAAAATATCTAAGCTCTAGCCTTTGTGGTTCTGGAGAAGAAGATTTTTGAAGTTTTTCCTATATAAACTCTATATAAAATTAACTGACCCCCGGGCGGGATCAACTTGACCCCGGGGATCATGATTTGAGCAAACTTGGTAGAAGTCTACTAGTTAATGCTACATGCAAAATATCTAAGCGCCAGGCTTTGTGGTTCTGGAGAAGAAGATTTTTGAAGTTTTTCCTATATAAATTCTAAGTAAAATCTATTTACCCCCGGGGCTGAACCAGTTTGACCCCGGAAGTCATGATTTGAGCAAACTTGACAGAGGTCCCCTAGATGATGCTTCATACCAAATATGAAAGCTCTGGGCCTTGTTATTTCAGACAAGAAGATTTTTGAAATTTCCATTTTAAAAACACCTTTTAGGGCCTCACAGCCATATTGTGCATTGGACCGGAACCATTTGAGCAAACTTGGTAAAGGGACATCTAAGGACCATTAGTATGAAGTTATTTTAAAATTGGGCCAGGGGTTTAGGAGGAGATGTCATTTAAAGAAAATGTTGACGACGGACGACGGACGACGGACGGACGACGGACGCCGGACACAAGGGTATCCTAATAGCTCACTCTGTCACTGCGTGACAGGTGAGCTAAAAACAGGGCCATGATGGCCCTGGATCGCTCACCTGAGTACTTTGGCTGTAGGTTTGCTGTTAAGCAGTATTTCATTTTTTAATTGAAAATATGTAAGTGCCTACAAACCAAATATGTAAAATATCAGTAAATAAATAAAGGCTCTATGACAGAAAGTAGAAATATCTATTGTAAGCTATGGTGACCTTGACCTTGACCCTGTGACCTCAAACCCTACCCATGGGTAGAGGTCCATGCAAGGAACCTCTATACTGAATATCAAAGATATTGGTCTATAAATGAAGGCTCTATGAGGTACAGTAGATAAATCTTCTTTTAGCCTCCGTGACCTTTAACCTAATCCAATAATTTGAAAAAGCTTGATAAAGCTTGCTTCATGCCAAATTTTAAAATTCTAGGTCTTGTGGTTTCAGACAAGAAGATTTTTAAAGATTTTCTTCTATATTGTTATTTAAAACTTGTGACCCCTCGGGCGGGGCCAATAGTGAACCCAGGGACATTTTTCTAACAAACTTGGTAGAGGTCCACTAGACAATGCTACACACCAAATATCTAAGCTCTATAACTTACGGTTTCTGACAAGAAGATTTTTTTAGATTTTCTTATATAACTCTATGTAAAACTAGTGGCCCCTGGGGCGGGGCCATTTTTGACCCAGAGGCCAGGATTTGAACAAACTTGGTAGAGGTCCACTAGACAATGCTACACACTAAATATCTAAGCTCTATAACTTACGGTTTCTGATAAGAAGATTTTTTTAAGATTTTCCTATATAACTCTATGTAAAACAAGTGACCCCGGGGCGGGGCCATTTTTGACCAAGAGGCCAGGATTTGAACAAACTTGATAGAGGTCCACTAGACAATGCTACATACCAAATATCTTAACTGTAGGCCTTCTTGTTTCTGACAAGAAGATTTTTTAATTTTTTCCTATATAACTCTATGTAAAACAAGTGACCCCGGGGCAGGGCCATTTTTGACCCAGAGGCCAGGATTTGAACAAACTTGGTAGAGGTCCACTACACAATGCTACACACCAAATATCTAAGCTCTATAACTTACGGTTTCTGACAAGAAGATTTTTTAAGATTTTCCTATATAACTCTATGTAAAACTAGTGGCCCCTGGGGCGGGGTCATTTTTGACCCAGAGGCCAGAATTTGAACAAACTTGGTAGAGGTCCACTAGACAATGCTACATACCAAATATCTAAGCTCTATAACTTACGGTTTCTGACAAGAAGATTTTTTAAGATTTTCCTATATAACTCTATGTAAAACTAGTGGCCCCTAGGGCGGGGCCATTTTTGACCCAGAGGCCATGATTTGAACAAACTTGGTAGAAGTCCACTAGACAATGCTACACACCAAATATCTAAGCTCTATAACTTACGGTTTCTGACAAGAAGATTTTTTAAGATTTTCCTATATAACTCTATGTAAAACTAGTGGCCCCTTGGGCGGGGCCATTTTTCACCCAGAGGCCATGATTTGAACAAACTTGGTAGAGGTCCACTAGACAATGCTACATACCAAATATCTTAACTCTAGGCCTTGTGGTTTCTGACAAGAAGATTTTCAAGTTTTCCCTATATAACTCTATGTAAAATCAACTGACCCCTGGGGTGGGGTCAGTTTTGTCCCCAGGGACATAATTTGAACAAACTTGGTAGAGGTCCACTAGATGATGCTTCATACCAAATATCAAAGCTCCAGGCCTTGTGGTTTCGGAGAAGAAGATTTTTAAAGATCCAACTTATAAAATCTATTTTTAGCTCCAGTGAACCAGAAATGCAATGGACCAGAACCATTTGAACAATCTTGGTAGAGCTTAATGCAAGGAACATCCCAGGCAAGTTTCATTAAATTTGCTCCATTGGTTTCAGAGGAGATGTCGTTTGAATGAAAAGTTGACAACGGACGGACGGACGGACGACGGACAAAGACCATCAGAAAAGCTCACCCTGAGCTTGTGCTCAGGTGAGCTAAAAACAGGGCAAAATAGAGTTATGGTTCTTTGGCACTGCACTCCGCCTCAATGCCCTGTACCACTCTGTGCAGTTTAAACAAATTATATCCAGGGGTTTTCAAGTTATGCTCTGGACAAAATTATGACGGACAGACAAAGTGGCAACTAAATGCTCGCCCTTCGGGAAGCATAAATATGCAATTGACTACGTAAAATTAAGTAAGTTTAATTCCTTTCTCCCAATATATGCCTTGTTTGACATGAATGACTTTGAAAAAAAACTATACCTCGATCTTGGCAATGTATGTAACATAACACTATATCCTTGGTGAAATACAATCTTGGTGACATAATACAAAAAGTTTCAGAAATTATAGATCATCATACATATGTATGCTCTCCTTGTCACAAACCAGCTCTTGAAATATTTCATCAATTCTTCCTTCTCTGTCATGCAATTCCACCAGTCTGCAAACCAGTGTTATTGTTCTGAGCACTTCAACTTAAATACATGTACCTCTACTGACTGTGTCAACAAAGAATAATGGGACAAAAGATTTCCTTGAAGAGTGAAGCCAGTTGTGCTCCAGTGGCTTTATATGCAGCATTAACTTCTCAACTTCTTATTATCAGTTACAATTCATACACTGAAAAAAAAAGACAGATGCCTGAACAAAGAAAAGACTGTATTTTTAAGCTACTGTAAAGAGAAGTATTATACAGTCCCCACAGTCCTATTGTCATACTTTTTGGGACTGTGCCAGAGATCATTTAAGTGATCTATGCAATGTTGTCAAACAATACACCCACTATCAATATCACTACATGTATGTATCATTACACTGTTGACAATGACATTTTTTTCTGATTTGCTGGCAACTTCAGCTGACCTAGCACTGTAGTACAAACCCCTTTGCATACACTTGTGCATACATTCAATGTTAATTGTCTTAAATATAATATATAACTTCTCAATCTTGATTGTGAAAGAAGGTTTCTGTTTCCAAATTTGTACCATAAAAGTATGTCCACACTTGTTATTACTCAAAAAGGCTTTTAATTTTGATTACATAATCTTGTAATTGTTCAAGGGATGTAACAGATATGACCCTGATATACTTTCATTTTTATCTGACGTGAAATTTGTCATAGTCCTACAAAGGTTAGATCTCACAACTTAAAAATATTGATAAAAGTTAAGGTTTTCTAGTTCAAAAAGTAAGAACTATTATTATATGACCTATAAAAATAGATGCTATCCCATTGGTTCAAAGCGCAGTCGGAGACCAACAATATATTCCTTATATTCCTGCATTCTGGGTTTTTCCCATGTTATATTTTAGGTCTAAAAATAGATTGCTGTTGATACTCGTAGTAGTGCTGTCTGTTGCCCGGCACTCAGTTAACAAAATTACTCTAATGCAAGGAAATAAAACACATCCGCACACTTAGACTTTTTCTAAGAAATGGCGTCTGGTGTGTTTTTTTTTTTATTTTTTGATGTTATATTGGATTTCAAAATCACCTGTCAGACTTCTGAGTATTATTGTAATGTGAGAATGAGTATAAAAAGTCCTACAAAAAATTAACACATTGTTATGAATGTAAAATCAGTCTGGAAGAAAACTTAGTAGAAACAATTGTATGTAGTCATATAATAAAACAGTTATTGACTAGTGTGCCACAGAATATGATGTGATATTCGCCTCGGTCAATATAACATTTTGCCGGTGAATATCACATCATATTCAATGGCACACTAGTCAATAATTGTAAATGACTGCATGATTTCCAACTATATATACCCCTAAAATATCTGGCTGTCAGGTTAATGTTTTTTTTCCTTGAAATTTAAAAATTATAATTACAGTAACCTCTTGAATCAAAAACTTCTGGAAAAGAACGAATTACTAACCTAGTTAACTCAATTATGCATGGAATTGTAAAGCTGGCAAAAACTAGGTGTAATGCCTCAAAAGATTAGTGTATAGTTAAAACATTTGAGCTCACAAGTCCAAATCCCAGCTACATCAGGTATGTCATTGGGAAATCTGACATGTGTCTTAAGGCCAACCAGCTGCTGAATGGATCGGAGGCTTAATGAAAGTTGGATTTCCCTTCTTTGTCTCAACTGATTTGATCTTATTTTGTAAGCTGTCTTCAGTTTGAAGTGACTGTGACAGCTAGTTATCATTAAAAGCAACTGAGCTAAGATTCATTACTACACATTCAACATTACACAGAAAAGGGAGTCTAACTTTAGCTATATCTAGTAAACTGATTAACAACCTATATGAAAACAATATGGAAAAAGAGGAATTTACTTTTTTCCCTGGAATTTGTGATAAGCAGGACAAAAGATAGAACAGTCTGCTTTAATATATCATAAAAAAAAGAATAAAGGCAACACACATTGGTTTATGCTAATAAATCCCTTAGAAAATACCAGTTTTTACTAGACATGAAAAATATCAATGTTTCTCTTTTTTATTCTCCCTGGAACATGTCTCGCTTAAAAATGCTTTTAAAGAAGAAATCTGACACAGGAAAAGCTATTTTTGTTATCTTTTCAATAAACATAAGTTTTATCATTAAAATCCTGACAGGATGATAAATTAAGCCTTAAGATTTGCACTTGTTCAGAGATTGATTTTTACCTTAAGCTTAAGTGAGCTTAACTAATGTCTTGAAAAAGTCTTCTCAAATGTAAAACAGTTATATATAGCCAGTGTATTCTGAGTTTTAGCTGGATTGATCGAAAGGGGAAACATTTAATTCTTTTCAGTAATGAAGCTCTGAAATATTTTGCCTGTCTGGGAAGATATCTTTGATGAACTTGATTTGTTTGGGAAATGGGCCTGAATACACCGATAAAATTAATGTGCTTTGTGTCAGTTTTTGAACTGAGCTTCAGCTGATTGTGAACTGAGCTTGGTCTGTTGGGTTTCTGCTTGATCAGTTTGAGAAATAAGCTTTGAACCTGGTTGGGAAGTCAGCTAAGTCTGATGTCATAATTATGAGCTTTTTGTTTACAGTCTATTACAGAAAATGAGCTTTTTTAAGGTGTGAGCTTTCGCTTTTGCAGTAAAAAAATTTTCCCTTTGGATTTTGAAAAAGCTTGCTTTAATATATCAGGAAGTCATAGAGAAGAGTATCACACTTCAAGGCTATTGTTTATTGTTATCAGCTGAACAACTAGTTTCATCATGTCCAGTAATTATCTTTAATGTAAGTCTGATGATGGTTATTCAAATCATTATGAAGATTACAACTATTACTCCGATTTAAGTAAAACATGAACAGTACAGAAGTTAGTTTTCAACTGATTTTAACCTTGATACATTATTTTCCAAAAAAGACTTTGCCAGATGAACATTTGATATTTTTTACAATAAGTGGTACATAATTATTACATACAAATATAATTCTATGTATTTAAGATCACAGATTCAAGATATTTTAAGTTCAAGTATGTCAGTTCTAATTACCATAATCAGCAATACTGGTATGCTTTTGGCTAAATACAAATATAAAAATATTTAATAACAACAGTAATATTAGTTAACAAACTGCCTATAGGTTATGGTGAGTTATATAAGTACGTTTATGTATAACTTTCTTTACTTGATTACACATACTAAGTTACGGCATTGGTTGTCCTACTTCCTTCTCACCATAATGGAGCAGGTTCAAGCCTTTTTAATTTAGAGGCTTTTCTCCTGGATCTATGTTTTTCTCTCTCATTTTAAATCATACTACATTGATGAGGTCAATATTTACTGTAAAATGCGCTTACATTATTTAAGTAACTACATGATCTAACTACAGTTAGATCTGAAGGTGACCCATTCAGTTCTCATCTTCTTGATAATCTCGATTTCCAGTATTGTTTTTAGCTCACCTGAGCATGCTCATGTGAGCTTTTAGGATCCTTGATTGTCCGGCGTCCGTCCGTCCGTCCGTCGTCCACAATTCATTCAAACGACATCTCCTCTGAAACCACTGGGCAAAATTTAATGAAACTTGCCTAGAATGTTCCTTGCATGAAGCTCTACCAAGTTTGTTCAAATGGTTCCGGTCCATTGCATTTCTGGGTCACAGGAGCTAAAAACAGATTTTGAAACTTGGATCTTTAAAAATCTTCTTGTCAGAAACCACAAGGCCTGGAGCTTTGATATTTGGTATAAAGCATCATCTAGTGGACCTCTACCAAGTTTGTTCAAATTATGATCCTGGGGTCAAAAATGGCCCCGCCCCAGGGGTAACTTGTTTTACATAGAGTTATATAGGAAAAACTTTAAAAATCTTCTTGTCAGAAACCGTAAGGCATAGAGCTAAGATATTTGGTGTGCAGCATTGTCTAGTGGACCTCTACCAAATTTGTTCAAATCATGGCCTCTGGGTCAAAAATGGCCCCGCCCCAGGGGTAACTTGTTTTACATAGAGTTATATAGGAAAAACTTTAAAAATCTTCTTGTCAGAAACCGTAAGGCATAGAGCTAAGATATTTGGTATGTAGCATTGTCTAGTGGACCTCTACCAAGTTTGTTCAAATCCTGGCCTCTGGGTCAAAAATGACCCCGCCCCAGGGGTAACTAGTTTTACATAGAGTTATATAGGAAAAACTTTAAAAATCTTCTTGTCAGAAACCGTAAGGCATAGAGCTTAGATATTTGGTGTGTAGCATTGTCTAGTGGACCTCTACCAAGTTTGTTCAAATCATGGCCTCTGGGTCAAAAATGGCCCCGTCCCAGGGGTAACTAGTTTTACATAGAGTTATATAGGAAAAACTTCGAAACTCTTCTTGTCAGAAACCGTAAGGCATAGAGCTTAGGTATTTGGTATGTAGCATTGTCTAGTGGACCTCTACCAAGTTTGTTCAAATTATACCTCTGGGGTCAAATTTGGCCCAACCCTGGGGTCATTGGTTTTACATAGGCTTATATAGAAAAAAACTTCGAAAATCTTCTTGTCTGAAACCACAAGGCCCTGAGCCTTAAGATTTGCTATGTAGCATTGTCTAGTGGACCTCTACCAAGTTTGTTCAAATTATACCCCTGGGGTCAAATTTGGCCCCAACCCAGGGTCATTGTTTTACATAGGCTTATATAGTGATAACTTTGAAAATCTTCTTGTAGAAGGAGAAGTAACATTTTCAGTCCAAATAATCTGGAAATTTGTCAGACAGGTTGTTTCTATGATTTCAAGCTCAAGTTCGAATACGGGTCATCTTGGTTTAAAAACTAGGTCACAGAGACCAAAAATAGAAAAATCTTGTTAACACTCTAGAGGTTACATTTTCAGTCAAAATATCCCAGAAATATGTCAAAAAGGTTGTTTTGATGATTTTTAGCTCAAATTTGGGTCATCTGGGGTCAAAAGCTAGGTCACAGAGCCCAAATATGGAAAAACCTTGTAAACACTCTAGAGGTAACATTTTCAGTCCAAATAACCAGGAATCTGTCAGAAAGGTTGTTTCAATGATTTCTAGGTTAAATTTGAATATGGGTCATCTGAAATCAAAAACTAGGTCACAGAGCCCAAAAATAGAAAAAAACTTGTTAACATTCTAGAAGCTACTTTTCAGTCCAAATATTCTCCAAATTTGTCAGAAAAAAAAGTTTTAATGATTTCTAGCTCAGATTCGAATAAAGGTCATCTGGGGTCAAAAACTAGGTCACAGACCCCAAATATGGAAAAACCTTGTTAACACGCATTGAGATAACATTTTCAGTTCAAGTAACCATGAAATTTGTCAGAAAGATTGTTTTAATGATTTCTAGCTCAGTTTTGAATATGGGTTATCTGGGGTCAAAAACTAGGACACAGGGCCAAAAAGAAGAAAATCCTTGTTAATGTTCAAGAGGTTACATTTTCAGTCCAAATGTCCTTGAAATTTGTCAGAAAGGTTGTTTCAATGATTTCTAGCCCAGATTAGGATATGGGTCATCTGGGATCAAAAACTAGGTCACAGAGCCCTAAAATGTTAAAACCATTTAAACTATCCAGAGGTTAGTCATTTTCAGTCCAAATGTCCTGGAAATTTGTAAGACAGGTTGTTTTGATGATTTCTAGCTCAAGTACTAATATGGGTCATCTTTGGTCAAAAACTAGGTCACAGAGCCCAAATATGGAAAAACCTTGTTAACACTCAAGAGTTAAGATTTTAATTCCAAATAACCTGAAAATTTGTCAGAAAGGTTGTTTCTATGATTTCCAGCTCAACTTTGAATATGGGTCATCTGGATTAAAAAACTAGGTCACAGAGCCTAAATATCGAAAAACTTTGTAAACACCCAGAGGCTACATTTTCAGTCCAAATGTCTTTGAAATTTGTCAGAAAGGTTGTTTTGATGATTTCAAGCTGAGGTTTGGATATGGATCATCTGGGGTTAAAAACTAGGTCACAGAGCCCAAATATGGAAAAACCTTGTAAACACTCTAAAGGCTACACTTTCAGTCCAAATAACCTTGAAATTTGTCAGAAAGATTGTTTCAATATTTTCTAGGTCAAGTTTGAATATGGGTCATCTGGGGTCAATTAACCAGGTCCATAGCAACTTTGTTAAAAGCAGTCATATTCAGGTGAGCGATATACATGTAGGGCCATCATGGCCCTCTTGTTAAAAATCTTCTTGTCAGTAACCACAAGGCCTGGAGCTTTGATATTTGGTATAGAGCATCATCTAGTGGACCTCTACCAAGTTTATTCAAATTATGATCCTAGGGTCAAAATTGGCCCCGCCCCAGGGGTAACTTGTTTTACATAGAGTTATATAGGAAAAACTTTAAAAATCTTCTTGTCAGAAACTGTAAGGCATAGAGCTAAGATATTTGGTGTGCAGCATTGTCTAGTAGACCTCTACCAAGTTTGTTCAAATCATGGGCTCTGGGTCAAAAAAGGCCCCGCCCCAGGGGCAACTTGTTTTACATAGAGTTATATAGGAAAAACTTTAAAAATCTTCTTGTCAGAAACCGTAAGGCATAGAGCTAAGATATTTGGTGTGCAGCATTGTCTAGTGGACCTCTACCAAGTTTGTTCAAATCCTGTCCTCTCGGTCAAAAATGGCCCCACCCCAGGGGTAACTTGTTTTACATAGAGTTATATAGGAAAATTTTTAAAAATCTTCTTGTCAGAAACCGTAAGGCATAGAGCTTAGATATTTGGTGTGCAGCATTGTTTAGTGGACCTCTACCAAGTTTGTTCAAATCATGGCCTCTGGGTCAAAAATGGCCCCGCCCCAGGGGTAACTTGTTTTACATAGAGTTATATAGGAAAAACTTTAAACATTTTCCTGTCAGAAACCGTAAGGCATAGAGCTTAGATATTTGGTATGTAGCATTGTCTAGTCGACCTCTACCAAGTTTGTTCAAATTATAACTCTGGGGTCAAATTTGGCCCCATCCTGGGGTCATTGGTTTTACATAGGCTTATATAGGAAAAACTTCGAAAATCTTCTTGTCAGAAACCACAAGGCCCTGAGCCTTAAGATTTGGTATGTAGCATTGTCTACTGGACCTCTACCAAGTTTGTTCAAATTATACCCCTGGGGTCAAATTTGGCCCCACCCCCGGGGTCATTGGTTTTACATAGGCTTATGTAGTGAAAACTTTGAAAATCTTCTTGTAGAAGGAGAAGTAACATTTTCAGTCCAAACAATTTGGAAATTTGTTAGACAGGTTGTTTCTATGATTTCTAGCTCAAGTTCGAATATGGGTCATCTGGGGTCAAAAACTAGGTCACAGAGCCCAAATATGGAAAAACCTTGTTAACACTCTAGAGGTAACATTTTCAGTTCAAATTACCTGGAATCTGTCAGAAAGGTTGTGTTCAATGTTTTCTAGGTTAAATTTGAATATGGGTCATCTGAAATCAAAAACTAGGTCACAGAGCCCAAAAATAGAAAAAAAATTGTTAACACTCTAGAAGCTACTTTTCAGTCCAAATATTCTCGAAATTTGTCAGAAATAATGTTTTAGTGATTTCTAGCTCAGATTCAAATAAAGGTCATCTGGGGTCAAAAACTAGGTCACAGACCCCAAATATGGAAAAATCTTGTTAACACGCATTGAGGTAACATTTTCAGTTCAAACAACCTTGAAATTTCTCAGAAAGATTGTTTCAATAATTTCTAGGTCAAGTTCGAATATGGGTCATCTGGGGTCAATTAACCAGGTCCATAGCATCTTTGTTAAAAGCAGTCATATTCAGGTGAGCGATATAGGGCCATCATGGCCCTCTTGTTTATGTACCAGCCAATGAGACTGCATCTTAAAATAAAACATGTCTTTATGGTTTACCTGTACACACGGCGTGTTAATGTTGAATCTATAAACTTCTATCGCATGCTTAAATCATCTTGATTATTTTGAAAATATTTTGAAAATATTTTATGTTTCGTAGGATAAATGAATTTACCATTGATTAATGTAAGTTTATTAATGTTTTGGTTTGTATTTTCTAAATGAAAATTAATTAGAGTATGCGCATGGTGACAAAAATATTCAAGCAAATGGGCCTCTTTATTTCCGTATAAATGTCTAAAGCTAATGGTAACTTTCACACTCAATATTTTACAAGATTTCCTCATTTAACTGTGACATTTATGGCAGAAAACGACTGAGTTATTTGGGATCCAAATTAAATATAGATTTTTCACATGTGTTCAAATGGTTAAAAATAGAAACTGATTTACCTTAAAAAGCTAGGCACTGATTGACAGACTGAAAGGTCATGAGAAGGAAACCTTCTTTTGGTGAAAGCAGAGTGTTATTTAGGAGCTGATTTTAATCAGATTGACTCATGGACACACAGAATCACAGATGGAGGGACAGGTGCAACATTTAATGCCCATTTGCCATTCTTGTAATGGCAGGGGCATGATAAATGGTGTAATATGAAGGAACCTGTTGGAAATGTCCTTGGACTTTATGGGTTATCCTGACGCCAATGCATCATATGATGTCAACTATGCATCTGAAATTTACATGTTAATATGATGTTTTGCTCTCAAAGCTCAATGTGGAGAACAACTTTTTGTTTATCAAAGTCTAAACATTTACTGTGCAGATGTGTGATTAAAGATATGTCAATTATATTTGTAGCAAATATTTTTCAAGATCATTATAACTTGTTTGACATATTCATGATACTGGCACCAATAAATCTTATTTTATGTAATCTTTTGGCACTGTCACAGAATTGGAGAGACTGCCTGTTGGATCCACAGAAAGCTTTTATTTACAGGTTAAATAGAAAATGTCTGAGTTCCTGATTGTCTGGAGATATGTGTAGAAATAAACAGATTCCATTTTTTTGGTCAAAATGTCTATTCCAAGTTAATAATAAAAATCTTCATTTATTAAAACTAGGGATGGGAACGAATACTAATATCAATATTCGAATATTCGCTTTGCCATATTCGAATATTCGTTTGTTTTTTTTTTCAGTTCAGCCAGTGACCTGAATTTTGGTATCCGAAAATTGGTATTCTTTTATCACCGGTATGCTGGTGGAGAATCTGTTATGTATCATCTAGAAATGGCATACATCATTACATGTAAAAATTACTTGTTTAATGGAAGTTTCAAATGCTTATTATGTGATTGGCAATACATAATATATTCCTTTCATTAAAACCGCATGAAATAAGTCCAAACATGTGAGGGAGGCATTTTTTTTAATAGATTGTTTCAATATTGTAATGCGATGATCAAACATAAAGCGAGGATGATTTTTTTTTCAAATATACTTATAAGAGGAAAATATTTGAGCTAATCTCCTGATTCAGCAACTAAAAAGTAATAGCAAAAGAGTTTTAAGTGTGACTTTTTTCAAATATACTTATAAGAGGAAAATATTTGAGCTAATCTCCTGATTCAGCAACTAAAAAGTAATAGCCAAAGAGTTTTAAGTGTGACTGGTTGTTCATTTTCGTAAAACATGACATTAATGAGACAACTTCTAAAATTTGTGAAATAAATGGGTTCCAATTAAAATGAACAAAAGATTAAAAGGTATCACAATAACGCCTGTTGCAAACTGTTAAACCGTAACGATTGCCCCTGCCAATTATGCATTGCAATTTTGTTGTTAATTGGAACATTTCTGACACGTGATAAACACAATACCAAACAGATTGGTTGTTTTTATTTTGCATAGTCAAAATGCTTACACTTATAAAAATCAACTATGCTTTACTTTGTAAAAAAAGTTCATTATAGAACATTCGAATTTTATTTTCAGATTCGAATATTCGGTCGATTTTCGAATATTCGAACATTCTTTCCCATCCCTAATTAAAACAATTTCCAATAAATACTACATATGAACAATTTTATAAAATTCTATAACACTGATTAAGATCCATCCCATTCATAATTATACTGCAGAATAATTTAATGATTGTTCGATCACACCTATGGCTAACACAATTGTAGAATCATACTAAATACAAAATATACACATTTTGTATATGTTAACCAATCAAGCTAGTTACTTGGACTGACTTAATTTATATGATCAGTTATGAAATCACTTCTCATAAATTACGTTGAACTAACTGGTATAAATTATACCTGACTATACAAATTATGTGCAAGATGAACACAATCCCCTTCATAATTACTGCAGAATAATTTAACGACTGTTCGATCACACCTATGGCTAACACACAATTGTAGAATCATACTAAATACAAAATATACACATTTTGTATATGTTAAACAATCAAGCTAGTTATTTGGACTGACTTACTTTATATGATCAGTTTATGAAATCACTTCTCATAAATTAAGTTGAACTAACTGGTATAAATTACAACTGACTATACATAATACAAATTATGTGCAAGATGAACCCCAAAAAATGAAAGATTGGAGGTATCCAAACATAGAAGTTCAAATAAGTGACCTTTGTATTTTGAAGGTCCATTATTAACACAAACCTTTCATTTATAAAAGGTCATGACATTTGACAATAAAATAAATTTCTTAAAAATAATGAGCATATAAAGAAAACAGCAATGTAAATTCATATACTTTATTTTCTCTTTAGTTTAATTCCAGATTGTGACATGCTGTATATCAGACTGAGTGCTTAATACAAAAATCAAAGCATTGAAAGAACAGTCTCCTTAATATCAACGATTTTTCATACCATTTACTTTGTAATAGTTTTGTGTAGTTGAAAGATTAAAATTGCTAAAACTCTAGGGCATATAATAACAACTGCTACAATGTCCCCAACTAACTAAAAAACGATGGAATCAGATATTTTAACAGTCTGAACATGTAAGGGTAAATTTTTGAGTTCAATGCTTAAATTGGTAAGAATTTCTAATTATGAAATTACAGTAAAAAGCCGCTTTGTGACCACCCCAATTTTGAGACCAACCCACTAATAAGAACGATTTCTGATTTGACCAGATTTTTTTTCTTCTTTATTTCAATAGTAGCCAGCCCCATTCTCAAGACCACCCTGTTATTCCGTAATACAATCAGTCCCATTTCATAAATCAAGTACATTTCGAGATCCTTAAATCCGACCGCAGGCACTTTCTCACCTTGATACTGATGTGCATTTATATTGCTGATATCCTTTTGAAATGTGATGTAAGCACCTGAGCTTTCCTAGTTTTATGACATTTAGCAACATCTAAAGGTCAGTTTTTTTGGAAAACCAAGAAATGATCGATAATTGGTAATTATGTCTTAGTTTCACACCTTTAATTTCATAATTGTTATGTTAGAATGACAAAATATTAAACAGAAAGCTTTAGGTAAGTATTTTGAGATGTGTTACTGCTATCATTATCTCTTTTGTTCCATATTTTTAAACAAACACTGACGTGTTTTCATAAAGTTTTTCAAGTTGTAATCTGCAATGAAAACTGTGAAAATAATTAAAGGTAAATTGGTCAGTGTGTTTTGTTGTTTAACAGCGATTTTCAAAATTGTTTAATTGAGTAAGTTGTGTCATTCTCTTCACATTTGTTATGAATTGATTCAACGTGATTAGTTTTGTAATGTCAAAATAAAACTGGTTGTAACAATGTTAAAAATAAAAATAATAAAAGTATCTAGGTTGTACTGTATCTTTTCATTAAAGAGACACTTAAAAGGTCCAGAGATATACATGTACAATGTGTATAGAATCCTGTAA
The DNA here is from genome assembly GCA_012932295.1 of Cyclina sinensis. Lineage (NCBI taxonomy): Eukaryota > Metazoa > Mollusca > Bivalvia > Venerida > Veneridae > Cyclina > Cyclina sinensis. The sequence goes on along the minus strand of JAAONU010000001.1, from coordinate 45,860,882 downwards.
ATGGTCTGCCTGGTTATTTGCCTGACCAAACTCATTAATGAGACCAACCTGCTATTTTAAGACTAGAATTGAAAAGTCCCTTCAGTGGTCTCAATAGCGAGCTTTTACTGTATCTTGTACTAGTTAGAGTACATATGCAAAACTGTAATGACTTGCATTAATATCCTTGTTTATTTTCTATATATACTGAAACAAAGAAACATAACATCAAATTTTGGTTTAGATTTAAAAAAAAAAGTGTAATATGAAAATTTACAGATATACAGTGCCTGACTGAGTTTGACTAAACCACTGTTTAATCAGCACCTCTTCCTTGGATGTGTGAAGTATTTGTATAGTGCCAGTCTTGGAAAATTGACAATCCTAACAACAATGTTTTTAAAGGTTAGAACTGTAAAGAGTATTGATAAAATGTTTAATCCAGTTAATTAAAAGCTATAATTTCTAGAAATATATGAAAATAATCAACTTATCTTACCGAATAAGAATCAATATAATATTTCTAATTATCAACAGGAAAATAAACCAGAAAAACGAAAGGTAAATCCCCATGTCTGATGAATATCTGAATTTCTTTACAAGTCCACGTATCCTTTCTGCTTCAGGATATTGATATAAATAATAATACTTCTCAGTGGCAATGTGTTAAGGTGATATAATATAAATGCGAAAATGAGTATGGGTGCTCAAATAAATAAAGCAGTATAATTCCCGACTAAACTGTCTGTTACGTTTGATTTTAAATTATACCCACTGATTACTTATTACTTAATCAGCAGAGATTTGTCACCCTGATTCTGGATGAAATAAGGTCGACCTGACTGTACTTATCGTCTTATTACTTAATCAGAAAATCATACTTGTTCTGTTCATAGGGCCGACTGTAGACTACGCCCCTGCCGGCCCTGAAAAAATTTCTAACGATGAATTTGCAGTTTCTTGCCTTGAACAACCGCAAACCAGAATACCGCAAAACACAGAAAAACATAAATGTTGACTTACATATAAAACAGTATCTCTTCTAGCCGAATCCTTCACATCATTCGCAGCTGTAATTAAAACAGAAACTTGTTAACTGCTTTTTTCTTGCTGACCTTTTCAAAACGGTGTAAACATTAAAACAATCTTTAGAAGTTTATCCTTCATGTTAAAAATGGACTGGTCCTAATGGTTCTCAATTCGATCGATATTAACATAACGCGAGAGTGCAGTGCTGGGTACCAATAATTAATGTAAACAATCATGGACATGTACGAATTAGAAGAGGATAAGTTGTGAGTATTTTAACATGAGTAACCTGTATTTTAAAATACTGCGAAAAAATAACGAAAAAATTCCATATAATAGCATCAAGAATTTTCCTGGTAAAAGCCCAGATGGATGATGAGCGTCTACTAAGTAGCCATGAATTCGGATACATTGTAATATTGCCTAGCCAAATTGATTATGCTTCAAAGTGTTGAACCGCTTCTTAGGTTCACCTTTGGGGGCGAAATAGTGAGACTCAGTCATTAACTATTTTATGAACAAAGCTACCTGTCAAAATGTGTGGCCTTCCTTCAAAGGACAGCTGTGGCTTGGTAATATTGACTGATCGTCTAATGTTAGGTCCAAAACTAGTTCAGGTTTTTTTTCGCTTCAAGATATCGATTTATACTTGACTTGTGATTGGCAATGTGTTTAGGGCACATAATGAATTTCCAAATAAAAACGAGTGCCTGAACGGCTAGTTAATCAGACTAGGTCCAAAAGTACCAAAAGGCTAACTTATAAAACTCAATTTGTTTATTGTCTTCACAACATCTGAATCTTCATACAAGGGGTAATCCATACAAGTGGATGAGAGGAAAATTATAAAAGATAGTTACTTTTTACAGAATAGTCAATATTCAGTTTACAGAGGGCATAAATTAGAGTAATTCTCTCCTGATTCTTTTTTTTCAAAATGATAGTCATGCGGTTTTCTGTTGTGGCATGTGCAGTGGTAATAATGTATTATAATTCATTTAGTTCATCATTCTTAATGAAAGTGAGCTATCACCTACCCAAACTTACTTTGCAATTATCAGTTTGTTTTAAATTCTTTAAGAAAGAAATATTATCCAAAAAATCAAACCCTATATGCTATATGTAAATGATGTCGGCTTTTCTGGGTTGGAACCTGGTGGTTTTGGAGTGAGAACTCTTCAAACATTTTGATACTTGCACAGTCTTAGGCAGTCAGTATTAAGTTTATGTTGCACTGAGTAAAATATAATTTACACAGACATAGAAACTATTTTGAGCTTATTTTCTGTGGCAGTATCTCCTCTCATGTCGAGTGTTTTTGTTCCTCCATTTTTCTAGTCTCCTGGACCACAACATTTACATTCTAATTATTTCACAGTAAAAAAATAATATGCTGTAAAACATACATGGATAGTAAGAGCTTTTATTTGTCTTTCAAAATATGGAAATCTTGGTGAAGTATTAAAAATTATTTTTTTGTTGACATAGATATAGTCAGGTAGTAGAATTTCACAGATTTGCTGTACTTGAGCAAAGCAATAAATAGCATTGTTGGTATTTTCTACCATTGTTATAGTCCTAGTGATTTCCAGTGGTAACTGATTTTCCTGAAATCAAAACTAACTAAAATCTGTATACATATTTTTCAAGTTATTTTGCGTTAAACATTTGAAAGGTCAGAATTATTGACTGTTCAGATGTAATCTGTTAAATGATGATTTAACAACTTTTGAACAAAATTATAAAACCTTTGTGAATTAAAGGAGTAATCATTTAAATCCTGTCAGGTAATGTTGTTTTTTTTTTCTTATGATTTAAACTGTAGTAATTAGTAGCTCAGATTACAAGCATGTTAAAAAGATAATGCCAGATGTATATAAAAAAACGTTTTGATATTTTGTCAAGTTTATTTTGAATGTTTATGATTGTGTGATGGAGCTTTTACTGCTTTTAGGATTAATGCAACTGTTTTCTGACTATGCAGTCTTTTATGGGGAAGGGAGATCAACCTTAAATAGAATTCTGTGCAATTATAGGGGCAAGTCCTGCCTCCCAGTGTTGCAGGTTGATAAGTAGAATGTTGTAACAAATTGTATTATTGTCTTCTCATATGAACTGCAGCATGAATTGCTGAGCACAGGTTACACAGATGTCAGCTGTAGTTGGAGACCAGGGTAAATACTGGAGCCCAACTATCATTTACATGTATATATATATTGTTTCCCATTATTTAACCCTTTACTCCATAGATACGTGTTTTAACGCATATGCGACCAGTGCAGATCCAGATCAGCCTGCACATTCGTGCAGTCTGATCAGGATCTCCACTGTTCGCTTTTATATCCATAAAAGTATTTCTGACTGAAAAGCGAACAGTGGACATCCAGATCAGACTGCACGGATGTGCAGGCTGATCTGGATCTGCACTGGTCGCATATGAGATTTAACACTTAACCATGTGGTAAAGGGTTAAACAGTTAAATACAAATCATATCTATAAATCTGCAGGAAACACTAACTTAAATGATGATACATCAGCTATAAGCAAAGTAGTTATGATCTTATGGGTATTCACAAGACTCTTAGCAGATCTATCTATTGCAGTGTCATTATGGTCTGTAACATTAATAAAGCTTTGCTTAGTCTGGAAATTATGGCATCCAAAGTTTTTTTCAGAACTGGTTTTCTTTCTGCATGAGTACAGCACAAAAACAATTGCACCCTGCTCTTTGGCTTTCAAATTACTGCAAGAGCCAACCAATTCTAGTTCTGTTCTTTCAGTACACTGCTGTAGAGTCTGTTATGTCAGCTGTGTTTACAACTAATTGAAAAATGGACAGTTCCATTTTGGAAATTTAGGAGGCGAATAATCTTTTATGTCAGCTGTGTTCTGTGTCTGCAGATGCTGATGATTTCAAGTTTTTGCTCTATCTGTTTACAGCCACCCTTTTTAAACTTAAATGATCATATTGTAGTAAACTGGATGAGATATACATGTACCAGAACTTTCCCTTTTAACTCATTTATTTCCATTATCCAACATGCACCTATCCAGATTTTCTCCTGCATTAGCAAGGACCTGCACTAGTTAACTGCTTACTGGGAATGTGTAAACAAGCATTCATCTATGTTATCTGCTGTTATAAGTTTGTTTTGTATTTTGTGACATTTTAACTGTCTCATCTATCTTCTGAGGAAGGAACAAAGAGTGTTTTTGTTATAGATATACTGTTATTTTGATTAAACCGAATAAGGTTAAAGTGAAATGCATGATAAATACTATCTTTTGTTAAATGAATCTAATTTTCCAATGTTATGACCTTAGGTTTCATAGATGCATACACAAGTAGCAGATATATACTCAAGGGATAAAGAAATGCAGGGTGACATTATTTGCAGTATCTTGCGAACACATTTTTCAAAAACAATAAAAATCTGTGAAGAAACTCTCTAGATTACAGTGCATGTGGTCCTGTATCAAATGCCGCATAACGATATTGTGTAACAATGTCTCCAGGGGAAAGCATGTAAGGGGAAAAACTTGTGCTCAGCAGTGTTGTGACTTTGAGTTACACAGCTCGTCATACCACTAGGTAGTCTTCATAGAGACACATCATTTTCCAATATTTTGATTATTTTTGATAGCATTAAACAAAGGCTGAGCAGATGGAAGTTCAGAGGGGTCAGGCCGTTGCAATGATTATCCAAGGTCAAAGGGAAATACCAGTTGCCAGACATTTCGGTGTCCATGTTTGCTCTATAGAATGTCTTGTTAGACATCTAAGGGAAACTGAGCGGGTCACTGACAGACCTAGGTTTGGGCGCCGCGCGTGATGTCACATCAGGACAGGTTTATTCATCCTGCGCATTTGCGCAATTGTCATCTTACTGCCACTAAATATGCCTTTTATACCATAGGTACTCATTACCATCCTATCCATGTTAAAACTGTAAGGAAACGATTGCAGGAAGTTGGTCTGTGGGCACGTCACCTGTTAGTAGGTCTGCCCCATACAGCTGCTCGTTGCCAGCATCTTGTGGCTTGGATGGTGGCACATGCCCCATAGAATATTTCCATCGAGGCAGTGGAGGGGGGTCTTGTTTACTGATGAGTTTCGGTTCACCCTGTTTCGAGCAGACTGTCGACATGGTGAATACAAACGTTGTGGAGAGCATTTTGCCGACTGCTGTGTTGTAGAGAGGGATAGGTTGTGGTGTGGATCAGTTATGGTGTGGGGAGGAATCTCACATGGAGTTAAATCACCACTGGTTGTGGTAGTGGGTAATTTAACTGTCACTAGGTATAGAGATTAGATCCTGTTGTCCCATTTTTGCAGCAAAACAGCCTCACATTCCAGCAGGATAATGTTTGGCCCATGTAGCGAGGATCTGTCGTGAGTTTCTCACTAGCAACAATATCCACCCACTGGATTAATCCACCCACTGGATTGGATGCCATACAGCCCTGACCTATCTCCTATTGAGCATTTGTGGGACCAACTGGATAGACAGGTTCGATGATGCCAGCCTTCCCCTGTTACAATTATTAATGGCCTAACTGAGAGCAGCCCTCTTGGAAGAGTGAGCCAAAATCCCAGTGAGAAGGATAAACTCACTCATGAACTCCATGCCTAGGAGAATCAGCACTATGGAGAGACCTATGGGGGACATACCTGTTTATTGACTAGCCAGTTCCCACAATCAGTCAATTTTAATTTCAGATTACAGAGGTCTCTTTCAATTCCCTTCAGTTACTCCTAAATCACTAACTAGATACAAATAATTGATTTTGAAGTTTGTTCTGTATGGATTGATCATCATTTTTTCTCAAAAATATTGAACATTTATGATTATACTCGACGTCTTATCTATAATCATCTACAAAGTTTACCCTGCGTTTCTTTATCCTTCAATTTTGTACTTCAATTTTCAGAACTCTTAAACTGGTTTGGGCTGTATTTGATTTTGTTGTGTAAAAGATAATATTCATAGGTCGTAATTAAGAACCTCATGTTCTCTAAGAATTTGTTAACTGACAAATAGTTAACACATGAAGATCAGTACATTGAAATACTCCTAATTAATTTTTTTTTTACATATTGAAAGTATTTAAACTTAAAAATGCTTTTGTAGTTTTGTAGGAAAAGAAATTCTTCTTTTGGATACTTAGAAAACATTTTAGTACAATATTTAAGGCTACTGTAACCAAAAAGATCTCATAAATATTTATTTAGTCAAAAATTAAAGGTCATCTTTTAGTCAACTTACATATTGTATTGTAACACTTTGGCTTTTTATTTGCCATATTTGTAAATGTTATTGTAAGTATGTATTAAGGAAATGTCAGATGTAAATTAATATACATGGCCTTGTAACAGCTGTGTTTGTGACGTGGCAGGGTTTATATCCTGACTAGATGAAATAAAAGTGGATTAAAACTCCAGTGACTGGTGTTTATGTCAGCTAAGATGTAACTTATTTGATTTCAAGTGTATTAAATTTTTAATTGGGACATCACTGATAAGTTGATGACTTGAAGACAGTTGAGAAAGGTCAAAGTTTATCAGAATGTGAATACTGACAAATGTGATATAGGAATTACTATAACAGTTTTGAATTAAGTATTGCTGAAGTGTACATATGTAATTATGAGAAAAAGCTCAAATATTTAAATAGCTGTTATTAGTAATGTATTAGGACTATAATTGCTGGAGGGCCTTTCATGAAAAATATGTGCAAAATAATTGTGTACTCTACGTGTATCAGTCTTAAATTTTTACTGATGTATCATTAACTGAAGTATTTATTTTCTAGTTTTATACTTTCAAAGATCAGAGTTTAAATGTCAATTTTGAATTCAGTCTTCAACTAATACAGAAAATTTCATATAACATAGCTCTGTCAAAACACAAACTGTTGAAGATTAAACACATGATTGAAGACAGTGTTTTTTTTACTTCATATACATGTGAAATGTTAGTTGTATGTTTCTGAAAAATCTGAATTGATAATGAGTACCTATGAGTATGAATATGGCATGGTAGCGGATGAGGACTTCGATGAATACTGGTTAGACGAGAACAAGTTTTCTCAACTACCATGGGAGGACCTAAAGTGAGAAAATCATTCATTTTGTTTCATTTATATAATCTGTGAAGCCAGTTTAAGTGACTTAAATGAAAGAAATATACTTGTAATGAAAGGCATTGTGATCAAAACAAGTGACTTATGACATACTTCGAGTTTTACTTGCAGTACTTCTTATTAAACAACAGGGGTATTATATAATTAAAGATGGTTATAAGATCAGCAGTCTAAAATGAACATCTTCTTAACAATGCATTCTGAAAGTAGAGTCTTTAGGTAGATATTGAAATGATCAGAAATTTAAATTTCAGATCATTTAAACTTGCAAGTATTTTGAATGCCTGCAAACAAAGCTATAAATCTGTTTAGATGATAAGTCTTACAACTGTTTATATAAATTCCAAATGTAAGTCTTCATATATAAAAAGAGCTAAGGCAGATTTTGCATATAAGTCATATAACTACGACTTATTATAGTAATTTTTAGTAGTCAATATTGAACACACTTGTGCACACAACATACAGCTTGCTGTGTACACATTGTCACATATTGCGAAGGCTGTTGTGTATAAATAATTTGTAACTGCAGTATAGCGGGAGAAGGAAATCAGAAACATAGAAAATTACTTGGTCTGTAAACTGTCAGTCTGGGGAAAACATATTAGGCTTGTCTTGGATTGTTTATGTTTCTGTTAAGTGTTTTCCTGTCTAGACTGCGATTAATCAGTTGACAATAACTACCATGTTTCAATGCAGTCTTTTGTAAATGTACGTTATGGCGGGCCAGAGGCAAAACAATTCTAAAGTGCTGTAATATAAAGAAGCAAACAGAACTCACAGCTTTTCACTATAGAGATAATTGTAGGAGTGCCGTGTCGGTGTAATTTCCTAAAATTAAGAAGGACATTTAATATAATTTATACTTGTTGATATTTGTTTTGCTCATGATCTATATTAAAATTTCTTTTCTTAGGAATGCAGCAAGTAATTGAAGCAAATCAGCTATGAGAGAAAGAGCTGGCTTTAGACAAATGTTTACATTTAATGATACAAGGACTTTAACCCTTTACTCCATAGATACATGTTTAACGCATATGCGACCAGTGCAGATCCAGATCAGCCTGCACATCCATGCAGTCTGATCAGGATCTCCACTGTTCGCTTATATATCCATAAAAGTATTTCTGACTGAAAAGCGAACAGTGGAGATCCTGATCAGACTGCACGGATGTGCAGGCTGATCTGGATCTGCACTGGTCGCATATGAGATTTAACACTTAACCATGTGGTAAAGGGTTAAGCCTGCAAAGTCATTTACCTCATACCTCATCTGTGACTATATCAATGCAGACCATTCTTAAACTCTGTTCTGAGAAGTTATCAGTATAAATATCTGTAGTGGGAAATGGGCTCTGAAGACAATATCTGAATTCCAACCCAAGATTCTCCCACTGGTCACAGAATTCAAATGAAATTAACTAATCAACAGAGTGTCTGTACCTGTCAAGAAAAATAGCATGGAAATAATTATGGCCTTTATATATAAATATTATATACTATTAATACCTAAAATACAATGAAACCCCACTGATAAAAAAAACTAAAACTAAAAAACATATGATCAAAGAGTAGGGCCTGAAGTAATTTACCAGTCACCAAAAACCCAGTCGCTCCACCATGCGATCACATTATCTTTAGCCTTAGTCAAAACATTACATCATAGTTGACACATTAAAATCAACCAAATTAACCAATGAATTTGTCTTTTTACAGGGGCATGACAGTGACATCAGGAAGTGTGTCACTTACAAAAGATGAGAAAAACTTGATTGGTATCAGTATAGGCGGTGGGGCACCCCTCTGTCCCTGCCTTTATGTTGTACAGATATTTGACAACACACCGGCTGCCAAGGATGGAACACTGCAATCGGGTGATGAATTGGTTGGCGTCAATGGACAGTCAGTGAAAGGCAGAACAAAAGTAGAAGTTGCACGAATGATCCAGTCCATTAAGGTGAGACAAAAGTACAGTATAAAAGGAGAAAGGAATAGATATAATGTATGTTTACCGAGATAGAGTCTAAAACAAAAACTGAAAATAACATTAAGGTCATCATCGGGTTCCCAAGTTTGATCCATTTTGTTTCATTCTATTTTTCGACTGTGGGACAAATGGTTGCAGAAATTTTTTACTCATGAATCATAAGGTTCTTTTAATGGTTTCTGTAAGATCTTATTTCGCAATCTCAGCCAGTGAAATTACCTGTTACTTTTTTAAACAAAGCACTTATGCAGTCATGTTTCAATTTTCGGAAATACATATATTTAAGTAACAAAAACCTCTGAATGATGTTAGTAAACTCTCCAAACTGGAGTATTTATTTGTAATGTGAAATATCATAAGACAGAGTGGTACTTGCCTTTGCTCATTAATATTCATGAAAATGACGCATCATCAATTTCCACAGTACTTAATGTAATTATTCAGAATGTGAACCATGGGTAACCAATCTGATTAAAATCAGCTCCTAAATAACACTCCGCTATTAGGATCTGAATGTCACCAAAAGAAGGTCACCTTCTCATGACCTTTCAGTCAGCCAATCAGTGCCTAGCTTTCAAGATTTTGCAGGTGAATCAGTTCCTATTTTTATCCACTTGAATGCATGTGAGAATGTATATTTAACTGGGATCCCAAATACCTCAGTTGTTTTCTGCCATAAACACATTGTAGTTGTTCTCAAGTCAAAGTTTATTGAGGAAATCTTGTAAAATATTGAGGTAATTGTATGTGTGGGAAAATTTCTAGTAACTTGACATTTGATAGATAGTGCATGTATTCCAAAACAAACTGACCCATTTACTTGGATATTACTGTCACCATGTTCATAGGCTGATTAATATTCATTTAGAAAATACAAACCGAAACTTAATAAACTTATCTTAATCAAGGGAGAAATTATTTATCCTACGAAACAAAATATTTTCAAAATATTCAAGATGATTTAAATATGCTATAGAAGTTTACACACCCAGTATTAACATGCCATGTGTACAGGTAAACCGTAAAGATGCAGTTTCTTGCAGTTGACTGGGATATAAATAACAATAAATAACAACATACAGATTATCAAGAAGATGGAATAGAATGGGTCCCCTTCAGATCTAACCGTAGTAAGATCATGTACTTCAGTCAGATTGTGTGGGAAAGCAACGATTCATTGAGGTGTAAAATCTGTTGAATCACTAGATGTATTCCTTCCTTTAAGCTGACATTTTAGCACCCATTTCCAGCAGTGTCTTATCAGCATACTGTTTCTTCAAGTTTGTTGTAGGAATGTGTTGCTGTGACAGTTAAAGGTGAAAACAAAATCTGAAAAAGGATTCTGCAAAACCCAAGACTTTAAATAAGAGAGCAATATATTGTTCACCTTATGAACATTTGTGTGGAACAGATGATAAGACATTTGCATAATCTATACATTTTGATGTTAAATGCTAATAATAAAAGTCTCTTCTTGAACAGGGAGATGTTACCATTAACTACAATAAGTTACATGCAGATCCAAAACAGGGCAAGTCTCTTGATATAGGTATGTTCACAATTTACTGAAGTTTACACTGGTGACAACTGTTCTTGTTTCTGCAACAATGTAGTGCGATTTTTGCTCTTCTGCCAGTAAGTCTTCGACAACAGCAACAAAGATACTGTACCAGTAAATGGTTAATTGGATGATGGACAAGGCCATTTTAGAAATTAAGCAGGGTAAAGGTTGGATGAAGAAAATGAGAGAAGAGTTTAGCTAGAGTTATTTTACTCATACATTTTTCTCGTAGATTATTGAGTTGTAAAAAGAATGTCCTTGGAAGTGAACAAGCACATGTTTTTGCATTGTGATCTATTTAATATAGCACAGTACATGTATAATGTAAAAACCTATTGTGGTTACAGCTGCATGTGGGCACCACTCCTGTACATACGAGATAATTACTGGTAGCTAAATCTATAATTTTTGAATTACCACTCAGATGAGTGTGCCATTTATAGCACGTATAATTGCTGAACTTAAAAAAATTCTGTGACTTGTTATTTAAAGGGGCCGGCCTCCAGATGACAAAAAAAGAAAGTTTTCTTGTATTATAAATTTCTTGTAATATTTATGACAAATGCTTAAAAACTAACTAACTGACAAAAAATAAGTCAGATAATCACATTATAAATTGATTTTTTCCTATCATAGTGCTATACCTTAAAACAACGGTATAACTATATTGTATAAGATTTAAAGTAAATAACTATAACTACACATGCAGCGATAGTGGTGACAGTAAAGGCGTTGGTAAAATTTTGTTAACAGAGTTCAAATCAGGCTGAACTGAATATATATTGTTTTTGTTCTATTTTGACTTTTATAGTCAGTTTTGAAGTAAAATACCATGTTGTTATAATCTCACGGCATCTAGATATTTAATTTATGTAAAAAATATTTTTATATCAAATCTGGAGTACAGCCTCTTTAAGGTATTGTTGGGTTTACTTTAGTAGAGATACAACTCTATTTTGTGTATAATAAATTTAACTTTAATCTTCAAACAGTTCTGAAGAAGGTGAAGCACAGAGTGGTTGAGTCTATGAACTCTAACACAGCCGATGCCCTTGGACTCTCAAGAGCCATTTTATGTAATGGTAAGTATACTGCTGGAAAAAAACTCAGTCATCATTTCATTAATTTTGGAAAATATTTGTTTTAGGATCAAAGTTTTAAATAGAAAATATAAAGGTATTATAATTAAAAATTTGGTTTAAACTTTCTTGTAGATGTAAAGATTTTGTTTTGAATAAAGTGTCATGATATTTCTGGTCAGTCTACATATTGTGTTAGCTTTGATTTTATCATTGGTGTTACCACTCTTTTTATTGTCTGCTTTAGGTTTTGATTAAAAAAATTTGATTCTGGCATGTAATTCACTCACATTTTGGTATATGTCTAAAAATCCAGAAACATACAAAAACGAAGAGACAATGGCTGCGCCTTATAGACCAGGAATATTCTGTAGACCAATACATCAGTGTGATATTTGTTGTTTCATAAGCTTTGTTTTATTTGATTAATGTGCTTCTATAGCAGTTGCAGAGAACATAATTTTGTTATGTCAATTTCTGTATTTGCAACATAGGAACTATAATAAAAGTAGTTGTTTCCTGTAGATACATGTATGTCTACAGCTGTCTGCTTTTCATTCAGGATTAAACATCATTTGGTGATTTTCTTATGAGCATTGTCAAATATAGCCGTTAGTGATCATACTGATACCCAGCAGATCAGTCAGGCTTTGTTTTTATGCCCCTGGAAGAAGCATGTTGTAATTGCATTATCTGCCTGTCTTTTTACATTTTGTGTATGCTCTGTATTCATACCCCCGAAACGAAGTTGGAGTTGTGGGGGGGCGATATGTAGGAGTCACCCGGTGGTTGGTCAGTCGGTTGGTCTGTTGCAGTTTCCTTGTGCGGAGTATAACTTGAAAACTAATGGTTTGAATTCAGTGCAACTTCATACAATGGTCAAGCACAAGGAGTGAAAGTGCACTGTTCAAGAATCAAAACTCCATCTTCACTATTTTTAAAGTTATTATCCTTTGCTGGTTTCTTTGTCCGAAGCATAATTGAAAAGTAATGGTTGGAATTCAATGCAACTTCATACAATGGTCAAGCACAAGGAGAAAGTGCACTGTTCAAGAATCAAAACTCCATCTTCACTATTTGCAAAGTTATTATCCTTTGTTGGTTTTCCTTGTCTGTAGCATAACTTGAAAAGTAATGGTTAGAATTCAGTGCAACTTCATACAATCAAGCACAATGAGAGGATGTGTAGTGTTCAAGAATCATAACTCCATCCTCACTATTTGCAGAGTTATTACCCTTTGTTGGTTTTCCTTGTCCGGAGCATAACTTGAAAATGAATGGTTGGAATGCAATGTAACTTCATACAGTGGTCAAGCACAACGAGAGGAAGTGCAGTGTACAAGAGCTATATATCTATCTTTACTATTTGCAGAGTTATTGCCCTTTGTTGGTTTTCCTTGTTTGGAGCATAACTTGAAAAGTAATGGTTGGAATTCAGTGCAACTTCATACAGTGGTCAACAACAGTGAAAGGAAATGCAATGTACAACAACCACAACTATCTTTAATTGCCCACAACAATAACTCTATTTCAACTCTTTTACAAAGTAGTCTGTTACTAATAACTTCCTCAGTTCTGAAGCAGTCTTGCGGGGGTATTAATCACATTTAGTGATAGCTCTATGTTTTTTTTTGATATTATATAATTTTCAAGAATTGTTCATCTTATTTATGTGTCATGTCATGAATAAGATGAGTCACCTACATTTCTAAGGTCATGGTCAGAAATCATTGTTGCCAGTTTAAGCAGTGTGTTGTGAAGTTTTCAACTGTCCATATGTCTGTTTTTTTTCTATATCACCAAAGAACATACAATACTCCTTACCTGTGTGTGTTTTAGTTATCCTGGACAAGTTCCAAATAATATAGAATATTTCCTAGCTGTTTATTAGTGTCCTTTTCAGATCTCAGTGGTTAGTGACAGGGTATGAAATAAATTAATAAATTGGCACAAATTTTCATCAGATATATTTAAGGTCAAGGTAAAGGTCAAACTTCGATGAATAAAACTTGATACCCATCTACAGGTTTGTGTCTGTGATTAGGAACTTCGGTCAATAAATAAGAAGGGTGTATGGGTAGAGTTTCTTTGCCACTTCCAAAAGTTCCTCAAATTATCATTTCATTTATTCAGGACTGCTTCAAACCAAATGGTTTTTGCAGACACTGCCCTTTAGAGAATTTGTCATTTACAGTGACAGTTCTTTTGTTTTATCCAATTTCCTGTCAATTGGAAACTGAAACACCCACAAATGAGATAGCAACAGAGTACTTCCAAAGTCAATGTCTTCACTTCAAGGTATACTGTTTACTGTTTTTGAAAGTCACCCATTTCTTGTAATTGCAGCTGTGCTAGTTCTCAGTTTTGCTTTATTCCATAGGATAGTCAGTCCTGTCCCTGAATAACAAAATGACAAAAAGAAAATATGACAAACAAATTATTTCTGGCAAATTATTTCTTTAATAAATAGAATGTTTTAGCACCTACATTGTAATCAGCTAAACAGCCTTAATTCCAGAAAATAGATTTGTAATTATACTCAAAAGCTGTCTAATGAGTCCTAGTTTCTATATGACTGAAATATGCATGAAACTTGATTCTTTACATCAAAACACAATGGATAATGCAACTTTGTTTCATGCAGAAAGAACCATCAGTGTAAATTATTCAGTTTTACTGTAATTATCATCATTAAGATCTCATCACTCTTTGTATAATATGCTGTAACATGATGCAAAATCTGAAATAATGACTATTTTAGGTCAGAGTTCTAGATAAAGTAAGATATATTAAGTATTACAAGGATCATGTGACAGCACACTCATCTAGAAATAATACGCATTGTTTAAGGCAGTGCATGGAATGACATTTCCTTAAATGCATGCTTTTACAATTATAACTTTGTCTGATCAAGTCTTCGAAAAGAAAAAAGAAAAGAAAAAATATACTTACATAAGAAAAGCGAAAAAACAAGATAGAAAACAAGATCGAAAAATAAGAGATTTTTACCTTATTGTGTTTTATTAAAGGAAATATGAACCTTTCAACAAACAATGTAATAGGCTTTCTAGAAGGTCTGGTTGAAAAAGTTTCAGCCAATATTTCATCTTAGTTTTACTAATTATTTTTCTTTGTTTATGCTCAGTTGTGATGAAACATGTCCTTGCTTATCCAAATAGCACAAGTACCCATTCACAGCTGGGTGAACTGAAACATAGGTGACTTAGATATCTTTGTCAGAGGACACATCTTGTACTATGACTAGGGTTTTGAACCTAGAACCTTCTAATATTTGGGGAATGCCCTGTAAACCAAGCTAGTGAGATCATGAATGCAGAAAGCAGTTCATAAAGGATTTCCAAAACATTGACAACAAACGTCGGTGTTGGTTAACCTTTTTGTTAAGGTCCATTTCTCTGAAATTATCAAAGCTATTTACTTCAAATTAGGCATACATGTTCGCTACCAAATGCAACACCATTTCTCAAGGGAAGATAACCCTCAAAGTTATACCCTTTCTTCAACTTAACATTTCATGGTTAACCTTTTTGTTAATGTTCATTTCTCAAAAAGTGTCAAAGATATTCCATTCAAACTTGGAATACTTGATCCCCAGCAAGACCCCTGCAAAGATTGTTGGTACCCATGTCCCTGGGGTCAAAGTTAGCCTCACCCCAATGGTCACTTGATTTTGCTTATACTTATATATAATATATAGGGAAAAAACTTCTTAAGCCTAGAAATAAACTACTTACTTACAAAGGATGAGTAAGTACTTCCCCCCCCAACTTCCAAACCCTCCCCACTACCACCACCACCCAATTTTTTTTCATTATGTTTTTTTTTAATCTCTTTTTTTTCATCTTATATGACTAGGTACTTGCCCTCACCCACTCACTCAAATTGTTTTCACTTGGGCCTCTTGTTTGACTTGGCTTATAATTTATTATCCAGCACTGAGAAAAATGGAGCATGCTGTCTGCAGACAGGTCTTGTTATTAGATTTAAAGTGTAAGACATGTATTGTTCAATTCTGCAACTTCTGGTTGAACCAGTCAACATAATCTTCCACTCTATATTCAGAAAAATGGCCAATTTTAATTTTAGACTTTTGGTATTTCTTGAATCAATGTAGAATCTTATGCCCTGTATTCTAATTTATTTTTTCCAGATGGTTTGGTGAAGAAACTCCAGGAGTTGGAGAGAACAGCAGAAACTTATAAGGGCCTTATAGAACATATGAAAAAACTGCTCAGATGTACATTTGAGCTCTCACAATCTCACAAAGGTATTTGATATATTTGCTACATCTAAGGGTTACTATATTGTTGTTGAAACGCTTGGTCATTTGAATACAGTTGCATAGCATAATGAATAAACTGAACTGTTTCTTATTCAGCTCAGAGTAAATATATCATTATTAGCTCTTGTCCGTTGTCCACAATTAACTTCAAACAAATCTCCTCCTATACCAATAGGCCAATGCGGTCTTTGGATGGTCCCCTTTTAAAATTATATAAAAAATCGAATTCCATGCTCTGGTTACCATAGCAGCTGAAAGGAAAACAAAACCAAAGTAGTTTTTTCGCAGAAACTCCTCGCCGGATTTGAAAATGATTTGGCACAAGTATTCTTTGAGAACCTTTATATAAATTCTGAAATTTTAATTTGTGAAATGCATGGCAGCCAGGGGATGGGACTTATTTTGCATTATATGTGTATAATAGGAAACTTCTTAGAAACTGCAAGTCCAGATTCTTAATAATTTGGCATAAATGTTAATTCTACACAAATTATGAAACATAGTGTGATCAGTGAAAAAACATGGCTGCCAGTGTGGGGGCTTATTTCCCTTATATGCCTATAGGAAACTTTAAAAATCTTCTTTTTAGAAACTGCAGGTCCAATTTTGAAATATTTTTCTTTTATCTGACACATGACACTAACCACTCCCCCATATTGTTTGGTAGCCCCTTTTCAGGTGAGGTACGCAGGACCATTTGGTCCTCATGTGTTGATTTTGTTTAGATTGTATCTACACAATAAGGTATTTTGAAACTCTGTAGAATCTGTGCAAAAAAATGTTAGATAAATAATGCCCCTATTTCAAAGTTTCAAAAAAATTATACTGCTGTAAAACATATTGGGTATTTCAAATTTCAGTCACTTCTGACAATGCCTTGTCCAATACTGTGTTTGACGGCATTGAAAAATAATGGCATACAACAGGTGACAACTTACTCAACTTGATTGAATACAAAGGCATTTATCAGTATAAGTGTTTTAATATTCAAGTTTATAATGTAATTAATATTCTTTGTACACATTATTTTATTACAGCTTTTGGAGATGTGTTCAGCAGTATAGGTGTTCGAGAACCTCAGCCAGCAGCCAGTGAGGCATTTTCACAGTTTGGTGAGGCACACAGAGATATGGAAAGATTTTCAATCAAAATGTTGAAAACAGTGAAACCTGTAAGACATCATTATTTTCTGTTCTGGTAGGAGTACTGGTTTTTTGACTAAGCAAACATGTTTACAGTACGAAGTAATGTACCTTTGCAATCTGAAAAGTCTGTATATTCATTAAATGTTACATCAGGGAACACGTAAGAAAAAAATCATTACTGTGCTGTAATGTTGTTACATAAGTATAATATCTAGTTCAAACATAATTCTTTTCCAATAGATTTTTTGGTAGATTCCATTCACACATTAAAAAGCATTATATTGGTTTATATCTCGTTTGACCCAAGCTAGCATAATAGGTTTTATTCTGACATACAGTGGAAACATGATTCTATGAAACAGTGAAGGACCTTTACCATTTTTTTTCTTATAATCAAATTTTTCATTATTGTTACAGTTTGTACTAAAGCAAAATAGGTTTTGGTAGTGTATCTTAATTTTGTTCTTGTGCAATTTACACTGTCCTGTTCAAATATTATGCTGAATTCTTTATGGCTGGTGATGGCTTTGTGTTGCAGATGATCAGTGATCTGAACACATTCTTAAACAAAGCTGTACCAGACACCAGACTCACAATTAAGAAATACTTGGATGCGAAGTTTGAATACCTGGTGAGTGAGCATTTTGTACACTAGTGTAAGCTACTGAAGTGCATGGGTACTTGAAAGTAGTAAATTCATAGTTGTTTTGACATAGCTAGGAAACTATTAACAGTGATCATAATCATGGAAGATGTTTAAATTCAAAAGACATGTAGCTGTTTTCAGTAAAGGCTGTGTAAACATGCAAATGGAAAAAGTCATGATAATGAAATCATATGGGTAGACAAGTTAGTTTAGTCATTCCATTGATTGAAACATTTAGTCATTCCATTGATTGAAACAGTAAAGATGAGAGTTTTGTATAAGGTGTTTCTACTCAAACCTTAATGTCTTTGTTTCTTTGTTATGCTGTTTACTTGAATAAATTTTCTTTTAACAGAATGATTGAAGTAATTGAAAATGCTGTGATTTTTTTCAGTCATACTGCTTGAAGGTTAAAGAAATGGATGATGAAGAATACAGTTACGCTGCATTGCAGGAACCTTTATACAGGGTGGAAACTGGAAACTATGAGTACAGGTATGTTATTGTGTGTAACCTTTATACACGGTGGAAACTATGAACACAGGTATGTTATTGTGTGAAACCTTTATACACGGTGGAAACTGTGAACACAGGTATTTTATTGTGTGTAACCTTTTTACACGGTGGAAACTATGAACACAGGTATGTTATTGTGTGTAACCTTTATACATGGTGGAAACTATGAACACAGGTATTTTATTGTGTGTAACCTTTATACATGGTGGAAACTATGAACACAGGTATGTTATTGTGTGTAACCTTTATACACGGTGGAAACTATGAACACAGGTATGTTATTGTGTGTAACCTTTATACACGGTGGAAACTATGAACACAGGTATTTTATTGTGTGTAACCTTTATACATGGTGGAAACTATGAACACAGGTATGTTATTGTGTGTAACCTTTATACACGGTGGAAACTATGAACACCGGGATGTTATTGAAATATGTTATTGTGATTAAACTTTGTACAAGGTGGAAACTGGGTACTGAGTTCAAGTATGTATTGTGTAACCTTTGAACTGGGTGGAAACTGGAAACTACTAATACAGGTATCTGTTGTGTGTTAACTTTATACAAGGTTGAAATTTGAAGTGAAAAATACAGGTACATATTGAAACTTTATACAGGCTGGAAACTGGAAACTCTGAGCACAGGTATGTATAATGTCAACACTTGTACAGGGTGGAAACTGGAAACGACAAGTACAGGTATCTATAGTGCCTAAACTTTATACAGGATGGACACTGGAAGCTACACGTACAGGTTTGTTTTGTGTGAAACTTTTGTACTGGATGTCTAGTCATGTCTTTTATGTTACTGGATTAAAATTTGAAAAAGAATACATTGTTCTTTCATATATTAATAATATTTTTTTTCAGAGTGTTAAAAGTATTTCATTTTGTATTTCATCTAACTTTGCCACAAGAGGAATTATGATAGAACCTGTTCTGTTTCGGACTGTCATTTGAATTAAGCAATTTTAAAGTAATGAAATTGTCCTTAGCACAACCATAACTGTATGGTTAGAAAAATTTCAATCTTATTGGCTGTTTTAGGGGCTGTTTTAGATTAAACTTAATACAGTAATGTTGTTACGATTAATGATACTGCTTGTGGTCACAGATAGCAAATATGGCCAGTTGAAATGATAAGAAAAAAAACTTTAAAGTATACTTTTTTATTATAGGTTGATTTTACGATGTAGACAGGAAGCTAGAGTGAAATTTGCAAAGATGCGATCTGATGTCTTGGTAAAAATGGAACTGTTGGATCAGAAACATGGTGAGTAGCTAAAACATAACAAACATGACTCGCCTAACTTCTGTGGACACTATGTCAGATGTAACACCAGGTGTAAGAGAGAATGATGAAAGCCTTTTAACATAAACTTACATAACATGTGATTGTTTTTATTTATTTTTTTTCAACTGGCAGTTGACATCTAATATATATATATAAAAGTCCCATTTAAATTAAATTAATAATATTCTCATAAACTATGCTTACAGGTAAGTAGTAACTAGTATGGTATCTTTTTCTGTATCTGATACAGATTGAATGAGATTTCATTTTTGACATCAATTTCTTTTTTAATTGCAGTACAAGATATTGTGTTCCAGCTACAGCGTTTTGTTTCGGGCATGGCCAAGTACCATAATGACTGTCACACAGTCATGAAATCAGCTATTGTTTTCCCGATTGAAGTTGACCTGTCTCGAGGAACATTCACATATGACACCTCTAATCAGTTCAACGATGGCATAGAGGATGAGGAAGAGGAAGTTGCTGAGGAACCTGGGATAGAAATATCGGGAGATTTAATTTCTACTGAATAAATATAACACGGGCATTACGGGGTCAACATTACAAGGGAACTTACTTTGGATGTCATACAGATTCTAACAGGAACGGTCTTGGCATATTCATGTTTTGAAGAATTAAGCCCTGAATTTTCCAACTTCCTTTCATTTTGGAAAATGAGAATAAAAACATGTTTAACCTAGATTAAAAGATCAACATGCAAGTGCAATTTTCAGGCTCATATTAAATAGGACTGTAACATGTTTCATTTTTGTGAAGACGAAGAGCTTTTTCTTTGATGTCGTTCTTGCTATAGTGAAATTTCTAATATTAGACAATTTAAATTTCAGCACTCCTTCTCAAGGCAAAATATTTAATAGCAATTATAGAGGGTTAAGAATCTTTGGTTTGTATAATTTGAAATACTTTCATGTTCCTTTGTAGATCGCAACAGTTTTCACATTTTACAAATTGCAAAACAAACTCAATCCTGTGTTATATATGTTTATGAATCTTTAATATATAGCTTCCTTATTCTAATCATCTTGATGGCCAATAATCAATAAAAAAAAACTTATCCAGATTGTTTGCACTAGATTAAAGACAGTTTTCATTAGCCATTTCATAACTTACTATTAATTTAGTTGGATCTTGTTACTAATTTTTTTTTGAAACCTAAAGCTTTGGTATAGAGAATTATTTGCCTGAGAGTTCATTTCATGAAGCATGCTTTTTATCTGCCCACATGATTTTGCTTACAGCTTTAAATGGAATAGTTTGTCATTTCAGCTCCAATATATTGTCTTAGATTTTTCTGTGTTACCATAAATTTATACCTTTCCTTTAATATTGTGTTTTTCTCTATTTTCCAAGGTTGTGCAATATTTGTTTTCATAACATGCATGTTTTTCTTGTTATTTGATTCAGCAGTTTGTTTAAGGGACCATAATATATGTAAGACTCAAAATGTTGTTGATATCATTAAGTTTAGTATATTTGTTTCAAAAACATGTTTATCAGTTTTTGGCAATTTGTACATAAGGGATCTTAAACTACATTGTAGTTTTGCAAAGCAAGGCAAGGTCCTTGTCCCCTTCATCTCAGTTTTAGCTTCCATTACTGAATGTCAGTTGTCATTGACCATTTTATGATGTGTTTCCTTTATAAATGCATCATTTTGTTATGGATTTAAATAAATCAATTTATTTGCTGTAGTGAAATCCAGAAAGATGAACATTTCATTTATTATTGTCATTTATAAGAAATCCTACATCAGAGATAAATGAATGGGTGAAATATCGGAAGAGTAGAAGATTAAACATTTGCAAAGGTTAATGTTATTGTTTTTATATGTTGTAATAGTATACTGACATTCCTTATTATGTTATAAAATATTGTGAATTATATTTCCACATAATGTTACTGCATTTAAACTGTTCTGTTCTAGATCTGTTTATTTAATATATTCTTTATGTTGTGAGTTGAAATGAAGAAAATAACAATACTAAGTTTGTTTGTTCTTTGTCTTTCATGTCAGTCAGGGTGATCGAGTACTGTGGTGCCATGGTCACCTAGCACAAATGGACAATGATATTTTGCTGATGCTGTACAGTCATGTCCAGTACATATTCTCAAAATATTTATAGTGTGTATCATACCGGAGAAATGATGTTGATTTGTTTTTAAAAACTGTTTGCATAGACCTGACATGGTGTTCACAAGGTGAATGAATGCCATTCTTCTAGTCCAATTATAATACGTCGATAGGTCTTTGATATTTTTCTTTGAACTCATTGAATTTCATCAGAAGTTACAGTACAGTGCATGCAAATCCATGTGCAACAAGTAAGATAATGAAATATGATGTGAGCATCATGTTTTTCTATGATATGAAATTAAGTTAACCAAGTCTGAAAGTTGATTCTCCATATATCAAAGTAAAATTTAATACAATAAAAACAAAGGTACGTATCACTCAACAAATTTATTGGCAACAATTCAAAAAAATACTGACTTCAAAAGAGTATTTCATCATTGGAAGACGGGTGGGTCAGTAGTGAAAAATCACCTGAAAAATTCAGGGACGTCGGTCGTGGGAACCGATGTTATCTGGTGTGTCTTCTATCTGCAGATGCTACATATCAGCAGTCTTACGGTTTGTAAAAGTTTTTTGGCCCACTCCTCATTTGGCCCTTGCACGTCACACAGATGTTCAATTGGTGAAAGTTTCAGCGTTTTGCAACCCATGTTTGGAAGCACGTTCACGTTGTTTTGGCGTAGAATGTCCTGTGTATGCCTGTCTGAGAGGTTTTGCATTATCCTGCTGAAATATCTATCGATGTAGAAAAGGTACCACCACTAGCAGGATGAACTCATCTCGATATCTCTGTGTATTTACGGTTCCTGTCACTGACAAGTTCGCACCCAAACCCGTCACACATGATGATGTTTCACACGTATCCTGCCATCACAAATGATAGGTTAAAGTGAGAGCATAGTGAGTACAAAACATCATTCAACGGTCTACAGGCAGCGTCAATGAATCCGAGCCCACTGAACATGTGCCTGGCGGTTTCTAGCCGTAAATGGTATTCTGATGTATATTCGACATCCATGAAGCCGTGCAGAATGCAGCCAATTCCTGAACATTAGTTCCAGTCGTATTCCTTAGAGGAGCAGCTTTCTTCCGGCTGGACATGTATCTGTTTTTGGTGTGGCGGTCCTTCCAAGGCGTCGTGTTATGCGGTCTGCCAGTTCATTGCTTGTCAGAGACGTTATCTGTCAGCTGGACTCTAGTCTTAATACGGCTATGGTACACATGTGAACATTAAAATTTCGAGTGATCTGTCTTGCCGTAAATGCTAGCCTCAAGCATTCAAATGACCTATTGACGCCAATCTAACACCATTGCTGGACAACGCCCCATTTCATTTGAAATACCTTAGGTGACTGTGTATATGTAATAAGACCAAGTGTTGTGTGACACTCTAAAAACATATAGAAATCACTGTTCACATGTACGTAGTTTTTACAAAATGGACTTAATTTGTGTATTGAATGCAGAAAATAGATAAGAATGTGCCATTCCTATACATTAGTATTCTGAATATTCATGTGTAAATATACATCTAACAAAACTTGCTACACTATTTTTTCAGTAGATCTATATACATATTAAATTGTAGATATATTTCATAACAATTACATAAAAATGGTCATTATAACGTGATTCAAGTTAACTGAATCCATAATTCATCATGCATTTTTTGGAAAAGTTAAATGAACTGACAGATGGTCAGTCCTATATTCTACAGCTAGATTGCATTATTTATCAATTTCCACTTCAGTTCCCAATTAGCCAGAGAGTTGATATAAGTTCATATGATTTTTATTCGTAAACAACAATATCACATTTACATATAGAAATAATAAAGCATTTTATAAAAAGTAATTTCAAGATATCACAAAATGTCTATCATGAAAAATATCAGTTTAGTACATTAGTTTGCTTCAGTTAATATTAGCATATAGTTTTAGTAATTGCTATGCACAGGCGTGAGGGGTCCTTATCAATACAAACTGAAGAGATTTAATGAAGAATAAAACTGCCCCCATTGAGGTAACCTCTGAAAAGCTACTACAGGTTCTAGTGTTTAAAGATACATGTACCATATTCAACTAAGCAAGGAACATGTCTAGGAAAATGATTCATATCTGCAATGTGATGTAATACATAGTTCGGAGATTACTTGGAAAATCCACCACTGAATAATTTTATCACCCTTTACATTCACATAGACAATTTCACTGAGCATAGAATTATACACGACACAGAAAAAAGTAACAAAAGGCTGTTATTATGGTTTTATGTCTGTCTTAGTGCAGGAAAGTGAAATTAAAAAATATATACCGGTTTATATAATTATAATTTGTCTCATAAAAAAATCACCTCTTCTATTTTCAGAAGGGAAGGTTTTTAATGTCACAATTCTTTTTTTTTTAATTTCAGTGTTTCCTGTGGTCATAGTCCAAGTATCCTTTCCACTTCAGGATGTTAATATGAGTAAAAACTGGAAACAACATATACTAGGTTATATTAGGTCCCAGGTGAAAATATGAGTGGCCGAGTCTAACCAAGTTCAAAAAAGAATTAGAAGTATTGCCATTGAAACTTTTAAATGTACTTATAACCTAACTCTTGTATATTTGCAATCATTAGTTAATGTTAAATCTTCAACTTATGATTTGAGGTACGGTAACATGTTTTACAAGTCAGTACAACAAGGTTTGATGCAGCCTGGAATGCAAATGAAAAGCACACTATTGACACACACAAAGATTTTGTCAGAACAGTCCACACCTGGACTTGCTCCAAATATACTATAAATGTGCTAGGTGTCTGTAACCTGCTTTTAGTTTTTGTGTGTCAATATACATGTGCTAGTCCAGCTTGCTTACTTTTGAAAATCTTTATCCTCTTGCTTGTGATTGTTTTAAAATTATGCTGTTTTCCTCTTTAGGCTTGCTATTGTGTGTTTTATTTATTATCTATGATTATGTTAAACTTGTATTGTGCTCTTTTTTTTCATATATATCTATATATGCTTTAATTATGTGCTTTATTTTATATGTCTTGACTATATGTAGATATGTGTCTATATTTTCTGTTATGTGTTTATATTTTCTAACATTTCACCGTTCTCAAGCTGTTTAATGTTTGTGCCTTTTTTGCATGGTTTTTGTCCTTTATGTAACCTGATAGATACAGATGATCTTATGCATGATATTTTCTCTCTATATTTGTGTTAATGTGCTTATGTGATGACGTGTGCCTTTTATGTAATTGTTATTTCATTAATGTAGCCGTTGTGTTTTATGTACCTGTCTTTATGTTGGTAATACTTTTGCATATATGCCTCTACTGTATATCTTAAAGATGATGAATTTTGCTTAACTCTGTTATTTTAAATAAACTAAATTTCTTGTATCTAGTTATGTTTCAGAATAGCTTAAAGTATTAAAAACTCTTTATGTTCTAATGATCTTTCCGTTCAAAAATTTGTTTGGGTTCAGTACTGTAGGGGAAATGTCAAAATTATGACAACCGGTAATATCTTTGTTTTTGGGCCTTTAAAGTTATGACATATTGAGAATTTTGACAAGAAATATACCCTCTAATAATTCGCTTTGATTTAATCTTATTTATCATTTATGTCACGACTACATCAGTGTCGTAAATAATGTTAATGTGTAGTAGTGTCCGGATATTACAAATCCGTCCAGGCTACAAATTTATTTATTGGCAAAAGCACATAATCACAGATATATTCAGTAACATCACAGATAGGAGGTTATCATCAGTTGCTTTTAATAACTCTTGTTTATAGTCTAACGTGCTTCAGTAAATGCTAGAAACCTATTGATACCCCATTAAGCTAAAAACTGGATTATTTCCAATGGGGTCTATAGATTCAAAGCAGTTAATGTTATGTTTATTGACAAATTCTCAATAAGACCAAAGCTATAGAATTAAGTATTGAAGGTCTTATAAGACCTGCACAAAGTTGTCATGCAGTTTTCAGTTGTCAGGACTTTATTTCTATCTTTAGAAAAGTTTTTTTTTTCATTTTTGTATGCTAAATCTGTATTTAACAATAAAACTACTAAAATTCAGTAAAAACAAGTACAATTACAATATTTTATTTAAAATCAGTGTTTTAACAAGCATTTTAATAAAAGCCATGTATAGGTATTGACTGACAAATTAATGTTACAGCATTTTATGACTAGAGTAAAATAACTTACATGTACACAATTTTTAAATACTCAAGTAAATAAATACATCAATACACCAGGACTTTATTAAAGCAAATCAAATTAAGTTGTTTTGTCAGTGAATTTAATTAAAGTTACATCAGGACAAACTTTTTTCTTTTGATACACAGCTAGAGGATATTTTAGTTTGCTTCTGTAAAATGAATGAATTTCAGGTTCAGTTCTTTTCATTTTAGTGTATAGAAACCTGTTGAGAGTTTTACGCTACAGTCAGTACAGTCAAGTGAGATACATGGCCACAAGTCAGATGGTAAGAAACCTGTTTCAATATTTTTTTATAAAGTTACTGTATAATCTGATTTTAAGCTCTTCAGGTTGTATCATAACTTTTAATGGCCAATGACTCTAGCTTTGGCACTGCCAGATTGCTTAACTTATGACCAGATTTTGCTGACAGGATTTCAGTCACTTTTATTTGATATTTAGAAGTTTGACATGCAATTTCCTCAAATATAGCACTTTCTTCTTTCATAAAATTTAGATGCTAGAGTGAGTTCCATCAGTTATTCAAATGTAACCAGTGACCACTTTGTGGGCAAGTAGGTAAAATTACAGAATTGTATCCACTACACCTCTCACTGATTGAGGTTTACAGGATTGAGTGCCTTTTACTTACCTGGAAAGTATATGCAGACAGAGTTCTTCTGATGGGAACTGTAGCGCAAGCAAATTCTACATTTTGGTATTCTGATTTCATAGTTTCATGTGTCTACTTTGTATTTCAGGAGAAGCCAGTGGAAACTTCAATTAGAAAGAAATTGACAAACACATTTCAGGTACATTACTGATCTTGAAGTGTCATGTTTCAAACATCTTTCAATAGCTTGTTATCTTGCAGTAGTGGCATTTGCATCAAACCACATAAAAAACTAAGTATGTGTGAAATAGAAGAAATATGCAGGGTCAAGGTCTCTAGAGATGATGAAATGTCCAGATTTTGTCCAGAGCGTATCTTCTACATGCATGGAGGTATTTTAGTATTACTTGATGATGGTTAAAGTTCACCATCATGAAACAGAGTGATGCGCACATGAACCAGGTCTCTAGCTCAAAGGTCATTGTCACACTTAGAGATCAGAAGTTCATTTCAAATGTTTGTTTCACTATCCAGCACTAGAAATAGTCAAACTCGCTTCCCTACTAACACCTCTTTTTTATCCATAATGCCCACATCTTTTGCAAAGCTTTTGTGAAGGGCATGTTTTGTGACAATGGCACCCTTGTTTCTTTTTTAGATCCCCTTATTATGTGATTATGGATGAACTCTGCTTAAAGAATATGTAAAATAACTGTAGAATGAAAAAAGAAGAAAACTATTAGGTGATAATTATCATAATAGATCTTGTATTTATCTGTTACAGCCTGCAGTCTTAGATGTTATAAATGAGAGTTACATGCACAGTGTTCCTAAAGGTAGGTTTTGCTGTATTGAACATTAAAACAGAGCAAATGTAATTCTGAAATTATTGTCAACATTATATTTAACTTTCACAGATTACAGTTTTCTTTTATCTTTAGATATAATCATGATAATAGTTCTTATTTTTTAAGAAAGACCCTTTTCTTACAAGAGGACTGAATTGTTAATGGATTGTGTTTGATCTTAAGATGTATATTATTCCCTACCTATAATCTGAACATTTGTGCATTTGCACTATATGGTCACTGTCACACAGTGATACAGGGAAGCTTCTTATATTTTTCAATTACCGGGCATAGTGTTGTGTCGTTTTTGTCACCATCTTCAGAATACATTTAAAAAGGAGAGGTATACAAAAATTTGAACATTGCATTTACAGGGTCAGAGACTCATTTCAAAGTTGTTGTGGTAGCTGATCAGTTTGAAAACCTTCCTCTTATCAAGGTATGTGAAGAAAAAGACATTGGAGTGTTAGCCTGCAAGTGTTAAATACTTCGAGTCCTATTTTCTGTTAAATATGTTGAAATTGGGGTAATTGATACAAAGACTTACAGTGTATTTGTTTGTTTATGAAAGAGATTTAGAAGTGAAGCTACTAAAAAGTAATCTGCTAAGAGGAGACAGTGAATTTCAATCTTACATTCTTATACATGCAACTGATTATGTTTTAGCTGTTAAACAATCTATTTTATTTCTAGGAATGAAAAAATAACAAGGAACTTATTTTCCATTTCAGAGACACAGATTAATCAATGAAACTTTACAAGAAGAATTACAGACAGGAGTTCACGCCCTTTCCATTGTTGTAAGTGATCTTAGCAACAGTAAAGCAAAGTCATTCTAGTAAAACCACTATTCCAATATTTTAAATGACAGTGCAGTTTGTCTTAACAATGCAGAACACAAGTGACCTTTGGCAGTTGCAAACTTACAGGAAAGATAAATAATCTTTATCTGTTTGTGTTGGTTACATGTGCTGATAATGTAAATGCCATGTTATTTATTATTTAACT
Source organism: Cyclina sinensis (assembly GCA_012932295.1). Taxonomy (NCBI): domain Eukaryota; kingdom Metazoa; phylum Mollusca; class Bivalvia; order Venerida; family Veneridae; genus Cyclina; species Cyclina sinensis. Next base: position 45,832,433 of record JAAONU010000001.1, on the reverse strand, counting down.
TATGAAGACAGTCCCTTATATTTATGATTAACTCATGGCAGCTAGAGATTAAGGCTTAATTATCTGATCATTTGTTTTGAAAGTGAATTGAAATAGTTGTAACTGCCTTGCTCTAGCCGTTCAGAGATGATTCTGATAGCTATTATTGCTATCTTCTTGATCCTATTTATTAGTTTAAATTGATTAAGTGTAATGTTTATGTAAGTTGATTTATTAATGCTCAGAACATAAAAAATTCCAGATTCATTTATCTGTTAAGTCAGCATTATTTTCTTTCTCTCTCTTTTTTTTCTGATGGGGGGAAGGGGCAAACAAAATGTTTCAATTGTAACACAAGAAACCATTAATGTAAGATGACTACCCCAATTTCTATTCTTCATCTTTCAGGCTAAAACCCCAAAACAGTGGGAAGATAGTGGTGGTACTGTTTCAAAGTCTCCACCTTGTCAGGGTGGATCTGGATTGTGATGTCCTGTAGAACACTGTTAAAGTTTAATTGAAAATAGTAGAAAACATTGAGATGTTTGACTATATAATAAACTTTTATTCAGTGATTTTTAGCTCACCTGAGCAAATGCTCAGGGTGAGCTATTGTGATCACCCTGTGTCCGGAGTCAACATTTTACTTAAACCATAATCCTCCTAAACCACAAAGCTATTTGTAACCAAACTTTACAGAAATGTTCCTTTTATTGCCCTTTTCTAAAATTGCTCAAATCGTTCCCCTCCATTGCACACAAGGGCTGCAAAAGCCAAAAAAAACCAAAACAAATCAAGCAACATCTCCTCTTAAATGGCTAGGTGAATTTCCACCAAATTTCACAGAAATGTTCAATACATAGCTCTCTATTAAGATTACTAAAATGGTTCCGCTGCATTGAACAAAATGGCCACCAGAGCTAAAAAAAGATTTTCGTCAGTATTTGGCTTCAAATGACATCTCCTCCAAAACCATTTGGCCATTTTAAACCAAATTTGACAGAAACGTTCCTTATATTGTCCTTTTTTAAAATTGCTAAAACCGTTTCGCACCATTGCACATAAGGGCTGCAAAAGCTAAAAATAGAAAAGAAATCAAACAGCATCTCCTCCTCAATGGCACGGTAATTTTCCATCAAATTTCACAGAAATGTTGCTTACATACCCCTGCGTTAAAATTGCTTAAACGGATCTGGTCCATTGAACAAAATGGCCACTGGAGCTAAAAACAGGATTTCTTCAATATATGGCTTCAATTACATCTCCTCACAAGCTGTTATCACGAAATTGCCTCTGCCCCATGGATTTTTTGTATAAAATGAGATCTTTGAATATCTTCAGTTAGGAAATGTAATATTGCATCTGATGTTTGCTTAATGGTAGACTATCCAGCAAAGTACTCAGGTGAGCGATCCAGGGCCATCATGGCCCTCTTGTTGCACTTTCCATGAACATCTGGATAAGGCTTTAAACAACACCCAGATGTCAGTAGTTTTGATTTGTATTAGACAACCTTTTTCAGATATTTGTCAACACTAAATATAAATAAACTTTCAATGAAAAAATTTCATTTCATCTACATCAGGAGTTCATTAAACCTTTGTATAAATATCTACACTAATCTTTCTTTTTGGAAAATGAGGCCGTTCCATATACCTATGCTGACATCATGTTTGATGTAAACTGTGTTACTATTTTTTAATGTACAACTGGGATTAAGCAATCAGGATAGAATGGAATAATGGAAATGTACAAAAACATTCTTCAGTATTAATTGTTTGAAATGAAAAATGTGATACAAGGAAAAATTTGATTCTTCAAAAGAAGGATCAGAACCACTTCTGATTGGATGAATAGTTCCTCAAGAAGGATTACTCCCCAGTACATTCTGCTTGTCTAAAATATTGGAAGGAAAAAAAAACAGTAACACATTTTCCCTATATATGAAAAAGGGCAAAAACACTTTATGCATGAAACAAACACAGACAGAAAAAAAGCCAAACAACCAGAAATGTAATATGATGACCCTTCTCTTGAAGACTGAACACTTGCTTTCACAAGAATTTCTTACATGCTTACATAATCAAATCAGTTTCGAAGGGCCACAGCATTTTTGTGTAAATCTTTCAACACCATGAGAATAAAATCTGCAGAGAGATGGACAGAGAAACTGCCTGAGTGTTCAAAAATATGGTAACATTCTATTAACTACACAGTAATTGTTAAATTATATTCTTTATTAATAAAAGTGACAAGTGTACATTCAAAATTATATTCTTTATTAATAAAAGTGACATGTGTACATTCACTTGATAAACATCTATTTCTCAAAACCTAATACCAAAGATCAATAAGGTTAAAATTCATCCATACTGCTGTGTAGGACTTTTTCGAAATGACAAAACCATGGAAAATACAAAACATAATTCATCCATCCTCGGACACAATACAAGTCTTGAACACCTGTTAAAAAAAAGAACTTTTGTGAGTTCTACACAGACATTAAGGTTTTTGAGTTTGTTTTTTTAACTCATACAAAATCAAGGGATATTAGAGGCCTTGCAACAAAATGTACCGGTATATACAATTAGGTTAATCCAAGTACTGCACTAGTACACAGAATAAAAATTTTGTGTAATTGCTCTAATATAGACTTTTTCTGTGCATTGTAAACTTTCAGGAAAGTGTATCTTATACACATGTACTCAGAAGCAACATGTATGGTTTGCAACAAGTAAACGAGTTATTTGTATTGAGATGGCATGATTTAACATTGGTATATACTTGAATTTTGATCTTTACACAACTGTGTCCTTGAACTTTATCTAAAATGTTAGACTACAGCAGTTTTATGATAAGACTTGGAGCATTTGCCAGACAAACCTAAACTGATTAAAAACAAACACTGATTACAAACAAATAATGTTCATTTAACTTGTCAAAATCTCCCCCACCGGAAGTGCAGGCACAATGAAAAGTCCTTGGGTACAGATAAAACAGGAAAAAGTCCTTAAAATGTACTTGCGTCATTTAAAAAGCCATTGTTTTACTTAAAAGGGCAAATAGAGACAGACCAATCAAGGAAATATTAAACAGAAATAAAAAATGTTGTAAAAATAAAAGGCAGTAAATATAAAATGGTCAGTTACATCAAGCTATACATTTTACCATGATACTAGAGTGAATGTCCACTTTCAAATAATGACCTATCAGTTTGGGCATAAATTTAGACCACTATGAAAAAAGTCTATGCTTTATTGAAAGGCTTAAGAGAATGTTTAATCATAAATATTTAGCTACAAAATGCTTGCTCAATCTGATAATGAGACTACTCTACTTGCTGTTACAGGAAATGGAAACTTTTCAAACATAAAAATCCATTTTAATGTTTATTCTGAGCTTTGAAGTAAGACCATGCAACAAAAATGGAATCCAGACCATTTTTCCCTGGACAATTCTCCTGTTGTTTTTTTTTGTTGCACGCGACATTTTCTGTCCCATCACTTGTGTTATTTATTGTAATTTTTGGGAACAAAATATGATAAGACAAATGTTACATGAAAGTTATTATATAACTTGTTCCCTTTTCTAAGTTTTTTTTGGAAAGTTTTAAGTTTAAGCATGTAATTATACTTGTCTTTATTTTCAAAATGATGTATGCTCTGTCCGTGACAAGGCACATACAAGCAGCAAACAATTTCCCCTTAGTAGCTATGAAAGCAGGACAGAAATAATGAATTCAGCTGACAAACAGGAAAACTGGAACAATTCTGATAAGTTGATTCACTATCCAGTACAGGAATAATTATGCTTTAAAATATGTAGAAAGAAAAGTTGGTGTAAAGAGGTTTGCATCCAACTATGTTTATGCTTATAATATTTCTTTTAAAGTAAAGCATAATTATTCATAGCAATTAAGTAAATAAAATAGAGTAGCAAAATACAGTAAAAATAATTATTAAATATATAATTTTTGATGCCTTGAAAATAAAAGATTCACAAAACATAAAACAAAATTCATGTTATTTTCCCTTTGATTTTTCCATTTACATCTTACTCAAGCTACATGGTGCAGTATTCAAGAGGAAGGCCTACTGTTGTTTTAAAGGGAGGACAAGGACATTGGTTATTTTGTGGACGACTGAACAGTCTTGCATTCCTTCCTTTAACCAAGGTCAAGTAAGGTATGGCCAAACAGCAAGACACTGCTATGTAGGCTCTGATCAGACTTTGGATCCAACATATGTTTCTGCCTCCAATCAGTCTGTCATGGGAAGTAGTGGGCAAACTCAATCGTGCAGAACTTTACCAACTTTTGAACCTTCACTTTTGAATGTACATGACTCAACATTGCTGTAAACAATGGCGATCAGGCTAAAGTTGTCCCACTAAATCTTTTCCCCTCATGTGTCACTGTACTACAAGCATATTGGCTAAAATAGAAGCTTGTCATCTACTGCACCTGCTACATCTCAACCTAAAGATGTAAATATTTCAAATACACCAAGTGTTATGTCATACACCAAGATATAAAGTTTAAATGAGAAAATATTAGATTACTGACATGATACTTTGAAAAGTTTTATGTAGAAAAGGTAATATTTTGTTTAGAACTAGAACAGATTTGAAATCCAAGTTTTGATACAGCCTCTTGAATTTTCTTGGGAAATGGCGAGCTTTCCAAGAAAAACTCCAAAATTGACCTCAATGTCGATGACATCCATGTAAACAACAGCCATTTTCACACAGAAAAAATGAAAATCAGCTTTACAAGAAATCAATGAGACTTTTAAACACAGGAACCACTGAAAATCAGAATGACGATCTCAAAAAACAAGTATTTGCTTCATGAGAAACCATTAGATTTTTTCAGTTCGGTTTGAAGATGGGGTTTCAAATTAATAACTTTAGTTATGTTGGTGAAAACTGGAATACTGTTTTTGACATGGAGTCTACACTGCAATCATTCACAGTAGAAAGTGATATGATGCTGGCGGAGACAAATGCTAACAAACAGTAAAGATGAGCAAGTGAAAAATGTCGAAGGAAAGTAACTATTTCTCACCAGAAAGAATAAAAAAACTTAAGATCAAAACACCAAACCATGCGATTCTGTAACCCTGACTTCGAGCTATTTTGTACCAGATCATGACCTTTTTTTATGTCACTTGCTTTACCTCAATAAACAATCCATAACATTGTAACTGGAAAACAAACTGTTTGTTGGATCATTGTTCTGATGGTTGGTGTTAATGAATAATGACAACTGAACAAAAAGCACATGCCTTCTGATCTTTGTTATCACATCAACTTGCCTTTTGAGTTAAAAATCATCAACAGAAATAATTGAATTTGAAAATTGAAGGTAGAGAAATGAGACAAAAGAGTGCATATAATATCTAAATTTAGAAAATCAGGTCAGTCCAATGTTGAGATAAACTCACTTTTATGACGATTATTGGTAAGCAGTGGTCCTTACAATGGGTTGATATAATAGTTATTGAGATATATAAATGACAGTCCTTTGCATAAAAATGTTGTAATCAAAAAGCACCATCAATGCCAACACAAGGGTGACAGCAAAAGCTTTCTTTTTCTCAACCTAGATGATAAGATAAAATTATTGGAAGACTTTAGAAGGTTCTCTGATTTCAATTTAAAACAAAAAAGCATCCATAAAAGTTGCTTTGCTAACTGTAATTTTGACATTAAAACAAGGGGAGTCATAAACATTTTAGTTCTACCCTTAAAACCGAACTCTTGAAAGCGCTTTGGTACAAGAACTACACAATATGCCATTATACACTGGCATCTAAAGAGTTAATAGTGTCAACATTATTCCCTGAGTTACTCTCTGAGTCACATGATACGTCATTGTTTACTATGGTGTTTTTCTTTATTTCTGTACTGGTAAGTTCGGTGGGTTCCCTATCCATATTCTCAGCATCTCTTTCAGTTAAAACTGTCTTACTTTTCTTTCTCTGTTGTACTACTGGATGAGTAGTGAAGTGGATTTTATGACCTGAAAAAAGTGGTATTCATAACGTACCTTTGTGTTATTACATAAAATGCAGTCATAATGTACAGTGTATCTGTGTTATTATCTTATTCCATAAAGTGAAGACAATCATTAGGTGCAGTAACTTTAAAACCTTTACATGTAAGAGGCACTGCTTGGGATCTAGAATGTATGTTTTTTCCTCATTCTGAAGATGATGTGCTTTTCTTGCATACAGGGACTTCTTAGAAAGAATACCTATTAATTTTAACTACAAATTAATTATCAACCCAACAGGAAAAGTTCAGCTTGTGTTAATCTGATGTGAATGTAAGGCCCACTTTGTAAATAATAAATATATTATAATATATATGCTCAAAACATTGCCAGTTAGGAAAAGACTGACTCATTTTGACTTCATACTCCACAATCATCTATTTACCTATACAGTCTATCACTTCAGCTGAGGTCTTTTTTCTACAGCACCCTTTACACATGTTGAAATTACACTTCTGACCCTGTAAAACATAATTATGTATATTAACACACTTTCTACATCACACTGTTATTTTCGTACCCTTCAGAACAACAACAACAACAACAGAAGGTTTTAGTATAAATAAATCAAGTTACTGAAATTATTTGACCATGTACTATAAGATTTAAAACCCACTGCAAAATCTACTGGCTATTCCTGCAGACTGCCTCCTTGAGTTTTCAAAAGTATAATAGATACTGCAATTAATATGGCTCAAGCTTACGTTTATTTGTACACTACCTTTCCACCAAGGGTCTTGTTTAGTAAGAACTTACTTTTATTAACAGTAAAAACTGTGCCATGTGGTACACTAATAAAGTGAATTACAGCCAGCTGTACTGGATATGAATTTACATTTTTTTTCAGAAATTTCAGAAAACAGCTTTGACCACATAGCTGAGCTGAAACAAAGCCAGGCCTCTTACCAGTAAGACTCATTATGTATCCAAGTACATTATGTTTCTGAAAGAGACAAAGCTGTCTTTTTGTGTGCAAATTAAACTTTGCTGTTAATACAAACATTTGTTAAGTGGCTCATACTTACCCTAGGATTATTACACTGGATCTCTTCACAGATTTCAAACTTTACTTTTTTCTTGGCATCAAAATTTTTGTTTGGATTTCGAAGTCGTTTCTTGACTTTTTTCTTTGACATTCCTTTTGCTATGACAAGTTCTTCAATAGCTGCTGGACGTGTCAACAGCTCCCTTTTTTGCCGATTACGTTCTTCCTGCTCTGGGCTAAAAATTGAAAATGATGAAATTTGAAAGTTTCCTAAAGATGACTGAAGTTCAATTCTGGTATTTACAAAGAAAGATCAGGAAAAATGCCTGACGACATCTCTGAAATACAGTTGAGGATTACAGTATAAAAGAGAACTGAACAAAGAAACATTGTTTCATTTACATGCATTTATCAATATTACAAACTTTTACCAATTTTCCTAGATATTAATACAATGCATTTTTGCAATTACTCAACTCCAATTTTGAATACAAGATAAAGTTCATTAAACTGAATATTTTCTGTAGACATCTGGGAAGCAACAAACAGACATGAGCATCTGGAAAACCTTGTATTTTCTGTTGACATATAGTAGACTTTAAGTCAGAAAGAAAGCAGCTGAATTGTGTCATTGTGCAGTGGTCACCTGCCTAAATTAGTGTACCGGTAATTTTAAACTCTGACAACTGCATTCGAGTAACAATTCTTTTACTCGGTGATTTAGACCATTAGTTTTTCATGCTTGTTTGCCTAAGCAGGCTTCAGTTCATATCCAATTGGGATCAAGTTTTTTTTTCCAATGATTCTTTCTGCTTAGAATGGAAGCTCATAAGAATTGTATTCAACTCTAGCACTTATTTCCATCAGATTTCATATTTGCATCCCCTGGTTAATTAAAATGTAGTAACTGGCTCTCTCAGCCAAAAGGGCACATTTCAAACTTGATCAGTGGCAATGTGGTATGGCAAGATGTATCTGGAAATCCCATTCTTACCTTGGTCTTTCATATGGCTGGCAATACCAGTATGGTAGAGGCAGCTCACCAAACAAGCCAGCACGTGGATCAAATGTTTCATCCTCCATTTCTTTCTGAAAAAAACATATAGCCATAAGGTGAAAACAGACCCCGACATCTGTAGGCCGTGTTTTAGAAGGGACTAAAATGGCTAGAAGGAATATGATAAAAGGCCACCTAAGCAACATTTTTGTAAAATTATTTTGAGATCAGCCCAGTTGTTTTTGATGAGAAAATTTTCATAGTTTTCCATATAGTCATACAGTGGAATCAGGCCCTGCAATAAAGCATTCAAAGTTTTATTGTCCCATGCTGTGTATTTCAAAGCAAACAAAGTTGCATATTGAAGGCAAAAAAGTTTCTGTCAACTGCCTTTTTATCTTCAGATAACTTACCAAGCCTCTCTGCTTTAACACCTCTACAGCTTTTCTGAGACATTCAGCTGACTTCGCAACACCCACCATGTCACGTACATCTGGATGCAAATGCAGCCTGAATTAACAAACTAATTTACATAATTCTATTTCATTTTCAGTAACCATTTGGTGAACTCAATATAGTTTAAGTGTCAATAATCAATTTTAAGTCTAGTAATAAGCTGGCCAAATTTAAATATGAATATAAGAGTTAAGGTTTCTAAATAAGTATAGTCATTTCAGGTGTTTTCACTGAAGCTCAACTCTTTTCTACCAGAACTGAAAGTGTATATTAAATGAATTCATTAAGATTTAAATCCAAGAACTTCAAGCAAAAAACATTTCCAGCTAAAATTTATGCACAATAATATTCTACACAAAGTCTGTAATACCTACCCATGGTGCAGTATTTTGAAAACATGGCCTCTAATGTATGACAAGGGGCAAGGATATTTCTCAGTAAGGTCAAGGTATTCTTCACACATCTGCCATATCGGGGGATTGATGCCAGCAAATAATGCGGGGTTATGCAAGTTGCCCTCTTTAAAAAAGAATTAAAAACATGTAAGGACTTTCAGCAGAACAATTTTGTAGCATTTACACCACATGGGAGAGTTGTATCTTAAGGAATTTTCTTGTGCAATTTTTAAGTCTGCATTAAACTACATAATAGCAAATGCTCAGATCTTGTTTGACCTCACTTGTGTACAGAAACCATCAAGATGTGCTAAATGTTGTCTCAAAACACAGCTGATCCTTAGTATAATGTAAGCTTTTCTTGAGCTACAGAAAGATGAGTGAGTAATCAGTACCAGCAGTCATTACTCCATCTACACCAGTCTCCTCCAGACATCTCTTCACATCTGACAGATACTGTATATTACCATTAGAAAATACAGGGATATTCACAGCTTTCCTGAAAGCAACAAAATAATGCTTCTTCAATCTTCCTAAAATGTTGAAAATCCACTTATATCACTTATATAAATAAGCCATTTGCCAATGAAGTGTTTGTCAGTGTCATTTGAGAAGTTAAGCATCTACACTACAGTACCAATGAATTCTGATAATTCTACTTTTCTGACACATTATGATTTCTGCATTTTGTCTTTTAGATGACTTAGCATTTTAGTCTTATAGGCCATCATTGAACATAAACATTTTTCAATGCAGAACCTACTTACAGGCTAATGCAAGAAATGAATACTTCATGAATCTGTGCACTATAGCAAGACACATTACAACATACGATAAAGGTGAAGTATCATTACATCACATACTGTGCTGGCTTCTGTCACATTCTGGTACAAATCAGTATTGCAATATCAAAATAAATAGAGTAGGTAACTATAACAAAACATTGGCAAAATCACTCTTTAATAAAGTCTTTATCTAAGGATACCGTAACAAACTTATTATGAAATAAAATACTTAATGGGATGAAGTAATAAGCAAACCATGACATAAAATAATTAAGGGATGATGTAACAAACATACTGTGAGTCTGTGACACAAAATACTTGAAAGGAACAAGTAATATATTATGTGAAATACTTAACGAGGATGAAGTAAGCAGAAAAGCATACTTAATTGCCTTAACGTACTCCCAATTTGCAAGACCTGTTAAACGTCCCTTCATCTCCCGTGTTCGACCATGGACTGTTAGCAGCTGAAAAGCATGACAACAGCCAATTGGCTTTCGGTTATGTACTTATTTCTAACTGTAAATAGAACCTGATTCAAAACTGAAATTGAAATTAACAGGCAGAAAGACAGTTAAAAAAGAAGATTTGTCCTTCAATTCATCAAATGACTCTCATACTGAGTTGAACATTTTCTACCTTCAATTCATGCTATAAGAGATCTTTGAGGCTTCAACAATGCAACTTAAATTGTTTTTATTTCACTTCAGAAATTACTTTACAGATTTTATTTGCTTTCTCCAATCTGTGAAGGTCATTTCACACTATGCAACACCATTACATATAAAACCAGATATGTATGGCTATATATAGCTGCATCATCAAATACAAATTAGATGCTAAAGCAACCTCTGCTTCAATTTATCCTGCGAAATTCTATTCTACTTATAACAAACCATTCATAACATTATTAATACAGAAAAGATTATTCTGTCATGATTCGGGAATGCTTAAATGCAAGAAATTAAATTCTTGGGAATTTTACTGCAAAAACTAAGATATGGCTGATTAGAATGACAATTCATGTTAAAAATGTGTCATCACCAAGTTTAAATGTCTTATTATTCAAGAACTGGTAGTTTTTTAAAGTGGCATTAAAGAACGCAATGTTTCATCCCTTATTGCAGTGAACAGTCTCCCTAAACTGCTTTGGATACAAAAATCTGCATTTAAAGTTCTGGTGATGCTGGATTTTAATGTTAGTATACAGGGGTATTTAGAATGAAATTGTGGTAAGTCCCACCATTGATTTTCATATGATTTTGCAAAAGACACATAACATTAAGACTATATGAGATGGCTCACTTAGATTCTGTTGTGTACTGTGGCCTTACCTGGCATCCTGCTCTCTCCAGCATTTTCGCATACTCTACAGTTTTCTCTATACTTTCAAACACTCTGATCTTACAAGTAATTGGTACCTTCAAATTGACATGGCAGGTACTCACTAAAAAAAAAATTATGTATACTTAATAATACTGTCATATTAACTTCTTATTTACTGCTTAATTGTAAAAATACAGCTCTTATTAGAGACTACTCCATTAAAGGGGAAAAAAAACAACAACAAAAGCCTCGATTTAAAATTTCACTATTTTTCTTTGTCTCTGAAAATTCATGTGTAAGTGCAGAGTAAACTGTTTAATAATCAGGACCCATGTGTAATCGGTTTAAAAAATCTGACAACTTCTTATCAATTGACCATCACTTCATGCTGATATTAAATACATGATAACTAATAAATTTCTGAACAAACCTATTTTCTCCAGAAGTTCCCACTCATCCTGCAAGTAAGCCCCATAGTGACCCCTCCTTGCTATCATTTGGGGACAGCCTAGGTTTAGATCTATAGCTTCACAGTGGTCCTCTGCCAACTTGGCAGCTGCTAAAACAGTGTCTGGATCATTACCACAAAACTAGGAAGAAAAAATAACCCACATTAGAATTGTGTATGTAAACAGATATTGTGGATTAGTTGGATGTGTTCAGATGCTTTTGAAAAGTTTTTAAGTAGAATCAACAGACATATTAATTTTGCTTTTGTTTCCTTGAAAATATCTGTAATAAAGGGAGAAATTTGACCATTTAGAGAGAAAAAAAAACGCTAAGATAATAAAGCTGGGGCAGAGGGTTCATGTAGAAATTTCTGGTGGATATTCATAGTACCCATCTTCCACAACAAACTACCAACATTCCCAATATGAACGTCTGCTTGGCAGATATGTTTGATCTGAGGTAAGTGGTTTACATGTGTCCCTCACAAACAGCATGAGGGTAAGTAAAGTACTTTCAATAACAATAAATCTAAAAAAACAATATAAATAAACAAAAATCAACACATTTCATACAGTCAAAACGATACAGTGGAAAATGAAAAAGATAACATTATCTAATGGTAATGGTTTAGCAAATTACCAGTAAATATACCGGTATGCTTGTTAAGGGACATTGTTAGAAGCACAGTTCATGGCAGCATTTCTCACAACATAATACCTGCACAATAAGAGGCCTATCTTCTTTACAGGATTGTAAAGATTCACGTCTGTAATGTGCATCCTTGGCAAAAACTGAACTGTGAAACATGGGTGTGTAGCACAGTTGTGCACCGTATCTCCGACTCAACATTCGCCATGCTAATTCACTCTGGTCCACCATTGGGGCTACTATGTACTGACAGCTTTTCAATGTCTTTCTCCAAAATTCAAACCCTTCCTCTTTTTTGGCTGGCATTTTTTCCTCTTCACCTGAAAAACATTAAGCAAGATTCTACTGTAATTTGATTCATTATTTTATTGGACAAAGAACAATAAATCAAGTCATTCAGGTATACATGACAACAGGTTTTGGCATTAATGACAAGTCATGAATAAATTAACTAAAGTACTTGTTTATCATAGTTTCACCCCTACTGAAAGAACCAGCCTCTGGGGTTTATGTGACACTTCTACCATGGTACACATTTACTCCCTTATTCCTTATCCTATAATTATGCCAGGTTGGAAGGCAATTGTTAACCATTCTTTAACCAGCTGGCAGCTCATTAACCAGCCTCTGCAGTATAAGCCCTTCATGGGTCTCAAACCTTCGACCTTAACCACTAGGCCATGGAGATGGTCAGCTATATCAAAGAAATTCATTACAGTTTCTCAGATGCTAATATTTAGTTGACATGCCCAAACACCAACTGAAATCAAATTACTATAAAATTTAACATAGTTATAATTAAAAAGTAGTATTTTAATCAATGTTACAGTTCTCCTGAAACTACCAAGTCTAAGTTGAGGATTTTATCTGTTTCAAATTCCAGACTTTGTTTCTTTCATATCTTAGCACTTTTTGGAATAATTTAAAAAAAAACATGAGTGCTCTTAATAAGGGAACTGTAGAGCATTAATTATTCCCAAGTTCAAATTATCTAATTCTTGAGTGCCAATAATGTGTGTTAACACCCATTAAATCAAACTGTGACAAAAACTTACTTTTATTAACAGCAGAAATATTTTCAATAATGGAGGTCTGCATACTTAAATAATAGGTGACTCAAGAACCAAAAAATTGTTCAAATTGAAGGTCTTCAGTAAACTAGAAATGTGTCAATCTATGATATTATGACATAATGAACGGATTATCATAATGAAGGAATATGAGCAGAAACCATCAAGACTGACATTGCCTACCAGCCCAACTGCAGGCTACCTTCAACTTTGTTGCAAACCTGGTTAAAAATCTCATTAATTATAATACAACATTGAAAAGATGCGCGTTCTACACATATCAAACAAAGATTTCACAAAAGCCGCCACTGTGACCTGTGACTTCAAAATTCAAAAGGGGTCATCTATTGGTCATGCATGTACAATCACCCTATAAAGTTTCATGAACCCAGCCCTAGCATTTGCCAGTTATTAATAAGATAAAATGTTGGACCCTATATGTATGTATGTACAGATAGCAGCAATGTTATATGCTTCCCACTTTTCAAGTGCAGCGATAAAAATACCAAAACGAATTTTATAACAAACAATACCACCGCTTCTTCAGTACTGGCGGGTATATTTTTAAAGAAGACATCCATGGTATGAATATCTATAGGTACAATACAATACTTAGGAAATAGATTTTAAGTTTGAGTGATCTACCGTCTGATATATCACAGTGTCGAGTTCAGATGCGTAGTAATTTAATCACAAAGGCCGTAGGCCTGAGTGATTAAATAATTACGCATATGAACGAGAAACCGTGATATATACGACGGTAGATCACGAAAATGTTAAAATCTATTTCCATTCTAACACGTACGTATATTTATAAGGGACGTAAGTATGTGCACTATTTAACAGTGGCGTTCTCAGTGACGTCAGCGGGCGCGCGCTTGTATTCAGCGTGCTATACTGCCTGATATATCACGCTCAATTCCTTCTTTGTGTATTGTCGGCAAATTGCGGATAGTGTTAGAATGCTATTTAGACCATTTTATGGTTCTTATATAAAATGACTGTTACTTCAAGCTAGTCTCAGTAGTGGACAGACTACTCTGCAGACTTTTTTAGTCACAAGCAGGCGCTTCTTTTAAAAATATCAATGTATGTTTGTCACTTTCATGTTCCAAGGGGCAGGCCTTTCTAGGTCCCAGATTGTCATATATGACGTAAGCTTCAGACAAGTAATAAAGACTAATTCAACATTAAATTCTTTAAATGTGTTACTGTTATAATTCAAAATTTATATAATGCAATGTAAACATACAAAAAAGAAACTTTCATTTTCCTGAAACACTGATGAATGTAGCATGAATCTAACGAATTAATAATCTGATTATTGGACGACCGACACAATCATAAGTTCAACAAAAGACTTATAAAAAACTTTCGAAATCATCACCCATTTCTGCTAAAATAAGAAAAGGAATGTGTACAAAAATCAGGGTAATTAATGCACTCATTTAGTGTCCTATCTATAATGACAAGAAGCAAATAACAGCAGACACTGTTTTCACACACCCCATGCTCACCCTTTACCTCAAATGGTAGAGCACTGGATTATTAAGATATTAGCAGATGTCAGAGAAGAGCAAAAATTACAAATGAAGCTGAGGATGCCAGTTGTATTAGTGAAATAGCAGGATGGTCATAATTTTAGATAAATACCTACAAAATTTTAGTGCAAAAGAATCTTTATTTGAAGTAGCTTAAGTATGGATTCTACTTTATCAACAAAGAAGGCAACTATTCACCTCTTACTATTGCTACTGGGTCAGTTCTGATTCATTCTATTTCTCACTCACACTATGAAACTTCCAGAATGCTATGTTCTGATTGAACACGTTTACTCATATTGACATCAGTGATCAACATGACCAATAAAACCTTCGGAATATAATCATTTTAGTTTTATGGGCTGGATAGGGGCAGTGTAAGATACTGTGACTTGTGTTCCAGTTCAAGAAGTATTTCTGGTTCTTTTTCAGGCTTACTTCAACAATTTAGTCTCAAAATACACTTCTCAACATGCTTCCTCCTACACTGTGTATAATTCAGATTAGTATTGAGAGGTGAGTCGTATTGGTTCAGTTTAACTTTGTCAAGATGAATGTCAGATATCAACAGCTGACAAATCTTTATCAGAATCTCTGACAGAATTATACAATGGTTTAACTAGTAAGCACATTAAAAGCTACATGTTACATGTACATGCTAGCAAAAACCACTCAGGCCAAAGACTAGGAGTACAAGGTATATTCAACAACAATAAGCATTAACTTTTACTTAATCTGGCTATTTTTCTGATGAAATTTCCGTATTTTTGTAGCCATTACTTTTCTATTTAAAGTCAATGGCTATATGCCTTGGCAATATGATCATAAAGTCCAGCGAAAATTCAACACAGTATGTTTTTATCAGCCTGTACAGGTTTTCTAGCATTATGTTTATAATCTAATATTTCTTGTCTGGTAGGTAGGCATATGAAGCCAGAGTCACACATTAAATCATATGTTCTTGTTGAACTCTGTTCTATACCCAGGCACCACTGAAGTATCCTGGGATGCCATGGAATATCCTGTTCACTAGACTTCAAACCCTGTGTCATTTGCTGCTCCCAAAAAAGATGAACCTGACTTGAACTCTCTGCCATATATTCTTTGAATTTATTATCGGTCTGTGACTTTTCCTTTTCAAACTGTCTTTTTATTTTTGTTAAATCTTTTTGGAGACTGTCGATTTTTTCTTTTTGTTCAGAAAGCTTCACTATAATTTCCTCCCTTGTCATGTCAGAATGCTTGAAACTGGTGTGAACATAACTTCTGTTTGAATTCAACCTCTTCTCCAACCGTGTTTTTCTTTTCTTAAGAGCATATGCTAATTTCTGGCAGGAACTGCATTTAAAACTTCTATCTGTCAAAAGCTCACAATTTATTGACCTTATTGTGGAAGAGTACTCAAGCCCACTTGGGTGCAGTGCCTGAAAATCCCCTTCCCTATGAGCTGTAACATCCCCATAAATGTTAGTTAATGTTGCATCAAGTTGAGCCAGCTCACTAAACATGCCTTCAGGATTTCCTGGACAAACTTTTAACTTTCCTATCCTTTCACACAATTCCTCAACTGTCTGTACACGATCAACCTGTTTGGACAAACCTTCCCACACATGGTGATTTTTCGCCAAGACCTTCCTGTGAACATACACATTGCACACAAAGGCACTAGTGATTACAATGGAGAGTTGCACTGAAGGTGTTCTGTTGTGTTCATAAAGTTTTATCAACTGTATCTCTAGCTCTCCACACTGAACTACAAAATCAGGTCTTTTGAATTTTTCTTTGATTTCATTCAAAGTCCTTGAACTCAAATGTTTCCACTGCAGTGTCTTCAGCAACATGAACTCTACAGAGATCATCCACAGAAAAGTACAATTCCAAAATCTGCATATCTGATGGACAGTGTTCAGGGTTACAATTATCAGTTAAATCAAATGGCTTTGCATATGAGTGGTCTTCAAGAAAACTATCAGCGTTTATCTGTGAAGAATCCATGTCATATTCAGTATATATTTCAAAAGGGCTTGAGGCTTCATTATCTGTCTCCTCATCATACATCTACATGTGGCCATCATGAAAATTAATGGCACAGAACTTTGACGATAAAGTGTCACATTTTGTCTCTGTCTTCAGATAGCTTGAGACTTCATCATTTGACTGATCTGCATATGTGTGGGCTTCAGGAATGTCATCAATGTCCATCTGTGAAGATTCTATGTCATATTCAGTCTTTATTTCTGAGGGGGATGGGCGTCCATCATTTGACTGTTCTGTCCCATAATCTGGGTCATATGGTTCAACCTTGATTTGTAACTTCATTGCTTCAAACTGAAATGAGATTGTTTTTATTTTATTTTTATACTTACTTAAAGCATAGCATAACTAATTTACTCAAGTCCCACTGCATTAACTTGTATAAGAAGTACAAATCAAAACCAGCATTTACTTTCCGAATTTAATTCTTACAAAGTGATATGAGTAATTGTGGTTATATACTTTCTGCTGTTTATTCAAAGACAAGTAACAACTAACTTTGGATTATTTTAAAAATATAAAAAATAAGTCAATAACTGGGCTATAGCCCAGAATGTAGCCTTTTTTCTGTGCAGAAGTATTTTACATGTACATAACAGATCATCTTCTATACATTTTTAAATAATTATTTAACTCTTAAGAATGGACAAATCAAAATGTCACTGGCATTATGTTTATGCATAGGTGATTAAAACAACAGAAGAAATCATGTGAGGGTATCACTGGAGTCTTACCTTTAAAACAGCAAAATTCAGAATATTGTTATTTTTCAAGTATAAAACAAATATTAAATTCCACTCCAGAGTAACATGAAACGCAATAGCGTTTATTCCATTCCAGAAAATCTCACTGCTGAATCTCATTCCAAATAAACACATGGCTTCAAGATAACTCCTTGTTCCTATCCATTCCAAAACTTTAATTGTAATAATCTAAATGCAGAACAAAGAATGGTATCCAGTTCCAAAAACACATGGGTTTTCAATATTTTTATTTCTAAATATGGCTTTTCAACATCTTAAGTCATGAGTCATGACTCAGGACTATTTAATATTTCAACTCCACACACGGCTTTACTTCCATTCCAAAACTGATTTTCACTAAACTCCCTTTCCAGTTTGATACATCACTAAACATGTCATATAATCCCATTCTGGAAATGCATCTTTAGGACTGATATTTAATTTTCATATCATAATTATTATTGCAAATGATGATGAATGACTGAATTCTTTATATTCTGTAATTCTGTTGTATTTTTGCAGTTATCCATACAAATTGTAGCATCTTTTATTAGAAAAACTTCTTAAATGCCCTTCATGAGCATACATCATGCCGTATCTCCCAGCTGCAGGTTTAAGCTCATAGAATTTTGCTTCAACTTGTGGTCTCACTGCCTTGTTAGCTAAAGACCTCTCTATAATCAATAATTTGACTGCTGCCATTATGAAGATAAGTTGATCTATCTGTCATTTAAGGCCTGGAAAAACTTCACTACAGTGCTTAAGTTCTGTATAACTGTAGCACATTTCAACGTAACACCCTGCTTTACTTATTTGTGATATGTTGGATGTTTTATTCTTGGCATGAATGAAAGATTTACTTTGTATTTATATACATGCCTTGTTCCTGGGGGTCATGCACATATTCGACAGCATGGAACTTGGGTAAAATCAGTGAAGACCTTTGAAAATATCTAACATTAACACACTTCATGCTGTGAATTTTTTTTAAAGATTATATTGTTCTATAAATCTTAATCAAAACATTAGAAGCTCATTCCCTCATTACTTTTCATACAATCTTTCTTATTATAATACTCATCTTAGAATATTTAACACATGAAATTCAAGAAACAAAAATGAACCTTGACTGTTCAAGATGGAAATTTGAGCTGTATAAAAAACAGCTATATATATATAAAAAAAAACATTTTAGTTTACAAATGTATTCATTGTAACTTTCCTCAAGTGTATGAGAAAATTAGAACTAAATTCAATAGTTCAAGTTTCTGTTCCACTTCTGGATACCGATATACATTTCTGACTGGTAATACATTCTAAACATCCACATGAAAATGAATGCCATAACAGCTCATAAATGAAAACACAAATTCAGAAGATATAGATACTTCCAATCAAGTGAGACATGCCATACTAGAAAGTTTTACTGCTGCACCATGTTGTCCACTTCTTTGAAGTCCAGCAAATCTCAGACATTGAGCTCGAAGCTGTGACTGAGAAGTATGTTGCTTACATGTATATCATAATGGCGTTGGACGTCTGGATGGCTCAGTTACTAGAGGGCTTCTGTTACAGGTAAATGACAAGTTTGGTAAATTGAATTTATATAGCAATTTGTCTATCTATTTGAGTTTATTTATCCTCGGTACCGGTTGCCCATATGACCGACGCCTCCTGAAGAGATTAGTTATTTTATGTTGTGGGTGTAGCGCAAGATACAGAAAGCATCCCATTCCAGAGACACCCCTGGTTCTTTTGCATGCTCAGTGTATAGCACTGATACATGGGACCTCGGTTTAATATCTCATCCAAAAGACAACTGGTCTCGGGACACCTAGGTTACCAATCTAGCGCCTTACCACTGGACCACATCCGCTCCTTAGCAATTTGCTTAGAGATTTTCTTAAAAAGGATATATATATGTTATTCACACATTATCAGGTGATTGAAGGGACAAGCACAAGACTGATATATCAGGCAAATATATCTGACCCATATCAAAAAAAATCTCAGAATTTGCTCAAGACGTCACTTGTATTATTTTGACTAATTAACCCGTTGACCTGTCGAATGATGAAGGAAACGTGGTTTTGACACATTTGTGGGACGAAATCTCAGTCTGTTCAACGAGTCCTCCGAAGTCCAAATGAAATAAACAACAACGAAAGCACCGAACAGATCAATATCATATAGATACTTACTCATATTCTTTGAGTATCGATATTTATTTAAATTTCGGCAGCTGTCGAAATTTGTTAACTTTTCACTTCGTAATATCCATATAGCATGAGGATGATATAAGGTGAACCGACACCAAATTTGACATCGGTCTAGACACACTATATTTGATACGTGAGACTGACATTATTGCGTGTCGTTCAAGACTGGTCGGCGTCACATTACATTCTTTAATATTTGGTTTATCATTGCTTAGTAGGTATTTCAACTGTTTGCTATCTACCTATCTTTATTAGCTTATTTATTGTCGGTACTGGTTGCCCATACGACCTACGCTCCCTGAAGAGATTAGTTATTTTATGTTGTGAGGGTAGCGCAAGATACAGAAAGCATCCCATTCCAGAGACACCCCTGGTTCTTTTGCATGCTCAGTTTATAGCACTGATACATTGGAACTCGTTTTTTATGTCTCATCTGAAAGACTATAAGTAATGCTAGTGGAGGAGCGGGGGATCGAACTTGGAACCCTTGGTTTACTAGTTCAGTGCGTTACCAATGGACCACATCTGCTCCAGCTGTATGCCAACTATATAAGTAAAACCAGTAGGAATAGAGTGCAAAATTGAGTCCATTTCGCGAAAATGGACTTTACGTCTATGAAAGGGCTTTAATTTTGGTATCATCTATATTTTCTTGGTTAAATGTAATAAATGTAATAAATAAAAGATATATCTATATTATGTCTCCTTTTATATTATATTTAAGCAAAAGGTGCTCCAAATATAACCATTTATTGAAATATACTGTTGTCATTCATAATCATATTAAAGCCATAATTAAAACAACAGAAGTCCATTTCGCAGGTATTTTTGAAAGAGAATGTCCATAGGGCCTGGTCACAATAAATGGTTATATTTGGAGCACATTTCTTAAATTTGTGACAGTACAAAGCATGTGCCTTTACACTGACGGGTCTATTCTGTGATCCAGTTTTTAATGTTTTTTAAGATTGTAGGAGAAATATCTTGCCTGTGAGTTGTGAAGATAATATCACAAGAACAAGAACATGTCAGTCTTTCAATTAGAATCAAATCTGAATTAAAGCTTATACCTTGACTGTCACTTGACCTCTACACATTGTTGACCATAAACATTTTATAAATGTTTGTTTTTCATGTTAACTATGTGCTGCAAACCTAAAGTTTATCTTAATTCAGCCACAGCTTATATGTGTCCTTAGAGAAAGTGTCACACATTCCTCAGTCTAACCAGCTGTAAATGAGTATACTGATCTCTGTTAATTGACTGATTAAGTCATTTACGACACTTGTGCCTTGCGAGCAATGCAAGTAAGTCTTAGTTACTTGTCATGCAAACTGTTTAGTATAGACTGATGTGATATCCGATTAGAATAGAGCTTTGACATTCAGCAGAAGCACACATTACTGACCAACTTTGTACAGAAAGATATTTTTTTTCGAAACTGTGCAAGTTATTACAGAACTTGACTATACATTTCTAAAAATAATGCAGCTAAAACATTATCTTTCATTTAGCCTAAATAAACATCTATCATGCATTACAAAAGATTGACAACATTTTTAAATACTACATTATTTAAAGAGACATACCCCCAAATTTTGAGTATTATTTTTTCTTTTAAAACCAGGAGACTGTGAATGGTACTGAACGGATACCCAAGGTCAAAGTGTCAGTCAAAAGTCCTAAGAACAACCACCAAACTGAATGCTCTTAACAGTCTGTTTAGAGAGTTCTTTTACCATTTTTGGGTGGGTAGCCATTTATTACAAATGCACATTTATTTGGATGCTATATACCTAAGATAACATTTTTGAACCGGAGTTCTTCCTTCAATTATCAATTTTGTTTTTATTTTAAAGAGAATGAGCCAATAAGATAGGTAAATTTTAGGGTGTTTGTCCCTTTAAGTCACATATGAATACCCGAGGGTTATGGGGTGTGGGTGCGAAACAGGCGACACATTGACCGTCTATAAAACGATTGTAATAACTATCTTAACCATCAGAGTGGCAGACTTCTTTTCAAGGAGAAAACAACAAACAAATTGTAATTTTGATAACACTTTAATGAAGAAAACATACTTTTATTTCTTTGCATGGAAGACATTTTAAGGTCCAAAACTTAAGTATAAAAATACCAAAATAACTATCTTTAAAATTTACTTTAAATTTCAAAGGAAAAATGAAAACAGTTTGTTGGAAATTAAACCAAGTGTTTTTATGGCAAGCGGAGAATTATCTAAGGTCGTTTCAAAAGCCCATACAGGGCATATGATACCTGTTATTTGCCTTTCAAACTGAAAATAAAAATCTTATCTCATCTTTAAACTAGCATTTTAAACTAAGGACATGCAATGGAATGTAGTTTACTTTTTGTAAATGTTAACTTAACAGCACAGTCATTATAGGACTATCAATGTTAGATATTTTTCAAAGAAATATGACAATTGAAAAATATCAAAGATAAATAATTCAGGTGTGTTTGAAGAAGAGTGTTTCATATCAACAAAAGATAAAACTGATCCCTTTGAAAGAAATCTAGAACAGCCTTGGAGAAAATAGAGGTACTTGATACTGCAAGAAGAACTTTTTCAATCAAGCTGGCTGAAATGTGAACTTTCTAGCTACCTATTTAACTACCTATTAGAATTTACCCTTGAATAATATCTGTAACCTTTTTTTAAGATATAACTGATCCCTTTGAAAGAAATCTAGAACAGCCTTGGAGAAAATAGGGGTACTTGATACTGCAAGAAGAATTTTTCAATCAAGCTGGCTAAAATGTGAACTTTCTAGCTACCTATTTAACTACCTATTAGAATTTACCCTTGAATAATATCTGTAACCTGTTTATATCAAGCTCATACTATGGTGATGCAACAATATTTACAATAATCATCAACTGTCCAAAGTTTTAAAACATTCACTGAATTCTAATACATATTTTCACTTAGACTTCAAATGGAACCCTTTAAAGAGGCCCACATGTAGCAATGAGAATTGTAGTACTTATATCGTGTAGTCATCAATAGTAGTATCATTACACATTTTCTTAATCACATCAGAAGCAACACCAGCTGGTCTCTTTTTTTTACAAGGTATACAAATAGTTATTGAATTTAATGAGTGTGCAATTTTAAAGCGCCACCTTTTGGTGGCTGGGTGTCTTTGTATATATGGGTGTCTTTGTACATATAGATTCAACAAAATATTTCTCACTGTTGAACAACAACAAAAAAAAATATTGGTGGGTTTGTCTCAGCTTATCATCATTTTTGAGCTGCTTTTCAAGTTTAGTGTGTTAAATTCATTCCTAGGTCTTGGTAGATCCCAATCTGCCAAAGGATCAAAATCAGAAATCAGTAGCCATAAGTGAACATGCAAGGAAAGTAATAGCAGAAACATGCAATCCAATAAACTTGAGAGGATAAAAGTATATAGACTCTCAAATGTTATAAAAATAATTTTTGATGACTCTCATACAAAATTCACTTTTAAGTCAGTGAAAACCCTTGGCAAAGAATAAATTTAAAGAATTTAATATTTGATACAAATTCTTTTTATATTTTTACCAGGTCACACTGTTATACTTCTGGGGAATAAAAACAACAAAGAAACATTGGCTAACGATTACTTTCAAAAACTTGTTTCAGCAGAGTGACAGCACCGTCTTTGAATTTCTGCAAAATCAAGAGAAAAATCCTTGGAAGTGTAATTACCACTGAAACATTGTTAGCTACTCTATTATACTGTTCTGAAAAAGTCAAGGACTTCACTTCTGGTATTTTTAGGACTGGTTAATTTATCCTTTCTCCTGTTCTGTTCTTCTCATCCAAAACTATATCTTAATATGTAAGTTAAGGCACTTGTATCAGTGAGCAAGCCAACACCCCTGTTAAAAAAGGAACTAACACATAACTATCAAAACACATACATTTTCATCCTTTGCAGTGAGTAATAATAAATCAAACTGAAAAAATGTGTCAAAAAGCTCACATAACACTTGCATCCTATAGAATTTTAAAATCATGTCTTAAGAAAATATTAAACAAATTGTCAAAATATATAGTGCCAAAAAAACATTACAATAGTCTCAAAAATAATGATTTTCGAAAGTGATGACAGCATAAAATAACATGTAAATTCGATGGTATAAACATTTCTTACTTCCCTGACCACAATATAAAGGATTCTGAATAGTAAGTAGATCATTACTTGTATCCTGATGACTATCAAACTTTACAGCTGACTTTCAATCATGTAATTAAGAAATAATACAGCACCTATTACATGCAGAAAATTTATTTCTATGCAAATGAATTTCTCAAGGAACAATTTCTCTATCCAGATGAATTGCTACTTTAATACATAGATATACTGTGGCAAATTTATGCAAAAAAAACCCCCAAAAAACCCCTTAGCTGACCTGATGTTGCTGTATGAAATTTCTTGTTTTTTTACAAAACATAATATTACTGGAAATAAACTTTCAAGCAGGTCTGCCTGAAAACAGAACTTTAAGATTTGTTGCCTAATTTTGAATCCTGACAAGTCAGTAAAACTGTCATACTAGAAATACTCTTATACACAACACATATCAGTATTCCATCATTTACTTTGCCCAGAATTCAGTTGTTTATCTCAGTTTAATAAAGGTCAATTTGAATACAATCTTTGCAAATATTTCAACAATAAAAACATAAACAGGATAATTACACTGTACTAATAATCAATTACAAATTAAAGACTAGAAATAATAGAAGTTATTCATCACATTGGAAGGCTTAATTGAAAACGTAGTGTGTATTTTCATAGTTCAAAAAACATCTGCAGAAAGACATGGCACATTCTTAACTGACTGTTGTTTTTTATTCATTTCTTGGTTAGATAAGAAATCTAGAATAAATGTCTACTACTGACGATCACAAAATTTGTCATGGTCACATGACCTTTTCAAGTCACATGACACAATCTGGTCATGTGACTACTTTTCATCAAGAGTTGGGTTCATCTGTTCCTTGAAGTTGAAGGGATCAAACAGGTAACCATCACCATGGTAAAACTTGCTCTGAAACTCCACCCTGAAAAAATAATAGACTTAATCAGTTTCCATAGTAATGATAATAACAGGACTGACTGACCATTGTCCAATAGTCACATGGAATATATGGGCCATGTCATGAGGTAAACAACAATGAGGTCAAATTTTACATTTTTAAGTTTTTTAACTTAAAATGCTGTTTTGAAATTTTATTTGTATACTTTTTATCACAATCTGACTACCATAAGGGGCACTTACATAAAACAGACAATGTATATATAACATTTTGGTTAATCATTTTGACACCATGGATACCAGATCATGTAACATTCAATCATGCAAGGTAGTCACAAGTTTGTTATGTAATCCACATCCATGTTTCAGTAATCTTCAAAGCAAAATTCTCATTTTTCAAAGACAACATATGGTAATTCAGAGAAGGTAGAAAACATTGTGTTTGCAGAAATCGTTAATCATTTAAGGACTAACTTTGACCTTGTTTTCTCGATGACATCAAACTGACCAGATTGTTGGCTTTGTCACGTCATGTCACATATTCCTTTTCTGATTATATCAATACAATACAATATTTATTTATTGTCGGTTCAATGTACAACATGGAGATAAACATAAACTATGTACAGCTTTTTACTGACATGTTTTTACCTGTTGCCACTTCTCAGCCATCTTAATGAGGTATTTTTGCTCTTTGTTTTGATACAGGTGATATTTCAGATTTACTGTTAGATATTGAATACGGCAATACAAGATCTTTAACAGATTTCTGGACAATTTCCTCAAATTCCCACTAGAAAAGATACTTGCCAGTGTTTAAATTTGAAATATATTCCTTTCAGATAATCACTCTCATTAAGTTATTAGGATCAAATATCTAGCATTAACATATATGAAGTACAGTGACGAGTTGAGGTAAGTTTGTCAACATTAATTTTCAAATGACACTGCTCTAATACATTTGTACAATACCAACACAATTCATGGATCCACAGCATGACACTTAAATCTGCTTGAAACAGATTTTACCTAGAAATATTATGCTCTTGCAGTGAAAATATCACTGTACTTCTTTGATTAAATTATGCAAATGTAAGGGGTTAGGGATCTTTATGGTGAAAAATATCACGGTACTTCTTTGTTAAATTATGCAAATGTAAGGAGTCAGGGATCCACCAGTCACAATAAGGCAAGGAAATATGTACCTATGTGTAGGCCATTCTGGCCATTAAGTTTTATATAAATGGTAAACCAATATCTAATATCTAGAACCCTCAGAGTATGGATAATAGTGAAATATACTATACCAGTGAAGACGGAGTGTGTGCAAGAAGGCAGACAGTCCCTCCATAAGCAACAATACAGCAATGGTCAGGACCGCAAACACCGCAAAGACAACAAAAATAAGGATTGAGCCTATGTATGGCAAGTCCATGCTCAAACCAATGCGGAACAACATACTCCACAATACTTCTGACAGCTCTGAAATATTGAAATACTGAGTGTGAACTCAAGGAAGTACTAAAATGATGTAAAGAAGACCAACCTGTTTTGGTCAGCTCATTGGCAAGCATTTGGCAAACATATGAGAGAGAATAGCAATGCCATACTCAGTCAATACAGATTTTTATACTATACATAGGGTTGAGCTGAATTCTTTAAGTGCATTAATTAAAGAAACATGTTTCAAGTCCCTTGGACATCAGCTATTTTCCATTAAGAATCTTACATGGTATGCTGATCTTTTAAAGTTCTTCAAAAAGAGTACAATTATTTACTAATTGTATGATCAGCTCTAACCTGAGGGCCAGCATCTTCGGCTTATAATTCTTTCATCACTTACAGCTTTACTATCAGGGCTGACACGTAAATCACAATGCCACTGAGTATCTGTTGGGCCAAATAAAAACCTTATCTAAACCAACAAACAGGCGAATACCTAGATAAAAACATTAACATACAAGACCATATACTGTAAGAAAGATACTTACGAGCATGAGCTAAACTGAGAGCCCACAGTCGAAGGTAAGAGGCCGTATGGGATACACATCCCAGACAGTACTCTATAGTGTGGATGGCTTGACCCACAAACACATCACCAAAGTCAAACTGCAAAAAAACATAAGATTGCATACACACAGTTAGTGCGATAATGTTGATGTAAACTGTAAACAAACATAAGGTTGCATACACACAGTTAGTGCGATAATGTTGATGTAAACTGTAAACAAACATAAGGTTGCATACACACAGTTAGTGCGATAATGTTGATGTAAACTGTAAACAAACACAAGGTTGCATACACACAGTGTGATAATGTTGATGTAAACTGTAAACAAACATAAGGTTGCATACACACAGTTAGTGCGATAATGTTGATGTAAACTGTAAACAAACACAAGGTTGCATACACACAGTGTGATAATGTTGATGTAAACTGTAAACAAACATAAGGTTGCATACACACAGTGTGATAATGTTGATGTAAACTGTAAACAAACATAAGGTTGCATACACACATTTAGTGCGATAATGTTGATGTAAACTGTAAACAAACATAAGGTTGCATACACACAGTGTGATAATGTTGATGTAAACTGTAAACAAACATAAGGTTGCATACACACATTTAGTGCGATAATGTTGATGTAAACTGCAAACAAACATAAGGTTGCATACACACAGTTAGTGCGATAATGTTGATGTAAACTGTAAACAAACATAAGGTTGCATACACACAGTTATTGCGATAATGTTGATGTAAACTGTAAACAAACACAAGGTTGCATACACACAGTGTGATAATGTTGATGTAAACTGTAAACAAACATAAGGTTGCATACACACAGTGTGATAATGTTGATGTAAACTGCAAACAAACATAAGGTTGCATACACACAGTTAGTGCGATAATGTTCATGTAAACTGCAAACAAACATAAGGTTGCATACACACAGTGTGATAATGTTGATGTAAACTGCAAACAAACATAAGGTTGCATACACACAGTGCAATAATGTTGATGTAAACTGCAAACAAACATAAGGTTGCATACACACAGTTAGTGCGATAATGTTCATGTAAACTGCAAACAAACATAAGGTTGCATACACACAGTGTGATAATGTTGATGTAAACTGCAAACAAACATAAGGTTGCATACACACAGTGCAATAATGTTTATGTAAACTGTAAACAAACATAAGGTTGCATACACACAGTGTGATAATGTTGATGTAAACTGCAAACAAACATAAGGTTGCATACACACAGTGCGATAATGTTGATGTAAACTGCAATCAAACATAAGGTTGCATACACACAGTTAGTGCGATAATGTTGATGTAAACTGCAAACAAACATAAGGTTGCATACACACAGTGTGATAATGTTGATGTAAACTGTAAACATAACATCTTTCAAACGGTTTACTGGTTTCACATAGTACATAGAAAATAATAAAGTTGAATCATGATTCTTTAAGTTGGCTATGGCCTTATTTATATTTTAAATACAACAACAGTTACTTTATTTTATACAGGAAGTGTTACAAAGGGGCATTACTCTTGATTATGACAATAGTTACAGCTCTTGTGAAGAATAATCATACTGCTCAGTGTACTTAAAATTCATTGATTTTCTTCAATTTCCTCAAATACTTTAAGAAACTTACAGTAAAGTAAGTACCAGTAAATAAATAAACTGACAATAACATCTATTTTCTGTGACTGTTCAATAAAACTACTTTTACTGAAAACTCCACAGGAATTTTTTGTTTGAAACACACTTTTACTAGCTGGAGCATTATTCCTGAAAGTGACTTAATAAATTATTGCAATAAGAACAGTTTTCACTTATATGATGTAAAACTGTGATAAAATCATAATGAAATACAGCAAGCCACCTTTTACGAATAAAAAGGTGAATATTTAAAAAAAATAACAAAAAAATCCATCACTATTTACTCATAATTTCAGAGTACCTCCCAGCCATATAGTGATCTCAAAATCTCAATATTACCTTTTCTACTTCATCAACATCATCATGTATGTCTACAGTGGCAACAGCATCTCCTTGACCACCATTTATGGAAACAGACACCTGTGTGCTGTCAACGTGCTACAAAAGTAAAACACGTATTATTTACTTCCATGATGCTAATGACACAGGAATAAGCTGTACATAATTTATACTGTGCCCTCCATCCCAATATCATTTCTTTATTTACTGTCATTATTTCCAGGGAAACTTCAGAATCTGCAACAATTCCTTTTCCCAAATAAACTTCAACCTAGCGTCACCTATTTCGTTCCGAAACCAGTACTATACACCCAGTTACTGTTAGTTTTTGTTAGTCATGATTTACTGCAATTAATGGCAGATTTTATGTAACATGCAAAATACATACTGTGAGAATCATATAGATTTCATAGTAAGAATCATTAGTTCAAAAGACTTTTAACCAAGTAATAGTTCAGTAAGGTTTAGGATAAGCAGGAAGATAGAGGATGGGAAGGTGTGTGGGTGGCCTTCAAAGTTTCTGAGTGTAATGGAGGAAGAACTTGTCTAAATCTAGTCTACGCGGCTAATGTGTCCATTCTGGTGTGTAATAAAACTGTGATCCTCTTGAACATATTTTTTGCATGTTAATCAGGTCATTGAAAAGTAGGTCTGACTGCTTAAAAAGACTTTTAAATGCAAGTTTATAACTTTTGAGTCAGACTGTGAAAGGGTGCAAACCTGAAAGACCATTTAAAACAAAGGTAGTTTGATTTGTCCATCCAAACTAAAACTCTAAAGAGACTAAATGCTTCAGCTCTATGATAAATACTTCAGAAATCCTTGTTACCATGTAGTGACAACATTTATCTGACATTTCTTAAAGAATAATATTAATGTAACTTCTTTCTACTAGTTTCACTGTGTTCAGCCCAGTTCCTTGGGTGGTAGGGAATGTCTAAAATCTTGGTCAAAATCTACTGATGGATTTTTGAACCCACAATCAGTAACATATTGATGTCTGACCTTTAAGCTGAAAATAAAAAAAATCTCAAGACAGGCAATACAACTGAAGGAATTTACTCAAGAGTGTGTTAAATGTGCTTGTAGATAAGTATTAGAAAGGTTAGTGATAAATTCTTATACCTTTCCAGGAAACTTAAACAGAAAATCTCAAAATGTAATGACAAAACAGAAGTAATAATAGTAACAGGCAAAGATACAACTGACTCCTTATCCATCATGTCATTACAATTACATCTTTTAACTTTGCTAAAGACAATGCATAACTATCATGTTATGATGCTAATTGTTATGTTACTCTAAACAAAGGAATATCCTGTCATTTTCCTTCTTACTTATTTTGTAGAAAGACATTGTCTATCATGTCATTATGGGTAGCATCATGATCATGTTTGATTATAGCAAAATCACCTTGTCATTACACTAGAATTAAAAGCTTGTTTTTGCAAAAACAATAAAATGTATTTACAAAAACAATTTCATGTATGAACACCTTAACACCATGCAGCCTGTCAACCATCATCAAACATTATAATAAAACTTCAAAAAAATCCCAAAATTAAAAATTATGTATGATATCAATTGTGAAATTTTTCTCTCTTTTATGCCAAGTAAAATGATTTACTATCTGTCAACCTGAATCGAATGTAGTCTCAATAACCATATCAAACTCTTAAAACATTATCACTGTGGATGTTTCTAATACTAGGAGCAGTTACTCCTGAACATAGCCTCAAGCATACAGAACTGGCAATAGGGAAGGTGCATGCACATTACTGAGTCATAGTTAATGTCTGCAAACCATTCCCGCAATCTTATTTTTGTAATTCTGTTGTGACTTGAGGTTGAAGCAACTGTTTAGTCAGAGAATAATCATTCTAACTAAAGATTCTAGCTCTCTACATTTTTATAAGAACATTTTATTCTCAAATATCACCAAAGGCAGGGGTACAGAGCTTAGAGATTTGAATATAGAGCTATACTAAATAAATTTTGGCTTAAGCGTACAAAAGACTCCAGTATTCTCCATGTACGAGATATTTTTACTTTCAATTCTTAGTTCCACATTATGCCAACTACCAAAGATGCCAACAATCAGTTATATATAAAATTATCCAGAAGTCTTTTTATTTAACAACAATTTCATGTACTAATACAGCATTCGATTGATTCTGGTCCATTTAAGTGTCAAAAACACAGAATAAAAGTAATAACTGTATAAATATATAAACATATAACATTTTGCAAGAAAGTTTGAAAGAAAGCACACTGCAAGTGTTTTCTGAATACAAAAGTAAGACTTTGTTACTAGTCACTTACCGACATTTCTATGCCAGCCTGTGATTTATCTTTGCCCTGGTCAACAGACTGCATAGAAAATGTGCCAAATAGTAAGAACAAGCATAAAGATAACAGAGTCAACATGAAACACTTTAAAACACAAAAACTGGAATCATGAAAGATATTTTAACCTTTATCCTGCTGGCGGCAATTGTTTTTGCCTTTTTTGACCAGTGTTGACCATGATCAGCCTGCGCTTCTATGCAGTCTGATCATGATCTGCACTGTTCACTATTCAGTCACTAATTTTACAACTAATACCCCTAGAAATGGTAAATGGTATTGCTCAAACTAAAAGATGGACAAGTCCATTTTAGAAATTCAGCAGGCTAAGGGTTAAGGCAGTTCTGGATACAACTGTCAATGTAAAACACTCATCAACTTAAAACAGGTGCTAAGAGGTGAACTTCTCAAGGCTTACATAAAAGACATGATTATGAAAGCCAATATCACTGATATTAAAAGACAAAAGTTATGCTTGGCAGTCTTAGATGCCTGGATGTTCATATATCCCTTTAATTTGTTTTATTTTGTTTCATATTTGAATTTTCTGTAAACAATTTATAGAGGGGAATAGTTTATTACTTAAAAAACAGGAACTTCAATAACTTAATTCTTAAATGGACTTGCCACCATTTTTTCACTGAACAATAACATTCACAGTTTAAAGGGGACGTTATATCAATGTTCTTGGCAGGTTTCGACTGCTTTTAGAATTGATAGCAGATAATAATGGTAAAAGATTTGTCCTTCAAAAATTTATTGTTCAGAGAGAAAAATTAAAACATGTATGCTATTCTACACTGACTTGTAATTTAGAAAACTAGAAGACTGTCTAAGAATTTCAGATTTCAGGAACTGTGAGGTTTAGTAGATTTGCTCCAGATCTGCTTTGCATATATTTCATGATGCCAGTTTAAAGTGAAGCATAAATCATGCAAAACTGTTAAAAAACAGAAAGAGTAGATTTCAACTACAGTTTGAAGGTAAAAAAATGATACTGTAATAAATGAACGGGAAGGCCAAAAAGGCCCTATATCACTCACCTGATCATCAAGTGAAACATTCTTACAGTTTCATGATGATAAGGAAGAAAATGTGGCCTACTGATCGTTCAAAAAGGTTTTCTAACAATTTGACCAGATGACCTAGTTTTTTGCCCAACATGACCAATATACAAAAAGGATTTCAATGCCATCCAGAAAAAAAAAATCTGGCAAAGTTTCATGAAACTGGATGGAAAACCTGGTCTCTAGAGTGTTGACCAGGTTTATCATGGATTTGACCTGTGACCTAGTTTAAGACTCACATGACCAATACACCAGAAGAACCAACCAGTAATCAGAAAAACATTCCAATAAAGTTTCATGATGATTGGATGGAAAATGTGGTCTCAAGAGTGTTCTTAAGGTTTTTTAAGATTTAACCTGGTGACTTAGTTTTTGACCTAAGATAATTCATGAAAAAATCCTAGAATTTTTCAAGCCTAACATTCTGACAAAGTTGCATGATGATTTGATGGTAAATGTGACCTCAAGAGTGTTCACAAGGTTTTACTAGGGTTTGATCTGGTGACCTAGTGACCTAATATGACCCATATCTAAATATAACCTAGCAGTCATCAAGCTAAACACTCCTATAAAGTTTCATGATGTTTGGATGGTAAATGTGGCCTCTACAGAGTTCACAAGGTTTTTCTATGATTTGATCTGGTGACCTAGTTAAAGATCCAAGATGCCCCATATATGAAAAGAGCCTAGCAGTCATCAAGCTAAACATGCTGACAAAATTTCGTGATGACTGGATGGGAATTCTGGCCTCTAGAGTGTTCATAAGGTTTTTCTAAGATATGACCTGGTGACCTAGTTTTGACCCAACATGACCCATATATGGTAAGAGCCTAGAATTCATCAAGCAAGCAAACATTTTAACTAACTTTCAAGATAACTGGATTGGAATTGTAACATCTTGAGTGTTCACAAGGTAAATGCGGATGGACAAAAGACGTCAGACAGATGATGAACAATAGGCAATCACAATTATAGTTCACCTATGAGCACTGAAGTGCTCAGGTGAGCTTTTAGAATATTAACTTTCAAAGAAGCACGTTTGTAAGCAGACAGCTAGTAGAATGTAAAATTAACAGTGAATCACTGGGTGACAAAACTGAAAACACCATCTCAAAAGAAAGTTACACCCTTATCACTTTTTCAATAGCATTCACACAAATGTCTATTGATCTTACTTTAAATTACAATGTAAAACAAGCTACATCTCAGTGTGCTCTGCATACAAATTATATAGGTCATGAACGACAAATTACATAGGTCATGACAACAAATTACATAGGTCATGAACGACAAATTATATAGGTCATGAACGACAAATTACATAGGTCATGAACGACAAATTATATAGGTCATGAACGACAAATTACATAGGTCATGAACGACAAATTATATAGGTCATGAACGACAAATTACATAGGTCATGAACGACAAATTACATAGGTCATGAACCACAGTCAAAGCCTCTGCATCATAAATATTGAAATGCAAAAGAAAACACAGACAAGTATCATTTACTTTTCACTACAGATTTCCAACAGTTCATTGACAAAAAACCAATCACAGCAGAAATGACATTCGAAAAACCATTCTCTCCAAATTGCCAACATATCATATTGTAAACTTGAACAAAGAAGCACTACTGGTACTTAAGGTTGTGGATATCAAAACTTGTCCCTTTTCATATATAGGATGAGCATCATTTGTCTTACAGTCACAGACAAGATAAGTCATGGAGAATAGCAGTCAAAAGGTCATGCATGACATCAATTCAAAGGTCACAGAGAAAAGTGTTTCCAAGGTCATTCAAATAAAACTGTCAAGTAACAACTCAAGACAGAGCCAAGAAACAGTTTAAAACACAGACATGGTTATAAAAACCAGTGAATTACATTTTTGCAGAGTTCAGAAATACCACAAACATCCCTAGTTTTGTTTAAAAAAATATCAAGAATGATCCCATGAAAATAAAAAATCTCAAAGACAAGAATATGCCTGACTATGCTGGTTCTGTGAGCAAAAATATCACATGTAATCATGAAACAAAAAACAAAATATTTCATTCTATGGCAGAACTACCTTAATCTATGCCAAATACAAATAAAATCATATCAACTGGCAGTGTTAACTGTTATTACTCTTATGCAAAATATCACAGTCCTTGTTTTCACTCAAATACTTGCAATCACCCTTGCCAATTCACTGTTTAGATTAAGAAAATTGTCTGAAACATTCACATGCAATCTTCTGTCACTCAGAAAAATATTCACATAAAATCAAAGCACTGAAATAAAGTTTCACTAAAATAAAGACACAGAAAGTATAACATACGATGCAAAAGTTTTCTATATATAAAACATCTATCATAAAATGGTACATACTTCCTCTCCTGGCGGAACCTCATGATGTACGAGCCGTTCATGTGACATGGCACTGAGGCCCTGCTTCCTCTGAAATCACATAACATACTAAAGATTACTTTCTTATATAATGATATTTGATGACATTCTTTATCCAAGACAAAAATACTGGTATGATATGAGATGAGAATATCTGTTAAAATCTGACAAATTTGATGAGGAGTTGTTTTCATTGTTTTTATGACAGAATAGAAATTTGACAATAATTTGCAGGATCAAAGAGTGAACAACCTGAACACTTTAACACCAGTATGCACTCTTGTAACTAGCCTTTTTTCATGCAGAAGCTGATTATGACAAACTCAAATATCTTGCTTAAATATCTCTTTTTTAAATAGTGTGCTCATTAAGATATACAGGACATGGATTTTCAGTCAAAAAAAAATGGAATTTTGCCAAAATGTGAAATCATAAAAAAAGCAAACCGTGCAATTAACTATGAATGTGACCAGTTTTAGTGCAGTCATGCAAAACAATAACTGGGTATACTTTATTATATTTAGTGACAGGTAATTATATTCTTCAAGAAAATTTTAAGCCTCTGAAGCCTAGTTTAGTGCAGAATTAATATGACATACCAAACAGCATTAAGCTGCTCATGTTTTTGTTACTGCAAGGCACAGATCTGGGATAGCATACTGTCAGAACTAGTATGACTCAGTTTTTAAGCTACTTTTTTAATACAGAAGGAATTCCTGGGATTCGAAGATGACAGATACATTTGTACAAGAAAGTAAAGATGGAAAAAGACTGCTCCCTTCTTTTATGTTGTATTACAACAAACATTTTGAAGCACAAATCTAGCACATTCTAGCAACAAAAGCTACCTCTTTTATCAAAGACGTACAAATAATGATAGAAAACTCTGTTTCATTTAAATGAGAAATGCAATCAAGATGTAATCTTTCTGGTAAATAAATCTGAAATGTAGTAAGCCTTTTTGACACACTTTTCAAACTAGCAGGTATGAGGTATTACATAATCAATCACAGGCAATCTTGGATACAAAATCCTATGTTGGTATTTTTCATAAAGCTTGAAAAAAAAATGAGTTTATTACAGTAGGGAAAAAATACATATTAATACCTAAGACAAATTTCAAAGCACAGCTTCACAGACAGCTTAACAATGACAGATTTTAACAACAATTTATTATCAACTAGAGTTTGTCTTAATCACTATAGATCCCTCTTAAATTGTTGCCAAAGGCTAATAAGTCTTTAAGTGAATACCTAAACGTTTCTAGGGATGTCAGTAAGAACCTAAATCAGCCAATTTCTCAATAAAAAGGTGTTCTATTGATTATCCAAACAATAACATGGAAATTAGCACATATGTAATGGAAATGTAATGAAAAATTCTACTGCTTACAATATTCTCTGAATACCAAAATCAGCAGATGTCATTTTTTTTTTATAAATTTGATATCTAACACCAGCAGGGAAGTGTAGAAAGTACAAGAATTCTGATTGGTGCAAACTTGAAAATGTTTAAAATTACTGGCAGTTTTCTCTTTTCCTCTTATTTTTTGCCTTTGAGTTTGTTTAATGTGAACTTCAATAATAAACACAAATCAAGTTGAAAAATAACATTAAATGATTCATCAGACTACAGAGGTATAGCTGCGCTTAAAAGAATATGTTTTAGCTTTTGCTAAATGATCTGTATACAGTATTTTTTAATTACCCGTTTCTTATCTTATACTACAGTCAGTTTTATTTCTGGAAAAATATATGTGACACAGGGGCTAACATAAATCAAAATAAACATAAATTAGGTTAACTGTATTGAAAAAAAATGACAGGAAACTATTGAGTCTGATGCCGCCCTGCCCACCTGCCTGAAATCAGCATCATTCTAGTAAGCAGTTTTCAAAGAAGTTGAAAACCTGGTTTTAGATATTGCAAAAATGTCATCTGAAAATAATAAACATGGTAAAATTACCACAAAGCAGCATTGTATATACAAGATAGCTCTATATATAACTATGCAATGACAGATAAGGCCATTTAAAATGTCTTGAACAGAATAAAACCAAATCATATCTACTAGTATTTTGAAATCAATTTGAAATTCATGTTAGCTCTGGTTTATTACCTGTAAATGTTGCACAACAGTTCAAAAACTGTTCTAAAGAAATACCTGCTATTTGATTTACTGCTTCCTTGAGAAAGTTTCTGACATTTCTGGCAGCAGAAGAGTTCAAACTGAAGACGTTTTATCAAGACTAGGGTAACAAAAGCCTAATTATCAGTGACACTGGACAAATAAATGCACTGCTAATATTGGCTTCAATCCAGGAAGCAGTCGTAAACACGGTTTAATAGAATACCCCTGCAACTGCACATTGACTCAACAGCAGAAGCAAATCTGGAGTTACTATAGTAGGAGCGTTAGTGACTATACCTGGCAAGTTTCAGTTCAATCTGTTGAAAACTGATGGAGGAGTTTGTGCCACAAGGTATATCAAATGTGACAAAAACTCTAAGTTCAAGGGCAATAATTGTGCCTGGCTAAGTATGCATCAGAAATATGTCTTACACATCTTCATAACCTAATTACTATCTCTTCTAAGTGTCATTTCAATCATCTAAAAAATGAAGGAGTAGTTTGTGCTGCAAGGTATATATTAGTCAAAAATGAGGAAGAGAATAAGATCAAGGGGCAATAACTTTGCATTGCCCGCATGGATTTGCATAAAAAAATGTCATGCATATCTACATTGCCTGGTGACCATTTCTGCCAAGTTTCATGTCAACTGACTGAAAACTGAAGGAGGAGTTTGCGACACAAAGTATATAATTTACAAACATGAGAAAAAGTATAAGTTCATGGGGCAATAACTCTGCAACGTCTACATGGGTATTCATCAAAAATATGTCTTGCACATCTACATTGCCTAGTGACCATTCCTGAAAAGTTTCATTTCAATCAGTTGAAAACTGAAGGAGGAGTTTGCAATGCATGGTAAAAATGTCAAACCTGACAGGCCGACCGACCGGTAAACTGACCAACAGAGTGTTTCCAGTATACCCCCTCGCAAACTTCATTTGCGGGAGTATAATAAAGTTGCAAAAACTTGTTTCTCAACTGATATTCATACATTTACTGAAGACACAATGACGAAATTTTGATATCAGACATTTTATATTTCATTTTCCATCCTGCTAAAAAACTTGAATTTTAAATGGCCTACACATGTTACATACACAAGATACCTCTAAAAACTAATGGAAATATTACAGATCATACTTACTGCTTCAGACATCTACAATGATGTTTTAACATGCAAATAAAAAACATGTAACAGACCCCTAAGCTCTGCGATTAATCCTTGTAACCAACCATGAAAATGTCTATGGTCTAACTTTTTATTGCAAATGTTTTCCCCTCCAGTCATGTCTTTAGTTCAGTTTATACTTTATTTTTAATTTCATAATTGTCTTTCAACATTTTTTTTCAAATAGAGACAGAATCTGGCCAACTATAACTGTTGGCCTGAGGGTAAAATCATTGCAAAATGATGTAGGTCAAATTTAAGACTTGCATCCCATAGATGAAGCCACCAGCAAATAGATTTACCATGAAATTTGAGTGGTTTCACAAATAACCAAAACTGCTGATCTCAATATTTCACCCTATTTGGCCAACTTCCTCACAGCCCCATGCTTCTTTCTTGATCCTTGATTAATGTTTTAAAAAGTATGCATACTCTTTTAAGCCTTATACAAACAATACATTTAGTTATATACTAATACATTCTGAGAACTCACAAAATAAGCATGTGACATAAACAGGCAATTTATGTAGCAAGTACATCCTGCATGCAGAGAATAATGGTCCCACATGTATAGAATAACCAGGAACCTGAAGCACACTTCAAACTGACAACTAGACATAACAGGTTTACATTCAGTCCCAAAGTTCCTTCAGGCTTTAGCCATGCAAACAAAAAGTTCTGTATCTAACACACACAATAAAAACCATGCAAAAATTCTTAATACTCCAGTAAAATTTTGTATCTTAAATTGTTTACAGCATTATTCTATGAACTTGCCAAAAGGCACTCTAATGATATAAATCAGATTTCTGACATATTGTTACAGTATACAAACACTAAAAATGCATGGTATTTTTCTATACAATATGACTATTTCAATAATAAGTATTAAGTATTAAAAAGTGGAGAGGCTTAACATACAGGGGTACCCAGAAGAGTACTTTCTTTATAGATTGTTATAAAGCATTGTAGATGGGTAGTAAATTTTGAAGGGATATAAAATATGCAAATAAACCATTTCTATTAA
The DNA here is from genome assembly GCA_012932295.1 of Cyclina sinensis. Lineage (NCBI taxonomy): Eukaryota > Metazoa > Mollusca > Bivalvia > Venerida > Veneridae > Cyclina > Cyclina sinensis. The sequence continues at coordinate 45,793,537 of JAAONU010000001.1, read as the reverse complement.
TAAAACAATGCTAATAAAATTGACTTGAATTAGTGAATACTGTATATGTAGATACAAATGTATGTAGTTAGTAATTTTAAGTGTTAGATCTTTAAGATATTATGAATTTTACTCTGACAAGTCTCTTATAACTCTATATTATTGAGTGGCATTACTTTATTATTTTATGTGATATAATATGTGCTGATGAGACTATAATAAATAAATAAAAAAATAAATAAAAAAATAAAAAAAAATAAATAAAAAAAATAAATAAATATAATTTCCTTGAATCCTTAATTAAATCCTTATTCAGGCACTGGTCAAAGGGACAAACTAATAAACTCAAACAACAATATGTCTAGAAGTACTAGTAGATTTGCATAGAAGAACAGAAAAAGATGACAAAATCTTACCCTAACTCTACTGTTGTGTTGAAACCTGAGATAGAATGGTTTTACCAGTAACAGGACTGGTATACATAGTACTGCCACCACAATCAATATAGTCTGAATGCTTTGCTGAAAAACAAAAAACAGACTTATAAAAGAATGGAAAGGACTTTATATAAAAAAGTAACATCTATTTCACTTATTCTTATAACATCTGTTTCAACTCATCCAACAACACATTCTACCAACTTAAATCAGCCTGCTCTTGAGACACCACTTAGGAAGAAAACAGTTGCTCTTTTTACAATTCTCACTATAGACTGACACCCTCTCAATATCCCCTGTTCTATTACATATGAAGTTATTCTCATCAACAAGAATGAAGTTACACTGTAAGCTTGAAATGTGAGAGGAGAACATTAAAAAGAGGGAAGACAGACACTTTACTGTGCTCAAACTGTCATCTATCTATTCAAATTCATCGTGTTACCTTGATACAGAAATATACTCCGGATATAGGTGTAAAAGATGATAGGATGGGGGCATCACCAGAGACAATAACAATATCTACTTAACTTCTTGCTGTGGGATACTAGCAATCAGTTTTTCGTTTCATTAAACACTAGCTTAATAAATAGGAAAGTAGAACATCAAACACCCTAGTTCACTGAAGTTCAATAACCAACCTGGTTTGCATAAAAGATAGTTTGGGAGTCACACCCCATTTGCTTCTGGGTAAAGTTTCGCATACTGCTACAATGGTAAGCCTCTGGCTTCAAGGGTTCTTTGTACTTCATCAGGAACATGTTGATGAAATCTAGGAAAAAGAGACAGCACATAGTTGACAAGAGCTTGCAAGAAATTTGCACACTACATGTATATATGATTTTTTTAATTAACCTAACAAAAAACCTCTTCTCTTGTGAGGATCATTTAAAGGAAAACTGAAAGACACAGTGGCATATCTTAAACTTACATTTTATAAGTTGTTAAGTTTAATAATTACCAAAATGCCTTCTATAAATGCTAATTAAATAATTTTAACTTATTTATTAAAACGATTCATTTCAATATACATTTATTTAGAAGAAGAACTGTTGACCGGATAACATTTTTAACTGTTGACTGCTTCCATTCGGGTGATTCCGTAAAGGATGTTCTGCAGTAATTGGTACATTCCCGTTAAGGCAGAGTTTTAAAAGCCATCCCTGATACCTCGGGACCACTGTTCCTCTTACACCCATGAAATAACTGTATACTGTTAGGGTGTACTTACGAATGAGCAAAGCTGGTGTGCATGAGGCACATTCTGCACTGTAAGTGGTCCACTTTAAGAATATGAGAGCCAGAAGGTATCCAAATATGCACAGCAAGAACAGAACCTCAGGGATAAACTGCACAAACACATACAGGAAGTGGCCAAAATGTCTAAAAAAAAAAAATGTATGCAACATGTCATGTATATTGGCACAGAACAGGTGGCTGTAGGGGTGAAGGGCTTCTGTCTTATGGTTAAGGTTAAAGTTTTGTGACAAACAAACAAACAAACAAACAGAAAGACCAAAAACAATATGTTCCCTCTTGGGACATTAAAATCTTCTACAAAATGCACAACGAAATGCGTTCACATATATCGGCTGCTGAACTGAACAATGGACAGAAACAGGTAGCATAAAACATCTCTCTGGGTATATAAAAAGCTAAAACAGCTTTTCCACAAAGTTTTACATATGAATATAGATATGAGTGAGTGTAGACACTTACAGGTGGTTAATAACACTGAGCATGACACCCAGTAACATCTGAGACACACCCATTATCACTGACAGCTTCATCTTAAATGAGTTTGTAAATGTGATCTTGTTTGTACTTGCTTGCCATATCTGAAATCAAAGCATGAAAAACCATTTTATGTAATTCCATTGAAACAGACCACTCTCTTCAAAACCATACATAGAATCTAAACTCTTTTTGATTGTATACTGTTAAAACCAATCAAAGAGTTTATGCACTTGTATGGAGACACTTCTTTTACTTATTTCAGTTAGTAAAAGAACTAAACAGGAATAAAAAAACTATAACACTTCTCTTTACAAAAACAGAAAAGACACATGCCTTGCAAAGAAGTTTAATGCACTGATAAATATAAAAATGATTTCCGTACAGGATCAAGGCCAAATGGATAGGGGCCATCATTAACACTGTCAAAAAAGTCCTCTGGCTTCAGTTTCAAAGAGGCAGAATGATCTAACGTGGAATGCCTGGAAACAGAAAAAAGAATGCAATAAAAAAAATCAGGTGTTACTGAAAGTAAGGACAACGCCAAAACAGATTTGACCTGACCTTGGCTGCAATACTCATGAATAATACTGTTTCACAGTACCAAAGAGATTGTGATCTGTTTGTATTCCTACCTTTCTTTTTTTTCCAAATGTAATATGCTTCTGATGACTCTCTAACGGAAAGGACTGTTGCCATGACAATACATCAAGTTGTTACTGGCAACAGTATCTGAATGCTCCCACTGTCATACTGATTACTAATATGCTTAAATTCTTACCTGTTACCTTTAACATACAAATAATACTGTAGTTCTGTAATATTTCCTTCCTTTAGAAGAAACATGTGCTTGTTCTTTTTTATGAAATCAGCTGTATCAGTTTCCAAATATAATCACTGCTGAACATCATTTTCTAATACATTTCTTACAATTTATGTGGGTTTTCCAGCATGTCTTATTTGTAACCAGTGTTCCCCACATAAAAGAGAATTAAGAAAGTTGGACCTAAACCCTCCTACTAAAAGACAGCAGTTACAAACTTTACATCTGACCTAAAAAGATCCTTTAAAACTGCATGTGAATCTGAAACAATTTTCTTTTCAGTGTTAATTTTACATATAATTTATCACAGTCAATAGTTACACTGTGAAGGTAACAGATTAAGATACACACGTGTAGTTAGGATGCCATGAAGATCCAAATAAGTTGACTGACTTGGAGAAGATGTCATTATAGATCAGTCCAGTGTACAAGGAGAACAGCCCCATCATCAGAATAATGTATCGACCACCAAAGAACATATTCCAGATCTAAAAAAAGAACAACGAAAAATCAAGCACAACACAGATGCTATCATAACCCAATTTTCTTCACAGTGCTTCTTTAACCTTTTTCCACACTCTGGATCTAGTATGTCTGGGGAAAAAAACAAAGATCAAGAATATTAAAGTAGCAACTAAAACCAGTTAATATTTGTCAAACTATTGCACCAACAACATAGAGGAACTTATCAGATGCTAATGAAACTAGTTATTTCTTGGTATTACAGCTTTATTTTTCAACATATTTTTTTTTTTTTTTATCAGAAATCATGGAAAAGGGTATTTTTAATATTCAAATCTTTCAATGAAAGTTTTGTAGTTTCAGTCACTCATACTGACATACTATCCCAAATACCTGAACTTTCCAAATGAATTCTTCCAAAATATTCTATAGTTTAAAGCTTACTTCATTGTCCGATTTCTGGGCTAGCAATTTCTTCTCCTGTACCACCATCCACAGTCCGAACAGGAACATGATGAAACCATGCCCTGTGTCTCCAAACATCACCGCAAACAGGAATGGAAATGATATAATCGTGTAAGGAGCTGAAATAGCAATAACAAGATGTTTTTTACACCTTTAACAGCAGTCATTGGTAAGTTCTTAGTTTGGCTTAAAATAAAGCCTCACATTTGCTGCATAAAATCTCTAATCTATTTTTCCTTCACTTGTCATAGTCTTAATAACTGAGCCACACTGTGCATTTGAATGAATGATGTAATTAAACATGTTTAGGTCAGCTTCTATTTGCCATACTTATTACCATTAACCTTACAACATAACAGAAAAGTTTTTATCAATATTAAACATTCCAATTACACACATGAATACATGATGACTGCCACATATTTTTGTTGAGAAGTATATTTCTAAGATCAGAATTTGAGCTTCCCATTACAACTGGTATTCAACTCAGCATTAAGACTTAAATAAGAATGATCAAAACATGAACATATGACAGAATGATACGTGATCTTCTGCAAAAGAAACATAACCCAGAGCAACTGTATACCTGGATTAACTTCCCTGTAGGTGGCGACACCATATGAATTGACAATACTCTGGAACACCTTTGTAAACCTGTTGGTCATGAAGTAGGTAGGCGGTGTATCGTTGGTAATCATTCGATGCAAGATGTTTGGAACATTGCTCCCACTCTGCTCCTATTTGACACACACAAATTTTGTTATAAAAACTGTATAATTCCAGGAGGATTTTCAATGACTAAGTCAAAAATTGTGTATTTAAAGTGAGTATCATAGTATAATGAAATTCAACTCAGTAATGATAACAATCCTTCTAACCCTTTGAAATGTTTAAATGATTATTTGGAAACGATATTGTTTTCTTTAATGCTTGCGTAACTCTTCTGCATCAGTCACTACAATTAAAACAATTAAACACAATAGTAAAAGTGGCACACTAAGACTCAATGGTTAAATCCTTTATGAAGTCTTTGGCTTTTGTGTTATGATGTAGCAGAGAGGAAGAAAAACAAACCTGTCCAAATCTTAATGCAGACTGTATCTCATCTAACACCTTGACGGGCGCCCAGCACTCGGCAATGAGGTTGTTCCTCGAGAAATCAAAGTTGCACATGTTTAGTGTGTGATAAATGGCTTTGATTTTCTTCACTTTAATGATCCAGTTGTGAATTTCTTTCTGAGAGTTGACAAGGACTCGGTGTCGATGCTCCTTGGTTTGACGTAAAACCTGTTAGAGGAGAGAAGTTTAGTAAGCAATACAACTTATAAAAAGAAATAAAAGTCTGACATGATGTACTGTTACAACATTAAGATTATACTGTCTCCATGACCTGCAGAATGTTATGGACAAATGCATACTGGTCAATAACTGTATCAATACAACTTCTGTCAACTGCATCAGGGGAATCTATTCTTTGGCTCAGTGATTAGAGCATTAGATATCAATGCAAGAAGACCGGAGTTTGAATCAAGATACACTGAATCTTTCTTTTATGAAATTTTATGTTTGTAAGAAGAAGTAAACAAGAGCTGGTTGAACCGGGTGATGCTCCCCGAATAGGTTTTGGACACAGAATAGTGTGTCCATAAAGTCTTGGCCAAATTCAGCATAAAGATATTATGTTATTGGTAGTTGCTAAAAAAGGTTTTAACTGTTTAAATATGTAATGAAGAATGTAAGACAGTTACCATTTTATTCTTTATTTTTCTATCAACTCAGACAGTGGCAGTCCTATCCAGACAGTGTGAATGTCACTGAAGTAGGCTGGTGACAGGTAAACCAGAGGTTTATGATACCTCTTGTAGTTTCAGAGTTATGTCCCGTACAAAGTTCAAAGTGTAAAAATGAACAAAGGGCAATAACTCAAAAATTAGGTAATGCAGAGTTATGGTTCTTATGCATCGCATTTCAACTCAGTAAGATCTATCTACCTACAAAGTTTCTTGTTGATACTTCTTGTAGTTTCAGAGATATGTCCTGGATAAGAAAATGCTGACGGACGGACATACAGACATATGGATGGACAATCTACCTACAAAGTTTCTTGTTGATACCTCTTACAGTTTCAGAGTTATGTCCTGGACAAATTTCAAAATGTAAAAATGAACAAAGGGCAATAACTCAAAAATTAGGTAATGCAGAGTTATGGTTCTAATGCATTGAATTTCTACTCAGTAAGATCTATCTACCTACAAAGTTTCTTGTTGATACTTCTTGTAGTTTCAGCGTTATGTCCTGGATAAGAAAATGCGGACGGACGGACATAAGGACATACGGATGGACAATCTACCTACAAAGTTTCTTGTTGATACCTCTTACAGTTTCAGAGTTATGTCCTGGACAAAGTTCAAAATGTAAAAATGAACAAAGGGCAATAACTCAAAAATTAGGTAATGCAGAGTTATGGTTCTTATGCATTGCATTTCTACTCAGTAAGATCTATCTACCTACAAAGTTTCTTGTTGATACTTCTTGTAGTTTCAGAGTTATGTCCTGGATAAAAAAATGCGGACGGAGGAACATACAGACATACGGATGGACAATCTACCTACAAAGTTTCTTGTTGATACCTCTTACAGTTTCAGAGTTATGTCCTGGACAAAGTTCAAAATGTAAAAATGAACAAAGTGCAATTACTCAAAAATTAGGTAATGCAGAGTTATGGTTCTTATGCATCGCATTTCTACTCAGTAAGATCTATCTACCTACAAAGTTTCTTGCTGATACTTCTTGTAGTTTCAGAATTATGTCCCGGACAAGAAAATGCAGATGGACGGACATAAGGACGGACAAAGTGGCGACTATATGCTCTCCCTTCTGGGAGCATAATAAAGTACTTTTAATTCTGTTTGATGCAATTAAGTTATAACTGTCTTGTACTTAATAATGTCACAGTCTTGTCTAGTTTACTACAGTTTACTCATACACTTTGATCAAACCTCAACTTCTAAATCAGTCTTGAATTCAGATTTTTTTTAGGTCACTTCATCTGGCAAATATTTTAAACAAATTTTCTACATAAACCATGACACACAGAGAAACACAGAAAATTTATGTTTAACTTAAAAAAGGCAAACTAAAAAACTGAAAACTTGACATATAGATAATAATAAACAAACATACAATACTCAGGTCATCTAGTCTTGTGCTCACACCATTCAGCATTTCTTGTCTTTCTTGGGCTGTCTCTGGGCAGGGGTAGAGGGTGGCACGAAATCTACATGCAGAAATACAACAAAATAACACACACACAACCAAACACACAGAGGAAACTATTACATAAAGAACTCAAGACAGTCAAGTGACAGTTGAAACATGTAGGAATTTTTTCTAATTTCCATTCAGTGAAAGGTCACTTAGTTCTTGTTTCATGTTTTTTTAATACATGTATAATATTCAAAGATTCAAATAAACTTGAAAATTTATCTGCAAAAAGTGGGTTTCAGCAGATCATGACAGCTTTAATCTAAAATGATTAAAAATGGCACTTCCACAATGCTTTACCTCTATTCTGAAAACAAGTTCATAAACTGTGTAGGTCTGAGACCTTTTTACAGAAGGGCATGGGTTCAAACCTCACCAAACCATTTTTTCTTTAGCTTTTTGTTTTTATTTTGGTTAAAAACATTTAACTTTTATTAGATTTAAACTGAATTTTGTCTGTTTAAACATCTTTCAATAGTTACAAATTCTGCATGGTTTATACATGAACAATGGGAATCAGTCATTTCAGCTATTACTTTCCAAAAAAGCTACAACATAAACCTCTTTTGTGTTGTGCCAAATTGCTCAGAACAATATATGAATAAGAATAATCATAGCTACTTTCAAGCCGACAAGATTAATGTTGAAGTTTATTTCAATATCACTCCTTCATCATGAAGAAGGTGGTGTAAATAAGTACTGTGTTGTCATTACATTCCATTAGTTCTCAATACTGACTATTCTTGTGGGTTTTTTTTCCTGCCACCAGTCATTATGTCTGCATACTGTGAATAATTACATATTGTATTTCTGCTCCTTTAATGGTCAGAATAAGAAAAAGCAGTGTTTACAGACCCATCAAGTCTTTTTTTTTTAAGTTATTGCTCGAAATATCTTGAAAAGCTCAAAAAAAAGTAAGTAACATCTGGTGAAAGTGTCATATGCTGTCTGTATTTTGTCATAAGGCAGTATGTTTTTAAGAAAAACTCAATTCACTGAGGGTTGAAAAAAAGTTAACTAGATCTGTCACTTAAGATAATAATAGCGATCCGTGATCACGTGCCGCCTGATGATAGCCAATTAAGCAGTTGTACTGAGGGGTGATTGGACAGTTTGTTGGCCAAAACCCCTTTTTTATTCAAGGACCATAACTCAGCCAAAATTCATTCAACCAAAACACGCGTTAAATATGCGCAAGTACTTGAGGTACCAATCAATCCTGTAACATTTCATTCAAATTGCATTAGTAATATAATAGAAGTAGTCCAGACAAACTTAAAAAAATAAAAATTTAAGGGCCATAATTTTGACAAAAATCTCTGAACTGGAAAATGCCAACAACATGCACAACTACACTTGGTATTGATCATTCCTGTAAAGTTTGGATGAAATTGCAACAGTAGTTTTTGAGGAGTAGTCTGGACGAGTTTTGTGATGGACGGACAGATTGACAGACAGACAACGGAGAAGTGATCCCTATATGCTGCGGCTAGTTTGTAGCATGTCGCAGCTACTGTGTAGCAGGCGACACAAAAATTATTATCGGGCCAAAGTGCTTTTTTTATTGAAGGGCCATAACTCAGCTAAAAATCATTCAACCCAAAAACCTGTTAAATATGCGCAAGTACTTGAGGTACTGATCAATCCTGTAACATTTTATTTAAATTGCTTTAGTAGTATTAGAGAAGTAGTCTGGCAAAACTTTTAAATTAAAAAATCTTTAAAGGGCCATAACTCAAAAAAAAATCATTGAACTGGAAAATGCCAATGTTATGCACAACTAGACTTGGTACTGATCATTCCTATAAAGTTTGGATGAAATTGCAACAGTAGTTTTTGAGGAGTAGTCCAGACAAGTTTTGTGACAGACGGACAGACGACAGAGAAGTGATCCCTCTATGTCGCAGCTACTTTGTAGCAGGCGACACAAAAATGTTCAGACTTAACTTGCAAAAATGTTAACATGAGTGAACAGGCTTGGAAAAAATAATGCCAAAATACTGTTTCAGAGGCCTGCACATGATTATATAAGTGAAAACAACCTTATAACAGGGTCCAAAAATGGTAGATATTCTATAAACCAACAAATAATCTTCTCACTTACACAAATATCCCTAGGGACCAATGAACAAAAGTTTAACGAACATCTTCTAAAAATCAGGAGTCATAAAAGAAACCAGTCTAGTATCTTACCCTTCACAGATTTTCCTGACCCTCTGTTTCAGCTGATCTCCTTGGAAGAAGATAATGAACACACCCTTGTGTATAGGATCTCCCTAGGAACAGAAAAACATACTGTTAGCAGAGACCCTTTAACACTTTTCCGTTTCCTGTTGAAAGGCTATGTTGTTGGGTAGTTAATATTGCCATCTTTCCTGAGAAATATTTTCATTACATTTGTATCTTCGGAAATACTCTTCATCTTTCTCATGAAAAATGCAATGGCACAAACTGGATTAAGTTTGTACTTTTGTGCTTTAAAAAAATATCTCTATAGTTAATTATAACTAATGAAATCACTTGCTTTTCCCTGAATGTCTTACAATAAATATTTTCTATAATCACTGCCACTGGAACAAAGGACATCCAACTGATATATACAGAAAGAAAGAAAAATATAAATATGTAAAATGCTATTAGCTTACTGTGTGAGGGTCCTCTAAAGCCTGAGCTATCTCTTCGTATCTTAGGAACACGTTACCACGACAAGCAAACCATAACATTCGCTCAAATGCTGGAACCTTTTCTCTAGGGATCACACCTGCTATGAACCTAAAATATAAACATGTCAACTAAATTAAAAATGTTATAATACTGTGTAAACCTGAAGACAATTTGTTTCATTTAGCTTAATGCCATCTTGCAGTCAATATCATATCAGGTAGGCAGTTTAGTTAACTATCATTCCTAAGAAGGACCAGTACTAGACTTTCATTCTCTGTAAGAAATGTCGTCATTCTCATATAAAAGCTAATGATTTTATAGATACAGTTCTATCACTGAAGATATACTTAACAACTATTATATTTCAACAATGCCTTTTACTTTCTATCAAGTGTAAACAGACGATGCAGAAGTTACCCACAAATCATCGCAAGAACAACAAGAGGGCCATGATGGCCCTGGATCGCTCACCTGAGTACTTTGGCTGTAGGTTTGCTGTTAAGCAGTATTTCATTGTTTAATTGAAAATATGTAAGTGCCTACAAACCAAATATGTAAAATATCAGTCAATAAAAGGCTCTATGACAGAAAGTAGAAATATCTATCATAAGCTATGGTGACCTTGACCTTGACCCAGTGACCTCAAACCCTACCCATAGGTAGACGTCCATGCAAGGAACCTATATACTAAATATCAAAGATATTGGTCTATAAATGAAGGCTCTATGAGGTACAGTTGATAAATCTATTTTTAGCCTCCGTGACCTTTAACCTAATCTAATAATTTCAAAAAGCTTGATAAAGCTTGCTTCATGCCAAATTATAAAATTCTAGGCCTTGTGGTTTTAGACAAGAAGATTTTTAAAGATTTTCTTCTATACTGCTATTTAAAACTTGTGACCCCTCGGGCAGGGCCAATAGTGACCCCGGGGACATTTTTCAAACAAACTAGGTAGAGGTTCACTAGACAATGCTGCATACCAAATATCTAAGCTGTAGGCATTGAGGTTTCCAGTAAGAAGATTTTTAAAGATTGCCTTTTTTACATATTAAGGGCCCCTGGGGCAGGGCCAATTTTGACCCCGGGGCCAACATATAAACAATACTGGTAAAGGTTCTCAACACAATACTCCAGACTAAATATCTAAGGTCTAGTCCTATTAGTTTGGAAGAAAAATGATTTTTCATGTTTTTCCTATATAACTATAGGTAAACCAAGAGAACCCTGGGGCGTGGCTAATTTTGACCCAGGGGACATAATTTGAACAAACTTGGTAGACATCCACTAGACAATGCTGCATACCAAATATCTAAGCTGTAAGCATTGAGGTTTCCAGTAAGAAGATTTTTAAATATTGCCTTTTTTACATATTAAGGGCCCCCGGGGTGGAGCCAATTTTGACCCCGGGGCCAACATATAAACAATACTGGTAAAGGTTCTCAACACAATACTCCACATCAAATATCTAAGGTCTAGTCCTATTAGTTTCGGAGAAAAATGATTTTTCATGTTTTTCCTATATAACTATATGTAAATCAAGAGAACCCTGGGGCGTGGCCAATTTGACCCAGGGGACATAATTTGAACAAACTTGATAGAGGTATTCTAGACAATGCTACATACCAAATATCTAAGCTGTAGGCATTGTGGTTTCTGAGAAGAAGACTTTTAAAGATTTCCTTTATAAGCCTATGTAAAATCAATTGACCCCCAGGGTGGGGCCTATTTTGACCCAGTGGCTTTGATTTGAAGAAACTTAATACAGGTCCACTGGACAATGCTGCACACTAAATATCTAAACTCTAGGCCTTACTGTTTCTGACAAGAAGATTTTTTAAAGTTTTTCCTATATAACTCTATATAAAATAAGTGACCCCTGGGCCGGGGCCATTTTTGACCCAGGAGCCATGATTTGAACAAACTTGGTAGAGGTCTACTAGACAATGCTGCACACCAAATATCTAAACTCTAGGCCTTGCAGTTTCTGATAAGAAGATTTTTTAAAGTTTTTCCTATATAACTCTATGTAAAACATGTGACCCCCGGGGCTGGGCCATTTTTTACCCAGGAGCCATGATTTGAACAAACTTGGTAGAGGTCCACTGGACAATGCTGCACACCAAATATCTAAACTCTAGGCCTTGTGGTTTCAGACAAGAAGATTTTTAAAGTTTTTCCTATATAATTCTATGTAAAACTAGTGACCCCTGGGGCAGGGCCATTTTTGACCCAGGGGTTATGATTTGAACAAACTTGGTAAAGGTCCACCTGATGATGCTTCATACCAAATATCTAAGCTCCAGGCTTTGTAGTTCTGGAGAAGAAGATTTTTAAAGTTCCAACTTTGAAAATCTATTTTTAGCTCCTGTGGCCTAGAAATGCAATGAACCTGAACCATTTGAACAATTTTGGTAAGCTTCATGCAAGTAACATTCCTGCCAAGTTTCAGGAAGATTGGCCCAGCAGTTCAGGAGAAGAAGTTGTTTGAAGAAAAAGTTGACGTCGCACGCACGCATGCACGCACGGACGGACGACGGACGCCGGACATCAGGCAATCACAAAAGCTCACCTTGAGCACTTTGTGCTCAGGTGAGCTAAAAACCTTTATATTTTTTCAAAAACTGCATGTTATTATGTACAGTTCTTGATCATTTTTCCAATTTTATTAGTTTGAAAAAATGACAACAATTTAGCAATAGATATATTTTCAGAAAAGGTGTTTTTAAAAGAGGTTGAAAATGGTGAAAATACCCCAGCTGTACAGTAGCTGCACCGCCCCTATCTTCTACCACCAGTGCATGTTGTGCATCCTCTACAATGTTGTGGTGGCCATGACCCTGTTGCTGAAATGTGAATAATTATCTCATTTTGTTGCAACAATTAACACTTAATTATATCTGTACTTGACATGATATTCCACAAACTATATTTGTAGTAGACATGATATTCCACTAATTATATCTGTACTAGACATGATATTCCTCCAATTATATCTGTGCTAGACATGATATTCCACTAATTATATCTGTACTAGACATGATATTCCACTAATTATATCTGTACTAGACATGATATTCCACTAATTACATCTGTACTCGACATGATATTCCGACAATTATATCTGTACTAGACATGATATTCCACTAATTATATCATTCTGTACTAGACATGATATTCCACTAATCATATCTGTAACAGGCATGATATTCCACTAAGTCCTGTGTGTTTAGGATTTAGATTTATGATGTCCATGATGTATGTGAAAACAGATGCAGGATTACTTAAAAGTAGGGGAGGAGAGAGAGAGAGAGAGAAAGAGACAGACAGACAGAGACACACATAGTGAGATCAGAGAAGTGACAAAATTAACTATGTTGTTTTAGATGAATAACATTACAAATATTGTTTAACACTGAGATGATTTTACCAAAGACAAAGCAATTATCAAAAATTTGGACGCTGTAATGAAAGAAAATTGTACTTACAGCCTGATTAGGACAAAGTTTATACTAACTAAAGACCGTATGTTGCAATAATAAAAACAAAACTAACTCTATGCTATATTTAAGCTATCTTCAATAACTTTTTTTATACCAACTATATTCAAGAGAAATACACTTCGTGCACCACTTCACTCCACCCTAAACTAGGCTTTGCACTCACGACTTTAGTAAAGTTGAGTTAACATCCACCAGACAGTACAGAAGAAATCGAATTGAATTGAAAAATTAGATACAAAAAGGGCAACTCTGCTAAAAATCAATGAACTTGAAAATTATGAAGTTATGCATTACAAGGCTAGGCACTGATCACTTCTGTAAGGTTTGACTGAAATCTGACTAAGACTAGACCAGAAATTAAAAAAATTAACACATACAGACTGTAGCTCCACTGAAAATCAATAAACCAGAAAATGCCGAAAACTTGCATAATAAAGCCTGCCACTTATACCCTCTGTGCATGATGACTGGCTAAAATTGGCCTAAAGGTATAGAAGAAATAGTGCAATCATTGAAAATCTGAAAGCATAAGGGGCAATAACTCTGCTGAAAATCAATGAAGTAGAATACTGTTGATTATATGCATAACAAGGTTTGGCATTGATTCCTCAGTGAAGTTTGGCTGAAAACTGCTGTTTAGTATAGGAGAACTTAAAAAAAAAGGATCACATACATGTACAGTGCAATAACTTTCACTTAAATCCATGAACTGTAAAATTCTAAAGACATGCATAACTCAGCTTGGCACTGAACATAATATGTCTGAAAGTTAGTTAAATTCCATCAGCAGGTGAAGGAAGAATTTCCAGACAAAATTATTTAAAATTTGAATGCTAAAAGTGGAAAAACTGTTGAAAATCAACCTGAAAAAGCAACAGACAAGCACAGCTAGGCTGGGCACAGCAAATTATGTATGAAATTTTTGCTGAATTCCACCTGTGCACAAAGGGTGACAACTCCAGCAAAAATCAATGAACTGGAAAATGCTAAAGAAACCCACAACTACACTTGGGAGTGAAGAAAGATGTGAAGTCTGGTCAGTTTCTGAGGGGTTTTCTGGACAAACTTCATGACCGACAGACAGGACAAAATCAGTATCTCTCCCTCCACTTGGTGGGAGACATAGTAAATGTACTAATGTAGCCAGTTTTACACATGGATTTCCATCCAACTGTGGTTTATTATAAGATCAAAACTTAGCAGTAAATTGCTGATCAGCTTTCTTCTATTTGCATTCCAAGCTAACTATATATTAAATTTCAGTTATGGCATCACAGAAGAAAAAAAAGATGTTTATTTTTGTAACTTGTACATAGAGTACATCATTACATAACAACATTTTACAATATATATATATACACACATATACATACATGTATGATCATGTGACAAAGCTCAACACATGAAATTAAGATGTAATACCTGTAAGATAGCAAAGTTTACAGCTTGATGATTCAGCAATCACAAAGGAATATCATTCTTGTTTTATATATGGAGAACAAATAAAACTTTCTCAAATTATATGAATTACTACCTGGTTAAATTTAATCATAAACTATAAATTATACTTGGATAAAATTTCTCTTTTCTCTTCTCTGATATGTTACATGGATGTCATCTGATTGTACTGCTGGTGTTTACGATTGGAGGTGAATTTAATTTGTAAAATGTGGAATTATCTGAGAAGTAGAGCCGAAAAAAAGTTATTCCGATAATAGATGTATTGCTTAACTATAAGGTAAAATGAGATATGACTAAGAAACATTACAAATGGAAAAAAGGTAGTAGTACAGATGAAGAATAAGTGACACTAGGCAAAATTCATGAATTGGGAGGACCGGCAGAGGCCTACTCTAATGTTATTTCTGATGCGCGTGTAAGTGATGTGCTAAACACTACAAATTCAGTCTTGTATGAGGCCTCTTTAGGTGTTATGGTATCACATATGGTTGGCAGCCTACCTCGTAGGCAGCAGCACTGTTAACTTCCATGATAAACAGTTCTTACATAAGGCGAGAGACCAGTAACAGGGTATGAGCATGACTCTCTATTTGTGAGACTTTTCACTATGATATCTTAAACATATTTCAATATGTTGTAAAACTGAACAAACTCTGCCTAATTTAGCATCATACTGGAAACTTTATAACTCAGATTATATGCTACACTGCCTGAAACTTGTAAAATCAAAATAATTAGTTGCTACTATAAATGTCTGCTTAGCAACTGTATTACTGTCACACACTATTTAGTGAGAAATATTTTAACATCTCTAAATTTCTGAGTACTTCTGTATTAAGCAAAGTATCTTGACACAGCATAACAGAAAGTAATTTACTGACAGTAACATAAATAAACATTTATGAAAATGTCAGAACAAAATACACAGAAAGCCTTGGCAAAATCAAAAGTTAACAGTTTAACAATAATATAATAATATAATTAACTGTGATGCTGTTGCTTTAACCAAAAGGATATTTGTAAGGCATTTCCTTGAAATCTGTTACATACAACAGGTAACTGCTGTTACAGAAAATAAAGTTTTTAGAATGAATATACACAGATTATCAAAATTAATGAAAATTTTCTTTTGGTAGTTAAGAACTATACAAGCTGACTGACTTGTGGAGGGGGTCAGGTTGAACTGGGATCTGAACCTGGCAGAAACTAAAATGTTGAAAACTTTCCTTACCACTAAGCTTGCAACGAGTCTATGGGCCAATGAAACATGGATTTATAACTTTCTGGTAAAAATGACCATTTAGCTGTTCCAACTGTCCAAAAACATTTGAAATTATATGGTTGTTTAAAATGATAACTGATTTACAATTTTTAAATATCAACTGATTAATGCAAAAGTTACCAATACATTATCTATAACTATATCTGCTCTATAACAAAGGCATGCTGAATTTATATCTCATTTTGAAGCATACAATATTAGATAGTAAGAAATTAAAGCTAAGACAAACAGACATTACTCATAAAGATTTTATATCTCTGTTCCTTAACAATCTACAGTGTGTTTTTGTCAAAAATAATGAAGAATCAAGCTGAAGGGCCACTCCCAAAAACTGAAAATGAAGTGAAGACTCATTTACTAAAAGCAACTGGAAAAATGCCATAAGTATACAGTCAACTAATCAAGCCATAGATAAAGGTAATTTCTATGAAATGTGTGATATTCTGCAAGCAAATAAACTCAAACTGACTGACATTCTTCACTTTTCTCAGACAGATTTTGCATGTTATTACAGTAAATCAGGTACTTTAAGTTTGTAATTTGGAAAAATTAAATCCCTTCAAAAGAAAATTACCTAACTTTTTCTGATGTAAAGGACCTAACTCATTTTTGGAAAAAAAGAAGATTTTACAACAGTCTGAAGTCATATGACATTTTGTGTACCTTTTCTCCAAAACAGCTGTTATGTATCAACTTAACCTTTATCCTGCTGGCATCAATTACGTTTGCCTTTGTGACCAGTGCAGACCAAAATCAGCCTGCACATCCGTGCAGTCTGACCATGGTCTGAACTTTTCGCCATTCAGTCAGTAAATTTGAAATAAGCACCCCCATAAAAAGATAAATGTCGAGTCCAAACTGAAAGATGGAGAGGTCCATTTTAGATATTTAGAACGGTAAGGGTAAATCAACCTCTGATAAAGCTTAAACTGATCTGAACAGAAGATCTACAACGTAGAAGATTATGCAAGTCAAACAAAATATTTCCTAGACCTGAACACGTTGTGTTAGTAAGAGTTGAGATAACAAAATGAAGAGCAGAAAATGTTTACACACTACCTACCTCGGGTCCCTGAATATACTGTTAGGAAAAAGCAAGACTGTTTAAAAATAAAATCAATTTTGTGAGTTAAAATAACAACTTTACTTGGGCTGTACTTGTGAGTTAAATCTATATTTTCTTAATTAAATCTAATATACTGCTGTTATTATGCAAAGAAGTGTGTCTGTACCAGTATTTTTTGGTTTCCCTAAAAGTCTACCCTGTGCTGCTACAAATATATTTCAAATTTTTGAAGTGCGTGATAAGTATTTGATTAATTGTTTGGATCAACAGTTTCACAAATGAACAAGGCTAACATGTACATGATTTGACATGCAATATTCACTTAAATCTAAGATTCTGAAAGTGTCTGACAAGTGAGTCATTGGAATAAATTGTATCCTGTCATTTATGTCTCGTGCCATCCTTTTCAGAAGACCTCACATTTTTAGGCTAGATTCTGCACTACTTCTCTCCAACACTTACAGACATTGGAACAGGTTTTTCTGTACAAACAACCATTGAAAGAAATATTTCCATTCGTACAATGCTGTAGTAACTTTGTAAAACAAGACTTTTTTCAATCTCATTCTTTTACTGTTTTGTTCTTTTACTGAAGCAATTTTGCCTAACATTTTCATGCTACAACACACAATAAAATATGCTTACCTTGATGTTGGAATTAGTTTGTTTATATTACTTTTCCCACTGAACTGTTTAAATATCTAGCTAAGCGTATTACTTTGTATCCTGAATTGCTATGTGTATGTATAAAATTACTAGTATTTTTTTGTAACATTTTTTTTATATGCATGGAAAAAGACTTCTTTAACAAGGAAGAAAAAAACAGTCTTTACTAATTGGGTCTTGATTGATTTAGCATCTGTCACCAGCCACCAATCTGTTATGTGCCTGGATGTTTATAATCGAGACTATTTACCTCTCGGAAGAAGGTCTGGGTTTTTATCAAGACCTCACGTAATTCTGTCAACTCCAGGTAGTTGCGCTTCAGTGCTTCAGCATTGGTGTTTACTTCCCGTAACTCAGTCTCTATCTTCTCAAAGGTTGCCTGAATGAAAGTGACATGAAGGATAAATAAAAACTTTAACATTTTTGATTTCATATGGACAGTCAAGCTAAGCACCAACCAAGTTGCATTTTCACCCAAAACTAAATTCTAACCAGAATCAACTCAGGATCATTTTGACGTCCAGCCTGCTATCCACTTGACCACAATCCTCTTTACAGGCATTAAAGTTTTCATTTTGTGCCAGTGGTTACTGCATACATTACTGGTATCTAAATTTTGACTTCTTCTAACAACTGTTGTTGACATTGGTTATAATAAAATTAAAAGAATTTTGATGTAGGATCCTGTCAGAATCTAGACTTAAACTCCAGAATCCTTTCTGAATCTGGACTAAAATCCAGGATCTCTATTAGCTGAAGGTATGAGCTGTTTAAAAGTCAGTAACCTTCATTACTTGATCAGAAAGCTTCAAAAATCCAATATTAAAATTTATGGACAGGGAACACATAGCAAACATAGGAAAAATTTTTTGAGGCATTCTATAAATCTATAATAGTATTCAAACAAATCATTCATACTGCTAACTAAAACTTATACAAACCTCTAGATCAATCATCTCTTTTGGAGCAGGTGCCTTAGGATTTGAGTCCGAGTCTGGAATCTTTAAATCTTCTTTTTTCAGTTCCTTCTCAATATATCCTTAAATGAGAAATTTATTTAAATCCCGAGCTGTCTTTATTTTAAAGGGGAGTTTTTCCAATAAAGTTAGTTAGTCTTCAGCCAAAAACCACAGCGTACAAGGAATTTTGAGAGATTCTCACTATACATACTTCTTGATGAATAAAAATTTGAGGAGGTGCAGGGGTTAGATCATTAGAGGGGTTAGAGTGCTGGACTTCCAACCCAGAAGTTGCTGGTTTGAACCTACAAGGTGTGTGAGTCCAGTGTGATTCCACATTCCTCACTTTTAAGGGATCAGTAATTCAGTTACTAAAAAGGATTAATATAAGTTGCAACACCTTGCTTCCTAATTGATGTAAAATATGTAAGTTTAACTAATTACTAAAAATTTCTTTTATCAAATACGACATACAGAAAAATAAGAAAATACTGCTAACTATCTTCTTACAACAAAACTTAACTTACTGAGTTTTCTTTCCATCTCTTCACATCTCATTATTTCATTAACAAACTTCCGTTGAAATGCATTTACTTCAGGATTCAACTACAAATAAAAACAATACTGTAAAGTTTAGAAAAATTTTCTGGATACTAGTTTTTACTTGTCTTTACCATTAAGAAATTGTTATTTCCAGCTTAACTAGAATTCATGTATTTACTCCTTTGTCAAGGATTACATCAGAAGTGGGGTTAATACAAATCTGGATAAAATGTCTCATAATTTAGACTTAGATTTGCTGTAAACATTAGAACTAGCAAAAATAATATTCAACAGAGACTTTAATGTAATACTTTTACTCACATCTTTGAACTGGACAAGTCCAAGTTCCCCAAGTTCAGACACACATGAATATGCCGCATCAGACTGCAGGAAGAGCTGACACAGGGTCATCTCCTCACTGCGGAACAGTGCACCCATCTTTATTTTTCACCTGGTCACTGTAAAAGGAAGAATCTAGGCCGTTAGTGGTGATCAGTACTGCGCAGTGTCGCATCGTTGGGGTTTGCGGTGTCCGGGGAGTCCGAAAAACGGAGTCTCAACACAATTTAACTTTCCAAAATTTTTTATTTGTTTCAGATGAGTTACAAAGTACACGTAATTATTATCAGTTGAAGTTGTTTCTTGTTGTTTTTAATACCCCACCCAGTTTTACTTTTATTTGTTGACATTCGATGTTTGGGAGTATTTGTAGAAAAGAAACACAGCCTATTTATTATGAATAGATTTACACACTACCTGACTTGTTGATTAACTTAAATTGCTGCAATTGATAAATTTTCAAACCTTTAATCGATGCCCTGCTTGCGTTAATCCACTCGCAATTAAATGAATTACTAGCAAATAAATTATAAATGATAATCAAACTGCCAAAAGTTTATTGTTTATAGATCTAATTTAAACAGTCAATATGTTAGGGCGTCGATTTATGATATAGAAAATTAGCCAGTTAGAGAAAGACTGCATTTTTGGACAAATGTGAAACTGTAAAAAAATTAAGAAGCAAAGTCTTTCAATGAAGGACTAGATCGAGAACTGCCTTCTCAGAGCTCGACAAATCCACTCGTCCACTCGTAATAACGAGTAAAAATTGACTAAGGGCGAGTGGATCTTCCGGCAGTGCTCGTCCTGCAGGACGAGTGGAATTTCTAGCCAAAAATAATAAAATTTGAAGTTTAAAACACACATGAAATGGAACCGGATGTTGACTTATTGCATGCAGTGCTAAAATTTGTCCATTTCTGTTATGATCACATAGGTAGCTACAAACTCCCTGCAGAAAATCCGGTATGTACCGCACACACCGAATTTTATTGCTGTAAAAAAAAGATGGATGTTGAAGATTCACTTAAAAATTTATTTCAAGTACTTAAAATCTATAAAACTTGTTTTGTCCACTGATAAAAGCTGGCACAGTTGGGGTAGCCTTAATCTCGGTCGGTAATTCGTTCCAGAGTCGTATAGTCCTTGGGAAGAATGAGTTCATATGATGTTGTGTTTTTGATTGTGGGATGAGGAATTTGCTGTTTCTTGTGTTTGTTAGGTGATTGTGATCAACATTGACCTGATTGTTTTTTTTTTTTGTGTAGCATGACCAGGCTAGCATGGTTTCGCCTTTGTTCTAAAGTTGACCATTTTAGTTCTTTGATCATGTTTGTTATACTGCTTGTATAGTGGTAATCATTATGAATGTACCTTGCAGCTGACCTCTGGACAATTTCTATTCTGTGTGTGAGATATTTTTGCCATGGATGCCATATGGTTGAGCAGTATTCAACCTGTGGTCTTACATATGTTTTGTATGCTGCTTCTTTGAGTTGTTTGTTTTGTGTTTTGATGTTTCGTCTGATGAACCTTAAGCTGTTTTTGCTTTGTTTGTGATATTGTTTATGTGGGATGACCAGTTTAGGTTGCTACTTATTGTAACTCCTAAGTATTTTGCATTTTCTGTGGTTTTCAGTTTAGTGTTATGTAGGGTGTAGGGAAAGATGACCGGTTTCTTTTTCCTGTGTATTCTGAGTACTTCACACTTGTCAGGGTTGAATTCCATTGACCATTCTTTTTCCCATATTTCAAGGTTGTGCAAATCATTTTGTAAGGTTTATGCAGATGCTTGTGATTTAATTGTTAAATAAACTATGGTGTCGTCGGCAAATAGACGCACCTGGCTCCTGATCTTCCTTGTAGGTCATTGATGTATGCGAGAAAGAGACATGGACCTAAGACCGATCCCTGCGTGACACCAGAAAGCACAGGGAGCCTGTCAGAGACCTTGTTTTCCACTTATACTTGTTGTAATCTGTTTTTGAGAAAGTTTTGTATCCATGAACTGATGTGTGGATGAACTCCCATGTGTTTCAGCTTGTGTATGAGTTTGTGGTGGTCTACTTTGTCAAAGGCTTTACTGAAGTCCATGACTATGACATCAGTTTGTTGACCTTGATCAAGGTTGTCAGCTACTTCTTGTGTGAAGCCAATGAGCTGTGTCTCACAGCTATGTTTTGACCTGAATCCATGTTGCTGGGGGCAAAGTATGTTGTGTTTGTCAAAGTAATCCATCATGTTTGAAACAATGATGTGTTCCATTAGTTTTGATGCTATACATGTGAGTGATATTGGTCTGTAATGGCTAGGTTTTGATTTTGACCCTTTTTTGTATGCTGGTGTGATGATGGCATGTTTCCAATCCTTAGGAACAATACCCGTGTCTAGTGATCTTTGGAATATGATTTAAGGATTGGTGCTATCTCTGTGTGTAGCTCTTTGAGTAACCTAGGTGAAATCTCATCTGGACCTTGGACTTTGTGGGGGTTTAGTCCTGTCAGTAACTTATCAACTCCTTGAACTGAGATGGATATGGGAGCCATGGGCGGGTGACCAAGTGATGACATTGAGCTTTTAACTATTTGTTTGAGACTGAGTGGTGAAGGCTTTGAGAAAACTGATTCAAACTGTTTGTTTAGTATGTTCGCCTTTGACACTGTGTCACTGTAAGTATGCCCATCAGTGCTGAGTGGTGCAATTCCTGTGTTTTCAGTTTTTTTGTGTTTAATAAAGTTGTAGAACTTTTTCTTATGACCTGGATCTGTATTATCTGAGATGATTGACTCTAGATGTGACCAATAAGCATTTCTTATTTGTTTTTGCACTGATGCCTTAAGATGTTTGAATTTCTTTATGTTCTGACAATTCTGTGACCGAGACCTTTTTATTTTTGTGAAGAGCTTGTTCCTTTTCCTAATCTGTTTAACAATATCGTGAGTAACCCATGGTAAATCAGCTTTATTTTTGCATTGTCTTGACGGTATGTGTTTGGTTGATAACCTTTTGATCTCAGCTTTGAATGTGTCCCATAATTGGTTTGGGTCTTCATTTTGATTTTGGTTGAACGTACTACTGAAAGTGACCAAGTCATTTTTGAAGTCAGGCCAGTTTGCTTTCTTGTATGATTTGACCAGTCGAGGGGTTTGCCTGATTTGCCCTCTTTTGACCTTAAGTTCATGGAAGACTATATCATGGTCTGATGAACTTAAGCTTGGTAAGACTTTTGTGTCATGGATGTGACCCGGAGTGTTAGTGAAAAAGAGATCTAGGATATTTTATATCCCATGTGGGAACTTTGACCATTTGTTCAAGATTATGATTAATCATGTTCTCTGCAACATTATCATACATGTCTTTGAATTTGCATGTATCTGTTGGTGTTTCATTTGACCAGTTTATGTCTGGGAGATTGAAGTCACCCAAAACCAAGATGTTGTTGTTTTGAGGAATTTTTACTATAGATGACCAAAGTTCATTTAGTGAGTGTTCATCATTTTTATGGGGCTTGTAGTATGCAGAGACATATATGTCTTTGATGCCAGTTAATGAAATTTTTGACCATATGATGTTGCAATCTGTTTTAAAAGTCTGGCTACAGGACGAGTACTAATTGCAGCAGGAGGAGTGAAAATTCGGAGCTGCTCGTCCTGCAGGACGAGCTGCTTCCAAAACATTTGTCGAGCCCTGCTTCTTCTTTTGTAGGACTATGACTAGTACTATGCTGTAGGAGGGTACATTCCACTGTGCTTCGAAGTTCGAATTTTAAAGGAAACCTGATGATGACACGCCAAAGTAATAATTCCAAGATACAGATTTATACAAGAGTATTTAAAAACAAAAAATCGTTGCATTACCTGGATGTCGAATTACCATACAAAGTTATAATTTCAGTTCGTAAAGTTTTCTTCTTCTTTACTTCCTCAAGTCAGATGATCAATGACAGGAAGCGGAAATTATTTTTGTTTCCGCTTCCTTTTACAGTACAGGTTAAAGTAACTAAATGTTTTGAAGGGTGAAGATTACCATTTTTCAGCTATCAGTTTTCGCTCTTCTTCTTCTTCTTTCCTTTTTCCTTTTTCATTATCTAACTTTATATAATTTAATAGAACTCTTTAGAGGCATTGAAGGCTGCATGAATTTAGGCATTTTAAAATTAAAATGCCAATGTATGTAACATTTTTGTTTGTTCGTTTATTTATTTATTTTGACCCAGTGTCAAAGGCAAACATACTAAACAGACAGTTTGAATCAGTTTTCTCAAAGCCTTCACCACTCAGTCTCAAACAAATAACTAAAAGCTCAATGTCATCACTTGGTCACCCGCCCATGGCTCCCATATCCATCTCAGTTCAAGGAGTTGATAAGTTGTTGACAGGACTAAACCCCCACAAAGCCCAAGGTCCAGATGAGATTTCACCTAGGTTACTCAAAGAGCTACACACAGAGATAGCACCAATCCTTAAATCATATTCCAAAGATCACTAGACACGGGTATTGTTCCTAAGGATTGGAAACATGCCATCATCACACCAGCATACAAAAAAGGGTCAAAATCAAAACCTAGCCATTACAGACCAATATCACTCACATGTATAGCATCAAAACTAATGGAACACATCATTGTTTCAAACATGATGGATTACTTTGACAAACACAACATACTTTGCCCACAGCATCATTGGCTTCACACAAGAAATAGCTGACAACCTTGATCAAGGTCAACAAACTGATGTCATAGTCATGGGTTTCAGTAAAGCTTTTGACAAAGTAGACCACCACAAACTCATACACAAGCTGAAACACATGGGAGTTCATCCACACATCAGTTCATGGATACAAAACTTTCTCAAAAACAGATCACAACAAGTATTAGTGGAAAACAAGGTCTCGGACAGGCTCCCTGTGCTTTCTGGTGTCCCGCAGGGATCGGTCTTAGGTCCATGTCTCTTTCCCGCATACATCAATGACCTACCAGGAAGTGTCAGGAGCCGGGTGCGTCTATTTGCCGACGACACCATAGTTTATTTAACAATTAAATCACAAGCATCTGCACATACCTTACAAAATGATTTGCACAACCTTGAAATATGGGAAAAAGAATGGTCAATGGAATTCAACCCTGACAAGTGTGAAGTACTCAGAATACACAGGAAAAAGAAACCGGTCATCTTTCCTTACACCCTACATAACACTAAACTGAAAACCACAGAAAATGCAAAATACTTAGGAGTTACAATAAGTAGCAACCTAAACTGGTCATCCCACATAAACAATATCACAAACAAAGCAAAAAACAGCTTAAGGTTCATCAGACGAAACGTCAAAACACAAAACAAACAACTCAAAGAAGCAGCATACAAAACATATGTAAGACCACAGGTTGAATACTGCTCAACCATATGGCATCCATGGCAAAAATATCTCACACACAGAATAGAAATGGTCCAGAGGTCAGCTGCAAGGTACGTTCATAATGATTACCACTATACAAGCAGTGTAACAAACATGTTCAAAGAACTAAAATGGTCAACTTTAGAACAAAGGCGAAACCATGCCAGCCTGGTCATGCTACACAAAATAAAAAACAATCAGGTCAACGTTGATCACAATCACCTTACAAACACAAGAAACAGCAAATTCCTCATTCCACAATCAAAAACACAACATCACATGAACTCATTCTTCCCAAGGACTATACGACTCTGGAACGAATTACCGACCGAGATTAAGGCTACCCCAACTGTGCCAGCTTTTATCAGTGGACTAAACAAGTTTTATAGATTTTAAAGTACTTAAAATAAATGTTTAAGTAAGATCTTCAGTTAAATCTTGTTTTCTTTGTTATTAACTTTTATTATTTTAAATGTTCCTGACACGCGCCTGCCTAGTATAGTCAGTATTGACTTTTGGCAGTACTAAGTTGAAGTTGAAGTTGAAGATTTTGTTTGTTTGTTATTTTATTTATCATTTACTTTATCTATTAACTTTATAAATTTCTTTCATTTTTTATCGTATTATGTGATACAAGTGAATATTTAGCTTCAGTCTGGTACTGAAAACAATCGATGACGATAAAGGAAAGGAAAAGGAAAGTAGTAAAGTTATAAGAACTTGAGCTAGAAATCATCGAAACAACCTTTCTGACAAATTTCCTCGATATTTGGACTGAAAATGTAGCCTCTAGAGTGTTAACAAGGTTTTTCTATTTTTGGACCTTGTGACCTAGTTTTTCATCCAAGATAACCCATGTTCGAACTCGTCCGAGTAATTACTGGGACAAACATGACAATTGAGGCAAAAATGTGACAACTATCTGGGTACGTCTATTTTGCTGACCAGACCTAGCTGACCAGCTGACCAGTCAGCAAGCTGATCACATGGTCTATTTTGCTGACCAAATTCTGCTGACCAGGTATATATTGCCATGGAAACAGGCCTGAGGGTATATATGGACTATAGTGTTTTTCTTTATTTATAGCTATTTCTATTATTAATCACTATCCTATGTAAATATGATGTTGTTGATATGGCAATTTATATCTATTTTTATATCTATTAATTATTTTATTACTTTATATTTATGTAGTTATTTGAAAAATGTAGGTGTGACTCTAACATTTTTTTTTTAAGCTTGATACATAAAGTGTGATGGAAACTGATAATATATTTAATATATTGCCAGTTTATTTTTTTTCATTTTGTATTTAGTGGCAATTTTATATCTTTTAATTATTTTATTACCTCATATTTATGTAGTTATTTGAAAAAAGTAGGTGAGACTTAAGCATTTATTTTAAGCTTGACACATAAAGTGTGATGGAAACTGATAATATATTTAATATATTGTCAGTTTTTTTTTATTTTTCATTTTGTATTTAGTATTTTCAAATCCTATAGGTAAGAACAGTAATCAGTTATTGTTGTGATTCTTTTTATTTATTGGAAAACAGTAGGTTCAACTTCAAGAATGTTCAAACCTCGATAAATGAAATGTAAAGGAAATTGATGTTTTAAATATATTCATTTTACATAATTTACTTTTGTATTTAGTATTTTCAAGTCCTGGATAAGAACAGTAATGTGTTATAGTTGTTTTTCTCTTTTTCTCTGATAACAGGTCTGTGGGTATACTGACCTCTTTTTTCAAATTACAGCTAATATTACTTAACTAGATTGATTCTGTACTGTGTATTGAGTAAATTTAATGATCTTAAAGAGTCGAATTGCATATCTCTGTGATTATTTGTATAGTAAGTTTTGATAAAAAGAATGAAATGTGACAGAAATACTTAACACATGCATTGTGCAGCAAAATAACAACAAATATGACTTACATATATACATTTATTGATCTTTTTTTCATATGGAAATACAATCAATTTGGTTTGCATAAATGACACAGTTATGAATGATATAATACAAAAAAATACTGAAAAATTAAATATATCTGTATTCAGTTTCTACATCATCAACAAGTCAGTTAAATGTATCAAATAACACGTTAAGAGACACTATACATAAAAAGGAAATGTTCACTAAATGTAAAATATATTCATTTGGGCATCTTTCTATGACAAAAGTAGTTAATTTGAAACATATAGTTTCAACGCCTTCTAAACAACCACAAGAAAAATTTCAATTAATAATTTAAAATCAAGGGGGCAGTCCCTTAAAATAATTTTTTTGTTAAATATGTACCATTTACTGAAATGCACTTAAAAATAATAAAGAATGATGTACATGACACTTTAACTGGAAACTTTTGTGATACATTTAGAGTTTCTGTGCCCATTTCCTCACAATGCTAGATATATATTGTGACAAGTTCATTTTTAATGAAGTCACTTAAATTCACTTCATAAGTCATAAATTTTGCATATCACTCTAAGCAATTATATATTTAATTGACAGATATCAAATGAATTTGATTATATTATTATGCACCTGCAGTGCAGTATATATAGTATAACTTCATTGCTTTCTTGCATTAAGGGGACATGTGAAAGTGAGTGAAAAAGATCAGTTTATGATAAAAGGCTACAATACACAGGACAATTATCCTCCTGTAGTGACTTGGAAATATACAGGCATAACCAGGCATAATTCACATGGGTGGTTAAATTTGTACATACCTGTATGCCTCTTTTCGAGGTTTTGTAGTTTAATATAATATTAGATTAGACTTGTAATGTAAAATAATTGTGGCCATGTCTGAGGACGTGCATTGGATACAAGAAAACATTTTATAAGATTTTGTTTTAAAACATTCCTTCTCAATGAGCTGGGCTATAAAGTAATGATAAATCAAGTTTCATTTTTGTGTAAATTGATATTAGACAAGTCAACGTTTGTTACATGCAGCAGTAAATGACCCCAGTGCTAGGAAACCTTTGACTTTGGCAGATTTAGGGAAATAAAGCATTTGAAATTGAAAGTATTGTCTGATTTTTGTAACATTAAAACTACAGCATAGAATTTATCATTCTTCTACTGTTTCACATTTTTTCCTATTGTCAATGTAATAAGTTAAATTGGTCACCTAATTATATATTATGATGTAGGTGTCTAAATGTTACTTCAATGTAGGATAAAGTTATGCCCCACGACAAACAGACAGACAGATAGAAAGTGTCAACATCTACATGATTCCCTTTGCATATAATGCTTAAAAACTTCCATCTTCAGCACATACAAAAACAGTTAATGTAAATGAAAACGTAAAATATACTCACATCTAGAGCAACTACATATTCCTCAAGCTTCTCCCACAACTCACACACTTTGGCACCGGAAAATGACATTGTCACAATATCACAACTTTCAAGATAATGAGCTATATTTAGTTTGACTATGATCTATAATAAGAGCCATGACTTTAACACAAAATATTATTTCCAGTATAAAATTTCCTTTTGGAAGTGAATTCCTTGTTTGGCATAAGACAAAATACTGGTAAATGTAAATTTTTTGTTCTTAAGGACTTCTTCTCATCTGCCTTCAGACAATAAACAAAATGACATTAAACTAATATAACATAGCAATATTTGGTGTAACTCACAGGTGTTTGACACAAACTTTTACTACATGTCCTCATATGCCCTATACACCTAATAAAAATAACTAGGTATATAGGGCCTCTAAGGCTAGGTGGGAAAAGTTTCGTCAACTGAACCGAAGTCTAAAGGCAGTCGGGTGTGTGAAGTCCTTATAACCTTATTTATTATATAGGAAATGTTTGTGTCAAATACCTGCAGAAGTAACTCATGAAAATGTTCTGAAGAAAGGGGGCAAGATTTGCAGCTCAATAAACTTCTGCTTTAGACAAGAGTTACAAAACAATAACTCACTACTGTAGGATTTGAAAATACTAAAAACAAAATGAAAAATAAACTGACAATATATTATATATATTTAATATCAGTTTCCATCACACTTTATGTATCAAGCTTAAAATTAATGTTTAAGTCTACCTTACCTTTTTTTCCAATAACTACATAAATATACAGTAATAAGATAATTAATAGATATAAAATTGCCACTGAACACAAAATGGAAAATAAATAAACTGACAATATATAAAATATATTATCAGTTTCCAGTTAAAGTCACATCTACATTTTTCAAGTAACTACATAAATATAAAGTAATAAAATAATAAATAGATATAGAAATAGATATGAATTGCCATATTAACACTATCATATTTATATAGGATAGTGATTAATAATAAAACTAGCTATAAATAAAGAAAAATACTATAGTCCATATATACCCTCAGGCCTGTTTCCATGGCAATATATACCTGGTCAGCAGAATTTGGTCAGCAAAATAGACCATGTGGTCAGCTTGCTGACTGGTCAGCAGTCAGCTGGTCAGCTAGGTCTGGTCAGCAAAATAGACCTACCCATCTAGAGTGTTAACAAACCAAGTGTTGACGTCCAACGGACGACGGACATTGATCGATCCTACAGCTCAAGGTGAGCTAATTAATGACTCCAAATACCTCAATGCATGCAACGAGCAATTTTAATTTACAGTTTAAACAGTTTATAAACAGTGGGTAGTCTTCATTTTAGCAAACTCTATTTTCAGAGTACCCCCTAAAGAAATTACCTTATTCGTAAAACAAAAATATCTTTGGCTGTAACATAAATGTTTAGCAAACAGTGTATCTTAAAATCCCATTTGTACTTTGTTTTTTGAATTATTAACACTTGAACTTAGTAACTATCATTAAGTTTTGAATTATTGGGATGAACACCTGCAATCCTGAGTAAAATCACTGAAAAGCAACAGAAAAAATATCTGAACAATTTGGATAAAAATCTGACTTTCTTGATAAACACCTACACTTCTTGAAAGAACATTTGAACTCTTAGGATTAACACCTATGACAAGAAACACCCAAAGTCTTTAGACAAACATGTAAACTGCTAAAGAAATACCAAAACTATTTGGAAAAACACATGAACTTCTACATTCAGGAAATTTTTAAACTTATAAACAACTGAACTACTTGACTAAGGGATATTTCGAATAAATGGTTAGCCACCCCCAAAAAAGTACAACAACGACTCTCAATATAAAGACTAATGATAATGTTTTAGTTATCTGTTGTACTTACAAATTTTAACTGACACCTTGACATAATTATTCATTCAGTATCATTCACATAAACATGATATGCAAGAAAATATTTAATTTTCATTAATTCCACTTTACAAAAAATACTACTGTAGAAATATTACATATTTTTTTTTGTATGTGGTTTTCTTTCTTATCTACTTTCATTTTTCATCAAATACCTATAAATAGCAACAGTATTATAATATGTGTAAAGCTAAAAATAAAATTCATTATTGTTTTAAAAATAAACATTAAACAGACATAAACAGTAAAAGATATAGGAAAAAATTCTGCATTAATATAAACTCTGCATTCAAAATTTAAATAAAACCTTTCTTTTTTGTACAAGAAAAGTAACTGTTTTTCATAAATTCTTTTCGGTAGGTATAATTCAATCCTATCTTATATTCAAAATATTCACCAGTTCAAACGTTAAACAAGAATACTGATAGTATTTATATAAAATCATTTCAGTTAGTAAATCATTTCATAATGGTTAGTAAAGCATCTTGGAGAGGCTGCAAGGTGGCTGCTGGTAGCGGCAGGCTGTCACAAACACCACAAAGTTTGCCTCTCCCCTTTTGTCATTTTTATTTTGCTCCATCCACATATCTTTCAGCAATTTGCTTCAATTATCATTAAACAATGAAGCTTAATATTACACTTACAGATTTTTTTCAGCACAAAGCCCATTTATCATTTATACGAATAATACTCAATGAAAGAATACCTTTTAAAAATATTAGTGTAGGTCATGTTTGAACATACAGACTGATTACAGTGTACCCTTGTACCATTGGCAGTAACAACTGCTGTTAAAAAGGTCAAAGTAAGATAATAGTATTTCATAACAGAACGATTATAAACCATTTCTTCTGTTAAAACAAATGATCATCACACATTAAAAGAAAGATGTGGTGTAAAAATCCAGTCTTCAACAGAAACGAAGATTTTTGTTTTACTATAGAGACAACCTAGATAATTAAAAGACAAAATGTTTCAACATAAACCATTTTAAAACTCCATGACAATGAGAACAAGAGATGTTTGTAGAACATACATGCCTTCCTTGTACCTTATTGCTAGAGGCAGCCATAAAAGTATAGGAAGGTAGGAGGACACGGCCTTGTGCCAGTACAGTAAAGGGCGGATGATAGGGGCTTCTGATATCAAAAACTATTAGCCAAGGCAAGTAGGTGAATGAGAGAAACTGTATATTATGTTACTGACACTTTGATTATTAAATGTATAAAGATTAATTACTGGAGAACACAAAACAGTACAAGAACTGCATAGGTAGGTAGGTAGGAAATTTTGAGACAGCAAGGCCCAAGGGTCCTCTAGTTATCAACCAGAATCTGTTCACCTCTTTATGGTTTATGGCCACCGTGATCTTGGCCTTTCACCCAGTGACCTCAAAGAAATAGGGGTCATCTCCAGAATAGACCAACCTGCCTAGCAAGTCTGAGGAGCCAATGCCCAAGGGCTCTCTTGCTATTGATTGGAAAACCATTTTTCTGTTAATGGTCACTTCGACCAAGTGACTCCAAAAGCAAAATGAGTCATTTACAGGTCATTATCAACCTGCCTTGCAAGTTTAAGGGCCCCAGCTTCAAGCATTCTCTAGTTATTCATCAGAACCCATTTTTTCAGTTAAAGATCAATATAACCTAGACCTTTGATCTAATTACCCTAAAAACTATAGGGGTGATCTACTGGCTTTGACCAACCTGCTTATTTTAGGAAGCCTGTGCTCAAGCATTCTATAGTTATTGATCGGAAACCATTTTACTTTCCAAAGTCACTGAGACCACCCCTTAGATCTAGTGATCTGAAAGGCTATAGAGGTCATCTACTGGTCGTTTCAAACAAAAACAAAACAATTTTAAGGAACCTGGGCTCAAGGATTCTCTAGTTATTTATTGGAAAAGGTTTTGCTTTTCAAGTTTTCTGTGACATAAACTTATATGGGTGGCCCCATATAAACACTTGACGGTCTCCAAGTCCACTACTCTCTTCTCCAAATTAATACAATTGCTGATTATTAAATCATAATCTTGATAGGTGAACAGATTTCATTGTGGAGTGCAGTGCAAAAAACCTTTAATTCCCCTTGGTGTTTTTCTTAGCTATTTCCCTTTGTAAATTTTCATAATTATTTTTATCCAGACCATAACTCATACTAAAAACAAATACACATTGGGGGTCACTGTTTTTACGCACAGCACTTTTACTCAAAGGGTTCTATTTACCTATGAAGTTTTATGTTGATATCTCTTAATATAGTCAAAGAGTTATGCCCCAGAAAAAAGTGACGTATGAAAAGATCAACATAAGGTAATAATTCCAATAAGGCAAAGTGCCAGAGTGTGCATTGCACTTCTCCTGACTGCGATCTATCCACCTATAAGTTTCATCTTGATACCTGTATCAGTTTTTGAGATATGGTCCGGACAAAAAAGGACGAATGGTCAGAAAGACGGACAAACAGATGACTTCAGAAGGACACAGCAGCAACTATATGCTCCTAGGAGCTAAAGCTTTGCTTTCATTTGGTGTTTTCTATATTTGTTCCCCCTTCATCTCCCTCCAAAAGAGAGGGGACAAATTGCCTTGTTTATGTAGCCTCATTCTGTTTTCTTTTAAGACCGGTAGGGGCATTATCTAACATGTTTTCCTGCATGTCTAATAATGGGGTCTGCAAGTCACAAACGAAAACTTTTGGATCTAAAATCTAGATATAAATAGACATGTAAATTTGATAAAAGACAATATTCACAATTTAGAAAGAAATCAGGATGCTACTGTTAAAGCATATGAATGAACTCGAAAACTGGAGTAGCCACTCACCTGTTAAAGATTACTACGAATTTTCTTTCTAATATGTGTTAATACATACATGGATACAATATATAATGAAAGTGACTGTCGTTGAATTATTTGAAAGAGCGTGTAGTTCATGAAAACAAAAACTTTTTCTCTGTGGTTATTAATTTAATAACTTCTAGTATAAATTTTGTGTAATACATAACATGCATATAGTTGCAAAAAAAATTCATGAATATATAGAAATAATACGATTTGGAACCTATTCTGTATTATACGATTAGGCGTTATTTGCCCATTTCCTACTTCCGGTTTTGTTGCCTCTCCGATGTAATAATATCCGGCAAAAAACGATATAAATTCGGTGGTCCCCTGAATATCGTAACATTTTGGTGGAGTTTACTGTACTTTTCTTATGTAGAATGAGGAATGTAGAATAAATCAGTTGATTATATTGCTAGAGTTCTTACTATAAAATCATGATTTTTCTTGACCATTTTTATACATATAGGCCAAAGAAGACAAAAAAATATGAATATAGTCTTTATTAATAAACTATATTAGAAATTTATATTTTCCAAAATATGCAAGGCATTGTTTCATTATTGATTAAAGGGCTAAGTTCACGAAACCGCATATTTGGCCTTGTAAAAATCTCAAAGTCTGAAGTATATATTTTACTTAGAATGGTTTATTGTTTGTTCTTTCTAACCATCGAACTTTTAAAATATAAGCGATATTACCCTCAATTTCATGGTTTTCATTTAAAATTAGATCAATGTAATATCCATAATTACGTAAGATATTACTATTTTTTGTTATTTTAACATAATCAGGCAATGAAATAATTATGAACGCAATAAATTTCTTTTGCGTATAACCACTTACGTTAAGATTATTTTCTACAAGTTTCGTGGTGTCGCAAGCCTGCCTTCATGTTAATATAAACATATGTTGTTGGCATGTCATATCTAAAATAAAACACTACTATCTGTCTATTTCGGCTTAAAACTGAATATTGACCCTGACATGTTTCGTTTTCATATGTAATATGATATTCCTACATGCTAAGTAAGTAAATTCTACTGGGAAATATGGAAGTGGCAGTCAACCTCACGAACATACGCATGAAAAATTAAGATGTCCGCGTACTTGTCTATCCGAATAGTGCACTATCTAAAGGGGAGCAACTGCAGCGTTCTTTACTGTGTCTGAAGTTTTTGAAGTTTCCCGTTTTAAAAAAATTAATTTTAAATCAAAGAATTCTGTCTAGAACAAAAAGGTAACAATTTCTTCTGTTTGAATTATTTGAAAATTCCAAATTACTGATTTGTTGACTGTAGGTTAAATTATCTTGACAACGACAACGTTCGAAAATGTTCATAACAGACCTGGCCAGAGGTAGAGGCCAGAACAGTCAGATCGTTACAATATAAAGTTCGTCTGTATAGTTAGAGTAGTGAATAAATATCCGTTCTTTTAATCCGTTGGTAGGCTTAAAAACCTTTCTGTTTCATGACCATGCTGTCACTTTGTCAATCGACAAAACTACCCGAAAGTTTATTATAGTGTTGCGTATTTATTCTGTGTTGTGAAGATAATATTTTTAAATTAACAGTTTGTGGTTGTAAAGTGAAGAGTAAAGCACCATCTAACTACCTAACGACTTTTTTTCAGTTCGAACATGGAAGTATTGTGAAGTATCGACTTTAATGACAAGTAGTAGTGGATAGCATCGTGGCTTAAGGAGCTGAAGATCCTAGGATCGAATTCTGCAAGGTGCATTTTTTAAATTTAAATCTATTTTATTCGTTAGCTTTAATAACAACTACAAAAAATCGATGAATATTATTTCTTTAATAATCTATATGAAAACTAGATGAATAGAGATGCATTTCTATAGGCAATGCAACAAGTTTCAGTATTTGTTCACTTAGTTATAGCCCTTTGATTTAACTACATATTATATATTATAGCATCGTCCTTTTTCTAGGCTATACTACTGACAGCATCATTCAGTTCTACTGATACTTTGTTTTAAAATGATAACAAACAAAACTCATATAATTAATTTAAATGTCACATTTCTTACAGTTTCATTCTGTCTTTGTTGATGTTTCATTCATTCGTTCTCATTATGATAGAGTGCTTGTTCTTTTAATTAATCAAAAGAAAAAAATCTCTGTTGATGCTTAAACCTATAACTTTAATTTTAGAATGCCAACTAGGGTGTATTTTAGTTATTCGTGAACTTAGCCCTTTCTATAAATAATAGTTTCATTCTTAACAGAAAAACTAATTTAAATAAACACATTATTATATCATCAGAGTGGATGAAGATAAAACTGATTAAATAAGAAACAAACACTTAATTCATCAACAGTAAAGAAAATGCAAAATCTCTATGCCCCATAATAAACCATGCATAAACATTTCACATTCATGCAGTATTTCTACTAACCAGGGCCTCAATTAAGGCCCTGCTACTTATACACTTTGACGCAAATTTTGATAAATCAACTAACTATTTTTCTTAAAAGAAATTTTAACAAATTCAAAATATTTATCAACGTTAATGTCAAACCAGTTTGTAGTGAATACATAATGAATGAATGTAGTTTTATGGCCCGTCAACAACTACGGTCATTTTGGGAGCAAATAATATTGTATAAAAAAAGAACTACAAAGAAACTATTTTGTTAAAAAGTTGCAATGAGGTAAAGTTCAAAAGTTGTCGATAGTATGTAAAATATGATGTAGTTAAAAGTTCCATATGTAAAAAATAAAACGATTATATCTTGTGAAAAACGTTGTTATCTTTTAACAAGAGGGCCATGATGACCCTAGATCACTCACCTGAATACTTTGCCTTTGGGTCTGCTATTGAGCTAACATCAAAAGCATTTTAAAGAATCTTCCTATATAAATCTATATGAATACAAGTGACCCCAAGGGCAGGGCCAAATTTCACTCAAGAGGCATAATTTGAACAAACTTCGTAGATGACCCATTATGTTCTATGCTCTGTGGTTTCAGACAAGAGGTTTTTTTAAAGTTTTGCCTATATAAGCCTATGTTACATCAACTGACCCACGGGGCGGGGCCAAATTTGGCCCAGTGGCATAATTTGAACAAATTTGGTAGAGGTTCACTTGACAATGCTACCTACCTACTCTTAAGGCTCAGGGCCTTGTGGTTTCAGACAAGAAGATTTTCAAAGTTTTCCTTATATAAGCCTGTGTAAAATCAATTGACCCCCGGGACATGGCCAAATTTGACCCCAGGGGTATAATTTATAGAAACTGGAACAGGTCCACTAGACAATGCTACCTACCCAGTCTTAAGGCTCAGGGCCTTGTGGTTGCAGACAAGAAGATTTTCAAAGTTTTTCCTATATAAGCCTATGTAAAATTAATTGACCCCCGGGGCAGGGCCAAATTTAACCTCAGGGGCATAATTTGAACACACTTGGTAGAGGTCCACTAAACAATGCTACATACCCAATGTTAAGGCTCAGGACCTTGTGGTTTCAGAGAAGATTTTTTAATTTTCACCATATAAGCCTATGTAAAATCATTTAACCCCCGGGGCAGGGCCAAATTTGACCCCAGGGGCATAATTTGAACAAACTTGGTAGAGATCCACTAAACAATGCTACATATCCAATCTTAAGGCTCAGGGCCTTGTGGTTTCAGAGAAGAAGATTTTTAAAGTTTCACCATATAAGCCTATGTAAAATCATTTAATCCCCGGGGCGGGGCCAAATTTGACCCCAGGGGTATAATTTGAACAAACTTGGTAGAAGTCCACTATACAATGCTACATACCGGATCTCCAGGCTCAGGGCCTTGTGGTTTCAGACAAGAAGATTTTCAAAGTTTTTCCTTTCAGTTGCCATAGCAACCAGAGTTCTAGATGGAATTGAATTCTTTGAACAAATTTGGTAGAGAATCATGCATGGAATATCACAGGCATGTTTTGTCAATGTTGGTTTAGCGGTTTAAGAGGTGAAGTCGTTCAAGTCAAATTGTTGACGACGCCCGACGCACGCCAACGCACGCTGGACAATCAACGATCCCAAAAGCTCACCCTGTGCAGTTCTCAGGTGATTTAAAAATTTAGATTATGTCTGGCTGAACAGAATTAAACAGGTCATGCATGTTTTGGACCTTGAAATATTTATTTCGTTTTGGAGCAAAGTCCACACAGTCAATTAAAATATGTTTAACAGAGTGAATATATAAATGACAAATGAAATAATCCTTAGTGCATTAAAAAGTGGACTAGGGGCTCTAGGGTGTGTACTAGCAGTGTAAGGTTGCTACAATCACCTGAAGGGTCTTGAAAAACATGTACAACTCTTTTTCCTTTTTTTAAGCTTCAGTTTTCTTTAAGTCTTCTTTTATAAATGACGAGCTCTTTCACTTAATTTTGGTTTTTAAAAGCAATCATTCACAACAATGACACCATTTTACAAGTATTCATCTAATGCGTAAAATTTACATACCTTTTTATGATTTTTCAAACACTAAAATAAGACATACAAATTGAACTGTCAAAACCTGACCATAATTAGAGTTATATACAATAAATATTGTTTAAATTATGAAATATTCGTGGACTTCTGTAATTGTTTCATTTGAATTGTATTAACATTTCCTAAATGTCTATTTAGGTAGATCTACTGTATTATACGAGACAACAGTTTTTTCTTCTCATGACTAATTATCTTAATTAGTTTGCTACAGTTGAATAAAAATAGGTTTAAACTATTTTTTTATGTTTAATTGCAGGGGATTGCTGAGTATAGCTTGATAAGAGTTACACGTTTTATTCGCCCCGTTGAAAACAATTAACGAGAGAAGACAATTGAAAGAACTCTGTTTTAAATAATTTTCATAATTATATACTTTTCTTCAGTTTTAAGAACTAATTACAAGACGAAATATATACTTAAGGTTATTGATGCCCGAATGAATAATTATATATTAATATAAAATTAAGCGACCATGAAGAAGAAAGAAATCTACAGTCATTGCAGTTTTAGCTGGTCAAGATTTTTCTTAAACAGACTGAACCCCATTTTTCAAGATGGTCTCTATTTCTGTGCAATATCGAGGGTGGAGAAACAGTGGTTGATGGGTAAAGCGTCATACTCTCGATGCGGAATTTGTTGGTTCGAATAAGAGTGTCCAGTGGCTTTCCTCATTCCACATACACTCGGCACGAGGACGGGTTTGAGACCGGGAAGCAGTCATCGAGATATGTGCTACAAAAATTTGCTTCCCAAACGGTTTTAAATAAATATAAGCTAAATAACGAAGGTGTGTTTGTTCCTCTAGATGACCATATACGGAAATTTCCTCTTAAAAAAATTGATTCATGATATACATTTTCCAAGTTTTCAATCAACAGGAATATTGCAAGCATACGATACCTGTACGGTTTGTATTAGATTAAAGAGGCTGTACTCCAGATTTGACATAATTTTTTTTTTCATAAATTACATATTTAGATGCCGTGAGATTATAACAACATAATTTTTACTGCAAAACTGATTATAAAAGTCAAAATAGAATAAAAAATTTTTTTTTATCTCCAACCTGATTTGAACTCTGGACCCTCATGTTGACAAAATATTTCCGACGCTTTTACTGTCACCACCATCGCCGCATATGATATTACAGATAATTACTTTAAATCTTATACGATATAGTTATACCGTCGCGTTACGGTATAGCACTTTGAAAGGGAAAAAAGTCAATTCATAATGTAATTATTTGACTTATTTTTTGTCAGTAAGTTATTTTTTAAGCATTAGTCATAAATATTGCAAGAAATTTATAATACAAGAAAACTTTCTTTTTTTGTCATCTGGAGCACAGCCCCTTTAAAGATGAAAGATGAGTAATCCATAGTGCCATTCCTACATAGACCAATGTTCTAATAATCTCCCTTGGTTTATAGTAAAGCGCATGTAGTCATTTTTGTTTTTAACCAGTAAGTTACCAAATAGTTGCACTTACTTTCTTTCTTTTTTTTTAAATAAATAGTTTATCTTATATTCCTGAACGGAAAATCGTACATGAAATAAGAATCTTGACTGGAACTATTACAAACACATCATAAATAATAGATGCATATAAGTACTGATACTTTTTTTCATCTTGCAAAGGTCATGCTCTGGTCAGAACTCATTATAGTCTTAGATAATGAGAAAAATCATAAAAATCTTTTCTTTTAAACGACCAGTCAGAAAAAAGAAAACCTGAAAAATTGGTCAAAAATGCGTAATCCCCACGTAAATACCCGAGTATTTACTGATAAAATGAGACAGGCATTTTCAGATCTTTTCATTAGTTTAAAACGAAATTTAAACAGAATAATCGCATTTGACTATTTTCTGTTTGTACTTGCTTCGGAAAATCAAACGAAATAGTAATTTACAGCTGCACTTATTTATGTGTTCGGCTTGTCTCAAACGCTCGCATTCAATATACCATCCTCGTCTAGAAGCAAAAATGCTTTAAGATAAAAATCTTAATGAATCTTTGATGCTTTCCCGTTTATCTTTTGAGTCTGCACATAATTGATGATTAAAAGTTGATTAAAAGTTGTAAATCAAAGACGACAACGACAAATTGGCAAAAAACGAAAAAGAATTAGACATTACCGTTCAAAACCGTTTTAGCCTTGAACTTACTTAGAACCATGAAAAGACAGGGAAGGCTGTGCCGAGTCTGGAAATCTTTGTACAATGAAACATCCGACACTGATTGTTGGGATCGATCAAAATTGGTCTGAAATAAGTTTAAGGAAACAGAATTTTCTGAATTAAAGATTCAAGTTGCAGTCGTTCTTTTAGTTGCAGTTATTAATTTCCAGAGCGAAGAAATGAAATATTTAAAGACTTTTATACATGTAGATGATATTCCCTGTAAGTCACTTATACTTTATTAGTGTTTCGTGTTCCTGGAGCCGCAATATCCAAAGTTCAACTGGTGTCATTAGGACGATTATCTTTCTGCTCAGCTCAGTTTAATTAATATTTCATTTACTGGAAAATTAAATCTTGCACTTCAAACAAGAAAATTGGAGTACTTTCCCATTTACAAATCTACAAAAGACTTCAGCCTTTCATATTTTCTTGGGATAATTGTGTTAACATTCGAAACAGACGCTACCTTAATTCACTTATAGTCTAAAGTCTACAGAAAATATTGCTCTTTATGAATTATCATTCTAATTCAAAAGAGTTAAGGTTCTTTTTCACGCCTCTATCATCAAAACGCCTTTTATTGTTTAAACATTCTTTTCACATATCGATTGCTTTAATGTTGGTGATGTGTGCCACGTGTCCGGAGACACTGTCATTAAAATGTCATTTCAACCAGGGTGAAATATGACACGAAATATATGTGTCCATCTTACTGATTGAATTTTACACCAATCAATACATATTCAGTTCAAAATGAAAAGCCCAAAGATGAATTTCTTTCAATACTAAATATACACTGTAAAACCTATTTCGCTAGAAATAATTTTATCATATACTAGTAAAAGACCCTAGTCAAGAACCGTTTACTACCTCAAAAGACCAAGACTATCTGTTAAACTCTTTTTGAGTGTAGCATATTTTGTCAGATGCTACAAGTGTAGCCTCCTAATCATGATTTATGGTGCTACCTGCTAGTCTTTTGTTTTCACAGCAGATTCTCTGCAGAGGCGTTATCAGTGCAGTTGACCCTAAATACTGTCACTATTTGATATATTTATTATTGTATAAACAGTTATCTACTCCCTAACATACTCAGTGCAGCTGACCCTAAATACTGTCACTATATGATATATTTATTATTGTATAAACAGTTATCTACTCCCTAACATACTCAGTGTAGCTGACCCTAAATGCTGTCACTATTTGATATATTTATTATTGTATAAACAGTTATCTACTCCCTAACATACTCAGTGCAGCTGACCCTAAATACTGTCACTATATGATATATTTATTATTGTATAAACAGTTATCTACTCCCTAACATACTCAGTGTAGCTGACCCTAAATGCTGTCACTATATGATATATTTATTATTGTATAAACAGTTATCTACTCCCTAACATACTCAGTGCAGCTGACCCTAAATACTGTCACTATATGATATATTTATTATTGTATAAACAGTTATCTACTCCCTAACATACTCAGTGTAGCTGACCCTAAATGCTGTCACTATTTGATATATTTATTATTGTATAAACAGTTATCTACTCCCTAACATACTCAGTGCAGCTGACCCTAAATACTGTCACTATATGATATATTTATTATTGTATAAACAGTTATCTACTCCCTAACATACTCAGTGTAGCTGACCCTAAATGCTGTCACTATTTGATATATTTATTATTGTATAAACAGTTATCTACTCCCTAACATACTCAGTGCAGCTGACCCTAAATACTGTCACTATATGATATATTTATTATTGTATAAACAGTTATCTACTCCCTAACATACTCAGTGCAGCTGACCCTAAATACTGTCACTATTTGATATATTTATTATTGTATAAACAGTTATCTACTCCCTAACATACTCAGTGCAGCTGACCCTAAATACTGTCACTATATGATATATTTATTATTGTATAAACAGTTATCTGCTCCCTAACATACTCAGTGCAGCTGACCCTAAATACTGTCACTATATGATATATTTATTATTGTATAAACAGTTATCTACTCCCTAACATACTCAGTGCAGCTGACCCTAAATACTGTCACTATTTGATATATTTATTATTGTATAAACAGTTATCTACTCCCTAACATACTAGCAAGATATAGTTATTTGCAAAAATAACTTACTTGACTTACCATTACAATTTTCATTACAGGTTACGCCATATATATTAACAGTTTTAATATTTTATTCATGTAATTAATATACCTGTATTAAAATGTTACATAAGAACAATTTTCAAGCGGACGAAGTGAATGGTGAGTTACGCTGACCGCAGTGCTATTAAACTGAACGTTTTATAAACAGACTCAGTCATTATGGATTGTAGAAATGGATGCGTAAACTGAACAGACCTTAATCTTAACATAATCGTTATTTCTTTTTTAAAACATTATACAGACATACATTCTTTTTAATTCCTCAAAATTATTAATCTTATAGAAAATGTTATTAAAACAGCAATTTTCTTGTTTGTAACCCGTTCTGTTGCTAAGGAAGCAGCAGACGACAGCATGGGAAATTTGACACTGTGTCTTGTTTTGTTAACCTATCTGTTCTATTTATTGGACTTTATCGTCAGTACTGCTTTCTCATATGACCGACATCCAAAAGAAGATACATGATATTAGATTCTAGTAATAGTCCAAGATACATAACGTATCCCATTCCAAAGACACTTCTGGTTCTTATAAGTTCTTGTTGTATAGCGCCGATACATTGGGCATCGACTTGAAAGACAAACAGTGCTAGAGAAGAAGCCGGGGATCAAACTCGCAATCAATTGCGTCACCAATAGACCTCTGTTGCGCCCCTTCGTTATATGTAGATTTACATTTGTTTCCGCATTATGTGATAACAAACAAACAAATGGGACATATTAGGAAATGAAATAAAATTAGGCCATTTGCAACTGATTCACAATTCTCTTCTATCTACAGTAACAGTAGCTGTAAATATATCCATTTCTTTAGGAAATAACAACGCTTTCAATGACTTTAAGAGCCATACCAACGACGTCAATTCTCTGCACTGTACACATCATATTCTATAGGAATGTCAATATCACATAAACTGGCATTTGATAAGCATGGAATTGCTCAATTGTAAACAAGAACCTAGATGCTGATTTCGTGTATTAGCTTTTACACTGAATTTTCGTCAATTTATTTACTTTTATAAGTGATGAAAAATCCGCAATACATGAATACAATTTATTCACTTGAGTCTAGTCCCTATGTAAGAAACACGCAAGGAATGAAATAAAGAAGTTTAGAAAGTGGTAACTAACGGCACGACTTTCATGACCAGAGCCAATAATAGACAAGACATGGCTTTTATTTATTCACAGAAGCTTTTATGGAACTGAGTTATGCAGATTGTGTAAAGCAATATAGTTATGAAGAGTATAAAACAAAACAAAAATAACACGATTAATAAGACAAGGCAGTTATGATGGCTCTATGTCGCTCACCTGAGTACCACTGCTCTAAACAGCAAGCCAAATGAAGAACATTTAACTAAAATACAACATACTTAGACATCCAAAATCATGTTTACTAATAATAATAGCAAGTCTGTTACCTAGACCTTAGCCTGTATCATCTAACCAGTTTTATATTGTTTCAATATCATTTGGATTATAGTAACTACTGACCTTTGGAATTGATTTAATGTTGTTTTTTTTTACTATACCTTCAACAAGGAAGCAATTCAGAAGGATAATGTCAGCTACAGTCAAAGGTTAGAATTACATGTAAAACTATACACATGGTTACCAAATTTCACGAAAGAAATACATGTATAAAAACAGGAAGTAGATCGGCAGGGCAAAGTCATGGTAACCCAGAGTAAAAAGTGAAATGTGTAAGCAAAGTTATATATAGAGAGTTAAAATTTCTGGAAGTAGATAAGTAGATCAATGTCAGCCAAGGTCAAAATTAAAGTCTGCATGCCAAAAATTATATTTATGTATGTAGTTTAAATTTCAATGCCATAGCTGCAAATACAAGAACCAGGTCAGTTTGTCAAGGTATTGGTCTCACGAAAGTCAAGAACAAGATTGAATAAGTAAACACGAAGGTCCCTTCCAAATTTATTTAGCGTTTTTTTTTTTTTTTTTTTTTTTTAAGAAGTCGATATATTTATGCAAGGTTATTCCCTGCTATGGTTGTTCAACTTAGGCCTGTGGTTTCAGAGATATTGTTTAAAGAACGTGATTGACAACCTTTGGCTCAGGTGAGTTAAAACTAATCCACCAACACTTCTAATGTTCAGAATCGATACTTGATACATTTTTTTTGCCAGAATATTTGAAAGTTGAATGACCGTTATCAATTTCGTTTCCTCTGCTGATGTAGTTTCCGTAATGAAAAAAAACCCATTTCACTTGTCTGAATGTGTGTTTTTCCATTCATTACCAGGCGCACCAGAATTTTCAATGAACCCTTTATGACAGGAGTTATGGCTATTTTCATACCAAGTAGCCATTTAACGCTCAAATGACGGGGCGCGCGTTATTCATCCCTTTGATCCGTGCTTCAATAACACGCGCAATTGTTGTGACTTCAGTCATTTCCCAGTGGACATGATCTTTTCTTCTTGAAAACAGCTGGTGTATGTGAATGAATTTTATTAATTTTAATGCTCTTTTTCTTGCTCTAAGATGAGAAAACTATTTGAACTTACTTGAAC
The DNA here is from genome assembly GCA_012932295.1 of Cyclina sinensis. Taxonomy (NCBI): domain Eukaryota; kingdom Metazoa; phylum Mollusca; class Bivalvia; order Venerida; family Veneridae; genus Cyclina; species Cyclina sinensis. The sequence goes on along the minus strand of JAAONU010000001.1, from coordinate 45,749,000 downwards.
TTGAAAGTTGCTCATTCAGTATATAAGGTGGTTTATGAATATATGACTTATGATGAACAAGCGAGTATATTTGTCAATCATCCACGTCTTATTTCTTTTTACATACACACGAGTGGAAAAAAATGCGACGGTCCCCATAAAACTAGCGCAATTTTAATGGGACATAACGGTATACGTGTAGTTCCTTTGATAGTGTCAAAGCCACATTCATTAAATACGAACTTACTGCGTCAAAGGTCTATAGAAGTATTAAAGGTATTGCTAATGCTAGATATATCTATATATATTTATATCTTTAAATAATAACAGCAACGGTACCAAGAAGGTGGTAATGACTGGTGGTATTAAAGTAATTACTTATCATACACAGCTTGGAGGGTTCTTGAATGCATATACACAGTTTATCTCATTGATTGTCTGCGTTTGTAAACACTGTCATCATAGTGATCGGGCTTTAAGATTCTTTTTATAACTACTGGCTATAGATCCTAAGCCTTATGTGACTGCAGTTATTTCGCAGATAAACATGAATACGGAAACACTTTGCTTCCGCTATGGTAATGCAAATATGTTTTTTTTCTTTTTATTCAGCAAACAGATGCTTCAGATTCATCGCTGATGTGTTAAAGGGAAGGAAAATATGCTTGTTGACGCAGTAGGATTCTGTTTAAAATAAAAGTGACTGACTTATTTAAAAAGAAATAGTACAAGTCCACAGCAGTGATAGAGTGTAAAATGTTTCAGCTTTTATATTCGTTCATAAACTGTTTGAAGAATAAACTGACGTTTATACTAATTTATACCTACTTAGGTGAGCTTTTATTTCAGTTTTCATTAACCGCCTTTAACCGCCTTGTATTAAATAGGTTTCATGAAAGACGTAGGAGCTATTTTAGCATTCTGCATGACATTGTGTAATGTCTGCTCTCAAAGAAAATGATTTATAGCGAGGACAGTTTGTTGGATTAGTTTTTGCGTCTGTTGAGTGTATGTCTTATTGATTGAATGATACTTTACAATTCCTTTGCATACACCCATTGTATTCTATGAAACTGTTATCTGTAGCCAGCATGCTGTGACAAGTAAAACTACGTGGATCTCATTACAGCAAAATGTTCTAAGAGACGAATACAATAGACACACTCGTACTAATCGATTGTAAAAACATTCTAGATTGCAATTTGTATAGATGTGTAAAACACTTGCTTGTGCTGTCACAATCAACATTACATCTCACTGATAGAATAGTCAGTCACTTTAAATATGCACTATTTTTGCACATGTTTTAATTAATTAATTAATCAATTTAAGCTGGAGTTTAGTTATATTTGAATACATTCTATTTTAAGAAGGTAGACATTATCAGTACGGTTATGCTGTGGGAATACTGACAATTACTTCGCAACATATTTGAATAAGTTACACTAAACAAGATCGGTTATTTAATGTAACCCGTTTTTTGTATAGAATGACGTAACAGACATTTTTTTAAAGTATTGATTAATTTTTATTAAGAAAATTGTATACAGTCTAAGAGTAGTTTTTACTTTTGCAAGCATGTGACTTCTGCGAACTTTCATCAGCTTCAATTATTCAGTTAGCTGTAAGTATTTGAGGCGAAATTTAGACTGTTTTAAGAATTCTGTTTTATCTAAACCGAACATCTGTGGTTTGCACTCAGCGAGGCATAAAAATGATCTATAGAACACCTTTTTGTTTGATTACTGTCTGCGTCTACCAAATGTATCTCATTTTTTGAATTATACCCTAAAATTTCTTTGCATACAGCCTAGATATGATGATGCAAAATCATTCCCAACATACCTGTTATGAAAGAGCACAGCTGGCGATGACAAGATTTATCGAGATATAAGTCGGTTTTCACTAAAAACATCTCCTGTCCAAGAAATTCATCAACTGTCACATTTAGGTTTTACTAATTTGCAAATAGAACAATATATTCGACGAACAAATCTAAACAAAGAAATTGATCTCTTTCTTGACCCTTTAAAGGTTTACGTTCAGTTAATACAAAGCGAATATATAGATGTAGGATCTATATATGCTACAGCTTTTGCTGTCACCAACATCCACAAACGTCATTATTCTTTAAAATTTCAGCTGACCATCGACGTTTTGTTATTTAAATCGACGCTATACTGTTACTTCTGTCTTTGTACAGTGTTTCTCGAGTTTCAAAATATGTTTCATCAGTGTTATCCTTAAAAGAACACCAACAACAACAATACAAAACTAAAATAGAAATCAATTCCTCGTTAAAAACATTTCCGCTACAGAGTCATATCACACACACAAATGTGTATGTTTCTTTCTTTTTTTTTGGTGAATGTAGGTGTATTTATCATTGTGGCAGACGAGCAAAGACGCGCGTGACCAATCGTTCAACGAAATCTTTCTATTTAAGCATAATTATTAGGCTGCAAACAATTTAACATACATAGAACTTGGTATCCAAATTAATATTGCAGGTGTAGCATAACACGGGTAAAAGAGATTTTAGTTTGTTTTTATTCTGTTAAACGCCTTTCACTTGTATTTCAGTTATGCAGGAGGTCTGATTACCTTGCCCGCGTTCAAGAAATTACAAATACCTAACCAGTTTTTTATGTATACAAAAACAGCAAACTCGAAGGCTTCAGGGTAACATAGATTGGCTTTACAGAGAAAAGCTAATGTACATATCACCTACTAAAAGCAAGCGTGTGAGAAAGTGGCAACATAAAAGAATGCGAGGATTAAAACGGGAAGTTTACGTAAACAGATTTAAAACTGTTATACGACTAGGTGTCAGTTTGTTGTCGTTCTTTATGAGACAACAGTTGTGTTAGGGTCTTGTGTAGACATGGTGTGTTCCATTGGCAGGATGGAACATGATTTGATAACATGATACTGTAAAAATGCATATCTATGTAAATAATCAGTTACACTTGACATGAAATTTTGGGACAGACTTTAATTATTCATTAAATGAAATGCTTTATTGTATGAGAAAAGAGAAAGTACAATAAGGCGTCTTGTAACCGCATTTCCACCCGCCAGAAAAGCATCTATAAGCCGTTATTTAACTTAGGAGCAGCTGTTGGCCATGTTGATACTTTCAATCTTCCATTCAACACCAACCAACAACTTGATCTTGTTAGTTGTAACATGTTCAAAATCTTTCAAAATAAGAAAGACCTAGCTATTACCGACATACATCGTACTATGACTGTCCCAGACACCGGCTTCATGTGTATCAAGGCACAGTAAAATGTTGAGTTGAACGAATTTTTCTTGATTTCTCTCTCGTTTTTCCGAGTTTTACATGCACTAAAATGCTTAGCCTTTAAAATACTTACAGCACTAAAATTCGGAAAAAACCCAAACCCTTTTTGTTTTCAAGGCATTAAGCAATATTTCTGCACTTAATTTTGTACAATGCTGATGTTTGTCATTAAGTGTGAAATAGTTTATGCATACGATATTTTCTCCAGGTGACTAAAATGTATATCGTGTGGTGGAGGCAGGCTTACAGTGATTAAGATTTAGAATAACGAAATGAAAGATTAAAGAACAGATATTTTGAAACCAATTACATGTACATTCATACTTTCACGTGTTTTTCGAGCCACCACTAATAAAAGAAATTAGCTGGTTTCATTTAAACAGTTAGCTTTAAACTCAGCCAAGTTTTATTAATATTTTATCTGCTAGAAAATGAAATGTTACAACTCATCAAAACGTCTGAGTACCTTCGAATTTACATAAACTATAAAAGATTTGAACTTTACTAGACGAGATAATTCATTGAATACTCCGAAAAAGTCTGAATTAGACGCTACTTGGATTCTTTGTAGTCTAATATTATTCTTTAAAATTAATCGTCAATCTTTCTCAGAATAATTTAAACTTATTTTGAAGTTCCTGTGGAGTATTACCTTTCATTATCATATTGACACCACTGGTTAAATGCAAAAACAATAGTAACGCATAGTGATAGTAACGAACACTTCAGAAAAAACATTACAGTTTATACCTTTACTTTTCAAGTTTTTAAAAATTATAGTTTTTTGTTAAAGCAGGCGACGTTTAGTAAGTAATATTTTTCCTTAAATAAAAATGAATGTAACAGTTTTATGCTTTAAACCATTCCGAAACGAAATTCTATTTTGCTTCTTAGAAAATCCTTGAAAGACTTTGGAATATCGCATAAAAATGTTGACTTGAATGAACACATGAATCACAAATTTAATAATTTGTAACACTCAGTTAGTTTCCTGTGTTCTGTCAATTTTCCTTTTCATTTTTGTCCAAAATATAACATGCTGTAGGAGTTTGTATTTTCTAAACCCATTAATTGCTTGCAAGAACGACATGCTATCAAATTATTAATTTTCATGATATAATCTGTACATATATCTAATTTATGCTGCTAATGAAGTAGTAAAAGTGCATGGGAAAAATCTCCTTTCTTCCGTGGAGTGTTTGGCTAACTGATTAACATATGATAAATACAAAATAAAGGATACATGATAATTATACTTTTAAAACGCAGAAATACAAATAGTTCTGTCATAACTTTGAAATTGTGGTAGCGCTGAATCAGCAAGTTTATAATTCAACTTTTTGTATTTCTGCCTAAAAATGTTTATTTTTTGAAACAATGTAAGAACACCGTAAATCGTGTGACGATGGTACAATAATTCGATTAGTGTGCCCTGACGAAAGATAAAAAAAAGACTTATTATGCATTTGTTTTACTGTTAATGCCGAAAATCACCAGAACATTGCCTCAGTTGATAAATGAAGATTTTAGGAACTGAACATTTATACTGGAAACAAATCTTAAATTCAGTTATACAACTTTCACTGAACATTGCCTCAGTTGATAAATGAAGATTTTAGGAACTGAACATTTATACTGGAAACAAATCTTAAATTCAGTTATACAACTTTCACTGAACATTGCCTCAGTTGATAAATGAAGATTTTAGGAACTGAACATTTATACTGGAAACAAATCTTAAATTCAGTTATACAACTTTCACTGTAAATAAAATCTAAGTTGAGAAAAATGTAAAGTCTTAATTTAATGTTAAAGTTACTTTAAGTTTTTTTCTGCTATAATGTTAGAAAAACGAATGATCGTTGTATAAGTATGTAGGCCCTGCAATAAAAAGGCAAAGAGCACGTGTGTTTCTGGAACGTGTGTTTCCTCCTTAATCACGATGTGTATCAGTGTTTTCAACGAACCATTCATAACATTTATGGCATCAGTTATGGGTATTTTCTTGCCAAGTAGTCATGTACCAATCGTCTGATGGCGCTATCACAGTTTCTCCCTTTTATTATTGTTTACTGAATCAAGATTTATGCTTTCGCCTTTGTGGTGGCTTCAACAATTTGGAATATTTGTGATTGGTTTTCGAGTTTTCATGTGGTTAGCATCGAACCCGTAGAATGGATCCAGTCTATGAATGGTTAAACTTACCTTTTGTTCAAATAGTAATACGCAGTTATTGATCTACATGTATATATTCGTAATGAAAATGAAATAGTGTGTAGTAAGTATGTATAACAGTCCATTGCACCTTGAAAAACGTGTCTTCCATAGAGGCACAGAGAGTTTAAAAGAGCTATGTCTATAAGCAGAGCCATTAGTAAGTGCCTTGCCTGGCACTAGGCCAGATTGTTAAATTATATATTCATAGACTTCTGCTACTACATTGACTTCTCACTTCATACTGATAGTGCAACAATCTAACGGTAGTGTAGCCAGAATCCTGGTTACACTGAAACCAATTTGGTCCAGCCCTTACGTTCAGGAGCTAGAAAATAGAAAAGTCTATATACAAGGGAGATCATAAATTGAAATATGAGAACTTAAGGACTGGAGCCAGTCTAGTAAGTGCCTTGAAGGTGCACACATTGGAAATTCATTCAATAATTTGCAGTACAGTGTTATAAAGGGCGCTACTGTGTTTGCTATCAAGTTCTTACTAACATTCTTCAGGAGATTCCCTCAGTAAAAATATGATTCAAATATGTTGAACAGAAGACTATTAATAAACATCTTCTGCTTAAGTGTATGGTCAGTTTCACCTTAATTTTCTGGTAAATAAGTTTTCAGTGAGAAGTAGGAACTAATTTAGCATTCTGTTTGATGTTCATTTGATGCCTGTACTCAGTGTGGAAAATGATTAATAGCAGAGGCGTTTTGTTATTTAGTTTTTAGTCTAACGGGTGTATATCATTAAGTAAATGATAATTCACACTATCTGTCAGTACAACCTTGATATTCTGGGACAGATGTCAGCCGCTGTGAATATGGTGTAATACAAAAGTTGCATAATGCATGGCTGTGAAAGAATAGTTAAAAATCAGTTTTTCCACTGACAAAAATGGTGCATCCAATGGTACAGTTCAAGCACAGAAACGAAATCGAGGTCAGCTATTAATATGAGAATTTTCTTCATTAAAAGTTATTTATTATTTGTCATTTCATTGTATCGCTTTCGGCCGATAGAAAATTACAAAGCTAGCCAGACTTTTTGCGATTACGCTTCGTTGCAAATTCCATTACTTCGTGACTCACGGAGAAAAACAATCAGTTTTAAAACTCGTAAAATGACCGAAAGTCTGAACAGTATTTTTTATACTTCTTTTTATTATTTTTTTTTGCATGAAGCCATTCAAAAAAGGAAGATAACTTGTTGAAATTTTCTTTGTTCGGAGGTTTACATAAAGGAAAGTTTTTCAAACACATACCATGGACTTAGTAGCCTGACATTGTAACAAAAGAAAGCAGGCTGAAAAAAAGATCAACTGAATCTGGTAGTCACGACAGTTTGGCGGATGTAACATAATAGACTGGAGTTGAAATTGTTAATTTGTTCTGCATAACTACCTTCCTTAAGCTGTTTGTATTCAGGTACAAAACGCGGAATGTTAACCTTAAGTCGTCACTGGAATATATTAAAGTTTTTTTTTTTTTTTCCACTTGAAACGCCCCACGCTTATATGTCTATCCAATATTTTCCACTTTGTAAATATTATCTGCTGTGCTAACATTTTTTCTTTACATTTCTTATGTTTTCCAGTTTGTAAATACAATTTGCATCGCTACCATTTTACAATATACTGATGCACATCATAAGATATCGTCCCAGACGTTTGCATTTAATTTTCCGCATCAGCAAGAGGGTATGAGAAAATATATGATTAAAGAAAGAAGAAAATCCTCTGACGTTCTCATTTATCATTGAGTCTGCACATAACAGATGATTAAAAATAATTTAAAAGCTGTTAATGACGACAGCGACAAATTGGCAAAAACTAATGAGATTCTAGACACAGCTAATTAAAACCATTAGTTGAGACTTACTTTACTACGATAAGGAAACAAGTTCTTTCAACTCATATTAATCCCGCCCGATGAGTGCTTTCTTGGCTTAAACCAGTGCTTATGCCGATAGTGAGAAATGCGGAAAGTCAACAGGTTTATTCACCTCTCATTGTATTCGAGCCTGCAACCTCCGGATCGGGAGTTCAGCGTTTTGTGATCCAAAACTCTCTTTTAAGTTCTGAAGAACGTTGCTTATGTTTTGCTAGGAAACTGGATTCAAATGAACAACAAAATATGACCAAGATAGGTGTCGAAAACATCTATCTATGTTGGACTTGAGTCAGAATTATAAAGATGCATGACGGTCAAGATGAGTGCGAAATCATGTAAATCAGACACGTAACAAAGAATTCTCTCACATCTATGATAGACATAAATAAAGCAGACGTTACAATAAAACCTATGGGTTTTTTATTGGACCGGTCAAAAAGTTTTTTTTTATAATTCACAAGAAAATATTATGATAATGATTATGATTATTCAACTTTATCTACTGGAAGTAGACTTTCTTGACAGTAGGTATTTTTAAATAAAGAGAAATTGATTATTGATTGAGTACGATTAAAACAAATTGAGTTTCGTTATTTAATTTTCAGGTTCTTTTAGACCACTGTCAGAACTTTAAGCAGACAAGATTCTCCTAACAATCTCAGCGATGTTCAACCAGCCTGAAAACTAAAACTACTTGGGAATGACCTGAATTTTTTTACGATTTCGATCTACTTATAATAAAGCAATTACAACGGATATAAGAGATACAGATCTAAACTGATCTGTAGATACAATTTAAGAAAACTGAAACTGAAAAAAAAAAAAAAACACGTAAGGTTGTTATATTTACAATGCTGCTACAAATTAATAGCCTTTTTTAAATAACTGACCACGTGTCAGATTATAGAAACTAAAAACTTCTGAACTAATGACTTTCAAGCACATGACATTTGTTGCTGGAAGCTAGTCAATTACATCTTAAGAATCAAGGAAATATTATTCATAGTACTAGATGAAACTTATTTAGCACTTTGTCTGATGTCGATCTTCAATCACATAGGTATAGAAAATGATTTATGGGAGAAGCTTTTTGTTTGATTAGTTTTATTGTTATGTCTACTCCGTGTATATTGCTCCGTGTATATATCACTGATTGAATGGTGCTTTCCCAAACCTCTGGATTTTATGAGTCGGTATTATCTGCGCAAACACGCTGTAACATATATAAGCAAATCTCAGAGTGGTGAGATTCAAGTAAGATTTCGGACAGAATAGCTGATATATACAAATAATATCGCATTTCAGGGAATCCATTTCCTTTCCTCTTCTGTTCTTTTGCATTTTACGCTATATTTCGTTGTATATAAGCGTATCAATTTGTTGGCATGACGATAGTCATTTTCGATCAGGCCGTGTAAAAAATCCTATTATTTACTGACTACAAGATAACAGTATTGATCGCTATTTAAGCTCTAAAAATGCACGCGAGTGAATAACGGTTTTATAAAAGCAGTTTATGCATGAATTCATTTGAAAAATGAAGCCTATTATTTATACGAATAAGTTGCACTGCACTTTTTATGTTCGAATATACAAACAAATGCAGTTTTGTCAACAACGGGCAATGTCATTGTTCAAATAAACCCTAGAGAAAAAAAGCCGTGGACAGACTGTAAGATTAGATTTCACAGGGTAGGAATACATCTAGAACTTTCTATATGAAGTAATATTTTTGATGTAACAGAACAAAGCAGATAAATAACATTATCTGGTTTACATTATGTTTTTAATCGTCTTTCAACAGTACCAGTCTTCGAGGGGAGGGGGGCCGTGGTATTCTTACTCCTGAGAAGCAATATGTCTAGAGTCTTACTCTCTACTGCTTAAAGCCCAACTTGGTAAACTTCAATTGTCGCCAACTTCACACGTTCTGAAACATTTATTTTGCTGTTACTGGAAGTGGGTGACTCTGGTTTGTGGTAGACGTGTTTAAAGCCAGTTTGCTCAGGCTGACAATACTTTTACACTAAGAAAATTGCATTTTAGGTAGAAGAAATGGCAAAAAAATTGTTGCAACTATTTGCATATCGACATATTAACCAATAGACGCTTATGGCATGGCCTAACATACATGACTCGGCACTCCGCGATTTTAAAGACGCATATCAGATCAAAAATAAAGTTTTGTAAGTTTACATGACAACAATATTCAGATAAGGCATAGTGCCATGTGCCATTTCAAAGCCGCGAAGTTAATTTATCTGTACGCGCTTTTTAGATTTTAACAGAAACTACTGGCTCAGAAAATTTTTATTTTTATCAGTACGTGAAATACGACGAGCCGCTATTAGGTATGGAATCACCAAAAATTCCTTTCTTTTCTCTGTAAAATTCATGTTGTTCACAAGGCTGTAACACACAGCAAGACCCATTTTAAATGGCTTTAACTTTCAAATTCCTGTAGATCTTTATCTGTACTCCAGAAAAATAACAAGACAAGTTTCATATTTCAAACAAGACAGATATTTCCATGTGAACTTACCCATAAAATTAACAAAAAAAACCCTAACTAATTTTCCGATTTGGGTATGTGAAACATTTTCCTATAATGAATTCAATTCTGAATGTATATGAGCATAAAATTGCTACCACATTATCAAAAATAGTTAAACAAAATGACTTACACAGATAAGAGCAAAACTGTTTAAACAGCCGAGAAAACAGAACTATTTCTAGCCGCCATTATGCGGGTACAAAAATATGAGCTCTGGCACACTGAATTGTTGGTTTAATATCTATTAGGACAATCCGTTACATCATCGTTAGTAATAAGTATACGCTACACCGGTGTCGTTAATTGATTAGTCACAAGAGAGCAATCGAGCTGAATTCATTCGGCTGAATATGCCCCTAACATGCAATATGTATACCAAAAGGGGCAATATCAATTTATATATAACGAACCACTAGTGGTTCTTCAATCAAGCCAATGAGGAAGCCGAACTGCCTTTTAGAATACAAAGCTACCTAAAAAGGTCAATATCGTGAATGATACCTTTTTGGAGAGTTCCCCAGATAATTTATATCGGTAGATCATCTGCATTTAATAGATGTCTGCATATTATCTATCATTTGCATTGGGTTCAAAATTACAAAAAAACACAAAGAGATAGAGCGATAAGTTAGAAAAGGTTTGTTCCTGTCATGGCTATTTTATTCTTATGAATTTCGTAATAGCAGTAGGTCAAGTCTGTGCCAAGAGCAATTTCTTAAAAAGTGGAAAATGGAAAAACGCGGAGACCTCGTTCTTATCTAATCATTATAGCTCTTAAAGTTAACAATAACACAAGGCTAATTAACGTAATGTTTTTTCCCGGAGGTATCTTAAATAAAAGATATTCATCTTTATATATTTTTGTATCGTTGCGATGTAATTTGACAGTTTTGTAAGGATTGTATAAAATATAACATCGGATTTCTCACTTATTACGTAAAATGTAGAGTTCAGATACTGGCGCCATAATATTGTTATACCCAGCTGTCCCCTCGTGCCTGTTTTTAAGTCAGATATCATTGAAGTTCAGTAGTCGCTGGTATTGTAAAGTTTTTAAGCGCTTTCTTAATGTTCCGATTCTGCTTGAGTAAGTATCGCCGAGACATAAGAGCTCGACACGGCCGTCCAAATTCTAATTTATCTTATTAACGCTTAAAAAAGTAAAGTGATATCTGTAAAAGATACAAAAAAAGAAAAAAAAAAATCTTACTTGCTTAACACATTAAATCCATTTTTTTTTGATAATTGAAATAAAAATAAAAATAAAATCTTGGATGCACTTCTTCTACTGTAGAATATTTTTCGGACATCCGCGTCCGAACTGTCAAAGAGTTTATTATAAAATACAATTTGGGGAATCACGTGACAAAATTTAGAAAAAATGGCCGCCAGTCACCGTCGATTCGCCTAAAAAGTCGGTACTTTTTCAGGTAAGTCTGTTTTGTTATCGGACTGGTCAGTTTTTTACTTGTCCCATCATATGTTCGTCCCAAGCGCTTTCTCCGGCTAAAAAGATAATATCTCTTCAAAGAACGGCCAAGTTTTGGAGAACACTTCGACACAAAATTAGACCACTGAAATTTATTGTAGTGCTTTCTCGATCTAATTTTGTGTCGAAGTGTTCTCCAAAACTTGGTCGTTCTATGAAGAGATCTGTATAGCCGGAGAAAGCGCTTGGAACGGACCATATGATGTGATAGGTAAAAACATGACCAGTGCGATAACAAAACAGACTCACCTGATTTTTTTAGGCGAATGTCGGTGATTGGCGGCCATTTTTTCAAAACTTAGTCACGTGATTCCCTGCATTGAAATATGTGATCAGAAAAAGCTACATTAAATAAAGAATTTTTGCGCTAATTGCATTTTGAAGACAGCATGCTAATTGCTGACAGTTCTATGGCAGATTTTTGAGTGTAAAATCGCCTTAAATGCGAACTTAAAATAACATGCAACATATATTTATATTCCATTTTCTAATAATTATCATTTAATTGCCGGCGGAACGACTGAAATACCATGTTTCGGACTGTTACGACTTGTTTCTCATAAATTGCAAGCACGCTAAATTGTTTTTTGTAATAAACCGGGTGTTCTTTGTTTGCTTTAATGTGTGTCTAATTTTATGATCGATAAAATGTAAGTTATGTCAATCAGTTGGAAATAAATGTTCTTTTCAGACTTACGTATAGTAAGAAAGAATAATAAATTGCGTTTGAACATATGTCTTGAAAAAGATTACTATATCTCTTCAACAGGCAAAAGTGTTATATCTACCACATGTTGGAATCTCGTTCCTATATCTAACACGATTCAGCTCATTTTGTGTTTATTATCGTGATAGAAAAGTATTCAACGGTCCTACACATTTGAAAGACCAGTTTTAATACCAGCATTTTTAGATAAAGGACGCCTATTTAAACAAGCTAAAATGTAGCAGATGGTTTATTTCTTTCAATTCAAGCGCGAATTTGAGGTAAGTAAACATATCTTCAAACCCCTTGTGAAGGTAACCAACTGCCAATTGTGGTCTTACAATTCTGTGACCAGAATTACCGAATTCCTAAGTACGGTATTATCAACAAACATATATCAAGTTCCGTAAGTTCCAACAAAAATCATTAGATACTCGTATATACCAAGTTTCGCGGGTATGTGCCAAAGTTTGAAAACATTTACGTCAAAGTATTTCACTTAGACAATAACGGATATTCTGTTTGATACATTAACTTCTTAGTATTTTCTTCATACATTGAGGGTATTATATACAGTTTTATATGCAGTATTTTATTAAGAAGTAAATACATTGTTTTCATGAATGCGAAGACTAATTCAATTATGTTTTTAAATTTGTATGGCAGACATGCAACATGTTAAAGAAAATTAAATCATTTAGTAGTTAGTAATGTTAAAACCAAGTTCCAAGAATGTTATATCAAAAAGTAGTTCCGGCAACAGTGCTGTAAGTGAGATAGAATCTAGTCACACCGTCCTTTTAAAAGAATTTATCTCACCCTTAGAACAGCTTTGGGTCATGTACTATTCTACCTTGGACTTCCCAGTCTGCAAACTTGTATACGGACCCCAATCTCATGTTTTGTTTGTTAAATAGCATACCAGCATATACTTGAAACGTCTCTGACTAAAACAATGATTAGAAAAAACAGTTAGAAATACAAAGTATCTGAATTTTCCGCGGAATTATCAAGGAAATGAATCACTGAAAAAATAACTTGCGAAATCAGTTTTATATGCGGGTTATGTTTAAATGAATAATTTCTAATACGTGGGGTATTCGTGACAAGATAAAATGTTACTCTTAACAGTACATTTTACCACCAAGTTTGTCTTAACAAAGTCACATTACAAACAATTTAAAATGTATGCTTTCTCCTCAAGAGTTATCGTAACTATAAAATTAAAAGCACGTTCAAATTACAGTCTCTGTTGTCGTTCTTGTCATCTTGCAGACATTTGAGAATAATCAAGACCTGATTCTACAAAAAAAAATAGCTTTCATTTTTGGGGGGCGAATACTTTCGCCCTCCAAAGGTATAACTATGCTTGCCAAATTTTCAGGAAAATCAAGACATTTCACATTAGATTTCAGAGAAGTAGTAATCCTACGCTTCGAAATAGTTCGATCATTTTTTCATAAATGAATTGAAAATTGTTAATCAATGATGGACTTTTTGTTCAGCTTTGATAAAGGTTCTTTATTATGTGTTTATTTTTATTTTCAAATGAGACCAAAAACCGAACACTTTTTACTGAAACAAAGTGATTACGCGCATTGATTTCGCAATGTCGGATCATATTTCTTAGCTTACGGTCATTTTGGATCGTGCAGCCGAATTGTGATGGAGGATATAATTAATAAAATAAAACAGCATTGTAAGTAGTCTTTTTAAATTTATTTTAAGCAAATTATTATTTTCAGATATGTTTAAGGAAATGAAAACAATTTTGTCTTTGAGCGCTTATTCTGAATGTCACGCATCGGTACTAGAAAGTAGGTCAACCTTCTTTGTAGGCTTCAAACTTAATCGTACGGCGAATTACATTTTATAACAGAGACAAAACAAGATCTTGGCAGTTGCAAATTTAAGATACAGTACGGAGATATCGAGCCATAAACATGGTTCTGAATGTATATTGTCGACATGACTGTTTTGACATATTGCATCATTTTTGCAAAAAACATTTACATGATTAAGTATTTATAGATCAGCCAATCGAAACGCCGAAATTTAGACAATGGGAATTCCGGAAGTTATGTTGTAAGAAAAGGAGGAGAAATTTCATGAGCTTTGTGCCTTTTCTGCATAAAAACGTTTGAACTAGTCATTGAATTATCCGCTAGACTGTTCATTGAGTTGAAGTGAAGTTCTGCATTATGATGGAATCCCCGATTGTAGCCTAGTTAAAGTGAAAGTGAAAGTATCAGAACTGTCAATAGTTTTTCCTTGGTTTTCTCAATAATAACAAAGGTCTGTAAAATGTTGGTTGTGCCTATCAATTAAGTGATAATTACAAGTGTATTCTACACATCAATATTTGTCTAAGTGAAAGAATAAGCTTAAAATTCAATAAGAACACTCAAAATTAACTTGTCGCCACATATTCTTTCGAGAAATAATGACAGCGGGGGACAGAGATGGGAACTAGTTCCCATCTTCAAGTGACTGTGGGCCCATTACGTTGGTTAGGTTGCATATTCTGAAATAAAAAACAGAAGAGGGAACAACTTTATTTTCTTAATTTAGAAAAAGAATGAAGAGAACTGCAACTCAGTCAGTTGCGCCTTGTGAGTTTTGAATTTTGCTTCCCTCAAAAGCACAGTGACACAACAGCACATTGACCAAACATTTTACCGTTTGGCCAGTGAGCCATGTCCCTGTGCTCAAAAGTAGTATGTGTTCATTGAACAAAAAAAACTACAAAGAACTCTGTCTGCATTTACTTAGGGTTTTTTATCGTACCAGTTGTCCATATGACTGATAGCATAGTTATTAACTACTTATTTCTCTGAAGTTGCATAAAATTAGTTTTCATATCTGCAAACAAATAACAAATTAACATACAAAACACTGTGTCTTAACCCAATTTAAGGAAGATTGTCATTCTTTTGTTTCATGTGTATCAGTCAATGCTGAGAAACACAAATAATAAAAATAAGCAACTTGCAACATAAGCAACATGAAGATTTAATGCTCGAAATATATGAAAATGATAGCTTAAATACATTAAACTAGATTCTAAGTATTTTTTGTTTACATTTCCTTTCTGTCTGCTCATTTATTTTAATATAGGCATTAAAGATAAAGGAAATTGTAATTATTCTTCATTACTATTATTTTGAATACCATAAAAGAAGCATTTTTTCCTGCATAGGATAAGTTATTGCTTTTTAAATTGAAATCATCTTTGAAATTATCACGTGTTTTCTGTTTTTTGTATAATTATGTTGATCAATTGTTATCTCAAAATTTGTGACATTGAGAAATTGGGCAAAATGTCTTATTGTTTTCTTTGCAAGAATGGGTCAAAGACATTGAGGAACTAAACAGAGAAATGATTTGACAAGGCTGACTTTTTAAGATAAAGCACTGTAAACACTTGTGATGGTATGTGAGATGGTTGGTGGTCACCAAATCACAAGTTTCATTCCACTTTTACCATGTTTTATTTGGCTTTTTTTTTGTTTACCCTTATTATGGTAACAGTAAGTATGTGCTTACTGTGCAGCTGAAACAACCTGATATTCCTAACCTTTGAACCCCAAAGATTAATAAAGAACAAATTGACTCTGAAATTATAGAACATTTAATACTATTATTTATCATTTTTACTCTTGTTCCAGATGAGCATCATTCTAAAGATAGTAAACAAAGGAAGTGGCCCGTATGGGATGCTAGTACAAGTTATGGCACTTGCACAAGCCACTCACTACAAGGGCCCTAATGGAAGTGATAGAATGCACGGTCATGTGATGGAGGCCTATGCAGTTATGTGACTTTTTAAATAATCATGGTCTGACAGGTAAACCACCAGCCTAAAGGAGGAAACTGTTGTTTTGGGGGAGGTAATTTTGAAGAGGGATGACAAACCAGCCTACCTTGTTGCAACACAAGCAACAAACATGTTTATCACAAATAATATGATAAGACAGAAGAGCACAGAGTTAACTGTGATAACGTCTCTACGGAAGTACCCCTCCCTTGCTCCTACTCTGCATGTTAGAGTTCACTGACCTATGGTTAAACAAAGGGTCTGTGTGTACGGAGGGTATGATTATAGAGGTGAGTTGTGTAAGATTAAACAAAACAAATTTATAAGATTTCTCATGTTTAACATGTCTTTATTCTAATTCCATAGTTATCATACAACCTTATATTGATAGATATCATAATAAAAAACAAACATTCTGTAAAAAATGCTAGAGATGTTTTATTGTAATATTTTTTATCTTTTGCATTAAACCTTTGTCTTGGTTTTACTTCAGGTCAGTTGGTTAGAGTCACTCACTTGAAAACCTTTTTACTAATAAAAAGGGGGCAGTTGGTTTGAGCCCTGCTATATGTAATAAAGGCTGCAGATTCTCAAAGAGATCAGGAGTGGAGTATTGGCACATTTATAAAACGATCATTGTCTGACAGATAAACCACCTGCCTGTGCTAGATGAGGCTAAAAATTTATTTAATATGTACATAAAACTCAAAATTAATGAAATTAGACTTCCTTAGTGGAAGTTATGTGTAGTACATGTAGGTTGCCTAATATAGGTCATTATGTTTGAACAAGTTTGAACCAGTGAGTAGTTCAGATATTTTTACTGATTATTTCATCCTGCAGGAAGACAACCAGAGAATGTTTAAGGTCAAAGGAACAGATGTTTCAATAAAACAGTTACACATTAAGATGGATCTCGGAAGGCAATGATCACACTCTAGTGGGATGCAACATGTTGTGATGCCACTTGGGATTTTGTGGAAGTAACAAAGGTGATGTGAGAAAATTAGACTTTGTCCACGACTGTACAAACATCAATTAAGGTATGTTTGATAAATTTCAGATGTGGTATCAAAATGTTATGGTCTGTTTCATTGTATGATACCTTATTATGTTACATTTATTACTTTATGGCCCTTAATGTTGGCAGTTTCTTATGGAGACTGGCCATAAAAGAAGGATGGTTAGATAAACTGCCCGCTCTGATAAATTATTGAATATGATATGGGCATTAAATTCAAAACAAACCTAAAAATAATAACTACAATAAAAATATATTTGAACAATATTTCTGTGAAGTTTGAATACGATTCTATGCAGAATTTTTTACTTATAATTATTACCTATCTAAATTAATTCCATAATTATCTTGTATTTTACTACAATGCCTTCTTAATGTGTCATTACAGTGATCTATATATTTTTTTGTGTCGCCTGCTGCAAAGTAGCCACGACATATAGGTATCACTTCTCTGTTGTCAGTCTGTCCATCCGTCACAAAAATTACTTCTCAGAAACTACAGGTGCAATTTCATCCAAACTTTACAGGAATGATCAGTACCAAGTCTAGTTGTGCATATCATCGGAATTTTCCAGTTTAATGATTTTTGTGAGAGCTATGGCCCTTTAATGATTTTTTAAAACTTCTCTTATACTACTAACGCAGTTTGAATGAAATGTTACAGGACTGGTCAGTACCACAAGTACTTGCGCGTATCTAATGGGTTTTTAAGTGGAATAATTTTTTGGCTGAGTTATGGCCCTTGATTATAAAAAGGTGTTTTGGCCCGTTAATGATTTTTGTGTTGCCTGCTTCACAGTAGCTGCGACATGTTACAAAGTAGCCGTTACATGCATGGATCACTTCTCCATTGTCTGTCTGTCCATCCGTCCATCTGTCACAAACTTGTCCAGACTACTCCTCAGAAAGTACTGGTGCAATTTCATCCAAACTTTACTAGAATGATCAGTACCAAGTTAAGTTGTGCAAATCATCGGCATTTTCCAGTTCAATGTTTTTTTGTCAGAGTAATGGCCCTTTAATGATTTTTATTTTTAAACTTCGTCTGGACTTCTTCTCTTATACTACTGAAGCAGTTTGAATGCAATGTTACAGGATTGATCGGTACCTCAAGTACTCAAGTACTAACAGGTTTTTCGGTTAAATGATTTTTGGCTGAGTTATGGCCCTTGAATAAAAATCTCGTTTTAGCCAACAATCTGTCCAATCACCTCTCAATGCAACTGCTTAATTGGCTATCATCAGGTGACACATGTGATCACTGATTGCCCATGTATTTCCAATTAAAGTTTCAGTGAATACATCTTTTGATATTTTGACTTAACGTTGTGTAATTATGCCTGTTCACCAGTTGTTGTTTTTTTTCATAATTTTTAGAATTGTGAAACAGGCTTTGCATTTGAGGAACTGCATGTAGTTGCGGTCAGTATGGAAGACAGCAAGGCAGAGTTATTACTGCAAGATACATTGTCATGGTATTGCCAGCAGATGTTCTCTTCTTTGCTCTTGGTGATGACCCTGCCACTGTGGTTTGCAGAACATGGATCAGTTCATTTGGAGATCGAAAAGCAAGGCAGTGAAGTTTTAGGAGTTAAAATTGTTGAAACTTGGAAATCTAGTATCCAAAATCACAAGAACATTATACAATAGGAAGACAAGTGCATTAATAGATGAATAATTAATGAAAACTTCTTGTATATGAAGGTGCATAAACATGATAGAATAAGTATATCACAGAAAAAATGATGCTCAGATTTAGAAAAACTGTAACTTAGTTATAGAAAAATCTTTTCTGTTAATTTTGTTTTTATTTCATTTTGTTGTCGTGAACTTTTTTTTTCTATTATATGATGCAAAGTGTGGCCAGTTTATTGTTTGAATAAGGTCTTGATTTGGAAATATAAGTACAAGGTTTATTTACATTTTACTGTGCACTAGACTAGTTTAAATTTTCAGAGCAGAACTGAATTCCTTAAATAGCAATCATCCAGAAATAAATTAACCTAAAACAAATACATTTGTAGTCTTAGTTAACATTTAATTTTGTGATGCCTCGAATCCCCAGTCTCTCAGTAGCCTTTATGCACAGTTGTTGAATGACATTAAGAAAGGTTTACATGTACCTAAAAAAGTGATATAAATGTCTTGTCCTTTCTTTGAAGAATGTATGTGAGTGGAACTTATGTTGTCTTTTACAGTTCTGCTTACTTTTTTTTAATTTGTTCCTATGCATAAAACCACTGGTATATACTAGTCTGATCTCATTTATTTTATATTCTAGAGTAAATGTTATATTGACCTCGTGTTCTTGTCTGTTTTCAAATCTCTTCCTGCTGATGACTATGTAGGCAAAATTACATTGTGTGTTGTTAAGTTTCTTAACATGAAAAAAAATATTTTTACCTCCGAAGTAAGAATGGGTCCATTACACTTCAAAATACATGGTACATCTACAAGTTTCAGAGATGATCACAAAGGCTTCTTAAGATTTTTTTTAAATGAACAAGCTCATGTATTAAAGGCTGTAACTTTCAAAATATTATTAGTTTTGTGGGTTTTTTTTGCTTTGCACTGGTGATTGTCCTGAATGTAAAAAGCAAAATGCTGTTCCTAAGTTCAGAGACCTATTTTTGTAAATGAAAAATCTTGTTTCCCTAGTACCGGTAAAATATGTCACTTGCACTGGTGAAACGTTTAAATGCTGTTATTTAAGTCGTAGTTCCTAAAACGGACAATAACTAGAAAATGTGATAGAGAGTCATGTGCGTCCTACCAACTACTGTGTCTGCAAAGTTTCAGTTCTGTATCTTCAAGGTTTCCACGATACTGATGTTTCAAAAAAAGTGACGGTATTATTAAAGTTAAAGGACTGAAACACGATCAGACAATTTCCAACATTTTGCAAAGGAATTGTTACTTTTGAAACTCTTCATTGTATTCATTCTTCGCCCCCATCAGTACTTTCAGTGCTTTGATTTCCCCCAGTTTTATACCTTTTTGTCTACATGCATTTCTGGGTCACTTACTCTGTTAGCCTTGCTGGTGTAAAACTTAGTATATACGCAATAGATGTTGAAAGTCAAAGAAAGACAAATTGATCAGGAATAATTTTAACAGTCAAGATACTTTCAAAGAAAACCAAGTTTGTCAAAACTATGATTAAAAGTCAGAATATCTATACAGTCTATACAGTCCCAATATCTTTAAAGAAAATCAAATTTAATCTTCCATATCAACGAACATAGAATAAAAAATGTTAAATAAAGTAATGTTGTGCATGTTTTCAGAACCGACTTATTGAAAAGAAAACCCTTGAAATATATTTTCATTATATTTCGAAGTGACTTTTCCTGACGTTCGTATTCATGTGAAATATGTTACTGACTGCTATTGCGAGATTCGTCTAAACTTTCCGGTAAATATTATTCGAATGAAGTAGAATCTCATTTAGCATTCTGTCTGACGCTGATCTAACGCCTGTCTTTTGAAGTCAGTGAGGTTTATAAAATGATTTATAGCATAGCTTTTTGTTTGATTAGTTTTTTCGTCTACCGGGTGTGTAGCGGTGATTAAACGATACTGTGTTATTTTTGCCATAAAATAATTTTATTCTGGGTTATCTAAAGTTAAGAAATACTTATTGAGACAAAAATATCCGCTACGGAGATGATGTTACATTTTTTTAGGCAGAGTCATAAATAGATAATCTGCTTCCGAAATAATTCGTCAGGCACACTTCACCAAATGGGACTGATCTCAGACACGGTCTATCATACATATTTCAACAAATCAAACCCTTTACTTATACTGAAACCAAACATTGATTGGGTAGGAAATCGAAAACATAGCTGTTTTTAAAGTATTTTTTTCCGAGTTCAAAGCATGACCTTTACAGTTTTTTTCCCATAAGCATCTGGAAAGAATACTTCAACTTCAATAAGTAACTTTTATATGTACAGTACGCCAGGGTTTTGTTGATTTTTATCTTTTTTTTTACATAAAATAAGGCAATCAACATGAGTCGATTTGAGATTAGACAGAGATGTAGTTGGCGTTTAATCAATGTTAATTAATTGTCATTTACAAAGATTAAGTCTGCGTTAATGTTAAACACCATTCACAAATATTTAGTCGGTGATTAATCGTCATTTTCAAAGATTAAGTTGGTATAAATAAATGTTAATCAGCATTACAAAGGTCGGCTTTTAATAGTTGTTAATCTGCATGTACTAAGATTTTATCGGCGTTTAATCCATGTTTTATCGTCATTCACATAGATATAGTAGACGATTAATCAATGTTTATAGTTATTCACAAAGATGTTGCTGGCGTTTGATCAAAGTGTATCGACATTTCGTCTTGTAGAACATCCCATTACTTCCTTACAGAGAGATGAAGGTATCGACTTATTCATGAGAAAAAAAATCTGTATACCTTAACCAATGCTTATTTTTTTATTTTCATTTTTTGTTCTTTTTTTAAAAAATGAAAGTAGATTTTTAGTATGCATCTTTTCCAAAACATTTTTATTATATAATCACTATAAATTTTAAGAAAAAAAATCTTCAAAACTAAATAATCAGAAAATAAAAGTACTTTTGTAATGAGTATTATTGCGAGGAACATTTTTATTATATAAAATCTGTAACTTTTGAGAAAGTATATCTTTGGTCGTAAGTGTATTTCTGTGCATATAAGTATTTATTGATTAAATTGCATGAGAAGAAGTGATCCATTTTGAAACTGCGGCTTTTAAAAGCTTTTATTCAAGACTAATCAGGCATAATACATTGCATGTTGACGAGGACAAAGTTATCGATCCAAAGCCGAAGCGGAGAGAAAAATAATGAACTTGGTATAACACACCTGGCAATCTATTTACAGAACATTTAATAGCTTTGACACTGCAACTCAAATCATGTACCGAGGTCATCTATTAAAAACAGTTTTGTGAAACGATATGTGTACAAATGTACAAAAATATAAGTTGTGTGATTAACAGTTAAGTTCCAAAAAGCATAAAAAACATATCGTGTTTATTGAACATCTAGGCAGCCTAGTCCAACAACACTACCAGGGCTGCTACTACGAACACTACAAGAGCCACTACCAATGCAACTATCAAGGACACTTACAGGGCCACTACTGGGGTCATTTCAAGAGTCAATACTAGGGCCAATACAAAGGCCATTATCAAGGACACTTCCAGAGATACGGATTCAATACTGGCACACTACAAAGCCATGACCAAAGTCACTGCCAAGGACAAAACTAAGGCCACTGCCATGAACACTATCAAGCATACTAAAAAGGCTACTGTCAAGGCCATTACCAAGGCAACTATCAAGGCCAATATAAAGGCCGCTACTAAAGACACTACCAGGACTACTACTATGAACACTACAAGAGCCAATACCAAGGACATTATCAAAGACACTACCAGAGATACAGATTCAATACTGGCACACTACAAAGCCATGACCAAAGTCACTGTCAATGACACTTCTAAGGCCACTGCCATGAACACTATCAAGCATACTACCAAGGCTACTGTCAAGGCCATTACCAAGGCAACTATCAAGGCCAATATAAAGGTCGCTACCAAAGACACTACCATGACTACTACTATGAACACTACAAGAGCCAATACCAAAACCATTATCAAAGACACTACCAGAGATACAGACTATACTGGCACACTACAAAGCCATGACCAAAGTCACTGCCAAGGACACTACTAAAGCCACTGCCATGAACACTATCAAGCATACTACCAAGGCTACTGTCAAGGCCAGTACCAAGGCAACTATCAAGGCCAATATAAAGGCCGCTACCAAAGACACTACCAGGACTACTACTATGAACACTACAAGAGCCAATACCAAGGCCATTATCAAAGACACTACCAGAGATACAGATTCAATACTGGCACACTACAAAGCCATGACCAAAGTCACTGCCAAGGACACTACTAAGGCCACTGCCATGAACACTATCAAGCATACTACCAAGGCTACTGTCAAGGCCATTACCAAGGCAACTATCAAGGCCAATATAAAGGCCGCTACCAAAGACACTACAAAGACTACTACTATGAACACTACAAGAGCCAATACCAAGGACATTATCAAGGACACTACCAGGGCCACTACCGAGGACACTACCACAAATTACAACATTATGGTTGTAAAACAAAACCTTGAAATCTTTAAAACCCAGTTACATAACCTTCAAGGCTTTCACAAAGATTCAAGAAAACTAAGAAATAGTATAAGTAATGTCTGTCTCGAAGACGTTACATATATTCAGATACAGCGCCATACCCATGCAGATTCATGATGATTACCCAGACTTGTATCCTTAAGTTAATTATTAGTATCGTGCAAAGCAGAAGTTAATGATAAATTATCAATGTTTTTCCATGACTTTATGACATGCAGCTGTGACCAAATACACTTTAAAATCGAAAACGCCAAAGCTTGGATAAGTGATTATCAAGTATGTAACCATTTTCACTGATTGCTTAATAAATACGAAACAAATAAACTAGCTTTAAGTAAGTCTGTCACGATTGCGCCCAGTGCTTTTGCCAGCACATGGTAACCTGGGTAATAACTGTTTAGACCAGTAATATATCACGGTTATTCCTTGCAGTGTAAATATGAACAGACATAATCTCTATTTGCCAAAATGTATATGTGATTGATATATAACCTTAATTATCTTTTAATAAATATACCTAGCTCTGGATGGGTTTTTATAAAAAATCTTCAGTTCTGATAAATGTTAAATTGACCTCGATAATATACTGGTCTAAAGAACAGAGGAAAAGAAGATTTTGATTAGTTTTTATGAGTGAAATGCGGCGCTCAGAACTCACTTTTCATCTGCTATAATAGGCAGTTATCACAGCCGATATCGGGATTGCCATCATGTCTCTGTTATTCATGATCTGCTACGCTGACGTCGTTTCTTAATTATACATCAGGGGACGCTTGAGCTGGATTCTTGCCGATTAATATGGCCATAGCAGGCAATATATACATCAACGTATAACCTAGATTAATGATACATCTATCTAGTCTTTGAAAGACCTTCACTGCTATTATGGACGCAGAAAGACAGAAATTTCAATATCATAAAGAGTACCTTCAAAGACATTTTCTAGGTATTTTATACATATAGATCATCTTGGTTTAGTGTTTGCCTTCAAATGATATAAATCATCCATGATTTCTATTATATTTTTACACGTTAGTCTTGCTTTTACCAACAATCAATGCAAACAGATTAGAAGAGGGAGAAAAGTTTTCTTTCAAAGCAATACATCTGCTAGTGTTTTTATGGAAGAAAGACGTTACAGATTTCCAGAAATTTCTCTTAAAACTGTGTATAGCAGTAAAACAATTTCTGAATCTAGAAGTAGAGGCATGAGCCCACACATTTTATACATCCAGTTCAGGAGATGGAAATCCTTGTTATGTGGTGTAATCATATTGGGTCATTCTTTATTATTTTTTACCAATAAATGTAATTAATATTATGTATAGAAGAAAACATGTAAAAAAACTTTTCTAGTTTACTTCTTTGTTCCAGAAAATAGATAATAAGCTTTCGCCGGAGTGTCGTTAAAATGTAATAATTCTGTAATAAGTATCTTTTCTTATTTCTGTTTCTTTCTTTGTGTAATTCCTTAATTGCGATGTCCGTTGCGCTTTAAATGTAATAGAATTTATCTAATAAGTCTTAGTGTAACACGAGTATAATACCCTGAGGATACTTCATGCATTTTGTAATTAATATTTCATTGATCTCCACTAGATTTTAATAATAAAGTTCACCAGTTAATGGTATTAAGATGATTTAAGGAGCCTGTTCCATTGTTTCACTCACATCATATTGATTACTGACCGAACGTTAGCACGTGAAGTAGCACGTGAAGTAGCATTCCAAACTTGATTTAGTCTGCTGTGCACATGATCACTGTCTGGCTAATCAGGAATAAAGCAATGCATTTGAAATGAAAGTTAACCTAACTTTATAAAAAGTATGAATTTATTGTAAAACTTTTGCCTGGGAATAAAACCTGTTGAAATTACATATTTATAAATTGTTTCTTAAAGTATGAAAGACGGTTAATTGCTGTCTGTTCCATGGGAATTCCTCAACGAAAAGGTTACATGCGATGCGGGCTAAATTTCCTAAATATGCAATAAATATTCATGTTTAATTTTTGACTAATTACTATGCAATTGTTGTAGAACAAGCTTTAAATACATTTTCGGACATTAATGCAAATTTAGTCATAAATGGCTATTATCTAAAATGTAGCTCGTAATAAAAATAAATGTATTGTTTGTTCAAATGAACCTGTATATACTTCGTTTTTCATCAACAGAAAATCACATCAACGTCTCTTTAGAATGGAGAAAAAATACATACGTTGGGTAATACCTAAGATAACTCTACAAATGACTACTTTTAGTTTAGTTTAAACTTGTTTATTTTACATCGATTTGGAAGCAAGTTCTTGCATCTTACAGTAATCCTTCTCGATGATTGCTTCCTGGGTTCAAACCAGTACTCGCGCCGAAAGTGAGGAATGTGGATTGTCCCTGGAGACTCTCATTCCTGGTAGGATTAGAACTAGCAAATTCCGGATCGGGGGCCGGCGCTCTAACCCCTCGACCACTGCTCCTCCTAAAGTTTTATGGTTACAATGTTGTTATCACGTGTTTTTGTGGTTACAACGTGTGACAATCACTTGTTTTTGTTGTAAAACTAAGTACAAATCTTTCAAATGTGTTGTCATAAAAGTAAATCAAGTGTTCTTATTAGAAACACTGGGCACACTACGTAAAAGGACCCATTGCCTAAATCACCTAACGCCTAAATAACTAAACGCCTAAATCACTTGATGCCTAAATTACTAACGCTTAAATCTATAATTTAAAAATGTGGATACTTGGAATACTGTTAGTTCTATATCTGTTTTACAAAAATCTATGAGTTTCAAAGAAAGCGGGGCGTGTACTGACTCCACAGTTTGAACAAGCTTAGAAGTATACGAATATATGCCACCACCATTATTATGAATTGTAAAATTTTCAGACAAGGGTATTTTTAATTTCAACCCTTGTATACGGTAAGATAAATACGTGACTGCTCCTGGGCAAGGCGAACAGTGACCCAAGGGACATGTTAGGGGATAAAGCCAAATATCTAAGTTCTATGCTAACGGGTTTTATATATTCTATAATATATGTAATACATTTGACTACCCTCGGGCCGGATATATAATTAACACAGGCGCATACTTTGAACAACTGTTGTCGTGGACCTCTAGATGATGCGTTTTGCAAAAAATTCAAGCTTTTGGCCTTTAACTTTCACACTAGAAGATTTTTAACAAGCAATGACTTCAGAAAAAAAGATCGGCGTAGATTCAGTACAAATTAATGTCCCATAAGTGTATGGATTTCGGACATTGGCAAATATTGAACGTACATAGTTATCGAATGTCCTATTTCCAGTACATTGCATTATTTTAGACGCAGTTAAGCTAACAATTACGAATTAAGCCAATAGCAACACTTTTAACCAATTGCAAACTTCCTTCTTCAGCTGAATAAAATAAATTAAAATAACCTTCTTTTCAAAGTGACGTGACGAGATCTAATAATGCTGGATAGAACAAAAGTTCTCACTTTGAAAACGAATCCAATAAAGCATATATCCCTTTACAGTCTCCTAGATCAGATAGTCTTTGAAATGTTTGTGAATATATGAAACGAATAAATTACAAAACATTTCCTAGACATGGTTGTAGAGATGGAAACAATGAATTGAGACTTTTCAAATTAACTGAACACCGGCATCTCAATCTGTTTATGTAAGGAAAAAAAAAACGTTAAGTGTATGCAATCCCACTGCAAGTATAAACAGACTCATCTTTTCTATAATGCAAAAAAACTATGTATCTTTAGGGAAAGTTTTTCAATGTTTAACATGTGCAAGATGTCGTAATTTACATATGGTATCCCTAACGGAAGATTTTCATATGACACCGATGTCTTTATTTATCAACAGAAATTGACAAATGATCTTAAATATTTTATAAAATAAACTGATACATAAAATATATTTGCAGAATGATATCATAAATGATAAAAGTTTCTGGAGAATAATTACTTCAATAGTTGAACAAAGCAGGCTTTAAGCCTGGATTTAAATTTTAAATATTTCTTCCACAACGAGGTATGCAATTTACTTTACTTTACAAACTTTCCTAACATGCTTTTCCTTCCTTAAAGAACTGTTATTGTACTGTTTGAAACCAGTGTCTCAGGAGCGTGCGTTGATATCGTAATAACTGAGCAAAGAAGTCGGATTTCAATAAGTGCTAATACTGAAAAAGACCTAACCTTTCCCATTATTCTTAATCATTAATCGCAATTAGCCTCTCCTTTAAGTACTTTAAAATACACGCGTTTTCCATCAAAAGCCAACTAAAGCCATCTTAGAGTTGTCAGTTTTATTGTATGGCCTCGAGTCATAGCAGAATTACGAAATTAGCGGACATTACGATAATCAGCATCGACTATGCCTTGTAGCAAATTCCATAACTTCCTGACAGAAGGGACGAAAGTAATTTGATAAATGTTAAGGTTTGTCGAATGCAGGACATTTGAATAATGGTATTATAAAACGTTCTTGCCTGAATGAATAAATTCGAAATAATGAGGCTTTGGAAAAACAGAATCATTTTCGACGGTGGGACTATAGGTAAAATGTTTTAGATAGCTTACGATGGCATTGAATGAAAACTACTAAATAACTCTCAGACAAATCTTCCTACGGAAAATGTTAGTCGTAACACGTACTTGCAGGAATTTCTTTTCAAGTTTAAATCTTTTGTGAGACATATCTGAGACAGAGAACCTTTTTTATGTTTGACATATACAGCAGTACTACAGACATGCAGGAAGGTTCCTGGTATAAACGAGCTTTACAGACAGTGTAAAAGATATAATAAACCCATACTGTTGAAAGTATTGTTTGACGATTAGGAATCTTACATACAGTAAGTATATTTTGCAGATCCTTGAAAGGCAATTTTAACACACGTTTCAATAGGATTTGATCTGCTTTAGAGTTGTAACAATTGCTGTTGAGTGGGCATGCTTCCTTAGGCGTTTTCCTACATGATACATACCAATTTCTTATCTGTGCGTGCAACCATCTATTTTTCTAACCCTTAAATTCTGATTACATTTTGAATATTCAAACGACAAAAAGAACTGCAATGTAAATATCAAAATTTTAATTTTAACCCAGATAGCCTTGTTTTGACTTGTTTTGTACTTTAGCTTTATAACAGCGACGTGTAAATTGTGTAAGATAGAAATGGTGTGTGGTAAGAGACTGTAACTGCGCAAACTTAAACGTTATTTTTAGAGTGCATTTCCATATATCAAGATTGATAAATTTATAGACTTAGCAACGTATGAAAGGCTTTAATAATTAATTTAGATTCATCAAATATTAAATACTTCAATAGTTTTGATTGTACAACCACGACTTCAGGCAGCAGTAACGGTATATTTCAGGAGCAGTAAATTAACTGGAAAACCATAACATGTATCTGTACTTAGATCATACATGTTTGCATAAAACTGTTTTCAGAACGAACGCAATAAATTGATAAACTTCATGTTAGTAAAAGACTGTTAAAATTATTTGTGTAGATTAATTAAAATTCACGGCATTTGTCCAACTATCAGACAATTTAAGTAACTGTGCACTTTACTCTAGAGAAATAAACATTGCAAATTCTTAGGCAACTTAATCTTATGAACACCTCTTACCAATTATAATCAAAGTTCTGATATGCTTAAAGCTCACAAAATTAGTTTAATTGTCAAAAATACATGCTGCTATTACAGCGAAAAACTTAACCGATTATTTCAATTAAGAACTCTTTTCCAGAAGTATGTTTTGTCACAGACACAATAATGTATAGCTGAGCAAACAAACGTCACAAAAGTCACCAAATTAAACCATGTTAATGAAGGCTGTAAGTTTTACAGAAGACTTTAACTGAAAGGCGTGTTCTCAATATAACCTTACTTTACTTGAAATGAATGTTGCTCTCTGTAAATCGTGTGTAAATATTTATAATTATGTGGATGTACATGTCATGTTTATGTTCTTTGTAAATATTGAGAAAGTTATGAGATAAACTTGGGAACTTAGAAATAATAATTATAAAGGCAAAGATATTTTTGAATAACGTATAATGAACACACACACACGCAGAGAGAGAGAGAGAGAGAGAGAGAGAGAGAATACGGACGAATTCTTAGCCTGTGATTTCCGCACCATCAGATTGCTCATATCGGGTGTACATGTACTCATATAGAGAAAGCAGTATTGTTTCTAATGCAGGAAAATAGGAGTTTATCTCCTATGAATTAACAAATTTAATTTGTTTAACTGTTTAGCTTGATTAAAAGCAAAAGATTACTATCTTGTTAGTTGACGTTTCTAGTTACTTCTTAAGAGGATTTCCCTAAATAACAATTTTTCAAAAATGTTACGCCTTATTATTTCACAGCATAAGGGAAATTTTTAAAGTTTCGTTTACGTCCAGTGTATGTATACAAAAGGGAATAAAGCATTAAACATGATAACTATGATAAGCACGACACAAAAAAGAATTCAGTAATCTTACAAACCCGCAAAAGCAGCTCCTTCTCTGGCATACAAGAGTATTAGATTGAGAGTTTGTAAAAAAATAGCTTAAAACAAAACAAGCATATTTAAATCATATAAATGACTTTGTTCAGCTTAAGAACCGAAACAAATGTGCGGACATTTTGGAACTGGAAAGTGACAAGCAATAAAAAGATTTTTTTAGAAAAAATAGCTAGAATGTCGATTCATCTGTCACATCATGCGTTAGAATTTGCATAAATTACGATATAACGGTTTTTGTGCATGTGACA
Source organism: Cyclina sinensis (assembly GCA_012932295.1). Classification (NCBI taxonomy): domain Eukaryota; kingdom Metazoa; phylum Mollusca; class Bivalvia; order Venerida; family Veneridae; genus Cyclina; species Cyclina sinensis. Next base: position 45,719,010 of record JAAONU010000001.1, on the reverse strand, counting down.
CAAGCCCTGTCAAATTATTCGTCAATTAAGTCTTTAATATGAGTTGTGTAAATTATTTGCAAATTTCTCTTGAGTACCGGAGCTAATTAGCTGTTGTGCAAAGGCTGTTCTTAATATTGAAACACAGTCAGCACGACAAAAATTTAAATATAATTTTCAGGACAATATTGAAACAATTTTGTCTCTTTATGACAAGATATAGAGAAAAGCAGCTAGGAATTATACTATTTTGTTAAACTAGGTCAAATTTAAAACACACAAGAAGTCACAGGTTTAATTATTTTAACGAAAACTTTTTTCTGTTTAGTATGTATTCATATATTTGCTATACCCAAATGTACATTTATTAGTGTATGTGTTTTTAAAAGTCTGTGGCACAGTGTATGAAAATGTATTATACTAGTATAACTTATTGGTTTGGCAAAGCCTTTAAATAATTTAACTACCACTTTCACTTAAGGGACTTTTTATTTTTTTTTGCTTACAGTGCACCTTGCCAAGCTAAGGACTGCTCTGTATTATTTCAAATCACACAAAATGTAACTACGTCACTATTATACTTGATACCTTTATTCTTTTGTCTAGAAAGCGCTCATTATTAGTCATGCGTTAGTAAGTAAGGCGATACATGGAGATCATAGGGTAGCCGCCAGATAGATCAAACAAACATCAGAATGTTTCTTATGTTACCAACATCAGCCAAGATTTCGACTTGTCATACTGTATAGTTCAAACTAAATGATCTGTAAAACTCCCCTAAGAGTCTATAACTTATTTATCCCTTGTTGAAGTTTAGCTGTCTTTGCTTAGACAATGTCATCTAGCGGCTGCAATTTCGTTCTTCGTTAAAACTAAGAAACATTTAGTTTCATTGAATGTTAACTATTAACTTTAAAAACAAGAATTCTTGAATTATTGTTACTTCCTCAGCTGCTTTCTGAATTCAATGATACTGTGGCGAATTCAAAAATACTGTGGCAAATTCAAAAATATTGCGGCGAATTCAATAATACAGCGGAGAATTCGAAAATATATTTGTTAATAGTATGATTGGTACCGCACATAAGTGCGGCATCAAGAGGGGAAAGTTTCAATTAATTGTGAATTAGTTGAAATTTTTTTTGCGTCTGAAAAGGGACATCAGTGAGAATTGAGAAGTCTTGTGATGTACAAAATTGTATATACAAAGAAAATGATTATTTCTACTTTCACATTTCAATTCAGTTTCATTACATTATTTTTGAAAAAAAGCAATTGCTTATCTCTCAAAGCCCATAGTACAGAATGTACTTTAAAAGGCAATTTTCTACAGTGTAAACAATTTAGTGATATATTCAACAGGATTATTCTGATATTATTCTGATATTATTGCAGAGTTTATCTTAACTGGGTTTGAAAAATATTTGATTATTTCAAATGTCTTTAATTATTTCGATTTCAACCAGGTAAATTAAGTAAGAATGTGCTTCATTTTCATGCATACCGTATTCCAGATATTGATGTATGAGTGGACAGGGCCAGGAGCAATCATCAAACACTAATCTCAGTGTGAATACCACTTGCTATTTGTGTATACATTTTGGGTCAAATGGAGACCAACGGTGCACGAGATTACTGCGTTCTGTTGTTCTTTTAGATCTGTCAGATGTAAAATGATCACTTTTCTGTTTCAAATGTGGTTACAGTATAATCCAACGACAAGTAATTCAGTTACGAGCTTTTTACATGTGCATGTTTTCAAATATAAATATAGGTATAGAAATATTTAAACTGGTCAACTGCAGAACATTTTTTCGACTTATGATTAGCATTGTTTATTTAAATATTGTAAAAAGGTTGTCTCCATTCTGTAAACTGTGTTAAAAGAAAACTTATTTTCCTAAATTTAAGCTTAAGGAAAGAAAGATTATGAACTTGTACTTTGCCTTTGAACTTTGACAGAAAAAAATATTACTTGTCTGTAGCTTTTTTCTCAAACAGGCGTACATCTGTGGCATCTTTGTAGGCGTCAGTATGTCTATATGGCTATGAAAGCTGGTGTTGGTGTGTGCAGATTTGTTCATATGCATTATTTCTTTCGAAACTCATGATCATGCTGCATATAGCTTTTCTAAGCCAAAATGTTTTTCTCTTTCTACCAATAGTGTTAACTTGACGCACTTTGATGTTAACATCAATGCTGTTTTTGTAGACATCCAATCCTAGCCTACTTCTAATTTACTGATTACTGCCCTGATTTTGGAACGTGAGGTAGCGCCCAGATGTGTGATTTATCCTGCAAACGTTTACATGCGTGTGAAAAGCGTCTTACTCATCAAGAGGAAGGGAAGTTGTTAACACTTAAAAAGTCAATCCTAAAGTTCCAAACAAAGGCACGAACTTCCAGAACTAATGTTCCCGATAATTATCTCCGTTCACTCTTGTAAATACATGAGGTAGGTTTTCCTTTCACGTATTTTATATATTCTAAAGCTTTGGTTTAATCATTTAGTGATTTTTAAGTCCGATCTAAATTTGTCAAAATCTTTATATTGAATAAAGTTATTATTTAACAAGTTTTTCTTGCATGTCATCCGTCCGTAAAAAGGTTGCTTATCACATCTTAAGTGTTTTTTATGTTAGTTTGAACTGATGTTTTGTGCTTTTCTTTTTTCGTTCACAGATTGTCATTGACTAAGAATTTGATTTTAACTATCTGTGTGTATTATGTCTATCAATACCTGTCTACGTATTGTCACCCTATGCAATATTTCGCGATTGAAAACAATTGGGGGTAGTTTCTTCATCATAGGCTATAGCGTTACGATGGAAAAATGTTTTCAGTTTGAATGGAGTTGTTGATTGCTATAATTAGAAAAAAATAACTATCACAGACAATAAGAATTACATTGCATATGTCAGCTTGAATAAGAGAAAATTTGTAGAAGTTAAGTGACAATAAGATTCATTCTTGTGAACTTTCATACTTTGTGTTGGTCATTAGTGATTCGAGACATTTGTCCATGAAACGAATGCCTGTGCTAAGACTGGCGAAGACGCAATATTGCGGAACGTGCCACATGGTACAGCAAGCATCTGCTTCGGGGATACCGTATTCTATATTTAACCGGAATTCCGGAAGTGGGCGTTTACGAAAAAAATGTCTTTTCCCGTGCAATGTGACCTACGCGAGCCGAGATTTTTTTTTTGCCAGAAAACAAAGACTTCACCAACAGTAACGAAGGAGAGTAGAAAAAACTTATTTTTATTTCTACCGTTTAACTGTGAACGAGCTGCTTTAAAGTATCTTCGATATTTTATTATCACTGTGGTTTCTTTTCATTTTTTAGTGTTGGAATGCGTTTTCTTTGACTGATTAAGACTTTTAAGGAAAGAAACAAAATTAATCAAGACACAACCATGATAAATTTACATTTTGTTTCTTTTGTTTAGCACAACCTTTTTTTCTTATGCTACGGTTGTACTTCATTTGCCATTTAATGTACTAGTGTCAAATCAATAGCAAAATACAATATTAGACAGGTAATTATCATGTCCAAATATACTAAACAACTTAATTTGAAACATTATTATTAAATTAAATATTGCAACTTTGCCTTGAAAGTTCCTCCTTGATTTGGGGTACAGGTTGAGTTAAATTAAGTTTCAAATTTAGATTGGACATATTTTGTACCAGAGCGTAACGTTGAACACTATGAAATCAACCGTTGGAAGTATGTACAGGTATTTGATAATCGGCGCAAGTTGGAATTAAGCTAGGTACGCTTTAGTCCAACTAATCAGACTTGTTGAAGAGACATCAAGGAAACTTTTGATAGGCGATGTCTTTTTACCAAGTCCAACCACCGGTTACATTTTTGTGCACAGAAAATGCCCAGTTAGAAGTTGTTTGGAGCAATAACTAGCATACTTTGGGAGAAATGACCAACAATAACTTTTAGAGAAACAATTTTTATACAAGTTCTCAAAATTTCACTTTTCACTGAATAACTTACGATATCAAATTTGACTTAAATTTCAATCGCGACGCTAATCGCCTATACAGTCAGCCAATGAATGAGGTAAGCGGTGCATAGGTAAACATTAGCCACATTGTAATACGGGTATCCGGATATATGCCGTTTTGTCGATCATTTTTAATTAACTCTAAATTAAATACACCGAAAGCCGTGAACTCATTAAAATAAGCAATAAATAATACACAAATATTAACAAACCAAACTATATAAAAAAATTATTAGAAAAAAAAGAAATTCCATTTCGTAGTGAACTCCATCCAAACCGGTAAGACACAGTGATTTTCCTAGCAGTTTTCACAATATGATTATTTACGGTGACGTCATGCGACATTTCGCTGCGGAAAAAGTTTTTGTGTGCAAATGAGAAACAAATCGCAAATGCACTTTAGGGCGACAGGATCTAATGAAGTTTTTTTACTAGAATAGTAATTAAATATATGTTCTTTCGATGTTAGGTAGAAATCGAAGATTAATTTATATTTTAACAGAAAAAAAATCGATCACAACCATCGGCAGTGTTGCCGCTAAATTTTCCGTGCATAAAAATGACAGTTAAAATTAGGCGTTACGGTTTGACAATAATAAAAATAATGTCTATAAAATGGGTCAAACCGTCAACGCCAACTTTATTAGGCTAAGTACGATTGAACATGTCTTACTCCGAATTCTGACCTGTTAGATGCACTTTATTATCGATTTCAACTATTTTAGTTTACCAGTAATTTATGAGTAATCAGTAATTCTTAAAGCTAGAATACTGCAAGTAGTCTTGAAATGCTGTCACACCTGAATGTGCTTAATACGATAAAAGTAGATTTCATCTGTTCAGAAAAGGAAACAGTAGAAACAAAACGAGACAAAAGTTTCTTACAGAGAATCTAATACGTTCGCAACATTACAACTGAGTTCAAATCAAACTCTATTAATATCTCCGCTGTTGTAAAAGTGGCTCGCAAAAAAAACAGAGCATACTTAAAAATCAGTAATTATCATAAGTATCTGTTTCCACCTTTCTATACTATTTTAGACAAAGACATAAAACTGCATGTATCTTTGACGTCCCTAAAAAATTACCGTGGTTTGAATAAATCTTTTTTTTTTAAATTGTTTGTGGTGTATTTTTTAATTGATCTACATATAGATTTATATTATTCTTTTCAAACTCGCACCAGTATTCAGTACAATCTTAATTTTGAAATTGCACCAGTATATAACACAATGTAATTCATGTATGGTTTTAGTTCTCCTTGTAAGCATCATATCACATTTCAACAAACAAGTTTCTTATCGGTCTTACATCTCTAGCCATTTGTAAAGTATCATTTCATTGTATTCCTTCGATAAGCATTACAATCACTTAATTAGTTAGACTGCCTTGTGATTGTGATTTGCGATTAAGCCCTGTAGAAAATTCCAGTACTTCCTGACAGAAGAGATAACAATATTGATCTCTGATTAAGCTTAAAGTATTTGAATAATGATTTTATAAAACTTTATTTGCATGAATTCATTCGAAATATTAGGATTATTTGTTACATGAGTTAGTTACATTAGTTGGAGTTTGCATATTCTTTTACTGATTTAAATGAAATTTTGTTAACACTTTGCCATGGATGAGGGAATGGAGAACCATGAGAAATTAAACAGTTCGTGTTATAATGACTGAAAATAAAACAACACGAGTTTTATATAAAATGAATTGATAGTATCTGGTTAAACTCACGTAACAGAAATTTGCTGATAACTTTAAGTCCCACCCTTTCCCGCAAGAAGAGAAGATTTTTTTCTGTTGATATATAATGTTAATAACTCGTTTTTTTGTCAAAAAGAAACAAACATTAAAAATAATATAAAAATAGGACCAAATGGTCGTTGTTCGCTCACCTGAAAAGGTGATATCAAACAATATGGCCGGGGGGGGGGGGGGGGGTAGGGCAAAGTGTGAGATTATAGAAAATAATTATTTCAAAAATGGACCTTCAGTTTCTAAGAAGAATATTTTTAATGTTTCCTATGTAGACATATAAGGGAAATAAGCCCTGACCCTGGCGGCCATGTCTTTTCTTCACATTTCACTCTAAATTTTATAATTTATTTACAGGGTCACTCAAAAATACATTTTCTCCAAATTATTATGAAATTGGACATGCAGTTTCTAAGAAGTAGATTTTTAAAGATTCCTACATAGACAAAATATTTTAAGTCATATTAAGCCCCACCCCCTGGCAGCCATGTTTTTCAGGGACTGAAATTTAAAACTTTATCATTTGTGCTAATTTAATTATTTTCAAATCCGGTCAGGAGTTTCTGAGAAAAAGAACTGATGTTTTCCTTTCAGATGCCATGGTAACCAGAGTTCTTGCATGGAATCTCATTTTGTTATATATTTTTGACAAGGGACCATCCAAGGACCATTCCTGTGGAGTGTTATTTCAACTGATCTATTGTAAGAGGAGAAGATTTTTAAAGGGTTTCCTATAAAAGGCTAAGCAAAATGAAGAGACCCCTTAGATGCGGCCAATTCTGACCCGGAGCCTTGATTTATATGATTCTGATAGAGGTCTGCTAGATGATGCTACAAACCAAATATCTAAACGCTAGGCATTGTGGTTTCAGACAAGAAGATTTCTGAAGTTTATTCATTTAGTTTTTTATATAATTTTGAAGTGTCATTCCCGTAAAGTTTTATTGCAATTGGCCCAGTGGTATAGGAGATGTTGTTTGAAGTAATTGTGGACGACGCATGGACGGCAGACGACTGACAAAATAGCAGACTGACAGTTTTGCCTGGCAGAAGGCCAGGTGAGCTAAAATGAAGCTTTTTACTTCACTTTTATGTATAAATATTATATGAGATTTCGAGAAGCGGATGGCTATTTTAAACATAACTGGCAGGATTATTTCGACATATTTTCTTGATAAACCTATGACAGTTGTTGAAGGTTTATTTTATAATGTGCCAAACAATATCTTAAGTAAAAAGTGGAAAGCTATGTATACTTCGATCTTCAATAACAGGAGATGACATGAATTTTATTTCAACCTATAAATAGAAAGAGAACAAAAATACATACTTTTTGAGAATACCTTTGATAATTCAACAAATGACTTTAGTTTTATGATAACAACGTGTTTTTCCCCACACAACTAAGAAGAAATCTGTCAAATGTGTTGTCATAAAAGTAAACCATTTTGTTTCCATAATAAATATAAAAAATTGTAACAATCCTCAGTGAGGCCTGTACTGACTCAATAGTTTGAACAAGCTTGGAAGAATTATAAATGATAAAAGTTTCTCGAGAATATTCACTTCCTTAGTTGAACAAAGTAGGTTTTAAGCATCATTTGAACTTTTAAATACTTTTTTCACACCGAGGATTTACACAAACTTTCATAAAATCTATTTTTTTCCTTAAAGAAGTTTTACTGTACTAAGGTTTGAACTAGTGTCTCAAGAGCTTGCGCTGATGTCGCAGTACTTGAGGCCAAGGAATCGTATTTCAATTCGTGCCAATACTGAATAAGATATCATCTATCTCATTATTCTTACACATCAATTGTAATCAACTTCTCTTTTAAGCACTTTTCAGAACATGCGTTTTCCATCAAAATCCAATCAAAACCATTTTAGAGTTGTCAGTTTTATGATATAGCCTCGAGCCATACGGAGAATCAAGAAATTAGCGAACATTACGATTATAAGCGTCGATTACGCCTTGTAGGAAATTCCATAATTTCCTGACAGAAGGGACGAAAGTAACTCGATCCGTGCTAAGGCTCATAGAATGCAGGCCACTTCGAACAATGGTGTTATAAATAGTTTTTGCACGAAAGCGGCTTGGAAAAAATATTTATATTCGATGGTGGCTATAAATAGCTTACCACGACCTGAAAATAAATATCGGCCGAAGTGTCCCTATTTTTCTTGAAGAATGTCGAAAAATGGAAAATGCTTGATGCGATTGTTATGTACTAAAATTAAGGTAGCTTAAATTTAAGTTTGTCAGTGCACGCATCAAGACACAAATGAAATTATATATTGAAATCTCGCCACTACCAAACACAAATTTTCGTAAGTGATATATCATAAACACACTCTGTTTAAAATATTGTTTTACTGTTAGGAACCTTACGCACTTACAGTAAGTACATTTTGTATATCCAGAAACTGCGTAATTATGAAGGCAATTCAAACATAAGGTAATAGGCTTTCAACTGCTTTAAAGTTGTAACAATGACTGTTCATGTGACATGCTTCCTTAGGCGTTTGTTAACATGATGTACACCAAATATATATATATAATATTATATTATAGAAATGCACGCTTGCCGAGTGGTTTTAATGATTATTTTCAGTCCTTCTTAATTATCGATGTTATGCATGACTTAATGCTTTCTTGAAATTAAAGTCCATTTCTATTTATCAAGATTGATAAATTTATAGACTGTGCTAAGCTAAATTCTTTATTCAACAAATATTGAACACTTGAATGGCCATGAATGTATAACCACGATCTCAGGCAGCAATAACGGTGTATGTCAGGAGCAGTAAACTAGCTGGCAAACCATAATGAATCGCATTCATGAGCCAACAATTTTCTAATCATTATATAAATATACTTTTCTTTAAGTAAGGGCATATTTTGCGTTTCCTAAGATGTATCTGTACGTAAATCATACATGTTTTACATACATTCTGCTCAAAACAGGAAATTAAAAAAAAGTTCCGTTTGCATAAAACTGATTTCAGAAGGTAATTGTTTGAAAAACTTTTTGTTAGTAAAAGACTGTAAAAATTATTATGTACGTTAATTCAATATGTTAGCATTTCCCTAGTAACAAAGACTATTAAAGTAACTTTGCATTTCACTAAAGAAAAATAAAACATTGAACATTTCTATCTTATGAGCATCACGATCAGTGTAGGTAAAGTTCTGATACGGTTTAGTTTATCAGAAATACATGCTGCTATTACAGTGAAAACCTTTAAACGATTTTTCAAATAAGAACTCTCTTCCCGAGGCATGTTCTTTCACAGAATCTGTCAAACAGATGTCACCATAAAAATCACATTAATGAATGGGGCATTTAAAAGTTTGGTTAACTTCAGGTGTACGTTCATAAAAAAGGCAGAAAACAATAAAGTTATAATTTTTGCATGATAATTGTGATAAGCATATCACAATCAGGAATTCAAATTATGAATGAAATCATGAATTATCCTTCAAACCAACAAAAGCAGATCGTTCACTCGCATAACAGAACATTAGTTAGAGAGTTTGTAAAGAGACAACTCACAAGTAGCTAAAAACAGGAAGAAGCGCTAGCATACTTAGATCATTTAAATAACTTTGTACAGTTTGAGACTTGAAAAATGTGTGGACATATCGGTATTGGAAAGTAACACGCGATAAAACCATGTTTTAGAGAACCATCATAGCTAGAATGTCGATTAATGGGCACACCATGCGTTAAAATTTGCATAAATTAAGATACAATGGTTTTAATGCATGTGGCATCGGCTCTGTCAGATTATTCGTCAACTTAGTCTTTATTATAAGTCGTAGAAATTACTGGCAAGTTTCTTATAAGCACTAGAGCTAATTAGCTGCTGTGCAAATGCTTCGATACTCCAACGTGTTTGAAATAAACAGATTCAGTAGGAGACAAATTTAGATATAATTTTCAAAACAATTCAAGATTCTGTCTCGTTATAACTAGATTTAGAAAAAAACAGCTAGAAATTATCCCATTTAACTAAACTGGTTCTGAATTTAATATATAATACTTACAAAAGTCGCTGATTCAATTATTTTTATTAGTTTTTGTACAGCCTGTATTCGTATATTTTCAATACATATTAAGCAATATGCATTGGGTGTCAAATAGAGACAACAGGCGTGCTAGATTTGCACTGTCACTGAGTTCAGATGTTCTTTTACACCTTAAGCAATATGCAATGGGTGTCAAATAGAGACAACACAACAGGACTGTCCCTGAGTTCTGTTGTTCTTTTACACCGTTCAGAATTAAAATGTTCACTTTTCTGTTCCAAATATGGTTTCAGGACAATCCAAGGTCACGTAATTTAGGTATCAAAGAAACAACATCTTCAGTTTTTAGGTAGAAAATTCAAACAAGTCAAATGCTGAACATATTCACGACTTATGATTAGCATTGTTTATTTACATCATGTACGAGGTTGTCGTCATGAAAGGAAGCCTTAATGACTTTAAAATAAAGGATAGAAAGAATGTTGCTTTTGTACTTCGCCTTTGTACTAAGGCAGAAAAATATGACTTGTCTTTAGTTTTTTTAGTTTATTTGTTAATTTTCATTTTTTTTCTTTCAAAACTATTGATATTGCTATCGATTCTTATTATCATACATATTTGAAGTGAAATTCAACACTTTTCTCTATGATATCGGGCTTATTTTGAACCAAAAGATTTTTTTTCTACCCAAACTGGAAAAACGGTGCCCTTTGATGTTTACATCATTGCTTTTCTTGTAGATACGTAATCCTATTCTCCTCCTAACTTACTGACTACTGCCCTGATTTTAGACCTAAGTCTTGTGATTTATCTTGCAAACGCTTTACAAATGTGTAAAAAGCGTCTTGTTCATCAAGAGGAAGCAAAATTGTAACACTTAAAAGTCAATTCTTAAGATTCTAAACAAATGCATGAACTTCCTGAACTAATGTTCCCGATAATTATCCCCGTTTCACTCTTTTTTGTAAATAATATCCGTAGGTTCCTTTTTTACGTATTATAAAGATTCTGAAACTTTGGTTTGAACCATTTTAAGTCCGTTTATAAATTGTCAAATTCTTCATATTGAATAAATGTTATTTATAAAGTTTTTCTTGCATGTTTTCCGTCCTTAAGAAAGATCGCCTATCACACCTTAAATGTTTGGGGTTTTTTCTGGTTGTTTGAACTGATGTTTTATTTTCTTTCCTTTCGACGAGACTTGATTAAGATATCTTCGGTATTTTATTATCACTGTTTTTTCTTTTGATATCTTTATTCACTATTGGAATGCATTTCTTTATCAAATTAAGACTTTTTCCGGGGAAAAAATGAATACTCAAGACACCACCTTAAAAAATTACATTTTGTTTCTTTTATTTTGCAATGTTCCCTTGATAGTTTTTTACTTGATTATGGGCACAGGTTTAGTTACTTTGTATTTCGAATTAAGATGGGAAATATTTTGTACCATAGTGAAACGGTGAACACTATGAAAACAACCCTCAGAAGAAATATTTTTAATATTCAGCGTAAGTGGGACTTAAAGCGACTGACTCACAGATGGGCCGACGATGAAAAAAAAAGAAAATGTTCTTACATCTTGAAATTTTTGCTGCAATTGTGAAGAATATATTTAAACTAAGTTACTGATTCATTTTTTGATACAGAGAAACGTCAAAATATAAAGTTTTACACACTTTTATAGGTAAAAAATTTACCCCGTTAGTCACGGGGTAGATACTCTAGTTAAAACATTAATTTTGACGCATTCTGACAAGAAAGCGCTGTGGCTCAGTGGTCTAGATCGTCGCTCTATATTTTACTGACCGAAAGGTCGTGGGTTCGAATCCTAGTCAAGTCAAAACTTTTTTTTTCAGTTTTCATGGCCTATAGAAGCATAATATTGTGTTTTTTTCGTAGTATATTAAATTCTCTTACATTTTAAAGAAAAAAACATTTCAGCAAAATTCTGTGAGTCAGTCGCTTTAAGCTATGTCTCATTCTGAGTTTTAACATATTCGTTGTATATTGGTTATATATCAACTATTTTAGTCTAGCACTTATCACTAACCTCCGATAAATCAGTAACTCTTAAAACTAGAAAACAGCAGGCAAACCTGAAATACTATCACACCTGATTGTGTTTAATACGATAAAAGAGGATTCCGTAAAACATCAGAGACAAAACGAGCTAGTTTTTGTCGAGAATTTAATTGCAATATGCACGAAAATGTAACTTGAGTTCAAATTAGAATCCATTCATATCTCTTTTGTCGTAAAAAATGTCTTGCATAAAATAGAGCATACTTAATTATCAGTACTTATAAGAAGTATCTATTTCCACATTTTCTATACTATTTTTGACAGACATAAAAGTACATGTATTTTATGTCATCTTCAATTCATAGCTTAGGAAATTACCGAGGCTGCTAGAAATTAATTTCAAAACATTAGTCACATGTTGAATGCCTTTATACAAAACAATGAACACATTTGCGTGTTTTTACTCAGCTACAGTTTAGTTCACTGCGTTCAGATTTAAAGATGTTTTGTTTCTAATGAGTCACTAAATTGACTTACAGAATTATTAGGTCTGCAGAACACAAGTCCTTGCAAATTTTCATGACAAACAGATCCATACAAGATCTCTAGTTTCAGCCATAAGAAAAATAACAAAAGATATTAAAGATCTGTTTTTTTTTTCGAGTTTTAAAATTGATTTTTTTGTGAAATTCACATCATGAACGCAGTAATACAAGTCACATGCTTTCAGTCGATAAGAGACATTAAAACTACCTTTGACATTACTGATGTCCAGCTGATTGTGTTCAGTGAGATAGTTCAGTCATTTTTGCTGAGCTTTCTTCCCGAAAAGCATCAGAACTTTTCGCAAGCTATCGAACAGATGGTATATCAGTGATTTCAACGCTTTGATTGAAAATGGGGATTCAACAGCCCTTAGAAGCCGTTAAATCAGTTATTTAATTGCTTTTAAATTTGCGCCAGTATTCAAAACGACATTGATTTGATAATCACGCCAGTGTATAACACGAACTTTATTTAAAAATCTCACAAGTATTCAATACGATCTTCATTTTAAAATCGCACCAGTATACAATATAATTCCTGTACGGGGCAAATAATCGCATTTCAGTTCTTTCTTTAAGTATCATATTGCATTTCAACAAACAAGTTTCCAATCGCTATTGCATTTCTGTACATCTCTAGCCATTTGTAAAGTATCATTTCATTGTGTTCCTTCGATAAGCAATACAATCACTTAATTAGTCAGCCTGCATTGTGATCAGGATTTGCGATTAAGCCTTGTAGAAAATTCCAGTACTTCCTGGCAGAAGGGATTACAATATTGATCTCTGCTTAAGCTTGTAGAGTACACGAGTATTTGAATAATGATTTTATAGAACGTTATTTGCATGAATTCATTCGAAACATGTGGATAATTTGTAACATGAATTAGTTGCATTTTGTATAATCTTCAATTGATTTAAATGAATTATCATTAATATTTTTCCATGGATGAGTAAAAGTGGGGGAATGGAGAACCATGAGAAAGTAAATAGATAGAGATAGTTTTATATACAACAGATGAATCAGTGTTATTGTGTTTGGTTATACGCCCCAAAACTGTATATAGATTACTTCACTACCGTTATTGAAATGTATAAGTCTTACTCTTTTCCGCAAGAAGAGAAGAAACTGCCTTTAGGTTGATATACAGACGTAATAAATAGAATGTATGTCAAAAAGAAACAAAAAACATTAAATTCAGTATAAATTCAATTATAAAGGAGCATTTGACTTCAACTGTTAAGTTATTCGTGTAAGACTTCAAGAGGTGGGTGGCTACTTTAAACATATTTGGCAGGGTTAGTTCGTTATATTTTCTCGATATATCTACGATAGTTGTTGAAAACTGCATCAGTGTTTAATTTTGTGCGGAATGATATAAATAAAACAATTCAGCTGAAGATAATTTATTTGTCTACCTGATGAACCTTTAAAATCAGTAAAAAGACAATAGTGAATTATGATTTCCTGACAACAAAAATAATAGGGGAAAATCTTACAGATGCACAAAAATAACATGACAGAAACACAATGAATATTTGAGCTCCAAACGTGTGCTTTCACTCTATCATATTGGCATCAGCAACATGCACAGTAACGATCAACAAATTTGAACGAACGTCAGAGTAAAAAAAAGCTTTTTTTCCAGGTAATAAGAAACAAAAATACGGGTTCCTTTAATCCATGTAATGGAATTACAAGGCTCATGAATCTTTAAGAATAAGAATATAAGACCTTTGTGTAAGGAAACTAGAAGTTTAAAAGCTTAACTGCACTCGTAAAACATTTTGTAGATTATAATCGCTTTTCTAACAAGCACCTTTAATACATCGTATCTTGAAATCCAAAGATAGATAGCGCATAAAGATCACTAGTAGCGTACTAGAGTATAAAATTATGGAAGCCCTGGAGGGACATTTAAAATTAAATATGAACTGTAAATTATTAAAACTTATAACTTGAATCTTAAAAATTAAAATTTAGTTATTAATACTTAAATATTAGAAATACGGTTAAACAACACTAAACGGCGGCAACGAGCCATTACTGCAGGACACGACAAGTTGCACCATTGGCATCACAGAGAACATAACTTACAGGTAAAATTGGGTCTTGCGGTTCATCAAAAGTACTAGTATATATTTTCTGGAAGTTTCTATTTAACACTAGAAAGTTTTGTCTGCTGTGTAAATGTTGGCCGTATACAGTGGTCCGTTATGCTACAATTCGTCAATTCGCATAAAGTTGGCGTTTGAAAGCCCTTTCATTATCCTAGTGAAGTTTTCCTCAATGTTATGATATCTTCTCTTGAATTAATTTTATGAGCCATTGATTTTTCTTGACCAGGATATATACCGGATGTGGGTACGAAATCGAATGAAAACTTTGAATTATTGCTGTTGTTTTCGGGTTCAACGCCCGTTTTTAACGTTATTTCAGTCATTTACAGGAGGGCAATCACCTGAGTGTTCCTGGATTCTCAACCAGTAGTAGTAGTCTCAACCTGCGTCCCCGCAAGTAACTGCCAACTTCTCCACATGAATCATTTGAAACAGCGGTGAAGGAAGAATAGTATAACACGCAATCATTCATCAACCAAATCTTCACGGGAATGCATGTGCCTCGTCCAGGGATCGAACTCACGACCCCGAGATCCAAAGACCTAATGATCTACCTACTGAGCTAAGTTGAATGAAGAATTATTAAGAAAATCTGTGTCAAACTTCACTAGAACTTTTCAGTCCCAATGATGATTTTCACACTTAATTGAACATGTCCATAACAACAATTAAGTTGAGCAATTATTCAACAACAACTGTTAAGTGTTGTTTGGGATAATAATACAATTATAATAATCCATTCAAGGAAAATGCTAACTATAATGCAATTATCTCCCTACTTATTCAATGTTATGAAAGTGTTGACATAAATTAATTAAATTTGCAATATGATTCATATGACATTTTGTATGGACATACCGGTATTCAAAACCTTCATCAAATTTTAAACTAATAATATCAAATGTGTATCATGTTTCAGGATTTAATAATCATGAATAATTTCACATATTTTTGGTAAAATACAGTAAAACCTGTCTCTACCAACACTGATTTGTGTAAATTGGGACCGCATTTTAAGGTTGTTAAAGTCAAGTCAAGTGAAAAGTACTTAAGTACACTCAAATCATGGTTTACATAACATCATGATGAAATATTGTTATTTGTTATTTGATAAAATTTACAACAATAAATTTCAATACAGTATTTTGTACATATACATACTGCCAGAATATATTATTCCTTGTTATTTGATCCATTGGTTTTATCACTTTTTAATATTCCGATTAATAAAAGACAGCATAGATAAAAAATACTTTTAAGTGTAATCTGTGGAGGGTAAATATTTTAAAAGGAAAACAAGTATGATTAAGGTTGAATGAAACAAAAATATGCTTTTATGATAGATGATAAAATAAAATAACGTACAGTACAGTCCCGTTAAGACAGGGTGTTGTAAGACACAGGTTTAGTTATGATGACAATTTCTTCTAAGGGACCGAAATGTTATGTTGTTAGTAAGAGGTTATTTTTACACAGAGGTGTTGTTAGAGACAGGTTTCACTTTATAATCATTATTATACAGTATGGCATCAATTTTAATAGTATTAAAATCTTCCCGGTACATATCAAAATAAGATTCAAGGTTCAGAAGAGTAAAGATTTTAGTTAAGAATTGGCATAACCGCCGTATTACAACCTGTCTATTACATTAGGTGTCGGGCCCAGTCGATGTTGTTACAGACAGGTTTTACAGTGTTAAATAGATTTCTCCCTTCATACCCTTTCAGAAAATGTATACTTTTATTTACTTTGCATTCATAATAAAATATGGCATTTTGAAGAAAAATATATGTAAAAGTCGCTGACCCATTGTCGTTATCTTAAATATTTTACATTTAAGATTTAATCTTTAAATATTAAGTTTTTAGAAATTATATTTAACATTTTATATTTAAGATTTAATTATTAACATTTTAGAAATTACAGATAATATTTCATTCTTAATTACAAAGTTTTTTTTTTGAATTTGCATATAACATTTTAAATATAAAATTTAATATTTCATTTTTCATATTTAATTGTTAAGATTTTGGAGAAAACGATATGATATAAAATATATAAAATGTTTCAAAGAAAAACTGATACTACGCACTGATAATATTTTATTCTATTGTACTATTTCTTTTTGTTTCAGGGATTTGAATATGGCAGTAATAATGGTGATAACTTTTCTTATGCTAACAGAAGTTGGTCATGTCTCATCAGTTGTACCATCACCATTACCTTTACTGGATGAAAATAACAGACTAGAACTGATTAAAGGGTACTTCTATGCCGGCTTCAAATATGCAGAAATAGTTTTACTTCTTTTTTGTCGACATAATATACGCATTGGGCTTAGACAATTGAAACGATTGCTTCGCATTAACAACCTACGACGCCGTGGTCTCATGTATACCCCAATAGAAATCATAAAAGTAACGTTACGAAATGAACTTAAATTTAGTGCGGAAGGTTTAGGGTATCGAAGCATGTGGAAGCGTCTACAAAATGACTATCACTTCAAAGTTAAAAGAAATGTTGTGATGCTTTTGTTAAGAGAGATTGACCTAGATGGCGTGCAGTTGAGGAAAGGGCATAAACTAAAAAGACGTAAATATCTTGTTCCAGGTCCAAATTTCTGTTGGCATATCGACGGGTATGACAAATTGAAACAATTCGGTTTATGCATACACGGTGCGATGGACGGGTACAGCCGCAGAGTGATGTGGTTAGAAGTTGCGTCAACCAACAATAATCCAAGGGTAATTGCAAAGTATTATCTCGACACAGTAGCAGCTCACAAGTTTGTCCCACGTATAGTACGAGCCGATAGAGGTACAGAAAATGTCAACATCAGTTTTCTCCAACCTTTCTTTAGGCAAACCCAACAAGATTCCATGGCAGGCTTGAAAAGTTTTATGTACGGTAAAAGCACAACAAATCAACGAATAGAACGATGGTGGGGATATCTGAAACAACACTGCATTGGCTGGTGGATAAACAAATTGAAGGATTTGAGAGATCTGGGTCGATTTGATGGTTCGAACCCAATGCATGTAGAATGCTTACGCTTTTGTGTATCGGGTGTACTTCAAGTTGAACTTGATCGCATTGCTATACATTGGAATTTACACCAAGTAAGACAACAGAAAAATACACTGGCTTGTACTGGCAAACCAGATGTATTATTCAATGTCCCGGAGCTGTTTGGTTCCAGAAATTATGGAGTTCCGGTCAATATGGAAGATGTTTCCATTTGCCAAGAACTTTACGCCCAGCCGAAGGAAATTTGCAGAGATACTTTTTCCGAGTTGGCTCATATTCTCAAACCAGGTCTTCAGATGCCTTTGAATGCACATAATGCCTTGGACTTGTATGAAGAATTAATGCATGCATATGAACAAGTACAACTTGAGTTAGATACAATTTAACTCTTGATTGGAAATACATGTACTGAAACTATCATCCTTTGTAATTTTCATTTCATATCTCATTATATTATCACGGCCGTGAAACTACGATTTGGAGTGCACATGAACTGACGATTTTATAAACGCAGTCCAATAACGCGCACTCCAAGCTTTATATGTACTTTAGCGTAGTTATTTGAACTTTCTGTATTTCATGAACGAATCTTAGCTATGAGAGACCACAGCAAACTATGAAGGAATATCCACATCGACATTGTGACCTTGAAAAAAATGGGGGTCAACATGGTGAACAACTATGTGAAGGTTTAAGGCTGCAGGTCAAACAGTACTGTTATTGAGAAAAAGCCATATTTCACTTTTAAGGTCACGGTGAACTTGACGTTTGACCTTGAAAAAATGTTTGACAATATGGTGAACAACTATCTGAAGTTTTAAGGCTGCTGGTCAAACTCCAGTTATTGATAAAATGCCATTTTTCACCTTCAAGGTCACGGTGACATTGACTTTTGACCTAACGACCCCTTAAAAATTTGTATTCAAACTGTTGACTTAGTATTCAAACTGTTGACTTAAACTGTATTTAAAGTTAAATTCATGTTGACCTTGACATTTGACCTTGGAATAATAGGGTTCAATAATCATTTTAAGTTTCAAGGCTGCAGGTCAAACGGTACTCCAGTTATTGAAAATAACCAATTTTACCTTCAAGGTCACGGTGACCTTGACCTTTGATCCGCTAACCTCTAAGTGATAAGGGTCGACTACGGGCAATCCTGAAATAAAGATAAAAGTTATTTTTGGTCAAAGAAAAATAAATCTATACTGAACCAAAAAAGAAACTTTCGCAAAGTATGAGCCATTTGTTCAAGGGTACCACTTAGATGTACACACATATATACATGTAGTAGCTTGTAAAACTCGTTTTGTTTGCAAAATCGGTCAGCTAATCCCCGTATAAAAGCCCGATATGTTTTTTCAACGTAAAATTCGAGTTTTACGTGCGCGTAAGGGATGGGCATATCCGCTCCACGTGGTGCATATTTGTCTTTACCAAAATATTGCTATAGTCGTAAAGCTGTAGAAAAAAATCGAAAAACGTTTTTAATTGAAGTTTTGTATTGAAATTTCAATGCCAAGAATTCCCGAAAATTTACGTCAGAGGGCCTTGGGCATGCTTGAAGCTGGGTGCACAACTGCGGAGGTTGCAGCTCGTGTTGGTGCATCCGTGCAATCAATCCGAAGCCTTCGGCGGCGATTTGCACAGACCGGGAGTACAAGGGACTTGCCGCGGAGCGGTAGACCGCGCGTAACGTCTCGAGCCCAAGACCGGTATATCTTGAACCAGCACCTGCGCGATCGCTTTCGAACAGCGACAGCTACAGCTGCTGTTACCCCCGGTACTCACAACAACCGTATTTCCGCCCAGACAGTACGGAATCGTTTAGCCGAGAGCCGTTTGCACGGACGTCGTCCGTACGTCGGCTCGGTTTTGACGCGCCGCCATCGCAATAAAAGAGAGCAATGGGCCCTTGGACACATAAACTGGACAAGACAGCGTTGGCGGACAATTCTTTTTACTGATGAGTCAAGGTTTGCATTGTCTTGAGCTGATGGCCGTGTACGATTATACCGACGCAGGAATGAACGTTATGCCGACTGCTGCGTACTGCAACGGGATCGTTTTGGAGGTGGGGGCTCAGTTATTGTGTGGGGCGGTATTGCCTACGGGTATCGAACCCCGCTCGTCGTTATTGATGGCAATTTAAATGCCCAAAAATACAGGGAAGACATTTTAAGCCCTCATGTTATCCCTCTGCTTCAGACCCATAACGTAATAACGACGTTACAACAGGATAATGCCACATCCCATGTTGCTCGTGTCAATATACAGTATTTACAAAATCATAACGTTGATTTCATCGACGACTGGCCCTCAAAAAGTCCGGATTTGAACCCTACTGAATATCTTTGGGATAATCTGGATAGACGCGTACGTCGACGTCCGAACCCTCCAAACAACGTCAACGACCTTCGAGCAGCATTGATTGAAGAATGGAATAATATTCCACAGGCTGAAATTAACAACTTTTTGCTCTCAATGCGACGTCGCTGTCAGGCAGTCAGCATCGCACACGGCGGTCACACACGCTACTGATTGTTAACTTTAGAAACGACCCCTACCTTATTTTAATTTAAAATCCAACAATCAATCTGATCCTTTCCTCCAAAATGACGATTTTAAAAGAACCACAATACATTATTTTACAAAAATGTAAGCTTTCAGCCAAAAGGATTGAAACTGTACCAACATATCTACATTCAAGCTTGGCGAAAGTTTCTTTTTTGGTTCAGTATATTATACTCCCACGGCGCGGCCCATTTTGACCCAGGGGCACCACCTGAACAAACAGGTAGAGGTCCACTACGCGATTCTACATACCAAATATCTAAGCTCTTGGCATTACGGTTTCTGATAAGAAAATTTTTATGTTTTTAGCTCACCTGTCACATAGTGACAAGGTGAGCTATGTCCGTCGTCTGTCGTCGTTGCGTGCATCCAGGCGTGCGTGCTTAAACTTTTGTTTAAAGAACATATTCTCCTAAACAACCAGGCCAATTTCAACAAAACTTCGCAGAAATGTTCCTTGCTTGAAGTTCTACAAAATTTATTCAAAGACTTCCATTCCATGCAGAACTCTGGTTGCCATGGCAACCAAAAGGAAAAACTTTAAAAATCTTCTTGTCAGAAATCACAAGACCTAGAGCTTAGATATTTGGTGTGTAGCATTGTCTAGTGGACCTCTACCAAGTTTGTTCAAATGATGACCCTGGGGTTAATATCGCTCCGCCCTAGGGGTCACTTGATTTCATATAGACTTGTATAAGAAAATTTTTTTAAAATCTTCTTGTCAGAAACCACAAGACCTTGAGCTTAGATATTTGGTGTGTAGCATTGTCTAGCGGACCTCTACCAAGTGTGTTCAAATGATGACCCTGGGGCTAATATTGGCTCCGCCCCAGGGGTCACTTGATTTCATATAGACTTATATAAGAAAATTTTTAAAAATCTTCTTGTCAGAAACCACAAGACCTAGAGCTTAGATAATTGGTGTGTAGCATTGTCTAGTGGACCTCTACGAAGTTTGTTCAAATCATATCCCCTGGGTCGAAACTGACCCACCCCGGGGTTCACTTTGTTGTTAATTTGGAAAATCTTCAAAATTTTCCTAAAAATGAACCAGAGAGCCTAGAGCTTAGATACTTGGCAAGAGCTATTATCTGGCAAACCTCTACCATATTTGTTTATACCATGACCCCTGGGTCAATATTGACCCCGTCCCAGGGGTCACGTTTGCACATTGTAAAATATCTTCAGTTTTTTTTTTAAAATAAACCACAATGCATATGGCGCAGGTATTGGGTATGAAGCATCATCTACCAGATTTTGTAAAATCCTTACCTCAAGCCCAAATTGACCCTGCCCCAGAGGTCACTTGATCTTACATAAGCTCTTATGAGAAAAAACTTCCTAAGATATTCTTCTCTGATGCCATAAGATGTAGAACTTAGTTATTTATTTAGTTTGAAGTATTGTCTATTTGACTTCTACCTAGTTTAATTGTTACAAGTTACCCCCCTTTATGTTTACATCAAATGAATATATGTCAGCAACTACTAATTTGACCGGGTTGAAATTTCATGAATGTCTTCAGGTTCACTCATACAATCAGGATTGATAACTCTGGTCTGATATTATATGGACTTACCTCCATTTATTTTGAATTAGAATGGATATATTTCAGTAAGTACTTATTGGATTGAATTGAAATTTAATTAATTTCATCAGGCCAGTTGATCTCAGGTGAGCGATACAGGGTCATCTTGGCCCTCTTGTTTATATTATTGGCCCCTGTGACCTAGATATGCAACAGACCGGAACTATTTGAACAAAGTTAGAGTTTGAATCAAGGAACATCCCTGCCAAGTTTTATTAAATTTAGCCTAGCGGTTTAGAAGAATTCGTTTGAATGAAAAGAAGTTGACGACAGATCCACAATGGACAACAGGTGATCACAAAAGCTCACATTGAACACTTCGTGCTCAGGTGAGCTAAAAAGGGAATTAACTTTATTTTATAACAAAATCAAGTAAAATACTAATTGTATATTTTGCGATATAAAATAATGCTTCTGATCATAGGTGTAACACCACTAAACCATTACAACATATTGGCGCATCTACTTTTCTTTCAAAGTGAAAAAGATGTTTCAATAACAAAATTACGTTTAAAAGCAAACAATTACTTTCGAGCACTTTTGATAACATATAAAAACAAAATGTGTACAAATATGATGTGAACTATTACTAGTAATTATAGATACAAAACAAGCACCATGAAGCAATGATTAAGAAATTGAGTACATATGGTAAAATATGTCTCAATTCTGGTAATTCAAAGAGTACTTGAGTAAGTGCACCACATGCCAGATATGAAAAACAAGAGGGTCCTGAGGACCCTGGGTCGCTCACCTGTCAAGTAGTCCTGAAGAATTGCAGAAAGGTAATCAAAGTTTCATTTTGTCTGATGATTCAAACATTTAAAGTGGAAAGAGAGACCAACAATGTGTGAAAAAATTGAATGTTGAGATCAACCGTTAAACCTGGGTACAAAGGCCAGCCAAAGTGTACTAGATGATGCTTCATGCCAAATATTTAAGCTCTGGGCCTTGTGGTTCTGCAGAAGAAGATTTTTAAAGATTTCATTGTATAAAACTAATAAGCCCTAGGGCGGGGCCAATTTGACCCCGGGGGTCATGATTTGAACAACTTTGGTAGAGCTCCACTAGACAATGCTACATGCAAAATATCTAAGCTCTAGACCTTATGGTTCTATAGAAGAAGATTTTTAAAGTTTTTCCTTTTGGTTGCCATGGCAACCAGAGTTCTTCATAGAATGGAATTTTTTGAAAAACTTTGGTAGAGGACATTGCCAGGAACATTCGTGTGAAGTTTTAATAGAATTGGCCCAGTGGATTCAGAGGAGATGTTGTTTAAAGAAAAAGTTGACGACGGACGGACAACGGACATCATACCATCACAAAAGCTCACCTTGTCACTTTGTGACAGGTGAGCTAAAAATCGGAGTCACTTTTACACACTACAATGACCAGACAGATGGAAACCAATGGATAAATGGTCATAATAAATGCATGGTTAAATATGAAGGAAATAACCCCAAAACAAACAAACAACATAACATATTGTCTTATATCAAGTAATATGATGAATTATGTTCTGAGAAAGTATCGATGTATTTTTTGGTACTCAGTAATCAACTCAAAGGAAATTATATATCATTAAAGGATCTAAGTAAACTTTTAAAAGAAATTACCTTAGAGAAAACATATGTTATACAGAATATAATTAACAGAGCACAAGAAACACATTTTTTCTTTTTTCAAATATTTCTTTAAGCACTTAGCACTATGAAGAACTATGTGTTCTTTATACACCATGTACAGATGTAGAGGATTATTGTGCCTCTTTAAAACACACATCATCTTTATATTCACTTACATGGTCACTACAAGCAAACATTATGTTTTAATCTCGCAACATTTCTCTAAATTGCTGACAGATTTTCACTGCGGCCGGTCTAGCAGATACTCTGTACTCCAAACCAGTGGATACAACTTCCTTAATTTGTATGGGTATATCTTTTCTTTCAAGACATTTGAGGCCATCAGGTTGTTCCTCATGTTTCATCGATGTAAATATATACTCCTCCAAAGAACTGTCTGTGTCGTTGGAATTTTCCCAGATAACCTCATCCGTAAGCAGTTCCACTAATGTGGCTGATAAGCTCCACACATCTGAAGCTAAGGAAGCCGACGAGTTGTACAGAAAAACTTCCGGGGCTTTGTATGCTGCCGTACCTGGCTGTGTCCCACCTGCCATGGTAGTGATGACAGTTGTAAAAGACTTGAACTTCGACAGTCCCATATCACAAAGCTTGGCAACAGACAGACATTTCGACAAGACAACATTTTCAGGTTTAATGTCCCGATGCAAGATCACGGGGATTCTCGAATGCAGGTAGGACACAGCTGAACATATCTGATATCCTGTGGATATCCTTTTATTCAAAGGGAAATCAAGTTCACTTTCCTCAAAGAGAACTTGTTCAAGGTTTGGTCCATTCATATATTCTGTTACCAACTGAACTTCGTTATTTGCTACATAATATCCCAAAAACAAAACAATACTAGGGTGCCTAATACTGCCATTCACCTTCAGTTCCCTTTCAAGTAAATGCTTCGATTTCTTCATTCTTTTCACTGGTATCTTCTTTACTGCTACTGTTGTTTCATTCCAAACTGCTTTATATACAATTCCAAATGCACCGTTGTTAATCTTTTCTGTATACTTCAATTGAGACGGCCTTATTTCAACAACTCCTTCAACAACTATGTCTAATTTGTCCGGGGCAGACTTTACTGAGATTGATCCAGATTATTCACCTTTAATGAGTGGGTCAGATTTTTCTAATAGTAAGGAAGGTTGTTCATCTCTTATACCCTGGGTAAACTTTCCTGTGCCTACGGTAGACTGTCCAACTGCCATAACTGGGGCAAACTCTCCTGTGACTACGGTACACTGTCCAACTTCCATACCCTGGGTAGACTTTCCTGTGCCTACGGTAGACTGTCCAACTGCCATAACTGGGGCGGACTCTCCTGTGCCTTCGGTAGACTGTCCAACTTCCATACCCTGGGTTAACTCTCCTGTACCTACGGTAGACTGTCCAACTGCCATTACTGGGGCAGACTCTCCTATGACTATGGTAGACTGTTCAACTTCCATACCCTGGGTAGACTCTCCTATGCCTACAGTAGACTGTCCAACTGCCATAACAGGGTCAGACTCTCCTGTGACTATGGTAGACTGTCCAACTTTCATACCCTGAGTAGATCTTCCCGTGCCTTCGGTTGACTGTCCAACTTCCATACCCTGGGTTAACTCTCCTGTGACCACGGTAGACTGTCCAACTGTCACATCCTGGGTATATTTTCCTGCTGATTTTCCTGTGACTATGGTAGACTGTTCATTTCTCGATGGTGGCACACACATTTTGTCATTATCAACTAGTACAACATCAATTTCCACAGTATCAGATATACCCAGAATTGATGAATCTGTTTTTTGCACTGTTACTCTGTACTTTCCTGAATCCCTTACTTTGATTACACAACAATTTAAACCCTGTCTGTATAATTCTCCATTTCTCTCCCACCTGTAGAAGCAGTTGTTGTTGTGGACCAATGAAATCGCCCCAATGACCAAATGTTCAGTGTCATCAGTTTCAAATCCAAATATTTCATCTGGACCATTTAGGATTGAATTTTCACATGTAGGCACCTGCAACAAGTTTATTCCATTAGTTTCATCTCTTTCTAAATAGACAATATTATTTACAGAAATCCCAACCACTGAATATCCATCTTCAAACACATCATACTCTGTTTCTGGAGAACCGGATATATTTTAGCAACTTGTCCATGTATTACACAACACTTCCGAAGCGTCACTGGAATATAATGATCTTTTGAGCTTGGAGTATTTTATGTGTATTTGATTGTCTACCTTGTTGACTGGTTTACCATTTACTGAAAAGTTCAATTGCTCAATTTTCTTAGATCTTAGGTACAAATGGCACTGGCTTGCGAATATACCACGAGCTTTTAAATACTCATGAATTGTTGAATCCATGTTTTTCAATTCATCTCCTGAGGTAGAGACCAGCATGAATTCGAACTGTTCCACACTGCCGTGAATGTTTTTCCCATCTGGGAAAAAGAAGTCAATTGCTTTATCCTTAATCATTTTCACTGTCAGATCTTCTCCAATGCTGAAGGGAATTTCTCTAGTTTCACCACCTTTGGCTTTAGTAACCAGCCTGTATTTATCTCTCCTGTAATTCTCCCACCCAATTCTGATTTTGTACTCCCTCCTTTGGCCCCTCCCAAGCTTAATCTTCTTGGAGGCACTTCGCATTTCCTGAAATATAAATATAAACATTACTTATGCTTAAACTGACAAACTATATATTATGTTCTTATAATCATAAGTCAAGACTTAAGGCGATTGTACATGAAGTTAGCAGCCTAGCAGTCTAAAAGCCTGGAGGCCTAAAGATAGCAATTAGCACCCTAACGGCCTAGTAGCTTAACATTAGCCAAGCAAGCTGCTAGTACAGATTTTCCTGTATATGTAGCTGTCATTATTATTAAAATTATTACCATTCTCTTTGTTACCTCAGCTCCCTTCTGTTCACGTTGAATGGAATCAACTAAAGACTGGACTTCTTTCAATCTTTCTTCCCTTGATTCAGATTTCTGAAATACATATTTTTAAAGGTGATTAGGTCTATTATACTCAATAATATTTAAATCAATGAAGTCTTTTCTGTATTGTACAAGTGCAATAGAAAATTATAGTTTCTGGGATTTGGATAACAATATTTTCTCCATCTACATTCCACAAGAGCTGTATGATAGTATGATAAAAGACTAAGTTGAAAAAGGGGCATAATTTTGACAGTTATCTACTCTAGTATACGGGTTAAGGCCATGATGGTAAACATGTACGGAAAGTATGAATGCAATATCTTGAAGGACTTGAAAGATATTTGAAATGTTCAAAAACTTTAACATTTTATTCTAAGTCGAAAAAGGGGCATAATTTGGTCAAAATGCAGGACAGAGTTATCTACTCTTGTATACAGGTTAAGGTCATGATGGTAAACATGTATGCAAAGTATCAAAGCAATATCTTGAAGGACTTGCAAAATATTTGAAATGTTAAAAAACTTTAACATTTTATTCTAAGTCGAAAAAGGGGCATAATTTGGTCAAAATGCAGGCCAGAGTTATCTACTCTTGTATTCAGGTTAAGGTGATAATGGTAAACATGTATGCAAAGTATCAAAGCAATATCTTGATGGACTTGCAAGATGTTTGAAATCTTAAACAAGCAATAATTGAATAAATCTGAAATTTTCTAAGTCAAAAAGGGAGATAAATGTGGAAAACAGGATTGGTAAGAGTTATCTGACCTTACACAATGACCTTCACCACTAACACAACCCATGTGTGAAGTTTCCAAAAGGGTATCATCATTGATTTGGGGAATATGAAATACAGGCTAAAACTTTAACCTGAATTTAAGTCAAAAAGAGGCGTAACTCTGATATTACAATCGACAGAGTTATGTCACTTGTTGGAGGAATAGAAAATAAGTATATGAAGTTTGAAAGGAATATCTAAAGTAGTTTTCAAGTTATTGGACTTTGTAAAAAACTTTAACCAACGCCGACACCGACGCCGGGGTGAGTAGGATAGCTCTCCATATTCTTCGAATAGTCGAGCTAAAAAGTACCGTAACTAACCAGGACTTCATTTGAATAAATGTCATGACTCCATGCGAGTCAATGTCACAATAAGACTGGTCAGCTTTGAAGTCTTGCCAGAAGGATTTTGTGACCAAGTAAAACAAAAATTGCATGGTAATAGCAAAGTTATGGCCACTATAACATTTTTTTACATTGATTTGAACTGAAAATCCGCTACTTATCAATGTCCTCTACTAGAAACGACTAGTACCCCTTAATTAGTAGGTCAAAGCAGAGAATTGATAAATCAGGACAAAATCTTGTGAATGTATGAAACAACTGTAGTCTGTACAATTCAATGACTATCATAATACTCATTGCTGGACTTTCGTTTGAAGGATCACCTGAATTCAGTGTCTAATATCCCTTGGATCACCTGTCAATACCAGTATTAAAATAATGACTACTGATTTTCAATGATTAAATATCTAACATTAATATTTAAGAATTTATAATTTATATTTAAGATTAAACATTTTATTTTTAACTATTAATCAATAATTATTTATCATTTATAATTAAGATTTAAGTTTTAATTATTAAGATTATAATTTTAACTATTTATCAATAATTATTTATTATTGATAATTAAGATTTAAGTTTTGATATTTAAGATTGAATTTTAATATCAGTCATGAAATCAATACTATTAGTGATGTGTTTACATGCAAATAGCAAAAAGCCATTTTTACATGATTACAGGTATTTTGTGTTTTGTAAAATTTTGAAGACTTCATATAGTGATCTGTTACAAGGTCTGCAACTAATTTCAATTTTTTTCATCATCCTAAAAAATCCATAACTCAATCAAAACTCTGTCAAAATTGTTGGTTAATAGCTTATTTTTTTCATAATTTTATCTTCTTTAAAGAGAAAATAAGACAGAGCTGTTAGGAAGTCTAGCCCTTTATAAGTTAACCAAAAACTGATCGCACTGTTAACTAGACACAACCAGGTTCTTTTTGGTAAAAAAGACCTCTCCATAAGAAACAGACCCGAAGAATGACATAGTGTATTCTAAGTCTTTGCCCTAAGTCTGACAGTCAAAACTGCATAAAAATGACCGATTGGCGTAGTGGTTAGCACACTTGCTTCTCACCAATGCGGTCCGGCTTTGATTCTCTTCATGGGCAGGATGTGAGATGGTCAGGTGGTCACCAGATCGGGCAGGTGGGTTTTCTCCGATTTCCTGTCACAGTTAGTCCAAATAATTCAGACATATATAGCAGATTTGAAGATAATTTTTGCACTGGTCAAATCCGCTTGAATGTCTTCGCATTTTCCGATAAACGTAAAACATAAAAATAAAACTTTAAATGTGCCAAGTCTTTAAATGAAGGACTATCAGTTAGCCTTATTAATCATGATTAAAGAGTTGAACCGATTTTATAGATCTGATATTTTCATTTGTTCAGCCTTTAAGGTGGACACACTTAAAATGTCACCGTATAAAATCGCTCCACCTTCGGATCTGGAGGCGAATGAGTGAGACCACCATACGCCAACATGGTTTCCAGTCGTTACTCCCCCTGGACGTTACACCTCTGGTCATTACTCCCTCCAAGACTAGTCATTACATCTCCTAAGATATAATTAGTCAGGTGTGATCACACCTTTAATGAGGCACACTTTATAAAAGGATTGACTATGTGTATAAAATTGTCATGCATGTGAGTTGGTGAGAGTAAACGGATTTAATAATATCAAACTTTAAGATTTATGTTTTTAATAACAAACTGACTGTAATATATATATATGATTACTTAAGTTTATTAGTCCCTCTCGTAATAATTGCTCTAAAATTTTCCTTATGCATCTGGCTTTTGATCTACTTAAATAACTGATTAATTGACTGATGTGATTAACAAACATAATTAAAGGAGTGTTTTCACACCCTTAGTTTTTGATAAATCACACCTTACAAAACTGTACAATTATATATTGGGAGGTGTAAGACCTGTCTTAGAGGGAGTAATGTCCAGACCAGATGTGTAACGTTCAGGGGGAGTAATCAGGTAATGACTGGATACCCGCCAACATCAGTGCGGTCGGTTCAAAAGCTGGTATGAGCTTATGTTTGTTAATTGTACCTTGCCGACGTTAAATACAGATTATTATGTTGGATTATACCTCGTCCGACTATTTAGACCTGCAATGGATTTGAATATGAACTTGAAATAAGCAACGTGAGACTAGAATATACCTTGTTGTCTTCATAATTTACAAATGGCACACTGATAAAAAGGGAAGTAACTCTTTTATCATCGTACCGGTTTTCCGGTACGGAAAGATCAAAGTTTAATCTATAGCTCCGGGTACTATGTAAATATACTGCTATAATATATTATAGGTATCCGAAATATACAATTATCCAAATATAAGTAATGTTTTCAAGAGCCAAAACTTCATGGAATAATGCTAAGATTTTTTTTTACTACAGCTGGAACGAAATCAGTGATAAACCAGGGCCTAAATTACTGCCCTGGTTAAACAAATCAAATTATTTCATACGTTTCTGATTAAAATGCTTGAAAATTTCGTTTTCTTTTTTTTTTTCTTTTTTTTTTATAAAATAATGGCGTAATAGCAATTGGGGAGGTAATGCAAGTAACAATAATCATCATGATCATCTTTATCATTATCATTACCACCATTCTCGCAAACCTGATAAACGGACCTAAATAGTTTACTGGTATGTCAGGGTCCCGTCCTAACCCGAGGCATTTTCATGAAAACCGTCCGAGAAATTACTCAGATCGATCTCGTGCAAATATTTTTTTTCGGCAATGAGTCTCAAATTGTCTGCTGTGTCTCATTTTGTCAGTAGAATTGGGCCTATGTGTAGTTTACCTTACCTTGAATTCGTTTTCATCACTGCCGCTGGCCATCACTGCGTATATACTAATGGCCGTTTGCCGCTTTTTATGTATAGCTTTACCGTATTTCTAATATTTAAGTATTAATAACTAAATTTTAATTTTTAAGATTCAAGTTATAAGTTTTAATAATTTACAGTTCATATTTAATTTTAAATGTCCCTCCAGGGCTTCCATATAAAATACACTCGTAAACCCTTTTGCAGACTGTAATCGCTTTTCTAACAAGCACTTTCAATACATCGTATCTTGAAATCCAAAGATAGGTAGCTCGTACTGAGTAATAAATGATACATTTCCTGAACGTGTTTCTGTATATGTTTATGATTTTCCAGACTAGGACAGAATATTTAGCAGAATATCACCTTCCTTGAAACTGATGAGATTTTAAACTTAGCAAACAAATTTCACTGAGCTCTTTTGCTTGAAATTGCATTTTCAGTTATTTCGTTTTGTGCTTAAATCATTTATGTGGTAGTACAACAATGAACTAGGCTAAACAATATGCTCTACTGGATCTACTGGATCAAACAACTTTATAACTGTTGCAGTTGATTAAAAACGAAAACTTGATCTTTTCTACCTACACTACACCAAATATGTATAATAGGTATGGGTATGCTTAATTTATTTCAATTATTACTTCTCTGCTTCTTATCTTAGTATATGGGTGCTGTCTTCTTTTTTGTTAAACTGGAGTCATTGTGTTATATGTATTGTGTGAAATTATTACAATGTCCGTCTTTCATTAGTCTATTTTTTCCATCCAATATTTAGTTGTTTATAGCATCACATGTCATTCGCACGTGCACTGCTTCAATGAAATTGAATAGGTTTACCGGTCACACCGGTAAGCCATCAAAACCGAAGTGATTCAAATCGTTTTCCAAGATTTTTCATTTGTAATAAATTGCTTAGAGCAAAACATTCAAACCTTTTTAATATATAAGTTCAGCTTGTTTTAAGAATAAAATCAATACTTGTAACAAATACATCGGGACTTTCTAATATTTGGATATCTACTAAACGACACACAATCTCAAATTGTTAGAAGGCTAGACTTAGAACATTGATGGTAATTTGGTTAATCGGTGTAATTAGGAGTTGTCGCCGAATTCGGCAAAATTTAGGATTCTTTAAAAATTAAAATGGGTCAAGAAGCATGGCAAAAATATACAGGCACTAACAATTAAGCAACAACATTGTCGTGCAACAGCGCTGTTTTAATTGTCCATTCGAGGATCGTTTCTTTACGTTTCTGATGAAATATAGTAGGAAAATCAGTGAATAACTGCAAATATGTCTCCACGGCACTGCTTATTTGAACTATAACATGTTTGGCGTAACAACGACAGTAACTCACACAAGAAAGCTTACCAACGATGAACCCAATCCCTTCATTGCAACAAATAAAAACCTGAATCTTGATTCAACATAGGTTGTACTTTTAAATCAAATGACCTATAAAATTCCTCCGAGCATCTAGTAATGTATTTGATTTTCCTAGATGACACCCAACTTTCTCTTTATTATGACACTTGCAGTTTAGACGGTTTATTTCGGTCTTAGAACAAGGAGAAACCTGTTGTTAAGCTAAAATATAACTGGTCTGCAGTAATATTTTTCCAGGAGCGTGTCGGAAATATTTGAACTTTTTATCATGCCAGTTGTGCGCCTACTCAAGTCCACAATGTATCGACGATGTTAGTACCATTTCTTTTATATTCACGCCGGTTCTTTCATAACTTTAAAATTTCTTCTTTCTTTGAATGTCTATTTCATCTCAAAGATGACTTATGACTGAGTCTCCCAAATCAATAATTGAATGCATTCCCTTTGTTAGGAATTATGACAGCATCTTACTGGCTTTCAGATGATTCTTGGTTTACCTGAGGCATCATGTCCCCTAAGATATTATCTGTTCTTCAAATTACAAACACGGGCAAAGTAATTCGTAAGAGGGTTACGGATAGAGTGATGCAGCATCTTCAAAAGTAAGTACGAAAACTTCTATAAGACATTTACTCTTTGTAAAGTCTTTCATCCAATACAAAGAGCTTTCAAAAAAGTTCAAAATACTAGACAAAAACACTTATTTGAGGCATTTTCCGCTGTCACTGACGTCAAGTTGCATGTAAGTATGACCTTCGTTTGAATTTCTGTTTTAAAAAGATTTTGATTTCAATGACTGGAATGCTGTACTCAGATCTCATTTTATTCTGCTGTAAAATGCTGGTATCCAAGCTGATATGGAAACATCTTTCATTTGATTTTATTTTACACAAGCAACGTATGTCCACGTAGCGCATTACCACTGCTCAAATATGGCTAAGCAGGAACTATACACTTAATCTTGACTAAACTTTATTGCAGATTCAGTTAGTCAATGTAGACTCTTAACAGCTATTTCCAGCACAGAAAAAAATAGATTTCATTCTTACATTGTACCTTAAAGATGACGTGTCTGGAAAGATCATGTACATGTAATTCAGAGCTGCAATTGATATAGATTACGTGAAATTTTCATTCTATTATTAACAAACAACGAAAACAATAAAATGTTGGTAAACGTTTCTCGTTTAAATGCAACGAATCTGCAAACTAATTTAAATCATCTCCACAATAACACTGCTATTAGGATCCGAAC
The DNA here is from genome assembly GCA_012932295.1 of Cyclina sinensis. Taxonomy (NCBI): domain Eukaryota; kingdom Metazoa; phylum Mollusca; class Bivalvia; order Venerida; family Veneridae; genus Cyclina; species Cyclina sinensis. Next base: position 45,686,139 of record JAAONU010000001.1, on the reverse strand, counting down.
GTCAACAAAAGAAAGTTACCTTCTCATGGCTTTTATATCAGCCAATCAGTGCCTAGCTTTCAAGTTTTTAAAGGTAAATCAGTTACTATTTTTAACCATTGAACGCATATGAAAAATCTATATTTAACAGGGATCCCAAATTACTCAGTCGTTTTCTGCCATAAACGTCACAGTTAATTGAGGCAAAATTGTAAATATTGAGATAATTGTATGTGTGGGAAAATTTCCAGTAGCTTTTGACATTTGACAGATACTCCATGTATACCATAATAAACAGGCCTGTTTACTTGAATATTTTTGTCATGCTCATTATCGCCGTTCCTGGACGGCGATATATACAATTAACAAGATTTGAACAGTTTTGCCTGTACACCGCCTGCCTTTAGCCAATCAAAGCAAAGCATTTCATATCACATGATAACCAAATGGACGACAACATTCTTCAGCAAGGGATGCGTAAATGGACTCGCCCAACCGCCATGTTTGTCGGGTTACTTATTCTTACAACTGAAAAATACCATCATCAATGTACGATCTCAGTACCAGTCTTCAGGCTCGTGTAGGATAAATACAGGATAATCGCAATATTTTTTGCTACATGTCATTTTTAACTAGAGAATGAAGTCTAAATAAGAGTATGGTTTATTTGTTTTTTTCCAAAACTTGCACTTAAAGAAAAAAATAAATGCTTGCTTCCTGGCGATTCTAATCAGGATACAAACTCCCCGCAGGGGTTACTTCCCCTGATTAGTACAGTAAAAGTAGCAAAGCGTGACGTGACCGGTGCAAGGAGTTTGATCAGGATTTTTCCGTGTTTTATATATGTTTGATTAGGGTCAGGGCAATATCGTATTTTTTACCTAAAATTTAATCTGTTGAAATTGAACATATAATATTCTTATGGTATTGAAGAACTGTATCTAGCTTTTGTTAAGTATACATTTTTTAGTAATAAATAAAGTTAAAAAACTACGCAAATAGTCAATTAATTATGCGTAGACTGGTTTACAACCAAGCAATATTTACAAGGTTTTAATGCTGCAAATTTTAACATGATGTATAAAGATATTGGGATGTTTTCATAAAGAAACCAAATCGTCAGCTTTCAAAAATAGTCCAGCTACAATAAAAATTACAATGTATATTTCATCTACTTTATAATTTCTGTGTGAAAATTATCAAATATAACTTCGCTTTTCAGTGCAAAGCATGTTGTAAGATTATCAAATTAATGAATGAAGAACATGAAATACATTCATCTATGGATAAGACGAAATGCATGGCTGAACGGCGATTTCAAGCATTTTTGGAAATGCTAATACTTGTATTCTTATTAATATTCATTTAGAAAATACAAACCGAAACTTTGATAAACTTATATTAATCGAAGAAGAATTCATTTATCCTACGAAACACAATTTTTTTTCAAAATATTCAAGATGATTTAAACATGCTATAGAAGCGTACACACTCAACATTAACACGCCGTGTGTACAGGTAAACCATAAAGACACGTCAAAAGATTCAGTCTTATTGGCTGGGATATAAATAACAATACTGGACATCCAGATTATCAAGAAGACAGAACTGAATAGGTCGCCTTCAGATCTAACCGTAGTTAGATTGAGAACTTAATTAGATTGTCGAATCTGTAACTTTTTGTACGCAGCTATTTTTGTGAAACCCTAGAAACAGAAATATCCAGAACTATAATTGTATTTTGGTATAAGCAAAAAGTGTAAACTGCATTTACATGAAGCCCAAATAATATTATTTAAAGTTGATAGTTTTCTGACAAAGTTCGCTGTATCTAAAATAAGGTCAACCTTTGCATAACCTCAGGCTGATATATAATTAGTCTTCTGTTCTTAATATACCTGTATATGCATTTTAAAGAAATGTTCTCAAAACATCGGCGTAAAGACTAAAAAATGTACAACATATCATTATTTCCTTTTTATTTTAAACCCATAACAATTAATAAACAAGCGTGTCACATTGAAAGGTCACATTGAAATATTTCGAAATGATGTTAATTATGTTACATTAGGTAACTTTCATTATGCAAAGGAAATCATAGTGATATCCTTCGATATGAAATTTGAAATTTGATAGAATTAAACAAACACGTTTTTGTGTAACAACAGTGTTGTACCCTGCAATTTGTATCAAAGATTGTTAGAACTTTGCATGACCAGTTGATAGTGTAAAATAAAGTTTGTTAGACCTTTGCATGATTTTAAAACAGATACCAGTTCAATATGATAAAAACACGGTTCGCATGGGAGCAAAGAGCAGATGCGCGATGACGTCGTTTGATATAATGATATAATATTTTATTAGTTGTTTAATAAAAATAAGCATGCAAATGATTAAAAAAATAATTCGTACTTCGGTAAAAAAGCCTATACCTGGAGAGACCACTGAAAACATTGTCCTGTAAATACATCTTTAGAAAAAGCCAAAGATTTCTTTTCAAATGACGATCGTGTTGCAATAGCGAGTTAGGATCCCTCCTTCCTTATATACAAAGATTAGGTCAGTTCTTGTTCTGAAAACTCATGTTCCTTCATAACAGAAAACAGCATCAAACAATAAAGATAGCATCATTAATGTAGTCTGTATATTTACTCCATTCAGTTCTTTCAAGATACTGAAAATGTTCTATTTACAAGATAAGCAGTGGTCTTAACGTCTGTGGTGGTCTTTTTTTATTGTTAATGTTCATAATAAACACTACAGAAATATTCTTCAATTTTGCGGACAAACCTTAATTTACGAGTAAGTATTTATTGTGCTATACAAAACAATGATATCTAAAAAATAGCCATTTCATTGTTAAAACTACTGTTTGATTTCATATTAATACAATAACCTTTTAATATTATTCATTTGGTCAGTAGATCTGTGTAAATGAAGATAGAACAATAAACTTAAAAAAGATGATAAACAAAGCGTAGCATTAAAAATGATTATGATATTGAAACATAACTGTCTGAAAATTGTTAGATTAAGTGACATTCAGTCATACAACAATACAATCTTACAAGCATATTGAGATGTATATTACACTGAAAATCCTTGTTCACTTCCGAAGTTTTTTTTTCTTTGCTTTTTTGAATTTGGTAAGACACTAAAATACATCAGGAAATGCAGGCTTGTATTGTGACATGCAAAAAAACAACAACAGTTTATAGAAAATAAAATGAAATATAGAAAATCTGTTTTGGTATATACATATACGCAAAATTGATTAAATGTACTAAAATTCCAGTATCATCATGCTTTAATTGATTCTTTTTCTGCAAAAATATGTCTAATCTATATATCTAATGTTCACTTTTCTACTTTTTCCAATTGGTTACAGTATAAATGTGGGCACAGAAACACTATTTTTCAACAATTTCACTTTTCAACCTCTACGCCCTCACTCTTGCCGGTCGCGGTCTTAACATGGGTAGTTGGGTGTCTAAAGTCAAGCATTAATTTTACATGACATTGATTAACCTTCACAGGAACTCCCTTTGTACTCAATTGATGGCATCTTCTTGGCTGACCTTTCCATACTTCAGGCAACAAGTTTCTTAAGCCAAAAGGAAAAAAAAACAACACAGACGAAGGAATTTGTTAGAGGATTAAAGAAATAAAGACACCATTAGACAAGAGTATTCAAATAATAGCAGGAAATTTGCCTCTGTCAGCATTTTATAACATAATACAGAATTTGCAAAAAAAATGTTTTTCTAATTTTAACATTTGTATTGCAAAAAAACACAGCATTGATTCTTTTTTATATCATCCATTTTAAATAAATAACGTTCCAGATAAATTGTAAACAAAAAATAGACAGCAAATTTTACTTCAGATATTTCCCAATTTCAATGATGTGTAATTTAAAAAAAAATGATTTGTTTTATTGGGTGAAATGCAGTGCTCAGTTCTCACTTTTGATCTGACGTAATAGGCGGTTATTACAGCTGACACTGCGATTTACTGCATAGTCGTGCTGCGCTTGCATCTTTATCTAATTGTACACAAGGGGTCGTCAAGGCCGATAATTGTTTCAGACTTTGGCCAAGCAGGCAATATTATAATAACGTTTAAGTTAAATTTATGGCAATCAATATTCAGATCTGCAAATGATGGAAGGCTGTACAAAATATCTATCAATAACTGGTCTGATATAAACAAAAGCGGAACAATTAGATTAGGGTAAAAGGTTGTTTAAATGCATAGAATCTATTCACGTAAACAGTACTTTAGCCTGTGAATGAACTACCTTGTAAACTAATCCATCCAGAACAATGTATATTATATATAATACACTCGTATATGAAACGCCTAGACATTAATTCACTGATCGAAGCCCGCCCGCTAGGGTTTACTATTCTTGTGTAAGCACAACTCAGCCTTTGTTTAAGAATAGTTGGTTAACATTGATCATGTAAATGAATGTTATAGAAACAGCGGCGAAAAGACTGTGGACCAGATTTTATTTTATTCTTTAAAAAAATAGATAGTAGTTGTCTTAACATGGTGTTTGCTTATAACATATGATATGTTTAATTTCATTTGGGAACTCAAATAGTCTTGATGGAATAGTCCCTCGTCCAGTACTAGGCACTTAAATTATTATAAGATAAAGTGTCAGGTAAATTCTAGTGCAGAATTAATCAAATGAAAATTTTGCAACAGTTTTGCAACATTTTTAGATTTTTGCTCTTCTACTTACGAATGGACTTTCTTTGTTTAATCTATTGTGTATGTTATTTGATATTCCATAGAAATAAAGCATGCATAATGGTTCTTTCTTCAACACTAAAAGTATTTATTACGAAAGAATACTAAAGCATAAAGCTTTTATTTTTTTGGTAGAGCCCAGTATACCTCTTCTGAAGACTTGTGTGTTATATCCAACACGTGTCGGAACCACAGATTAGCTCATCCAATTCTTTTATACAGATAAAATATAATATACTAACATAAAGTACACCCGAACTTTAAAACCTATTGTTCTTTCAACACTTAAAACAGCTCAAACACTTGAGAAACCATTACTGTTGAAGACTGAATGTTAATTTCATTCTTTCTATCAAGATCAAGGTAACCAGAAGTTCATGTTTAAGCAGTTGTTTGTAAGTCCATCTACAGAACTTGAGGGTGGTCTTATTTATCATGAAGCCTTAATTCTATAATTTACATCATAACTGTTCAGCACACATAGAATAAGAATCGTTTTTTGAAAATAAATAAATAAATAAATTATTTTGCTATGAACAGTTTTAATCATCACAGATCTTTTATGATTTAAGCTCACCATGAGCTCACCTGACTACAAATTGTTCATGTTGAGCTTTTTTGATAGTCCTTTGTCTGTCGTGCGTCGTAAAGGTTTAGCTTTAAACAGGATTTCCTCGCGTTAACCACTTAGTCAAAGTTGGCACGGATGTTCAATACATGAAACTCCAACCACATTGTTTAAAGAATTCTATTCCATTCAAAACTAATATTGCTATGGCAACAATACAGAGCAACATGTCGAAAACCACAAGGCTTTAAAATTTTGTGTAGCAATGTGTAGTGGCCCTCTACCAAGTTTATGCACCTGGGTTTAATACAGGCTCCATCCGAGGAGTCACAAGTTTTATATAGAAATATATAGATTAAAAAAATGTCTTAATTGAACCCTCAAGGCCAGTACCCCATTACCGACATCGTTCAAACTTTGTCTTCGAGATAATTTTTGGCTCCATTATCGGGGTCAGATGGGTCAGAAACCAGAGAGCTGAGAATTCTGAAATTTTGTATGTAGTTTTTTCTTGTGAATATCTACTAAGATTATTCAAGTTATTCCCCTTGGATCATTTTTGCCCCAAAAGCGGGTCACAGGTTTAATCCAAAATATAATGAAAAGTACAAAGACATGAGGAATTATTTTATACATTTTTCCGTAACGAAAAAGCCCAGAGCCTACATATTTGGCGTACAGCATTCCAGAAAACATAAATCTAAGTTTTTATTTATATTGTAGTAAACATGACAGAAAAGTCAGACTAGAAAACAAGACGATACATGTTAGGAAGTGACTTTTGTGTTTAAACGTATGTTATAGTTGATATAATTTTAATGAGTTTTTGAAAATTTTCTATTAAATTTTGAATATTGATATTGTTATATTATTATTTTGAATATTTAGAACATTAATTTCCTTTAGAATGTTAAATGACTAGCAAAGATAAAGTATACTTAAAAGAAAAGATAAAAAATCACAACATGATTTACAAAGACATTTGACATTCGTTATGTTTATATTTTTTTAGATCTGCTACAGGTCTTGTGACCCACGTGACCGTAGTTATCTTGCATTCAGTAGATGTATCATACTGTTAGTGAAGCCTTTGGAGTCTCTTGCAGATTTATAGGTATTTAGATGTATTTTGCTTTTCAAACAATGGGAATGTTCGTTAGAAGCCTAATTGCATTACATATCTAAATTCTGAAATTTTAGTACACGCAATAATTATTTTTTCTTTTAAAACATTCCCCGATGTTTGGTGCGTTACTTTGTCCTTATAGGGTCATTTTTTCCTTGTAAATATTATACCGGGAATGGAGAAACGGTATGCAAACAAACCCCATGTTTAGCCAACTGTAGAACGTAATTAAGTAGCCTAGTTTTAAATGCTTTATATTAATCAAAGGCAATTTATAAATCAAATTTTGTGCACTGTATAAATCAAAGATTTCAGTTTCATTTCTTAATTGTTTTGCATACTAACCACAGGTACCTACACACACGTTACTTTATGCACATCCATAACGTCAATTCTGTCAAAACGCTTCATATATTAATTAACATTTTCCAGTTAAACATGTTATTATTTATATTTTCAGGTAAGAAAACGTCAAAGTGAATACGTCAAGCCATCTGCATCTGGGTACGAAGTTTAAGTCTGAGTATTTTGTCTACATGCCCATAATAACCATTCAGCTAATATACATTTGTTTCCATTATTTTATTTTTGCATAAACATGGCTTTTATTAATCCAACATTATTTTTATCAAGCTTGATTTTCTTTAAAAAAATGTCCGTCATCAGTACTATCATATTACTATAAAATAAAAATGATATGGATTAGAGTACCGGAGAAAGTGTTTTACATTCGGAAGCAAACTACAACCAAAAAAGCAAATGACAGGTAATGATATGGCTGTACACTGGAAGCCTACCAAATATGACATTATATTGGGCTGATTTTATGATCGGTCAATAACTCTTACCATCTTGTTGGTGATGTTTTTCTTCTCTCCACTGTACATTCATTACAAACTACGAAAGTAGAACCGCATTACATCCGATTATAACAAAGGCGCAACAAAATAGTTCAAACATGGATATACCGATGTATGTAGTCTTATCTTCTACTGAAATATGCATCTACGAAATTGTTTTTATAACTTACTATTTGCTATCACACAATGACATAGACAAAAATATCTCAACCGCAATCGGCGGAGTAGACATCATTGTAATCAATGGTTCTACAGTTCGATTGTATTGTAGATATTCATACACGCTCGACCTGAGCAGGTTTCAACGTGCATTTACAAAACGATAAATCGGAGAAAAAGTAATTCAGTCAGGATACTTAATTAAAATTTCGTGAATATGAAGTATATATTCTAGCTATTTGCCATCTCGGCAAACAATAGTGCGTAAGTATATGGATATCTTCTAATATAGGTCGTGCAGATATTCATTCACCTTTGTTTTACGTCATTATCCCTAAACAGGTCAAAAGTGAAATTAGACAGCTAACTGGAAAAAATACATTTAGCATATATTTCTTATCTAATATAATTTCAAAAATAAATTGTTGTTTAACATTTAGATTTCTTTCATTTGAACAATACAACAAGTGACCTTTTTTGTGCAGACACTATGTGGGTTGATAACGAAATACTTTTCAATTGGAAATGTAAATTTATCCACTCCGTATTAAAACTGAACTGTAAAATTGTTTTCTTCTAAACATTATTAAACGCAGAACCTTCGCGTCAGTTTAAACACTCGTGGGATGGCTTCAAATGACTCGACAATAAATGAGAGAAGCTGAAGTGTTTTGTAAGGGAAGCACTGTTATTTTACTTTTTGTGTCCGTAATAACTCTTACTTAAGACCAAAGTCTGAAAGAATTTGCAGTTTTCAAGAAATGCAGTTTTGAATAATTTACATTAACATTCAACCGCGTGTCTGAACCTTGCTTTATCGAACTATGTGTGTTAAAAAAGTAAACTGCACTTTTCACGAAGAATTATTAGACAAAACATCAGAAAGATTTGTGTCATAAATGGCTAGCAATCTAATAATTCTAAAAGCCATAAACGTCATACGCCAAATGCTTTACCGCAGCTTCTGTTTCAAATTTTAAGTTTTGAATCAATATCCTTTGTTACAGAACAATGTCTTACGATTTTCTGCGTACATGTGGAAACTCATTCTCTTTCAATCATTACCCTAAAGTTATTCATTAATTTAGGATATTTCGGATATTTCTCTGCTAACTATTAATGACATTCTTGTTTTTCTGGTCTCCGAATATTTTTTTGAGGCCAAATTTGTTCTTTAAACAAAAAAAGAAAATTCAAATTCAGCTTATGTCATTTTTCTACTCTCTTTCATTTCCTTTGAAGAAACGAATTGATACTGAAATGTGTAAAGGTTTTCCAAATTTAAGTGAACATGTTTGGATGTGAGATGTTGAAAATGTTCGCCATGTGCAGCAACACGTCTTTTTTTCTGATTAATCCTCGAATACTCGTGAAATTAATATAGAGTTGAGGCTGCATTGTCTAAGAGAAGAGCTAGTGTTAATAGGACATGTTTCTGTAAATAATATTATCATAGTTTTTTTGTCGGTCAATGATGTTATTCAAAGGATAATAAATGAAGGCCTGGCACAGATATATCGCGTTTGATATCAGCAATATTTCATATTAATTTTAGCAATACCACCTGGTGCCAGTTTAATATGTTATTTATCATATTTCAAGTGTGCTTAATTAAAGAGTTTTCAATTAAAACAAATTTTAAAAAATCTCTTAGACCACTTAGTTTTGGCGTTAGTGTATTGAAAAAAAAAATATTTTCATTAATGTTAAAGTCAGCTTTGGAACATATTTTTTCAATTTCGATTGTATAATTACTAAATCGATTATATAGACTATAAAACAGACACTTAGGAAAGGGCTGTCCCTAATGTTGTTAAAACTTGTAGCCCAACCCATTTGCACTTTTCTTCGATTTATGTTTACTCTGTTTATACAAATGTCGAAAATGCAATAAAATATTATTAAGCTTTGGAATCAATTAAGCTTTCTTTTAATGGTGTTTTACGTATGATATATTCACCTATTAAGGTAAAGAACAAGAGTTTCGAGTTTGATAAGTTTTGCATCATAAAGGTTTATTTCAAAACTTTAAAATGCTATGCTTAAAACAACAACAAATGGAGAACTGGTAACTATGACCAGCTGCAGTTGCTATTAGTTTAGTTTAAACTTATTTATTTATTGCTATTATGATCTCTAAATACCTAAATGAGCTGTTTAAGATGTCAAGGAATTAAAATATATGTATTTATTGTAACAGTTGATTATGAATATATTTACATCACTAGTCTAATTTACTATCTTTACATTGTACTATATTTTAGGTACTCTTGTCCCAATTGTATTACCAGAGAACGTAAAAATTTAGAACCATTTTTGAGAAAAGGAAGACTACCAGTCACAATGACCTTATAAATACGTCAATACCGTCAGAGAAGTAATCAGTCGTGCCCGTGTGAAAGAAACACATAACAAGAAAGCAGTCTTAATGACAGCTAAATCCCCCGCCTCCTATTCATCCACAGGATGAGGAATGGTTGTAAAGCTGTTGTAAATGCATAAAAGTAATAGAGGGTAGCTAAGACAGTATTGCAGACAACACTCGAATTTGAAATAATTCTTAAGTTTTATTTTTTTTAAGTGTGCCGTTAAGATTTGAGGGATAAACATCTACAGTGTAGCGTTACACTATTGGTGCCAAGTTATTTTGATACAAAAGTTACACACACACATTCGCACACGCACACGCACACATACACACTATTCAGGAAACAAATAAGTGATAATTATAACCTATTCGAGTTGGAGATATTACCCATTTGTATTGGTTTGTTTTGCTCTGTAGATCGTGTCATTATGGCGTGAATGTTTGTGTAAGGCTGTTTCGAAACTTGGGGAAGTTATAGTTCGGACAAGCAAAACGGACCCTATTTTTGACCTTTGACAAGTGCGCACTGCAGACCATTTTATAAGTTATCTAAAAGTCCTTTCATGCTTAAAGAAGTTATGGCCTTCTACGTGTGACCTTGCCCTTGGAGGTAGGGACTGGGAGTTGCGCTCTGCACATCGTCTTGAGATGGTAAACATTTGTGCCAAGTTATCTTTTATTCTTCCCAATAGATATGGAGCAGACACTTATGAGGACGGACAGAGGAACGGAAGAAGACCATTCTTAGATCCACCTCCCGCTTTCGCAGCGAGGGATAACACTATTTTGTTTTCCTCAGCAATACGTCGGCGCGCAATGTAATTTTAATATCTTTGTTTTTAATCCCCAGATAAGTGCACCGAGCCACCGATATAGTTAATAATAATATCTAGGTGAATTTATAAAGATAGTAGAATTTCATCCCGAAACCCATGCCTGACCATACAAAGCAATTTCTCCTGCTGAATACTCGTAAAATACTTTTTTATTTGAGTTGACAAGTTTACGGCAGAGCGAAAAAATATTGTTTTATTTGAGATGATTCCTTTTGTGGTTCAAACCAACATCTAAACATCTTAGCAGATATCTTAAGCAGTTGCATAGCGTGTTTCTTTATTGCAATCGTTAAAACGAATGCCAGTAAGTGCTAACATAAAGTAAACTCAAATTCAAATTTTGTTACATGCAAATTGCAGTGACTTTCCGTAAGTGTCATATCGCATTTTACAAAATTTGTTTTCTATTTCTTTGCCACGTGAAGACATCTAAAGGTAATCATCTTATTGTTTTATTTTAAGCTGTGAGAGGATTACAAAATTAATTTAGCGGTATTATGATCTTACTCGGCGATTACACCTTGTAGAAAATTCCATTACTTCCCGACAGAGCGGATAAAGACTGCTAATCTCTTATGAAGTATGTAAAGAATGTATAACGCACACGAATGAATAATGGTTTTACAAAAAATGCCTTTGATTCGTTAAAAAATGAAGGTAATTTAGTAAACTAATTAGTGAGAGCAAGAAACATCAATTATATTACAAACACAACAATGATCAAAGTAGCGGTAGTGGTGGAAAGTGTTTTATTAGACAAATTACATTACAGTACATACACGTTTCATTTTTATTTAATGTTTCGAAAACTTTAGAGTCAAATACATTATGAAAAGAGATACCAACATTGATTTTTAAATTCTATTTCTCCAAGAGTATGGAATGCCTTTTATAAGCGAATATTATTTCTTCTTGAATATAGCGCTCTTGTATGTTCATTATCTGCATGTATTTGGAAAGCAAGTCAACAGCTGCTCACATACTCAGACAGAAAAGTTGTGCTATTGCATGTTAAAGTAAATTTAGCTCCTCATTTACGGCCTCGTCTGTTTCCAAATGAATTTTTAATGTGATGTCTCAGAAAGAGCAGAGTATTTATTTATTCATTGAATGGAATGAAACTTGACTTATCAACTTTCCTAATGCACTGGCACATTTACACTATGTACTATGTATAGAAGTGTTATACACTATTTACAAAAACGAGAGAGGATGAATATGTTTCATTCATTTGAATTGTAAATATAACACTGTAGTTTCTATATATATGCATGTCTTTATATTATCGCACTCAATTTCTCACATTGTCATGCATTCAATGTTAAACAATGCATTGTATTTATAAGGAAGCATATATAGCTGATATTTTATTTAATGTATTTTTTTTCAACACAATAGCAACGCAATGTACATACAACTGGCTAATATTCGTGGCACTTTGATTTTCGTTACAATATAAATATTAAAATTTGCCAAATAAGGACTTTTCAAATGCAAGGACACAGCTGACAACACTTTACAATCTACTAACTACAAAGAGGAAGTTTTTTCTTGATAACCGAATCATATAATTGTTTAAATCCCAAGAATAATATAATAAAAATGTTGAACACGTGCTTAGGAAAAGAATCATAAAATACAACAGATTTTGATTGTAGCTTTCTGAGAAAGCGTATAACTCGCAGATTATAGGCAGGGTTATAATCAATATAAAGGTTCTCTGAAATATTGGCTTAAGATCGCATATATTCAACATATATTTATTTCCCTTTTAACACTAATTACCGTGTTATTACTTTCGGTAAGAATTAAATTAAATGTTTCGGACAGTTATGACTGTTGGTGTCATAAAAGCAATTATCGTCAATTGTTTTTTGTAATAAAAGGGCGTCCTTGGTTTAATTTAACGTGTATCTAAATTAATGTTCAATAAAAAAAATAAAGCATGTCAATAAATCTAACATAAATATTGTTTTTAAGCAACGCAAACCTTTGCCGCCAAAGAATGTATGTAGACCTTTGAAATATGTTTGGAAAAAATCTAATTTCCCTCTTCAAAGGATATAATAAACACGTGTTCCCTAGACTTTTGAACATCCCAGTTTCCTTCGAATGCTTTGAATATGAATGATTTTGAGCTAATTATTTCACGGTGTCAGTCAAAAATACAGGTACAATAGTATACTGAATGCGTTAGTATTAGTCTTTATACAGAGTTGTTGTACAGGTTTGAGTGGACAACAATTTACTTTTAATAAACACTTTCTTACTGTCTATATGCCGCAAAGAAAATGCTTGAACATAATTATATATATATATACTTGGCACACAGATTCATGTAAAGAAACGACTAGCATGCAGTTAAAGTGCCTATTGCGTAAAACATGGACTATCGTACAATCATTTGCGCTTGGTTAATACTGATAAAAGTTGTATTTTCTGCGTGTAATTCGGGAACGTAATATAGAATTACATTCTAAACTGTTAGTATCTAGAAATTCGAATATATACATTATAATGGTTTTGACGACAAGGAGAAGACATATACCAACCAAACTACGTTGTTAAATTTGACATAAATAATCATATTCATTATTTATTAGTACTTTTGAATTTTTAAGATGAGTGGAACATTATAGCCAAGGTTTCAAGCAGTATGATTAAGATATAAGATATAAGATTTAAAAAGAAAAAATAAGGAAGTCATCACATTTTTGTCTTCGTTGCGAGGCATCATTCTTGTAATTCACAATCGTATTATATCTCGTCATTTCAAAAAGCTGTTCCTCCATTTTGAACGAGATTTGGCAAAAGTAAATAATTCGATTTGCCTAAACAAGTGCACGTCACAAGTTCTAATAACAGTAGTTTTCTCAAATTACTCATATCTTTGTGAAAATGATTAAAATGAAGCATGCAGTTATTCAGCAAGAATCTTCAGGATCTATCGCCTTACAATTTTCTACAAAATATAGAAATGGTTATAAAACAATAGACACGTGCAAAATTTAATTACATTGATTGCATTAGTTTATTAAGCGTTTTATTCAATAAATAAGAAGAGAAAGTGTTTTCATACTGGGTATAATTGTAGGAAAAAATATTAAATACCGATTTCAATAAGAAGTTTATATTCTGTTCAGAAGGTTTTAAAACATTTTTTTAAAATTGAAAGGATATTTATAAAATGTCAGTAAATAAGAAAGAAACAAGATGACAAATGTGATCCAATAAAGGTTTTCTGATCAAGCGAACCAAGTATTTCTTGTCTCTTGATTCTCTCCGGAAATTTTGAGCCCATTGTCTCATAGTTCAGTTATTTTAATATAACATAAAACGAAATTCAATATACATCGTTTCGACATCAGCATTACCAGCCAAATTTACACAACAATTTTCTCTTTTAGAATTAATACATGAACTGTAAACACGTTTTTAATCCTTTCCTTTTCAGGTGTCAAAAAAGCAGATACACTCAAAGAACTTCGATAGAGTTTGCCTCCAGACATTTAGCACAAAGATTGTAAGGATGAAATGACGTTAGATTTCGTTTTTTAATAACCACAAATCACCTTGATAAAATTCTTAGAAAATCGCTTAATACGACAAAAATTCAATACATCATCAAATCATTTTATTTCAAAGAGACAACGATGTTTGCTTTATTAAGTTACTGTGATAAGAAAAAATATTAGTCTACGGCCTTTTGATAACGAGCAGCATCAGGTGACGTATGTGAGAAAAGGTGCGGCTTCACATGCAAAATAATGGGTTTCTTTATTATTTTTAAGCAGTTTTATGAACGTTTCATGTAAAAAAAGCAGACCCTTCATATCACTCATTGATAAAGAAAATAAGATCAAAAGTGTTTGCCTTCCAAGGACTAAAATGATCTTATATGATTCGCTGTAGAGAACACGTATTTAAGGTCTCAGGGAAAGCTGGTGATAATCTTTACATCCTTTTCCTTGCATACCTTGCATACTATGGACGATTTGTTGAAAAAATAATGTTCATCTCTTTATGTATGCATTTTGCAGGATTTCTAAATAACTAAATGAAGAAGACGAGACGACATTGTAACAGACAAACCCTCTTTGTTACATGAAGACTTTGGTTGACATATATTAATTGAAATACAAGGCAAATATCGTGGTACAACGTCAGAGAAAATGTCTTGAAGATAAAATAGAGCATACCTCATAATGATTCTTGCTATTTTTCTTGTACCAAAAGTGTTGAACAATTGTTATAAATATATATAATTTATATATGTTATGGTAATATAATAATAATAAGCAGGAGAAATGATTACTAAGACTATGTCTTTCATTCATATATTCTCTGGATTTGATGTTGTTCTTAGTTTGGGTAAAATACTTCTTTCCTGATTGAAATATAACCTAATAACAGTTATACAATGTATTTTTTCAAATTTACTACGCATTCACAATACTAATAAAACTTAGTTGCTTTAAGCGTCAAGAGTCAACTTGGCAATTTATTTTATTCGAACGACTTAAAACAAGCTGCAAATTCATCATAAAACCAAATTAACGTTAGTTTGAATTTATTTATTTTACATCAATTGAGAAGCAAGTTCTTGCAGCTTACATCCCTTTGGATAACTGCTTCATGGGCTCAAACCAGTACTCGCAATAATTCTCGCCTCTACTAGTATAAATAGAACGTAAAATGCCAAAATTATTCTCCGATTCTGTTCAGTAAATCAATTAACAACGTATTTCTTCCTTTCCGCAGGTCTTTTAACAATTAACACACATAGCTGATATTAATTAGGTTTCCTTAGATAATGAAGCTTACTAAATGAAGATGGTTGCCTCCTGGATGTTTACTCATCTAAAACAACACAGCATTTCAATAAACCCTTTATGACAGGACTTATGGCTATTTTCATACCAAGTATCCATTTGACGCTCAACTAACGGTACAAACATTATTCGTCCATTTGATCCGTTTTTACTTAAATCAAGTTTGACGCATGCGTAGTCATCTTTAATGCGTAGTCTTCTTTTCTTACAGCCTATCAAGATACTTTTCTGCGAAAGATATTTTGATGTTTTTTTTATTCAACGAGCATGCGTGAAAGTTGTAAAGTATCAAGGAACTTTAAGAAAGACTCAATACATAAATGTGTTCCATTAGAAGGCTAAAGATGTTAGTGAGAGTTAGACAACATCTCTCTAAAGAGAATGGGTAATGACCTGATCAGGACTCGTTTACATTCAAAGGACAATAACTTGTATAAACCCTTCACTTGTTAATTGCAAATGAGTGTTGTTGTTTGTAAACAATATCATCAATGACATAAGGAAGTGAGAAGCTTTGTATCAATAATGGGTTAGTATCGTTAAACAGTCTATTGAGGGCTGCATTTAAATGATACCACTAAAAGCTATTCCCTAAACACTAATTGTTGAATGTTTATGTATTTAAAACGACAAAACCGGCATTATTTGCTAATGTTTTGATATTGTTAATGTGTTTCGTAACAAACAATTACAGCATTCAAAAGAAAACCAGTAACGAAGTATTTTCGCAAAATTTGATTGGAATTCACAGAATACAGATGTGGTATCATGATAATTACTACATCTTCGTTAAGGCAGTAGTGATATAGTCATTTTGCAAACATTTTCTTTTGTAAGAAAATTTAAAGTTAGCCAGTAAGTACGATCACTTTCTAGAAACTACGGTCTAATGATTCTCCATACAGTCATTGTATTCTAAACAAAGCTTTCTGCAGCTCATATACTTTTTTGATACAACAGAAGTCTCAAACAACGGCAGCCATTTTCAACTTTGTGTCGGAAGTACTGATAAGCAGGTCGAAATTAGTGTCAGTACAATGCGGAAATTTACTGGTTTAAACCGGGAAACATAACAGATTTATTAGCAGTTTACAGTTATTGCAAATATCAAATCTTAAAAACTTTAAACTTATCTTAAAGCAACGTACTTTATTCACATAAATTACAGTCAGTCGGTTTTCAGTTTGTGCTACTATAAAAAAGCCTACTGGTGTTTAAGTTTGTAGCGTTTTAGAAATGCTTATCCGTGAACTCATTTGAAAAAAAGGTAATTGTCTTACATGAAATAGTTTCAGGTTTTATGTTCAATGGTTGACCTAACTATAGATTTGTTAATAACTTGCCATTACTTTTGCTTGATGAAACTCCACGTAATGAACTCAAATCGCAAGAACAAAGTCACATATGTATAGTGTGTGATGAATACAATGGACTTAATAATCAAACTGATATTGTAGGTAAGTCTAAATAAGATTTAATTTAGTTTTTTTGTTCTGTTTAACACCCCTCTTCAATAGTTCAGTCTTCGGTTTTATTGTTCATGAGAAACACTATCACCATTCCTCTGCTCTGTCAACCTTGTTTTTGCACAATCAGGAAGGTAGTTCGGCTTGAGGCTCTGATCCTCTCTAGGAAGTATTATGATGGATACAATGATATTAACCACTTGAAGATGAATGTGAGCATTTGATGTCATAAAAGCAATTATTGTCTATTTTATTTTCTAATAAAATGACGTTCATAGTTTAATTTAATGTCTATCTAATATGATGTTCAATAAAACTAAAGCTTGTCAGTAAATTGGATACAATATTCTTTGTAGAGCAACACAAACAATTCCTAGATAAGAACACCAAAGAATGTAGATATATCTTTGAACATGTTTGGTAGACCGTTGCATACATATCTGGAAGACTCCAAGATTGCTCTTCAAAGGACTCTTGTGTTATAATAAACACGTGTTTATCGAACATCCCATATCTTTCAAATGTGAATATGAATGATACTGAGTTAATCGTTGCCCGCTGTCAGTCCAGTAGGTTTAACGAATGTCTTTATACAGACTTGTAATATTTTGAGTGGTCAGCAATTTACCTATTACTGTATATATGCCCCAAGGAAAATATTCGAACATATTGCTCTTTTTAACTTGAGCAACTCCTTGTTTTCATTTCTATATCTTTATTTCGATAGGGTTCATGTGCAGTATATTTTTTGTTTTGTTTTGATTATATATATCTTTATTTCAGTAAGAAACATGTGCTTTATAATATACGGTTTTCTTTTAGGTATAAGCCTTAAAATCATTTATATTGCAATGAATATGCAAACTATTGGGTCTGCTAGCATAACAGGAATATTTTTACAAAAGCCTGATACTTAGAATGCCGGTTGCTCTGAAATGTACTTGAAATTAGCATTAATTCTTTAAGTTGTATGCACCTAGCCATTCTTGGCACACAGATTCATGTTAAGAAACAATTAGCATGCAGTAAAAGTGCCTATTGCGCAGAACACATGACAAGTTCTAATAACAGTAGTCTTCTTGAGGTTACTCGTTTCTTTGAAAATAATATAAATGAAGCATGCAGATACTAAACAAGAATCTGCATGATCTTTCACCTCACTATTGCCTACAAAATGTAGAATTGGTTATAAAACACTAAATACGCGGAACATTTCCATCCGCTTTAGGTTATTAAGCGTTTTAAATAATTAATAGGTAAATTCTGTTCAGAAGATTCTAAAACAATGCTAAAAGTGAAAGGATGTGTATAAAATGTCAGTTATAAGGAAAGATACAAGATTACTTGTATGATTAAGAAAAGGTAATTCTTACCAAGCGAACCAAGTTTTTCTGATTTTTGTTATTCTCAGGAAATGTTGAAGCCATTGTCCCATGGACAGTTATTTAAATATTGCATAAAACGAAATACAAGATACATCGTTTCGATCTTAGAATTACCGGCCAAAGCTTTTGGAGTCTCTTGCAGATCTATAGATATTGCCATGTATTTAGCTTTTTGAATTATGGAAATGTTTTCTGGAAGCTAACTTCTAACATATCTACACCCTGTTTAGTATATTAAATGTCAGAGAAACTCGGTCTTGAAATAAGCAAGAAAACATCTCTTCTGTTATTGTCAAAACAATGTCTTTAGGATAGCGCGTACATACTTAACAAGAAGTCGTCATTTAATATTGCTTCATGCATCGTATAATTTTCTTTTGAAATCATTTTCCGATCTATGTTTCATGCGTTACTTTGCCCATAAAGGCTCATTATTTCCTCTTCAATATTTTACGAAAAAAAAAATCACCATTTAAAACCATCTGTATAACGTAATTAATAAAGCTTTTATAATTAGTGATTAAAGATAATGAAAAGCGATTCATGGATCAAATTTTGAGATACTGTATCATTCAAAAGTTTTTAGTTTCAATTCTTGTGTTGCATACTAGTCGCGGGTACTTTTTGACGTTATTCTTACGTTAGCTCATCCACACCCGTAAGGTCAATTTTCTCAAAACGATTCACATTTTACTTTCTTCCAGTAATACATGTTATTATTATTTAGTTTTAAAAGGTCAAAATAAATAATCTAAATCTATTGCATTTGTGTAAGAAGTTTTTGTATTTCTTTTTGTCTACATGCACATAAAAACCATCCAGTTTATATAAAAAATTTTCCATTAATGTTTGCATAACCATGGCTTTTATTTATCAAACATTATCTTTTATCTAGCTTGATTTCCTTTTTAAAAGTGTTTTAGCTGCAATGAGTATTATTCTAACAACATAAACTAATAGTCATAAAAAAGTAAACGATAAAAATTTCATAACAAGATATGTCTGTGAAAAAAGATATACAGCGTTGATTGGGATTAAAGTTACGGAGAATGAGTTTTACAACTTGGAAGTTAATTACAATATGGCGTATACTGGATTGGATCGGCCTGATTAAATGATCATTAATTCTTTCCATCTTGCTGGCGATGTTTTCTTCTTTCCCACTGTAAATTCATTACAAACCACAAAAGTAGAACCGCATTACACCCGATTATTAACAACGCGCCAAAATTAGTTCGAACATGGATATACCGATGTAATATAGTCTTGCCTTCTGCCGAAATATACATATACGAAATTACTGGTAACTTATTCCTAGCAATTAAATGATGACAAATATAAATAAAAAAATACATCAACTGAAACTGGTGGAGTAAACATAATTGTAATCAATCGAATTGTCTACTTTTCGATTATATAGGACAGATTCAACTTTTGTTCGGCCCGAAACGGGTTTCAACTTGCATTTTCGAAAAGTGTTTAAGCTAAAACAACAGTGTAATTTTCTGAAACTGAAAATTCAGTCAGGATACTTTATCAAAATTTCGTGAATATGACGCATATTTTCAGATATTTGTCGTCTCAACAAACAGTGGTGCGTAACTTTCTTTGACTAAGTATAGGAATATCTACTAATAGAAGTCGCAGTATTGTCTGACGTCATAATCCCTAAATAGGTCAAAAGTAAGGCTAGACAGCTACGACGTCAAAACATTTAGCGAGTACAAGGCTTTTATTTCAAATCATTTCGAAAAATTAACCGCTAGCTAACATTTAGATTTCATTCTTTCATTTGAAGTATTAAAAACCGTGAAAACAATTTTCTTTGCAGACACTATGTGGGTTGATAAGAAAAGACTTATCAATGGAAAATGTAACCTTATCCACTATTCACTCCCTAATAATAAAGTATAAAAAAGATATCTTCTGTACATTATTAAACGCAGAGCCGTCGCGAATTATCATTTATGACAGTTTAAACACTCGTGTTTGGTTTAATATGACAATAACTAATTTGTTTCTTACGGGAAGCACTGGCAGTTCACTCTTTGTGTGCATAATAAGTCTTACTAAAGACCAAAGTCTGAAAGAATTTGCAGTTTTTGAGAAATGCACTTTTGAATTATTTACATTAACATCCAACCGCGAACCTTCCGCAAAATCGCTAAAATATCTTATAAGACTGCTTTATTGAACGATATCTGCTCGATAAAATTAAACAGCACTTTTCACGAAGAATATATTAGACAAATCATCACAAAGTTTTCTGTCAGAAATGGCTAGCAATCTAATAATTTTAAAAGCCATTAACGTCAGAAGCCAAATTCTATGCTGCAGCTACTGTTTCAAATTTAAGTTTTGAATCAATATCCTTTGTTACAGAACAATGCTGTACCATTTTCTACGTACATGTGGAAATTCATGTTCTCTAATCATTATGCTAGTAATTCATTTGTTTAAGATATTTCTGAAATGACTTAATTCAGTCTTTATCATTTTTCTAATCTTTTCAAGAAACAAAGTTGAGACTGAAAAAAGCAGAGAAACTGTTCGGATACTATGTTGAAACATGGTGGCATTGAGGAGCAACATACATATCATATCTATGATTAATATCTGACTTAATTGAGTCTGCATTGTCTAGGAGAGCATTTGGTCTTAATGGGGTAGATGTCTGTAAATAGTATTTCAAAATTTTATTTTGTCGGTCATTTATTTGATTCAAAGGAGAATAAATGAAGGCCTGACACAAATTTGCCGCGTTTGAAAACAGCAATATTTCATGTAAACTATAATAATACCACCTGTGGCCAGTTTCATATATTTTATATATCAAATTACAAGTTTGCTTTTTTACAGAGTTTTTTTCAATTTAAAGAACAAATGAAGAATATGCTAGACCACAAAATTTAGGCCTTGGTTTATTTATGAATAGAATATATATTTTCATTAATGTTAAAGTCAGCTTAGGAACTTTTTAATCTTTTTTAATGGTGTTTTACGTCTGATTTCTTCACGTAATATGGTATAGAACAAACGCTTTGTTTTTAATTAGTTTTGCATCCAACAACTTTATTTCGAAACTTGAAAATACTTTGCTTAATACAACAACAATTCGATAACTTTTAATTTAAGTTAACTGCAGTTACTATAATGGTCTCTATAAACGTAAATGAGCTCGCTAAGATGACAAAGTGTAACACAAATAATATAGTTACTTTAATACGTATGGGAATGAAAAAGGCTTTAAACTTTCATCCCAAGAAACCAAGACTGGCCATACAAGAAGGCCATATCTCGTGCTTAATACTCATAAAAGCAGAAAAAACTTCATATATCTGAAATGACCGAATTCACGGCAGAGGGAGAAAAATGTTTTAAGTTCACCGATGGTTCCCTTTTCTGGTGCAAGTCAACATCTATGCAGCAGTCCTTAGCAGTTGTCTAGTGTGTTTTTTAATTGCAGCCGTTAAAACGAATGCCTGTATGTGTAGTTGGAACTTCTACCCGATACGGACTTCGTTACATAAAAATAGTTATTACTTTCCCTTTTTAAGTCACAAAATTTATCTATTCCTTTGTTTGTCACTTGAAGAGATCTATAAGTAATTATTTTATTGTTTCGTTTTTAAGCTGCCAAAGGATTACAAAATTAATTAGGCGGCATTACGATCTTACTCGGCGAGTACACCTTTTAGAAAATTACATTACTTCCTGACAGAGCGGATAAAGACTGTTGATCTCTTATGAAGCATGTATAATGCACGCAAGTGAGTAATGGTTTTACAAAAAAAAGTTTGCTTTGATCCTTTCGAAAAATAAAGGTATTTTAGTAAATGAATTAATGACAGCAAGAAACATTAATAATGTTACAAACACAAGAATGAACAAAGTACAGTCAATGCAAGTTAGAGATGGTGGAAAGTGTAATCCTAGACAAATTACAGAACATACATACATATTTCATTTTTATAAGGTTTAATGCTTAATAGAACTAACGATATTGACATTTTTCAAAGCTATTTACCAAAAGTATGAAATGCTTTATTTATTGTATATATTTTATTTCGTCTTGAACACGAATAGCGCTTTGGTATTTTCATTATCTACATGTATTTGCAAAATATTCGACCTTAAAACAAGTCAACATGTGCTTTTATAACCAGACAGAAAAGTTGTGCTGTTGCATGTTAAAATAGATTAAGTTTCTTCTCATTTACAGTCACATCTGTTTGCAAATGAATGTTTAATGTGATGTCTCACAAAATTACCATAGTCTGTATTTTTTCATTACGTGGAATGAAATTTAAACTATCAACTTTTCTAATGCAGTGGCACATTTACACATTGTACTATGTATAGAAGTGTATATAATTACAAAAAAAGAAAGAGGATGAATATGTTTCATTTTCATTTGAACTGTAAATATAACAATGTAATTTGTTATATGCGTGTCTTTATATTATGTCACTTAATTCCTAGCATTGCGATGTATTCACTTCTAATCATTTGTAATGCATTGCGTGTATAAGGAAGCATCATTATGTGACTGATATTTTATTAAAAAATAATTCTTCGAAAAATACAGCAACGCTGTAAAAGCATACAATTGGCTATAAATTGTGAGTTATACGCTTTCTCAGGAAGCTATAACCAAAAATCTGTTGAAAGAAAAACTTCCTTCTTGTAGTTTGAATATTGTAGAGCGTTGTCAGCCAAGCCTGTGCATTTAAAGGTCTTTATTTGGGATACTTTAAAATTTACATTAAAAGATAATCATTGTTTCACTAATATTAGGCAGGGTTATAATCAATATGAACTTTCTCTGAAATGTTGGCTAAAATTGCATATATGCAACATATGTTCATTTCCCTTTTTACACTAATTACCGGGTTATTGCTTTCGCAAATAATTTAATGAAATGTTTCGGACAGTTACGACGATTGGGGTCATAAAAGCAATTATCGTCAATTGTTTTTTTGCAATAAAAAGGCGTTCTGGTTTAGTTAAATATGTACCTAATTTGATGTTCAATGAAAAATAAAGCATGTCAATAAATCTGATATAAATATTCTTTCTTGAGAAACAAAAACGTTTGCCGCCAAGGAATGTAGATAGACGTTTGAAATATGCTTGGGAAGAATCCAAGATTCCTCTTCAACGGATATAATAAACACGTGTTTAAACAGTCTTACCATAGACTTTTGAACATCCCGGTTTAGTACGAATGCTTTGAATATGAATGATATTGAGCTTATTATTGCCTAATATCAGTAAAAAATGACAGGTACAATAGGTATACTGAATGCGTAAGAAATACTCTTTATACAAAGTTGTTGTACAATTTGGAGTGGACAACATTTTACATATAATAATATTTTCTTACTGTTAATATCCCCCAAAAGAAAATGCTTGAATATAGGCTCTCCTTATTATGATCAAATACTTTTTTTTTTGCATTTCGTATTTTTACTTCATTAAAATACCTGTTGTATAGTATCGGTTTCTTTAAAGGTATGAGTCTTAAAATCATTTATATGTACTACAAATGTGCACACGTTTTGGTCTCCTGTCATAACAAGAATAAGTTTTTACAAAAGGCTGATACGTAATATAAACCATTTTGAATGCCGCTTGTAAATTGTACAAACTTAAAAATAGTATAAATTCCTCAAGCTGTATACACCGAGCCATATCACGTACAGATCTATATTAAGAAACGTTTAGCATGCAGTAAAAGTGCCAATTGCGTAAAACATGGGCTATTGTGCAATCATTTGCGCTTGGTTAACACTGACAAAACATGCATTTTCTGCCCGTATTTCCAGAACGTAATATAGAATTACTCCATTCTATACTGCAGGTATTTAGAAATTCGAATTTGTAAAGGTGGACAGTTAGGAAATATGTATATTGTATTGTAACGTCTGCCAGTTCTATAATGATTTCGACGACAGGGAGAAGTTCGTGTTGGAACTGTAGTTAATTAGTCCACTTTCTAGAATTATATTGTTCTTACTTCGATGGTGGTCTTCTAGCTACTTAGTCTAAATGTTTATAGTTTCGCAGACATACACCAAGTTACATTAATGAAAAGAAAAACAGTTTGACATAAATAATCACATTTTTTATCTTTATTAGTAATTTAAAATTTTACGGTGAGGGAACCATAAAAAGTCAAGTTTTGTCAAGCCGCATGATTGAGAATAAGAAATAAGATTTTAAGAGACGAAATGAAGAAATCAGTACTTTTGTCATTGTCGCGAGACATCATTATTACGATGCATAATGGTATCATATTTCGTCATTTAAATAAGCAGTTCCTTCGTTAAACGTAAATTGACAAATTGAAACCATTCGATTTGCCTACACAATTGTCTGCAAAATTTAGATATGGTTTTAAAACGGTGGACATGTGAAATAATGACAGCGTTAGTTTATTAGGGATTTTATTTAATTAATAGGTGTCAAGTGTTTCTTAATGGAAGAAAATGTAGGAAGAAATATTACTAACTACATTTCAGTGGCAAGTTTGTTTGTTTTTTGTTTTGTTTTGTTTTTTGTTTTGTTTTGTTTTTGTTATTTTTTCAGAAAATTTTGAAACAGTTTTAAAAGTGAAAAGATGTTTATTAAATGTCTGTAAAAAGAAAGAAAATTACAACATGATAAAGCTTTTCTGGTCAAGCGAGCCAAGTATTTCTTATCCCTTTTTTCTGTCAAGATATGTTGAGCCCATTGTCTCATAGTTCAGTTATATTAATATGACATAGAACAAAATTCAATAACAGCATTACCAGCCACATTTACACAATTTCCTGTCTTAGAATTAATTCATCAACTGTAAACACGAATTTCTCCTTTCCCTATCAGATGTCGAAAAACAGATACGCTGGGTAAGCATTTGATAGATTGTTTGCCTCCAGACATTGTAAGATCCAAAGATTGTAAAAGGCATGGCGTTAAAGTTCGTCTTTTAAAAACCTCAAGGTCACCTTGATAAAACTCCCAGAAATACTTAATACGATAAAAATTCAAAACATCACCAAAATTCATCTTCAAAGCAACGTCTGGAATGACATAGCGAAACAATAGTGGACTAATGAATCACTGTTATCAGCTTTACATTCTGTAGATAATTGTTTACCGTATACCTTACATACCTAGATATTCTGTAAGCCTAGCCAGATTTTTATTTCAACTATATATAAACAGTTACGCTTCAAAGAAGAAGAGAGAAAAATTGAAGGGTTTCACTTTGAAAAACTTAAATTCAGTTTGCATGGAGAATAGCACATTTAACAAAATGTTAAAAAATAATAAGTCATGTTGACTTGAAATGTTCAAGAATCACCATTTCCCTTTACTTGTGTGTAATGTTCAACTAGCTTCATGTTTTCTTTCAATTTCATGTTGTTCTTATTGTTTGTTTTTGTTTTTGTTTATGTTTTCGTTTCTCTACTTCTCGAACATTTTACATGAAAGAAACGCTCTGCCTTTTCTTAACTTTATTAATTCTCAAATAGAAGGATACATTATGCAATTAGTGGTTTTCTAGATGTATCTAATTTAAATTACTAATGAAGAAGACGACATTATATTGAAACACGCAAACTTTGTTATACGAAGACTTTGCTTGACATGTATTAATTGAAATACTAGGAAAATACAGTGGTACAACGTCAGAGCAAATGACATCGAAGAAAACTTTAAACATACCTCATAATAATTATTTGCATCCATTACAAAACTTAAAATCACCTGGCAATGCCTTTATTTATTCAAACGGCTTAAAACAAGCTGGAAATATATTATTTTTACAAACAAATTAATGTTAGTTTGAACTTATTTATTTTACATAAATTGAGAAGCGAGTTCTTGCAGCTTATGTTAATCCCTCTTGCTGGCTGCTTCCTGGATACAAATCAGTACTCACACTAATTCTGGTACTAGTATTAACAGAACGTAATATGCCGAAATCTGATTCTGTTCAATAAATCAATTTACATCGTATATTTTCCTTTCCACAGGTCTTATAACAATTAATACAAATAGCTGGTATTAATTAGGTTTCCCTGGATAATGAAGCTTACTAAATGAAGAAAATTACCTTCTGGATGTATGCTTTTCTCATCAATAACAACACATCAGGTTTTCAATGAACCCTTTATGACAGGAGTTATGGCTATTTTCATACCAAGTAGCCATTTAACGCTCAACTGACGGTACACACATTATTCATACATTTGATCCGTGTTTACTCAATTCAAGTTTGACGCATGCGCACTCATGTTCGATACGTAGTTTTTTTTTTCTTAGAGCCTATCGCCATTCATATCTGCGAAAGAAATTTTGATGTTTCTGTATGTTTTTACTCCGCGCACAAAAGGTACCAAGGAACTTTAGGAAAGACTAGATACATAAAGGCGCTCCATTAGAAAGCTAAAAATGTTAGCGAAGGAGTTAGAGAACATCTCTTCAAAAAACTGGAATTAAAAAAAAACCAAACAAACAAACAAACAAACAAACAAAAAAAAAAAAACCCTTATCTTCAATATCATTAATGGCATAAGGGGGTGAGAAGCTTTGTATCAGTAATGGGTAAGAATCGTTAAACAGTCTATTGATGACTGCATGTAAACTATTTGATATTATTCGTTAAATAATCTGTTCTGATGGCTTCTTGTAAACGATACTCTTAAAAGCAACTACCTAAACACTGAACGTTGAATCTACATATATTAATACAACGACAAAACCACCAGTGTTTGCTAATGTTGTAATTGCTGATGTGTTTCGTAATAAAATATTACAGTTCAGTAAAAAGAAAACTAATAACGATGTCTTTTCAAAACATTTGATTTGAATTCACTGAATACATATATGATATCATAATTTTGACTACATCTTCGGTAAGGAAATGTTAACAGTCATTTGCAAACATTTTTTGTTAGAAAATCTTACGTTAGCCAGTAAGTACGATCGCCTTCTAGAAACTACGGTCAAGCTCAATTTTTATTGATCTAACGCCTGTCGTCTGCTTCGGTAAAGGTAATGAATTGTAAAATGTGGTTTTTGTGTATTTTTTAAGTCTGCCTTGTGTATTTTTGATTGAAGACTCTCAATGCAGACGTGTATTCTGGACCAATGCTTGCTGCTGCCCGTAATCCTATTATGAAACAATTGAAGTCTCAAATGACTGCAGACATTTTTAAGTTTGTGTCGGAATTACCGATAATTAGACCATAGTCATTGACAAAACAATAAGACATACTGATTTCGGAAACTTACTAGTTTAAACCTATTCAGTTTACATCGACTGGGAAACACTACTAATTTGTTAGCAATTTACAGTTAATGAAAAATATTAAGTCTTAAAACCTTCAAATTTATCTTAGGGCAACGTACTTTATTCACATAAATTACAGTCAGTCGGTTTTCAATTTGTGCTAGTATCAAAAAGAATTACATGTAGATCTCTTAAATTATCCAAGTTGTCTTCTCTGTTAAGACCCGCAACACATCACAAATGCGTTTTCAATCGCAGTTCCAACAAAAGCGATTTATGGTTTGTCATATTCCTGTATCACCTCGTGCTACTTGAGTAAAATGTAATTAGTTTCCTGCTAGACTAAAAAAAGAAATTAGCCTACTGGTATCACAGAATTCATTAGCGATTTTGCTTTGTAGAAAATATCATGACAGAAGGGATACAAATATCGATCTGTGTTTAAGTTCGTAACGTTTTAAAATGAGCTCATTTAAAAAATGTAATAGTCTTACATGAAGTTGTTGCAGTTTTTGATGATCACTGGTTGATCTTATTATAGATTTGTCAATAACTTGCCATGACCTTTGCTTAACGAAAACTTCATGGAAAGAACCAGATGAAATTTAATTTAGTTTTTCAGGTATTTTACACCTCTCTTCAGTAGTTCAACCTTATGACAAACAATATCATAACTCCTCTGCTCTGTCAACATTTTTTTACACATAATCAGGAAGGTAGTTGTGCATGAGGCTCTGATCCTCTGTCGGAAGAATTGCGGAGGAAAATGATTGATGACAACCATTTGAACATGGAAATGAGCGTTTGGTAGAATGAGATACTTTCAACAAATATAGGTAAGGTTAAGTACGAAATAGAACAAATACAGGTACCCCTAATTAGTGTTTTTGTTTTGAGAACAAATGCAATGTGGAAACTGAATTATCGTAGCGTACACAACAAGATTACTAAAATAACCACGATACAGAACTCAGAGGAGATAAATTTTAAGGATAGAAAGATGTGATGGTTTGTTTGAACATATGTATACCCCCTAAATTTCAGTCTTTGCTAATCTTTGTTTCATTAATTAATACTTTATGTGAAGTATTTAAGGAATACTGATTTTATTTATTTATTCATTAAAATGAAACAAAGATTAGTAAAGACTGAAATTGTTTGTTGTTTGCTGTACCTGACAAAAGTAGATCTACAGTGATGAACTTATTAATCGTCCGAAATGCAGGATATTTCAAGATAAGATTGTATGTAGTTGCGTGTGTCTTTCATCCGAGTGTCAGTCCTTCACAGGAATTATAAGGACTTATAGCTATGAAATCTTATAGCTATGAAGTATTTTTGACTAGTTTTATTGGTTGACGTTTCGCGTAACGATTTCGTTTTTGCGCATAAATTTAATTTTGCAGCTCATATTCAGAAAGAACAAACGCGTTATTTATTATCTTATTCTACTCTTACGTTGATACTTATTGATACACAAAGGGGTCATTGATCTTGATTTAGGTCGCTCTATATGATCATTTCAGGCATTATATACATCAGCGCATACCTTAAATTAATGATACATCTGAACTTTAAGTCTTGCAATAGATAAGATCAAACATAGTTTCAATGTCTTAAAAAGCAGTCTTAAGGTAGAGAGATGATGCAAATCATATATATCATTCTTTACTATCACATTTTTGCATTTGCTTGGCAATGATGGGAAAACAAACCATTTAAATTAGGATAATTGCAATGCCTTAAATATAATTGGTATGTTCTCTCTTTTGTAAGCAATGATAGTTTTACTGTGAGTTCGGATTTTTCTTGTGAACGTGCTATACGCGACTGACACATCTAAAGGACTAATTTACCCTTAAAACATAGTCTATCCTTGTACAGTATCATTGTTTACCCTTAAAACATAGTCTATCCTTGTACAGTATCATTGTTTACCCTTAAAACATAGTCTATCCTTGTACAGTATCATTGTTTACCCTTAAAACATAGTCTATCCTTGTACAGTATCATTGTTTCTTTGAAGACTCATGTCACACCAGACCTACGTGTCTTTCAAGTTTTTACAGTAATTTAAGGTTGATTGTTTCAGGAAAGACTTAAATAAAATATTTCAAAGATAAGTGTTTTGGTGATTAGACGTAAATTTAATTGCATTTTGCAAATGGACAGATGTTCTATATCTGAGTAAATGTGTGTTGTATTGTGACTAATATAACAAGTCCGTAAGTTACATATATCCAGCAACACCATGGAAAATAAGGCCTATAATTAATAAAAAAACATGATTTGAGACAAAATACGAATGTCTGTTATGATTAACACCTGTTTGTTTCGTTCTTTATATCTGTTAAAATTACAACTGATACAAAATTGATTTTCGTAATAAAAAGCCAGTAAGTTACAGGACTGATAGAGCATACTCACCCCTTAAGCCCGTCTCACACAGAACACGGTTGGGCACACGGTTCCCATACGGTATACTCGGCTATACACGGGTTGACTGGTACGAGTATTGAGCTCCAACCGTGCCTGGGGATTAGTTGGTACGAGTTAGACTCGAATGTAGCAAGAGTATGTACGAATAAAGCACGGATATACTCGGTCAAGCAAGGTTTGAACACGATTTGCATACGAATACATACGATTGTTGTACGGTTCCTAATACGGTCTGGCACGGTCTGGTACGATTAAACACAACTTTTACTCGATTTACTCGACTTTCACAGGGTTTACATAGGGTCCTGCCGACTTTTGTTCGAGTTATGCTCGAATTATCACACATTCGTGTATGTTTTGATATAAATTGACCCATTTTGATGGCTTGGCTTCATAAATTTTCGAACTTTCAACGAAGAAACACCTATATATGTGAATAATAGTTATAAAAACAATGGAAGATGCAACAGATGACAGAATAAGGGAATTAGAAATCATGATAAGACTGATAAACACTGAGATTATTTTGGCCAGAAGGCGTGAGGAGAGACAAGATCAAGCCAACAGATAGCAGAGAAGAAGGAGGCAAGTTTGGGCAAGAGAATGGCTTAACAGAAGGACCATGTTTGGTCAGTATGAGACTCTGCTACAAGAAACAGGTACTCAGGGTAGATCTAGCAGTTGAGGGTGGCAGCAGGTAGTTGTGGTTTTCGTTGTACAGTTCGTGCTGACGTAGAGGCCGTGTAAGACCGTACAAGGCCGTGTGAGACCGTGTATACCCGTACTTTACTGTGGCTGCCATGCATGAAACGTACTTGAACCGTATTGGTCGTATGGCGATCGTATGAAACCGTGTGTGCACTCGTATGAATCGTACCATGATCGTGTGACACTCGGGTGTTAATCGGGTGTTGGATGTAGGACTTGAGGACGGTCTCTATCTATCTATCTATTTAAGCTTATTTATCGTCGGTACCGGTTGCCCATATGACCGACGCCCCCTGGAGAGATTAGTTATTTTATGTGGTGGGGGTAGTGCAAGATACAGAAAGCATCCCATTCCAGAGACACTCCTGGTTCTTTTACATGCTCAGTGTATAGCACTGATACATGGGACCTCGGTTTAAAGTCTCATCCGAAAGACTATTAGTAATGTTAGTGGAGGAGCGGGGGATCGAACTCGGGACCCCTGGTATACCAGTCCAGCGCGTTACCACTGGACCACATCCGCTCCCTGGACGGTCTCGAACGAGTCCATACGATTTATATACGATCTTGACACGGTTGGGCTCACTCGTGGAGTGGACTTCAAATACGGTTGTGTATACGGTTTCACACGGTCTTTTACGGTCTTGTACGGTCGCTTATACGATTATACACGGACATGACATCCGTGCCAGTTTTTTTAAAGTTTTAAAAATCATACACGGCTTACACGGATACACTCGAATGGCCCGAGTGTATCTCGGATAAGGCCACGGTTGGTTCGGTTGTATGTACGGTATACAAGGGTGGCAAACCGTATAAGCCGTGTGTTCTGTGTGAGACGGGCTTTAAAGACATTTGTTTTGTCGTAATAGAGACCACCTACAAACAACAATGATATCTTAAATCGTGTTGGTGTTTCACGAATGCAACTCGGCGAATAGATTTTTGATGAAGCTGGAAATGTTTGATAATCGTATTGCCTTAAAATTAAAATGGTTAATGTAAACGTTAAAGACTATAATAAAAGGATCGTCGGCTGGAATCAAATTTTAACCTTTACCATGCTAAATATCTAAAACGGACTTGTCCATCTTTCAATTTTTACTGATCCATTAACTGTTTATGGGTGTGCTTATTGAAAATTTGCTGACTGAATGGGAATAGCGCATACCACGATCAGACTGCATGGATGTGCCTCCAGCGGGGTAAGGGTTAACAATAAAATTATAGGGAGCCTTACGTCAATGGTATTTGTACATGTGTCTTATTTCTGCAATTTGACAATCAAATATTCTATTTTGAATGTGATTTGAAAGAATAATCAATTTCTTCATAAAATGACGTGACTAGATTAAATAGCGCCTGCTTTTTTGAAATACAATACTTATTTCTCCGAAAATGATTTAAATGAAGCATATCTTAAAAATCTTTCTAGAATCTAATATTACAGAAAATACCATAAAACATATTTGTTTTCTTTTTCACAGCTTAATTACTGCTATAAATCTTTTGTTTTTTTATCCGAACATATGTTGATGCATTTGAAATTAAAATCAGCTTTTGTTTTCAATGAATTAGTTTTTTTTATACAATGCCACCATTTTCTTCATCACACCAGAATGAGATCCTTTTGTTATTTGTCGAATTTTGTAAAAGTGACCAGTATTCTGTACAACTGAATTGAGTGTTTCTTAAGTCCTGTAACACTTATTTTCTTAACGATTTTTGCCACCATTCGTTTCCTTGTTTCACTCTTTCCAGTTTTTAAAGCCTATTGCTGTGACTCATATTCGTTCTAAGAAGAAAGATATTGAATATACAAGACAAAACTTTCGTCAAATTCCTGTGTGCAGAACTATTTTTTACAGAGAATAACTGAATTTTTGTAGTAATTCCTTCCCATCAAGCTAAAGTTAAAGACAGAAATTAAACTGGAAATCGTGAAGCCATTTGACAAAAAAAACTGTGAGATTTTTTAAAAACACCCATATGATCATAATCCGTTATTTTTTAATCCAGTAACTAACATCTATTTTATATACCATTGACAATTCTAATCCAGTTCCGGTAATAAACCTTAAATGTTCCAGTCTTGATGGGAAAATTTTGTACAGAGGTATACGAGAAACGCTTCACTAACAAACTTTATGTTAGCCCAGATGTTGAGTATCTCTAATGAGCTTATTTTCTCTCTAGAAATAAGTGCCTATAGTTAATATAAGGAGGTAACTTGCTGAAAGGCATTGCTCGAATATCTCGTGCTATCGCAGATTACGAATTGGCGAAGAGGTACCTTGTCATATTTATGTATTTTGTATTTATCGAGATAAGTCTTCCGTCGTTTATTTCTGACACAAGTGGAAGCACCTTAATTATTTTTTATGATTATATGTTCTAATTCCTGAAGCTGTTGTACTGGTTGTCTGTATAAGTAACTACTGTCAGAAGAAATAAGAAGTTTATATCAAGGTAACAGGAGCCTCTTTGATGAATAGTATTATATTCCATCATTTTATGTTGGTGAAAAACTTTTCCGCTTAAGGTCGTGGGTTTGATCTCCACTCAAGCTAATTACTTCCTGGTTTTTGCTTCTTTGTGTTTGATTTAAAAATATGTAAGTACTGAAATTAGACAACGTAAATAAGAAAAGATGAACAAACACAAATGATGAAAATCACTTTTTTAAAAGAGTGTTAGTGGGAATCATATATACAGGTCTTATCCAAAGAATTCGTATCATTTGTGGGAACATGCAAATTTAGAATCAAAGTAGCATGATCAAAAATGTATATGACATTGTGTCCCGTAAAGGGCACTGTTTTTTTCTATTGTCAAAACCTTACTTTGTTTTGGACCAGGGCTTTATACTATTGTAATATTTTTCGCATTGAAGTCTAGATAACAGACCATTATTAAAACAAAAAATAAAGATAAAAGCATTG
The DNA here is from genome assembly GCA_012932295.1 of Cyclina sinensis. NCBI lineage: Eukaryota > Metazoa > Mollusca > Bivalvia > Venerida > Veneridae > Cyclina > Cyclina sinensis. The sequence continues at coordinate 45,652,424 of JAAONU010000001.1, read as the reverse complement.
CCTTCCATTTGCACTTATCCACAAAATGACACATAGTATTTGAAGTACATAATATGTTTTTGAATGATTGTTACCTTTACTTTTGGTCAGTATAATAGTTTTTTTTATCAGCCTGATGCTTTTAGTGCACGTGCATATTAAACCCACTAGAGTGACATTAACCATTAATTCCATTGAGTTAAGTATGTATGAGATGGCACAAAACCCAGTGACAAAAAGGTTATGTAGAAATTCCTTTTTGCTATGCGCCTTTGTAGTCAAAACCGACACGTAAACGCTACGTTCTTTCATTTATTTCTTTTTTTTTCAGACCGAATATAGCAGGTTTTCTTTCAACATATCATGGACATTTACTTTGTGCAAAGGTCATATCTAAATAGCTGAATAAGTTATATAGGGGTTAAGCAAAATATCTAAAACTTGCCATCAAATATTTTACTGTTCTGGCATTCGTACAGATTTTGATCGGTTAAGCAAGCTTGACTGCCTACGTAATTTGTAACAGTTGATACAGTGACCTTGTTCACTCCCTATGTGCAAAAAGAATATTCTCTTGAATGAAATATTTGTAAACAAGAAAGAAATCACCCGGAAAAGGCTGCACCTTGTTAATAATCTACTGCAAATACTACTCTTGTCTCCATTTAATGAGTGTCGAAGGATTGAAAGCTTACTTGTTTTGCACACTTATTAGATTAAGGCTAGGTACTTCAATAATTAGATGTCTTGAATACATATAACTTTAGAAAATTGGTAATTTAAGTAAGAAATATAAACCGCAATCCGCTCGCTTCCAAGAGAAACACCTTAGAAAATCCTGCAAATATACTGCAAATATATGCAATAGAATATTGGATTTTTATTAATATTGCTCATAAATTTATCTTTGCCCCGACACAAAACCAGTTTCTATCCTTGTGATATAAGAAGAGTTGAGCAAAAAAATCAGCAAAGTGGAATAATGCTTATATCTTTACATGACGTTCTACAATTAATTTGAGTTTCGATAAACAAACACTCTAAAACCAAACTCTAATACTAAAAACAACATTAAAGGAAGTATTTCTACATAAGATTGAATTCTCACTTTTTTAAAACGATGATTACATTTTGGTTAAAGGTTTATGTACCAACATTAATGTAGTTTAAAGCTGTTATAAATGCTACTTTTAGAAAAGCAATACCATTATCATCGTCTTTTGTTGTTGTTTTTGTACTTGTTGATTTATCGACACTGTTGTGTTTGATAGAAGACTTTGAAAAGGATACTTATTGAAGATTCTTTCATGAAAAGGTCATAAACCTGCTTATTTCAGTAAAAGCACTAAAATCTCTAGCATTCACAGGGCCAAATAGGTAAAGCAAATAACCTAATGAATCTTAATAGATAGTATCGACGGTCATAGTGTGTCATTTAGAGTTTTACTAAAAGATAATTATCAAATATAATATATAATTATTATAATTATAATTATAGATTTAACGTTTTAAAGGCCAAACTGTCAGATAACAAAATTAATAGTTCAGTTTATACTGCATACTGAGCTGTTAGGTTTTTATATAACAGTTAAAATGCTGTTCAAAGGACTTTTAGATATAAGAACTGATAAACGCAGAGATTTTGCAGAATCAGTTGTAGCTGCTCAAACACAGTCAAGACCGACTTAGCAGAGATTTCTTTTATGTGAAAAACAGTTCACAACCAATCAAAATGGATGCAATTTTTAGCTATGGCCTTCATTTCAGAATATAAACGCAGCTGTGTTAAGTCTCTGTAATGGCTTTTGTAAATCTGTATAAGAGGTTATAATTGGTTTGTGTTTTCTTTCAGGAGAACTCTTTACATTATCCTTTTATTTATGAACGTTAAGAACAATTATGATATATCTATTTACAAAAAAAAATAATATTTTCATAGCTTTCTAATAAGATAGGTGCTTGAGTAAGTCTTATAAGTCTTATGGGAGAGATCAAAACAACAAAAAGTTAAAAATCATTTTCTCTAGGTTACCGCATACATACTTTGTTGCCTTTTGTAGTATTAAATTGACAGTTTGGGTATTTTGTTTTAATATTTCATTATTTTTATAGTGTTGGCAATTTTCTGTACTGCTTTCACTTCCAGATACACTTTTTTTCTCAGATCATGTAGAAACTGGAAATTCGTGTGCTTTTATGTAGCTTTGTGACCTTAAGACATTTAGGTTTGGGCATTCCTTAATTTTGAACTATGAAGTTTAATTCTAACTTTCAGACGATATATAGATGTACAGATTTTAGAGAAATTGAATATTTATATATATGGTGATACCAATTCCAAAATGTAATAGAAACGAAACAAGAATAAAACAGGAAAGCATTTTAATTGTTCATGAGTTTTAAATCAATGTCAATGAAATAATAGGCATGTGCCGTCGTTTCAATAAGAGTTGCTTAGCATTAACCAGGTTTCCGTTTCTAATGATTATATCGAAATGGTAAAAGGCTATCACATTTTCGTACCAAAAGTATCATCGTTTTAAATGTTTCTTGCGTGACTGAATTTATATCTATTTTTATTGACAAAAATAAAACATACAATGAGACAAAGCGATTTCAGGAATGCACAATTTGCTTTTAGTTGACAAGCTGAAATTTTCCAGGCACTTGTCCTAGTTTAGTTCTTTACATCTTAAGTGCCTTTCATTACCACCTTTGATTAATCATTTTTTCTTTGTCTTTATAATACATAATTTCACATTTTACACAAAAACACTTTCAATTGCCATTCCACTAAAAGCTATTCATTCCGTGTCTTTTTCTTGAATCGGCAAACCTTGGTATTACCGACACCTTGTAGACAATTCCATTACTGACAGGGATAAAAATATCGATCTCTGTTTAAACTCATAAAATGCTCGGGAGTTTGACTAATGATTTTATAGAAAGTTTCTGCATGAATTTATTCGAAAAATAACAGCTATTTCGGCTGTAGGCCGTCTGATTTTCTCTGGTCTCCTGGTCACTGCTAAATTTTCATTGGTGGACCAAAAAACATTGTAATTTCATTGATCACTTGCCTCGAAAAGGAAACGACTCTCGGAAACAAGCACTCACTTCTGACTTGGAACCTACATGTTAACGTACAGGTTTATAAGCATTTTTCAATTACTTTTTATTTTACACGTTTGATATTCGTGAACGAAAGGAAACGCCAAAAATGTCGTAGAGATCGGATTCAACATTTGTTTTGTTTTTTTGCCTCTCGGTCTTGTATGTTTTCTGTGCGCATCCTTTCCGCAAAAAATCATTACAACGCCAGTACTTTAACTGGTGCTGCAGTATTTGTACTCAAATTGTCAGTGGATACTTTCCCAATTTCATGTGCCTTTGCACAACGGCCGCGAGATTCTTCTTGTTGTTACATGGTGTACTTTCAGAGTGCAATAGCTTGCAATGTTTACACTGATACAAAGATAACTGTATACAGAAAACACTCATGTTATAAATAGAACAAGTAAGCATAAGTAAAAAGGAATAAGAGAGGTTCAGAGGTTAGTCTGGATTGCCTGCCCCTTACCACTATCGTTATCGGGTCAGGCAAAGCTGAATAATGGCGGCGGCCAGTGCGACATGCACGGTATCAGTAAATTCTTATTTGAAAATGAACATTTTGCACTGTTGGTTGAAATCAAAGCTACTATATACCTAAATTACAGCGGAGACCTTATCTTCAATGATTCAGTTTATATTTATGTCAAACAAGGCGGTAAATATCGGTGCAAAGTAGCTATATTTCGGACGTGTTTTTAGCCCGTTTGTTGGTTAATATTTCGGTTACTGTTGCTAGGCAGAGAAACATCGAGTCTTAACGGCATATATTGTACCTTATTCCTACCAAATCAACTATCTTACAAAAATGTTCATGCTAAATAAGAAATATTCGTTACCTGAACAAACCCTGTGGGTGCCGCCATTATTGTGCTTTGATTAACGTACTTTTAGGTAGCAAGGTACGACCGGGAACCAGACAATTCAGAGGCGTACTTTAAAATATTGTGTCTATCTAATTCAGTATATCAGCTATTTTTAAATCGACAATTTGTCTCTCTCGCGAATGAAAACACATGAATAATTCAAGTAGTCATGTCATACCCCACAAATATTTGGAATAGTTTGCTCTAATTTCAACTACTTGTATATGCATATTGCAAAGGTTAAACAGGTGAAAGGTAATGCGGACGAAAATTTTTGACACCATGCAATGATAATTTTTCGTTTCCCTGAATTCGTATTTTCAAGCAGAGCATAATTATGTGCACAAAGATATTTCAAGACTGGTTCTAAAGATTTAAGCTGAGGTTTAACCACAGTTTGGTACGCACTGAAACACTGAATACTGCCTGCAACTATCCTCAACACTGTGGACAGGTCTGATGACCTCTCCAGTTAGAGCACTAAACCTGCGGTAACACTTCATAGTAAAGGGAAGTGAAAGCTTTGAATCAATGATGAACTATAATCCCTTTTCACTACTATATATTCTGCTCATTGGCCTAGCTTGCTTTGTCCTTCGATATTGCTTAAGATCGGAATTCTAAAACAATATCATTTGTTTTGAGACTGTCAAAAAGTTAACTTAGTACTCCATTCTCAATAACAATGAAATTTTCGTTAATATCATGTCTGAACAGTTAAATTTGCCAAACCACACTACTTTATATAAATTTTAATACTGCATACACCAAGTCGATTCGTTTGTGTTTTAATGGGTTATCATTCGTTAATCATTAAAATGCCGAGCATTGCATGAAAAGCAGGCACATCACCATTAATGTTCAGATGGATTGTTGAAGCTAATAAGGTGTTATACTGTCTGACCCAACAGTTGCTCAAAGCAATAATTGCATTCCGCTATGGGCGTGTCATTATATATGATTGACAGCTAGGTAACTACTAACGACGGAAATGGCATCAAAATTATAAATTGCATGTTTAGCATTCAAGTGTAAAAGAACATATGGTTTATATACAACATGCTGCCCGTTTATCTTAAGTTTAAACAAAGGCTTCGAAATGTAATACATGTTGAAACACATAAAATATGTTACTTTTACCAGATGTTTTGAATGTTAGAAGCTACAAGATTTTAAGTTAAACGATTGTTTTTTCTCTTATAAAATAACTTGATTCTCTGGATGGCCACGGCAAAACGTGTAAAGTTGTGTTAATTCTATAATTCTTTTTATTCGTAATCCTTTAGAACAAAGACGTTGGTTAGGATAGGGGGTGTGATTATTTATACTTCAGTACATACGAATACTAAGAACTGGGGTCAACTCTTATTAGGTAGAATATGTGTTCTACTTCTTGAGATTTCTTTGTGACAAAGCGTTAGTTATCATCGAAAATTTAATTTTCATAACGGAGAAGCTGTGGAGCAGTTACATACTGTTTTAGAACAGACTTAAAACGTAAGGTTGATATAATCTAGATATAAAACAGAAGAAGAATTTAGGTGATATCTATATATTTAGGGTAACCCCATGTCGGATTTTTTACAACCGTGTATGGATTTTCATCAGAATTTACAGCTTCGGAAGATGTTTTGTTTTATTGGGTGAAGTTTGGCTTTATGCGCTCACTTCTTGCCATAAAATAAAGGAATTCAGAGAGAATATAAAATCGCATTTTTCATGACATAAATCTTCTCTGGAGTTGATATCTAATGGTACCTAAAGGAGCTATAGATCTTAATTCATGCTACTAAATACGGTCTTAACACGGAAATATAAACTTCTACGCATGTGTTAAATCTGTGATATATTACTTTACTTTCATTAGTACTCAGTATCTGAAAACATCTATCCAGGTGAACGTTTCTTACATAGTGTGGGTGAAGAAATGATCTGCATTTAATACAGATCCCTTACTTATATAGATCATCTGTGAAACAGACATCAAACAACACAGACATCAAACAACATGTGTATAGCAGGACAGAATGCATTGTATGATAAAACATTTTCTGTACTATTATCTGTTCTATGCTGTTCTATCCAAATATATCATTACTTACACCGTATTGCTTTCGTTTTCCCCTGTTCCCGAAACAATTAAGCTCAATCCCAGATGTAATTCCATGAAGAAAAGCCATTTATTACAATGCTTAATACAGTTATTTATCATCAATAGTTCAGTATTCTATCATATTATAAAATACCTACAAATGACAAAGAATCTTCTTTTCACTACTGTAAGTGTATATATCCAGTTCAATTCGGATAAGGATTCCAGTTCAAGATTTGCGGTATGGGTCAATGGGCTCGCTTTCTGTAGATGTCATTTTCGAGGAAGGTCTGATGATCGTATAATCATGAAATAAAAAAATAAGAATAAAGCGTTAATTGAAAAAAGAAAGAAAGAGAAAGATATAAGAAAGTGACATCTGCCTTTGCCTCTCGATGCTAATAGACAAATGCACAGTAGCTTCTTACACCCACATTTTAATACATGTACAAGCTATTTCATTCTAAAATGTCAGGGAACTAAAAGTAATTATCCTTCGTAAATGACGTGACGCCGTGTAATAAAGTTGCTTTTTTTGAAATTCAATACTCCTTTCTTTCCAAGTGAATTAAATGAAGCATATGCTTAAAAATGTTTCTAAAACTGATATTTCAGACAGACTGTTAAATTGTAAAAGAGTTATAAAGGAGAAAAGTCATAAAACATTTGCATGACATTTAGTACAAGTCTTTGTTTCACAGAGAGAAACCAGATGATTACAAAGAAAGTGACACAGTTTTATCTATTCCTCAGCCGACAACTTGTCAAGACAAAAGTATAATAGAGAAAAGGAAACCAACCACTATTGGCATCATATCAATTAACCGGACAATCAGTTTTCCCAACCTTACAAATAAACCTTAAATAAATGATTTCCCTTGATTCAGATTTGAAATGTTTATAACTGTAGCGAATAGGTTTTTTCCATTTATATGACTGTGCTGAAGACATGTCTTCAAGGTAAACAACATTCTGTATAAGACTTTAAATGTTTCACAGTGTCTGTTGTTTATAAGTGTTAAGAAGCTCCTGTCTCGAGGGTTATAACTTTAGTAGTGGGCATACCGTTTTTTGTAACAAGAATACTATGGGTATGTAGAAAAATGAATTAACTTTTTTTATCTTAAAGAAAGGCATGCTGCTATCGTTATGATGTTTGTAAAAAAATCGTAACGTATTAGTGAAATTTTAAATACTAACGAACAAATAATTGATTGAATCGCGTTTTATTACAGGGGTTTACTACAGATGTTTTGACCCCATTGCGAAGTTTGGTATGCAGTTTAGTCAATTTTGATTCGAAAAAAGTTTTGTGAAAATTTCATTATTAAAAAGATACTATTTCTATCCAGTAATATGAAAGAAGCCAGAATGTCCTAAAATATTGCTAAAAACCTTCGAGGGCTGTCATAATGTAGGCGTACATTTTCTGTTCTTAGAAAGGAATGTCTTTGTATATTTATTTGAACTATAGAACGCCTTTGTTTGCCATGAACAATTTATTCAAACAGTTCCACAATACTTCTCAAAGATGTCATTATATTTTGTAATACTAGTAATGTATTTTGTACAGCAACTTAACTCGTTTCATCAGGAAGAAAGCTTCACACGTGTGTTGTCTATGATACAATTACAGACCACCAAAAACCCGTGCGACTCCATGCTCGTTGTAATCTTTGATTGGACTTGTTAACTTATGGGCAACTTTCCTCTGTTTTAATTAGTTCATTATAAGCCGCTGTATTCTTCATATTTCTTGATAAAATGTCGATACTTCTAATTATTCAAATCGACCAAGTAATATTTGTAAAAATGTTATAATATTTCGTAAAATCAAAATCTAATTTAATAAAATACAACCATTTTTTTGTAAACTTTAGGTAGAAAATTTCTCATTTATTCATTCTTTCGAAGATCTATTGCTGTTCAAAACCCGATAGATCGAATAAAATACATAAACTTAACCGGTGATGACGTAATGTTTTTCAACTAATCTTATTTTTCCAAATATAATTATGTATAAATGTCTTGTATATTTGTATTCTAGTCTCTCCATGTACTCAACAGATGACGTCTGGTATTTACATGTTAGACAATAAAATGTAAGTATAGTTATACCTATAAAAGCAGTTCATTAACTAAGAATTTGATTTTAACAATCTGAGTGTATTACGCCCGTCAATACCCATCTTCAGATGCATTGTCAGCCAATGCATTTCATGTTTGTATAAAAAATGGGTAGTTTCTCCATCATAGGCTATAGCGTTACGAACGGTATAAAACCTATAAATTAAATTAGAATTTTTATTTCCGTCTACCGTCACATGACTGATCACACTCACTCGCGCATCATACTGGATAAATGCCCCGCACTACTATATAACCAACACAAGGTACAAAAGTTCACAAGAATGAATCGGAGGGTGACAATACTTTACTTAATCATGATTTAAATTTTCCCTCCAAATATCGCTATCAAAGTGTTGCCATAACATTTGAAAATGGAAGTATATCAGCCGATTCGAGTTCATCTACAGGATCCGTTACAAAAATATACAAGATTAATTTTGATGCAAAGCATCAAAGGCGGCGCACATGGTTTTGAAATAAGATAAATAATAAGTGTATAAATTAACCTAAACAATTGTACATGTGTGTAGTACATGTTGTACATTTTGATGATATAATCAAGTTATTTACAGACGGGATGTAAAAAGATTTTAAAGGGGGGCATTTGAATTATATCCATGTTTTAATCACTTTTATTGAAGTTGTGAAATCATGTGAATTCACTTTTCTTCAACAAAATGACCAGAACTGTAGAAGAGAATGGTCATTATAAATTATTTAAAATCACCTCGTAATAATATCTTGCGTTTTCCCCGGTCTGTGTTTAAGAGAAAATTATATCTAAGGAATTACCGTCTGTGGTAGGAAACGGGAAACGAATTTTTGTGTAGCAGTAATACAGTGTGAGTGTATTTCTGAAATTGGAACAAAGAGAGCTGCCAACCTGACAGTGCTTCCGATAGGTAATCAACTATGGATTACACATTCTCCTATAATAGATGAAGGGCTTTACTACTAAATATTTTCTTGTATGCATAATATTCCCAGATTTGGTGAAAAATATACCAAGATACTTGTCTCTGAAGGTGTGTCCTCGATTTTGAAATAACAATTCCAATGTTATCGACATTCAAAATAAAACCTTACATGTAATATCTTTGTTCGAATTCCACATTTCACAGTATGGTATTACATCATTTCAAATATTTTTTAATTTGTCTGCACTAGATAACACTCGAAGTACAACTGGTACTCTATCATATTCATGGTTTAACGGTTTAGTGGCGTAGTGAACAGATATGTTTTTTGTAACTATAACGACTGAATTGACTCCAGCAAAGTAAGAGTGTTCTTCAAATTCATCCTTGTGTCTGTATTCACAAAGACAGACTCATTCTTTATTATTGCATTAAAACGACAGATTTTGTACAATTTCTATTTTCAAGTTAGTTTATACAAATCAATTTTATTTCGATTGTGACGAAAGCTTTTAGCTAATAGAATCATTCTCAAATCCGTCCCTGGAACCAACCAGTACTAAGTAATGAGAATAAAGTTTCTTTCTGAAGGGAATAACCGATGCCGACACGGCCGCTGACCGGGTTCGAACTCGTGTCTTGACTAGCTATCCTTAGATTACAAGTCCGACCTTTTAACCACTCGGCTTCACCTTTCTTTATATAGCTATAGTTGAAAGAATTAACAAAGATTTGCATTTCAGATTAAGTAGCAACACACTGCTAGATAAATGCAGTGAATACACAAGTACTTCCAGCGCTTTGATTTGTTTTGGGAAAAGTCATTAAATCTGTAATGTTTGCATCAAAAACTTTTAAATAAAAATACAAACTTACCTGATTTGGATCAATTTATTTTTAAAATTAATAAATACGATTTATGAAGTGACATATTTTAAGTGATGTACAGAATAATTGGATTTTTTAACATTGATAATGATCCAAGATTCTCCCAAATTGATTACGTCAGCGCATGGTACAAAATGAAACACTATTCCAATATAGGCGTCGCCGTTCTCGGCGCCGCCAATAAAGTCTTATGAACTTTCGAACTGCGTGTTAGTTATACAGCGGCTTGGGACATACATTCATGAAACAAATGCCTGTGCTGTGACTGGTGAAGACGCCATGTTGCGGAAAATGCCACGTAGTACAGCAAGCATCTTTTGCGGGGATACCGGATTCTATATTTAACCGAAATTCCCACAGTGGGCGTTTACGAAAAATCGCGTGACCTACACGAGCAAAGAACAAAGACTTTAGCAACAGTAACGAGGAGTAGTAGAAAAAAAAACTTTTTTATTTCTGCCGTTCAACTGTGAACGAGCTGCTTTAACATATCGTTGTCCTTATCAACAATTTTAATATAAGTAATTTGCGATTTAGTAATTTAGTAATTTTTTAATTTAGGGACCACAATAGAAATAAGGGTTTACCCTTTTTTGTGTTATCCCTGGTGTTGGTGTACATGTCATGGTTTTTGTGCTCATGTATGTGTTATACTATTTATCACTTCATGTGTGTAAATACCATGTATGTACATTATGCCAAAATAAATCTTATCTTATCTTATCTTATCTTAATGGTCAAACTTCTATTTTAAACTTACAATTGAAGTATCTTGGAAACAATTCTGATTTAAATTCCTATAGTTTGTTTTGAGTTGCAGCCCTGGTTAATGTAACTGCTACTCAACAGTTGTTGGTTATTCACCTAAGATCGCAAATTGAATAAACGTCGAAAAGCTTTGTTTCACGCAGAGATAATTTATTGTCCAGCCTTCTGCATTAAGGTAAGTGGTTTTAGTCATACGACTTCCATTCTAGGTTTCTAAATATTGAATTGAATGACATAAACCGAAATTTCCAGTGATTTAAGTGTGTATAGGATGGCATAGGTCCACTCACAAAATGGTACCCTGTGATGTTTCGATTTTTCGGTTGAAAACTGTTATTTCATTCTCGTTGTTCGTGTATTGACCGATTTATTTCGAAAGTATTTCATAAGATCTTTTTCTCCTCTACACTGTGGTCATGTTTATTCTTGCGAGCTGGTTGATTATATTTATCTTGAACTCTAATAAAATACATTGTTGTAAGGTGTCAGACAAATTTATGCTCATGCTATAAAACGTTGGGAATTACGTATTCCGGAGACGATTTAATACATACTTAGTATTGAAACAAAAAAGAAACGTGTATTTTGTAAATGCAATGAAATTTACTCTCGTGATATGGGAAATCCATCCACAGACATTCTTGATATGTCAAACAATATTTCATTGATAACTTGTGCACAAATTTAAGAAAGTTAACCTTAAAATTCATAGTTTACATCAGTTAACATCACGGTTGCAAAATTGCAGCTTCAAGTCAGTAATGGGTATTTCCACTTCTTTACAGCAAGGTCTGCTCTCACTCTAGATGGCATAGACTGAATAAGATTTCTGTCAAGGACTACAAGTGGTGGCTTAAATTTGAGGGCAATTGCTTCTCATACCAATTACGAAATCGTGCTTTAGGTGATTCGACAGAATATAAGGTACTGTTCCAGTTCCCTCGAAGAAATGCTGCAGGACGGTGACGGCCAAGCCAGGCCAGGCGTAGGGCACATCGTGCGGGCGTTAATGATAGTCTGTATGGCTAAATGCCACTCTTGCGGAGACTTTTTCTGAATGTTCTCGGCTGAATTTAGTGGTTACGAGTAGCCAGTGTTTCCCTGGCAGTCTAGATGGCCTATCGTTGTTTGGGGGACATTAAATCGCTCGCTAACCAAATTCTGTAACACGCATTGAAGAAGCAACATAACTTGTTATTACCGACCAGCCGTGTCATCAGTTAATCCGTTTTGCAATAGCAAGGAGCACATGGATTATATGGCACGAGGAAATTGGCGTTCGAACCAAACGAACAAAGCACAGCATCTAATGAATGTATTGCTGAAAAAAAATTGGATTAGTTTGATCTTGGTTTGAAAAGTTAGTATTGGTTTCCATTCTCTTGTGGTCTAAATACTTCTTAGCATTACCCTATGCGTTTCTTTTTCATTTCAGTCTATGTTACGTTTGATTTCAGATGACACTTTTGTTCCAAAAAGGTCAGGTGTCAGTTGTATAAAGCGACGGTGTCATTCTACGTAAGACAATCCTATGAACAAAGGGAATATTTTGCTTTTTCCTAATATTGCTTAAATAAAACAAATTAAAACAAGACTCATAAATAAAGTAAATTAACGTTAGGATGACTACTCCTTGTTAAAAGTCGGCTTAAGATAGAACTCTAGTCTCCATTGAAAGATAATATTTTTGTGCTCTTATTATATATATTCAGACTCGATGTATCAAGGATTGGCTGCCTGCAATAGATGTAAATTGAGAAAAACATTTACCTCAAACGGGTTGCTACCAAGAAACACACCTAATAAATGCAAGAAAATACTGAGGTTTATTAGATTGCACTTACATTACAACAGGAACTCATGTGGGCAGTCAGACATCTATTTATATTCAAGTAAAACTACGTACAGAACAAAACTAGATGAATAGCAATACTGCTGCAAAGAAATTAAATCTTAGGTTCTTGATAATTCCCCTCCCATAACAAATGGCCATTAATCTTTTGGTACATATATGAAAGTACATGTGGTGGCATCTGTTTAGCTTTAAAGTTATTTATGCTTAAATCAAAAACGCAAATCAAATAAAGAATCTGTTTTACAAAGAGTCACTTTCCCCTCAATGACCTTTTATCTCTTACTAGAAAAATAAAAGGGCTGACATTCACAAGGCCAGACAAGAAAAACTTACCACGTTATATTGTCTTATAATAAAAGTCAAGTTTTTACTTGTAAAATCTAAAACATCTGTTTCAGGAAAAGGCAGACTTGTTGGATAACGTACTTTTACAGTGTTTATATGTTTTTTCATACATTTAAAATGCTTTTTCCAAAAAAAATAACAAAAAGGAAACGAAAAAGTAGATCTGATATAAAACATTAAAGACTGACTCAACAAAACATTATTTTATTCTTAGCACTTATTAAAAGATTAAAGAAGGGTGGAATACATTAATAGAACAATTATAGCAGTAATATAGTCCGGTTCTACTAAGGCTGATTAAAGGTTTCAATTACAGTTACTTAATGCTTGAGGGGTATACTAGTAGTTTATACTCAAACGTTATTTACATTCTTTGGGCATTTATTTACAAAATGGAATATTCACATAGATTTCTATTCATAAGAAGGTTTTACGTTACATTAAGGTGGATAAATACAATAATCTACCTTTAAAATGGAGCACTTGCCGGATACTAGCTTAATATTGACACAGCTTTGAGAACACGGACATGATTTCGCTGTTTAAGAGAACGTTTTATCACAAATGAATGTCAGTATTGTCATAGGATTCCAGCAATATGAAGCATTGAGATAGTTACAGACTGAAGCCATAAAGCAACAAACTTCAGTTAAAAAGAAAGAGAGTCATTGTACAATGAGGCATTAATCACTGATGTTTTTAAAGATGAACTTTCTGATACTTTTTTTTTCTCTCCAGAAAACATTCACAAATCCCCTAAGACATTAGATATTGACCTAAGTTATAATCGAGTCTGGTCTTAATTTACTGATTGGACTATGATATTTTTAGTTTAAAGACCACCGTAAAGTTTATCAAAAAAAATTTATCAAAGGGTTTAAATTAGGTACACATTTGTTTTTTAATACGAGAAGGTTTTTGGATATGAGCATACGCGAAGCAGGCATTTGGGATTTTTTGTTTTGACCCATAGTCATCTTTTGATCGTACCTGCATAAAGTGATATTTACGGTGGAAGTCTGTCAACAGTTTTTCAATAGTTGTATGACTCCGTCAAATCGTTTATATTCTGGCATATAGCCAATATGCTTTGATACTTGTATGTTTCCGTTCAATCATTTGTATTCTGGAATAATGATAATTACAACCAATGAGGATAATTGTATGACTCCGTTAAATCATTTGTATTCTGGGATAGTGGTATCTACATCCAGTATGCTTTGATAGTTGCATGACTCCGCCAAATCCTTTGTATTCTTGGATAGTGGTATCTACAGTCAGTATGCTTTGAGAGATGCATGGCTCCGCTAACTCCTTTGCATTCTTGGATAGTGGTATCTACAGTCAGTATGCTTTGATAGTTGAATGACTCCGCCAAATCCTTTGTATTTTCGGATAGTGGTATCTACAGTCAGTATGCTTTAAGAGTTGCATGACTCCGCCAAATCCTTTGTATTCTTAGATAGTGGTATCTACAGTCAGTATGCTTTAAGAGTTGCATGACTCCGCCAAATCCTTTGTATTCTTGGACAGTGGTATCTAAAGTCAGTATGCTTTAAGAGTTGCATGACTCCGCCAAATCCTTTGTATTCTTGGATAGTGGTATCTACAGTCAGTATGCTTTGATAGTTGCATGACTCCGCCAAATCCTTTCTATTCTGTGATAGTGGTATCTACAGCCAGTATGCTTTGATAGTTGCATGACTCCGCCAGATCCTTTGTATTCTTGGATAGTGGTATCTACAGACAGTATGCTTTGAGAGATGCATGACTCCGCCAAATCCTTTGTATTCTTGGACAGTGGTATCTACAGTCAGTATGCTTTGAGAGATGCATGACTCCGCCAAATCCTTTGTATTCTTTGAAAGTAGCATCTACAGCTAATATACCTTGATAGTTGTATCACTCGGTCACATCATTCGTATTCTGGGGTAGTGGTATCGACAGCCAATTTACTTTGTTAGTTGTATGTCTCCGTCAAATAATTTGTATTCTGGGGTAGTGGTATCTTAAGTTAGTATACTTTGTTAGTTGTATGTCTCCGGCAAATAATTTGTATTCTGGTTTAGTAGTATTTACAGCCAATATACTTTTAAAGTTGTATGTCTCTGTCAATTAATTTGTTTTCATGGATAGTGGTATCTACAGCAAATATGACTTGTATGTTTCGGTCAAATACTTTGATAGTTGTATGTCTCTGTCAAATGCTTTGTATTCTGGGATAGTGATATCTACAGCTAGTATTCTTTGAAAGTTGTATGTCTCTGTCAAATAATTTGTATTCAGAGATAGTGGTATCTCACGAGTACAACCAATATTCTTTGTATTTTGGGATAGTAGTATCAACAGTCAATTTTTGGACAGTTGTATGTCTCCGTCAAATCTTTTGTATTCTGGGATAGCGGTATCTAAGCCAATATGCTTTGATTTAAACTATGAGTAGTTTTCCACGATATGTGTATAAAATACAAATAGAAACGTATACCGATATTAATTACTTACACAAAATCTTTTCATTGAGAAATATGAATCACAGTATAGGACAAATGGATCTCGAAAACGTATTTTGTTTCCAGTTTTACTTATTTTTTTTCCTAAATTTTTAACAATAGTGTAAGTTTACATCCATTTCAGCACAAACAATTTGTTTTGTTTCCGTTTATTAGCTGAAAATAATCAGTCTTATCGGATTCGGTATACATAGCATGAACTTATTTTATCTTTATTACTGTCTTCTTCAGAGACAACATTTGGTTTCCCCTATTGCAGGTTTCAAATTTTCCTTTCTTTCTCTTTATTCAAATTAACATTTTTTACAAATACATTTCCAATCTTATCCAGTCAAATGCCATCTATTAGTTGTCTTTTTCTTGTATCGACTCGCGCCACTAGAAAATCCCCAAATTAGTAAGCTGGAATTACAATCGCCATTAGCTATTACGCCTTGTAGAAAATTCCATTACTTCCTGACAGAATGGATAAATGTATTGATCACTGTTTAAACTCATAGAACACTCACGAGTTTGAATAATGGTTTTATAAAATGTTTTTGCATGAATTCACTTCAAAAATGAAGGTAATTTATTGCATGGACTGGTTGCATTTTTCATGTTCGATGGTTAATCTAACTGAAGGATTGTCAATAATGAATAATGGCCTTGGCTTTTTGAAACTATTAGGAAGGAACACAGATATTAATAGAGAGAATAAACAAAATGAACACAGATATTAATAGAGAGAATAAACAAAATGATATAGTGTTAAGGTACTAGAACAATATTACATATATCCTTCGAACGATTGACACTTTTGCAAGTATTTTCCTAGAGACCCCCTACCTCCAAGTTTAGGCTCTCAGTCCGATTTGGCACTAAACTGGGATATTTTAACCTTATGAAAAGGTGATTTAGTGGTATGTGACATAAATTCGCGGGTAAGAGCTCGTGATTCTAGGAAGTGACGTCATGCGCAGGGCGTCATGGCAATGTATGCTCGGCCAACTTAAAAAAAATGGAAGGAATGACCCAGTTTTAGTGAATCCAGTATGCATGGCTTTGTCTCTCTCCTCTACCTTGAATGTTCGTTCATCTTTTCGAAAAATACAACATTTTGGCAGGAAAGGTCACGTGACACGCACCTGCTCAGAAACATGTGCTGGCGGTAGAAGTCAAGTTTTCCATTTTGTCTAATTTGCACGGACATACGTTTTTGAATGGATACAGCGGTGTCCAAAATTCGTCCTTGACCTTGATCACGTGACATCCCGTATTTTGCCATATATACTTTTCAATGTTGGGGTCGCATCCATATTTGGGAAGTTAATGTGGAATCTACGGAGGCCTAAAGGTGCCATCTTCGCGGTTACGTTTTATTACGTTATCGTCGTTTAAAAGATATGTGGATAAATTACCGGCCTGTCCATAAAAAAAACTACAGAAATACAGTCTCTACTCAGTCAAAATTCTAAAAACCTAATGATAGCTATGAATATAACACATCTCAAACCGACATTCCACCCAAAACCGGTCTGTCTGCAGAGTGCATACGTCAGAGTAGCGTTTCTTCGTCGGAAACAAGCGTTCACCATCACTATGATATAAGAAAACCGAAAATCATCGCGGCAATCAGAACTGTTTTCCAGTCTCAAGAGAGCGCCGACTTTATCTGATACTGTCAAAATAGCAAACGTTAGGGACAAGTTGTTTTGATGATTACTTTTTTATGGATACGTTTCATTGAATAAAATTATTGAAATTTAACAAAGGTATTAACCTGAAACAAAAATAAATAATTTCATCGGTATGCAAATAAAAATATAATGTTTGATTAAAATCAACATTTTGTTAATATTCGATCCCTAATTATTGATTTTATGAAGCAACAAAAAGGCACTCCTACGCAGTTACCTCCCCTTTTTAGGGAAGTAACAGCTGCGTAGTGTGGCATTACATAACGACGAAATTAGGGATCAGTAAATTCCGGTTTCTTTTGCAGTTACGTATTGAATAATGACCTGAAGATCAAGTGTACTACAATTTTGTTCTCTGGCTCAATGGTTAGAGCGATGGGCATGGTGGGGGCAAAATGAGTACGAATTGCATTCACGGATGGTCTAATTAAATGCACTAAGAGTTCTGCAGTTGTATAAATAGTTTGTGTGAAATTACATGTATCCGACGATTTAATGTCTTCAGAATCTTCGGCGCCGACCGAATGTTATTCATCAATGTTGTTTTTGCGTCGTGTTCAGACAGCCTTTTTCTTAATGTTTAAGCGTCGATTCTGCTTTACTTACGTCCGGGCCTTACGGCAACTAGTGGACATGGCCGGCAGGAGTCGGTTACGTAAGCGTGACGTCCTAGTTAAACGGTTTTGTGGTGGAGGTGTAACTTGCGACCTAGCTGACATACAACGACGACAGTGCAAAAGCAGCCAGACATATTGTTAACATAAAGCACCAGAACATTCAGCGACGCCATAATGACGCGCACCAGCTTTTAGCATGCCGACTGCAAAATCTCGCTCAAATTTAGACAGTGAGTTAAGAAAACTCACTAGCCGAGTGTTTTCTTTCACTCCAAACAGACCTCTTAATGACTAAGTAAGAAAGCTTTCCTTCTGAAATTGTCAAAACACGTTTGCGATACACTACGATATTTTCAAGATCGAAGTCAAAACGGTTGTTATTTGGAATGTCATAAATATCGAAGTAAAACTTTTACATCAGTAATAGATGTTTAGCTTCTGTCACTAAACCAACAAAGATTATTATTTTGAATATACTTGTATTGATTAGCAAGCTTCATGTAATGAGGAACTGGTCAATTTATTTTCAGTGTAAAATGATGTTTAACTCGATTTCTTATTTTTAAAATGCATGCCTGGAAAATTAGCTTTCAACTAAAAATTGCGGGTTTTTAAGCTCAGCAAGACTGAACCGCTTATGAAAAAAATGTCGATAACCTGAGATGCCAAATTTTCAAAACGATTTTAATATTCGCCGTAAAACACGCAGAAATACAATAATGTTCTGTGATAGAAGAACAATGAAATTACTATTCACAATAATGTTTTCAATTAGTTTAATGTTTGAAAATGTGATTAAAGTCTCACTTTGCCAAGAGATCCATTTTTAAGTGTTGAATCTGCATGCACCCTGTGGATTAATGTAATACCTAAATGTGTTTATCATTAATCAGGTGTAATGCACTGCAGTAAAATTACATGTTAACAAGAGCAAGGCGATCAATCATAAAGCCGAAGGGGAAAATATGTATAAGTCATAAAAGCAGTACAACACCTGTCATTCTATTTTCAGATCCTTTAAATATCTTTGACCCTGTGCTTGCTAAATGCAATCTGAGCAAGTTACCACGGCCGCCCTAAACCTTCTCGAATGTTCACACAAAGCTTTATCAGATGGCAGCTCAAAAGCGGAACATAACGGTTCTTTGATGGTAGCTGATATGATTATTACCTACGACAATTATGACAAATAAATTATAGAGTTGCATGATTAACAACCAGTTGAACAAGATCACACGGTTGATAAACCACATACCTTGTGTTTTATACAAAGGCTTTGAAACATAATACACGTTGAAACGTTGCATTCTATGTTAAGTTGTCCTTAAAGATTTAGCAACCAGTGGTCAGATAGTATTCGATTAAAACTGCCCAAACTAGATAAGCATTGATATAATCAAAATATATACGTTTTAAAATTCCTGTATCTTAATTTCATAACTAATCTTCATGCCCTAGTAGCTAATATATCTAAGTGGTAATATGACGTGAAAGTCTAGTGTAGCCTATCACTTCTAAGACGTTTTTTTTAGTCCTAATATTGGTTGTCTGGCAGAAGAGGTACACTTCAGAACATACATAGATATTGTATAGGCCATTAACGATTAGAGAACTCAAAACTATGAAATTTCAACGTTTCTTGTTGTTCTTCTGTACCAATTCACTTCTTAGATAAAATAAAAAACAAGATTTTTGGGATCAGTTATATATAAATAATATATTTTATTCATTTTATCATGTTTTAACATTATAACAACAATGTTACAAAATATGACATACAAATGGCAATTACCCAGGACACTTTGGTATCTATCACTGTAAATATTACAGTATATAATGTGAACAGACTGTAATTTGTTAACGTCATATTTCACACAACTTCATGTAAAATTGTAGTAAGTATGTCTCTAAAAGTCAAGAACAGAAATGATCAGTTACACCACAAAAAATGATATAATGTTCCTTTGTCACGCCCGTTCTTGTAAAAAAACTTTAATCATGTGTCACATCAATCGATATGTGCAGTCGAAATGAATGTGAAAACGGTGATTAGAAGTAAACATATATTAGTTTCCACTGAATTATAATATGCATTGTCTATTTAACTAGTGAAAAGTCGTAAATCCAAGCTTTTACAGCTGTAAATTAGTCCAGTCGTGTCACATGCATATGATAGTGAACGATGACATAAAATTACAAGTATGTTATACATCTTACTTAAAGGCATAATTATCAACATTCAGGCACCATTAACAGGCAACAGGCTTACCCATTCGTATAAATTACACCAATGACGTATTGCTTTAACAAAGAACTTGATTTCTATTCGGTAAACAACCAAAACTTTAAACATAAAATAAGATGTATAGAGAATATTCACCTTTTTTTCCCATAAATACGGGATTTATTTTCATCGAGTGGTATGAAAATAAATATTTCACGAGTGGCGAAAGGCAGCGTTTATTATATACTTTTTCTCTTTTTTGACCTTACGATTCGAAAGAATTCCCCTTTAATTTTGTGTACTGGATTTAGAAGAAAGTAGTGCGGCAAGACACCAGTGAAAATACGGAAAATATGTTTCACAGCAGTGAAAAAATAAATTTTTACTGTGAAAATACGAAATTGAAAATCATCAATATTTCTTTTAACAGTAAAAATTCCAAAATTCCAAATTTGCAAAAATTCTTCCTTAACATGAATGCATTAGTAACATCAATATAAATGAAAATCAATCAGGTTAATACCAAACAAAAGACATTAAACTAAGAAAAACCATTAAAAACAAGTCTTTGTACCATTGTTTTAATGTTTTCTAATAATGAAATGAATCTGTAGAAAAGCTCATTTTTTGTGATAACTAAGAATTTCATAAATAAACCAAAACGTTTACAGTATACTTTATTTTCATCATACATTTTGCTGAAAATAACCTACATTGGCTTTTCTTAATATTTTACACTTAAAATATATCGATCTTTTTTTACAGGAGATATTGCTAATGAAATGAGACAGAAAATACTTTAACCGAAAATTTGACATGATAACAACTCATTTACCACCAACCTGAAATTAAGCCACGATCCATTTTATAAAATTGTTACATTTACAGTGAAAAGCATTCGGATTTTTATGAGTGTGTATTTTAAGAAACGTCTTATGGGAGCCACGTTGCACCGTTTTATCATCCAAAAATAATATAAATTGTAAAGCCATGAATACCCCCCTGAATAAAATATTCGGAATCGAATTCTACGAAGCAGCCTTTGAAGTTAACCGGCCTGTAGGCATCACATTCAATAATTTAAACGGAGTCAGAACATCAGCTTAAAAATAACTTAACTTCCCTTTAATTAAGTACTGACTCCATTTTGCCTCGGTATAAGAATATTGAAATGTATAGTTTACAAAAGTAATTTATTATAACTAGACATAATGCTGCGATACCAGACCTGCCACAGAAATCCACTTATATCAAGGACTAGCATATTGTCTAGAAGCATATAAATTCTATACTACATTCCCTCTCTGTCAAACATCATCAAATATTTATCCTAGTGAACTATTTCTGTTACAGCAAACATATTCGCGATACTGAAACATACATTTAAAAGCCATACTGGAGTAATGTATCACTATATATTCAATTAAGAATATTTTGATACCAGTCACTTTCACACAATTTTCCCTGTGGCAGAATGTCGGGATTTTTGATGGAAATGAAAACATCAAAAGTCCAGCTTTGTCTACTTTCTGATCACCATTAATATGACTTTTGAACCGGGTACCAGTAAATTTGTCATGACGGTGTCGATTTCATAAATTGTCACACGTCTCACATAATAATGATAGAATAATATCACGGAAGAAACCATAATAGACCAGTGTTAAATCAAGATTTTTTTTCCCTGCAGTTAGCTAAGACCAGCCAAAATCTTGACCCGTCATACTGTATAATTTCAAATTGAATGGTCTATAAAAATCCTCCAAGCGTCTTTTAACTGAGTTATCTATCCCTGGATGGCGTCTACCTTTCTCTTCATTGAGACAGTGCCATCTCGTGGTGTTATTTTCCTTTTTGTAACATGGAAAACCTTTAGTTTGGTTAAATGTGAAATTCTCTGCAGTAATAAACTGTTCAATGCCCAAAAATTCTTGTATTCTTGTCATCTCATCGGCTGGATTTTCAATCAAGTTTTCACCACTTACAAAATGCATTTGGCGAATGGGAAAATACTCTAACCACCTAGCTAAATGTTGTGCATACACACCAATTTTCACAATAGTCCAAGACGTGTCGACAATTCTAGTTCTGTTATTCACAAACACCATCTCTTCAAATGTTTTAACGCCTGGATTTCTACTAGCTAACTGAGCATAGTCAGATATAGCACGTGTAACTGGGTCTCTGAACACAACAATTAATTTTGTCTTTTTTGACATTTTATATACCCTCTCTGGAATTCCCTTTGTAACGAAGTATGAAGGCGTTTTCTCTATTGTCAGCTGACCTTTTGTTGTCTCAGGCATCAAATTCCTGTAATTAGAAGAAACAGAATATGATCAACAAATAACCCAACAGACACACTATATTGAATGCGGATTACGTACAGAAATAACATTGTACCTGATGAAATGAGTTCATAAAATGCTTCAGGCTGTTTTTGTCATTGTCAACATTTTATGCATACAAATGTTTAAAAGGGGTAATGCTTTTACAGGATATTGATTAATTTCCTTTCTTTTGGTAAAATGAAAAATGTAGCACTCAGAACTCATTTTTAATCAGACGTGGGCAGCTATCACAGCTGATATTCCGATCGAGATTTTAAGCTATTTTAGAAATAAGTATTGTTCTTTTGTGTGTATTTTTGTTGAAGTCTTGGGCTGAACTCTTACTGTTTACTCTTACTGTTTGGTATGTTCTAGCATACAGTACGTAATAAACGTGTATTTTTTTAAAATCTAAATACACATTCAAGTCATTGAAACAACTGATAATCCCAGGTTACATGTTTTCTATGCGATTTGATCAAAAGTGTTATCTTTATTATTGTTTCACGTTATTATACTGAGTACTGCTAATGTTATCACGTGACGTAGCGCTCTGAAATCTGATTTATCTAGTAAACGCTCGATTAAAGCGCGACAAGCGTCTGACTCATGAATGACAATCATTAACTTTTTACACATGATTTTCATGTTTATGTTCATTAACAAAACTACAAACTGTAAGGATGTATGTTTGATGGTTCAGATAATTATGCATTATCTTGGAATCACTTCATTTTTAATATGAATCAATTGTTACACATGTGCTCGGAAAATACAGCAGATTTTATAAACTACTTCTTGACAACAGCTTACTGAAGACAGACAATATTGTAAATATGAAATACATATCTGTTTTTCTGGTAATTAACGTATGATTATAATCTGAAATACACTTATATCAATCTTCAAGTAGTGATGACATTTCATTCATAAATAGCTATTACTTTGCAGGTGTAGGTTGTATTTTGCAGTGAAACGAATGCTCTTTGATTTTATGTGTATCTACTTTTTGATTTTCCATAGAAAAAAAGCACTCTAATAAATCGGTCATAATTATTACTTTCTTAGCGACATAAACGCTAACTTAGAGAAACCACAAAAAATAAAACGTTTGAACTTGTGTCTTGAAAAGCCTATGAGACCATTGTGTTGTAATTAACACGTGTTGGTTTCTTTCACCACTCTTAGATCTATTATCATGGTAGAAAGCCAATTATTTAAAGGATGTGTACACTTTACACTATCCATTGTTCTGTCAAAAACAGATAACACCTACAAAAATCAAATTTATCTTCAATGCTGTAGGTTTGTATATAGACGGACTAATGCGAGAGAAATGCTTAAGATTCTGTGTTCTATAGCACTTACAACTTTTTCGCATTCATGCAACGATATACACTTCTATCAGGATTTAGACTTTCTGTTTGAAATGTTGTTTGTTGGTTTTCTAATACATTGTTTTGATTTTAACGTGAAAGTTTGGTGTTATTATCACGTCAGCTCTACGTACATTCGTTAGATATTTAATTATTTTCGTTCAAAATATACGAATACAAGAACCAAATATATGAATACAAGAACTAAATATATGAATACAAGAACCAAATCTGAGGTTATGTAATAATATTTACGTCAAAAATTGTGTCTGCTGCTATTATAAATGGCAATACAAGACATTTAGAAGACAGAAAAAAGTATTTTCATCTCTGTCGCTTTGTGTTATTGATCTTGTCTGATGGTATCATATTTCTACTTATTACTTTTTGAAATTCATTTTGAAAGTGAATGTGAACTAAATAATTAGCAGAATGACGCGACGAGCTCTAATATTACTTGCTTTTTTGAAATACAATACTCCTTTCTTTGAAAATGATTTAAATGAAGCATGCGGGTTTTCAACAAATCTCTTTAGAATCTGCCATTCCAGACAGTCTGTAAAATGTAAAAGATGTCATAAAACAGTAAAATCGTGAACCGTTTCCATGACATTTAGCATTAGTCTTTGTTTCATAAGAAAAGACAAAAGTTGTTTTGTGTAAGAAGGAAACACTTTCAACGATTGTTCACAACTGGAAAAGTGTAAAGCCCAATAATATTGATAAAAGACAGACAGACAAGCAACATCTACAGTTATCGTTTTACTGACAGTTTAAAAACCACCACAAATATTTAACTTAAAGTTTATCTTATTTATAACTCCACATTTCATGTTACATGTCTAAAAGGATTTATTAGGATTAAAATGTTCATTATAAGGCCACATAGCCTTCATGAAAATTTATGATAATGGAAGGCATTTAGCAAAAAAAAAAATTTTTAAATTCTAGTGAAAATTGCTTTCCAGATCGTGTTTTTTTGAAAACCGTTTTTTGTTACTGATGAGGACGTTAATGGTATTAATTCACTGAGACACAAGCTACCAGGCTGATCTGATTAGGCACAACTATTTTCATAGAAAATAATTGATGTTTTATCACTCTCATCAAAACAGAAGCAAAGATAAGAACTCGACAGGTAATCTTCAAAACGATTGACAAAAATAAGAGAGGAATTTCATTATAACGCCCTTATTACAATCTGGCAGCTTTCTATCAAAATTACTAACATACGTTACTTTCCCTTGACAGTTCCTCTCCGGTTATGTTACATGTGGAGCTATTTTCAATCGAGATCATTTATTTCCTCGGGATTATTTTTGTACAAGGGTGTAACGAGGAACGTTATACAAACAAACCTCGTGTTTAGCCAGCTGTCGAGCATCTTTTAATGAGCATGCTTTTTTCTCTCTGGAAATAAGTGCCTAGTTAATATGAGGAGGTAATTTGTTGACAGACCATGCTTGTGTATCGCGTGTTCTCACGTGGTTTGAAGTGGCCTAACGAGGTTGTGATATTACGGTACACGCTTTTTTTCTCTGTAAATGTATATCCGCTCACATATTCAACTTTGATATTTTGAAAATCAGTTATAAACAAGACTAAAACCACACACTGCAAATAAATACCTTCTCTTGAACTGCAAATGTTTTGGTGAATTAAAAGATAACGCTCCTATATATAAATTCGTAATACTTGTGGAAAATTTTAATGACACTGAAGTTACAACAACAAAACGAAGGTAGACGCATAGCGCTATATCCGAAATTCAGAGGATGCAATTCACTAGCATGGGCATATAAACTAAAGACTGCACGTATTATAAATGTTTAGGCATTTTATTCCAAAATTCTTTGAATCACAGACCTTGGTAAGCTCAACGATTATAAACTAGGTTAGTTTATATATGTACAACACCAAAGTGTATGAAGTACAGTGTTGTGTGCCCTTTTTACGATACCAATTGTAAAATAAAATACAGATACACGCCACAACGAGTACACAGACCAATGACTTCAGGTTAAAACCGTGTGCTAAATCCCTAACAATGGCATTTCCGGGACCTTTCTGATATGTTTTATTCCTCAGAGATCAACTTTAAGATTTCATTCTAACTTTGAATACACTATTTTCCTGAGTTTTCAAGTAAAATAGCACCCTGTTTCCTTTCTGCCTTGGTAAGAATAGCAACTTGTTCATTTAAGAACACTAGTTCACTGCTACTTTCATGCTCATAAAAACCTGCTGGTTCATGCTGAGATAATGCCAAGTCCAGCCTACTGCATTATGGTAAGTGGTTTTAGTAAGTGTCCATCACCTAGTGGAGTGACATTAGCCATTATTATCATAGAGTTTGAAGTAAATTAGATGGCATAAAAACAAGATTCTGATAATTATATTAAGTCACACATTCTGTGTTAAAAGTGATTTCCCATTACTGCAGCACTATGGCATTAAGAATCTAGACATCACTGTCATTTTACATATCAAAGGGTGACTGACCGAATTTTCAACAAACAACGTGTACTCAGTAGCATTTTGTTACTCATAGAAAATAACAAATACCAAACTTTGAATTTTCATTTCCTTGCGTAAAACTAAATAACAGACAGAACAGTCCTTCCTTCATTCTAGACAAACAACAAGTGATTTCTGATGTGCCTTGCTTAAGTATTACCAATGATCAAAATTGCGCAGAAACTATTTAAAAAAACCTTCAGATTGTGCAATGGATATGCTAAGTTTCTGAAAACACTGTGTACTCTTAAAAAGAAGCCCAAGAAATGGCCGTACAGCTGTTTTATTTATGATTTAACTCCATTTCACTAAATCTTGAGGGCATATTTCAAGGATCACAACAAGTGCTATGTGTTGTACTTACCAATCCGAAACTGTTATAAGCTATACTCTCTCATAGACAAATATCAGTACTGCCTCATTTCTTAAAGCATTTTTTTCATTTTAATGACTTTTCTTGAGTAATAACTCCCCCGCAACACCAAAAAACACCAAAAAAAACCACAAAAAGAAACCCCGCTAAACACGCAAAATTTAAAGATGGCCTTTCACACTTGGAGGTTTGGAGGTTATTACATACTGAAATTTGCAGTACATTCCCATTAGGAAGAAGAATACTTGAGTTATGTATAAATGATATATATATATAGTTATATACAAATACCAATTTGTCAATAGAATCTTAAAGCAATCTATATCTGTATATGGAATTTTGACATGTCCCTAATAAATCCTGTTGCCCGTAACTGATTTATAACCTCTCTGTATTGAACGGTATGTAGTCACTGCTATTGATGGAAGATTGTTGTCAAAGCTTTCCATAAATATTCAATACTTGTTTTGGAATGAGATTAAAAAATTTTAAGGCTGATCAATTCGTAGGTCCGAAGTGTTACTTGATTATGATTAATTATTTGCTTTAATCTTTACAGCTAAAATGAGCTTTAACCTTGTGGCCTCTCCATGCACTTTTATGGCCAAAAGTTCATGAAACTTGGAACTGAAATTTTCCATAATGATCTTTTAAATCAGCTGTCTTGAAACTTTGTCAAAATGTTTGATTGCAAAATAATATGTTCAGCAAAATTATTAAACGGGTACATAGAATTGTTATTTGAAGCTTGGTGACAGAGGGCCTTTCCGAAAAAGGAAAATCCGGGAATACGAAAATTCATATATAGTGCATCATTTTTCTTTCCCTTCATATTTTACTTTAAAACGTAATGAACTTTTGAAGTTACAAACCAGAGCTTTTTTTAACAATTCTGAAAATATTATGCCGTAATAAACACACTGGTTGCCAAATGATTAAATTTCTTTCTTCCTAAAAATTAAAATTGCTTATGTAAACAACTTTATTTTAATCCACACTGGTGTGTTTTGTCAATACATTTGAATGTGCTATTTATAGATTATATAATTGGCATGTTTGTTACGTTGCTGTGCGGATTAGACAATAGCAAGAACATACTGAAAATAATGAAATACTTGACATAAGTTAAAGCTCTCAACGAAAGCGTCAGAGTACCCTGAGTTATGCTGCAAACACTTAACGTAACATGCATTTATTTGCGTATTACGTGTCATTTTCTGCTTCTGTGTTTCAATAAAGAAGACATTTTCATAGACAATCAAAACATTATCTGCACTTTCAAACAAAGCATGACTTTGTCCTTTTAACCAAAGATAAATTTTTTTTTTTTTAATTTTTAGATTTACTTGTAACAGAACAGCAGGGAGAGAAGCAATCAATTTGTTTAAATACGTTACCAGCAGGAACTAACACACGTGTTAGTGCCATTAGATAAAGACATTCATGGCGATGTTATAGCTAACATGGACAGATTTTTGTAATTTTTGCATCAATTATAACTTCACTAGACAGGCTTCCATAGTTGCCTCGTAATGAACATTTATTTACAGCACGAAGCACTATATAATTTAAAGAACAGACAAGTGAAACCTTTCTGGAGGGCGAGAATCCTTGACTCCTTCAGTTTTAATTGTTGTAAAGTTTGAAATTACTTCCTGTAAAAAGCAATTTGTCTTCTTTTATCCACGGAGGTGCCTTTATTGAAAACAGTCTGTGTGAAGATTTATTAAATTACAAAAGAACGTTGAAAACTTTCTGTGAAATTAATTCATGTCTACACAGCGTTTAAAAGACTCTTTCTGGTGAAAATTAAATCTTGCCTACAGAGTCGGTTACAATTAATGCCATGCATCCTTGGGGCTTAATTAAGTAAATGTAGGCATCTCGCTTAGCGTTCAAGCACATAAAGGTTCCGTTAATATTGCTTTGAAGTTAGTCGACACGAGGAGAGAGATTAAAGACAATAACTTTTAAACTTGAAAGAATTGACAACAATAGGTTTATCTTTTGATAGGAATATCCCGGCAGGAGTTCGCTGCTATACAAAGAATGACCATACTGTGAGTTCAACGCATTTATGAAGTCAATAACTAGAAAGCGAATAAATCTAGATAACTTTTTATAGATAACCGCTGTTATTTAAAAGTTTCTTCTTGTAAAAAAAAGTGGACGCGATTTGAACTTGCCACCTTCCAGTTGAGCTCGAAGATTGATTTAAGCTTTTACATGTTTTTACATTTACATGAGTTATCAAATACCAAACAAAACAGTATTACAATCACTTTACAATAGTAATGTTGGGGTGGGGGCGACGGACTGACATTGACAAAGGCAAAAAGTATTCATTGGAGACTGCCCTACAAATTAGGCTGAGCTGAAAGAATTTTATTGATTGAAAAAAGATGAATATAAGTCAGTATATCTACAATAAAAACTGATGCCTTATAATTTTACTAAAGAGTTAAAGAGTATGGGTTTTTTTTAAGTAGGTAACGCTAAATACCAGGTGTACTTGACTATCTAAGTGTTTAAAGGCGTGTGTTTTTATTAATCAAATACTTTTTAAACCAGTAAACTAGTGTTTTAAACACGTTTTAAGGTGAACTTAATAAGATATAAAAGAAAAAAAATCACCGCGTGGGGCACATGGCTACATTTCTCAATTTATGAAATTATTTTGCAAACTTTTCAAAAAACAAACAAAACAGCCTGTTATCAGAGCACTTGTGGTACGGACACATATCATACATTAGGAAAATAAATATCTTTGTTTATACAATCGTGTTACATGAGACAGTCGCGCTTGTAAGATACGGGTTTAATGCTGTGTTTCATCTTTAATGATTTTATAATGTGTTAGAAGTTGAGGGTCACGTGTTTTGGGTTATCTTATGAATTAATCATGCAAGGGAAGTTGTACAAAATGAAGTCTCACAGCCCAAGTGATAAATTTAATATATCCATGCATCATTTTCAATTTTATCTACCAAGTAATCTTCCGTGGCGGCGATATATTTTTTTTAAACTTGGTTGACGGTGTATAAAAACGCAGTTATTTAATATATAATAGCGCAGCGTCGAACCAATTTAAATTCCTGCGTTTTATATAGAATATAGATTGCAATTCTGAATTATAAACATCCTCAATATTCATCATTATAACCAGCTGTGACCTATTTGCAACAGAAAATCGCAATCTGACTTTCAATTTGATGTTTAGAACAGGGAAGATGTGTTAGCGCTTACTATCCATAAACCGGGCATTGAATGGTATAAGTGTTTTTGAAATTTTTCCATGGAATATTGATACATTGGACACAATTATAAAAAAACAGGGCTCATGCATTTTCCCTCGATTTCATAATAGAAACGTGTTTCCAGAAACTTCTATTTGTACATTTAATTATGTAATGTATGCGTGTACATGTTCAAAGTCTGCGCACACTGTACCTTCGCGCTGTTGTCAACTATAATTCAAAATTGAAACATATGTCATACTGTTACTAATTACAAATATATTTTAGTTCAGTTCTCTGTATGAGTAATTCATAGAATTGTGATATTATTTGAAAAGTGAAAATCATTTTTATTTTTTTGCAATATCCTAGAAAGTAAAATGTTTCTATTACTCATTCCAAACGATTTTTTTGACAAGACTGACATTTTTTTCTGGAATGTAAGTTTTTTAAGGATAAAATACTTCTATCTAAGAGCAAACATTCTTATAGATGTCTTTTAACATTATCATGCATATAACAAACTGCAATTTTATAAGTTTATGGACAACAAATAGAATGTCACAACTTTATCATGAAGAATTTCTTAGCATCTTCAACGATTCCATCTCTACCATTAATTGGGGAAAAAAGCAGCAGTTGGTTCCGTAAGCAAAAAGTCACTGTGAAATAAATCAATTACTCGTATGATAAATATTTTCATATCTTACAGAATTTCTCAGGAGAGAATCTAATTTGTTTTGTTTTTGGCGTTTTCTCTCTCTTTCTTCCGTTATATCATGGCGTTCGTGTGTGTGTGTGTGTGTGTGTGTGTGTGTGTGTGTGTTTTGTTTTTGGCGTTTTTCTCTGTTCTCTTTGTTCCGTTATATCATGGCGTTCGTGTGTGTGTGTGTGTGTGTGTGTGTGTGTGTGTGCTCTCAGATTCCTATCGTTATGGACACAAGTGTGCGATTTCAACCTTCGATGTGGACACATTTTGCGCTGTGGACACTGGAACATGGTGTCCACAAAGATCACACCTCCAGACAAGTCAAAAAGGGGTTATCTACCCTTTAAACCAGGAACTACTAACCTACGTTATGGACCAGTGAAACGCACACATTGATCATAGCATTAGATGAGTAGATTTTACATCTGGCTCACACTAAGATCCGTGCGGTAATTTGACACCACAGTGGAGCATATTTATCTGCAAAGGCGGCCTCAAGGGCATTTTGCAATAATTGCTGATAATGCCTGCCATTATTTTCTTTATAAACCCTATTTGACCCCTAATTTATTGTGAAAAGCCATCAACAAATTGTAGAGAGAAAAATCAATGCATTGTTGAAATTTTACCTGCAGATTATAACACTGGACAAGGTAAATATTTTAATTACTTTTTTTTTCTTATTTAATAATTTTACTATTATTAATAGATACCAAACCTGAATTTGTTAAACAATTCTTCGTGGATTCATTACTGTATAAAGATTAATATCTTGACAGTATTTATCACATTTAGTTTTATTACAACTCAGCTCGTAACTTGAATAGGGATTTCTTTCTTTTTTTCAGATTAAAAAGAAAGAATAAATCGCAGTTAAGATGAATCAGTCTGGTAGTTTATATGCTGTTTTCCGTTAAAGTTTGTTATATTGAGCTATAGTGTTAAATAAAAAGACTATAAAATATTGTATTTGTAATTGCAAGTTTCCTATTTATTTCGAGGCATTGCTTGCACAAGAGTTTGTTAAGGAGAACTTTATCAAATAACAAACCCTTACTGTCTTTTCGGAAGGTAATAATCTATGAATTATTATCATTTTATTATTCTAAATGACACATTTCTCTAACAGCAGATCGAAATAATAGGTTCAATACGTAAAATAAACGTGTTAACGTTGTATTTACTTTAATTTATAACTGAATATTATCATCTCATTCTTATAGCTTTTTTTAACATGCAAACTAATTAGATAATTATTATATTATATAAAGATAAGACTGTTTTTATTCAAATAAAACAAATATTTATAACAGAGACTGGAAATATTAAATGTTTTCAATCTCCTTCCTACTCTTAAAGAGGCTGTACTCCGGATTTGACATAAAATATTGTTTACATAAATTAAATATTTAGATGCCGTGAGATTATAACAACATGATATTTTACTTCAAAACTGATTATAAAAGTAAAAAAAAGGAACAAAAAGATATATTCGCTCCAGCTTGATTTGAACTCTGGACCCTGATGTTAACAAAATGTTTCCAACGCTTTTACTGTCACCTCTATCGCCGTAAATGACATTACAGATATTTACTTAAAATCTTATACGATATAGTTATACCGTCGCGTTACGGTATAGCACTATGAAAGGAAAAATATCAATTTATAAAGTGATTATCTGACTTATTTCTTGTCAGTTAGTTAGTTTTTAAGCATTAGTCATAAATATTACAAGAAATTTATAATACAAGAAAACTTTCTTTTTTTGTCATCTGGAGGCCAGCCCCTTTAAATCATCATTCAGTTTACATAATGCTGACGGGTGTGACGTAAGAATAAAAGGCACTGACCCGACAAATTGTCGAACTGCAGACGGTAGAAGCATTGTTATTTTTTAGCATTAATCCGGATTTTTTCAATTTAAAGTTTGTTAATTTTTTATGAACATATATCGCGTTTTCAGGCGTACACCAAAATACCGACACCACAAAAATAACTTAGCTGGTATGTCTAAGAAGCTCAAAAGTTACTATCCTTAGAATAGACCAAACAGTTACGTAACAGTAATTATTTGAACAGTTAGTTTTTCTTGATAGTTTCTCTTTGTATCAATGTATATTTGTAAAAAATATAAGGATATTTGATGTTTGTTTTGAGTGAATATGGGATATTGTTCTCAACAAAAAGTGATTCAGTTTCTGTATTTTCAAGAACCGCGCTCACTGACGATATTTACGAAACTAGGTTTGATTTGGCAGAAGGGCTGTAAGAGAAGCTATATCTCTCTCATTGTGAATAATAAAATGACCAAGATAGCTCACCCTTTTCAGTATTTCTTAAGTAAAAAATATAGTAAGAAAAGATTTATGTATATTATTATGCATGTATCAGAGGTAAATGTTAAGTGACTGGCCTTTTATTTATAGTGAAACAATTAAATGATTGTATTGCATAATTCCTCTTATTCTATGGACATTTTATAACAATGTTGAAGTTGCTTGATTCAACGCGAGACTTTTACACATAAGTGTTCATTTATCTATCTAATCATTTGAAGCTGAAGGGGTGCCTTTGAATAGGATATTGACATACATAAAAGAAAAAAAACTTATGACATGCTCAGTGTGCGCAGAAAAGAATAAAACAAGGGGAGAAGGCGCGGCAGTTCATTTTGGGATAAAATAATCCAGACGATATATGAGAGAAATATATCAACGATGTTATCTATATGAATTTATAACATAATTTAAGTACAATGTGTAGAGCAAAATATCAAAAAAATGCACTATTAAAATAATAGCTCTCCACAAGTTTTTAGTCATATGTGTTATTTGTAAACAATAAAAAAATACATATTCCCTAGTGTATGCACATCACTATTTTTATCATGTTGCACGAGCTAGGTCAGAATGCTTAATTTTGATGGGTTGGGTTGTTGTTATTGTGTTGCAGTTTTTAACTGAGTTGTTTTGCTGAACAAAATTAAAGGGGCTGTGCTCCAGATGACAAAAAAAGAAAGTTTTCTTGTATTATAAATTTCTTGTAATATTTATGACTAATGCTTAAAAAATAACTTACTAACAAAAAATAAGTCAAATAATTACATTTTAAATTGATTTTTTTCCCTTTCAAAGTGCTATACCGTAACGCGACGGTATAACTATATCGTATAAGATTTAAAGTAAATATCTGTAGTATCACATGCGGCGATAGTGGTGACAGTAAAAGCGTTGGAAATATTTTGTTAACATGAGGGTCCAGATTTCAAATCAGGCTGGAGCGAAAATATTTTTTTACTCTATTTTGACTTTTATAATCAGTTTTGAAGTAAAATATTATGTTGTTATAATCTCACGGCATCTAAATATATAATTTATGACAATGCCATAAGAAAACGTTTTCATCCTATCCTAAAGTATTTGATCATTTATTAAATTTTGAACGATGACCATCTTATACAATATATTCTCTTCTTTGCCACCAAGTTTTAAATCAGGTGTCTGCATCATAGACTTTTATATTATACGGAGTATTTTTGTATCACCTTCAAATCTTGCAGGTCGAGTTTACGACAAAAGTGATTTGAAATCGAAAATTCATTACGGAATTTTATCTTATTAAAAGCTGACGAAAATGCCAACTACACATATTTCTTTGGCTTTAATGGTGTCAAATAGTGGTTTGTAAGATATGCTCAAATGGAACGTCCATTATCTTCCCTCAAAAAGAAATATCTCTCCTAAAACAAGTACTGATTAAATATGTTTTTTCACGGCTTCATTATTTTGGACTTTAAACATATTTCATTTTACAATTTTATTGATTGATAAATAGTGAAAAGAAAATAAAATAGAATGTAGAGGTAGTACATATCCTGTGTAAAAAAACATTAACATATCATGGTGTGAGAATTGTATTTCTGTTTTCTGTACCCAGATATATCTGGAAGGCACATAGATTTTGTACAGTATATTTGTTATTTCATCTTTACAATGCTAATTTCTGTCCTCCCAAACTGACTCTCTATTGCATGGAAGCATTTTAAATATACGATTTGGTTAAATCTGCGTCTTGTTATACAACATGAATAGCTAAAAAGGCTTTACAGCACATCTTTGCCATTAGGATATTATTACTTTTTTGTCTTCGTTTATATTTTTCATCATTCTTGTAGCATTTGATGTGACGAAAGAACCAGGATTGCATCAGCCATCTCTTGGACAACTTGTTAATCACGCAGACACAAAACATGAGAGAAATTCTAGAACGACCATTTTTTATGTGGAAGATGTTCCCCATCTTGCTTCGTTTGCGACCAGGTTAGTGGTAACGAGTTTTGCCTAACGTTAAAGTATTTATAAATGATTTCCAGGTCAACAACATAATGCAGTTGTTTAACCTTTCATAATGTAATTTCCAAACATAAATAACACTTTTTGAAAATATGAATTTAGTTCAGTTAAATCGCTTACTGTTTTAAACCCAGTATGCTTTAAAAGTAATAGTAATGATTAAAACTACATAAATGACCCAAACCAGTAAGTATTACTTCAGATATAAAAATGAGAAAACATAAATTTGATAATGAACTGTTTCCGTTTACTCATTCTTTTTAATCACTCTACATTGTGGACACATAGTCAGTGCTCACTCAATTCGTTCAATATGTATTGTAGACACCGAGTCAGTGTCCAATAAATGCATTCATCTTTCACTCTTGAAATTAGGTCAATGCCTGATAAAGTATTAAAACAATTTACGTAGTTGACTGTATGTCAGTGGTCTCTCAGTTAATACGATCTGCATTTCTGACATCAAGTCAGTTTTCACTAAATTCATTCATTCTTCACTGTGGACACCAAGTCAATGTTCACTAAATTCACCTAATCTGAATTTTTCATATACAATCAATGCAATTTCTCATTATGAGCACACTGCATTGTGGACACGAAATCGGTGTTCACTAGATTCACTTTAAAAATGAGAAAACATAAATTTGGTAATGAACTGTTCCCGTTTACTCATTCTTTTTACTCACTCTACATTGTGGACACATAGTCAGTGCTCACTCAATTCGTTCAATATGCATTGTGGACACCGAGTCAGTATTCAAAAAATGCATTCATCTTTCACTCTTAAAATTAAGTCATTGCCTCATAAAGTATTAAAATAATTTGCGTAGTTGACTGTATGTCAGTGGTCTCTCAGTTAATACGATCTGCACTTCTGACATCAAGTCAGTTTTCACTAAATTCATTCATTCTACACTGTGGACACCAAGTCAATGTTCACTAAATTCACTTAATCTGCATTTTTCATATACAATCAATACAATTACTCATTATGAGCACACTGCATTGTGGACACGAAATCGGTGTTCACTAGATTCACTTTAAAAATGAGAAAACATAAATTTGGTAATGAACTGTTTCCGTTTACTCATTCTTTTTACTCACTCTACATTGTGGACACATAGTCAGTGCTCACTCAATTCATTCAATATGCATTGTGGACACCGAGTCAGTGTTCAATAAATTCATTCATCTTTCACTCTTGAAATTAAGGCAATGTTTAATAATGTATTAAAATAATTTACGTAGTTGACTGTATGTCAGTGGTCTCTCAGTTAATACGATCTGCACTTCTGACATCAAGTCAGATTTCACTAAATTCATTCATTCTACACTGTGGACACCAAGTCAATGTTCACTAAGTTCACTTTATCTGCATTTTAATATACAATCAATACAATTTCTTATAATGAGCACACTGCATTATGGACACGAAATCGGTCTTCACTTAATGCACTACAAAATGAGAAAACATAAATTTGGTAATGAACTGTTCCCGTTTACTCATTCTTTTTACTCACTCTACATTGTGGACACATAGTCAGTGCTCACTCAATTCGTTCAATATGCATTGTGGACACCGAGTCAGTGTTCAAAACATGCATTCATCTTTCAATCTTAAAATTAAGTCATTGCCTCATAAAGTATTAAAATAATTTGCGTAGTTGACTGTATGTCAGTGGTCTCTCAGTTAATACGATCTGCACTTCTGACATCAAGTCAGATTTCACTAAATTCATTCATTCTACACTGTGGACACCAAGTCAATGTTCATTAAATTCACTTAATCTGCATTTTTCATATACAATCAATACAATTACTCATTATGAGCACACTGCATTGTGGACATGAAATCGGTGTTCCCTAGATTCACTTTAAAAATGAGAAAACATAAATTTGGTAATGAAATGTTTCCGTTTACTCATTCTTTTTACTCACTCTACATTGTGGACACATAGTCAGTGCTCACTCAATTCATTCAATATGCATTGTGGACACCGAGTCAGTGTTCAATAAATTCATTCAACTTTCACTCTTGAAATTAAGGCAATGTTTAATAATGTATTAAAATAATTTACGTAGTTGACTGTATGTCAGTGGTCTCTCAGTTAATACGATCTGCACTTCTGACATCAAGTCAGATTTCACTAAATTCATTCATTCTACACTGTGGACACCAAGTCAATGTTCACTAAGTTCACTTTATCTGCATTTTAATATACAATCAATACAATTTCTTATTATGAGCACACTGCATTATGGACACGAAATCGGTCTTCACTTAATCCACTACAAAATGAGAAAACATAAATTTGGTAATGAACTGTTCCCGTTTACTCATTCTTTTTACTCACTCTACATTGTGGACACATAGTCAGTGCTCACTCAATTTGTTCAATATGCATTGTGGACACCGAGTCAGTGTTCAAAAAATTCATTCATCTTTCACTCTTTAAATTAAGTCATTGCCTCATAAAGTATTAAAATAATTTGCGTAGTTGACTGTATGTCAGTGGTCTCTCAGTTAATACGATCTGCACTTCTGACATCAAGTCAGTTTTCACTAAATTCATTCATTCTACACTGTTGACACCAAGTCAATGTTCATTAAATTCACTTAATCTGCATTTTTCATATACAATCAATACAATTACTCATTATGAGCACACTGCATTGTGGACACGAAATCGGTGTTCACTAGATTCACTTTAAAAATGAGAAAACATAAATTTGGTAATGAACTGTTCCCGTTTACTCATTCTTTTTACTCACTCTACATTGTGGACACATAGTCAGTGCTCACTCAATTCATTCAATATGCATTGTGGACACCGAATCAGTGTTCAATAAATTCATTCAACTTTCACTCTTGAAATTAAGGCAATGTTTAATAATGTATTAAAATAATTTACGTAGTTGACTGTATGTCAGTGGTCTCCCAGTTAATACGATCTGCACCTCTGACATCAAGTCAGATTTCACTAAATTCATTCATTTTACACTGTGCACACCAAGTCAATGTTCACTAAGTTCACTTTATCTGCATTTTAATATACAATCAATACAATTTCTTATTATGAGCACACTGCATTATGGACACGAAATCGGTCTTCACTTAATGCACTACAAAATGAGAAAACATAAATTTGGTAATGAACTGTTCCCGTTTACTCATTCTTTTTACTCACTCTACATTGTGGACACATAGTCAGTGCTCACTCAATTCGTTCAATATGCATTGTGGACACCGAGTCAGTATTCAAAAAATGCATTCATCTTTCACTCTTAAAATTAAGTCATTGCCTCATAAAGTATTAAAATAATTTGCGTAGTTGACTGTATGTCAGTGGTCTCTCAGTTAATACGATCTGCACTTCTGACATCAAGTCAGTTTTCTCTAAATTCATTCATTCTACACTGTGGACACCAAGTCAATGTTCACTAAATTCACTTAATCTGCATTTTTCATATACAATCAATACAATTACTCATTATGAGCACACTGCATTGTGGACACGAAATCGGTGTTCACTAGATTCACTTTAAAAATGAGAAAACATAAATTTGGTAATGAACTGTTCCCGTTTACTCATTCTTTTTACTCACTCTACATTGTGGACACATAGTCAGTGCTCACTCAATTCATTCAATATGCATTGTGGACACCGAGTCAGTGTTCAATAAATTCATTCAACTTTCACTCTTGAAATTAAGGCAATGTTTAATAATGTATTAAAATAATTTACGTAGTTGACTGTATGTCAGTGGTCTCTCAGTTAATACGATCTGCACTTCTGACATCAAGTCAGTTTTCTCTAAATTCATTCATTCTACACTGTGGACACCAAGTCAATGTTCACTAAATTCACTTAATCTGCATTTTTCATATACAATCAATACAATTACTCATTATGAGCACACTGCATTGTGGACACGAAATCGGTGTTCACTAGATTCACTTTAAAAATGAGAAAACATAAATTTGGTAATGAACTGTTCCCGTTTACTCATTCTTTTTACTCATTCTACATTGTGGACACATAGTCAGTGCTCACTCAATTTATTTAAAGCAAGTCTTAAGGTTGCATTCACTTTTTCATTTTGTTTGTGTTTTTAATAGAGTTAATGACTTTAAAACATTAATTTTATATTTATTAGACCCCAACCTCAACCCCAAAAAAGGGCAAGAAAATCAAGGCCATCCCTTGGACGGAGGAACAATTAGCGGCAATGCACAGAGCGTTTGCTAAAAACTTGCCATGTTTGATGGTTCCGAACAAGGAAGAATGCGAAAGAGCCAGAAATGGTTAGCCGGTGTTGATGACTCAGGACTGGAAAAAACAGCAACGTTTATGTACATCACGAAATTTAAAGATTGAACAAAAAATAAGATCAGTCCGTGACAAAGGAGCGTGAAATGAATGTTGACTGATATGTAATAAACGGCTAGAAGTCATTCTTTTGTCGTTATTTTATGAAAACCTCTACCTGCTGTAAAAAGTATTTAATATCTTAATTCCATCTGCAACGATTTTCTGACGGAATAAAATATACAAAACAGTTATGGTTAACTTTATACTGTTGAATGTATATCACCATTCTTTTAAAATATTATACAATATAACATTCTGTACGTTTATGTTGTTTTCTTTCTTCACTATCTAATGTGTGGGATAAACTGTACAAGTTTTCATCTTAGTCATCTTATTGTGTTATTGTGTACTATCGAATATACAAATTAAAGAACTGAGAATGTATCCGAAGCTGCATTGTCTTTAAAAAGAAGACTGTGTGCAGCAACTAGAAAGCGACATTCAATCATAAGGGGAATTAAAAAAATTCAGTCATTTTAGACAAACTATGTCTGCAGTTGTGTAATAAATAAAACTATTTAATTGGTATTCAATCTTTTTTTTTAACTCTTTACATTACAAAGCGAATGTTAATCATGATAATTGTACTGCTTCTTTGCAAGTTTGCTATATTCTCATACACCAACTTTACATGTCATTTTGCTGAATTGTGCAGTGTACTATTATTGATTCAGATGAGATGTGTTTTTTCTCTTCTTTATTTTTTTTCATTAAGGGTTCTCACCTCTGAGACTACTTAAAAATGGACACTCACACATAATACAGTAATGGTCTTGTGGACACCTACCATATAAGGGCGGTGTCCACAATGTCTAATTAGTGTCCATAATGTAGGTTATCCCTTCTTTGTTTATATTTGATATTTACAACAAATCATCAAGTGAGTAGCCTACATAATAAAAAATATAGAATATTGATCATTTTCATTAACGTTATACCACTAGAAAGCAAAGTGTCCACAAGAAAGGTTAGAAATGCAGTGTCCACAATGTGGGCATTATGAGTATGTGTGTGTGTGTGTGTGCGTGTGTATGTGTGCGCGCGCTAAGTAATTCACTATTTTCTTACAAATAGAACTTTACTAGATGTTGTGCGTAACGCGCTGGACTGGTAAAACAGGGGTTCCTAGGTCGATCCCCCGCTCCTCCACTAACATTACTAATAGTCTTTAATAATAATAATAATTATTATAATACTAATAGATGAGACGTTAAACCGAGGTCCCATGTATCAGTGCTTTTCACTGAGCATGCAAAAGAACAAGGGGT
This sequence comes from Cyclina sinensis, assembly GCA_012932295.1. Lineage (NCBI taxonomy): Eukaryota > Metazoa > Mollusca > Bivalvia > Venerida > Veneridae > Cyclina > Cyclina sinensis. The sequence goes on along the minus strand of JAAONU010000001.1, from coordinate 45,611,909 downwards.
GTCTCTGGAATGGGACGCTCTCTGTATCTTGCACTATCTCCCACAACTTAAAATAACTAATCTCTTCAGGGGGCGTCGGTCATATGGACAACCGGTACCGACGATAAATAAGCTCAAATAGATAGATGGATAGTTGTGCGATCGATTAACACAAAAACCAAAGCATTTATTATATTCGTTTATTTTTTGCTACTCAATTTCTTAATTAATTTTTCATACAATTAAACTAAAATGTAAAGACACAGACCCGATGACCGATACAGCGGATATACAATCACAACTAGGACTCGCAAGAAAACCTCTCTCATACAAAGCGAAAACTTAAATTCAATGGAAGGTACGGACTTTGTATTAAAGGGAGTACAATATAACATTAATCACTATTAAAATCCAAATTGTACATATTAAAAGGACTAAAAAGAAGTGCTGCGTAATTGAGGTATATGAGAGAGTTTTCTAGTGAATAACTGCATTCATATCTTAATTTACTTGTATTCGATTAAAATCATGCCGCGCTATATACACCTTTATGTAATTTTATAAGTTATAATTCAAGTACGGACTGACACTAGAGTAGGCTAACAGACTGATATTGATATGGTAATGTTAAGTAAGATATTTTCACATCATTTTGATGGAAAATTCAAACACTTTGTATTACTGGTGGATTTTTTTCATGCCACAAAACACATGTCTGGCAAAGGATTCCGAAAGCGCTGCATAAATTAGAGAAAAAAAGCAAAGAAGTAAGTCAATACAACAATATATAAAAGAGATTTACCGTGAAAATTTGGGAGAAGTGGGGGGGGGGGGGGGTGAAAGAGGAGTACTAAGCTCATTGATATACAATTTTCAATTCTTCACCATGTTTAGAGGCGTTATAAGTTATAACATTCAATACATATACAAAAAGGAAAAATTACACACCACTAATTTTGACAAAAGGTAAAAGAAATAAAGACAAAAAATATGGCTCATGTGGGGTTCAAATCGACTGTCTTTAGTTAAAACGTCTCTTTCTTGCAAAACTTCATGAAACTGAGTACTCTTCTGCGAGAAGGTAATACATTTTATCCTCACCACTTCATTGAGATAGTAATAAGGCGACACTGTCAGCCAAACCAAAAACAAATAAAGCGTTTGGGCACTCAAATAAAAAAAAACAATAAAAATAAATAAATGAATAAACAAATAAAAAGAATAGTGAAGAAGGGTGACTAAAAGAATATGTTATCAGAAGACAAGCAGGTACCTTTTTCACTTCAGGTCAACTTTATACAATCACATGCAAGAATTCTAATTCATAACATCTGTAACCATTGAGAAAACCGCATTTTTTGTTTTATTCATCCTTCTTAATTGTTTAACGTGTCTACAAAGTAATAGAACGTTTATTTTATGTGTTGTCTTTACCGCCCATTTCTTCTTTTATACTGGTCTAGCAGATGTGGTGCAATTCCTAAACTGCATTTTTACTGCCATTCATCTTATTTATAAGTTCTGTAAAGATGGCAAACTCGTCATTTATGTTTATTATATGATGTTTATTATACTACAGAAACGTTTCTCTTGAAAAAATGGTATTTTCCCCAGATCATATACTTGTTAGAAGAATTTGTAGTATGTGTTTTTTCTTTGTTTCGGTATTTTTTGTTATAATTATGGATAAGCAACTAAGCCAAAAACTGATTAAAACCGACACTGAATAAATTACTTTTAGGAGTTATTACCAACCAAGTTTCTTTGGAGTTATTACCAACAAAGTTAAGCAGAATTGTGTTTTGCTATAATGCATGGATTAGCCTGTAAAATGTTAAGGTCGCAGAATAAAATATAATTTTTAAATGATTAAACACTGGAGGCGTAAAATAAATAGTTTGAAACCTTATCTTCGGAAATATCCGAAACTTTAATTAGGACGAGTGGTCTATATATCTAGGCCATGAAAATATTTCCGCATAATCCTTTGTGGTGTGGAATAACTACATAGAAGATATATTAATAGGTAGCATGATAATGAATTTTAACAATGTTCCGCATATTAACGGCTTTTCCACAGCATCGTTTCGAAATTTTCTAGTTATGGAATCAAATATTTAGTCCTTGCAATCTTAAATCACAATTCTCTTTTATCTAAGTTTTTTTTATCGTGGGTACCGATTGCCTATATGAGCTACGACGCCCACCCCACCCCTACCCTCACAGGGTTTGGGTATTTCAAATTGTGTGAGGCATTGCAAGATACAGAAAGAATTTGGAGACTCCCTTGTTCTTTTCCATGCTCAGTGAAATGTTAGTGGAGGAGCGGGGATCGAACTCGTGACTCCTGGATTACAAGTACCACTGATTACAATACGTATTGGTCATTTTTCTAACCCGACTACATAAATGAAAATTCCTCTTGAAAAACGTTGTCTTGCCAGGTTAATTCATTTGTTTTCTTTTTGCTAAAATTTCCGAAATTTAAGTGTGATTTTCTTAATAACTTTTAAGTTGCCTCTAATTTTCTTTATCTGAAAACCTGTTTATAGTTCATTTATCCAGTACAAATACAAAATCTCGTTAATTCATTAAACTCATTTCCCCAATTCAAAGGATCGAAAGTCAATTACGTGTAAGGAGTATTTTCGTCAATTAGGTAAATTCAATAACGTAATTCAATTCCGGCTTCCTGTTTTTTCAACGTCTGTTGAATACCTCAAATTGTATCAATAGATTTTGATCTGTGAGTCGTGAATGCATTATCAACTCAGTAAAACACAACGATAAAAGCCGAGAAGAACGAGTATGTCACTGCCTCGTTCTCAAAATTCAACTATAGACATGTGTGGAATATTGATTGACATTGATATGCTAGGACAGATGTTTAACAACATTGAAGATATCATTTAATTCACTTGAAAAGCGCTTCATTTCTTTTCAACTGCGATAGTGTAATAGCTAGTGATACAGCGCCTTCGTAATGTTAATACTCGAGTGTTGAAATTTATCTTTTGCGGACGATATAACGACTTTAAAAATCATTTCTACGGCTCAAATTTGAACTCAAGGTTCACGGAAAAATGTCAGTTTTTTTGTAATAATTATATCAAATGTTGCGTTCTTCAGTGAGGCATATCAAAGATTTTTCCCTCTTTATTATGTTTGCGTTCTATTAAAACTTTGTATGAAAAGCAAACAAAATGCCTGTATGTTAAAGTCATTATTCTTATTTCATGTATTTTGTTTCTTTCCCATAAAAAATAACTAACGTGTGCCAAGTATTATGGGCTGAATATTTTCTTTTCATGTTCGCGAAACCTAATATCCTACAGCCCGGCTACACTTGGCTAAAATCTTCTGGTTCGTTAAACTTACACTATTTTGTTTTCATTCTCGATTTCGGTCCGTTCAGTCTGATGAATGGCGTCTAAGGACATGTCAAAATGTACATCCATTCTTCTTTTGAAATATTCCCCCTTTCTTTCTATCTGATTCTTTATCACTTTATCATGCTAATAGGTTTCAAAAGGAAAACACTCGCCAATAAATTGAACTGTATTAATATGCAGTGGGCCTTTTCGGCTTAAAAAAGATTACTATGTTAATTTTATTCAGAGTTAAACTATATTTTCAATAATTGGGAATAAAAATGACAGAAGTTTAACAGATGAGGCTAAAACGACTGAAACAGACAGGGAAATGAGGATCTTGTTCAACATTAAGCCCTTAAATACCCTAATCTCATTTTGATAGGGCAGTATGTGCCTTGTCACCCTCGGGCTGATTAAAACGTAACTCTTTTATATCTCGTCATATATAGTTTCATATTTTGCCTTTAAAAGGTCTAATTTGAAACGTTTGGTGTCAACATGCAACAACGAGTAGAATTTCAAGACCAATATCGGGGAGGTCAATGCCATACTATTGTAACTACATAAAGATAAGAAGGGGATACAATGGTGTTGCTCTGATCTCTCGGTATGTTATTCTGTTAGGAGAAAGGCACATTAATTTTGTGAAATATGAACGTCATCATGGATTGTTTTAATTGTCTAGTGTATTGAAATGCAAGGTATTTTAGTTAGTTAACAATGCAAATGGATACAAAACTGACTACGTTGAGTTAGCGAGTTAGGGAAGTAAGTGAATTAATGTACGAAGGAACGGTCGAAATTACAAGAAATTTTAACGAATGACTGATTAATAAGAAAGAAAGAAAGAAAGAATAAAGAACGAATAATGAATCAATGAAATGGAAAGGAAGAAAAAAGAACAAACGAACTAATGAATGAATGAATGAATAAATGAATGAACGAACGAACAACGACCGAACGAATGAGTGAATGAATGAATGAATGAATGAATAAATGAATGAATGAACGAGTAGACAGAATGGAATAAACGACCGAATGGGAACCAGAGGAAAACACTTTTATCTTTCCAATTGAATTTTCAAATAAAAATGTTCACTTCCTGGCAAAAACATCTTAGATTCCGAGATGATTTTATTGTTGTGAACGCTCTGATCCCGCCTTATCTGATAACGTACGGACTCGTACTTGCGAAAAGCATTTCATTAGCTTTTAATTATTTAGAAGTGCGAGATACCCATCTTATAACATGAAAGGGAGGTAATAAATGTCAGAAGTTGTCTGTTGCCAAATTAAACTTATGACTGAACCTAATTGTGAAAATTACTACCGTTTAATTAATAATAATGCATCTATATATATTTTGGAGGTTCCGTAGCAGGAGGTCCAAGACGTATGAAGTGTTCCCGTGGCGTTCTGAAATGTTGAAGTATTTTCTCACAGGGGAACGTGATAAAGCAGCAAGAATAAAATTATAAATTAATTGAGATGAATGATTAGGGCTTGAAGAATATTCTAGAGACAATATTGAAAGAAATACCTCGTTCTAAAAATATTGAAAATAGGTTTTAATGGGCTTTATGGTTATGAATATGTCTGGACGTGTATTTATGATTTATTTTTCTCATATTCTTTAGATGTTTTTTGTTTGTATTATAGGTTTTATTAAGATTTTGTTTGAAGTTTTAGAAAATATTTTTATCATCTTTTATACACTAAGCTGTATTTAGTTTCTAACAAAGGAAGTGTTGCACAAGTGTGGTGAATTACTTTCACCCAGGGTGAACTTTAGAATGAGTAATTATTTGAAATTATATTGCACATTATAGAAAATTAATAACTAGAAATTATTAATCATAAAGGAGGTCTAGAGACTACCAGACGATAATTTTCAAAGGGAGGTTCGTGTTGCATGTATTTGCACTCGCCCTTTATATTACGCAGACGACATCCGGGATAATGCATTGGGAAAACCCGGACCACCTAGTGGAAAAGCGGGGAACCAAATGCCACATGACACATGTAGGGTGTAATTAAACCCTGCAGCTGCTTGAATATTGTTACAGTGAACTTTAAATTATTTCATTTGCAGACACTAATGGCTTATTAACAAAAATAACGCTGTCAAACATGTAAACAATGCGAGAAATAAGTCACGAGATAATGACCCATACAATAAACTACACAATATCTCGACTTGCGTACAATTAGTTTGAATAGGATGATACACTTTACGATAAAATTTAAACAAAAAAAATTTTTAAGCAGATATGAACATATAGTTAATGCCAATGTAAGCTCCAAGTGCGATATTATTGTTGTACATGAATTATTTGTGAATGAAGACTTCATTTTGAAGTTATAATTACAGCAAATGATATTTGAAATTGTTGTCTCTTTGAAGTTTTATGAACGAAACGAATTATTTATCACTATAATTATTACACACTTACCTGTACCATTTAAGTCCCTTATAGTAGTTTTTGTCAAAAAAGTGGGGCTCCGGCCCTGGGGCACGAACATCAGGATGAAGTCTAAGGTACTCCAGTAAAGCCCTGGTTCCAGCTTTCTTTACGCCTATTATAATAGCCTGTGGGAGACGCTTAGTCTTATTCCGGTTATCCATTCGTAACCCCTTTGATTTCTTTTTATGTTTACTAATATCCTCATCATCAAGAAACAAAGTGTCTTGGCCCTCATATTGATTGTATTTATTGACATTTTTTATTTGATTGAAGGAGTCTGACTCTGCAATCCCTGAGAATGGATTTGTTGAGATATCCATGTCATTTGTGTCGGCATTGTAAGAATTTTGTAAATTTCGTAAATTATTTACACGATATATAGAGTCAGCTGGGGTGACTCTAGCTAGCACCAGCAATCCAAACATGTACACGAACAGACAGACACTCACTGTTAACCCGTACATTATGAATATATTTCTTCTACATTTAAATCTCCTCAAAATATTGCATTCCTTAAGCATAAACAAATCTATAATACGATTTAATTTTTCTATTCTACACTATAGCATATTTTAGTCTATTAAATCCAAAATCTAATTCGTTTTAATCTGCTAAGGTGTGCTGTTAACATGTCTTTTTATTTGCCAAGATTTAATCCAATTCTCCCTGACATTTCCACTGACACTGCGGTTTTAAGCCTTCCAATAAATAACGCTTTCGCACGTGTTACAAATTCCATGGACAAAACAAAGGCACAGAAATTATTAGCAATAAGTAAACACATTTGCGCTAATCAACGTTGGCCGACAACTGCCAAAACATATCTTTCTGCTCGTAGAATCCAAAATATTTGTAAGCTGTAAGGCCGTTTTCGCTGCACGGCTTGTAGTGTTAACTGCGCTTAATTTTTCCGATACGACGCTGTTCAGTCGAGTGGGCGGAGCGTTCTAAACGGGTAGTTATTTAAGATTTTTAATAGTGCAAAGAAGTTCGTTAATGAAATTATTTCACAAAAATTTCTGTTGCATTGGTAGTCCTTTTAAAACTCCAACTTAAAAGTATTTTGTTAATGAAATTATTTCACATATAAACCCTGTCGGACGGATGGTTATTTAAAGTTTTCAATGTACAAAGTACATTATTAATGAAATTACTTCATGAAAAACCACGTCTTAGCCTTCAGAGTTATAATTATCTATTTCAATCGAAACGGAAGGCACTTCGCCACGAACATAATAAAACCCAGGTTCCGAAAGTCTGGATTAGCGCGATTTTATTTTCATCGCTGATCGAAAAGTATGAAAATAATTGAATATAAACATTATCAGAAAGTAATTTACGTGAAATGGAGACATTTTGTAAAAGTATATACCCAGCGTGAGAACAGTTAATGAAGTAAAAACTGATTAAAAACGGCAAAAAAAAAACTTTTCCAGACAACACCTATGAGGTAATTTTTTGTTCTAAATGAGGTGCTGTTTTTTTTCCTCTCTGACTTTTGATAAGCTAAACAGCTGTCAATTTACAAGAAATGAAACAGAAAGATTCACAGATTCGGCGCTGAAGATGTTGGGAAAATATTCCTGTAGGCTCCAAACTCTCGCGAGAAGAATGCCAGGTCATTTAAAACCATTTAACTTCGCGATTCGTATCAGTGGTGTAAATATCTAACAAATCGTTGTACCAGTACGTATTACAACGTCACGTGGTAAGTTTGTTTACATTAGACGGATAAATATTGTAAATGAATGCGTCTTTGATTTTTACGAAAAACATAAAATCGTTTCAAACAAGTGTAAAAAATGCAGACGAACAAAAAAAAAGAGAGGAGAAACTGAAATTTATTACGCTTTTATCATTAATTCACTAAGTCCATTAGTACAAAAAAGCGCTTCGCTTGTCTTCCATTTACATTCATACAAATAGCGAGCGACTTTACAAAACAGGTAAAAAAGATACTATAAGAAAAATGAAACGGAAGGTGGTTTAAAATAACGAGCATTTTATTTTTGTTTGTAATTGATTAGGTGAGTTGATCTCGAAGTTCACGTTATGTCACGCTAGACAAAGAAAGGCTAAAACATTTAATGGTTTAAAGCTTTTTTGGGTCAGCCGCATTTTGATACTGCTGGACGTTTCGGAATTTCAGGTCAGTTTCTTATGTAAGTGATTCATTTCCTTACTGGTTTTTTATCCGGGCGAAAAAAAGTTTGATAAGGAAAAAGGTACCTTTTAAAAGAAAGTTTTTCACTATCAAATTTGGTTTGTTTTACAGACAGACGATATAGTTAAGGAAAAGTATACCGGATTCAAAGATCTTAGGTCGCAGAATTGAATCTTCTGAACAGAAGCTGGCTACTGCTTACATTATATATGGAAAATATACAGGTCATAATTACATGCACCAGAATTGGAGAGAACTTGAAACAAATTGCAAGATTTTGTCGCTTGTGAACCATATCAAATACTAAAGATTAAATCAATAAAACCTACCAGAACAAATACAAATGTCCTTTACCTACAATGAGTCTGTATCGTCTATCTTTAGATGAGAAAGAAAGTGAGATATAAATGGATCTGAGAACGCAAAATGTTATTGGCCTATCCTTGTGGACCCCGCAGTAATTTAGGAAGCAACAAAACCTTAGTTTAAATTTATCACTGATGTAGATCCTACATGCTGTTTTTTTTTCTCCACTTAATTGACAACTGAAAACGCCGCAGGTGTTTTGATGATTGCCTGTTTCATTTAAGAAGAAAAGTAAATATAAAAACATTATAAGTCTTAGTCAGATAAAAAAGTTTTTACACTTGTTAATATCTGTTTATATTCACAGAAATCCTTGAAGTTTTTCTAACTTCCTACGTGTATTCTACCTTTTTTAAATGTCCTTGCTTATACACCTACGGTAGTTATCACTATGCGACTCCATTGAGTTTTCTGCATCACTGCATGAATTATATTGTATTGTTGCATTTTTTTCATAATGTAGCAATACTTATATGAATGGAAACACTGCGAAATAATTTGCCTTCTGTCAATTTTAAACACTTCTCTTAACAGTCAGATAAATATTGAAATATTTTCCCGAAATGAGAGTGAGTTTAAGGAACTTCGTCATTACTACAGAGACCCACCGCTATCTATATAGCATCACATACGGATTTTCCTGCTAAAAGAAGCATCAATGCGATAGAAAACTTGTCAAATTTGACTCGGCATACATTTAAAGCTTGTATTTCATCTGTTAACATTAAGATGGCTGTAATCGATTTTGCATCAATCATTCCTGTAATTGGATTGGCGACCGAAAGTTTGTATAATATTTCGAATATTTTCTGGAAAACAAACACATAGGTCATAGAAGCGTGTTTGCGATGGCAGACAGCCTGGTATGTAATACATCATACAGGATAGAAGTAACGTCTGAGAACAGAATATCTTTAGCATGAACAAAAATAAACAGGAATTTTATTACAAAATTAGCAGCATTACGCTTAAAGGTTTGTAATGTGTTCAAAAGTAAAAGTTCACGCACCAAAGTTTTCTGGATGCTTCGTGATAGCAGAGTGATTTATCATATCCTAACTTACGTCGTGGTCAAACAGTTTTAAGTCAGAGTTATTATTCTGGATCTGCCCTTTTGCAAATTTCGAGTATAACTATTTCTTGATTTTAATATTAAAATGTGGTGAATGTTTTAAAACTGGTGTTATTTCTTTCAAGAAATAAGTAATCTCTATGCAGTGCTATTCAACTATACGTTCTTGATAAACCAATCGAGTGACTGAAAGAGAAAACTAACCACGATAAAGGTATGCACGTCTGCAATTTACGTGTTAATATGCAAATATCCCAAGTCCTGCTTTGAAAGAAACTTGCAAACAAATAAGATCATACTGAGGGTTTATTGCAAAACTATTGTTACTTCATAAGAGCCGTGTTGTGAGATTATCAAGAATGCGGTCACAGTTTACGTTTTTTTTTCACGTTCAGATAATTAATAGACTGTTTTGACATTACTTTGTTTACTTTTTATAGCAATCTGATTACGTGAAAGTACACTTATAGTGGAAAAAAACAATGCATATATAACATTTCTATTTATCATTTGATGCCAAGGACGTCTTACCTCGTGACATGAAAAACACACATAGTCAGAAATTTATTGTGTGCTTCTCATCCATGTTTCAGTAACCTTCGAAGATTTAACTCGCATATCTTAGCAGATTGTTGATTTTGTACGTCACATCAATTGTAATAATGAAAAGGAGACACTACAGTTTTTCACTGAGTCATCGATAAACGACTTATTCAGTATCAGCCAAGTTCGAGCCCTTGGCATTGTCAACAACATAAAATGACTAATTGCAATGCAAAACAAATTGTAAATCCTGAAAAAAAATTGTTTAATGTGTCTTGAAATAGATATGAATATTTATATTTCCATGAAATAAAGAAAATGAAAAAATAAATAAAAGAAATTAGAAAATAAAATTACGTTTCTTTCAATCGCTTTTCAATATGGCATGACGATTTTATTAGCTGTCGTTATTACAATGTGTCATCTGCATACCTTATGCTACAATTATTCTGGCTGAATACAGCACAAAAACTTTGTTAACAAGAGAGATATTTATGTGAAATCTTAATGGTATATGCTCAATTAATTTTTCATTTCTTTCATAATTGCCTCTCAACTGGCGGTATTACTTTGAAGAATATCGTATGACAGTGTTTTATCGAGCATGAAAATATTTCTAAACTTAAGTCTTTATTATAATAATTGTCAAGTGAATGTTAAAGCAAACTGTTTATACGCTTTTATCTTGAAGAAAAGGAGTTGAATAGACGAAAATATGGCTATTCTATTATTAAAAAAGGATTTGAAATCATTTTTTGAAAGACAATATATATGAATCTCTATGACTTTATTATATTTATAACTAATGATATGAACTTAAATCATTTTAATGTTGCCATAAGTTTATAAGATTTATGATAGACACAACAGTTTATTTGGTATAAACGGCCTCGTATATTGCTTTCTCCTCTTAAAACGTTTGTAGATATTATGTAGAATAGATCTTGGTAAAAAAAAATGACAAATGCGTCCAATGTTAAATTATTGAATTCCGGGTTTTGTTCGTTTTTTTTCTTTTCATAGGAATAAGATAAATCATGAGAGTTGCTATTATGATTGCCTATTTTTATACACTTTTCTCAGACATGACGTCATATATGTCATACATATTATGTATATTCCAAAAAAATCGCGTTTACATCATACATTTCGAATTCCATTAAAAGCACTGTTAGTTATGTGCTGTAGCAACTAAAGCTTAAATCGGTTTTCTTTGATCAGCAGTGACCAATATTTGACACAACCGTCTGATGGAAAGAAGAAGAAAAAAGAGAAAACAAAGATGACCTTATTCTATTCGTTATGTGTAACAATACCTCACCATGAGTGTTCTACATCCGTCAACACTCAACAAATGGTTAGTCAAGTCTATCATTAAAACTGAAGCCGCACGTAATTACATTTTACACCTGATGTTTTTTTGTTACACACCTGTAGGTAACACATCTCAAAATCGTATCTCTTTGGCCATTTCCGGAAACGCCGTCATTACACGAAATTTGCTGGAGTGTTCCGAGTGCATATTCCTATAACGAGGTAGTGGACAGGAGGACGGAGAATATTCAGATTTGTTCGTTTTGTGAGGGCTCGTTTTGTGAGGGTTCGAGGGTTCACCTCTTCGTACCTGATAAAATTATAATGCCAATGTGATATGTTGAAGATATTTAAAAAAAACTCTGAAGTGAACTGAAAGAAAATAAACGAACTAATCGAGTTTTAGAAATGTTTGAAATTCAAGGCAGACAAAATGACTGGTTAGAGAAAAAACACATTACAAGAGGTTTGAAACAAAACAAACATTTACAATAAACATTGGCACCAGATACCGTAGTTTGTTTGTGTTAACAATACAATACAGCCTGAGGATTTTGGGATTTTTCCCCCGAAATAGAAATCATGGAAAATTTGATTATCTACTCTTTCCATTACTTTATATAACCTTAATTGAAATCTAGAATAATTAACAACATTGCAGATATTAGATGTTTTGTGCATGCTATTTTTTTTTAAAAATGATGTAAAAATTTAATGAAAGTTTACCCTGTTATATCATTTGAAATACATGTATATTTCCCTTGTATAAGGATGACTGTTCAGTGATAGACGTAATTAAATAAAAAAAGAAAACTTAATTATTTCACGACTCCACAGAACACAGACAAAATTATTATGTTTGGAATGTCAAAAGAAACCCGATATTTTCTTTGAGGCAAAGATATGCTAGTACACTTCAGTGACTTTTGCACACAGATTTTCATGTACACTTTACTTATACACTTATAGATGTCTTTATGACGTATATTGCAAGAAGGCGATTGCAGTTCTTGAGTTTGTACGAGATTTTGTGAGAGCTGTATTAGTCATTGGGCAGTTCTTTTGTATATATGTTTGAAATCGTAGAAAGCCTGGGGTATCTCTTGGCCTTCGACACTTCTATTTTTGCTATACTCCAGAACTTAAATTCCTAACCACTTCTTTGAACGCTTGCCATACAGACGTACGGTACCAACGATTAATAAATTCCAAATAAATATGCCAGTCATTGCACTTAATGCATATTAATGAACACATCCGTTTACTTATATAACAAGAGCCAATCAGAAATGTTTCTTTCTGACGTGTTTCATATTCATACTGCGCGATTTGCAATTCCACAAACCACAAACGAAGGGTTTAAAGAACATAAATGTCACAGCGAAGCTTCGATGAAATATACTAGGAATGTTATATGAAATAAAGAATTTTCATTGGTTCCTGATTATCAGCCAAGAAAATATTTTTATTTACTTCGGAATTGTGAAATTAGTCGGAAATGTTAGCTGTTCTTAATTAAATACGCCATTTAATGTCTTTGAAATAGGGAAAAAGGAGAAACAAACAGTATATCGCTTGGTATTTTACATCACTCTTACATTTCTTACTGCTCACCCTTATGCTTAAATAAATACAAAACATGTGTATCTCGAGCGTAATTACGCATCTAAAGCTTTGAAACGTTCCACCTACAGTATGCATCAAAGCAGAAGCGCCTATAGGTCATTAGTACGACTGCAGTACCAGCACAGTTACCTTTAGGCATTTGCAATGTTGAAGACGTGTCAAGACACGTGCAGGTTCTGTTCTGAAACCATCGGAGAGAACACTGACATGCAAAAATGTAACTATTAGTATTTTAATTGCCTTTATACACGTGTTATTGCTAGAACTATCGAAAAGTATGAGCGTATTTTGCTGTTGAAAATAATACAAATAGATTTTACTTCTGTTTGAGCTATAAAGTGTCAAAATAACACACTCGCTGTGTCCCATGGATGTGTTTCTCATGTCTCAAGACGAATACGTTTAATTCTAAGCTAATATTAGTTCTTCTGTTTTATTGTATTACCTAAATTGAAGTTTTTTTAAAACGAATCAAACAGAAATGCCATAAGGCACCTGTGCCACCTGTAGCCCGTAATAAGTATTTGTTTTGTTTGGACCAGTTTTATAAAAAAAACCTTGCACGATGCAAAGAATGCAATACATTATCATTTATACTCCAGTTCAGAGAGATACAATTGGTTAAGGCGAGAATATATGACTTGATCTCATATTTGGGTAATTTTTCAACAACAGCGACCTAAAACAATTCCGATTCTCATTTCATTAAGAAACTATAAAAAATAATAGGGATTACAAATTCGACTTCGCACTTTGTCAGATTATGGTCGTACTTAATGTCGGAAGAAAATAACATTGCTGTCTAATCCTTAACAATCCAGTTTGACACGAACAAGCTGACATATTCAGGATTTGAATGATCAAACGTGTTTCCCTGATCCAACTAATTGATAAATTGCCAGGTTTTTGACTATCGCTACGGGAATGTTTGGACAACGCTCTCGTCCTAGATTACACAGCGTTTCACGATTACGGGGTATTGTGTATCGGGGGTCCTCTCAAACTGTTTGATGGATGGTTCCCGGCACCGCGGGCGGTGAGATATAGATACCAGCGTTTGAAGGTATATAACAATACACAGGAATTCAAATGACAAGATGACAAACTCGCGCAGCTGGAAGAGATGCATGCACCGAAAACTTTGTAGATAGTGTTACAGAATAGGATGAGAAAATCGCCGATAATACGGCTCCTTAATAGGGTTTTAACGTTTGAAAATGTGATCAATAAATTCATCAATAATTAGTTCTCATGCAGTGACTGCAGTGTCGTATTATGCTAACACTTGGCACTAAACTAGAATTTGTTTAAACTGTGTTTTCTTCAAACTTCCATTACCTGTATATATCGACAACTGAATGGATTTTGATCACTCTATCTTTACTGTATGCTTGATAGAAAATGTTATTAAGGTGAGAACGGAAAGTTAGGAAAATTCATATAGATATCTTTTGAAACCAGACGTTGCTTTTTATGCATTATGGGCATTTAATATATCAGGTAGATGCCTAGTTATGGTATTCTATATTTTCACGCTTTATTTGATTCATATGTACACGCAGCGTAACAGGAAATCACCAGCATGTTTGGCATCAGAAGGAGATGAAAACAGCATTAACAACCTTTTGATTCCCATTAAAACATCTCGTCATAAACATCATTTCATAAAAAAACAAGTTTCAAAGAAGTTCGTAGTGTTTACTTAAAATATACTCGTATTAACTGCTGCTGGCTGGCCATCTTCGGTGACAATTTGGAGAAGAGTACTTCTGTAGCCCTTTTATATATGGTAATAGTCTCTGTCCGTCCCACATTTTTGTCCGGAGCATAACTCAAAAAGTATTTGAGGTATCAACTTGAAACTTCATATGTGGATAGATCTCATTTAGGAAAAGTGCAGTGCACAAAAGTAATAACTCTTACTTTCTTAATTTTTGAGTTATTGCCCTTTGCTATTTTTCATGTTAAATTTTTGGGCGGTGCATAACTCGAAAAGTATATGAGATGTCTTCGTAGAACTTCGTAGGTGGATAGATTTCATTGAGGAGGAGTGCAGTGCATAAAGAATAATGACTATATCCTTCATAATTTGTGAGTTATTGCTCTTTGTTATTTTTCATGCTAAGGATTTTTCTAGAACATAAGTCGAGAAGTATTTGTGTTATCAACTTGAAACTACTTAGGTTGATAGATCGTTTTGGGAAGGAGTGCTCTGTACAAAAATGATATGCTTACTTTTTCCCAGAGCATAACTCAAAAAGTATTTGAGATATAAATTTGAAACTTCATAGGTGGATATAATCTCATTTAGGAGAAGTGCAAAGCACAAGAATGCTAACTCTACCATTCAATATGTTTTAGTTATTAGTTTAGCCCTTTGTTATTTGTCATGCTTAAATTTTTGTTCGGACAATAACTCAAAAAGTGTTCTAGATTTCAACTTGCAACTTCATAGGTTGATAGATCTCATTGGGGAAGAGTGCTGTGCACAAAAATGATAACAAAGTAAACACATTCGGCGGGGGATGGCCATGTCAATAGGGCTCTTGTTTACACTTTATAAAAAAAGTATTAAACTTAAGCAACATTCCAATATTGTTGGTTAGGATTTCATAGTATATTACCTTAGACTGTGTTACTACAAATTGATTTTATTACTTCAACTTTTATACAACAGCTGGTACTTTCATGTATTGTAATGTATGCATTTATGCGTGTTTGATGTATACATGTGTTTTAAAATGAGTGTATTATGAAGCCTGTGTTCAGGGTAAGAATGTGTGTTGCTTACATTAAATCAGTTTGTCACGCATTTAATTTGCAAATGTTCTAGCTATATGACAATATCCTTGTTGTGTACGTCTTTAAATTCGAATAAAAGTTCAAACTGTCAAACTTATATTTTTATAGACATGAGTTGTTTTCTTTTGTAAATAAAAGTATTCGAAACACGGCTGAAAAAAGAAATAGAAATATTAATAAGTATATCATATTCATTCTGCGCATGTTAGATATCGAGAGTCTTTCGCCTCTTTTAACCCGCAATCATTATCCCTGAACACGGTATTAGCTTCGAAACATGTTGACCCATTGCCGAATATGTTAAGTTATTTGTAAGAGAAACCCATTTATGTGCGAATAAATGTAGCTAATAATCTGCACAAAGACCATGTACCATTATGCCTCAATCGTATTTAAGTGTGCTAATCGCCTTGTTTTAAGTACAAGGGAACAAACAGAATGACTTTAAAAGAAAATACCTAAATAAAGACCAATCTCTCAGGCAACTTGACGTTCAGTCAATACCCGGATAAGTACCTTTCGTTTCGATTATGTTAGAGAAACCCACACAATTTTACACAATGTGTATCTAAACTTATTTAAAGTCATAGAATGATATTGAGAAAAATGTTCGACTGCCAAATGGTTCGAATTTGTAACTTACATTTTGTCACCTGGACTGCATGAAACAGACATAAATCTAACCTGGTCAGTTAAGTTTTTACAGTTGTTTACAATAATTTGTGACGAATATCAAGTTTACTTTTTAAAATATCTCATTTAACATAAGTTTATTCCTTCCGCTACAAGCTAAAACAAGTCTTTACTTTTAAAAATGTTGTCGTGTGTCGCAAGCACCATCTCTTGTTACTTTCTTTTTATGTTTTAGTATATTTTTTCTTCTCTTTGAACAAAATCTGAAACAGAAATTGACCAGAAATCTTTAACCATAAACTTAAACGTATCCCAGGTAAATCCATAACTTCAGGCCTAGAAATAAATGCCGTTAGTAATTCTGGAAAGTCTCTTATAAAGTTCTGCAAACTTCCAAACAGCAGTATATATGAATTAAATAGTTCGGTCTCTCCTATACAAACCTTCTTTAGCCAAGCGCAAATTTAAATACACTTCTTCAAAAACAAAAACAAGTGTCTTCGAATTAAAATTATTATAACCACGTGTATTTTGTCCTTTACACTAAGCTGGCGCTATTCGATTTTGCATCGATCATTTCTTTAATTGCAATGGCGACTTGAAGTTTCTACAACGAACATTTCTTGAGAATAAACAAATAAATCATGAACAAGTGTTTGCAAAGTCAAGGCGTCATAAAACGTAATATATCATACGGTAAACCGAAGAAACTAGAACTACTGACTGCATAAAAAATACGGTGATTATGTATTAGAAACTGCTCTGCTAAACAGGAGCTGTAACGCTGAGTTTGATATCTGCTGAGGGAAAGGGGTTGGTGTCACGAACATAATAAAATTGAACTGAAAAACTATACATGCCTTACCAAATTAAATTGCAACGTTAACGTTTTGTCATGGTCATTCGAATGAACGTTTATCTTCGTATGTTGGGGTTTACCAGAAGTCTTTGACCATAAACTGAAACGTATCTCAGGTAAATCCATAACTTCAGGCCTAGAAATAAATAAAGAACAAATTTGGGAACAAACAAATAAAAATGTTATAAGAAAGGTGATAAGTATAAAACATACAGTCTAGGTTCTCGTCTGATAATCTATTTCAAAGCATTTACATGACTGACTGATGAAACTCACCACGAAACCAAAAACCTTTCTAAAAGAAATAGGAAAATTAGCGGAAAATATTTTTCAAAAATAATACACGTAGAAGGACATGTAACACTTTATTTAAGTGCCTAACTGTATTCATCAAAGAAAATTAAAAAATAAAGAATATAAGTAATAAAATAACCTTCTGCAGTTCTTATAAAAATGGTTTCATTACACTGCAACGAAAGAACCGCCAGTGTCTTGGTTAGTAAAATAAGACAAAACAGTTTTATGCGTTGTCGTTATTACTAACTGCTCCCTTAAACAGGAAATCTGAAGGCTGAAGACAACCTCAGAAATTATTGTGTGAACATGATATTTTTTATGCGAAATTATAAAGGCACATGCCCAATTAATTTTCTATTTTTTCCTTAACTGGTCTATAATCGGGGTATAACTTTGAAGAATATTGTATGACAGGATTTTATCGAGCATGAAAATATTCATAAATTTAAAGCTTTATTACTATTTTTTCAAGTGAATGTTGAGACAGGAGATTAATACGATAAAGGCAAAAATAAAAAAAGATCATTTCATAAAACTGTCGTATATCGTGTGCTGTAGGAAGGATTTGAAATATCTCTTTGTAGGACAACACTAATAAAGATGCTTTATTTGATCTAAAATTATTTTTGCGTTTTGACATGGTTTATCATAATGTAAAAATTGCAAATCAGGTACATCCCCTCAAAATTTGCCTTTAACCAATACAGGTAGTTGAATTTCGATATTAGGATCTTGACATTTTACTCAGATCAGATTTCATCAGAAACCGAGAGGTGGTAAATTAAAGAAAGGAGAACATCTTATTTGAAACTAACTAGAATTCCTATTACATTGAATAATACATTGAATGTTTAAATGCAATCTGAACAGAGACATGATAACCTTTGACTAAATTTTACCATGTTGTGAAATCATAACAACCGGGAACCGCCAGTTTCTTGAAATATCTAAATAAAGCATCTCTGTATTGGATGTTCTGCATTTTCTATTTTAATATCCAAATTTTCTAATATCAGATATATCTACACAGATGACCTAATTACGCCATGAAGACGCGTAACAACACCTCACCGTGAGATTTTTGCATCTTTCAACAGCTTGCTAATGGTTTATCAAGTCTTTCATAAATCCTCAACCGAATGTTATCAAATTTTAAAAATAAGCAGTTTGTTGTATATCTGCAAGCAACACCTTTTACAAGCGTAATCACTGGGGAAACAGCATGTATAAACTGAGAATTACGAGGTGTTCCGAGTCAGTTTTAATTAGTACACATGTTAAGATGAGCTCTTTACTATACGCTGTTTAATCGGTATGTTTAGCCAAAAGAATAAAAAAAGAAAAAAAAAACTTATAGGCATTGACTTTACTGAAGCAATTCAAAACTATTGTTTATTCGCACTGTTGTTAAACCAACCCAATATTAATGAAATCATGTTGAAAACGGATTTTATCCTAAACAAAGGAAAAAATATTACAGCAACATTTAAAATTCAATCTGAAAGAGCAAAATAAACAATAACGCAATAAATAAATCTGTAATGTAAACACTGACGTCAGCTACTGTAGTTTGCTTGTTTAACTGTGTACAACAGTTGAAGATTTCCCCTCTTTTCTAAATAAGATTTCCAGCACAATCTACCAAATTGTAGACGATTAATGCAGACATTTTGATATCATGATCATAAAATTAAGTGTATGAAATTCATTACCAAGCAAGGTATCGATAGTTTTGTGTTCCTTCGATTAATTTGCAAATTATGTTTTATCATAGTATATTGTACGAAATACCAGTGGTGACATTTCATCTTAAAACTTTTCAGTTCGAAGTTCATCCCTCATATTTCAGACTTCAAACTTTAAACTTCATAATTCAAACTTCAGACGTCATACTTAAAACTACATATTATTTCTCAGTGACACTTTTCTTATTTCTATTTGACGTTCAAACATGACTTTGGCTATATTATTTTTGTATACTGCTGAAGGACAGATAATTTAGAAACATCCTGTTACCGTCACTTTTACTAAGAGCATACACCGTTTTTCGCTTTAGCAGAAAAAGAGTTTTAAAAATCTAGATCTGTGAGATTTTGAAGGTAATTTAATCATGCATTGAAATTAAAAGAAGAAAAAAGCTACGAAAAACTCTTGAGTTGCTCCAGAAATACTTCAGGATAAAAGACTGACTGTTTATATTTAATTAACTTCGCACTAAACGCGGTACCTAGAACAACATGAATTGGAAATCGTATAAGTGCAGTCATTAAATTAATATTTTAAAAATGTACACCATTAAAAGTAAGTTGATTATTGCAAATATTTCTTAGTTTTATTGTTACAAAACAACTAGGTGCAGTCGTTATATAAGTAAGGGAAATTTTTTTAATAAATTCGCTTTTATTTAACAACTAAGAAATTGCTCTGAGGCTCACGCAAGTTTACGGACTGAGCAGTTCAAACATGGTTGGTTTTGGCGCGAAACAATTAAAAATCGAGCTCGACTGCGTGCTCACATACCTCTGTGTCTGTGTCATGCGTATTTGCTTTTTTGCACATTAACCGATTATTCTGAAAACAAAATAAAACAAAGTCAATCTTAAGGGTGTCAGTTTATTTCATATGATCATAGCTAACATGTATACGTACGCATATGCTGTAAAGTTTCCTTCAGCTGAAGAATACATGGTACCAAAATAAATAAATGTGTTTCAAATATTCTTGTATGTAAGTTGTTCACGCCAGGCAAATTACTGGGAAGTGATGAACAGTTGTTAGTCGGCTACAAGAAACATATTTTAAAGAAAATAACAACACTTAGCGGTTACCTGTTGTGCACATGGTTCACCTTCTATGTGCCAAAATATCTGCTCAATTTATTTAACCTATTGGTGAGTGAAATAGTCACCAAAGTAGTTTGAATTAATTTTTAGTCGACACAGTACAACAAACATTAACATAGTATTATCATCAGAATTATTAAAACAGCTAAGACCTCCAAATATTAAAATATCTAATACGTTTTAATTACTTCTGAAATAGTTTTATATCGGAAACAATAGTGCTTGATGCGTATAATGTACAGCTCTGCAAACGACTTAACTGTGTACATAGTAAACAGTTTGCAATTCCAAAAACTACTAGGTGCCTTGACTAATACAGCTGAATTTTGTTTCACAGCATTTTCGATTCAATATACTAAGAATGGTATGTAAAATAGATATCAAGAATAGTATGTGAAAATAGACATTTTCATTGAGTTCTTAACATTTTCCGTCTGAAATCAGTGTTTAACAGTCTGAAATTGTTAGGTAAACTATAGCTGCTGTTACGTCGTGTTATGTCAATAAAACATGGTAAGGGAGACTGAAACATTATATCAAAATAACATTTCTAACATTTATTGCAGTGTGCATTTTTACTACTTACCCTTTAGCTTAAATAGATACAAATCATGTGTTTTATTTACATAAATAACTCGTTCCTGTGACAATAATAGTCGTCCTAATGTATGCATCAAGTGCTCAATATTTCAGATGATAAATATTGGAGATGCATACAATTTAAGCATAGTTTTAAGTTTGATTAGGAGTCACGCCATGAGATTTTAAACTATCAAATTGTATCTAACTGCATAAATACATGGTTACAATACAAGAGAATACGAGCTTAGCAACAGTATAGACAAAGTGTATTGTTAGAAACAAAGAAACAAGTTCACGCAGTAATAAATCTGAAAATATATTTTTTGTTTCTTCTCAAAGTCATGTTAATGCAAATGGTATTGAATGAATATTACCCGATGGCGCGGTGTTTGCTGAATTTTACTCTTTACATAGTGATTTGCTTTTCTAAAATTTTTGTGGATAGCCATTTCTTACAAATGCACTCTTACTTATTGCTATATGCTTTCAGAAAACACGTTTGAAGAGATGTTTATCTCTAAATCATCTTTATTTTCATTCTAAAGTAAATGACGCAATATAATACATTATGCAGTGTATTACTGGTAAATTTAAAGGTATGTTGAAAATAATACTTTTTGGAAATTTTAAAGAAATACTAAAAACATAATAAATGGGTAAATGAATGAATGAATGAATGAAATCTCAACAACTTCTGCCCTCAAAAACTTGTACTTGTTTGTTCGAGATCTTTTCTACGTTAACGTTCAATTTGATACACATTACAATGCAGGTGCAACATCAATTCTGATAGACAAACATGTTAAGAGACAACATTAGCGATACCTTAATACATTTTTTCTCTTCACTGTCAATAAAGTAACAAGCAAACTCGCTCACTGATTTAACAAATACAAATGAACAACGTTGCATTTCAATACAGCGAATTCTTACACTTGCTTCAAGTTATGCAATGTAATTACACTGTGACATTTTAATTGCTTTCCCAGACGTTATACATAGAATGTTGTTCAGTTTATTATTATTATTATTATTATTATTTGACGTATTTTCGTGTATATATCTTTGAAACCTTCCATACATGTTGTAATCTCCCGCCGAAGCCTTGCTTCCAAACAAGATCTTGGGAGATTTTTCTTACAACAAATATGTAAGGTAGTACAGGCAAAGGTCGATTATTTGTACAGAGAACAAAAACTGCTCACCTATGTACAATTACAATTAAAGGAAGGCATCTATTTATATGTTATTTAACCAAGTTAAAATTATGTTCTCTGTGTATTTTTAGTTTAAATGATTAGTATTGATTTAAGGCATGTGCAGCCACTTTAAGTACCAAGTTCAAACATAATGTTGATAAGTTTTGTTTGGCTTACGATATAAAATTTGGAAATCAACTTCAGCAAGATCAATTAATATACGATCTAACTGTGCTGCTCTGTTGTAAAAGTCCATATTGCAAACTGTCTTATTTGTCTTTAATAATGCTTATAACTTTACATAGAGAAACGGAACGTGGTTTGTCATCTTTAAAGTGAAAAAAAAAATATTTTGTTTCTTAGACTACAGGATGTTGTCTCACCGATCGATGTCATTTTCGATAATCTTAGTGTAACATGAAGAGATCTGGAACATTAGTGCTTTGAAAATCATCATTATATTACAAAAGAGCTATCATGTTCTTTCATTTATGGTTCTAAGCTATACGCTTTTGTAAAACGCGATGTGTTTTTAAGGTCAGTTGCTTCATTTATTTTCCGATGACAGATTGAAAAACAAAATCCCATCATCTTTCCCAGGCATCCTATTTTTTCAGTACTAGGTAAAATCAATGGTTTGGTCATATATAAGAGAAAACGTCTACTTAGAGGAAATAACCACTATCAATATTTTAAAGGATTAATGCAAAAAATAAATTTCTATGGTCTATCAGACTGTTTTATCAAATGTTCAAACCTCGGTTGTAAATATTTTATAGAAAACGCGTTAAGGCATATGTATTCCAAATGAGTATTGCTTACTGAGAATCTTATCAAAATTAAGAAAATCGAATGTCGGTAGTTTGACAACTAATTTCAAAATGATGAAATGGACTAATGCTGTTATAATTGCCTACTTACAGGTCATTTGGTAGATATAAATAGTCAAATAACATTAATTATCAGGCGGTTATTTTGTAGTAAAGCTGTACTTTTGTTCCTATTATGCCCACATTGCATTTATATGTTCCAACACATTCTCTTTTAAACTGCTTACTACGATATTGACAACATTACAATAACTTTACCCCATTTCCTCTGTCTTCTTATGTTTGAATAATAGAAATTCCCATGCTACGAAATTGACAATGCACATGGTGTACTTACCTTGCTACTTACTCATTAACGTCGAGAAACACTTATTGTTAATTAACAGCTCATATTAGAAAAAAAACTGATAAAAATGACAAATCTTCATCCACGTCTTTGAGATTTTTCACCATACTCAATCGACCCTGCGCATTTAGGCAAACTCAATCTAATGCAGGTCCTTCGACCTTGATTGAAACGTTCCTAGAAATTGTTTTCTCCAGAAGTGTAATTAGTATGCAAGGGAGAGATGATATCGATAGAGAGAGAGATACATGTATAATGGTTGTTTGATAGAAGTTTCAACTGTGATTGATGCAGCAGTCAGGCGGAGATACTAATGTTTTCTGCATGTTTTGGACAAATTACGAGTTTAGATCCACTTTATATCCAAGATCGCCTATAGACGTGTCTTAGTAGAATATGGACTCGTGGTTTTCATAAGTATACTTCATAATTTTCACAGGAAATGCTTTGACACACTTTTATTTTACTTTCATTTTGTGAACATACGTGGGTTTCACCAGTTTATTGACAGAGATCGCTGTACTTGGAATGTTATGAAAATAAGGAATTTTCCTTGACTCTACGGCTCCAAATAATAAAAATCAACAAATGTAATGAACACTGTATTGTTTAGATAAGTTGTAATGGAGCCTGTTTTTAATTAAAACAAAAAGCCATTTAATGTGGTTTTAACGAGGAAAAGAAGAATCAAAAATAATACATCATATGACATTTTATTTTAAAATAACCTTTCTCTCGGTCAATTGTAAAGCTGAAATATATAGCTTACGTATTTTTTTTTTTTTTGGGGGGGGGGGGGGGGGGGGGGGTGGAAGGGGGGGGGTGTTGTGATAAGTTCCCTATATTTTCTTCATTGAAACATAAATAGCATTGTTTTAATTAATTAGTACACATAATAGAGTATATGTAACCCTTACCATGTGAAATATTTAAAATGAACTTGTCCATCTTTCATTTTGGGCAGTTCAATTATTTGTTTATAGGGTGCTTATTGAAGATTTGCTGACCGAATGGCGAATAGTTCAGACCACTATCAGACTGCACGGATGAGCAGGCTGATCTTGGTCTGCACTGGTCGCAAAGGCAGAGTGAGTTGCCTCCAGCAGGATAAGAGTTAAAGTCAAATTTCTTTTCTAAAAGTGGTCATATTTTAAAATTCTGAACAGGCCATGGAGATTTCCAAAACTGTACATTAAAATAAATGTATACAAAAGATACATATCTCACCTCTTTTTACGTTTTGAAACTAAAAATTCTCGATGTAGAAGCGGTTTCGGTATTGTGCATGGAACTGAAAGTATTTTATGTTTCCGATGATGGCCCTTAAGGTTTAGGAGCTCTGCAGAAATGAATGCCATCACCCGATACAAAAACTTAGAAAAATGGAGACCTGGGTGTGTAATATATCAAATATTTCGTAAGTTATGACGGTTATATTTAGGACAAAACTTCTTACAACAACTTAGAAAAAGAAAACTCCAATATCATGTAAAAGATAAAAAGTCCATATCTTTATAACAAAGCTGACATATTTAGCAACATATACGGGTACTTTTGTTCGTCCGTCATAACAACTTCAGCAACACTAACAACACCAGCATGTTTGTCAACAGAAAGAGATGAAAACAGCAATGAGAATTTTGAAGACGTTTTATGTATAAAAACATACTGGCTGGATACCTTCAGTGACAATTTGGAGTGAAATATTTCTGTAGCCCCTTTTTGCACTTTATAACATACTCTAAAACTTTAGCAACTAGCAACAACTTTTAGTCTGACTTCCAATATCAAATGTAAGGATTTCATTGAAGTATTACCTTTCACTGTGGTTCTGTAAATTATTTTCATTACTTGAGCTTATATACAACAGCTGGTATGTGCATGTATTGTAATTTGATGTGTACATGTGTTTTAAAATGAGAGTTTCGTGATATGAAGCGTGTGTTTGTGCTCGTTGTAAGAATGTGTTTCAGCTTGTCATCTGTTTAACTTGCAAATGTTTTATATGACGATAAACTAGTTGTATAAGATAAAGGATCAAACTAACAAACAATATTTTCTTAGTTGTGGATTTTTTTTTCAAATAAAGTATTCGCTACATGGCTAGATTAAGAAAAAGAAGTATTGATACATCTTTTATATTCATTCTATGCATGTTAGATATCGATTATTATCCGCGTGAATAAACTAAATGATTATCCACGAACACCGTACAACTTCGAAACATGATGACCCATTGCACAATTTCTGAAGTTATGTAAATATAATCTTAAGAGAAATCCAATTATGTTAGAAAAATGTAGCTAACAGTCTGAACAAAGACCATGTTCCATTATGCCTCAATCGTATTAAAGTGTTCTTATCACCTTGTTTAGAGTATAACAGAAAAATCAGAATGACTTTGGAAGACAATACCTAAATAAAGACTAATCTCTAAGGCAACCTGACATTCAGTCAATACCCGGATAAGTACCTTTCGTTTCGATTATGTTGGAGAAACCCACATAGTTTTACACAATGTGCATCTTAACTTATTTAAAGTCATAGATTGCCACATGGTTCGAATTTGTAATGTACATTTTGTTCTCATGGACTTCAACAAATCTAACTTGGTCAGTTAAAATTTTACAGTTGTTTACAATAAGTTTTGAAGAATATGCATAAAACATTCAAGGTTTACCTCTAAAAGCATCTCGTTTAACATAAACTTTTTCTGTTCACTACAATCTAAAAAAAGATTTTACTTTCATAAATGCTGTCGTGTGTTGCAAGCATCATCTCTTGTTATTTTCTCTATATGTCTCAGAAAAATGTGTGCTCTTTGGATAAAATCTGAAACAGAAACTGACCAGAAGTTGTGACCATAAACTGCATTGCTGGGCGATATGAATCATATCCCGATTAATTACATAAATTGAGGCCTAGATATAAATACTAGTATTAATCATACAAAATCTCTTAGTGTCGTATACTACCAAAGAGCAGTATATAGGTATTTAAATATTGAAATTTTTTGTACCTAAACGGCAATAGAACAATCTTTTTAAAAAATGTCTTTGACAAATATTATAACAATGTGAATTTGTCCTTAACAGTAAGCTGGTGCTTTTGCATCTATTATTTCTTTAATTGCATTGGCGACTTGATGTTTCTGCAACGAAAGTTTCTTGAGAATAACAAATAAATCAGGAACAAGTGTTTGCAACGCCAAGGCGACATAATACGTAATATATCATACGGTAAACCGGAGAAAACAACACTGCTGACTGCATGAAAAAAATGAGGTGGTTATGTAAAAGAGACTGCTCTGCTGAACAGGAGCTGTAATGTTGGGTATGATATCTGCTGAGAGAAGCGGGTTGGTGTCTCGAATATGATAAAACTGAATTGAAAAAAAAAACAACTATACATGCCTTACCAAATCAGACTGCAACATTCACGTTTTGTCATGGTCATTCGAATCAACGTTAATCTTCGTACGTTTCGACTTAGGTGACTTATGGGGACTAACCAAATAAAAATGTTTTAAGCAGGTTATAAATATAAAATATATCTTTTAGATTCTCTGATAATCTATTTCAAAGCATTTACATGACTGACATTGATGAAACTAGCTAAAAGAAATAAGAAAATTAGCGGAAAATATAAAAGATAATACAAGTAAAAGAATATTTAACACATACCTATTTATGTGACTTACTCTATTTATTAAAGAAAATTAAATATATCAACAACAAAAATAGGTAATGAAATTATATCAATCCAAGTTATTTAAAGGAGCTCGTTTTTGAAAATGGCCGCTGGTATTTTATGTATTTGTTAGAAAAATATGACATGTCATTTTTATGTATTGTCATTATTACTAACTACATCCTTAAAAGAAAATCTGAAAGTTGAAGACATTGCGTGAACATGAGATTTTTATGCGAAATTATAATCGCAGATGCCCAATTAATTTTCTATTTCTTTTGTAATTGGTTCGTAATCGACCTATTACTTATAAGCATATCGTGTGACAGGATGTTATCGAGCATGAAATATTCATTAATTTGAAACTTTATTACTTTTTTTTTCAAATGAATGTTGAAGCAGGAGATTAAAATGATAAAACCAAAAATAAAAAAGATAATTTAATAAAAATGTCGTATATCTTGTACTTTAAGTAGGATTTTAAATCAACCTTTGTGCGACCACACATAAAGATGAATTGTTTCAGCTCAAGTTATATTAAATTTGTTGCTTTTTTGACATGGTTTATAATAAACTATTTTTTGAAATCAGGTACATCCCCTCAAAATTTCCCTTACTGAAATTTTGTAGACATAATTTCAATATTGATAAGAAATTGACATGAGACCAATTTCAATGATCACATCTATTGGGAAGCAAGTTCTTGCAAATAACATTAATCCCTCTTGAAGACTGCTTCCTTGATTCAAACCAGTACTCGCGCTGAAGGCTAGGAATGTGGAATACCATTGGAGACTCTCATCCCTGGTTGGATTCGAACCAGCGACTTCCGGTCGGAAGTTCGGCTCTCTAAAACCTCGAGCCAGTTTCTTGAAATATCTAAACGTCATCTTTGTATTTGAAGCACTTCGCTAAAAGTTTATTCTGACCATCACCCTTTAATATGTCAGTTACGTTTCAGCCTATGAAATACTATAAAGATGGCCTAATTGCGACATGAGAACTTGTGATAATACCTCACTGTAAGTTTTATGCATCCTTCAACAGCGTGCTAATGTTTTATCAAGTCTCTCATTCAATCCTCAACCGAATGCTATCATATTTTATAAATGAGAATTTTATTGTATATCTGTAGGCAACTCTTTTTACAATCGTAACCACTCAACATTTTTTTCTGGGGGAGGGGAACTTCGTGTAACGTCACCTTTCAATAACACACGTGTGAAGGCGAACGATACTATGCGCTGCAGTCGTATTTTTAAAAGCATTCTGTTTAAGTGGTATGTTCTGCAGAAAAAAGAAAATAAAAGCTAATAGGCATT
Source organism: Cyclina sinensis (assembly GCA_012932295.1). NCBI lineage: Eukaryota > Metazoa > Mollusca > Bivalvia > Venerida > Veneridae > Cyclina > Cyclina sinensis. The sequence goes on along the minus strand of JAAONU010000001.1, from coordinate 45,583,603 downwards.
GACTATACTGAAGCATTACTGAAGCTTCTGTTTATGCGTATACAGCTGTTAAGCCATATTCTCTATTTTTAAATAAGATTTCCAACACAACCAGTCAATATTGTCATTTAGATATCATGATCACAAAATTGTGTGTATGGTTTTCACTTTCATGTAAGGTATCAACAGTTTAGTGTTCCTTCGATAAATTTGAAAATTATGTTTTATCACAGTATATTATACGATACCAGTGGTGACGTATCATCTTCAAGCTTCACAGTTTAAAACTCATTCTTTATATTTCATACTTCACACTTAAAGCCTTATAAACTACATATAACAATATTATTTCTCATTCACATACGTCTTATTTCTATTCGACGTTTAAAGGTGACTTTCGTTATATTATCTTTGTATACAGCTGAAGGGCAGATAATTTAGCAATATAATCAAATTGTGTTACTGTTCCTTTTCAGTAACAGCAAACACAGTTTTCGATGTAGCATAAAAAAGAGTTAAAAATCTAGAATTGCGAGATTTCGAAGGTAATTAAATAACGCTTGGGAATTAAAAGAAGAAAAAAGCTGCGAAACCCTCTTGAGTTGCTCCAGAAATACTTTCGGGATAAAACACTGACTGCTAACGTTAACAAACTTCAAACATACAGCACTGAACGCGATACCTAGAACAACATGAATCTGAAATCTTGTAAGTGCAGCCTACAAATATTTTTTCAAATGTACACCATTAAAAAAAGGCTGACTGTTGAAAATATTACTTAGTTTTATTGTTACAAAACAACCAAATTTTCTTGTTATAAACATAAGGAGAAAATGTGAATAGATTCGTTTTTTTATTTAACAACAAAGAAATAACTCTAAGACTCATATTAGTTATCGGACTCGGCACTCCAAGCATTGTTGGTTTTATGGCATGAAACAAATTATAATCAAGCTCGGACTGCGTATTCTGTTGCTACATATGATCTCTGTTTGTTTATTTTGCACATTTTCCGACTTACAAAATCAAAATTTAAAAGTCCGGTATTTATTACATATGTATCTGCTGCATGATCGATCATAGCTTACATGTAAAGTTTATTCCAACGGAAGTATACTTGCCCTGAATTCAATAAATCGTCTTCATATATTCGTCTTTGTACGGTGTTTAAGTCATGCATATTACTAGAAAGTGATGAACAGTTGTAGACGCTTACAAATTAGTCGGATAGAAAAAGAAATAAGGTGAAAAAACACTGTTTCTTAGTATATGTCGTGCTCATAGTTCACTTTCAGTATGTAAAAAACTGCTCAAGTTTTATAACTTGTTTGGTATAAAGTATTCTTTGCAGTAAAGTAGTCACCAAAGAAGTTTGTTCATATCTTAACATCAAACAGTACAATAAACATTGACGTAATAGCCTAATTAGAATCATTGATACGAATAGGACCCTGATACATGTAGAAAATATATTATTAACGACTACAGTTAATTTCTTTATACCGGAAACAACAGCGCTTGCTACTTATACTTAAACACTTACCTGTGTACATAGCAAACAACCTTCTGTTCCACAAACTACTTTGGCCTTTGACTAACATAGCTGATTTTACGCATTTTCAATTAAATATGCTAAGAACAGTTTCTAGCTGAAATCAGTCATTAAAGTCTAAAATTGTTTAGTAAACTGTAGTTGTTACGTCGTATCAAGTCGATGAAACATGGAAAGGGAGACTGAATCATTATATCAAAATAACATTTCTAACATTTATTGCAGAGTTGCATTTTTACTACTTACCCTTTAGCTTAAATAGATACAAATCATGTGTTTTATTTACATAAATAACTCGTTCCTGTGATAATAAGGGTCGTCGTAATGTATGCATCAAGTAAAAAGCTCAATATTTCAGATGATAAATATAGAAGATGCATACAACTTCACACATTTGGCTTAAGGCAGTTTTAAGTTTGATCAGAAGTCGCGCCATTAGACTGTATCTAACTGCATATACACAGTGATTACAATATAGAAGTATATGAGCGTTACAACAGAGCACATTCTATTGTGGTCGGAAACTTTAAGGTGACAAGAACCCTTCGGTTTTTGATTATACAGAAACGAAAGGACAGTATGCCTTTATGTTTTTAATGCTAAATTTTCTATAAAGAAAATACTTTCTGTCATCAAATACCAATTCTACCGAAAAATATAGACAAAGTATATTGTTGAAACCAAAGAAACAAGTTCAGGCAGAATCTGGAAAAAATATCTCTACAACACCACGAAAGCACAATAAAATGGAAAAATGGAGAAAACATTTTTTTTTTTTCAAAATCATGTAAATGCGAATGGCATTTACATAATTATTACCCGAAGTCGCAGTGTCAGTTGAATATTACTCGTTATATCCTTCGAACGACTGACACTTTTGCAAGTATTTTCCTAGAGACCCCCTACCTTCAAGTTTAGTCTCTCAGTCCTATTGGGCACTAAACTGGGATATTTTAACCTTATGAAAAGGTGATTTAGTGGTGTGTGACATAAAAACGCGCGTAAGAGCTCGAGATTAAATGAGAAAATGACGTCATGCGCAGGGCGTCATGACAATGTATGCTCGGCCAACTTAAAAAAAATATATATATGGAAGGAATGACCCAGTTTCAGTGAATCCAGCATGCATAGCTTTGTCTCTCTTCTCTACCTTGAATGTTCATCTTTTCGAAAAATACAACATTTTGGCAGGAAAGGTCACGTGACACGCACCTGCTCAGAAACATGTGTTGGCGGTAGAAGTCAAATTTTCCATTTTGTCGAATTTGCACGGACATACGTTTTTAAATGGATACAGCGGTGTCCAAAATTCGTCCTTGATCTTGATCACGCGACATCCCGTATTTTGCCATGTTGGGGCCGAATCCATATTTGGGAAGTTAATGTGGGATCTACGGAGGCCTAAAGGTGCCATCTTCGCGAATACGTTTTATTACGTTACCGTCGTCCAAAGGATATACAGAAATCTCAAAATGCGTATTTTACTGCTTATTTTCGTCGGAAAAGCTAATTCTCGTTGGAATTATGGGTTAAAACTGCTGAAAATCAGGTTTTAGTGCAAAAAGTTCTTTTCTGCAATATAGAGATTTGTTGTTTTACCATGTTCTTTGGTTGATAGCCATTTTTTACAAATGCATACTTACTTATTTCTATATGCCTTCGGGAAACATTTTTAAAACATGTTCTTTTTTAAATCATCGTTTGGGAATGAGCCAGTAAAATACTACTAACAGTAGTATATCACTAGTAAAATTGAAGATTCGATAGGCAAATTACATAGAAGTACCAAAAGTGTAATGAATACGTAAATTAATAAACAAACGAACGAACGAATGAATGAATGAACACCTATAAAAATATACCACCAAAAACCTATACCTGTGTGTTTCAGATCTCTTTTACGTTAACGTTCAATTTGATACACATTGAAATGCAGGTGCAACATCAAATCTGATATCTGTTTAGAGACAAAATTAACCTTTTTTCTTTACTTTCAATAACGTAACAGGAAAACCCGCGCACTAACTGATTTAGCAAATGCAAATGAACGAACATAAAACACTTTCCATTTCAATCATTACAGCGAAATCTTACACTTGCTTCAAGTTATGCAATGTGATTGCACTGTGTCATTTAAATTGCTTTCCCAGACGTTATATATAGAATATTGTTCGACTTCATAAAGTTTATTTTATTATCATTAGGCATATTTTCGTGTATATAACTTTGAAAACTTCCACACATGCTGTTATTTCCCGATGAAGCCTGGCTTCCAAACAAGATCTAGGAAGATTTTTTTTACAACAAATATGTAAGGCATGGCATCTAACTGTAGTAATTGCAAAGATCGATATATTTGAAAATAAAAACTTCTCACCTATGAACTATTACAATTAAAGAAAGAAATGTATTTATATGTTATTTAACCAAATTAATCCTGTTCTATATGTATATTTTAGTTTCATTTAAGGTATCTGCAGCCATTTTAAGTACAAAGTCAAATGCTGACCGGTTTTTTCTGTATTCGGTAATATATTTGGATATCAACTTCACAGGGATCCATTTATGTACGATCTAATTGAGCTACACGTTTGTCTTAGACCATTTTGCAAGCTCTCTTATTTGGCTTTAAGTGCGTTTTCACCTGACGTGGAGAGACAAAACATGGTTTAAAGTAATATTTAAAACAGAAAAAGATATTTATCTTTTGATCTTGGACTATAGAACGCTGTCTCACCGACCGGTGTTGTTTTCGATTACCTTGATGTAACCTGAAGAGATCTGGAACATTAGTGCTTTGAAAATCATCATTATATTACAAAAGAGCTGTCTTGCTCTTTCATTTATGGTTCTGAGTTATATGTTTCTGTAGAAACGCGATGTGCTTATAAGGTCAATCGAATCATTTATTTTCCGATGGCTGATGGAAATACAATGTTCTATCATATTTCCAAGGCATAGTCTTTTTTTCAGCCCTCGTGTGGTAATATTCAAGATAAAACTTCTCCTTTGAGAATATAAACTCTATCAATGTTTTACAGAATAAATGCAAAAATGTAATTTCTATAGTCTGTCAGACTGTTGTATCAAATTCACAAACCTCGGTAGTAAATATTTTATAGAAAACACGTTAAAGCATAGATATTCATAAAGGTATTAGAATGTATTCCAACAGCTACGCCATTAATTGTATACTGTATAGTATGTTTTAAGATTCAGTAATCTGTGAGCACGAGAATAATAAAAAAGTATTTCTCTGATATATAAATAATAATGCAACAATACTGAAATGGTCTGCCGCCCGAAAAATTGCCATTGACTAGGAAAATTGTCTTATTGTATATAAAAATGAAATTTGCTAACAAGCTTAAATTTTGAATTTGTATGTGTCTATTCATTTTGTAAAAACCTTATATTTGATCTGGGGTACAAATTGCAATTAAACTGGTCCCTGTCCATTTAAAACAAAAACGCAAAATTTTATCAATTCGACAAAACTTTCAAAATAATTAGGAACAAACAAAGCAAAATCTCATTCAAATGCTTCAAATTATGTATTTCAAAATTCTATATGAAACATTAAAGCTCAGGTAAAAAAGCTGTACTGTTATTTGACAGAGCATTGCTTTTCTGAGATGCCTATCGTAGTTAAGAAAATGGTATGTCGATGGTTTGACAGCTACTTTAAGATGATGAAATAGACTTATATTGTTGTAATTGCCTACTAATACGTCATTTGGTAGATAGACCAATAGCCAGACCAATAGCATTAATTACCAAACTGTTATTTGTAGCATAGCTGTACTTTTGTTTCGATTATGCCCACATTCTATTTATACGTTCCACATCATACTCTTTTACACTGTTAGCTAAGATATTAACTTTATCCCATTGCCACTGACTTCTCTAGAATAATAAAGGTATCAATTCTACGAAATTTACTTAGTAACGTTGAAAATTAACAAAATAATACTGACTAAAACCATACTGATCTGCATCCACGTCTAGGAGATTTTAAACCATACTCAATCAATTATTTGCATTTTGGCAAACTCAGTCTAATGCAGCACCTTCGACCTTGATTGAAACGTTCCTAGAAATTGTTTCCTCCTAAAGTACAATCAGTATGCAAAAGATACATGTATAATGGCTATTTGATACACGTTTCAGCTGTGATTGATGCAGCAGTCAGGAGGAAATACCAATGTTTTCTGCATGTCTTAATGGACAAATTATGAGCTTAGAGCCACTTTACATCCAAGATCGATAGACGCCTATAGACGTGTCTAAGAAGAATATGGCAACATGGTTTTCATAAGAATTCTGCATAATTTACACAGAGAGTGCTGTGACATACTAATACTTTATTTTCATCTTTTTGACATAGCTTAAACAGTTGTAACTGGAATGATACGTGAAATAATGAATTTTTCTTGACTCTTCGGAACTAAGTGATACAAATCAAGACATGTTTCTTTTTTCTCTTCATTTGATAGGGGAGTTGTAATGGAACCTGTTTATAATTATAACAAAACAGTTTAAACATCAAACAATAGATCACATGGCATTTTACTTCAAAATAACATTTCTCACTGCTTACACTTCAGCTAATCTGTAAACTTATACTACGTATCGTTTTATTCTCCTAAACCTAGTGATAAGTCATTTCTATTTTCTACATTTAAACATAAATAGCATTGCGTTAATTGATTAGTGTATGGTACAGGCACTTCTACCACATTAACTTCAGGTAGCGTCGTTGATGCAAGTCATGTCAATGTACACAGCATACGAGTAGATTTAAAGGCTTTTTTTCTACAAGTGGTTATATTTTAAAATTCGTAACAGGCCATGCAGATGTCCAAAATTATACAGTTTACAACTGATATATGGAAATTAAAAGTATTTTATGTTTTCGATGAAGGTCCGTAAGGCTTTGGACCTCCACAAAAATGAATGCCGTCACCCGATACAAAAACTACCAGTAAACAAAATGGAGACTTGGGTGTGTAATTTGTCATCATATATTTTGTAAAATTTATAACGGTTATATTTAGGACATAACCACTTATCTGAAACTAAGAAAAAGACACATGCATCTCCTGTAAAAAATAAGATGTCCATTTTTTTTTCTTCTATGAATGCCATTATTCGAATTTAAAAATTAAATAAAAAGTTTTTCAACATAAACTTTGAATAATTTTAATATATTGAAAAAGCAATATTATACAAAACTAGAATTTATTCAAAATTATATCAGAATCAAATTGTCTACTAGTTGACGCTCTCTCAGGGAAAAGTCCTTTATAGAATTATGACGGCCTAGATATATAAATTCATTCTTTCTTTAAGACTTACACAAGACCAACGCGAACATGGGTTGCATGTATGCTATATTTTCACAGTTTTGTACGTTTTTGTTTCAAGATATTTTTTGAGGTACACAAAGTTTGCAATACATTTGAATTATCCGCAAAGAAGTTATATTTTGCAAGTATTAATTCATGTTAAACTATCTGTTGTACACAAGAAAACACATTCAAAATGACAAGATAAAGTTCGACCTCGAAAAGATGCAGCGATTAGTATGCAAGCATGGCATGTGTTATGTCCTAATTATCAAGATTTTCTTTTGATTGATGGAGCACTGACAGCAAAAGGAAGTGGCAGCATTTTCTGCCTGCGTAAATGGACAGATTATGCTTTATGTCGCAAACTGATAGATGCCCGTGGGTATGTCTTACAAGAACTAGTGTTGTATCAAGTAAATAGCATTTCTCAAAGACTAAAATTTTTGGCGCTATTAACTTAGGTTGATACAGAAATTTTGAAGTAGTAGTCAGTGAATTAAGTTATTTGTCAATTGTCTAAGAGTCTGAGATGTTTAATCCCAATAAGTACTTAAACTTATTTACAATCTTAATTCCAAGTCAATCATGTATCACAAATCTGACGATCACCGTATTAAGGTTTCCTCAAACCACTGTTACAGCCGACAATGTTTCTTTTTAATTGATTTTTCTTTTTAGTACTTGCTTGACGTTGTTTATAAAGTACAATATTTTCAGTTCTGCCAGATGTAAAATAAAGGATTCTTTATCTTTGATTGTGACCCCTCACATTGAAAAATATGTCGTAAAATGAAGAAGCTGGATCTTTTTACGCTCACACCTAATGTCAATCTCAAATTTGAACAGACGGAATGAAAATATCAATGCAATCAGAGCATGTACCGATTTCATCTAAAAAGGATCAAAGACGATGGCTTTTTGAAAAATTCCTCAGAAATTTACCCACATAATGTCGCTAGAAGATCAAATTATTTTTTTTTTAAATAGGACACAATTTGTTTTCCCTCTTTTAATTTTACAGTATCAAAAAGAAGTGTACCAACTGAATCTAAAAATCCAGATTTTTAGATATCAAAATAATACATGTAATAGATTTCTCTGAAAGAAATTAATAGAAAATATAATGAGTTTTGAAATCAGGTAAGCTTTGACAATAGGTACACATATGCTAGAGGAGATGATGTTGTAGACTAAGGGTACTACAATGTTTGTATATCAGTTATTGTTGTAACGACCAGTGTGGCCATACCACGTGTTATATGATGTCATTTAGGCTGTCGCAAAGCAACATTTTTTGCCTCGAGTCGCAGGAGAAAACTGCTGAAAGTATTTTATTTCTACATCAACTTAAATCCGCCATTCTTTTCGGTAGTGGCTTGAGGAGCCTCCTCTGTCGTATATGTCAAAGCGTAGCTGAGATAAAATATATTTGCAACGTTATGTGAAATACATAGTTTTCATCGGTTTCATAACACCAGGAAATATGAATCGATCTATATATATTGTTAGCACTTCTGTTTTGAAATTTAGCTGAAAATACATCATGAAATTTCGATAAAACTCAAACAATATATCACATGGTATTATACTTCACTCAGGAATAGCATTTCTCAGTGCTTACCTTAAAGCTAAGATTGAAGGCTACATGGCCCTGCTATCATTTCTTCTTAACACTTTATTTTAAGGCAGTGTTCCGTATCTAAGTATGTTATGTCAAACTTTAAGAAATAGTGATTAGAGATTCAACTTCTAAATCAGCCAGATAACGACCATGCTTAATGCCAAAATAAAATTATATCGCTGACGAATGACTTACAATCAGATCTGACACGAGCAATCTGACCTAGCCTATTTAGGATCTGAATGATCAAAGTTGTTTTTCTAATCCAACTAATTGATAAATTGGGATGTTTCAGTCTATCGCTACAAGGATGTTTGGACAACGCTCTCGTCTTAGATTATACAGCGTTACACGATTACGCGGTATTGTGTATCAGGGGTCCTCTCATACTGTTTGATTGATGGGTCCTGGACCGCAGGCTCTGTGATATGGACACCGGCGTTTTTAAGGTTTATAACAATACACAGAAATGAGTGTGACAGATTGACAAAGTCAGGCGTTCTGAGAAGATGCGTTTACCTTAAATTTGTGAATAGTTCATAAAATGATGAAAAAATCTCCAAGGAGACGACATTCTTCATTAGTATCGACGTTGCGGATCAACCTAAATATACGTGAAGCTTACAATTTTACTTTTAAACCCTTTTGTTTAAATTTTAATACAAAATCAGAATAAATAAACATTAATACCCCAAAAAGTTCATATTACTGATAGCTAATATGTTTCGAATATATATATAGGAATTTATTTAAATAGATAAATTATATGCACGTACATTTAGACGTGTTATTATCTTCCTTTGGTAACTTATAATGTTTTACTTATTCAGTAACTAGTTCAACATAAAACCGATTGACTACGTGACCACATTAGCATTATTCTATGTGTTGTAAATAATGTAACACGAACACTCATGAACTTACTAATCTAATAAATGCATCTCACAGAACAATAAAAGATTTTCAGATCAGTGCACAGAGAAATTTTACATTTTCGTCCCCACATGCAATGCTCATTGACATTAAAACGCTATCCCAAGCATTACATTATATTTCACTTTTTAGATCAGTTTTACACCATCAAAATCACCACAATTTTAGAAGTTTAATAATCACTCTAGCATAAAGTTGAAACAGGTCAATCAATTGCCTTCTTAGATATTTGTTTAAAAAAAGAAGGCCGCGTAGTGCGTAGAGTATACTTAGAGTGAGTAGCCCTGATATTCTTTAAAAGTGCTTATTATCTTAAACTGAGTTCATGACAAGTTGTCCGTTGTGGTTTTTATTTTTCGAGAGGGCATCCAGAGCTCAGAAAATTTTAAGTTTGTGTAAGACTTCACTACATGTTTACTATAACCTTTTTGTCGGGAAGAAACTTAGTACGTTCAAGCAAATAAAGCCTTAAAAAAGGTATGATGCGATGAAACTGCAGATAACGTTTTTACGTGAGCAAGTATAATTTCTCTGATACTAATATTGATATCATTTTGACTCGGTTTTTTATAAGGGTCATTGTGATTCATTCGCAAAGTTCTTCCGTTAATAACCGCTTTTGTAGACCCGGATTAGGTTTTTTTGTGGTGTATGAAAACAAAAACACTCTTTACACACAGGAATATCGTCTACAGATTTCGTATTCAACAGTAGAAAACCGAAAACAGATACAACCGGCATATACTCAACTTTATAATTTATGTTTATAAACTGAAACTACATTGCTGTCAAAATCGTTGCAAGTACTCTATATAGAGATTGTTATCATGCAAAATAATGCCAGATTTCGAAGTTCATTCAATTCTGATCTGTAGGTTAGATTTGGGAAGATTTGCAAGTTATATCATGACTCATAAACAATAAATGTTCCCTTAATTATGGTCGTAATAGTGAGGGCAATCTCACTTGTATTATTAAAAAGTAATAGTAGAGCCTGCATATTGTCCCTAACACGACAAAGCAATTCATGATTTCAACCTTCAAATTCAAGATCAATTAAATGAAAATAAACCAGAATTCTAAATTAAATGTTACAATAAAACTGTCTCTCAATTTTCCTTGGAGACCAAAATGCTTTCTCGGATTTGAGTAATTTGTTTTTTTTTTTACAACTCTGATATGGCTTGTTTGAGCAGCTTTCCGTGTCTCGGCCATTGATTATCGATACCGAGAGGAAATGCGGGTAAGTTCTCCATTATGTAACGGACAAATAATGTGCCTAGCACCTTCTATGTAAGGAACTTTGTAGTTGTCAGCTATTGGTTTGATGACATTGATTTCAAACTGAAGAAAACACGTCTTTTTCATGTGTTTTACATGATTTGAATATAATGTCTGTAATTCTTCTGATGTCTAATTTCTGGCAAGAAGTGTATTTTAAATTAAGTCAGCAATTAGGTGACCAGTTTGTCTCATATTGAAAAAGCTAGGAAACTAAAACATGATAAATCAAAAGAAATAATGATAACATTATTCGGACTAATGGACGTGAAAATGTGCGTTGCCATTACCCAAATTTTGATGAAAGCATTTTCTATAAAACAAACTTTATGAGATTTCTCTACACTATCATATTAACTGTGATAAGATGCAAAAGGATAAACATTTGTCCAGTTAAGTACTCAATGCAAGAACCTGCCTAAATGAAATGAAACACTTTTTGTGTCCTTCAACCAACAATACCAGAAAATACGTAAGTGAAATGAAACTCTATTTGTATTCTTCAGCCCCTACAAAACTAGAAAATAATTAAGTGAAATGAAACTGTTTTGCGTCGTTTGATGCCCACAAAATCAGAACATAACTAAGTGAAAAGAAACTATTTTTGTGTCCTTCAAAGTCCATGAATTTATAACGGATCGAAGTGAAATGAAACTATGTTTTTATCCTTTAAGCCTCACATAGAAGTTCACAGTGCTAGATCAGTTGCAAATAATACAAAACAAAGCACTCATATCCGATCTTCCAAAGAGAAAATGAAATGTTTATAGGTAAGAAATACATTCTGTAAATAAACAGAAGAAGGTTTGTGTAGTCATTTCAAATCGTTTTTATAAAAGAAATATTTATTCTTATTCCCAGTGTTTCATTAGTTATAATCACAAGAGGTTAAGAAAAAGTTCTTACGAAATATTTGTCTGTAAATATTTTTAAAAAAAACCAAAATGCAAACTCATTTTTTTGTCTTGTGTGCGATTTCTGCTGAAACGAGGAACAATCTTATACCATTTTAGCAGCGCAGAAAACAGTTTCTAAGAAAGTAATGCAGTATTTGCCTCTGTTTCCATATGGAGAGGCATACTGACTCTAATACCAACTGATTCTACGAATGCTTACTTATTTACACTTCGCGATGACACGACGACGTTTCAACTGTCATACTTATCTTCTAAGACATTTTAGCACACGTAATGTAACCACCTGACGAATTCTATTTCATTAATACTTGGTAAAAGCGTTATATAAAAAAGCTACAAATGAACAATCAACTAAGACTGCAACGTCAAAAATATCTTATACTTTAAGAAAAAGTCTATGACAATGAAAAACTAAACTGAATTGAAACAGTATTAAGGCAGTCAGCACACTGCCCACATAATATTTCATGAATTTGACTGAAATTCAACGCTTATTTAAGACAAATAGACGGCTTATTGCATAAGTCATTATGTTTAATTTCTTCCAATTCTAATCGGAGACAAGAATGAAGATAAAGATGTGTGTACATTTCAGATGCCAGGAGCATTTAGCCTTACAGTTAGTGTCGTTTAAGTGTTAATACGGGGGTTTATTAAATTGACTGTTGGCTAGTGCGTGTAATCAGGATAAAGTAAGGTAAACTTTGTTAAAAACAGAGTTAGTAATCATAAGCAGTACCGTTCTTCTTCTTTTCTTAATTCTCATTCCTTTTTGTCAAGTAAACGAATTTTTTTCCAGGCATCTGTTAAACTTATATTAGGAAGCGTGAGGACTAATTTTGTTGTTGATCTGAAATCCTTGTATATTTGCCAAACAGTTAAATTTGTCTCAAGATGTCTACGAGACATATTTCATCGATGAACGTATACGAAATTTCACTCTACAACGCACTTTTTCTGTCTGTGATTTCTATTAACACCTGTGCCGGCTATGCACATTTGCACACACCCTCTCGATAGTAAAAGTAATATATTTCCTGGTTTTTCAAATGATTGTTAGGTTTTGTCATATTTTCCAGAGAAATTTGTGTACATTCTTCAATTTATGATTAAAAGAATTATGAAATGATACTTGTTTTGTAGAAATATAAATCGCATTCGAGTTTCATAATCAGATAATTGACATGATATATTTAATCATTTACAATTAAGAATGGAAAAAAATACAGAAAGTATGACCAAGCTTTATTAAACCTGCAGTAAAACCATTATGACTGTATAGGTAAAAATTCGTTCAATTTGTACTGACCTCAATACAGCCTTTCAACATACTTTCCTTTTAAAACTGACTGCTAGAAGAAAAACCAAGACTGCGTCAAGATTAACCAAGAGTAAATTGTTGAAGACGCTTTAAAATTCACTCTTCAATTTCATTTGCACAGATAAAAACTAAGGACGAAAACATTTAGATTACATTCAGACCAACGCTAAAAGGAACTAATTGCCTCGATATCACAGTCGATGTGCTCCGTTCTTTTGGTTTCGGCCCGAACGAAAGCCAGCGCATAAGTCGTGCCCTTTAGCAAAAAGCGAGACTCCGTGGCTACTTAATATTAAAGATACAAGAGTGATAAAGCATATGTTGAAATCTTACATGTTCACATACACATGCTTATGGAAAACCTTAATTGTAAAGACTCAATCTATTAGTAAATTTTCGGAATTCTAAGTGGTATAGTATGAAAAACATTGACAAACCGCAAGAATGAATACGGTGATTGATACAAAAGTACCAATATGGATGTCCTAAATTGTTCTGAGCCACCAAAGTTAAGATTTGGTTTTCAAAGTCCTTGAAACATCTTTGAAGATGCAAAAACCGTTAACCTTTTAGCTGCTGCCAATCATTTGGAACACAAGCAATGGTATAGCTTCTAGAGATTTATCAATCAAATAACACATGAGATGTCATAGATTGTAGACTTATCAATCAAATATCTCAAATACAAATCTAATCGATAACAGGCTTTAAAGAAACTGAAAACAGTTGCCCTAACATTTATTTGTACAAACGGCGGCTAAGAGATTTGTAAGAAAATTTAACACTTCAAAAATCGAATCGTATTTGTTTAAACTTAAATAACAATCCACGTAAATAAGTGGAACTACAATAAATGGTAGAATTGTATCATGTGTTTTACAGGTGTTTGAAAAAAATAGATTTTAGTGAATTATTTAATGGCTTATGACAGCCAAAAAATGTAGTTTGAAGTTAAAACAGATTGCCTTTTTGAATGAACTGGAACAGGATAAGTGTATTGCTTAGATATATATATATATATTGTTTATATATATATATATATATATATATATATATATATATATCTTTTTTCCCCTACCCTTGTCTTTCCATTTAAAAAACAGCCTTTTTTCTTCACTGTTGGAAAACTTCAGCGTCATTGACCCAGATACTTACACTCAGATGAAAAACAAACAGCAGCGGTATAACAATCATAGTAAAGCAATTTCTGTCGGAAATTACAACATTTTACCTTTACATTCCCGTAAACTATACACTAACTCTATCACTAAATGATTTCGCAAATGTTAGCGTTTGAAAAAAAATCTGCATTTTTATAAGCGAAACGTAATTTTACACCTCCTCTGAGTTATGCAATGCAATTATATTGTGACGTTTTAATTGGTTTCTCAGACATTTCCTATATTTTCAAATGTAATCGTATTATTATGCTGTATCAGTAGAAGTTATTTCAAGAGTGATTTTACACAAGTCTGTTCTCATGTCTCTTAGTCATTATTTACTAATTACGAGCTGGAATCATTTCCTTTGGCATTGTTCTTATCACAGTCAAAATAACTTTATTCCTTATTATCATCAAACTTATCGTTTCCATTCTCATTGTCCCATAACTTGTCATTTAAATGTCCAAACGTCTTATTTTTTATCTGAAGTTGTAACAACCCTTCGTTCACAGTCCTTTGTAACTTTAGAGAAAATAAAAATCACCCTAGTAAGAAGTAAACTAATTTATCATCACCACTGAACTAGGTGTAGAAAATCCAAGATCGGTTCCAACGAATCAACAATAAATTCATATTAAATGTAATGATGAAAATTTAAATATTCTTTTGAAAACTAAAACATACTCCTTGAGTCTGAATAAGTTTGCTCTATTTACAACAATGGTAAGGCTTTTCTAAGAGTATGTCTGGGTTTATTAACAATCGATTGTGGTTCGTAGACTTTCCGGACAAATAAACGGTCAGAAATGTTCATAATATCCGCCAGATGTATCCAGTCAATGGTATCACAACTCTGTGTGACCATTACATAAGACGTATTTGAAGAGAACTGGCATCTTTTTATCATTGACACGTTTATCTGCAAAAGTATAAAATGTGAAACCGTAGCAGAAAATCGGTAACATAAACAGATTGAAGTTTAACACATGTGTACAAATTAGGGAACAAATGTTATAAGCTGTGGTCAAGTGTTAGGGTTTTCGTAAAGAATGTTTTAATTTTAAAAATTTGTGTTGCAGTTTTGTAAAAAAAAGGAAATTTAATATTATTCTAGCATATTTGTTACTAACAAACGGGAGAAAAACGACTTCCAGTAACGGCAATCTAATAACTGGACTGTGAACGTGGCAAGTACCCCAAAATATGTATTATTATTATAACTTGTATACAGACATTTAAAGAATGCTTTGTTAATTACTCGACTCAAGGAAACAAACTATAACCCTCATCTATGAAAAAATTGAATGCTTTCAGAATAATGTATGTTGCACAAATTATACACAGAATATACAAATTCTCAATCTTCTAAGAGATAATGGAACGTTAATATCTTTAACTAGATGTTGTTTTGCTTCACTTAAAATACAATTATGAATAGATTGAGTGATAGTGTATACTTGAGCAAATGTTTTTGTATTTTCTTTAGAGATATAATAAAAACCTGCATCATTATTGATGGTTAATAAGTCAGAATATTTAATATTGGCTGAAACATACGGTGATAAGTGTCTTTAAATTATCAACAGTCCGGTACGTCAGAGAAACCCAATAATAGGAAGTAATAAGTTGTGAAACATTCAGTTACCATTTAGCAATGAGAAAATATGTATGGGAACCAAGAACACATTATTTCAGACCTACAGTGTATTGCACATAACATTTTCATATGCTTGCTTAATTAACCACATATTTAACTTTTTTATTCAGATCTAAAATTCATACATTACCATCAAAACTTTGTGTTTCGGATATCTTCAATACATTAGCCTGATAAACCCTCTTAATTCAGATTTGCTTTCTTTTTCACTGATTTGAAATTCCACCAGGTAAACAACTGACTATGCTTGTGAAAAGCCAAATAAAATTAAGCACTAAATCACTTTTTTTCTATATATTCTCGTAAATATTTTAATGAACTCTCTCACTAATTGATTTAACAAATGTTAGTGTTGCGACAAAAACTCGTTTTATATTAGCGAAACGAAATTTTACACTTCCTCTGCGTTATGCAATGCAATTATACTATGACATTTTAATTGCCATTTCAGACGTCTCTTCGGTTTTTCAGGTTTTCTTATCGTTTGACTGGTATCAGCAGACGTAATTTAATGGGTGATTTTACACATGTTTGTTCTTAAGTTTCAAGTTATATACATGATTTGCCTTTAATGATGTTTGTGCATGATTTATGTAACTCGAATACCAACAAACTTGTCTAAATTATCAGCATAATCGTTATACCTTTTTCTTTTTCAAATATATAGGTTAATGTGCTTATTTTTTCGTATCATGGTAGAAAAGTCCACTTTTATTTATTTTTTGTGAGCTTAACGTTTTCTTGTATTTGCTATGCAAATGTCAGTGCTTCAGATGCAAGAATTCAATCACTCGTGCCTTGCCAGCTTCATTCAACTCGCTCGAATTTACTAAATCCCATGATGATATGTTGAAAGATATTAATTGCTATATAGACTATGTAAAACGAAATGATATATAAACTATATTTACAGCTTGATTTTTCGATTTTATACGATTTATACGTGCAGGACGGACGTGGACCAGTAAAATCTCATTACGAGCAAATTGCTGAATTATTTTATACCGTAAAAGAGGTGGTCAGTTTACTTGTCGTAAAGGTATGGAACCGTAATGTGCAAGAAATGACCAGTCCTGAACAGTATATCTTAAATTTACATAGTCAAAGCACAAAGAAAGTTGGCGCCACTATGAGCGTTACTATGAGCGTTGTGAGTTCTGTTATCAGGATTAATTTGAGTAATTAATATAAATTTGGTTCGTGGTGATTGTTTTAGGTGCTAAACTGGTATTCTTATCACAATTAAAAAAAAGATCAATAGAAATCAGCAAAATTCATCACACAGATCTCTGTAGATGTGTTTTTATATGACTCGAAAAAAAGTTTTAAATGACATAATGTAGGTACTAAGAAGAAATGTCGATGAAAAGAAATGCTGATATTTCTGTTATGTGCAATTTTTACATCGCAAATATGTTACCATTTCCTTTCAACGCCACTAACCGATTGATTAAAAGAAAGCATTGTTCTAAAGAAGCCATACCGCTCGAATAAAAATGACAGAATTATTCAAATCTGAGAAGGCAGCTGGCCTCAGAAGAATTTTCAAGACATTTTCTATTAAATTTTTAGAGCGCAGACTACTTAATATTGGATCTCCTAAGCAAACGAATGCATGGACACGATAAGCTTCTGTCTTGTAACAAGACGTCCATAAAAGGTACTTTTTAAGAACTTCTGACCTCCCTTGATAAATAATTTGATACATTTTCCTCTTACGAAACAAATAATAGAACAGGCGATAACTTGTATGAACAAACTGGGATCGAAATATGTTTAAAATACAGTTCTGAACTCAGAGGATTTGAAAATGAGAGTTTCTCTTGATTAAGTACGAGTCAAAATTATTATCTCCCTACATACCCCATAAAGAAGTCAAACCCTACTTTTTTCTCTTCTTCCGTACTTTTCCTCATACGAAACAATTTACAGAATAGGCCAAAAACTTGACGATGCATGATAATTGTGCCTGAAACTGAGGAAACGTGTCGGAAATATGTCTTTCTAATCGTCATCTGTACCACCAAATAATATAGAAAACTGTCTACATGTATGTCTGTCGCTCTATTTCTCTTTGGTATGTAAGACGATTTTAAATTATCTTGGCACATATGTTCACCAGATTCGGTCAATGTGTCACAGGGTGTCTGCCCTCTGATTATACTTCTGAGCATCAAAAAATTGTATAGTACAGCCTACCTATATTATAATGTCATTTTGCATCCAAATAGTTCATTAACGGATTTTCAAAAAGCTCGACAAAACTTTGCGCCAGATTTTGTCAATAAGTCGCAGTGTCCGTCCGTCTGATTTCTTTCCGTCCGTCGATTGTACCATTAGAATACTACCTACCTTTAGTTTTAAGTCTGTCTTATAGTGATTCTTCTAGAATAAGCTTTTCAAATTGTATGTCCTTCAGTTCGTTTATCTTTTTCGAATGAAACATTGTCTATTTCTATGTCTTCTTAGTCTATAAATAAGATAAATGTATTTTTGAGCTGTTTTTTGCGCCACGAAAATGCATTCTCGGTTTTCACAGATTTGCCGCTTCACTTAAACAGCACTGCTTTAAGGTAAGCACTTTTTACGAACAATATTGTCAGTTACAGTGGCAGACATTGTTTCTTGTTTCTTTTTTACCTGACCTCTTAATGCCCTTATGTTTTGTTATGTAATAAATCATTTATTAAAGTCAACTTTGTAGAACACAAGTTAAGGTTAATATTTTCAAGAGACTATTGACAATTACAATTTTATATTGAATCACATTCCATATCAGAAAAAACAAACATTTTTGAATGATTTGTTAATTTGAAAGTTTAACATGACTAAAAATAGGTAAATTTGTTGTTACGAAAAACTTGATTTAAGTTCAAAATTTTGTCAGTTCTATTCAAACATCTGCCTGAGAGCCATTTCAAGAGTTTATTGACTGATAAGTTTCTGATACAACAAATGCAGTGTGTCTGCTGTCTCTATTGTTTCAATTCCATGAATGTTCTCAAGAGAATGGACATTAGCAATGAGGAAGAGTAAAGGACAAGTAGTTACCAAGGTCATCCCTACGTTTTTAACTTGTACTTGACAATAGAAATGAAAGCGTTTAGTAAGAAGCTTGTCTTTAGATTACAACTGTTTCTTTATAGTTGACAAAAATATTACGATATTTGGTAACAATATCAACTAAGCATTGCTATCTAATTAATAGAAGATGAATGTTTAGCTTCACTTTTCAACAACACAACCCTTGAAAAGTGTTCGTAAAATTTATTTGAGAATAGCATTAGACGGTCGGTAGATAGCAATACTTGCATGATTAAAGGTAAGAAATGATCATAGATAAAAAGTGTGTCTATTTTGTAGGTAATTGGGAAAGCAAACGCCTAATATTGATTATTAGTATTATGTTATGCTATATACGACAATGTGAAACATTACAGCCAGGAAAAATAATGTTGAACTCCTCGGAATCCAAAAAGACATTATTAAGAAAAATAAATTATCTGATATTAGATTTGGGTAGAAGAAAGAAGCTATCCCCCAGTTATTGATGCTGTCTTTGTACGGCTTATTTGAAACTGTAGTGAAATGCCAAGGTTAAACAGTTATACTTGCTGCTGAGGATCCTAAATGTTTACTGCAGAGTTAACTGTTACTCTCTATAGTAGACTCATAAAGCTCATAATAAAAGCTCATTAATGACATTTAAGGCAGATGTGTGTAATATAATATAGGTTGAAATATATTGTATTTACAACGGAATGATTAAACGAATATAGTAGCTTATGTGTATCATATTTTTGTCACTGTTTAAGACATAGAAAACTAGAACTATATTTTAAAGGCCATTTTACTGAATGTAAGTACTGCTGTTACGTTGTCTCCTATGGAAACTGTAATTGATCTGTAAGAGTCACATTTCTAAAATATCAAATTGTTACTTTTCAAGTCACACATTTGTTCTTTTATAAACTGATGTTTATATATATTTTTTGGTAAATTAATGATAATCAACGAAACATATATTATTAAAATGAGAAGTAACATTTCAAAAGCGACATTCGGTCTTTTTAACAAGGCGTTATATCACAACTTTCATCTTTCTTTGATCTGCATATACTTTACAGAAATAAAGTTAACGATATAGATTAATCTTCCTTAGCTTATAGGAACATTTTATTCAAAGGGCTTTTTTTTAAATTACTTGAGTTTGTAGTTTCTGAATATGACCCTCATCAAAGTAAACGCTTTAACGACTTTAAATTACATGTCCAAAACAGTAATTATATATATTCAGGCCACTGCTGTATTATACAAGCAAAATAAAATAACACGGCGTTACAGTGACACATACATACTTCACGCCACTGCTGTATTATACAAGCAAAATAAATAACACGGCGTTACAGTGACACATACATACGTTCTTAATCTTTTTTTCAACATACCAATATATAAAAGTTTAAGGCATAACTTAAAACAATTATTTCTATTTAATCATGTTTCGTTCTTAACAGTATTTCAACCAAACACAAGCGGGTGTTGAAGATAAGTCAGCTTCTTCAACTAGATGTACTGATTATTCTTTCTAGTTTATCCACGTTTTCTTTTAAGCTCTAAAAAACTAACTAGATTCGTGAGATTCTTTTAGATATTTGCATATATAGTCATGGAGCAATGTTTTCGGTCACTTGATACAAATCAGCAGTGTCTCCGCCCTAACGGAAGCTTAACTGTATCGCATCAAACATGTAAAAAATAATTGAACTTAAATAAACAGATAATAATCTATTGAAATTCAGATGGATACGTCAGTATTAACAGTCCGAAACTAACCGAGCATGTTTTGACAGTTTTGTGGCTATCACTGAAGGTGTCAAAATAAGAGCCGAGTTAATTTGAACTTCATTTGACAACTGTGACTAAACAAAGCATTAGAATAATACAAAATACAAACTATTGAAACTTAAGCTCCGATTTTCTACCTGTTAGTTTTAAACAATTACCAGAGTTGCTCACCCGAGCTAAGTGTTCAATTAACAATGATATCGCACCTGATACCAGAAGATTTTAGATGTACGAGTTGTCAAAGTAAATGAAACGTTTGGCATGTATCCATTACACAGGCCCATTAATTAGATTAATCTTTAACCTTTTACACTGTACGACAATATCGTAACAGAATTTTGTAATGCTTAAACAGCTTATATTTCTCTCATTAGTAATATAAAACGCCATCAACCAGTCAGTAGCTCAAGCCTTAGTATTAACAGGTTTCATTTACATGTAATACATGTACAGACTTCTCATACTTCGGTTTAATTGCGTTCAGTTTAACAAAAGTATTCAGAACAAACTGATGCGTTAAATGTTTCCTAATTCAGTTTGTAATTCTTACATCTATTTTAAAGAGAAAACAGCCGTAGTTGTATATTTGAATTATACATCGAATTGAAACACTTACCATATAAAAGTTTTACCTCTATGCTTTCAATTAATAAGTTTCTTCCCTGTGTATACAGAGAAGTTTGCATCTCTTTAATCCCATTTTGATCGCTTTATAAAGTTGTCATTCGCTCTAATTTAATGAAGCCATATCAGCGCTGTCGTGGACTGAATTAGTCGGATTCAGTTTCTTACTACGTGTGCTTTATAACCGGCTTTCAATTTGATACTGTTGTGATTTGTTCAACTTGAGAAGTTCTATACAAGCTCAACAGGTTTTTCTTTTTCTTTAGTAGTGAGTTATTCTCCTGTCTTACGCCGATCAATCATCTTTCCTCAGGATTTTCTCATACAACATGATATTCCTTGATGTTTCTGACTCATTCATGTCAAGGAGAATGTTAGCATTTCCAATCCGGCATTTATTTTCTAAAGTGTTACTTGTCAATCTCGACAAGTATTAGAAAGCTGCTCGAATCTAATACAAATTTCCCATGGTTTTTTTATCTGTTGGTTGTGGCATATTCAGTCTTTCAGGCTTTATCTCGTCTCGATTGTTCTCGAATACAAAATCTTCGGCATTCATTAAGCTCCAAGTATAGATGTTTTGTAAAGACAGGTTTAGTTGGGATATATAAACACTTATATGTTGATAGCTCTTGTCAAGTTTCCGATACGTTACGTTGTTGGAATGCCTTAAAAATTCAGGAAAAACACTAAAGAATATATCCATTAGGCTGTGTTGTAGTCAAATGCATTTGCATATTTTTGTCTTATGTTTTATTGTAGAGATTTCATGATCAAACAGCGTTATTAAAACGTTTATATAATTTGTATTGTAGCTCAGTCAAAGCTATGGAACATTTGAAGCATGGATAACAAGTATCAATATATGTAACTAAACAATTTATTCCAAAACTGTACACAAAACGTTTTTCTGTGTTTGGTTATACATGCAAAATCATGACTGGAAGTTGCGACTCTAAATGAATCACTTAGCCCCGTTTATTTTGTATGTTTAAAACAGCTTTTAAAACAGGGGATTACTGTCACTACGTTTGATAACACATAGATTGTAATACAAACAGCTCAAGACGTCATATACGAGTGATAAAAATCAACAATGTCATTCAAGGCAAAAAAAGGAGAAAAAATATTTTTTTTAAACATTTTTAAAAAACACACACAAATTCAGGTCTTGAAGCAATCTGACTGAAGTTCACGATCTCCCTACGGTTAGATCTGAAGACGACGCATTTATTTCTATCTTCTCGATAACCTGGAATTTCCACTATTGTTATTTATATCCCAGCCAAAGACACTGTAGCTTATGATAGACGCATCTCGATAGCTTACATGTACACACGACGTGATCAGACAGCATGTAAACTTATCTAGCATAACAATGTTTGTTATCGGAAACGGAAAATGCTTAGATATTTTGAAAAAAATAATATCCTGCACAAACATTAATTTCATTATTTTGGAAGATCTTGACAAATAAATTTACCTGAGTTCAGTGACAGTTTATTTTGGCAGGTAATTGTTTGGGATCCCAGCTATATAAATAGATTTTCACAAGTTGAACATTTACTTCCATGGTGGAAGCGTTGCTCTGATTGGCTGGTGGATAGGTCACGAGAAGGTGACCTTCTATTGGTGACGTTCAGATCCTAATAGCATAGCGATGTTTAGGATATGATTTTAATCAGATTGGGTCTTGAAGGGAAGTCGAATGACACATTTACTGTAACAGTCCATTGGAATTATTGTCCAGTAGAACTTAAGATGGTCTTATAGCTTAAGCGGTGAAACAACTGCACGAAAGAATAATGTTGGTCTCTTTTTGGTAACAAGGTGTGCAAGATAACAAGCTTCTATCCAAATAATGAAATTATATGTATATATATGAACAACATTGCTTCACAAAAATTTAAAAAAAAAAAAAAACAGACAAAATGCAAATGTTATAAGCTATGTATTCACATTGCTACTAGCAATTTAGATTTATTTAATACAAGAAATCTCAAAAACAACTTCAATAACCAAGAAAATTTCTTCTACTGATTGCAGTTAAATGAAAGATAACTCCAGATACTGAGAGGAAACATCTGAACATGCAGTTAAAATGTCACAGCTTAATTGCATTGTATAACAGGAAAGATGGTGTAAAATTCATTTTGAAATAAAAAACAGAGGTTGTTTTATAGTTTTACATTTTGCAAAATCATTTAGCTAAAGCATTTAAACTGTACTGTAAAGAAAAATGATGTAATTAATTTCAGACTTTGATTTCTTTTTGTGTGGTGCTGACTTCCTTATAAGAACCTTGTAAGTTACCCCCTTTAACTAAAGACATGTGTAATAGAGAGAATAATTCAAAGAAGAAGAAAAATAAATTTATGCAAATTAACTGTCAGAATATAGTTATATCTGGCAAATACCGTTTTCTGTTGCAGAATTTAGACTATCTGTTCCTAGTTCAGTATCACATAATTAGTTTTTCATTTGCAGTGAGTGGTAATTACTCGCGTCGGTCTAACCACAGGACATGTGTCTTTGGGTATGGACACCGGGCAACACGTGTCGCAGTCCAGACAATGTTGCGAGTCATACATGTGGATTTCGACAAAGAGCTAGACCAAAATATTACCACAGCAAGTATACTGGCTTTGTTTTAGATAAGACTTGGGTTGACTTTCATTGAGTGTTCTACTACTGGACTGGTTAAAATATATAACATTTTAGTCATCTGATGGTGAAATTACATTTTAATGACTAGAAGGAATGTTTATATTGTAACGTTATTTCACATTTTTTATATATGATACAGATCTGCTGCTTGCCTGTTGTTATTAAAGACACTGCGACGTTTAAAATCGTTGAAATCTTATCTAGTTATTGAAAATTCCACTAATTATACAGGAAATAAGCTATTGCTTCTCCTCATTATATTTGTATAACTCTCTCAGACACGCTTTATGAATTACATCGAGGTTTTGCTTCAGTCTATATTATCTCTAAAACAACATTTGACTCAGTCACGGTAAACATATTTCCGTATAAACATATCCTGCAAGAACCAGGCGTTACACGTGGAAGTGCGAATGTTTATCTTATTTAAATTAAACAGAACAATGCCCTAAAACCAAACAGCTTCAAAAATACAACAAAACCTCGTATGTAATGAGAATTGCCGACAAAGAAAATATTCCAGTACGAGCTGGAGCATTTTCTGGGTTTGAGTTTTTTGGCACACTTCACCAGTAAACATCAGTATAATCAGGATCCAACGTTTTTAATTGTGAAAAAAAATCGAAAACATTAACATGAGTATTCCAGACGATGTGAGACCATTGAATACAGTTTTGCGGGACAATATAACGTGATTTAGTCCTCCTCCTCCATTCACAGATGACAGAGAGGCAGCTGTAGCGTCAACGACACCACAAGTTATCCAGCATACGACATTAAATATATTGATGGTTAAAAGTAAGAAAGAAAAACATGGCGGTCAAGATTAACACCGTAAACTTAAGTATTGATCACAAATTATGTAAATTAGCAATAACAAAACCTATTTTCTTTTAAAGAGGTACACAAATTAAAATAATCCTTCAACAACGAACAAGTCTTGTTGTAAATTAAATTGAAATCAATGTCAAAATATAATATTCTCCTGAGTTATTTGTAGCTATAGAGAAGCTATTTACATATCTACATTTAAACAAGGAGACTAGATGTGCAAATAACATTAATTTTACATTTCGATGTCTGAGTAGTACGTGTCAAATAATGTAGGCACGATTGACAACTTGCCCGTTACATTATCGTGAAAATACCAGAATTTCCACCAGCCATCGATAATTAATTGCTTTAAGCATGTGATAGAGCTCATAGACTGGTAAAATTGTAAAATTATACAAATCAAAGAACGACTTCTTGTCTCACAGAAAAAAGGCGGATGTGAGTTTTATTGCAACAATTTATCTCCTGGTTTCCGCGCTGTAATTGTTCTTGAAGTCTTTAAGACTTGGAAAGATAGAGAACTGAATGTAAAAAATACTACTTAGCTAACGCTTTCTACATTTATGTACATGAAAACCATTTCTTACCTAATTAAATTTAAACAATTCAAATAATCACAATAACCAAGTCGAAAATTAAATACGCATGTAACGTTCCTTGAGCATTCATTGTAAATTAACTTTGGAATAGTTTTGAATTAACACAAATTTCAGTTTTGAAACCGAAGTACTGAAGCATTTTGTTCGTTATATTGGCGTTGAACAGTAGGGCTATTATACGCTTGCTTATTGTCAGTTCCTTAAAAGCAAGTTTTGATAATTTTGAATTAAACAAGTTGTGTAAAGATACAGATATGCTAACCATCTATTATTTCAAAAAAAAATATCAAAATTCAAACATTTACTATCCATACAGCAAAAGATTTATGTTTCAGCATGTCCTTTCTTCTTGTAAAGTCATTAGTCAACTCATCACAGAAAGAACTAATTCATTAAGAAAACTCAAATATATAATGGAAATTTAATATGGTAAAAAAATCAATAACATGTATTAATGTCAACCAAGATATCAAAAATCTGACACACATTCCATAATGAATTTAGAAATTCTCCGTGCAAAACAGACTGACAGGCAAGTTGCTGAATCAAGAGCTAAACCGATCATGACAATATAACCATGATACAAAGTTTAAGTGAACAGTAGTTTACATAATTTCAACAGCAAGTTTTGTGATGGTAATACCATGTTTTGCGAGTCTTATCAGAGAAATGAATATACATGTACAGCGGAGTTTCAGAGAAATATATAAAAGGGCAACCGCTAAAATGATACAGAAACAGGGTAAAAGTCAACTGCTTACCAGGATATAGCATGTCAGAGTAAATATATCTCTCAAGCATTCTGTAAAAACATTCTATAGTATATGAGCAGGATTTAAATCTTGTTGAAATGACATGTTACTTTTTCCGAAAATTTATTAAATTCTGGAAATGCCAGCAATACCAATTAACATGAGTGAGTCAGAAATAACAGGACACATGGAGATGCACGAAGTGAACTCGAGACAGATGATTGATTGCCAAAGACGAGATAATTACTAACCAGGAGACAAGAAGAACGCCTGTTGATCTTGTTGAACGTATTTCAACAAAATCAAACTAAATATTGGCAATAAAAACCTCACAACGTCGTAACATTATGTGTCCGAAAGAATATGATTGAAATCCATGACGGCGTTGATATGGCTTTATTAATTCAGAGTGATTGACTACAATCGTTGGCCTCAATGGGAATAAAGAGAGGAATGCTTTCTAATTGTGGAAGCAGAATATTTGAAATAAAAAAAGCATCACTGATAACTACAAACAGGCCTTCCACCAGCCTGTGGCGAAGAGACTAGGCGAAAGTGGGAGGTTTACTCACAGAAAAATAGAAAACAGTCGTACACGCATGTTACAGGCTAAAGACTTTCCTACTTTCTTTCTTTGAAACGGAGGAACTAAAACTCTGCTTGACAAGAGTCTTTTTTATGACGTAATCTTTTTCAGTCATCCTGAATCACATCTGAGGAGATTTTTGTGACATCTTACATCATCAGCATCCTCTAGCTCATTACTTGCAATCAAGTTGCAATATAACAAAACAAAGATAAAGTTTCTATTTGAGTTTTATACCAAGGGTGTTATAATGGTCCTTTATGGTTAACATAAGTAAAATGCGTAAAATGATATGTCAGAATTGTATCAAAGTATGAAGAAAAAAGGAAAAGATATTAAGAAATATTTTTTTGAATTTTTATAACTTTGCCACTCTGTTAAATAGTTCAAATATACTAGTTATACACATTGAAAAAAGGGTCAGAATAAAAGCCTCTAAAATCAAATAATGAAGATTGCCTGCTGACGAGAAGAAAAGTAGTAAAGTTTGAATCTCTAGATAATGCCCCACACCTAATTTGAGTGATGGGATCAGTGAGGAGAGGCAAACACTGATCTCGATAGCTAAATGCGACAGGCAATACTATGCCCTCAGCTCTAGGTATCTTGGTTTCAGGAAAGATTATTAAAAATGTTGTAATATACTAGTTTTGCTTTAAATGATTAAAATTAATTTTTGGTAAAGCTTCATGCAAAGAACATCCCAAATTATTTAACTTCTAATCGTGTAGGAGATGTCATTTTAAGCAAATTTAAATTTACTAATAATAGCAAAGGCAGATCGTGTTATCTTAATATCGTGTGCTCAGGAGAGGTGAAAAGTAGAACTTGTAGGATCTTTTCATAAAAAGTAAGATGCTGAACGAAGGCCTGTAACATAAATCCCTGAACGTTTGACTATACTCATTGTTTTTAAAATTAATAATTGAACTATAATCAGTGTTGTTTGGAATTGGCCATCTGCATATTGTCAACACTTCTTTAAAAGAAACTTTTGACATTGTTATAATATATCCACTGCTCGCAAATAACCTTTTCTCATTCTGTTTCATGTTGACAGATAATGTAACTTTAAGTAATTTTGAAACTTGATCCAGCAGGGTAAGTGGCAATTTATTATGACGGATAAAATAGTATCTGCTTTTGAAGCAAAATCATACGCACATTATTTGATACTAATCACTGTGTAAATATGTTAAGGATTGCACGAGAACAATGGACACAACAGACTCGTGCTGAACACTTATTTAGTTTTTCAAGTATCAGCCACTTATTGTTAATTTAACTTATAATTCGCGTGAACGACTCTTGTTATTGTTATAACTTCTGTAATTATAAAATATATGATTGGAATAAAACGTTGACGCTTAATGTGATGACCTAAACAAAATGTCAAAACTAAGTGCTCTGCGAGTTTCCAGAAAGCAACTCTGTTGCACGAAAAGAAAGTTTAAGTCCATAAAACAACTGTATCGCTTACAGATAAGTTTCTGCAGAATGTTACCAGTTTAATACAATGCAACAATATGACATTCTGTGGAAAATCCGTATTGAGTATTTATTGTGTCTAAGGTCTATGACCATACTAAACACGAGAACAAGATATGATTTGATGTTATAAGAGTTCAGCTACAAAAAACTCGCTGAAA
Source organism: Cyclina sinensis (assembly GCA_012932295.1). Lineage (NCBI taxonomy): Eukaryota > Metazoa > Mollusca > Bivalvia > Venerida > Veneridae > Cyclina > Cyclina sinensis. Next base: position 45,555,269 of record JAAONU010000001.1, on the reverse strand, counting down.
TATCAAATTATATAAATGTCAAGACATTCCTTTAAATTGCAGCTATCACAAATAAAAATCTTCTATTATTTGAACAAATTACAAATATCAATAAGTTTTAAAGACGATTGAAATAAAAAGAAATGTAAAAAATATGGGTTTTGTTGTTGTTGTTGTTGTTGTTTTTTGTTGTTGTTGTTGTCTTTTTTCTTTCTTTTTTAAATATTTTAGGGGGTTAGGGGTGGCAGGGCTAATTACACACGTTGTCCGTGGACGGTGTTTTCAGCATGTAATCAGAAATTTATTTTCTATCAAGGTCCAATTAACAATTTCAAACAAAACTAAATTTTAACTAAACACATCGTGCAATGTATTCCCTGAAGACAAGTTCCCTTCCCGCTTTTCATCTGTTTTCGTGAAATTTATTTAGATAAAAGAAAGATGAAAGAGATGATTTACACTTTGAAGGTAAACGACCGAGTGTCTGTTGTAAGTTTTCTGTTTGAATTCAAAGATAATTTAATACACCTTGATTTAAATGCCAAATAGACGTTTATGAAACCATGGAACAACTTCCTGGTATCTAAGTCAGAGACTTCGTTTTTAGTTATTGAGTAACACTCCGTTTCAATTTATAAAATGTTAAAACCTTTGTGTGTGTGTGCGTGCGTATGCGTGTGTGTGTGTAGAACTTTACCCACGCTAGTTTCTACTTAGTCGTATCGCAAATTAAAAAAAAAAAAAAAAAACATTTTCTATGCAGGACATATCACAGTGTACATTTATAATGTTAATGCTATTATGAATTCTGAACTGACGTAAGTTTGCTTAGCTTACAGAACAATTTTTGAAAAATGAATTTGCATATTTAATCCTGCACCCGCATGGTCGATTTTAAATGACTTTCCTATTCCGAAGTTCTTCCACTACAATCGAATAAAACCTACCGCAGAGTATTTCACATAAGCTATAAGGTATAAAAACTCGCTTGATATAAATGAAACTTGTGTTATAAGGTCATATGAAGGCTTATCGAGAATTGTTAGAAAAAGATCGGAAGCCTAACGTTTATTAACACATATCTGCAAATTTGGTCTAATTCACTGTTTCCTTGAGATTTCTTGTATCGTTTGTTCCCTGGGGATCAGACATTGTCATGAAACGATAGAGATGTAACATATGTTATGTTGCTTCATTAAATACGAAATTAATAAGTCACTGGACCCTTAATTTTGAGTCTCTTGAGCAGATTTAAGGTTGAACTTTCTACACTGCTAATGAGTTTTATGTCATCAGACAGGTTTATGATGAATTTTGCATGTAGTGTAGAACAACAACCGTCCATCTAATGCACTTTTGTCATAAAGTTCTTGCAAGTGAAACATCATCAGCCAGTACAAGAGTTACATTTTATTAGAAAAAGTTTATGACTTGGTACATTAATTGTTAAGTTTCTGGCCTGCCATTGTGAATTTACAGGATTTGTTATTGATGACAAATTATTGATATTTATGTCACTAATGAAGTGTTACACTGGTGTATTATTGACCTATTCTTGGCTGTGGTAATTGCACTTTAAGGTAGTTAAACTATCCTGTACATTTTCCGTGGAACTGTATATCATAATGTTTGTACGATATCTGTTCACTTCCTTTATCTTTTTAAAAGTTTTGGAACTTTTCAAAATGAACACACAAAAAGCAGAATCCTCTGACCCTCTATGACCCTTTTGGATCCTCTGACCCTCTTGGACCCTCTTGCCTAGAGTGGTCGCTAATATACGTTAGTTCTTTACGAGATTTAAGCCATATCATTTTCGAATATATGTTCTACGTAATAGCACATCTTGAAATGTAATATCTAATAGTACCATTAAAGTATCAAAGGAAATCAAGATTATTTCTAAATGAAACAAAAAATATTAGAATGCCAAACAAAGTGAATAGGAATATGGCGGTGAAAAAGATACTGTTTTACGTTACGAGCTAAATTATGTTAAAAAATGTACCGCTTATAATGTATAAAATGAAGGCATAATACGAGCACTTTTTCATACTTCTCCAAACTTAGGAAATTAATTGCCAACAATGCCTCAAGACATGAGTCAGAAATATTGAAGAAGATTGGGAGGAACTGGGAAAGCTTTGAAAAGATGATTGATCGGCATAAGACGGGATAATTGATAAGCAGGAAGAAAGAAGAAAACCTGTTGATCGTGTACAGAACATCGCAATTTGAACTAATTATAACAGAAAGAAATTGAATATTGGCTATAAATCACACATCGTAACAACAGACTGAGTCCAATTGATTACAGTCAATGTTGGCGTTGATATGGCGTTATCAATTCAGAGCGATTCACTCCAAAATAAAGATAGTTGCAATGGAAATTAAGATTTTTTTCGAAAAAATGATATTAGGAAAATAAACAACATTATTCAATGAAACTGTTGAAACACAAGTTTGTATGAGAGGTGGCTGGTAGATACACAATACTAGATAAATTGCTTAAAAATAAGAATTCCTTAAGATCACATCTTCTGCTTTCGTCTCCTTAACTATAGAATCGTATACACAATTAAAATGTTAAGATTATAGATAGTATGTCAAAGAAAACTCCCTCAAAAAGTAAGGAATTTATACTTACACTGTCTATAGTTCTAATAGTTCTAACACAATTTAGTCCCTTGTTATTAGCTGCAATTTTTGCCGCATTGTAAAGGGTTTTTTCTATATTTTAAAGCAGATAGGAAGTATGAAACATTTGCATTGCTATTTTGTAACATCTAACGGGTTATACTGGGCGTCAAAAAAGATTTTTTTTTCTTAAAATTAATTCGACAAAGTAATCAAGTTCTTTTTATTAAATTCAAATAGCATTGTTTTCGTTACAGATTAGTATACTTTGAATCTTTCTTACTGTTTTATTTCAGTCGTAGATTTTGGAATGATCAAGGTAATCTTTAATTGGAAATGTAGTTCAGTATTTCATCATGTACTAGTAAAGATATCATAGTGTTCATTGCAATTATTGTTAAAATTTAAGATGAAGTTTAAACATTATCAATCGGGCTATTGCATCCGTATTTTTGTCAATAGCGCAGAAACACGGCGTCACTAAACATACATTTTATCTGTACCACCTACTCTAAGTGTTGTCAGCAAGCCCTCAGAACATCGTCACGTTAATAATTAAGATGTCCCTTAGGTCTCATTACTACCTTTGTCACCGTAGCTGATTTGCTTTTAGTGTATTATCTTTCAGTTTGTGAAACCGTTGATGTTGCAAAGATTTGCGATTGTATTCACCTGTTTGAACTTTGTAAATACTTTTTGGATGAATATGTAAATTTTGTTATTCATTTTCTTTAACTTTTAAAAGAAAGTTCTTTATTATAAGACAATTGTAATATCTAAACCAAACTAACGAACAGCGCTTAATGACTGTTACTTGATTTTAATGTTTTATGTTTAGTTTAGACTCATTTATTTTACATCGATTGCGATACAAGTTCTTACAACTTAGATCCATCACGCTCGATGACTGCTTCCTGGGTTCCATACCAGTATTCGCGCAGCGTAGAGGAATGTGAAGATCGTGAGAGAATCTCGCCTCTGGCGGGATTCGAACCCGCTACCTTCGGATCCGGAGCCCTGCGCTCTACCCCTGGACTACGGTTCCTCTTACATGTTTTATGTAAGTATGAGAGTGAAGTTTTTCAAGCAAAGTAAAACATTTTCGATAAAGGTGCCCAACCATGGTTTTGAACTACTTATTAGTTAAAAACTGTGACAGAAAAGTAAAACTCGAATAAGCATGAAACAATAATTTCATTGGTCAAAATTTGTTGACATGTCTTAACGCTCATTATTGCCGACCTGTGATTCCTGAGAAGTTGTTAAATGTTGACAGGACGACACATCGTGGTGAATAAGGCAAAAATGAAATGAAGATATTATCCATGAATACACTTTTCCCTACTATGTGTAAAAAGCAGTATGGCAGATTTGAAAAAGGAGTTCTGATAGCTAACAACGAGCTAGAAGTAAAGGACAAGACTTAACAATTAAGTCAGTCGTATCAAGTTCATATTAACAATTCTTGCTAACGCTGATTATTTCTGATATAGTTCATGTTCTTTTTATTTTCTTTAAGGTAATAACAAGTTTAGAAAATACCTTGTCCGAAACATTGTATTCCCCTCACTACAAACGGATCAAGTTAAGAATTAATAGAGGTAGTAGTATAATTTCTTTAAACAAAACAAATTATTACACTGAGTAAAAGGGTGAAAGATTAATGAGCCAGCGGAACAGATACATGCCAAACGCTTTGTTAGTTTTGACACTTTGTTTAATCACAATATTCTATCAGCAGTTTCTTAATCATCCGCTAATCGAACACTTAGGTCGGTTGAAGAACTTTGGTAATTGTTCGAAGGTAATAAACTAAAGCGTAAGTTTTGAATGAATTTATTTGATATTTTTACACCACTGTTGATAGAAATAAGACAGCTAAAATTATAGCTTTTCACATTTTTTTCGGGTAAAATTTATTAAAATCTGGTGTTAAATCTTCTTCTCTATCGGCTAATATCTCGTAGTCATTCAGCAAAATGATGCATCTCCGATTATCTGCCAATATTAGGCTTTTTGAGATATTGTTTAGTATCAGAAACATTAAAAAATATTTTAATTTTGTACAGTTAATATTCCTTCAAACGATGTCAAAGACAATCACACTAGCATGTACTGTTTATGGCATGTAATTTAAAATAACTGGAGAGTCGCTCTTGATATTGGCACATATAAGCATTTTCAAACAAGTAATATAATAAAGACATTTTGAACAACTGTTCCCCACAGCGAAAAATAAATGCTTTCTCTTTTATAATGTAAAATAACTCATATTGTTATCATCATGTTGGTGTAGTTTGCTGTAAAAAAGACGTCAGTTGTAATTTTGTAATTGAGGTTCTGAAAACAAACGACTGAAGGCCAAACATTAAATTGTAATACACCTCTTTGGGATGAATTTAGTGATAAAACATAATTATAAACCATTTAGATAGAAAAAATAAGTAGTTAGTAAAGTCGTGTTGTTTCATATTTATGAAGCGTCTGCGCGTGTCTAGGTTTTGAGCTATGTTACTTTAAAAAAAAAATTTGTTAGCTACAATAACTATCTTTAGTCGGTACTTCTTCAAAAACAACAATGGTCCGTTTCTTCGAGACTGTGATGGCAATGTCTTATAGTCCTCTGTGTATATAGTATACTCATAGACGATTTATTCCAAAATAACAAATGGAAAAGCAAATCGGTTGACCCTGAATAACTATTCGTTGATGCTAAGATCTTTTTCAGAAATAAAAAATCTGGTTTTTACACAAGTCTGGTAATTATATGTAAATTTAACAGATTACGCGAATGTCGAGGAGAAGTAAGGTTATTTGAAATGATACCATCAAAGTCCCTACTATAATTTTAGTAATATGTACAATGAAAATAAACATGTACGTTATTGTCCATGTTGTGAATCAACATGTTATAAACATTTTATTTCTCCGAGATGCATCATCGGGGGTGGTTGTGGTCGGGGAGGGGAGGAGGGGGCAGTCTACATTGAAAACGGGAAAAGTTCATTATCTATTTAACCGTAACAGTATTTTATCAGTACAAATCTGTTTAAATGTTCTCCGAAATGCTGCAAAAGTCACAATGATAACTTTTCCGTTTTAACGTAAACTGAATAACTCATTCATTAACCCTCGAATTATTTCAAATAAAAGAGTACACCACATTATCTCTCCATAATTATTTTATTTACTTTACTCATACGAAAAGAGAGTAAGAGATTTTATCATATACTGAGAGAAGAAAATGAGAAGAATGTGCGTTCATTAAAATTGAAAGATAATAACGTTCATAAGAATCTATTAAAAAGGCACAAGGGGTTTTCCCCTGTTTATAATGTACTTGAAAATGCTCATCGTGTGTGGCTTATGACTCAAACTCATGGGAATAATCAACGATAGAACTTAATACGAGTCTTAAACTAATAAAGTGCAGCATGAACTATTTCTGGACTAATAATCTGCAATTAAAATTATGTATGTAATGTTTGCTTAAGACACTGCTTTGTTAAACAGAGAAAATTTGGAAAATTTACAAGTGTTTTCCCACAAGGTTGTCTTCATTTCTTTTACAGAAAAGAAACTGATATTAGAAAATACGTGAGTTCTTTTAAGAAAACATAACCTAGCTAACTCGAAACCGAAGCCAACGAGATATATGCAATGTAGGCTTTTGAAGAACATTCAACGGAGGAATAACAACCATGGAGATGTAAATATAAATTTCGAGTTTTGTCTTTAAGTTGTCATTTTGAAAAAGCATTGATAATTTTTTCTATGTTACTATAAATAGACTGAAGGAGGTGTAGGGATAAATACGTCTTAAAAAGTGGTTCATATTATGATGAAATCATTAGAAAATATATAATATCTGGCTGTAAACATAATGTAATAAAAGTATATAGCTTGGCTGTTCTCGAAGAAAACTTCGAGGTATTGTCATATCTCCCTCGTCGTCTGCGTCATCGTCGTCGTCTGCGTGCAAAAGCTTTGACAATTTCAAGAATCTCTGCGTTTACTTCAAATACTCTCTTCTAACACGCACTGACTCTTCACAACGACACCCAAATTAAACACAGCAAGCAACGTGACTGTCTTCTTTGTTTTAAGATTTATGTACTCTTTTTAACTTATAAAATTCCTTAAAATTCGTTTTAATTTGCAATATCTTTGTTTATTCAGAACATATTTTTTGCAGTCTTCAACTGCTTCTTTATAGCCACGTCAAGCTACAGTAGAAGAACAAGTTACTTTACTTCGTCATCTTTATTTCTGGGAATATTCCCCTCTTTTAAATTGAAATTTATTTAAAACAAGTTAAAATTTCCAATATCTTTCCTGTTACTGAACGTATTTTATTCAAACATGCAGTACTTTATTATTCTGACAAGTTACAATCGTATGGCAAGTTACATGACTTTGTCATTCTTATTTTCAAAACTACGCCCTTTTTACCTTATAAAATTAATGAAAACATAATTATACTTATGACACTTCAAACTTTTCACTTACCTTTCATATTTACAACAACTACATCAATGTTGCGTGTTGTAAGTGTATGTAAGTGTTTCAATTACCAGTTCCAAATGCTTGGTATCTATGCAACCACATCCTACAATTCATAAACGATGGTTGTATGATACATTATTTGTGACAGTCACGGCACTGCCACATTTTATTTAATTATTAGTTAATTCAATATTAAAGACCTGTAAATTCCATATTCAACAAGCAGGACATGGACATACAGTGTTCTGTATTAACAACATAATAATCGTATTTGTTTTATAATTATTTTTATGGTTTGATTTTCAAAAAATGTAATACTCGCTACTGACTTTCTATAATTATTCAACCCTAACTGCTGATGATTATTTCACCCAGCATACTCCTGTTTCAATTCAAAGTAGTTCTGTTGTTCAAATTCAAATACAGCTTTCAGTATTCTCTAAAAAGTAACTACAGCCGATTGTTGGCACCCGCAGACGATGTTCCTGTTTATTAGTACAAGCAGACGTTATTGCAGACTGTCATCAGACATTAAACCTTGGGCTTAGTGTGTCTGCCTCGTCAGTTTCAAATTAAATACCATCTAAATATCTGACTATATAAGACCACTAGGACCGTGAATAGGAATCGACACTTTCAGGTAGTTGTGGGATTTATTCCAGTACTAGCAAGGAACTTAAAATAATTTGACGCAGTTCCTGTCTTGATTACAATATTTGACTTGTTTTTATATTCCGATTGACTTTTTTTATTTGCCTAGCAGGTTTGCCTTTTGATCGAGATCTGACCTGATCACCTTCACTCAAAGTAAGTATGCATAACTCTATCAACCTGGACAATTTGTATAAGTTCACCACCACATAACTAAGGAAAAGGTCAACAAATTTTGTCACAAAACTCAAAATATTTTGAACATAGTCTCGGGCCTAGATGAGTTCTGCTAGAAATGTCAAAGACGGGGCCAGAACTTCGTAAAGAATAATAGTGGAGTTCAGCTCATATGCCACAATGTCTGAAAGCAGCTTGATTGGTTATGGTTTACAGTTTACAAAGATTTTGTAGCAAATTCAACAGACATCATATCGTGTAACCAAGCAATGAGGGACATTCCTGATAACAAATTATCTCCCTTACTCAGATATCATCAAAGGTTCACCAAATAGCACATTGGTCCTTTCAGTTGTAATCCTCTGACTTTATCCTTGTTTCTAATTGTGATGGTCTTGACTTTTAGTTATGAAAATTGTCACTTATATATTAAATAAAAAGTTAGGATTTTCAAAAAAAACAAAGATAATGCTGTTAGCTAAACTTAATGTGTAATCTGACTACCATTGTTGCAAATAAATAGGCTTAATTATCACCACACCAAAGGAGAAAATAGCGATAAAAGCATAGGAATCTAAATGGAAGGATCAATGTAATATAAGAGAGTATTCAGGGTAGATAATCCACTAATGTCCCCCATTTATTGATCCCTTTAGTAATGACAGGCGGCATTCGTTGCAGTCGCATGTGGTCCATAGCGGCTTACATCTACTGGTTGCTGGTGAGACTATAAGTGGTACGACATGATAGTCTTCTGTGACTGGGTCCATTCAATCAAACCAGAGAACACATGACTTTTATGTATATTATCAAGCCCAATGAAGTGGTACTCATCTCTAGATGGTTGTTACTTAAGAATGTGTTTTGCCACGTACATTTCAATTAAAGCAGATTTTGACCAACCTGTTACTGATAGTGTCCGATTTAATGTCTTTGTCTTGGATTTGTTATGTTTATCAGCCATAATTCTTAGTGAATTATTTTCAAAGTAGAGTGCCTTATCTACATCGTAAAACAAATGACAAGCTTTAATGCAAGACAAGTGTCCTCTTCAGTTCTTTTAAGTACATATCATTGTTCAGTCTTTTTTTTCAAATAAAATGTTTGCTCTAGCAGTCTCAAAGCCTTTGTAAAGATCAGTGATCAACTCTTGCCATCGCTCTTTAAAGATATTGTTACACTTACAAAGATTCATACGGCTAAATACAACCCCGAATCTCTAAAACACCAAGGTTTTCACTAGCTGAAAGATTAATCCACGTAATGCAAATAATATAACGTATATCTGAGGGCGAAGTTAAAAGCAAATGAGAGTAACTTTTCTGCCATAGCAGTATTCTGCTTCTGTATCATTAATTAATTCATTTTTTTCTATTATTGCTAACACGATTTTATTTCCACATAAAACAAGAAGCATCGTTAAAAAAAGCTGGTCGACGTGGGTTCCATCGTTACATTGTATTATATTCATAAAAACAAAATGACTGATTATACAAGGTGTATGAGTTCTACATCAAAATTTGCAACATAACCCTGCAGAATTAATCGAGTGTCCGGAAGACTTTTCAAAGACATAAATTACAACGGTTTCTGGGTAATCATAAGGCTTACTATTCCCTCTTTTTCGTAAACCGTCAGCCGTTAAGCCGTCCTAGGCGGTCAGATTACCGCGGCTCAGATGACTGATTCTCGAACCCTGATTGGTTGGATTTTAAAGATATTTGTTACCAATGTGTCCATATCAACTGAGGTTAAAAAAATGTAATCTACTACTTCGAGAAAACCAACTTCACAACATTCCGTTAAACAATGATTTCAGCGTATTAATCTTATAATTTGCCACCAAAACATAATTTATGGTTAAATCGTCTGACACCACTTGGTCGGAACGGAATGGATTAAAATACTTTAACTAAAAGGGTAAAACTGGTACTTTCAGTAGAAGCATGTAAAGGTTATTTCAAAATTATTTGCACTAACACGCTGCATGATGTATTTCAAAGTTCGTTTTGAAAAATATTTGAAAAAAGAAGTGATACACTAATCTTTGAATTTTTTTAAACAAAGGCGCTAAACAAGTAAAAAAATCAGGTTAAGAGTTCAGTCAGATTTACTGCTATCATATCCTATCACAGACATTCACGTGATATGCTGACTTAAGAAGGCCTCTTGCTCCCGAGTGTAAATATTTGGACCAGATTTAACATCAGCGTCAGCTCTGCAATTTAAGCCATGTGTCAGCGTAGAAGCTGTATTCCAAACATTACAGCTGCTCTGTTGGCAGATGATCCCTACTTATCAACCTTGTTAAAAGCAAACGTCAGGTCTTCATGTTCATAAAACCTGCATCTCTAACGTTTACTTGAGAGGGTCAGAAAGGAAAGGCACTCTAGACCTTGCAGTCTAGAGAAACTGAGATGATAACAGTAACAACATCAGAAGCAATTTCACGCATCACCAAAATTACGTGATCTTCGAGAGACATAAAGTGAATTAATAAAAAAAGGCTGATTTCTCATGCCAGCAATATGTCGTGTAAAATTCATGCAAATTACAGATATTTCTTTGATACCCTTTTCTAGCAGTTTAAATTTATCTGAATTTTCTCTATCATCGAAGGTATAGTTACGTGGTTGTTTCATGACATTCCCATTATGCCATCCATTGTAAATTGTTTCACTTTAAACGCGAATTTGTCATGGTTAGAACTGATTAACGAACAGCTTTTAAAATCCTTACAATTATTGAAATTTACCAGCTTAAATAACAACGATTTCCTAATTCTAGATTCCTTTTTACTGAATCACATCATTCTGTTATTTTTTTTACAAAATTAGAAATGCGAAAACCAGTTGCACTTTAACGCGACATTTGTATCAAGGGAATACTTCAGACTTCTGAAATGTGCATTTGATGGCAACTGAGTGACTCGTGTATATCCCCCTGGCGTCTGTATTGAATATACTCATTTCTTAGAGACGCCATTTGTAAATGGTCCGTGCATTCGTAGAGGCACACTCACAAACTAAATGCATAATCTTTGCTCCAGAGAAATTAATTAACGTTTAAACAAAACAAAAAAACAGACGTTATATTGCATCATGATATTTCCAATTTTACATTTCCACGGAAAGTGTCGTGTAGGATGCATATCATATATAAAATTAGCAATTGGGTTTCCTGAAAAGAGAAAAGTTCTTGTCACTCTAGTGGCCCGTGATACGAGACGATTGAAATCGTTTGGTTATCGATCTTAACATTATGTTAAATACTAGTAATGAAAATCACATTGATAATTTTGCAATCACATGAATATTTAAAAATCTTTGCAGAGATTCCTACTTCTTGTATAATAATCCTCTATTTCTTAACAAAATTAACATATATTAACTACGGACTTGTTTATAAGCTTTACTTCCAGTATTGATTAAAACGAAGAGTTTTCGAAGAAGGCTGACAATGTATATAAGGATTAACCAAAAATGTTATTCATTATTTTTAAAAAATCCCCCCCCCCCCCCCGTCACAAAAAATACAAAAACAAACAAAACAAAACGATGTATAAAATGAATATAAGCAAAAATTGCATTGGATAGAAAAGTCAACAATCGGACATTCGATTAAGTTTGCCAGCTTTGTCAGTACCTAATGTAACAATAAACCAGTCGGACATTATAAGTAATCGGCAACCTAAAGTTTTATAAAGTTTATTAAAATATTTAGATGAGGCTGCTGTGGAAAGCTTGCCAACACCTTCGAAAATTAGAGGAAAGTGTACAATATCATTAACGTGCTCTTATTTTCCTCCAAGGAAAGTGCTTCAACGAAATCAGAGACAGGGTTGTATTTAGCTGTTCAAATAACGGGAATGCTCGTTAGATGCATTCTTTTTTAACATATGCAAATTTTATTATTTTAGTATATTTTATCTTTGTAAGTGAAACTGGGCCTTTAATGTTAATACATAAAATGTAACAGACCGATAATAACATCAGAGAAAAAGATAATGGAACGGTGTTAGATACCTTTGTAATGTGTGCCTTCTACCAAATGGAACAGAGCACACTTAGCTTTACTTCTTATTTCTCAAAGATACAAGAGTCTTTGAACGTTGCCTTTTTACTGATATTTATCATAATTTTCTAGAATTCTTTATCAAATATCTGTCTTTGAAATACAAATAAGAGAGTAAATATTCCGATTATGTTAATCGAGAAAGCATGTAGCTTTCAATTTGAAAAGCCAGTTGTATAAACAAGGTATCCTATGGAATCTGTTAATAATATTTTAAACCAGAGGTTGTTATTTGAAATATCAAATTAAACACATGAACAAGGCATGTTATATATCAATAAAACGTTTTCCTAATTGATTCAAAATGTAAGCACAAGCGAGATAACTTGCAGATATTTTTCTCATTTGTGTAATGCAATATTCATTCACTATCTATTAATTTATTCCACCTGTTTGTGGATGATAAGACACTAATCAGAATTACTCAATATTTGGACGGAAACATGATCAATTAAGCGGAAATGTAAGATTGTACCCGCAAGAGAATCAGGTAGATTTTCTATGAAATGCACTTTTTATAAGCTGAAATGTAAATTCTAAAATTTTTATATGTCTTAGACTAAGTACGTCGTCGTCTGAAATGCAACTGTTTTGACGAGGGCTCTGATAAACATTACAGGGTGTCTCATCAGGTTTTCAACAACTAGTATACATCATATATTCCATTTTACTGATCGAAGGGTCCATAAAAAGTGATAAACAACCTCAAAAAAATATGACCCGCACAATTTTCATGAACATGTAATTATTATGCACACGTAAACCTATCACCCTAAATTTCAGTAGGGTATATACAAACTTATGTTTCAGTCAATATTATGTGTTATTAAATAATTGATTTGATGTAGGCTCTGTAATTTGTTCGAGTGCAGTCGTCTTGGACCTGAGGTTGAACAAAATTAATATTTCAAATGCAGAACATGAAAAGTAATCAGATGCCCCTTGTCTGATCTCGGTTTACTTCTTATTGCTAAAGGAGCTGTGAAAATGCAGCTTTGGTAATTTGAATGGATATGAAAATTCTAAATTTGTTTACATTTGTTACTGGTTTTGGTACTGAGCATAAATGAATGACGTCATCCAAAATAACTAAGAAACAACCAATCGCTTTTGATTTAGTGTGTAGTCGTCATCAACTGTTGCATGCTTAATTGTATGACTGTTACGTGCGACTACGTCGTTACTCATCGGAAGTAAAACAAAAATTTGAAATCTGATCAAGTATCAGAAAGTAAAGCGTATATTTGACGTTGTGCAAGTTATCAGGACTTCTAAAATCATAAAAGGACAAAAATATTACAACCAATCTAGTCAAAAATATTGATTTAGAGAGATAATGCGGCTTAAAGTAATTGGCCTTTGTTTTAGAAATTTGAAACTTCTTAAGAATCATCTAATTATTCAAAGTGTTTTCATTCCGTATCTGTCTGTGCAGCTAATTAGAAACTCTGTTACTGGGTTTGTGACATATATGATTTGCAATCCGGACTTAATTACTGTGATTATACGTCTCTAATGGCTTCTTATTAGCATGTCGTTGATATGATTTAAGCATAACGAGTTCCTAAGAAATTGTTTTGATCAATAATGATTCTCACAGCGAGTGGGTCCGATGGGCCATATGGATAAATCAAGCATACATGACCAGGTCATAGTTGGTGTCAGTAGGTCAGAATAAGAGACAATGATATTTTTGTTCAACATAATAATATAACGACATCAATGCAACAACAGTGAAGTTAAGTGAACCGAATGGTATGTTTGAAATACTTAGGACTGTTAGGTAAATGTACAATATACCTATGTACCTAAGGTATTTGAATAAAATAGTCTTATTTCCAACTTAGTTATTGATGTTGTGTGTGCATGTTAATGTCTTAACAGGTTATAACATTCTAGACAAGGCTAAAAAATCCGCAAAACGACGTTACAAAAATTCTGAAAGTTCTGTATCAGAAAGAAGAACCTCAATGAGTGAATGAAACTGTGAAAGTGTTCTTCCACCATTTAATACAGATAAAAAAAAAGATTTATTTTTACTTATTTAGTGTTACAAACCTGCCCGGTGTCCTGCAATGTCATAACAATTTACACTAACGTTGAACATTAATACATATATATCTAAATATTTCATTTTTCATGGCGGTGTCAACAGCACTTGTCTTACTGTTCTTTCTGTACAATGCAAATACTTTAGCTATATAGACAACTTGCTCATAACGATCTGTTCAAGCTCACAAATGTTATATGAGTTAACTTCTCTTCTGTCATACAAAAACTTAATCTGGTCCTCTCAGTCCAGACTGCCGTGTTTTATGTTTCCGTGTCGTAGCAGTAACGCAGACTCTCGTTGGTGGAAATATCATACTACCAAGAACTTGGCACCACGGACTCCCTATCTCCTAAAAATGTCTGCGATGTTGTTAATTTCCCTAGCTCCGCAAAGGCACAGCTGGAAACAAAAAATCATATGATGGCAGATTTAATCTCAATTAAACTGTCTTTGAGTCGAGACCGTTGAATTCTTTCATTATATCGTGTTCTCAAATTGACATTACCTTGAAAATAAAATCATCATTTTGATTTCAGCAATATTTCTATGCCTAAGATGCCTAAAATATTCAAACATCCGGATTGTTTACTAGGGAATTTTCTGAACTTGTAATTCTTGTTGCTTGTTGCTCTCGAAGACTTATTTCTTGAAAATTAACGACAAACTTGTATCGAATTCATGATTTCTTTATTTTCGACGACGTGTAATAAAACGGTCAGAAAACACTAAATCATTCTTTTAACCTTAGTTTATACCGCGACACTCGCAGTATGCGTCTCACTGGGGATACCTTCTCCACACGGATGAATATTGAGAAGTTAATAGTTGACAACACAGACTAAAGAAAATGTTTCAAAATGTTTTTTTCAATTTAATTTTTAAATCAGTGTTTGCATTTGTGCTAGACTAAAGCGTTTGTCAGCAAAATTAACTAAAACAGATTCAAAATGAAACAGATGTTTGTAACAAAAGATAATGAAAACTGCCAGACACATTCTTTGTGATATTTTCTATCGCTCTGAAGCTGTTTTCTCTTGCGTGACCTTCTTAACCAGAGTCTTAGAATACTATTCATGGGTATAATTTTAGGAAAATGTCTAGGCAACTGATGATGATCTCGGTGTGTTATTATTGCGATATTTTGCGAGACCATGGATGACAATTTGTTACAAATAAGCACTTTCTATGTTTTTGTTAAAGGTTACATTATCAATTACTATTTTTTCATAGAAATACCAATCAAATACATACACGTAAATCATTGGTTAAGTCAGTGTCTCTTTTTAAGAAAAGGTGAAATATGATAAGCCGAATTTCATGTGACTGAACTGGCCATCCGCAACCTTAATGAAGCACATTATGAATAAAAATCAAAATCAATTCAATAGTGGATAATTATCACCAGCGAAAATGACACACGTTCTGTTAAATTCTTGCCTTGTCAAATGCTTAAATCGTACAAAGATTATATGATTATGGCATTCAGAACATGACACTGAGTAATCAAAGCTGGACCTCACAGATAATAGTTATATTTTATGATTGTTAATCCCCTTCCGGAAAGCGGGGAGGGGATTATAGGAATGGCCTCCGTCTGTCAGTCCGTCCGTCCGTAAATTTTAAACTGCTGAAAATTTTTGAAATAACTTGGCACAAGTGATCACCATTATGAGACGATGTGCAGAGCGCAATTATTGGGTTGCTACCCCCAAGGTCAAGGTCACACTTAAAGGTCAAGAGTTAAAAAGTCTACATTTCGTGTCCGCTCCATAACTTTTAAACCGCTGAATTTTTTTGAAATAAATTGGCACAAGTGATCACCATTATGAGACGATGTGCAGAGCACAATAATTGTGTTGCTACCCCCTAGGTCAAGGTCACACTTAAACGTCAAGCGTTTAAAGTCTACATTTCGTGTCCGCTCCATAACTTTTAAACCGCTGAAAAATTTAAAATAACTTGGCACAAGTGATCACCATTATGAGACGATGTGCAGAGCGCAATAATTGGGTTGCTACCAACAAAGTCAAGGTCACAGTTAAAGGTCAAATTTCCACATTTCACGTCTGCTCTATAACTTACTAACTTGGCTTACGAAAAGTTTTTAATTACTTCGCACAAATGATCACCACTATGACACGATGTGCTGAACCCAACATCCAGGTTGCTACCCCCAAGATGAAGGTTAAATGTTCTCCATAACTTTTTGACTGTATGGAAGATTTTAAATAACTTGGCACAAATAATTACTCATTATTATCATGAGACTATGTGCTTATAATATGCATGGCACAACATCAAGGTCATGGTTGGTCATAGGTCAAGAAGTACACATTCATGTCCGCTGCGGAAGGGGATTTAGCTGTCCTTCAGACTGCCTTGTATCATGTTATGTGTACTTCTATGTTCTTGAAAGATAGTATTAGAATGAATATAAAGACCATAATGTAATTTTTATCGAAGTCTTCTAAAAACTGTTAATGGTTTTGTGTACGTGCAGGTGAATAAGAATTTAACTTATGTTCATTCACGCAGCTTAAGAGCACTTTCTTACGCATAACAATTGTATCCGAATCATTTAAAGAAATGCTGTATTTCTTCATATTCTTTTGCAAGACATTGCTTATAAGTTTATTATTTGAATGCATTAAAGATTTATGTTTGCATCGGTAACCATATACCGGGTGGTTCAAAATGAATCAAGACAGACATACTCTTCATTTTACGTCGGAATTTCTGCCAGAGATTCCTGTAATTCTTCATGATACATATCGGTAAGCCTATTTTATAAAACAAAATAATAGCCTAATCAGACAAATGGACAGTAATGCCTTTTTGTGGCTTCTTTATTGGTTCTATCTTAGTAAAAAAGCCTTTGATGACGTTGACATCCGCTGCTTTTAACTCCGTTGCTTAGATATCTAGCTTTGTCATTTGAGCTAATGGGTGTTTGAGTTTAATAAACATAATCAAATGGTATGAATTCATACTTTTGAAATGCTGACTGAACTCCTACAATATTTAAATGAATGTGTTACTCCTGTTGTTTAGAATTATGTGTGTCTTTCGAACGTCTTGACTTTGTCTTTGTCTATCAAACTTGTCACTCAAGCTTCTTAAATGACAAATCATGAAATAATGGTATAAGTAAATGCTACAAACCAAGCTTATTTCTACATTAATCTCAGCTTTTCTTCCTTTATGCATATTTGAGTGAAGTTTGTATTTTGTGGTGATCTAAATAAATACTCCAGTAACAAATGCAATAAATACAGGCAATATTGCATATGTTCTTGATAACTGTCAGTGTTTCTTCTTTGTTGATTATTATTCTCTAGATAAGCACCATTCAATGAACACTGGAATGTGATTTTGCTAAAATACAGCAGTAATAACAGTCTATATTGTCAGATATCTATCAATCTGAGCTTGTTATAGAAAACAATCAGAACATAGTTGTTTTTAAAAACCTTTAATCACAATGTCGTGTTTACGCAACTTCAGTATCTAAATGAAAAAGAAATTTATTTGAAAACTGACATTGACTTAACCTGTTCAAATTGCTCCCATCAAAGAAGGACCGATAAGAACAGCAAAATAAACTGCTAGAAGAAACATAAAAGGATGTTTTCCTCACACTGTTATTATTGCATTTTAGGACAAGACTTCCTATTCAAGTGTATTTCCTAGAGTTTCATGCCAGTCTAGTATAATTATAAAAACATGAAAAATTGTGATAACCAACCGACATTTAGCCATTTCCATCTGTCTGAATTTATTTATAACTAAAGCATACTATATTTTTGTATCAGAGATAAAGAAAGCATTAACAAACATTTGTCATTACTTTTTATTTTTATTTTTTGACAACATTTAAATGACGTAAGGGTAATCTATTAGCTCGTAGTATGTTAACGACCGTGTTAACTAGTTGAGTTTAATCAGGTAAAGACCGTCCAATGATAATTCCAACACGAGAGAAAGACAAACAGACAGAGAGAAGTTGATAAAAGTAATAACTGGCATAGAGGATTAATTTAAAACCCCGCTTCTATTCATCAATAGATGAAACTTAAATGAGATCCTATATAAAAAGAGCCGCAATTTAGCGAAATACTTTCAAAAGGAATTCAATTTACATCAACGGCTGTGTATTAAGATCGCTGTTGGACGCCAACGGTATTTGAAGGATAAGCGAGGATTGAAAAAAGAACGCCGTACACTCGTTATATTGTTTATATTGTCATAGTGCACTTTAAAGTATTACAGTTTCAATCGTTTCAATGGTAATATAAATATTATCATATTAGTAAACTTGTAGTCAATGCTTTGTGTTGACTTTGTTGAGAGTATTGCTTCTGTTAAAGTTCATGTTTTCAATTTATGCGCCTTTGACATCAGAAGAAGTTTAACTGAACTGTGACCTTACACAGTTCAAGGTTACTGTTCACTCATTCATTATTTAGAAATTATATTCGCGACTCTTACTAATATACGCTGAAAATATTATTCAATAATTTAAAGGTACTGAGTTGTAACAAGGTGTTTATGATATTTTGCATCTCGAGTAATCTAGAAAGAAACGATGCCATCAACAAACATAACAGTGATACAGCCGATGTTATGCCATCCGAACATTCGCATTTGTTAAAAACTTCTTCGGTAATAAATCTTTCACCATCCTTAAACATGAAAAATTAAAAGCTGACATTTTTCATCCTGTATGCTTTTAAAGGATTTAAAATCATATTTTTTGCTGTAAAGCTTTGGCTTCCATTAAGTTTTATCAATTATGTATGGCGAACAGGATGTGAGTTCAGATGTATGTTTTTTCAACTAGGACTAGAACATCATTCTCACAAAACAGAATTATATGATTCTTTGCACAACAAGAACTTCACATCATTTGCAAACACAGGAAGCCTTGACAAAAGCCAAATAATTGGTCAGTTTTCGTGACATTTACTTTTAAATATTAAAATAAGCAAATTTTGTAAAATGCGAGATTTAATTCAGGAGCAAATGACATCTTTCATTTCTGCTGTCTGTATCGAAAATTGTTGATGCAAACATTATAAAGGTTACCTGATACGCTTCGGCGATTTGTTGTTTTTTTTGTTTTTTTGTTATTTTTGTTTTTGTTTCTGCGTGCGTGCGTGTGTGTGTGTATGTGTTTATTGGCCTTATGAGGGCCGCCTCAATGTCTTGTCAGAGAAACGAACAGATCAGTACAGAACATAAGGCTCAGAAGACTTATTAGACATATCGTCTTTCCGTCTTAAAGGAAAAATACATTGTCGATCGGAACCTAAATATATTGCTGAACATTATTACTAACTTGACTTTTCATTGTTGTTAGCAAGACCTTCTGCTGTTATATCTCTAAAGATTTTTTTATTTAGAAGACATGTGCCACAGATAAGAATTTTAGAAAATGCTGCAAGCAAACAGTGACATATGAACTCATAATAAAAATGTGTTAACTCTATGGTTCGTAGGGAATTTTAATAAATCTGAAATATATAAGACGAATGTCCTTGTTTTTGTTCCAATTCAGTGCCAAATTTATAGACTAACTTTCTCTAATCAGTTTTCTCATCATAGCAAAGGAAAACCTCTTGCCAATCTTGATCAATTTCTTTAACTGTCAGAATTGAAAAAAAACTGTAACCATAAAACATCTCATTTGACAGAAGCATAAAATCAGATTGTTACACACTGATATTTATCAAAGCCAGGCTTGTCATGTTACAAAATGCTGTATAGTTGATCATTCATATAAATGGAAAGGATTTGGAGAGAATGAGTCAGAATTTGAAGAGAAGAGTTGCCAGATTAAGACGAATCAGAGTTGTAGAAGTAATTGGAAATGTAAGATAAGTATCCTAACATAAAATAGCTATAAATGAGTTCAGAACTGCCACAAGTTCTACTTTATTCATTTTTTTCGAAATATTTAGAAGACAACTAAATAAGATTTTTATAGGCTCTTAGTCATTGGCTGACCACGAAAAAAAATGTATCCTTGGTTTTATCAAAACGGTTGACTTTAAACTTTTCTCTTTCACTCTCCGAGAATTTAGTCAACAAGATATAATTTGATGGA
The DNA here is from genome assembly GCA_012932295.1 of Cyclina sinensis. NCBI lineage: Eukaryota > Metazoa > Mollusca > Bivalvia > Venerida > Veneridae > Cyclina > Cyclina sinensis. Next base: position 45,535,086 of record JAAONU010000001.1, on the reverse strand, counting down.
GGTAAATTACACTTCTTAGCTAGATCGGACAATTACACAAGACCACAATTGTTCATCGCAAGCGAGCTCGTCAGGACGATTGGTAATTTTTCAGTTTATTTGCAAGTTGGCTTGAGTCACTCATTGTGTGGGCAACACCAATCGTACAATGATTGCTGCGCGAAATACATCTTGTTTCCCTCCTAATGTTTGACAAAACGTTTAGAATTCTTTAAACAGAATCAAGATCACGAGATATGATAAAATATTTTACCTTATGGATTTCTCAGCATGTTCAGCATTTTAACGGACGTATTTCTGTATAAATTATTAACTGACAATTTTAATTGACAAATATGTAAAGATTGATATGATAAGTCAAACCATGTTCTTCAAATATTTTCATTCCTAAACTCTGAAATATTAGAATTATAACTTGTCTTTATCAATAAAATAATTTCCTGATTTATTCAATCTATAGATATCTCCAAGAGAGCATTTAAGTTCTATCAATTCTTCGGTTTTGCTAAAATGTCGTAATATTTTATTTGTATTTACATGTTTGCATGCGATAGGAAACGAGTTTAAGTAATGAACACGATAACTTAAAGTCTGAATAAACGACGAGGCGGGTTTTTACGTTTTACATACGATTGCAGATTAGCTCGGTCAGAAATTAATTAAATTATACAAACAGTTTTCCAGACCAAGGAAATAATTCTTCCAATACCTTGATTCTGTTAACTATTACGTATACGAATGTTAAAGAAGGTAACACGTCATTGTCCCTTTCATAGTCAAACAGGATCTCTGACCAGATATGTCAAACTGTTTAGAACTGTAGAATGAAACAGGGGGAATCTTTTTTCAGATCTTCCTTGCTTAATTAACAAAAAAGAATCAATCTACTGCATGACTTTCATTCTTTCCGTGTAAAGGTTACGTTAGCAATCTTGTTTTTCTTGTTTTCTCTGTCTCTGTCTCTCTCTCTGTCTGTATGTACGTGTGTGTGTGTGTGTGTGTGTGTGTGTAAATCGACTTTAGTGTGTCTTGTTTCTGTTCAAGAGTCTTTAATAATAGGTGACTTACAAATTATTACTACAGTTAACAATTTAAGTACTGTCTTTTTTTTAATAAAGAAAAATGTATTTGGACAAGTGGTAATTGTCTCAATGTTTGGGTTAACATAGATGCGAAGAAGCAATGGGGCAAACTGACTTGATAGTAATTTTTAGCGTAACTAAACGTAAGTAAGGCAATGAGTTATAACTGCAGCATAATGCTTCAACGACCGCAGGTGTCTTTATGTGACATGAATGATTTAAGATCACCTACCTTGAACTGTCTGCAAATGAGATTTGTATGCCCCCGAAGGGAGGCATACAGGAATACATGTTCACTATCAAAATGCGACACCATTTCTCAACGGCAGATAACCCTCAAATTTTTTTGCAAAGTTATGCCCCTTTTCTCAACTTAAAATTTCTTGGTTAACCATTTTGTTAATGTCCACTTCTCAAAAATTGTCAAAGATATTCCATTCAAACATGGAATACTTGATCACCAGCAAGAACCCTGCAAAGATTGTTGGTACCCATGTCCCTGGAGGTCGAAATTAGCCCCACCCCAGGGGTCACTTGATTTTGCTTAAACTTATATATAAGGAAAAAACTTCTTAAGCCTAGAAATAAACTTTAACTTACATAGGATGGGTAAGTACTTACCCCCCTCCTCCAGCCTCCTTGGGGACACCCCAGTCCTGGCATTACCCCCCCCCCCGCCAATATTTTTTTTTCATTATAATTATCTTTTTTTTTGCCCTGCACCATGTATAGGACCCCCTATCCCCACACCCCTCATTTTTTTTAAATATGTAGATATGAAGTGACTTGACTCCCCCCCGCGCATTAACCTCTCCCCCACCCCGGCAAAAAAAAATATTTTTTTTCTCTTATATTGGAAAAGACCTTCTTAAGTTTTGAAATAAACTTTTTTTATAAACCAATTTTTTACCATTATTTTTTTAAATACATAAGTACTTGATTCCCAAATGCATAGGGACCCCCTCTCTTACCTCCCCACCACGTTACCCCCCCCCCCCCCCCACCCCCCTCCCCACCATTTTTTTTTTCATCTTATATGACTAGGTACTTGCCCTCCCCCACTCAAATATTTTTTTCACTTGGGTCTCTTGTTTGACTTGGCTTATAATTTATTATCCAGCACTGAGAAAAGTGGAGCGTGCTGTCTGCGGACAGGTCTTGTTTACTATAACCTCAGTATTAAAATCTTGTGCAAGCTCCATCTCCAAAACTGCTTAGGGGATTTTATTAAAACCAGAATGTTTGTCACCAAGCCTTTTATATATATTAAACACCAGTAGAGGTTGGGAATAAAACAATATTGTTCATATTCAAGACCAAACTCACAGCTTTCTATTTCATTGAATAATTATGTTTTCAACCTTCATATAAGAGTCTGAAGCAGAAAAACATTACTTTACCATTTATCTTCAGTTCATGCTCTATTTGTTTGTCTGATCTCTTTTCCACAGGCATATTCAATTATATATTTACACAAGTTTCAATTCAAAGCTACATTTCGGGGGCATTTGTCAATTTCCAGTGACAGCTCTTGTTATTATTTTTTTCAAAACGGAAGCAATATGTTTGCAATAATTCTGTTAATTGATAAGAAACCACAACGTGCGTTATTTAAACTGTACAAAACAAGTTGCCCCTGTCAGATGCAATATTAATTATATTTCTCACCAAGAATATTTGTACCTTAGAAAACATTGCGAAGTATAAAAAGACTATCGTATTTAAATGACATTACCACAGACCGAAGAGAACGGCACGGAACATAACGAATTTTTAATCCTTCGAAACTGATGAGCCATGTTAAGCTTTTTCTCTGTTAAAAGAATCCCTCAACATGCAAAAGAACAACATCTGTTTAAAATTGTAAAAGTCAGAAAAATTGACCTATATTGTAAGACGTTGTTCAAATGGAGTTGTTACTGGAAAATAATTGTAATGTTTGAAATATTAATGGTTAACAAAATCAGCCAGTAAGATGTCCCCTTTGACAGGTCATACATGTTACTTTCAAACCACAAATAATCCGTCTTTACACCACGAGTCAAACGTTAATCAGGCTAAACCACAGTAATTGGGCATCGCGTATCTTTTACTACAACGAGTCTTCAGTCATTTATAAGATTTACAACACTCTGGTAACACTTTAGGATTATGACTACTAGATTAATGTATAATTAGTTTTGCACCAGTGGTAATTATCACTGCGTGTGGATTTAACGTGACATTTGGGGGAATAATGCAAGCACGCCCGGGTTATGGTTGAAATGCCAGAGTACCCATGACAGAGAAATTGATTTACAAATGCTTCATAGTGTGATTATAACAACTACACGGCTGTCACAGCATGTTGTGGTGGTATATTTTCTAATTTACGTAATTTTAATCATATTGTAGCAAATTGCAGTTCATACAAAGTCCTTTGATTCGTTTAGTATCGTGAAGGAAAGGAAACATTTATGCTTCAGATTCACACAATAAACACATACTGTCCTCATTTTAATGCCCATTCCAGAAATTGCCCATACATGCAAACTGGTGTTGGAGTTGCTACGCTTACAGTGAGTCATACAAAGCTGTTCTTCTATAAAGCATTTTGTTGTATCTTGTTGACGTGAAAAGTATCAAAGAAAACTTAACAATATTTTCTGTACTGAATAGAATAAAACGTTCAACAAAATTACTACATTAATACATTCATAAACAAGGACTATAACATATTACGACCATACACGTGAATGAAAGAAGTTAGAAATAAGTATGTCGATATTTGATATCACTTATTTTAGAGTTTTGAAAATATTATATGTTTTTGTTTAAATTGCGATAAATTGTACTTTGACAGTTAATCTTCTTGTGAATTTATATTGGGGATAAACTTTATTTAAACTGAAGACTCTTGTAAACTGGGAATATTCACCTAAATTTCATACTGAATTCAACATGACTGCTTTTTTTCAAATTGAGAGACCAAAACATGACCAAACCTTTTCATCAACAGTGTATCTTGATGTGTCTCTACGAAGTATATGCTTGTCTTCAAAAGGTATTTTTAAATGGCCCGTGTATAAGTGAAAGCTCATGCAAACTCCAAGTCAGAATATTCTTACTGGAGTAGGTTGATAAATTCAACATTTCTTTAAAAAATGCATATGGTCGGAGATTACTTTGTAACCTGACATTTGATATCTAATTAGGCTTTTTAACATCTGTGAATCAATTAAGCGTCTTTCTTTTGCGTGTTTTGCAAGAGAAACAAGAATAAGATAAACAAAAAATGTAGTTGACAATGGCAAATTTTCGAAAATTGAATTTTCATTATAGTTTTAATATTAAGCTAATTTCATTCATTGTCCTGGTAATTACTGTATGTTCGTTTTTTGAAATCACGAAAAGTCATCTGTGCTGACTTGATTTATTTTTAATCCATTCTGTGCTATGCAATATCAGCAGCTATATACTGTACCGAACATTTCTTTTTTCGACTTGTAAACTGATAACTAAAATGCAGCAAAATTGGGAAAGTATGTCTGAAGTGAAATATCGATTGTAAGGATCTGTTTATCTGTTAAATCTTTCACTGTATACTGCACTAGAATTTTGAAGTTTTGCTAAAACCCAGACTGCCGACAGGAATTATTTCTAGTTAGAGTTAGTGTTAGCAGGCAAGTTTCCTATCCTTAATACTGTGTCACTAAAACAAAGAACTCACTTTATTGTCTAAAACTGACCCCTGGTACGTCGCAAGTTTTCGAAAAGTGTGATAGGAAGATAAATATGTTGAATGTTACTTTTATATGGAAATACGCTCCGACTTATATGTAATATGTCTTCGCCTGTTTGTAACATATTTCAGTGTGTATCGAATGCCAACAGCTGAAATGTTATACATGTTTATGTAATACTGACTAAAATATAACTACAGGGTGCATTACAGTCGACTTTTCAATCAATATGCGACATGTTTTGGTCATATTTTGCCAATTTTGAACAAGCAAGGTCGTGACAAGTTTCTGTGTGTTTGAACAGAGCTACGATAAAGAAATTAAAACAATTCACAAGAAAATTTAATCCATGTTCAGAATGTTTTTAATGATTAATTATACATATTTGTCCGTTACCAAAAAAAATTGTAAAGGCGATCAAAGTCAAAATTTTAATCAGCAGAAACATGTATACGTGTGTACATGTTTTACACCAACACATCAATTTGGCACTTATTACATTGAAAAATGTATGTAAATTTGTCGTTTAACGTGGCAATTTAAACATACTCTAAACAGATTAAACCATTTCGTTAATATTCGTTAAGAATCTATATAGATTCTAGTATTATACAATTTGTCTGTATATTGACTGGTTTGGTCTGTAAGAATTTGCAATGGTTGATGTACAAATGACTAAGCCTGATTTGATGAATAAACAAAATTTAGGAATGTGATTTTTTCTGTCGTATCACTGGTGCAACGTTGTCGAGACCAAAAGGCAATTAAACCAAAGCAAAATACAAAAGGTGTACTTACAAAAGAATTTATAATACCGCCAATCATATGTATCTTCACCAAAAAGAGGTTTAATTAAAATCTTTAAACAGTATAACCCTATACATTAACATAAACGACATCCTCAGAGAGGGTCAAATGACACTTGCTGAACAGACAAAGGTAGAGACTTAATTATGTTTCGTCACCGAATATGAACCATAAAGGTGAATCGTTGTTCAAAGATTTCATAACTGGGTGTCAGTTTAGTAAGACCACACAGAAGTCGTTGCTTTTGAGTAGATTTGTTGTAAGAAAGATTGTAATAAATCTTTCGCTACAGCTTATCCTTTTTTACAACTAAATTATAAAACCAACTGCGTTTTAATTCACTTTAAATAATCATATGTATGTCTATATTCAACGTTATCAACATGGTAAGATTCATGCATTTTTATATACATGTGTATTCTTCTTTTAATGTTTTCAAATAAAAAAAGAGCAGCACAAATTTGATACCTATATAAGCAGTTTCAATTCCGTTCGTTGTTCTTATTCAATGCTAATTAATTGACGTTTCAACTTTCTTTGCTTGTTTTATCCTACCAGGGAATATTTTAGTAATGTTTTTTTTCTTCACAGAAGCCAAATTTATATCAATAAGAATCTGAGAATTACTCTTTTCATGTTTTCTCGTAAGTAACGCCAGGAACTGTCTGTTAATCTTCGTGATACATATTATTTTGCTAATCTAATGACAATGATTATAGTTTATTGCAGTGTCACTTTTAAAATCAGATTCCTTTTCTTCCGCGTGGGTATATATCATCCCCTAGGGTATATACCATCCTCAAGGAGATATATCATCCCAAGATGGCTCGAGAGTTGATACAGGTCTAGGGACTTTCACGGGGGCTGAGATGAAAATGTTTATTGTAACATTTTACATTTTTATAAAGATTTTGTGTGGTTTATTCCAATATATTTCAGAAATTTTATTTCTCGATCATATGCTTATTTGTTTACAAGATTTTGTAGCGCACACGCGCAAAATTGCAGAGGACGAAATACTAATCGAGAGATATTATAGAGGGGCTGATAAAGTTCAGAAGAAGACACTTCTTTCTGGGATCATTCAGGGCGGCCAAGAAAAAGCATATAAGTATCTTAGACAAGAATGATATAATAGGCAGTAATAGACAGTATCAGACGGCTGCAAATTAATGCATTTTGGTGGCTTCTTTATATGTTCTGTCTAGAAATAATTCTAAAAACTCTTGATATCGATATGTAATATAGCTTCTTTGAATTTTTGCTATTACAACAGAATACATTTAGTGCCTATTGGCAGTCAAATGTGAGTAAAGGATAACGTATACTTCTTGGAATACAAGATTTTATGTTAGTAAGAGAGCAAATCATGCATAAACTTAAGTTAATGAGATACTAGTTACGAAAAGAAATTTAAAAAAAATAACTGTGATCGAATAAGAATTGTTTGTATTTTAATTAAGATGCCACTGTGTGTTATATATTTGTTTTAATCTGTTGAAAAAAACAGTTAAGGAGAATTGGTCTCTCGAGGCTTTGCCCTAGACTTGATAACTTTTGAGAAAGCTTTCATAAAGTGCCTGCGTATTTGAAGTAAAACAGTTTCAAATCTGGTACATAATAGATTCGCATCAATAAATTTTTTGTTCTAAACTAACGTTATTGCACTTAAATTATAATTATTTTTTCTAGCTGTGTATAGTTTGATCGTTTCAGACTGTTTCTTGATAAAAAATCTTCGAATGAGATTCCTAAGATTGAGAAATTGAATGACATTACTGTTGATTGTTGTTCAGACAGTCAATTGAATTAATTTGCTATATTTTGTTCAGACTAAGATAATATTTAATTCCATTATTTTGAAATTAAGCATTCTATCGGTGGATAAAGAGCTTAAGTCTGTCAAATTGGAAGCCAATAAACTACAGAGGCCTCTCAAATTAATTTCAACATTTAGCTGATTACTTCAAGCTTATTTTCTTTGAAGCTACACTTAACTCCACAAACCATTTCAACATCAATGCAAAGGATGAGTTTCATATTGTGTTGGGGGGATCGGGGGGGGGCAAATCTAAATGAATTATATTCATGTACACCACCCAATTAAAACGACACTTTAAATTATATTCAATATTTTCACGCTTTTTTGTTGTCGTTTTTTGTTTTTGTTTGTTTGTTTGTTTGTTTACTGCTAACGAGTTGGGATAACGTGGTATTAAGGTAAGCTACAGGACGAATATGAAATTAAAATCATGTAATATTACCCATTCCATATTGAAATACAATATTTTAACCTTAATTTCTATTTCAAATTTTGCAGTCGAAAAGATTGTTGAAAATCTTACAATAACATTTATGTGTCCAAGTACGTTTTAGTTAACTTGTACTTATTTTTTCATCTTGATGCCCTTTTTACACCGTCTATCGATGATTTTTGTAAGAATACGAAAGAAACAACACCTTTACACATCCAGATAAGAACATTTTAGCAAGGCCTTGTCAAGTAGTCTGTGTATAAAACTCTTTCTATGTAGATAAGTTGACATTGTTTGTTTGTTCTTTTTTTAAAAAAATAATGTTTTAACAGCAACAACAGCAACTCTTCAGTGTCTTTTCTGAAAGGAAATGGTTATTGTCTCTTACAGTGCACTGTGTGACAAATGTATGTTTTTTTAGGAAAGATTAATAGCCCATAGCGAACAATATATGCCCACTGTACTGTTCGGAACAATGGGGATTTACATCAGACCTGAATGATTAAAGGGATCTAAATGGAGCAGACTGACGTGGAATTGAAATAAAATAACATCGAAATAGAAGAGATAATTGACACGGAAAGAGGCAATGATACTGCCGCTAAACGAAATTAAAATCACAATTCTAGCTGGAAATGTGTTTGCCGGTATTAGTTTATTCTCATGCCCAAACAACAAGTCTTTGATAATTGAAGATTTACAACTCATTGGTAATATTTAAGGATTACAGTGGCTCTATTTAAGAAGAATTATTTTGAACTAGTGATAATTATCACAGTGTGAGGCTGTAACAGTAATACCAGCATGCCCTAGTCATGATTACAATGTCAATTGTGCTTGAATAGATTTGCTGATTTATAAATGCAGCACAGTATGACTACGCCCGCAACTGGGCGTTGTCACAAATTTTGTGGCGGTAAATACCTAATTTGTAATCGTCATGCTATTTAACAGATACATTTCACAGACAATTTAAGCCCTGGTACTTTGATACCTCAAAATTAGTAGTAGAGCTAAATATTGACGCTTCTAATAGATAATCTACAAATTTTACTAAAAACTAACAAATTCCGAACACAGATGACTTGCTATATGCTATTAAACCTAAATGCTGTAGAGAAACCAGGGCAATGGTGTTTTTCAAGCCTTGACTTGAATATTATTTATATGTTTGAAAGATTTAATGAGAATATTATAGCTTATTAAAGTAAAGAACTTACACTTTTGAAATTCAAATTAGGTAGCTTGATAAATAACAATTAATACTAACTCTCATTAATAAATTGAAAAAGAATTATATTGGCTTCGTCTTAAAATACGTTATTTATATCTACTTCAGTTATCAGTTTTTTAACTTACATATTGATGTAAAATTTGAAAATCTGGAGACTTTTAATTTACAAAAAAAGAACAATTATTTACGACCGAATCAATGACATCTCCCCTCCTAAAAAAAAAGATTTTGGGAAACAAAAGAAGAAATGTCTGGTCCTCCTACTATCTTAGATGTGTATCAAATCGAAGGATTTTAATTCATTGTTACAAACAAAATACTGATCTTAAATTGCTATGTCTGCAACATTGATTGTATAGAAGTAAATAACAACAGTTTATTTATGTTATGCGCTTGCAGTATGAATCCTTACCATAGGCGTTTAATGATTGAACACTGCCTACAGTTTGCCAGTTTATTTGCTTACTTTTTTTTCCGCTTCCGGTAGTGACCAAGATGGCTGGTGTTATTTACACTCTTCAAAAAATATTCTTTTTTGCTGAAAAATTTGTGATAAACTGTAGCTAAAGGTAGTATTCCTGTTTAAAAGAATGAATAGCTATACCAGTGAACCCTCAGCTGCTACGAACCAGCCTAGTCCTAGTGTATCGACAAAAAATCGCTATGAAATTTTCAGTCAACTAGACAGTCAAGGGCAAAGTGTTATTGTAACTGACCACGTGTTTAATGAGCAGTCCTTTAGTCAAGTGCAACGTTCTAAACGTCAAAGAATTAGTACTGGTAGTACAGATATCTCTATTGATGAATATAAGCTGCTTTCCACAGATGATAAACTTGCTGCTATTTTTGCTGAAATCGCTACGAGTAGGGGGAAAATCGAGGTTATAGAGAGCAAAATTGACGATTGCATTCAACTTCGAAATAAAGTAACTATAATTGAAGACACTCTCTCTTCATATGAAAAACGCCTAAAGTATGTGGAGTACAAATCTATCGATCACGAAACACGTAACAGGCGTTGTAATTTACTTTTTGCCGGATTTCTAGAAAGTAGGGGTGAAAATTGTCATCAACGAATCAGTGACTTTCTCTTTGAAAATTTGAACATTGAGTGGCCAGTGCACATTGAACGCGTATATCGACTTGGTCCTTTTGATAGAAAGAAAATAAGGCCAATATTTGTAACTTTTGAGAACTATTATGATGTTCAACTGATTTTATCCAGGGCCCACCTACTCAAAAATTCCAATTATAGTATCAATAAGGACTTTCCACCCGAAATAGCGTCGGCCAGGAAAGACCTGTGGCCTACTTATAAATCAATGAAACAGAGCTTCCCGGATAGCAAAATAGTTATGGCATATCCCGCAAAAATAATCCGAGATGGTGAAGTTGTTTTAGATCGCTTTCCAGACTGGGATGAAGTTATGAAACATGTAAACATTCAAATACAGAAATCAGCTGATCAGAAAACTGGGTCGCGTAGTAATTTACCAAATAAACATACCGTGACAATGAATGATCACGTGACAGAGTTAAACTCGGACAACGCACGGGTTTTTACAAATGATAAACATTCAGGCGCGTATCAGGAGGTACGCCAAAATTCAGCGTCACCAGTCCATAGTTATCAACGGCAAAGGAATGAATCTATCTCACCTAAGCCTAGAACTTCCCCACAACCTCAGCGGGGTCGGGCACCGGATAGAAAAAGTCCTCACAATAATAGCAATATGCGGTCTAGTAGTGACAAATTTGCGAGACCTTGGTCCACATCTGACACTAACAGACCAAAGTCAGGAATGAGGATATCAGAAGATGTAATATAGGACAGAAGGGGGAATTCTTCTTCTCGTCAGAGTTGTGTCGAATCTGTTAACCTGAATTTTTGCTCTTTGAATGTTAAAGGCTTAAAGAAACGTATTAATTATCCAGATTTTGTGGAGTTTGTGAAGTGCTATGATTTCTTCTGTGCTGTAGAAACCCATCTTGATGGAAATGATTTAGTAAACATTGATGGTTACGTTTTTATTGGCAAACATCGTACACAAAATTATAAACGCAAATCTGGAGGAATAGGCTTATATGTCAAGGGGAAATATTCGAAATATGTAAACTTATTCCTAGTAATAACAAATATATATTATGGGTTTCAATTGATAAACAGCTATTGCAGCTATCAGAAAATGCAGTCTTAGGTATCATATATTTCCCTCCAGAAAATTCTCGTTTTTTGAATGAAATTGATACTAGTAATTTTGAAAATGAAATTATTTCTGCATGTAGCATACATAAATATGTTCTGTTAACAGGTGATATAAATGCCAGAGTTGCAGAGCTAGCAGACTATCTCCCTTCAGATCCATTTCTAAACGAAATGTTCAATATTGATGATGATTCCATATCCCATTTTGATAAATATTCGATTCTTGATAAATACTCTATAAGACTTAGCCGAAAATCGAACGATAAAAAAAACTAATTCGAACGGACTTATGTTAACTGATTTATGTAGAAACAATAACTTGTTTATTGTAAACGGTCGCTACGGTAACGATCTGCAAGGAAACTTTACCTTTAGAGAAAAGTCAACGATTGACTATCTTATTGTAACTGCCAGTTGTTTTTCTAGCCTAGAGTCGTTCGAAATTTTAGATACTGATGCACTCTTCTCAGATGGACATAGTGCTTTATGTTGGTCAATAAACCTGTTACATAAGTCTAGTACATTTTCCACTGATAATTACAATAATTACAAAAAACCACAATGGCAAGACGACAAATTATCCGTCTTCCGTCAAAATATTGATAATAACCATATCGATTTAATATTGAAGACTTTTTCAGACCGGAACTCATACGTCGTAGAAACTGTGACAAAAGAATTACAAAATTTATTCCATAACGCAATGACTGCAACATTCTCCTTATCCAAAAACTACACTTCACGAATAAATAATAAACCCTGGTTTTGCCCAAAATGCCACCGGGCAAGACAAACTTATCATTACGCTAAATCCGAATATCGTAATAGTCGTACTATTGACAATAAACTGAGACTTCAAAATGCCAGTAAAGAATATAAACGTGTCATAATTACTATATAAAGAAATTTAAGCACACTAATGCAAAAAAAAACTGAGGAAAATGCAAACAAAAAACCCTAAACAGTATTGGAAATTTCTTAAGAATCTTGAACCTAAGTCGAAGACCGACGATTCACCATCGATTAACGAGTTTTACGACTTTTTCAAAAATATAAATACTAATCCACATTTTGACGATGAAGATAATCGTTTTATAACGCATGATTTTTTAGAACATTCAAATCAATATCTAGATGCCCCTATTACAGACGCTGAAATTCTAAAATGCATAAACAATTTAAACAATGGTAAGGCGTGTAGCCCGTCGGACAATATACTCAATGAACATATTAAAGCTACAAAAGATATGGTATTACCAATATATAATAGACTTTTTAACTTAATACTTGATACTGGTAACATACCTGCGTCATGGCTTGAGGGGTATATTATCCCGATTTACAAGAACAAAGGTAACCCATTAAATACCAGTTCATATAGACCAATTACTATCTTATCATGCTTAGGAAAACTTTTTACAGCTATTCTGAACTTAAGATTAACCAGTTACAGTCGACTCCACTTATAACGAACTCGGTTATAACGAATTATCGGCTATAGCGAACTAATTCTGAAATCCCAGACCGATTCCTTCTTTATTTTATGTTAAATCACATCGCTTATTACGTACTCACTTATAACGAATTTTCGGCTATAGCGAACCATTTTTCAAGTCCCAAACGGAGAAAAACACGTTAATTTCCTCGGCTATAGCGAACCATTTTTTCCAATCCCAAATGGAGAAACAAAAACGTAAATTTCCTAGGTTGAAACGAACTGTCATAATTGAAAATCTGGATGCGCTTGATTCATGATCAGTACATAAATACCGCTGTCCGATTATTATTCAATCGAGTGATTGCACAGGTAAGTTATGCCTTCAGGGAATAAAGATTTTGGTAAAATGTTCTCACAAACTACATGTATTGCAATAATTGCTTCGCTAGTATTAAATGATTTTGTAAAATTACAGTGTAAAAATGGCAACGATAAACAATACAACAATAAATCAATAAATACAATAAATCAAATGCATGTGCATAATATAGTGTACAATAAATTGCCCCGCATAAAATTACCGCTGCCGTAAAATACCGATTGCACAAGTGACCGGTGACAGGTATGTTTTTTCACGGCAAATTTGTCCACCTAAACAAGTCCGCGAAAGTTGTTGCTACTTCGCTTTTAGCGAACTTCGGATATAACGAACGATATTTGAATGTCCCATTGAGTTCGTTATAAGCGGAGTCGACTGTATATTGAGCACTCAGAAATACTGAACGAAAACCAAGCGGGTTTCAGATGCTCCTATTCTTGCTCTGATCATGTTTTTACTTTGCATGCTCTTGTAGAAGTTCTTAAAAAACGTAAACAAAAGGTTTTCTGTGCCTTTGTGGATTTTTCTCAGTGCTTTGATAAAATATGGCGATTTGGTCTCTGGCACAAGCTAACGCAAAATCTCATCGACGGAAAGTTATTCAAAGTGATTTTTAATATGTATCAAAATATCAAATCATGTGTTAAACATAGTGGTAATCAGTCTCCGTTTTTCTCTTCTGATATAGGCGTTCGACAGGGAGAAAATTTAAGCCCGATTCTTTTCTCTCTATATTTAAATGACTTACAAGTATACCTGGAGACAAACGGTGCAGTTGGTATAGAGCTAGATGATACATTTAGTGATGAAACTTGGCTTAAACTTTTGATACTTCTGTACGCAGACGACACCGTTATTGTCTCCAATAACCCTGTCGACTTTCAAAACAGTTTAAATAACTTCAATGACTACTGCAGCCAATGGAAATTAACAGTTAATCCGAACAAAACAAAGGTGATAGTATTTGGGGCTAGAAAACGAGGTGCTTATAATTTTAACCTTGGTCAACATATACTTCAATTAACAGATAGTTATCATTATCTAGGAGTAACCTTCTCTGCCTCTGGATCCTTTTTGAAAGCTCGCCAACATGTAAGTCAGCAAGCAAATAAAGCAATGCATCTCCTTTTCACGAAAACTAACAATGCAGATTTACCGCTAGATTTAACGATTAAATTATTTGATCATACTGTTATGCCAATACTTACTTACGGTTCAGAAATATTTGGTTTTGAAAACCTTGAAATTCTTGAAAAAATTCACAATTCATTTCTGAGACGAATAACCCATGCCCGTAAAAGTACCCAAAAATATATGCTCTACGGAGAGCTTGGGAGATATCCGGTATTTATTAATGTATATACAAAAATGGTTTCTTTTTGGTCCCGTCTAGTTGTTGGCAAAGAAAATAAACTATCTGCTAAGATGTACAAGTATATGCTTAATAAAAATGACGTAATCTTTAAATGGATCAGCAAGATAAAAGAAATTCTCGAAAGTCTTGGAAGACCAGATATCTGGTCATACCAGCATGTACTAGTGCATAAAAATAATCATAGAATAATAAAACAACTTTTGATAGATTGAATCTACAGTTCCTTTAAACGTACCTTAGAATATGAGAGATATTTCAACATTCTCCCAAAAGAAAACTACATCCACCTGTTCAGATACCGAACATGTAATAATCGTCTCCCAATTGAAACTGCACGTTGGGGAGGAACCGCGTACCTTGACAATACATGCAAGCTCTGCAACTCTGGCGAGGTAGGCTCTGAGCAGCACTACTTACTGAAATGTACATTCTTTTCCAGGGATAGAAACAATCTTTTACAAGACTTTAATATTTTTGATAATGAGCATTGCTTGGCAAGAATATTATCGTGCCAGAATGAGACTAAACTTGTTAAATTGAGTAGATTTGTCCGCACAATAATGTCAAAATGTTAATGTGTTTTTCAACAAGTTTAATTGTTTTTTGTTTGTTTGTTTTTTTTCTCTTCTTCCTCTTCTTTTTACACTCCTTGTATACCCTGGACTCTAAGTTTACTACTATTTACTACGCTGAAGATAGTATTGTACAACCACGTCAGCTATAGTCTGTTTCTTAAATTTCCTATATGCTGTTTGTATAACTGTTAGCTATTTACATTATTGTATTACTTACTATACACAAAGATATACATTCATTCAATCTACGTTCTAAGTTTACTACTACTTACTACGATGAAAATCAGGCGCGTAGCTAGCCTATAAAGAATGTGGATTCAAAATAATCTAGGGGGGTAAGGGGGCATGCCCCCCGTGAAAATTTTGAAATAAATGGTGCAATTTGGTGCGTTTTGGGGCCTCCGGAGAGCTTTCTTGACCAACGAAAATCCATTTATTTTAGCATAAAAATGGAGATGAATAGCTTTACTTTCGTTTATTTTTTTTTTTTTGTCAAAATAATGTGGATTCAGCTGCGTACTCGCGTATAGGCAGCTACGCGCCTGAAAATGGCATTGTACAATTACGTCAGTAAATCACTATTCCTTATTAACTAAATGCTGTTTGTATAACTGTTAACACTTTACTTTATGTATTACTATACACTGTCTCTGAAATTTTCCAAATTCTGTTTCTTTAACTGTTAACATATTAATTCATGTGTTTCTATACACGAGGATTCCCCCAAAGTTAAAACTTTAAAATATGTTAGTATTAAATTATCTACTTTTTCAGGTACTACCGGAAGTTACACGTTTGTCTTTTCCTTTATATTGCTTATCCCCATGTTGTAAAAAATTACATTGGGTGTAATAAAGAAATCTGTCTGTCTGTCTGTCAGCTAATGGGTTAGATGCAATGTTCTAGACTTATTTGTATCTGAACAGGTATCACCTGCAGCTGTGTAACGGTTTCGCCATTCTCGCAATAAACATTGTAAAATATAAATACAAATGGCTGGGGTTAATGCAAATTCCATAAATACACACAGAAAAGATTCATTGATTGCTTTGGCGACAGCAATCGTTAGTTCTTTTAAATTATTTAAGTGTTGAAGTTATATTAGTTGTCAAACTGAACATAGATACTTCAAAAGTTCAATTTGCACTGATGTATATCATTAGAAGCGCAAACATATCTTCTTTTTATCTCCTACAGATAATAAAACTTCCCATAAAGTTTCATTTAATTCCAGCCAGAGGTTACTGAGAAATTTCCCGGACAAAGATGGTGTGCTAAAGAAGAAACAACGAGCAACAAGAACCTCAATAAATAGGCGCTGGTAATAGGCGCTGGTAATAGGCGCATTTCATTCTGTTGCTAAAGTTCCCCATTAAAATTTCATTTACTTCTGGGTGGCTCAGAAATAGCCTGTCCAGCTTCTTATGGCAACAATACTATTTCTTTTGTTCAATTGTTCTGGAAAAATTCTCAAAATTACTATGCGTTCAGTCCATATCAGAGAGTTAGGTGTGTGTGCAATTGCTGTTTTGATGACGGTCCGAATCGCTCGTTGTTGATTTAATTTCTAATTGATAACCATGAATGGATAATTGCACGGAGTATCTAGAACTACAGATATAGCTGTAACTACAGTCTGTATTGTCAGCTAAAAACGTAATGATTGCAATCAGTGACAGAACACAATACTTGTTCATTTTGTACTTTATACATATTATAACAAATATCACATTAAATAATTACAGTTTAGAATAACCGCAAGTAAAACAAAACCACAAGGTCTTTGTAAGTATTTATAAACGTTTATAACCAGGAAACAACGCGTGACAAAAGTAGCCGCTTTATTACATACAAAGCGGAACATTTTACTGTGAGTTGTATTCCCTGAAGCAATGAGAGTGACGATTACAGTAAGTGAATCTGACACTTGAGGAATTCACACTGTTGCTTGTGCAAGTTTAATGTCCCAGAAGACAGCAGTATGAGGCGTATTTATGTCACTGCACTGAAATTACTACGTATTATTTATGTCTCTGTTTCATGAGCTATGACTGTCATTCAAAAATATCTCACTTGACAGAAATGTTCTGTTGTTGGTGTTGTTGAGATTATTGTTGCTGTTTTGCAAACAACGTAAACGCTGAACTATATAACTGCCATTGACCATCATTCAAACATTCAAGACTTATATAAAATGTGTTATTCGATTGGCCGCTTTGTTTCAACCCGTTTTGTAATAAAAACGAGAATTGTGATAATTATTACATTTCTCGTTTTTATTACAAAACGGGTTGTAACACCGCTTCATGCTGAAACATACCAGTTTAACATGTTTAAAATCTTGATCTAAAAATATTGTCATATACGTGCATGTTATATGAATACAGAATGGTGAAATTGACGTTAGAATAGGGAAGTAGTTATTGACAGATTTGTTCAAGCTGGAAGAAAGAAATAATTCATGTCATATTGAAACAGCTACTGCAATATTCTTGCCTTTAACTATTTACAAGAACAAACTCACGACGACCGTAATAGAATACGTGACAAGGAAGAAACTATTTAAAATTTGTAACGATATTGATTGTTTAATTACTTTCCAAGAGAAGCAGTGTATCTCCTAAGTGCTAGACAGAAGTCCTGAAAACAATGGGCGATTTTCAGTCTGAAAGAAATCTGGTTTTGAAAAAGCTCTTTAGGTACATTAAAAACTTTTTTATTGAATAACTTAATTCAGTCTAGTTTATACACTCGAAAAAGTTTTAAGTTGTTTGAATTCACGTGCTAAAAATCTATAAAATATGTCAGGAACAAGATGTATAGCTGATAAGACAGCGCACAAATTGCAAACATGTTTCTTTTGGAGTTGCAAAACTTTAACTTGCTCTAACGAACATATTCAGTTGGGAATAAATCAGCTATGTTTATTTAATCAGCAAATTGCACTTAACAACATTACATTTGTATATAATATGCGATAAGGAAGCAGTTTAAGGGATAACAGTTTTATATATCTCATAATTTTTAAGCTCTAAATATGTCCATATTTGACTGTCGACGTCCGAAATTAATCTTTCCGAAACTAAGTGCAAAATTGACGATTTTATGGAAATAATTACACTCAGCTATTAATTAAGGAAGGGATACACAATCTTCGTGTTCTTGTATTACAGGGACTAACGTTAGGCTCTCGCTTTGTGTGTAAATACCATGTCAGTTTACTTTAATTTTCAATTAGTGTCGGAATTCCCTTGAAATTATATGGATAAAAACGACCGACCTTTTATTTAAAGCTCAAATTTCTTTTTCATCATAGTATTTCTGAAACTATGTAAGAACTTCTGGAATCAGTGTGTAAATTTAAATACATTTTCCTTCACATTCAGATTTCATATAAACGATTCACGTTGGTTGCCGCGGTGGGTGGGGTTGCGTGCGACCGCAAACAATTCTCCTAAAATCTCAGAGTAAACTGCCTCTGATACACATTTTTCAGGTGAATGTTTTTGAAAGGATGATGTCTAACACCTTTAATGTATAATATTATCCTGAACAGTTTTGTTTTCAATTCCTCGACGAAACACAAAAAAAAATCATCGAGACTTTTTCGCATATTTCTTCGACTTCGATGGGATATTTTTGTACGTGAATGCTCGAATTGTGAAGCGTGCATGGCCTTTGAAATAAACCGTTTCATTGCTTATCATAGATTTCAGCAGACTGTGTAAAATTTGTGTAGCAAATAAGAAGCCGAATAGTCAGGGAAGTGGTTTCATCTGTTTGTTTAGGCTGAGCTGATAAGATTGTCTTAGAGAAATATTTGTTGTCATTGTTGTTTTAGCTTCTGATTTTATTGTGATGAGTCTGGCTATAGGAACTTCTAAGAAATAAACTCTGTCGACCCCACATCATGATTATTTTATTTGAAAACAGGATCGGGATATTATCTGAATGTGGTGTTCTTCCTTGCTGCGTATCGCACCGGTTGTGTATAAGGAATACAAACGGTCAGTGTAGTTCTGCTAAATGGTATAAATCAGTGTGTCATGTAATTTTCTGAATCACTGGTTGTTTTTTAGCATACCAGAGAAACACTTCCGTTTTGCCCCTAGCGTATAATATAAATTAGAGACTGGTCATAGACGGTCACAGCAGTGTTTTCTTTTCACCTAATCATATTATTCTGTTTCTAAGATTGATGAAGACTTGTCAATTCAAGGAAGCCGCGCTGTTTGCTGTAAGTCCTAATGGACAAATAATGCTTTTAGCTCCGGCTTTATATAGAATGTAACGGGAAACAGACACGATTCTTGACAAAATAACGCATTGTCTAGCTTGTATGATATATCACGCAAACAGGTGTCGTAAATTATAACAAAAAAAAAACTTTAGAATAAAAAAAGAGTAACAAATACATATAGGTGTATTGTGTAATAGCTGATTTCAAAACAAATGACTAAATTTGATTTCATGTTGCCCTTGTTGAAATAGATTGTCTTTCATAATAAATAATGTTTGTGGGTTAAATTTATGTCAAATTCTCAGTCTAATTCACGAGTTTTAAAATGCTTCGTCTTTGCGACACTGTTGTTATGTCTACCTAAAAATCTATAGCTTTTGTAACTAGATCATTTGTGTTTCAGGTTTTGTCATTTTCAAAGAACACCAAGTTGTATAGCGGTAACGGAAAGGAAAAGACAAGGACAAAGGCCGAAGTTATTTTAGAATACATTGTACACTTAGTATTAAAACAAAACAAAATGCTTCAGGTGATATTTGTAAACGTCTTACATGGAATCTGTCTCATTATAATATAGATTTACTTTTCAAACAAAGGAAATAGAAGTATCTGAAACGTCTTTTCTGGTGTGGGAACTTAGGATGTGACAAAAATTCGCGAGGCAGAAATAAGCAAGTTCGTAAATCAAAATTCTATAATAAAAGGCATTTACAAGAACGAAGTTTCTGGTTATGAAATTAAATCTGGAAACCATGTTGACTTCTTCAAATATTAAAGGAATAAAATGAAAGTTGTTCCTAGGAAAAAATCTCAGTTGTACAAATGGTAGATTGTTTCCAACACAGGTATCTATTATACATTTAAGTATAAATATATGAACTTTCTGGATTCATCTAGAACACGTGTGTTGTCAAACCTTTAAAAAGCTGTTTTGCTTTCCTACTTAAGAGTTACTGTACACGAGAGTTAACGAGTACAGTTCAATTAAACTTATTTATTTATGTTTATTTTTTATTCGATTCGAAAACAAATTATTGCAACTTACATCCTTCCCACTTAAAGACTGTTTTCTAGGCAGAAAATAGCACTCATGTCGAATGTGTTATTCCGAAAGTCACTGGAAAGTACAGACAACGGTTAGGTTCCATTGAAAAATAAATTCACTGCGTATCTTAAACGGAAACTAATTCAATTTTCTTCCATTTATAAGAGAGCATTATCTACTGAAGTTATCCCTGTATAAAGGTTTATTTATTCACTGGAAAAGGTCTGACTTTAAAAAAAGATAAAAATAAAATTGAATTTGAAGGACTGAAATTCGACAGTCACACCGATTGCTGGCTTGATACAACGAGATAAAACTACTGTCGTTTTGGTTACACGTTTAATCGTTCAATTACAACAATAATAAATAAGAATGAAACTAATTAAAGGGCTATTTATGAACGAAAGCATGTCTTCCTAAATAAAGACAACGTGGTGTGTTCATTTCCCTTCAGCTGATTTATATTTGATAGTAATAATTTTGTTGAAGCAAGCCAGAACTTCCGCAAACAATTTTAATGTATTTGGCTAGTATGTTAATATCATACTTTTGAAAGATTAATCCTGTGAAAGACTGTATCCTCTTGAAGTGATGTAATTCTAGTCAAATGAAATATAAACACTACGTAAATAACGAAATACGGAATACCTCGAGCAATCAGAAAAAAAAAATTGTCTGCGACACTAGATTTATTTTGTTTTTCCTGGTTGCTGTAATTAAACTTGGTTACACAATTATAACAAATCAGCGATGAAATTACAACTGTAATGGGTTATCTAGCTCGGTTAAATGAAAGATTTGTTTGATGGATATCAGTATAAATTGGATCTCGAAATGTTTGATCATTTGTGTTGCATTTACAAAAGTTCATCTCACGTTTAACCCTTACCATGCTAAATATCTAAAATGGACCTGTCCAACTTTCAAATTTGGACAGATTCGTTAATTGTTTATGGGGTGCTCATTGAAAATTTACTGACTGAATGGCGAATAGTTCAGACCATGGTCAGACTGCACGGATGTGCAGGCTGATCTTGGTCTGCTTGGGTCGCAAAGGCTGATTATATTGCTTCCAGCGGGGTAAGGATTAAATAAAATTTCAAATTGAAACTGTTCGTATCTTTGATATTCTATTTGAAAAAAAGTGTTGTTTTCAGATGCATGCACTATAAATCCTAAAATCAGATAAAATGAGCTCTATTTTGATAAATGAAAATAAATGCGGTTAAGAAAACAAAGTAAACATTCAAAAATACAGCAACTATCTGTGTGGTCGTATTTAAATATTGCCTTGTTGTGAATAAAACACATGCTCATAGTCTTTTGAAAACTTTAATAGCATTTTGTAGTACAAAAGTAAAACACTCTTTACTGATTACAAAGATTATTTTTGGGTGAACCATAAAATTGAAGATAACATAAAAAAATATGTAAATGAGTTCGAGTATCTACAGTGATTACGGGTGATATTCAGTTTGTTTATATAACATCATTCTATTTAGTGAAACCGTCTTTACGACACTCTTTCAATTCTTATAAAAAATACTGTTAACCAAGAAATATTCGCGCCCACTATATTTCGCGTTTTTCTTACCCTAGACATTTTTGCGGCGATAAACAGTATCGTATCTGCAGCAAAAACCGCGAAAGAAAAGTCGCTGTGGCCAAAATATAACCATAAAGACCCATAGGCCTCCGGTAATACATTACGGCTTGGCAATGTCGGTAGCCTAATCATGGAACTATATATCAGTATTATTGTCCGCAAAATCGCGTGAGATGTTGAACATTGATCACGTTCGTCATAAATATTGGTGAAGCAAATAAAACTTTGTATGAGCCTTTTGTTGTGTGTCAATGTACATATTGTACATGTACTAGTAGATGTGCAAGCAAGATGTCGATACGGATATTTTTTTACGCCAGAGAAATCGGAAAGACCAGCCAATCCTTTGGAAAGCATTTTACCGTCGTGTAGTACACGCGATGAATCTATTCACATTGCAAACGAAAACACGAAGGACATAACTAAGAAAGGCACCAAAAGAAAACAAGGGACTTATGTACATTATGACGAAGAAACGCGGGCAGAGACTGATAAAGCGAGCATGCATGGAGACGCGAGTGCTGTGAGACATTTTACAAAGAAACTAGCAATGTTCGCGTTTTCACTAAAGAGGACTTTTTTGTAACTATTTAATTTCGCGAACAGACACCGACCGCGAAAGTCGCTAATTTAAAATGCGCGAAACCATTTCTTGGTTTGCAGAAACACTTGATAGATATTGTTTTTTTTTCTTTTTCAGAAAGCAAAATAATACAAACAGAGCTGTGACAATGTTTGACCTTTCTGTAACTATTTAGGCAATAATTTTTTTCAGTTATTTCTTTTACTATTAATTTCACATGAAAGCAAACACAATGATTAAAATCCTACATGCTTTGTATGAGTTGATCGCAGTTCTATATAGAATGCTTCCTCAAGAAGCCGTGTGTTGATTTTCGCTTTAGTTTTTAAGTATCTTGTCCTAAATAGCACCTGCACCTTCATACATACAACTGACCTATTTTTCTCTCAAAAACAAAGATTGCACCGTCGGTCTTAGTTTGAGTAAAATTGGTACCGTATTATGATGTGATCAACGCTATATGGAAGTTATATGTTGATGTTTCGACATATTGTTTAATTCTTATAAAAATAATCATAACTGCAACATTTTTTGTTAATGTAATTTGACTTCGACTACTAACCCATACAAACTCAGAAGTTCAGCGACTGACAACACGTGAAACAATGACCACTTGACTGAATATTCCAAAGCACCAACATGAAAAGAGAAGTACAGTTATACTTACAGAAGTGAAAATACAAGAAAAACATAAATAAAAGACCAAATACTCTTGAAACATCAGTTACAAAATAGAAACTGTCCCTAAGCACCATTTTTTTTACCTTTGACAAATTCTATGAAACAGACAAGCTGCCTGAAATTAAATGTCCCGCTGTAACATACAATGCTTCTTATTT
Source organism: Cyclina sinensis (assembly GCA_012932295.1). NCBI lineage: Eukaryota > Metazoa > Mollusca > Bivalvia > Venerida > Veneridae > Cyclina > Cyclina sinensis. Next base: position 45,511,700 of record JAAONU010000001.1, on the reverse strand, counting down.
GTCTGCTACGTCCTTCCTCCTATCCGTCCGTCCGTCTGTCTCGCTTTTTTGTTCGCGCGAATACTCAGCAAAATTCTTTCTGAACCTTCAGTACCTATAGTAAATGTGTACTGTTACGGCTGATACAGCTTATGCGTATAGCTCACTATGATCGTCACTGTCTCTTTTTAAGGCGTTGTTACCACCACCAGCACCATCGAAGACTGGAAATAAGATATAGAAAGCTTCAACTGTCTCAAACCCTTTTAATACTTAAAATGTACTCTACATTCTTACACATTTAAACTTAATGATGACCTATTTCAACATAGGCAGATCCAGCAGGGGTTAAGGGTATGACATGAACCGCTGTACAAGGCCAAACACCCCTCCTCCACCTTCCAGATCCACCATTGTACTAAATGGATCCCAGTGCATACCAAGTTCCTGATAGTAACCTAACGAAAGACACTTGTATGGATTTATAACCACCCGGACTCGAACCAGCGACCCTGGATATGTGGCTGCACAGATTCGACTAGCGTATTAGTAGTAGGTATATGTAGATGTAAGAACGATGATGGTGAGAATAACTTGCAGTGGTATTAATGGCAGATATGTAATATTGTTCCTATAACTAATCATTTGTTCATTTTTCTGTGTTTTAAGTGTGTATCTTGGTTGCTGATCAACCATAGATATTTTTGGATTAATTTTTCTGCTACTGTTTCTTATTTAGATTTGAATAAGGAATCAGGAACTAGTTCCCTATTCCTTAGGTGAAAAAGGAATAAGGCATAAGGAACTAACTTTATATACATTCTAAAATTGCAGTGTTAAATCTTTTCTATATTTCAAAATCATCATTGGTAAAAATAGATCTTTAAAGCGACTGACTCACAGACAGGCCGACGATGGAAAAAAAAAAGAAAATGTTTCTACATCTTGAAATTCTTGCTGTAATTATGAAGAACATATCTAAGCTAAGTTACTGACTCATTTTTTGTTACAGAAAAACATCAAAATATAAAGTTTTACACATTTTTATCAGTAAAAAATTTACCCCATTAGTCACGGGATATATACTTTAGTTATAAGATTAATTATGACTCAGTGGTGTAGATCGTCGTTCTATATTTTTACTGACCGAAAGGTCATGGGTTCAAATCCTGGTTAAGTTGAAAACTTTTTTTGTTCAGTTTCCATGGTGTAATAATATTATGTTTTTTTCCATAGTATATTTAATTTTAACGTTTCTTAAATTTTAAAGAAAAAAAATTCAGCAAAATTTTGTGAGTCAGTCGCTTTAAAGGGACTAAAGGCGTAAACAACTGTTTGCCGTATTAATATGAATAGAAATACTTTGCAGTTATGGCAGATTTTTTTTTTAATTCTTTAGATCCCAATAAATTGAGAGTTTATGAATGTTTCGCTTTGAACTGTTCAATCTAATTTGAGATACAATTTCATTTTATCTGACAGGAGTCGTTCTTTTCCTAAAAAAATTAATTTCGTTATTCAACGTTTCAACACAAAAGCGAAGCTGACGTTTACTATTGCCTGTTTCATTTAATGCTTGTTTAGCCCCTGATATCGGTTGATGCATCTTGACGTAGATCAGTTACTTGTTTTATTTAGGGAGTAAATGTAGAACAGTTATGCGTTTAAAACGTCATTACGTGTTCTGATGCAGTTGGAGAAAAAACACGCTTTTTCTTAATGGATTCGTCTGAACTCAACATTCATCTATAGATGTTACAAAAATGTTTTACCTCATTCATCTCATCAAGATTGATCTGTACTTATCTTTATCTTTCACAAACAGGTGAGATTGTGAAAGAAAAAATAACTCACATGTTTAACTAGCAAACTCCAAAAAGACGAAAACGAATTGCGTTTATCTTGCAGACAAGGGTATATCAAACCAATTAGAGAACAGTTTTGATATACTGCATTAGCATTACTGTTTTGATTTCATCCTTTGACTTAATAGATTCTAAAGGATATCTTGTTTATACTACTGGCTTATCAGACTGATAGCTACATACGCTTTCGATCAAAGAGAATTTCCATTAAATAATTTGTATTTCAAAGATATGAAACTTGATTAATCATCATGAAAATTTCGATGAATACCCATGAAAAAAATAGGTAAGAACACTGGAATGTTGCAGATTGTTCAGGGGTAGAAAACTTAACGTGTTGTTATTTAACAGGCAACAGGCACATCGATGCAGTAGATATGAAACGAATTATGCTAAGACTTATTGTCAAGTTTGAAATATGAGACATTTAATCTTCCCTTCTGGTCTATTCTGCGAGTACTTCAATATTCTATTATTCAAGTGTGTCTTACATTTTGATCTACCTCGTGTTAATCGGTGTTAATTGATAATTTGAGAGGTCAAAAGGATCCAGGTGTGGATAATTTACTTTAAAGTTGGTAGTTATCGGTTTAATTGATTATGACACCCTTATTAGAGTAGACTGCGGCTTACTGCACGATAAATTTTCTATTGTTATAGTCACTAATTGATGCGCAAACGAATTCATGCAACACTAAAATCCAAAATTTTGTGAGATTTACGTATCACTTTACATTTTTATTTTGATTGATACACATTGTACAAGTTGATTACACAAAATATACCTCCTGAAATTTGACTAAAATGAGCAAAAAGCGGACAGAGCTTTCTCTTAAAGAGAAAATAAATTTGATATATGAAGGCAATAGTCAGAGTTCACAGAATGTAAGATTTATTTGAAACTTTATTGAACATGATCAGTTAATTTATTTTATTAACTTGAGTTGGAATGAACATTGAATATATTAAACTTGATCATTAAATTTATTATGTTATGAGCATGTTTTGTTCTTTTATTAATTTATGTTTTATTGAATATGATCTCTTTAGTTAAGAAATACAAACATGATAGCCGAGTAAACGTTACTTAACAGACTGAAAGAAAAGTATACCTAAACAATATTTTTTGCAATTTACATAGATTTAAACATATATTGACCATTATTCTGATCAAATCATTAGTTATCAAAGTAAGGACAAATAAAACAAATAAGTTATGCTCAGTGACACTACACTTGACGCAAAACACACACTGGGTCGATAAATCTACCATACACCTTCATGTCATCATCTGAACTCAATTTTAGGACCAACTCAATATTAAGACCACTTATTGCTGGTCCCAGAAGTGGTCTTATTATTGAGGTTTTACTGTAGTATCATTTGAAAAAAATACTTACATTCCAAACTCAAATAGGTAAGAACATGAAATTCTTTCTAACGAAATGCATCATTGTCCTTGATTTCTTTCATATTTTATTGTTGTTTTTTTAATATGCTTGAAAAATTTGATTAAATTAGTCATTTTTGGTTCATCATTCAGTTCGAACAGGTGGATTTATTAAAGTCGATTGATATTTAATGAAGGCTTCCTCTATGAACTACTTAAAATTAAAAGGAGGTATTCAACGAATCTATTTGAGATGTCTTTTGACGTATAAAACTCTTTGATATAATGATATAAATTATAAGTTCTAATTCGATACCTTGTTAATAGTCGTGGTTTAATAAATGATATCTAAACGTTTCCCAATAAAGAGGAGATTTTAGGGCGATAATTTGTATGGAGAAGATAAGACAGCAGAGATGAAATTCGAAAGAAATTAGCTGGCATTGATGGTTTTAGGATAAGAAAAATAAAATTTAGGACAACAGAAATTCCTGAAAACTTGTAAAAATGAACAGCTTTTTTGTAAATTATAGGAAACAACACAACAAAATGTTTTGGTTTTTTTTTGTTTTTGTTTTTAAGTTTCTATAATCACTGTTTCCTTACAATAACTTACAAAAACTTTGTGGTAGTCCGTTTTTTATCAACTACATATGACATTTATATCTAATTCACATGTACAACAAAATATGTTACAAAAATCTATTGACCCAACACCAGGAACTGAAACTCCCGGAATATACATTTCGTAACAATTGTCACAAATTATTTTTTCATAGGCAATTTAACGTTCTTCAGGACAATCTTGTGATGAATATTTCATCCTGGGAAATTTAACAGTGACAGCTCACTAAGATATATCGTGCCTCAAGTACACAGTTGATTTGACAAAGTTCTGTTCTAAGAACTTTGTGTACTGAAAGACTTGCATTTTTTTCTGCGGCACTTTTGTACGTTTGTCCAGATACGGTTAAACCACAGAAACTTGGGGTATAGAAATTGTACTTGTTTCACAAATGCGAAGCCATAAGGAACTCGTATACCAAGTTTGGTGCCTCTCTAAGAATGTTTCGATAATTGCTAAAATTCGCTGTAATAAATCATTTCTGCGTCGCATGGCATCAGTATTGTATGTGATATAGATTGAACGAGAAAAATACGCGATGTAAATCAACGCGTGTTGAATGTTTACATCGACAAACATTTATATCTTTATATTTTTAAGGTATTACAGCGAATTCTAGCAATTACTGAAACATTCTCAGAGAGGCACCAAACTTGGTATACGAGTTCCTTATGGCTTCGCATTTGTGAAACAAGTACAATTTCTATACCCCAAGTGTCTGTGGGTTAAACAGTTAAGAAAGAGAAGAAAAACGAAAAGAAAATCTAAAACAGGTATTATTTTGTATTAATGATATAAATTAAGTTTTTAAGACAAAAGGAAATGTTTTAGCCTGAGGGACAGTTTTCCCAAAGCAACTTTTACAATTGTTTGTTATGGCCTACGTCAAAACTAACATTCTTACAAGTTGTGAACACCTGTCACAACCAGTAAATACTTGTGATCTGCCCCTAAACGCTTTTAAGATAAAGAAAACCTTTTAGCCATGCATGATACTAAATTTCTTTACAAAAAACGCCTCCAAAACAATCTCTTTACTTTTTCTGAAACATAAGACAGTAATTTTCCTTTATAACAGTTCTGCTTAAACCACCTATTAAAGAAACTGTCGTCTTCCGTTCTATTGATAATTAACAATGGTTTGATTGCATGTGCTGTCTGGTAGATACGTTTTTATGCAACACTGTTTCACTCTGTTGTATTACATATATTGTGGTATGCGTTTTTTTTCCACTGTTCATGAGCCAAAGGCATTTGAAATGCCGATTTTGCTAAAAAAAGTTGTGTCGTTGTTTGCTCTTAATAACACACACAAGGGTGAAAAGGAACACAGTGTTAACTTTTGCCAACGTTGTATCAGTAGATTAATTTCTTTTTGTAAGTATACCAATATTATAGGGTTAAGAGTTTAAAAAATAGTAGAAATTAGATTAATACTATTTTTCTCATCAACTTAAGTGATAACATCGGTGCAAGTTTAAGTATTTCAGCCTCGTTGATCGAAGATAAAATTCAAAGCTTACTAGAAATTAGACAATTGTCTTTAGAATTTCACAAACGTTTTCAACAAAAGCGATGACATCTTTCTATAATATTTGAGAATTTTAAGTATCTTAAAACTAAACATCAAGATCCTAAACGTATTTATTCTTAAAGTCATGCTCCGATTTTCTAAATGTTAGTTAAAAAAAACAAGAACACCGTCATTCTGTTACGGACTTTCATAAAATGGAGTATTAAGCAGCATATATTTGTCATGTTTCAACAAAATTTCTCAGGCTTTCTTCTTTATCGCTTTATTACTATGTTATTTCTTACTCAGTTTATGCCAAAGGGAAATGTTGGCATTTCCAGAAAAATAGAATTATTTCCTAAGATGATATATACTAGTTTCAACAAGCATGAGAAAGCTGCCAGCCTCGTATGAATTCTTTATACTTTTATCAATTTGAGCAGAATATTTATTTTAAAACATTTTATTCAATCTCTGGCATTTGTAGTTTTCGTTGCATCTGGTTGGCTGTCAAATATAAAAAAATATCTGCCATGCTTTCGAATATATTGTAAGACAACAGTGGCATTAAGGTCATGTTTTTCGATTGAGAGTGAAATGTCATAAATAGTCCGAAACAAAAGACTAGTGGTTTGTCAAAAAGACAAGAGTTTTCAGTGTTCATTGTTTCGGACTGATTTTACTAAGAGAACGTGTGTACAAAAAAAAACAAATAAAGCACAATATCATGTATATACATAACCAGGTGATTTTTATAATATAAATATATATATAATGATGGTGAAAAATAAAATTTAGAAATAAGTTTAAATTCTGTAGTAATAAGTTCATCAGTTGTAAGTCTTGCCTAAATTATTCTTTTGGGTATTGGCATATTGAATCAATTAGGAAAATGTTATTTTGTATATAACTCCTCAATTTATTACTAGAAGTTTCCTCCGACTACATCGATTGGAAATATATTCAATAACGTAATGTTGTTTTAAAACTAGTTTATCAAAGTTCATGCTTCCTCAGAAAAAGAGTTTTAATTTTTATCTAAAAGATTAATTATTTTCCAAATAATCCGAAATACCAACGTAAGATGTAATAAAGATATTCTTGTGAGGGGTTTTGGCGAGCTGAAGGAAAACAGAAATAAAATAAGCTTGTTTTGGAGACATAAACGTTATATTTTATGCAGTTTCCATTACCTCTCGTCACATTTTCTTGATTTTATTTCTGTTTTATTTAGTCTGTAGTGTTGTTGAACATATGTTTGAAATATTCTTGTCTGATGCACATGTAAATTACTTATTGATCTAAAGAGGTAGAATGACATTGTTGCTTTCGTTCGAGACATTGTTATTTCCTAAAAAAAAGGTATTGTCACGATTTGTTTTATTTCAGTAAAAACTGCGACTTTCGTAACAAAGCTGAGACAATTCACAGAGGAAAATTATTTTAAATATTTTTCAGAAACAGCGCATTCTGACACTGCCTGCCTAGGTACGATGCAAACGTGAGGCCTATACAGAATTTTGTTTTCTTACATTGAAAATAATCATTTGCATGCAAACATGGGACATGTGTTACAAGAAACGTATGTTCAGATATCCGATATTCAGTATGTTTAAGTTTTAAAGGTTACAACAGGTTTGTTAGGAATTGTTAGACTCCAGTTAATCCTATTTTACACGGTCAGGTATATTGCATCTAAAATATAACAATAAGCAACGAGACAAGACTGTAGGCTTTATAAGAAATAGCGTAAGTGTTCATTTCTAATACCCCCTCCCCCTTTTCCCCCCAACCACCACTACCCTTCCTTACACAGACTTAACACACTTTAGAAAGTCTTAAATTGAAACGGTACTGACGGTTTGGTTCCAGAAATTTATGCGAAAGAAAATCGAGAGCCGTTAATAGCTTTATTTTGGAGTTAATTAGCCTTGTGATTGCAGCTAAAGTAGCCGACAGCTATAATCCTAGAACCAATGACAACCATATTTAATTCTTGAATGATGAATTTGCATTAATGTCTTAATTCCAGAAGACGACAGTAGGCTACAAAGAATTTGCAAATCACAGGCTACTAAAGTGGCTTCTAATTTGCCCCATTTGCTGAGTTTGCTACAAATTACGCGTAAAATTTGCCAAAGTCGATTACAGAAAATTAAAAATCTGTTACAGCAGTAAGGATTTCAATGTCTGAAATTTAGGAAAATCAAATTTCTTCAGAACATTTCTCCGACTTTTGAACATAAGCGCGTTCGTAAGAACGAAGATTTCAATAAATTCACTGGCGATTTCAAAATGGTTTCACTGAAAAAAAGGTTAAAACTTTAAGATTCTTCGGATCTTTGTAAAGTCTTTGAAAGACGCATTTCAAAAGTCAGAAGTATTCCCTAGTTGTAACAGCTGTGGTATTCAAGTGCACATATAACAGCTTAACAACAAGGAGGCATCCTCCTGTCAGCATTATTTCTAATAATAAAGTTATATTTAGACAATATATACCACAAGTATCCAAAACCAGTTGACTTTCAACAATTGTAATTAGGTAAGGTGTTTAAAGTTGTTACAATAAAGCAGCAGAATATACAGGTTCTTAAACAGTTATCTGATGGAAAATACTGAGCTCAGCTTTGAAATTAAAAATTACGGCTCAAAGCAATTTTGAAGCAGATTTATTTGACGAAACACCAAAACTTTTGGCAAATAGTAAATCAAGAAGAAACTGACACAGATGTTTTTTGCAAACGTTTTAGCATTGACTGACTCTGCGCAGTCTTAGTTTAGAGGAAGACAGTTGTATGCTTTCATAAAAAAAGTATTAAAAAGTACATAAAAGTATAAAAAGACGCCAGCTATATTTTCGAAAGAAAATCTGAAACAGATATGACTGTTCAGAACTTTAAGATTAAAAATTTTACACTTTTACGTTCAAGGAAAAGTTGCAGGATATCGTTTATGACAATGTATTCAAAGTTCATATTTAAAAGCGCTTTAATATTAACTGATCATGTCAACATTTGTAAACACAACTATTAGCTTTTTGCTTATTTTAAAAATGTTTCATATGAAAAATAACATCAACGTAACAACATTTATCTTAGAACAGTGTTTCTTTCAAAAAGGCAAATAACCTTATAAGATTGATATAAACACTTGTCAATGTAAGGAAATGGCGCTATTTGCTTTATGTCGTTATGGACAAATAATGCTTTTAGCTGCGGCATAATATAGAATGTAACGGGAAACAGACACAATACATGTCAAAATGAAGGAACGTCGGCACGTTCTGATATATCACACTTTCACGTGAAATAAAACTGTATAAAAAACATAAAAATTGTTGAATACATATAAATGTCAGTAAAATTCTCCTGTTTTTCTCTTTTTTCAAAAAATATGACAATACTGATATTCTAGTTGCATGCTAGAACAGATTTGGACCAGAATTCTTAAAGATGGGGAAACATTTGTCAATACGAATAATAAATGAGATTAATGCGTCTGGTATAAGCATTTAAGATATTGTACATTTGAAAGTCAGATTATTTTATTTCTCCCGTCTGTGACCTTCATAATGGATTCTTTGTGTGATTAGAACCGGAAGAATTGCAAATTTGTTGTGAATGTTTATTATCATTTAAATCTGATAAAAATGTTTAGATAAGAACGTTGCATACGTAATGACTTGTTTCTAACTCAGCTTACCGTGGTTCAACATTATTTAACTTGTACAAACGGTCATTTTACTCTCAAACAGTTGCTTTTTTGTCAGATTAGCAGTAAGATTTCTGGCACAGCCCGAATCCATGAACTCAGAGAGGGGTCACACATTAACACGTATCATACAGATATGCTTTTGAAGTCTCATGAAAAATTACTAGACACTAAGAACTTGCCAACCAACGAACATACTAACAGAGTGACTTCTAGATAAACTCTTTCGATTTTATTTAATGTGTTAACTTTATTAACTATCAAAAGGCGCTGTTGCTAAGTGGCACTTTTGATTTGAATTGTTAATTGTCTAACTCTTCATTATTTCAATTCAGACTCGAGAAAATGTGGGTTCGAGGACGCCTTCGACTTGATAGTCTTGAGAGAGATTTGAGGCGTAATTCACCAGTAAAATCTACGCGTATCATTTGATTTATATATTATCTTTATTACTGACAACCTTTTTACTTTTTTCTTATGGAAAGTGACGTAACAAAATGATATTGACTATACGGGAATACAAGATATCGTCTAAACGAATACGACAAATGCCATTGTTTAAAGTTTGTGCAAATTTTATTATTTTCATATAACCAACTGTCCTTTCTCTCACAGACAATACAACTGATTAAAAATTTATCCGTTTCTTCATTTATCTGGTACCAAACAAAAGATTGCAGTTGTAATGATAGCTGCCTTGTTCGAAGCTATTATTGTAAGGGTCTTCTTCAAGACAGAAGTTATAGAGAAATCGTCCAAAATGCATAAATGTGCTAATGTCTGATAAGACCTATGACTGCGATTTGATATCCATTATGAAGATATATGGAATATCTTGGGCAATAATTACGACTGAACAAAAACAGTCGTCTGCCACGCTTGATTTATAACGAAATGCTGATGCTGAGAAAATAACATTATGCCAGAATGTACTCTGATAGCAAAAGTGCAGTCGAGGGTAACACAGTTTTGCAGAAAATGAAAACAATATAAAAGTGTAAATAACAACTTATCAATAAAACTGTGAAATCCAATCCGTTACTCTTTGTTTACACTCTTAGTTCACGTAAAATGCCTATTCCTCTAAAGTTGATAATTTAGTAGACTTTCACCTTTTTGTCTATTCACGTGAAATGGATATGTTGTTTTATCGTTTAAATGTAAATGCATATTGTAAATTCGAGCCAAATATTTAAACACTGTATGCATTCATGAAATGAAAGATTTTTTCGCAGATGTTACTTTGGTGACCCTCAATATCAGTTGTGAAATTCAATTTGATCTGTAAAAAAAAACATGACCGCCAGAAGGGGTTTTATTTTACCTTGTCTTTCTTGGAAACACTAAAACTGCTCCTACTAAGAAAGTGCAGGTTTGATCTGAAAATAATTTTTAAAAAAATATGTCTCGGTTGGCCGTCTAAATTAGTTGTAAAATTTATACCGATCTGTGAAACAGCATGGCCGCCATACATGGATGTGCCAATTTTAAAATGTCTATACGGGAAACCTTTAAAACTCTATTCACATACATGGTTCGATGAATTTATAGTTTGGTATCATGCAGATTTCAAGTTTTCAGTTTAAACAATGTAAGTCATTAAACAGTTCATAAGTCTGTAATTTGTCAAAAACATACCACTACTTGTTCATTGGTCACATTTGACATCAAACACATATAAAATACACAGACAAGATTATGATCCCTTAGCGTCGAGATATAAACGCGTCTGCGTTGTAGACGAAGAAACGTGTCGCAGAAAAAGTTATTCCATCATTTTAATAAAATGGTGCTCAAATAATTTGGAAGTTCTCAATTACTTTTACCCAAAACATTCGTGTAAATTACAAATTAAATAAATATATTAGACTTTCATTATCAGACGGTAACAGAGGTAAAAGGCTAGTTGCTATTAATTAGACATCATTCCGGAAAAAATATATGAGGAGAAAACATTAGTTTTCAAGATCAGTACAAAGTAATTGCTAAAACAAGCCGGCTCAAATGACATTTATTTCTGAATTTTAGTTCAGCTTATTCATAACTCAAAAATACTTTGATAAGAATGATAAGTGGTTTGATTTTCAAATTTTCTGTAAAATATGTGTGAATATCTTCAATATTTAACTGCATTGTCTAAAGATCGATGAAATCGCATTCGTTTCGGAACAAAATCAGTATTGTGTGTCCCTGAGAACCAAACAGACGAGAGAAGTTAAGGAAACCGTACATAATATAACAATGAGTGCTTCAGCTTAATTTGAGAAGTAATTGCAACTCATTACAGGATTATTTGACCTTTAGTTGGAAGCGCTTTAAGCCTTGAAGAGTCTGCAGAGGAACATTATAATCTTTGGACAATTGTAGTTTTTAATGGTTTTGGATAACAGGCTAGCAGAAATTTGCTTTGCTCTTTTCATTTGCTCATTCAATGCTAGTTCTGTTATGTTCAGTACTGGCAAAGCAGGATAACTTTTTGTTGAAAGTTATAGCAATACAGATAAAAATGTCAAATAACGAATAGAATTTAATTATTTCTTAATCTGCAGTTGAGTATTTCAATATAACATTAAGTTTCTTTGAATATGAAAATACTGATATTCGGTTTAAAAGTACACTAATACAACTGCACGGACTATTCATGAAGATTTTTGTGAAAACAATATAATATTTAGTCGCCAGAGAATATGTATATGATCCAGTTTGAACCGGAAACGCCTACTACGCAGGTCTATGACTACCATAACAAGGAAAATTCAAATGGACTCAAGTCCATTTGAGTGTACGGTTTAACTGCATTTTTAAGGAACCTTTAGCTACAGCATTCTATTTTGTTTTCAGACGCCAGTAAAAAGAAATTTAATATATATCTTTAAATTGATTACCTGTCTTGTTCAGACATATTATAACTAATGTAATGCACAGTTTTTAACGAACAACAACATATTTGTTCAACCTTTTATTTCCATATATCTCTTGACGTTAATGGTGATAATTATGATTATTCTGAAACAGTGTTTGTTTTGTTAAGTAATAAAATAACGTGAATTTCATGGAATAACATGCTTGAACAGAATAACAAACTTGCTTGAATAGAATAACAAATATACTTGTAATATCAATTATGATAATAAACTATGACCATGCTTTGATTACTTTGATATAATTCAACATATTAAAGACCAGGTGAGGAACAGTCACTGCCGTAGCAAAGTACTTCCAGGAACCAGATAGAATTTTTAACTTTAGATGTCTTTTTTCTCTGTGAGCCGAATTTTATTATTTGAAAACATTAAACATAAACATTGTATCATTTTACATCATTTGAAAGCTCTTTACATTCATATTTTGAAAATATAAGCAGATTTTGAATCTTTGCTTTTAAAAAAGAGAACTAAACTAATTTATACCTGTCGTTTCAGCATTTTTTCAGCATTTTTCTAGCAGCTTAGATCCACTAAGTACAAGAAAGTGAACAGTTTTGAAAATTATTTTTATATATGTAAAATATGAATTTACCGACCTTTTAAATGATATAAAATTGTTTGATGAAAAATGACTTTGTAACTGTAACTACAAAATTACTATGTTTTGCATTTTTATCAACCGCCATATTTTTGCCAGCCTTCAAAAAGTTACCTGTATCTCTTATCAGTTACTTGTTACTATTAATAGATTTCAAAACAATAACATATGTTCCTTCACAATATTACCAGACAGTCACGTGATTCTGTTCGTAATTCTGTCCGAGGATTTCCGGAATAACACAACTTCGCAAATTGATTCAACAGGTAGTACATCGTAAAAATACGTAATGCTTCGGCAATAATCGGATCTTCTAACAGCCAATCAAAACATAGAATTACATAACATTGGATAACACTAACCCCGCTCCAATTGTACATATAGGAATATAATACTGGCAATTTTCCGTACAGAAAAACCAGACATTGATTATGTTATAATATTCTTTTAAGTTTTAAGTATACCCAAACATTTATCATCGCAACACAATTGTAAAACAGTTAGAATATTTCAACATTTTCAATATTCTAAATTGTAAAACGTCTACGGGATTTGATTATTAAAAAAGGTTTACCGCGAGTCGTCTGCAAGACTGTCACATGGGAAATTACGATTTGTTGAAGCTGAAAATTTAAATTCTAAAATTTTGATATAAGAAACAAGACTCTGTTTCTAACTCTCTGTCGGCAGTTTTCTTTTTCTAGCATTAGTTCGCACAAAATTTGCATTGAAAGCAAATGCTCTTTTACTTTGTACTGCTTTATTTTTTCAAAGGCAATCTAAAAGTTCGTTCTTGGCAGATCATACTCGTAGTTTTGGAATTCGTAATAAGTTTAAACTACTGATCACATGTTTTTGAGATATGAGACGATAGTCTGATATAAAACCCGTTTGCTGAAGTGAACTTACACATTAAGTGGCATACTTGTGAAAAATGTAAATCATTTAGAAAATCAAAGACCTCACATGAAATGCATATAACTATTAATCCACGATAATACGATATCAAGTCATTATTGCGTTTCTCACCCTTGCCCTCCTAAACACCAACCCAAAGCATGCAAAACTTGACAAATTGATATTAACGTTTTTGTTTTGACTAAGCAACAAAAAAGGAAGCAAGATATTTGACAGGATTTTCCTAACCATTGTCGATGTAGTTTAGATAAAGGGAAGGCTCGCATACATATCAATGAAAAAATACAAATCATTTTATAAATCGGACTTTCGTCATATTCTCTTTATTCACCGTAGCATTCTTTCCAATTGCGTTCAACATAGAATGGTATGAAAATATTCCAGAAAATAAACCCCGTAGTAAGAAAGTATTGACCTTGGTTTACACTCGTTAGACATGAATCAGACAAAGGTATTTCCTGTGCAATGACAATTATCTTATTCCTCAGACCAGCTTTTTGGATATAACATTAATTGTTCATTGCGTGTCAGGGTCCCTTCTTGTTATCGCTTTTCACATCGACTCTTTGTAAAGAGTGTACAAGTTTGTAAAAGTTTAGCGAAAAGATATCCTGATTTACCGTAAAATGTCTACTAAGGTTGCGTTCTGACTTTTGTCAATGGGCCCACACCCCTTTTCGTCCTACTTTTTTACTCTTGGCATAAGTCGTTAACTTTCTTTGCACTATCAGAAATTTTTCATTTGAAAATCAAAATCTTAAACATTTGAAAACGATTGATGGTATAATGCCGTAAGATAAAACCTACAACCTATGACCCCCAGTTGTTATTATGTGTTAAAATTCAACTGACAGGACAATCTTAGAAATGCAACTTTTTTACTTTCAGAATTAATCAAGATCAGTTTGATGAGTGAAACCAGAATGACATATAAATTACAATATCTAAGTATTTATTTGCCTTTGAGCTATTTCCTTTACATTATTTGTATGTGAAAAACAAATGCATCTCTTTTCATTTTATATCAGGTAAAAGAATTTGTATTCATAACCTTTTAGTGTGTGTTTTCTGCCTAATACGTGTTTTCTCAACTTAAACTATAACTTGTACCATTGACATTGGAAAGGAAATCCAATCAAAGATAAATTCACACATGTTCACATGGATTGTATGATGGTGATTTTTTTAAGAGCACATAAATTTTTGTTTGTAAGATTGATGAACATAAGTAAAAGGAAGCGGCACTCTTTGTTGAATGTCTTAATGGAAAAATAATGCTTTTATCTCCGGTCTGAAACTGACTGATATCAAAGCAGAGACAATACCTGACAAAAAAAAACGTCGTTCCATCTTCCTGACTACATCCCTTCCTCACATAAAAATGTGACAAAGCTAAATTTTGGATTGCAGAAGAGTTTACCACATACAATACACATACATGCATAAATTGTTTAACTGCATTATCGTATGATTACTTGACCAATCAATCTGATTTAAACGAGAGTTCTCATATACGAATAAATATATCTCACTTAGAGCAAAAACATGTCAAATACTGCTTGTGGTATTGAAAGTCATAAAAAAACCTCGATCCCAGGCAATTTCGAACAAAGCAAAATGTTCACATTATATATTATTTTAAGTTAAAGCAATTAAAGCATTAAAATAACCAGTAGTTCGCTTTTATAACTTATCATCTTGAATAACTGACGAGAGGTATTTTATAGCATCTTAAACAACTGACGAGAGGTATTTTATAGCATCTTGAATAACTGACGAGAGGTATTTTATAGCATCTTAAATAACTGACGAGAGGTATTTTATAGCATCTTGAATAACTGACGAGAGGTATTTTATAGCATCTTAAATAACTGACGAGAGATATTTTATAGCATCTTAAATAACTGACGAGAGGTATTTTATAGCATCTTAAATAACTGACGAGAGGTATTTTATAGCATCTTGAATAACTGACGAGAGGTATTTTATAGCATCTTAAATAACTGACGAGAGGTATTTCATAGCATCTTTAATAACTGACGAGAAGTATTTTAAAGTATAGAAAAAATTAAACTACACTTTTTCTTTCATTTATATATATTTATATTTAAAAAATAATGCATTAATGTTCACAAACATTGACACTATGTCAAATCTAGCAATGCACTGAAAAGCACGCAGTGGACTAAAGACAACGGCTGACGCAGGCCTGTATTATATTAATCGATATTCTTGACTCGATGGCCATTTGGTAAAAAAATCGGGCAGAACAACTGTATAATTCTTTGTTGGAACAAACTTATTTCAAAATCAAACCAACACATGTTGTTATAAAAGTGATGAAAGCATTCTGCTCTTACGTCGAGCATTTTCTGTGGTCCTATTTTACATTATGTAGCTTTTGCCAGAGTTATAACAAAAAAACCAATCTCCAGCACTGTGATAAAGTCATTACTTTTATCTGAAAGTGACTTTATCATAGTTGATGTCCTAACAAATATCATTTTTGATGTTATAACAATAATATGTTTCGAAAACAAGCATATTTTTGTACTGACACAACTCACGTTTCATACAACAATTTCTATAGCGAGGGACATATGTTTCGCACAAAATGAAATTATACCAGACTAGTCAAAGCTTTAACAACGAGCAATTACGAAACATGTTTACTTTCGTCTCCATGAATATGATATTATAATGCTGTAAGTCTATGTTTGAAAAGCTATTATTCCAGGATTTTATATCTAGACAGACGTTATACTGAAGATACCGAATACGCAGAATGTGCAGCTGCCTAATAATGTCTATTATTGTCATAAAATATCATAAGATACACTCACTGATATGTATAATGAAGATATACAGAATACCTAGGGCAAATATTGCCAGAAAAAAAGCTGAAAAATACGTACTAAATGCTTGACTTATTGTTAAGAGCTTTGGGTGCTGTTTCAAGCAGTTAGAATTGCTTGCAAGCGGAATCAATCGATAAAGAAATATTCTAGTTTGGCAACAGAACATTTGTAGCATTTTTATGAAACGTTAATTTCTTTTGCGGAGTCAATCAATAAAGAGATATTTTAATTTGAGAGAAAAAAGGAAGCAAATATTTCTAGCACATTTATGAAACATTGAATTCTTATATATATATTGGTTATCCAAAGTCATTTTAGGAAGATTTATCTGAAATGGCATATAAGGAACGAATAATCGAATAAATGGGTTTTTGTCAGTTATCTACGCGGTGTCATTTTGATTGCGTCATGAATGAAACAAATTGGCGGTTACAACATTTAACAGAATTTTCTGTCAAAAATGCAAGAAAATAATATGGCATTTACAAAAATATCTTGATTTATTTAATGCAAATGCAAGGAGAGGGTGACTTTTTTATTCAATCTTTATTTTAAACAGGTTTTGAACTTGTGAATAGAGAAAGAAAAAAGTAAATGCACTGTTAATTCATTTGCAGTCTCCATTAGCTTGCTTCATAATAAGGTGATTTTATTTCCATCTTACTTGTGTGACTTGTAACATTCGAAATATTTACGTATAGTGCACATGTAAATACCAACTGATCTAAAAAGTTGTACTGGCTTTTGTCCTAGTTCTAGACACCGATATTTACGAAATAGATATTCTTACAGCTTTTACAAATTGTATTACTTCAAGCATTTTACGTTACCCTGGAGACGAGACATGGAAGCGCTCATGCAGAATTAGAAGTGTCGCAATGCCCTCTCAATTTGTTATAATATTTACACATACAATTCATGTGGGAGACTTGTAAATCAGATTCTTTTCAAGAACTCCGAGTTCAAGAATATTATTACTGATTTGGAACATTGATTAAAAGCGTTATGTTGCGAAAGACGTATATTTAAAGACCGATAGAATATAATTTCTTCCGAGTTCGCTCTCGGTGATTTTTTTTTCAAAACTTTATATGAATTTTATATTGATTTGAAATTCATTATTGTATATATTATTTATTATTTCTAATGAAATTATCTGATTTGTTAAAGTATTTGACTTCATGGTGAGAAAGTAGAAGAAACTACTAATAACCTACACACAAATCATGTGTGCCTCCTAACATTGAATTATTAATAATTATTGAAAATCATACAGAACATTTGGAATGACTGAGACAGACTTAATAAACTACAAACCTTATAATAAGCTCAAAGAGTCTTTAGTAGTAATGTTAATCTCAAAATGACAAATCTGAGCTAGTTTCATTTGGAGAGAGAGAGAGAGAGAGAGAGAGTAATGAGCATGTTCAATTATCTTAAATACCCGTAAGGAATATAACCTTTGTCATGGAAGTAATCAGAAAGTGTTAACGATATCAGCATCAGCACGTCAAAAGGATTAAACACGGGGAATTTGTAGCACTGCTGTATCTATTAAAGACAAATTAACATTATTATCTTAATTTGAAAATAGAGAAATTAATTTTCTGAGCTATCTGAACGTTCGTATGATTGAAATATTTAGCATACTGAACATTTTGCTGAGGCGGCAATAGCAGCACGTACGTTCTAAGAAGCACATTTTCTGTTCAACAACCCAAATGTATTGCAGTTCAGTGACCAGCCGTTAGCTATTCTGAGATTCTTATTTATTTCATGCTTTTCAATGGATTATTGAAATATATCAGTAGATTAAATCCTGATAATCTCACTGTTTCAAACAGTGAGATAATTTCACTGCTATGGAACTACTTTTTTCCCCTTCAATGAACCCCATATACATGTACAAAAGTACAACTTGAGTTGTCTCCCTTTTATTCACTCTTTTCATTTACAAACAACATGTACATGTACTTCCTCTTTATTCATTTACTTCCTGTCGTCTGCAAAAATGGAAGAACTTGCAAATTTGGATGCTTCTGTCCTAGATGATATTTTTAATAACTTCTATGATAAAGAAGAGTATGGAGATTTTCAGGTTGCAAACAGAAATTTTAGGGAAATTGATCCTGATGTCTTTCTGTTAGAAAATGAAAATAAAAATACAAAAAGAAAAACAGAAAGTGACATGAAATTGTTTATGTCATTTTTGATGTCAAAAAATGAAGCTAGGTTGCCAGAGTACATACCTCCAGATGAACTAAATCATCTTCTCTGTACATTTATTTTGGGCATAACCAAAAAAGATGTTTCCGAATATGAACCGACAACAATCAGAGGATTTATCAGCTCAATTGATCGTCATTTGAAATCAAAATCAAGTCATGTATCCATTTTTAAAGATGTAGAATTCTCTAAAACAAGAGCTGTATTAACAAAAAAACAACAGCAACTCAAGAGTTTGGGATTGGGCAACAAACCGAAAACTGCAGAAGTGTTGGATGATGCGACTCTGGATAAAATGTATGACAATGGTACACTTGGTGATGGCAATCCAAGAGCCTTAATACATTCCATGTGGCTTATTTGTACAAGTTATTTTGGCATGCGAACAGGCAAAGAATGCCATGACCTCTGCTGGGGAGACGTACAATTATGTATCGATGAGGTGACGGGGGAAGAATTTTTAATGTATGACAAAGAGAGACAAACAAAAACAAGATCAGGTTGTAACCCTCGAGATACGAGGTATAAAACTATAATACAATTTTTCTTCTAAATGATTAAAAAAAATATCATATTTCTTATTCGACATTATTTTTAAAGTATTTTTAACTTTACTTTCAACAACAAGACAGCAAGGATAGTTGTATCCAAACTGGGACTCGAACCCAGATCTTTTGCCGATGACAAATGTCCTTTCATTGGACCATTCGGATGTACTACCACTGCCTGTTGTTAAAATTTAAAGAAAAAAACACTTATTTTACTTCACAATTTTAAGTTTAAAAAAAGGTTATTCATTTTTATTTATATTAACGAAACAATATGAATATGTACTTTATATTTATAAATTGACAATTTGCAGAAATTGTACCCAATTTGCAGAAATTGTACTTGATTTCATGATACAGTCAAATTTGTTAGCAATGGCCATCCAAGAGAATGTGACCTTTATGCACAAGTGGCCTTTATTCAAATAGAACCTTTGTAGCTCTATATATTCCCTACAATTATGTATTGGTTAGTGACCTTGACTTATAGTGTGGCCAGCCGCCTTAATTTGCAGGTCATTACTATCATAGGTTTGACTGTAATACTTATTTTGTAAAATCTAATAAACTAAGACCACAAAATAAAGTATTTTTTGCTCTTATATCTTTTTCAACAATTTTCATACCTTAGAATCTATGTAATTTTTTTATGTTTTCAAGATTTATTTATTTAACAAATTTTATGTTAAAGAACTGTAAAACCAAAGGCATTTGGCAATGATGAAGACACACGAAAAGACCCTATTCACCTCTACAAGATGTACCGAGATAAAAGACCCGAGAGCATGTGTTCGGATGAAAGTCCTTTCTTTCTGACACCGGGCGGAGGCACTCAGAAGGGCTGGTATAGAAAAGCTCCGATGGGGATCAACAAACTATATAACATCATGAATGATATGAAATCAGACGCCAACATAACAAATTCAAGAATTACCCCATATAGGTAGAATATTCTTAATTATATAAAAAAAAATATCCTCAACCACAATACCAAAATGTAATTTATGTAATATTTGTGTTTTTGGGGGTGTTACTGTAAAACTGAAATGATTTCATTTCCCAATCTGACACATTAAATTAATAATTACCATATAAACATAGTTCAGTTGCAGTGAATTTTTAGTGAAATTTTCTGTTTTAAATTTTTAAAATTCAATTTTTCATTAAATTAATTTTATGCTATAAATAAAAAGAATGTACTGATTTGTCAATTAAATGTGAGCTGCTCCTGATTTTGAAACATAAAATATTGCACAATTTGGATAGGTATAAACACTGAATCGTCCGAAAATTTTGCAAAAAGAATTGAATGAGGCGGGGCCCCAATTTCACAACCACTCTCCATAGCTATACTTACAAATGTAAAGTTGAAATTTTTCATTTGAAATTATATTGTATTTTCAATTGTCATTTAACTAATATAAATAGACGAAATCGTCAATGCTCTGCTAAATGATAAAGTCATGGTTCTAATTTCAATGAAGAAGTCACAAAATTGGTGCAATGCATGCGTGTAAATGTATGGATTAAACTAATCCTGGATTAAATGATTGTGAAATTGGGGCCCGTTCGTGGAAGTTCTAGTTCAGGGGACCTTGTGAATTACATATAAATCAGGACAATCATTTCGTTTTTAGTAAGTCCAACACCCAATATTCAGGTCTAGGAAACCCCTAAATTTACAAATTATTTGTATATTTACAAATCATTTGTAAATTTAAAGATTTTTCAATTTACAAATTTAGCATGCAATTTTCTTAACAAAACCTAAACTGGTAAAGGGCGAAGGGGAGATGATCATTTCCTTAACTAGTAGACATCTTGACACACTTTTGCAAAGTTTCAATAAATTTTAATAATTTTGATATAAATTATAGTGTTTGCTGCTAATCTCGCGTTAAATCTAATTCCGCGGTACGTCACTATTTTCGAAAACAAAAATCTGCAGTGACACTTACCAGGAATGTAAAAGTGCGCTAATTTTAACACCAATCCATTTTCATTCAAATTTCTCTAAAATCAAGTGCAGCAAAAAGTGTTACTAAACAGGTTTTTGATTATAAAATGAGTCATTATTATTTTATAAGTACCACGGAAATACACACATTATAATTTTGATTTTTTTTAAAAATTGTAGTCAGCATTTTTGACCAAAACCTTCTGTAACATTGCGAGCTTGTAAATTTACAATTTAGGGGTTTCCTAGACATGATATTTATATTGAAAAAGTAAAAAAAAACACAGTCAAAAAATATATACAAGCTCATAAGGTTTCACTAAACTAGAACTTATTCATGCGGCCATGTAGTATGTTAGTTTTCAAAGTGTGATTTTCTAAATTTGTTTTATTAAATTACAGTTCAAGGAAGAGACTGATACAAAAACTCCAAGACGAGGGAGTTCCAGCAAACCAAATAGTACAGATATCTGGGCACAAGAATATCAACTCAACTAACAACTACAGCAAAATTAACTATGATCAATCAAAGAACATTTCTGACATATTATCAGATAAAATCAGTAACACTCACTTAGATCTCCAAGTTCGAAGTTCAACTGCAAAGTCTGCATCCATGACCATGTCAGATTGTGTTCGTGCAGGCGACAATAATGGAAAGCCTCCACAGGGTTTATTTGCATACAGTCATTTCAACGGCAATGTAACTTTTAATTTCAACAGCTCAATTTCTGAAAGCCTATCCCAAATGTCAGCCGTAACACTGAATCGTAACACCAGCTCCGCCTCTGGATCTGCAGCCGTTGATCCGTGTTCGCCGATAATTAGGCCATACAAACGTATCAGGATGCTACCTGACAGTGACACTGATTCTAATTAATATGAATTAGGCAAATAATATACCTGTTATGATGTTTGTTCACTAGTTTGATTTAAATCCTTGTTTTGTTTATAATTCCCACACACGTTGTTAATGAAAAAAAAATGGCGGATTGAACTGAGCTGACTTCTATTCACGCGCAGTAATTGAATAGCTTTATCAGCCTAAAACTGTTGTTTACTCTAAATAAATTTACAAAACGATTTCTTTTTTCTGTTTGACATAAAATAATAAATGAATAAGACCCTGTCTAGTGAATTATATATTAAAAATGAGAGTTTATCTGGAACTATTTTTATTACGAAATATACATGTGTTAGCACGTGAAGAAGAAGGAAAGTGGGGCACCAGACGGGGAACACTTAGATAGGTAAAACATTAAAAATGAGAAATAATTCAAATAATCCATTGAAAAGCATGAAATAAAAAGAAAATTTGTTTGTTTTTGGTGTAAGATCGAAATTTATTTCATCTCGTGATGGCAAGGATTAAATATTTTCATTCGTGGCTGCGCCACTCGTGAAAATATAAATCCTTGCCATCACTCGATGAAATAAATTTCGATCTTACACCAAAACAAACAAATATCCTCTATTTCTTTTTCCGAATGCTAAAGTACACGTGCCGGTTCTGAATAGTTTCTATGTTAATATCATTATTTATTTTATGCCTACCAATGAAAAATAGGGAAATATCAGTGAGATAAAAGTGATAATCCACTGTTTTGAATCAGTGAAATTACCATTTTGATAATCCACTGTTTGTGCCGGAACTAGATGAAACTTCAGGAATTTCCCCACCACGTAAATACAAGAGAATCCGCTGTATTTCAGACTGTGACAGAGAGTGAAATTTATTTACCTTGTTAAATCCAATTATAATATTGAATTCCTGAGCCTAACTAGTTGTGAACAATAATGAAATTTGCCATAAATTATTTAAAATGTCTGATTTGTTTACATAACTCACATGGACAATATCCAATATGGCCGACTTTCAATTCAATTGATTGAATATTACTTGGTATTAATCCGCTTTTATAATTAAAGTATGTATGGCTAAAATTCAATAAATATTGATAAACTGTGTAGAGAAAAATAAATGTTATTTGAAGAAAGTGTATTCAGTTTATTTCAGCAGAAGTAAAGTTATCATATGTATTGGAGATTGTCTGCACTTTTTTTGTGCGGAGTAACCAAAGTACGCATTAACTGATTTGGGGCTCACCATGGGGAATTTATTTAAGGCCCTTATTAAAAATGTCATAAAATACCCATTTTTGACGTGTTGGCATAAAATAAAAAGAAAATTTGTTTGTTTTTTAGTGGAAGATGGGAATTTATTTCATCTCGTGAACACCATATGTTGATATTTTCACTCGTGGCTGCGCCACGAGTGAAAATATCACATATGGTGTTCACTCGATGAAATAAATTCTCATCTTCTACAAAAACAAACAAATATCCTCTATATAATGAGATGTATAAAATAACATGTATGTTTTTTCCTTAAAGAAAAACAATATAGATTAGAGAATTTGTTTAATATTACTGAAATATCTGTGTATCGTTTAAGAAAGACACGGACAAAGATTTCTATTATAGTGAAATTAATTGGAGAGAAATACCGAAATAGAATATCGGACCTATACATCATGCTGAACTTTTTATTTGTCAGAACAATACATCCTGTTGGTCAGATAACTTTTATCAGAACGTTTGTTGTCGAATTGACACATAAATCAGGCATTGATATTCGAAGCGAAATGGCAATTATGTGCTTTATATATTTATCAGAGGGAAACTCAGTTGGCACAAACGATATTATATGCTCATTACTTGCCTGTATCACTTTATGTTATCTCTACTTTTATCGATCCTGGGAATAACAAGTCCACAAAAGTCTAACGAAAATATATCTTGGTCTCCCATATAAATCATATGCCATAATGATAACATATTAAATTGTGTCATATGTTATGTAATGTACGTGAAGGCTTTATTTCTCTTCTCCTTGCAGGATAACATAACCGCAGCATAGCATTTATTCTACCCCAGTTTATAACTGAAAGCTTTATTTCTCTTCCTCTTGCAGGATAACTATTAATAAAGTAGTAAAAAAAACTCCTAGTCTTAAATTAAAGTATGAACAGTCTATAGAATTTCTGATTAGATTTTACTATGCTGGCAAAAAAGGAATAGACTTTATCGATCACTGAAACCAATGTCTTGGATAAGTTCTCAATAAAGCCGCAAAGTACTTATTGTACAAAGTGTTTAGTTTCCCTTTTTTAAATGACCAAACGTTTGACAGTTTTCGAATAAAGATTGTAGTTATCCCTACATTTTACAGTTCCATAATGGCGCGAATATTAATTTTGTGCTTCAAAGATCACAATATGTATACAGAACGACCGATTAGGCAATTTAATTCTGCTATGTAATTAGATTTACAGATTATAGTAATCTTTTGTTTCAAGAAGACATTGAAAAATACCAAAACATGCATGGAGACACTAAACTAAGCACAGATTTTTAAAGAAACACATTTAACTACGCAAAGACTTATAAAGAAACACATTCGGCAGATGTTCTCAGCTCAAATGGTTTTGGAACATGCGCTAGACATTAGTTTAGTACTAGGCATTTCAAAAAGATCTGGTTACAACAATAAGAAAGTGGCATACGAACACCTGTACAGACACAAGAGTAATTTGCGAATTCACTCCCTATGACTAAATTCAGTTACTTCAGTTATGGTTTTATACCAATATTTAAATTCATTATGTTTGACCTTTTGTTTGTAGTTATTTTTTTCCATTTATCTCCTTTTTATTTTTAAACCAGTTTTAAGTAAAACGTTACGTAAAGAAGTTTAATATATATCAAATTTGGGATAATTTGCCCATCAAATCACCCAGTCTTTGAAACACTTGCAAGACGCAATGTATTTTAATTCAGTTCAGACCGGTAGTTGGCCTTTACTTCTAGAAAGTAGGTCAGGAGGATTTCCAGCTTGGGAAATCTGTAGATAATTATTCCACTCTATTCAAGCATGCAACTTTCGTGACAGTCACACTGAGTGTTTTACTTTTACTTTTGAACAAATGCTAATAAACCGGAACCTATGATGAGCCATTCCATCAAATATAATGCTTTTGAACAAACAGACTATTCTAGCATAAACATTAACTTTTCATGGTTTCTAACCGGGGAAAAGCCGCCAGTCTAATGCAGATAATAAACACTTACAGAGGTCTTGAGAAGTATTCTACGAAATTGCATCAAAAATGCATGTAAAAGTGAATCACTTGAACGTCATAACAAAAAAGTTCTAAATTATTAAACAAATGATATATGCATACATAGGAACATTTACAAGTTCTCATATTTATGTATCGCTGTCAACAGACAACCTGTGTCATACATATGATATGTAGAAAATCAACGTATTTCCTCAATGTGTTATATAAACATTATCTTGCCATCAACTTAATGCTAGAATATTTTTTTTAACATTTAATTCTGACATAAAAGATGTATGATGTGCTTCTGAAATGTTTCTTAGATATATGCTTAAGGTATTCTTTAATCGTCGATTTTCATTAGAGCCATTTTAATGAAGTTTAGTGAAAAATGACGCATCTATAGCAAACAATTCTTATGTGTTTTAAGTGTTAAGTGTTCAACATGTGAGAAATTTTCTTCCTTCATTTAGAGCTAAGTTTGAATGTGTCTGAAGGGAAATTGATAGAATGTAAAGTCTTCAGTCATAATAATAATACAATGTGTTTGTCTTTGGGAAAATGATAGAAAAGATAAGTAGATATATCGCTCGTTCAATTTAACAAAATTCAAAACGGTTTCAACACTATTGAAGCCTTCCTAACGTGTTGATATGAATTCTTCATGTTGTGCTTCACGTCACATTGAAGTAGGATTTTAGAGGAATTAAGATTAAATATTTATGTAAATAGATTTAGTTTAAATGATTTCTACTGAACTGAAATACAGCTATTATACAAGCGAAAAAAAGTATGGCGCACTTTAAATACTTGTTTCATTTACGTGGTTGTCATTATAAACACAGTTACGTCTATAAAGTGGTCCTTTATCCTTCACGGCAGGACATAATTACCCCTGGCGTCCAGCAGCGATCTTGATTAGTTTGAATTACGCTCCTTTTGAAAGTATGATGCCATATTGCCGTCGTGTATGATACAGGAACAAATATTTATTATGAGGAAGTGGATATTGAAATGATCCTTTTTGTAGCAAATATTCAAACAGTTTATGGCTTTGTATTTCATCAACAGGCTCTCTGTTGTCTGGATCTGAATAAACTGATCAATCATTAATCATTACTATTCTCTCTAGTTCACAATCAATTTACTCGATATTTCTGACTCACTCCTGTCAAATTCTTTTTCATGCAGCTTTTATACATGTAAGCACCGTGTATTTGTATGCTCTTCTCAGTATGGTTCTGTATGATTCAAGTGGTTATTTATGGTACTCTACCACTAAAGCTGAGAGCCCTGGTATAAAGTACCATTTATGACAGTTTTCATATAGCGTATTCTACTTTATATACTAGTATAATGAATTTCTTAAGGTATATGTATAGATATAGAATAGCTGTTGTTTGAAACTCGAAAATTATGTTTAGTATTGTCACAAACAGCATTGTATGGTCGACACCTCTTCTCGCGCTGACGTCATGTACTTTCACTTACAAATTATGCCATTCGTTTAGTTTGGCAGTATTTTCTGATAGCTTTTTGAGACGGCTTCAGGTCAAGTTAGAGCCATTAAGGTGTGGAAATATTTTATAGTAATTCTTCATTTTGATGTATTTACGAGTATAATTTGTTTCTCAAGTTGCTTGATGACTTTTAAATAGGAACGTTTCTGAAAAAAACGTAACACTCTATTGAAGAATTGTTTCCAGTTCCCTTTGAATATCGTAAGTGAAAACATGTGTTATTATGCTTGGAACGTAGACGTTGTCAGTGAATTGTCACTATCTAAGGGTTGCATTTTATACGAAAAACTTACATAGAAAATTGACTTACCTACTCACTTGGTACAAAAACAGGCAGATTTGTCTTTCAGTTTACTCCTTCCAGGAGTGTCAAAAATAAAACATCATTAAACTTAACTTCATCGATTCAAAAGCTGACATAAGACTTTCTCTTAGCATGTTTATTGCATAGATATGCAATGTCGCTAGAAGATTAGTTCTTCATTTGTTTTGCGTGGAAGACGTGATAACCTTCAGGCAATATCTGATAAACGCCACTACTAGACGTCTGAGAATAAATAAAAATAAAGTTGTTTTTCTTTAAAAATAAGATATTCGATCATGAAAATATGTGCAGGTTTCAAGTATTAAACATTGTTGCCATAACTCTGTGAGTCATGTATGCGCATGAGTGTATTAGTATATTTTGTCTTTACACAATGACTTAAGAGGAAGGTAGGAAATCATATGAATTCACGCAAAAGCATGAATGCTAATGTCGCATTTATGAATCATTAAGTTTTAATTACTTTCCTTCGCTTTGAAGTGATAGAATTCTGCGGCTAGCAATCTAGCAAATGTTAATATATTTACTAAAGAAAAAGAATGTCCTATTAAAAAGATAGGTGTTGTACATTATTTAAGGAAATGAATAATGAAAACTTCGTCCTTCTTTCCTTATGCACTGATAACACTATGTTTGACCATGTTTTGTTTGTCAGTGCTGATAACACATGTTGAAAATCCAGTAATTATGAAAGTTTAATGCGAGTAAGATGAAACTAAAAAACTGTGATATAAATCTTACAGCTTCTCATCCAATGATATATCTCTCATTTGATCAGTAGTATGAAATTCTTGACAATTAGTTTCAGAGTTTTATACAGCAATAAATATCATGCAATCAAACTTCCAATTAAATCCGTCAATCAAATGACAGAAAGGTAATTACGTAAGGATTACATTTCTGGCAAAGTTAGAAAAAAAGGTAATAAAAGTGGGTTTTAACTATGACACTGATACTGTCATCTTTTTTACAAGATACTGATTCATTTCCTAAGACATATTCTGAAAGATTTATGCCTGAACTGTTTAATTTGTAACATAATTCTTATTTTCCAAGTATTCCAGGCCATTAATTTTGAATGTGTATCAAGATAAAAGCATAAAATGCCAAAAATGCATTAATGCTCAATTGCGGGATTAAATTTTGTACAAGATAAGCTTTATTTTTTACTGAAGAGAAATGGAATACATCCAGCAGCATTTAGAAGAGTCTGAGCAGAGGTTTGGGATGTCTGTTGAGGTTTTGGCTGTTGGGGAAACAGGAAATTTAAATTTAGAAAATTGCTATGCCATATATTTATTTGCTTTATGGTTTTGCTATTCTATTTGCTCCATTAAAAAACATAACACTTATAAAGTTTCACACACACAACTTATTGTAATGATCAAAATTAAGTTTGAAACAATCGCTTTTTTTAATTAAAAATAACTTGAATATTTTTATCGTACGGATAAGATGCTTTGAAAAACTGAAGTGAACATGTATAATTTCAGTATGCGAGACTTGAAATAACACCTCGTATCGTCATTCATCATTGTAAGATATAGTAATCTTGCAAAACAAATTATTAAGCAAGTATCTTTCAACCCGTAATCTATATTCCTTAATACGAGGAAAGAGCAGGTGGTCCGTAGTTTAATTTCGTTTCTATAACACGCGAATAAGAATAAAAAGCTATATGCTTAACTAAAGGTCTTACTTTGAACATATGCATAGTGTTTTCTTGTGCTGGCCAACTCCAAAATACGGTTTTGCAATCCCATTATAGAACTAAAAAACACGTTTTGATTAGGCATGAAACATTCTCAGTCTGTCTATCTAATATTTGATTAATATAAGCGCCTTAAAGTCAAAAAGATGTGTGAACAGCACCTCAGACCTAAATAAGTATCTTTCAAAAGTTCAGACTTCAAAAGTTCAAACACGTTCTTATTCAACAAAACAAAAAGGAATTATTGCGAAAATATTTATTGTAATTAAATGTAGCATACTGAGTTTAAATGGTTTAGTTCTGTTCTTTTCTTATTTAATTGCGCCTGTGTTTGATAGTGCAATAAAAATGCTAAAAAAATCATATTCAAAATTTCAATTAATCATTATTATAATATGAATTACCCTTTAGTATTATTAATGCAAGAATTAAAATGACACTTATAAAAATTATCAGAATCATTTGGAAAGTAAGTATGCACAATATTGTGATATTTAAGTGACAGTCAGTTTGGACAGCTTTCTGCTTTAAAGGCACTTAAACGATGCTCAATTTCAAAATGAAGATAACTCCTTTATGAGCATGCCTTGAAGGTAAATTGGCGATGCTAAACCTAAAATGAAATTAATTACTGTTTCTTCAAGGCATCTTCATTATGCAAAATCTCTTAAAGCATTATTTTCTGAATTTGGAAATGCGATAATTAGTTTAAATTGTCCTTTATCACAAAGCAAGAAAGTACAGTTCAGCTTGGGCAATCGCTGGGTACTAATTTTCTCTGCTTCTCACTGAAATCTGATTACATAAATATTGTTCTGTACCTGTGTTTTATTAGTTACATTATTTGTGAACATGCTATTACAAATGTATGTTTTGTAATCTGTGTTTGACAATAAAGGTTATGCTCTTGTTCTTGTTCTATAACACATTAAAGCACTACTTACATGTCATATGCCTAACATTACAAAATTGTCTATTTTGGTTAACCTTCATTTTAATTTAAAGTTTTCTTTTGGGAAATAAGGCCTTATTTCTATGAAAGTGAATTACGAAAAGGTCCTCACTAAACATTTTATAGTGAACCTACGGGACCGGCATTAGTTGTTTCGTTCATTTATGTTTTATATAATTGTAAATGGGTAAATGATGCGTATGACACCCGGTTTTTAGATGAAGTCTTTTGCTGGCTTTTTTTTCTCTTGATATTTTTCTTGTTTTAAAATAGGTATCACTATAATGTCTAATAATGTATAACTAGCGTTTTACAAGTTAGAATTCTATATCTGACGTAATGAGTAGCCAGTCAAAAAAGAGAAAATTCCATCGGTATTTTCTTAGGCTAACATTCCCGCAAAGTGTCATTCCTGCTTGTATTGTGAATGAATTTATTAAAAAAGAACTTCATTTCGTTCTTGCGTGTCCTTTGTGAAAGATAAGCTCCTTCGTTTTACAAGACAAGCCTTCATTACAGTTTTTTGTAACTTTGATTAAGTAACATTGACACAAAAGTCAGTTGACAAATAATTGGAATATTAGTTATGTATCTGTATTACTATCAAGAAGATCTGTGTTTTTATATAAAAAAAAAAAAAAGCTGGATGAATAGTTAATATTAATTTTTGACCAAAATAAATTTGTTTTACATTAAATATAAACTTTTACCTTAACTGTGGAAATAAAATCATAATACAGTAAGGAAATATGAATAATGAAATCAGACCGTAATGAAATTATATTTGCATATATATAGATATAATACGAATTTTAATGTTATTATTTATGTTTCGTTTAATTAAAATACTGTTTAATGCACATAGCTTTCTTATACCCTCTCGTAATAGTTACGTCCAACAAAGTTCTGTCATTGGTAATAAATTAACTCCCATTTACATTCTTACAATATTCCTGCTATGAATTATAGAAAAATCAATATAATTTTCTTCTATTCATTCAACGGAAGTTGATATTGAACAGATCTTTCTGTAGCAAACAGCTTTTTACTGTGTGTCTATCAACAGGCCTTGCTCTTGTTTGAACACAAGACATTGTCACTCTGTCTGAATCTAATTAATCACGTTTCAATTTCTCTTCATTCATTTCATCATCATAGTACATGACTCACGCCCAGCTTTTTTCAAAGACGAAACGAGAAATATCTTCAAAAAAAGACGTTTGGCGTGGAAATGGTAAACAATTAATGCCCCTTAAGTGTATAGTTTTCGGACATTGGCAAATATTGAACGCGCATAGTCGAATGTCCTGTTTCCGAAATAACAGTTTAGGCCATAAGCAAAAACAATAACTTAAATGCTACAAGTGACAATACCATTTTCAATGAAATAAATTAGATATTTAGTCATATTTAATATATATTCATTCTATTTAGTATTACTGCACATGGTTAAAATGTTTTGATATTTAATTTACGGCTGCAGCAATGCTATAATTATTGCATTATTTTCAGACACAATTAAACTGACAATTATGAATTCTGCCCTAAAATTTCATAACAGCAACACTTTTAACCAATAGCAAAGTTCCTTTTACAGCTGAAGATTTTGTGTCTAACAATTAATTGGTTACAAATATAGGTCAAAATTGATTTTAAGACAGCTACGCCGAAAAAACGATCTGATTAGTAACACCTCAAACCTGATTATTTTCTTGATAAACATGTGGGTCATCAAATAATTCAGGAAAAAATATTCAAATCATATGTCACAGGAAAATTATTTAAGACGTCCAATTTTAGAAAT
The DNA here is from genome assembly GCA_012932295.1 of Cyclina sinensis. Classification (NCBI taxonomy): domain Eukaryota; kingdom Metazoa; phylum Mollusca; class Bivalvia; order Venerida; family Veneridae; genus Cyclina; species Cyclina sinensis. Next base: position 45,480,149 of record JAAONU010000001.1, on the reverse strand, counting down.
TCATAAACAATTCAGCGCAAATTGAATAAAATTCTATTATCGCTGATATATAGAAGCTGTTCAATATAAATATTGTAATAGAACCGGGCTCTGTTCGTGCAGGAAATATCAGGGATACTAGCTTAAATCCTGTGAGTGGATGGCTTGCACAGAAACAATCAAATGGACAAATACGAATCTATTATTTATTTATTTATTTATAACCGAATATTTTACTAAGAATATCTAGATCTTTATTTATTCTTATATAAATAAAGTTGACGAAATGTTAGTAAGTGTTAGTTGTTATTTATAATTAAAGTCTAAGTTTCGTCTTACTGTCACAAAGTTTGTTTTTTTTTTAAATAAATATATATATTTACATCTCCCTGTCCATTTCCGAGTTAAAGTGTTGATATTGTAAAAGTTTTCTAAACAATTTTGGCAAAAAGATATTTATTTTAGAAATTTGAAGATTAGCTGTCCCAAAAAGTGTCCGAAACAAAAAGGCTGCTTTTCCTTCTTGCACTCTGTTTTTGTTGAACTTCGCGCGCGTGAAACATCGTCTCCCAGGGATACACGTGAAGCTGGGCCAATCAAATTCCAGAAGCGGCATTATGGCGGGAGTGTTACAACTTCGGCCAATCCAGTGACTCGCAGCTGCACTAAGAAACCAATCAGAACTGACTTCTGGTGTCAAGCAACACAAGAAAATAGAGAGCATACGCGCATAAGAAAGACCGCTTCCTAAATTCTGTACAGAACCATCTTGGCGACGACCTGTCGAGTCCTATATGTCTGAATTAATTAGTGCAGTATACCCCGGTATTTAAAGGTCGGATTTTAGTCTCTAGAAAGTAATTTTTCATGCGTAGATAATTTCATGCGCACCTACTAATTCCGTGATGTGACCGGCTATATTCAAAATCAGCAGAGTTTTAAACGTAATAGGACAAACGGATGGCAACTACATCGATCTGAATGTTTTCCTACAAGTAAATGTGTTTCTCTTTATTGTTGCATTACGTTTAACGAAAATGCAATGTAGCTCATTTGCAAAGACCATATTTTAACATGTTTTCGCAGCCTTTTTTTTTTTAACTTCCGGGTTCAAAATTGCAGCAAGACAGTTCGGTTGTCTTTATTTCTTGTTCTACCTCAGTTACCTACTATTACACTTCCCTCTTCCCTGTAAAAATAATCCTCCTGGATTATCCTTTAACTTTCACAGTTAGGCATATCAAAACTGAACAATGAATTTAGTATCAAATGACACAATATCTTTTCCCCAAATTTATGTACATTGCAACAATAACAATTTTTACTAAATACAGTTTAAAAAAATGAAACAATGCTAAATCAAGTAACATTTTAGCAGAAACTAATGTTTTAAACAAATAATAGTCACAAATCCACCTAACCACAGACACCTTTCACTTTATAGATTATACTTTAATCTTAATATTATTTGCTTCTAGAAAGTCTATTATCTCATCGGTGTCAGTCCAACGGTCGGCCCTCTCCAAACTCTTTATGATTGACCAAGACTGGCGACTATCACCTATTTCACCTCGCACAATCCCTCGCAAGAAGTTCAAGTTATACTGCCTGATTTTATCAGGAACTTTCTCCTCTTCAGTTTGACCAGGCAGAGGTTTTTCTTGGCCCTCAAGCATCAAAAACATGTATTTATCAACTAATAGCTTTTTAGGTAGTTTCGGGAATTCTTCACGCGAACCTCTCTCTAATGTCAATGCCATCTGTTCCATGGCAAAAAGTCTTAGATCTGGACTCAGAGCCCTCCAATTGCTGGGTGGCCATGAGATCGTTTTCTCATCCTTCAGTTCCAGCTGTAACGTCCTTGACCATATACGCCTTGCAGGTGGACATAACGGCATTGCTCCCCTACTCAAAATTGCAAGCGCACGAGAACGTAAGCTTTTAGTGTTGACAGTCGGTAAGGTGTCTGAACTTGCACTCGAACTCGAACTTGAACTAGAAGAAGACGAACTAGATGAATCTGTTGTCTCTTTTTCTACTCTGTCTTCCACCTGTAATTCATTACCTTTGTCTACTGTCTCTTCCTCCCTTAACTCAATATTGTCAACATAGTTATCAAGCTCATCTTCTATCCTTGGCGTCTTTACTGGGGTATCACAAACATTATCTTCAGCATTCTTTCGTTTCAAAGAGTCATTACTGTTCACCTTTTCTGAATTTTGATTTCCCATGGCATCTGTTTCATTGTCCTTGTCTTTGTCATTTGTCTTATCATTATCACTTTCCTTTTCTTGACATGATTCATCACTTCCTGCTTCTTTTTCCTTTCTTATTTCATCCCTATGTCTTTCTTTCTCACATCTTGTTTCTCTACTATATCCATCTCTATCTCTTCTGACATTTTTGCTTTTCGAGTCTCTATTTTCCTTTTTCTTTCTTGCTTCTCCACTATCTCTCCCCTTCCCTCTAGCTACACTCCTTTCGTTTTCCTTTCCATCTGATGTTCCTTTGTTGCTTTCCCTGTCCCTATTTACTCTTTGTACTTCACCCTTTTCTCTTTTATCTCTTCCTGAGTCCCTATAACTTCGAAACTGTTTACTTCTCTCCCTTCCATCTCTATCAACACTGTCTACACTTCTACTGTGTCTTCGTGGATTCCCAATCCTGTTCCGGTTTTCTATGGTTTGTTTATCGTTTGTTCTCTTGTCAAGCTCATTGCATCCCATCCCATGAACATCGTGCACTTTTCTCCTATCATTACTTCCCTGGGTTCCATCTCCAATACTGATGTCCCCTGCACTGTCTAGTTCATTTTCTCTCATCTCCCTACTATAACCTGAACTTCCAACGTTAACTACTATATCAGGCTCCACAGAACCACAAACTCCTTCCTTACTAGTCACTGTTCGTCTCATACTTTTCTCACTCGACAAAGATTTACGTGTTCTCTTGTTCTGTGCTACTTCAAAGCCTTCCTTCCAGCCATCCGACCATATGTTCATCCTCTCCTCGGTATTAGCAAAACTCTCTGCCCACTTTCTCACAGCTGATCGGAGTTTACGGGCATCTTCATGGTCGTATTCTGTCACCTCCGCAGTAATAGTTGCATAATCCATTGGAAATCTTGAGATATAGAACGCATTCTTTGCTGTTAGCAGTGTCCTTGGTACAAAAACCTCTGTATGAATTTTATCAACGTGATCACTGAGGTCAGCCACCCGTGTGAAATAGCGGTCTTTGCCTAGACACCAAGGGCACAGTACTGTTAGGCGTCTGTGAGCGGCAGATGACAGATGTCTATTAAGATCAGTCTTGTTGCGGAACAGAGCGTCACACAACCAACATATCTCCCTAGAGAAACAAAAGAAAGAGAGGCTCATAGGTTTGCCAGAATAAATAGCTACATAAAAGAACTTCGTAACCATCAACCCACAGGATCCTTTTGATTTCAAACCCGGGGTGGGGGAGGGGGCAGTGTTTAGAGTTATCAATGTATATCTATTCGGTGCTTTCAGTATATCGTCCTTCGGCTCAACATGTATATTAATTACGCGCTTGTTGAACAGTTTCCATCTATTTATACGTTCATATAATATACTAAAAATATAACGATCTTTTATATACATCATACACTATTTTGTTGCATTTATTATACAATTGTTGTTTTATATACATTTTATTTTTTTGATAAACTTGTTACATTGTTATATTGTTTGATTGAAACGTAAATTAAAATTTTAGCAGTTACTTAGTTCCTTTATCGGCCCACGAAAGGACCTTTCGGCCGCGATACGGACAAAGCCGGTCAATATGGTAGGCCTTAGGTTTGCCTTTACGTGTCCTTTTCACTAGACATACTAAATCATCAATAACCCGAGACACGACAAATGGTCCTTTCCACTTGTTTGTCAACTTTGAACTGACTCCAACCTTCCTGATTGGGTTGAACAACCACACAAGTTGGCCTGTTTTGTATGTTACTCTCTTGGCGTTGCTATCATAGTGCTTCTTCTGATACTTTGTTGCAGATCCTAAGTTTTGTCGTGCAAGATCATGGATCTCGATTAGTCTGTCATGTAGGTCCTCAACATATTCATCAATATCATCATTCTCTTCCTTCTTATCCGGGCGTCCAATAACGGCTTGCATAGGTAATACTACTTCGCGCCCATACAGCATTTTGTTCGCACTGATTTTTGTACTACTTTGAGGAGTCGACCTGTAAGCTAACATGACCTGCTGCAAATACATGTCCCAGTTGTTTTGATTTGATTGGAAATATGGCTTCAACATTGCAATCAGCGTCCTATTGCTTCTTTCAACTAAACCATTTGATTGTGGTCTCAGGGGTGTCGCGTGTGTCTTCTCGATCCCAAGCATTTCACACAGATCAGTCATGAGTTTTGATTCAAAGCAGCGACCTTGATCAGAGTGTATCTGTAGTGGTACTCCGAAACGACAAACAAAATTGTCCATAAACGCTCTCGCCACAGTTTTCGTCTCCATATCTGGTATTGCTACACTCTCAGTCCATTTTGTGAACCAATCACAAATGACAAGTATATATCTATTTCCTCCTTTGGTGACCGGAAGTGGCCCCAAAATATCCATCATTACTCTTTCCATTGCTTCTCCAACGTATTATTGTCCGAGAGGGGCCTTGTTTGAGTCTCTTGACAATTCATTGGACGTACATTCATCACACTGTCTGCAATATCGTCTTACACTGTCGGTTATACCTGGCCAATAAAATGCCTGACGTATGCGACTTAGAGTCTTTTCGAAACCAAGGTGACCACTGGAAGGGATGTCATGGTGGTATTTCATCACTTCCTGTTGCCTATCCTTTGGTGTGACTAATTGATATAGCTGATCACCGTCGTCTGTTTCAAATTTTCGATAAAGCAGATTCCCTATAATCTTGAGTCTATCCCACTGGCGCCAGAGCGTTTTCAGCTCAGCAGTCCCTGCCGAGACCTGTGCCCAACTTGGCCTTTCTTGTCCTTCCTGTAGATTAAGCTTAATCTGTCCTATGTTAACATCTCGATCTTGACCAGTTGACACATCAATAGGGTCCCATCCATTTAATAGGACTTGATTGCTAGTTAACTCAGATGACTTGTCCTTAGTTTGACTTCTTGTTACTACTCTAACAACTTCTTCTATGGAGTCTTCACAAGAAGAAGCCTGGTTGGAGACTTCAAACTCTTGTTGGAGCTCTTGCTGACGTTTGCATGATTTACAAGGCATCCTTGAAAGGGCATCAGCGTTGGCATGGCTTCTTCCATTTCTGTGTACAACGGTAAGATTATAAGTGTTAAGTTCTTGAAGCCATCGTGCAACTTGTCCAGTTGGATTTTTTAGAGTTCTCATCCAACTCACCGCAGCATTATCCGTCCTTAAAAGTACCTCCTGACCATAAAGATAGCAGTGAAAATGTTTCAGAGCCGTTATGACTGCCAATAACTCTTTACGACTAATGCAGTAAGCACGTTCGTGAACATTCAAGGATTTACTTAGGTAGGCAATAACTCTCTCTTGCCCGTCCTGGACCTGGGATAGAACGGCCCCACATGCAAAATCTGAAGAGTCTGTATCGAGGATGAATTTTAAGCCATATACTGGGTATGCAAGCACAGGTGCTGTTGTTAGTGCTTCTTTCAACATGTCAAATGATTTTTGACAATCGCTCGTCCAGTTAAAACGACAATTCTTCTCACAAAGTTTGTGTAGCGGTCTTGCTATTTCAGAAAAGCCCTTAACGAACTTCCTGTAGTAAGACGCCAGCCCTAAAAAGCTACGGACGTCCTTGCTTTTTCTTGGTGTTGGCCATTCCTTGACAGCTTTTACCTTTTCAGGATCTGTTTCAACTCCATTTTCTGAAACCACGTGTCCAAGGAAATGAGCTGATTTTTGAAAGAAGTTGCATTTAGATGGTTTTAACTTCAATCTTGCTTCACGCAGTCGTTGGAAAACATGCTCTAAGCGTTCTAAACATTGGTCTACGGACTTTCCGGGCGTAATGATGTCATCCATGTACAACAAGGACTCGACCCATTGAATCCCTCTGAGGACGTTTTCCATAAGCCTTTGAAAAGTAGATGGGGAATTCACAAGTCCAAACGGCATAACCCGGAAATGAAAGAGCCCTTGGCTACTTGTTGAAAAAGCAGTTTTTATTTTATCCTCTTGATCCATCTCGATCTGCCAAAACCCACTACATAGATCCATGCAATTAAACCATCTAGATCCGGAAAGTGCATCGAGGCAGTCATCTACTCTCGGTATCGGATATGCATCTTTAACAGTTATTTCGTTTAGTCTACGATAATCCACACAAAATCTTGTAGAGCCATCTTTTTTTGATACTAGGACTATCGGTGATGACCATGGACTATTCGAAGGTTCTATCACGCCCGTTTCTAACATCTTTTCTACTTCTTGCTTCTCGACTTCTCTTTTTCCATATGGCTGCCTTCTCACCGGCTGTCGTATAGGTGGCGCACTTCCAGTATTGATTTTATGTTGGACCATATTTGTGCATCCAAGGTCACTTGAGTCTTTTGCAAATACATCTATATATTTGTTAATCAATGCAGCAAACTTCTCCTTATCTTTACCGTCAAGATTTTCAGAACCTTTGTTAAACATATTCACCAGATGTTCTGGCAGAGATGCCACCTGTGATTTTAAATGAACTCCGGTCTTCTCTTGCTCAGTTTCTATCGCTGCTGCACATACATCCTGGGTATTTTCGTTTGTGTCTAAAGTCTCAAAAATAGGATGGCATTGCCCCAAGGCCTGTCCATCTTTAAATGTTATGTCAACACTGCTGTTGTTTACAACTCCTACACATGTTTTATCGATATGGGGGTCATGTATCCCTTTGATTATCCTTACATCTGGTGCATTGTGAACATCAGTCTCAGAGTCTTCAATGTAAACTGTATCAAGAAATTTCATTGCCTTTGGAATCTGAACAGGAACGAAAGTATATGTATTGGCGGGAATCGTTGTGTTTTCTTTTACTGTTAGCCTACAGGCTCTATTTTCGCCAAGACCTGAGTAATACCTAATGACGTTTCCACACTTAGTGTTGAGTTCGTTGGTCTCCAAGTCCCAACTCTTAATGTGCTTCAAAATAAAATCTTGGCCCAATATTCCCTCCATTGATATATCGCACACTAACACTTTTAAAGTTAGTGTAAAACTACCTAACGTCAATTCTATATTTGTTACACCATATATTTGTATCGATTTACCGTCAACGCCTTTAACGGTAATATCACAAGGCTGCAATGATAGTGGTTGTTCACCCTCACATCTTTCAAAACACGCCTTTGAAATAAGAGAGGAAGTTGAACCACTATCCAGTAGGAAGCCTATAGCATTGGTTCCCGTTACACCAGTAACATACAACCCGTTATCCCAAGATTTCTTTGTGTCTCCAACACCGCCTATTGTCAGTGTCGCTTCTATTCTTTCAGCTGAAGTGTGTCTGCGGTTAGGCCGATTTTTGCTATTTCCCGTCACACCACGACCTACTGGCGTGACGGATTGACGTTTTCCTGCTGCTTAGGAATCCCCCTTTCCTGCCTATTTCTGTTCGGGCACTGGCGACTAAAGTGGCCTCTAAACCCACAAGAATAACACACTTGTTCCTTGCCTCTTGCATTTCCTTGCTTCTCCAATCTATCAATTCGTTTCTCGAGCCTGCCTAAAGCGTCTTTAATTTCCTGCATGTCTTTCGAGCTTGAGTTCTTGCTTATTTGTTCTTTCTTATTGCTCTCACATGTTCCCCGAATATGGGATACTTCTTGATTCACTTTCGTCCTCCCTAGCACATCTTCATACCTTTCAACTATTTCTACGGCATCCCTTATGCTTCTACAGTCGTTATCCATTAACCTGCATCTCATCTCTGGAGATACGTTCTGATAAAAATGTTGCAATGCGAGCATTTCTTATGCCTCAGGATCAAGGCTCTGGTAGGCCTTTTGCGCATTGAGACGAACATCATCACCAAATGAGGCAATCGGCTCATCCTTTCCACGTGTTCTGTTCTGCATCTTTGACAGCCACCTCGTCTGTTGTCTCCTACTCCCAAATCGGTGTTCTAATCTCAACGTGACCATCTCATACGAACGTTTTTCCTGTACTGGCAAGGAGTCGTAAAACTTTGTTTCAAGGAAGTAGCCAAGTATAATAGCTTCTCTTTCTCTGACCACATAGCCAGCTCAGCGCAGTCTTCGAAATAGGTAAAATATCTATCCCATTCATCCTCACCAGTGTAAGGATCTGGTCTTATTTGTGGGGGTTGTCTGAAATGTCTGTAGGGTGACCCGCTTGCAGCAGCATACTCTTCAGGATCACATCTGTCCCCACCTTCAGCGTCTGCTCTATCTCTTCTATTTTGATTAAAGTTGATTTCAGAATCAGAATCACGGTCGTCGGTCATTTTGATGGTGTTTGAGCCTTTTTTTCTTTTTTTTTTATACTTTTTTTTTAAGTTTGATAAATATATGACCCGACGGCTATGTCAAGCAAGAAGATGTATAGGTTGTGTCCGTTAAATCCTATAAACACACCAGAATTATAACCGACGTTTTGGATACCTAAAACATCTGTTGAAGCTGTCAACAATCTAGGGGAAAGAAAATCTCCATAAAAGAAAAATCCGTAAATTCACTGATTCGTTAGGCTCGCACCGTAAGTGCTGTAAGCTCTTGAACCTGTTAACTCGTGTCGTAAACTTGCACCGTCGGACTTGCGCCGTAAACTCGTCCCGTAAGTGTGTTTAGCTTACACTATCTGACTCGCGTCGTAAGTGCCCTAAGCTCTCGGACCTGTTAACTCGTGTCGTAAACACGCACCGTCGGATTTGCGCCCTAAGCTCGTCCCGTAAGTGTGTTTAGCTTACACTATCTGACTCGCGCCGTAAGTGCCGTAAGCTCTCGGACCTGTTAACTCGTGTCGTAAACTCGCACCGTCGGATTTGCGCCGTAAGCTCGTGCCGTAAGTCACTATCTGACTCGCGCCGTAAGTGCCGAAAGAACAGTTAGTCTACAATGTAAGCTTTCCCCAGCTCTCGCCGTAAGTACCCTCGGGAACTAGCGCCGAAAGTTGTTCAGTTCCTCCACGATTCCCCAAGTTCAAGTCCCTGACCAGTCGTTAAAGGTTCTGGATGCTAAAAGTATATCAGCATCCCACTTCTGACACCAATGTAATAGAACCGGGCTCTGTTCGTGCAGGAAATATCAGGGATACTAGCTTAAATCCTGTGAGTGGATGGCTTGCACAGAAACAATCAAATGGACAAATACGAATCTATTATTTATTTATTTATTTATAACCGAATATTTTACTAAGAATATCTAGATCTTTATTTATTCTTATATAAATAAAGTTGACGAAATGTTAGTAAGTGTTAGTTGTTATTTATAATTAAAGTCTAAGTTTCGTCTTACTGTCACAAAGTTTTTTTTTTTTTAAATAAATATATATATTTACATCTCCCTGTCCATTTCCGAGTTAAAGTGTTGATATTGTAAAAGTTTTCTAAACAATTTTGGCAAAAAGATATTTATTTTAGAAATTTGAAGATTAGCTGTCCCAAAAAGTGTCCGAAACAAAAAGGCTGCTTTTCCTTCTTGCACTCTGTTTTTGTTGAACTTCGCGCGCGTGAAACATCGTCTCCCAGGGATACACGTGAAGCTGGGCCAATCAAATTCCAGAAGCAGCATTATGGCGGGAGTGTTACAACTTCGGCCAATCCAGTGACTCGCAGCTGCACTAAGAAACCAATCAGAACTGACTTCTGGTGTCAAGCAACACAAGAAAATAGAGAGCATACGCGCATAAGAAAGACCGCTTCCTAAATTCTGTACAGAACCATCTTGGCGACGACCTGTCGAGTCCTATATGTCTGGATTAATTAGTGCAGTATACCCCGGTATTTAAAGGTCGGATTTTAGTCTCTAGAAAGTAATTTTTCATGCGTAGATAATTTCATGCGCACCTACTAATTCCGTGATGTGACCGGCTATATTCAAAATCAGCAGAGTTTTAAACGTAATAGGACAAACGGATGGCAACTACATCGATCTGAATGTTTTCCTACAAGTAAATGTGTTTCTCTTTATTGTTGCATTACGTTTAACGAAAATGCAATGTAGCTCATTTGCAAAGACCATATTTTAACATGTTTTCGCAGCCTTTTTTTTTTTAACTTCCGGGTTCAAAATTGCAGCAAGACAGTTCGGTTGTCTTTATTTCTTGTTCTACCTCAGTTACCTACTATTACAATATAAAATTTCTACAAAGCTCACCAACACACTATCGGAAGTTCATTATCTAATTACAGATTCCTTACAGTCTTACTCTTATTTCTTGATGCCAGTCTTCAATTTGCAAGTTGTTAAACACTAAACCTTTCTTAAACAGCTTCACTGGTACAGGATTTAGCTTTTGTGTTCGAGGAGGGCATGATTTGATGTTCTAGGAAAAAATATGTGTTGATAAAAATTGTAACTATAGAAAGTTTCAGAAGGTGCCACCAAAGGGTCACGATGTTGCCTCGTACCTTATTACAGTTTTGGTTAATTTATAAGAAGTAAGACTTTTAATACGCAAGGGACCTTATTATTTTTTTATGGTTTTGTTTCGTAGGGTCGCATTTTTCGTTGTGTAGCATCTCTCTGACACTAAAGAAGAACTCATAGTCCAAAGAATGTTTTTATAAAGCATCGTAATTTCTATATGTTCGATCGCACTTCGACCATTTAGCACTGAACACTGACCAAAGTGCTCTCGGACTATGTATTTCTGGCATGGCTTTTGAAAATGTTTGAAAACTGACGGCTAATCAGTTACACAGAGTAAACAATGGCAAATACATGTAAATGTCCAAATTATGAAAAGTTCATCGTATGTATGCATAAATAAAAATGATGGCCGTAAAGCGCTCACCTGAGTACAACTGCTAAGAAAGACAAGTGCCATGTAACGTATTTATCATCAGAAAAATTAATAAATGGCAATGTTTAAACAGTATTGGCAGAGATCCTTAAGGCAATGCTTTAAATCAAAATTAAAAAGACTAAGCCTTATTTTACAGATTTTCTTAGACATTTCTATGTTAAACATGTGACCCATCGGCCAGGGACAAAATTGATATAGTACAATTAGATAATGTTACTCACCAAATTGTAGAAGTCTCAGTTTGCCAGTTTCTGACAAGAGGACTTAAGAGTTTAAATCTGTGTAAAACATCTGCTCCCGGGACAGAGCCCAAAATGATTTGGAAAAGCTTAGTAAAGGTATAGCAGATAATGTTGTGCGTAAATTTTTAGTCTCTGGGACTTGTTCCATACAAGAAGAATTTTATAGATTTTCCCCTTTATATATTTATATGTAAAAACCTGTGACACAGTAGTAAACTATGGGATCTCTTTTTAACATGATTCACGACGCACGACGGACACAGAGCGATCACAAAAGCTTACCTTGAGAATATGCTCTGGCGAGCTAAAAGGATACTAAGTAACTGTTGGCAGCTTCTGATAATTCATCGAAAAGAAAAAAAACTGCAACTTCACGGTAAAGTAACATTTTCTCTCGTGCTCTTTATGTGTCTTTAATACATACATCAAATAAGGCGTATCTCATTTAAGCACTTTTAATAAGCGACTGATTGCCAATTTTTTTTTATATTCAGGTGTATCTTCAGTAAAATAAAACACGCTATAACATTTAGTCATTATTAAAAACAGACTTATTCCGCTATTATAGTGGTATGCTCATATTACGACTTCATTGATTTCTGTCAAGACAAAACTTATACTGAAGCCACCGAAAATAAATAATACATGTGCAACTGTCTGTTAAGATCTATCAGTTCCATTTGATAACCTAACTGATATCTATCATGAAGATATCTGGAATTCGTCAAGCAATATCTTCGATGAAAAATGTCGGTCTGGGAGTTTTGATTTATTGTGACAAGTTTTGTCTACTTATGATTGTAATGATTATATAAAACTGCAAGTGTAAATTTCCTAAAATGAGAGAAACCCGTAATATTGCAATCTACTGTTTCCCGAGGAGAGAGGATTTTCTGTTTTACCTAGTTCTAATTCTTAAAGTTCTAGTAATACAGTATATGTTTTAAACGGTCAGATTTACCAAATGGCTAAATTTTTAACGATATTTACACTTAAATTAACAGTATTGTGTCATTTTGATAAATTCAGTTTCGTCATTGACGAATAGATACGACATAGATCGTGCCTTGAACCGAAGAGTTTACAGGAGGCCGATAATATTCTTGAACAAAAACACGGAAATTATATTACAACATGGTATCTGAGACTGAATCCACTGCAGTCGTGGTTGCAGTGGAATAATCCATCATCTTTAAAATAGGTCCTCCCCTACAAACTTTTGACATTTCAACCATATTCCCGGCATTTTAAGGTTATCCTCAACATCTTGTCAAATACATTCGCCGCGATAATCACCAATTGTCTGAACACTTCTTCTTTGATAAAGATATCGTTATCCTAAAATTAGACAAATGGGCAGTAACTTGGACTGTTATAGGCTCTTGATCTGAAAGAAAGCACAAGAGTTGACGGTTTAAAAGGCCTTTTACATTTTCAAGCCATAACAAGTAGCAGCATAAGATATGCACTTTACATACAGGGACAGGTTACTTGTTAAAAATCATAATCTATAGTTTATATTTCTACAATTTTCAAGTGTTTAACAAGTTGTGATGTACATATTCGTTTTAATTTTTTTATGTCCATTGCGTTTTGAATGTTGAATGTTTGAATAAATCTCATTTATTGCACATATACTTGGACTTACCGATCTTTATATGAGAGGCTTAATGTCTCTTTTCGACTTGATGTCATTTACAAATGTGACAACTGCAATATATTAGTCAGTTAATGACGGAACTGTTGCGCGCTTGTGCTGAAGTGGAAATCCCTGATGTAGAAATTGTAGCAATGCCATCCCAACTTAGTATAACATTCTTCACATAAAGCTCATATGGCAATGCCATTAGCAGTCTGTACACTAGACATTTTTTTATGAAAATTAATCCTCTAAAGAAAAGGGTTTTGGACGAAAAAGTAAATTCGATATTTCATAGGCGTCTAATAAATAATAACGTTATGTAGGGCCTGAAGATTTGTCATTTATTTCGTAGACTGTCAAAGATTCAGACTTTCTAGCTAAAGCAATCTCAACAAAGCTATCTATTATAAAGAAGATTTTCCAAGTGACTATATTGTAATTAGATTGTTTGGAATGAAACGTGTAATTAGATTGTTTGGAATGAAACATATCTTTAATACGCATTTCGACGTTTTGTTTTGAAAGTTTAAACCAATAGTAGCACTGCAATTAAAGGTGTTTTGTAAAACTTTCATTTTAACAAGTGATTTCTTACAGTCAAGCAAAAATATTAGTATCTGTAGTGAACAGACTGAATTGTTAAATTCGAAGTGCTATAAATACGACAAAATAGATAGGGAACTATTAAGAAACCAATGATCGCAAGATGTTGAAATAAATGGACATCAGTTCTTCAAAAAGAGCATTAAGAAGTTAACATTGCTTTCAGAATTGATATCTCATACCAAAAAGAATGTTACACCATACATTTTATTCTTAAGGCAAAAGTATCATATTAGCTCTTTTTGAATTGCTAATTCGAGTAAAGATTACTATTCGTGTTAATTTTATATTAAGACAATGGTGATTTTACAATTCGTTTTTATTTGAGTGTTTTTCGTTGTTCTTGAAGGCCCTTGACAGTGATTTCTTTGACGTATTCATTTGCATTTGAAGACGTTGCGATCAGTTTTAGAGACCTTAATAGTGCTTTTCAAACAGGAGGACATTCTAAATGTCTATTTTAACTGATAGAAATAATGTCAATGAAAATATCTTACATCTTCAAGTTTAAGAATTCTCCATCAGTATAAAATCCTTTTAATGATGAGCGCACAGGCATTTCATTGCGGTCTAAATTTTTATTAGTGTCATAACTCTGACAAAATCTAAGATCTTGCACCTGATCTAGTGACAAACGATGTATGAATTACATATTGACTTTTGCATTTATTGAGGTTTGTTAAACGCGTAATTACTTTTACGCTGCTAGTTATGAAGCACAGGAATTAGTCATCGAGGCAGAGGAAAAACTTGTTACCTAATCCACTTAAATAAGTTTAAATTCTAAATACTGAGAACACAAAGGCTTTGTAAACTTATACATAAATTTCGTTGAAAGTTTCTCCAAATTCAAAATAAAACCCCCAGTTAACTTTCAATTCTTCACTGGAAATATCATTTAAGTGTTCAGAGTTAGGGAAATGAAACATGAAATAATTATCTAAGTTTATTTGGTAAGTTAATTAGTACAAACTATGGGTCCAAACAGCTTCAAACTTTGAAGACACTGCCATGATGATATAATGACAGAATTTCACTGCTCTAGTCTGAGCACACATTAATACTCAGTTGTATGGTCTGTCTTGGACCTCGTTGCAATAGGGTGACATTCAGTTAGCTAAAAAGGGAGGCTCAAAGGCTGAAATTTATATCTTTTCAGAGTAAAAAAAAACTACTGAATTCCGTGAAAACGCATTCTGCACCAAATAGATACCTCATGTCAAATGCACGTAACACAATGAATTAAATTATATTCAATTCAATAAATACAAAAATGCTATATACTATTTCCAATACATATGTATCAAGTTTGGACCTTGGCATCCTGTCATTAAATAAACCTATCGCTTGAAGTAGGCAAGAAAATATATAAGAAACCGCTATGGCCTTTTCACTTAATACGTTGTACTAATCTTTATATGAGGTAATTTCATATCCTGTAAATTTAAAAGTCATTGAAGTACTCATGGAGTAATGAGCTAGCAATAGTTATGACTTCTGAAATTAAGTCAAGCCACGGTCGTCGTAGACTTAATCCACAGTTTATCTGTTATTTAAAAAGACGTGTTTTTGGAAACGTCACTGTTTAAGGACCGGAAATATCTTACGTAGAATTTCTGATGTTGTCAAGTCTAGGTAGCAGCATCATAATGAGCTAATTCAGTAGGATTTCCGTTAAGTGTCGTTGCCATGTTGAAATGTATTTTAAACAACAGTCAATAATCTAAAGAGGGGTATTTTGTCAAAGGGATGTTTATGCTGGTCTTTGTCTTTATTGTCAAAGAAAACCTTGCAACAAGTAAGATTAAGTTAATATCTTAATGTAATAATCTAAACTAGTATTAAAAAGCCTCCTGAGGTTTATTTATGGCGTTGAAAGCATAATAAATACCCCCTTACGTCCAACTGTGTTCGCACTATGACTCGCTTGAGTCATGTGTTCGCACTATGACTGCCATGAGTCATAATAATAAGAACCCATTGAATGTTGGAAGCTATAATTTGGCGGTTTCTAATCTAATATTCTACTAATCACTCAAGCGAAGTAGTTATAGAAAGATCCTTCTGTAACAATTAGTCTTAAAGCTGATAATTGTGTATCATTGGATCTGTGATATTATAATCCTGTCTTCAGCTGATTAATCAGTTATCAGGTTTTTTTTCTTTTCTTTCAACCATCAATGCTCTCCAACTGACCTAAGCTTATAAAAGTATTTTAACATGGTTTCATACCACCTGATCAATCCTGCATCCTGATCTTTTGCTGCCGACACGCTCCACGTCTTTTGCTGTTTTAGACTGTTAAAATGATGTCATACTAGTTCAGATACCATTTTGTATATACAAATGTATATTCATTATGATTATATCTGGTTGGGGGATCTTAAACACTATATAGAGACTTCGAATTCCGGCTTCCAGTTTTTCTTCTCATTTCTGCGCCTTACTCATACAAAAAACTACGTTTTGTTGATTGTTATTGGTGTATATATATATTATTATATATTTATATATGCTACCATATCAGTCACCAAAGGTTTACATACTTTTTTAAAAAATCTATATTTTTAACAAAATTTCTGGCATTTATAAAGCGTGGTACAATTTAGTACAACCTTAACTGGCAAATTCTCGATAACGGGGGTCAAAGGTGGGAAAAGGAAGTGAAAAAAGCAAATTGTCAGTTACTCAGCAGCCAGAAAAGAGACTGACTTCTTCTAAAGCTCAATGAATTATTAAATGATTTTTCAGTAAATGTCGAAGGGTGGTGTATGTTGTTACTTTTTTGTCTCGGAATTACATGTAACCGCCGTTTTAAAAGACCTTTCACGCTTTATATGATAATTATGTTATTAATTTTTAGACATTTTTAGACAGTTTTGTTAGGCATATATACATATTTTTGGTACAAGACTGACTCATTAATCGGCATCAATATTATAAGGATTCACATCAGATTTAATATATACACAATGGCCGTAAATGCATGAATGTGTGAGCTGTCATATAATGTCTTTCGTTGTCACTGGATAATCTAATTGATATATATCATGATGGTAATGGAATACTAAGCTTATATCTATAAAACAATGTCTTCTTGGAGTCTTGATAGCGGCGTGTATCAGTAAGAATTGTCAGTTATTGTTGATACCTACGTTATTTTGACATTCCTTCCGCATGAAGGACGGTGCAATGTGCATTGCTATTTTGAATGACTTTTGAAATGCTAAGGGCAAAGGCATAAACGCCAGTCATAGTTTCGGATATATCCATTAACAAAAGTATAGTTTCTAACCTGGTCGAATTCTCGTTGAATTGTTTTAAGTTCTTAATGCAGCCTTTAAGCTCTATTGATTGTACTCATGGTAAGCTTTTATGATCGGCATTTGTCTGCCGTGCTTTGTCTATCCCAAATAATCAGTGATTTGATCTCAATGACATCTACTCCTAAACCATCGAATTGAAAAACTGTTCCCTATAATGAGCTCTACAAAGTTGTTGACAGACTTAAATTCCACTCAGAGCTATGGTTTTTAGGGCACCTAGGAGAAAATAAAATGTAGCAGAAAAAAAAACACTTTTTGTCTGACACCACAGAGTCTAGAGTTCTGAAATATTGTGTGTAGCATTATTTTCTGTTTGGCCACTGTCAAGACTAATATTATTACGCTTCTTGGGCCAATACTGTCCATACCCGAGGTGTAACATGTTTCATATAACATGATGAATAAAAATTTCTTAAACTTTTTCTATGTCTAAAACAACAATATCTAGAGCTCAGGAATTTTTCTGTGACAATTTTTATTATACCTCTTCTACAACACCTCCACAGGGGTCATTACTTGCTCATTAAAAGAGGACACAAACTTTTTACATATACTTAATCAAGATAATCTTTAGAAATGTTCTTGTTCCAAATTGTAATGCAGTATTTTTTAGAATTCCTTTCGTGGCATTCTATAGTGAATATCTACAAAGAGTATGCTCTTTATGTCACCATTAGCTCCTTTGAACGTAATGCTTTACATAGAACCATGCAAGGGAATATTCTAAATCTTAAAATTTACCAAATAAGCTACAGCTTTGATATTTTGTGTGTAGCGTAGCCTATTTGTTTCTTATATATTGAATTAAAATATTCTATGACATTGCATAATATGTAAATCTTAACAGTTGAACTTAGGTAAGCGATAAAGGGTCGTTAAAGCCTTCTTGTTTTCATCTTTTTCGCAATAACGCATTAGTTGGTACATATACATTTACTTACAAATTACTTTTGTTCACAGTTTAATTTTCTTCTATTTTTATATTTATTTTGATAAGCTGTACACCGACGAAATGTTGTTACAATAATTCTGTTGCAATTATGATCTTATTTTTTGTTATATGTCAGTCAGTACCCTCATAAACACATTGACATTTCCACTATAACCATTGCCTTCTTGACTTCTTTACCATATCCCAGAGATACTGGTATTATTCCTCTTTGATGCCTCTTTAATCTCACACGCTGTGATAATTACCGATTGTCTAAAGTAATTCCTCTTAAATTTAGAAATCGTAATCCTTAAATTATGTCGAGTTGTTGTAAATCTTCGTTAATTAAAGACTCGTGGTGTGGGAAAAGACGCTTAAGATAAACGCTCACAATCTTTCAATCTGAATAATGATTTTCAAATTATATTTAAAAATTGCAATGTGCAATTTTGCGGCGCGGGGACAATTGAGATGGGTCATGTTAAGGTCACGTAGGTGATTTTAATTAAAATAGAAATACTAGTTCTTTGAATAAGTTCGTATATCGTCTCATTTTTTAGTTTGTTTGTTTCTGTTTATTTTGCGAGCATTAAATTATTATACCTTGATAAATATTTTTTGCCTTTGGAAGTGTTTGAAGAGTAACTTCTTGTTTAATCTTCTAGTTCTTTCTTGAAAGTATAATGATCATAGTTTAAGATATTATATGATGACTAGCTTATTGGTTGAACTGATATTTTATCCAATGACATGGAAGTATATTTTTTTTACACATTTCTTGACAACTTATCAAGGTAAATTAGCAACAACCCACTATCCCAGTCAATCGAACGACCATTAAGCCAGTTACTGTTAATAAGTATCCACTGATAGAATCAAATTACTAGAAAGCCTGGATTTTTACCTGTACTGAGTTGACTTTATCAGTCGTAAGCAGGTGACGTCTAAAAATGTAAAACTAGAAATGCAATTTTTATTTTATAAGTGACCCTGATAATGCACAGAATATTGCCTTGCACGTTACAATTCTGAGAAATAACCGCTAACATAAGACATGTAACAGGATTTCTGTAAATGTTTGTTTTAAATCGTTTGTTAATCAAAATAATACTGCCACTCCACGTCACTTAGTTAAATATGTGGTATTCGATCTAAATTACTTGCCAAATACAATAATATCCCTACAAAAAAATATCGGTTTTAAAAATTTAAACTTTATCGTGAGTTATATAAATTTCATTATTTGCATTAGTTATTTATTGACTAAAGGGATAATAAAATATATTCGAAATAGAATTTTCAAAATAACTGCACATTTGTCACAAGTTGCGTTAGATTTCAGAGTACGTTTCCATAGAAACGAGACTTGGATGCACTCGCAATGAAACGGAAATCGTATTGTAAGAAATTTAACAATACCTTCCAAATCAAGTAAGACATGGTTTACATAAGGCACAAACATAATGCGTTCAGGAGTCCATATAGAAATAAAGTTTGTAAGAGAATTGTCTAAGATTAGCAACCTGCGAAGACAAGATATTGGACAGCACACTAAATCCAATAACTCAAACACGTCGAATTTAAAAAGGTGTAAAAATATATCTAGACTGAAAACTAAGTTCAACTTGACAGACTGTCAAATATCTAATCTTTCCTGCTATGGGAGCACAGAGGGAACATTGGAATGAACACAAAAAAAATATGTTGATTTTATCTAAACATATCAGAATGACAACAAGCACGCCACATGACATGCTCGAACGGCATACTTGTTAATGGAAAATGGTTCAAACGATATTTATTACTGTCAGTTTATTTAATTTTACAGATTCTTGTATATAGTTTGAAAATGTGTTGTAAACGAACTAATTTTCTGCAAAATGTTACTTCTATAAGTATATTGATTTATAATATCCAAGGACAGATAACTCCAAATATAGGTAAACTCTTGCGAAGAAGTACATCGTGCACAACCTAATTTAATGTATTTATGTAGAGAAAGTGTTCTAAGTTTCTGTTCCATTTAATGAAGATACCAGAAGTTTCATTACATGTGAAATCTATATCCAAGGACAGGTAACGTAAGAATGCACGGGTTGTCCCTCGGGACACGCATGTCACACACACCTACTTGACGTAAGGCTTATGTGTTTCATGTCAGTTGTTTCAAACATGTAAGATATTAAATTATCTGTCGTTCAAAGGTACACTTTCCCTCGACACGTGAGAACATTATACCACCTTCCCCAAGTTTTTTTCTTTCTAACACACATTTTGTCATTTATTTTCGTTTCATTTGAAATTAAAACTAGCAGTTTTAAGAGGGGTTTATGTAAATTGCACTCCGGCTTTGACTGTGCGGTGAAAAAGTCGATAAGATTTCACATACATTTGCACTACAAACCCGCAATTAGCGCCATTTTAACACTCTCTGATTGAAATAATAATGACGGGTTCGTAGAATTTATAGGAATAGTAAAGAAAACAAGGATGGGATATTCAGCTTAATTTTAGACGTAATTGGACACGTGGTTTTAGCTTTAAGAAATTGTTATTTCAAATAGTGTTGAAGTCTGACGACTTCCATATTTCTTTATTCAAAAATAGCAAATGTCCATTGTTATCTTAATTTGGCGACATGATAATGAACCATTCCAATTGTCTCGGATTAAAGTCAACAAGAGTGACATTTAATTTGAGACATTAAGGGATCTCATTTGATGATTTATGTTAAATGTGTTTCCTGCTTGCGAAAGCAGATACATCTAATCACGAAATTATCAAAATGGTAAAAAATGCTAATACGATATCAAGTATCGGAGAGGACAAAAGAAATTGCCTTTATTTGAAATTTAGCTAACATTGTTTCATTTAGCTCTTCTTATGCAAGAGCTTTTAGCTAAAACTTTAATGTATTTTACTACAAATATATCCACACAGATGCTCTCAAAACTCCGTTTTAGTACACTCTTTGCTTAAGGTAGTGTCACACTGAACTGCGACATCTGGCGAGTTGTTTGAGACACAAATTTACGGCACATTTTGCGAATTTTAGCGACAATGACATGAATGCGTATGTCGCCCGATTGTTGCGCGAATGTCGCACGCATTTCATGCGAAATAGCTGATAAAGTTCTCAAATATATCGCGATGATATCGCACGACTATCGCACGATACCTTTTCGTCATCTGTTTGACATAATTGCGAAATTTTTGTACTTGCGAAATTCGCGCGAAATTCATGCGAAAATCGCACGACAGTTATGAAATGCAATTAAGAAATGAGAAAAGTCCGAAAAAAAATAAAAGCAACATACTCGAATTTCAGCAGTCATTAAAGTCGTCAGACATCATTTGAGATGGATCAATCATTGAATGAGGACCCTAATTTGACTGCAGACGACAATGCCATGCTGAAGGCTGCAGAATGTCTCCTTGCTGCTGCTGTGGTCCAAAATGCTACAGCAAAAGCCAGAGAACGAAGAAAACGAAGGTCAAGAAAAAGGAGGAGTGTATTGGTGAGACAATGGGTTTTGATGAGACAAGAAGTGTTGGATGCACGAGAAGCTTATGAAGCACGTAAGAGAAAGTGATGAAAAGTATTTCAAGAACTTTGTTAGAGTTGACCCGGAGTTATTCAACAAAATGGTGGACGATTTAGGCCCTAGACTTCAAAAGAGAGAAATCGACTTCAGATAACCTCTGTCCACTGGATTGAAGCTTGCCATCACGCTCAGGTACCTTGCCACCAGGGACTCGTATAAGTCGCTGTCATATAGATTTCGGGTGGCCCATAACACCGTCGCATAGTTGTGCGAGAGGTATGTCAGGCCATATATGACCACTTTCATGAGACAGCATTCAAATTTCCAACAACAGAAGAGCAATAGAAGAAGGTAGCACAGGGTTTCTCCGAACAGTGAAACTTCCTTCGCTGCTGTGGCAGCATCGATGGCAAACATGTAGGGATACAAGCTCCGCCGAAGTCAAGTAACGTCTACTACAACTACAAAGGCTTCTACTCGATTATCATGCTGGCTCTGGTAGACGCCAACTACAAGTTTATGTATGTTGATGTGGGCGGCTATGGTGCTGACTCTGATGCTGAAGTGTTTCGTGAGTGCGCCCAATACCATGCGCTGGAGCATGGCAAATGTAATCTACCTCCTAGTGAACCTCTACCCGGAAGGTTATCCAGGGCCCGCAGGATCGTAGAGAACGCCTATGGCATTTTAGCCAACAGGTATTTACACGATTTTAAAAATAATCGGTCAGTTATTTCCGTCTGTTCTAGTTTCAAATAAATTTGTGACTTTATCTATGATTTATTGAAGATGAAAAACAGCTGATTGCATATAGAGTTAAATGATAAAATCTAGGTATGCCAAATACAAGGGCTTTTGGAGACGGGTTTTTTCTCTCCTAAATTCATGCCCAGAAGAGAAGGCATATAATTGTTTAACCGTCAGTACGTCTGTAAGAATTTTGGTCTGTATGGTCTTCCGTATCCGACACGGCATGCTCTGAGACTGGCTCCGTTATTTCTGGGGGTGGGGGAGGGGGGGCTTCGTGCAGGGAGAGTTTTGCCTTTTTTTACATCGGCGTGGCATATTGAAAATAAAACTGTTGCTCGGACAGTTTATTTTCAATCTATTTTCAAATATACCGCAATTATTTCCCTCTTCACAAAGTATTAGATCTATTCGGTGTCCAGACCGTCGGAATTTCTTTCTTGTCTGAAATCAGTCGCATTTTAGTTTCATACGTCGCAAACAATTCACAAGGCTTCTCAAATACTCGCATGTCTTAATTCGTGGAAACTACTAAGAGAACAGTTTGAGATGGGTTCGCGATCTACGCGATGATTTTGAGAGAATATTGAGAGAAATTTTGTCGCACGATTTTTTTCAACATGTTGAAAATTCAAGCGACAAGAAAACGAAGGCCTGCGACTCATGCGAAGAAACTGAGAGCGTTCGAGACATTTTTGAAACTATCTCGCGAATGCCGTTCGCAAGTGTGTCGCTCACATTCGCAGCCCAGTGTGACAGGGGTTTTACTGAGAAATTAATTGTTATGTGACATTGTTCAAGTTCAGTGACATTTATTTGTTAAACCTCTATTTTGACGACTAAAACAAGTTCAGAAAATTAGTTTTTTTTAATGCAAAATGTCAGTGAACTTGTAAATGTTATGGCAAGTTAACTGCCTTTGTCTGTAGGAAAAATGCTCCTGGGACCTTTTGTTCGGTAGAAGTTATCTAAGTCACGTCATAATATTCGGTTTGTGTATCTCTGGTTGAAAATGTCGGGTTTTGAAAAGTTATGTAAGTGGTGTTTGATTACAAAAAATGCTATATTCTAGTTCCTTGAGTAAACGAGGGTTCAGACAATAAATAGGGTCCCGAAAGTATGTTAATTTCAAATAATTGTAAGGTATTTCAACAATTTTAGCTCCGTGAAAAGAGAAATATTCCACGGCGATTGTTTTTTGTTCTTTGATTCAGTAGCATTATTGCTCACCTTAATCAGACTTGTTCATGAGAATTTTAGCATATTTTGATGCATTGTACGTTATGGCAATAACTTTGCATTCAATCCATCTTTTTCTTTGTTTAGTCGATCATAAATTTATTTAAACGCCAGTTTATTCTGTCTAGATATTTTCATAAATGCCACCTAGTGGGCACATAAAAAGAAATGGTATTCGCATTTGTAGAAAGGCATGGCGCCATGTTTCCTGTGCAGAAAAAAAACAATTTATTTAATATTCAAAACGTATGAAAGAAATATAATAATGGATCTAAATACTTGACAGAAATATTCAATTGAAAAACAAACAAACCCAGTTGTTGATCACTTAAAAACGTATCGTGCAAAAAGGAAAAAAAATATCTTTTAAAATGATTTCATTGATGACACCAACTATTTAAGGATTCATATCAAACATGATATAGAAATAGTCGTTAATGTGTGAATATTCAGCTTAAAAACGCATCGTTCAAAAAGAAAAACAATATAGAAGAAATACTTTTTTTACAAAGAGCACTATTCCCTTAAGTCATATTATCACAAAATGTCTAGCATTATTTGTGCCACTTCTGTCTATTAAGATGTAAACAGTACTGAAATATTTTGCTTCGATGATACATTCAGGTTTTAGATATCTAGTATGCAAAAAGTGATACAATGATACAAATCGACGACACTTCACGATAGGTAAGGCATACATTTCTTCTCCAAACTTGACACAAGAACGCGAGAACTATATTTTCCCTCTGAAAGGAAAGACTACCATAAACCATGAATAAGAAGCACATTCAGCTTTCTATAGCTAATCAAAAGCCTCTAATATATTACAGAATTTGGAATCAAAAGTAATATGTTTGATACAAGATGTAAACAGAGACTGTAGGTTTTATTATTTGTGCAGATGTAAAATGGATTATATGACAAAAAATTAGTATCTTCTGATAACAATGATACCGAAAAATGTAAGATCAAAGCGCCATCTATCATGAAAAGAAACCACACGTGCAATGTTTTATGACTTTGAGCTGAATGCTATTTTTTCTAGTGCTTTTTTTATTGATTTATAGTTTTTGTAATTAATTGACCTTGAAATGGATATATACTTGAAAAAGTCAGACTTTTTTGTTCTTAGAATCTACGCTAGAAATATTTCTTTCATTTTCACTGGCTTCTCGATCCATGTGAACAAGTAAGTATATTGTAGCAGACGAGTAGTACATGGTATTTTTCGGCGTTGCTGTTTACAAATCGATTTTGACCTACATTTGTAACGAATGAAATTGTTAGATATGAAGATTGCCATTAGTTTAACGTGTTTCTGTTATAACATTTTAGGGCAGAATTCGTAATTGTTAGTTTTATTGCCTCTGAAAATGATGGCGTAATAACAACATTAATACAGCCGTAAATTGAACATCAAAAAGTTTTAACCATGACAAATTATACTAAATGGAATAACAATATAATAAATATGACTAAATAATTAATTTATTTAACTGAAAATGATACAGACACGTTTAGCATTAAACTTTACATTTTGTTTATAACTTAACTGTAATGTCAGTAGGACCCGATTTCTACGCGCGTTCAATATTTGCCGATGTCCGAAAATTTACACTTATTTGTCATTATTTTGTACTGTATCTACGCCAATCAGCTGTTTAAAAGATATTCCTTATTATTCATGACAGCTTACGAATCGTTCATGTTTCGGGCTTGTTTGAAAATGTTTAAAAAATGCATATTCAACCTGTACTGATACAGGAGCGAAGAAAAATGAATTCGGTCTCTCTCATATAAAGTTATTAATGCAGTTGTATTAAAGAAGAATTTACCTAAACCAAACTTGAAAACTGTTAGTTCACTGACACCTATTGGTATGCAATTCTTTTACAGGAACTTTGCAACAGATATCACAGCCATTTTATTTCAAATGTATTTGGTAGGATAGTTTAACAATATAACTCATTAAAGTCATTTATAATGTTATCATAAAATTTAGTATTACTACGCATATGTTTTAAAAAAATATTATAAACGTTCCGAACGACAAAACATTTCCGAGTTTGATAAATAAAGCGGAAAAGCATTACAGCTAGACTACACGGCTTTATAATTATCTTTCCAGAAATTGATTTGCCTTATTGAATTGACAGAGTAATCTTCGAGGCTTTGCTGTGAGAAATGTATTTCATGGAGCTAATGCTGATTTTATATGACCCAGAGCAGAGAAAACAAAGTGAAGTCAAAACAGATAGTGACGGGGAGCGAGTGTGATATATGGAGAACAAGCTTGGTATGACAACAGTATTCGCATAAGCTTCATCAGTATAACTGCAGGAAAGATCCTTTAAATGCAGAGAGATGACAGACCTATTGACAGATGCGGCCCTGGATATCAAACGGCCCAATCATCGGATAATGAGATACGATTACTCACTGATGACCCATGAAATGAAATGTTAAGTTTTTTGGTCATTGTTCTTTGTTTGCCGTACTGCCCAGAGAGCTTCTCCATTTGACTGAATGAATTTCATAGTCGCAAATTATAAAAGAAATAATTATTAATCATTCGGTCAAAACATCTGTTCCATTGCTAAATTAACTTTTTGGTCCGCCCCTCCCTTTTAACAAGATTTCTGTATTTGACAGATTAAACTACATTTTTCCTGGGAACCAAGCAGAAAATTCGGTTTTTATTCTTCTCTGATCGCTACACTTGCTTAGAAATGAAATAGTCAAAACCATTACATGAAAGGAACTTATTACATTGTTGTGGCTGGTTTGGTTCACCCCAGCAATGTTTTTGTCTCTTTTTTATAATTCATTTCTTTAATGTTTTATTTATAGTATCTATCACATTGTTGTGACATAATCACCAAAATGCACACTACATTTAAATAGACATTAAATTTATGAAATATAGTCACAGGATGTATTTGTAAAATTATAGATGAATTAATTAGGGCGGTCCGGAGGGCATAAAAAACATAAATTCTTAAAGGTATACGTGTACGTTTTTATATATGCAGCTAAAGATGTTATTCAAACCCTTCAGGATTTTTTTTCTGATAAAGACGTTTATCTTTATAAACAGGTAAACAAACGGTTGTATCTTGTGACAGAGTTTTAAGATTTAAAACAAAACATTGTTGTAGTATTTTGAAGAAAACACCTGAATGTTCCGTAGATGTTTTTTTCTTTTCTTTTTTATTCGTCTTCAGAAAGACCAGTTATACTCATTCTTGTTTCAGTTTTCCTCTACAAAGCAAAGCTTGATAAAAGGCCGCCTTGCCTTAGTATAAATTCTAAGTTTTACCTCACAAATTAGGTACGGAAAACTCCATTTAAACCCCTTGATTGAATTTTATATTATAATATACGCATATTCATTAAGCTATATTTGGTGTTCTAGATTCCTTTTCTTTTCCTGAGCTGTAATTAGCCCTAGTGGTGTATACTTGTGCCCTTAGAGTGCTTAAAGGGTTTTAATTTTTAAGTTCTATTGGTATTTCGTCATTTTTCCCTAACATAAAATTACATAATCACTCGATGAAAAGACGTTAAGAGGAAGGCTAGCTTTCTCAATCAGTTGAGGACAAATTTTATCAACATGAAAATGAATAGCGCTTGACGGACTAATTAACTAGTTTTGTCTAAATCAAATTATTATTCTTCAAGTTTGTATGGACGCGAGTTTGTACTGGAACTACTTTGAAAACAGCAATATGAAATTGTCTATATCGGTTCACAATAAAATCTATTAAAGATTCATTAATTATTTGTCACCTAATCGCTAGATTTCTATGGAGCTTTCAATTGTCTGAAATCGATGACCGCCCGTTCAACTTTTATTTTCAAAACCTCAGTCAAGTGTTAATAAGACTCCGCTGCTCTCGTGTTTGCGTTTGATCTGCCCACTGACCTCATGTTATTAACGGATGAAGGAACCGTCATCATTATTTTATTACGCATGAAAAATTAATTTTGAAGCGACTGAGCGGTCACGCACCGTTATACCGTTCATAGACCAATTATTCTGACAAGTGTTGGTGTGTGTTTAGAGAGTAGGAACGTGTCTACCAAACACCAAAGGTCATTCAATGGAGTACTTTTTACTGATGACGGATCGCTTGATAAACATTTTGCTTGCTGTCTAGAGTATTTGCATTTGCCCTAATTATAAACATTGTGAGTATTTTATTTTTGAACCTATACAGATTAAAACTGTTATTTCTTATGCGGTATAAATATGTGTCCAGCTTAGAAGCATCGTGAAATGTACGCAATAAATTCATCCCTTTTGTTAATAACACTTATCAGGGGGCAAACGTAGTAATTTTCAGTTAATCATTCATAATTGCGCGTGTAGAACCCGAAACAAAGTAAAAAATATTTCATAAATTGCAGAACTGAAATAATGAGTAGAAATGGATCCAAACCCTTTAAATCAGTCTTTTTAGGAGCAAAACAAAACAAAACAAAAACAACAACAATGTTCATACATAGGACATAAGTTGCTGTATATCATCCGTGTGACACGTGCTGGGAGAAAATCGAGAAATTTGACAAAAACCGTGTCAAACAGAGTTAACAATGTCCATGTCAAACGTTTCTATAACAAGATGGAGAAATGTGACAAATCTGTGGCGAGACTCCTTTTTATAACACTTTTTGACAACTTAGTACCAGTAATGTATTGATTCAAAATGTCCAACATAATGAACATTCTTGGCGAAATCAGGCTCTAATTAACAAAATTCTCAATTTTTTAAAGGTTTTATAACAGTCATAAAGTCTCATTAACGTCTTATAATCTTGTAGTTCTAGTGAGAGTTATAATGTTTTCTGAGATTTTAAACGTACATAAACGTAACATAGAAGCACGAAGATCTGGCTGATAAAAAGATAAAATGCAATGACATGAGCACGGATTCTATATAAAAACATTTTGTCAGACTCATTGAAAGTGATCAATCTTAAAGACTTATAAATTGAGTGCATTTCAAAAGCAATAGGAATACAACTTTAGGCTAATTTTCTTGTTATGTTGCTTGTCTTATTTTACCTAAATCTTTACTGAAAAGATTTTTGCCACCCCCTCTCTCTCTCTCTCTCTCTCTCTCTCTCTGTTCCAGACTGACTGTAACAAATCTAGTAAGCTAAAGAGTTTCAAACTCAAATATTGTTTTGTGACTCATTTCTCAAGCTAAAAAACACAGTAAAATATTTGTATTTCAATATTTTATAATTATTATAATGTGTCGGAATCTTGGAACGTGTGCAGACAGGAAAACAATGCCCATAATTTCTCTAGAACTTTTTAAACGTTATGTTGCATGAAAAATAATTTACCTAACAGGTGTACAAAATCAAAATTGTTTTTGTAAAGCTACAGGAACTGTCCTAGACAAGAACGATAACGGAAACCAAAATATAAGAGAAACAAACAAAAATAACTGACAAGCATTTCGAGTTTTCGTTTTCATGGCAATTCACAATTTTTGCTCTTGTTTTATTAATATTCTATTAACATTTACACCCCGAAATATACAGGAAAATTGCCTATCCTTTCAGAAACAATGTTATTGTTCTGTAAACTAACTGAATTCCGTTTATGACGTCAACGCAAGAAATAAAGTATTGAAACTTTGAGTGTGTGATTATTGGCTGAATCTATGAAATGTCAATTACAGATGTTTCCCTAGGGAGACAATCAAGTAATTTAGATAGGAAATTCTACAGTTTGATAAAAGCATTTTCCACAAATAGTCTGTGCATAATACCAAACATCATAAAAGAAAAGTAAACAAAAACTATCTTTAAAATAAGATACTCGACCGAGGAACAGCAGACGAATGGAAATGTTGTTGTATTGATATAACTTTATTTAGCATCGTACTTAAATTTTATTCAGTTCTGTAATTTACGTTTTCAGGAGTACGTAAATATATATTATGAATGATTTATTTTCGGAAGACATACATCAAAAACCTAACCCAAGGCCAGTTTTCTCTTTCTTGTCTTTGCGTACTTTTTGTCTATAGTATGTCTAAATGCTACTAACTGTTTCTGATCATTTTTCAGCGAGTAACCAGTTTCAATAAATTATGTCCAACAATGAATTTTTTAGCAGCGATCAGCTTGTCGCCTATTTTTCGTTTATAAATTTGATTAGGTTGCTTCATATTCTTTTACAATATTTTCCAACTCTCCTTCGAACTTCTCCTTCGTGTTATAACAAAATTCAAATGATCCTGTTTTGTCAATAGACTGTGTTTATACTGGAAGAGAAAAAATAGACATCATACCTTGAATAACTGCGTTGTCGGTGAAATATGTTAATGAAAAGAGTAACAGAAAAGTTCATAGGTCATTTTCAAATATTGCACACATACATCTACAGCATTTACTCATGCGCATATTTTGCTTCACTGGACAAGCCTCTCTTAAATCACTATTAAAATAATTTCCAAGGGCCTTTCAAAAATCCCGTGTGCCTTTTCATTTTTTTTTTTTAAATCAATGAGCAATTACCATCAAGTTTCACAAAAAAATGAAAACATTTGTCAATGACTCACTGCAAATGATACTGCTACGTATTTCTCAGACAGTTCTCCTATAAAGTTTTTTTGTAGAACAAGATCCCGAAAATGTATGTACTTTATTTGTTTTCAATTAACATACTTGCAAATAATTCATCGAAACGTTCTAATTTCATTTTCTTCTTAAGCATGAACAATTACAAAGAGATTATGTTTCGAATTTCCTGATTGTTTTTATCTCATAATGGCAGCTTGCACCCTTTTCTTTAAGAAAAAAACACACTACCTAAACAACAACAACAACAACAACTTTGTTGCTGATAATTATTAGCTGCCAAATTCCATACCAGATTGAGCAATGATAATAGCCTTTTAATGAGTGTTAATAAAGACAATATTACAAAATGTCAGATCCTCTCAAAATTAAAATCAAATTACGAATTTCGATAAGGAAATGAATTCAAGTTTATTGTCGGTTATAGAACACAAACAACATATGTTTGATTTTAGTTTTGTTTGTAGTTGTTGTTTTTGTTGTTGCTTGTTTATTTTTATTTACTTTACTGAATCATTTTTACAGTTTAGCTCATCTGAACACAACGTGCTCATGATGAGCTTTTTCTAATAAGCCTTTGTCCGTCTTAAAAAAAACTTAACGGCAATTTTTTTACATGAAACTCATCCAAACATTTTTCAAAGAATGTCTTTCAACGCAGTATTAGGTTTCTAGGGCAATGAGAATGAAAATCTTCTTGGCTAAAACCACATAGTCAAAGGACCCTGAAACTTGTTGTCTAGGCCTAAACCAAAAGCTTTCCTAATTATGTCCTTATGTAGTCACAGATGGCACTGCCCGAGGGCTTCACATGTTTGATACAGAAATATATAGAAAATCCTAAAATTATTCTAGTCCGAGGCCAAAAGGGCCACAGAGTATTGCCTAATGGACTTGTTCCAGAGTGTTCATATTTGCCAATGGTGTAATTATTTGCACTACCCCGTTGGTCAGGTGCTTTACATTGACTTGGAACCTTTATCAAGATTGTTCAATTCGTTTCCCCGTGTTCATATTTAGCTCTAATCTCGGTCTCACAGGTTTTACAGAAAAGTTTATTAAAAAACTCTGAAATATCTCGTTTGATAAAACTAATGGTTTAAAACTCATAAGTATGTCATGTTGCATTCCTAGTTTCTTCTATCGTTTTATTTCAATTTCCATTGCAATACCTTTTTCGGATATTTACACTCAAGTGAGCGATATATGAAAACATTACGCTCCGGATTTTAGATTCTTAGTTTGCATCAACTAAAAGAATAAATGAGAAAATATCTATAACCAATTTGTATGTATCTTCAACCACTGTAGCTTTTTTTCCGGTTACGGAAAGTCTAAAACAAATTGGATTGTAACCGGTTTTGTATGTGTAGTTCTGTCTATTTTTAGAACGAAGCTTTGACTGCCTCAAATGGGTTTGATTGTAACCGGTTTTCTATGTGTAGTTCTGTCTATTTTTAGAACGAAGCTTTGACTGCCTCAAATGGGTTGGATTGTAACCGGTTTTCTATGTTTAGTTCTGTCGTATTTAGAACGAAGCTTTGACTGCCTCAAATGAGTTGGATTGTAACCGGTTTTGTATGTGTAGTTCTATCTATTTTTAGAACGAAGCTTTAATTTGCGGTTACGGACAGTCTCAATTGAATTAGATTATTACCGGTTTTCCATTTGTGTATAATGAAGACTGTAATAATGATCTACCAGTTAGTTTGCAAGAGTTATAAATGTTTCCAGTTAACCACAATAAACCTCAGGCTAAAATTATAATAAAAGTATTTATAAAAACATGCAGAGACACCATCACCTAATTATTTATGTACTTGTTTTCTCAAGCAAAATATTTTTTCTCGTGAACAAATATGTCTTGGGTGCAAATTTATTGCCTTTAAAGCGCAAAGGTCACGTTTACTGTAAGCGTTACAATAGACAATGAATAATAACGTTCCACACAGAAAATAAAACTTTTGACTTTGCATAGTTTAACACGCCAATCGACTGATGCCAAATAATGTCAATTCTATCCACAAAAGCATATTTGGTAATTAATGTGTACCTTCACAGAAGAATAAGTATTCTACCTCATGTAGAAGAAGGTCTGAGCTGTTCTGCAAAGGCTTTTAAAATGGCCATTCCTATTATAGAGAAATATGTGGTACCTGTTATCGACTGCAAAGATATTTCTGAACAGTCTGGTTAACAATTTATTTGTCATCTAATAGCAAGCATTTACAGATGTTAAGTTGCCTGAAATCAATGTCCGCTGCCGGTATTTTTCTTGTATGTATGACAGAATAATTTGTAGTGAATTAGCGTCCACGACCAAGTTTTCTGTCAAAGAATAGCTTACACTGACCATTCCTAGGCTGTGTTATAAAGTACGGCTGACTCAACAAAACAGGAAAGGTCATTCAATGTATCCTATAGTTCTAATAAAGACATTAAATGATTATTTGCAAGCCGTTTAAAGTAAAAATTAGCTTATTGAATGAGTCATTCATGTGCTCAAAAATATTTGCATCTTTCGGAGCTAAGAACGTGAAACAGGAAAGAAAAAAGGAAACAATATGAAAAAGTTTTGATTTTAATTCATTACTGCCACTTCGGTCAAAGGGAAGTAATAAGTAAATTTATCAGAATTGGGGACTCGGTAAGATAGATGTATAAATGTTTTAGATATTGATATACATGTATTAGCATCAGACATTGGTAATGTACTGGTATAAGATGCAAAAGCTATTCTTAATATTAGCGTCTTAAACAATTTCAATGACTCATTCTCGTTTTCCGACATTATAATAGTGATCGTTCATAATAGCACCAACGCACTAAAACACTGTGTCATACTGATAGATTATGGATTAAAATTTTGCTTTAATTATTGTAATAATTTTCAAAATTTTTCATTGCTTCTTGCATTTTACAACAATAATCCCTCCCCATCCGACCACCCACACACACACACACATACACATACACACACGCACACACACACGCACGCGCACGCACGCACGCAAGCACACACACACACACACACACACATACACATATATATATATATCCTGCTGTATAAATATATTTGTAAAGACAACAAATGATTTAAAATATCGTGAAAAGAAATAAAATTAGGATAGGAGTTTATCCACTTAACTCATTTTTACACAAACACCCTTGACAAACTCAGAAAATGTGCTGCTGTAAGCGGCTCTGACTTGTTCCACGGAATAGTTAAAGCTACCAGCGTTCTCTTCCGCTCCTATTCCACTCCCATCCTCTGAAAAACTTTTACTTTCTTTACGTCGGTTTTGTTTTTTTCCGTGAAATTTCAGTTTCAACATAACAAATAACAATTTTCTCTTGGCGGGTTTTACGTTTGCGGGTTAACATTTATAGAGCAGGGTAAATAGATGAGTCTGACAATTTATTGCCGACAAGGGAATTAGTTTTGTGTCTCTACAGTGTAGTATTTCGACTAGATCAGTCTCGTATTTCACATACTCTGCTATTTTCAGGCTTCATTACGGAAATAAGATTTCAGTGGCGTCAAAATTGCTTATATTTTATGGTGTTAGACTATTTTTTAAAAATTAAACCTGTAAATTTAACATGTAACTAACGTACCGTTAAATTTAACATGTAACTAACGTACATGTAACTAACGTGCCGTTATATTTGAGGGCTTAATTTAACATGTAACTAACGTACCGTTAAATTTAACATGTAACTAACGTACATGTAACTAAAGTGCCGTTACCTTTGAGGGCTTAATTTTGCTTTGTCATGTGCTGTTAAATGCTTCTATTTGACTCAATTTCAGTAAACTATTTTTTTTAAGATTATGTTTTTATGTCGACTTAATACAAAGACTAAAAACATAAACATTTCTGTTTCTTCTACATTTTCTCATTTGTAGTTTGTATGAATAAATATCTTATAATTATGTTAATAAAATGACTCTTGTATTCTATACTTGACATTCAATGATACCGGTCCAGTTAGCGTCAAGTTCTCACAAGGATATCATAAATCCAAAAGAAAATATACATTTTTAATATCGTAATCTCGAGACATTAGTGAAATGAGATATTGTCATGATGTTTCAGCATGCTACGAATGAGAAATTTGCGTATAATACAATTATAAAACTTTTCATACAAAAATGGTGAAACAAGTTATGAGTAGCATACAGAATAAGAGACAAATGAGAAAAAATCAGAATAAAATAATAATAAATGTCTATTAGTAAAAAATATATATTATTTTTTCTACAGGAAATATTTACTTCTTAGCATCTACTCCAAGACTGTCAGCAGGAAAATCTGACAGTGATGCTATCATCTGCAGACTGTGACCACCTAAGATACTGTAAGATTTAGGTTCATTGTGAAAGGCATTTGATGGTTAGCACATGCTGTATGTTATATACATAAAAGGAGCAAAACAAATTGATTTGATATTTTTATTATTTCAATAGATGCATCTGTTATTTTGTTTATAAACGGTTTCGTGCGTTTATTAAGAAAAAAGAACAATCTAAATTTAAGTTGACTTGGCGTGATTTGCCTACCTAAAACTAGCTAGACGGACTTTCTTCTTTTTTCTTTTCATCTTTATCATTTTCTTATTTTTTCTTCTCTTTTAAACCGTCGATTCCGGGAACATTTTATAAAATCAAAATAATTTACATAAATTTTCAAAGTTAAAATTATGACTGTCTCCAAAAAGTCTCCTGATAAACTGCTTGAATTTGAATTTTCTAACAGAAAAATTGACTTGTCTTACGTTTTTTCTAGGGATGGCAAAATTTGTTCATTTTAGCATTCGAATGTTCGGATCATTTTGCATTCGAACGTTCGAACGTTCGAATAACTCATACTCAATTTTCACTGAATTTCTCGACCAAACTCCACGCAGCAGTTACTTCCCTTTAAGTACAATACTCACTGCCGACAGGCTTGTCGTTGATAATGGTCGAAAGTAAATAAACATTTTTTTCAAGTTAATTTTTTTTTAACTTCGTTACATCCAGGCATGTTAAATCGATGCAATTCCAATTATAACTAAACAAAATAGAGACAAAAATCTGAAATCCAGCTAAGACAAGAATGAAGGGGAGATCACTGCCAGGAGATTGCTTCTCGACGTGGTTAACTGGGTAAGATCCGAGTGTTTCCAATTCATTGACACAGTGTATTTCTCGGTATCCGGTATTCTTATTTGGTAAATCCCCATTTGATTTTAATTTATATTTAGAAGGTCGAAACGAAAATGAGACCAAGCGCGAGGTATGGACAGTATCAATTACATTTTGGCTGAATTGTAGCGATACGGCGTGAACTGTTTGCAAGAGAATAAAACAACCAAATATCGGGCCAGTATAATAAAGTAAAATGGGGGTTAGCGGCAATAACTAACTCGTTCGTGTATTTCGCTTTTTCCTGTGAAACAATCCATATGTCTTCAAGTTTGACCCTTAACTCGACACTGATACTGATATACCAGTATCTTTCGTCTTACCCACTGCAGGTGACACTTGCTTAAAGCACAGGCCACCAAGATTAGACGACGCATAATTACAGACGTCTGACCAAAGGTGTTAACAGGGGTGTTAAATCAACAATAGGTGTGAATTCACCTACTTACAACGCCTTTCTTACTTCTTCAACGCTTTATGATTTAATTTTGTGATGAAAACAAAACATATTAGATTTTTTTCCGAGCATTCGAATGTCAAAAATACATTCGAATGTTTGGCATCGGTTCCGAACGTTCGAACGTTCGAACGTTCACTTACATCCCTAGTTTTTTCCTTCTGAAAATAAATGTATCTGTCACATCATTG
This sequence comes from Cyclina sinensis, assembly GCA_012932295.1. Taxonomy (NCBI): domain Eukaryota; kingdom Metazoa; phylum Mollusca; class Bivalvia; order Venerida; family Veneridae; genus Cyclina; species Cyclina sinensis. Next base: position 45,444,476 of record JAAONU010000001.1, on the reverse strand, counting down.
TCGGTTCTGAGTGTGCGTGTTTGTCGGTGTGTCTGCCTTCATTAAAGCTGGTCTATTATTGACAAGTTTTTATATGCGTTTTCCGGTTGTTTTTCGGGATGTGGGAGGGGTGCGGCTAGTTTCATTTATACGAACGTTAAGTTTGCTGTCAGTGTTTCCATTTTATGACACAATAACCAACGTAAAATGTGCTATATGTTTGCCTTTTACGACATAATTGTAAAGTGTATGCTTATTATAGTGTCACCCCTGTTAATTGAGCTTACGAGACACACCGACTGTTGTAAATATTAACTCCCGGTTCCTTATTCTATATGCCAGGTGCAACAGTAACTACTCTTTAGACTAATCATGGCTCAACAACCGGCCTCGCCAGATCAAGCTTCTGACGGGACAAGAACCTTCGATCTTCCGCTCCGTAAGCGGACGCATTCACTACTAGGCCACGGGGACAAAAAATAATGCTTTTGTCTGAAAGACAATTATGGCGTATTAGAAGTAAATTATTCAAGATTTGTTCATGTACTTTAGAATAGTAAGACTTAAGATATCATCATATCCTTTAGTTTGAGATAAGATCGTTATAGGAGAACTGTTTAGTATAAACCTTTGATGTCATGCTTTTTATTTGAAGAGATGCAAAACTTAAGACTTGCTGTAGGGGTAAAAGTCGACTTCATGTCTTTCTCAATAGTTTAACCTAGCACATTTAATTGACGAACACGATAAAGACCTTCTTAATTTCTTGGTGAGTAAAAAAAACATAAAAGGCATCCCATTACACAGAGCAACAATAGTTCTCGGATAGCACATTAGTATCAAAAATGTGCAATCTGAATCTCGGAAAATGAAGTATTCGAGGTTGAAGAAACAACTACAAAGCTAAGACACTTAGAAATAATGTGAACCTTACACTGCCTGGATAAATAAAGAAAAGTTTGTTGATTTACAATCATCCGCGAGAAACGTGTTCAGTCAAAACTTGAGAAATAAAAACAACTGAAAATTGATGTGTAGGAATAGATTGTGTTGTTACGGTTATTTATCATTTTTGCACCTGAGCGATTAATGCGCCATTAACGCTGAATTCCGAAACACATTTTGCGTCCATCATCCAGGAAAAAAGTACTGACAATCGTCCCGGAGACAAAAAGCCTTGTTTCTACATAATCACTAAAAAGCATATATCACGTCAGTGGGCCTGACAAATTATTGAAAGTTTCAATATCTAGTTAATTACTTGCGTTTCTCCTGGGAACCAACGGATTTATCTAAATAGAAAGGTTATAGTTCTTATATCATTTATCAGTGACAGAAAATACCCGGTGCAAACGGCGTAAAGAGAACCGAGCTACAAAATTTGGTCATAAAAATTAATTTTATACAAAACCATACTTAAAAAGATGCCCTTGAACTGTCCAAAAACCACTATCAAATTATTTACGCTTAAAATATTTACATTTGGCTATTTTGTTTTGTTCTGCAAATATCAATAATTTTTATCATTCTTCTGTTGAGAATTTGTTTAACTCTCAACTGCAAAATGCTTTGGAATTGTATTTTTTGTAGTATTTGATTTTAGGACTCATATTTTGTAAATAATAATTCATCTATTACTCATATATGTTTGTATTTACGTTTCTGACTTTGCATACACTAAGGAAGCCTGTTCAAAGTGTTAGATATCAGTTTTGTTTCCGAATGAACGTGTTTTAAGATTCTTCCAAAAAGACAATAGAGATAGTGTCATGACTTCAAAAATGTCAGTTTCCATATGTCCAGTTCATTACACCTGTCAGATATTACGTTACGTTGCTTATAAAACATACTAAGTCCGAATTATAATCTCTAATTTTGTAAACGTTCGGCCGCCTTAAGAAAGCTTCAATTGAAATCATTACTTGAATTTGCTTTAAAAAGAGGGGGAATTTCTTTTCGCTAAATAGGAAACTGTTTGCTATTGGTATAAAGCATCCAAAACAATTGCCTCTTTCATAAAGTTCTCAAGGCTGTAAAGCATGCCAAGACCCATTTTAAATGCCTTTAACCATACATTCTTGTAGATCTGATTGTGTAGTCACAAAAATAGTAAGAAAAGTGGGGGTCGTGCTTCGAACAAGAAAGATATGTTTTCTTATGCGAACTTACTTATCAAACAATCTGAGCATATTGTCAGATTGGGGTATGTGAAACAATTTCCTATTATGAATTCTATTCTGAATGTATGTTAGCATAAAAATGTTACCACATTATATGAAATAGTCAAGCAAACTGATTCTAGCAAAAGAAATTACACAGATTAGGCAAAAAAATGTTAAGAACAGCCAAAAAAGGAGAACTATTTCTAGCCGTCATTATGCGTGTATCATTTTTTCAGCTCTGATGGACTAAATTAGTGGTTTCATACCTATTTGTTCATGTTGACGCTTACTTGATTCAACAAGCAACCACACTGCTTTTATTTAACACACTCTAGCTTTAAATGTCAATAAAAATCGTTACAGAACCTTGAAGAGGTATGAAGTTCCCAAAACACCCTTTTAATTAATTGCATGTCTTAACATTCTAACAACAAGCAGAGATTAGCTTGATAACTTAAAATCATGCAAGGCATTGACGGTGTATCTCTCATGATGGAGTTTCCCTGAAATATCTGGATACAATTACACAAACCCTTCCTTTTTCAGGTTTTATGGCGGCCATAAATCTCATCAGAGGCTAAATAACTTACGTTTTATTTTGTCAGACTATTATTTTTCTAGGAAATTAAACTTGTTCGTGAAGGATATAAATGCTGCTGTTATATTTGTCTGTTCGTAATGACAAATTCCGCGATGGCACGCGTCGTGAACAGTTTTTTTATTGAAAGGAAATTAAGGTGCAGGTTAAGTAAACTATTTTTGTGACTATTAAAGATTGTTCTTGGTCGAATTGATGCAATTTTCCATTTGATATATCTAAAAGTAGAAGAAGTATTGTAAACTTGCAATATGCAGTCTAGATCCCGGAAAGTGAGTCGCCGGAGAATACAAGTTTTAAAACTAATTTACTGAACAATTTATCAGATAGTAACTACAGGCTATTCTAGTGATTTTATTTCGTTTCCTCCTGGACATATCAATTAGCACTTCAGTTCGTTATCTTCAAACTCGGAATCTGACAAAATATATATTTCTACAGAAAACGTCACATGGACTTCTCTTGATGTCTAGCTACGTATTCTCCCCTTTGGATTGTCCAGACTATGATATTAGTAATGATTGTCTTTGTTCCACATGTCCATTTGCTTGAACACAATATGTTCCCTGTATTATCTATCCGCATAAGTTAGGGAACCGAAAATATGAGCTTGTTACTTTCTCCTGCAGAAAGTAAGTGGCATCTTCGCTTGTTTCTTAACAGTTTATGTTCATTTAGAGTGACGTTTTAAAACACATTCTTTGAGTAATTGTAGGGATATGAGCTAGAACTCTCTGCAGATTTCTTCCGGTAATAAAGTTTTGAATTTATTTAAGTGAAATTGTGCTAAAGTATTTCAAGAATAGTATGTGGAGGCAGTCTACAAGAATAAGAAGGCTGAAAGATTCAAACTTAAACTTTATATATAACTAGTTGTATTACTGTAGCACATAAAATCTCTTCTGGTTCACATGTTCTTTTGTCTGGTGATGTTATTATTATTTTTTTTATTATTATCATTATTATTTAGTATGTCAGATAATAACTTCTTACATGTTCTTTTATTACTAACGGATTTGTTCTCCATTTTGTTTAAACTGTGAAAAGGTCGATGCAAATGTTGAAATATTGCAAATATATTATACTCGACTCTCAGAGGTTCTATGAAGCGAAGATAAGTTTTCAACCCCTTAATATTATACCATGTCTCTATAAAAAAGATGGTGAGTAATTTTAAACAAAACAAAATGGGGTTTTTAAGTAAAATAATGCATTTCAAGCGGCAGTTGTAATTTGCTAGGTGCTAAAAGTTAAGTGTTTCTGTGTGATGTTCAAGAAATTACCTTCGGCAACACATAAATGATTAATTTGGTTTCATTATTACATGAGCGTATACTAAGCAGTTCAGCCTTTTTCTAGTACCCACGTGTAATTTAAGATCTCATGCCATCGAATGTTTTTGTGTGTGTGTATGATAATTGAAGTTTTGAGTAAAGTACAATTCATCATATATTGTTTTGCTTCTTATAAACTTGTGAAGTGTCGGGATTTTTTTATTTATCATCACGATAGATAAGACAAAGATCTACAAACAAAAAAAGTTTTATGCGACTGACTTCATCCATTTATTCAGTGGTAAGCTACCCTTGTGTTTTGAATATTCGAAAGGAAAGCTAATACGAGGTTTGCATAAAATTCGCAGTGACGCAGAGATATTTTAAATCAGTCGATGACCAGTATTAAGCTGAAACCAATCTTTTTTCCTACTTTTACAATGTTATTTCGGTTTGTTTCCCAGTTAAGTCTTGAGAATTTTTAATTAATGTTTGTTTTACTGCCGATTTCTCATAACCAATGACATTCTGTTACCAATTGTCATTGCCATTGTCACATTAAATTTTATAAAAAAAGAAATCGTTGGAAACATTGGATGCTCACCGAAGCACACGCTGATCTATGACATAGCCCTTTGAATAAACAATAGGAAGATTAAGAAGGCCCTTTGAAGCTTACTTAAACTGGTATCGAATCCATGTTTCATGGAAATCTCTTCGTCACATTACCTTGACCTTAAATCATTCTGGTTCGCGTCTCCTGGTAGTGAAGCTCCGCAACTGGTTGCTGAACTAAAAAAGAATAATATGATAGTATACTATATGTAACCAAAGCAAAGGTCCTGTAACTCTGTAAATAGTTATTATCACTATGCTGATAATACGCGTGTCACCCTCCTAGTGCTGAAAAACCCTATAAAGTTTCATTTAATGCCAGCAAGTGGTTGCTGACAAATAGCTCGGATACAAATAGTTCTATGGTACACTATATAAATCCCATAATTCTGTAAAAATTGTGCTGGTTGAGGCTTGTATTCAAACCATTGGTTGCCGAGATAAACCACGACAAGAAGGTGTGAGAGGAGGATGCATGGACGAAGCTGCGACTATATGCTTCACCGACTTTGAGTTCGGGAATCATAGTAAAGATAAATATTATAAACTAAGTGGCGAAACCGTTTTTTTTTTCATTGCCACCGTCATTTCTGTAAAGAGATCAAATTGCTTAAGATTCATTATCCATGCTTTTAAAACGCTCCCGAGTGTCTTTATCTGGTTTTATTTTGGGCTTTTAACAGTCGTTGTTGTCGGGGACAGTTTGATCTTAACAACAATAATCTAATACAGAGGGATTTTGATAATCCAATGACAATCTAGGAGCTTCCTTTCTATATAGAAAGTAATCATTGATTGTAAATTAGCAGGAGTAATAAATTGCCAATTAATATTCTAGCTAATCATTTTTAAGCTTGAGTTGTGATGCAAAACTTAAACACAGCAATAAAGTTGATTAATTATTTAGCATCAAACCTACATTTCTTGTGAAAATTCAATATCGTGCAACTGATGACAATGGCTCAACTTTTGTTGAACACTTTGAAGTCAAGTATTCCTAAATTATTCTTAACTACTGACGTGTTTCCAATTGATCTATCCACTATACACATGTTGATAATTGATTAAGGCATCTTTATTTTGCATGCATGAAAGAAGACTTCGTAGAGACTAAGCGATCAGAAAGGATAAACTTCTCACAGTAAGAATTGTCAGAACAAGTTCTACTTGTATTATACCGTGGAGATATGCAAGCATAATACAAATGAACTTTCATCAATTATTTCATGTATAAGTTTATATAGAATTAATTAAAAAGTAACTTGCACTCAAACTTATTAAACTACATCACTTATAGTTCTCCCTTTTGTAGACATTATATTCTTTCACTTGTTATTTGTGATATGTTTTCCGTTTACGTTAAGTATCAAATAAAAATGTCAAACCATATTCACTTCAAAACACACGAAAATTACATGAATAGTACGTTGAATTATTCATTTAAAACACCTTGAAAATTAACAACAAACATATTTGTATTAAGCATTTCTTGGTGTCTATTCTTCCCTTGTCTCTTTACAACAAGATGGAATAATCTTGACAATCAAATGTCGTGTGATGTTGAATTGTACCTCCACAACCATGGAGTTTATTTTTAATTAAATCATATAGTTATACCACCGACATTTTTTGCAAAGTTATCAAAATCTTCAGCTGAAGAAGGATGTTTGCCATTGGTTAAAATGGTTGCTGTTATGACCTTTTAAGGCATAATTCGTAATTGTTAGTTTAATTGCCCTAGAAAATAATGCAATAATAATATTTCAATGTTACAGACTTAACGATTTTCCAAACATCATCGACTTTTCGGACATGTTATTACTAGTACTAAAAGTACAAATGTTAAGATATCACCCTGGAAAGGTATTCATTTAACACGAACCTCATTAAATAATAGCTGCCTGTGACTCAATAAAACGCGGGCTGTCTCAGTAACAATGACAAAAACAGTAACACTAACAGCCTCGGCCCTGCTATTCCAAAAATGAGACTGATTCTAACAACAAGGTTCGGAATGTGATAAGGAATTAAAGTACAGACCATTACCATTTCTTTAAGTAATAACTTTGTGTTGAAAATAAAACTAAAACATAAATCTTGTTGCAACCGTTCGGTGATAGAACCCGATGACAGTGTATAGCTTATGACTAGCAGATTTGTATATGCAACTTGAAACTAAATTGACCATGTGAAGCCAGGACGTATTTCCATTAAATGTAACACATTTGATTATTAACAATTACAAAATAAAAAGTCATTAGATAAGAAATCTCATAATGATATTTTCATTTTTCCTCGGAACAGTCGTATTAGCATTCGTTCGCAGGGCTATAGAACTGACCTCAGCACAAATATATAAACGAGCATATATGTATATACTTACTCAGTAAAGAATATTATATATGTATGATATATTCTTTTATAAAGGTTCTAACAAAACATTAAAAGACGAAGTTTTATCAATAATTGAAATAGTTTACATCTTGTCTTGTTAAAGTATGAATATTTAATCATCACCTGTTAAAACAGTGTTTTTATTATTATTATTATTATTATTATTATTATTATTATTAATGTATGCGACATTAAATGCTGATGTTTTCACTGGGAGTTAATGGAATTAATCAAATAGATTTGTTCATAGTTCCTTTGATGTTTTTCCACAAAGGCACATTTGCAGTATGTGTCTTTATGGAAAAGGAAACCATTAAAAAAGCACAGAAGCAACTGATGCAACATTATAATTGATAAAAAAACAATGCTTCGAAACTGTGAAATACAAAAAGAGGTAACATATAATTCTCATATATTCTTATTGTCAGTGGAGATAACCATGTAAAGTCAGATGCTCTAGAAGTATGCACTATAGATTAGTTTCTCGAAAACAAAACTGTTCATCTATTTTTGCTTGATAAAGAAGGTATTGATGTAATGTTTATCTGAACAAAAGATTGACCTCCTGATGATTTTAACAGCAAAAAGTTGTGTCAATAAGAGACAAAAGTCAGTTGAGTGTTGTTGATTAAAAGTTTGGTTATAACTGTCATTCATTGTCTCCTAGAATGTTTTCCTCATTTATTGATCGTCTCCACGTTACCTGCAATTATGTTCTAATGACCCTATAAGGCATTAATGTCGCTTTCTCAGTCTAATTGCATTTTATGTAAGTGCTTAAATTAGGTTGTAAAACTTATCACAACACACGGCTCTAATTACAGGGCAGATACAATTCGACAAACACATTACGTTTCATCAGTTCTTGACAATAATTGAAAAATATACAGCAACATTCCAGTTCTAAGACAAAAAGTTCGCGCACATTACAGCTGTTTTCGAGTAGAATTAACATGGACCTGAAACAGGTCGTGACAAAAACAGCTCAGTCATAAGCACAATTATTATTTTCTAATATGTCAACAAAGAAATGGAACGGATGTTATCTTTTTATCTCGTCACAACTGGTCGTTTTATCAATTTGACTGTACCCCTTTGAACACGTGTGAATGTAGTCAATGTAATAATGATTTTAGCATGTAAATTAATGCTCAGTGTTTTGGGGACTTGGTCGCCTTTTAACCGATTTTGCTGTTACAACAGACTTGAACAGGACAGTCCAGTTCATTTTCTTATTTCTGTACTGCTTTTCACGTTATTTTCCAATGGTACAGCAGTTTCTCTCCAAAACGAGAGATGGCCTGCAAATAATAATAATGATATAAAATTATTCTTAAAACTTGATCAGAGTTATATGTTCTTCTCGGCCTTTAAGCTCCGATTTCAAAAACTGCAGAAATACAGTAACAAGTCAAATATATATATACATTAGTTTTATTTGCTCTGTGTATCTATAAGGTTCAGTATTTAAAAATAACTATAGCACTGCTGAAATGGACTTTATTTTCAACACTCTCAGTATTTTCAATAGTTGTAACATTCAATTTAAAGAGGCTGTACTCCAGATTTGATATGAATTTTTTTTTTACTTAAATTAAATATCTAGATGCCGTGAGATTATAACAACATTCAAAAACTGATTATAAAAGTCAAAATAGAACAAAAAAATATATTCGCTCCAGTCGGATTGGAACTCTGGACCCCCTCATGTTAACAAAAGATAAACAACGCTTTTACTGTCACCACTATCGCCGCATGTGAAATAACTATCGTTTACTTTAAATCTTATACAATATAGTTATACCGTCGCGATACGGTATAGCACTATGAAAGGAAAAAAATCAATTTATAATGTGATTACCTGACTTATTTTTGTCAGTTAGTCAGTTTTTTAAGCATTAGTCATAAATATCACAAGAAATTTATAATAACATAACATAAAGTTTATTGGCATCAAATGTGATATTACATTTATAGCCACAAAAAATACATGTATGTAGTGAAGAGATGAACACGTTAACATTGGAAGAACAAACAAACAACAAATGTAAGGGTAGCGGGTATTATAAAATCATCATTTTAGTTTATACGATATTTTAATGCTAAATATATAAATTTGGCTACATTGTTTAGAGTTTTTCTGGATGTACTTGAAAGGAGTTCTGAAAATTTACGAATTGTTGGCCATCTACAGTAGTAAGGTTTAAATAATTGCGATCTAAGGTCTCTGTAGTGCGGGCAGACTAATAAGAAGTGATATTCACTTTCCACCATCCCCATATTACAGAACAAGCACAGACGGTATTGTCTGTCTATATTAAAATATCTATATATATAATACATGAAAACTTTCTTTTTTGTGTCATCTGGAGCACAGCCCCTTTAAGCAAGTAAGAATACAAACTATGAAAAACATAGTTAAAGACTAAAATGTTTCATGTCTTTGTCGCAAACAGCATTTTAAGCAACAGAAATGTCTTTTTTCTCAACAACAAAACATTGGTATTTTAGACAGACAATTAATCCCGTACAAAGGTCGGCCAACACTCATTCCATACATTAAACGCCATTGTTTTTCCAACAGGTCAATTGACAAACCTTTTTACAAAAACAACACCAAGGTTTCACTTTTTCTTTACGATCCTTTATTACTGTCTAAACTTTGTTCAAGGTGAGCTTAACAATTTAATATCGCACAAGCGTATTGATCGTGTATCTCCTAAATCACGGTGTTTCTCGACAATATCAGGTTCTAATTAGACCAACTCCTCATTTGTTCAGGTTTCATCACGGTCGTAAAATCTCATTAGCAACTGAATTACTTACATTTTATAGTTTCAGCGGCTTTTAATGTTTCCTGCTACATTAAAGGTACATGTAACAAACGGACATAAAAACTGTTTTATCTGTCTGGCTTTATAGACAAAATTTTGCATTGTCACGCTCTGTCAAAGGTTTCTCCCTGAAAGAGAAATGTAATACACACCTTAAGTGAACTATTTGCATGTGTATAAGGTATTGTTCTTGTATACAGATACAATCAAAGGCAATACACAGACGTAGCAATGGTACTGTACCAATCATTTGCTAATACAAGGTGTAAAGCCAGATGTTCTTAGTACAACTGTCAACAAGTAAACTGAACGCAATAATATTGGTCTTTATATGGAGGCGTTTTGTACATGTTTGGGTAGATGGCAAGACTGAACACTTTCTGTCCTTAATGCTGATTTTCTTTTCGGATATTACCAATAACGCTTTACAAATTTATAGAAAAACAAGCCAATAATTGTTAAACAAAAAACAAAAATTGTTCGCCAGAAATAAGTGAGTAAAATACATCTGCACTACATCATCATTAGAAGTTAGAATATGACAATTGATTTTGTTTTAGTTTCCGGTAACTGATTATTTTATTTTAGTTTATTCTAGTTTAGTTTATTTTATTTTAGTTTATTTTAGTTTAGTTTAGTTTAGTTTCACTTTCACTTTCACTTCACTTCACTTCACTTTCACTTTCACTTCACTTCACTTCACTTCACTTCACTTCACTTTACTTTACTTCACTTCACTTTATTTCGTTATCGCGGTCGAATTGCTAACATGTAATATGCATTATTAATCTTGAAAAGTGGATCATTCGTGAAAACTTCAAAACAATAAGATAAGACGAATTGGTGTCGTCTGAATGTCCCTGATGTTAAATAAGTGTATCCAAACATAATTCAACAGGATACTAGCATATCATACTACAGAACCAGTGTATAACAGACGACAATGTTAAAAGATTTGATATCATCACGTCTTTGTCGAGCCATGCTAATTTATCATTTTTTGCACCTAAGGGATTAATGTCATATTAACGTTCACTCTCAATAAGTATCAGAAGTAAGAAAATTTCACGTCTGCAGTGAGTTGTATTTCAAAGCATTTTTTTCATGATCTCGCATAAAAGACAATGTCTATACTGTTGTCTTCAACTCAGCTTCCACATTATTGATTTTCTCAATGTACTATGAAAATCAAAGTTTATGTTCTTACGACACTTGATAAATTAATGGTACTAATTGAGGCTTTCTCGTGCAAGCGCTTTAAAACGACCATAGAATCTAATTTATTTGCTACTCCAAAGAGATCAAATAACAAAAAAGATATAGTGTCGACTAACACGTTACATCTTAACCTTTTTTAACAGTAACATCAGATAAATTTTGCATGTCAACAATTCATTTGTTAGAATATTTACTTATTGCATGCAATTGTAATTAATTAGATTGAACATGCAACAAAAAAGGACAAAAACAACTTAATCAGACGCACATTTTTTTCTTTTTTATTGTAGTTCCTACGAAACTAATGCAATGACTTTAGTCTGCCTAGCTTTGTATGTAATAAGATGGTATTTAGTTTTAACGTCAACTACATTTTCATAAAAGCATCGAAGAGTTGCTAGTATATCCTGACAAGACGGCTGGCTTTCGAATGAGTGAACGTAGAAGAGAAGACGACGAAGTTTATTTTTGTAACTGGTACATATAGTACATTATATAACAACATATATAACAACATTTAACAACACACACACACACACACACACACACACACACGCATATGTGTGTGTGTATGATCACATGACAATAACATAACTAATAACTTTACTTTACTCTCCTTTGATATCAATGCTTTTGATATGTAATTTCTCTGTTTTGAAAACAACCATTCATTTGATGCCAGTGGGGAATTTGCGAAAGACATGTTACATTCGCTCACAAGAAAAGATATTTCCTCAGAGAATGTTTAAGGGTCTTACTTTGTTGTTAAATGTCATGCGATTTCATTAAGGTCATGTATATTCAAAGTAATAAGTAGTGATTTGTTCTTTCTGATTAAATGATTTAATAGCAGTTTCGTACTCATACTAATTCAGCGCTTAAAGGAAACAATATGCAACTGGGTCACAGCTACATGTTTTCAAATACATCTGACTGAATGACTAAAAAACCTGAAAATATGACTATCAGCTATTGAAAGAAAGAGATGAATAAAATTTGCCGATCAGAAAAGAGTTCTTGCGGGGTTAAATCAAGTAATTATAAACGCGGCAGCACTTTGGGCTACCAACACGACATTCAGGAGTTGCCGAAACGACAAATGCAAGTGTAGGCGGATATAGAAATGTCGTGTTGGCACCCTAAACTGTCGTTCTAGCGTGTTGAACGACAAATGCTACATTTGTTTATCGTGTTGTCTCACAGCCAACTCACAAAGACGACAGAACGAAATGGCAGAAATCAGACACCATACACTTCGAAATTTCAACAACAAGGTATCAAATCTTCTGACACTCTACACATGAGTTTAAGAATTTGATAACGTGCAAGATATTGATTGTATGTCTTCCGCTACACAGTTTAGAGATGGAACAATTAAAAAGACATTTCTCGAATTTTATGACGGTCATTAAACGCCATTCGCAACTTAATAACTTAAGTTCTAAATAACATCGACCATTAATGTTGTTTTTCTTTTTTTAAGAATTTAAGCATACGTGTAACGAACGGGTATTAAAGCTTCTCCATTTACAGAACTCTGTATTATCGTACACCATAAAATGTTTCCGTCTTATAAAATGCATGTTTAAGAAAAAAAATATTATTTCTTAAGAAAATAAACAAAATACAAAGTCCTTTCCACTATATAAATCATTAAGGACCAAACTCAAGTTAACCCCAAGTAAAAGTCGTTTATTCTCATTTTCTTCATCATCTGGTTATGTAGCCGACAAACACTCGAAATACTCAGAATTATGAATTCTAAATATCCAGAAGCACATTTCTAATCATTGCAATTGTAAATATTGACCAGATGTAACAAAAGTACTCACAGTCGAGTCCGATCTAATGTTTCCCACATAGGTGAGATATAGACAACAAGCAATAACATCTCTATAAAAATAATGGTCAAAAGAATAACGACATGAGCTCTTGTAAACCAAATCTAATTACTAGATTTGAACAAATGTTAAATGATCTATTGTCTCAGCAAGTTTGCAAAAACTAGAAGAAGAAATATTATTTTGTATTCAAAAAAAAAGAAATACCTAAAAGCTCATATAAAACAGCCCATGAAAGAGTCGATCTTCGTGAAAAATAAAAGGACTTAACAGCTCTAGTGGTGTCAGAACTCTTCATCCTTTATTCATTTAAATTACTCGTGTCCCATTAGCGTTAAATTCCCTGAGAGAGTTTGCGTAGATAGACGAGAAAAAAATACATAACAAAAATTGTCATTAGGTATAAACAACAATAAGCATTTAAATGCGTTCAAGTATTTAATTTCAAATGGCTTATAAGCATTTTATTCTAAAAGCCGTTTACGTATATAGTGCCAAAAAATGTCGTGAAATTTATCTTTGAAAATATGCTTATGCTAATAGTTACGAAAATAACAACAGAACAAAACATTATGTGCGCACCTGTTTTCTAGGTGTTGCTTTCAATGTGTTTTGGTGTACACATGTACGCGTTCGAATTGCTTTATGAAACTTACCCTCTTCTTGAAGTAAAATCATCACTCAAATTGTCCACTCTTGCAGTCTGTAGAGATTTTGTTTCTTTTAATAGATCTCTTTTATTCTTTCAGATGATTTTCAAAACAGATTTTTAGATATTTCATAATGTTTCAGTGCAGAACTGGGTTATTTTGGCGATGTCCAATCAATTATTAATGGAGTTGTTTTTGCTGTCTGAAATTTCGGAAAGTTCATTAGAAGTGAGGTTGTGATACATATGAAAAACTGTTTTAGTATGTTTTATCTTTGTCAGTGACACTGGATCTTTAAGGTCATTGTTCTAGACAATTTAACAAAGCCAAATATATGCGACAATTAGGAAACATAGGAATTTCTTACATTCGTTAAGGAACTAGACTGTTTTAGCTATCCTCTGGACAATATCTTCAAATATACAAAATGTATTCAATATTGTGATTTTGTGTAGACTACAAAAAGTAATGGTATCTTCTTTTATTGTTGAAGAAACTTTTATAATCAAAGAATTTTAAATAAGTGGAACTATTGCAAATAGAAAGAGTAATGAGTTATAACTAGTTTGGTATTTTTATAACTTTATTACGGCAAACCATCGCACAATAATTCTGTATTTTGTAAGTACATAAATGGTCGTCTAAAGAGTGGAATGCTTTTAAATAAAGTAATTTAGCACAACATGCAAAACCTGAAGTTGAAGCTTGTAATATTCAAAGTTGGTCGCAGAAGCTGGAAACTAACAGGAAAGATATTTGCTTAAATTCATTATTTTTTCACTGCTGAATATATTTCATCTATATTTAAAGAAACAACTGACAATAGGAAAACCATGCTTTTGTAAAAAGAAAAACAACAGCATTAGTCGCGTTCCTGAATTTTATGTCTGTGTCTTCAGCAAGTGATACAAGGTCAATATCTCATGATAAAGGTAAAACGAACAAAATTATGCTAATTATTTGCAGATCTTTGTAAAGAGTAGAAATGTCATCATTAATTATGCTATGAAATTTGCATTAAAGGAGAAATTGTAGTTTTCATTCAGTTAACAAAACAAAAATCTTTTTTTCACAAAGATTGTCCTTGACATTTGCTAATTTTCTGTTTATGAAATTAGGGTTAGGTTCTGTAGATGATATAGAAGAATTAAGGGTTCTATTTCAGTCAAATTTTTCAATGACTTTATCAAGGATATAATATAAAACATATTTGTAAAATATAAGAGACAGAATTTATATTTAAAATCAATGAGATCAAATGACCAGTAGATAGACTGAACTGACAAGTCTGAACAGTTCGTGGCAATAAAAACTGTTGAAAACAATTCATTTCTAAGAATAACATTTTAAATTCCAGTAAATCAGTATAAGCATAGATAGAAATTTGGCTCCATCAAAGACAAGATAATTCTGTTTAAGTTTTGACTAGTATACCATACAAATAAATGTTAAACCTAGGCAAACACTGAGAAAAGGCCTAACAAAGTCGGTTGTCTTGCAAAGGCTTTGTTGCAAAGGTTTTATTTTTTGAACTCAAAATATTTCTGATTTTATATATGATTACCAAAATAGAGGTTAATATTTAGGTTTCATCACTTTCATAATTATTTCAAGGTAGCGAAGTTTTACACTCTATATAGTAACTGAAAAAGTATTCATAATGTAAATTCACCAACTAGCTTACTCTCATTTTAAAGCGAAGAAAACATGATAGTGCTGCTTTCAGATAGTAAGAAACTTAAAAGTTTAAAAATGTCTTTGTTTTAAGGGTAAGAACTTTTGTCATAGTCAAATATACAAATTATAATTCGGTAAGGACTGCTCAAAACATGAGGAAACGTTCATTTGCTTTTTTATTCAGTTTCAGAACATTTTTGCTTTTAAGTGCTTCTGGAAGGTTTTTTTTTCAGATATTTTCTCTAAAGCATGGTATTATTTGTATACAATGTAACATGGCAGCTCATAACAAATGCAAACGTCTTATATTACACACATGCAATATTAAAAGATCATGTTTCGCAATTCCTGATTTTTTACGTCCCATAACACAGATTTAGAGTGATCTGCGACTCTGATCTTTCAGAAATATTACCTCGTAAAACTAAATGGTAAAAACGTTTTATTGTTGTAGCTGATAAGAATCTGTATCGAGTAGAAAAACTCAAATAAACATTGTGTTGGATGTAGGAGACAATATTAGCAAATGATACAGCCTTTCAAATTTCACGACATTTCAATAATCATGATTATTGACCGACTATGTTATTTTCAGCTTTAATGATAAGTTGTTTTTTTATATTTTCAAGAGGGCAAGTGTTGACTGTAAGCCTGTTCCGGTTCACTTGGTTTTGTTTTGTTTTCTTTGAGTTATGGGCATTATTTTCTATTTATTTCGCCACCATTTACAGTATATTTCTGCATTATTTGTGTCCGGGCTGTTTTCATGAACCACTGGCTTGAAAAGATGAAAATGAAATTTAGAATTGTTAACTAAGTTTGGTTTTACACAGTGCTTCACACAGTTGCATGCTCTTAGAATTTGCTACATACAATATACTTTGGCACTGTTCAAGTCCATCCTGTTGTCTTAAGGTTAAACTGAATAGAGATGTTCAAAAGCTTTAATACTAATAGCATTGCAAGCATGGTAAGAGTTATGGGTCCTTTAGTTATCCTATAGATATAATTTACTGTAGTACGAGTGCATGATGCAAAACATTCCTGTACACATCTTCACCATAACCTGTCAGTGTACTATGCCATTAAAATATTAAGGTTATGTTCAAACTTTGACACCTTTGTATAAACGTTTAAAGACTTTATTTGTTTCATGTTTCCGCACACTTCCTAAAACAAAGACATTTCACATACAAAACGTGTCTTAAAATTTCTGTTTTTCAAGGAACACATCATTGTACGAGGAATATTTATCACTTGCAGTGATTATCATGTTTAACGTGTGATGTAACTACTGAATGTTGATACTGGAAGTCCCAAATGAATTGGTTAATGTATTTATTTCACTATGGCTTCACTTTAGTCAATACGTTTTGATTGCAAAGTAATTACCACAGTTTAAGTTTGTTACGTTTTCTTTATTAGATTAAATAAAACAATCAAAATTGAAAAGTTTCTCTGGCATTACCACCTACATTTCAATATCCTGTTTTTGAGGAAAATGCTCTTGGGTACATGTTTGTTTGATTCAAGTGTTTTAGAAATTAAATTTACTGTTTCTCTGTTTCTGCTATAGTCAATTATTTCCTTTTCTCGAGAACAATGTGTATGTTATGTCATTTCTCACAGATATCCATCTCCGTACAATGCTTTAAGCTCCTTTCAATTAGCTGATGCCAGAAAAATGAATCAAAATCATAAACCTTTACACAAATAGCATATTAACTCCTTGCAATCATTGTAAAGATTTATATTTTGTCATATAAATTCAACAACCAACAGCTGATAATGTTGGAGTAAGGTATAGATTTTGTTTTCTTTTATTAAGACTTAAAACCTTTACCGTTTCTTGTATATTCACCCAATTGCTAGAATTCTGTGGCAATTTCAATTGCCTGAAATCGATTAACCTTTATTTTACAACATCTCGAAGTCAAGTACTAGTATTACCAAATGGCTTAACCGTTTGAATGTATTTATTGAATTTGACTATTTTATGAATAGATGAATGTGATCCTTCTGGAACACAATGTAGATTAATTTGTAGTGACCATGTGGTCAGGAACCAGACAGCCTTTCAGTCAGAATTGTCCTCGCAGTATCTGGGTTTTGTTATAACGTCGAGAGGTGTCAACACATAAAAAATGGTCATCCATCAATATTTATAATATCTGTTAGTAGTACTTAACAATGATACATTTCTCGCTCCCTGGAGCAAAGGAAAAAGAAATTGCTTTTTGTTCTCCCTTTTTATTTGTTTTCCTGGAATATTGTTATCAATGTCTCGTAGAATAATTAAAACAGTAGACGATTTCGCAGTACCACTGCAGCTTAAGGCCTAGAATATATCATGAAATCCTTGTATTATTTTGCAGCGGATTAAACAACATACCACCATGGTACTTCTTCTCATTTATGTCTTCCATTTTAAAAAACATCACCTTTGTCAAACTAACTGTATTTATATGTGTTCGTTTGTATTTATAGCGCTTGTAATAAGAAGAAACCCAAAAATAATATTAAGGTTTACCTCTGAGATGAATTCAGTACAAAATATTCTTCAGAATATCACTGTCATCTTGGTCAAAGGGAAGTAATGTTAATATATATAGACGGGTGTCTCAAACACTTTGTAATAAATGTTGGACGTTTAAGAGCTTCTAGGTAATAAAATATATCAGATTTTAAATGTACGTATTTTGTAAGGACAGTTCAATTAGTCATAAAACAAAGACAACCCTCGAACTCGTTAATATTTTGTTTTTTCAAACTGACAAGTTGTTTTTGTTTTTATTTCAATGGACAGTTTTCTTACTCATCAACAGGTGATTTTCATTCACGATAAACTTACCCATTATGTCTTGAAACAGTACACATAAACAAGCCAAACTATCAAGGACTTTTCGTAGATATGGACTAAAAGCTCTACATTACCAACATGTACAAGACAAATACGGTATACAGACACAATTTATAAGTTGCCTTGAGCTTAAAAAGTGCCAGGGAACATGTAACAGTTATATAACAGTTTTCAGCATTCAGTCACACGCAATAAAGTGACTTATTTTCATCTTCGAAAGGTAATAAAACTTGAAAGGTGCATGTCATTACAAAACAGCACCTTTCTCATCTGGTGTTTAAACACTTAAAGTTTCATACGTACACTGACAACATGCTTCAGTAACAATCGCTGTCAAAGATGTAGGTTTGACAAGAAAGGCATTGCTAGCTAAAACTTACGTTACAAAATAAACTATCTGTATTTTTGAATCATCAGTACATAAAAGTTTGCACTGTTGGATTTTCTTAAATAAAATGTATTAAAATTACCATTTGTTTTCCCTATCAATACACTCAAAAAGTTCAGTTAGGAAATTACCAGTCAGCTCTCATTTATTAAAACCTAGTCGTAGACATTCAATCTATAATTTGAACTTTTCTTTACAATTGTGCATTATGTAACAAACCTGTAGAAAATATGCGAGACCAAATGGATGAATAGGACTTGTTTCTGTTGTCGAGAATATTTAACCTTTTTGTCCCCTAGAGGTTTATATCCCATTAACGTTATATTACCGAAACATGTTTTGTCTTCATTACTAATCAGACAACCACCAAGGAAATAATCTATTCTATATAATGCCTGAAAAAGCAAAATAATTTATATGACCCATGGAGAGTATCTACTTAGTTTCTGGCAGTACATTCCGTCTAATTTAGTAGACATTAAATTCATTTAAAAAAAGAAATTGTTAAGTTGTTATTTTCCACTAACAAAATTGAAGCTACACAGCAAAATCAGTATACAGCAACAACGGTTATTAAAAAAAGCGATATACTAAGCGAAAACGGTCTGAATTTTTGTCTAATTCTTCCGTCTAAAAAATACATGAGACTCTTTAGACTTTTCTCTCTTAATAAGTCTTATAAAAGTCTATATTCTAAAGAAAAAAATACCGGCAATCACTGAGTCGACAGACGGCAGGGCACGAAGTCCGTTTATCGCGTGCTTACGCCTAATTTGTTCAATTTTCAAGCATATATATCAAATGACAAATCAGAAACAGTGACGATCAGTCAATTACATTTTAGCCGTTCTTAAAATATTCCGAAACCCAATCTGCTCGAGAACAATTTACTCGTAAGAATTACGTGCTGGTGTCACGAATTCGTAAATAATTAGCATGAACATGCACAAAAAAGCGAATGTTCTCATATTGTGATCAATTCCTAGCAAATAAAACGTTTCCAACAAAATATATAAATATTGTTTTACTTTTTTTCTGTTTTTACATAATAGCAATTTAGGCAATTAAACGTCTCTAATTTCATTTTAATTTCATCCTAATGCGATATTATATATGTAGATATATATGTAGATATTTTGTTTTTTGAATTCTTCAAATATTTTCATAATACGAGTTAGATAAATAGTGCATATTTCAATGATTATTTCTTCCGTATTTATAATAAAAAATATTGTGCGTTTTGTTTTCAAATGTAGTGGCAAATGCGAAAATTATTAGAGAGGTAATTTCTAAGAGTGCCCTACCCCTAATAACGAGCCTTTTCTCTATTTTTTTCATGGGAGGACAGGGATTTGGTGTACACGTCAAATAATAGACTTGATTTTACATACAAATGGGATAGTAATGATTAAACTTAATCTTAACTCGTGTACTTTTCAGTCAACATTAACAAATGAACAATTCTTTACAGAAGGATATTTATGCCAATATATATGAATAACAGGAATGATTATGGACAAGATATTTATGTAAACCTTGTTTCGGTAAGTCATGTCGTGGTAAACCGCCAGTCTGATTAAAGTCAGCTCCTAAATAACGCTCTGCTAATAGATCATGTACTTTAGTCTGATTGGGTTTACTTTAACGAAAGAAAACACTAATAGATTAGTGAACTAGAAACCTTTTAAGGATAGCACACTGTTTCCAGCTCATGCAATACCAGAGAAGATACCTTTTCTTTGTAGTTCCATTCAATAAATAGGATTTTTTCAAGCCAACGAAGATGTTGTTGATTTAAATAACAGATACCTGAATCGTATATTGCCAAAAAAAGTTTTTAGTAAGATGCCGACAGAATAGGCGAAGAAATTTCCAAAGCTATGCATTTTTATAAAGGGAACTAATGATTCAAAGTTTAGTCGAAATTTATATTCAAGAACTTACGAGTTTAATGAATGATTTCATCAGAGCCTTTTTCACAGAATGGGAACATGTTTTAAGTTTAGTCTGTACTAAGACTTATTTAAGTATTCACCATTTGTTCAATTTTTTTTGCAAGCATTCCAAGCTTTCTACAAACATTAAAGTATTAAATGTTGAATAAACATGCTGTATATTTTAACAGAAGTGGTTTATCAAAATGTGTGACAATCACGAAACAATAGCCCATCAAAAACAGATCTGCAGAAGACAAAAGAGCGTAAAAAGACTGGATAGACATGCACAGTGTCTGTTGTCAGGATTATTTATCAATTCTTTCCTCGAGAGATTTATGTCGTATCAACATTATAATATTTTATACACATTGCCCATTGACACATTCTGTGTCAATTTACCATTGGAATGAAAACTGTTACATTATAACTAGACTGGTCCCCTAATCGTTTCTCTCTTACTCGTAATTTTCAGAATACGATAGGAAACCAGTCCGTACTATCTATACAGCATGTATCTAGTCAGACAAAGCATGTTAAGATGAAGAGATGAACCTGCCTTTACCGTCGTCCAATGTTCAAACAGAAGACATTCGATTTGTCTGAAAAGACATTATATCTCAATTTGTCAAGACGTCTTTTTTAATATGATATAAGACTGATTTATAGAGAAACTACATGACAAGAATACAAAGTGCAGTTCTTGCAAAAAAGTCTTTTATCAAAATCAAATTGAGCTGACAGATGTCATAAACTTGCAAAGTTATCTTATTGTCGTTTTCCGGGTATTTGGCATATAATTCGCGTAAGCGTATTTGGAAATTGTTCTTTGGTTTAAGCTGTTATGTTATACTTTAATTCTTTTAAAAAGAAACTACATCAACACGAAAAGTCGTAAAAATTATGGCATATTAATTATATGGCATATCACAAAAAGCTAAAAGCTTCTTGTATTGTAGTTGCAGCTGCAAATTATTAAGTGCCAGGTGTCACATGTTCCTGGAAATTATTCAATAATTTATACCTTCGGAAACATTTTGATTTATTTGTTTTTATAATGGCGAATAAAGTTACACAGCGTTTCAGTTTGACAGAAACAGTTTCATTTTATTTAC
This sequence comes from Cyclina sinensis, assembly GCA_012932295.1. Lineage (NCBI taxonomy): Eukaryota > Metazoa > Mollusca > Bivalvia > Venerida > Veneridae > Cyclina > Cyclina sinensis. Next base: position 45,422,937 of record JAAONU010000001.1, on the reverse strand, counting down.
AAACTGCCATGAGGCAGCATCTGCCATACGTAAAAACAATATATAAACAAAAACATGTGCACGCAATTTTGAAAATATACACACCAACGGAGCGATTTTATTCGCCTTATAGTGAGAACAAAATAGAAATGTCCAGGCAAGAGACTACATAATTATCATCAAATTCAGTTCTACTACTTGCATTTCTAGACAGCAAGAGAAAAGGAACATATATGTCGAATAACGCAAAGCAAATAACACAGTTTTAGATAAATGTCTGACAGTTTGTTGATAAACGAATTACGATTTGCAGTATAAAAATGTGTAAGTGGTGTATTGTTTTATTTGTGTGAACCATTCCTAGATAAAAAGTTTTTAAATTTAAGCAAAAAATATATTTGAAATCCATTTACTGTTGAACAGGTCTGTTTTCCTCGTTTTCCATCGAAGTGCTTTTGACATAGTTCGTGTTTTAAAATTCCGGGTTTTTTTTTTTTTTTTTGGTTTTTTTGGGGGTTTTTTTTAGGCTCTTCTTGAATAAATTGCTTCCTAAGTTTTAATTGTGAATCCTGTTTAAAATGCCTCTAATGAGAATAACAAGTTGTTTGTTTTAAGGTACAAATAGTTTAATACCACAGAAAAAACAACACCCCATACATTTATTGCTGAAGAAAATTACCTGATGCAATCCCAGCAGTAAAGACTCTAAGTGAACAAGATAATTTAAATAAAAATGTCGTAAGAGCAATCTGTATCTGCAAAATTCAATTAAGTGAATTTAGTCTTAAGATACCGAATGTTGTTGGGGTTTTGTGTGTTTTTTTGTTTGTTTGTTTTTTTTTTTTGGGGGGGGGGGGGCAAAAATTATGATCCTTTATTTTTTTCTTTTCATTTCTATTTTATTTTATTTTAAATATTTATTTATTTATTTATTTATTTATTTATTTATTTATTTATTTTGAGATACCGGTAGAAATAATAAAACTTAGTCATGATTATTTACTTGAAACACATTTTCTAAATATCAACCAGTAGTGAATCATATGTGATTACATTTGGAGTTTTTGCGAAATAAAATAGAATCCTGACAATTCTCCGTCGAAAAAGTTCTGAGCAAACTATCATTACAAAACTTCCTGGAAATATTTGTTGTCTCTTGGCGCTATTTAATTCTGTGTCTAAACGTTTTACGAGGTGAATTTAGTTTGACAATTCAATGCCGTTAAAGGTATTGATTTTTGTATATCCTGCAAATGAGATTCTCAGCAGGGCCAGGCTCTAATTAGAAAAAACGCCCATTGTTAAAGTTTTATGACGGTCATAAAATCGCATTAGCATTAGCGGTTCAGTTACTTGTACTTTATTGACTATAATATATGTTTTCTGTAAAACTAAAGATGCATATAATGAAAACTGAAAAAAGTCCCCTATATTTGCTTAGCTTTGAAGACATAAATCTGTCTTGACATGTTATCTGAAAAAAAAAGTTTGTCTCTAAATTATCTTTAAAAAACCTCTTTAAAAGTCCCTCATTTGTGTTATTAAAAATAAGAAAAAAAATCTTGTAAATAGACACATTTTAGAACGTAGGATTTTCTGATGATTTTATTACTAGTATACGGATTCAACCGTTGGCCTTTTATTTTTTTGTCTTTGTCTCAAAGTTCCTGACAGTACCAAGCAAATGTTACTTTCCATTCAGGACATGAAAACTCCATCAAGAATACATACTTACAGACTCTTCAAACAGATAACTTCGAAAATAAACTTTTTATATCAATGTTGGAATGCAAGCTTTCATTTGATATAGTTTGTCATTTTTGCAATACAGGTGATGTTGACAATGCATTTCATTTTATAGTAATAAACGAATATATATCGAATATACTGACCCAGAATGTTTACGTTTTGGAGATGTCATAGTCTTATGATTAAATATAAATAGTAACCGTGTTTTCATTAACATATCCATATTCTTTATGCTAAATATACCACTATGGTGTTTCATACAAGCGATATTATTTTCACTAAAACTTTGCGTTTAAATATATACATTTGTAGTTGCATGTATTGGTTGAAATGTATAGATGGTGTACTTTGTATAAATCTTTTTTTTAAATCTCTTATGATCACACAAAATAAGAACCTGTCACTCAGTTATTAAAATATACATACTATTTAATTGTTTACTACATTTGAAATTCTTAAACATACCATCAAAATAGATAGTTGCGCACGATCAATGGTTGAACAAGACAAACTTTATTACTGGTTTATCCTCGTGAATCTCACGCTAACACGTCATGTTTACTTTCTGGAATTGCACAGCACCTTTGAAGGCTGGAACGGTTCAAATAAAAAGATGTCCTGATTTTGAAAAGAAAAATCAATCTTAGAAATAATATAAAAACAAACGTATATATATTAAGTGTTAATTCTCAGACACTTCAATTAAGAACGTGTAAAACTATATGTTTTTCAGGCAAATAAACGATTTTACAATGTGTAAGAATGTAAAAAGTTGACATTTATAATTGTCTTAACTGTTTTACAGTATGTGGTTGTAAATGCTAATATTCATTTGCCATTACAAAATGCTTCAACATATGTTTTAGCTAGTTTTAATCTTATAAACATACCTTGATGAAAATGATTTTTTGATATATACGTAGCATTATAGTTTGAGAAAATCCTTGCAATTTTTCATACATCCTTACTGCCTATTCTCTTTTAGACTGAGAGAGAATTTTACTTCATCTATTTCGTTCAAGACGGTCATGTGGTAGTTCAATTGACGATGACCTAGCACAAGCAACAACTCTGGCAAAGCTGAAATTCGATTTTTTTATGTCATTTGTTCCAGAAGAATAATTTAATACCTTTTTCAAAACAATTTTACTTTTCAATATAGTGTTGATTTGTTGTTGTTGTTGTTGTTTTGTTTTTTGTTTTTGGAAGGGATTGGAGGGAGGGCGAGGGCATTTTCAAAATTATCTAAAATTTAGATACAGATATGAGATAATTAGATATTTGACGTCAAAAGAATGTAAAAATAGCGGGTTGTGTAACTGACATTTAAGTCACATTAGATCCGTTCATAAAATATGCTGCTTGTCACTATAATGTCTTCCTTGGTCATTTAGTATGTTTTTTTTATCGTTTTAGTTACCCGAACACAGGGGCAAAATTTACGAATTCATTATTTCACTTGGCTTCTGCTTCTAATCATATGTTGTACTACGGTTTAGCAAAACAAACAAACAAACAAACAAAAAACAGGCGTGAAGAACTTATTGATTGTTGATTTATTCTAATTTTTACAGATTTACAAATATATACAATATATACATTTTTAATTACGTTCAAGTTTTTTATTTATCTGCACATGAAAAAATACATAGCATTGAAAATTTTCTTTTCTATTTCTTCAAAAGCATGCGTATGACATGTACATACCTACTTTGTAGTCGAGCTGCATAAAACTGTGTCCTTTGCGCAAATTTTAGTGGTAAACAAACCTTTTACCTTCTGATTTACGGGTTTTTTCCGGAAGTACCGATATGATTCGAAGTGGATACCAAATGGAATACATATATGAGTTTACCCCGTGCTGAAATTAAAACTCTGGGTGCTCGAACAATTCACGGCATTTTCTCAAACGACGGCATATAAGGCACAAAGAGTGTTTATCGCGTGCATGTGCCTAATTTAAGTTATAAAATCAATTTTATTCGCAACACCATATATATCAAATGACAAACCAGAAACAGTGACGATCAGTCAATTACATTAAAGCCGTTCTTAAAAAATTCCGAAACCCAATCTGCTCGAGAACAATTCACTCGTCAGAATTACATGCTGATGTCACGAATTCGTGAATAATTAGCATGAACATGCACAAAAAAATCAAATGCTCTCATATTGTGATCCGTTCTTCCATGAGACGGCAACTGAATTGTTTGATTTCTACAGACGATATACATATATTGTTGATACATGCGAGTTTGGTAGCTCTTGCTGGACGCACAGAATCCAGATAGCTGTAAAGGAAATTCGTGTCCTAGTCTCTTTCTGTGCTATACCTTTTTATGAGAATGCGTTTTTTCGTATTCTTTTGTAAGTATTTGATAAAGATTTATTTACAAAAGATTGCCAAGAGAGTATTAAACCAAGACAGTAGTAGCTTATTATGACTGAACGAGAAGTTTTTGCCGTGCATTTGGTAGGGTTCTTGTTACAGATTTTTTTTCTCCTCACAAGTTAGACTGTAAAAATATGTCTTCTACTTTTTATATTTTCTTTCATCTTCATAGCATGTTAAACGGTTAGTATTAACAAGTTTCAAGTTTCAAGTTTACTGGGAAATCGGCAAATTATTGCCTCTGGCCATTTACAACATCAAAAATATGGCAAAGACAAATTACAAGTTACACAGTGCTGGTCAATTGCGCTTTGGTGGCTGATTTGTGCCATGTCGTATGAGCGTGTTTTCGGACCTTTCGCACCGCCACACGAAAACACGCTACATTCTATGTGTCGGGTTTTTCCTTTAATTTGTCTTGTCTTTTTATTTTCGCCGCGCCAGGCGAAAATTTGAAAAGTTAAACGGTCCTATTTTCGCCTGCCGCCCGCCACACAAAGATGCGACATTGCATTTAACTTTTTCGCGTTCAGGTCACGCATGCGCACAGAAATTACACATATGTTTACATGATACAAGGCTGATAAGTTAAATCTAAATATATTAACATAATTCTTAAGTTCAAATTAAAACAAAAACAAAAAAAACCTAAGGATACTTCCATTGTTATTACTCTCCATTTTCTTCTGTATGTGTAGTATATGTGTGGTTGCTGTGTGCATGCCTTAACGGAGGGCGCATAAACTAGGTGATTTTTTCGTGTTTTCGGGTGGCGCCCCGCCATGCAAAGATACGACAGAATGCAGACAAAACACGAGATTCACGACCCGCCAGGCGAAGACACGAAAAATTGAAGGTAAAAACACGACATATAGAATGTGGCGCGTTTTCGCGTGGCGGTACGAAAGATCGCCACGCGAAAACGCTATAAAGTTATGATTTGTCGTATTTCCGCATGGCGGATTTTCGCGTTTTCGCCCCGCCACGCAAACAAAGTATTTTTGTGTTTTCGCATTTTCGCCCCGAAAACACGCTCAAACGACATGGCACAAATCAGCCACCATTATTGCGCAGAGGAAACATTCAACTTCTCAGCTCGAACATTGACTTCGAACTTCTTGACATCTTGAATTACCAAAGTGTTTTTCTTTATTATCCATTTATTTGGCAGAATGACTAAACGAACGTGTCATAGAGAACAAGACAATAAAATTTGTATTTCTTTTCACTGTGTTGCTTGGAATCTAAAAACTCATGATAAATTAAAGAAAGTATGTTATCAGTAAAACACCGCATTGGTTTTCACGAGTAACTGAGAAAAAAGTGTCACCGTAAAATATTTCGCTAAGATAAACGTCGAAATGAAGTTTTCTTTAGTTTGCAATGTTATGTAATAGCAAATAAGGCAATAAAGCTTTTCTAATTTCTTTTAAAGTTTACCCACGAGAAATATTTCAGAGGTTGTATTCCGTAATTACGTCTTCTAATGCGGTAGGGTAATGAACGTTTTCATAATGAAATTATTGTGATTTTTCTGCATATTTCGATGAAAAAAATTGCCTTTACTAAACAGGATTTTTTTATTCAAGGACACTTAAAAAGCAATTGAAAAAAACTGACGTTTATTGCCGGAGATAATTACATGAGAAACTAGCAAAACTAATTATAAACATTTTATGTGCGGTGATCACAATATAATCATGTTTTAAGGTTAAGCGAAGAAAAACTACAATATTCACAGAGGAAGACTTTTGTAAAGATTTGTCATCAGTTGTAACACTTCTAAGCAATCAAATAGCAGGAAGCAGAATTTGTTTTTATTTAGAAAAAAAAAAACAATTTCTATAAAGCTGGATTGATTTTCATCTCTCCGCAGTATTAGTCATTGTCGTTGAGGTGAAACGTATTTTAACCTATCCTAAAATCATTGTGGCAGAATACATGGAGAGTACGGGACGTTTTTTATCTTAAACTTTATGAAGAAAATGTTTCGATAAATCATTTCTTTTTTTTCAAATTTCGATGCAACACAGTTAAAGTATTGTTCTTTTTCATACAGAACTGAACAAGGTTTGGACAAACCTCTCACTGATGAAGAGACATCCTTTTGAATTTTGACCTGACTTTGCAGTAGAAAGTCAGTGCAGTATCTACCTAAAAACCAGTTTTTTCTCTCAAAGAATAGAACAGCCGACCTGTAAGAACGAAAACAATAATGAAAAGTGTTGCTTACATTGCATCAACATATGTATATTTAGAATTCTTTAAAAGTCTCTTCTCAGGTCTTGCATAAAACAGTTTGTTTGTACAAAGTAAACTGTTTGATTAACCACTGTATCAAATATCAAGATAGAGTAAGGAATTTTCTGTTGTGAGAATGTGCAAATCAATTTCAATGTCGACGTCAGTAGGCTGTGACAGACACAAACACTTAGCACAAGAAATTTTCAGTCAGCTTATATGAAAGACAGTCCTCAAGTCTACTAAGATTGTTTTGCAAACTGATCGTAAATGTTCTTTAAACATCCGTTGTTGTCTCCCAGAATGTCCTTTGTATTTATTGATTTGCTTTGCGATACCAGAAATCAAAGCCTGGCTCATAAACAGAATATCCTGCACTAATTGAGTCTTTCTCGTATAAGCTCTTTATTTAAGCCATAAAATCCAATTCATTTGCAAAATCAAAGGGATCAAATGACATAATAGATAAAGTGTAGACAGAAAAATTAGTACATTTAAACCTGTCTTGACAATGTAATTTGTACAGAACTAATGGTTTTGGAAGAGTTACATTTTTAAATCACGCAATCACATTCAGCTTGAACAGGTCTCCGTCGTTTTCATCCATTTATACAGGGAATAATTCTCTGGAACTCGTGACTTCCTACAGTTGATTGATTACAATCATGTATTTGCAAGATTCTCTGTCTATATCATACCTGCATATGTGTGCAGTCGATTAAGATTATATTATGCTGTCGCTAGTTTTGTGCTGACAAAACGATGTCGATACAGTAAATTGCAATTGTACCAAGAGTTGAAATAACTTGCCGGAAAAAAGAGTATTGTATTATCTTCATTTAGAAATACAGAGAGGGGTGAAAGATTTGAAATCAACAAGTATTAAACTCTGTTTACATCTGTTATTAGCTTCCAGCTTTCATTTTATTACTGCAGAAGTGATTAAGGTGGTAAAAGTTAAGTGCTCCTTCCAAGTATTTCGGAAAATAATCTTCGGAAAACGAATAACATTTATTTGTTTTCATTGTATTATGAAGGCCAGTAACGCAATAAAGGATATTTCATTTCACTTTTATTTTCCACACGTGCGAAGTTGAAGAGGTTATGTTTCGAAATTCCGGTTTATTTGAGTCTGCATGGTTGCACTGGTTTTAAACATTTTACAGCTCAAAACGAACTCTTCTGTATTCTGTGTGCTTTTCTCTCTGGGGTTTTGTCTCGCGTCTAATTAGAACCTGTAAATGTTTTTTTTTTTTTAAAAAAGCAACGAAACATCATAGCAATGATTGATTAGATGACTCAGATCAAAAAGTGATACACATTAAATGTTTAATTTTACCCCCCGAAAATTAGCTTCATCTAATTTTAAAACTGGAAAATAAAAAAAAAGAATTGAATTTCTGCAATAAGTTAGTATATGTTTTGGAATCAATTAGTACTGTAAGACATCTGAACACGAAATTTCCTACACTGTTTGTCATACAAATTTATGTTCTTTTTGTAAAAAAAAACTTACTAGTATTGAAAATTCAATGCCGTCCTATATTAAAAATAACCATATGTAGGTTATTTAAAGAAATGTATCAAGAACTATGTCGCTTTATAGTGTAGTGACAATATTTCTCATTCCATTATCCTTCTTTCTAAATTATAATTTGGAACCAGTGCTTAGAGGGAGGCGAGGGAAGAAATGGTTCAGTAACTGATACTTGTCCTAATCTAGATAGTCATGCAAACTGTGCTTGCTTGTTAGATTAATGTCCATTTTCAACATACATGTGTATAGGATATAGGTCTGGAGAGTTGTTTACCTAACCAACGTTCATGGGAAGTATACGAACTAAACACCAAGCCTGTATATCAGAAAAAGCAAATCACTGGTCCAGTGGTAACGGGCTGGACTGGTGATCCAGTCGTAAGTTCAATCCCGCGCTCCTCCACTAACATTACTGTCTTTTGGGTGAGACGTTAAACCGAGGCCCTATGTATCAGTGATATACACTGGAAAAGAGCCATGGTGTTTCTAGAGCTTTCTGTATCTTGCACTATCCCCACATCTTAAAATAACTTACCACTGCAGGGAACGTCGGTCATATGTGCAACTGGTACCGACGGTAAATAACGTTAAAATCTGGTCATTCTGATAATTAATTTATCTAGATCATTTCTATGTTGAAAGTGGTGATTCAAAGTTTTATCATTTTAGTTATTTGTGCTGCTCTTGCCATCGAAGATGTTGAAGTATTTCATGAATTAAAGTGGAAGGGAAATTAAACTATTTTGTAATTTAAACAAACCATCATAGAGTTACTGTTCTTTAATATTTCGTTACAGGAATGGAAAGCATTTGAAGGGAGCTAGGTCTTAATATACCCAGAAGTGACTTAACCATAAACAAGCCCTAGTATAGAACAATTATATCACATTTTGTCATATATTAAAATAAATGTATTTATTTTTACAACGACTTACTTAGCGACATAATCCTTTTTCTATCTTTCCTCTTGTCTAACAGTTATTTCACAATCTTTTTCATCACACTTACTTTTTCCCTCTGTCACACTTTCTATTGCATCTTCTCTAGCACCTTTGTTAGCACCCCCTTTCTTTCTTCTCACAACAGCATTTATTTGAAGATCTTAAGATATAAATATGCAAGTCATACGGTGTTAATAATATATTGCAACACCTTTGTCATGAAAAACGAATAACTAGTGGATTATTTTGATCCGTATGTGTCATATGTGCTTTGATTGATTGTGACTCGTATGTTTGTATAGTATGATTGAAAAATAAAAGGAAAAACAATTATATCAAATGCTTTTTATATGATTCTATATTGTGTAATATAAAGAAAAGCACACATACATATAGCGGTATATTTAAAGATATTTACTGTGGACATAAACACAAAATAGTCAGTCGCACGTATGGTGAAATGATATAATACCCACAAAAATGATTGCAATTTTACACAGATGCTTCTTTTTTTGAGAAGTAATGGTCGAGATACCAACATGTAAATAAGAGATTTTTTTCTATACAGAGACAGCAAAGACAAACTTTAAAGAATAGGCCTACTATTTTCATTCATGCACAGGCAATCTCATTAAAATCATACACATCAAATTTCTACATATTTCTTTACAAAACACCAAGAGAAGAGAAGGAAGATTCGATTAATTGTGATTGGTTAACGGTGAGGTTTGATTGATTTGGTATTCTAAAACCCAAAATCCGGCTGAACCAGTCAGCGCTCGATACCAGTCTAAACCAGGAAGTGAACTTGACTACGCAAACAAAACTAAAGACAGGTAATATTTGGTTTAAATAAACTATAGAATGTGTTTGTTAATTTTCCCATCTTTTTTTTAATCGAATTATTTTTGACGAAGGTTTAACTGCATAGTAAACTAGTCAAAATCTTCCATCGCAAAAAGTGAAAACGAAGTACTTCCGGATAAACATTGTTCGGATAAAGGAATTTAATGCAGCTTTTTACTCTTTTGTTATATTCATACTTCAAAAAGCTACGAAATATAAAAAGGATTTTCTGTTAGCATTGATAGCTTTGGAAGAGAAACTAATACACAATCTGTGACTGTTTATGCATTTAAAAACCAGTTTCAGTTTGTTTCACCCAGTTCCTTTAGAATCTTTATATGTTACATGTAGGTTCTAGACTACTAGCAGTCAACTGTCATGAAATTTACTGGTAAACTGTGGTCTGTGGCAATATAATACTGTACCATGGTATGATGGCCATATACCGGTATTCTTTATTTACTAGCCACATTTCATGATCATTTTGCAGAAGAATTCATCTTCATTTACATGTACATGTATGTTTTGGAAACAAGAGTTTTCCCAGTAAGTCAGGCAGTCCAATAGGCTTTTGAGGGGATTTCTTAATGTTTGCAATGTACCAAAGCATTCAGTATCAAGGAATCAAAAACAAACATGGTCTGTGTCAGCATTCTTCACTACAAATCTTTGCCCTATTACATGGCTAAAAGCATTACTTAAGTCTTTTGAGCACTTTGAATTAAAACATAAAATTAAAATGAAGCAGAAAACTAAACAAATTGCAGTGTTGTAACGCAGATGTAAATAATAATGGTGGTGAAACCGGTAACTATCTTAGTTTAAGGCAAATGTAGATTGCCACCATCCTTAATCCTAAAGTAAGTTCTAGTATAATTGCACCAGAATCAGGTGATCCAAAAATTAATAGAAAAAAACAGTTGCAGGCATGATTGGATCTAGTCAGACATATAGGAAGCAATCTTAGGAAGTAATAAGTTAATTTTGTGCTTGTAATATCTCCACTAGCATCGAACATTTGAATGACTTTTGCATTTGTTACTCTGTTCATTTGATTATTGCTTCAAAACTAATGAATAAAACTTACCAAACTTACATGGAAAATAAATTAAATATCTTTTGAAGTACGTAAAAATCTGTATGAAGTAATCAAAATAATTTGTTTGCTAGAAATTTAAACCTAGAGGAATTTCAAATGGAAGCTTTAGAGAAGGGTAGGCGGTTCTTTGATAGATGCTTACTCCCATCTATAAATTAGTTGACAAATGAAAAATATGGTCAAGGAAATATGTAAAACTACTTTCACCTCACTCACTTTGGCAGTATAAATGTGTTAATTCATTTCTTATTTTATCATCTGATAGTACAAAACAGCCTTGTTTTAATTCTTAATTTTTCAGTCCCTCTTGCAGTGTTAGGCTTTATATACTTAAGTTCATTCAGTCATGACCATTTTAGAACACATGGTAAAATGTTAACATCATGACATTCATGTTTATTTGAAAGAATATGTGTTAGTTTATGTAAACTTCATCTTGATATGAAAAACTGAAGCAAGATTATGTAAATTAAACAATTTTCCTTTACAATTTGAGAACATATGTCTTATTCAAGAACTCATAATAACTATTCAGTTAAACTGGAAATATGTCTTATTCAAGAACTCATAATAATTATTCAGTTAAACTGGAAATATGCCCAATCCTGGGGAAAAGTGTCCTTAATTTCAAGAAAAACGGTCATTTTTCAAAAGATCTGATGTACCATACTTCTTCACAAAAATCACTAGCACTGCTTAATATATACAGATCATTTGAAGTTTTTTCTAGAAACAAACAATCTACTCTTCACTGCACAGTCAGGTTTTAGAACAAAACATTCATGCGAGACAGCACTTACAAATGTAATTGATAACTGGATCAATGCACTAAATAGTGGAAAACTTGTTGGAACACTATTTCTGGATCTATCTAAGGCCTTTGACTTGGTAAATCACAAAATACTTCTTGAAAAACTACCTTTCTATCACCTCTCTTCACAATCTATAAAATGGATAACATCATATCTGTCAGAAAGGTCACAAAGAGTAAATATCTCTGGAGTCTCGTCTGAACCAGCTGAAGTTGTCTCAGGGGTACCACAAAGCTCAGTTCTTGGACCCTTACTATTCATAATATACATGTACATTAATGATCTACACCTTCATATCAAAAAGTCAAATATCAGTATGTTTGCAGATGACACTTCTTTAACTTCCACTGGAAAAACATTACAAGAAATAAACTCAAATCTTCAAACAGATCTAGATAATGTTAATGCATGGTGCTTGCAAAATGCAGTGGTGCTAAATGCACAAAAAACTAAAGCTATGACATCATCATTGAAAAGTTAAAAATCAGAAAATAATGTTTTACCTACTTTACACCTTCAAGACCAAGAAATAGAATTTACAGACACTGAAAAAGTACTAGGAGTCTATGTCGACAACAATCTTAAATGGAAAACACAAGTTCAAACAACTATTAAAAAATGCAATTCACAGCTCTACTTACTTCTTAGAATTAAACAATATCTTGATCTTCATTCTAGAAAACTATTTTTTAATGCATACATACTACCACACTTGGACTACTGCTGTACTATTTGGGGAAACTGCAGCAATGAATTACTTTTAGATATTGTCAAATTTCAAAAAAGGGCTGCTAGAATAATTCTAGACAAAAGTTTTGACACTCCCATAACTGAATTATTTAAAGAACTAAACTGGATGTCCTTTGACCAACGCATTAGGTACAAAAAGTCAATTCTCTTGTACAAATCTATAAACGAACCATCCTTTCCACAGTATATGAAAAATAAATTCCAAACAGTAAATGAAAGACACAACTTAAACCTAAGATCTGCACAAAATGAAAAACTAATACTACCAAAGCCAAAAACAGAACTCTTCAGGAAATCATTTACTTACTCTGTACCCAAAATATGGAATGGCATACCAACACATATTCGAAATTCTGATACTCTGAGGAAATTTCAAGCCGCTTATATTCAGTGGCAATTTCCTAAATAAATTTTGTAGTGATTATCCATGTTAGAACAATGCTAATGGTGAATTTAAATTATCTGTATATTGTCTTTATTGCTGTATACATAAATGTGTTTATGTTGATCATTCAGTCAGATAACATTGTTTTCATAATACAAAAAATCATGTTTTATTAATTAATATGATGATGTGTATGTATATACTGTATATATATGTTGACTGTATAAAACTATATTATGTTGAGGCCTGCATAGAATATCGGGAAACCGAATGTGTAAGCCTCATTAAATAAAGACGTTACTTACTTACTTTGAAATAATAATTAGTAAGAATATCAAATCTTCTTTCAGTGTGAAGTTTTAATAAATTGGCTCAGTATCATGTATCAAAATTGTTTATCATTTTCTCTGTATTGTAGAATGGCCCATCAATCATTTATCTCTCCCATTTTTGAAACTTTATGTACACTAACTTTGTATAAAAGTACATCAAACTATGTCATTTTTTTATCATAAGTTATTAAGGTGGTTCTTTTGTATTTCAGTTATTTGTTAGTATTGTGTTACAATGGGTAAGCATAAGAAACATCATTATGGACACAAGAGTTCATCGTCCTCGTCAAGTTCTAGCTCGGACAGTTCAGATGGCGAGTACAAACATTTACCCAAACATGAGAGAAAACGTATGAAGAAACTTAGGAAACAAATGAAAAAGGTGTGTGATTGGTTTTTGATTGTGTTTTATTATGAAAGAAGAAAGGCTTATGCCAAATACTGGAATGTTTTCAATATAATAGTGCATTTTATAAGGTATGTCTCTTCAGCCCAAAAATGTTCTTCTGCTTAAAGACCAGTTTAAGACTGATTTGAAATATGAAGTATTATGCAAACTTCAAGTTTGAGAAGGCTTTTAAAGTTTTTGGAGTTCTTATAAAAAATTTAAATGTATTAATTTTAGACACAATTGGCAATGACAACAGGACATCTAGAAATAGCTGGCTGAGGTTAAGTTTGAGCAGTTATTTGCCTTTCTTTCTTTTCTTTCTTTTTTTTTCTTCTCTGGTGTCTCAGAATGTAGTAGTCCTAAATTTAAGTGAAAACAGAGAAAAGGGAAGTAAATGTTGATACAGTATTTGGAGAAGAATGTTATGATAATCATGATGTAAAGTTTTGGTTGTGGGGTGAGGGTTGGAAAGTTGCAGTTCATCAGAGTTTTATTGGAGAAATAACTACTAAATATCTTAAACAACTTTCTTATATTTTCAGGGGAAAATACCTCCAGGCTCTGTTCCTGTAAGTTTGTCATTTTTAACTTATTGCAAAAGAACTTTTTCAGTGACACGTCTTAAAACTTGAGATTCTGTTAGTTGAAAAAGCCATGTGAATTTGGAAAATACAAAATGAAATTACAGAAGTATACAATTTACACACTCCTGTTTGATTTGAAGTATAAAAATACACTGTATCATGATTTCCACTTTTTTATTAACTTGTTATAAAGCATTAATTCTAGTCTTCAAAAAAAGCACCTCCTGTCATTGCCTGTGACATGCAAAATATCTGGGTTACCTTTGGCCCATGGCAATTTAAAACCCATATACATGTAGTAAAGAACTTTAGAATTTTAACAGCATCATGTATTCTTTTTCTTTCAGGGAATGTACCCTGCTGGAGCACATGGCATGCCTCATGGTGGCCACCATGGGGCACCTCATGGAGCTTACCCAGGCCAGCCAGCATATCCTCCTGGAAATTACCCGACAGGCGTAGCTCCACCCCCAGCAGGTTATGCTCCACCCCCTGGTGGACAGATGTACCCAGGTCAGGCACCTGGCTACCCTCATGCACCAAACCCTGTCTACCCAGCTGGCCAGGCACAACCACCTCTTGGTGGAGGAGGTGAGATAACACAAATACTACTCGCATGTTTATAATAATAAAAATAATGCTTATTCAGTTAGCTTGAAAGACCAGACAGAATATCATGGCATTTATAAAGTTTTAAGGTGGCAGACCAATAAAATAGTAGTCAGCTAGCTACTAGTGCTTATATACAGCTTGTAGCTTTAATGCTTGCTTAGATACTTTGACACTTAATTCAGGCTGAAATTTAAACTGTAATGTCATTTATGACCAGAAAATTTCAATTGACATTGATTTATTCATTTTACAAGCCAACTGTATAGCTAGCCAGAGCTAGTGAAGAAAACAAAATTACTGAATAGCCTTATAATGGTAAATTTATGTGTATAACCATTGTAAATAAAAACATGAAAACTATCTGGAAAAGAGTCACACATGATCAATTTAGCAGACAATGTTTTGCACTGAGTCTAGCTTCTTCAGCTGTATTGTACCACTGTTTTCTTTTCAGGTCTTTTTTATTAGTCACTCTCATTATCAAACACATTTTAAGACATTAGTAGATAACACTTTGTGATAATATTGTATTGTTTTCACATTTGTCATAGGTTTTGCGCCCCCACCACAGGGTTATCCTGGAGGTGCATACCCTGGAAGTAAGTAGATACTTGTTGTTGCCTCTTGTTCAGTGTGGAAAAAATATTAATCAAAATTCCATAGTCTCTAAAAAAGGGCCTTCCTTGAATGTCTAATCTAATCAAGGATCTTTCCTAACTACCTCTTAAACCTGAACTTCCCATGAGATGTAGCCCTCTAGGGTTGTCCATAGGGGACGGATGGTAGACAGGGTTTTCAAGGGCTAGTTGTGTGCCATTTCACGTTTTCTACCTTGTCAGCATACAAAGGTTTAAGAAAAGGAAACATCTTTCTAAGAGTTTATTTACCACCCTGTGTGAGATTTCATATGATCAGTTTGAAAATCATAGAATGGGAAATGATGTTTACAAATATATTTCAGAAAAAGTGGAGTGTTTCCATTGATCTGTTTTTGATAGATAAATAGGTTACTTAAGTTTATATCTGCTTCATTATAAAAGGTTTAGAAAGATAATTTGATCTGTTTCATTAAAAAAAAATAGCGTTACCTAAAAACTTACCCTTCCCAGACCAATTAACAGGTACACAGTCTGATGATATCCTGTACTGTTCTTTTACTGACGTATATGTTTTGCATGCTGTACATTTACTAACAAAACAGAATCATGGATCATACTCAATACTTTCCATAAAAGTATCCATACAAAACAAGTCACTTTTATATATCTGTCACATTCTTCAGATTCTATTGAGAATGGTTTCAGAAATATTGTTTTCTTTCCTTTAGACAAAAACGTTACTTGAACAGTTTGGTCATAAAGTCCAAACTTGTTCTCCATTCTCATGTTATACTACAAATTGTACGGTCTGATAGGCTTTGAGTTTGTATGCTAAAAGGCATAAAAATTGTCTATATTATCTGTTATTAGTGTTGTTATTTGTGATATAGTGAAAAAAAAAACATTTGTTGTCACTTAGAATTCAGAAAATGGATCATGATGTACACATGTATGCTTGAAACCATACATGGTTTACCTTTACAGTTTAACTTGTTGCGAGTACTGTCTGCCTATTCCAAAGCTTATTGAAGCAACTCTCAAGACTGTTTGCATAAATTACTTTCTCATTATTTTATTTCTGAGATGAGGATTTCACGAGCACAGTGTTTGGCGGCTTTAGGATTTTCACTTATAATAATAATGAAATTATTCATTAATAAGAAAGGCTTTTTATCAAATCAGGTCTCTTTACTGCATATCCATTCCATAAGTTCCCAACCT
The DNA here is from genome assembly GCA_012932295.1 of Cyclina sinensis. Lineage (NCBI taxonomy): Eukaryota > Metazoa > Mollusca > Bivalvia > Venerida > Veneridae > Cyclina > Cyclina sinensis. The sequence continues at coordinate 45,406,467 of JAAONU010000001.1, read as the reverse complement.
TGCTTTTTCTTACTATTTACCTATACTTTACCTTAACTCCTCTTAGTTAGATATTGACAAGTTGTTGTTCCTTAGGTCACTGGGTCAGAGGTCAAGGATGTATTATTACACGCACAAAAATTAGAGCACACATTTATGTTTACTTTCTCTAAATTTGTTGTCAGTGTGCAGTCCATAGGGATTTCTTCATATTCAGTAACTAATTCTAGTTTATGTTTGAGACCAAACAAATTCTTATTAAATGGCCTATCACTTACTTGTTCTATTTATAGCTTTTTTTTCCAAGTTTTACAAAGTTACAGAATTAGTTGAGTTGTCTGAAGCAAAGTTCTAATAGATTATCTCCCTTTTATTTTCAGACTACCCCAATCCGAGGCCATATTGAGTTGTGTCCATGTACAGTCTATAGCAGGCAGCCACAGCTCATATCACTGTTCTTGTAGTCATAGAAACAATTGGACTCACACATAAATACACATTTACGCATTTGTTGATATTGTTTCATATTTGAATATTACAGTTTCTTCTTGTTGTAAGGCAATTTCTAGTGGTTCTTTTGAGGAGTTGGCTCCATTTATTTACTTTCTTTGTGTTCTTTCAATAAGTATAAAATTGATCAGTTTTTTAAATATATATCCACAGAATAATGTTCAGCTTGTTGTATATAAAAACGTCTTGGGGTGAAAGCAAAATGATTGTAGGTGCTTTAAAATAAAGAAACAGAGTTGCACTTTCATCCATTGATGTGTATGAACATGTTATTTTGACCTATTTTATTATGAGAGAGTTGTTATTTAAGGAAGTCGGGAACACATGTTTTAAGACTGATTTTACCAACACTTGTAAAAAGAAGCAATTTATATCAATTTTACTTCAAGAAAAATTGTTTTTTTTTTATTTCCATGGAAACAGATTATTCCAGAAAAAAAATTGAGAAGTTAACCTCTTCTTTAAAATTCTGAATTTGTTTGAACATTCTTTAGTGCCAACATTGTTCTTTTTTAAGTAATTTTCATACACATTCCCGCAGAAGAAGAAGTTAAACACAAACTTACTTTACTTGAAGTTTTGTATCTGTGTGATCCATTTTCTGAATAGAATACTTATTTTACTTACACACATATTTTCACATTATGACTTACAATTACTGGTATGTTTTGTTACAGATGCTAGGCTGTAAAACGTATGCTTAGTGGTGTATGTGGTCTATATGTATATATCTGTATTTGAATTTTTTATTTTTCACATATTGTTTTAACCTTATGAACCTTACAGAATCATCGACAAGTGCTTGAAGAAATTTGAAAAGAAGCTTAAGTTTTGATTATATATTTTATGCTGAATAACAGTTGCCAGAAGCATATTCTGAGAAATCTACAGTGTGTAACCTCCCCAGTCTTAAAATTTTATAAATACACAAATTTGATTGTTGTTGTTTTTTTCAGAAAGTTTTGATTTTTTTTTTGTCTTACTTACCCAGTCATGTTAAAGGCCTGTAGTATTTAATCAGAAATGATTATTTCAAAAAGGAAAGTTCTTTATTTTTGCATTATGATTTGTATTCCCCAAAAAAATCCAAATTGATTTTAAGGGGCATTGTTTTGAGAGTATGTTGGTAACATCACGTTTACAACACTGTTTTGTTATGAACGTATTACAGGCAAAACATTAATTGATTAAATTTGAGAAGACTTGTAAGAATTTGCATTGTGGGATTGTTTATGTGTTCTAACTTTAAAAAAAAAAGGTATTGTAGTAATGGTGTATTCAGATTAAAAGTGAAGCACGTAAGTATTATTGTGCAAACGTTTATTTTGTGCCTTTACAATGTTCATGAATGATAATATGAGGGTAAATGAGCAAAGGTAAACTCTTCTGTGATATTAATGAACTGGTTAAAATTTCCAAGGCTACTGAAGGGAAATAGCATGATTCTTTTCTTTCTTTCTTAATTACTGAAATGGGCTGTTGAAAATAGAATTGACAGTATTAAACATCCATTTACTTTAGGCACAAAATAATTTTAGGTCAAAGTCATTTCTTAGATAAAAGGCAACAGATCTGTTGCATTGAAGTTATCAAATTACATGTAAAACTAATTGAACACCTTGAATGAAAATGCTGAGCTGTATATAGAATATCTTTATTCATTCAGACTGTGATCTTAATATTGGACATGATTCATTTTTCTTATTCTGAGTAATAAATAGAAAGAAAAAAAACAAATGAAGGCAGTATTTGATTGAAACATTATTTCTTGTGTTAGATCTCATTTTTACTGCTTTTTAGCTCTTATTTATAATAATTGTCTGAGATATGAGATTTTCTTTCCACACAAAAACATATTCACATACTCTGTTTCTTGACATTACACAGTATTGCACCTTCTGTAAGTGAAATAAGAACAGCCCTTTTCTTCCTGTCATACTGCTTATAGTGATATATTGGAGAAGGTTTTTATTACTTTTTGCTTTTAGTCTCTGTTATTGTTACCTCTTTTCTGACTCTGAATTTTCTAAGAATTAAATGTGATATTGTATAATTATTACAATTTTTGAAACTGTTAGTTTTAAATACTTTATGTAATATTGCAATAAAATTAAATGCAGAGCATTGCAGACTGTCACTTCTTTATTATGGTTCCCATACTTTTAATGTTTTCCAAGATCAAGTTATATCTGTATAAACTTTACGGGATGAGACCTGAGTCTTTTAAAGTTAAACACATGTTGTAAGTCAGAGCAATATAACATTTCCCATAAAACATTTGTCATAGCAATATAACATCCCCAAAAAAACATTAAAGTCATAGCAATATAACATGTTCTCAGACCTGTAAGTGAGGGCAATATAACATGTCCTAAATATGACATTACAATATAATATTCCCAAAAGAGCCAGTAAGATGAAGCAATATAACATTCCTGAAGGAAAGAAATGGACAAAAGGTTGGCCCAAGTGTTGTTGATTCAAATTTATATGTGGAAAATCTCTTCTTGCATATCAGACAGGATTTTCTACTGTTTACACCGGTGCTAGAAATTCCCGTCTGTACCGGTAACCAGTGTAAGATTCTTATAGGATGAGACTGGAACCTTCCCTTACATATTATAGTTGGTGAATTGAAGTCTACAAAATATGGATTGACAAAGCAAATCATGTGGATTTATACTGAGAGCACAGGCTTAACAATGCCTCTACAAAATATACCAAGCACTTGTAATTTCTGTCAAATGTGAAAAACCTTTTAATGAGTTAACTGTTTCAGTTAGTGGTAGTTTTCAATCATGAATTTTTAAGAAAAAGAAAATGATCACTTCTCAGTGATGGAGGGTTACTGGTAAGTGAATTCAGTCTGACACACACAACAAATTGAAGAATCTTAGTAAGGACTAACTGCTCAAAGACATAACATTAAATGCGTGTAAAGAGTTTTAATTGCAAGAAGTAAATTACTATCTTGAGACTTGACAATTTGTCTTTTTCACAGGTACTCCAGCTCCAGGGGGACAGTATGACTACACTAGACAAGCTGTACCAGCCCCTGTTGGTCAGCAAGGTTACCCAGGTCAACCAGGGTATGCACCTCCCCCAGGAGGTCAGCAAGGGTATGCTCCACCCTCTGGAGGTCAACCAGGTTATGCACCACCCCCAGGAGGTCAACCAGGTTATGCTCCACACCCTGGAGGTCAACCAGGTTATGCTCCACCCCCAGCAAGTCAACCAGGGTATGCTCCATCCCCAGGAGGTCAACAGGTAAAGCTCTACCAGTATCAGCTATTAAGTCGTACAATATCTTTAACATTTCATTATTTAAATAAAGTTCATACGTGTTACAATGTGAATGTAAACATCTCTTGTTTGGAAACTTTTATAAAGAACGTTTCTTGTTCTGGACCAAAGTGAATTATTTCTTTGACAGAAATCTTCTAGAATCTGAAATTTATGTAACCCTGAATTATTTCTGTACATGAAACATGTCAAGATTAATAGGGTTCAGCTGGAAATTATGAATACAAGATGAAGAATCATTTTGATTTTAAAGAAATGCCACTTTTTCATAAGGAATACTTGTTACATAGGGAGATATCACATAATATTAAATTTAGATATACAGATGTTCTGGCATGTATTGAGTATTCTGCAACACATTTTCAGGGTTTGAGCGCCCAGTTCCAGCAGCTTGGTATCCAAGGTAACCTGGGTATGCCACGCCCTGTAATCAGACCTGCACCAAACTTCTCAGCAGAGAAAGATGCTGAAATCATCAGGAAAGCAATGAAGGGAGTGGGTAAGATTTTATCTATAACAGTTTCCAAAATATGTCAGTAACAGTTAATTATGGATTCATTTGGGGTATATCATTACTTTTGTTGCTGTCTTCCCATTAAGACATGTTCTCCTTAAATTTGACTGTGTGTTAAGATCAGCTTATCCCAAAAATGATATGCAGTGCCTAACTAGAGCTTTGATTTATATTTAGACAATAGAATGAGGTACCAAGTGAGGGAGCTGAAATACTGCAGTCCCAGTTCCAGTATATCAGTTGTAGGATAAAGGAACAATACACTGCTATGGCATTTTACAGTGCTGGTGATCAATATAGAATAATGTATTTCCAGAAGTTCATTTCACTGTATGTGAAACTAGTGCAATATCTGTCCTAAACACTTCATGTACTGTTTACATAATACTAAAAGTAGATGATTTAATTCTACCGGTATGTAGTATTGTTAATTCTGATTGTATTTTCATTATAGGAACAGATGAACAAGCTATAATTGGGGTCATAAGTCAAAGGTCAAACAGACAGAGAGTGGATATCATGAACATGTTTAAAACCATGTATGGCAAGGTAAACTTTCATCATCATTATTTCATGAGCCATGCTGTCATTTCAGTGGAATTATTTAATTGTTCCATATTGAAACACATTCAGTACTTTCTTGACTTAACCATATGAACATGTTTTTTGCCGAGGGTCAAAATCAAGGTTAATTTGAATTTATTTTCTTACTACTAAGCAAAGTTTTGCATTTTCTTACAACTTAAAACTTAAAAAGAGAGAAGTCAAATTATCATGCTTTTAAACAGTCTAACAAAAAGTGTCTAGTAGAGTGTTAAATGGCTTGTGACAATAATTCATGCAAATCTATGACATGACTTTTGACAGCCTGTTGCTTTTTAAAATGAAAAATGTTGAAGTTGGGTACATCAGTAAATATACTACAGTATGAAAGTGTAGAAATTTAACCATGAGGGTTTTAGCCCCAAGTATAAAACTGCAAGCATCTGAATACCATGCCTTGGTATAGTTTCCCATATAAAATTAAACAGTATGTCATTGTTCATTTTAATTCTAACATATGAAACTTCGTTTTTGGCTTTGAAAATTTTGTTTCTGTCCAACAAAAAACAAGCTGATGTCATGATGTTGTGTTGCTCTATAGCTTATCATACAGTTTAGACTTATGATGAGGTCAATATGTGTTTTTACAGACCTGTAAAAATGATATTGACTGAGGATGAAGTCTGAGATCAATATCATTTTTACAGGTCCATAAAAACACATATTGACTGAGACATAAGTCTGTAAGTGTTATATTATATACCCTAGGTTTAAGTGCACATAATAATTACATGTTCCTTAGAATTTTGCAGGTGTTAGTTACTTTTGGGAAGTGATCACTTCTTATGGACCTGTGCATGCAACACTCTTGACCAATGAAATGAGTGCATTTCAGTAGGGTATATAATATTTCAGAATATACAATGGTTGATTACCTTCTCTGCCCATATGATGTTGCTAAGTGTCATATTAGAATATTATTCAAATTCTTTGAAAAATCAGTCTTAAGGTTCAACAGTTATCTTACTTCCATATCCAGAATGGTATTCAATTACGACATTGTTGATTTGTTACAGGACCTAATCAGAGATCTAGAGTCAGAGCTGAGTGGAGATTTCCGTGAGATGATAATGGCCATGTTTAAACCTACAGCATACTATGATGCCTGGTCTCTTAACCAAGCTATTATTGTAAGTATTGTATAACCATGTGTGTAGCAACTGGCATCAAAATACAGATCTAAAGCTCAAACACTGATTTCTGTTTAAGTTAATTGCCATGGTAGTTTGATGCCCTGGAAGAGTTGTTATTGTATGCTGCAAGGTACAGAAAGCATCCCGATTAAGTGACACTCCTTGCTTTTTTACATGCTTAGTGCATAGCACCAATACATGAAAACCCAGTTTAATGTCTCAACCAAAAGAAAATTTATAGTTTTACAAATACAAATACAAATACAAATACAAATTTTATTTAAAGTTGGTTAAGTCAATAATACAACATTAGCTATGTATAGCTATTGACCGACTAAGTTTTAGTGGATGTTAGGGAGATCAAATTTGCAATCCCTGGATTCTTAGTCCTGTGCATTACCTCTGAACCACTGATACCTCCCCTACCCCAAACCCTGGGAAAAAAGAAGCAGGTTTGCCTGTATGGCTTGTTAAAAAGAATATAGAAAATCAGTCAGAAAATAAAGAATTTACAAGACTTCACTGTATTTTGCAGGGTCTAGGGACAAAGGAAGCAGTGCTTATTGAGATTCTGTGCACAAGAACCAATGCTGAAATACGTGAGATAAATGAATGTTACAAACAGCGTAAGTTACTTTAACATATATTTATCATTTATTTATAATAAAAAGAAAAGTCAGATATGTAACAACATTTTCAAGTCATATAGTTCTTTTGCAGTGAAGAATGATATTAAAGTATACAGATTAATTAAGGGTGAGGGAAAATATATACATGTGATATATGTATGAAGTTACCTTTCAGGTAAACTTAATAATGTTATTTACAGGATACACTAAATGCCCCCATTTCCCAGTAAGTATGAATATGTATGCCTGGATTAGAAAAAACTCTATAATCCAAAATCCTGTCTAATCTGGACTTTTTTCTTGGTCCGGAGGGTGTCTGGTTTGGGAGTTTCCACTGTAATATTTTGAAGAAAAAAACTATTGATCTAAGCATCTGTCTTCGTGTGTCTCAAAATGTAATGTTTAATGAATTGTGTTTTTTTTAACTTAACATGTGATAATTCCTTTCCCTATATAATGAATGTAGTACTAAATGTATCTTAAAGTCTGAAAGATTATGCCATCTGAATTATTGGGTAGATTATGCTATTTTCTTCTGTTTATTGCTCTTACCAGTTTTCATTTATGTAACCAAGAGTTACCCACCAGGTGATCCTGGATACAGTAGAGGTCAGGGTTTGAACTTTGAAGGGTAAAGCACTGAACCCTAGAGGTTACTGGCTTAAATCCAGCCATGGGTTACAGCTTCACATGACTTCTGTATTCCACTTTTTTTGGTGCAAAGCAAACACTGGTCTGAAGCAAGGAAGCAGTCATGGAAGGGTATTAATGTAATATAAAGGTCTTATTATTGTAAAAAATTAATGTTTAAATCTAAGATTCTTTGTTCACTTGTTAATCTATTTTTGTAGAATATAAGAGATCTCTGGAGAAAGACATCACGGATGATACCAGCGGGCATTTCAAACGTCTCCTTGTTTCTTGTTGTCAGGTAAGTGGATAAAAGGAAAACATCCTTACAATTTGTAACATCTTGTGCAAGTCGTTTATGTTTGTTTTTAACTTCCTTAATGTTAAATTTTATCAGGCAGGAAAACAACATAATTATGTGTATGTACTTTCAATATTTAGGCCAACAGGGCAGAATTGACCCCCGAGCAGTGGCAGCGTGTCCAGTATGAAGGTCCTGAAGCTGTGGTTGACCGGAATCTGGCCAGGGAAGATGCCCAGAAACTGTACGAGGCTGGTGAGAAGAAAAAACTAGGGACAGATGAGTCAGCATTTTTGTCTGTTCTTGCTGTGAGGCATTATTTCCAACTGAGAGCAACATTTGAAGAATATGTCAAGGTGAGAAAGTGTTGTTTTAATTCTGTGATAGTGGGTCGTGGGTATGAATCCAAAATTATTCTTTGAGTTTGGGTCATATTTTGAGTCCCACTATGACAAGACTATTCATACAATAAAGTTTCACTATCCTTATTAATCAATGCATCAAAAACAGATTGAAATTAGCCTCATTCATGAGGAGCATCAAATAGAAAAGTATTTTTGCTTTAAGTGTAATTTTTAGTATAGAACTTAAGTATCTGGGAAATCATAAAATTGTATGGTAGATGTATCTATAATAGATGTATTCTTTTTAAAAATGAGATAGAATTTTGCTTATTTCGACAATTTTAAAATATTATGTCAATATATTACAGATAGCTGGTAGAGACATTCTTAGTTCAATTGACAGGGAAATGTCAGGAGACCTTAAAGATGGCTTCACTGCTATAGGTGAGTATGTTGTCATGACAGTTTATTAAGGACTGAAACAAAGCAAGTCTGTAGAACTTAAAAGTACACTATTTTTGTAGATCAAATAAAGGTATCAACTTTACACTGAGGACTTGCCTATATTTTTTTTTCTGATGATGCAGAGCCCATATTTCCACTGGTTTTGCATTACAAGGACAGTAGACATTTTGTTTAGCACCATATAAATCCTTGATTTTTTTCTCATTTTATAAGTATGGGTTATGAAGACAGAAAAAATTCAGTTACAGCTTACTATCAAATTCTCACTTATTTAATCATGTCTTTAATTCTGTTTCATTATCTCTAAACTTTAATCTTACTCTCCATGGTATTCAATATAAGCATTTGATATAAAGCCTTTAGAAAAATCAATTTGAAAAACAAAATCTTGTTTAGAACAGCATGTGTAAAAAAAAATTGAGGAAATGCTTTCATCAAGCGCAAGACATTTTACCCAATAAAATTTACAGGGTTTTTATTTTTGCAGTTAAGTGTGCCAAGAACCGTCCGGAGTATTTTGCTGATAAGTTGTACTCTGCAATGAAAGGAATAGGAACCCAGGATTCTACACTGATCAGAATTGTTGTTTCTAGATCTGAGGTTAGTTGGTTACCCTTGGCAACTGATAGCATCAAAACACTTAAGTCTATCCATTGGCACGCATTCTTCAAATATAGTACAAAGGTTCCAGTATTTGATAGTAAGAGTTGGTTGAAAGCATTATTTTCTTGATACAAATGTTTGAATCATTCTGTGTATATCACAGATTTATATTGTCAAATAAACTGCTTATAGCCGACTTACATAACTACAGTGTACTTTATTAGAGCATAAATCTGTGTCAGCATCCCTTACATTTTGAGTCAATCTGAAAGGTAAAGGTACCAATTTAAACAAGCATTGAGCATATTGTGGGCATTTCAGTTTGACCTTCAAGACATAAAGGAGGTGTATCTGGCTAAGTACAAGAAGACATTAGCGGCAACCATTGCCTCCGATACAAGTGGAGACTACAAGAAGCTGCTTCTTGCTATAGTCGGACAGTGAGAGATATGGGCACTCGAAAGCTGTATATGCCATTTTGAGAATGAATGAAATACTATAGAGACTTATGGTGGTGGAGAGCTTTCCAAACTTTATACTCAGTGCTTCAGTATACACACTTTTTTTTTATATTAGTAGTTTTCATAGTAAGATTTTGTCAAATTGAGACCATTGCTACCACCGCCCAAAGTACCTGCATGTACATCTAGCATTTTTGTTTTAATATATTTAGTTTCTGCACCAGTAACTGAAATCAGGTCTTATGATACCTCTTGTCACATATTCCTTTAAAACTGGAAGATATATTATTAAAGTATATAGGAAGGTATACTTACTGCAAACTTTACTACATTATTCCAAATGTATTATAAGAAAACAAAACAGAAATATAGACTTGAAATGCGATAATTCTGCTTCGTATGACAAGATAAATTTTTAACAAACGATGGCATATCATTTCTAGTCTCGGCACGGAATTCTGTTGGCATTTTATTCAATAAATGTAGCCATAACTGTAGCAAAGGAATCACCACTCATGATCATGTTAACATTGTCGGACACCCTCAGTGTCAAGCATGGACTGTAGCGTAATAAGTTACAAGTAGTTACAGGTTACCAGTTATAATAAATACTGTAGTTAAATTTGTATACAAGTTAGGTTGTTATCTGTATTGCATACGTTTTTTGTTTTTTTCCTGGTTGTATTGTCCATTTTTACAATTTTATAGTTTTGTAGATGAGGCAGAGATTCAAAAATAGATACTGCCAGCTTTTGGAACAATTTTTCCTATTACAGTACTTTAAGGAACTTTTGGTATATGTTTGTGACATTCTTTAATATACATGAAAGTTGAATAATAAATTCTTATTGGCAAAGAGGCTTTCTTCTTTTCAGATATTATATCTGTAGCTTGACAAGTTGATGTATATACATTGTAGTAAAGGTAAAATTTTACTTCCTTCACATGCAGAACATTTTCCATAAATCTTTCTCACAGTCTTGCTCTGGAACCTCAAACCCTTGAAGCACAAATTCTTTAAGCAAAAAACCCTTAAAGCTCAAACCCTTGAAGCAGAAACCCTTAAAGCAGAAATGCTGAAAGCTAAAACCCTTGAAGCAGAAACACTTAAAAGCTTAAACTCTTGAAGCAGAAATGCTGAAAGCTAAAACCCTTGAAGCAGAAAGAAACCCTGAAAGCCTTAAAGCAGAATCCCTGAACACTCAAACCTTTGAAGCAGAAACCCTGGAAGCTCAAACCCTTGAAGCAGAAACCCTGAAGCTCAAACCCTAGAGGTACCTCATCCCTGAAAAAAAAAATATTGGGTACGGACGGAGATGGGGTTGGTAGCAACTACAAACTTATAAAGAAAAATCAAAAATTTTTTTTTTTGTGGGGGGGAGGGTAGGGAGGAAGAGAGAGAGGATAAGTACAGTGTACATACGCATAGTCCACCAGACAATGCTATATACCAAATATAAAAACTCTAAGCCTTATGGTTTTTGAATTATCAGCTACATTAAAGTTTTTGCATGACAATGCCGACTCAGTGACCATAATATTTCAACTTTTTTCTTCAAAAACAGACAAGCTTATAAAAATGTCTCTTCTTTCTTTTTCTCTACAATATCATGCACACAGAAACTTGCACATTCCATGGCAGGTTTAAGAAAAACAAAGCTGTTTTAAATGCTTATTATTTATTTACAAAAATCTATTAGAATAACTAACACCTTCATGTATACTGAATGTAAGGCATAGAAGTAATTAGCTGTATTTTCATCTTAATGATTCTCATGCAAAATCAAATTTTATTGTTGAGAAATATTTGTTTTTAAGGTCAAAACATCATTAGAAATCAAAACAAAATATAACATACAAGTTTTCCTAAACTTCCAAAGAAATAAACAGTATTCTTGGATGAAATGAAGCTTGTACAACATTGTCCTGAACTGACATTGATATCAAAACTGTCAAGTAGTGCATTTATGCTGAAACTGTGAAAGGATCACCATCGTCATACAGTCACTTGGTAATTCTGACCAATCATCTGACTGAAGTCTGTAACAGCGTAAATTTCTGGATGAACTCCTGGTTCAATGTTCCAGTCAAGGCTTTTACAGCACGGAAATGTATATCAGCAACATTTTCCGGCTTTCCACGGGGATGTGATGACTCTAGCTTGATGTAATCTAGCCATAAATCTGTAATAAATAATCGAAAAATGAAATTGAAATATACCGAAAGATTTTTAGATTAGTTCAATTTGGCTTAAACAAATGCTAAGGTACTACACTATTACCACTCTACCTTCTGAAAAAGTATTTGATTTTCTGAAACATTTGCCAAAAACAAGAACTATAAAAAAATATATGTACATCAAGTTCTACTAGTACAAGATACCTCTTGAAGGAAAACTAACTGAGACATGATATACGCTTTCGACTTAAGTTTGAGATATATCCATAAATAGTTATCAATTCTATCCTGGTATAATCATCTTGTTAGGTAGAGTGTAAGCTTGGGACACTTCAGTATGATCTCATTGTAAGTGATGTAAGTATTCTATAAAACAAATGTCAGAAATTGACCTGCAATCCCAAACATGCCGTAACTGTGAAGCCATAACTTTTCATCCCAATTAGCATGGTAAGGCTTTAGTCCAATAACAGAGGTCCAAATTCACGCTGATGTCTAAAGTATTGTTTCCAATTGCTCTATATACATGTAATTACCTGGATCCAATGAACCATGTTCCCGGAGTGCTTCATTATAAACTGATCTTATAATCTTCATTTTCAGCTTTGGTTGAGCTAGTTCCATGCTGATGTATAGCTTGTAGAACTCAGCTGGCACTGGCTTGAACTGATGAACTCTAGAATTTATGATAGAAGTAAAGATACACACACAATGTAAACTCAGTTATACAGTATGAAATGGTTAATCCAATCCTAGATCAACCTAAAACAAATTTGTGATCAGATTTTTGTGTACTGAAAAATTGTTGCACCATCCAATAAGAATTTTTATTCTATACCTATTTTATCTGTCCAGTCATTCAGCTCAACTTTTACCAAACGACCATATTTGTATGCACATGGGTACAAAAGTCCTGCGTATTTCAATACTGAATCTTTTGGAACATAAATACCTAAACTTGCTTTGCATGCTTTTTTTTATACAAACAGTAGTATGGAATCATGAGAACTGATAAATTTAAGAACAGCTACTTTTGAAAAATTTCATTAAACATTTCCCTATTTCTTTCACGCTACAACTTTGCACTATAAAATGATTTCTTTTTTTTTTCAAAAAAGAATAAATAAGATATAAAATATAATATTAACAATGATCTGTAAAATATGAGATAAATTTTGGACTCATACTCAGCTTAAATGATTCAACTGGATTCGCTTACTGGCTCGTAGAGTGTGACTTTTCCATTTGTTTTTTCATCCAAATATATAATGTAAAGGACAATGTTAAATAACCTAATATTAATGTAATTACTGTTTTATCCTTTATAACAATACTGATCCATGGCAGTCTACGTAATGTGTAAGGAGGGATGTGTAAGGAGGGAAAGTCTTGAAAATATTTATAATTTTTTTTGTAAATTCTGCACTGATGTAAGATTTTTACCCCATTCAGTGGACATTTCAATCCCTTCCAGCGCACAACTAATGATAATCATGACAGAAGATTAAAATAGCTTGGATACAGAAACCATACCAACCTGTTATATATCTTCCTAACCTGCTCTATACCATGTAACAGATACTGATACTGGAGATAAAGATTCTTGGCAGGGTGACTAACTTCTTGTCTTGAGATCAAAGCATTCTAAAACATACACAATGTTTCAGTTTAAATATGTCCAGTTCACATGTGAACACATGTGTCATGGCTGAGCAAAATTAAGGTGTACTTCACAAATATTCTATAACCTCTCAAGTCACTGTACAAAAAATACTGGTACCAGGTCTGTCACTTACACGAAGAAAAGCATTTAAACTGTACCGGGTATATATAAAACCATTTCAAATTACTTCATTCTGAAATACCAAACTGGTACCCCCAGAGGCTTAAAATAAAACCTTGACCTTCAGGTGACCTTGTCCTTAAGTTAAATCAAGAGAACTGTTGAATAATGACAAAAAACCCCATCCAACTATAACCTACTGGGTTTTTATTCCTTTAACTATTACAGTGAAAAAGTGCTCAAACAAAATAAGATACAACAAAATCATGGTATACTACTAAAGCATTCTTTGGTCCCTTGTTTACTATTAGTTATGAAAGAATGATGAGCTAGATGGGAAAAATGAAATTCTAGTCAAGTTATTATGACAATTACCAATGCAAAGAACACAGTATTGTCTGTATTGACAACAGACCAATCAGAACATAATACATATACTGGTAATGAGGTTATTTCATCACATTAATAAACTGTCTTTATTTTTCAATTTGGTATTGAACTTAATTCTGGATGAAATACTTTTGTAGGGGAGGTTACTCCAGAGACTACCAACCATTTGAAACATAATTGCATCCCTTGGATTATATGACTGTTCACTTTTCTTGTTTTCTACAGACAGACCTATATAACCTATACAGATTAAAGATTTTTTTAAGATCAAAAAAACAATTTTAACAGGAGAGTGAATTAAGCTGTTTTCTATGATCTCCAAAAGCTTGACTGATACACTACTATCAAGTGACTGTTGCAAATTCATCACTTTAACTGGATTCATCAAAAGAAATATCAATGCTGAATGCTACAATAGGTAGAATTTACCTCTAGAATTAAGGTGACAGTTTCCTCATCATTCTTACTGACAGCATACTCCAAGACCAGCTTTACTATTGGCCATGTCTCCTGAAACAACACAAATTACAGTTTGTAATTAATAGAGAAAAAAGAAATATTGTTAAACATTTAATTTTATATTTTCCCAACACTGTGAAAACAAGATTCATTTTTTTTATTCTTTGGGGCTAAAGAAAAGAGTGTTCTCCTTACAGGTAAATTCAGTGTTATGTGTCCAATCATAAATAACAATTCTGGTCAACTTAAGTTGGACTTGTTTGAAAAATTTACACATTCTAAAAACAGAATTTCCATTAACAACCTTGTATGACAGAGATATTTTTATTGCTGTGGGGGTTTCCCCGGCGACACTTCAAAGGAAATATAGTCAGTGTTGTTCTGGATAGACTATGTATGCTGTATTTCATAGAGATGCAGATTACTTAACACTGAAAATAAGAGATTTGGTTGAACTTTCTTCCTGACTGTAAACAGTCTTCAGCAAATTTGCTTCAACATATATAAGATATTGTAAGATGATTTTCTTAATCTTACAGAAATATCAATTTAAGAAACCTGTCTTGAGGTACTTTTCTTTCATTTTTGTTTTGAAATAGTCATTCTTGTTGATAAAGTTACTGACAACATAAATTAATAAAAACAAAATTTTCGAATACAAGAGTCAATATACTAAGGAGCACCCATAGAAACTACAAAACGACACATCGGTTTTGTGTCTACATCTTCGGTTCTGAGCATATGAAGAGGTAACTGGAGCACTTTCTGGTGCAAAGGTAGAGTTATGCAACAGGACACTTTAAACATAATTTATAGGTCAAACGATCACTTTAAATGAAATGTAAGTATAGTCAGAAATGAATGCATTTAATCCATTGTAAAAGGAATGACCTGTTGCTCTTGGGTAAATGCAGAAATGCATGGGTTGTCAAGTTATATTATAAAAACCAGAGGAGGCTCTGGGATTGGGGAGAGGGGTAATAAAAATATAAGACAAGCTAGAAAAAAGCTTCTTGCAACCAAATTTCTCTCTGTCTTTTATAGACTGAACTCTTAAATTCTCTGGAATCTTGTGAGGTAACTAAAGCTTAAATGTCTGTTATAATTCAGTATTATGTCCTAATAATATGTATCAATGGTTGGGTACATTTCTACCAAGTTCCATTAAAACATATCCATGGGTATGACAATTAATTTCTGTAACATACATCCATGTGTCAAGAGAGACAAACATTAAGAATGCATACAAACAACAGGTTTTCTTCCCACTATGCGAGAAATGTTAAATAAGTCTAAGTGGTTGAGGAGTGCAGTGCAAGACACCTAATCTGTAGGTGACTGGTTCCAATCCCACCACAGCTAGTCTCCAGTAACTTTCCGCAATCAACAATTTCAGAGTAAGTACTAGTTTGAATTCAGGAAGCTAACATCTGGCAGACTTAATATAAGCTGAATAAACTTGTTGCCCAATCACTGTAGATTGAACTATCTTAACACATTATAAATGTAAGTGAAGTGAAGCCAAAAAGTAGCGTCCAATACATCCATATAAATTAGTAAGTACAAAGCCAAATTAAACACCTTACTGATTTTATAATGAAGTATTATTGTATTGGTCTCCTAGCAATTAATTATTTAGCTTGAGTCAAAGTAAGGTGCTAATCAAGTGAAAATGTTTTATTACTATTGATTCAACAGAGGAACACCAAAGTTTATTGTTATTTCCCCTCCAGCATACCCCCAATAAGGAATTCCAGGTTTTATGACTCATCATTACTCTTTAATTATACCCTTTTACATTACTTCTGTTTGAAATCGCAGTTAATGGGTATGAAATGTTTCCGTAACTGTCTTGCAGGTACTGTTAATTTATTTTAACTTCAGAAGCCTATTTCAGATATTGGATCCATTACATGAATGCTAAATAACTTATTATTTTCAGAATGCAATAACAACATAGGTTCTCGGAGATGCGACTGTGCTAACAAAGAAATCTTTATTAGATTTAGTACCTAAACAATCTTTATAATAATGTAAAAGGCTGTCATTACAAAACTGAATTATCACCAAACAGAAAACCATCTGATATTTCTGTACATTCTTTTAGGCCATAAATACGTTAGCTAGAAGTACTATTAACTGTGTTACTGTTTTATTTGCAAGACATTAATTTGTCTGCAGACTCTCAACTAAAGACATCACTGAATGGGATTAATACCCCCACAATACCGCCTTGTCGGAGGAAAAGGTAAAACACCTCATACACATCTACACTTATTATCTTGCACACCAAGTTTTACATCGACAGTCCCAGAGAAGTACAAGTAGTTAGCATAACAAACTTTTGCTATGACAGGTAAAACTTGGTACCCATAAAAAAGTGTCACACACATCTACACGTACAGTAAAACATGCACATCAAGTTTCAAACAGATAGTCCAAGAAATGTGGAAGTAGTTCACATTACAAAATTATGCTATGACAGGCCATAAAACCAAAGAGAACGCACTGGCTACTAAACAGGTCACACAAATCTACACTTATTGGCGGATATGCACACTAAGTTTCAAATTGATAGCCCTAGAAATGTGGAAGTAATTCATGTTACAAGATTTTGCTATGACAGGCCATAAAACTGCACAGCAGGCACTGGCATGCATGAAAAACATGTCATGCACATCAAGTTTCAAACAGATAGTCCTAGAAAATCGGATGTAGTTTGCAATTAGTTAAAATTTCTGCAACGGACCATCCAACTGAGTAACTGATAAACCGACCAATCGTAAGATGACTCCTACATACCCTTGCCAACCAAGTTTTGCAGGTGTATATCTGGAAACAAAGTTTAACAGGGTTATAAAAACTACAGCTAGCCCTGAAAGTGATTAATATTCCCTTTGCTACTACAGTACAGTTCTCAGTACTCCTGTTTTTCATAATTATGCCAATTTGCAAACTAGCCAATCAAAAGTGCAGAAGTAGTTTTCTCCACATTGTATACTAGTATTTAATGCAAAACAGATAAAAATCTGTAACACTGTAACAACATTCCTCAAATGGTAAAATTTCAAATTTTTATCCAGATCTGCCAAGAATTTGTTTAGAGATGAAGCATGCAAAGGATTGTGTTTACATACAGATGAATAAATGAATCCAGTATACCACCTATCCTTACAAATTTGCTGAGCTGAGCATATACACTATTCTCACTTAAACATTAGGAAAAAGTACACATCATTTCACAAACTTAATTTGTATTTAATCATATTTCAATACACCAATTTTATACTGTTGTAAAGTTGAAAAAAAAAATAAGATTCTCATTGTAATGAAAGTTTGCTGTGCATTGAAAGACTTAATTATCTAGCTGCAAAGAGCACTGTGTTTTTCTGGAGAAATTATAATGCTGTTTTTGTAATGCTAAAAACCTCTTTTATTTGAAAATTAATACTGCACTTTAGAAATCTTGTACCTTTTGTATCATTTCAATCAAAGTTATGCTCCAATTTTGTATCCTCATTTTTACTTCATTCAAAATGTACTTCATCAACTCCGGCTTTTTAGGATATAGAATTCTGTGAATATGAATTTTTAATTACCAACAATTAGAAATTTGTATAAACTAAGGCTCAGATTTCAGAGTATGATGTCAGTGTTTGACATGGAACATGGCAACAATCCTCAGTGCTTGCAATTAAATCAATTGATTCCTGTCAACTGTCTTTCCTGGCATTTTAACTCTTTCCTGTCATTTTCTAGTGTACCAGTCTACACAAAAGAGCCAGTCAGTTTAACCGGTCAACACAAAAGAACCAGTAAAGCTTTTAATTGAATTATGAGATGAAAATTATGATCATATTGAGATTATTAAGCTTCTAGAATTTCAAACCAGCTCTAAAGGCAAACAAAATTACTGTAGCACTATTCATTATAGTCCTATTTTGTTATTTGAAAGGATTGTCTGGGATATCATACAGATAACTGCCATCTCTTATCACAATTTAATCAGTCAGAGTGGGACAAAAAAAAAAGAAATTTAATTTTATATTCAGATTTATAACAGTCATTTTGAATCTTACATTTTGAGCAAGAGGTCATTTAAAACAAATAGGTAAACAGGAAAAGGAAAGTAATCTTTGAATATAACATTTTGCTAATAAATTTAGTTTTTATACAATTTGAAGTGTCTGCTTCAAAACAATATTATCTAAAATCTGTGTACCGGTAATGAATTTTTAAACAAAATATCTGTTAACACTGCATAAACTGATAGGAATTTTTTTAATAACCCTCTAAAAAGTAAAATACAAATATAAATCCACCTTCTCTGTTGAAAATATTAAATAATACACACTATATGGAAATTTTAATCATCTGTTAACTTAGTGCACAAAAATTGATATCAAAACTGATTTATTAAATTACGAGGGCCATTTTGAAAATTTCTGGACAAGTGCTGTCATATTTCTATTTCTTGACATTTCTGTATGAAATTTTTAGTAACTGTACTTACATGTTTCATCTATCCATTAAACATATGCATACACATATTCTTAAATACAGCCAAATAATTTTGCTGTTATGGTAAGGCCAGGTAAGCCTGAGCAGGGCACAATTACATCAATACTGAAACTGTCTGTATAACTAAAAGTTTTTTTTTTTTACAGTTTAAAATGGTCCTTATTAGTTCTACAACTAGCAGTATAGATGTCATTCCAGGAAACTGTTTTAAGTTAGTTCAGCAAAGAAATATATGTAAATCTGTCGCTTTCAGGTGCTGAAGCATGAATTAATAAAAGCAGTGAGAAAGAAGAGGCCAGAGTTTACCCCAAAAATCTATCTTCACCATGACAGTGCAACACCCAGTCTGTCGTTATAAAGACAACACTAGCTGGACTAGATATTAGAACCATATCCCATCCCTGTACTCTCCAGACCAAGCGCCATGTGACCTTTGGTTTTCCCCACCACCAAGAACAAATTGAGAGATTCAGGTTTTTAATGAGGTCAAAGACCTGCCCGTGGTTGTTCGGAAGTGTATCAGGACAATATGCAAACAGAAAACTTCAACAGCTGCTTTAAATCTTGGGTTCACAGACATGAGAATTGTGTGAAGTACTGTGGGGAACATTTTGAGAAAATTTGACATGTGTATCGTGTCCGTATTGCAACATAGACATTCTGCAATTGTTCATACATTTAGTTGCCCAATTCACTTTTAACTAACATTGCTATAGCCTGTTATTTTTGATTTTGAGAATGAGTAAAGGGTACATAGACCTATATATGTTAAATAAATTGTGTAAAAATATTACAAAAAAAGAATGTTATGGCACTAAACACCCCTTGTACATTTTAAAAATACAAATTAAAATGGTTCCATGATAATTCACCAGCAGATAAACATTAAAGATGAAAACTAATACTAGACAAAAATAATCTTGAAAATCTCTAGCAGATGAGGCTGACAATATATTATAGCTGTAAAAAAAATGTCGGGGGTGGGTGAGTGCGTAGGGGGGTCAGTACCCAAGGCAAAGGCTGGCGTCATGGATTAATAAGTTTAAGGTAAATTAATTGAAAAAAAAAAAAAAAAAAAAAACAGGTGCTGGTATATATTCCAGTAAATGTTTATGACCCTGGGTGCAATAGTGTTGGCTAAATGTGTGACACAAAGGTTTTGGTAGCGATTTTCACTAAATCAAGGGCCATAACTCTGCTCCACCAAGAAGGATGGAAACACAAAAACCCAAGTGCACAATTTCTCTTGCTGTTATATATCCCTGTAAAGTTTCATGACCCTGAGCACAACAGAGTTGGGTGAGCACAAACTTTTAGTAGCCTTTTTCACTAAATCAAGGGCCATTACTCTGTTCTCCCTGGGTGAAGGGAGATGAAATACCCTAGGTGTGCAACTTTTTATTAATCTATATCCCTGTGAAGTTTCATGACTATAAGTTTAATAGTGTTGGCTGATCTTGTGCATGACACAATCATTTTTGTAGCTATTTTGACAAAAATAGGGGCCATAAACCTGCTTTTCCTGAATGGAGGGAGATGAAAAACCCCAGGTTAGCACTTTACCTGTCGATCTGTATACCTGAAAAGTTTACCCAAAGTGTAAAAGTGTTGGCAGAGTGTGCGACATAAACTTTCAGAGAGACAGAAGCACAGACAGATGGATGCACTTGCCACTTAAATGGACTTAGAGGCCATTTCTTTCGTTATTTTCTTTTGTTGTACAGAGGGCCATGGCCCCTTATTCCATTGAAAGAGAATGAAGTCCACTCTTCTCTTTCATCCTGTTTACTGTTAGATGGTCCTTAAACTGCAACTAGTTGCCTGGACAGATGGACAAGAGCAAATAAATACAAGTGCCCCTAATGGGGACACAAAAAAGTAATTAAAATAAATTCAATATATGAAATTATTTCACTTGTTTGTGTTGCTATGAATATGTTGATTCGAGTATCACATTACACAATAGATCACAAATTGTATTTAAGCTGTACTGCTTTTTCTTAGAAAAAAATGGAAGTTTGACATCTTCAAAGTCATGACATGCAAATTATGAAACAAGTGACATAGAAATGGCCTCTAATACAAACAAAGTGGTGCAGTGTCCCTTTTAAATCTTTCAAATCGTTCAAACATAATCCATAGCTCAAAACTGATCCTTAGCTAGACAACATTGATAGGGTATGAAAAAAATGACAGTACTAAACTGACAGTGACACGTCTATAGGAATTACCAGCCCTTCTTTGAAAGGATATTCTATTTCGATATGTCATTAATTATACAATCACTTTGATCCGACGTTTTAAGATATCAATAATGATCGACTGTAGTATTTTCTCTCTACTTTTCGGGTGGTTTTCATTTCAAACAAGCTTGTCATCTTTTTTTTTAATGTTTCATAAATTTGTTTGTTCTAAGATGAAAGAAACTTCAGCACACTGCAGAGATAACGTAAATATAGCACTTCAAACTTTGACAAGTAGAATAATCAGCCCTTATATTATGCCAGATCTAATATTTCTTCAATTTTTTTTCTTCTTCTGTGAAATTAAGTACTCAACACATAAAACATGTTTTGAAGACAGGCAAACTGCCTTTCTATGTGCTGTTTATGAAACCAGGTTGTGTACAATCAAATGTACACAAATATGACCTAACAAGATAGATGCTGCCAACAGCAACAGACTGAACTAAATCTGGCCTTGTCCCAAGAGCACAGGTGCTGGGGTAATCAATCAGTAGTCCAGTAGTACCTCAGAGGTCTATATAGTCTTGTAAGTCAGGGTCAAGAGTTCCATTCCCCAATGCTTCACAAACACTACTCACTGATGAGACTTTAAACCTAAGTCCCATACATTGCTGTTATACACTAGCCAAAGTAGAAGTGTCTTTAGAGTAGGAGGTTTTCTGTAGCTTGCACTATCCTCCACAACTAAAAGTAACTGAGCTTTTCAGAACAGAAAGTATAAGACAGAGGTGTAACTGCCTGTTAAAATAATAAACTAAAATATACCTTTGGTCATGATAAGAACACATTTCTGTAAAGTAAGTGGTCACTGCTTTTTATCCAATGCATATGTAAAACAATTGACCCATGTTTGTGCCTTAACACTGAGCTATGGGCACTGGGCTTTTCTTTCCAACATACAACATTTGCATATCACCTGAATATCTCATGACTCACAAACCTAAGTAGATAGGTAGATATAGTGCTGTTTTGAAATACACATCTATTTGCTACCTTGAACTTTTAACAAACTACTAACTTTTGCATTTGTCAGATCAAATAATATTTATCTGAAATTTACAAGTTTTCTGTAAAGAGGGCTTGGTTAGGTACTAGGCACACAACAGACTGCACAGGGTCTTGACCTCCAATTAAGAATATGAACTTAAAGTGCAGATTTGACCTTTGACCTAAAGATATGGGTAGTAGCTGCAATTTGTTTCTTTCAATAGCAAAATAGCAACCAAAGTTGAAAATATGTATTCATGTATAGGACATTGACCTTGAGCTGAATGTCTGATTATCAGTTGGGAAAAGAAAATAAAAAAATATTCTCTGACATTTTACACCACTGAGTAGATGTTCCAACTCTTACTCATTCTTACAAAGCACTTGTAAATGAATTCAGATCATGGCTTAACTCACCTTTGCATGTAGGAGATTTTTGGCTTGTTTGAGTTCTTTCTGAATCCCATCCAAGGACTCACCATCAGTTATCATCAGAGAGAGGCGTTTGTGCCAGAGATCACATTCTTTAGGATGGGTCTCCACTGCTGCTTTTGACACTTCTAGAGCTTTGTCTGCATATCCTGTTTCACATAACACTTCAATCTGTGAAGGTAAATAAGCAACAAACATTCTTAATCAGTCTGTGAAGAAAAACATGCAAAATGTATACTTGTCATGTACTGACCTGGACACTTAAACATCTACATTTTAAAATCAATTTACTTAAGGAAACAAACCTTGGAGTGAAAAATGCATTTTGGAAAAACCTCAGCAAACTCCAAAGCATAAAGTAATATTTCTGCAAAACCACAGTGTGCTATTTGTATCAACCCTAAGAAAGGTGTTTGGGACAAACCTAAATGTGCTATCTGGAACAAACCTCAGTGTGCTATTTGGGACAAACATCAGTGTGCTATTTAGGGCAAACCTCAGTGTGCTACTCAGGGCAATCTCAGTGTGCTATTTGGGACAACCCCAGTGTGCTATTTAAGACAAACCTCAATGTGCTATAAGGGACAAACCTCAGAGTGGCATTTAGGACAAACTTCAGTGTGCTATCAGGGACAAACCTCAGTGTACTATTCTGGACAAAACTGAGTGTGTTATTCTGGACATCCTCAGTGTGCTATTTAGGACAAACCTCAGTGTGCTATTTAGGACAATCTCAGTGTGCTATTTGGGATAAACCACACTGTGCTATTTAAGACTTAGTGTGCTATGTAGGAAAAACTTCAGTGTACTGTTTGGGACAAACCCCAATGTGCTATAAGGGACAAACCTCAGTGTGGTATTTAGGACAAACCTCAGTGTACTTTTCTGGACAAAACACAGTGTGTTATTCTGGACATCTTCAGTGTGCTATTTAGGACAAACCTCAATGTGCCATCTGGGACAAACCTCAATGTACTATTCTGGACAAACCTCAGTGTGTTATTTAGGACAAACCTCAGTGTGCTATTTAGGACAAACCTCAATGTGCTAATCTGGACAAACCTCAGTGTGCTATTTAGAACAAACCTCAGTGTGCAATTTTAGACAAACCACAGTTGGCTATTTTGGACAAGCCTCAGTGTGCTATCTGGGACAAACATCAGTGTGCTTTTTCGGATGAATCTCAGTGTGCTATTTAGGACAAAATTCAGCATGACACTGGGGAAAAACATCATTGTGGTACAGGGGAAAAATCTCAGGGTGGCATTTGGAACAAGCCTTAACAGTATTAGGTACAAACTCCAATAAACCTTAAAGTGGTATTTAAATAGAACATATATTACTGACTTGGTATATATGGAGAAAACCAGTCCGCACATCTAACTCTATGATCTAAGTGTGAATTCTAGAGAATGGTGACCTTTCCACTGGAATCAATAGGAAGAAAAGTTGCATGTCAGCCTGTTCTTTACATTATTAATATACAGAAGTACATATAGATAGTGAAAAAAGCAAGATATAAAGACCACTGTAAAACTTGTAAACACTGTTAGTTCCTAGACTCCCTGGAGAGTTCAAAGTTTTTTTTTATTTCCCTAGACTAATTTAGCATTTCTGAGATCAGGTTTAATTGTTATTTCAGTGCACATGCAAACATTCTTTATGATTCCATTTATTTGGAAAGTGTGAGATACTTGACATGGCCATTAATTTCTGGCTACCAATCAAATTTTCAAGCAGAACCTGTTAAGTCAATAAGAAACTCAACATTGCTTCTGGCCATTTTTTTCATGACCATGAATGGCTATTTCTGACAAGCAAATACTTTCAGTTTCGAGGAAAGACATAAATTGTAGGAACAGACAAATTGAGAGAAACTTTTCTAGAAAACAAGAACTTTAATTGCATATGTTCCCATCATTACCAGCTGTAGAACGACAGACGTAATCACTTACACCTCTTGAATGGATATTTTTCTCCTCACAAACATAACTAATCCTTTCCAAGTAAGAAAATTAAATGTAAGATGAAATCCCGGCGTTCACTGTCGCTACCGGATATTGAGGTATTTTCCTTAATTGGTTTCTGCGAGGCGAAAGCATTTCGTTACAATCATCCAAGTACTATTAAATGCTCAATTCAATTTGATAGAAATGACATGAAAAACCGTCCTGACTGAGGACTCAATAAATCAGTGTAATTTGAAGCATCAGAGGACAATTTCCCTCTCCCTAAAATACTAAATGCTAACTCTAACTGCAATTTCAAGTTTCATCTGGGACTTTTTTACTGATCATTACCATTTTAAAGCCAATAAATTCCTTTCTTTATCTCACAACTCTGGTAGCATCAATTAAGAGGAGTAATTTCATCCTCAGTGTCTTGAAATGTAGTGAAGGAGATTTAAGTGTCCAAGAATGCTAACTTCCTGTCCCTTGGCCTCATACTATGCAGACACAGCTGTGTAAATTGTGTTTAGAATGCAAAAAACCAATTTAACCAGACATGATATCTTGTTGAACAGGACTGCTGGGTATTCCTTGTTAATTAATGCTCAATCAAGATGAAAACAAAGCTGTACTACTAAATATGCACTGTTATGGCTTAAACAGAAGCACTAATTTGACATTTTAACTTTAAAAAATCAGTACTAATTTTGTGCTTTTCCAAAAAAGTTGCAACCCTGGCAAGACCAACAAAACCTCTAGAGTTAGAGACCAACAAAACCTCTAGAGTTAGAGACCAACAAAACCTCTAAAGTAAGAGACCAACAAAACCTCTAGAGCTAGAGACCAACAAAACCTCTAGAGTTAGAGACCAACAAAACCTCTAGAGTTAGAGACCGACAAAACCTCTAGAGTAAGAGACAAACAAAACCTCTAGAGTTAGTGACCAACAAAACCTCTAGAGTTAGAGACCAACAAAACCTCTAGAGTAAGAGACCAACAAAACCTCTGGAGTTAGAGACCAACAAAACCTCTAGAGTTAGAAACTAACAAAGCTTCACCTGCTTCATCACCTCTCTATGTATTTCAAAAGTAACTCCAACCGTCTGAATTTAAAACAAAAACAAAAACTTATGCATTGATTGTTAAGACAGCATTACCTAAAGACTACATCTTGAGTGTGTCAATATTAAAACCGCCATCCAGCAAGTACTCCCTAGTACTATGGGTAGGTTAAAGCTACCAATATGCTGAACTGAGTACTGTCAATGAGTACTGAACAGAATAAAAAAAAACCTACCCATTTCAAGTAAAGATGAGCCGTTAGATGTCCAGCATCTGAAGCTTCCTCAAACACCAGCAATACTCTCTGTAATCTCTGAAATATACAACATTAATCCTCTCTTTTTTTTCGTTTCTGGAGCTGGACACTTCTAGTACTAAAAAATTAAAGTTATAAGCTGATGAGGTATCCTTATATAATTAGCTCTTAAAATTTCTAACGTATTGCATCACATACACAGGATCTGTCTTTTGTGGTCTAAAGAGTGTTATAAGTGGATGGTTGATTAAAACTATAACCCCTCGATTATTTATCTTACTCCCATTAGATGAAAAACCTGCTCCTATGGATATGATAACCTATGATAATGGTATTATTTTCATATTTATCAAACTTTGTACAGCAAATCTTTCAACGAATGCAGACAGGAATCTTGGCACTATTCTGCAGCACTATACTTTGTAATCCCGAGAGTAAACTTTGCAAAGATACAATCTCTGATGAAAAGCAATTTACCCATCTTTTGATTTTTATATTGTATCTGAATTTAAGTCTATAACTAGTACTGCCATTGTCCTGGCAACTGGATGGCCAGACAGCCGGACAAGCTGATTCCAGTATACCCCCCTTACAACTTTGTTGTGAAGGGTGGGTGGGGGTGGTATAATGAACTATTTTGAATTAAAACCTTTTTTTTTTGTTAAAAGGAACAGTGTGTAAGCATTACAGTCAAAAAGCCATTCTGCAAATATGTAACTGAGATTATTTTTTTTTTAGGCAGAATTGCATTTTGTTTTGCTGCATTGCATATTTTAAGTCTAAAAACGACTGAACTGACCAGAACATTTAATTGTGCACTTTCATGTCATTCTATCACAACTTGTTTTATTGTATTTCAACTGTCAATAAGATTTCTTTAATAAACGGCTGAAACTCTATGGTCAATGTTGTTGTCTTCTGTTTTTTAAATTCACTCTCTGTTTAAGGTTTACAAAACTCTTTCAGCCATGCACCTGGGTTAATATTTTATCGATATTCAAAGAAACTGGTTCAAGATGGCCGTTCATTTTTAGTTCAATTTTTTTTCAGTTCAAAGTTGCAATAAATTTAAAAAAGAAAACATTTCATCGTCAGTTTCTTAACTTTTTCAATCAACACCACTTGTTTTCTTTTAAAGTGACCTTAACTTAAACATTTTACATCTTGTGTTTGTTTGACTGTATCAAATTCTATATTTAATTAAGTTCAAACTTGTAATTTAAATTTTCTTGCTCCATTTTCATAAGACTGAACAAGGTGCTATAAAACCTTCTTTTGTACCCACTATTACAACAAATACTACACATATATTAATCTTCAAATTTAATACCGTAGAATTAACTCAGTTCTCCCTCATTATTGAAGAAATCACTTCACTTCAAAAAGACTTTCTACAAAGGGAGAATAAAACACTCATTTGTCAAAAGCCTCATAATCGGTTAAGATAATTCTAGATTATACTTATAATAGCGAGGGTATTCCCAGGGCAATCACATTACAAATCCTGACA
The DNA here is from genome assembly GCA_012932295.1 of Cyclina sinensis. Taxonomy (NCBI): domain Eukaryota; kingdom Metazoa; phylum Mollusca; class Bivalvia; order Venerida; family Veneridae; genus Cyclina; species Cyclina sinensis. Next base: position 45,379,219 of record JAAONU010000001.1, on the reverse strand, counting down.
TCTTACTACACACCAGTTTGAAAACCTTTAAATTGCTTCTCCCTTGTGGTTTCAAATGCAGTTTTCTTTGGTTTAATGTAAGAAGTATCAACAAAATGCATTATTCCGATATGAAAGATACAGATATCGTAAGTGTTATTATGGAACATTGCCTTGATGCTGTTCTGAATTACTGAAAACAAGAAAGAAGTGGCCATACAGAACACACAAACTATTATGTATGATGGCATATTAAATGAAGTGCTGGGTAATTAGCCTAAGACACATCAATTAACAGATGTCATTACTGAAGGATTAATATCAATGAATATGTCATTCCTTTCTCTTTTCTTCTAGGCTCTTTGGTTTTTATTTGAAAGTGCTATCATCAGATACTATGCACTTTTATTCAAATTAATTAAAGCAGATATACAAGGTATTTTGTCTTTCTAGTAAAGGGGCAGATCAGAGTGATCCAGTGGTAACGTGCTGGACTGGTAATGCCAAGAATCCCAGTTCGATCCACCTCTCCTTCACTAACACAACTTTCAGATGGGCCATTCAGAAATGTCTCTGGAATGAGATGCTTTCTGTATCTAGTACTATCCCCTATAACTTAAAATAACTAAACCCTTAAGAGGGCATTGGTTACATGTGAGCCCGGGTTTTGAAGATAAATAAACTCAAATAGATAGATATTCTAGCAAACTGATAACAAGGTTAAGAGGTTCATTTGCAAGTCTCTGCATATGTGTCTGTTTGTGTTCGTTGCCTTACTCAGTAACTGCTTAGAGGACTAGAAACTTAAATAACAGTAAGATAACAACAGAATAAATCCAAAGCACTGGAACTTTAACTCTAGACCAAGTGATCCAAGGAACCATAACTCAGTATTAACTGTTTATACAAGTTATTCTCTCAAAACACTTAATTGCCATGCATTTAGCTTATTGTTGACTTAGAGTGATTCAAGTTATGTGTTGTAATTTGAAAACCATATGTAAAGGCAGTAGCTACAATCCATTTCATTAGCACATGAAAGTGGCCATATTTAACATCACTGACTAGCCAAATCTTGCTGTTTACATACAATGCACATAGCATTCAGACTCCATTCCTTGTTTGTGATTACATTTTCAAATCTACTATTTTTAAGATAACTCACAGAACTGACTGCTCTCTATGGCTGATTTCAACAGACAGAGTAAAAGGGCAAGAATCAGAGAAAGGGCTTTACGACACTAGTGATATACTACCAACATAACAGAATAATGTTTTCAAGATTGCAGATGTAGTTTATATATTACAGAGTACTTGTGTTAAAGAATAAAGAGTGAGGTACTGCAAATGTTGTAGAGTACTAAAGTGTACAAGAACTGAGTAACAGATATACTGCATATTATTACAGACTACTTGTGTACACAAATACAGAATGATTACTGCAAATGTTGTAGAGTACTAAAGTGTACAAGAGCTGATTAACAGATATACTGCATATTATTACAGAGTACTTGTGTTCACAAAAACAGAATGATGTACTGCAAATATTGTAGAGTACTAAAGTGTACAAGAACTGAGTAACAGATAGACTACATATTATTACAGAGTACTTGTGTTCACAAAAACAGAATGATGTACTGCAAATATTGTAGAGTACTAAAGTGTACAAGAACTGAGTAACAGATAGACTACATATTATAACAGAGTACTTGTGTTCACAAAAACAGAATGATGTACTGCAAATGTTGTAGAGTACTAAAGTGTACAAGAACTGAGTAACAGATATACTGCATATAATTACAGACTACTTGTGTACACAAATACAGAATGATGTACTGCAAATATTGTAGAGTACTTAAGTGTACAACAACTGAGTAACAGATATACTGCATATTATTACAGACTACTTGTGTACACAAAAACAGAATGATTACAGCAAATGTTGTAGAGTACTAAAGTGTACAAGAACTGATTAACAGATATACTGCATATTATTACAGAGAACTTGTGTTCACAAAAACAGAATGATGTACTGCAAATATTGTAGAGTACTCAAGTGTTCAAGAACTGAGTAACAGATAGACTACATATTATTACAGACTACTTGTGTTCACAAAAACAGAATGCATGTACTGCAAATGTTGTAGAGTACTAAAGTGTACAAGAACTGATTAACAGAAATACTGCATATTATTACAGAGTACTTGTGTCACAAAACAGAATAATTACTGCAAAAGTTGTAGAGTTCTAAAGTGTACAAGAACTGAGTAACAGATATACTGCATATTATTACAGACTACTTGTGTTCACAAAAACAGAATGATGTACTGCAAATGTTGTAGAGTACTAAAGTGTACAAGAACTGAGTAACAGATATACTACATATTATTACAGACTACTTGTGTACACAAATACAGAATGATATATTGCAAATGCTGTAGAGTACTAAAGTGTACAAGAACTGAGTAACAGATATACTGCATATTATTACAGAGTACTTGTGTTCACAAAAACAGAATGATGTACTGCAAATGTTGTAGAGTACTAAAGTGTACACAAACTGAGTAACAGATATACTGCATATCATTACAGAGTAGTTACATACACAAATACAGAATAATGTACTGCAGATGTTGTAGAGTACTAAGGTGTTAGAGAACAGATATTCTATATATTATTACAAGGATACATATATATTGTGCACATTATGTAGCACTATGGAGATATTACAGAGTAGTTGTGTACAAGAATAAAAAATATACTGCAGATTTTACCAGGTACAATTAAATTTTGTTAACTCAAAGTTGATTCGGACAATGTAAATCCTCAAGTTATCTATGTCCTCAAGTTATCCGGTTTTCATGTCATTCGTTCAGGCAATGCATTATTATTAGTACTTGTGAAAATTCAAAACAATGTATGATTAATGGCGCCAATGATGTGCGATCAATCTTAATTACCTGGTCAATTGTTTAGACAAACAAAATATTTTTTTTTATTTAGTTTTAATCAGTCAATAATGTTTCAAAAGGATCTGCAGTCTTTGTGTCCAGTTAACATTAAGTTCCTGTTAGAGGCCTGGCAGGGTCCAATCTTACTCAAAAATTAATAAAGCAAGAGTTATGGTTCTTGTGCACTGCACTGCTCATCAATGAGATCTATCTACTTATAAAGTTTCAAGTTGATAACTCTTATACTTTGTGAGATATGTCCCGGACAAAAAATAAGTATGAGAAATTTCAAAGGGCAATAACTCAAACATTAATAAAGCAAGCGTTATGGTTCTTGTGCACTATACTGCTCCTTAATGAGATCTAACTACCTAGGAAGTTTGGTCTTGATATCTTTCATAGTTTTTGTGTTATGCTCTGGACAAAATTATGACGGACGGACGGACGGACGGACGAACAGACGGACGGGACGGACGGACAAAGCGGCAACTATATGCTCGCCCTTCAGGGAGCATAATAACAAGGTTGGTGTGCACACACAAAAAAAATGTACTGCAGAGATATATGAAGGTACTCCAGAATATGTCCAGAATACATTTGATCATTAAGCAAGCTTTTTTAAAATCTTGTAGTGGCTGCTTATTGATCTGATTGATTCAACTGTTTTTATTCCTGTATTTGTGTTCTAAAATCATACCAGCATGTATCATGGTACAAATTATCAGCTTACATGATTAACTGCCATAATCGTTGTAATTATTTTCTTCAATACTTTAAATGAACAAGCGTATCAAACGGCACCTATTATTAAATCAATGCGTATTGGTTTCCATGTAACCAACAGTCTAAAGTCCACCTTTTTGGCTCCAATATACACTTTATGGACAGTTGTTTTAAAAATAAGTTGTATAACTCTACATTCATCATGACTAAATGGGCAGATGAAAAGTTTTAGGTCTTTAGCCTCCTAGTATCTTAAACACTGGATGATATCTGCATTGATACCTCATGACATTCTTTATGTAAAAAAAGGAAAGTAGAAAAAACTGTTTACTAATAATATTTAAACAGACAAATATCTAAAGGTCAAATCATGACAAGCCTAAAACAAATAATTTTTTTTTTTTTCCAATGCTTACATTTTTTTTAAGGTTTATACAACTTAAATTTATAATTGTTTAACAAGATTTCCTTCACTGGATTTTAAGTTTCGATTTAATCAAACCTAAAATATGATATTCTATATGAAATAATGATACCATGGCTGATGAGAATTTGCTTAGTTTCAGAACTAATGTATTCTGGACATATCTTGCAGCTGCAATGTATAAAAAGCTGAGCAAAAACTGCTGAACATGTCAGTTAAAGCACTGTGCACACCTGTCCAAGTATGATGTCACTAAAATGAATACTTTTATCTAAACTTTAAAATACTTGCAAAACAAACAGCAGAAAATATTTCATACACAATGACTTCCAAGGAACTCATAGGTCTGACATTTTCTAGTATTTAGTTCTTTTTATAATCTACAACATATTTATATAGCTACAGGAGTAGTTCACATCACAAGATTTCTGCAACGGACCGACCAGCAGTAAGATAACTCCTATATACCCTTGCTAACAAAGTTAGGCGGTGGTATAAATACCAGACCCACTATAAGAAAAAAATATCTGAATTTGAATATAAATAAGTTTTCAATTTTGACAAATCTAATATTTGAGAAGTCTTAAACAATTAGCTATGTGGTGAAAAGATTGTAACACAATAGGATTTCTCCTTATTTGTTGCTGGACTAAATTTAGATCCTCATCGATTTTCAAAAACTAGTAGAGATATCCTGGCTTAAGCAATGCACAATCTCAGTGAAATGACATCATAGATACATATAAGGAAATGGTGGGAAAAAAACTAAAATATCTTTATATATTGCATATATGGTTGTAAAACAACATATCAAAGGAAAACCACATAGCAGAGACCTGAAATGGTTAACTTCGTAAGTTCAGTCAGGACAAAGCCACCTGCATCTACTGCCCTCATGAAGCAGTATAAACTTGAAAAATCATGCTATAAATTCCAAAATTAAAAAGTACATAGCTCATTTTTAATAATATGATACAACACTACAGCATACATACCAAGTCTCACAACATGAGGCAAAAACTCACATATTTTTAACTCTTCTAACGGCCTCATGGAAAGACCTTAAAAACTTAGGTATTTTTTTAATTTTCCAAAAAAAAAAATAAACATCATTCTATTCTATACTTTTCTCTTGCCTTGAACACTGAACATTCTTTCATAACTTGTTTGTTACTTGAGGAAAGATAAAGAAGTGATTGTTTTAAGTTTGACCCTTCACAAAACATACTAAACATTCTAAGTCAGCATTGTGCTGGTGGAATGTGCTGTTCAGAGACATTCTCTTCCATATAATGACACGAAAACAATCTTGAAAGTTATCTCTTGTATTGAAACACTTAATTAAATATAAAGAACAGAATATGTTGTTACTTTGTTTGATTTAAAATGGCTATTATAATGTTTTCTATGATAAAATGAATAAAGCACCCTGTTCCGATGCAATTTAAAAAATCTCCCTTATTTTTACCACAATCTCCCTTAAAAAAATTCCCAGTCTCACTGACAGCAACTCGAGATACCTGGCATGTATGCTACAGAGTTACCTACCCTTTCTGACGGATGCTAGCTACTTCTTAGAAATGAATATATTCTTAAAGTCTTGAAGAAATAATTTGTAATATCTTTAATAATATATTTTTTGTTGTTGTTCTTTTAAGATTATATTATGATTTTGTTTTTAACTGCAAGAGTTACAGCCCTTTCCAAAAAAAACAATAAGCTTCAGTTTCCAGTTAACAACTCTTCTTCCATATGATCAACAGGTTTTCAAGTAAATGGTGGATTACCAGGCAGGACATGAGTTAGGGATGTGAGGGGTGTTTTCATTTGCACCTTATATTCAACAAAAATCAAATAAGCCAGTTTTAATTATAATAGCCTTGTATTTCTGCTTTACTAAACAAAAAAAATAGCTTGGCCATAGGTTACATTTCACAAAATTAACAGGCTTGAAATATTTTTACATTGTTAATTGAATTAATGCCATGTGTGAACATATAATATTACACAGGATAATATTTATCACACAATTGCATGTGCAAACGTAGTTAAGTCATATCTTAATTTCCTATGGTACTATTTCATTATGCAGCTCCGATTCTGGGGGGCGCCAAATACTTGTTTGATTTATTACTAACAACTTCATCTTTTGCTTTTTTCATTTAATTAATTAACAATTAATGAAATATTTTGTAATATAAGTCTACTTTGACTAATTCAGACTTAAACATATGACCATGTGACATGTAACCAACAAATAATTTTTGAAAGAAAACAAGGCTGCATACCAGACATGTTGAAATACTTAAGATTTTACTGTTATATGAATAATACTCCTTTTTTCTACCTTTTGAAATCACTGGATGACAAATTTTCAAGTCAGTTTCTTGAGCAATTTGTTCACTTTTCAAATAAACTGATTTTCGAGTTCATTGCCTTTAAGCTATTAACTGTCTATTAACTGTCTGGACCAGGGAAATTTACACTAAATAAAATCTCCAACACAACAAAGTTCAAACTAAAATCTGTTACTAAACTTTAAGCCTTCAATGAAATCTACGTACTTTTCAAACTCCTACTTCGAAAACATTCCTTGATTCCTACAGTACTAATGCTATTTCCTTAGAAAGAAAGATGGCACACAACGAAAAATGATGCAATTCTAGAAAATATCACCAGTTTCATCGATGAATTTTTTATGAAATTATATCTTGATGATTATTATAAAATGATTATTACCTTCCTCCTAACTGACTTCTTGGCCCACTTTTCCAACAGCTCTAGACATGCTGTGATATACAGGCTCCAAATCTCATCTGAAAAATACAAATCATATGCGCATTTAAAATATATATCTAACTTATGACTTAATCAACAGAAATGATGTCCAAAAAAAAAAAAAAAATCTACTGGTATCCATTCACCTGACAACTAAAATACTGTAATTTTACACCATATTTTACACTCTAGATTGAATCAGGCTTCAATAATAACTATAACTAAGAATAAATATAGGTACAGGAAATACCAACAATTTTGCAAGAAAGCACAGAAACCAGTGAATTTATTTGAAGAATGATGGATTGTGTTTGTAGCAGAAGATAGATTTTTGTAGGAGCAGCCAACTCATTTTCACAGAAACAGCAAATATTTTTACAGAAACAGCAAACTCAAATGAACAACTAGAGAGCCAAGATGGTCCTACATTACAACTTTAATGCTGAAGCTTCTAAAACAGGAAGCAGGTCAAAGTAAAGCTGAAGTTGTAATCTGAATGTGACACTGTAAATGGTCCAAATTTCACTATTCCTATACAAGTCTAAGCAAAATTAAATGACCCCTGGTGTGGGGTTAATTTTGACCCCAGTGACATGGGTACCAAAATCTGTGTAGGGGCTTTGCTGGTGATCAAGTATTCCAAGTTTGAAGGGAATATCTTTGACACTTTTTGAGAAATGGACATTATCAAAAAAAGTTAACCAAGAAAGTTGAGTAAGGGGCATACTTTGCAAAAATAAATTTAAGGATTATCTGCCCTTTAGAAATAGTGATACATTTTGATAGTGAACATATATTGTTAATTTCAAGTAAATAGCTTTGATAGTATTTTTTATCTTTGAAAAGTGGAGCTAGAAATGCCAGATTCTTACAAGCAGCAGAGAAAAATTTTCTAAGATGAATAAGATTCATTTTTTTTTAAACAACAGTTCTGAACATTCTGTAAATGAAAGTGCAGAAGACAATTCATGTCTTAATATTCTTTTTCTGTTATGGCTAAGATATTTTCTAAAATGACAGGATTACATCCCTTGTTATGTGTTATTACTCTCACAAGCACAGTTCTATCCAGACAACACAGACAGAGGTTCCCGACAGAGGTTCCCAATGTGCTGCTGACTGTACTTTCCCTGAGGAAAAACAATCATGATTATTTTAAAACTTTGCCGACAACAAATGCAATTATTCTAAAAAACTGTCTCTGTAATGGGATTCCTTGTTTGTTCTGTGCGCACCATGGATTGCTATAACACATGGCGGGCTCCTGCTCTTTTGACATATCTAATTAATTGCAGAAATAATTCTCTCTCCACTGGCCAAACAAGAGGCAATATTTCGCACATTCTCTATCATTCATTATCAATATGACATCAATAACTTCCACTGTTCACACAGACCATCACAATATTGATATTGGTCAAGGAGGTCATTTGAACCATTCTTCTATGATATTCCAAAAATCCCACATTCAGGGAGAAATCCTGCCATGACAATATGCAGGGAAAGTTTTCCCAGACGAAAATGTATTTTCCTGACAGGAGTTTAGCAATAAATGAGAAATAAAGGAAAGCAAGAGTTGCAGTCAATTATCTCTTGCCAAAATCCAATTCCAGTGGCATTGTTTCTTTAATCGGCAGCCAGAAAATGGCTCCAAATCACAGCTATCGGTGACAGAGATGTATGACAATTTCTTATCTGATGAGACAAAATCTCTTCTTGTTCGCTTCTTTATCAAAACAGCAACATTGCAACATGCTCTTGTATTGCTATGCAGAAAAACATTTCAGTGATAAATTGAATCACTATTTTCTTTAAATAAACAATATCTAAAGATTAATATGGTATAATATATGCAGTATCTGTACAGTTTTCCAATAATATTTCTAATCAACTGACTGGTATAAAGCCAATTAGATTTTATTACCACTAACACAATGATTCCATTGGGGTTTTTTTTTTTAACAAAATCTTTTTCTCTCCCATGAAAGAAAAAGGGCAAAACCTCAAAAAAGTGTTAAATCTGAAAAAATTAAAATCAATATTTATCTTTAAAAAAATCCACTTTTTCATAGGCAAATGTACACCAGAAAAATGCAACTCAGCCTAAACTAATAACATATAACCTATACCAGTAAGACGAAAGCAGTTTAGTTGAGCCACCAGCTATTAAAGAATGTTTTATACTGACTGTCTGTCTGCCTGGCACATAAAGGTATGTCATTTTAAAGCCTTCAAACAATTGTTTTCATCTGTTGATGACTCAAATGTACATAATCTACAGTACATGCATTTAAAAAGTTACCAGTAAAAGCATAGTGCTAATGTTGTATTTATGCATTCTTGCATATAACCAGACTTTCTGCATTTTTTAAACATAACTGTCACTTTTTCCACAAACCATTATTTTCTTCTTCTTATAAAACATGCTTGACAAATTTATGCAACAGAATACAAATTATTTCATTAAAATGACAAAATACACTGTGCATGAATATGATTACCATGTATCATTTTTAATCCTCAAGGCTTTCATTATCATTTTAATATTCCTTTACCTTGTTTCTGACGTACTTATTTCAAAATGATTGTTGTGGTAAACTTCTCCATATCAAGTACTCTGTGAGACTCAATGACGGATTCCCAGTGTTTTGATTTATGTCCTAGAGCAAAAAAAATTTATGAACCAATTCCACTGACAAGATTTAAAAACTGTGAACACACGGTTAGTGGTAAAGAGAGTAGAACAGTGGTCCAGTGGTAATGCACTGGACTTACTATCCAGGGGTGGTGTGTTTGATCCTGCACTCCTCCACGAACTCTATAAATTGTCTTTTGGATGAGACTTTAAACTTAGGTCCCATGTACCGGTGCTGTAAACCAAGCATATAAAACAACCAAGAAATGTCTCTCTGAAAAGGGATGCTTTCTGCATCTGGCACTTTCCCCCAAAGCATAAAATAACTAAACTTTGCTGGGGGCTTCAGTCATATGGGCAATCTGTATTGACGCTGAATAAACTCTAATAAATTAATGGTTTAGGTGATTAAAATCTCTACACCAAAATAATACTATGCAACACTCTTGGAACTTTCTTATAATCTAATTCTACATAATCTCAAACCATGACAACCAGTGTGGACAAGTTCCAAGATTGGCTTTTGAAAGAAAAAAAAAATTAATAATTTATTATTGTTATGACATATTTTTTCCAGAACAGATGTTCAAGACTTTGTTCTTTGCATAATTTATCATAGCAGCCTCTTATATCATTGTCAAAAACATAAAATGCAAAACTGAGCAAACTCAAAACATATCAACCAATGTATTCTTCAGCAAACTCAAAACATATCAGCTGGTGAATTCTTGTGCAAACATCTTTATTAGAATATTAATAAACACTTAGCAAGTTTCGCAACATTCAAGAAAGCTGCATGTGAAGTTTGATAAAAATCTGTCAATCAAACAGAACTAATGTAATAAGCAGAATTACAGCAAACAGACATACTGAAAATAGCTAATAAGCTGCCAAGTACACTGTCATCCAAGTAACTGGAGCAAGAAAAACTTGGCATACTTCTCTAATTCTACAGGACAGCTGAGAAGTAGTTTGCTGAGAGATGAGTTACTTGTTTATAATAACATGTTAGATTCCACTCCACTAGGTGTGAAACAAGGACTTCATATTGTATTATTATGTAACATTTGGTTATAATCTACAGTATCTTATTACAGTGTGCTTTCTTTCAACATTTAATACCTGATAAAGATAGAAATATGGCATAAACAGAAAAACGGAACCTGACAGTAAATTCAAAGCAACTGTGCCTTTATTGCCAAATGCAGAGAACATGCATACCAAAACATTAATGGTAGTTTTCTAGCATACATGTTCTGCGTACAAACAAACCTCTGCTGTGTTCAACAATAATCAATCCAGAACCCTAAATATAATACAAATGCACTTCATTTTATCAGGCCAATGTCATCTAAGGTCATCTAGACAAGTGGCAAAACTAGAACCCTTATTGTGACCCCATTTGATAATTCTCTGCATGATCAGGAATAGCTAATAGCTCTGTCAATCACAATTTTTCACTCACTACTTCAGAATGTTCTGCAAACATATTAGATTTTTTCTGAGCAAGATCAAGCTTAGACTTTTTTGGATCAGTTTTTAACATTTGCTGATATTTTCCTAAATTTTTTAAAAAAATGCAATTTAAATTCTAGAGCTTAAATACTGTGGTCTTGACTTTCTATCAGGTGTGTACTCAAATTTCTGTTTTTATACTGTCTGGTTTCAAACAGAAGCCAAATTTCAGCCAATCAGACACAAGCCATCTTTAGACTGGATCCCAAGAAAAATAAGTAGTAAATCTTATTTTGTTCTCACATTATGGATAAAAATAAACTATTTCTATTACATCATCTATCAACTGCTGTTTGTATCACAAAATAATTTTTGTGACAAATTCGTTTTTGCAAATGCAGTAGTAAATTGTGCTTGAATACAGTCTACAAATGAGAATGACATACCAAAGACTTGTATCTTTTAACACTTATTTGAAGTTTTGACAGTTATAACTAGACGTTTTTGTAAAAAAAAAAAAAAAAACATCTCCCCCAGCACTTCATTGAAACAGGGGCACAGGAGATGACAGAGGTCGGCTAGCGAGAAGAAGAGAATTGTGAACTGGAGAATAGGAATGAGAGTTGGAAAAAGGCTGTGGTATAACAACAAGTACTATTGTTGCAGAAGAAGAGATATAACAAAACCTATATAGAAAAGCTTATATTGTAGAAAACTGTGCACAGAGTTATTTCCCAAAACACTTCTCATTGCAAGAAAAAACAGTGATAATATGGCAGGAACATTGAGTCCAAATCTTGTAATATTGATGATCATCCTATTTGTTTTGAAGCCTATAGGCAAAAATGTGCTCCAGTTTTAAGCACGAAAAAATATTTTTACATGTCAAGGTCACTCAAAAGGTATGCACATTACCGACTGAAAGGAATTTCAAATTTAAGTGTAAGTGACCTTGACCTTTGTCATAGTGACCTAAGTGGAGAAAATATAATAAAGTATCATATGAAGTTTGAAGGTTTCAGGTCAAAAGGTGCTCTACTTATCAAATGACAATGAAGTGTGACTGATGAACAACTGACACTACAAAAACAAAGAGTTCAACAGTCCAGTTGAAATGGCACTTGAGGTATTGATCAAAGAATTTTTTTTACATTTAAGTCAATGTGACCTTGGCCTTTGACCTACAGACCTCCAAACAATAGGCTTCTGTAACTCAAAGACAATCATCTTATGAAGTTTGAAGACACTAAGTCAAATAGAACTCTAATTATTGAGCATAAACCAATTTTACATATAAGGTCACTTTGACCTTGACCTTTGATCAGCTAACCTCAAAATCAATAGGCTTCTGTAACTCAATAAGGGCAGTCAACCTATTACGTTTGAAGACACTAGGTTTAATAGAACTCTACTTAGTTATTGAGCGGAAACCATTTTCACATTTAAGGTCACTGTGACCTTGACCTTTGACCTACATACCCCAAAAAACAATAGGCTTCTGTAACTTAATAAGGGCAATTACCCTATGAAGCGTGAAGACTCTGGGTAAAAACATACTCTAGTTATCAAACAGAAACAAAGTGTGACAAACAGACAGACCTGATGGACAAGGCAAAAACAATATGTCTCCCCCAGAGTGGGAGAGAATTAATTCCTTAACATTAGTACAGATGCAAATTGTGAACTATAATTAAGTAATAGACAGATGGGTTTTTTTACTTGAGAAAGATTGAAGTTGCTTGGATAATACTGCGTTACAGTCTAAATGACTCTAGAAAACAGGTTGAAAATTAGTGTAACAAAGTAAAAGAAAAACCTATGAAAAAAAAAAAAAATTGTTTAGACTCCAAAGGCTTAAAACAGATCAAATAAATTTAAATGCTTGCAAATCACTGTCTCAATACTATCAGGCTTCTGAAATAGATAATCGTTTGTAAACAAACAGACCTTGCAATAGGTATGGGAAGTCAATGCAAGATAGCCGTGATAATGCTGAATAAAAGCACTTCACTGAATTGTTGGTGCAAATCAATAAATCTAACCCAATCTTCGTGCCATATCAACAGCACCTAAAATGGAACCACTTCAGCAGGTAACTCTGGGTTCAATATGTGACCTGCCCATAACAAAATCTGATTCGCTAAAATTTTGTCAACCTCCCAGTTTTAGAAACATCAAAATTAATTGAATTTTTTTTTATAAAATTAAAGCTCTTTAAGTTTTCCTTCCTGAAACCTTAGAGTGACTTTTTGTGTAATGACGTCAATTCACCAAACATTGACCTATCAGTTTAAGAAAACCTAAGTTTATCCTTTTTGTACAAAAACTCCCAAGTTATTGATTTGGAAAAAAGTAAATAAACTTGCTTTGAAAAAAGTAAATAAAAACAGTCTCTTATTTCAAACAGTATTTAATCCCTAATCCAAATGTTAAACATCTTCAGTAAGTGGAGAGAAAAATGGCCGCCCATTTTGAAGGGAAAACCTTCATATATTATTGCGTCTGTTTGAACAAAGCCATAAAAAATAACCAACATTGTGTGTTTAGTGGAAGGTGGTGTTAGGTTAGAAACCCCTCTGTGGATTGCATTACAATCGTGAGTATGAAATTAATATAATTAATCTATTAAACTGTTAATTGATTTCAAGGAAACATATTCATATGGAACAGTGAAAGCTGCTTGATAAATCATTTGAATATGTTTTTAAACTGTTTCAGTATTTTTTTTATGTAAACATCTCAGACAGACAGATAAAGTCTAATTGATTTTGCATTGTATCCTATTGAATTTACATAGTAATTTAGAAGCAAGAACTAACAATATCTATAGAATATAAGATGGCTAAGCAAATCTGCAGACAACAAAACAACTATAACAGTGCACATACTCAAATGTAATCACTCAAAAACTCAACAATTTAACATTTACCCCACCCTGTTTTTGAAATGGACTTGTCCATCATTCTATCTGGACTAACATATTCACAATTTATAGGGGGGCAGTAACTGATCATATACAGACTGAACATTGAAAACTGCAATCTATGACAAGACTGTCAGGATATCCAGGTTGGCCTAATGGTCTGTACTGGTCACAATGGCCAAAACTTAAACTAAACTTTAATTAATTACAATATTTCATACAATTTACAAGTTCAATGCAGTTCACTCCTAATTTTAACCTGTGTGTCTCAGATTTGAAATCAATCAGCAGAATTTGACAATTAATCTTTCACACTGGAGAGTCATAGAATGTAGTTCACCTCAGTTGTAACAACTGTCTATATAGTATTTATTGTTATTAATTACCCAAGGTAAGCAGATTTGTTCTAAGCCCAGAGGGTGAAGATGCTGAGGCAGAATACCTTAGTCATTAATATATGGCAACACTTAAATCATAAGTATTTTATACTTTTTTTTTACTACTGATTAAAAAAAAGGAAAACAAAATTAAACATTGTTCAAAAATAAGTAATTAAATCATGGTCACTACCAGGAAGGTCATTTAGTTCATTGATGAAATACTTGTAAGGTTTATTGTAACTGTACAGATATCATTGTGTTATGCAATGGCTTGCTTTCCAGCAATCATAATGGCTCTTCAATTTGTCTCAAGTGGCTATATTTCATACCAAGCAGTAACAACATAAAACTTTCAAAATTAATTAAAAGATTTTTATGCATCTTGATGGGCTCAAAATACCTCTGCATTCATCCTTTATATTGACTGTTTGTCATTTGGTATGAAGGTAGCTGAAAGACATATGACTTGCACACATACGGCCTTGAAAAAAGGAATTTGAAAGTGTTGTAATTCACATTTACACTGAAGGGACCAATCTGGGACAGCCGTAGCTCGGCTCTTCAGCATGCTGGGGCAGCCCTCATTGACTAAGCAGTCACTGTCATTCAGACTGTTGTAAACATGTATTAAAACTAGGTATTTTTCTAATATATCTAAGATGATGACATTTAGTTCAATAATTTACATAGCACTGGCTAAGAACTAAACAAGGCAATCATGGTGGGTAACACTACTATAGACAGAAGATACAGTCAAAACACAAGTAAATTTCAGTAGAACAAAGACTCAATTAACATTCAACAAAAACATTCATCAGTTTTACCAAAAAAATCACATCTGTTGTCAATCTGAGGCATCAAATTTCAATTGTAATGATCAAATTAAATTTTGTTAGTTTAGAAAAAGGCTGAAAAGACAAAATTACAAAAAGCCTTGGGCATCATCTTCCAACAAAAGATCTGAATCAGCTTTTCTTTAATGTCATAAGGCTGGATTTGGTATATGTCAATTGCACAGTGCAGTGCTGAAACTTTAATAAAGAATTCTTTATCACCAATATTGCACAACTGTTAGATGTATGACCTGTCAGTATGAGATATAGATTTGAGTTATTTGAGTGTCAAACCCTCCCACACAATCATAAATCCAGAGTACTTTCATCATAAATAATCCAAGACTTTTCCCAAATGTCCTCTCTATCATAAAACTGCTACACTGACTACCAGAAAAAGGCAGAACCTCACAGCTTGTTACTTTGCACTTACAATGATGGCATATCAAGAACTTTATTGCTAACTGCAACCCTATGTGGTAATGCACTATATCTAGGAGAAAATTCACCTGAAAGGAGTATTATTAGCACAGTAGTTCAAAACACATTCGTTTTGCCTGCAGTTAAGTTACTGGTAACTTGAAGTCCTTTTCGAAATACCAACCAGACCTGACTAATTGCTTCAAACAAACAACTTCCTATCACAAATCAATTCTATTTATGGACAGTGTGACACTGAACACACTTTTTTCTAGAGGAAACTAACTTAACTGTTAAAACAGAATATGAATGACAGAACAAGAATTGTCACAGAAAGATTACAATGCCCCCAAAGTGGTGCTTTGACCTTTGAGCTGAGCACTAGATAAAGATAAATTGTAGATCCTTCAAAAGAAGTGGCTTTTTTTAAACAATCTGACCTCAAGGTCAAGATCATTTAGGGGTTGAAGTAACAAAAAAAAACATATATATGTCAACAGAAAGGTCTCTTACAACTGGCTGTTGTGTGCAAAGATGAACTCAATCTGTTTAGTAAAAAAGAAGATATGGTCAATATAAGTGGATTTTTTTTTGACAACTGAGCCTTCAAGGTTAAGGTCATTCAGAGGTCAAGGTCATATAAATAAAGGTCATTGGGAAGATCTTGTCCATAAGGGTGTTGAGTTCAAGCATGAAGCAAATCCATTTACAAATAAGGAAGTCATGGGCAATGTTAAAGTTTTCTGATGGGGGTCAAGGTAAGAAAAAATATACAGGGACAATAATGTAAGACAATAACTCCATAATTAATGAGTGGATTGTGACAGCATCTGGAATTAATATACAAACTGCAAAGTCACAACTATCTAGTAATGGTTCCAGACAAAATTATTTCCAAAAGTTATCATTAAATAAACAAGAGGGCCATGATGGCCCTGGATTGCTCACCTGAGTACTTTGGCTGAGGGTCTGCTGCTAAGCAAACATCAGATGCAATATTACATTTTCTAATTGAAGATTTTCAAAGATCTCATATTTTATACAAATAAAACCCATGAGGCAAAGGCAAAAAAAAATCAAGCTAGCAGCTTGTGAGGAGATGTCATCTGAAGCCAAATATTGACAATTTTATTTTTCGCTCTGGCAGCCTTTTGTTCAATGGAGCAGAATAATCTGAGCAATTTCATTACAGGGCTCTGTAGACATTTCCATGAAATTTGGTGGTAAAATTACCTTGCATACCTAGGAGGAAATGCTGTTTCAATTTCTATTTTTAGCCTTTGCAGCCCTTAGGTGCAATAGAGCGGATGATTTGTGCAATTTTAGAAAAGGGCAATGTAAGGAACATTTTTGTCAAGTTTGGTTTAAAATGGCCTAGTGGTTTTGGAGAAGATGTCATCTGAAGCCAAATATTGACGAAAATCTATTTTTAGCTCTGCCAGCCATTCTGTTCAATGGAGTGGAATCTTTTTATCAATTTCAATAGAGGACTCTGTAAGGAACATTTCTTTGAAATTTGGTGGAAAATCACCTTGCCGTTTAGGAGATGTTGTTTTTTTCTGTTTTGGGCTTTTGCAGCCCTTATGTGCAATGAAGCATTTGCCCAGGGGAGCTAAAAAGTACAACTTCAGAATTAATGGGTAGATTGAAACAGTACATGGGGCCTGCATCATTTGCTAGTTCAATCTATAAAGTTCTATAATAAAGTTCCAACAAAATCCATGCAGCCACATCTGAGTTTTGGCTCTGGACAGAAAATTTGCCTACACTAAAAAAAACCAATGAAGGACCATAACTCTGCTATCAATAACTGGACTGTGATAGCATTTGGTATGCATTGTGTACCCACTGTTATATTAAATCCTACCAAGTTTTAAGTTTATCCTGCTAACAATGCAGATATGGCTCTAAACAGAGATATTTCCTATCTTTATAAAATAACTAAGTGCTATAATTACTCTACTGTATGTGAGTGGACAGTTTACATATATCATAAGCCTATTAATATTTACATTATTTCCAAGTTTCAACTAAACCCAGCTCACCAATTCTGAGCTTTGGATCCTGACAGGAAAGCATAACAGAGCTGCACTTGACAATGTCAAACAAAAACCATCGGCAGGGGGTTAAGGAGATTCCTTCATTTTTTTTTTTAAGTTTCTAAGTACCATTTCTCTTTGCAGTGTTCAAACCACTTAAACTACTCCCTGAAAAGCTAAATGCTTTTACAAAAATAGTCCACCATTGTCCAGCTGGTGAAGGCCACACTCAGACTTCCTATCTAGGTAACACATTATAATTACAAGGTGCGAACATTATAGATTATCTGTGTTTGGTACAAGTGGTCAGTAGCTGAACTTCAAAGTCAGACAATATCAATGGACAAACATGGTCGAAATGATTATAAACTATTGGACAAACACTGCTTTTCTATAACGACTAAATAGGTCTTCCGCGATAAAATAGGTGTCCTCGAAGTCTTGCTGTGGGAAACTGATAACACAAAATTGTCCTATCTGATAAGATACACTTAAATGCCTGATCAAATATTGCTACTACTGTGTTAAATACAGTTTTGTACTTCACAGAAAAACAACTATGGATTTCTTTTGGGGTGCAAGATTTAAAAGGTGTATTATAATGACATTGAACAGTAATATTGTCAGTATTTCACTGAAATCCTTACCGGAG
Organism: Cyclina sinensis; assembly: GCA_012932295.1. Taxonomy (NCBI): domain Eukaryota; kingdom Metazoa; phylum Mollusca; class Bivalvia; order Venerida; family Veneridae; genus Cyclina; species Cyclina sinensis. Next base: position 45,361,027 of record JAAONU010000001.1, on the reverse strand, counting down.
TATTAGAATCATGTGTGAAAGGTAGGAAAGTTCTTTTAATTTAAAAACTTATTTTCAAATGACATCTCTGGAATTAATCCAGTTTGAACAAAAAGAATAAATAAAAGAAGTATTGCAATTAATATTTCAACATAATTATACAAGAATCATAGAATTATTTAATGCTGAAAAGAATCATTACACATTAGATACCCCCATATATTAAGTCACTGTTACTGCGGGTGTATGATTTAAACTATGAAGACTTTACAATTTTTTTTTCTAAATGATTTAAATGAAAGTGTACAGTTTATAAGTTTTTATTTCTTTTTCTAACTGTAGCATCTTCCTCTTTAAAAGTAAAATCAAACAGAAAAGATGCATTTTTTAAAAAACATTTAAACATTTTTCTCTTACATACATTTTTACTTTTGACAATCATTTAAATCTACTACTTTTTGAAGAAATAATGTTACATCATCATTACTTGTATAAATGAGACAACAGCACATATCAAAACAATTCTATATAATTTCTGATTTTATCAATTTTATCAAATTTGTCCAAGACAATTAATTCAAATATTGAGATCTCTCTGAAAATTTTGACAGTCAAAATCTTCATCTCTGTTTTGTTAAGCTTTTCAAAAAGTAAACAAATTAGGCCTAATTACTCCACCTTGGGGGACTCCTGTGTCAATTTCAATCACTTTGAATATTTTTTCGGCTGTTTTTGTTGACACTTAGATGATCATATACATCAAATCAAGTGAAAATCTAGACATTACAGGAGGAAGTGCCCTTAGCAGCTAATTGCCTTAATAAATAAATTATCTTTGAAGTTACAATTAATATTTCATGGCTACCACTTATGTCACAATATAAAAGTTTGTCTTATAGTAGACACTGATAAAAACATGGAAAATCTTTTACAACATGAAATAACGCAGAATAAATTGTAGTCTTTGATGTAAACATAGGAGGAAGAGCTTTTTATCTTTATTATTTTAACAATCTCTGATACTATTTAGACATTCTATGATGGGGTATAAAGAACTGATTACTAGGGTAATAAGAGAAATTTAAGAATGTAAAAATGCAGACTAAAAACTCCTTTGATTTTTGTTTTGTTCTGTTTTGTTTTGAATTTAACTTGAATCTAAAGCAAAGTGAAGCAGTAAAAATATCGGAATTTCTTTAATGTGTGCACAATATTCTATAGATTTAGTTTTAGAAAAAAAGATGCCCCTTTATTCCCCAGTTCACATTGTCATATGCAACAATAATGCAAGTGTTTTTTTTATTACTTCATATTTTATGAAAACTAAACAAAATAGCTTTAGCTCACTGTGCCTCTAAAAGTAACTTACTTTTTTTTTCAAAATCATATCAAATGGAAACATCCGTTGCTTGAAATGCCAGAAACAAAAATAAAGAAAGAAGATTGAAACAACATGGAAATAAGCTTACAAAGTCATTTCTGTAAGAGCTAATTAATGGAGTAAGAATTTTCAATTGGCAAAGTAATGTTACCTAGTAACAGATGTGACATGTATGTTCTATGCACTGGTCAGAAATGAGACTAGATCCTTGGGGAACTAGAACAAAGCTAGACTATTAAGTTTTTCCCAAAAGGATGCAGCCAAGCATAATAATATTCAGAAATATTATATCAAATTTCTTTTCAAGTTATCCACCCTGTTGGAGATCCCCATGCAAGCTATAATTAATTTATGATCTCATGACAAAATGATATTGTATGTCTTATGATATATTCTAGGCAACTTGTGATCTGGGGTTTCACTCAAAGTAACAAACCCATCATCTAAATTACAAAGTGATGGAGAGTCCTCAACACTCTATTCAATTTTTCCCCTAGCTGGGTGAACATTTAGTCATTGATAACCTATACAGTAACTGGTCCCCCATTGGTATTGCAAATTAACTTTCACAGTCACATGATTATCTTTTTATTATAACCTAATATACACCCTGACGGCTTATCAGCGGGAACTGTCATATTTTTCTGTTTAATCGAGACTGGGTAATAAAGGGAGTTAATAGAAAACATATCATCATAAAAATGCGCAACAACATTAACATAATGCAGATAGCAGACTACTGAATTTTTTAACCTAATGATAAACCTGCCAAAAGATATTAATAAATCTTGTAAGCCTCTGACAATTCTGGTAATAAATAGTTAAACGCTAGGAGGAAAATAGTATGAATATATGTATGGGTAATACACAGCGATTGTTCCACAGAGACCAGCGTTCCTCAGATAGTGAAATCGCACTAATGAATATTGCTTATGATCATGAAGCTGATAAAACAATTCTAGCAAAATGACATACATCAAATAAATGGACCCATTGCTACAGACTGAAGATATGAGAGAAAAAAATGTTATCCTTTTCTTTTCAGACACTTCTTTGAAACATATTGCTATCTTTTAACCTTTTTATAAAAGAAACCTCTTCGATTAAATTTTTTTACAGGAATTAAACATCAAAGAGTAAGAAAGCAATTACTTTATTAATTCAAGTCAAATAAATCAAATTACAGCAAAAGAATTTCAGGAAGAAATCAACATCAAACTATGACAATTATTCAAGCCATATAAAAATGAAATATAAAGCAATAAAAATGCATTAAGCTCTTTGAGTGCAAAAGGAACTACCTTACAACTGAGCCAAAAGATTTAATACCATATCATATCTAGGATTTTATGTTACAACATATAGAAAGCTTTTGTTTGTCTTCAAGCTATTAACATTAGAACACCCAGTGTGTTTCTAATTTAACACACAGAAATGAAAAAGAGATAAAAGGGAGGTAATTAAAGATTCTTATTTTATGCATCATCATGGCATTATCATCTGTCATAGAATTCTGTGTTATTTTATGCCAAGGCTCTTAAGAATATTATAACTAGAAGATTACTTGAAAGTTAAAAATGTATTTTAAATATTTGTTAAGTCTTAAAGATTTTTTACCAAATGGTGTAAACTACTGTGAAGTAGTTACAGAGTATATATATATATCAACAAAACTGCCTGACGGCAATTGCTACAAAGGGAAGGTTATATAATTATGTTAGTATGAAAAGAAGTTTACAAAATTAACTTTAACTTTGAACGGTATTTCTGTTTCTTAGAATGATCCCTAAACAAGACATGAACTGTCTAGGAGTTCCAGTGAACACACTAATTTGTGAGACATAGTAAGAAATGGCTATTGTTCTGAAAGTTCCCGTCTTAGAAATATTGAACAAGTGAACAAATTGTATCCGGATAGGCTTTAAAAAAGCTAGTTTCCCCTTTCAGACAATTAATTCTCCATGTGATACTGAACAACACATCTGTATTTAATTGTCACTCACAATGTGACATCTTTTTCATATCTAGTTCATAATCTGCCTAGAAAAGGTTTATGGGTGCCACTTATATTCTAATTTACTATAAAGATACAAACTATCAATCAGCACATACGGTGGAAGTCAATTCTCTTTGTTAGGTATAAACTTGGGAAAAGAACAAGCTGTTTCAAGAAAGCTTTTACAATGACAAAAAAATTGTAAGAACAATTTTCTAAAAAGAAATATGGCTTCATAATGGGTTACTTTTTAAGAGCACTGTAATGTATGTTATACAGTTCCGGATTATAAATGAATTGTGTGCCAAGCACTAGTAGGGAACACGGCAAATACTTGGTAACAATTGACTTTTATAGATTATTTTAGGCCAGGTGTTAGAAGGTAAATAAATTAAAAGAAAAAGTCACCGAGGGATTTTCGATTTGAACTTTGTATATTCTTATCATCCTGTCTATCAGAATTATCTGATAAACTTATTTTATTTTATTTTGCTGATTAACTCGAAACTAGGCTTACAACTTTCTATTTTACAATTTGTTTCTCCGGCATAATCATTATCAAATTTTACAGCAGCTTACAACAAAGAATAAAATCAAATCTTTATTGCAGCTTATATCATATAAGAAAAAGCTTTCTCATTATGAAAGAGATGAAAAGACAATTAAAGATGGTAAAATCTGATAAAACAAAGACATTAGGCAACAGTTTTGTTATCACCTGCTTTATTACATCTGATGTTGAGATATCATACCAACCATATGAAAACAACAGATACAATCTTACATGTATTCATGATATGATGCAAGATAATGAAAATTCCAGATGACCCCTTAAATGACCCTTAGGAAACCATTACATCTTCAGTGTCAAAACAATTTAAGAAAACAAAATGCATAAAATATGTAACAATTTTTTCATACTTACCATATTTTGCTGACATAAACATGTTCTTTCTTATTTCTAACATTTTATAATATTTATATATATACAGGGTTAGAATTTGGTAAAAATTGGCACTCGCATTTTTTTGCGAGTGACTTTCTCGAAGACTCGAAAAATAGAAAATGTTCTTGCAAAAAAAACGAAATATGTAATTTTTTTTTTTTAATTTCAAAAATCTCCCTACTACAAAATATCTCTAGAAATTGTTTGCTCTAAATGTAGAGAACAATAAAAAGGTTACTACTAAATGTTAAGCATTAATTATCAGCAGTCTTTCTCTAACACAACAGTCTAAAATAATAATAATAAACGAGCGCTTTCAACAAGAAACAGAGGTTATACATAATCTGTCGAAGCGCACAAATAAAACAGGTTCCTGTCCATCCGGTGAATATGACTTGCAAAATTTTGCGAGTTTCAATGAAAGTCACTCGCATTTTTTTGATTTTACTCACATTTTGCAAATATGTGAAGTTAATTGCGAATCCTTTATATATAGTTATTAATTAGGACTGAAACTTTTACAGCTCTTACAGTTCTGTCAAATTATATCTCATCCTGCTAAGTCTTGGGGTTTTTTTACCCTCTCTTTTGTAAAGTACTATACATAGGCCTCATGCAAAATACAAAATGTGAAATGTAACTATGAAATTTATAAAAAATCAGGTGGGCAACTGAGTTCAAATCTACACCTTTGTTAAATTGAGCTCACAGATTTCAAGATTATATACATTCACTTTCTGCTACTTTAAAAGGCCTTTATTATTATAAGTGCTCTTCAATAACAATTTTGACGAGCTTAAATATTTAAAGACTTCCTGTTATTCAATTATGAACTGATTCAATAGCCTTCTTCTATTCATTGTTTTACTGCTAACACTAACAAGGTTAAAAGCATTTGAGACATCCCTGAACAATTTTGCAAGGGAGATGAAAACAACAGGGAAATAGCGAGATCCAGAGATTGGATCACTCTGGATTATAAATTGCTGCCTGAAGGGAAGATTTGAACGCTGATTGTAGCAATGTCAACTCATCTAGAAAGCTGATAACCATTCCCACTCACTTCTTGCCAGAATAAGCCATCATAATAATAAACATGAGCCTACTAGATGCAATGAAGACAGCATACATATTAGCATTCAGTAAAGAAATACAGTAAACACCAAGTTACAAGGTCATGAAAATAATATAAATACTCCATGACTGGTACATAGGATAAGCACTGATCAACACACTTCCATCTGCAGCTGCTCTGGAACCTAAATATTTTAGCTAAAAGATTTTTTTATTATTAAATCATTATTTAATGTCTCATGAATCATAAAAAATGATCATAATTTTTTGCTATACTGTATTGGCAAAATTGAAGTCGCAACTCAAAGCCAAAGCTATAGGGAGTAATTCAGTCTCCAGTGTGTGCTAAAAGGTCAAATATCAGAGTCTATCACATTTCTTAAATTAATATTTCATATTTATTGGCAAGCTTTTTTTCCAGTTGCCTGGATAATGATCAATAAGTCTCCATTCCAATATGAGTATATCATTGTATATATTGGTTACTCACAAATTCAATTAGACAACGACTGATAATATTTGCTGTTTATGGGCTAGAATGTCCAGTCTGTGAATTACAAGTCTAGCTTGGTCTCGGCATCATCACTTACTCTAATGTCTTCTGTCTGTATGCCGTAATAATTTCCTTGATTAGTGTCCACAAGCACATTCTGACTTTTTTCCGTTAAATCAAATGAAACTGAATGATTGACTTCGAAGCAAATAAGATTGATCTGCTTCAAAACCTGTTATTTCCATGTCAATTTTCTTGAACTGTTTTGTCTGGGAAATTAAGTCGCCAGCATATAATTAAAGCTTGTGCGTTATTTCTCTTTGTCTGTCTAGTAATTTATATTCAGAGAACTGGAACTTACGAAAACTTCAAATTTGGACATCAACTTGTTAAGTATACAGTGACCAAACTTTTCCATTCAAAAAATCAAACAGTTTTGCTAGGCAGCAAAAAAACAAACAATTGTTCTACAACATAGGACATAAAAACTTTACTTGAGAGAGCTATAAAAATCTATGCTCTGAACTCTAACTTACAATAATACATGTATTACATCTTTTATAAAAGGTAAAACACATTCCACTTGTAATGTTAGTTTTATCAGTTTGGCATTAAATAGCTTTCAACTATAAAATCTTCTTTTAATTTTTTTTCTGTATTTGATTATCTTCAGACTGACATCTGAAGGAATCCCCAAATCAAAGATTGAGGAAAAAAATTTATTAACACCCACAATGATATAAAAGTTACATCTTCAATTCAGTCTTTATTCACAACAATTAAAAGAGCAAATTGTTTTTCATCATTGAGACAATCAAATCTCAGCAATTATGAACAAGTGAGTCAAATTAGACTGTTTGTTAAAACTGCACATCTGGATGATCACTGGTCTCCCTGACAATTGATCTCAGACTTTGAGTCTAATGTTCATTTGTCTCTCACTGCTGATTCAGAGTAGATCATGTGGGAACAGTAGTCAGTCACTTGCTGAGAAATTGGCAATTACTGGTTAGTTATCCAGGAAAACTGGTTAGGTGGACTGACCGAGGAGATATAACCGTTATATGTTGAAATTGGCGTTAAACCCCAAAACAAACAAGATCACTGGTCACTGTCACTTAAAAGTTTGAGATACCAACGTCATTTATAGTAATGTTTTGTTGAACAAAAATAAGCATTTTCAAAGCAAAAGTAGACATTCAAATAACCTCAGAGACTTAACTTTATGTGCAAAATCAGATATTACTTGTACTTAAAAATCATCTACAAACAGACAATAACGATGATGAAAGCAACTTATAAAATGTTTGCATAGCCACAGTTCATAAGTCAGGAATGCGTTAAAAATTGAAAATTCAAATCTTCTTTTGCCCGCAAAGAAAAACGTTTACCTTAAATAAATTTAATCTATCAGTAAATTATGCAATACCTCCGCTCCCCAAGGTCTGGTTTGTGACTGCTCAGTTCTAATTACAGGTTTTGCCGAGACACAATTACAGTTTATGTAAGTGATTTGCAAAGATATAGGACAGTAAACTGTAATCTTCCTGTCATCTCCGTCAACATGCATCAGACCCGATGTAATATATGTCAGGGTAATGATCATGTATGAATGTCTCAAGATTCGAAGGTCTTGCAAAAGGGTCCCGTTTGTGTAATTTTAGAAGGGGCATATATCCTTACACAGACTGCAAACAGACACACACATACCAAATATGACATCGGCAGAATTTTTTTTCATTTGGATGAAATTTTATACCATAAAAAGGCAATGTTTAAAAATTTTTAATTTCCCTGAAATCTTGATCGAGTTTTATGATACTTTAAACTAATAGCTTTGATTTTACAAAGAATTCTGCACTTTAGTTATATCAAACAAGAAGGTTAAGTTTCCACATAAATATCTATTACACTAATCCTCCCTTTTCCATTTTTTTATTTTCCAAACAATTTTTTCAGTTTTTTTTTTCTTTTTTCAAGAATGCTTCCGTTTAAGTTAAATATGACTCTAAAAACTTTGACTTTAATTTTTCAAATATTTTCTGTCAATCTTAAACTGAGATCCACGACAAATGATAAAAAAAGTAAACACTTCTTTCATAACATCTAAATTACGCTACATGGAAATTTAAAAAGAAACAAACAAAAAGACATAAATGTCATGCACCAATATTTATATTATTTGTATTAAAACAGCCAATGAGTCTTGAATATATTTACGTACATTTCACATCTCAATTTCATAAATTTTATTCAAAGAGATTTTCAAATAATTGTGAAACGTAAATTGGGCATGAATTTAAAATGTTACAATTTTATAACATAACAAGACATTACAAGAAGCCACCTATCAGTTTGTTTGTTATTTTCTTTTGACTATTGCAAGGAATGTTTATGAGAAAATTTTGTCTATCTCCACAATGTAATCTCCGTCACACCTTTCGTTAATTCAAGCATAAAAAATACGCGCTCATGCAGTCAGATATCCCTGAAGTAAAGCCGTGAAAATGTAATGTATCGCCTAACATCCATAAACATTCTAATCCTTTATAAGCATATCTGATATATATAAAAATGAAGCCAGCAGCTAATCTCTATTCTGTGTACATAAAACGAGTCTGAAACAGATATCAGATACAATATTTTTATCAATTTAATACAAGCAAAAATATCCAAAGAAAATATATTCAGAACATTGTCTCTGAAAGGTAACAATGCATGGACTTTATTCTTTGGAGTGAAGGTAAGCCTATTTGTGTTCCACAGTCCTAGTGAACAGATATTTTTCGTCAAATCTTTTCATTATTTTATTTATTTTATTATGCTCACTTATTTCATCATCCTATATTACGGTATATAAATATTTAAGTTAAAGCACAAAAAATATATTTAGAATGCATGAGAAATGCAATGCATTATCTTGGCTGGCAATATTTTGTGATGGTCCTTAAAAAATACTTAAGCTGACAAACTTTAAACTCTGTTTGTTTATATTGCAACACTGGTGCAGTGTAGGAATATATTCTTTGCATGTGTTTGTCTAAATGTAGGAAATTATAAATAAATAACAATTCAACAGCTCATGCATATTATATTCACAATCATGAAACAGAAATTTTAAGTAGATATTTTTTCTGATGGAATGGCTGTGAGTGTCTGGGGTGAAGTGGGGTGGGGGCAAGGGGGTGGGGGTGTATTTTACCTGCAAGTCAATGTGGGTTTTTTTTTAGCTAAAAACTACTGACATTATCAAGGATACTTGGAGAAACAATGACAGGGTTCAGGTGTGAATGTCCTTTAAATTAAAGTGGAGGAAAAATGGGTAGACAAGGGAGTACTAAATTTTATGTCAGTATTACTGCCATAAAAAAGTGACAAAATTAATGTTCGCAATGAACCACCAAACACGTAACCTGTTAAATGTCTAACAAGTACTTTGTTCCGAGCTTGCATAAATTAATAAAGCAAGAAAAATACCAGTCTGGCATGTTACATTAATAACTGTAATCACAGCTTACACAGTCATCATATCTGCAGGCCATGTACGACCTTAAATACATGACATCAGCTGACGACACTAGAAAAAATTATTAAATGAACGTTACTGCATCTAAAATTAGAAGATAATGTTTTAACCCCCACTAAAATAATATCTGTCCATTTTTTTCTTTTCACACAGTCATACTTTTTCGATGCAATCTTTGATTTAATTACATTTCACCTTGAATATGATAATTATTCTCCAGTCTTAACAACAACTCCCTTTAGCAAATAACCTACAATTTGGCGAGAGTAATAGTAGCTGACCACTATGTGTTACTTTATACAGTATCATTAAAATGTTCATTGAATCTTCATAATAAAACGGTTTTCTTAACACAAAGATCTGCAAGGCCATGTGTCTGCAGTTCTATGGGTCAAACAGGGACAGAATGTAGGGACGGGGACGAAATAATCTTCAACATAGAATTCATTCAAAAGTAAAAAGCCAAGAAAACCATAATTGGCATGTCCAACAGGTTGTTATATTATAATAAACCACAAATTACTACCTGACCAAAGTTAAATCAAGTGCTTAACGAGAAAGTACAGGCATAAATAAAGGGTTCAAATTTATTGTTAGAAAAAAAAGGCATGGTTTCAAAAATTGCAAGTTCTTCAAAATTTATGACAGTCTCTGTTTATGATTTTTTTTAATCATTTCTTTTGAATCAACCGAAACTAACTGAATGTTCTTGAACACCTAAAGTGTGCATCAGAAGCCAATAGTTCAAAATGATTTTTTTCAATTTTATTTTCGTAATTGTTCATTTTTATCTGTCTTTATTTTATGTTAAAATCATTTCCAACCTAGTGGCCTTTATTCTTACTAAACCAAATTATACTAAAAATCATAACTTTCATCAATTTCTCTTTTTAATCCCCCCCCCCCCCCCCCCCCCCCCCCAAAATACTGCTTTTTTTTTAAATAAGCTTAACATTAGAATTATACTCACCATAGCCCATTTCATAAAAAGGTACCTTATATTTCAACAGTTTCTGCTAGGTTTTTTTTCCATTTCTCTGATAAATTTTTTAGCATATTTAATTATTTATTTAATTTATTACTGAAAAAATGATGTTATACTCTATTATTTATGACTATAATTCTATCTTTTTTATTCTTTCACATAAAAATATAAAATGAAATTAACAACTTTATTGAGTAGTTCTCTCCGCTTTCACCTATCTGACCATATGGGCCAAAAATATCACATGACAAGTAGAACTCCCTAATTAGGGGCTACACTTCCTTTTCATTATCACCTCAGCAAGTATAATTATAACTCAATTCTCTTTCCTATTGCATAATTGGCATTTAATTACAGATAGGGATCTTAAGGTAATTAAAGGAGCTAGTTCAGATGAAAAGCCAATCTAATCTAAATCTAATTATGATGATAACTCTGAAGGGAGTTGGGTATAATATCCTTAAAATCTTAATAACCACAGATAACAGTGGCATCATATTGTTTGAAGAAAGCTTTTCATTATCTACTATTATCTACCATAAAGTGTCAAAGATTCAATAAAAGGGTCAGTCCTGGCCCCTGATACATTAGTACTGTTAACTCAATAGAAAAGACCAGTTCTGATGTGGACCCTTGTGTGTTATATTATTCTTAATAGATTTGGAATGGTTGGCAATAATTTTCCCAGTCAGTAGTGGCATTTTGAGTGGAACCAATTCACTGAACTGAGCATTATGAAGGAGAAATATTAGTCAGTATAAAAGAGCTATAAGACATTATACAGTATACAAGCTTTCCAGAACTATCAGAGGAATTATTTGTCTGTTCACACATTGTAAGAGTTGCATCAAGTTAGTCTGGAATATAAATAAATGGAAATACATTGCAATACAGTTATTTTGAAATTACTAGACAAAGTCATTATCTTCAGTTATACAGAAAATCTGGTAAGTCTTTTGATTTTACTTAATAGATTACATTATGAATAATTTCATTAATTTTTGTAAAGAAATAATTTCTCTTTATTTTTTCTTATTCTATTTTCCAATTTAATCATCTAACTTAACATTTTGATTTTAAATTAAAAGTGTCAAAGTAAATACATATAGTTTAGCTTTTAATCTCCTATCACTGAACATGTAAACAATGCAATATTGCAGATGAAATTCATTAATATTCTTATATTAATGAAAAAATAATATTTTAAGGACCAAGACAAGTGTAAATATAAGAATATGATTTGCATATAACTGTATTATACAGTCATTTAGAATAATGTATGAGGTATGTTTTTGTATAGTCATTTCAACCAAGTGTTAAAAGTATCCAGGGGCAATTTCAGTTCACTTTCACCTAGGTAAGAGTAAATCGTGGAGCATTCAACTTCATAAAATATGAAACAGTGTAATATCCTTAGGCAAAATTTACAATATATTATAATTAAGTGACTGGGCTATCAGCAAATTATGCATGTATCATTTCACCAATCAAAACTTCTGATACAAAAGATGACCCCCTGAAGCTGACTTGCACCTTTAGTCAAGGAAACAACTACTTAATATTTTATCATCAGAGTGGGAATATCTAATTCTATGTTTGCATGTGAAGAGGGACGATTTCTGCCTCAATTAACAAATGGCTACTGTCAATTTACGAAAGCTGCTGACTAAAGTGATTGAATTACTTAATTTCACTTAAATGACCGAATGATTGTGCATTCGAAGCCTAGGAATGGGGTTTAACCATCCATGACAAGGATTCTAGTAGTGGTTTCAGAAACTAACTGAACAAAAGTAACATGAGCCGCTCACATCAAACGGGACACACGGCTAACACATGACAAATTACTGCAGATTGCGATAACTACCACGTTCAGGTTTTAACACGGAGGTGGGATAAGGACATCGTGTATGTCGTATCGCGCTGTAAGATTGATAGTGTACTCTGTACCTCGATGTCTACTGTCTAACAGTCGTCTTTATTTTGGTTTATTTGTTGTGGCAAGCTTTCAAGTAGCTAGTGAACTTTTTCATGGCTTTATGAAAATGATAAACGGGGAACTATAATAAGTGTTAACACCTGATGTGTTCAGCAAATCGGATTATACACACTTGTTTTTTGCATTTTTCGGTGAGCAACTTGCTTCTCTGCTATGTAATACAACTTAGTATATATAATGGACGTATTTGAATATTCACTGCAGGATTTTACTTTGAAACATGATTAACTTTCCTAACATGTCTGCGTAAGTTGACTTTTCATTTCATAGGAAAAAGAAATCTGAATATAATATGAACTTCCTTAACATGTCACTCTGTTAATTTGAGTTTTAATTTATAGAAAAAATTAATTTGAATTAAAAATAAATTTATGGACACAAATGTCATGAAATATAAAACATTAAGAACTTGCTAACATCACTTCTATGAATTATTCTTTTTTAAAAGCTTCATTCAAATCAATATGAATTGTTCTCTATCAATTAAAGGTATAATATTGCAAATGGTTGCAGATAAATCAAGCAGGGCTGAAACTGACACAATATTTACTCAGCCTACTTGCTTCCTATCAGTTTTTAATATTCCTTATCACACAAAATAAAACAACTGAAACTGTTTAAAAGCGATAAAAAAAATCCACAAATAGCGTAGGATAGAGTTGGTTGTCTAGTGGTACTGAACTCTCTATTTCACAATGGTCATTTTTCTGTACCAAGCTATCATTTACTACTTAATCCCAACACTAATACTTGGTGAGAGCGTGGTTTACTTTGTTCAGATTTTATACCGGCAGCGAGTTATACACACGGCTACATAATCATTAAAGGATATGCCTTTTATTCGGATTAGGAAAATATTTCTGTAAGGAATTATTTTCACTACTATAAATAAAAAAGTGTACATGTTAATCTAATTAACATATGATTGATGTCTATATCGAAGGGACCTTATTTTATTACCTGATTCTCAAGGATTTAAGAATTTGAAATCAGTAAGTTGGAATTTAACATTTTTGTAACTTGTATTTTATAATTAGTTGTATTATTAAAATGTATGGTATTTCTATTATGTGAAGCTTTAAGGTAAAAACTTAAAATGATATTTAGTGAAGTTTAGGTAAAAATTTAAATGATATTTCATATGAATCACACTTTGTTAAGGTTATAATTATGTCATCGTAACGGAAACGTTAACAATTCAAAAGAGCAGGAAAAATGACAATATCTTAACACAAAGACATTAGAGAATGTAAAATCTGTCTACAACTAACTGTCAAGTAATAAAACTGCAATGAAAATAAAATTCCTTCCTAAACATTGTGACACAATGTAACATTAAACATGTTTGTCTTTCATTTACAGACATGTTAAGATTGTACGAAATACTCTGTTATGGAGTGCTGTATGATTTTTATATTGTAAAACATTTTTCCCCCTTTAGGCGTTTGGAGCATTCATATTAAATCTAGACAATATTCTCCAATTGAGAATAGAGCAATTCAGAAAATTACTTTGTAAACGTTGAAAGAAATTCATGCAATTATGTTCTATCGGATTTGCGATTTACCTTTAACTGCGAGTTTGGATATTTTCTGAGTTAATTGGTCATGTCGAAATGGGCCGATTTTATCTACTAAAGCTCATGTTTTATTTTGTCAACCCCACAATACATCTGACATCCTGTGCAGTTATTCTTCTCAGACATGTTGTCTTTTTCGGCAGAAAAAATTTGGATAAAAAGAAAAATTCATCAAAAGGAGTTTTAAGAAGAATCCATCTAAAGGAGTTTATCGTGTTCTCCCAATTCTTATTCACATTGATTTTTTAACAGGTAACACAAATATTTAAACTATTTCTAAATTTAGCGCAAATTCAACTTTCAATCAGTATTACTCACGCATCTCAAAGATGTATTGAAGAGGACATTTGTAGCAATCATTAAATAATACTTTTTTAGGTTGGTAAAATATTTTACATTTTACTGAAGTCTTACCTCAACTTTTATATCATCTGATGATTCACAATTTAAAAACAGAAATGAAATTGCTATATAACATTGGTTTCAGGTGTTTTAAGTCAAAAACGAAAGTCAGGCCTCTCATTATCAAATTGTGCTTTGATTTAAACATAAAACATATTCAAGACTTATACATATTTATTGAACTACTATAATTTATTTGAACCTATGTATAAGGTAAAATATAGAAAAAGTAAGCACATATTTTGGCAATTATCAGAAATATTAGGGGAATAACTTTACCAAGCCAAAGAGAATCATTTATTTAACAACATACCTAGCTACAGAAAAAAAATCATTTACCTAACAAAGGTAACATTTCAGGATACTTTATGTTGTGTGAAATATCTACCAGCCCTCACTAATTACTCAATTAACATAAACCAAGTTTTTTCATAATTAAATGTCAAACAAACCTGGTAAAAAACATAATTTTGTAACATATCAAATGAGTCTCTTCACAGAACAGTTGCCAATGTGATGGTTTCTTTGTATTAACCTAACCAAAACAAATTCTGAAAATATATTCTAGTTAATAACATGGCCTTACAAATATTTACTGCAACTATTAGCATGTTGTCCATTAATTGAGCAACAACTGTGTGTGGTTTATGATGAAAATTTTTCTTTGTTTTTGCTGAAGCAAAACTTCAGAAACAAAGTGCATAATTTTTAATTAATTATCCTTTGATAGATATCATCTGTTGAAAAGTTTTGAAGTTAAAAGGTTTCAATGCCAAACTACAGACTATAACATACAAAATGTCACTGCAGTTAAATGTATGTTTTTAGTTGATTTGTTATATAAACGAACAGCTAATTGTTATGAATAAGTATTTCACTAATTTTAAAAAATTACTTCCATGTCTAAATTTCAAGTAAATTTTAAACAAACAGGGAACAAAATGTTTATGTAAACCGAATTTAAATGAACTGGTTCCACTTTTTTCGACCAAGTAAGCACTATTTTTTGAAAGACACGATGAGAAACAAAACTGTTGAAATAGGAGATCACAATCTTTAAATTAGTCGCATATTGTCTCATTCTTTTCAGTTGTGGCTATGAAGTCGTAATTTACATGTTACGATGCAGTTCCATGTTTGTTCTTGAACTTTAAAAGAACTTACTAGCAAATTCAAGGACTAATCACTATTGGCTTCTTCATTTATTCTTTAACACATTTCACAAATACTTTCTTTTCAGAATTCTAACAGTCATAAAGCTTACGGTATACTTTTAGTCATGAAATGAACAAGTTTGCGATGTGACTGTGAAAAATATATTAGATTCATTTATTATGAAAACTGTGTCCAATAATATGTGGACCTAAGAACCACAATTTTTCACAGACATGAGCCAAACAACATTAAATCAACTACAAAGCAATCTCAGATAGAATAGTATTGCATGTGGCTTCATTATTCATTGTTATAAATATTTCAGTGTCGTTGTCACCAGTAATAAAATTCCCTAGTAAGTTGTTATAATGCCTTTGATCAGTCGTGGATAATTACATAATTGTTCCAGGTGGTTTATGAATATTTGATTTCTTAAAACTGCTCTAAAAGAAGTCCGAACAAACTGAAAATAAAGGAACATTTTTCAACAACGAAAGAAGAAACATGTATGAAAGGCAAAAAGCAAGATCCCATGCAACAGCAAAAACTATGTTCATGAAATGTTCAATATTGTACATGAGATACTCGTTTATAAAAAGTAATTCAACATGTCATCTATAAAAATAGCTTAATTGCATAAAGCTAAAACAAATCTGTCAATTTTAAGACTAATCAATAAATAAATATCTGATCAATTAAACATGACATTCACACCAGCATAAAAAAATAAAAATATATATTCTTGAGACAGGTTTTCTCTCTGAATCAAACAAAATGACAAAATGTTCAAGATTTACTAAAAATTAGGTCAAAACTAAAATCTAATACAAATATGCTTTTGCCATATAACAAAGCTGATGATGAACTATAAAGAATGATTTATGTTACTTAATGTTTCTATTTATGTTTCATATCTGACATTTTGTGCATAAAGAAATTTTAATACAAGAATAATATCATCCTTGCAAACAGATTTTCGGACAATATTTCAACTCGGATGATTTGAAATGTTTGCGTCTATTAAACATCACTTCAGGTACAATAGAATTCAGGACATTTCATGCAGGGTTATACCTTGCATGAACACAAAGCATTTAATGTAAACTTATCCGCAATAATTTTCCCACTGAGACTACCACAAAGCGGCAATTTTCAGTCATCTGTTAACCCCCATTCACAAATCTCAGGACTTTCACGTCCTTTCGATAAGTAAAAATCAATTGCAAGATCATTTCAGGCTCTGTTATTTTGAGTAATTTTCTCTGGATGTGTATTGTTATTCGTCAAAATTATTATTTACCAAGGTTTTAATGACGAACAATCAGGCAAATACTAGATCGCCACAAAAATGGGGCCCCCATTAAATAATTATTACATTATTCTTGACAGTTGTGATCAATGTTAGAAAAACTTTTATTATGTTAACCTCCTGTAATAGACTCTCATAAGTTGTTAACTCCTGAGGTTCAACGGACATTTGAAAACACAGCGTCAAACTGCGGGCACCTAGTTTGTATATTTGTATACTATTGTCCAGTCGAAACAAGACAAATATTGACTAGCTAACAGCTAAACATGGCAATATTTGATCAATGCAAATATAATTCAGCCTCGTATTTTAGAAAAGAAAGTTTTCATTTTTCAATAAAATACAACTAAATAAACAAAGCAGGTGACCCCTGAAAGAAATACTCTATTAACAGTATCCACAACAAGAAGTTAGTGTTGTGTGAAAAAAGACTTAAATTTCATATTCATTTACTTTTAAAACATTTCTGGAAGTTAAAAATTCTTTTAGACTCTTAGGATTTAAACTTTTGGAGTCAAAATTTTCTACTTATAAATACTTAATCGTAATTTCCATATGGATGCTTCAAACACGTTTTACAATGAGTGTAATTTTACCATAAAGGTTCTGTTTTCCTTGCAAGGTACTTTTTAGAACACATATTTTAAATACAAGAGTACCTAAAATCCCTATTTGATCAAATTTTATATAAAACATTAAAGATGTTGAGTCAAACTACACATATTGTTGAAATTATCAGTATTATATATGTTATATATTAATTGCACTGACGTTAAAAGAAAACGGAACAGTTTTATACATGAAAAAAAATATTAGAAGGCAAAAACATTAAATGTGTACATTACTGCATCTGTATTTTTTTTAAAATGCCATTTTACTACTCTCACGAAATTTGTTCACTGTGGATGTATCAGTCACGAATTTCCGATAAAAAGTAGAAAAATGTACTGTATACACCAAAGTCACCACATGAATATAAAATGTCATATATTACTGCCCTATAATATATAGACAAAATTTGACACAGAAATGTATTTTCACATGGTTGAATATTTAAGTGACATTTTCCGTTGACTCATCACCTATTGTCGACAAGCCTTTTTCTCATTTGATGCTAGATTTAACACTGGCTAAAAAGCAGATAAAAATAACAAAAATTACACTTTTTTCAGAAGAGAATAAAAGCAAAAATGACAATTACCAAATAGTTATGCACAGTTAGTTTCAAATTTCTGAAGTCAGTAAAAACGGACGACACATTCCTCTTATCTCAAAATCTTGTAGAGATAAAACTGAAAAAAAAAACGCTGTTTCACAAAAAAGTAACGCATTAAAAACAAAGGTAACAGACTAAAAATGTAATTATTGTAGGGTATAAAATTCAGACAAGTAAGTTAAAGGCTGTCTTCGGAAACAAACTGAAAATAACAATAACACAACTCCGATCACTCTGGTAACAAATGTAAAAATATATCTGAAATGGATGCTAGTTTTGTGACAAATTTAATTGTTTTATTTGAAATCTTAATTACAAAACCTATAATGGAAATATTGGTTCCTTTCACATTTATGAATTTTTAATAGTTTTATATGTATATCAGTGTGACATTACTGACAAGGTTGTCAAAATGTTTCTTTTAATGACATTAATTTGAATTTTATATGAATAATAACTGCAACAATTTGCATTTTGCATTTTCTTACTGTAAAAAAATATACATTTGAATTTTACTGTTGCATGTCATTTGACCTAAATAAAACCGAAATCATCTAGAAAGAATCTTATGTTCTTTAAATTAAGATGGAAATTTGCAAATACAATCTTTAAATTTTTTTTTTTTTAAGTAAGTACTTAAATTTTGTATCTTACTTTAACCTCAGTGAAAAAATTGACCCTAAACTTTTTTTATCATTCAACATTTCAGATACTCCATACATGTGGCAGAAGTGACCTTGACCTCTAAAGATGGCTACCAGGCAGGTTGAGGAAACATTTTCTACATGGTCAGAATGGTAAACAAAACCAACATGAATCTGTTGTTTTTCTTCGGGGTGTTGATACCAGCACTGGTTACCATCGCACTTTTCGTTGTGTTCTGCTATTGTTGGTATAGAATGCGAATTCGGAACCAAATTCTATACAAGAAGCATGACCCTCACAAGATAGAGAAGTTAAGGGCCCTTGGAAAAGATTATGAGCCCCCGCCACCTCCACTTCCTCCATTCAAAGATCCTTCACTGCTTAATGACACTTTAGCTCATAACAACAACAACAAGAACAAATCAAATGACAATTATGAGGAAAGCCCTGAGCCTACAGAGGGATTTGATAACCCTGCAATGTATCGTACTAACCCAGACAGTGGATTTTCAGATTTAAATCAGATTCACTGTAATGGGGAGAACAGTACTCAAGTACAGAGAAGTGAGAGTATTCGTCCAAATTCACAAGCATCTGATGACTCAGATGACTCGGGATTTCGGAGTTCCAGATCTGGACAATATATCCATAGTGCTAGTAGTAGTACTGGAAATGCACAGGAGAATTGTGGGCCAGGAAGTGGGGTACACAGTTTACAAGTGCAAGATGCTGTTCCATTATTTAAACCAATCAAAATACATCCAAATGAAATGGGACAACAGCCACTAGTGTCATATATGAACAGGAACTCGAGTAAACACAGGAAAAGATTCCAGAGATTGCCCCTACCACCTAGTCAGCATTACAGTGTTGGAAATACATGTAGTGAATCTCATAATAATACACACAGTGATAATGCAATACTTTCATCTCAACCAGACATGGCCACTATGCCGTCAACCAGCTACCTTGGCCATAGTTCTGGACAATTGTGTAACAGTGTACAATACATCAGTAAATCTATAAACGATGTACATGGCAGTCGACTGCATAGCATAGACAGCCATGTTGGACCTGTAACATGTGCAGGAAATTACGGAATAAGACTGTGTTCTGACAATTGTTCTAATCAGAATAATCCTCATCCACATGGTTGCTATGGAAATGGAACATTCAGCCAGCCTAACAGTATTGGTTATGGAAGTGATATGAACAGTTTCGGTCCAATGCATAGCATTGGATACATAGGTCCAGTAAATGATCATGGACCGATAAAACACCAACAACTGTGTTACCAGCTTCCTTTTAATAACTCAATGCCAATGAATGGACATATACCAGTGAATTCTCACATTCCAGGATACAGCATAACAAGCACCAGTCATATGCGGCCCATAAACCCAGACAATGGAATATACAGCATGAGGAGTCCGTTACACAGTATACCGGAGCCAACTCCAAAACTTACAATAACACAAGCTATGGTGCATAAGCCTTACATTGAGGAACTTAGTGATCCCACCTTATATTCAGTTGTCTAGTGCTTAAATGTTTTAATCCAGAAGAAGTGTTCAGTTATATCACTCAAGTTTAAGGTCAGTGAAAACCACTGAAGGGATTTCGAGAATTAAATTCTATTGGGTTTTCAACTGACCTTGACAGATATAAAACTTTATTCTCCAGCCTGCATTGTTGTGCTATAATATTATTATTTATTGTGAAACATTGGAAGCATGCAAAACAGGAGATCCATTTGTAATTGTGATATGGTGCCAAACGTTTTGTATTATCGGCAAAATTTCATGAACGACTTAAACTATATACGTATGTGTGAGTGTGTAAATATACATGTCTGAAAAATATGTATAAAATCATTTCACGAAGCTTTTATGACTCAAAATTACATTGAGTAACTGACGATTATGATAAAATCATGAATTAAAAAAAAAAGTTAACATAAATGTTAACAGTCTAACAATGTTTCCAGCTGGAAATAAGTCCTGTTTAAGAACACAATCCTCAAAATGTGTAGTAAATTTTCATCTCCCATTTCCTATTTACACATACACATATATGAGATAATACTGAATGTTTATACACATATACATGTATTTTATATGGCATATGCCAGGTCTCAGCTTTGCTTTATACTGTAATCTAGTTTCATTATTTCACTGAATCCATTACTCTCAGAAACATACAGACTAAGTCTGACAAACAGGAAATTTCTTATAATGACTTTTTGAATAAATGTTGTCTGCAACTGAAATTGCTCTCCCAATTATGCAGCAAGAAGCACTATATTTAGCGGAAAGAGATCCGAGGAAATCCAGTAGTATCTAGATAAACCTGTGTAAAACAACCACTTGTATACGCCAGTCAATATACTTGGTTTCTTCTAAAACCGTGAATCAATGAACTTGCATGATCAAACTGCCTGGCTGTGTAGACTTATCCATGGTCTGCAATGGTCACCAAATAAAAAGCTGTGTTCCAAGCAGAGTAACAACAATTATTAAATTTTCTCAGAGATCAAGATGGCAATAATATTAATTTAGGATTGTCAACTAAGTTGCAAACCATGACACCAGAAAAGACACATCATTAACCTTTAAAGTACCCCTTGAAAAGTTGTATTGATTTTACCTGTGTCAAAAAAAAAAATCAAAACTTGTTACCAAAATTAAAATACACCAAGAAAGAAAAAATTTACCATTAATATTTATAAATCTGAATATTGTCTTTTCAGTACAGAAATATTAAGCTTTTACAATCAGCCTTTGTGCCATGTCGGCATAGCCACTAACTATCACTTTTTCAAACTGCTTAAAGGTGTTAAGAAAAAAAATGCTTTATCATGATATAAATATGAAATTGAAGAGCAGTCCTGGAATACAAAAATCGCATTATATTATTCATAAAGTAATCACCTGTAAATTGGTATGTTATATCTTGCATTAAATACACATCTGACTTCAGAAATATCGCAGTTTCATTCATTCATATATACTGCATACCCTCAGAAAAAAAATTATTTGATACAAATCTTGAACAAATTTCACCATTTAATGGCATTTAATAGTAAAAAAAAAAGACATTTACTGAACAAAGTAACACTTGTGAGCATTTGCACTGGGGATTTTTAATATACATACAAATATATAGATATGATCATATCACTTTTCAATTTTTTTTTTTACATATAGACACAAATTTAGGGCATGAGCCTCCTAAAAAAACAAGAAAAATATTAGCCTGTCAAAATCACTGTGTAAGTTCTGTAAGTTAAGAAACGAAAAAAATGGATTAAACTTTGAAGACATGGTATATGAATCAAAGTGTAACGGTTCATATGTAACATTGAAATGACTTAAAATTTTGCCTCATTTTTCCCGGAGAATAACTTAATCTGCAGACCACTGATTTAAGCAGAAGCCCAAAGAGCATTCCGCAACAGAAAAACATACAAAGAAAAGCTTACGGATTAATGAATTTTCAACTTTTCGCGCATCTATCACTGTCAAATACACTCATTATTTACATCATACTTTCGGAGATGAAATGTTCTCTTTTTTACGTTTTTATGCAACTAAAATATACACTGTTTCCCAATAGATTTATAATTGTCAGACTTGAAATAGCTTCCTTCAGAAAGTATGTACACTGGTTTTTATTCTTTTGTCGGAAAAGTAGTGCAATTTTCAAAAGGTGCGTCAGGGTGAATGAAGACTTATCATTATAAGTTTTCTCCAGACATAACTGCTGTCATCTTTTATTTCCTCCTAACTATAACTCGTAATTAATTGAAAAATTAAATGTATTTGCATTTATAACAATTACCGCAGATGAAATCCACTTGTTATAACACACTTTTAAGGGAATATTGCATTGTTGTTGTATCAAAATCTCTGGAAAAAAAATACAGCTGTATAAATCTACTTTAAGAAGGTGATGAATCAGTATGCATTTTCTATTGTTTTTACTAGTCAACCACTACAATGTTACTGTGTTGTTTCTGTTTATGTAATTATCTAATTCCAGTTCTTCTCTATGTACAAAACTACTGGAAATAAAACTTCATTATATATACATACTTGTTTATTTTTAGTTATTCAATTATAAGACAAAAATTTGATCCAAAGGTGGATGTCTCCATTCATTTAGAAGCCACCTTGATAAAGTGAACATCAGTGTTTATCTCCCAAAAACCCATTTTCGGCATCTATAAGTAAGACATATATACATCTTGCACTAGGATGTTCATAGCCTGTCCTATGATCTTAAAAAGCCTGCCCCACACAGGTCCAAACAATATTTCAACAGTCCAATCTGAAGATTCAAGGCAAATGATCAGAACCCTAAATGACCATACACAATGGGTTGTCACACTGAAGTTCTTGTCTAGCCATTGTGATAAAAAGATGACCAAATGATACAACTGTAATACTATTGAAAATGGGTATCAGACCAAGCAAAAAGGGGTGGAAACATGCATCTACTGAGATATGTTCATTCTTCTGAACTCATGTGCCAGTTCTCACATCAAATACTGTTCTGATGAAGAAATCTAAGACATTGGTTTCTTCTATTCAGGGCTAAAGTCAGATGGATAACAATGAAGATGGCAATGGTCATGGCTAAAGGTTTTCTGCAAAAGACTCTTGTAATATAATTACTGGCCACCTTGTAAGACTGTCAACAGACTGATCTTAAGCTTTTTATATTTGACTAACCCACTTTTTCCTCATTCAAGTCCTAAACCCCAAACTCAAGTAGTTTGGCAAAAATGAGACAACCACTGTTTAAATAAATCTATTCCCACCAATAATTTTTTGCTTCCCAAAATATATCAAGTTTTTCTAACCGACTTTGAAATATGAAAAAAATGAACTGCAAGTTCCAGAAAAGATGGAAAATTATTATCAATAAGCTGCAGCATTTAGAGCACTGCTGCAGGTTTTGACAGACGCCGTGTACTTGACTTGAACATGAAGATTATGAAAGATGTTGCCTACAGCCATTGGTCAGACAGACCTGTCAATTTGTAACCAAAATATTTTGGATAAATTCCTTTGACTCATCTAAAATAAGGAAATCGTTAACAAAAATAAACACAGTGGTTCAAAATCAATTAAAGCTCATCCATTTCTAATGTACATGTACAAATGTCAAGCTATGGGGCTGATCAAGATTGAACATCTAGTGATCTTCGCACATAAAATATTCAAAATTGCTCAAGGGGAAAAACACTTCGAAGTAAGATTGTCTGCTGATATAAATGATGTGTTAAACTTTTCCTAAAACAAACTATCGGCGATCATAAAAGCTGCAATTCATCTTTTATTTTTTTAATGCAATTTATGATAACAGGAAAGTGTTGTGTAATGAATTTATTGAACGACATGAAAGACTTCTTTGACTACATGAAAGGGCAAAAATATCTTTATCAGTTCAACAAATCATCCAAGCAGAAATACATAATAACTGTTGTTGTTGTTTTCTTGGTGGAACAGAAAAAAAGGACAGACATTGCTGATTTGTGCTTTCTTTGTTATTCAGCTGAACATGGGTAACAACAAACAGCAAAGTTTCAAGATAAACTGTGAATTATTTTTCATCTGTTAAAAAAGCCAAAGGTGATTAAAACATTATATGTGTGTATTTAAACAGCCAATTTATTACACTGACAAATGGTTTAATCATTAATCCAGACAATTATTAAGTTTGTCTTATCCAAACACTCAGACTTTAAAAGTCAACTCCACAAGTTCCCATCTCCCGCAAATCTCTTGCTGTTTTAATTTTTTTTTTATTTCTGAACTGAAAATTTGATTTTTTTTCTCAATCTATCACTCTCCAGGACACTTAATGTTTTTAATAAAACCACCTGAAGTTTCTGTTTATTCTCACTCTGATTTGGGTCTAATATATTTCATCCTGATAAATATATTCTGCCGGGTAGTTTAGTCAAGTTGATGACTCTAGTGGAAGTCTATGGGGTACAGTCAAGTCAAGAACATTAAGTCTTGTCAGGCCACTGCATACCTAGAAGCTATTGATAACTAGAAATGGGTTTTTGATTGAACAAAAACATATGTCTCCCCCCAGCCAGTTGCTGCAGGTAGTATTGAGTCAGACAATTGTAAAATTTGACATTTAACCTCCAAGTGTGACCCTGACCTTGAGACATCGCACCTGCAAAGTGGGTTCTCCAGGTCACCTTGATGAGGTGAACATCTGACCCAAGTTTCATAAAAATCCTTCAAGGGCTATTGAAGATATAGAGCGGACACGATTTTGTGGCATTTGACATTTAACCTCCAAGTGTGACCTTGACCTTGAGACACCACACCCGCAAAGTGGGTTCTGCATGTCGCCTTGATGAGGTGAACATCTGACCCAAGTTTCATAAAAATCCTTCAAGGGCTTTGGAAGATACAGAGCGGACACAATTCTGTGGCATTTGACATTTAACCTCCAAGTGTGACCTTGACCTTGAGACACCACACCCACAAAGTGTGTTCTGCACGTCGCCTTGATGAGGTGAACATCTGACCCAAGTTTCATAAAAATCCTTCAAGGGCTTTGGAAGATACAGAGCGGACACGATTTTGTGGCATTTGACATTTAACCTCCAAGTGTGACCTTGCCCTTGAGACACCACACTCGCAAAGTGGGTTCTGCACGTCGCCTTGATGAGGTGAACATCTGACCCAAGTTTCATAAAAATCCTTCAAGGGCTTTGGAAGATACAGAGCGGACACGATTTTGTGACGGACAGACAGACAGACGGACGGACGGACGGACAACCGGGGGAAAAACAATATGTCTCCCCCATTTTTGTGGGGAGACATAATTCCAGTACTGTATACACTAGTAGTCTAGATGCAATCTCAGACATGTTTATTCAAGTATAGAATATGTTAGAATAACGAAACCTAGTATAACCCTATTCATTGTTTTTAAACTCTAGCCTATTTTAATCTTATGTATTCTAGACTAGTCTTAGTCTGGGATAATTTTAGTCTTGAAAAGGACTGTCAATGTGTAATGGTTTGTTTCAGTTTACTTTAAGTCCAGTATTTTCTAGTTGATAAAAAGTAATCTGGTCTCAGTCTGAAGTATTCTAGACTAAATACATCTTAGTCTATTCCAATCTAGTTCTAGTCTTACTCTATTCTTAATGTCTAGGCAATTTTATTATTGTGTATTCAAGTCTAGTGCATTCTAGTCTAGTATTTTCTAGTTTAGTGTATGTTTTTCTTTTGTACTCTAGATGATCGAATTAAAGTCTGGGATATTCTTATTTAGTGTATTCCTTTTTCTGTATTCTAGATTACTAAATTATTGTCTAGAGTACTCTGGCATTTTGTATTCTTACCTGGAGTATTCTACTCTTCTTTATTCTGGTCCCATGTATTCTATTCTAGTGCATTCTAATGTCTAGTACTACTGTATTCTAGTCTAATGTACGTTAATCATATTCTATTTCTTCTGTGCTGCAGTCAAATTTAAGACTAGTGTTGAATTTTTCTGGTTTCATGTAAGCCTTATTGACTTTAGTATATTCTAAACTAGTCTTAAAGTCATTTTTCTCTTTTTATAGCCTTTCATTATACACACTTGCAATATTTCTTCAATATTAGTTGACTGTACTCCCAGCCCCACTTTTTTTTCTAACTACAGTAATTCCTTATTTGAACCTACTTTTTTCAAGAAGGTTGAGGTAAAACTTGTGCAACTATTTCTAAATTTAAAGCCTGTATGTGACTTAAGAAGAACCATAAATTTACTGTCAACTCTCAGCAAATTTTACTTTTTCGCATAAATTTCTTATCCGTCATCATTATCATTATAATACAATGCCTTTTTCCTTCACGAAACTGTGAAGTTCTTCCATTAATCTTGTAATTTATGGACACTTAATGAGCAATTTTTGGATATAAATTGGTGCAAGCACTCATCATGCTGAATTTTATAACAAAGTGTAAGTTTTCATGGTGACAAGCGCTACAAGGGTAACACAAATCTTTCTTGTAGCTGGACATCAGTCGTAATTCACATACTGTGAGAGACTGCAGGTGTTTCTTGCAGACCGCAGAAATGCTATAAGCCTTTTGGAGCTTCAGTATTAATGTTCTTACAGCTTTAAACAATTACATTAATAGTAAGGTCAGACTTTCAGTACAGTATGTTGTTCTGGTCAAAAACAGGATATTTTTATACTATAGGCTTTTGCTTCATTTAAATGCCAAAACTGACCATAATGCCATCATGACCCTAGCTGTTAAGTTTAACCTTTACCTTCAAACACACAGCCATAATTGTCACAATGCACTATCCAATAGGAAGATAGGCCGACAAAAAAGACGTGATATATTACATAAGCAGCAGACATTCAAGGGTAAAAATACAAAATTCAATGAGGTTAGACAGTTTAAGTTTAGACTTAAGCCTCTAAATCGTATCTTTTTTTCCCAATTATAGTTGTAAATCACGCAGCAGACACTGGTGAACAGAAGGATCATTCAAAGTTTCAAATTAATACCCACTGATGTATTAAACGCAATGAAAGTGTTGATTAAATTTCTCCTAGTCTGAATGTAATCGGTAAATCTCACCTCACTATTCAGATTTCTTTTAAAAGGCCACTCTCATGTTTAGGTACACAAAGCCATTCTTACACGACACAGCAATTATAAAGCATGCATACTGTTATGATATAAGTTCTGTTGGCATTCTTTAGACGTATTTTATATCTACATGCAATCTTTACGTTATTAATAAAATGCCGTTTCAAGTTCATGGGAATTTCTCAGTTTTCTTGGACCAAGACACTTTTAGGAACCTTGTACCAACAATTAACTTACCTCTTGTCATACTCAGTGTGGCATTGAGTGTCTTCATGTCATAATGGATGACACGTTATATTCAATTACCACCTATCACTACGATACCATAACTTACGGATGATTTTATTAACTTCAAACCATGTCTTTAATGGCCAATCTCACTTCTGTCTGAAATCTACTTATTTATAGACATTAGCTCAAATTAGATTTGTAGCAGACAATCACATTTTTCTCTAAACATTAAAAGCATTGGTGAAAATTATATGAACTTAAAACTAAACAGAAAATGTGTCCAACCTTTTCCCTCATTATTACAGATACCTCATATAGAGATAGATTTAAATCTGGGAGTATTCATATCAATGTTGAAACTTTTAAAACTTAACTCATTTCTGTTTAATTAAACATGGATATCCATTTATTGAAAGGCTGTTCTAGCAACTTAATCTTTTAATTCTTACCCTTAATTACTGTTTTCTAGAGTTATGACATGGCGGGAAAGCTGAAATCACAATTCCACAGATCAACATATTAATTCAAATCACAAGTGAAAACAGGCTAATATTGAAAATAAACATGATCCTGTTAGTATGTTTAGTTTAAAATAGGCATCACTGAAAAATTCTCAAACGCCCATGGTCTATGGAGACTCTCACCTAGTGGGATTCAAACCAAAACCTCTTGATTGAAAGTCTGCCATTCTGCTCCTCGAAAAGACCTGAGTTGAACCATACTAAATTAATTCAAATATTCACACAAAACTTGACCCAACTTATGGAAAGGTATTTTAAAACTTATTTTAATATTGATACTGAAGCTGCTGTGACAGCACTTATTTCAATATTCAAGACTTTTTAAAATCTTAATCAATAATGCATGTCTTGTGGTAGCCCACCTGCGGCTTACGATGAATAGTTTATAATTATCTTTTCACATTGGCTGTATATCACTCAGTATTTTTCTTGAGAAAAAATAGACATAGAACACCACTGTCTTAACATTCATACATAAATCTTTCAACACTTAAGGTTTTATGAAAAACACAGTACTGCTGAATATGGAATCGAAAGGTTTCGTTTTTATGGCCGCTCATCCCCTCTAATGTTTGGCTCCTACTAATCCCGTCACAATTGTTTGGGACCAAACTCATAAACATTTGAAATAAAACAGCAATTTCACTGACTTAAGTCGGTGCATATCATAAAACCAGTAGCTTTGAAGTTGACTTGGCCAATAATATTCAGTGGATTTAATATCTCATGAAACATCTGTGGCGTGGTCCTAAATATCAATGTATTGAAGTACAAAGAAACACAAAAGTCACACAAAAAACATACTTCTACTTATGTTACTGTTCATGTGAACAAATGCTCTGTATCAAACAATAATATTCAAATGAGAAATCTTCTTTTATGCCATCTCATAATCTAGTTAGGATATTTTAACTGAAATTTGATATACATGCATTAACATCTCCTTTTTGAACATAAAACATTTTCAAAATGAATTAATACAATCATTCATACTGCCGAAAAATATGTGCCAGTCATAGGTTTGGATAAACTTTCTTTCCTTTGCATTTCAAGCCATAAGTAAGAGGTTGACATGGTAGACCTTCTCATTGCAGACAACAGATGGCACCTCACTTTCACTCAGGATATTGGAAAGTCACCCTTCATTTTCTTCAAATAACTAACACCTCCACAGCAAAGCCAGCCTGTTTTTGAAATTCAAGCGACTATTTCACAAATATCAAAATCTTGAGCCAAACTCAAAAAGGTAAGAGAAGAATCATTAATTCAGAAAGATACTTTACAGAAACTTAATTCAAGAAATCTGTTTTCTTCTACATTGTTAAGTAGATTTACACACCCACAAAAAAGCTATCATTTATATTCTGCTTTTTTCTCTATGAACTGAACCAGACTTTTTCTTTGTTTGAATTCATCTAAATACTATGCCACTGTTTTTTCTTTGAACTCATTCAAAGATAGTGCAACTGTTTTCTCACAGAATTCTTACTAAGCCGATGTCACTGTTATCTCTTTGAACTCATTCAAAGATAGTGCAACTGTTTTCTCACAGAATTCTTACTAAGCCTATGTCACTGTTATCTCTTTGAACTCATTCAAAGATAGTGCAACTGTTTTCTAACAAAATTCTTATTAATCCTATGTCACTGTTTTCTCTTTGAATTCTTACCAAGACAGTGCCACTGTTTTCTCACAGAATTCTTACTAAGCCTATGTCACTGGTTTCTCTCTGAATTCTTACCAAGCATGTTACCATTTTCTCTTTGAATTTTTACCAAGACAGTGCCACTGTTTTCTCTGAATTCTTACCCAGCCTATGTCACTCTTTTCTATTTGAATTCTTACCAAGCCTATGTTACCATTTTTCTCTTTGAATTCTTACCAAGACAGTGGCACTGTTTTCTCTGAATTCTTACCAAGCCTATGTCACTCTTTTCTATTTGAATTCTTACCAAGTCTATGTTACCATTTTCTCTCTGAATTCTTACCAAGACAGTGCCACTGTTTTCTCTGAATTCTTACCAAGCCTATGTCACTGTTTTCTCTCTGAATTATCAAGTCAATGTCACCATTTTTTCTTTGAATTCTTACCAAGACAGTGCCACTGATTTCTCTCTGAATTCTTACCAAGCATATGTCACTGTTTTCTCTCTGAATTCTTACCAAGACAATATCACTGTTTTCTCTCTGAATTCTTACAAAGCCAATGTCACCATTTTCTCTTTGAATTCTTACCAAGACAATGTCACTGTTTTTCTCTGAATTCTTAGCAAGACCACTGTTTTCTTTTTGAATTCTTACCAAGATAATATCACTGTTTTCTCTCTGAATTCTTACCAAGCCAATGTCACCATTTTCGTACAGAATTCTTACTAAGCCTATGTCACTGTTTTCTCTCTGAATTCTTACCAAGCCTATGTCACTGTTTTATCTTTGAATTCTGATCAAGACTGTCCCATTGTTTTCTCTCTGAATTCTTTCAAAGATTATGCCACTGTTTTCTCTTAAAATTCAATTCTTTCCAAGACTATGCCAGTGTTTTCTGTTTGAATTCCTACCATGACAATGCTACTGTTTTCTCTTTGCATTCTTACTAAGACAATATACCACTGCTATTTTCTTTGATTTCTTACAAAGACAATGCCACTGTTTTCTCAAGGTGTTCTTACCAAGAGTATGCTATTGTTTTCTCAAGGAATTCTTTCCAAGACTGTGCCACTGTTTTTCTTTCCTAGACATTCTTACCAAGACTGTGACATTGTTTTCTTTTGAAATTCTTACTAAGATAATGCTGCTATGGTTTCTCCTGAATTCTTAACAAGAAATGCCACTTTCTTCCCATTAATTCTTACTCTTTGCATTCTTACAAAGACAGTGCCACTATTTCCTCTTGGAATTCTTACCAAGACTTTGCCACTTTTTTTCTAGGAATTCTTACCAAGCCTATGTCACAGTCTATTTAAGAAATTATTACCAAGACTATGCCCCTGTTACATTTTTTTAAAGAATTCTTATCAACACTATGCCACTGTTTTCTTAAGGAATTCTTACCAAGACTATGTCACTGTTTTCTCAAAGAATTTGTACCAAGATTATTCCACTTTTTTTTTTCTAGAAATTCCTACCAAGACACTATCACTGTTTTCTCTTGAAACTCATACCAAGACTATGCCACTGTTTTTTTTTCTCTAGAAATTCTTACAAAGACTATGCCACTGTTTTCTGCAGGAACTCTTACCATTAGACTATGCCAATGTCTTCTGAAGGAACTCTTACCAAGACTATGCCACTGTCATCTCAAGGAATTCTTACCAATACTATGCCACTGTTTTCTTTAGAATTCTTACCAAAACTGTGCAACAGTTTTCTTTTTGAATACTTGCCAAGACCATGCAACTGTTTTCTCTTTGAATTCTTACCAAGACAACACCAGTTTTCTCTTGGAATTCTTGCCAAGACTATGATACTTTTTTCCTTGGAATTCTTACCAAGAATATGTCACAGTTTTCTCAAGCAATTCTTACAAAGACCATGCTACTGCTTTCTATTAGAATTCTTACCAATTCTATGTCACTGTTTTCTGAAGGAATTCTTACTAACACAATGTCACTGCTTTCTCTTGGAACTAATACTAAGACAATGTGGTTTCTCTTTGATTGCTTACTAAGAAAATGTCAAGTTGTCTCCTGAATTCTTACCAAGACAATATCACTGTTTTCTCTTTGAATACTTACCAAGACTATGTCACTGTCTTCTCTTTGTATACTTACCAAGACAGTGCCACTGTTTTCTCTTTGAATTCTTCCCAAGACTATTCCATTGTTTTCTCTTTGAATACTTACCAAGACTATGCCACTGTTTCTCTTTTAATACTTACCAAGACTATGCCACTGCTTTCTCTTGATTTCATAACAAGAAATGCCAAAGTTTTCTCTTGAAATTCTTACCAAGACTATGTCACTGTTTTCTCGTGAAAGTCCAACCAAGACAATGCCACTTTTTCTTTCTCTTTTGAATACTTTCAAAGACTATGCCACTGTTATTCCTTGATTTCGCAACTAGATATGCCACAAATTTTCTCTTTGATTGTTATCAAGACGATGCAACTGTTTTCTTTTTGACTACCTACATAGACTAAACCACTGGTTCCCTTGATTTTATAACAAGATATGCCACTTTTTTGTCTTGAATTCTTACCAAGGCTACATTACTGTTATATATTTGAATTCTTACCAAAACTATGCTACTGTTTTCTCTAGGAATTCTTACCAAGACCATGCTTCTGTTTTCACTAGGAATTCTTACCAAGACTATCCCATTGCTTTCTCTTGGAAATCTTACCAAGACACTGGTTTCTCTTAGAATTCTTAACAAGACTATGTCACTTTTATGAGTTTTGTTTTTCTTGAGAAATATTTTCAAGGCAATACCATTGTTTCCCTTATATCATTATCAAGACTATTTCTTTTACTGTGTTATCTTTGAACTCTTATCAAGAATATGCAACTGTATTCTCTTAAAATTATTCTCAAGACTTTGCAACTGTTTTCTCTTTGAATTCTTTTTAAGACTATACCTTTGTTTAGTTTTATTTTTTATTAAGAATATGTCACTATTTTATCTCAGAATTCAAACTGTTTTATATTTAAATCTTGTTAAGACTATGCAACTGTTTTTGTATTTAATTTTTTTGTCAAGACTATGTCACTGTTTTCTCTTTGAATTCCTATCATACATTTTTCTTTCACTTTAACCCTACAAACAGGACTAAAGAAAAGTCTAAAACAAGTTAAATGAGGACACAAGTTGTCTGCCTGGTGTCTATAAATTGTGCAGACTCAGTGGAAACACCAAAATATACACTTAGACAGGGACATCTCCTGTCTGATGTGAGTAAATCAACTGAGAGACAAAAAGTCTAGAACCTACAGAAGTCACTTGATATTTGTAAATCAAGCCAATCATGTACTTTCAGTGACAGGGCTTTTACCATAAGTGACTGGAGTGTCTACAGCAGCTTAAGATGTTTCAAAGCAATGACATTCTCGCTCTAGACAAACATCATGCATACTGTTACATGAGGCCACCTACACAGAAGTTAAAAGCAATGCAAGATGTATCAGTTTGTAAAAGGTGCCTCTTGATCATTCCCTCACACACCTGAGAAACATACAACAGAAAAATACTGTCATACTGGTGAAAAGGTCATTTTTAAGTAACTTTGATAATTATCTTTTATTATTTATCTGATATTTTACAAAGAGTATATCTGGTAAGACAATAAAACTTTCTGGTAACTGTTGCCAAATCATAGAGATTTAGTGAAGCAAGCTGGTGTCAAATTTTAAATACTCAAAATATTTGCAACTGGACTGCCTGAGTCATGTGCTTAAGAAGGTTTTCATGTGACAAAATCTCTAGACATACAATTTAGGCCACCAAGGTCACAGAACAATATTAGGAAATGTGGTTTTCATAAAGTGCCAGTTCTCACACATGACATAGTGTCAGCTTTAAGAAACAGATTCCAAATGATACACAAACTAGAACTGTGTCCATAGGACACGGATGCCCCCACTTATGCATAAGTGCTCATAAACAAGAGCATGTATATCCTGTATGTAAGATTTTTTCTGTACATATACCTAAAATGATCTACAGGTAACCTTATGTACATGTTAAATTAAATTTCAAATGTAAAATTTATATGTTCAATTATTTATATGGTATATAGTGAAAAAATCAACAAAGGGCCATAATTCTGTTAAATATGGTCACAGCAAAAATTCCTTCCTTTACTACCATCTACACATTAAAGCTGTTCATCCCTGGAAGTTTAAGCAAAATCTGCCATCCGGTTTAAGAGGAGTTGCGTTCACAAAATTTCTATATGGTATATAGTGAAAAAATCAACAAAGGGCCATAATTCTGTTAAATTTGGTCGCAGCAAAAATTCCTTCCTTTACTTCCATCTACACATTAAGGTTGTTCATCCCTGGAAGTTTAAGCAAAATCTGCCATCCGGTTTAAGAGGAGTTGCGTTCACAAAATTTCTATATGGTATATAGTGAAAAAATCAACAAAGGGCCATAATTCTGTTAAATTTGGTCGCAGCAAAAATTCCTTCCTTTACTACCATCTACACATTAAGGTTGTTCATCCCTGGAAGTTTAAGCAAAATCTGCCATCCGGTTTAAGAGGAGTTGCGTTCACAAAATTCCTAGTAAAAAAATCAACAAAGGGCCATAATTTTGTTAAATTTGGTCGCAGCGAAAATTCGTTCCTTTACTACCATCTACACATTAAGGTTGTTCATCCCTGGAAGTTTAAGCAAAATCTGCCATCCGGTTTAAGAGGAGTTGCGTTCACAAGATTTCGGGACGTACGGACAGACGTACGGATGGACAGACGTACGTATAGACGGACGGACGGACGGACAAGTGCAACGCTATATGCACCCCACTTTGTGGGGGCATAAAAATAAAGTAGGCCACCATAATATTGTAGGTGTCAAACTGTGTTTGTGGTTTCTTCAAGGTGTCAATTTGTCACAACAGAGAGCATTATTTCCATCCAGTTTCACTTTCTGAATGAAGACCAATATCTCACATCTGTTCATACTGGAAAGAGAGTATTTCTCATGCTTAACTATACAAACCACTGATCATTATGCTGTCCATATGTATCTAGAAATAACAATGTTGGTGATGTTTTTTGTAGACAGACCCTTTGTGTAAGCCCTTATGGAGTTTGCAGTGGATAACATCTAGACCAGACATTACAGTATTTTCTATGAATAACCTCTTAAAAATCTGAGCTGAACAACTGCTACACTGGAGCATCACTAAATTGGCACCCAGTGGTTCTGTATTGAAAAGACGCTGTACATAGGTAGCATGGCTACAATTGTAAGTAACCTGATTCAATATCAAGGATTGCAGGTGACCAAGACCCAGCCCTCTATCATTGTTACATTCAGACATAGGGTTTTCATTAGAGCGAAACCAGACATTAAGTCGTGTTACTGAAGAGAAACAATGTAAACAAGCTAACTGCTGAACCTAAAAGATAATTATAAAGAAAAGATGTTTCACAAACAAATTTCAAAGCCTTTTTGTTCAAGATAGAACATCAGGTTCTACATTTTCTTCATAATTAAACAGGGGACATAGTTGACAAATTTATAGAAGTTTTAAGCAGGGACAAATGTTGTGCACAAGCATGTATTACCAAGCCTGTCATACTACCAGCTCAGTGCTTGGCTTTCACTTGCCAGTGACCTTTTCTTTCCAAAGGTCAAGTGAAAACCGGAGATAGAGCAATGTTATAATCCCTGGTTAACTGCCTGTATAATCCTAATTGGATCTGTTGCTAAATACTACAGGACAAAACAGGCAGTCCAACTTCTGAAAAGGCCCATCTTTGACTGATGTCTAATGGAGCATTCGAAGTTATGATACCAATCTAATCTGAAATTTTCAGACATGCTGGTCTTGATGACACAATCCCAATGGTCAAGTGGACCTAATGGAACATGAAATATAACATGGGTCACTGCAGACTCCAGGGTGTTTGCCTGATGCCAAAATTAAGATGTTGTGAATACAAAATACATGCTTTATTTCAAAGCTGACACTCTAGTTGTTTTGATAAAAATATGCTTTGCCAAACTCTCCTGCTTATGTTTAATTAAGGTCACCAAAAGCAAAACCAATGTTTACTTTATACACAAACATGATCTGAAGCCAGCCAAATCTGTGTAGAAATATCCGAAATATTTAGTTTATAGCAATTTATTACTTTATCTGTCAGCAATAAATACCTTTACAATATCCTTCAAGAGGGTTTCATAGCCAAGTGTTTAGTTTTTGTTGAAATTTTCAATCTGATTGCCATGACAAATTTCTGCTTCATCAGTTTGCTGAGCACTTTTAAGTCTGCTTTCTGGGTCTGCCTTTTCTAACTTAAAAGACAAATCAAATCTAAGGCTGATGAAAATAACACTATTTCATCAAATAACTTGTATCTTTCTATTTCTGTGGCAAAAATTTGTAAAAAGCAAGACATATGAAGTATGCAAATGTGGACTTTTCAGAAAGAAATCTTGACTGACGGATATTAACCCAGAATGCACTGCAATCTGTCATGGGCTGCGAACAAGACAAGTCAAAGTGCTGCTCCGTCGACAGCCTCATTGTCATCATACAGGTGAGAAGATGACAAACCAATCAAACGTCTGTATCAAGTGTCCTCCGCTATTGTTGATTCAGGGTAAATGGGGTCATACTGATACGCAAACCGTACATGACCCCAGAAAATGGCTGCAACAATAGAATGCTTTCACATTCAAACGGATTTGTTTCTTTTTAAATGTTACCTGAATAAATTGATATTTTCATCATGTTTTTGCTCAATTAGATGCATTTAATGCACTCACACAAAACTGTGTCCATGTTAATTTCGATTTGGGCGGTCAGCTGACATTTTTGCCTCCAGCAAGTGAAGATGAAAGGCTCTTCATGACTTCAGAATGTTTCAATGTCTTAATTAGCACAAGCAGCTTTGTAAATACATTTTTCATCAGTTCATACCATCTTTATCTCTTGTGTGCTTTCACAAAATTTTTTTCTAACTGTGGCTCACCTATACCCAGAGAATCTCAAACATCATACCAGTATCTGTAAGCTTTCCTAGACAAAGCTTTCATTAATGAGATTCTAATAACATCAATATAATCTTGACTTGAACAACTAGTGAAAGAATAAATAAGAAGTGACTACCAATTAAAGCAGATGACTGCTTGATACAGCTGTACTCAATCATTGCCTTACTACTGACTTGTACACAATAATGCCTGTCTGAGACCCTATTTTAGAATCCCTAAAAAAATTTTACCAAGCTTATCTGTACTTCATATCCATACTACATTTGCCTACATGAAAAGAATACTCATTTTAGACTTATCAATCCCAGGTTTCTGAAGAACAATCACACAGATTAATTGCCAGTTATTTCTGAAAAGTTACTAATAAAACGAAAATAAACAGCTATATGTTAAACATCTTTTCATTAACCATTCCCGCAATGTAATAGGTATGGTAACATTGTATATTTTCACTATGACATCATATGTTTATTCATTCAATCATCATAATAAATCTTTTCAAGAAATAAACACAACAATAATAAACCTGCTATTAATTACTGCAGAAGTTTTCTATCAAAGATGTTTCTCCTAAAATCTCAAATGGCAACCATAAGTTTCAACAAGGTATGTACAAAGAACTTCATGACATTTAAACTATGCACTGAATGATATTACAGGAAGAGTTATCTGCTAAATTCCTTACAGAAACTCACTAAATTTTATTTCAGGAGTTACAGTTTTTCATTATACTTAAACCTGGTAAGAAAATTACTTCAGTTGAAAAACATCAAACACAAAAGCAATACAAATCATTATAACTTAATTAGAAACAAGCATTTTGCACGAGTTTGCTATCATCAAATTTTTTATGAGACAAAAAAACTCGCCTGCAGCCTATGACTGGGATTACAGACAAATCTAACAAATCTACACCAAAATGAAGGATTGTGATAACATAATGAAATGTGTGAACAATTATATTAAATGATAAGAAGATAATTCTAAAGAACTCATCAGTAAATGACCTTGTAAATTACTTGCAGTACACAGAAAATTCAGTGATGGTTATAATAAATAAATATTTCAGCTTGCATGTACTGTAAGGGTGAGGTAAGACAAACTTTTGAGCCATCTTATCTTGCTATATCATTTCGGAGTCAATTAAGAATCCTATGTCCTTTTGACTCTCTCCTATTCCATGTAACATCAGCAGGTACTATAATATTATGGAGACATAATGAGATTTCAAAAGCCAGCATTCTAATACTTCACTACTTGGTCAATCTTCTGATAAAGTACTCGGTTACTCAGAAGAATTTCTTAACAATTTTCTGAGCATCCACTCTTACATAATAATCCCTAAGATTCTGCAAATAGATGTATGCATAACTTATCGTTGACACGCGTGAGTGAAAAGCTGAGGTTTACTAGTCAGTTACTCAGACATTCCATCGAATTACTCGTTAATGCCATCTCTATAAAATTTATTTCCCATATTTATTTTTTTCAGCTAAAACAGATAAAAGAGCGATCACTGTAATTGTTTATTTGAACACTAATTAATTGTTTCAAAGTATTTAAATGAATGAAACATATGCAGCAAAGACAATATTTAATGCTTTTCTATAAATAACCATAGAAAAAAAATTATATACCGTTCCCATTTACTTATCGCCAGTACTGTATGAGCTTTCAGTTAATTTCTAAAACTGCATCAGGGATTGAAGGCTTTGAAGCACAGCAAGTTTCTTGTAAATACAATAAAACTGAAAACACGCTTATGCTGCAATAACAACATTAGTGAAAGTGTTTGTACTGTAATAAACAGAAAATAAGCTGCACAAAAACCACAACCTTTGTTTACCTTCTTCCTGTTCTTGTTTTGCTCTTTCTTTTAATAAAACAAAGGGATTATAATTCGCCAAAAGGATTATGAATGGGTGCAAGTTATTATTTCAAATGTTAACGTCCCACTGTTAACAATCCCCGGCACACTTCTGGCTAGACCATGTGCATTTATATCTTTACATATTATGCAATTACACTTACTGAAACATATAAAACTAAAGAGCTATACAATTAACTCAATGAATAACAAAATGTTTCTGTAAGATCAAACAACTTTTCCTTGTTAAGTATTCAAGTGGGATTATAAAAAGTCATAAGTCAAAAAGGTTTTCTACATAATGTTTAACTGCACTCTATTTTCAAGAACTACAAATTTCAGAAATACTTTTTTTTTCCAATAAAACATTTCCTGTAAGAATTAACTTTTTTCAGTTCATATGTATTTTTAACCTTCCTGAGGGCAACTGACTCTGCCTTTGTGATCAGTGTAGACCAAGAACAGGTTACAGATCCATGCAGTCTGATCATGGTTTGCACTATTCCCCATTCAGTCAATAAATTTTCAATAAGCACCCCTATAAACAATTAATGGATCTGTCTAAATTGAAAGATGGACAAGTTCATTTTAGATATAGCAATGTAAGGGTTCAAATGTGCATGTGCTTTAAAGACAACAGGCCTGTGCTGATGGAAATATGATGTTAAAAAGTATGTTTCGTTTCTTTCTTTGCATTATTATGAAGTCATGAAAAAAATAAAAATGTATGAATTTCTGAAGAAAGTGTATTATGACCAGTAGCATTTATCCCAAACGGTTAAATCAGTTAAGAAATAATTGTATCTTAGTTCATGAAGTTTGATAAAAGTCTCCGACAATATCTCAACATTTTATTAAGATGTCAGTGTATAAAGGCTGGTATTAACACTAAACAATTTTCTAAACTTTTGACAATCTATTTATAATCCAACAATCTAATTACCCTAGTAGATAAACATCAAATACTATATATAAATTATCTGTAATAATCTGTATGTGTTCACACAAGATTGCTTTAATTCACCACAGATTCAAATAACTTCTACCATTTTATCAAGCATTTATGTTCCTGTTTCACTGTGAATTCTTTCATACAAGACGAGACAAAACTGTAAGCTATTAATTTTAATACTTTCATTTTTTCTTTAAGCTACCTGACATGTGTATAATGGTCACACAAACCTATACAATGACCTTAGAAAGGGGTCTCTCCAGATTTGTAATTGTTATCTATATCATACAAGAGGGTCATAATGGCCCTAGATCGCTCACCTGAATACTTTGCCTTTGGGTCTGTTGTTTAGCAAACATCAGAAGCCTTTTAAAGGTTGTCCCTATATTAATCTACCCGGGGTAGAGCCAATTTTCACTAAAGGGGCATAATTTGAATAAATTGGTAGACTACCTCTAGCTGATGCTCTATGCAAAAATGTCTAAGTTCTAGGTCTTGTGGTTTTAGACATGAAGATAGGTATATTATTTAGAGCAGACTTGGTAGAGGACCTCAAACTGATGCTCTTTGCAAAATATCTAAGTTTTAGGTCTTGTTGTCTCAGGCTCGAAGATTTTTGATTTCCTATATAAGCCTATGTAAAATCAAGTGACCCTGGGTAGGGCCGTTAATGACCCCAGGGGCATAATTTGAACAACCTTGGCAGAGGACTTTGAGCTGATGCTCCATGTAAAAAACCTTAGCCCTTAGCTTTATGGTTTCAGACAAGAAGGTTTTTTAAAGATTTTCCCTATATAAGTCTATTAAAATCAAATGACCCCTGAGGAAGGGCCAATTTTGACTTAAAGGGCATAATCTGAACAAACTTGGTAGAAGACCTTCAGCTGATATTCTATTGAAACTATCTAAGTTCTAGGCCTTTTGGTTTCAGACAAGAGGATTTTCAAAGTTTTCCCTATATAAGCCTATGTAAAATGAATTGACCCCCGAGGGCAGGGCCAAATTTGACCCAAGTGGTATAATTTGAACAAACTTGGTAGAGGTTTACTAGACAATGCTACATACCAAATCTTAAGGCTCAGGGCGTTCTCGTTTCAGACAAGAAGATTTTAAAGTTTTCCCTTTCTGTTGCCATGGCAACCAGAGTTCTTGATAGAATTCACTTCTTTGAACAGTTTTGTTAGGGCTTCAAGCAAAGAATATCTCAGGCATGTTTTGTCAGAGTTGGCTTTGCCATATAGGAGAAGTCGTTCAAGACAAACTGTTGATGACGTAAATCACACCGACGGACGATGCATGCGGACAATCAATAATCCCAAAAGCTCACCCTTGAGCACTTAGAGCTCAGGTGAGCTAACAAGAGGGCCATGATGGCCCTGGATCGCTCACCTGAGTACTTTGCTTGAGCAAACATCAGATGCAACATGACATTTTCTAAATGAAGATATTCAAAGATCTCATCTTTTATACAAAAAATCCATGGGGCAGAGGCAATTTCGTGATAACAGCTTGTGAAGAGATGTCATTTGAAGGAATATTTTGAAAACAACCTATTTTTAGCTCCGGTGGCCATTTTGTTCAATGGAGCAGAACCGTTTAAGCAATTTTAATGCAGGGGTATGTAAGGAACATTTCGGTGACATTTGATGGAAAATTACCTTACCATTGAGGAGGAGATGCTGTTTGATTTCTTTTCTTCTTTTAGCTTTTGCAGCCCTTATGTGCAATGGAGTGGAACGGTTTGAGCAATTTTAGAAAAGGGCCTTATAAGGAACATTTCTGTCAAATTTGGCTTAAAATGGCCACGTGCTTTTGGAGGAGATGTCATCTGAAGCCAAATATTGATGAAAATCTATTTTTAGCTCATGCGGCCATTTTGTTCAATGGAGCAGAACTGTTTTAGCAATTTTAATAGAGGGCTATGTAAGGAACATTCTGGTGAAATTTGGTGGAAAATCACCCAACCGTTTAGGAGGAGATGTTGTTTGAATTTTTTTCTATTTTTAGCTTTTGCAGCCCTTATGTGCAATGTAGCGGAACAGTTTGAGCAATTTTAGAAAAGGGCATTATAAGGAACATTTCTGTCAAATTTGATTTAAAATGGCCAAGTGGTTTAGAAGGAGATGTCATTTGAAGCCAAATATTGATAAAAATCTATTTTTAGCTCTGGCGGCCATTTTGATCAATGGAGCGGAACCATTTCAGCAATTTTAATATGGGGCTATGAAAGGAACATTTCTGTGAAATTTGGTGGAAAATCTCCCAACCGTTTAGGAGGAGATGTTGTTTGAATTTTTTTCTATTTTTAGCTTTTGCAGCCCTTATGTGCAATGGAGCGGAACGGTTTGAGCAATTTTAGAAAAGGGCATTATAAGGAACATTTCTGTCAAATTTGGTTTAAAATGGCCAAGTGGTAAAGGAGGAGATGTCATTTGAAGCCAAATATTGATAAAATCTATTTTTAGCTCTGGCAGCCATTTTGTTCAATGGAGCGGAACCATTTTAGCAATTTTAATAGAGGGCTATGTAAGGAACATTTCTGTGAAATTTGGTGGAAAATCTCTTAACCGTTTAGGAGGAGATGTTGTTTGAAATTTTTTCTATTTTTAGCTTTTGCAGCCCTTATGTGCAATGGAGCGGAACAGTTTGAGCAATTTTAGGAAAGGGCAATATAAGGAACATTTCTGTAAAGTTTGGTTTAAAATAGCTTTGTGGTTTAGGAGGAGATGTCATTTAAAGTAAAATGTTGACGACGGACGACTGACGACGGACGACGGAATGCCGGACACAGATTGATCACAATAGCTCACCCTGAGCATTTGCTCAGGTGAGCTAAAAATGTACAGAACCATGTATCCAGTGGAATTTTTCAATATGCCACAATCATTTCAACATATCAGAAGTTTTAGTAAACTTGCAGAGTAGAAAATTTCACTTTTAACTGATCAACATCATCAGAAATCAAGAGTTTCAATTACCCAACTCTCATACAACAAAGAAATTTGTGGAATCTTTAACTATGGAAGACAAACTGTTCTAAAAATAATAGAATAATGTAAAATTTTAATGACAGCCAGATCAGTATCTTCTGCAATGTTGAATACAACAAGTTTCAAACTTATAAACTGGCT
This sequence comes from Cyclina sinensis, assembly GCA_012932295.1. Lineage (NCBI taxonomy): Eukaryota > Metazoa > Mollusca > Bivalvia > Venerida > Veneridae > Cyclina > Cyclina sinensis. Next base: position 45,318,342 of record JAAONU010000001.1, on the reverse strand, counting down.
TTCACTTCAAAAATAATGGTATCCCATTATTCAGTCACCATAAGAAGTCTATCTAAAGGTTCCAGCTGGTGGTAGAGAAACTTGAGGCAAAGGTGTTGTATCTGTTTCTTTGCTTAAAAGCACTTGGGAACTCTTTATTTTCACCTCTCATTATACTTATTTCTCAAATATCTTTATTAAAAAAAAATAATCTTCAAAGTATAGCAAAATTGACTAATTTAAGAAGGCTCTGCTGAAATCTGGTTGAATTTATGTTTTTACACACACAAAAACACTTTTAGAATGTATCATTACTAGATAACTGATCTGGCATCAACAGACCATCACAATTAAGTTTACCAACCGACACAATTAACCATGGGTATATGGATATGTTTGAAAAAGAAATCATCTGTGCTAAAAATTGATAAATAAAGTCATCATTTGCTTACAGGACACTGACCAGAGTGCATCTAAGGTCAGTGAAACATAAAACCTTCCATTAATATTTCATTTTCAAATTTCATGCACACTGATCACCTGAAGGCCTCACGCAAAAGTTTTCTCATTTTCTCTACCTTTTTAAATTTGACACCAACAATTACTACAGCACTGCCAAACTCCCCTCAATATCAACTGGTGTGTGGGGTAAAAGTGTTGAACACAGCTAAGCTTTATGCTTAGCATTAAATAAAGAGATGCAACATTTTCATGTTACTATCCTGATGAGAGATTTTAAGAGCTATAAAGATCTTGTTACACCCTATGACCAAGGCAGACTGCAACATATTGTGCCTTAAAGGTTTCCTTGTCTAAAGAAACTCTTGCTGAAGAAGCAGCCCTTGCACCCACAAACCTGAGAGGAAAGACAAGAGGCAACCAAAATGACCACTGGCAACTGAGCACCAAATCCAGTAGGTTATAATAAGGAGGTAATTAGACTTTATTTAACGAAGCTACACAGTCATAATTATGTTTTCTAAATCTTTTTTTTAAGTGAATTAATAGATATGTAAGTAGAAGAGAATTAAACAATTTCAAAGATATTGATTTGCAATACAGCTATATTTTCTAGTTCTTGGGAGAGTCAGTTTATAACAAATGCTCCCTGCAGTGTACTACATAAGTTTTCATATTATTTACCATAGCGTATTATAATGTTAAACATTCCTAACAAGCGACAACAAATGTTTTGCAAGTATGACAGTTTTTAATGAACAAAAGAACATGTTTAAAAGCAACATCATGAGCAAATAACAAACAATTAGCAACTGCCTGAGAGAAAAACATTGTCAAGAGGTATATCTCTATCAAGGGCCACAACTCCTGATGCATTTACATATTAAGATTATTAATAGTTGCAAAAACTTTACTAAACCATTAATGACCATTCTGGCATCAATTACTTTAGCCTTCACAACTATTGCAAACAATAATCTGCCCACACACTCATTAAGTGTGATTTCTGTGTGTTATTAAGTTTTTGAATTCATACCCCTGTAAATGAAAATTGGTCTTGTCTAAATTGATGGCTGGAATTGTTCATTTAAGAAATTTAAAATCAAATTTTATATTTATATCATGTCTAAGGTTGCAAAGATCAATATAAAAGAAAAAAATATATATTTTGTCAATCTGTAAACAGCCTACAATTAATTATTTAGAGAAAACCCTTATTACCGTGTTAAATGAACTGTTTTCTATAAAACTGGTCGTAGCCAAAATAATTGGAGAAATTATCTCCATTTTTTGTCAAGTTTATCTCTTCTAATCCATTTCATACTTTCATCTTCTTTCCATAGTCTTTTCTTTGTGAGAGAAGGACATAAATATTTAAGGAGACAGTATTAAAACTAGAGATTTACTACACCAATTAGAAGTTCAATGTGGAAAATAGTGATTTTTTTTTTTTAATTTTCAAGATTTTGTTTGCCCCTGTATAGAAGTTTAGTCGGTAAAAACTGAGCAGAGGGAAAGGAGGGCCTGAATTTACCACTTAAATAAATAAAAAGACTACAAAAACAGTTGATTCTCCAAAACTGCATCACTAAAAGCTTTAAATAAACTGCAGTGCCTACTGTAAACATATTACCTTTCCAGTTCAGTCAAATACTATTGACTGTTTAGACAGAAGGTTGGAGTGTAGACAAATGACAGTAGACAGTCTACAGGCAAAACAACCATTTCTAAGCATTACAAGCTACAATAAACTGGAACTCTGTTGTTAAATATTTGAAAGCATGCACTAAAATAGCTTTGTCCCTTACCCAACAGCAATTGAATCAAAGAGATCCTGATAATTCAGTAATGTTTCTCCTAATTGCTAGACTACCAAACATTCCATCTGTCTTCTAAAGTAACAGACTAATTAGGGGATTGGAACTTTTGTTAATTGCACACTCACTTTCAGTGAATAAAACATTGAACGTTTGTCTGGTAAAATTAACGAAAGATTGTTCTTGTAGATATTGAAGAAACTACATTAATTATCTTTTTTTTGTATCACAGCAAAGCCAGTTCATTTCCCAGCAGACTTTATGTCCTACACAATCAGTGGCTGGAATCATTTATCTCAATTTCAGACTTTCACAAATAAATTTATCTTTGGAAAATTGTGATTATGAAAAAGAATGATATTTTTCCTTCACTGCTCTCTTTTTTCAGTTTATCATGAAAATGAAATAATCATGTCTACGACTTCTCATGTACACAAAAATGACTTCACTGTAATTAAAGAGAACAAATCTATTATTTTACATCTTGTAAAAACAAAACCCTTACACCCAGCTCTCTATGATGGAGACCTGTCTCGGTTGTCCAGTGCTTCAAAGTTGCCGACTTCAAATCACTTAACTTCTCACTGATTAATGGTCATGGTTCAAGCCCCACTTCTGACAATTACCATTTATATCATGTTGTTTGGTAGTTTCTTACAGAAAACATGTTAGCCTAGCACTGGTCTCTCCCAGGAACAAGGGTTACATAAACTGCCAGCCCACTATGGCTTTGATAGTAGGAGGGCTTTAAACTCAATAAAACTGAGCTCTAAATTTCTAACAAGAGCCACGTTACACATGGTTAATCCCCCCGCCGGAAATAAGTTACCTGAAGGTTGTACTTTCAAGTGGTTGCATGTTGAAGTCCCCTCCCACATGTATGGTATGTGTTCTGTTCTGTTCTGTTCAAGTAAAGTGCTGTATTGTTGAACTCTTGTTATAGAAAGACTTAAAAAAGTAAATGCAATAATGTGGGTTTGCAGTTTGAAGAAAACCCCTAAAAAATAGGCAAGGTAGAGTTATTGTTCTTACACACTGCACAACCTACCAATGTGCTCTGTCAGTGTATGAAGTTTGAATAAAATCCTCAAGTAGTTTTGGAGTAATGCTCTGGACAAAATTTATCAAATTAATTTGATAAAGGGGAATAACTCTAAAAAATAGGCAAGGTAGAGTTATTGGACTTGCACACTGCACTACCTACAAATGTGCTCTGTCAGTGTATGAAATTTGAATAAAATCCCTTTAGTAGTTTTGGAGTTATGCTCCGGACAAAATTTATCAAGTAATTCTGATAAAGGGGAATAACTCTAAAAATAGGCAAGGTAGAGTTATTGTTCTTGCACACTGCACTACCTACCAATGTGCTCTGTCAGTGTATGAAATAAAATCCCTCAAGTAGTTTTGGAGTTATGCTCCGGACAAAATTTATCAAGTAATTCTGATAAAGGGGAATAACTCTAAAAATAGGCAAGGTAGAGTTATTGGACTTGAACACTGCACTACCTACCAATGTGCTCTGTCAGTGTATGAAGTTTGAATAAAATCCCTCTAGTAGTTTTGGAGTTATGCTCCGGACAAAATTGTTTCAGACGGACGGATGCAAAGACTCACGGATGCACGGACGGACAAAGGGCATTTCTAATATCACCTTCGCCTTTGGCGGGGGGATAACAATTGGATATAATATGTCACTCTCTTATGATTTTCTTCCATTTCCAACATATGACGGTGACCTTGTGTATAGCATGCCAACCTTTAAGTGGTCAAAGGTTAAATTCAAAGGTTAAAGTATCACTCCTGCCTGTCTCTTATGATTTTCCTCCATTTCCAACATATGACGGTGACCTTGTGTATAGCATGCCAACCTTTAAGTGGTCAAAGGTTAAAGTCAAAGGTTAAAGTATCACTCCTGACAATTTTGAGTCATCTGCATCAACTTCTGGATATATAGGACAGTATTTAACCATTATCCTGCTTGATCAATGCAACTGACTCTGCCTTTGCAACCACTGTAGACCAAGATCAGCCTGCAAATCCGTGCAGTCTGATCATGGTCTGCACTATTCACCATTCAGTCAGTAAATTTTCAATTAGCGCCCCCATAAACAATCAATGGATCTGTCCAAATTGAAAGATGGAAAAGTCCATTTTAAATATTTAGCATGGTCAGGGATAAAGGAATCAACGATATCACATGAAGTGGTATTTTATATGACGAGTGAGGCTGGAGTTTTCTGTAGGGTGAACTTTACATAAATGCTCAATGCGTTGAAAATGCACACATGGGTATGTAGTCAACTATTCAAGTCATCTCTAACCCTAAAATGGTGACCTGAACAAATTTGCATGAGCAAGTATTATATGAAATTATTTCTATGAGTTTTTTGTGCATTTTTTATTTTTAAATATGGGGACAAAAACACCCAAAAATGGGTCCTGAACCAAGTGAAAAGTATAACAAAGACTCTTAGAGCTAAAGCAAAACATTAGAAAGAACATTTATGACTTAATGACACCTGTTCAACTTCTACTTTGTTAAAAGACCCCTATTTGGGTGAGGAAGCATCCTCCAAGTGCAAATAATTATTCCTGTTTTCTGTTATATGACATAAAAATATTCATGCTGATATAAAATATTCATTCTAGTTGTTAAAAAATTCACAGTCTAAGGACACAATTTATTGTAGGCATTTTTTGCTGAATTTTAAAATGGGAACACAAATTTTTTTCCATCTGATAAAAAATTTACAAAAGTGTCATGATTTTTTTTTTCTTGGGTAGCATTCCAAACAAGCCTGCGTTTTCATCCAAATACATTAACCTAAAGGAATGAAACAAAACAAACGTGTTTCACCATTATTCAGGAATATTACTAAGTTTGCATATTGAATTTAATGTTTGCACAAAAACTGCACTTCAACAAAACATCCCGAAGTGTACTGGGGTTCCCTAACAAATTAACAAACAAGCTTGAATTAAGTAAATATTTCATAATATTTGAATAAATAACCCTGACAAAGGTACAGCCTTTGAAGATAACCCTGACAAACTTGGCTCTATTCTTGAGAAGGTGTGAATATATGTACTCTGACATGTGAAATACAAGGTGTAACCTCTCAATATTGAACAATTTTACAAATAAAGTAGTGAGGTTCAAACTCACCTAATTCATTAAGACATCATCAAGAATTGACGTTTGCTTTGAAAACCGATGACAAAAAAATCTGTGTCTCTGATCAAACATTCATAATAAAAAAAGACAATTCCTCAAAGACTTGTGATGCGGTGGTCTCCTGAACTTCGCTTACAATCTGCCTGCAAGGAAGTGGTGCAGGCTTGACAAAGAATATCTTTATAAACTTTTCTATATTCCTTTTAACTTAAAAACTGATCAAACTTTATTCTTATAAGTACTTCCAGATCTAAAAAAGCTAGACCAGAGTTTTTGAAAGCCCTGTAAATTTAGTATCAATAAATAAATCCACAATTAGATCTACACAAGTGACAGAAAAATGAAATAGTCTCCTGAAACATATATGTTTCTACAACTTTCATCATAATTATTCATGACAAAATAGTTAACCCTTTACTCCATACATACGCATTTTTATGCATGTGCGACCAGTGTAGATCCAGATCAGCCGGCACATCCGTGCCGTCTGATCAGGATCTGCACTGGTCGCTTTTTGGTCAGAAATAACCTAATGTATCAAAAGGCAAACAGTGTAGATCCTGATCAGACAACATGGATATGCATGCTGATCTGGATCCACACTGTTTGCCCAAGACATTAAGGTGTATATATGGAGGAAAGGGTTAAACAAATTTGAATTTCAGATTTGTTCCATATTAGTGATACTTGGGCAGATTTTTAAACAAAATCACAAAATGCAATAACTTAAATTTTTTCATGTCAAAGATTTATTGCAACAACTTGTTCTCCAAATCATGGTCAACCTCTACATAATCTGTAGTTTATTTTCTTAAATTATATTCTTAAATTGTGAAAAATTGTTAAAACTCTAAATAAATATATGAAACACAAAACAAAGCCAGTGATTTCATAGCGCTATTCTTAGATTTCTGGCTGTGTTCACGTTCAGCTTTTAACATACACCTCAGATAATATGGATCTGTGACAATTTAGGTAAAACCATGTTATGTAACACCAAACAACTTTATCAAATAGCAAATCAGACGATAACACTGTATAATGTTATCAGACCCGTAGGCATTTAACATAAAATTCCTTTAATTAAATACCTGACTTTTTACTTATAAACTTCTTAAGTGTTCCCAGGCAAGAGCTTACCAGACCTGCTAAGTTATTAAATTAAAATTAGACAGAAGTTAGCTACAAACTTTTTATCACTTATCAAATCTCTCACAGTAACAATGGTAACGGTACAATAATTACTGTGACTGTTGTCAGTACTACGGCCCTTGTAAACTTCTTAAGAAACTTATATAAGTGTACTCCTTTATTTCTAGTATGAGGACAAATTTTGGAGTCCTTTTGTTAAGAGATCATTTTGAAAAGATATCATCATCATCATCATCATCATCATCACAATCATCATCATCATCACAATCATCATCATGATTGAAACCATTCTGTGCAGAAATCTCAAAATCATCATTACTGAAATGATTCCAAGCTGACATTCCATCACCTCTATCATCATCATCATCAACATCATCATCATAACTGAGATGATTCAAAGTTGACATTCCTTCATCAGCTTCATCATCATCATCATCAACAAATACTAGTCATTTACAAGTTACAGACATACTTTAGCAATATAATGTTACAGAAGTTTTATTCATTTATTTAGTTCTTTTCTTGTCTAGCATATTTATAAATTTTCATGTTTAAATTATGCAGGTATTCAATACATTTCATTTTTTCAGCATAAATCATGAAGTGTCATATTCTAAGTCAGGTAAGCCATGTAAATCTTATAATTCTATTCAAAGCAGATCGTCTTCAAATGATTACAACCTTATTATGAATTATGCATAAAAATTGTTCTTGCTGGATATTAAGTACGTTTTTTTTTTAATCTATTGTGAAAAGATTGATAGCTGATGAATGGGAATAAAAACGTAACAATTATGACAAAGTAGCAGAATGACAGAAGCTATTATATACATCTAATGTGCAAAACTGTGCATTCCGCCTCTATAATAAATTTTCCAGATAAGATTTATAAAGTATTTAGCATATCACTTTCTGTACACCTGTATAATACATTCAAACGCTCGTATATTATGCAATATGACGGTTGTGAGACTATTGAAACTATCGACTTATCAGACAAGTGTTTGAACACCGCTTTCTTTGTACAATTTATAAAACATTTCTTGACTCCTAAGCTATCGCCTGGGCTAGGCAACGATTGATTGAACTAATCTAGGTTTGTATCATGACATAAGCTCAAAATTTATCACAGGACGGAAACCTTATAAGTAAATGGCAGTGAGAATTTCAAAGATATCTACTGGACCAATTGTTTTATTCTGTTATCTTCCTAACGACTAAAGAGTAAACATTTATAGAAACAAATGCCCTAACAACAAAATCATATGACCTACCAACTTCTGTGATTCATTTAATGAAATGATCTCCAATCAGGAGAAATGTCACAGGAACTTCAGTTTAAATACTTAAAAATTGGGAGGCCTATCTATGCTTTGACTAGTTTCTGAAACACTGAAATATGGACAAGAAATCTACGAACAGTTTCAAACAAAATTATCAGCTTAATATCTCATATCTGATACTCTACCCTTACACTAACGGTCTTCAACATTACTTTTTTATCAGTTTTCATAAACTAGAATTACTCTATAATACCAAATTTTAAAGAGAAAAAGAATAATTAAAACCACCACTTTTACACTTAACATATTGATAGGAATTGATTTAATCATAATGAAATCTCTTGTCTAATGTAACTAACTTTACTCACTACATGATTAAAGGGAGATAAGTCCAATAAAGATTTTATCCAGTCACATACAAGATTTATGCACTAAACACTAGTTTTTTTATGAACCCATTTAACAGTATGTTGTTCTGTTTAAAAAATCAATGGTGTTTCCAAGCTAAAAATCAATAGTAAAAGAAAAATTTCATTTCCACTCCTACTGTTTCTATCTCTTCAAAGAAGAGTCTGTCTGTAACAGGTTTCATTGGGATATTCTGAAGTGTGTAATAAAATTCAACCTACTGGCACTTCACAGAAAAAAACTATGTACAGCAAACGCAGTTAAAAATGTCTGTTTTTACACTTAGAATTTTAAGGCTGTAGAAATAGCAGCAACTCATGTCTTTTTTTTTTCTTTTAAGAATCCTATCCATACTGGAAACAGTTTTGCAAACTTCTTATAACAAAGGGAGGCAACCAAGCCATACTGTCTGTTGTAATATTATTATATTTCTGTCACATAGGTTGCTCTTCAGAACAGACACAAATTCTACCAAAATGTTTTTCAAGATTAAAACAATAATCTGTTAAATTACACTAAAACATTTGGTCACAGAACAGAAGGCTTTGTAAGTAAAAAGGGTCATTGCAAAATTCTTGCATGGCAGTGGAGTGAACAAACATGCTTATGATGCTATTTTATTTGATGCTATGATGTAACAGGAAGTCATTAGATACCAAGAAGGCAAATAACCAGGAAGGTGATATATATTTGCCTTCTATGTATGGAGAATTATGGCCCAGACAGTGTCAGTGAGCTTAACTTGAGCTATTGACCTGGGTCTTAACGCAACATACTGTCTCATCAAGGTGAACAAATATGCAAAGGAATTTTAAAATCCTTCTATGTATGGAGAAGTTATGGCCCGGAAAAGGTCTAAAATCAACATTTTTTATCTTTTATCAGTGACTGTGACCTTGACCTTTGAGCTATGGACCAGGGTCTTATGCATGACACACTGTCTCATCAAGGTAAACAAATATGCAAAAGCATTGTAAAATCCTTGTATGCATGGAGAAGTTATGGCCTGGACAAGGTCTATAATCAACAATTTTTAACTTTAATCCATGACTGTGACCTTGATCTTTGAACTATGGACCTTGCAAGTCTTACAAGTGACACACCATCTCATCAAGGTGATCAAATATGCCACAGTATTTAAAAATCCTTCAATGCATGGAGAAGTTTTGGGCTGGACAAGAAATGGGACAGAGGGAGGGAGAGACAAAAAATGAATCAAATATAGCACCCACACACTTTCTGTGGGGGTATAAATATGGACACTGATTCAAACACAAAATACAACTATTCTACAACAGAAAAGCTGTATATAAACTGACTGACAGAGTTACTTTAGTCAAAGGCTTAAAGAGTTACAGAGATATTTACCAAAAACTATTTAACCAATGATATATAAAGGTTGTCTTTACTAGTGAAACATACCAAATATAGAAGTTGGCTGCTAGAATGCAGACTGGATATGGATGGGAGCAGATTTTACACAACTGCTTGTTACAGCAGCAAACCTTTACCTGAATACATAACAGCTCTGAAATACTTCTGTCAGCAATCCATGTTGTTGTACTTTTATTTAAAAGACTGACACAATAATATATATAAATTCATAACTTCATCAGCATACACCTTGAATGACCTATATGTTTCTTATGTAATCTTACACAATATATCATAAAGTCTTGGTACAAACTGGCTTTTTATTTTAAGATGGTAAAACAAACTTTGTACTCTTTTAAATAAGTAATGACAACAGTTTGCGTAATTACAACGGTTTGCATAATTACAACAGTTTGACATCAAGCCATTCAGACTGACCTGAAGAAACATATGACCAAACATAACATTGTCTGTCATTCTAAAAATAGCACAGGGTTAAGGCTAATCTCATTCTAAAAAGATATCAGCTACCAGACCTAGAATTAAATACATCTGAAAAAATCTCATGCTCAAAAAAGACAACATTAATTTCTCCTGCTATAACCGGCAAAATGTAATAACCAATAAGCAACAAAGTCATTTGTTATATAAATATGGCTGGTCAATGTTAAAGCACTTACTACCACTTTGTAACACAATCATAACTAGTTTATTTTTATCAGAAAATGTAAGATTCAACATTCAGCTTGTCTGGATCCTTAACCACACACCTGAAGGAAAGATTGAGCTGAAAATGATCTCAGGGACATAACTTGAACAATGCTAGTAGCAGTTCACTAGAAATAGATTCAGACTAAGAAATTTCTAAACAAGTTTTTGTAGAACATCTGTCCACATTGGTGGAGCCAAAAATGACCCAAAGGGCAAATTATCAGCAATCCTGGTAGAGGTCTATAAGACAATGTATCATGCCAAATTTCTGAACTCTGGGCCAAGTGATTCTACAAGACAATGTTTCATGCCAAATTTCTGAACTCTGGGCCAAGTGATTCTACAAGACAATGTTTCATGCCAAATTTCTGAACTCTGGGCCAAGTGATTCTACAAGACAATGTATCATGCCAAAGTTCTGAACTCTGGGCCAAGTGATTCTACAAGACAATGTATCATGCCAAAGTTCTGAACTCTGGGCCAAGTGATTTCAGTTCATCTTTGAACATCTCTCTAGAGCTTTCTGCAAGGAAAATCCCTGCAATGTTTACACTTATTGTCAGACTTAGCAATGCAATGGTATAGTAGGAAATGTATTGTAAAGCAAACTGTTGATGTACGTATGCACAACAAATGGACAAAGTCTGATCACAAAGCACACCATAAGCATTATGAGCTCAGGTGAGCTCAAATTACAGAAAACTAAGAAGCTTACATACATGTAGGCTTACCTGAGGGAACTGTGTTCACTGCCTCTTCATATACTTTGTGAAACTTTAACTCTGGGTCCTCATCATCTAAATACAGATATAAACAACATAGATCTTGTTTTCTAATTTTCTTGTTTGCTATCCAAATACATGAACATGTCACTTACATTCAAAACACAACTTATGACAAACTTAACACTCAACATGTTTATAGCAAAAAAACTTCACTGCTACTTATTCACATTTACTTAGAGATACATAAGTAATTTGTCTAAAAAGAGTTTACAATTTCAGTAATTATAAGTTCCTTCCAACTTACTTTAATATAAGTAAAATGCAATCTGTGAAGTTATTATGTTGGTGTAACATCAAGTTCACTTACAAGAAACTTCATGTATACAAAATCAACACAAGTACTTTTAATCTGTATTTTATTTTAAGGTATTTAAGAGGTTAACTGAATTAAACCATCACAAGTGACAGACAGACAAATAGACTTAGAATGATTGGAGGAAGGCTGAATGGAAGAACAGACAAACAAATAGACTTAGAATGATTGGAGGAAGGCAGCATGGAATAACAGACAAACAAATAGACTTAAAATGATTGGAGGAAGGCAGCATGGAAGAACAGACAGACAAATAGACTTAGAATGATTGGAGGAAGGCAGCATGGAATAACAGACAGACAAATAGACTTAGAATGATTGGAGGAAGGCAGCATGGAAGAACAGACAGACAAATAGACTTAGAATGATTGGAGGAAGGCAGCATGGAATAACAGACAGACAAATAGACTTAGAATGATTGGAGGAAGGCAGCATGGAAGAACAGACAGACAAATAGACTTAGAATGATTGGAGGAAGGCAGCATGGAATAACAGACAGACAAATAGACTTAGAATGACTGGAGGAAGGCAGCATGGAAGAACAGACAAACAAATAGACTTAGAATTATTGGAGGAAGGCAGCATGGAAGAACAGACAGTCAAATAGACTAAGAATGATTGGAGGAAGGCAGAATGGAAGAACAGACAGACAAACAGACTTTGAATGATTGAAGGAAGGCTGAATGGAAGAACAGCCAGACAAACAGACTTAGAATGATTGGAGGATGGCTGAATTGAAGAACAGCCAGACAAACTGACTTAGAATGATTGAAGGAAGGCTGAATCGAAGAACAGTCAGACAAACAGACTTAGAATGATTGGAGGAAGGCTGAATTGAAGAACAGCCAGACAAACTGACTTAGAATGATTAAAGGAAGGCTGAATGGAAGAACAGTCAGACAAACAGACTTAGAAGGATTGGAGAAAGGCTGAATGGAAGAACAGGCAGACAAACAGACTAAGAAGGATTGGAGGAAGGCTGAATGGAAGAACAGGCAGACAAAAAGACTTAAAAGGATTGGAGGAAGGCTGAATGGAAGAACAGGCAGACAAACAGACTATGAAGGATTGGAGGAAGGCTGAATGGAAGAACAGTCAGACAAACAGACTTAGAAGGATTGGAGAAAGGCTGAATGGAAGAACATGCAGACAAAAAGACTTAGAAGGATTGGAGGAAGGCTGAATGGAAGAACAGGCAGACAAACAGACTAAGAAGGATTGGAGGAAGGCTGAATGGAAGAACAGGCAGACAAAAAGACTTAAAAGGATTGGAGGAAGGCTGAATGGAAGAACAGGCAGACAAACAGACTATGAAGGATTGGAGGAAGGCTGAATGGAAGAACAGGCAGACAAACAGACATAAAAGGATTGGAGGAAGGCTGAATGGAAGAACAGGCAGACAAACAGACTTAGAAGGATTGGAGGAAGGCTGAATGGAAGAACAGGCAGACAAACAGACTATGAAGGATTGGAGAAAGGCTGAATGGAAGAACAGGCAGACAAACAGACTTAGAAGGATTGGAAGAAGGCTGAATGGAAGAACAGGCAGACAAACAGACTTAAAAGGATTGGAGGAAGGCTGAATGGAAGAACAGGCAGACAAACAGGCTTAGAAGGATTGGAGGAAGGCTGAATGGAAGAACAGGCAGACAAACAGACTATGAAGGATTGGAGGAAGGCTGAATGGAAGAACAGGCAGACAAACAGACTTAGAAGGATTGGAGGAAGGCTGAATGGAAGAACAGGCAGACAAATTGACTTACTGTGAAATCATTTTTGTTCGCGTAGGACGAATTTTCGCCTATTTTGCACTAGGAACAATGCGCAAATTTAAGACCGCGCTTTTATTAAACTAATAAAACATTTACGTTATCCAAATCTTGATCCTGTCCAAAATACCTGCATATATTTTTCCATTCACTTTTGACCATAAGTTGTTGCTTTTAGTCAATATAACTTGAATAATCGGATGTTTTGGCAAATTCTAAATATTAAGCAAAATTAAAATGAAACTTATTTTGTTTTCTTTTTAAATACATGTATGTTTTTTTGCATTTCTTTGAGTGTTGAACGCTTGTCTGAAGCGTTTACTTTATTAGTAAAGTTAATTTTCGCAAGCGGCAATGTTTTTTTAGCGTAATTGAGTAGGGACCGGTTACAAAAGACCTGTCGGTATCGATCTTTTAATCTGTGTACACTTAACCTGTGTCAATTAACGTCAATTAACAGTGGGACCTGTCAGTTTGTATATTCGAAAGCGGACCGCAGTAATTGACACGTATACAGGCGTTGGTGGTGATCCAGCATCATGCAGGTGTCGTCTGCTTTTATGCTGATAAAAAAATGAATCTGAAATTTAAAATGCGCGGATTTAGGACCGCGCGAACGTACTTTTTTTGCCGTTGTCGCGAAATTTCATCCCAGCGAATTTAAAAGAGTTCACAGTATATGAAATGCTTTTCATAAGAAAACAACAAACCATTTTCACTGCTCTGATTTTGTCTTCCCATACATCGTCTAGCAAGTGCATCCCAGGCCTTTGGTTGTTCAGAGTACCGTTCTTTTAACCTGAAAATTGTAAACACTGTCTCATTTTCAAATAATTGAAACTGATCATGTACATTTTTTAAAAATAAATTATCCTCAAAGGAATAAAAATTCTATCATATTTATGATTCTAATGGACAGTAGAAAATAAAACTTGAAACTGAAGGACAAAATGGCACTGATGATTAAAATAACTTAGCCAGAGCTTTCAGCCATCAGCTATTGTTCTGTCCAAACCTAAGAATTGTGAATGCCAAGATTATAACTTCAAGTGGGAAAACATTCATCAGAAAAGAGAGAATATGTAAACATAATCAACATTTAACAAGGGAAAAACATGTCTCCCACCACTGCTGAACATATGTGTGAAGTTTGGCTGAATTCCACTATGTGGTTTCAGAGGGGCTGTCCTGACAAAGCCATTGAAAAAAGTGCAAAATGGCAATAACTAATAAATAAATGAACACAAAATGTCCATGATATGCACTATTAGGCTTTGCACTGAACATATTTGATTGGCTGAAATCAACCTTGTATTGTCAGTAGTTGTCCAGGCAGATTTTGTGACATACAGGAAAAAAATTGCTTTGTCCCTCCAACATGGTGGGAGACATTACAATTAATTGGAAATAGAAAGATAATATCTTACACTTCACAAATAGTTTCCTCTTGTTTCTGTGTGAAGTCAAACTTCTGACATATAGGCAGGAATGATATCAAAAAGTCCACATCATCTGAAAAAGAGATATCTTTTATAAAAAGAAGAACGGTGACAGATCTTTAAGTTTTCTGAAACTTATCTAATTTGCATCACTCAATGTCAAGCTTTGTACATCAAGTATGACAAAAAAATATCCCATCTACATGTAATCTGCATAATTAAAAATGATTTTGTCTTCAAAATAACAAGTAACTTTGAGACTATCTGACCAGATTCCTACATCCTTCTCAACCCGTAAAACTTGCTGAATGTTATACTTCTGATGTAGAATTATAACTTATACATTACCTGGAATGGTCTGCATTGCGTTAACATATACAACATTTGCGACCTGGCCCTGCAGTACTGCATCAGACACTGTGTCCTCCTCTTTCAGGGTGTCTCCAAGCATCTCACTCCTTCTACGCATCTAGATCAATACATGAAACGAATACTTACATTTCTCTATTAGAAAGATAGTAACTCTAGAAATAAAAGCATTCAGACTTTGTTCATTGTCACTCTGTTATATAAGAAACTGCAATCCTTGCATAATAAGGTCTGAATCTTCGCAGCATAATTCTGAGTTTGTTTATTATTGAAATCTAAATTCCTGAACCAAAATAAAATACACTACTAGGTAACTTTAGCAGACATGATCAGCACTCTGGCTACCCCTACTTATTTCATTTATTTTCTTTAAATTTTAAAACAGCTGCTAATAAGACAAATTGCACTGAAACAGAGAAATCTTTGTCATCTTTTATCAAAAAACAGCTTGCCGTTTCTTAGTCTTTGCCAAGGCGATGAAAAATGTCAAAGCTAGAGAGGACACAGTAATATTTTAAGGAGTTACCTTTTCAGCATAAAGGAGCTCAAGTCTGTAATACTGCAAATAAAAAGATATTTCATCAGAACTGAATAAAAGGATATAACAGTAATTACAGGATAGGAAATTTACTTTTAAAACCTTCTTTATTAAATTCAGATGAACAACTTAATAAGATATTATGATTAATTCTTTCCACTTTGACTTCCATGAAAAACTGAGCATTATTTTAAATACAACTGTACATAGACAAACCTTGAACTATAAGCAGTATAGGTAAACAAGAGGGCCAAGATGGCCCTATATCGCTCACCTGAGAATCATTGCACAGAAACATAAAAAATCAGGATGTAAGTTAATAGGTCAAGGCCAAGATCATCCACGGTCAAAGATTTAATCTGCATGCAAAATTATCTAATGTTTCGTTGTTGTAGCTGAACAGAACGTCTTCTAAGAATAGGCCCTGTGACCTATTTTTTGACCCGGGATGACCCATATACAATCCCATCCTAGATTTCATCAAGACAAACATTCTGACCAAATATTAGGAAAATCGGAAGAAAAATACAGCGTCTATCGCATACACAAGCTTTTTCTAAGATTTGACCCCATGACCTAGTTTTTGACCCCAGATGATTCATATTAGCCTCAACCTAGATTTCATCAAGACAAACATTCTGACCAAGTTTCATAAAGATCCAATGAAAAATACAGCCTCTATCGCATACAAAAGGTTTATCTAAGATTTGACTATGTGACCTAGTTTTTGTCCCCAGATTACCCATATTCAATCCCAACCTAGAACTCATCAAGACAAACATTCTGACAAAATATTAGGAAAATCGAATGGAAAATACAGCTTCTATTTTATACACAAGGTTTTTCTAAGATTTGACCCCATGTCCTAGTTTTTGACCCCAGATGACCCATATACAATCCCAATCTAGATACCATAGAGACAAACATTCTGACCAAATATTAGGAAAATCGGATGAAAAATACAGCTTCTATCGCATACACAAGCTTTTTCTAAGATTTGACCCTGTGGCCTAGTTTTTGACCCCAGATGACTGATAAACTATCCCAACCTAGATCTCATCAAAAGAAACATTCTGACTAAATATTAGGAAAATTCAATGAAAAATACAGCCTCTATCGCATACAAAAGGTTTATCTCAGATTTGACCCCGTGACCTAGTTTTTGACCCCAGATGACACATATACAATCCCAACCTAGATACCATAGAGGCAAACATTCTGACCAAATATTAGGAAAATCGGATGAAAGATAGAGCTTCTATCGCATACACAAGGTTTTTCTAAGATTTGACCTTGTGACCTAGGTTTTGACACCAATTGACCCATATATATTCCCAACCTAGATTTCATCAAGAAAAACATTCTGACCAAATATTAGGAAAGGTGGATGAAAAATACAGCTTCTATCGCATACACAAGGTTTTTCTTAGATTGGACCCCGTGACCTAGTTTTTGACCCCAGATGACCCATATACAATCTCCACCTAGATTTCATCAAGACAATTATTCTGACCAAATATTAGGAAAGTCGAATGAAAAACACAGCTTCTATCGCATACACAAGGTTTTTCTTAGATTGCACCCTGTGACCTAGTTTTTGACCCCAGATGAATCATTTACAATGCCAACGTAGATTTCATCAAGGCAAACATTCTGACCAAGTTTCATAAAGATCTAATGAAAAATACAGCCTCTATCGCATACACAAGTCAAATGTGAACAGACAGACGCCAGACGACAGACAGACAATGGGCATCCAGCAATCACAATAGATCACCCTGAGCATTCGCTCAGGTGAGCTAAAAATGAGTCAATATACTCTATAAAATATTGTGAAAAAGCCAATATGGCTGTCTTCAGCCCAATAACAAGGCCAATATGAATTCAACTAATTAATGACAATTTTATTATTTAACTTTTGAACAGTATGCAACATCTTGCAGTTAATGACAGATGGTAAAATTTTATGTTAAAACCTGATGTCTGCTACTCAATTCCTGGCCACTATTTATGCTAATCATAAAAGTTGCAAAAGGTTTAACACACTGTTATACCGACCCATTTCAGCAATCCTGGTAGTGTTACATATAAAAACTTACAGTAACAAATCCAAAGTGCAAAATATGCTTAGCATTTTCAAAATGGTGTAAAAAAAAAAAAAAACTTGTCAAAATTTCATCCCATATAAGGCTGAGCTAATCCTGACTGGCTGAATCTGATATTGGCTGCATTTTTCCATATTGGCCATGCTTTTTCCTGTATTGGCCGAGTTTTGAAATTTACTAGCTAAGTTTACATTGTATCAAGAGAACAAATTGACCAGATTCTCGTTTAATATTATAAAGTTAATTAATACTATTGAATATGTTTCAGCAACTACACTTTTACTACAAGGGTTCTAGACCATGCTAGGTATATTTGTGTGTGATATTGTTTTGCCAACCTCTATGAGGTTATCAATATTGTTTTGCCAACTTTTAATGAGGTTATCAAGGAATGAATAAATCCAACATGCAATCAAAGTTTTTCTTTGGTCATTTTTGGATAATATTCAATCCAGAACCATTCATAAAAAGTACAATACTTTTTTGTAAATACCCGATTATCACCAAACAATAAATGCACAAAGACTTTCAAACAAAATGAACAGATTGTGTTTTACTCAACTAAATTTTGAAAAACTGATTTAAGACAAAAATGGGTGAGTAAACACCCAACTGAACCATAACCTTAAACTTTGACTACAGACCCCAGTGCTTTTCACTTACTGTCAAAGTGAAAACAGGTTATAAGATTCTTAACAACATAGCACTGCAATGGATTTCCTAGTTTAGCAGTGGTCTTTTCACTACAATAAACTTGAACTTAAAGAGTTTAGTTTACAAACCTCCCGCCACAGTTTTCTCGACATCTCATTAAAGCGTAGCCCTCTCTGAATCAAACTTCTGGCTGTATCAGGATTATTGTTCGCTTCAAACTCCCACTTGGCTGCCACAATCCATAACTCTGTATTGCAAAAGAAGTATTTCAGTTGTTGTCATAGTAAAGAATATAATGTACAACTTTAACTTTGGGTACTCTGACAGTAAATCAATCTATAGTAAAATGTTAAAAGGTCACAAGTAAGTAGTGAACCAAACTCATCCATAGGAAAAATTTCATGTACATCGTAAACACAATTCTTCAATGGACTTAAAAATTATTTATATTATCATATTTTTCTCATCTTAGGAGAAAGTACTGAGGGCAACAAAGAATATTTTCCTTGTACACAGTGACTTTTTTCTATCGTGTTTGAACTGTATCAAATTTCGTTAAATCCTATGATGAGATAATATCTCAGAAACATTGTTGGACAGGATCACCCCTTACCTGGTTTCTTATTATGAACCTGCAGCATCTTGGTGTACTGTTTACTGACAACTGTATTCTCTCTCTGAAATTTATTTTAACTTTCATTTTATTAAGATATGGTCCATGTGAAATAAAATCTAGTTGTTGTTACTTCAAAAATACTGACAACAGTAAGGTACTAAAAGCCATGGTAAAATTAATTCAGAAAAACTTAAAATAAACTACACTTAATACAGAAATTGTCTTTGATAAGAGTTTTTGAGTTATGATTTACATAGTGAGATTAAAGTATACAAACTGACATCTGAAGTTTGTTATTAAAAGGCAATTCTGCCATTTTTGTTAAAACAAAATAAATTTTATAGCAGTAGAGTTGTACTATATAGCTCTCAAAATTTTGTGTTATCAAATCAGACCAAGATTTTGAAGAAAGATGGACAGACTGATGGCAGGTAAACCTACTTCATCCCCTCCCCCACCCCACCTCCCCATCCCACCTTTAATCAGTGAAAGTCACTGAAAGAGGACTAATAAGAAAATTCATGAAAACATACCCTCTGCCTTGCAAATGCAATGTATGTCAGCCATAGCTTGACGTCCTCCTGTAAAAATATAAAACAAAACAATGAGACGAGGCTAGTCAAAAAGTAGCATTGGTCAACATTTATAGTAATAATGCCAATAGAAAATCGTCAATCACAAAACCTAACCACGAGGACCCTGTGATGATGTGAGCTAATATTAAAACTCTTTCATTGTCTGTATAAGCCATTGAGCAGTATTTTAATCTTCAACTGTGAACCGTCTGACCTTGACGCTGTAACATTTTTAAGCATGGCTATACTTGAAATCCTGTAAGCATAACAAAGTAATAGACTAAACATGATAATTGAAATCAGGTTTAAGCCATTTGGCATCAGTTTTAATATATTAGTCCTATGACATTAAATCCCTACTTCTGAACTGGAAGCCTCAATTGGTTTCCAAGTCCAGCTTATTTCCTGACTAATGTTGGCTCCTGGCTTCCTTAGCACTATGTTGTCACATTTATATATCTAGTGGAGATAACCACATCAAATTCAGCTTCTTGTTTAGAAGGTAAACATCATTTTGATGCCTGTTGTGGAGGCTTTTATGGAAAATATATTTTTTCTACTGTTTCTGAGTTTTCAAGGGTTTTTTTTTTCTTCAAGAGGGAAATAAAAGTATGCTGTGAACACCACACTGAACATATACTCACAGGAAATCTGGACAAAGCAATCTGAAAAAATTAAAAACAAAGCACATGAATTAGCTAAAGATACTAAAAATTGAAACGAAACAAAGGTCTAAGTAAATACAATCCAGGTACAGGTCCTTGGTAGTTCAAATATGTTTCTTGATATTTCTTATAATCTGAAGTTTCATATGAACAAAAATGTAGGGAAAACACTACATCACAATTATAAACTTACTACTGAAAGTACTTAACTGATAAATACACTCACTAATGGGTCAATTGAAGGACTTGGACCTAACACTCATTCCTAGTGAGACTACAGTGGTTTATCAGTCAATTTGAATCACTCTATCATAAGTTGAATTGTCCAGTCACTGATGAAGCCAGTGCTTCAACTGGATAAAAAAGAAAACTTACCCGAAACAGTTTATGAATCCTCTGAACAATAGCCACATCTATTTCCAGCTTTTTAAATGAGTATCCAGTCCTCTGCAAGGTACAAAAATAATAAAAGTCCAAATTATCAATCTAACAACATTTTATCAAATATGTAGTTTAAAATGGTGTGATGGTAAATGAACAGTCAAAATGTGATTCTTTGGTTTAGTGACTGACCTTAAATCTTTTTTAAAAAAATCTAATTTTTCTGTTTTTCTACAGTTCTGATTCCGAGTAAGAATCACTAAATGGATAAAAGAATGTTTTTGTAGTATACTTTTATGCATTTATACTCATACACAAAACCTAATAAACAATCATTCATGGCACAGTATTTATTCTTCCTTTAATTACACAACAGCTGATAAACAATCTGTCTGTAGAATATGGTACCTCTCTTCTCTTTTTAACCAAAGCCAGCAGGTTGGTCTCATACTGAAATAGAAGCCATTTCAAATATACATCACTGAGTGTGATAATTTCATATATATATATTTTACACAATACAGAAGCATACACATTTCTCTTCTTTGCAAGGGATATAATTCCTAACCATTATCAGTCAAGAGTCACATACCTTGACTGATACATACTATGAGCAGCACCCTGCCCTTTTTACTGTGACCCCTGCCGTTTTTCTCCCATGTCCTTCTGTGCCCTTTAAGACAGGACTTTGCATTTACATACCCATAACTCTTTTACCTTTGGATTGTTTGTAGTAAATGAGCCTTGTTCTTGAACTATGAGAGTCAATAGGAGTGAAGACATCTCAAAATTACAGTATGTATTAAAAAAGTGAAACTAATTCAGAATAAGTTAACCTGCATATGCTTTTTTGCAGCATTCGTGCTTTCAAATACCCTTTGTTCATCAACATTCTACAATTGATAAATCCTATCTATAGCAATAATGAGTAACAAATCTACCTGTTTATTTAGAGATTGAGGGTTGAATGTGAATTTTTTTTAAAGAGGCTGTCGGGGCAATGCAAACTGCATTAATATATCTCTCAAGTATTGACATTCAATCACAGAAACTTTTACAATATACAGATGACCTTCAAATGAAAAATTTGTCACAAAACAAAACACTGACCATTAAACTTGTGTCATTCATAGTCAGTGTCATGATTCTGAAACTCACAACAATTATATATTATTGTTTCATATTGCTCATTTGCATCACTTCATTTAGTCACCATATTGTTTTACTATATGTGACCCTTTACTTCTTTCATTCCTCACTGATATGTACAATTACAATAAACTGTTTAAATGAATGTGGGCAGAAAAATGAGAGGCTATTAAAGTTCCTGCCAGTGACCATCAGGAGCCCTATAAAACACTGCCTCGAATGACCGTTTGTTAATATAAAACCTTCCGATCATCAACATGAAGGATCCGAACAACAAGCATTTCCTTCAAACAGAAATGATGCAGATCAGTTCGGAAGCTTTCATTTTTTTAACAATTGTTCTATGTAAGTACCAAACACCTCACCTGTATGTACTGAAGATAATCTTCTTTTACTTTCTGTTTTCTTCGAAGCTTGTACTCATAAATCTTTCTCTTATTAGTAATTTGTCTGAAAGTAAATTTAACGACTGAATTAGCATGCATCAATAAAAGCAATCACTGAATGTATCTTTCAGCTAATAGCATCTGTCAAGATGTCTACAGGACTGTATACATGTATATTCTTTCCTCATTCCCTCTCCATCAGTGATTGACTGATTGGAGTACCTATGTAGCATACATGTGATAACTTCTATGTGCCAAAAATAGAATTTTCTGCTGGATTTTCAGCTTCAATACTGGCTTGTCAGATGAAAGACAGGAAATACAGAAATGAAAAAAACAAAAAGTGATGTTTAAGGCAATATATTGTGCAAAAAAATATGCATAAGGAGCACGGCAAAATTTACTTAATTAATATACTCATTGCTATAGCTGAACAAATATGAACAGTAATACAAGTCAAAATTCCCTGATCATTTTGTTGGAAACATGAGCTTGATTCCAAGAGTTCCTCTAAAATAGGTAAGATATAGTTTAACAACTTTTCAGCATAATTTAAATCATCTTCTCTTGTTTAAATATTCTTTATAAAAAGGAATCATGAAAATATGTGGCAAATGAGAAATAGCTGCTTTTTATTGCAGGCTGCAAAAGTTGAATAAAAATTACGCTTTAAAGCTAAAATCATTTAATAAAACAAATGTTCGTATACTAATTCTTAGTAAAAATCATAAGATGTACAATGTTTATAGGGTATTGGATGTAAAAGCAAACTGTATAATGTGCAAAATTACTGACCAAAATAAGTATCAAGAGAATCTCTGAATACCATATAGTTTCTAATTAGTGCCCCTGGGGGCTTGCATTTTTTCCAAAGGGAGGCACTAAGTAGAACCACTAAACATGCTGCAATTGGGTTACCAAAAACAAAAAAAATCAAATTTCATTTCCCGGGACCTGTCAAGTAGTCTTTATTCCCATACAAAAGTTTTATAATAAATAATTCAAACTCCACCCACAATCATTGAAGTTCATATGGAAGTTACCTGTCACCAAATTTTTATGACAGGACCTTGGTGGATTATTGATTTTTCCCCTGCAGTCACAAATTAGGTCACATGTCAAAGTTGTGTTTCAGGATTGCTGTGTACATTTAAATGTGATTTCAATTTTATGCATTTCCTTATTTGTTCTGGCTTTTGCTAGATATTAAATGCACTGAGGTAAGATTTCTTCTGTAAAATACCCTAGGGGCGCTAATTAGAGGTGTGGGGGTGCTAATAAGAAATATTACAGTAGGATTGTTTGTCCTCTTTACTCGCCTTAACCATATAGCCAAAATTAATGTGGCATGGTAATTATTGTAACTTAAATGATTATAGCCATGTTTAAAGGTGTTATATATTCCTATTCGAGATTGTAAAACCTTTAACCGAAGTTTGTATATACTTACAAACAGACCTAAAAGTGGAATGTAAGACAAAAACCACAAACAAATTTTATAGAGTGGACAAAACTTCCTACATCTATTAGAGTAGACAAAACCCCCTACATCAATTTATTAGAGTGGACAAAACCCCCTACATCAATTTATTAGTGTGGACAAACACCCCTGAATATTTTTTATTATTATTACAGTTGTGAATACAGTCTATCTCTCCATCTATTTGAGCTATTTCGTTGTTGGTACAAGTTGCCCATACGACCAACACCTCCTGCAGAAGCTATTTTAGGTTGTGGTTCAATGTCTCATCCGAAAGACAGTAATGTTAGAGGAGGAGACCCTTGGCTTACCAGTCCAGCATGTTACCACTGGACCACTGATCTGCTGTCTGAATACAGTGTTTCATTTCTTGCTTTAGGTATTAATAAATACATGTGATGTCTTTAATGCTTCATTACTCAAACATTTTACTCAATCACCTTTCATATGTTTATAATACAGTTTTCGGCCTTTGATCTCATATTATGTAAATTATGTAAATTTATTTTGAAACAAGGAATTGTTTGCACTAATTGAGTAATTTATCAGTGAAATGTATCATTTAAGGAGTACAAGGAAAATAATGCAGCTTGTGGTAAACATAACAATTGTTTGACTTGTTAGATAAAAAATAAAATGTTGGCACTGTTTCTTGTTTTATCGACTACTATAGTAATGATTATGTACACTACACTGTTAAACCACATCATATTCCTGCTACAGTTTTATCCATCAATGCTGTTCACAAATCATCATTTGCGTTAAGGTGTTTGGTCCACTTTGAAAAAAGACAGTAGGGGGTTAGTCCACTCTGATTAATTGTTGTAGGGTTTTTTTCCTCTCTGGAAAACTAGTGTAGGGGGTTTTGTCCATTTTCCCTAAAAGTTAATATTCAGTTATATTCTTAAATTGGTATAGAAAGTGAATATTCACACTTCTGTAATTAAATTGTGTTACAATATAGAATGGTACCATACTGTTTGTTATCTATATCAATATATAGTAAGAGAATCTCCGACATGTATCTTCATATTTATGAGGGAGGGGGGAAAGAAAGCTACTAACAAGACAACTGGAACTTGCATCCTCGATGAAGCAAGGAACTGTGAAATGAAAGTTAACCTCAAGAACCAGCTCAAGTTCCCAGAGGAAGTAGCCCAGACAACCCTAAGACCAGACATTGTGATATGGCGAAGATCCTCAAAGCAAGTGATCATGGTGGAACTCACAGTTCCCTCGGAAGAAAGGACTAAAGAAGCCTTTGAACTGAAGACACTGAAGTACCAGGAACTAGCGAGTGTGTCGAGACAATGGATGGAAAACATGGATTTTTCCAGTAGAGGTTGGTTGCAGAGGATTTCCTGCCCAATCCGCATGGAAAATGTTTGGAGCGTTGGGCATCTGTGGAAGAGCCCGTAAAGTTGCAGTCCAGGCTCTAACAAAAGCAGCAGAAAGAGCATCTTTTTGCCTCTGGAAGCTATGCAGCAAGCCAGAGTGGAAGCCAACATAGACGAAGAGGTGTCTGGCCCCATCACTTGCCCCACCATCGATATGGTGTTCTGAGATAAGGGGCGAAACACCTGATGACCGATGGGTTGGCTGATGATGTCTATGCTCAGCAGTGTATCTGTATTTCTGCATTTTGTATTAAATCCAACCCATCAAATGAGTAATAACACTTAATCTCTACGTGTCAATCACCTATGTTTTAAGTTGACAATGACAATGAATTTATTTTGCTTTAAGGGCACCAGCCCATGCAACATATGTATAATCAACAAACAAAAATATATGTAGTTATGTCTTTGACGATTAACATAATACAATAATTTCCAGGGATGAACAGAATCAGTTCTTTATTTATCAATTTAAGCTGAGAAATCTGAAAGATTGAGATAACAGGTGGAGTCCAAAACATAAATTGTACCAATTTGATTTGACTGTCATTGAAAATGTATTGTCTTTACGATGGGACAAAGCTTTTTTTTTTCCTTGATAAGAATCTCGGGAACTTTTTATGAAAGACAGGACTGCTAGAATTGATGCTAAATATCAGGATCTGCTGAAATTCCATTGGGTTATCACTTGTATGCTGTAGCTGTATACAACAACAACATTCAACAACAATAATTAGAGATAATCTGTCTAATTATATGTGCTCAATATCGAATTAGGTATCTGCTGATTAATTAAATGCCAAAAACACCTGCATTAAACAACTAATAGTAATAATGTGGGAGTAATTAGGTGTAATGAAATATTTCACACTTTCCGCCTAGTGAATATTGAGGGTTACAAAACGACCTTCATTTACTTTACATAATCAGTTCGACAAAATGGTTGATCAACGAAACAACCGTCACCCTACGAAACTGATGTCATTGACCAAGTTACTATAACAGTGGCAGCAGTAATTCCACAAATCTTCACCGGCTTTTTATCTTGGATAGTGCCTGTGTGCAAAGAAAGTGCAAGGATCAAGTCAAGTTGCATGGTTGGAATGGAAACGGGTTCTGTAGGAAGCTGTACAGTAGATGCCCGACTCTTAAAGGTTAAAGAAGGAAAGAGTGTTGTGGATACTTCAACTTCATACTGCCAAAAGTCAATACTGACTATACTAGGCAGGCGCGTGTCAGGAACATTTAAAATTATAAAAGTTAATAACAAAGAAAACAAGATTTAACTGAAGATCTTACTTAAACATTTATTTTAAGTACTTTAAAATCTATAAAACTTGTTTAGTCCACTGATAAAAGCTGGCACAGTTGGGGTAGCCTTAATCTCGGTCGGTAATTCGTTCCAGAGTCGTATAGTCCTTGGGAAGAATGAGTTCATGTGATGTTGTGTTTTTGATTGTGGGATGAGGAATTTGCTGTTTCTTGTGTTTGTAAGGTGATTGTGATCAACATTGACCTGATTGTTTTTTATTTTGTGTAGCATGACCAGGCTGGCATGGTTTCGCCTTTGTTCTAAAGTTGACCATTTTAGTTCTTTGATCATGTTTGTTACACTGCTTGTATAGTGGTAATCATTATGAACGTACCTTGCAGCTGACCTCTGGACCATTTCTATTCTGTGTGTGAGATATTTTTGCCATGGATGCCATATGGTTGAGCAGTATTCAACCTGTGGTCTTACATATGTTTTGTATGCTGCTTCTTTGAGTTGTTTCTTTTGTGTTTTGACATTTCCTCTGATGAACCTTAAGCTGTTTTTTGCTTTGTTTGTGATATTGTTTATGTGGGATGACCAGTTTAGGTTGCTACTTATTGTAACTCCAAAGTTTTTTGCATTTTCTGTGGTTTTCAGTTTAGTGTTATGTAGGAAGTAGGGAAAGATGACCGGTTTCTTTTTCCTGTGTATTCTGAGTACTTCACACTTGTCAGGGTTAAATTCCATTGACCATTCTTTTTCCATATTTCAAGGTTGTGCAAATCATTTTGTAAGGTTTGTGCAGATGCTTGTGATTTAATTGTTAAATAAACTATGGTGTCGTCGGCAAATAGACGCACCCGGCTCCTGACACTTCACTGGATAGATAAATGCACTTCCTACAGCCTCACTGTTAAGCTAGCTCTTTAGCAACATGGTTAGTGTCTGGAACTTTTGCAAAGTTATGGTTAGTACTTGGATGCGTGTCCAAAACCGAAATAATCTGCCAGGTTACTATATTATCAAACAGTGGTGCTTCTAGTTAGACTGTCACAGAGACAAATGAAAATTTAAAGCTGCATCTCGGTATATTTGAAAATTATAACATTTTACTTCAGATTTTAAAGTTTTAACCCCCCCCCCCACCTCCCATCCCGTCACCACCACCACCCACCCAAAAAATATATAATATTCTAAGATAACTGAAATGTCAGATGTCAGTGATAAATAACCTTATTTCCTCCTTTGAGAATAATTTTACTCTTTCCATTTGCTCCAGCTCTGGGAGCATCTCCTCTATTCTTTCATTAACAAATTCTGCCATTTTCTAGTTTTGCTGAAAGTGAAACTTATTAAAAAATATATGTAGCTTTTTTAAGTTTTTGATTTTCACGTGAAACTTGGCGTAAAACTTCTTAATGAAGAGTATCGCATCTTATATTTTAACATGGTATACGGTATACGGTGTCCATACCGTATATCATAGTGGTTTGCTGATTATCGGAATCATGATTAAAGCGACTTACTCACAGATGGTTGTAGTTATGAAGAAAATATCTAACCTAAGTTTCTGTCTCAGTTTTTGTTAGTCTCGAATTCGCATTTTCAGGCAGGTTGCTGCCTTTTCTGAAGGCGGATATCGACCATTAAAAAAATAGCACGATATTCAACTTTTTGAGTACAATTATTTGGACTAAGTTTTTGTTACAGAAACAAATATAAAGTTTTCACACTTTTGTCGGTAAAAAATTTACTACGTTAGACACGGGGTACATACTTTGTTTATATTATCGAACATCCACAGTGGCTCAGTGGTCTAGGTCGTTCCTTCATATTTTACCGACCTGAATGGTATGGGTTCGAATCCTCCTTCCTTTTTTCTTTAGTTTTCATAATGTACAGAAGCATAAAATTATGTTTCTGACATAATAGAGATCTATTAATTTGTCTTTAATTTTTATAGAAAACAAAATTTAAGCTAAATTCTGTGAGTCGGACGCTTTAAAGCTGACTTGATCAATCGATTTGCAAATGTTTAATGAAAAGAAACAAATTTTCTAGTAAAAACAGTAGAAAATATTGGAGACTGGAATGTTACGAGTATTGTGAAAAAAATCTCAGTGATACACGATCCTAAAAATTTTTTCGATGTGAAAATAAATATGACAGAACGAGAGATTTGTACCACGTAATTGTAATGTAAATTTAAAGACGAATTGAAAAACACTCGTTATCAAAGTTAGCTAGCGCCCCTTACACTTTGTTGTTTTTTTTTTTTTTTTGTTTTTTTTTAAATGCAAATATACGACAAAGACCTAGAATTTAGCTTTTTGAATGCGAGCTTTAACCTAGGGTTGACCGAGTGGTTAACTCATCGGACTAGTAGTCAAAGGATTGCTAGCCGCATGGGTTCAAACACAGTCAGGGGCAAGCTGTTGTTTCCTTGAGCAAGAAACTTTACGCTCGTTGCTTAGTACTGGTTGGTTCCAGAAACGGATTCGAGAGTGTGTCTATAAGCTATAAGCTTCCTACACAATCGAACTAAAATAAATTTGGTATAAACTAACCTAGGTTTGAGTCTATTCTTTCATTTAATGACTCTAGTCATAATCTAAACTGAATTAAGGCCTTGCTCTAGTCAATGTTTTAAAACATACGAGAGAGCATGAAACAATCTTGAACGAGTAAAACGTCTTTATATTTGGATGTTCCCTATTTGTTAATTTACGAAAGACCAAAATAAGCTCCATGTTATTTTTTGGGGCTTGGGTAGGTGGGAGAGGGAGAAACAAGATCGAAACGACTTCGGTTATATCATTTTTATCCGCCGATTTTGGAGAACTGGTCTGAGGTGTGATGTGCTCTTTTACAAGTGTACAAAAGTACCTGTAACATGCTCTGAATAACATGACTGGTCAGTAAGAAACAATTACATAAAACAAAAAATAGCTCTGTTATTCAAAGAGTTAAATCAAAGATATGAAAAGCTTTTATTTTGCTCAAGAAATCTAACGCTTCACTTACTACTTCGTTTCTCGTTAATATTAACGAAATTTCGAAGTACATTGCTTCAAACATAAGGCTTTTTGTGGACGGCTGTGTCTGCTATCGTGGAATCCTATCTCCAGATGACTTCAACAAGATGATATTAATAAGCTGGGTAACTGGGCACGAAACTGGGGAATGAGATTTCAAAAAGGAAAATGTAATATGATGACACAAGACAAAGGATAAAGAACAGAATAATAAAGCATCATTACCAGTGAAAGCCTTAGAAAAAAATTAAGTAGCTCGAAAACCCATCACAGTGAAATTTATACACTTAATTATGCCAGAACGGATTTATATGAATACAGTTTTATGCCAAACACCATTAGAGATTGGAATTCCCTACTTCCGGATTTGCAAGAATGCTAGTGATACATTGTAAACATTCACTGACCATATTAGACACTATAAACCTTAACAGGCCATTGGACACTTGAAGCAACTGCCGTACGAAGCTCAAAATCAAGTTTCACCCGGCCAGGCTCAAAATACCAATTAATTATGTCTTTGATCAGGTCTAGCAAATACTTAATCAGTTACGTTTAGAAGTGATTTTATTTCATTTTATTGTTTTACTCAGTGCTACTTGGGTTTTAATATATTAAGATGACATTACGTCACGTATGTAATATGTTTGAAATTATGGAGAAAACGGTCTCCCATACTTACTTAGTCGATGCCAAAAATAGAAATTTGGCCCATAGCCAAACTGTCTAACAGCCAATCGAATAATTTCTTACATATTATGTTTTGGATTGGAAATTGTCATGTGATGATGAAAATGGTGGAGATGCGGTGAACCAGTATGGCATTTATTCAAAAACTTATAAATTCTCGAAAATTTGGAAGACAGAACAGTCGTAAACCTTCATACAGCGATACTAAAAATGAGTAAGTAGTTTCGTTTCATCAAACTGATAACGCGAAGCTATTTGTGAGCGAGGGCAGTTAAATTTGTAAAAGTCACGAGTTGGTCATAAGACTCGCACATCTCAGGTAGACAGCAGATATAGAATCAAGCAAACTCGAGCACGTTCTCTCCTATTGTGTATAATGTTTGTGATGTTTGGAAGTGTTGGTTTTAGACTTTCATCAAATAATTTTGAAATTTAATAGAATATATTATCATATGGAAATGCACAAAACTCCAGTTTGTTTACATTTCTGACACGCATGACTAGTGAATGGTGTGGGCACAAGACAAGCATGTGACCCCAGTCAATAGTGATAACTTGTCAGATTAGCTGACTATGACTGATATCATGACTTTTGTAGTGAATGATGATGGAGTTTATTGTGCGCTTAATATATAATTTCTTTTAAATTCAATATTTTGTGATTGAAAAATGAAAATGCCTGTGATAAATGGATTTGTGTTTCCTCAGAATTATTATGCATCTTTAAAAGGAAAATTTTTGAATCAGGAAGTAACAGTAAAAAGGTACCAGATATATATTTATTTCTGCTTTAAAAAGTTTAATATAATTAGTGCATCTTAGTTTACTCCAGCAGGAATAATTTAATTATTATTTGGCATTTCAATAATAAAGTCAGGGCTTTGCATATAAGGTTACCAGAGGTTTTGGTAAATGACAAGTTTGGTAAATTTATTTCATGTTGCAAATTGCTTGGAGCTTTCGTTTAAAAGGATATAATGTGTGTTATTTACACAGTATCAGGTATTTGAGGGGAAGTAAAAATATTATTGATCAAGAAGTGTACTTCTAATATTACCGTTTTTATTATTTTCATTTAGATATTGGTATTTTTGCTATAGATCTAATGACTAGCAGTACTCTGAATTCCATTATTACCATATTTAAAACATAGAAATTATAATTTCGTTTGTAAATAACTACATTATGTAACAATCTTAAAACTTTTTTTCCAAAAAGTAATAGAATTTAGCTCAAAATTTAATTCAAAAGAGTAAACCTGTTCCAAAAATTAGATGTCAGTTTCTAGTATTTTCATTTTTTTTCACAAATAGATGGTGGATTTTCGTCAATAATATCTAAAACATTTTTTTAATAAGTTTATTAGGTGAATATCATTTTTAATTACAAAGTTAATGGCAACAGTCATCCAGTTATCACTTCTCTCTATTAAAAAACTTTTTACTGAAACCTAAAAGCCATTTGCAATATAAGATCATTTTTCCGAACATGTAATTTACAGAACTTACCAGCACCTGCATATAAGCCATTAGCTTTAAGGTTTTTATCTGTTAAAATACTACAAGATTTCATGCTTACTTATTTATCCATTTAATATGAGAAGCAAGAAAAGTGGCTTCATTTTTCAAAATAAGACTAATAAATACAACTTCATTACAATATTAAAAGTTTGATTATTTATCAATTTACCATTTGGTTAATATTTTATCACTGATAATTGGATGGACTAAGGTACTGTTTCTTTTACTTTGGTACTTTGAGAGAGCCAGTATATATTTTCATTTTCAGCTGGAAGAAGCCACAATTTGATGAAAAATGTGTGCGTTTAATTTTGTTCAAAGACAGTGAAAAGGGCAGACAAATAATTTTTGACTCTAAATGTGTGAGAGAGGAAGAAAAGGTTGGTATCTCGATAATATATTGATTATATTATTTTCTTTTTATTCATCGGTAAGGAATGCTTATTCTATTTCAAAATTCTGTAAAGGTCATTAACATTTATTGCAACAGCTTCACAGTTCACACTACAATTACCAGGTAATATATTTTTTTTGCTCACCTGAGTAGAGTGCTCAAGGTAAGAAAACAGAAGAAAAAAATCATGGTAGTAAAGGGATTCAAACCCATGACCCTAGATTAAATAAAATGGTAAAGGATGAGCTAGCCTGCTGTCATTACTACTTATTTTAATGCACTACATTTGAGGTAAAAATGTTTACTGATTAAAATATGAAAAAAAAAAAATTCTTTAGCACAACATATTTTGTTGACAGTACAACCATATTCCATATGGCAAATGAAATATTTAACTTTCAAGTTTAGTTACTAATGCAGTAAAAATGCAAGTCTGAAAAATATTTCTTTTCTGTCTGTAAAGTGTTCAAGATGGGCAAAGTGTCGACCAGGACAGAAACTGGATGCTGTAGCAGAAGGCCAAGTACAAAAGAATGTTCCCAGTCAGAAAATTCATAACTACCAGGTAAATATTAATACAGGCACTCATACAGGAAGTTGTGATAAGATGAAAGGACCTTTTTGTACTTTATTTTTAGCTTACCAGAAAAAGTAGCCTCAAATGAGCTATTAGAATCACCTAATGTAAGTTGTTCCGCTGTCTATCAGCAACTGAATTCAAACAACATCTCCTCTGAAACTACCGGTCCTCTTTCAACCTAACTTTGCCAGAATGTTCCTTGCATGGCTCCCTTTCAAATTTTTGAAATTTATTGAGATCCATCCATACATCCAGTTGCAATGACAGCTGCTGGAAGTTTGCATGGATAAATAAGATAAATTTCAAAGCTCTTTTCCTAAGCACCACCTTGTTTGAATTAAAAATAAATTTTACACAAATGTTCTATA
The DNA here is from genome assembly GCA_012932295.1 of Cyclina sinensis. NCBI lineage: Eukaryota > Metazoa > Mollusca > Bivalvia > Venerida > Veneridae > Cyclina > Cyclina sinensis. Next base: position 45,285,521 of record JAAONU010000001.1, on the reverse strand, counting down.
GGTGACCCTCTATTTAAATTGTAGATTATATATATACTGCTCCCTGAAAAAACAAGGCAGCCAGGGTGGGCTTATTTATCTTACATATCTGTAAGGGAAACTTTAATGATTTCCTAATCACAGGGCGTCCAGGGGCATGTCTTAATTTCCTTATATGTCTATATGGGAAACTTTATAAGTCTTCTCCTTACAAACTGCTTGCTTTATTTTAAGGAAAGTTTGAACACTTGTTTGTTAGGTTATCCTCTACAAAATCTGTGAAACTTATATTGATCAATGAAAAAAGTTGGCAGCCAGTGGCTGGGCTTATTTTCCTTATATGTCAATGTTGGATGTTTTAGAGATATATATTTTGTTTGCATATATACTCAGGTGAGCCCTTTAGGGCCATGATGGCCCTCTTGTTAAGATAAAGAATGATATTATATAAGCAGGCATGTAAAAAGAACACACTTTTTAACCTGATTTTAATGAAAGACAAAGATAAGCTCCATTAAATTCTGATTGACACATCTGAGTTCAAATGTTACAAATTCATGTCCAAATTTTTCACCTTTTCATTGTCAGTATCATAAGACATTTTGTTCTATATTTCGTTATCTATTTTTATCAAGGCCTGTAATCTCTATAACAGTCATCACGTGGAGATAATATTCAGATTAACACCTTAATAATCATGTGATAAGTATGACTTTAACATGCTGTGCAAATATAATGATTATCTAGATGTCAACACAATATACATAATTTTCTTCATATGAATATGATTATCATGAGAGTTTTATACATGGACAGTACTCATATCATCCAGTAGTTTCCTTATACAGTTATTGTAATTCTGTGTTAAAGAACACTTCGCTGTAAAAGAAAAAAAAACAACATGTATTATATATGCTGTGAAATACAAGTTAATGTAAGATACAGTTGCCTTGAAAGACATCTTCTTGTGTTTCTGTTTTGTGTTTTCTGGATAGAAGTGTGAGCTCCCATATATACATTAAAACTCTAAAACTCCAAAGGTCAAGGTTTCTGTACTACTTTTATGTGAGAAAATTCATTTGGTTAAAGTTCAAGTGAAATCTGTGTCAGCATATCATTTCTTTTGTCAGCATCTTTGCAAAGCTTAAACAAAATACATTGAGAAAAGTTCAAGGTTAAAACCCTTCCCTGGCCTCTTTCGACTTTCAGTTTTTGGTAATGAATCCCCTAGCTTGTTGAGTTTGTAGGTGTTTTCATGTTGCCGTAGATGTTTTCATGTCTAACATTTTAACTCTAGATTTACCAAAGTAGATGGATCTGATTTAAATACCTGAAGTTTTTCTATTGTGGTCAGATGCTGAGTCCTTTTTACTCTAAAAAACGAGACATGAGTGTTATCCTGTAGCAATAGGTTTTCATAGCAACATGTTATTGCTTAAAACTTCAAATTTATACATAGTTATATTTATGTATTTGTGGCTATTTTAGGCCATAGACTTGTCATGTGTATTAAACTCGGTTCAAATAAATAACTCTTGAAATCTGAAATAGTCATTTCTTTTTTAAGTAAGACTTGTTTTATGTTATTACAATTTGACTCAAGACTTTACTAGTATTTCTGAAAACATGCTTTATGTGTAAACATCATGAAGGTTATGAGGAGTGAGCTATTTACATCATTGAATTAGTATTACAATATAGTCCAGGAAGAAAGTTTCATGTATGCATGATTTACAGTCATTGAAAATACATGTATATAGTAACTGTTAAGGTACTTTATATATGTTTGTGAGATGACAATACATAATAAGTCACAACATTTATATTGTCAAGTGAGCTGATCTTATATCATGGTAGATGACAAGTACTTCTAAATGATAATGACTTTTGTGTTTTCAGCCAACAAAGACTGGTTCTGATGGGAAGAAGTTTGAAGAGATCATGTTTGGGGCTGTGGGCGTGGCTTATAAAGGAACCTCCCTCAAAGTGCATGTTGTCCGGTTGGTATTCATATTATGTGTTATTTTGATTTTGGGGTAGTATATTTGGAGACAGTACAGACCAATTTAGTTTCACCTGGGTGAGGTATGGGGCGATATTACATCTAGTCTGGTAAAACATTCACAATAAAAACTAAATAAATAAATTTTGATTAAACTTTAAATTTTAAATAAACAATTTTATCACCCATCACTGCTTAAAATCAAAAATTTTTTTTTTTTTTTTTTTTTTGTGCCAGTTGTGACAAGATTTAATTCCCCTTTGTAATTCTTCTGTTCCCAGTTTCTGTTTTGTTTATGTTCAACTAATGGACTATTTAGATAATATTTGTTATATCAGGATTGTTGCCCACTTTGCTGTTAGTTGTAAGGGATGTAAAGAATATAAAATTATGTGTACAAAGGTGAAATAACTCTGTGCTTCTGTGAACTGTATGTCAACCTTCTATATTTAGCAAGAGGTCAGGAAATTTGTAACATAAGTTACCTGCTTATATACTAAATGATTGAATTTTATGGACCTTTGACCAATCCGAGTTTCCCAGGAAGGGTAGTAAAGACATTGATGGAAGTTATAGCTTCAGCATTTTAGTATTGTCAAATTCATATTATTGTTAATTATGGAATTGTTGCAGTTTTTTCTTCATAAAAAAAATTTGTAATGGTTGCAAGGCTCCATGTGCTTAATATGAATCTAATTCCACCATAACTTCCTTTGAAAGTATGAAAACTTAGGATATGTGTATCTTCATAATTTCTGACACATGCGTTATATTTTCAGATCACCTCCAGAACTCATGCTTACAAAAGTATTTATACCTGAGAAACCTAAGAGATTTTCAGCGGTGTAAGTATATCTTCCTTCCTTAGTTATTTTATACTTAATACATGCTATGTTTGTGATGAATTCTTCTATCACAATCATAAATCATTAATTTACTGAAAAAGTGGTTCACGATAAATTAAAAATTATACTTGAATCTTAAGAAAGTAGTGGTACTATTTCCCTTTTGTCTTATCCATACTTGAAGTAACTTTTCTTGTTAATGTTTTTTTTAATACTCCAACATTTTGAAACATAAATGCCTACATGGTGATATATATTATTTGCAATCCTCACATTTCAGGGACGATGATTCACTGAACTTTTCAAGTGCACCAGATCTTTCGACTGCACCGAGATCCATAAATCAAGATAGTCGAGAAAGCAGTCTCGGTGTTGGTAAGTCAATTTTCACTGAGGCGTTCCTAGAAAATATTGAGTGAAGATTGTATTCAGCAGAGCTTTGTAAATTGTTATTGTAAACTTAGCAAGTGCCTCTAATTCCTTTACACTTTTAGTATCTGTTTTTACCACTGGCATTTCTTAAATGGCACTGGCAGTTATGTAGTCAGATATTCTAAAATAAAAAAGCTTCAACATTTGGGAAAAATAAATATATAAGCTATTCAAAATTTGTATGCCAGTTGTCAAGATTTTATAAAGAAAAACCACTCAAGGTTTGTCATTATGTATGGTCATCACTTGATTCAGTAAGGTTTATGTTTGCTTTTAGCACAAAGTATTCCGGTCGATGTTCCGTCACCGTCGCCACGGTATAACTGGATGATGAGAAGTGTTGACTTGATAGACGAAGACAGTGGGCTTGCATCATGTAAGCCTTTCTTTAAAAATCCACTTCTTAAAATAAAGCTGTACATGTTACAACTGTCTCTATGAGAGATGCTGATTTTGTAAAAATCTTACCACTTCATTAATTGTTGAGTGAGTTACTGCCCTATGTAGTTAATGTGGGTAAAAAAGAAAACTTCTATGAGAACAGTATAGTGCTGTTAATTAAGAAATTTGGATTCATTTTATTTGTTACAGTAAAATTAGTGGCAATATAATTAATTTTATAATTGACATGTCATACTGTCGAGATGATATAAAGTATTTATGAAAAGTAAATACAAGTGACTTAATATCAGATCTTCCGTATTGGATTCTCCTTGTTTGATGCATAATTTAAGTACTTAAATGCTTTTTTTTCTGCTGTAGTGAATTCAAGTGGAAGTTTTCAAGTGCCGTACCCATCGCCTGGGAGCAGTAGCAGTGGCTGTAACAGTCTGACACGGGAGCGAAGGTTCCATCGGGGACAGTACTTCTCTCTAGAAAGTTGTGGGAGAAGAAAAAGTCAGCAAGATATTTTAGCCGAGGTATGAATGGATTTTTTCTTGTAGGATTCTCTTCTGACTGTTACTGTTGGATTGCTGCTTATTGTTACTCTGTCAGCAAGTTGTAATTATAACGTTAGTATGTACTTCTATGAGGCTAGGCACAGTGAGGTTTTATAAAGTTGCTGTATGCATTTTGTATATTTTCAGGCATTTTTTATGTAAAATTCTGAATTAGTTTTTTTGTAAGTTTAAAATTTTTAAGCTGTTTAACACTTTCAGTTTGCTAGGCATCATGGATAGCTGTAGGAATCCCAGCCTGTTGTATCTGAGAAATCTGTTAATACTGAGAATATTTTTCTTATTTTGTTTGTTTTGAAATAACATTTGTGTGTTTGAATTTTTAAGCTGGTATCACCTGGACGATCAAAGAAGTGTAAAATGGCACTGGGAGTTATCTTTGGTACAATTGATGAGAATAATCCAGAGGCTAACAGGTAAGTTAGGTTATTACACATGGACATGAAACCATAGTCTTTCATGACAACACACGAAACTTAAATGTTTTATATATAGAGAAGAGATGAAAGCATGCAATTTATCATTGATTAACTGGAAGAGCTATTACCTGTAACAGTAGTGGATATAATGAACTGATAAAAGACCATTGTACTTTGACACAGATTTTGCAATTTAAATGTGTCATATTGTTTTAGATTGTGGTCATTTATGTAAGTAAACATGTGACTTGTGTACTGTGGACTTTGAAATTATAGCTCTTAGCTTTAGCGGTCTTTTTCTTTGTTACAGATTATTTGAGAACTTTTTCTTCTCACACATTGCCTTGTTTGAGAGCCATTTAGAAGAGTTACGTCAGAATGTTGAGAAGGCGTACTACTCCGGCAAGACTCACCTGTTTCTATCGGGTTTGATAGAGGTAAAAGGACAAAGCTGATTATAGCTTAAGAGTACATGTATATACAAGTAAAGAAGCTTGTTCATTTTCCCTGTTGCATTTTGATTTTGAAACACAATTTCCTGGGTATGATAATCCCATTTGTTCAAATAAACTTAAAAAAGAAAAAAAATATTTGTATAATTTTTTATGCTTCAGCAAGTTTTCATTTACCAGATATCTGAATCATTTGCTAACTTTCAACTTTCAAATGGCCCTTTTTGCTTTTTGAATCTTCAGCCATATGCTGTTTCTTAGAGACTAGAACAGTGTAGTTTTCAACTGCTATCAGAATGTATATCAGTAATTTATTTTCTATTTTCAGGCCTTTGATTCATTCAAGCGTGACATTTCAGACCTGTACACTGCACCACGTCTGTCAGAACCAATCTGGTTAAATATGATGTCATACAGCAGCTATAGATACATGCTTTGTGATAAATTCCTCAAGGAGTTCGTATTTCTGGTCAACAAATATGAAAATAAATCCACAAACTTGTAAGTCATTGAAACTTGGATGATTATTACACAGCAGTATATGGAAGTTTTTTTTTAAAACCCTTGCATTCAATTTATTTGAAGTCGTTTTTTTTCATCCAATGAAGTTTTAGCTGATGCTAGTGAGAAAAATCTGGAAAGTATATTGAAAGTAATGTTTTTGACATTTATTTGGATTTTTTTCCAAATCTGCATTTTGCTTTGCTTTAAATGCCATAATTACTGAAGGCTCTTAGATTATATCACTTCAAAAGTTAATTATATTCTTTTAATGCCTGTTTAAAAGTAACATGTATAACTGTCATGTTACTAAATGTTGCACACTGGTATTACAGCTTTATGAGTACACTAATCACAGCGGTCCTGACTCATCATCTAGCCTGGGTTCCGACAGTGATGCCGGCAGGTGGTTCACCATCGGCAACATACCTAGATAAACATTCCGCCAAGTGGGTTGACACACTAGCCAAATCTCATCCATACAATCCACTCTGGGCACAGCTTGGGTATGTATTTGGTATATTTTAGGTTCAGTTGGTTTCGACTCTTAACAGTGACATGTAATTTAATCATTACCTTACAAATAATGCTTCAAACAAGTGTTTTCTTAAATAGATAAATGACTTAGGCTATGAACTAATGGAAACTGGAATTTCGACTGCTACCTATTTTCAGTTTTTGTTCACAAAAAAGTAAAAGTCCCTTTCAGTTGTTTGACTTGAAAATGTGCATTTCTGTTTTCAGGGATTTATATGGTGCTATAGGGTTTCCATTGAAACTTTCAAGAACTGTGATAGTTGGAAAGAAAGCTGACTTGGTGAAAAAGATCTTGTATGTTCTTAGTTATTTCATCAGATGTAGTGACATTCTAGAAACTACGGAGCAGGGTTGCCTAGAAACCTATTTAGAAAAATTGAATTTTTCGGTTGAAAGCCCCAGTGACAGTAGTAAGAATTTAACTCAGTGTGCACAGACACCTGTGAATGAAAAGAACTTAGAGTATCTGAGCCCCACCCCAGTAAATGATGATGCAAAGTTTGGATTTAGTGAAGTTAGTGATAGCAACCCTTCATTCCCATCTTTCCAGTCAATGAGATTAGATTCTTTACTTAGTGATGGAATGAAAAGTGATATTAGAAAAACAGACAGTGATTGCAATAGTAATAAACAGTCCGGTGAAGAGTTCAGGAGTGACGGAAGGTGCCAGGTTTGTGAAAGAAATAGACATTCTCAGGGTGATGAAGAGAGCAGTAGGTTTGGGAAAAGTGTGTTTTATGTCAGCTCTGATACGTGTATCTGTGATAAAACTAGAACTAGTTCAAGTGACAGTGCTGAGGACTCTGTGAGAAAACAGGAACTACAAAGGAAAAAAGACAGCTTGAAGCTTAATTTAAATCTTCCCAGTAAAGAATCTCATAGTTCTGAAAATATTTCCCAATCTTTGAACTCAAATGACAATGCAAATCCAGTAGCACATTTAGAAAAATGTAAACTTTCATTAGCAGAAATTGTTGAAGATGCAAAAATCGAGAAAGCTGGTCATATAAGGAAAGCTGTTGACAGCAGTGCAAAATATTCCCTGTCTCCAGAAAGTGTCAGGCAGTCAATTAAGAGCAGCAGCTTGCAGATTCCAGACTATGTGGGGAAGGTGCTTTCACAAGAAGAAATAAAGTCAATCTTCCGGAAAAAAGGAAGTGATAGTATGTTTAATGAATATTTTGAAGAAGAAGGGATTGAAACCAAAACTATTGATGAAGTGGATGAGAAGGATAGAGTAGTTGCTCTGCCGTCAGTACAGAAACATCGTTACTTTTCTGGAGAGTCTAAGCACAGCTGGAGTGATGATGACTCCAGTAAAGCCCCCTCCCTGCCTGATCTGACAGCAGTTAAGCCAGACTCTAGTCTCAGTAAAGGTGATGGCGAAAGATCACATAGAGTGCGTCTTGGCTCGCTTGATCAGTCATATAAAAGGCGAAGATTTTCCTTATCTAGACAGATTTCAGAGTCTTCAAGTAAAAATCTGCCTGGAAGATGCAGGTATGCCAATTGCAGTATTAAATGATAGAAATAAAGGCTTATTTACTTATTTTAATTGATAATTGAAACATACTTTTAATGAATATCTGAATACATAATTTATTAGAGTGGAAATTAGCAGCTGTGTTTATCAGTCGTGTCTTTGCAATAACACAGAATATGTAGATATATGCAGATCCTCTTTCATATCAGTGCTGTTGTCTATACATAAAATGACATTGTTGGATTGTTTTTCAGGCCTGTTACACCTACAGAACTGGGGAAGAGACGCCACATGTCATCATTAAGTAGCTTTGATTTTGATCTCATGGATCCTAGAGCTTTCTGCCATGAACTACCTCTGCCTGTGTAAGTTGACTGTATTATTTATTGCTAGAACTTCTGTAATTTATCTTACATGACTTTGTTAAAATTCAGGATCGAATGCAGCCATTAATTTTATACTGGTTTGCTCCAACAATCTGTTTGATAGTAAATGAAAATATTAATACTCAAGTTTAGAGAGTTTGTACAAAGAGTCATCCCTTTCTTGAGAAGATTTACCTTAATCTTGGTACAAACCAATTTTTTTAATGATTTTTGTTGTTTTAGGTTATCTGCTGAAGTTATTTTTACATAAAGCTAGCTTTGTCTCTAATCATTTATCTACTTCACTTCATAGTTATTACTGAAATATTCTATACATTGTTTAGGTTAAGTCCAGAGGTAAGCTGTAGCAGTCAAAAAGAGGTAGACAAGAATTTTGGTCGCTCACTGCTAGGGGACTTCTCTGACCACTATATGTCAGACTTTGTACTGCATGGAACATCCGAGAAACATTTTGAAGAGAAAATGACCAAAGATCTTAGAATGGCCCTTCAGGTAATTCAGAGCTTCTCTACAAAATAAAATTGGACTGCTGTTATAAAAAAAAAAAAAACTCTCTCATGTAGTTTACTATCTACCCATAATGAGATTTTGTACACCATTTTTTTCATGATGATAGACTTGTAACTGGCGGAATCTATTTGAATACTTATGTCTTGCTTTTAGAAGACAATATTTTAAGTACATTCATGGTAATGTGACTTAAAGAAAAGTTGAAAGTTGTTCAGATAGGCAAGTTCAAAGTGAAGCTGGATTAAGACATAATACCTGGATATATAAAGTGTCTTGAATTTAAGTTAGGGTTATAAAACAAAAAAGATTATGATAAAATATAAACCAGTCAGCTGTGTGTAAATGTCTTGCTGTCACTTCTAAAGGTTGGTTTTTACTATGATATATCTTAAGGTATCAAAATTGAAAAAATGCTGTCATGACAGTGTATAAATTTTAAAGAATTCCTTTATATTTTCAGTACTCAGTACTGGATGAGCCAATTGGTGAAGCAGTGTGTGTAGTGGCCGACACAGATAACTGGTTAGCTCATTGATTTATATTGAACTTATTCTCACTGATTGCTTTATGTAAAGAAATTTAGGCATTAGCTGTATGGTGCTTTGTTTTCATTTGATTTTTCTTTATTTTGTTTATTGACACCAGTTGCCCACATGATCAACACAGCATGAAAAAAAAGTTGTCTCCTTTAAGGTTTTAGAGGATAGCACAAGATTCTGAAAGCATTTTTTTTCTGCTTCTTTTTTATGCTAGGTGTAAAGTTTGTATACTTTAACCAAAAGCTAATGTCTCATCAGAAAGACAGTTAATAGTATTAATGGAAGGAGTGGGGATTAAACTCATGACCCCTAAATCTCAAGTGATGTGTATTATGACTAAATCACAGATGCTTCTCACTTGCGTATTTTGGATTTTTTACAGTAATGTTTATTAACAAAAATTATTTTTTCACCAGGTCAGTGAATGTGTATAGTAGTCAGCATATAGACAAGACAGGCAGTGAACCACACCCTTGTGTAGCCTCACAACTTATCACAAACTGTATAGAAACTGTTGTCAGCATGGCAAAACTCAGAATGAGTCCAGAGTTTGTAAGCATTCTTTTTACCAGTGCATAAAAAAAAAATCATGCAAAAAGTTCTTAAAAATTTGAATAAACTTTAACAAAGATACGTTATGAGATAAGCAAGACTGGCATTTAAATGTAAGATTTATTTTAAGACAAAGTGTATATCAGTTTTGCCTCTCCAGATGATAGAAGTAAAAAAAGCATTGGCACCTTACATCCTGTGTATGGATTTGGCAATAAACATACCAGTTTTACATACTGGTATATAACTGCTGTATCAGACTGGGGTAAAAAATTAACTGAATGATTTTTATTTCAAAACTTTCAGTGTATGATGCATTTAGAAGATCGTTTACAAGAAATCTACTTCAAGAGTAAAATGATGGCGGAATATTTGAAGAAAAATAAGAAAGTGCCAGATCAGTTAGCCATGTATAGGTAAGATTATTTTTGACAGTCTTTCCTGTCACTTGGTTTAGTTTTTCACTGAAGACTTAAAAAGAGGTAGCCTTTGGATGATAAGTGTATAAAAGTTGACATGTACAGATGTGTTCAAGTCAGAAAGTGCAAATAACAGTGTTCATTTTGCTTATATGTACAGTATTAGAATGTTGTTCAATTTCTACATTTATCAAAATTACAAATGATCTAGACTTCAAACTTGATGGTTGATATGTTTTCTGTCATTTATTTTGTTGTAATTGGAGTCTAAGTAGAATTCATTGTAGTGTATAGAAACAGTTTCAGAAATGGGTTGGAACATTTTGATGCTTATTTCAAACAATCTTTTCATTCTTACTTGTAACTAAAGAGCTGCATATCAATGATTTTGATGTTTTCAGGCTTGAAAGGAGTGATCTCCCTTTATTAGTTGCCATAGCTGGAACCCACACACCGAATTTCCCACTGGTCTGCTTGCCATGATAGAAGCTTTAAAACTTACCTAGAAGTCACAGTGTGCAAAGTTTGGAGAGTATACGAACCCGGTGTTTAAAAAAGTAGCAATGATATGATGATGCCATGTTCAAGAGGAGGGGCAGTGTATTTAGTTTAAAATAGTTCTTCATATGTGTACCTCTGGAAAGATTACATGTGTGTGAAGCTGGAATGATTGCATATGTGTGAGACTGATAAAAAACGCATATGTTTAAAACTGGGAAGATTTTATTTCAGGGGTGTGTGAAACTGGAAAGTTTTATACATTTTGAAATCTTAAAAAAATTTCATATTTCTGTGCCCTAAAGAATTTCACATGTGAAAAGCTTGAAAGATATGATGGTTTTTAAAACAGACTGCACAAAACAGTATAATCAGGAAGAAAAAAAATATGTTTAATCTGACAAACTTGAGACTTAATAAGATGTTCTTAAGCAATTTTATTTAGTTGCAATAAACTGGTGTTCAGCTGAGAGTGATTTCAACTATTTATGTGATTTGTTAGCAGTTTTTAACTTTGTTTCATCCAGTGATAGAGGCAGATATGTTCAGCATCATGTAACCTAGTACAATTATTGAAAGAATATATTTGTATTTTTTTTTACATCTGTCTGTTATCTTTCGAACAGATTGTACCAAAATGGTAACTTGATACTCAGGTTTTAAAACATTAATGACATTGTTCTGTGTCATTATAAATTGGGTTTATTTCATGCAGAATATTTTCAGAGCAAAATGTTTGTGATTCTTATACTAAAGATAGCAGGTTATTTTTAGTTGAAATATTGAGATTAGAATTTAGAAATCTTAGGGAAAAATGTACAAGCTACATGTTTATGTACAGAAAGTCTTTTTGCTCAAATTTGACATTGTCACACAAGCTTGTAGGAAATAGACAGCATTGTTGGAATTTGTGTTTGAACCAATTAATGCATAATGACCAATGCTTATACTGATTCACAGAGTGAGAACTCTGATGTGAATGTAACAGATAAAATAATGAATCATGTATACCTTATTAGTGTCTGTGTTTCAAGCACTCTCTGGAAGAAAACAACCTAAATTTTCAATAATGGAATGTTCTCAAACCAAGGGCTTACATAAGTGTAAAAGATCTTTGTAGAATACAGAGTTTAGAGTATTAAAGTTTAGCTATTAAAAATTTCTTTGTAATGCCACAAATAGTAGAAATCCAGAGAATATTCCAGTTGATGTTTTGCTGTTAAAATCAAGCTAATTACACAACTCATTTCAACAGAAATGTAACTTAAAGTACATTGTCTGTTAAGCTGCCTTTGTAGTATTGCCAGTATATTGGTGTAATTTTTGTCTCTTTTTTTTGCATAAATTAGTTTAAACTTAGAAGAGGACTTGTTTTATGTTTGGTAATGAACCACATAAGCAGACAGTCTATTTCTAGTATTTCTTACAGCTGTTGAAAAAATGCTACATATTTTATATTGTCCCCTGTTTATGACATGGAAAGATTTCAGTTTTGCAGCATTCATAACTTCAGATTGTATCCAGTCAGTTCAGACTTCATTGTACCAAATAGCATACATGTGAACTTTTCCCAGTGCCAAGTAGGGAGATCTGTCTCAGAAAGTAGGGAGATTGGGTCTGTCAAGTGGGAGATTTACCGACACAACATTATTTCAGGCAAGGTCCAAGAACAAATGCTAAAAAATGTATTGATAACAGAAAAGAACTGTTATCGATTTAATATGTATTGAAAATAAACAGTAAATGTTCATTATTTACACTGAATAGTCACTCTATCAGTTAACAGTCAAATTTGTATTATCTACACTCAAGTTGAACATTGGTACCTTTTCTCTTCACACTCTCCCTTTTGACACATGCCTTTTCCACTACACCACACAGTTCCTTGGTCACATGGAAGTCATAACAGTTGAGTTGGCAACAGAATTTCATGCACAACAAAATATTCAGAGTTCTATTCGACAGACTTTGGTTCGTTTGATTTTTTATATAAACAATAGAGTACAATCTTTCGAGGTCTGCACTTCTTTTTGGCAATGGAAGTACAGTAATTACCAGTTTCTAGTCTCCCTTGTGTCTTTGATGTGTGCCTTATCTGCATGGCAATTAACAACTTCATAATTGCAAGCGCTTAGTGTCAAACTGACAATATACAAACAGTAAAACTTCCAATACTAAGGTCATGGTATAATTAGACTGGGTCTCATTTTCCAAAAGAGCAGCTTGGTACAGGTAGCGTTATTCAACTTATTGGTAAAGCAGTCAAAATAGTATTTACATTCATCAATATCACTCAGGTGTTTGTAATTTTTTTTTTGGATGTTGTGAAAAAAGTCGGTAGAATGTAAGCCCCGAGCGGGAGGGGGATTTTGATTGCCCAAAATCGGTAGTCTACCGCCAGAATCGGGAGAGTTCACATGTATGAAATAGTAATTGCCTTACTGTAATGTTTTTCCTTGTGAATCTGTTAGTATTCTTACCATTACAGATTGTTTCCAGTCTAATCCCCTTATATTGATTGTTCAATACATATTCAATCTTACATATAGTCCACCTGTTTATGTCTTGTTTATTCATGCTCATTAGTGTAGTCATTCAACATTTGTTATTACATTAATCTGTCATTCAATCAACCAATCTGTCATTACACCCATCTGTCAAACACTTTCACTTCTCTCTCCTTCATTTTCATATTATTCTTCCTAGCAATCACTACTCTGTCATTTTCAGTATTATACCCATCTGTCAGTCACTTTCAGCATTACACCCAGTTGTTCTTCACTTTAGTACTGATCTAGCCAGCATCACACTCATCTGTCCTTCACTTTCATACTGATCTAGCCAGCATTACACCCATCTGTCCTTCACTTTCATACTGATCTAGCCAGCATTACACCCATCAGTCATTCATACTGATCTAGCCAGCATCACACTCATCTGTCCTTCACTTTCATACTGATCTAGCCAGCATTACATCCATCTGTCCTTCACTTCCTTATCAGTCTACTCAGTATTACACCAGTCTCTCATTTAGTTATCTATTAAACTACTTAGTATTACAATTACACATTCTGTCAGCTGGTTATCAGTCAACCTACCAAGTGTAACAGCCATATGTCAGTCACTTTCTCATCAACCTGACCAACATTTCACCCACCTGCTACATTAAAATTCCTGTCGCCAACCCATCTTTTCATCACCCTTGTGCCTTGGCAGCAGTTCATTTTAAATTTACATTCCTAAGATAGCATATTTTGTTCCCTTGACAGTCTGTGGTTATTTGTCTGCATTTGAATTGAAGTTCCTTTAACTTAACTCTTCAGAATATTCTGTCTATGAAAACTTTAATGTAAAAGAATCTATATACTAGTATGTCAAAAATTGCTTCCTGTAGGATATTCCTGTATTTCCGTGGGAATGGGGATGAATGTGTGGAGCTCTGCCTGACAACAATGAGGTGGTAACTAAATAATTTACTAAATAACATCAGGCATCTGTATGTCCGTCCATTGTGTCTCTTTTTCATGTTTTTATCATCCTTTAGAATACAAAATATCTACCAAACTTGCTGAGAAGAGTTGCAATAAAATGGCTATAGGTGTAAGACAGACTGCTTGACTTGGCCCTGAAAACATGACTGTGGCCCATAATAGCTTTCAAAATGAAAGATGCTTTCAGCAAAATTTAAATCAATTAGAGATAGATAAAGATTTTTACCTCCACATCAGAACAAAACATTGAACATCTGGACAACATATTTGTGCTTTTTTTGGCAACAAGAAACTTAGGTCATGGGCATACTTTGGGTTAAAATTCAAGACATTTTTCTGCTTCATAATCGGGTACCAGTACAGAGTTAATAATTTAAATATTTTTGAGAAACTATTGTTTTAGAGAAATGTGCCGTCTGTGAATGCTTTTGCTAATGTGTAATTGTTCTTCATGTATTATTGTAATCTAAATGTGAACTGAAAGCTCAGTTTTTCGGAATGATTTACTATATATAGTGTGTTTATTTATTGCAAATATGTTTTCATCGTAGTGCAATAATGAAATAAAAAGAGAAAAGAGAAATGAAAATGCTTCTGTTAGTTTATTAATTCATTTACTCTACAAGTCTTGAATGGCCATACTAAATAGTTTACAACCCTTTTGAAATAATTTTAGATTATTTATTTCCAAACATTTGTGTTCCTGCTTTCACTAAGTTTTTTAAAAAGGATGAAGCAAACTTGTGTTAAATATTTTATCAATCAAAACAATCATGTTTTCCTCTGTCCTTGAACAAGAAGTATCATAGCCTTCCTAGTCCAAATATAAAACAAATTGATACTCCACCAAACAAATGTAGAACTACATGTAGTACAAGCAGGTACCTCATTTGCAATTTGGTCAAACAGTCACCTTGGTGATTTTGGAGCATTCTACAATGGTCGTCTTTTTTGTCAAAACAGCTTTTTAGCTCACCTGAGCACAGCAGACTCGTGGTGAGCTTTTGTGATAACCCGGTATAAGTCTGTTTTTGCTTTAAAAAATATCTCCTTAACCAATGGGTCAAAGTTCATGAAGCTGTGCAGAAATGTCCCAAGCCCTTATCTCTACCAAAACTTTCAAAGAATGACATTTCACACAGAACTCTTATTACTTTGGCAACTTGAGTAAAAACTTGAAAAGTCTTATCTGAAAACAAGGCCCAGAGCTCTGAAATTTAGTATATAGCATTGTCTACTTCTACCAAGATTCTTCACAGACAAATGTCACCAAGCTCTTGATCTTAATCAACTTATAAACCAAGGAAAATACTTATCAAGAGGGCCATAATGGCCCTGGATCGCTTACCTGAATACTTTGGCTTTGGGTCTGCTGTTGAGTAAATATCAGAAGCAAAATTGCAGTTTCTGAATTGAAAATTTTCAAAAACCTTATATTTCATACAAATAGGTCCACCGTGGCAGGGCTGGTTTTGACCTCAGGGACATTATTTTAACTTTACAATTCTACATTAAAAAAAATTCTAAGCTCAGTCTGAGTCTCTGTCTTGATGCTTGGAAGTTGGCTGGTTCTTTTTTGTCGGGCCCAGTAGTGGTACTTCCTTGTAATGATGGTTGGAACTAAACTGCTGGCCTCCACAACTAGAATAACACGGAACAGTATACTTCTACCAAACTTATAGCTGGTTTCTCTTTTAGAATGACAGTTAATGGGGGACATTAGTGGATTATCTACCCTGAATACTCTGTGAGCATTTGGGTTCCTCTGCTTTCATCGTTATTTTCTTTTTTGGTATGGTGATAATTAAGCCTAATTATAAAGGTTAACTTGATACATAATTATGTCTCCCCCTAAAAATGGGGGAGACATATTGTTTTTCCCCTGGTTGTCCGTCCGTCCGTCCGTCCGTCCGTCTGTCCGTCACAAAATCGTGTCCGCTCTGTATCTTCAAAAGCCCTTGAAAGATTTTTATGAAACTTGGGTCAGATGTTCACTTCATCAAGACGACGTGCAGAACCCACTTTGCGGGTGTGGTGTCTCAAGGTCAAGGTCACACTTGGAGGTTAAATGTCAAATGCCACAAAATTGTGTCCGCTCTGTATCTTCAAAAGCCTTTGAAGGATTTTTATGAAACTTGGGTCAGATGTTCACCTTATCAAGGTGACGTGCAGAACCCACTTTGCCGGTGTGGTGTCTCAAGGTCAAGGTCACACTTGGAGTTTTAATGTCAAATGCCCCAAAACTGTGTCCGCTCTGTATCTTCAAAAGCCCTTGAAGGATTTTTATGAAACTTGGGTCAGATGTTCACCTCATCGGGGGAGACATATTGTTTTTCCCCGGTTGTCTGTCTGTCCGTCCGTCTGTCTGTCACAAAATCGTGTCCGCTCTGTATCTACCAAAGCCCTTGAAGGATTTTTATGAAACTTGGGTCAGATGTTCACTTCATCAAGGCGACATGCAGAACCCACTTTGCGGGTGTGGTGTCTCAAGGTCAAGGTCACACTTGGAGGTTAAATGTCAAATGCCACAAAATCGTGTCCGCTCTGTATCTTCAAAAGCCTTTGAAGGATTTTTATGAAACTTGGGTCAGATGTTCACCTCATCAAGGTGACATGCAGAACCCACTTTGAGGGTGTGGTGTCTCAAGGTCAAGGTCACACTTGGAGGTTAAATGTCAAATTTTACAATCGTCTGATTCAATACTGCCTGCAGCAACTGGCTGGGGGGAGACATATGTTTTTGTTCAATCAAAAACCATTTCTAGTTATAAATCAAAAAACGAAAGTTCATTATTCATCAATTTTTATGGAGCATAATAATACATTAGAAACCTATGAAACAAGGGGATTTTGTCTGGGTAGGTAAGGGGATTTTGTCCAGCCTTGCAAAAACATGAAGGGGATTATGTCCACCCATGGAGAGGATTTTGTCCGAAGGGGATTATGTCAGTACACCATTTAATATATAAATGACACTTTTCACAATTAAAAGTCGAGACGATCACAAAGAGAAACAAGGATAAAGTTAGAGGATTCCAACTGGAAGGACCAATGTGCAATTTGGTCTACCTTTGATGTTATCTGAGTAAGGGAGATAATTTGTTATCAGGAATGTCGTTCATTAGTATGAAAAAACCTGTGGTATCTCTGTTCGAGACACTTTATATAATCCCATCAACTAAATATCCAAGTATAAGATATATGCAGTGTTCAAGGTTAGTTGAAAAGAATTTCAATGCATATGGCATCTGTAGTGATATTTGCAATATCAATACAAAACTATACAGGTAGTTTTAGTTAAAGCCTTCTAGAAGAATCATGCAAAACAAAGACACGTTTGAAATTCTTAAAGATTTATTTTTTTCCTAAGGGCACCATCAGCAATAATTTCAACATACACATAACAAAATAATCTGCACTGAGTGAAAACCTTGAGGTCTGCAGTCATTGTAAAGTACAAAACTAACTTAGAAAATGTTTTCTAAAGTATTTAAGTGTACTTGCACTTTTTTTGCACTTTGTTTAATTCTTACATAGTTTCTGTGGTACAGAATATCCTGAATCCCAATCAGGGTATACTAATATAAAGCCTGATTTATATCAACGTTAGAAACATAATTGTAGAACCCACACGTGTCAAGCATGTATCTGAGCTCAAAATATATTTGGTACAAACAATACCTTATTAAATTTGTTGTCAACACAATGTTTTTTAGTGCTTGGTGCAAGACTGGTCCAATCACCTTCATAATTCAATAAGACTTGATCCAGTCTTGTAACAATCCCTCAGTCATAGGTTCTTTCAACTAGTTGGGCTATGGTCATGATTCTTACAAAACTTGTACACCCTCCTGCCTTAAACAAGCCTAAATGTACACTGAAATAATTGCAAACAGTTTGTTTCTTCATTAATGTACTAAAATCTAGATTTGGTACGCATACAAGTATATAAACATACCTGAAAATATCACACTCAGTTATACATTAACAAATACTGATGCTTGAAATCATGTTTTATCTAAAAAAAACACAGATTGTAAGTACAGGAATAAGAAGTTTCATTACATTAAAAGCAAATTTCCTATATTCTTTCTTAAACTCTGTTACAGTATTATTTATCCAGTGCAGAAAAATCAAAACACTAGGTATATACACAATTAGATATAATTATGTACATCTCCTTTGTGTTAATGTACAAAAACTGTACTATAGTATTTTCAGAACATATCAAAATAAACTGACAGTTATACATTTTTTGTAGCAGAAAAAAAGAAGTGAAACCTAAACAAAGAAATTTAACTACTATAAATAATGGAGGTAAATAAACACTCTAGAACTGTTTATTTCTCAAGCACTTCCTAATGTATTTACAAACCTGAAAAATTATAATATTTTATCACAAAGCCATTTAATAAAACTCATTAAGAAAACCAAAAAGCCAACAATGCAACAGCAAGGAAAAAATTGTGCACAATTGTAACCTCAAGTAGAATAAAGCACTTATTTTCAAATGTAATGAATTTTTACCATCTTTTATTTTGACTGTGAAGAGAAGTCCTATCATGCTCATTTCTTTATTTTTATTTCTTGACAAATAGATGCTTCATTTTGTATATACATTATAAGCTGTCTTTTCTGTCATTCAAGATTGTTTTTGAACAGAAATGCAGCATACATGCACTTCTATGTGTGATATTTGAAGTTTGACTAACCTTAAAATGATAACAATAGTTGTGAAGAATGCAGTTTTACATATATTTTTTTTCATTATTTTTTCATGGATTCTTCTCATTCAAAGTGTGAAAATTGAACCATACATTCAGATTTTTAAATGGTATTCATCCTCTGCATCCTAGCATAGCAAACATTTTACAACATTTAGTACCTGAGACATGATGATATATAAGATCATCTCACAGAAGTTTTACATTCCTAGAAAAGCTGGACTGTTGTTACATTCTTGTGATCGGGGTGGAGTGGTTGGGGGAAATCTATCTTGGTAAACAATTTTTTTCTGTAGTTAGAGCCTCTATCCAGTCAAATGAATCAGCAAACCATCAAATAAATATATTTTCACAAATTCCCATGCATCTATGCCTATTATTTCAATTGTTCTTCTTCGCAAGTTAGTTTTGAAAAGGAGCTCGATGTCATTAAATGCACTGACTTAAAATGTCACAGTATAAAATGGTTTAAAATCTTGGGAGATATGAATAAAGTACTCATTTATTTATCTTTTTTTTGGGGGGTGGGGGATTCTGATTTTCAGTGATATACAATATTGTACTACCTGATTTAAACCTAAAGAGGAATTCAAACTTTCAGTGAAACAAACTGATCAGAAATACTTAAATGTATCAAACTTGCATACTGATGTACAAAAATATTTTGTGACAGACTACGAAAATAGATAAATCACCTAATTTATTTCTCTAATGTTCACATACAACCTTGCTGGCATTCACAAAATGTTCATATGAAAAGTAGTTTCATTTCAAAATAATACAAAATTTGTCACAAATATTCCACATGTATACCATGATTTCTGAGTCCTTTTTCAATGTCACTCACTCTGTTGTTAAGAAATTAACTGTTAGTTCTGTTGCCCTTAAAGCAAACATGAATTTCACAATGAGATCATGAAGTTTTAATTACAAATGATAAAAATTAAAACATCTCTCTTCATATAAACTAACCAATATACCACAACAATATAGATTATGTCTTCAAATTAATATGACATGACAGCTCACATGACTGCTGTTCTGAATTCTTGCTTCACATTTCCACCATCTTGATTGTCCCTTTTCAACATTTTTTTTTTCCTTTACTTTAACTATCATGATCATTTTGTAAACACATTTATGCTCAAGTCTGTTTTATCTTAATTGCTTCACAGGGCTTCAATTAAGTGTTTCAATGTTCTGTTTCTATGGTTTTCATTCAAGTGTTTCATTATTCATTCTATGTAACAACTGCATTTACTTAAAATTACTTCAAAATACAACTGATCTATACTCCAATTTTGAAGAATGAAGTTATTTCAAGCATCTAGTGACCAAGACCTAACCCACAATTCTATCTGCAACAACAGACTGTGCACCCTGTTTCATGTATCTGGACTGTCAATATAACTATTGCACTAACTACAAGACTGGTCCAAATAATCACCGACATCACAACCGTCCAGCGGCTGACCACTAACATAGACGTTATAAGGCATTTGAACAACTGCTTTATTCCAGTAACATGTATACAAGGTAAGTGTTGTTTCATTGTTTTTTTTTGGTTTGTTTTTAACTTTTTAAGTCTTTAATGCATGATCTTTATAAAGTTACATATTCGAATGCTTTATGATACATTTTATCAAACTTGCTTTACAAAAATAAATGGATAAAATTTGTATAACTGAAACAAGTTTGATACTATTGTATTTTTCATCTTAAACTTCACAAAAACGGACACCAGATAAAATCTGTTTGCCAATGTTACCTGGAGTAAAATACCAAAAGCAGTAAGGCTTAAACACCAGCAGTAACCTGGCTTAAAAGCTACTTGTTTATCATGCAACTAGCTTTGCAGAGCCTTGCCTCTTACTTCAACCAAATCCACCTACTTTCATCTTTTATCAAAACACAGCAAACTGATATTCTTTATTGTAATTTACCTTGTGAATGAAATTCAAAGATATTCCTGTAAGACATGAACAATAGGGTACAATTTATCACAAGTAAGGTTTACATGACCGAAATACAAAATTTTCTGTGAAAACAAAATATTAAGAAAAATTATGAATGGAAAATGCCGCTATGAATAAGTTAGTTTAACCTGATGTCATATGAATTGCACTTGATTAATTATGTTATTCCATGTCAACGCTATTGAAATAAAGCAATTTTTCAAGCCTTCAATTAACTAAAACTTCAAACATTTTTGACATATGCTTAAAAAAACATTCAACAACCTTTCTTGTTTGATTACTGAATATATTCAAAATATACATATTAAAACCTAATTACATTTCAAACTCCTATCCCATTCTGACTTCCTGTTTCACAATATTCTAAGAGTATGGTTGTGAAAACTCAACTCTACAAAAAGCATACAATGTACATCTTGTAAAACTGTAATATTATGGAGAATTAAAGATTAACGATACAGTTTCACTTGTAAAGATAAAACATTTAAAAGACTCAATATTCCTCTGAGCATCTAAATTTATAAGTCAATGAACATGCATTATTTTTGCATTAAATTTAAATCTGCCTAGAGTCTTGTAGCCACCTATGTGACCACAGATAATTTGCATTTACTTGATTTATTATCCAGGGAGTGAAACTGCTAATGTTCACTTCAAATCTGCAGATATGGGGTTGTATTTACCTGTTAGAATGATGGGAAACTTTGTTAAAAGCCTGGCTGATATTTTGGTAAATTTCTTCTTTGTAGGTGAAACTAGTCGTTCAATTTAATTCTATAAAAACCTAACAAAAATGTCTTCTCATTTTCAATAACAACACTCTTAGGAAAAAAAAGACCATTGAACACTAAAGAGCACTATTTATAAACTTATGATCACTAAAAAACTTATAACTTCTGAAAAACAAAAAATAAACCCACTGGTATAGAAACAGATGAAAATAATGAGATTCTATAATGAACATTTCCTAGTCAAAACTTTCTGTCACATCACCTCATTTTATGTAAACCATTTTATTTTCTCTCTCTGAAATCAAATTTTCATAACAGATGACATTCAAGTAAGCCTTTGGAATCCGCTACATAAAAAAAATCAAAACTTTGATGTTATTTTGGTCTGAAGTTTCATGCATTTGACCAGTAAAATAAAACCCACACTGAAAGCCAAATATCACTGAATTGTCCAATTAAAATGATCTATGCTTTATATCCAAACAAGAACTTGAAGCTGAAGTTCAGCCTAAACATTCTGAAGTTTTCAATGACAAAACAACAGCATTTTTTTCAAAAACTCAACTTTTAATCATGTATACTAAAACAACAGCCTTCTGGCATTTAAAGAAATTGTATGCCATTATTTCGAAACCTGTCTTTTAGACTGTGTTCCATTTTACAACTTTCTTAGACAAAACAAGATTAAAAGAAACAAGGAAATTATTCCTATATGTGGCCCCTTTTCACTTCAGTAATAAAACAAGTGATGAACAATACCTACAGAACTCATAATACAAGAACATAATTCATTACTACATGTATTTCACCAGTGTTTTCTTACTGTGAAAACTATACAAACATGAGAACACTTCCGAGATATTTATAATGCCTTGATGACTGTGGAGCACTAAACAAATAAAGACACTGAGAACTGTGACTGAGAATATCATCAAGACAAACATAGCATATCTTGTACTTCAAAGAAACATCACTGTACTATTTCCTCTCAGAACAGATACAAGTATAAAATATTACATCTTTTTTTTCAATAAAACTGTAACAGTTCTTTTTTTTTTCAACTTCAGTTTTTAAAGTCATTACTTCTTTCTGGTTTCATTCCGTTCTGTTTCTACACTATGTTTTTAGGTGTTACTGAATCCTATAAATAAATTCATACAAAATGTCCTTAATTTTGTATCAAGACAGACATAAAGATATATATGTGAACCAGGAAATGAAACTGTGTCTTTACACAATTTATGCCAAACAAAATCTAAGCACTATTAAGATTTCATGCTGATCTATTATTGAAGCTTAATTAGAATAAAGACTGTTTCTTTATATCTAGTACAACATATTTTAACTTTTACAGACATTCCAAGTTCTACAAATCAGTCTTGTTTACATTACAATGACATCAAATATTCACTAAACCATTAATGAATTGTCTGTAAGATCTATACAAATAAAAAAAAAACATGACCCGAAAAAACCCCAACAGAACCTTTCATCCTGTTATTTGTAAGTTAAAAT
This sequence comes from Cyclina sinensis, assembly GCA_012932295.1. Lineage (NCBI taxonomy): Eukaryota > Metazoa > Mollusca > Bivalvia > Venerida > Veneridae > Cyclina > Cyclina sinensis. Next base: position 45,262,571 of record JAAONU010000001.1, on the reverse strand, counting down.
GTATATCATTTATGTGTTAGGGAAAAAGGTGAAAATATGATGGAACCATGTAACATAAAAAAATATTTTATGCCTTCTTCCAAGGAAAACAATGTTGGAGCTAAAGAAAATAAGAATAAACAATGTTATTACATTGATGTTTAGGCAAACATAATAAATTTGAAAAATGCACTATGCATGAATAGGATAATGAGTTCTGTGCTTAGCAGATATTCATCTAATTTCATTGTACAATGGTGTTTCACTAACAAAACCAGATGAAAGGCAGTATTAACAATGAACTAGTTTACATACCTGATCTTTGTTCTAGAATTTAGAGTTTGTTTCTTTCAAATTGTTGATTTTTACATGACTTTGGTCTTAATAGCTGAATAACACAGTAGTAATCCATCCAATTTATACCTTAAAAAGTTAGTGGAAAAAATTCAAAACTTAATTACCTATGTACTGATGGCCACACCTATGTAATAAATCTGAAGTACATATATTATGTGCATAATAACATGACAAGTCTTCAAAATTTTAACCATAAAACTATCCAGATTCAATCAAGCAATGCAATAAGGTTATAGTATTTTTTTGATGAGATAAATTTTCCTATGCATTTGTTTCTGTTTCTTGAGAAACAGTCAGTGACACTGTTACAACCCAATGACATTACGAAAAGTGTATCACTATCTGACATTCAAATAAAAGCAGATCTTCCATGTTCACAAACAAGAAACAGGTCATTCTAAACTTACATGACCAGCCAACACCTACTGAAGTCTTCACTTTTTCTGAATGACTTGATACAAAGTAAATAGATTTTGAAGAAATATGGCACAATGTAAAACTTCAAAGTTAAGGATTAGTTATGTACTTTGACTGTAACTGCTTGACTGAAAACTGGAAATATATTCTATTATGGAATTATACAGCAAGCAAGATGCTACATGAGAACCTTTAACAATGTCATAAAAAAACCCAGAATTTTAAAGATTTCTTTGAAGATTATTAATAAGAAAAGAATCACTTCAAATATTACACACTAATCAACTAAAAATAACACATTTAGCCTGAAAAACACTAAATTTAACAATGTGAAAATGTGAGGTGAGAAACCTTTTGGTAATGACAATGACATAAATATACATTCATTATTTGTAACATAATTGCTTAAATCTCAAAAAAATGCACACTTTTTTAAACTAAGAAAATCTACAGAAAACATGATAACAAAATCAATGCACTTAAAACAAGTAACAAAAAATCTAACATGAGAAAAAAGAAAACATCATTGCAAAATAAACAGACTATGATATAATATAAAACAGCTTCTCTCAAAGTTTACTACTGTACACAAATTTGTTATTCCTATGCAAATATCTACATTAATTTCCAGGTCTGTTAAGAACTGAAATCCAGGACCTCTGATCCTTTTTTCACAAGGGTAAAATCTCCGAATTGCTTCTATACACTAATTTGTTAAAAGTCAATTGTTCAAAAGCCCTAAGGAACATTATCATTACAAGTGGTAGTTGACTGAGGCCCTCTGCGTAATTTGTGATCTACATAATGGACACTCGCTTTTTGAGGGTGCACATTTCTCGCACATAACACAGTGGTTGCAGGGTGAAGTGGCTATACTCCTGTTCTTTTCAAGACATATAACGCACTTGATAGCTGACTGCTTGTATATAACCTGTAGCCCAAAAGAGATTCAAAATGTTAACATTGGTTCATAACATGTAAAACAGCTGAAGAAACAATCATAAAAGAAATGGGACAAATTTGCCTCAAGTTTCTGTGCATTGTTTGAAATTTAATTTCTTTCCTTGGCAAGACTTCTGCTCTGTAACAGTTTAGCTAACAAACTTATTGTCTTTTCGCACAGAAAGAAACCAATGAATGATAACATAACCATAAATTTCAGAGTAAAGATGCTGGCATATTAAAGGAGTAATTTCAAGTCTTTTTTTTTCTATTTTACCTGACAATTTATCTATGGCAACTAACAAAGTAAAATCTAACCAACCTGCTCTATTTTTTCTAGATCACTCCTAAGTTGTTGTTGTAGATGCCGTAGCTGTGGTAACATCATATTGTCAAGGTCACTAGACGTTGACTGTAGGGACCTTAAATGCTTATTTGCTGAATGCATTGACGTTGCTTCTAGTTTCAGTTTCTTGTACTGATTTAATGCCTGAAAAAAATAAAATTAGATTAACACAGTTGTTCTGACAGGAATGAGTTAATTTCACAGCACACTATTTACATGATACTGTAACAAGTTTTAAAAAAACACCTAAAGTTACCTCATCCCTCTGTTTTAGAACTGTCATTTTCTCATCTTCCACAACTTTAATTTTTCTTGTGCTGTCCTCAGCTTCCTTCTTCCAGGCTTCACAGGCCTAAACATCAATAGATGAAATACAGATATTGTCTTTACTTTACCCATCTTATGTTCAGTATCTTCTTAATAGAAAAAAAGGCTTCAACAAACTATACGTATTTGATCTTCATATATTGTCGGCCCAGAAAAAGACAATCCATAAGCTGTAAATTTCATATCCTATTTCAATGGCTGAAGTACTTAGACAATGGATGACACACAGTCTAAATTCTGCACATTTTCATCTTTTACCCCCGTAGTTTTGAGTCTAAAGATGGCACATAACAGAGTATTTAAATTTTGATTGTGAGATGAAATAAAGTTTCAAGGAAAAGCCGTCTGAAATATATGACAAAAATAATTAGACTAAGTTAACTTACAGCTTTGGCCTGATTGTAAGCCTGTTCCCAGTGATCTAGCTTGGTCTTATACACCTGTACATCTGATTGTAGCTTGTGTATATCACTACTTGTACTACTGTTGAGGCTATTTACAATGCTCTGAGAGTACAGGGGGGAATGAGGGCCACCAGGTCCACTCCTGGGTGACATCGAGTTGATCTCAGCAAACGGACTTCCAGAGAACTTCATGTGATTGTGCTGACCAAGATAACTCTGTAGAAGTAAAAGAAACAGTTAAGCTTTGATGCAGGCAAAATGTAACTGTTCAAATTAAACACAAATTCCCATCCAAGCACATTAACACTTTATTTCCAAACCCTGACACCCATTACTACTTATTAACATTTTTTTCCCAGAGTTATATTTGTTTTCAAGTCCAAGTCATACTTAAACAAGTATCTGTTTGTACTTCAAACTGCTTCTTGCCAGTATTCTCCCCTTCCCTACAGGTTAGGTGTTGACTTTTAACTTGTTTTCAGTCCTGTTACTGTGACAAAAAATTTCAATAGTGCTTTCTCACACAGCAAACTACTCAGCAGAAAACCAACCTGCCATTTATCTACTCCCATTTATTTACTCTCAACATAAATATACAGTTACAGCAGCCAGAAAAATCTGACCTTTCACACAAATATGAGAATCATACCTCATTATGTGATTCTTTCTGTGTTTGTAAAGATAGTATAGAGTGTGGAAAACTTCCATATGGAGAAGTAGGTGACTGAGAGAGACTTCCAACACTACCCCGAGGTATCTGACATGGCGGTATGCCAATAGGGACAGATGTGGATCCAAATCCTGAAATAGGCATAGAAATGAAATTTGAGCTGTGTTAACAAAAGAAAGAGGAACATATGTCTGTTAAAGCTATAAGATAATACGAGTCATTAATGGAAGAAAATTTACATTTCCTTTAAAAAATTATGGTATGAGCAGAGTGTATTTGATCGATATTTCCTCATAAAAATTTCTTTAAATTATAAGCTAATAACAAATATGTCAAATGACTACATCACTATAGCAAGTTCGTCTGACATTCAATAGAAGTCTAACTCTGAAAACTCTGCACTGAAAGATTCATCAATGTTGTCACTAAAATAACATAAAAAAATGCCATAAAGACCTAAGCTCAACCATATTTTTCCCCAAGAAAAAAGGCCAAGTTAATTATACAAGCTTTCTTTAAATTAGTTGATTACACTGAAAGGTATACCAATCCCCTGCACCCCCGCACCCCCCACAAAAAAAGGGTCCTATACACAACATTAGTTAATAGATTGAAAAGGTTTATACCCAGACCTGAAGACAGTCCAGCACTAATGGAGCTACTGAGAGAATTTGTATCATTATCCAATTCCTTGTCTAAGTTATGTATGTCAATATCATCCAGAGTTATATCCTCTAAAGCTTGCTCTGAAAGATTAAACAGGTTACATCCATATGCAAGTGAAGAAAGAAAAAGTCACAAATACTGAATTTACAGTATATAGCTGTAATCTCTGGTACAGACTTAATTCAAAGGAAATGAAAAGTTTACATCATAAAAACATTTGTAATGTTTAATAGATATGAAAAGATATGATGTGATTTATTTAACATCTTATGGAAAATTGGAACAACATCAAGTTTATCATATGTTATTATATACTTCCAACATCTGTAGCAAAACTGAAAGTATTATCAACAAGAATTTTCAAAAGGAAAAGGTGTAACTTAAATAGACAACTCTGTAAAGATACTTAAAAAACATTGTTCATGGTTTAAAAAAGAAGCTCTAAGCTCGAGCTGTATCAAGATATCCCTGCTAAAGTCCCGATAACACAGAATCGTTTAAACAAAATATTGAAGTTTACAGAAATTTGTTCAACTTACCTATAACTGATCCTACAGTATCTTTCGGTGGATAGAAAGCTGGCGCAAACGGTGACATTATCGTTGTTATAGGCATTGACGGGGTAGAAGTTAGGCTACTACTGTTGTTAGTCATTGTGAGATTGTGAACTAACATCAGATTCTGTTTACGTTTCGCCTTCTCAGCAGCATCTAAAGTTGTGTCATTGTCTATAGCCTGCATCTGCTGACGTAGTTTTATCTGAAAGGTAAAAGCGGATTTGTAATGTTTATGGAAAGAATAGTTAACATCAGCACTGAACCTATTGTTAAATACTGTAATTTTAAATCCATCAATGTTTTCTCCAATTGAAAAATTAGGTGAACAAGTTCTGTCTAGATATTACAGCTCAGTTTTATTAAATTTCAAATGCTATTTACTCTACATTTTTCAGATTTGTTTTGTTTTAAAACAAAAACTCTGTGTGGCTTCTCTAAATTTCTTTGAAATCTTTCTTTTACTTATTCAACCTTGCCAAAAAACACTGTTGTGAATCTTGATCTGCACTAGACATAGATTACCTGCTGATCATCCCTCTCTGAGCCAGGTGCTTTTTGGTAAAACCCACAACTCTCATTTGACATAATACTGCTAGATGTACTATTTGACCGACCTTTTCCTATCGGCTCTGGTAAAGGACTACTAATGTGGTTGTTATTCGTTATACTGCTAATGCTATTTGTGTTTATCAACTGAAACATAGAAAACATCTATATTCATTAAATGATATTGCACTAATTGTCAAGTGCAATACCAAAAGTTTACATAATTCCAGTGATTTATTACTCCTAACCATGCTAAATATCTGAAATGGACTCATCCACCTCTCAGTTTTGACAGATCCATTAACTGTTTATGGAGTGCTTATTGAAAATTTACTGACTGAATAGTGAATAGTGCAGACCATGGCCAGACTGCATGGATGTTCATGCTGATCTTGGTCTCCACTGCTTGCTGGGGCAATGTCAATTGCCTTCAGCTGGATATAGATTAAGTTTACCTTCAGTGACTCATGAAGACCACCATTATCGAAATACCTCTACAAACCTTTGTAAGCAATAGTTAAACTTTAGAAAATATACACAATCTCTTCTTAACACACGTTTACTATGACACAACCACCTGGGATATGCCTAACCTTTAGCAAAAGCAATTATTATGAGACTTGTTTTAGCAAATTCTTTTTTCATGAACATGCAAAGTCTATAATCTTCTTTAAGTGAACTTTTCTGTTAAACAGTCGAACAATATTACACTCTGTATAAACTATGAGTACAAATTATATACAGCAAACTGATTTCCAACTAGAACAATGTCAAAAATCACTGCTTACTTCAAATAATAACAGACTGATCAGAAGTATTAGATAGCTTTGTCTGAATAAGGAGCATTAAACAGGGTATTAAAATGTTTACTCACAGGATTACTAGATGTACTACTAGTTCTTTCTTTTCCTATGGGATCTGGCATTTTGGTCCATGAATTTGTTGAGATGCCGTTTGTTACATGTGCTGTGTTTTCCTACAACATACAAATAAAATAGCTGTTGTAAGGTAATTTATTGTAATGTATACACCAAGATGGAACATGCAGAACAAATCTGATCAGTTTTACTGTAGGTGTATCTATTTATAATTTCTGCTGGTGCATACTGTATTAAGAAATGTTCATACATAAAAACTATCAGGAGACTTAATATCATACAATTCACAATACATAAAGCTTGCTGTGTAATAGGCCGGTGTCTTTCACATATAAAAATACATGCTAATGGGTTTGAGGTTAACTGACAACAAGAGGGCCATGATGGCCTTGGACTGCTCACCTGAGAACTTTGGCTGTGGGTTTGCTGTTGAGCAAACATAAGAAGCAGTTTTTCATTTTCTAATTGAAGATATGTAGGTGCCTACAAACCAAATATCTAAAATATCAGTCAATAAATAAAGGCTCTATGACAGAAAGTAGAAATATCTATCATTAGCTATGCTATAGTGACCTTGACCAAGTGAACTCAAACCCAACTTATGTGAGGTAAAGTAGATAAATCTATTTTTAGCCTTGTTGACCTTTACCCCAATCTAATAATTTGAACAAGCTTGGTAAAGGTCTACTAGACAATGCTTCATGCCAAATTTTAAAATTCTAGGCCTTGTGGTTTCAGACAAGATTTTTTTTAAAGATTTTATTCTATATTGCTATGTAAAACTTGTGACACCTCGAGCAGGACCAATAGTGACCCCAGGGACATTATTTGAACAAACTTTGTAATGTCCACTAGACAATGCTTTGTGCCAAAATTTAAAACTCTAGGACTTGTGGTTTCCGACAAGAAGAGATAAAAATTTTATTATCTATTGCAATGTAAAACTTGTGATCCCTCGGGCAGGGCTAATAGTGACCCAGGGACAGTATTTGAACAAACTTGGCAGAGCTTCACTAGACAATGCTTCATGCCAAATTTTAAAACTCTAGGTCATGTGGTTTCAGACAAGAAGATTTCTAAAAATTTTATTCTATACTGCTACATAAAACTTTTGACCCCTCAAGCGAGGCCAATAGTGACCATAGGGATATTATTTTAACAAATTTGGTAGAGGTCCGCTAGACAATGTTCCATGCCAAATTTTAGACCTCTGGGTTAAGCAGTTTTAGACAAGAGGATTTTTAAAGTTTTTCATTCTTGTGCCACAGCAACCAGAGTTCTTTATGGAATGGAATTCTTTTAACAACTTCAGTAAAGCTTCATTCAAGAAACATTCCTGTATAGTTTATCATCTTTTACCTAGTGGTTAAGAAGGAGAAATTAAAAAAACTGATGTTGCACTACAGACACAGGGCAATCACAAAATCTCACATTGAGCACAAAGTGCATAGATGAGCTAAAAAGGCAAAGAATGCTGGTATAAGTAGTTATAACTGCTCAGATTTTTTGCTAAATGGTTAAATGTTACCAAGGCAAAAACTTGCTAATATTTTCTTTGCTTACTTGTGAAACTTGTTCACATGTTTGGTTTAAAATGTGCGACTTACCACAGACTGCAATATAGATGTAACTGGGGCACTAGATGACATTGGTAAACTTGAGTTTCCTAATGAGGCTGGTACACTAGATTGTGGTAACAAGTTTGTTATCATCGCAGCCAGCACGGATGATCCCTGTTGAAGTATTTCACGCTGGGTAGTTATTTCCTCTAGAATAAAGAGTGGTCACATACTTGTAAAATTAATCATCCAAGAAAAAATGACTTTAAAATCATTTCAATGGATCTACATCAAAATACGGGTTAAACTTTAAAATTTCCACTGGAACAAAATTATATTCATTGTTGGGTACTGACAGCAATTATTTTCAACACAGCAGTTGTATTCAAGAATTTCGGTTATAACAGATGAAACAAACATAATGATATTCACTTTTTTAAATAAACAGCTTCTGCATTAAAAAACAAATCGACCAACTGATGAAAGTGAATAAAACAAATGTAAATTTAAAAGTTTATCCAAAATGTTCAACCAAGGCAATTTAAATATTAAATTGCCAAAATGTTAAACCAAGGCAATTTAAATATTAAATTGCCAAAATGTTAAACCAAGGCAATTTAAATATTAAATATTGATGGTCAAATTGATAATAAATACAAATCATAATGAAAATGAATTTATGTTTACGAGTTTCCCTCATATATGATACTGTGAATTTGAATATGGTATTTGTGTTTTATTTCCAAATTCATTTATCTGTATAAAGCTCAGTAACACCAAACCTTCCAATTAAGTACTAATAAAAGATATATCTGACATGACTTGACCAAACCAGCAATCTGGACAATCTGACATCATAAAAAAAAACACGCCTTCAATATTTGATTTAATGAACTAATCAACTATTTCTGCAAATATGTGAAATTTTCAGCTTTCTCTGAATTACCATGAAGCACTATCTTAGAAACATTTGAGTTAAGTCTACAACAGTTACTAAGACACAGATACAGATCACACAACCTCACAACTATATAGTGTAAGGCATGTTAACTGATATGATGTCAAAATGATTAATCAAACTGTTATAGATGCACTGATTATTCCACTATTAGTATACTCTGTGGCAATAAAGTATAGTCAGATAACGAGATTGCAATAAAAAATACAAAAAAGTAATTTTTATACGAAATCTTTATTTGTAACTGAAATTAAAACTTGAAAATGTTGAATCTGACCACTTGTTGATAACCTGATGACACGACCAAATTTTCTTTCTTGCCATCTATTTGTCATAAACCTTATATATTTTGCTTTAAAATTGCAGCCAAAACTTTTCAGGCTCGTTGAAAGAAAAATACTGTAAAAGTGAACAGACAGATACAATAAGAAATGGTCTATAAGGTATGGCCATTCTACACTAGACCACTGTAACCTAAGTATCTTCAAATATACATACGTTCTACATGTGCAAATGCACAAAATGGTCCCCTGGGACAGAAGTTGGTCTGTACCATATCATTGCATTTTGTTGACTTGTATATCTGAAAATTTGAAATAACCAATAATTACATAAAAGCAGAATCTAAAATTAATCCCCATTCAAATACAGTTTAATCAAGCCACTTAGTGTTAATTTATTACAATAGTTTCTATAGGCTTTGTTCTGACTAGGTAATAAAGGTGCATTTGCTTTTTTTAATCTTTATATATCATTAGCTGACTTCAACAGCAAATGAAGTTTCTTGGATTTTTTTTACGAATGAAGTTCAATTTAATCACTATCTCAGAGCAGGACAATTCCAGCGTCTTGCATTACACATTAAATTGTTAGTGTTTTAACAGCCAGCCAAATCAATTCACATTAATTTCTCATTACATCAGCAAATTTTCAGTGCATTTGGATCAAGATGAAAAAATACGTTAACATTTCAAATGTTGAGGTGGGGAAAAATTCAATTTAGTTGTCAGACAATGACTGCAAACTAAATGTTCAGCAATTGATTTCATTAGCACTTAAAATGAACTTGTTCTTGTTAAACTTATGTGAACTGAGGCCTTCAAAAATATGATGAGAGAAAACTGAAAACTTTCAACTAAAATTCAAAATGTTTACTGACTGCAAGGCCTAGAAGATCTATAAAAGTAACTTCTTCCTATAGTATGTATGTTTGTAGATAAAAAGAAAGATTATTATAAACTATATTCAAGCGCACTAAATTTTTCAACATTTTGACAAAGCGTACTTCACATTATTATGTTATATGAAGAAGACCATTTGAAGCTATACATTGTATGTAGCAAACTTCTAGGACTGTGTATCACCGGGTTTCTTGCAATCTGAACTATATGTAAATAAATAAGTGATTTGATATTGGCACTGTTATTTGTCCAAGGGCAGTCATATTGGCCTGAGGCCAAAGGCCAATAAGACTGTCCTGAGGACAAGTAACAGTGCCTATATCAATTCACTTATTTATTGACAATTTTATTAAATAGCTACATGTAATGAAACTTAGCACTCAACTTTTACGTTTTCCTAGACGACTAATCCATGTCAAGTAAACACCTGTTATTTTGCAAAATTGTCACGTTGTAAATTTAGCAAACATGGTTAAACACTGCTAATAGAATATTGATTTAAAGTTGGAGAAAAGGTCCCAAGTTTAAAAACTAATTAATATGCAAGCTGTTAACACTTTAAACAAAATGGCTGCCATTTCCCTAATCTTCCTGCAGTGATTCTATATCAGATTTTGGCCCTGTGTAATCGGCCAATTGATGAAATATCTCAAAATGCGGGCTTAATATCTATATCACGTTCCAGCCCAGGGCCATTGATATAGGCCCATTATAGAAAGTTGTAGTAATATTGGACATGGTCAGTGCCCTTTTATAGGGCTAGTAATATTTAGTTATTTAATAAAGAATGGCAATACACACATTAGTTTGCGACACCTGATATTAGTATTCCACTCATTATTTTAAACTGAGAGCCATCATTGCCCTAAAGAGCTCAGCTTATTATTAGTACTAAGAAACACAAGTGCAACCTCATGGATGAAAAGGAAAAAACTAGTACTTATTTTGAAAAATTATTGGAACATGTTTTATTTGCAATAAAATGACTGCACAATGCACAAATTTTAAATGGGAAATGTTAGACTTTCAGATATTTCCAGTATGGTGAAAAACTTTGTAACAGAAACTTTCATCTCAGCCCAAAACAACCAATCAACCAAGCATATCATGATTCCTGGTCAGTGTTTTATAGCTGTTCTTCTTTTCTGCTGTGTATTCAGGGTACATACCTCTGGGTGGAACTGTTGTTCTGTACGGGTGTGACAGTACCCACAATTATCACCATTCTCACACTGTGTCGGGTCACCCCAGTCATCTCCATGCTTCACATTAGGGCATGGAGTAGATCTGAAAAATTAAAGTTTGGACTTTTTTTGCAAATTTAAGACTGATTACCAGCAAACATAAAATAATGACTTTGATACTTCAGAAGAAATATTCACTGATTTTAACATCTATCCCTAAATATACCTACTTATTTACTTTTACTTAAGTTATTATGATTAAAAATTTTCTATTTAATTACTATCAATACCTGTACTTAAAAAGCTTTGGACTTCTTCTCCTATCTCTTGCATTGTGGAAGTGGGGGCAAGCATAACCCTGGCGACACAACCTTGGTGGTTTCTTGCAAGTTTCTGTTTTGTAATTAGCCAACACAAAATTGGTATCTGAAATAGGCAGCATTTAGAATGTCTTATCATGAAAAAATCAGCATTTCATGAAACAAAACATGTTTAGTGATATAAACTGAGTATTACAATAACACTATTCCAAGTCCATCCTTTGGACAATCATTATACAATCTTACATACCAATTTTATGAACTCTCAGTCAGAAAAATCCTTGAAACAGTCCACCAGACAAACAAAATTTAACTGCTCTGCTAGTACTTATTGATACAAACATGCTGTCTGAAACCTGAGCATTGCCAATAATGACCCCATGGATAAAGTCTAAATAAACTATCTTGGTAGAGGTCCACTTGAATATACTACAAATCAAATTAAGGTCTGGGTTTGTAATGCTGCACAGTAATTTTCAAAAGTGGAATGGGTTCAGACAAAAAAACTTTTATAAAGTTTGTCTACATAATACATGTTTATGTCAAACACCTGTCCTCAGGGTGGAGCAAATAATGAACCCAGTGGTAAGTTTGAATTACCTTGGTAAAAAAAGGTCTACTTAATAGGCAAAGCTTCCATGGTTCATATAGAAACTGAAGCTTTTAAGGACTTTTATGCTTTTAGGGTTCATAATACTTTTGTATAATACTCGTCTTTGCATATCATGTAGACTAATTAGATAATCCTATCATCTTTATATTAATAGATTCAATAACATTTCAGAACACTTAAACTGCCATGAAATAAGTCACTAAAAATTGAAACAACAGTCAACTGTTCTAAATTATACTTTAAAAACTCTTAAAACAACTTCCAATGAAATGACTGTGACGAGTTTCTGTGTATTTCTGTTAAAAATCTATTCATCATTTTTATATTTTAAGCAACAGCTGTGAGAATTGTATAATTTAAGGGCCACTGACTGCTATCCATGCTATTTTCAAGGACTTATTAGGGACTTTTTAAGGCCAAGTTCAATTCAGGATCTTTTAAAGGCCAATGCCCAAATTTTGGGACTTTTTCAGGCCTGTACGAACCATTGCTTCACTAAAGAACACTCCAAACTCTGAGCCTTGTGGTTACAGCCAAGAAGAAATTTTTAAGATTTCCATTTATTTTTCTTTTTATAATTTGTTACCCCTAAGGTGGGGTCAATGGTGACCTAAGGCAAGTAATTTTAATGTTCCTGAAAAAGGTTCACTAGACTATGCTACAGACAAAATTATAAAGCTTCTAAACTTTAATGTTAGACAAAAAGATTTTCATTAATGCTTAAGCAACCAGTTCTGCATGAAATGGATTTCTTAGAACAACTTGTAAAGCTTCATGCAGAGAACACAACTGCCAAGTTTTGTCAAATTGTTACTGGACAACCAAGGACAAAGGCCAATCACATAACCTTACCAAGAGCACGTCGAGCTTAGTTGAGCTAAAACACAATCATGTATCAAAATTCATGAAGTCGGTTGATCATCCTTAATGTTAGTAAAGATGACTACTTATATAAGTGTCACAATATACTAACTACAGCATTACGTCCGCATTTGAATAACAGGTAAAATGAAAAACTTGGGGGAAAAAGTTGCAAGTTTAAATATACTTATATTCCATTGGGAAATAATTCTTGCAACTTATACACTTAAGAGACTTTTGGATCAGCGATCTTGCTCTCTACCCCTTACCAATGCTCCTTCAAAGCTTGTGAAAACAACAAAAGACATAGCAATAATTTTACTCACCATTCCACCTTGGATCTTCTAAAAGCAACCTATCTTTTTCCAGACTTCCACTGCTAGGAGTACCAGGGCTACTGGATATGTCTGAATTCTGTTCCATAGCCTGTAGCTCCCGTATATCATACACAGGGGCCCGAAGGTCTGCAGGTCCATGTGCAAATGCACAGTGTGGCCCATTCTTTACACAATGTCCCTTTGTGTCTGTTTCATAAACACAGGTTCCAGTTTTGTAATAACGTAAATGATACCTTCTCTCTGTATCTCCAGCTGTCCTGTGCAAGAATGGACATCTGAAACAAGATAAACTTGAAATAAAGGAGCTGTTTATTGCCTGAAACAACTGTTAAGGCAATTAATGACCAGATGCGCAGAAAATGACCACCTTGCTTGAACTAACTGTTCTGAATGCCAAGTTTAAACTTATCTAGGACAATGCTCCCTAACTGGTCAATATCTGTTAATACTGGTCAATACGGATATACATTAATGATACATAAATATTTCAAATAAGATTTTACCAAGTTTCCCTAATATGCATATACAGGTAACTGCAAAACATGGTTCATCTCCAAGTTAACTGAAATGTCGTCAAGCAGAATGTTCTAAATCATAGTAAATAACTGATTATTACTTTAAGTTTTGATATGCTGGTAAATCTGAAAGCTGGACCAATACTAAAATTAATCAAGAAAACACATTCACTCCAAAACCTTACATATGAGACAAAATTGCAAAATGAAAACTTTATTGAGTACAAGCTACCTGTTACTGGAATAAACATATTTTTTGTTTTAATTTTCACTGAATCTGTTAATCAAGCAGTACTCATATGGATTTAAGTACAAAGTGTCAATTTGGAAAGAAAATTTTCAGTTGCACCAAAGCACAGCAACTGCTTGCTTGTCCATATAAGACAGTTCAGAAAATAAATACTGTAATCATAGTGCGAAAAAATATAGGTTGAAAACCGTAATGCTCAATGCCATGACAGAACTTGGCTTTGTTTACATCTATCATTCCAAATAGGTCAAGGCCAATAATATTTTCTACAGCTGATTTTTTTTTCAATTAAGCAGAAACAGCTACTGAGCATCAGCATATAAGCTAAAAATCTGTTATCTTTACTGACAATCTCAGGCTATTGCACAATACTGTGACATAAGCTGTCTGTCAGCTTTTGTTTAGAATTCTATATTTAGAAACAAATCAACTTCAATAAACACAAGAAAATGTTAAAATTTCCGAACACATCTACACAGAAAAACAAAAACAGATGTTAAAAATCAAATGAACACACGGCAAATAAAAATCATGATCAAAATTTTTTGTACGGAGCAAAGAAAGAACCCTATATTCGAGAATTTCACAACAAAGGAAAACTAGGCCACGGCCGATTCGTGAACTAAACCAAAATGGCGGCCATTGTTTACAAGATGTCATGAAATAAAGTTCCTAAACTTTCATTGAAAACATATAAACTGGGTCGATATTTCCAAGATTTTGAACGCAATATATTAAATTAAAGTATGAACAATCACTTACAATGACTGTCATGCTCGTAAATATCTCCTTTCGCCTTTATTTTATTGATAAATTGAGGCCCATATTTCCCACCAAAATTTGAACAGAATGAATGAAAAATACTAACTCGTCTCCTTCAGGACATATCCCTGTTGTTTCATCAAATTTAGTGCAATATATATCCGGGCTGTAGTTAAAAGTTCCATCCCTTTTTCTTACAGGTCGTCGTCTCCGTTGGTTCATAAAATGCCAATGAAAACATGTGAAGGGTCTATGTTGTGTACATTTGTGTTGCAGAAACAGCGGACATTGTTGTGTTCGAAACTCTTTCAAGTATCTGAAAGAAATAAAACATAGATCAGACATGACATCGGTTTCTAGCTGTAGCAAAATGTTAAAAGCAAGCAATTATCAACGAATGATTAGTCGACTTACGTGTAATGCGGCGGTTTTTCCGTTTGCGCAGGCAGAGCCGGGCTCTCCGACGGCATTTTTGTTGTTGTCATTATTTCCTATGGCGCATCTTTTTTGCGCAGGTCAAGACTTAGCCGACATCAATTGGATTTCAGCCGTCACGTGGCTTATAATTGACATGCGTCAATAAATCGCGCACCTGCGATCATATGGTCGGGATCAATAAGTACATAAACAACAATATTGCACGTACTGCACGAGTTCGATTTCGCTTATTTTTTGTGTTAGTATATTTTGGATGCTATCAGAGGACTTCCTTACGCTGACCCTACCTTAATTGCTTTATGGTCTATAACATTGGCCAAAAACCTAAATCTAATAGATTTCAACGGTATTTAGTGTGTCCTTTAATGAGAACACTTTGCCCTTTTTAAAATGGCATGATTATTACCTGTTTTCTGTCATGGAAGTCTTAGATAGTCTATGTTGGCAACTTATGTTCTTGTAAGATAAGATAATTTGTAGGCTATAAAGATATAAATAGTGCATGACCACTGTAATAAACGAACAGGAGCTGTTTTTTAAATCAACGCGTTTAATGCACTGAAAGACTTCGGCTATCTTCATGCCGAGGCATACATTTTACTTTCGTATTCATCCCTCAGTTTGGAAACAAGGCAGCCTTAAAATCAGCGGATTATTAATTTTTAATGTACGTGTTAGCATTATTTTTACGTGACACCACCAAAGACCTAAATATGGCATTCTAGGTCTTTGCATTCATTTTTATTTGTCTTTTTGCTCCACAAACGATACTAATATGTTACACGCACATATCAAATATCATTATTATAAGAATCAATTATTGAAGACTTTAAGACAGAAATCCATCATGAAAGAAAAAAGAAACATTCAAATAAGTTAAACTATCTTTCGTTGCTTTCAGTCACGCTAAAAGAAATCTACAATGACCTTTACACTGAACATTCAACTTCAACTTCAACTTATTACTGCCAAAAGTCAATACTGACTATACTAGGCAGGGCATTTACCATTAGATGTACGAATTCTGTATACAATGTTCATGATATTTTTTCTCATCTACCTACTTTGAATAAAGTAAAATAAAATTACGTCTAAATGATTTTGCATAACCGAAATATTTTCAATCTGCATAATTTTCTGACCCTGTAACTATCAAACACTTTCTTGTTGAACTATTTTCTATTATCAAAAACAAATTTTTTCTCTTTACTCACTAGTAAATCGTGCTTAGCATGATAATCTGCCTGTTTTTCTCATATTGTGCAAAATGCGTGTATCTGAACAAAAGAAAATAAAAAATGAAACCTCAAAATGACCATGTTCTTAGTCTTGACCCGAATTCTTGCTCCCTGTTTAACCGTGCATATGTGGGACATCTATGTGCGGAATAGGCTGAGTAATGTGGAACAGTATAATATTAGTTTGTTATTTAATCTGTCATTATTTTTGTCAAACCGGACTACTTCTTCCGCACCAATACACTCAGTGAAGTAGAAAAATCGGCATAGGTAGCATCTTCAGAAGCTAATAAAGTGAGATAGGGTCGTAATGTTACATTGAAATACTGTAGGATTTGATTTAGTAGTGTGTAACCATAAGAGCGCCAATTATTGTAAAATCCCTCCAAGCGTTCTATGTTCCGGACCAGCCAGTATTCACCGATTCTTTAACTTAAATAACTCACTGTGACGACCCTAAGTGACATACATTGTTCTTACTTGGAAAGTTTTGGTACATGTTTGCTAAATAATTTGAACTCCACCCAACCACCACCAACTAAAAGTGTGACATAAATATGGTCCGCACAAGCGAAATTTCACTTTAATTTTAGCTTTGAAAGCTCAATGTGACCTTGGTTCTCACACGCGACACTCGTGTAAAGTTATTTTAAAATCTCTCCAAGCTTGACAAAGTGATGGCACGGACAAATCGAACGGATGAACAAACGCAAGCATACAGATGCACACACTGGCGCACATACACCAAACCGCCATTGTGGTGACTATACCGAGCGCGACACTCAAAATCGCTTGCATCAGACCTATTTATTATTTAAAAGGATACTTACTAAAAACTTACGGACTACAGCGAAACTAATAGGCCATAACATGCCGACTGGTCATGGTCTGAACTGGTGCCATATACAGTCGCCACCAGGGTAATGGCTTCACAGTTTTCCCAAGCGTCTTAAAATTCCCTTACATCCCAAACAGGCTTATGGAACGTTTTATTGGGTAAAGAAATTAAGACAAAAGATCAATAAGATTGATTCGAGTGTATAAACAAACAAGTGTGGTTATTATCCCGCCCTGTCCATGTTATCAGACGACATTTGATATTGACATAACCATAGAAAACCAAACACTAACTTTTATCAGAGTTGAACTATTAAATATTTATGTCACTTCTTCATTGCTCCATTAGATGCCGAAATACACGTTATAAACAAATCTTTAGAAAGAATTTAGCTTGAAACATGTGAGATAAACTATCCTCAAAATGATCAAGTGTAATTTAGTCATGATACAAGCGAACAAACGATACGTTTCCGTGGGTTTAGGACTTATTTTGGGAATTAGCTTGCTGTTTATGATATATGACCGTCCCAAGAAGGTAAGTCATAGGAATTGTTACATGTAATTGTATTTAGTTTTTTTCTTCGCTTTTTACCCCGAAACACATTATTTAGGGATAAGAACAACCGTTCCAAACAAATCCTTTATGGATATGGTGCACAGTTTTTTTTATTTCTTTCCTCCTAAATTTTACATACATGTATAAGGAAATGGTCTACCGTTGTTAGTCATGTGTTTGAAGGACAAGCTACTGTTGTGGGTTTATTTTCCTCCAAATATTTCTTGTAAAGGTAAAAGCTATCATTGTAGGATTCCTTTCTAAATAGAATTCTTATAAGGACAAGGTGTAGCGCCGATACTTCAAACTGAAATACTGCATGAAAAGAAAGAGTAAAACAAGGTAACCCTGCCAACCGTTTCTCAGTGAAGATTTGAAAAAATAGCATTAAACCTAAAGTTATGTTGACCATACACAAGACGAGTAGAGAGATGGCTTATTCTCCTTGTAATATATTCTTTCAAACACATGGGCTTATGAATACAAGACTTCAAGTGCATATAGTCTAGCGTGTCGGATACCACTGGTCATGGTGGATCACCGTATCCCGGATATATGAGTAAATGAGTAAGTCAGCTGTAAACCGTTGAAGCGTGACAGAGGCTGAGCCGTGGGAGGGGCACGAATTTGGGATGAAATCGTCAGTTTAGGATAATTCTGAATTTACGATTTGTCCCTTCTCTTAAACGTGCCATATGTAAAAACGAATGCCGGTTTTTTCAAGATATAACACATAAATAATTTTGATTTGGACTGTACTGGGAAAGTTATTAGACTGTTGGCGACAGCCGGAAGTTTTTAGAAGCGCAATTCAAAATCAGGCATCGAGGGACACGTCCACTTTAAAATTGATATATATTAATGCGCCCACACTGGCCAATCCACGTATTCGATGATCTCGTAATCCGAAAATAGTCACACAGGCTATCCGAAAGTAGATTCATTGCAGTATTTTTTTTTTTTTTTTTTTTTTTGCCTCATCATGATGAATTCCTTCATACACTGTCTTTTTGTCAGGTGTACACTATACTAGTAACTGTTGAAAAATATGTTTAGATTCTGATATACTGAGCGCAACTATCCGAATTATGTTTAATGAAAAATAATGTATGCGCACCTCTTTTTTTCTACGCCACTGAGTATACGAACAGAAAAAAAGAAAAAAGAATTGTGCAGTCATAAAAACACTATAGAACGTGATTGACCAAAAAATGAAATTGGAAAATACTTATATATGCGTATTATGCAACGATGCACAGTTTAAATGTATTTTTATTTTGTTGGTTGAATTTTTTGTTTGTTTCAAGGAAGGTACGTTTGAAAAACTATCACGAACATAAACTTGGGAAAAGTATAAGAAATACTGTTCTTCAAAAGGCAATGTATTGACCGGAACACAATGTAATGTGACGTTAAGGAAGGTCATTGCAACTTTACAGCCACGCCTATCCCCGGGAAATTAACAGAAAATCTTTCGAAAATCTTATCATGCTTTAGAAAAATTAACCTTGAAATCTGTCAATTCAGACTTTAGTTCCACATTCACTTTCGGTGCGAGTACTGGTTTGAACTCAGGAAGCAGTCATCAAGAGAGTTAATATAAGTTGCAAGAACATGCTTCCCAGTTGATGTAAAATAAATAAGTTTAAACTAGGTTAATTGGAATTTACACCAGAAGACTTCAAAATATTTTCATAACACTGATCCTCGTCAGTGACCATGCAGTATCATTTTACCGGCTTCTATTTACATGTTTGATGATATATTTGTATGTACATCTAGACTTATCTGGTACTTCAACATGCAAAACTTGTACCGAACTCACATAAATATGGATGTTTATTTCTCATTTTACAACATATCCGGTGTACATTAATGCATCGTTCACGTGTCTCCTTTTTTATATAAAATACATACAATAATTTCAGCTTTATATATAGCTAATGCGTGTTTACAATGTCCTTGTTAAGTTAGCTTTGCATGCATAATGTTGATATTATCTATATATATATTCGAAAGGGAAAGTTAGTTAAAACTCCAGTGAATACTGAACTACATGTAGTTACAGCGAGTTGTAGTGACTTATGTATATACTTGTTCTCAAGTAAACAGTTGTTAATCTCATTTTCCAGTATGGGACGAAATCCCGCCAGGAAGATAATATCGTGTGCAAACCTGAAGACTACATAGAGACGCCATTTATCAAGCAAATACAGCGCAATGAAACTGTGGCCATACCGGACGTTCAAATACTGGAAACCTTGTCTAGAGAAGAACTTTCCGCTCTTTACCACAGGTGGGTTTTAGGCTTGAGAATATAAATTGTATGGAGTGAAAGTTTTGTTTCGAAATAAAAAAACAACTTTAAAAATCATTTTGGCAGGGCTAAAATTTTAGTTAATCTGTTCAACATAAAGCTAACCTTTTTAAAAAAAAATAATTAACTTAATTTATTTGTTCGAACCATTTGTAAGATTGACATTTTTGCATACTACGGAAGGTAAAGCATTACGCTCTAAGCATGTAAACGGAAATTTTCAGACAGTGTTTTTTCTTTACATTCTTTTGTTCAAAAAAGATGGATAGATAGATAACTTTTACTCCGCCAAATATTGAAGAGCAGAACATATTTATGTACAAATAAAAAAACAGTGTAAGGTAAAATAATCAAGTAATACGGAGTCAAACAGCAGAGTTAAACCTGACACATGCACGCTTGGTAAACAACAGAGCTACCTCTTTAGGAGGTATACGGTAAATCGCTCTATCGCTACTTCCGAGGTAGTGCATGTCGCTGAATGTGAGTATCAACAAAGGTAAAATATTTTCATATTTTATATTTTTGGTAAATTCAGAATCTAATATCGAAAATCGAAGAATGCTATACCATGTAGATTTGATTAAAGTTTCCAGG
The DNA here is from genome assembly GCA_012932295.1 of Cyclina sinensis. Lineage (NCBI taxonomy): Eukaryota > Metazoa > Mollusca > Bivalvia > Venerida > Veneridae > Cyclina > Cyclina sinensis. The sequence continues at coordinate 45,241,955 of JAAONU010000001.1, read as the reverse complement.
GAACGTAAAGTTGGCGAATTTATCTTTCAAATGTAGTTGTGGCGGTGTTTCCCAGTTAGCGAAGTTAGCGTTGAAATGGGCCGTTTCGTCATGAAAGTAGTGTTTTTGCCTCTTTTTTTCATTTAAACAGCAATTAAGATTAAACAGATATACGTTTCAAGTAGATGTTAGGTCTAGAATGCAAATGAAATCTAAATTACAACCAAAACTTAGTTATTAAAGGAAATATATGATATTTTTTTTTGGAGAGACAGCTCTGTCGTGAAGGAGGTAGCCATGTCGTCAAGGAGATAGCTCTATAGGATTATTTACAGAAATTTCCGATTGTTTGCTATATTCAGTAACATCTAGAAGTCCTACTTACAAATACAATGTCATGTTTATTGTATATAACTGTGTAAATAAAAATAAATACATGTTTATTGTATATAACTTTGTAAATAAAATATAAAATCTTAAGTAAATTATTCGTTTCAGGTGACTGCATTTAAAGGGAAAAAGCGACGAAGCTTTCTGTGTAGAAGGAAAAAGTGTAGATATGAGTATACCAGCACAAAATGGAAAGTACATTTAAAAAAACATTTAAGAAAAACTATAATTATATTCAGAAATCCTTGGAAAACGAGTACACTAAAAACCAAACAAAAAAAGAAAAATGGTCCATAACAAAAGATGTACACCTTTTAAATCTCCACTTATGAAAAAAGATCAGAATATTTACGCCGTCTCCTCTAAGATTCAACCGTGTAATCACTTTAGAAAGTTGACGATGTTACTTTGGAAATGGAAAAATGCGATCTAGAAAAAGTATTTCTATCATTCCTTAAGTTATTATCGAAAAAACAATTTCCTTTGAATAACGCTGCCTTTCTTTTATCAGTCATGGACGTTGTTAGATGGTTAGGTACTGAAGACGTTCGAAGTTTGCGATACAGTGAAACAAGTCTAAAGTTTTTTGGATAGGAAAAAAGCTGTTTGGCGGTAGATTTTTGAGATTCATGTCTGGGCCAAAGAACGAAACAGTTCAGTTACTTGGCAAGCAAAGACTATCACCAATGGACTTTTTTAGATCGCATTTTTTCCATTTCCAAAATACCATCGTCAAGTTCTCTGTATATTTCGTCTTCCACAGTCAGTTTTTCTTGCACAGTTGTTGAAGGGTCGCTTTCAATGTCAGTTTCAGTATATTGTAATGTTTCATCTTCCTCGCTATATGTTTCAATAAAATCATTACTGTTGATCTTTTCTTCGTTTTATTGTAAAGTTCTTTTTGATGTCGGTCGATTGGTAAACTCATTTTTCCTTTCTAAAGTGATTACACGGTTAAATTTTAGAGGAGACGGCGTAAAATTCTGATTTTTTTCATAAGTTGAGATTTAAAAGGTGTACAACTTTTGTTATGGACCATTTTTCTTTTTTTGTTTGGTTTTTAGTGTACTCATTTTCCAAGGATCTCTGAATATAATTATAGTTTTTCAAAAATGTTTTTTTAAATGTACTTTCCATTTTGAGCTGGTATACTCGTATCTACACTTTTTCCTTCTACACAGAAAGCTTCGTCGCTTTTTCCCTTTAAATTAATGCAGTCACCTGAAACGAATAATTTACTTAAGATTTTATATTTTATTTACAAAGTTATATACAATAAACATGTATTTATTTTTATTTACACAGTTATATACAATAAACATGACATTGTATTTGTAAGTAGGACTTCTAGATGTTACTGAATATAGCAAACAATCGGAAATTTCTGTAAATAATCCTATAGAGCTATCTCCTTGACGACATGGCTACCTCCTTCACGACAGAGCTGTCTCTCCAAAAAAAAATATCATATATTTCCTTTAATAACTAAGTTTTGGTTGTAATTTAGATTTCATTTGCATTCTAGACCTAACATCTACTTGAAACGTATATCTGTTTAGTCTGAATTGCTGTTTAAATGAAAATACGAGGCAAAAACACTACTTTCATGACGAAACGGCCCATTTCAACGCTAACTTCGCTAACTGGGAAACACCGCCACAACTACATTTGAAAGATAAATTCGCCAACTTTACGTTCCCTGGAAACTTTAATCAAATCTACATGGTATAGCATTCTTCGATTTTCGATATTCGATTCTGAATTTACCAAAAATATAAAATATGAAAATATTTTACCTTTGTTGATACTCACATTCAGCGACATGCACTACCTCGGAAGTAGCGATAGAGTGATTTACCGTATACCTCCGAAAGAGGTAGCTCTGTTGTTTACCAGACGTGACATGGATTCAGAGGAATTTTCTCGCCAATAGAAAATTGGAAAAACTCAAGCACTTCATTTTTATCATTATGGGCTACAGAGTAAAATGCTTATCATTAACATGGCATAAAAAGTGAAATGCTTGTGTTTCTTTTCATCCACTCATTATACTTCATATATAAAACGTCGAATTTTACAATAAATAAATAAATAAATAAATAAATAAATAAATGTTCTCTGCAACTGCGAACACAGGAAACGTTGTAAACTTGTTTCTTTCAGGTACGTCGAGAATTTACAGTATCTTTGTAAAAGAAAAGTCCGGCTAGGAAAAATTGAAGATGGCGGATGGGATATTTGTGATGAAGAACCATACAGACCCACTGGAAGGCCTTGTCTGGTCTACTCGTTTGGGTAAGTCTTTCCTGCTAAATTGACTGTCGAATTATCTCAAGGAAATGTAACTTCATTGAGCCAAAACATACTTCGTTAAGCGGAAATTTTCATTTTTACAAGAGTCTTTCTATCAAAATGTTTAATATCTAGACAAGCACGAGTACACCTATATATCTGCAATACAACTTAACCTGTTGGGAAGAACGTGGGTCTCTTTCTGAAATGGCGGAAGCTGGATTTATTGAATTCCAGATCTGGAACCTGGATTTACAACTTTTGTTATTATTTTCACTGTAACTGTCAACTTCAAACAAAAGGAAGTAATTTATAGAATGCAAATATATATTAGGTAAATATTTTTCAAAAGGATTGCCCGTTTACAAATTGGAACTCAGTAAAGATGAAGAGTATTTACAGGATGAAAATAGTTTTAAAATATGACTTTGAATTCTCTTTTTCAGAATCAACAATGATTTCAGTTTTGATGAGGCGGTCGCCAAGTATTACGGTTGTGAAGTTCACTCCTTTGATCCAAGGTAAGTCAATTGCATTTCTTAATTTTAAGTATTTTTCATTTACTTTCTGGTAACAAGTTCGAGCTAGGCATTAATTTTATTTGAAATTCTTCAAATTAAAACTTGATTAAATAGTAATTTACTCCGACAAAAAATTCATCTATTGAAAGGCATCATACGCGTCTACATAACGTTTTTGAAAAGGCTGCACGATCGAGACAATAAATGGCTTAGTCGCTTAAACACGTGATACACATTGTTACCAATCAGTCTGTAGTGCACGATCTTTTTACATTTTACACAGCAGTTTCAATCAGGTTGCATCTATATTTTAAATTAGAATAAATTGATTTTACTCTAAAACTTAAGATGATGCAAGATTAAATTTGTATTTGTCACGATACTCTGTACTAATACATTTAAGTTCCTTTTCTTAAATTATTGTTTAAATGCTACTGGAATTCACTGTTGTTGTTGTTTTTTTCAGTATGGATATGGGTGATTTTACAAAAGGGAAAATAAATTTTCACAATCTAGGAATCTCATCACGTGACGAGGTCACAGAGGGCCAATGGCACTTACTGAGATACAGCTCGATTCGTTCTAAATTAGGCCATATGAAGGTTCGTCATATTATCAATGCTTACCTGAAATGGACTGAAAACTTCTGTCATGATTCTTTTACTGTTTAACTGCATTCACTTTGCTAAGTTGAAAAAATGTAGACGCACTATTTGTACATATGCAGGTCCGATCCAGGGGGTGCAAGTAACCCCAAATTGTCTTAGAATTGCCTTTAAAGAGGCTGTGGTCCAGATGACAAAAAAAGAAAGTTTTCTTGTATTATAAATTTCTTGTAATATTTATGACTAATGGTTAAAAAATAACTTACTGACAAAAAATAAGTCAAATAATTACATTATAAATAGATTTTTTTCCCTTTCAAAGTGCTATACCGTAACGCGACGGTATAACTATATCGTATAAGATTTAAAGTAAATATCTATGATATCACATGCGGCGATGGTGGTGACAGTAAAAGCGATGGAAATATTTTGTTAACATGAGTGTCCAGAGTTCAAATCAGGCTGGAGCGAAAATATTTTTTTTATTCTATTTTGACTTTTATAATCAGTTTTAAAGTAAAATATTATGTTGTTATAATCTCACGGCATCTAAATATATAATATATGAAATTTTTTTTTTATGTCAAATCTGGAGTACAGCCTCTTTTAAAAGTCTTTTAAATGTTGAAAATGCCGTTCTAATGTTAAATCATATACTATCACCAATGGTGTGCCGCGCACCCTCTACCACAGGTTCTGGATCCAGGCCTGAGTATCGGGAAGTAAGGAGGCTATTTTGATACGCAAAACCATAAAGGTTATAGAAAAGGTCCTGACTAGATTACAGGTGGCATCCTTTCATACCTTAGGAGAAGTACAAAATGATGGTCTGAGACAAAACAAATAGATGGTACATGACTGGGTTTACTTAATTCAAAACCACTGTTCAATAATTGCTTAACGGTGACAATTCCTTGCAGTTGATAGGTATGTTACAATTGATCTCCGAGCCAGTTATATATCTTTTACAGACAAACATTTCAATATTGAAGATGGACATAGAAATTTACGAGTGGGAAGTTTTACCTGATATGATCGCCAACAGAGATTTTACCGGAACCTCAAACCTCGTGGTAGAGTTCCATTTGGCGATGAGTTCTCCGGAGCAAGGAATTGACAAATATTTTCCAGCTTTAAAATTGCTCAAGAACTTATACAATATCGGATATAGAATATTTTGGACACATCAAAATAAGTGGTGCCAGTTTATATCCAAGTGTAGACATGAACTTCGAACTAATTGTCATGAGATTAATTTTGTTAAAGTAAGATAATAAAGAGTTTTTTTTAATATAAAATCTCATTTAAATCATTCTCCTCGAAGCGGTATGATACTATGTTTTGTAAGCAGCCTAAGACAAAAGAAAAAGGTAACTAAGTGAAAATTACATTTCAATATTTCCATCATTGAAAGTGAGTTGTAACTTGAGCGTACTTCAAAAGGAATGAACAGATGATTATTCCAGAATGAAATATTTAGCTCTAAGTACAACACACGGATTTATGTTTAAAAATGAAATAATAAAATACATGCACACACTTTGTATCAATTAAAATTGGATGTAGTACGACCTTTTTACTTACAAAAAGCTGCTTTCAAGTAACTGATTATTAAATTATATTGTATATTCAATTCTATACCGTTAAGGCACATCGTAACAAATCAAAGTCACAGGCAGGGTTTACATCAATCGGAACACCTTGGGTTTATACGAAGTTGTCGGAAAAGGCCGAGTTGTTACGATTGGGTTTATACATGTTTTAGAGGCCAGTCTAACTTAATATTTACCTCATTGATTTCATTAACTTGTCAGTATTAATTTGTATTTTTGCGGTATAACTATTGCATTTTTTTCAACCTTTTCTCAAAGCTTTGCCTTTCTACTCTGGATTTTTCTAACTAGAATTCAAAGAAATTAAATTGTTTCTGTGTGTCGCCTAACTGCACAGCGCTTTTAATAGTTAGAACATGGACTTAAAGAAAGGCACGTTAGAAAGGACCAAAGTGCACTGCATTGTAAATAAGTATTACTTCTCATACTAGCCATGTAATATAAATTGCAATGTGCAAGGGACACAGTACGAAATAAGATGATCTGTCAACTGAAAGCTACTAAAAGCGTACCGCTAGTAAAGTGGGTGCTACAGTTCAAAAAGGTGCTGCGTTAGGAATGCGACTAGAAAATGGCAAAATGAATATGATGTAAGAGAGGGTCATATGCTTCTATCAAGATTACCTAAAATCCTACAAATGTTGCCAAAAAGTAAATTCTAAATGAAATACACGCACGAGTAGTTAACCTGAAATCGCTGGTATGACTGTGACTTCGCCATTCTCTTTCGAAGCTATAAGGAAAATCGGTGGATTGACCAACAGAAAACTAGTTGTTTCTCTATATTGTGCCGGATATTTCTTCATCTGAGGCATCGAATGACAATAGGATATAACATTGGGGTCATGATAGCCCTGAGTACTTTGGCTGTGGCACAGATGTTGAGGAATAATCAGAAGCAAAATATCAGGTAAATTTTAATTACTAATTGAAACCTGAGGCGGGACCGATTTTGAACAAAGGGACATAATTTGAACCATTAAAATATGTATCCACCAACATGGCCGCATACATCGAGGCTTCATGCCAAATTTCAGAACTCTAGGCTTGTGGTTTCAGACAAGAAGAATTTTTAAGATTTTCCTCTATATTTCTATGTACAACCTGTGACCCCTAAGGCAGGGCCAATGGTAGAGCCAGATACATTATTTGAACTAGCTTGGTAGAGGTCCACTAAATAAGGTTACGCATCAATTTCAGAAGTCTCATCCTTACTGTTTCTGACAAGAATTTTTTTAAAGAGTTATCCTATATTAGTCAATATAAAAGTTTTAACAACTTTGGTAGGGATCCACTAGACAGTGCTTCATGTCAAATTTCAGAACTCTAGATCTTATGATTTCGTAGAAGACGAATCTTAAAAATTTCCTTCTACATTTCTATGTAAATTATGTGACCCTATGGCGTGGCTGATAGTGACCCAAAGAACAACACTTGAACAAACTTGGTAGAGATCCTAAAGTCATCACTTCATATCAAATTTCAGAACTCAGGAGCCTTGTGATTTCAGACAGATAGATTTTTAGCTCACCTGAGCAGATGTTATTGGGATCACTCTGTGTCCAGCGTCCTCCGTCCACATTTTCTTCAAAAGACATCTCCTCCAATACAAGGACATTTTTAACCGGACTTGACAGAAATGTTCCTTATATTGCCCTTTTCTAAAATTAGTTAAATTACTCAAACCGTTTCGCTCCATTGCACATAAGGGCTGCAAAAGCTAAAATTAGAAGAAAAAAACAACATCTCCTAAACTGCAAGGCCATTTTCCACCAAATTTCACAAAATGACATCTACTCCAAAACCATAAGGGCAATTTTTAACCAAACTTTACAGAAATGTTTCTTACATTGACCTTTTCTAAAATTACTCAAACCTTTACACTCCATTGAACAAAAGGGCTGGAAAGGCTAAAACTACAAAAAATACCAAACAGCATCTTATCCGTAAATGTTAGGTCATTTTCCACCAAACTTACTAAAAATGATCCTTACATGGCCACGGTGCCGATACCACGTGACTTCGATGGATATGTGTGGGTGTACAAAATGTAAACAAAACGTCGATTGAGGTAACATTTTTTACGATATTTTTTTAAATACATCATAATTTTTCATCGGATAGAGTTGAGGGCCCGCTCCCTTTGGTAACACAAACTGTCCCCAAATGTTTCTCGCAAATATTTTGTAGTTTTTTAATAAAGTGAAACGGCGCGTTTTAAATTGCTAAAATTGCGATGACATGTGTGGAAGCATATCTTAAAAATGATGCTAAATCCACCTTTATAGTTTGTTTAAGAAACCTATTATATGACCGGAGCGAACAATATTTGATACAGAATAAACATTGTGTGTGGATCCATTTAATTCAACAAGTGAACAAAACAATGCCAAATAATTCAAAAGAGATATGTGTGGAATAGGTTTTTAAAATGATATGTGTGGAAGCAATATTTCAACGTAACCACTATCAACATGGTTTTCGGCAAGAAAAACATTGTTGCACAACATCAAGGCGGCGCAGAAGATTCTGAAGACGTGAACATATCGGATTCATAAAATTTTACACATACAGACTATTTAAATATCTGAAGAATCGTTAGTGCATTTAATAGACCATCTGTGAGTGGAATTCGTACTCTTGCCTCCTCGATCATAGGTCGTATTTTAAGGGATCGCGTGTTAAGAAAATGTTGATCAGTATCAAACATGATCATTTTCATTTTCATACCGATGAAGCATTTCATCAGCTCTTCAGGTTAATACCTTAGTTTTTATTTCAGTTATTTCTGTTCAGTGAAACGACATGATAATAAGGAAAGATTAATAACAACTTGTACACGATTTTTGCTATACTTTTAATAATATCAAATATAGTCTGAGCACCGACTGATAGAATTGTTTAACAGCATAATAACATAAAAATTGTTGCACGGAAAAACTGTATAATTCTGTTAGTGCGTGCGTTGTAGGTGTGTCTTTTTCATTATGTCTCCCCTACAATCCCAAGATATTGTTTTTCTACTTTCCGTCCGTCCGTCTGTATGTCTGTCTGTATGTCACAAAGTTTGTCTGCCCTTATTCTTCATAACCGATGGTTGGATTTCAATTGGTCTTGCTATGTTTATTTGGTACTAAGCCAAGTTGAGAAAATCTTCGGCTTTTTCCGATTCAAAGATTTCCGGCGAAGTTTGTGACAAAACTTTACATGCATGCTTGTTAGTAAGTGTAGTTACAAGTATGGTTGGTTTGTTCCGGACCGCCGATTTTAAGTGGAAGGAGGTGCCTCCATTTGTTCGTGATTAGGGGAATGTACACGATTAGGGGAATATACCAATATGAAATCAATTCTGAACAAATGGAGGAACATCCTTCCACTTAAAATCGGCGGTCCAGAACATATTGGTATATTCACCTTATCACGAACAAATGGAGGCACCTCCTTCCACTTAAAATCGGCGGTCCGGAACAAACTAAGCATACTTATAACTACACTTACTAACAAGCATTCATGTAAAGGTTTGTCACAATCAGACAAGTGGTAATTGAGATATGCCCGTATGTGTTAAAATGTTGACCAGTCAAGGTGAATAAACCCTCTAAAATTCTGCCGACTGGAGCAAATAAACTACATTTTTATCTGTACTTGCTTAAGTCATTCCTGTGAAGTTTTTTTTTTTTAAATTAGACTAGCTGTTTTAGAGATATGCCAATATGTGTTCACTTTCGAAAATACAAAGTCCCATAACTTCGCCGGAAATCTCTGAATCGGAAAAAGCCGAAGATTTTCTCAACTTGGCTTAGTACCAAATAAACACAGCAAGACCAATTGAAATCCAACCATCGGTTATGAAGAATAAGGGCAGACAAACTTTGTGACATACAGACAGACATACAGACGGACGGAAAGTAGAAAAAACAACATCTTGGGATTGTAGGGGAGACATAATGAAAAAAGACACACCTACAACGCACGCACTAACAGAATAATCAGTTTTTCCGTGCAACAATTTTATGTTATTATGCTGTTAAACGATTCTATCAGTCGGTGCTCAGACTATATTTGATATTATTAAAAGTATAGCAAAAATCGTGTACAAGTTGTTATTGACAATTAATCTTTCCTTATTATCATGTCATTTCACTGAACAGAAATAACTGAAATAAAAACTAAGGTATTAACCTGAAGAGCTGATGAAATGCTTCATCGGTATGAAAATGAAAATGATCATGTTTGATACTGATCAACATTTTCTTAACACGCGATCCCTTAAAATACGACCTATGATCGAGGAGGCATGAGCACGAACTCCACTCACAGATGGCCTATTAAATGCACTAACGATTCTTCAGTTATTTAGATAGTCTGTATGTGTAAAATTTCATGAATCCGATATGTTCACGTCTTCAGAATCTTCTGCGCCGCCTTGATGTTGTGCAACAATGTTTTTCTTGCCGAAAACCATGTTGATAGTGGTTACGTTGAAATATTGCTTCCACACATATCATTTTAAAAACCTATTCCACACATATCTCTTTTGAATTATTTGGCATTATTTTGTACACTTGTTGAATTAAATACATTCCACACTCAATGTTTATTCTGTATCAAATATTGTTCGCTCCGGTCATATAATAGGTTTCTTAAACAAACTAGAAAGGTGGATTTAGCATCGTTTTTAAGATATGCTTCCACACATATCATCGCAATTTTAGCAATTTAAAACGCGCCGTTTCACTTTATTAAAAAACTACAAAATATTTGCGAGAAACATTTGGGGACAGTTTGTGTTACCAAAGGGAGCGGGCCCTCAACTCTATCCGATGAAAAATTATGATGTATTTAAAAAAATATCTTAAATTTTTTTACCTCAATCGACGTTTTGTTTACATTTTGTACACCCACACATATCCATCGAAGTCACGTGGTATCGGCACCGTGTTTATAATTCTGTAGGAACTTCTCATTTTTAGTATGCTCTATGATCAGATATAATGCTTTTGAAAACCTGTTTTGTGTGATTCGTTAGGAAATTGTTTTATTGTGGACTGATTGAAGCAACCAAACAATGCAGCGACAGTGTCTCTCTCTTGGACAGTGTTATTTTTTAAGTGTACTAAAATGTTATGCATTCTAAAACACACATAAAAAAAGATACTGAGTGCACATTTCCGGTAGCAACGCAGCGACAATTACGACACAGCAACTTTGGCGCCGCCCAGGCACATTTTTCTGGCTGCGGGTAGATTGCAAGACGCAGCTTTATTGACAGGTATACCTGAGAAAGCTGCCTCGCTGTGATTGGATGATCAGTAAAGTGACAGTTTAAGCTACTGAAATAAACATCGAAACGTCACTTTCTACCGCGATCCGAATACGTGAAACTCAGTTTTGCAAGCGGTAGTTAATTTCCCTAAAATATTTCAGAGTCTGTTTTTACCTTGTGCAGTGCTAGTCAGATTGTAATAATCATGGCAGAAAAAACATCATTAACCCGTAAGTAGTCATATCTAATCTCATCTCATCTGAATTGTTGCATCAAAGGACTTGTGGTTAGCGTTTAGTAGCCGTGATTAAGTTAATGTCAGGAAAAACCTGTATGTAAGCAATTTAAAGGGCCAAAGGTATTCTTTACCTGGGAGCTCGACCTAGACATTATGCTTATACTGTCCCCTGGCATTATGATGTATTGTCAGGAATGTTTTTCAGTTATTGCGGACAGTGGTTTCATGGGTGTAATTCTGGCCATAAGATACTGCAATCAAACTTGTCTTATACATGTACTCATTTAGCTCATTTAAATTGTCACCTATCTAATGTGATCACAACTTCCATAATATAACAATAATATAATATTTTTTTAAAGTAATGAAATGTAATGTTAAAGGAGTGAAATGTCAGATTAAACCTCTAACACTGACAAATTTCATTACAATCATATCAAACATTTTAAAGTTATCATTTGGACAAGCCTAGATGTCTACACCATTTCTGCCATAAACAGTCTATTCAGTACTAGTATATGTTGCGCCATTCTGGCAACACAGGAGGTTCATTTACATGATGACAGTATGTTTCCCTACTGGCATTACGATGTACTGTCAGGAATGTTTTTCACTTACCTACTGGTTAGTATTCAAAACAAAACAGTTAAATACAACACAAATTATAGTGATTTATACTTTTATTTCTAACAAATCATACCAATGTTTTAAGGAGAGTACAAAATATCCTAGCAGTACAAGTTCCAGTATAGACCTGCTAACAAGATCAGTCCAAAAGTGTTACCATGCTAAATATCTAAAATAGATTTGTCCACAGTTTGGAAAGGGTGCTTACTGAAAATTTACTGACTGAACAGCAAATAGTGCAGACCATGATTACACTGCACAGATGTGCAGGCTGATCTTGGTCTGCTCTGGTCGCAAAGGCAGAGTGAATTGCCACCACTAGGGTAGAGATTAACAGTGGTTCCCATTTCTTCTATATTTTAGACTTCAGATGTGCATGATTTTGAAATAACTGAAGTGGTCTTACTTGCAGGTCTTTCCTGTATTTAGATGTACTGAAATCTTACAACTTTTAAGTCTATCAAAATCAAGGTATTTCTCCAGAAGTTTATTGAACCAGTATTACATTATTCACCACTTCAGTCATACACATGTACATATGAATACAAGTATAAAGTACCTACTTTTTACTTAATATGTCAGAGTCAAAGATTCTTATAATATACATTACAAAAGAGAAGTATATTTGAGATTTGTTACCCTGATGACACAGATGTCCACACAATATTTGAAACAGCACTGGAATGTACTTGTTATGACTTTCCTGGTCAAGTAAGATATATTTCAAGGTAAGGCAAATTTTGACTCTACAAAACAAATACAATTTCAAACATTTATGTCCAACAAAGAAAAATACACAACAGATTTAAGCTGTAAGCATGCATTTCATATTCATCTGGAAAGAAATCTTGTTTGGTCATTTTATTAAATTGTATTTTACTTTTCCACAATTTTATTTAAAAAAACTATCCTTCCATTTCTTTATGCCAGCAAGCTGTCAATAACCTTATCAAATCTAACTACCAATGCAACCACCTCCAGGCCAATGGGGATTAAGTAAGGACTCATTGCTACAGACTATATATACAGACATGAAATATTTTCACGTTACAGTAAGTTCACGGTGTGTTTCACATATTCAATTACACTTATACGGTTCATACTAACAGAACTGTCTACTCAGCAACTGAATAAACTGAAATCTTCTATCTGACAGCAAGTTTTTATTATACTATCTGTGAACACGTAAGATGAGTAGAAAAATCAGACATGGAGTACAGACTGGATCTTAGCAGGACTCTATCAAATGTTAAACAGCCCTAGAACAGGCATTTTAATTTTCTGAAAAAAAATCTAAAACGTGAAAAAATGGCGGGTAACAACAGATGACCAAATTATGCTGAGAAGTAAACAAATAAGTGAATAAGTCATGTAATCAACAATTTTACAGGACTACTTTTCAGTGCCAGTTGGAATAAGTTTTTGTAATGTTGGCAAGAAGAAATACTTTCATTGATTACAATATCAGTAAACAGATCGAGTTTTCTTTGACTTTCACTCTAGAAAAACTGTATGATTTTTGTGAAGTGAAAAAAGTACTATCTAAGCAAATGCATTAAAAATATCAAATCTCAATAACTTCATACAGGCAGTTAAAAACAACAATATAAAGACAAATGACAACTTTAAATGTACTGAATTAACAATCAAGAGAAAGAGTATGCATTTCGGCAAACTTCAGCCATGAAAGTACCTCCAAGAAACTGGTAGAGACAGGATTCCAAGATGTGCAGGTTTGCTGTGTTGATGAAGTCAGCAACACTCACTGTTTAAAGCAACAATCTGAAAAAATATGAAGACAGGCATTAACAAATCACCTAGACTTTCTGTAAAATATTTCCTAATCTAGAATGATAGAAGTCATATGAGTTCTATATGTCCAACTTCATCTTAATGAAAATACACAAACTTGTAAATTGCATCAAACCAAGGTTGATAAAGTTGGGAAGTAGTAAAACATTTGTATTATTAATGTTGCTACGGTGATTTAGCACTGACCTCTTCTATCTTCTTCATCTGGCTGGAGGGAGGATTACATTAATATGCAATGTGTTTTGAGATGTGTGACCAGAAATAAGATTCAACTTTTATAATGCATAATTATGTATTACAACCTAATGAAAATGCTCCTTTGTTTGAGTGCTTTGTCATTTTTTAGGATTCTGACCTTGATAAAGATTAAATTTAAGGTCAAGGTCATGTCCAAAAAACTACACTAAGCAGGTCTTAGTATTTGAAAAGGATTCTTTGGTAAAAACTGAAAGCTGTTTCAAAGAATAAAAACATCAGATATTTAGGTATGAATTTTTTCATTTAACTACAGAAAAGGTTAAAGGTATTTATCATACTTCCTCACTGAGTTACATGTTTCAAAATTTTTTTATTATACATCTTTAAACAGCAAAATATATCAGAGATACTTATATTATCATTTGAAGACAAAAATATTCCACACAAAACACATTGCATGTATAAAAATACATATCAATGCCCTGAAAATAATGAAAAGTTAATACCACTAACCTCTGAAAATATCAATAACAATCTCACACAGGTATATACCAAGATGTTAAAATAATTGTTACCTCATTTACAAACTGGATATCCATGTTTCAGACTGCCACTTTCCAACAAATACTGATTGACAGCAGATTTCAATCTGAATTTCTGAATTTGTTTTCTCTGAATCTTTTTTTTTTTTTTTTTTTTTTTTTTTTGATGTGTACATTTTGTATCAAAAGGAGGAGAAAAAAAAAGAAAAAAAAAAGAGCAAAAGTTTACGAGTTTAGATGTATACTCTGGCCATCAAGAATAGGAAATGTCGCTATCAAACACCAACTTGTCTCAGTTTTTGGGGCCAAAACAACTCCAAGAGAATTTTTGGGGCACCCTGGGTAAAATGTTGCCCTGATTCTGTACTATATTAAAAGCATAGTACACGTTTCCAGAGATTCTCCAAACTACCAAGCAAATTTCCGTATTAGTATCATAAATTGTTCTAAAATATAAAAAGATGAAAAATGGTACTTTAAAAACAATATTTTCTTGATGGCAGGTATATTATTTAAGCTAAAAGGTTCCAAAGCAAATGTACCAATTTTGTTATCTTATAATCATATTAGCTTGACTGTACAAATAATGACACCTGATCACAAATTTGCATAAATACCTCAGAATATCACCTGATACCATGGTCAAGCTGGTAAAGTTCATTTGGACTAAAGTAAGAAATACCTCTGTGACATTTTAATGCTAGCTCATTGTGCTACTTCACACAGACGCTCGTTTTCTTACAAAACATAGTTACAGAACATATATCATTGGAATAAACATGTAAGAAATACCTCTTTTTCCACATTGGATGTTACAATATATACCTTTCCTTAAATGTGACATTACACATTGCTGAACTCCATGCATTTTTTTTTTCACTGCATGATTTCACTTATACATCCTTTTATCCCTTTCTCCAAGAAACTACATCATGTTGAACGAACATAACAGTAATAATGAAATAATATGAAACAAACTGTATATATATTTTTTCATGGCCTAAATATTTTAATAAATTCAAGAATATTGTTTACACATCTACTATTACAGCCTAACTTAAGGAATTTTAAATTATGGCCTTTCAAATCTGATTACTTGTATCTAATAAACTATCTTCCCAAAATAGCACTCACTATTTTATGTCCTTTTGGAACATGTTTTACTTTCCAAGTAGCTCTGCTTATTAAGACACAATGAAGTAAGAATCTTAAGGAAAACAAGCAAAGACTCCCATTTAAAGCTGTTATATAGAAAATATCTCATACACTTAAATATAGCTTTTATCAAAATTGCATTGGTATTTACAGCTATACATGCTAGAAATACCTGAAGATATTGAAACCTTGGTTTAAATTGGCAAAACTTTGGGGGAGCCTGTAACAATCTGTTTCCCTCTTTCTATCCTCTGCAGTCCGGATGTACTACACTGCTTGGGCTAAGAAATGAAGTTCCAGTGCATGTTATGTAATTGTAAGTTTTAACTTTCGTGTTTTAGATCTCATGTAACTGTTTGAAAAATTCTGTGCTTTCCAGACCCTTTTTTTATGGCATATTGCTAATTATTTGCATATCAAGGCAGTCTTCAATTTCTGAACCAAGAAATACACATCTGTAGCAACAATTTAATTTTGTAAACATACTGGTACTACAGTGTTTTCTTGCAGACAGCATGTTTCTTAACATTCAACTCCTTTCTCAGTAAATTCAAGTTATCAGGGTGAATTATTGATAGTGACCCTAATCTTCAACATGAAATCAAGCACAGGAATTTTCAAACATTTCTCTTGTAAGTTTACCAATCAAGAAATAATTTTAGTCCAATCGAATTTTTGTTTTTGTTTATTTTGTCCACTTACCTGGAGACCTACAAGAAAGAAGAACAACATTAATAGTTTAAGTATGAGTTCACTTACCTGTCTATCCATGATTAAGTCACCTTCAGTTAGTTTCCCCTGGTTCTTTATCAGATGCTGGATTGTCAGACTCTGAATCTTTGTCCAGTCTGGTCTCCATGGCTGTACCTCTCTCTCCATCTTGGGTTTCTGTCTTCTCCTCTTTTTCCTTGGATTCTCTTCTTGACTCCCTCTGTTTGTCCTCAGACTTGCTGCGTTCACTACCTGTTGTATTACAATCATTTTCATAAGAATGAAAAATGTCAATCATAACACTTTTCATATTTCTAGGTGAGCTTCATAAACCTGAGTATTTTTTTTTTTGCTGATCTTTGTGTTGAATTTAATAAATTTTGCAAAATAGGCCCTAGACAAGCTCAGCAACAGTAACAATGTATTCTTTTACACACTACAAAACTTATGCTTGTTTTTTTTTTTCAACTGTAACCAAAGAGAGCAAATCTGCTGACAAATAAAATGCTGGACCTATTTTTCTTAACAGGGTCCAATTTTCAAACAAGACAATCTTATAAACAGTATAATCTGAAGACTTTTCTTCTCAAGAATCATCTTTTAAAGCTTTTGCATGTAAAATAGAAGACAAATCATATTACTCTTCTTGCTACTCCTTTCTCTACTCCTGGATCGACGTTTTTTGTCCTTATCCTCACTACGAGAACTCCTTTCCCTACTCCTGCTGCGGTGGCGACGTGACTTGTGGTGTCTCTCACGGGACCTGCTTCTAGATCTACGACTATGACGGCTGCGGCTACGAGACCTCTTTTTCCTTTGTTAAAATAAGGTATCAAAAGTATTTTTTCACCAAAAACCTTCACTTCTCTGTTCAGGGTTGCCAGCACTTTGGTGAAATAAAATTCCCTGACTTTTCCCTGACTTTTCACTGACCTATTCATGTTTTTCACTGACCAAAATTGTCAAACACATAAACGGCCTCCTGACCTCCCCTATAGCCGTCCAATCCCCCCATTATATTTTTTGCATGTAAACTTGTATTTATTTTCCAAAATATAAAACATTTACATCAAAGTAATGATTCAAACATTGTGTTCTACTATTCTTAACTATTTCTATTCAAACACAGTGTGACTGTTGGTCAGTGAAACATGTGAAACATATGACATGAAGGCAAGGGTTGCAAAGCCTTTCAGTCTTTAGGCTGAATGATGTTCTAAGGTAAATAATGGGTATTATAATCACTAAGTTAACATATAATGCTTTTTAATATCACAGTTTACTGTTATTTGAATTTAATGCTTAACTGTGAGAGTGATAAAGTCAAATATTAAATGCCTAAAGACTGCCATAGCCAAGTAAGACCTTCAATGCGTATATTTTTCGACCTTTGAAATAATTTTTCCCTGACTTTTCACTGACTTTTCAGGATTTTCATTTTTCACTGACCAAATTTCAAAATTCCCTGACAATTCCCTGACCTTGAAAAAATACCCAATTTCCCTGACTTTTCAAGTCCGCTGGCAACCCTGTTTAAAGTGTACCTAATCTACAGCTTCTACAATTGGTTGCATTATGCTAATTTTTTACAACTTCTAGTCTCTTGCATCTGTCTAACAAGAGGGCCAAGATGGCCCTATATCGCTCACCTGAGAATCATTGCACTGAAACATAAAAAAATCAGGATGTAAGTAAGTAGGTCAAGGCCAAGATCATCCACGGTCAAAGATTTAATCTGCATGCAAAATTATCTAATGTTTCATTGTTGTAGCCGAACAGGTCTTCTAAGAATAGGCCCTGTGACCTATTTGTTGACCCTGGATGACCCATATACAATCCTATCCTAGATTTTATCAAGACAAACATTCTGACCAAATATTAGGAAAATCAGATGTAAAATACAGCTTCCATTGGCATACACAAGTTTTTTTCTAAGACTTGACCCCGTGACCTACTTTTTGACCCCAGATGACCCATAAACAATCCCAGCCTAGATTTTATCAAGACAAACATTCTGACCAAATATCAGGAAAATCCAATGGAAAATACAGCCTCTATCTCATACACAAGGTTTTTCTTAGATTTGACCCCGTGACCTAGTTTTTGACTCAAGACGATCCATATACAATCCCAACCCAGATACCATAGAGACAAATATTCTGACCAAATATTAGGAAAATCGGATGAAAAATACAGCTTTCATCGCATACACAAGGTTTTTCTAAGATTTGACCCCGTGACCTAGTTTTTGACCCCAGATGACCCATAAACAATCCCAACCTAGATCTCATCATGACAAACATTCTGACAAAATATTAGGAAAATCCAATGGAAAATACAGCCTCTATCTCATACACAAGGTTTTTCTTAGATTTGACCCCGTGACCTAGTTTTTGACCCCATTTAACCCGTATACAATCCCAACCTAGATCTCATCAAGACAAACATTCTGACCAAATATTAGGAAAATCGAATGAAAAATACAGCTTCTATCGCATACACAAGGTTTTTCTTAGATTGGACCCCATGACCTAGTTTTTGACCTCAGATGACCCATATACAATCCAAACCTAGATTTCATCAAGGCAAACATTCTGACAAAATATTAGGAAAATCCAATGGAAAATACAGCCTCTATCGCATACACAAGGTTTTTCTTTGATTGGACCCTGTGACCTAGTTTTTGACCCCAGATGACCCATATACAATCCCAACCTAGATTTCATCAAGACAAACATTCTGACCAAGTTTCATAAAGATCCAATGGAAAATACAGCCTCTATCGCATACACAAGGCAAATGTGAACAGACAGACGACGGACAGACGCCGGACATCCAGCGATCACAATAGCTCACCCTGAGCATTCGCTCAGGTGAGCTAAAAATCATACCTACACAATATACACAAAAATCATTTCCACACAATATGTAAGATCAAACATTTCTTACTTGTCTCTACTTCTAGAACTGCGGCTTCTTGATCTGCTACGCTTCTTCCTCCTTTCTCTTTCTTTCTCTCTCTCTTCTCTTTCCCTTTTTCTTTCCTCTTCCTTCTTCTTCCTCTCTTCTCTTTCCTTTTCCCTTTCTTTCTCTCTTTCCTCCCTTTCTTGTTTAAGCTTAGCTTCTCTTTCTTCTTCTTCCTCTTTGGTTTTCTGTAATGTATACAGGCATGAAATATCAGAAGTGAAATATGAATATGAAAACCAACAGGCAGAATAGCTCCTAGTTTCAATAAGCTTGAACAAAATTTAAAATTTGAACAAAATGTAGAATAGCAGTTACAATTATTCAATGTTTAAAACAGCCAGATATTTCAAGTTAATGGAAATTTAGACAGACATGGGATCAATGTCTGCCCGAAAGTAAGCCGCCCCACACCAAGTTTTAAAAGAAAAGACCCAAGACTGACAGTAAGGAACAGTATTGTTCTATCAATCCCCAACCTTATCCCCTAGAACAATTAAAAGACTGATACACTGATGTCAATCTACCTATTTCACTTTGTTACCCATTTTAAGTGTGTCTCAGGTGCATTCTTGACATAAATACCAAGTAGAAGATTTGCAATTACAGTCCAACCTTACTTAAGCAGCCAGCAAAGGGAAACAGTAATTTTGGCTGCTTAAGCAAGGTGACCGCCTATTTAGGGGGTAATGTTGGCTCGCTTTCTTTAGTACTAGTAGACATGTGGTTACTTTGAACACAGAATCATAACACTTTATCAATTGTTTATCTTCATTAACTTCTTAATATGATATTTCAAGTTCAAAATACAATACAAATAATATCTTGCAGTCATTTAAATTCTTTTAGATATTATCATTATCATGATTATTATCACTGCCTTTCTAATATCGGCACGAGCGATCTCATCTTTACTCCAACTCTAAACATTTGTTCCTTAAGTGCTTTCTTAAGTAACGTACGACTCAGTAATAGCATGTTTGAAAATTTCTTTGTTCTAAGTTTACATTTTATCTTTGAAAGTAACAGAACATTCTTAAAAGATAGAAATTAATGTTGAGTAACAGAACATTCTTAAAAGATAGAAATTAATGTTGATTGATTTTAAGGTGGATCGCGAAAATTCATTCATTAAGAGTTCTTTCCCTTCCGCGTAATCGGGATGATTCGCACAAGAAGTTGTCTCCTAACGAGCCGAGATATAGAATAAAGCATAGTATTTCTTTTCAAAGATTTCAAATAGAGTCAATTAAAAAGCATGTTTGTAAGGTGCTTGTATTTATTTTAATTTCTGTTAACTGCTGAAATCAATACCTTTTGTAATTATAAAACAAACTTCTCAACACCTAATGAGATCAAAGGTTAAATCGACCGTTTAATTTGTGAGTCTATTGAAACTCATTATCATGCATGCGTAACAAATAGTGGCCGAATTAACACACTGATATATTCAAGCACTGTGTATTGTCACGTGTTTGCCTTCGAGGGTTTATTCTAGGGCTAGTCAAAATATATTCACACCTTGAGCAGACAATACGTGACCGCTAAATCGGGTCGAATTTTGGCAAATTGAATGCAGTTAGTGTGGCCGCTGGCCGCAGACATAAGGTGACCGTTTAATTAACGTGTCATTTAGAAGGATTTTTGAGGGGAGCGTCATGAATTGACCGTTGACACCAGGTGACCGCCAATATAAGGTGACCGTTAGGGCAGGTTATACTGTACATGTATTTTGCTGTAGCAAAGACTTCATTTTGAAAATTAAGCAAATCAAAATTAAATCTAGCCACAGTCTTATATTAATGTTTCAAATTAAAAAAATAATTGATGAAACTCAAAATAGAATCTAACCATTCTTTTTCCTTCAACATAAGCTCTTATTCTTGCATAGCCAGAATGTTGTTTTCCCATGATGTGTTCATCCACTCTCTGTTGAGCATCTCCCACCACAAGCAAAGCGCCACAGACAGTACATACTTCCATCGCCTTCAGCGGCTCGTTGAAAGGGTCTGGTGTTGGATTCTGAAACCATGAGCAGAATAAATGAATTAAACCAATAAGTTACAAAAGAAGGCAACTCTGTGTTAAACATTTTTACAAGGAATCATTCTAAATGGTAACTACTTTAATGATTTAATTATAACAACTATTATTTTTTATACAGCATCATTAACAACTGAATAAACAGCTGCAGTAGCAGCATAAGCATTACCAACCCAAGATTTCCACTTCAAGATAAAGAAATAAAGTTCTGAAAATTTTTATCACATGTTCAATGATGCAATATCCCACTCATGTATCCATGGTAACTGTTTTTTTTTCTCTTGGAATAATATCTAATGATATATCTTTTAAAATCCCTTTTAGAAACAAAACCATTATCATTATCTTAACATTTCTACTAGATAAATGTAGCCTATGTTTCATACTGGCAAAGAAGTCAAATGCAGTAAGTTGAATTTGCTTACATTTTGTAACTGAGTTCTTTCTTCATTGAGCTGATCACACAGTTTCATGATACCCTGTGCTTCTTCTACCTTACCCTCACATCCAAGCTCTTCTGCCTGTAACAAAAAAAGAATAGTTCAGTCTGCGAATTTAGCAGTAGCCCGTTAGCCCATGGCTAGTAGAATTTGGGTCAGGCCCGTAAAATTTCCCAAGTCACTAGCCCGACTGGCCAGTGATAAATTAGCAGCCGATCACCTTATTTTCTGAAAATGAAATGACTGAATTTCAAATAAAACATCTCATTTATCCTTGATCCAGGGAATAAAATTACAAAACAACTGTATTAATCATTTTTCTTTACTTTACTTTCCACTTTAAAAGTTTAACATTTCTGTGCT
The DNA here is from genome assembly GCA_012932295.1 of Cyclina sinensis. NCBI lineage: Eukaryota > Metazoa > Mollusca > Bivalvia > Venerida > Veneridae > Cyclina > Cyclina sinensis. The sequence goes on along the minus strand of JAAONU010000001.1, from coordinate 45,220,196 downwards.
TGCAAAAAATTCAGGCTGGTTGATATTGCTAACCACAAGCCCGAATGTCTAGTAGTTTTCTTGCTCTAAATTCTTTGACTGTTAGTTCCTTCTTTATTTCCTTGACTCTTCTTCTCCACTTTTTTTTCCATCTTATTTTCTGTCTTTGATCATTTTTTTTAAAAAAATCTTCAGGAACTATTATATTTATATATTCATTTGTGTAGCTGAGGAGACATAATAAATCTTCATTTTTTGATGATCTTAAACAGTTCATCTGTCTACAAGTGTTCCTTGAATAAGAATATTTGTCAACAGTAATTTTGTGAATCTGTTAGATACTGATTTTTCTAAACATGGAAGAATCATTCTTCAGATGAACAGGTGACACAGGAGTACTTACTTTTTGTACTAGATCATTTATTCTCTCTGTTAACATCCTAACCTTTTCCTCTTTTTGACTGGCTGGATTTCCATTCATCTGAAATAATTATGAAATTTAGAAGAAGCGGTCAGTAACTAACTCATGCTTCTAGAATGACAGCAAGCAGAAACAAAAAGTTTAACAAGCAAATTTAACACTGCGATTCAACTATGTCAATGACTTGTACCTACATGAAGCCATAAGCTTAGCTCATGTAATGAACCTCAGTTGAAACTAATTCATAATGTTAAAATTCATATGAAAAGTTTTACAAAAGGAAAAGCTGAAAGTTTTAATAATCATGCAAATATTACTACAAAAAAACATTAATAATACTGACATCAAGAAGTCAAGATTAACAGCTCAGAAAAAAAACAGCACTAAGGGCTCAGTACTTAGCACATGGGTCTTCATTGTAAGAGGTCTTTAGGAGAAGCTCTTTCTTCAAATTGTTATTAAAATGAAATTGCACTGCATTAAATACCCCTTTAGGCAAATACTCTAACAATATCTTTCCTTCATAATGTGTAATATTTTCAAAACATACACCACTTATTGATTCAGCAACAAAACTTACATTTCCCTGCATGCTGTTGAGTGCAAGTCTTTGGTGTCCACGTCTAATCCTTTTCTCTACATCACTGATCAATGTTTGTAAATATCTCAGGAAATCTTCCTCATACCCAAGTCGACCAGCACGGGAACTCTTCTTGTATCTTTCATGATATCAAGAAAAGAGAAAAGTACATAGCATCAGTATAAGACAGTTGTTATTGAACAAAGCATGTCTCGTTTGATGTTCTGAAGCACTGCTATTGCCAATAAAGCTACAGATCAAACTCAAGAAGTTTTCTTTGGACATATCAAATTTGGTTCAAGAAGCAACTGATCTCACCCCTAACAATTATCTCAGAATTTTTTTTGTTCTTCTACTGTTGTATTTTACAAGGATCTTTTTTTCATCTATTCCATTTTATTTTCCTAACACCTTTTTATAAGATTACATCTTCAAATTGACTCAGTTTAACTGTTGAATGTTGGGATCAGCCTTACACTATATATTATGTATTTCAAAACTTACTCTTTCCTGAGATGATCATCATGTATTTTTTCGCAAGGACCTGAAAACATAATAATTTCATCATCACAGCAACAACTCAAAAGGACCAACGCTCAAAACAACAAGTGAAATGTGTTTATTATCTAAATACAAGAGGGCCATGATGGCTCTCGATTGCCAACATGAATACTTTGGCTTTGGGTCTGCTGTTGAGCAAACATCAGAAGCTTTTTAAGGTTCTCCCTATATAAGTCTATATGAATTCATATTAAGCACAGGGTAGAGCCAATTTTCACCCAAGGGGCATAATTTGAACATATTTGGTAGAGGACCTCTAGCTGATGCTGTATGCAAAATATCTAAGATCTAGGCCTTGTGATTTCAGACAAGAAGATTTTTATGGTTTTCTCTATATATAAGCCTTTGTAACCAATTTTGACTCCAGGGGCATAATTTGTTCAAACTTGGTAGAGGTCCACCAGACAATGCTACAAACCTAAGTCTTTCTTTTATAAGCCTATGTAAAATCAAGTGACTCTGGGGCCTGGCCACTGATGACCATGGGGGCATAATTTGAACAATCTTAGCACAGGACCTTGAGCTGATGCTCCATGTAAAACATCTTAGCCTTTGGCTTTGTGGTTTCAGACGAGAAGATTTTTAAAGTTTTTTTCCCTAAATAAGTCTATTATCAAGTGACCCCTGGGGAAGGGCCAATTTGACCCAAGGGGCATAATTTGAAGAAACTTGGTAGAGGACCTCTAGCTTATGCTCCAAAAATACCTAGGTTCTATACTTTGTGGTTTCATACAAGATTTTTATGGTTTTCTCTATATATAAGCCTTTGTAACCAATTTTGACTCTATAATTTGTTCAAACTTGATAGAGGTCCACCAGACAATGCTACAAACCTAATCTTAAGGCTCAGGGCCTTGAGGTTTCAGACAAGAAGATTTTCAAAGCTTTTCACTTCTGTTGCCTGAGCAACCACAGTTATTGATGGAATTCAATTCTTTTAAACAAGTTTGGTAAAGCTTCATGCAAGGCATGTTTTGTCAAAGTTGGCTAAGCGGCATAGGAGAAGTCGTTCAAGTCAAATTGTTGACGATGCACACCACACGAAGATGGACACCGGACAATCAATGATCACTAAAGCTCACCCTTAGGCACTTTTCCCTATGTATAATCAATTGACACCTGGGGCAGGGCCAAATTTGACCCCAGAGGTATAATTTGAACAAATTTGGTAGAGGTCCACTGGATAATGCTACATACCAAAACTTAAGACTCAGGGCCTTTTGGTTTGAGACATAGATTGATAGAGGTCCACTAGACAATGCTACACACCAAATCTTAAGGCTCGGGGTCTTGTGGTTTCAGGCAAGAAGATTTTCAAAGTTTTCCCTATATAAAAATAAGCCTATGTAAAATCGATTGACTCCAAGGGCAGGGCCAAATTTGACCCTTGGGTTACAATTTGAACAAACTTGGAAAACATCTACAAGACAATGCTACATACCAAATCTTAGGGCTCAGGGCCTTGTGGTTTCAGACAAGAAGATTTTCAAAGTTTTCCCTATATAAGCCTATGTAAAATCAATTGACACCCGTCGCAGAGCCAAATTTGACCCCAGAGGTATAATTTGAACAAACTTGATAGAGGTCCACTAGACAATGCTACACACCAAATCTTAAGGCTCAGGGTCTTGTGGTTTCAGGCAAGAAGATTTTCAAAGTTTTCCCTACATAAGCCTATGTAAAGTCAATTGACCCCAGGGCGGGGCCAAACTTGACCCCAGGGGTATAATTTGAACAAATCTGGAAGAGGTCCACTAGACAATGCTACAAACCAAATCTTAAGGCTCAGGGTCTTGTGGTTTCAGACAAGAAGATTTTCAAAGTTTTTCCTTTAATTAAGTTGCCATAGCAACCAGAGTTCTTAATGGAATTCAATTCTTTGAACAACTTTGGTAGAGCTTAATTAAGGGATATCCCAGGCATGTTTCGTCAAAGTTGGCTTAGTAGTTTAGGAGGAGAAGTCATTCAAGTCAAATTGTTGACGACGCATGCCGACGGATGTCGGGCATTCAATGATCCCAGGTTAGGTAAAAATAAAAATTATTAAAGGGCCATAACTCTAACAAAAATCACTGAACTAGAAAATGCTGACAATATGCACAACTAGACCTGGTACAGATCATTCCTGTAAAGTTTTGAAGAAATTGCAGCGGTAGTTTTTGACCAGTAGTCGGGACAAGTTTTGTGATGGACGGACAGATGGATAGACGACGGAAAAGTGATCCATATATGTCGCGGCTAGATTGTAGCCGGTGACACAATATATTAATGTAACAAAATGAATGATGTACGAAAATGAAAACATTCTGTTTTGAAAGTTATATAGCTTTTTCACTATACATACCTAAATCTGCTCTGGTATTTGTGAACAGTTCATGTGGACAGAAATCTACAAGATAATATCGACAAACCTGGAAAGTAAAGACAAAATACATCATCCATGATCAATAATGAAACAGAAAGCTTTAAGAGGGGTATCTTTTCTTATTAATAAACTGGTATCAAAGAAATATCCATCAGCTAGTCGTGTCCACTATCTGGTATATTTTTCTTTAGTGTAATTATCTACCCCAAAGATGGCTAATAATAACAAAATGTTATATAATATAGAAGCAGCAAGTGAATTTTCATCAAGCAAAAAGAAAATCTTTTTAGCCTCTGTGACCTTTACCCTAGGGACCTAAAATCCAACTAAAGGACAAATGTCTATTGTATGAACAAACCAAAAATCTAAAATATTGGTCAATAAATCAGTGGTTTGTAAGTTTATCAAAGTTGTGAAATCACTATCATGCAGACATGGCAAATCATGCCTCTTTTGACTCCCATACTTCTGGAACCCATCATGGGATCAGGATTGTTCATGAAAAGAAAAGAGATCTATTGTTTATAAATGTTTTGTGAAAGTTTTGTTGATATGAATCTAATGGGAGCATAACACTATAATTTAAGGTAGAAAAAATTATTTTTAACCTCTGTGACACTGACATGGACCCCAGTGACCTCAAACCCCAACCAGTGGTAGAGGTCGATGCAAGGTACCTACATACCAAATATCTGAATCTGTGTAACCAGAAGAGATCAAAGTGAGACATAGGTGACCAACTATAAAACATCAACCTATACAATAGGTTCACCTTCGGAGGCCGAATAGTGAGACTACTTTTTGACATACATGCACATGTGACCAGCTTAATGTTTATACCTAAGAACAGCTTCAACTTCAACTTATTACTGCCAAAATTCAATAGTGATTATACCAGGCAGGCGTGTGTCAGAAACATTAAAATTATACAAGATAATAACAAAAAAAAAGATTTAACTGAAGATCTTACTTACACATTTATTTTGAATGTTTAAAATCTATACTAGAACTGTGTCCATAGGACACGGATGCCCCCACTATGCATAGGTGCTCATAAACAAGAGCATGTATATCTTGTATGTAAGATTTTTTCTGTACATATTCCTAAAATGATCTACAGGTAACCTTATGTACATGTTAAATTAAATTACAAATGTAAAATTTATATGTTCAATTATTTATATGGTATATAGTGAAAAAATCAACAAAGGGCCATAATTCTGTTAAATATGGTCACAGCAAAAATTCCTTCCATTACTACCATCTACACATTAAAGTTGTTCATCCCTGGAAGTTTAAGCAGAATCTGCCATCCGGTTTAAGAGGAGTTGCGTTCACAAAATTTCTATATGGTATATAGTGAAAAAATTAACAAGGGCCATAATTCTGTTAAATTTGGTCGCAGCAAAAATTCCTTCCTTTACTACCATCTACACATTAAGGTTGTTCATCCCTGGAAGTTTAAGCAAAATCTGCCATCCGGTTTAAGAGGAGTTGCGTTCACAAAATTTCTATATGGTATATAGTGAAAAAATCAACAAAGGCCCATAATTCTGTGAAATTTGGTCGCAGCAAAAATTCCTTCCTTTACTACCATCTACACATTAAGGTTGTTCATCCCTGGAAGTTTAAGCAAAATCTGCCATCCGGTTTAAGAGGAGTTGCATTCACAAAATTTCTAGTGAAAAAATCAACAAAGGGCCATAATTCTGTTAAATATGGTCACAGCAAAAATTCTTTCCATTACTACCATCAACAAATCTGTTAAATTTGGTCGCAGCGAAAATTCCTTCCTTTACTACCATCTACACATTAAGGTTGTTCATCCCTGGAAGTTTAAGCAAAGTCTGCCATCAGGTTTAAGAGGAGTTGCGTTCACAAGATTTCGGGACGTACGGACGGACGGAGAGTCGTACGGACGGACTGACGTACAAGTGCAACGCTATATGCACCCCACTTTGTGGGGGCATAAAAACTTGTACAGTCCACTGATAAAAGCTGGCACAGTTGGGGTAGCCCTAATCTCGGTCGGAAATTCATTCCAGAGTCGTAGAGTCCTTAGTAAGAATGAGTTCATGTGATGTTGTGTTTTTGATTGCAGGATGAGAGTGATAGTGATCGACATTGACATGTTTTTTTTGTTTTTTTTTAAGTAGCATGACCAGTCTGGCATGGTTTTGCCTTTGTTCTAATGTTAACCATTTTAGTTCCTTAATCATGTTTGTTACACTGCTTGTATATTGTAATCAATCTGAAAGTATCTTGCAGCTGACCTCTGGACCATTGCTTTTCTGTGAGTGTGATATTTCTGCCATGGGTGGCATATGGTTGAGCAGTATTCGACCTGTGGTCTAACATGTTTTGTATGCTGCTTCTTTGAGTTGTTTGTTTTGTGTTTTGACATTTTGTCTTGTAGTGGACACCGGGTATATAAGGCATTTCCAACAGCCTTGCTGTTGGGCTAGCTCTTTAGCGACATGGTTGGAGTGTCTGGAACGTTTGCCAAATTAAGCAACGTTATCCATGGTTAGTGCTTGGATGGGTGTCCCAAATTGAGCTCATAGGCCAGGTTACTACATTGGTGGCAGCGGTAATTCTATGAATCTTCGCCCGCTCTTTACCTTGGTTTGTGCCTGTGTGCACTGGGGGTGCAGTGGGAATTGAGTCCCTTGCACAGTTGGAGTGGATTGGGGTCTCTGTAGGAAAATGTACAGTAGATGCCCAGCTCCTAAAGGTTAAAGAGGGGAGGAGTGTAGTGGACACCGGGTATATAAGGCATTTCCAACAGCCTCGTTGTTGGGCTAGCTCTTTAGCAACGTGGTTGGATTGTCTGGAACGTTTGCCAAGTTCAGCAACGTTATCCATGGTTAGTGCTTGGATGGGTGTCCCAAATTGAGCTCATAGGCCAGGTTACTACAGTCTAATGAACCTCAAGCTGTTTTTTGCTTTGTTTGTGATGTTGTTTATGTGGGATAACCAGTTTAGGTTGCTACTTATAGTAACTCCAAAGTATTTTGCAGTTTTTGTGGTTTTCAGTATAGTGCTATGCAAGGTGTAGGAAAAGATGACCGGTTTCTTTTTCATGTGTATTCCACTGACGGTAAAGAGTCAACTCGGCCCTATATCAACTCGGCACGGGTCAACTCGACCCACTTTTAAAAAAAAGTGTATTAAACATATGAACTTTTTTAATATAATACATATGTGTTATCTTTGATGCTTTTTGTTTGTAAAGTAATCTTCAATAAAATATGAAATAAAAACGTGTTAACTTATTATCATAAGCTTCTAATTAGTTGCAGGTGGTCATGAATCAAATTTGAATGATTGCATCAATCATAATTATCACCTAATTAATCGGTACCCTTAACGTAATTGATTGGGAATAATAGCAGGTGATAATAGCAGTCCTTTAATCAATGTCCTTTTCCAATTTCACTTAAATTATTTGTAATTGTCAAATATATTAATAAATTGAAAAGCGGGCCAAGCTGACCCGTGCCGACAGGCGCGTAGCTGCCTATACGCGAGTACGCAGCTGAATCCACATTATTTTGACAAAAAAAAATTTTTTTAGTAAAGAAAGCTCTCCGGAGGCCCCAAAACGCACCAAATTGCACCATTTATTTCAAAATTTTCAGGGGGGGCATGCCCCCTGATAGCTTAAGGTCTTCAGCGTACACGATTTATATACTGTTACAGGACGTGTACGCTGAAGTCAACGCCGTAGGGAAAGTCTACCAATAATCGTGCCAGGAATCTGACACGTTCGCATCCATTCATCAAGCAAGCCATTGAGTAAAGTGAAGCATATCCTGATAGAATTATATATATATTTTTACTAAGCCCAATATTAACACATAAAAAACTAATTTCGAACACAAAATGCCTTAAAGTTTCCGATATGCCTTAAAATTCAGCACACTGCCGCCATCTTGCCAAAATGTTTGACCACGTGATCACGAGAATGACCTTGACGGGTTCATCAGCGCGGACGGTTAAGAAAACAATACCATGTGCTTTTAACTCCGCAACATTTGTTTACAAGTATCCAAGAGAATAATCATTGCAAGAGTGTCATAATATAGACCCAATTCTTTCTGTGACACTTGTCACTTGTCAATTTTATACATGTATAGTTTCATTACTTCTACAAACAGGTGCTGTCAAGCAGTTCGTTTACGATTTAGTCTAAAAATAGATAGTCATGTTTGTTTTCTAAGCGGTTCGTGCGGTTACGTCATACAAGATCTCGCGAAGCTGCTGACAGTAAGTCGGAGAAACTGATATTTCTCTGCGAAACAAGCAATTTAATTGTATTTATTAATATTTTTAATAGTTTAATGGTATGAAATGATATTGAACTCACTGTTTTATCGAATAATGCACAAGATTAAATTGTGAAAAGGGTATTTGCGAGGTAAAACGACGTTAAAAGAATGTGTGTTATTCTGATTAGGTTTCACAACGGGTCTGATCCAAAACTTTAATGCCACATCATGTAAATGAACAAAATGTTAAAAAAAGCGGCTTATAAAGTTTTGGAAGCCAGAACTAGCCCCCTGACCCCCCCTAGATTATTTTGAATCCACATTCTTTATAGGCTAGCTACGCGCCTGGCCGAGTTGGAATAGGGCCGAGCTGACTCGGGGGCCGAGCTGACCCTGATTCCCACTGACTATAAGAGGAAAGTCTTAAAATGTCTCTTTCAATGCTTCGACTTTAAGAAATACATTCTCTTTATATAAAAAAGTACTTTCTACACCTTCTTATATTGTGAACAGAAAACGTAAAAAAATGAAACCATGTATCACCCAAAAAAAACGACCTTGGTGTTTTTTCCCCGATACTAGACAGTCATCTATTTCCGCGATAAGATTTCATTATCTCTTTGTCATATGTAAAGGTAAATGAAGCAAAAACTTTAGACATAATAATTGAAAACCTCTGGATCATCCCACTTAGGCTCAGGTCCTTTTTCTGTAGGAGCTAGATTTCTGTCCCTTCCCATTAATTCGTCTAACATCGCAGCTAATGCTTGCGACGCCATCTTCTATCATCAGTATTTAGGTATAAGGCAACTAAATTAAGATTGATGCATTCGTTGGCCTTACAGTGTGTCAAATTTTGCACCGAAAGTGTAGAATCCGCAGTCACTGGATAATCTCACTTCTGGTGGGATTCAAACTTGTGACTTCTAATAGGGGAATCATTAATTAATTTCACAAATGTATGAAAAAGGTGGCTGAAATGTCATTATAATTGAAAGCCTTTAGTTTACCTTTATTTATTTTAATTATTCTATGAAAATAAAATGATGCTTAAATGAGGTTGGGCCACACAATGTAAATTCCAGTAGGTATGGGACAGGCATGTGCCAGATAATATAAGTTCATAGGCAATAGTTTTCCTTAAATTTGAGCTAATCTGGTATATTATTTCAAATGCTACCAGAAGAATGAATAGTATTAACTACAGAAGTCACACTTTAAATTTTATATGATAACTAATGTTAAATTGAAAAAATAACGTAAACAAACACAATCCAACAGAAAGACTAATAAAACGCACTAAATCTTTTTAGGTGATTCTAAATGAATGGGGAATGATGAAGTGTCAGCAATAACTGTGGTATATTTACTTAAATAGCTTACTATTTAAAGTGAACACTGTACAAGCAGTGTAACAAACATGATTAAGGAACTTAAATGGTCAACTTTAGAACAAAGGCGAAACCATGCCAGCCTGGTCATGCGACACAAAATAAAAAAAACAAACAGGTCAATGTCGATCACAATCACCTTACAAACACAAGAAACAACAAATTCCTCATCCCACAATCAAAAACACAACATCACATGAACTCATTCTTCCCAAGGACTATACGACTCTGGAACGAATTACCGACCGAGATTAAGGCTACCCCAACTGTGCCAGCTTTTATCAGTGGACTTAAGAAGTTTTATAGATTTTAAGCATTCAAAATAAATGTTTAAGTAAGATCTTCAGTTAAATCTTGTTTTCTTTGTTATCATCTTTTATAATTTTAATGTTCCTGACACGCGCCTGCCTAGTATAGTCAGTATTGACTTTTGGCAGTAATAAGTTGAAGTTGAAGTTGAACAAATAATTCTTTTTTCGACAGTAATGATAAATAAAATCAAAACTAAAAGAAAATTAGATCCAAACATTTAAGATGTTCTTTATTTTGTAAACTTTCTCCTGTAAAATATTAAAACTTTGCAAACATTTATTTTTCATTTCACTCTTATCTATTTTTTATATATTACACGAATACCAGTATAACAATATACATAATCAGGGACCGTATATTTATAGTAAGTCCCAGGCAGAATCTAAAAAAAGTTTGAAACTTGTTTTGATTTTCATTCGTAAAATACATATTTAACAACTGTGTAAAGTTTATTGCACAAACAAAAGACAAATCGTTCATAGTAAGACTTTTTCCTTATTTTTTCATAGTGCTATTTACTTTTTTTCCATCTAAATGAAAGTTATACAGTTAACTTTTTCCTTTATTCTGTAAACCAGACTGACCCCATTAATTGTTACAGGTAGGAAAGTACTGGGAAGTTTTATGGCCTCAGTGCTATAAATCCGACACTAAGAACAGTTAAGGTCATCAGGGAGAAGAATAATTTCTTCACAAAACTTCACGATAATCCATAAACTTTAGAATCTCCTGTACAAAGCATGGCATGTTGAACAGTAAAGAGTTCAATGACTCACTGATATGACATTTCAGTCTCAGGTCAAATGCTTAATTACAACAACTGTGGCAGAATTATTCGATGTCTACAACACATAGCATGATTATTTGGACATTTATATCTGCTATGTGACTACATCATAAATTAGCACAGTAAACGTGGGCTGGGTTTAAATGTCAAGTCAGTTATACAATGCCTTATTGCAGAGCTTTTCAGGGCTAATAGACATGGCTTAATTTTTTGTCAATGGACCTTGTTATCACATATTTCACGGTTATGGCATTATATTTTGGAAAAGAAGAAGACTTTACCTGAAAAGAATTTTGATTTTAAAGTTATAATACCACCCTTCAACAAAAATACGATATTATCACCTATTGTTCAATTTTTCACATCAAAGCATACAAAAATTGCTAAAAAGAAAATTTGCTATTCATTTTTACTTATAATTTGGCTTTGTTCGTGGATGTCAGCTGATATAGAGACACTTCCGTTTCTGTAACCTGTCCACCAATGACCATTGCTCGGATTTAGTCGGAGTTATTTTAGTTTAAAATTTAGTGTCGAAAAATGTTCTCAACAGATCATACATCTTCCTCCTTAATATTTACATTTTTTTTTATTTTAGTATTGTAAAGATTTTGACAACCACGCTTCCGACTACGTTTTGGTCTATCTATCATATTGAAATAATACTTGCATCTTGGTTGAAACAAATTTATAATAAAATGGCGCAAAATTCTTTCTTTCTTGAACAAAACGCAGTTTCTAGTACCAGAAATCTGGCAGATCGATCAGAAAATTTGAAACTACACATTGAAAGGTACCCCCACCCTCAGGATTGAAAATACTTTTTTAGTTTTTGCTCTTTTTTCACTTTGTTTACAAAAATGTCTTCAGTATAAAACAATACCATTTTACCATGTATACAGAAACATGAGTACAAATGGCAATCTGCTTCTTTCAATTTACAACAACGTTTGAAAAGCCACTTAATTTTTTGGCAGTAAATTTAAACATGTTAACTTTAATCAACATTTCCCTCTGTTCTCAACACTGGAGTGCAAGGATAATTTCAAAGAAATCAGAGTTAAAATGTTATAAACAGAATCTACAATACCCTCAAACAATTTGTCCCTTGGGTACAATAAGATGGCATGTCTTGAGTTATTTCTGTAAACGGGTGAAAGGTTATTCTAGGACACCCTACTTTCAATGAATCATGACCTCAGAAAGCACCTTTTGGGTCCAAGGGTTCAGTCCAGGAGTCCAGTTTAAGGGTCAAGTCAATGGCTCCAGTCCAGTTTTCTAGGATGCCCTGTTACTACTGTTCATGCATACATTTATTAGTAATATATGTGAACATTTTTTTCAATGTGCTTCCACTGAATTAATTAATTCTTCAACAAGCAAAGACAGTATACAGGTAAATTTTCTGTGAGCAATGTTATATGTTATAATAGCCCTACTTTTATTTTTTCTAATGTTATTTAGTTTATACCAAATTTATTTTAGTTCGATTGTGTAGGAAGCTTTTAGCTTATAGACACACTCTCGAATCCGTTCCTGGAACTGGCTAGTACTAAGCGATGAGTGTAAAGTTTCTTGCTCAAGGAAGCAACGGCTTGACCCTGACTGGATTTGAACCCGTGCGGCTAGCAATCCTTTGATTACTAGTCCGACACGTTAACCACTCGGTCACGCCGCCACAAATGTTATGTAGAGCGAGATTTTAGGTATTTCTCAGTTTGTGCAAATATTTAAAAATATTTAATGATTAATGATCGGTAATATCATCTGCCATTTCTTGAGCCTAAATTGCTTTCAACTTTAGTTTAATAGATAATATAGGAATGCTTTAAGTTTTACAATGCCAAAGTAATTCCAACTTAAAATGTCTGAGGATATTTTATTAGCTTACTAACCGTCAATATTAAGAATATGTTTCTAATTACAAGTTATTATTAAAATTACATGTTTTCATTACTCGTTTAAACAGGAACGGTTGATAAAGTTAAACATAGAATTTTTGGATTACGGTAAATCTTTAATTACAATCTTATGCAAAAATTACATGTACTCCAAGACGCCATACTATAAAAGGTAATATTAGCTATGAAAAAGCATATGCTACAAACCAAACATAATAATTGAAAGACCTTAACACCATTATTGGTATTTTAGGTTACAATACTATAGCATATATAAATGTAGCACAAACGTGCAAGCAAAATATACACGTTTGAGCAATGGCTAACACTATCTTAAATCAAGGGAAAAGGGCTAAGCATAGGTTGGGCCTAAAATGACCCCTTACAATACTCCTTATATATTGAGTAAATATTTTCTATGTACATAGTCAATAACATACCATGTGCCATTTTGACTATTTTTATAATGGGTGCGGACAAACGAAGACATCAAGATAATTTAGTATTCACATACCTTAGGGTTTTTTTAATTGTAGACAAGAAATAAGTTTTCATATTGAGTGCGACAGACAAGGAAATATATAAAAGTAAGCTAATTTTATAGATTTCAATAAAAGAAAATGATTTAAAAAATCTCGCAAAAAATTGTCCTCCTCATACAGAACGCGAATTTGTGACGTCACGAAAAGTCCACATGCTGGATTGCTCAACATCCGTAAAAGAAATTTTCATACATTTAAACGCCAAGAATGGCTTCAACAAACAATCAGAACAGTGCCCCAGACTCCTGGGATGCAGATATGAATGAAGAACAAGTAGATGATAAACTTAGTAAACCATTGTCAAGTCTGAACATAAATGCGCCTGCGTTTGTTCCAGGGCAGAATCCATATGCACCCACTTTCGTGCCTTCCGGTGTCCCTGAAGAAACTGGTGAGTATACACAAGCTTTTTAATGGCGTTCATCAATTGATGTTTCACAGTAATTTAACTGAGTGATTATTTTATATGTAGGATGGGAAGAAAATGGAAAGGGCACAGTGCCAATTTTGAAACTGGTCCATTTTTCGGATAAGTATTTTCGGATTTCCATCATAAGGTAAAGGCTTCTTGTTTCAAATTTTAGACATCTGATATACCAGAAGAAAGGAGTGTGATGGGATTTTAGTCAGTGACTAATGAAAGATTTATGAATATAGACAGAAATCATTTAACTTTTGATGAATGTCAGAAGTTTAAAGTTTATTTGTTTTCTGATGGTTTACCCTAGTCATTTAGTAGAAATAGTGTACTGAAAAATCAGTGAATAGTCTACAGGATTACTTTCACTGTTCTGGTCCTACCCATTGTCATAGGTAACAGCTTTTTCTAGTTTAATTAATTTGGCATTGACGGTTTGATCCATTTTCATAGACCTTTTTTTATTATTTTTACAGGGCTCTACAAATTCTACAGTCCGACGTCCAGGACAGCTCTAAACGTGCTCTCGGACACCTGACTGTGTACAAAAGTTTTGTCCTGGACAACTCATATTTTGACAGTCGTAAATCTCTGATAACTGCTCAAATAAACAACTCACTTGCATAAACAATATGATGCAATTAATTTCTAACCGACTGGCATTCGATAAGCTCCGCCCTAATAGAGAAGTGATAGCAGTGAGCTGAAAAGGTCAACCAATCACAACTCTAGTTACAATTAACTGTGGATATTGATTATATTTTTTTAAATCTGTCTAAAACAAATTCATTCAATGCTCAATTCCAAAGGCAAAAGGTTAAACATCAAAGCTTTGCCAATGTTATTCTAAGATTTCAGACAAGGCCACAAAAAGAGCAAAAATTATGGCATTTTTGTTTTAAATATCGGATTTATCTATAAGAAAAAGTAATGAAGATTTAAGACAAGCTTGACAAAATGAAGGCAACCGATTCTAGCAAATATTTATTTCATTAAACATGAAGCAGCGAGTGAAAATCTCGGATAAATTCCGTACGTCATATATTTCCGAGACTCTGTCGTATTTTATTATTTATAGAAAACGGTGTCTTGGAGACTTTATAAGGCAAACTTACACCATTCAGTTGACTGATTAAGATAGGTGGTCATGATTTTATTATAAGTACCAGTTTTTTCTTTTTCAATGAAAAATTTTCCTGTTCTTTAAGACAAGAATATTACTTTTGAAAGCAAAAATTAGCAACTTGAATTTGCAAATTCTGGTGAAAGTGGAAACACATACCCTTGGTAACCAGACATTCCACCAAAAAGTCACTGAATTTTGATGTCAGTAAATTAGTTTAAAACAATAAGTTGAATAACAACCAACCCACATATTTGATGTCTGTCAATTTCTGTTGAGAAGTTTGGGGTATTTTTTAAAGATCTACGAAAGAATCTTTCATTTTAAAAGTGTTCTAATTCTTTTTTGAATTGACTTTGTAAAATAAAAAGTCCAATTAAAGTTATAATGCTTATCGAAAATGATATACTTGTCACTAGGACATGTGACTTTGTTTTTGGGACAACTCTATTTTGCCATAGTCGGTTGTCCTGGACAACTCAATTTCAAAGAAATTTGTAGAGCCCTGTTTTATTATTGTCAAACCGTTAACGCATAATTTTAACTATCATTTTTATGCCCAGAAAATTTAGCGGCAACATTCTGGTGGTCTTAATCGATTTTTTTCTGTTAAAATATAAATGCGTCTTTGATTGCCTCTAAACATCGAAAGAACTTATATTTTATTACTATTGTAGTAAAAAAAAATTAATTAAAACCTGTCACCCAAAAGTGTATTTGCCATTATTTCACATTTGTTATGCGAAACTTTCCGCAGAAAAATGTCGCATTACATCACCATAAAAATAATCATGCTGTGAAACCTGGAAGGAAAATAACTTATGTCTTCCCAGTAATGATGGAGTTCACTTATACAAAATGGAAATTTTGTTTTCTTATGTACGGCTCTCGATGTATTTAATTAAGAGTAATTAAATATACCCGACTAACCACAGATATCCGCATTTGTAGCTAATGTTTACCTATGCACCGTTTACCTCATTCCATCTATTCAAAATGGCCGCCTCTATGGTTGATTAGCGTTGCGATTGAAATTTATGTCAATTTTGGTATCAAGTTGTTCATTGAAAAATGATATTTCGGGAACATGTATAAAAAAAATTTTTCTAAAAGGTAATGTTGGTCATTTCTCCAAAAGTGTACTAGTTATCGCTCCCAACAACTCTAATTTGGCATTTTCCATGCATAAAAATGCAACTTGTGGTTGGGCTTGGAAAAAGACATTGCCTGTCAAAAATTTTCTTGATGTCTCTTCAACAAGTCTGATTAGTTGGACTACAGCTCTTTCCTGAACCAGAACATTCTAAAATTTGTGCAAGCTAATCTGGGTTGACAAGATCACAGGGGTGAGATTGGGGAGAACCATATTGACAAATCTTATCTGTATTTTAGTCTTGAAAATTTGTGAGACAGATACAGTACAGCTCCAGCGATATGTACATTTTTCTCTTAAACTCCGCGGACCTTGGGAGGAAAATCGCAGAGAATCGCCGAGAAACGCCCTAAATCGCGGAGGCGTCGCGGAGACGAATTTTGTCTGGTTAGTGACGGTATTTGCTGTGAAACTGCAGATTATCAATCCTCCGCGGATCTCCGCGATTTGTTTATGCATTCAGTTGACTGAAGTGTATATATGACAAGCGAAATTTTATATTTACTTACTCTTTTTATCTTCATGTTTTAGGATGCCTAATAGTAATATTTCGTTTCGTCACATGTTTTGACACATTAATTTATTGACAGACACAAGACCATGTGTTGGTCTCATGGCCTATGATCTGTACATGCATGATACATTGCGTCTCAACCGCTAATTGGTTCCTAAATATAACTTTTGACCTTTAACATTGAGCGACAGTTATTTTCCGAAAATGATATTCACCTCACTTTAAAAGGTTCAGACACCACGTGCTCTTTAAAGCGGGAATTACAGTCATGTAGCATGCTTTTCCCGTGATTACATTTTCGTATTAAAATAATTAATATCTTTAACAGATATGTGGATATTTTTAAATTTAGGCAATGATGGCTTTGTTGACTGAGCAGAAAGTTTAGTTTCGTTAGAATCGAACATTAATTCCGAATGCGTGAAACGAGGGTAGAAAAGAAAGACAGCCGATAATGAATAGATTTTCACACCTACCTGACATCATGTCAACTTTAATTGCTGCAATTTATTTACTTTTAAATCTTTAATCGGTGCCGCGCAAATAAATTACTAATGATAATCAAACTGCGAAAATAAATATATCTAATTTAAAAAGTGAATATACAAACAAATGCGCTCTTATTCTGATGCATTTGTGTACGAACGTTCCTATTTGTTTACGAAAAGAAAGTTGCGTCAGAAACAGCTGATCTTATTTTCAGAAAATGAGTTGACCGATTTCCGAACAACACGTGTTAAACTGCATCTGTATCGTCTCGGCGCTTAGCAAAAAAAACTATTAATCGATTTACTAAATAATAAGCGTTTAAAAAATCACATTAATTAATGTATTTGACTGAATTATACCGTAGTCACATAATTGACAGGTGTAAAATGTACAGTTACATTATGGTAATTTCATAACACATTGCTGACTGTTTTTATGAAAGGATTTCAAGTGTATACATTTTATAATTATTTTTTTCACCTTTAAATGATAAATAGTAAATGTTAAAACTCTGGTGATGAAACACAAGAATATTCGCGGAGAATCTCCGCGGAAACGCTCTAACACTCGGAGAATCGCGGAGATTGTGCATGTACTTTAATCGCGGAGATTCTGAGCGTTTTTTTCAAGGAGAAACTCCGCGATTTTCAGAATTCGCGCTGACCACGATCGCGGAGGAAGCACAGAATGTGTACATATCGCGGGAGCTGTACTGTATAGTGGTCTGTTCTGTCTGGGTTTAAGTTTTTCTTGTCAAAACTTTTATTTTAAGTGTTATTTTTTTGTTCTGCATGTAAAACAGATAAAGTCTTTCTTATATTCATTTAAAGTACATTTTACTTTTTATTGTGGTTAAAATCATGTCAGGTGATAGATGTTTGTTGGTACACTGTTTCATATATGTCAAAAATGATAATGTAGAGTATTTACAGATGTTGGAACATATACAGTATAACCTGCCCGAACGGTCACCTTATATCGGCGGTCACCTGGTGTCAACGGTCAATTCATGACGCTCCCGTCGAAAATCCTTCTAAATAACACGTTAATTAAACGGTCACCTTATGTCTGCGGCCAGCGGCCACACTAACTGCATTCTATTTGCCAAAATTCAACCCGATTTAGCGGTCACGTATTGTCTGCTCAAGGTGTGAATATATTTTGACAAGCCCTAGAATAAACGCTCGAAGGCAAACACGAGACAATACACAGTGCTTGAATGTATCAGTGTGTTAATTCGGCGACTATTTGTTTCGCATCCATTATAATGTGATCTCATTAGGTGTTGAGAAGTTTGTTTTATAATTACAAAAGGTATTGATTTCAGCGGTTAACAGAAATTAAAATAAATATAAGCACCTTACAAACATGCTTTTTAATTGACTCTATCTTTAAATCTGTCACGCAGTAAATGAAAACGAACCTAAGTAAAACTATGCTTTATTCTATATCTCGGCCCGTTTGGAGAACACCTTCTTGTGCGAATCATCCCGATTACGCGGAAGGGAAAGAACTCTTAATGAATGAATTTTCGTGATTCGCCTTCAAATCAAATCAACATTTATTTCTATCTTTTAAGAATGTTTTGTTACTTTCAAAGATAAAATGTAAACTTAGAACAAAGACATTTTCAAACATGCTGTTACTGAGGCGTACGTTACTTAAGATAGCACTTAAGGAACAAATGTTTTGACTTTCTTGGAGTAAAGATGAGACCGCTCGTGCCGCGATTAGAAAGTCAGTGATAATAATGATGATAATGATAATATCTAAAAGAATTTAAATGACTGCAAGATACTATTTGTATTGTATTTTTAACTTGAATTATCATATTAAAAAGTTAATGAAGATACAACAGTAGATAGTTATGATTCTGAGTTCAAAGTAACCACATGCCTACTAGTACTTAAGAAAGCGAGCCAACATTACCCCCTAAATAGGCGGTCACCTTGCTTAAGCAGCCAAAATAACCGTTTCCCTTTGCTGGCTGCTTAAATAAGGTTGGACTGTACATTCATTATTTATTTCAGTCTTAGTTGGTAATGATGTCTGGAGTATGATAAATTTTTATATTATAAATAATGATGTACTATGAATGTTTGTCCTTTTTGTAAAGTAGATAACCATCTCTCTTGCTTTACACCTAGATATGCCTGCTGTGGAAAGCAATGCTAAGTCAGCAAATGAAACAGAGATGGCTGTTGATGAAGATGAAGGTAAAGATCTCTATTTGTGATGTTCAAAGCCATGTTTAGAATGAAATTATATTTTTTTACAGTTTTGACAGCTTGATCTTAATACAGATATACAATGATCTTCATTTTTATCAGTTTTTTTTCTAATTTATTTCTGTTAAGTTTCTTATGGATCACATTGTTTACTCTTGTAGTATGGAATTTCTTCAGTATTTGTTGTAAATTGGCAGTTTTCAGTAATTATCTTACCTTGATCAAATGTGACAGAAAAGGGAAAGAGAAGAGCATATGTATTTTTTAACACCCAGTTGCCATTTAATATTTTTTTGTTTAAAAATTGAAGAAAATGGTACAGAGTTACTGTGGTAGTTGTAACTGTACCGTATTCATCCCATTTACCGCCCAGGGCGCTTAGAAAAACCTGCTCAAGGTGGGCGCTTATTAGAACCCAGTCTAACCATCTTCAAATGCCCGTAATTTAATACAAAAATGCACAACACAAAACATAAAAACCTTTGCTTTATTTCAATAAAGCCCTGGCCTTCTAGAGGCATCGAACATAGTAACAGTAGCGTGAGTACGGTATTCTTTTAATCCGGAAGTGAAAACATCGGGTAGGTCTAATTATGGAACGAATCGGTCCATTGAACACAGTCATAACGTATCTTAAGAAACTCTGTTTAACACCGTCGTCCCGCATCGTCGTCAAAATGTTACTGACCCGGTGAACCAGGGTCGGAGTATGAATCATTATCTGAGTCGCTGTATCTCTGTTCGGATTCTGGATCACTCCATTCATTTAAAGCGTCAATTTCCATGGTCATATTTTCGACAATCTGTTGGTGGGCATCCTCGTCAGCTGTTGTTCGAACAGGGAATCCCTCAAAGGGGTCATCTTCGTCACTGTCCTGAAATAACCAGTCATCCTGAGTCCCATTTAGATCATTAGCAATTCCAGTTTTAAGGAACGACTTCCTAATTATTTCAGGGGTTACTTGTTCCCAAGCAGCCTTGATCCATTTCAAAACCAACGACTTTTCAGGTGGGCGTCGGTTGCCAGCCTTTGTGGTAGAGACTGGTCCGCTGTATAGCCATTCATCATAAAGATCTCTGTAATGATCCTTAAAAGGTTTATTCCAACTGACGTCACATGGCTGTAATGTAGATGTGCAGCCACCGGGGATAATAGCTACATCAGAGTTGTACTTTTTCTGTAATTCTTCTTTAATTAGAGGAGTTTTGTGTCCAGAAAAAGAGTCCCAGACTAGAAGCCGTCGCGTACTACACTGCCGCCATACATTTTTAAGCCAAAATTGCATAGCTTTCTCGTCAGCCCATCCTTTTGGCGTCATTTTCACTATAATTCCGGTAGGAATATCCTTCAGAGGCCAAACTCCTTTCATAAGAACAAGCGGGAGCAGTTTAGTGCCATCAGCCATGGCTGCCAAGCATACAGTTACTCGCGACTTTTCGTGTCCAGTACTGCCCATAGTCACAGTTTTAGAACCTGTCGGCTCCAGCGTATAATCCCCCGGCATGTCAATCCAAACAGGAGTTTCGTCCATGTTTCCTATAGCTGATAATGGGTACTCCTTACGCTTCCTCATTAAAATCACAAATCTTAGAAATGAGTGCATCCTGTCACTAAGTAATTCTTCTGGTTTTTGCGATACGTGCGTTGCCCGTCGGAACGAAATTTGATGTCGGCGCATAAATTTCCGTAGCCATGAACAGCTGGCTTTGAAACTCTGATTGCCATTCATTCTATGTTGGCGAATAGCTTCTTGTTTTAATGCTTTCCCGGTAACTCTAACACCACTTGCTCGACGTGATTTCAACCAGTCCAGCAGCTCCGATTCAATTTGCGGAAAATTAATTTTCCTGCCAGCACCAGATTGCCGTTTCCTTTTCAAACTCAACGATTTATCGTCAATCAGTTTTTTCAGGCTGTCTTCATTTTTCCGCCACTCGCGAACACGTTTTCTGTCCACCAAGAAAGTTTTGGAAGCTTTGCTATTCCCGTGCACTTTAGCATAACTCGCGACTTTAAGTTTGAATCCGAGTTCATATGAATGAATTCTTTGTCCTTTATGAGACGAGCTGGCTTCAGCCATTTTCAACAGCTATGACAATGAAACCGATTACCGTATCAGAAACACAAAGTATCAGTATACACGCCCTTAGTAAAAGACTCCGACACTTGGGATGTTCGGCTATAGGGAAGTCATTTCAATTACGGTACACGCAGACAACATACGAGTAAGCGCCATGGTAATCCTTATTTATAAATGATAATTACTCATTTACATAAAAATATTACTGCACAATTAATTTTTATTAAAATTCATTGAAACTGTGAAAGAACTGTGATGACCAGATTTTTTATAAGCCTCGGTATAATACTAACCCGGTGTATAAAATGGACCATTCTGAGTTTTATGCTGTACACAGAATCTTCCCTTTATGACGTAACGGACAAGTACAGTACATGCGGTGTGGTCAAATGTAACAAACAGCTTAAAACAATGTCGGATTATTCATACTCGTCTGTGATTCGCGGTTTTCATGTGTATAGGAATATATGGACACCTAATGAAGGCGAGGAATTAACGACCAAAAGAGAAAACGATAATTTGTTTGATAAATATGCGATTTCTGTTTTGAAAGATAACATTGTTGTCGGACACGTGCCGAAAGAAATAAGCAAACTTGTGGCATTTTTTATCAAACACGGCGGTGTGTTAAAGTGTATTGTAACAGAGGGTGGCGTGTACAGACATTCAGAAGAGGCAGGGGGGTTAGAAATACCGTGTGTTATGGTGTTTTCTGGACCAACAGACCTTGTAGAACGACTGAAATCATTACTTTAGGTACGTGGAATTTCATAAACTTCTCTTTAAAAACTGGGCGCTTATAACCTAACAACTCAAAATTCACGTCATGGGCGCTTATAGGGGCATGGGCGGTAAATGGGACGAATACGGTAATACTTTTAAATAGTGTAGAATGCTGATATTAAAATATTATCTCATTG
The DNA here is from genome assembly GCA_012932295.1 of Cyclina sinensis. NCBI lineage: Eukaryota > Metazoa > Mollusca > Bivalvia > Venerida > Veneridae > Cyclina > Cyclina sinensis. The sequence goes on along the minus strand of JAAONU010000001.1, from coordinate 45,198,160 downwards.
GATCAAAACAGATGTGTTTTTCTTCTTTGAATACACCTTGTTGCATAATTCATTGGCAAAAAATGATATTTGGCTTTTCGTACAGGTGGAGGTAAAGAAGAAGTTGGTGAGTAAACATTATGCTTCAAATTACTATTTTCTGGCGATTTTATGCAAAGACCTAAAATACAATAGATTCGACTGATGATTTTATGCAAAGACCTAAAATACAATAGATAGCCACTAGGTGAGATAATGTGTAACACCGTGCCAAAATCTCATATGCGAGATTTGAAGAAAGGCGGGCACTTCTATGATGATAGGTCCTTGTTTCATCTTTAAACGAATTGCATCTTTATTAAAGACAATCAGTCTTTCTATATTTTTGGAAAACTAATTGAGTTTCGTTTTCTTGTAAAAATCATAAAAAATATAATTATGGTTGGTGGTTTAGTTTTAAGCTTGTTTGTTTCAAAGAAAAAGTCGAGCTATTATGATCGCTGCATCATCGTTGTAGTCGTCGTCATGCAAAAACTTTAATGTAGCCCATTACTCAAACAAGTATGAAACTGTGAATGCTTCCTTAACATGACAAGAGGCAGATGTAACACAAGTGGCATTGTTCTGAAAGCTATATTTTTGGAGTTATGTCCTTTTTAAATTACAAATTTTGTCAAAATTGCTTATTAAGTTGAAGATTTCAAAACTATCAAAGATATCAATATGAAACTTGGACTGCTTACTTACCATGACAAGAGGCAGTTGTAACACAATGGACGTTATTCTGAAAACTGTATTTATGGAGTTATGTCCCTTTTTAACTTACAGTTTTTGTCAAAATTGCTTTTTAAGTTGAATGATCAAAGGTATCAATATGAACAATATCAACGTCTTGACATGTAATGTCAGAGGTATATAGACCTCCTTCAGGAGTAGTGCACAAGAACCTTAACTGTGGCCCCTATTGTCGACATGTTAAATAGACGAGTGTTGGCACCGCTCCGCGGAGCTCTTGTTTATGTTTGTATGATATATTTTTTTTTTATTCATTGTTTGACCAATGTTTTTTTTTTTTTGTAACCTATGTAATTACCAAGGCAGTGTCAAACTGAAAATGGCCTTTTCAAAATCGGCACTAAACCATTTAATTGTAGGAGTGAACAAATAATTATCATGAAAAGAAGCATTTTTATATGTACTTCGAAGAACATATTTTGATCATCTTTATAACAAAATTCTGAGTAGCACAGGAGCTTGATTTTTAATAAAATGTTTTGATGCCCCGAAGGGAGACAAATAGTTTTTGAACTGTCAGTCCATCATTCCTTCCGTCAGTTAGTGGATTTACTTCATACTTGGACACAACATCCCTTTGGACAAGACCTTCCCACTGACCTATATTTATTTGACCTTGACCCCTGAATGACCTTCACCTTGAAGATCCAATTGTCCCAAAACCTTTAACATTGACCATAAGTTCCTTATTAGTAAGTTAATTTACTTTATACTTGGATACAACACCCCCTTGGACAAGACCTTCCCACTGACTTATATTTATTTGACCTTGACCCCTGAATGACCTTTACCTTGAGGAGCTAATTGTCCAAAAACTTTAACATTGGCCATAACTTCCTTATTAGAAAGTCAATTCACTTCATACTTTGACACAACACCCCTGTGGACAAGACTTTCCCACTGATCTATATTTTTTTTACCTTGACCCTTGAATGACTGGTCGTCAGCCCAAAGTCAAAGCACCACTTCGGGGGCATTGTCATCTTAAAGTGACAGTTCTTGTTGCCTCTCAGTCTACAAAAGTTGTCCCAAAAAATCTTGTGGGCATGCAGAAGTTTAGAACTTAAGGCTTGATCAAGCCATAACTTGAATATTACCAGAGGGTCGTATATTGTTCAATTCAGTGGTGCTCTTGCTAGTTGGTTGAGTCTCAATAATCAGTTTATTGCATTTCAGCTGATGATTGGGGAGCAGAAGATGAGGATGAAGAAGAAGAAATGGAGAAAGTTGAAGCAGAAGGAGCGGGAGATAAAGCTAAAAAGATTGATCTTTCAGAACCCAGAGTAAAGAAAGCACACATGAATTTGATCTTCATTGGTCATGTTGGTAGGTACTTACTCCTGAAGAATTATATTTGTCAGTTTAGTAAACTGAAAAAAAGATTTTTGATATTTTGATTGATTTTAGAGTCATATGTTCTTTTGCACTGCATGTTCAGAAGTGACTTACTGAAATACTGAACTATTGTGTGAATAGCCATGTAAGTTTGGCTGTAAGGCCTGAATACTGAGAGAATTAGGCACTACAGTGTTGCAGACAGCTAGTATGAAAATAAAGTTGCCATTTAAGGTTATATAAGTGGTAAAATTGATCAGAAAAATTTCAAAATAATCAGTTTGCACTGATGTATGACCGAAGAGAAACAATTATTACTAATCTTTTTACTACAATATGATATTTGAGATAAAATTGTGTAACAGTGATATTCTTGTATGACTGACGTAGTCTCAAATTAAATTCAGTTTTACTGGAATGTATATTTTAATTAATATATCTCTTAGAAGAGAAGGAAGACTTTATTTCTTTTAGTTAACTTGATTTCTGTACAGTCATTGCATTTTCAGCATTTTTTTTTTTTACTGTCATGCATCATGAGTATTTTGAACACTAACAAGTTTTAAAAAAGTTCTCTTTCTAAGAGTTAAGTAATATCTTACAGATGCAGGCAAGTCCACAATTGGAGGGCAAATATTGTAAGTTATTTATTACATTTTTCAAAAGTGGCATTCGATGCTTCTAGTAAGGTAGAAGAAAGACTGGTTGTATTGTCTATATTTCAAGTAGAAAAATCTCATTTAGAAAATGGACGTAATATATTGAGGAAAAATACTGTTGCACATCTGTTTTGGTGGTGTTTTTTTTGGGCTATAGGGACATTTGTTAACCAAAGTTCAGAGCAGAGTCATATTGTCATATCAGTTATCATTTAATATAGTATGGCATTGATCTGATATAAGTTAACATTTCATATAAACTTTGACACAGCAAGTTCAGGCAGAAATGTTGTTAATCTAACCTCTTGTGAGCTGAATGACATTTGCCTTGAACAAGTTGAATAAAAGTTTATTTGGAATGTTCACATATGTTAGATTCTTTTTATCATGTGACTAAAACAGCAGAAAAATGGGGCTTACCACAGCTTTATTTCATACAGAAAAAACATCCGCCTAGAAAATAGTTCCAATAAAATTTTGCAATTTATCAAATAAAACTGAAATAGAACACATGTATTTGAAACAGAACAGCTGCACAATAACAAAACTATAAAATTACAATAATAATAAACAAATTGTTACTAAAAACAAATGTGCAATGTTAAGTTTGAGGTTATATTACAAATGTGTACTAAAAAAGAAACATGCAGGGTTTTTGCTAGGCCGCATTTCGCAACATTCTCGCATAATAATCACAAATGACTCATTTAAAATTGTCTAGGTGCAATAGGTGTTGCATTACAAAAATGGTTTAGGTGTATCGACTGGTAGAATGAAATTCTGTGTGGATGAATACACTGTCGCATAGGAACCCCAGTGTAGTGGATATCTATTAACATGATTGGTACCGTTTTCCTGATCTAATTAAATCATTGATTTAATGTTCTCACAAGTTCTAGCTGGATGAAGAGTTTTTTTCTGGTTCTGGTAATCACTGCTCCACATTTGAAGACACCTAGAACAATTATAGGCTTTTTCCAGCCAAATACCCTTAAAGATTTGAACACTAATGATAGTAATACTGTAAAAGAGCACACTGTTGCACAAGGCTCCACCAGCTACTATTAGGAAAGAGTCTGCAGAAAGAGGCCCCAGTAAATCAAGCATTCGGTGTCAGGATAAAAGAATTATGTCTTTGATCGTTTGAATGACTGATTTGGTTGAACTTCAGCCCAAATCTTTGCTAAATCCTCACAGAAACCCTTTTTCAACAAGATTGTAGAATTGATTCCCCACCCACTCAAAGATGAACCAGCTAATGCCCAGAGTATAATTGTGACTGATGACTAAGGTGATAATTGTAGTCAGTAGATTATATAGTTAATATTTAAAGTTAAAAAATCTTACTGTCCCCTAATTTTTGAGTGTCCCTATAAATTTGTGACCATAGGGACATGTGTCCCCATCATCACAGATCCTAGTAAGAACCCTGAATATGTTAGGTTTATATTACATCAAAAACAACATTCATTATGTGATAAAGAGGCACCAAAAAGTTTCTCTTGTTAAACTGAAATTACTTAATTTTAAAAGAGATCAGAAAACTGAAATTAGAACTTGCACAGTGGCAGAGCTTCCATTGATTTGAAGACTTCATTTCAGATGTTTTATGTTTCAGGTACCTGACAGGTATGGTGGATAAAAGAACACTCGAAAAATATGAACGTGAAGCAAAAGAGAAAAACAGAGAAACCTGGTTAGAAATTAATTTGACCCTGATTTTTATTCTTAAATTTTTTCAGCTGCTTTCACACTTGGAGTCTATCACTTCAAAAGATAAAGTTCAATTTGTTAGGGTTTTTTTACGCTTTCCCAAAGGAGGGCATATAGTAATTCAGTTTCAGTTAGTGTTTGCTCAGTAACTCACTTGTATTTTTGTAGGATTTTGAAATAGTTTGACACAAATGTTTATCACATTGAGATGATGTATTGTGTATTTGAAGACCTAAGGTTTCAGTCTAGTCCACAAGCCCTTGTCCAGATAATAAAGAATATTGTCAGCCTTTATGTTTTGTATTGACTGTGTAACTTTAAAACATCAGAGGATTTTGAAATACATGCATGCAAACCATTCATCTGTATGGTCATTCATCTTTCCTGCCAAATTATATAGAGTACTGCCTACCTTTATGGGAGTGGTACATGACAGGATGTTGAACTTGGCACAAGTGTTCTTGATATTAAAGTAGTGAGTCACAAGCCTTCCATCCGAGTTGCATATTTAACAGCTTTTTGTCTCGCCTTACTATAGTCGGGACATACAGGTGTTACTTGCAGTGTCTGTGTCGGCGGCGTCCCATTTTGCTTGTCTGGAGCATAATTACTGGAAGTATCAACTTGAAACTTCATAGGTGGATAGATCTCATTGTGGAGAAGTGTAGTGTTCAAGAACCATAACTCTATTTCTCACAGTTTTTGAGTTATTGCTGTTTGTTATTTTTCATACTAAATTCTCTAGGGCATAACTGGAAAGGTATTGAAGATTATATTAACTTGAAACTTCATAGGTGAATAGATCTCACTGTGGAGAGGTGCAGTGCCCTAGAACTGTAACCTCTTTCAGAGAATTTTTGAGTTATTTCCCATTGTAATTTTTCATACATAATTCTTGTCCGGGGCCTATAAATTCCCCATTCCATAGAAAAAAGTTAAATAACTGATATGCTATCGTCGGGCGACACGTCCGACTTGCTGAGTTCTAACGTCTATGATGCACCAGATGTACTAGAAATAATGTGGAGAAAAAATTGTTGATAATCACTGTCATATGAAGTTAATTTTTTCTACAAAAAAATGATAGGTATTTATCATGGGCATTGGATACCAACTTGGAGGAAAGAGAGAAAGGTAAAACAGTGGAAGTTGGAAGAGCATACTTCGAGACAGATAACAAACATTTCACCATTTTGGATGCACCTGGCCACAAAAGTTTTGTTCCCAACATGATTGGAGGAGCTTCACAGGCAGACATAGCTATCCTGGTGAGACTTGCTTAGGTTAAATTGTACTGTTAAAGGAGAATGTAGAGTTATGGTGCATGGTAGAATTATATATAAATGTACATCATAGTGATTTTCATCAAAATCATACGGTTATTATCTTATTATATGCCGTATTGTTCAGCTGAGAAGTGGCCAGAGTTGTTGAGTTGTAATCATTAAACCTTTCCTTGATTGAAAGCGATAGGCTAAAACCTTTTTCATCTGAATTATAATATAGGACAGCTGGTCAGTTTTATATGAGAGTAGAGTTATTCTTGTGAAAGAAATGTGTATTAAGGTATATTATTTATATATTAAATGGGTTTTGAATTGAAAAAAGGAAACCCTGTTTAGCTGAAGTGGCTGTCAAACCTTGCAATAATATCATACTTTTTATCCCAAAAACATTTTGCTATGTTTACTGGTATTATTGTAGGTAATATCAGCGAGAAGGGGAGAGTTTGAGACGGGGTTTGAGCGAGGAGGCCAGACAAGAGAACATGCTATGTTAGTTAAAACTGCAGGAGTTAAAAGACTAGTTGTTGTAATTAATAAAATGGATGATCCAACTGTGCTGTGGGCAGAATCTAGGTAGGTGTAAAGTGAAGACTGTCATCTAAGGTACTCGTTTATTGCTACACTCCGAGTGGAAACTACATGATAAGAACATTATACCAGTGATAAGCTTAGTTGGCACCTCATAAAAAACTTGGTAGACAAATTTTCAGTATAATCAGAAATACTTCATAACATTATTTTACCATAGAATAATTAAAGGTGTCATTTTCAAATAATTCTGTAAATTTGAGTAGCCAGTGGTTATGTAGGCTACTGTTAATGCCAATATAGGATGTGTCTCAAGGTGTTTTATGTGATCTTGATTATGTTATCATGCAGAAAAATGAAATTGTGCAAATAATATTATCTTTATAACATTACCATGAAAGATTTTCTCAGCTTATACATGTATAAAAAGAAAAAGTTTGAAAGAATAAAGATCAGAGTGATTATACAAGGAATCAGTGCCTGCAAACAGTCTTAATTGACATTTGAATGTGATCGTAACTGTTTATTTTGTACTTCACATGCCAGAATGATATCTTAGCACAACAAAGTCAAGACACATAGTAAATACATATCTGAGCATGATTTGCATGCTCATTTCTTGTAGCTATTAATTTACTGTAACAGGATGAACCCTGATTGTTACTAGTAAATTTGTAAATATATGTTTTTAGATATAATGAATGCAAAGATAAACTGGTACCATATCTGAAGAAGTGTGGATTCAATCCAAAAACAGACTTAGTGTTTTTCCCTGTATCTGGACTGACAGGAGCATTCCTTCGTGATGTCCCACCAGAAGATGTTTGCCCATGGTACAGGTAAGTGATGTCAAAATTTCCCTTCTTATATGAAGAGGAATAACCAATTACATACTGCATGTGTATTTTTATGCCCCCAATGGAGGGCATTTAGTTTTTGAAATATCAGTCTGCCTGTCCATCCGTCTGTCAGTCCGTCCATCCATCATTCTGTCAGAAAACTAACACTGCCCATTACTTCCTTTTAAGAAAATGGATTTACTTCACACTTAAACACATTACTCCTTTGAATAAGACCTTCCCAAAAATGTATATAAATTTGACCTTGACCTCTGAATGACCTTGACCCAAAAGGTCCAGTTGTCAAAAAACTAACATTACACATACTTTCTTATTATTAAATCGATGTTCTTCATACTTGAACACAACACCTGCTTGGACAAGACCTTCCCACTAATACATATTTACATGACCTTAACCTCTAAATAGCCTTTACCTTGAAATTCCAGTTGTCAAAAATACTTTTTATTGGCCATGACTCCCTTGTTACTAAAAAGATTTAGTTCATGTTTGCACACAACAACCGTTTGAGATAAATCCTTCATTTTTTCACCTTGACCCCTAAATGTCTTTAAACTTCGGTCAGATTGTCAAAAAAACACCTCTTTTGAAGGATTTATCTTCATTTGGTCCGTAGCTCAAAGGTCAAAGCAATACTTGGGGGAAATTGTCATCTTTCAGCGACAATCCTTTTCGCTAATTAAAATGCATTCAGTTTACTTAAGAATGTTTGACTGACAGACACTTTGACACTAGTATCAGTCACATTTATATGACTTAAGAGGAAATATAGTGCTCTAAAATTTTAGGGTAGGCCTCTTTTTAAATGGTACAGTTGTTTTCATTTGAAAATCCTAAACATTGAGTGTAACACATGTGTTAATTTTTTACTCAGCAGTACAGAGTGTTTCAATGCTTTTTTGATATAAAAAGGTCGGCAATTTTTATGTCCTGTAAAAGTTTTTATATATTGGTTGTGGAAGTGTTGAAGCAATATTTTCTTGTGAGTGATAACAAGACACTGAGAATATTACATAAAAGTGTGTTGTTGCTTTATTACAGAGGCCCATCATTGATAGAATATTTGGATAGTCTTCCTGCCATTAGTCGAGCGCTAGATAAACCTTTCCGAATGCCAGTAGTGGACAGATACAAAGACATGGGTACTATACTGATTGGCAAAGTGGAATCTGGAATCTGCGCCAAAAATCAAAGTTTTTTACTAATGCCAAACAGGGTTTGTAGTTTAACTGATTCAAGTCTTTATATGCATGTTCTACTATTCAGAATTAACATTTGTTCTGACATAGTAATAAGAGGTAAAAATTAATAAAAAACTATTTTTTCTTTTTCTGGCAGTGTAGAAAAGCATTCCTATATATAGGGTGTTTCAGTGAGATTGTGGTGCAAGTTTTCTGAATATCATGATGTGAAATGCTTTTCAGATGGCAAACATAATTGAACTTTTGTTAGATGACATAGTACAAATATGGTCATGTTAATATCCATTTTGGTTGGGTGGAGTCAATCATCTGACTGGTGTTTTGTTTCCCTTTCTTACACTTTTAATGTAGCCAAATGTTGAGAAAGGGGCAGGTTACATTCTCAAAAGTAAACTTTATAAAAAGCACAAAGAAAACTGACTGTACACTACAAATGAAAATCAATGTTAAGTAGGGATGTAAGAGAATGTTCAAATCTTTGGACCTGATGCCAAATGTTTGAATGTATTTTTTTTGCATTCGAATGCTGGGGAAAAAATCTATTTTGTTTTCATAAAAAGAAAGGAAGTGTTGAAGAAGTAAGAAAGGCGTTGTAAGCAGGTGAATTCACACCTATTGTTGCTTTAAAACCTCTGGTCAGATGACCATAAACATGTTGTCTAATGTTGGTGGCCTGTGCTTTTAGCAAATGTCACCTTCATTGGTTAAGATGAAAGTTCCACGTCAAAGTGTCGAGTTAGGGGTCAAACTTGGAAACACAATGATTGTGTCACAGAAAGAATCTAATACACAAATGTGTCAGTCAGTTATTGGCACTAATCCCAATTTTACTTTATATTTGCCTTATTTTCGGTTTGTTTTATTCTCTCGCAAAATTTTCTAACAGTTCACATCTGTATCCCTAATAATCAAAATATAAATGATACTTTCCACACCTTGCACTTGGTATCAATTTCTTTTCTTTTTTTTTGACCTAAATATATATTGAAATTGAATGTGGATTTACCAAGTATATGGATTCTGAGAAATACATTTTGTGTCAGTGGCCGAGTGGTTAACGTGTCCGACTAGTAGTTAAAGGATTGCTAGCCGCATTGGTTCAAACCCAGTCAGGGGCAAGCCGTTGTTTCCTTGAGCAAGAAACTTTACACTCATTGCTTAGTACTGGTTAGTTCCAGGAACGGATTCGAGAGTGTGTCTATAAGCTTAAAGCTTCCTACACAATCGAACTAAAATAAATTTGGTACAAAACTAAAAAAATTAGAAACACTTCGAACTAATTCAAGTTCACTATGTCGAGAAGCATTGTGTCGGCACCTGTCATGTGATCTTCACATTGACCTGTGTACTTTCACTTAAAGTTTTCTGGGATTGGAACTATTTTCAAAATGATGAAATACAAATTCCATAGTTTCTTTTTACAATATGTGGTGCTTCAAATTCCATTCATTATACAAAGGCATGATTTAATTATCACATTCAGGTCCATTGTTTACGTTTTCGAACTAAGGTGAGACATATAAACCCAGATTTACTCTCTCTCCTCTCATCGATTTAATTTATAGAACTATTTATCGACTATTAATGCAGCGCATGAACACAAAAATCCATATTTTCCTTGTGATGTGTCTGTGGATAGAGGTTTATGTTGCATGTCATAACCGCTTCATATAGAATGCGTCAAGAAGTTCAGTGAAAACTCTGTGTAATTATTGAGCATGTGTTATTCGAAGATTAGAACGTTTGAATGCAAAACAATCCAAACATTTAAATGCTAAAATGAACAAATTTTGCCATCTCTAGTGTTAAGCTATATTTATTTGAATTACACTGAAAAAAGTTACAGATGAAATAAGATTCTTCAATCGGCAATGGAACTGATTATTTTTAGGTTAGCAGTTTTCATTGTATCACATTTCTATTCCCATTGTCCAATACTGAATGACCAAGGATTGTTTTTATAGAATAGTTTTATTTGATTCTTTTGTGATTAGATTGAACCCAGTTTGAGTGTATCAGTTATATAAATTGTTTTGTGTACTATTTTTGCAGTGCACAGTAAAGATTATGCAGTTATGGTCCTATGATGAAGAAACTGATGAGGTCCACCCTGGAGAAAATGTCAAAATAAAAGTTTCTGGAGTTGAAGAAGAGGTAGAATCTTAAACTTTTAAGAATTTTATTTCACAAAGGCAGTTTTTGACACAACTTCTCAGATTGTTTTAAATAGATAACAATATATATATATTCTTTGTTTGAAATTTTTATATTGCTTGTATGATGAGCCTTTGTTTGTAGTTATTCACACTGTTATAAAAGTTTGATTTCCTTTTGTTCATAGTGATTTTACAAAAAAACAAAAAAACAAAAAACTAATTTTGCCAGAATGAAGGAGAATAAGATTTTTAGTTTCTTTATAGTTAAGATTCTTAAAAAAATATCAGTTAAGTGATCATTATGCCCCTGTCACAATTATGATTATTTCATCACCTTTATTTGTTGCAGGATGTATCACCTGGCTTTGTGATATGTGCTTTAGATGCACCATGTAATACAGGTAGAACATTTGATGCAAAGGTAAGTGGCCATGTGCAATATTATTCAGTCAAAAATAAACTGTTCTTCTTTTACATAAACAAAGACCATGGGTAGAAACTGCTCTATGAGCCAGTGGAATACAGGCAAATCAACAATTTCCTCAAATTTCCTCAAGTATCCATTGATAATCCTAATTGGAAATTATAGAATAAAATGATCAAGCATGTATTAAAAGAAAAAACATTTTTGGTGAGAAGTTTGAATGTGTTGTAGAAATTCTGCTTTTAAGTCAGGATGCAGATATTTTGACAGATTTCAAACATCCTTGCATTACAATGGCTTTTTTTTGCATAGAACTTCATTTTAGGTCTGAATTTCATAAATGTATCATTTTTCTAAGAAATATGCATGCACTGTTGTATGATGCAATTTGCTTTCATCAGATTTATATAGTTAGGAGATAATAGAAATGCAATGCAAACAAGACTGTAAGTCTTTACTGGTATACCTTCCAGGATTTTAGCGAGATCTGCACAAGTAGCAACTCTTTGGTAATTTAGGTCTTTGATATAAGCACAGTCACATAATTCATGACAAAATATTATATAGAATCAAAGATGGAGCTCTTGATCGACATCACTTTTTCAAAGATTGGCATCTCTTCAGTTCAACCTCATTGAAAGGAAATAATTGCAATATATCTAAACTTCAAACTCTTCTCAGAAAGTTAATATTATTACAGCAATGTACTTGTACTTGAATTGCAGGCTATTTTATAACTTCACTGTCCTATGTTATTTAAAGGAACCAAAAAAAGTCACGTCAAACTAAATGAAAAGTTACTAGTATTTAAAGGAGTCATGTTATATATAGAATGTTTAAAATTCATGTTATCTTAATAGTATTAATAAGAAAAAATGTCCAGGCTTTTTATCAATAATCTCTTACTATAGAATCTATTTCACTAGTGATTTTATTGAATGTCCTTTTAAAAAATATTATTCATCTAATTATGTTTCCATTAAATAAAGGGAAAACCCCACTGAAGAAATCTAGGGTGTAGGAACAGTGAAGTGTTTGATGTATTTTTGACTGTTCAGGAAGAGAAGCAACTTTAATACCTCTGTTTATTGGTCCATATTTCATAGATACGAATACATTGTGTTATAAGCAAAAGATAATGAATAATTCAAATGGCAGCTGAAAACTTGAGTGTTTACTTCATTACAGATTGTGATATTGGAGCATAAGTCAATCATCTGTGCTGGATATAGTGCCGTGTTACACCTTCATACTGTAGCCGAGGAAGTTACCATAAAAAACCTCATTTGTTTAATAGACAAAAAAACTGGTAAAAAGACTCCAACCAGATTTATAATGCAAGATCAGATTGGTATTGCACGATTCCAAGTGAACGCTGGCATGATCTGTATGGAGACATTCTCAGAGTTCCCGCAGATGGGCAGATTCACATTACGAGACGAAGGTAAGCATTGACTACTTAAACTGACTGTTGCACAAAGAGATTAGGAAGTTGTTGTGTTTATTAAAGGTGTAAGTTTCAACAGTCTCAAATATTATTTAAGGTATAAAGGCCTGGGGAGTCAGAACAAAAATGTATTGAAATTTTCTTGGTTTTTTAGCTCACCTGTGCACGTAGTGCACAAGGTGAGGTATTGTGATCAGTCAATGTCCGTCGTCGGTGCGTGCGTGCGTCTGTGCGTGCGTAAACTTTTGTTTTAAAGAACATCTCCTCCTAAACCACTGGGCCAATTTCAACAAAACTTCACAGAAATGTTCCTTGCATGAAGCTCTACCAAAATTGTTCAAAGAATTTAATTCCATGCAGAACTCTGGTTGCTATGGCAACTTAAAGGAAAAACTTTGAAAAACTTCTTGTCTGAAACCACAAGGCCTAGAGCTTAGATATTTGGCATTTAGCACCCTCTAATGGAACTCTACAAAAAATGTTCAAATTATTTCCCTGGGGTCAAAATTGGCCCCGTCCCAGGGGTCACTTCCTTTTACATAGACTTATAAAGGAAATCTTGAAAAATCTTCTTCTCAGAAACCACAGTGCCTACAGCTTTGATATTTGGTATGTAGCATTGTCTAGTAGATGTCTACCAAGTTTGTTCAAATTATGTCCCCTGGGTCAAAATTGGCCACGCCCCAGGGTTCTCTTGGTTTACATATAGTTATATAGGAAAAACATGAAAAATCATTTTTCTCCAAAACTAATAGGACTAGACCTTAGATATTTGGTGTGGAGTATTGTGTAGATAACCTTTACCAGTATTGTTTATATATTGGCCCTAGGGTCAAAATTGGCCCTGCCCCGGGGGCCCTTAATATGTAAAAAAGGAAATCTTGAAAAATCTTTTTCTCAGAAACCACAATGCCTACAGCTTTGGTATTTGGTATGTAGCATTGTCTAGTGGATGTCTACCAAGTTTGTTCAAATTATGTCCCCTGGGTCAAAATTGGCCACGCCCCAGGGTTCTCTTGGTTTACATATAGTTATATAGGAAAAACATGAAAAATCATTTTTCTCCAAAACTAATAGGACTAGACCTTAGATATTTGTTGTGGAGTATTGTGTAAAGAACCTTTACCAGTATTTTTTATATGTTGGCCCTGGGGTCAGAATTGGCCCCGCCCCAGGGGCCCTTAATATGTAAAAAAGGAAATCTTGAAAAATCTTCTTCTCAGAAACCACAATGCCTACAGCTTTGATATTTGGTATGTAGCATTGTCTCGTGGATGTCTACCAAGTTTGTTCAAATTATGTCCCCTGGGTCAAAATTGGCCACGCCCCAGGGTTCTCTTGTTTTACATTGATTTATATAGGAAAAACATGAAAAATAATTTTTCTCCAAAACAAATAGGTGTAAACCTTACATATTTGGTGTTGAGTATTGTGTAAAGAACCTTTACCAATATTGTTTAAATGTTGGCCCTTGGGTCAAAATTTGCCCCGCCCCGGGGGCCCTTAATATCTTTAAAAATCTTCTTGTCTGAAACCACAAGGCCTTGAATTTTTAAATTTGGCATGAAGCAAGCTTTATCAAGCTTTTTTAAATTATTGGATTAGGTTAAAGGTCACGGAGGCTAAAAATAGATTTATCTACTGTACCTCATAAAGCCTTAGGTTATAGACCAATATCTTTGATATTCAGTATATAGGTTCCTTGCATGGACCTCTTCCCATGGGAAGGGTTTGAGGTCACTGGGTCAAGGTCAAGGTCACAATAGCTTATAATAGATATTTCTACTTTCTGTCATAGAGCCTTTATTTATTGACTGATATTATACATATTTGGTTTGTAGGCACTTATATATTTTCAATTAAAAAATGAAATACTGCTTAACAGCAAACCTACAGCCAAAGTACTCAGGTGAGCGATCCAGGGCCATCATGGCCCTCTTGTTTTGTGGTTGAGTAGGGGGTGGGGTGTATTTTCTTGAATAATTGTGCTGTGTGTAGGTTGATTTGGGCCTTTATTCAGTTTATTCAGCTGTCTCACACAGCCAATATTTGCCTGATAATTCATAGTGATATTTTTTCAATTTCCAAAAGAAAATATTCTGTACTAGATTTCGCTACTTTCAAACATAGGCCTGTATTATTGAATTACGAAATACATGTAATGTGTAACAACTAAAGGGTACTGTCTCTTTTACCTTTGTGAAATATATTTCCTCCCATTCAGTTTGCTTGCTTTTAATGTAATTTTAGGAAAAACTCTAGCATTTTAAGTAATTTCCTTTGCAATTTAGCAAAGTTATGAAAATGTTGAAATTAAGGAACATGTTAATGTTGCTGTTTTGGTTTATACCCATAAAGAAATTACCTATATTTAATACATTTCCAACAAACATGGTTTTGAAAACGTGTTCTTGAAACAAATAACAAATCACGGGATTGTAAAAAAAGTCAGAAGACAACGCTATTCAAAGTTTTCGAGCTTGTGACTCTATTACTTGATCATTGGCAGGTAATTCAAATTCAGGCCTGTATGTTAGCACTGTAAGCACCCATTGAAAATTAGTAACAGACTGACTTCCCATTAATACAAATATATTTTAACAAAATCTAGCAAGAATATTTCTAAACAGCGAATATATTTACATGAATATCACATGATGAAGGTGTTAAATAATTCAGCACTTGGGAAATACTGGATTATGACTAAGATATTGCTTGAAGACTTTTTCACATTTTCTTTAAACCAATGAAATCATTACTGAAACAGTACCGGTACATGAATAATTTCAGTACAAATGGACATGGGTTGTATATAATTTTCATGATTTTTATTTTGTATTTCAGGTCGAACCATTGCAATAGGACAAATATTAAAAGTAGTAGAATAAACAATTTATATCTACCATTACCACATTGAAGAGGTGACAGCAACTATACATCTGGATACAAAGAATTCTGCTCATGTTTACTTTGATGATATAAACCATATAATCACCAGGGTGTTGGTGATTCTGCTGCAGCCCTGGACTTCAGCCGAGATCTTGGTGCTTCTTGTGTCGTGTTGTGTTTAACGCAAATTTTGAAATGTACCAAAAATAAGTCAGATATATTCTGTTCATTAGCAGTGATTTACCCACAAATATCTTTATTTCTGCTTCTCGACTTAAGGTAAATACAATAAAAGGCTAAGCTTTTGCTATTATTTCACATGTTTATACCTTAATTAAGGAGACATTCTTGCTTTAAAATCAGAAATATGGGACATCAGATTCCTGTCTCTGGTACTATGTAGAATGGATTCTCAGGAACTGCTGCTCTGAAGTCAAGATTAACATGTGTTCACCATTTAACTTCAACATATACAAGGTATAGGTCCAAAAATCATGTCATGAATTCAAGAGAAATCACTTTCTGTTTTACAGTAACTAACAACAAATCATGTAAGTTGACATCGGTTCAAATGGTCAACCATAACATCATTGTATAGTTTTGTTTACAGTTACATGTATTTTAGTGAAAAATTGTTACAAATTTGACGGATTAAAAATTGGATGCCTTGGTTGAACTCAGATCAGTTATGCAACTCAACAGCTATACGCATTCACCGTGAATGGTTTCCATGAGAATGTGACCTGTAGTTTGTTTTGAACACAAGTTATAATATGAAAAAAAAAGATTTCTTATGACCAAAAATTAGTGACAACTGTAATAGGGTGTGAACAGAAAAAAAGACTGAAACAAAGACAAGTTGAATCACTAGTTCCTTGGCAATGATTTGATTTTTTTGATGGAAATGATATTTCAGCTATTATTGTATTGAATTATATACACTGAGGTAAATAATAGGTGCAGAAAATCATACAGTTTTAACGATATATTCATGTATATGTGAAAATGTTCTTGTGCTTTGGCTCAGAATTGTACAGTAATTTATTGATACAGTGTACTACATTATAATGTGAATCATAATTTCTGCTCTAAGTGCAGGACTTAACTGTTCAAAATTTTACAAACTAGGGTCATATGTTACTCAGTTGTTTGAATTCCTGCGGAAGTTTTTATTAATGCTTGATATTATTCTTTGTTGCTGACTTCTAAAGAAAGGACACTTTTCTATAGGTCGTCGGAATATTTTTCATGTTTTATTTTTTTCTGCCCAAGCCTCTGAAGAATAACTAAGTGATTATAATGGTGTATGAGTATTTCTTGTACATAGGTTTACTCTGTAGTGCTATAAGGGTGAAATATTGCAAAATTGGGGGAAGGTATTATTCTTTGCATATAAACCATGGTACAGTTGCATTTGTGAAGAAAATTTATACTTGAAATTTTAAGACAGACAGTGGCAGTTCTTAAAGCATCCTACTGGAGGCCATTTGAGAGCATACTCATTTTTTGCAAACCGTTCAGTCATAATTTTCTCCATATATATTTGATTAAAGAAGGTAGTTGAATATAAGGCAGTGTGCTTGTCATTTTTATCTGGCTTTCTCAGCATGTTGTGGACATTTCAGAAGAGAAATAGGACTTCAAAGATTGTACTTACCACTACCTTACCTTGTGTGAGCAATCCAGGCATTTATTTTTGCAAATCCTTTTTTGTTCTAGTGGTCAAACTACATTGTAACTGAAGATTTTTATTTTATTTACATTTTGCTGAGTGAGGCCAGTAACAAACTATTTTTTTTATAATCTGTTTGAATTAAGTTGAATGAAACACTCACATTGTACAGAAATGTTACGTTATGTTAAAAAGTTTAAGAGATAACACAAATTGTTGACTTGCGTAAATATGTACATAGTCTTTTCTTAATTCTACCACCACAAACACAGTTTGGAGGTAGTTCATGGGAATTACTGTACAGTTGGCTTATAGGATGTCTGTTTCCAAAAATATGTGATCCTAACTATTTTAAAACATTGAGAAGAGTAGATGATTCGCAAACCATGCAGTAAGCTTATGCTGAGTGTACCAACATGAAGTGTGGTAAAGGTGTTAATGAGTTACTTGCCCCTAGACAGAGTTACATACCCTTAGACATTCGGGGGAATAATCACAATCAGTGATAGTCAGGTATTTCTGAGTACTCAAACTAAGGAAATTAAAGGTTGTATTGATAAGGATCATGCAAATATATTTTGTGCTATTCTTAGTGCTTGTTTTATTTATATTAGATTTACTGTTGACAAAATTTTATTTTTTTGTAAATTATGTTTTTTTCTGCATTTTCTTTGTGGTAATCACATAAATATGCACACAAGTTAAATTAAATAAAAAAGGGCGAGATTAAAACAGCAGGATTGCACATACAGTATTTTTTCTGCTCAATAACTTTATTTTAAAAGTTTCTTTTGTAGTTTATTTGAATGGAATCTTTATCTATACTGACTGCAGTAGAAGTTGTATATTAGAATCAATAACATAACATGTCAGATTTATTCATACAGAGTTTTTAGGATTTCATGGCTCTGCAAGGTCCAAAAAGTTTGACATCTTGAAAAAAAAAGTATGTTAATAAGTTGTATGTCAAATTATATAACACTGGTAGAGATTGAAGTCTAAATTTTTCTGTGGCAAGATTTACTTGGAGTTCATGAAAATTATTTGATACTTGATAATAAATATCTGGACAATTACAGAGACACCTAAATAAAATCCAATGCCTTTAGTGTTGCTACATGTATATTGGCATAAAGAATCAGGAATTATTAGTATGGTCAAATACAGTTGAATTAGATTTTGTTAAATGGTTCTGTCTGTTGTAGGAATTGAGCAAGGTTCGGAAAGTCTGTAGATACCTGTCTTTTCTTTGTCTTAGCATACATTTTTTGGTAAATTTTTGTGCAATTAAAGACGGAATCTTTTCTCACGAGTGTTGCTGTAGGTATCCAAATTTTTTCAAAGTTTGGCATATTACAGCACTTTCCGATGCCATGCCATTTTACTGTTGCAATATAAATACATATATTAGAGCTTTTGTCATAATTTGCAGAAAAATATTTTTTTGACAATAAAAAGGTACAAATCAAGCTGGAAGTCATTCTAGAAGATGTTGTGTAGAATCCCCTTTTGGCTCAAGATTGCAATTGGAGAAGTTGAGTCAGTCTTACTGGGCTTCTAAATGGGTTTGGAATAGTAGGTCATGAAAAAAGTGCTTTCATATAGATACTACAGAAAATTCAAAACTTGTTTTACTTTTACCAGTGATTATTGATACATTGAATCTCGGCCCTAAGTAAAGGTGATAAAACCATAAATTAGTCAACGTGCTTAGTGCTTACCCAAGTTCATTGTAACCGTTTGGTAAAATCCGATCCTTCTGACTTTGTAAAATAATTTAATATGTCAATATTTACACAGGTAAACATCCTTATGTAATAGAGGCTTGAACATTTTCTTTGTTTAACTTTGAAATGAGTTAACATTAATTTATCCACATAACCAATAAAATGTTCTCCTTAACATTGGCTCACATTAGTTAAATAATTTGGAAATCTCTGCTGTTTTCATACATTGAACAGGGATGAAGTTTTCTAGATAAGTTAAAGAACTGTTGAAACCAGAGCTTAAATCAGCTAGGGAATATAGCTGAAATTATGAAATTGTGTAGTATAATTGAATAAGTTGTATATTTTTACTATTGAAAATTGATGATGAATAAATGTATCCTGCAAACATGCTCTGTACATTAATTTGAATAGCATATTAAATTTGACAATGATGGGTGTTGCTTTATTTGTTCAAATGAGTGCTGTGAAAAAGGGCGTCTAAATATAGATAGTGATGAGAAAATATGACACAGCTCAAAAACTGTATCATGATGATTAAAATTTCAAAGGAACTGGCCTTCAACAACTGACTGCTTATGATAGTTGATTGAAACTGTACTTGTTCATAGAGGGAATAAATACATAGGCATGTAGGAAGGCAATATCATGAAAGATGTTAAAAAAATAGTGATTTGATTGTCAAACATGAAGAAAAATGTAGGAGGCACAATCACCTTACAAACACAAGAAACAACAAATTCCTCATCCCGCAATCAAAAACACATCACATGAGCTCATTCTTCCTAAGGACTATGCGACTGGAACAAATTACTGACCGAGATTAAAGCTACCCCAACTGTGCCAGCTTTTGTCAGTGGACTGAACAAGTTTTATAGATTTTAAACATTCAAAATAAATGATTAAGTAAGGTCTTTAGTAAAATCTTGTTTTCTTTGTTATCTTTTATAATTTTAATGTTCCCGAAGCGCCTGTCTAATATAGTCAGTATTGCCTTTTTGCAGTAAATAAGTTGAAGTAGAAAGGTATTTCAGGCCATTATTTTTATATTTTTCGGTTTACTGACCCGCCGACCCTGTATTTTGGAAAATGAAAAAAAAAAAAAAATTTTTTTTCAGGAAAAAAAAAATTCTGAATGCCGATTTTACGGAAAATGTACCGTATGAACGGCTCATTTTCCTTGGTTTCTTCACAGTAAAGACTGAATACATTATTAAAATATTCATATTATACAGTACTCAGGAATAAAAAGAAATGAGAAGACTTTCCGATGTTTTTTTTTTTTTTTTTTCAAGATTTTTTTTTTTTTTTTTTTCCCTCCTCCTACCCTACCTTTTTTTGAAAAAAATCAGTAAACCAAAATATAAAAAAAAAATGGCCTCAGCTAGTAACCCTACAGTCTAGTGCTTTACCTGGACCATATTGTTAGCTTCTACACCAGTTCTGCAACCTTGCACATGACATCCTCTGCAATTAGTCCTATAAGTGTGCTATAGCATTGCAATTTTCACCTCTGATTATGCCCCCTCTTCAAAGAAGTGCCTTGCATTTGTCTGTCGGTCCGTAGACCAAATGGTTTCCGACCAATAACTAACGAATGCTTAGGCCTAGGAACTTCAAACTTGGTAGGATGATTGTCCATCGCCAGTAGATGACCCCTATTGATTTTGGGGTTAATGGGTCAAAGGTCAAGGTCACATTGACCTTGTAGGTAGAAATGGTTTCCGACCAATAACTAAAGAACGCTAAGGCCTAGGAACTTCAAACTTGGTAGGATGATTGTCAATCACCAGTAGATGACCCCTATTGATTTTGGGGTCAAGGACTCAAAGGTCAAGGTCACATTGACCTTGTAGGTAGAAACGGTTTCCGACCAATAGATAGAGAACGCTTTGACCTAGGTTCACCGAACTTGGTATGCTGGTTGGTCATCACCAGTAGATGACCCCTATTGATTTTGAGGTAATTAGTTAAAAGGTCAAGCTCACAGGGACCATCCTAAAAACGGTTTCCGATCAATAACTAGAGAACGCTTTGACCTAGGTTCACCAAACTTGGTATACTGGTTGGTCATCACCAGTAGATGACCCCTATTGACTTTGAGGTCATTAGGTCAAAGGTCAAGATCACAGAGACTTTCATCTTAAAAACGGTTTCCGATCAATAACTAGAGAACGCTTTGACCTAGGTTCACCAAACTTGGTATGCTGGTTGGTCATCACCAGTAGATGACCCTCTGTTAATTTTGAGGTCGTTAGGTCAAAGGTCAAGCTCACAGAGACTTTGACTCTAAAAACGGTTTCCGATCAATAACTAGAGAATGCTTTGACCTAGGTTCACCAAACTTGGTGTGCTGGTTGGTCATGACCAGTAAATGACCCCTATTGATTTTGAGGTCATTAGGTCAAAGGTCAAGGCCACAGGGACCTTGATCCTAAAAACGGTTTCTGATCAATAACTAGAGAACGCTTTGGCCCAACCACAAGCAATTAGGTGCTGCCGGGGGCATTTATGTTTTACAAACATTTCTTGTATTAATTTTCTAATGATATTTTGTTTAACCTTTTTTATGTAATGCATCACATGTAAAAATTAAGAACAATATATATGTGTATGTGTGTGTTAGATGTTGTCTTTAGGACAACTAACAGTAACAACTTCACATGCAAAAATTAAGAACAATGTGTGTGTGCGTGCGTGTGTTAGAGGTTGTCTTTAGGACTACTAACTGACTACTTTCTAGTGACCACACAATTAACAATATGCTCTTACCTTTACAAGAACACCAATTAGGGCTTATTGGAGCCAGGTGTCCTCTCTGTTTTTATTCAGTAGTATTTACAATAGCAACTGAAAATTTTATAAAAAAAAAAAAATTTAACTGAATTTCTGCGTTTCATGAAAGGGAAACAAATCTTTCATCTATCCAGGTGAAAACTGGAGATAGTTACCGTCCATGAAATATGATACTGACCAATCAGCGATGCGGATACAGAAAGGATTAAACATGGTGGCGAACTGACATCTGTCAATATTGTGGACTCCAAAAATTCAATGTTTTCGCTTTAGAAGGATAAATAATTACTTCTTTATCAGGTAATATCATTTAAAAATAGTTTAACTAATTCAATGCTTTCCATTCTTTTGACAGTCTATGTATTCATGAATCAAATCTTCTCTATACAGTTCTATCGACAAGTCAAGGCAGATTCCACATTTTCTAGGTAATTTTACACTTAAGTGGGACTGGCTTGATGCAGAAAGTCTGTCTCTTACTTAAAGGTAAAGGTTAAATTGAGGATGGGCTTGAAAAACGATTATTTCTGTAATGTGAGAGACATATTTTTTTTTTAGTTTTACCAAAACTTGTATCAGCAACATGTGAGCCTGACAGTCTTTTAATAGCAATGTTATCTGATCTGAGTATTCCATTTCTTGACTCAATAACTACTTAAAATATGATAAATAGCCTTCTAAAAATATGTAAATAAGTGTATGAAAGAAGAATTTGAACAAGATTACCATACTTAGTTTTAATTTTTGAATATCTTATACTTTTTAATAGTGATGAATGAATAAAATACTCTAAATTCTTTAACAAAGATTCTGTCTCTCTAATTGTATGCAAGTCGAGATATTGTGTAACTTTTGTATGGGTCAATATCTCTCCTCCATTATAGTAAGATTTTGACCCAAAACAAAAATATCTCAGAATATGCTCAAGACATCACTTGAATTATTTTGACTATCTGACAAGGCTGACCAGTCATAATCAGAAATCGATTGTTGGGTGGTAGAGATGTAGACGTAGGTATTAGATGATTAAGTACTGTACAAGGGTCTCTCTGAATACTGTAATCTGTCCTCTTTTTTTATTGAGAAAACACTTTCATTAAATTACTGATTGTTGAATAGAGCACTGAAAATCAGTTAATTTTGATTTAACTGTTCATATATCATATACACTATTAAGTATTTTTTATTATAATTACTTATAGTAAATAAAAAAGAAAAGATTATATGCTTAGTTTCTTAAATGATAATATTGCTTTTTTTCAACTGAAATGTAAATAAAATTTTATACTTGTAAATAATGAAAGGAATTATGTTTTGGTGGTCTATTCCAGTATCAGAAAGGCAATTAAAGCATATATCAGTATATATGATTCTTAGTATTCAGTGTAATATTTGTATTTCTTACAAGCATCTGTTGCAACTGCATTCTAATGATGTGGTAAATGATGACATTTTGATAAAATGGCTTACACATTAGTCACAAGAAATATACCAGTAATAAACCATTTAGAAAGCGGTTATTTTGCTAAGTATACAGAAATTACATTTTTTAAAGCAATATTAAGGTATAAAATAAAACTTATAAAGGGATTACAACAAAACTTATTTTTGTTACTAGGCTATCATGAAATAGAGTTGTTTTTATCTTGTAGTAAACCAGACTGCATTAATTTGCACTAAGAAACTTTTAATATTAGATTGGTACTATAAAATGAATTAAGTTACAGAACTGACCAAATTTGGCTACCTGAAATGGGATGTGAAGTAGAATTTTACAGGCATTTTCATTTAATATTACAGAAGATGCCAGTGTTGAATATCACAGTATCTCTAAGTGAGGTACTAGAAGTGCGTGATGGGCCCCTCACTGATACAGAAATTTGGGCACTGTTGTGTCAGTCAGCTGAGGCCCTGCAGGACATATTCATGGCAGGTAAATGTTTAAGTCTTTTGACCTTGAGCTTCAGTGTTAAAATATATGTTGTTGCAGGTTCTGCATAACTCTGTTTTAGAATGACCATTTGCTTTTTAGTTGCCAGCTGCTATTTTCAAGAAGGCCAGTTTTATACCGGATATTTACACAACTCATTCTGGACCCCAGAACATTTGATACATAAGAATAGAAGAAAAAAAAGAGCATTTCTTTGGATATGACAGAAATCACTTCTTATGTTTGAAATATGTGTAGGCTGTAGACTAGTGTATTGTAGCTGTGTTAGCATAGGTCATTAAAGTTTCATTAACTAAGAGTAAGATAGACAAACCCAATTTTTAGAGGTACATGTGTACAAACTTGAAATACCCCAGACTGATACATAGTTGTCTGATTATATATAGGTCTTAATATTCTTATTTGTCAGTACTGTATGAGTATGTTTATTGATTTTTACGATATAAATGTTCTTCTACATGTCTACTATAGCCCAGTAGTTGTGGTTTATTTTTTTCCTGTGTTTTTATGCTTGGAAAAGTCCATTCTAATATTTAGAAATTACATAAACAAGTCTTGGAACAGACACAGTGTACTGAAGTATAAAAAAATGTTTTCATTTAAAGCAATTTGTATGTCTGCTCCTCTGTAGTATCTAAGTTGTAGGACTGAAAGTCTTTATGTGATAACTATTATGTAAGTGTTGTCTTATCATTATGAACAACCTTCTTGTCAGACTGCTTAATTACACTTGACATATAAGGTAGAGAGGGGAGGATAAAATGTTCTTGCTTTGAGGTGTCTTACAAAGTAGATAGGCTCACCCAGTCAGTTAGTCGGAAGCAGATACTTTTTAAAGTGTCATCAGATTCTGGTGAAATATTCAGTTCGAATAATTAAACATCATTCTCAAAAGCATTATCATTAATTATCCCATTATGTTCTCTCTCTTAATCTTATATAAGCTGAATTATTACATGATTGCAATTTACTCTGCTATTGTCTATTCCAGCTGAGTCCTGCACAGAAAATGGTCCTGCTTTCGTGATCAATCCAGACACCTTGTTCTTGACCTCAGAAGGTCAGATGGAGTTTGGTCATGCCCACAAGGTGCAGCAATATGCAAATTACATGGCACCAGAGACAGAAGATGACTTTACATGTACAGAAACTTCTGTTGAACAGGTATTTAATAATCATATAGAATTTTAAAACATGCATAAATGAGACAGAAATAAACTAACCTACTACAGGATTCTGTATATTGTGGTGTAGTGGTAATGTCTTAGTAAAAAAATTTTCAAAGTATTTTGACATGTAAGTGTCCATTATATTCAGTATCAGTTGAGTTTTGAAGTGATGTGGTATCACGTACTAAGTATTTTCATAGGGTCAAAACAGAAACAGAATTTTTAGATTCATTTCAAATACTGAAAAGAAAAAAAATGAATCAATTATATTATAAAATCTTGCTGTAAAGTTGCTTTTGGTTTATTCATCATTTATAAATTTTTAGGTGTATGTTTTTGCACTGGGCAAGTCATTGATCTATTCATCAGAATATGGGCTTAAGCCAGATGAGGTATGTAAAGAACAACTTGACTTCAGTAAATCCATGGTATGAGACATCTGATCGAATTCTATTTTTGTGGAATTGTATAAAAGAAAGAAAAAAAAACACAGAAATAATAACTTCCAAGGTTAAGACTGAATCAGTTTTATTTCTTCCATCTTAGTAAAATATTTAATATGTAGATGAATGTATAGGTAATTCAAACAAGAATCTTTCAAGTCATACTGAACTGGCTAATTTAACAAAGTTAGTTAGCTTTTTTTGGACACAGTTTTAAATGTTTGTTTGTTTTCTCACAAAGACAGAAATGCATGCAGGTATTTAAACCATGGTGTTTACGTATACTTTGGTATTTTTTGAACCGAAATAACATGTACATTTTGTATTTATAAATGTAATGTGTATGGGCAGTGAAGTTTTGTTTGGTTTTCTTTTAAAAAGGTTTATCTTGTGCATTTTTTGCATGTTTTTTATGTAAATGTATATATTACCAGTACCCTAAAGGTCAGTTTCAAGAACTGTTCATGAATATTAATATTGCTTTAGGCACTTGTCCGTCAGTGTTTAACTAATCTGTTCCATTGCAGAAATATCAGCTCTTAGATACATTGCAAAATGTGTAGTTTATTAAGTACACCAGGAAAAAACCCTGTTAAGATTTAAGATAAAAGGTAAAGTTTTCTGCACAACAGATTTTATCTGTGGGTAATTTGTCTATAGAGCAGTTGAGAAATGTTCAGAAACCGAGAGGTTGGAATGAGATTCTTTGTAAAATAGTGTTTTTGAATGATAATTGAATTATCACAGAGAATGTTTTGTGGATAGGTTTTTCTTTATTAGAATTTGAATGTCAAAGTTCAAGGTCACACTCCTTGGCTTGCTAGGGCAAAATACTATACAGTGTAAAGCCACCACTGACTTCAGAGCTCGAGGACTTGTGCACTCTGTTATAATCTCAAGATTTGAAACCTCTTAAGAATTCGACTGATCTTTCTAGATTTTAACAGTTGTGTGTTATTTCAGTAGGGTAGACTCTTGTTATTGAATCTGGCCATAATGTTAGTATTTAAACCTTTACCTACCAAATTACAAACAAATATTGTACTACCAATGATGGTGTGTGTTTGTTTACATAGCTTTGAAATGTTTATTTACCACTCCACAATTTACATGTAATGGAGATGCTAACTCTGTTTATTGCAATTTATAATCTTTTATATATTGAAATTTTGCCAGATAGTTTTGATGCTTTGCCAATCTGAAAATGTGCAATATATATCTTAGCATGACACTGAATTGCATAGACCTCTCAAAAGGTAACAGATAAGATTTAACTCACATTTATTCATCAGAGTAGGTTTTGTATACATAGGTCACATTTAAAAGGCTGATGAAAATAATACTATTTAAGCTTAAAATAGTAATTATGCAGAAATTTCTGTCTTTTCCCAAAAGCTTGATCACTATTGTTTTTTTCCACAAGACATCGATTACTATTGTGTTTTTTCTTAAGACTTGAATAACTGTTTATAACTGATATTCCTTTCCCAAGACATTGAGCACTATGTTCTTTAACCAATACCTTTATCACTGTTATTCTTTTCCCAAGATCTTGATCAGTTTTTAGCTCACCTGATCACTTTGTGTTTAAGGTGAACTTTTGTGATTGCTCTGTGTCTGTCATGTGTTGTTCATAATGCGTTGTGCATTGTCAACTTTTTACTTTAAACAACATCTCCTCTAAAACCACTTGGTGAAAGATGATAAAACGTTACAGGAATGTTCTTCGCATCAAGGATTACCTTAGTTGTGTAAAGAATTCCATTCCATGAAGAACTCTGGTTGCTGTGGCAACAAGAATAAAAGCTTCTTGTCTAAAACTGCTAAGCCCAGAGGTCTGAAATTTGATGTGAAGCATTGTCTAGTGGACCTCTACCAAGTTTGTTCAAATAATATCCCTGGGGTCACTATTGGCCCCACCCAAGGGGTCACAAGTTATACATAGCAGTATAGAAGAAAATCTTTAAAAAATCTTCTTGTCTGAAACCACAAGGCCTTGAGTTTTAAAATTTTGCTTGAAGCTTTGTCAAGTGGACCTCTACCAAGTTTGTTCAAATAATTCCCTGGGGTCACTATTGGCCCAAGGGATTACAAGTTTTACATAACAATAAAAAAAAAATCTTAAAAAATCTTCTTGTCTGAAACCTCAAAGCCTAGAATTTTAAAATTTGGTATGAAGCATTGTCTAGTGGACCTTTATCAAGCTTGTTCGAAGATTAGGGTAAAGGTCACTGAGGCTAAAAAATGGACTTACCTGCTTTAACACATAAAGCCTTCATTTATAGACCGATATCTTTGATATTTGGTATGTAGGTTCCTTTCATAGACCTCTACACGTAGTTGGGGTTTGAGGTCACTGGGTTAAGGTCACCATAGGTGATAATAGATATTTCTACTTTCTGTCATAGAGCCTTTATTTATTGACTGATATTTTAGATGTTTGGTTTGAAGGCACCTACAAATCTTCAGTTAGAAAATGAAAATCTGCTTTTTAGCGTAACAGCAAACACACAGCCAAAGTACACAGGTGAGCGATCCAGGGCCATCATGGCCTACTTGTTTTCTCAAATACTACTGTTCCCTTGCCCTTGATCGCCATTTCCTTTTTCCCTCCACAAGACTTTGATAAATGTTGTTCTTCTAAAGACCTTGATTGCTATTATTCCTTTCCTAAAACCTTGATCACTATTTTTCTTTTCCAGAGACCTGGATCACTATTATTCTTTTCCCAAGTCCTTGATCACCATATTTCTTTTCCCAAGACCTTGATCACTTGTTCTTTTTCCAGTACAGTGATCACTATTTTCTTTTTTCTAAGACCTTGATAACTGATGTTCTTTTCCCAAGACCTAGACCACTTTTTGTAAGACTTTGATCACTGTCATTCTTTCCTCTAAACCTTGATCACTTTTGTTCTTTTTCCAATACCTCGATCACAATTTTATCCCCCTAAGACCTTGATCTCTGTTATTTTTGGAAA
This sequence comes from Cyclina sinensis, assembly GCA_012932295.1. Classification (NCBI taxonomy): domain Eukaryota; kingdom Metazoa; phylum Mollusca; class Bivalvia; order Venerida; family Veneridae; genus Cyclina; species Cyclina sinensis. Next base: position 45,170,149 of record JAAONU010000001.1, on the reverse strand, counting down.
AAGGTCAAAACTGTTGTTTTAGTTGTCATATTTATACCTATGTCTTTACCATAGACACCCCCCCCCCCCCCTACACACACACACACATACACTTTTGTAGCCAAAAATACCTGAGTAGGTCTTGGGACATTTGGCTTAGGACTTGTCTCATTGATGTTTAAACAGAGTGCTGACCACTTTTCATAGAACTAGAAATTACTTAAGCATTTTTGAAAAAATTTGGTGCAGCCCCCTGGCTGCAAAATGCATAGTCCTCAGGGTTGTTTAAATGAGGGTATATGGTAAGCCTTGACTTTGATATGACTGACATTCTCAGTATTTCGGAGATTTAAATATGAAAACTACCCTGAAATAGTTAATTGCCTTCGTAGTGAAGGTACAAAAAGTGGACTTTGAACAGAACAGAACTGCTGAACTAATAATGCTTAAGCAGATGTGGAGAAGAATATTTATCAAAACAGAAAGAAATCCCAGTAGATATCTGGAAGAAGCCCAGTATAAGCTTAGTAAAGCTCTTAGGTTGATTAACATGTTACTTAACAATTTTTTTATGTAGTAAATTGATCATTACTGAGGTAAATATAGTATAGAAGCATATGGTTTATATCATCATATTGATGAATTAAGGTTTAGACAATAACTTAAGTAATTAGATTCTGGTGGGGAAATTTTTTCTGTAAAAAAAAAAAACCAACACAAAATAAATAAAACGGTGGTTTAATAGACTGTTTTAAATGAAAATAAAGAAAATAATGCAGTGTATGTATAAGAAGTATAAGGTAACTTGACATGACTTGGTCAAGTGTTGCCATGGTATTGCTAATTTAAGTTTGAGAGAATACATTAGTTTCTGTTGACTTTGTTAGGTCATTACTCTAGGGAAATTAGATTGTATCTGTTTCCTGCCAGTTTAGATGTATATGCTCTTATTTTGTAAATTTATTTACCCTTATGTCTTTTACATAAGAATTTCATGCATGTTGCCACAGACTGCATTCACATCTAGTCTATATATCTTATATAATAATCTCAACATTCCTCAAATCCTGGTTGCCTGAATCAGTTTTTGGTTCATCTTGGACATCGGGCAACCCAGTTGCAGTGAAGACAGCCAGTTACATTAGGATTAATATTTCCTGCACCATAAAGTCAGCCACAGACATAGAGGGAAATGCATCTCAAGGTTTTACATATTCTGTAATTTTTACGTTTATACATGTATTTACATTCCTTAAACTTTTCTCTTTGAAGGTGTACTATATTCTTTGTAATACATTGCAATGGTTTTCACTTCTTGGATACTAAAGCTTTTCAGCAGAGATGCCAACAAACTCACAGAGACTTTCATTCCTGTTGAGAAACATTATTAATCATAACATTAAAAAACTCTCTCGGGAGTATGCAAGAAAATGACTCATACTTTACCTGGTTAACTGTTCATAGGTATGAAAATAGCTCAATCCGTGATTGTTTTTCTCGAAACTGTTACTTTTTTTATGGAAGTATAAAAATCACAAACAGATAGAAATCTTGTTAAAATGTAAACCATCTAATACAATGAAAATATCTATTGAGTTTGAGTACAAGTTCCAGTTTCTTTTGGACAGGCATTTGGTTTATTACCGTATATACTCACTTATAAGACGCTCTCGCTTATAAGACGCACCCATAAAATTGAGTTGAAAATCTGTACTTTTTGCATTGACCCTCTTATAAGACGCGGGCAGATTTTCACATCGTCCGAGGTCACGGGGTTCATGAAAGTTTGAACTTTCACTTAGAAACCGAACTGCTGTATTTGTTTTTGGTAATTTAAAAAATATTTAAAAATGATTTTAACATTTTTTATTTAATTTTTGACAAGGGTTGAATTAATTTCATTTCTTAAACCCCAAGAAAAACTTCCTACAAATACAGTGACATCCTTTTATTAACAGCAACTGTATACATCCGGTACCGTATTTTAATTATTTTGGAATATTTAATTACCTAAAGGTATGATAATACAAGCCGTAGCACTAGCAATTCATCACTTGCCATAATTACCAATTATAACAATGACAATTTCTTGGTTTCACTACACCACAGTTAAAATTTGGCAAGCTAAAATGCCCTAACTTGTAGCACAAGTAATGATCGGTAAACTATTTCTCGTATCATTTATCGAGTCATTCACTTTAACTTCAACCACGTCATTTTTTTTACCGACGGAGCTATCACATTCATCAATTAACTTTGTTTGGATTGCCAGTCACGAACCATTTTCTCACTAGCGCCAACGGCAGTATCAGCAATAAAACATGCCCATATCGATATTTTATCCAATCATGTTGCGGTCTGAGCAGGTAGTCATGATCGGTTGACTATTTCCCGTATCATTTACCGAGTCTTTCAATTTAACTTCAATCGCGATTTTTTACCGACGGCGCTATCACATTCATCAATTAACTTTGTTTGGATTGCCAGTCACGAACCATTTTCTCACTAACGCCAACGGCAGTATCAGCAATAAAACATGCCCATATCGATATTTTATCCAATCATGTTGCGGTCTGAGCAGGTAGTCATGCATACTAAACTGTCAATCAGCAAATTCAAACCAATCAATAGAAGACACAATTAGGCAATCACAAGCTGGTTGTGTTTATACAGCAATTACTTTCTTCGATTAGAAATTGCTGAAAATTGGCATCTAATTGGCGTGTGATTAATATACAATGCCAGACAATTAACAGTAAAAGGGTCTCAGCCATCAACTCCTGCGAATCGTTGAAATAACAGTCTGTTCATTAGTGAGACCCCTTTACTAAATTTCACAGTTTTTTGAATGTGAGAATTTAACATTATTGTTAGCGTGACTTGAAGCAATACTTGCGATTTACAGTTTTTAAAGTTATGTTTTAATTGAAAAGAAAAAAGAATTAAATATTAACTTATTGCCAAACATTCTTTTATTTAAAAACATAAAATAATGTTAAAATAAAGAACGAGTAGTATACGCCGATTGAGCATAATTTAATACGGTGCGGTACGGCCCGGGATGCGCTTTAGCACTCCTAGCAAAATGGCTGATGTTGAAATGAAAGTAACGCTGACGCTGTCTAAAAAGGAGAAAAAAGCTTTTGTTAGACCAAAACAAGAACATCTAGCAATATTTTTAATACTAATTAAAAGTCGTTGATCAATTTCTACAAGAATGGTAATTTTTTGCCTTGTTATTTTTTGTTTAGCCCCGATAAGTTACTGAACAGTTTGCAGCACATTACGGTTGCCAAAATCTTGATTGTAGAAGCCAGATTCTTGTTGGGATTTTTTTTTCTCTTAAAGGACGCGCTTATAAGACGCTCCCCCCTCGACAACCTTATAATATGATTCCTAAAAATGCGTCTTATAAGCGAGTATATACAGTACATGTTTTCAGTGAAATTTGAAGTGATATTCTGGCCCATCCTAAGGATTGAGATAATGGCTGATATTGCAGACTTATTATATCTGATGCCAAAAAAATCTTGATGCATGACACCATAAGAACAATTGTTTTGAGCATTATAGGTTGGTGACATGTAGAGGATATTTTATAATTATTTTATGTGTCTTGCTGTTCAATGGGCTTTTCAGGCCTGAGATATATACATCACCATTTGTATTCTAGACACATTTTTTTACTTGCCAGATTCTTAAATATCAGTCAAATGATAATAATTGATTGAATGGTGCTTTGATACTATCTTGGAAAAAAAGGAGAAATTTTATATAAAAAAAGAACCCACCCATTTGGAGATCTAGCAGGCAGATTGTTGTAGTTCATAACACTTTAAGCTTTATTAAGGTTTGGCAGACAGAAAATTTAAAAGGAAGCCTGTTTGTCTGAGAGTATAAAATGTCAAGAACAGTTTTGTTTTAACACTTGCTACACAAGCCTTGAGACAGAAAAAGCAACCAGCATAAAGTATGTCAGTATGTGAGATGTGTATGTGAGATGTTCTGATAAACATTCTTGTTAACCTTGATCCAATCTAAGACACTATGTTTCTGCTTGTTAACTGCTGCAGCTGACATTGCCTACAATAACATATAAACATCACTACTTGGTGTTGCAGAGTTCCAACTTGGCTATTAATTCAGCTAGTTGTCCTGAAACATTTCCAGGCAACTTTATTTCTGGAATCATTCACTCTGGCAGAGAGCTACTGTACATTAGTGTATTTTTCCATTGATATTTTTGTTTGCAGTGTATTAGCCTTGTGTGATAGAATGTTCAAGGGATTTTGGCAAAAAGCAAAATGCATTGTCTTTTGGAATCATTCAATCAGGCAGTGGCATTAGTTTTTTTAAGTATCAGTTGCCAAGATAAAAATGTACTTGGTAAAGTACGTTAGTTGGCAGTCAGTTTTGTTTTGTGCCAGCAATTCACCATTTTTATCCATATGTAAATGTTTATACATTATATATGAGCCATGCCCTGTAAAAAGCTTAGAGAAAAGACATTCACAGACCAAAATACAAAATCCTTTTCCAGTGGCTAACACAGAAGGACACCATGCATACAAGGCAGATAAAAGCTGGAAGCATAGAGTTATTTTAACATATTTTTCTTGGATTCAGTATTAGTGATGAATGTACAGTAATGTATCTGCTTATAGCTTGAAGCATCTGTCTAGAGTGACTGGAGGGTTTGATTGGAAATTCATGCAACCTACCTTGTACATTTACCTTCTGGTTTTTGTTAGCTCTGAGATCACCTGGGAAACTCATGGGGGTAATGACTGCTTTTAATGAGTCAGTAAAATGATGTATACAATAGGTTAATTCAGGAAAAACCCTTTGTTTTAGCTGTAAAGAAAGTAAACATATTGAGTTAGACTTGTTTTCCTGTGTTTCCATTATAACAGACTACAGACCAGCCTTACAGGTTACAAAATACAGCCTGGCAATTATAATTTTTCACATACTGTCCCAATTAACACGTTTAGAGATTTATGAATACTTAGTATGTAATATTACTTTATTATATATCCATTATTTTCAGAAAACATTTACTTTCCTTGACCTTGTTTAACGAGAGAGTTCAGACCCATGTAGCCTAACTTCTTTTGTACTTTATCTTGCCATGGGAAAATGTGAAAAAATTTGACAATTTTTCTGAAAGACTACGTTTAGTTGATGTGTAAATCTGAAAACTGTATATTGCTCTTACCTTTCATTGTATTTGTAAAAACTGTTTCTAGCCTGAAAACAAATATTCTGAAAAGTCACTTTTAGTCTTTGGAATGCTTCAAAAACTTCTAGAATTTCTGAAAAGTTGAACTTTACATGACAGAAGGAGCAAAAAAATAAGTGAAGTAAGAAAAATAATAATTGGCAGTGTTTTTCTTTGTGTTACATACAAAAATAGTGGTGGAAAGATAAAAGTTGTTCTCTTTCAAACTGTTGTTAAGAATATTGAATAATTTTGAATAGCTGTTGAAATGTAAAGGTAAACATGACAGTCGAGGAAATGTACATGTATACTGGGTATGCTTGCATGTGCATTTCTGTAGTTTATAAAATGTTGTCATGAGATGGGATGATGTAAATCAGAATTTATTTATGTTTTTAGCTCACCTGTCACGTAGTGACAGAGTGAGCTTTTCTGATCACCTTTTGTCCGTCGTCCGTCCGTCCACAATTAGTTTGTTAACACTCTAGTGGTCACATTTTTGCCTCAATTGTCATGAAACTTGGTCAGGATGTTTGTCTCATTAATATCTCGGACGAGTTCGAACATAAGTTATCAGGGTTGGAAAACTAGGTCACAGAGCCCAAATATAGAAAAACCTTGTTAACACTCTAGAGGCTACTTTTTCAGTCCAAATATCCTGGAAATATGTCAGAAAGGTTCTATCGATGATTTGTAACTGAAGTTCAAATATGGGTCATCTGGGTTCAAAAACTAGGTCACAGAGCCCAAAAATAGAAAAATCTTGTTAACACTCTAGAGGTTACATTTTCAGCCCAAATAATCTTGAAATTTGTCAGAAAGGTTGCTTTGATGATTTCTAGGTCAAGTTCAAATATGGGTGATCTGGGGTCAAAAACTAAGTCACAGAGCCCAAATATTGAAAAACCTTGTTAACACTCTAGAGGTAACATTTTTAGACCAAATAATCTGGAAATTTGTCAGGAATGTTGCTTCTATGATTTCTAGCTCAAGTTCAAAAATGGGTCATCTGGGTTCAAAAACTAGGTCACAGAGCCCAAAAATAGAAAAATCTTGTTAACACTCTAGAGGTTACATTTTCAGCCCAAATAATCTGGAAATTTGTCAGAAAGGTTGCTTTAATGATTTCTAGGTCAAGTTCAAAAATGGGTCATCTGGGGTCATAAACGAGGTCACAGAGCCCAAATATTGAATAACCTTGTAAACACTCTAGATGTAACATTTTTAGACCAAATAATCTGGAAATTTGTCAGGAATGTTGCTTCTATGATTTCTAGCTCAAGTTCGAATATGGGTCATCTGGGTTTAAAAACTACGTCACAGAGCCCAAAAATAGAAAAATCTTGTTAACACTCTAGAGGTTAAATTTTCAGCCCAAATAATCTGGAAATTTGTCAGAAAGGTTGCCTTAAGGATTTCTAGACCAAATTTGAATATGGGTCATCTGGGGTCACAAACTAGGTCACAGAGCTCAAATATGGAAAAAAAACTTGTTAACACTAGAGGTAACATTTTAATTCCAAATAACCTGGAAAATTGTCAGAAAAACCTAATTCTATGGTTTCTAGATCAAGATTGAATATGGGTCATCTGGAGTCGAAAACTAGGTCACAGAGCCCAAATATCGAAAAACTTTGTAAACACTCTAGAGGCTACATTTTCAGTCCAAATGTCCTTGAAATTTGTCAGAAAGGTTGTTTTGATGATTTATAGCTCAAGTTGGATATGGGTTATCTAGGGTCAAGAACTAGGTCACAGAGCCTAAATATCGAAAAACCTTGTTAACACTCTAGAGGCTACTTTTTCAGTCCAAATATCCTGGAAACTTGTCAGAGAGATTGTTTCCATAATTTCTAGCTCAAGTTCGAATATGGGTCATCTGGGTAAAAAAACTAGGTCATAGAGCCCAAATGTGGAAAAACCTTGTTAACACTCAAGAGGTAACATTTTCAGTACAAATAACCTTGAAATTTGTCAAAGAGATTGTTTCAATAATTTCTAGGTCAGGTTCGAATATGGGTCATCTAGGGTCAATTAACCAGGTCCATAGCAATTTTTTTAAAAGCAGTCATACTCAGGTGAGCGATACAGGGCCATCATGGCCCTCTTGTTATTCATGAAGTATTGCTGCTATTATACTTTTACATGTATGTGACCTATTTGTGTATAATTAACCCCTTTTGTTATGTTTGCTAATATGTGAATATTTCAGCATAGCAGCCGCATGAATTCCTCAGCCAAAATGTCAAAGGTAAAGGGGCGAAGTGTTGTGTTTTTTTTTTTTCTCTCTCTAATCTATGAATGCTAGAATTATAGTCAGTGTGATGATATGCCTTATTATGTTATATAATGTCACAGCATTGGTGTGGTGAGCACATTATAATGCATAGAATATATGGAAAGAGGAGTCATGTTTTGTTTTGCATTTCGCACATTCTCATGTCAGTCATTATTGTTATCATGTAATCTGTACATGCAGCATTTTGAATATTTGCATCATTCTGTCTATCTTTTATTCCTGTACAGTATAATTTCTTTATTTTGATAGGCAAATGTTTATTTGAAATATTTTAAGATTTATATATGTTCTTCAAGCAACATAAAGGCACCAGTAAAAAGAGATAACAACAAAAACAATAATAAAAATGTTGTGAACACTGTTAAATGTCAAATGTTAAAACACATACTGCAAATTAATAAAGAAAGTGTGAGCTGTCTCTTTTGATAGGCTAATGACTTTATAAATAATACTGTCTTTTTGTCACTCTGCACTATCATAACCATCCTAGATCATTGATATGTGCATGCATGGATAGTGGCCCTTGCACCTAAAGCTAGAACTAACAGGGCACTTTGTATACCACCACCTGATCTGAAATTTTGGTGAGATTATAATGTATGGTGATGGTTGACAGGATACTTTTCTTGAGATTAAGAAAGAAAAAGGAAAGAAAAAAATGTAATAGGAAATTGTGATGGAAATTAAATTCATTCATCATGTAGCTGAAGTTTTTCACCCGAGTAATGTTTTAAATATACTGAAAAACTGACTGCTTTAATATTCTGTATTAGACAGGAAAATGAGAAGTTCTTAAGGCAATGATCTTCAAATAGAATTTTAAAACTGTTTATTTAACAAGAACTAAAAAATTCTTATAGGGGGACATCTCAAGATGTCTTTACTTATTTTATACTGAACATGGCAGACTCTTTAAAGAAAGTGAGCTCAAACAAAGATCTATAAAAATTATAGGTCTTAGTTCAAAGTTTTTAGTTTAGTAAAGCCTCTACATGTAGAGTATTTGGACTCTGAGTAGTGATAGGGTCTTTCTAGGTCAGTTTTTCTTTTGCTTTGCACGGTAAGGACACTGATTCTCTATAGCTTATTAGGAGAGCTGCAGTGGGCTGAACTGAGCTCTTGTCCCACTTCTTTCAGCACAGAAGTTGAGTTTTGCATACCCTAATTGCTTCAGAAACTATAACATTAAGCTTGTTTGCAGCTTTATAGCTTTGTTAGCTTCATTACTTCAGAAGTTTTAGTCTGTGCATGGGTTCTAAGTTCATTAAAGAAGTTCATATAATTGTTTATAGGACCCATCTTCAAAGCCCTGGTATTAATGAGTTCCTGCTGGTTTACATGATTCTGTAAAACATCTTTGATGAAGGCATCATAATTGTTAATTTAGACCATACATTTTCATAAAAGAAGAGTTAACATGAGCAGAACATATGGGGCCATATTAATTACTACCTTGATTAAAAACTTTCTATCAGTTCAGAAATATTTTTGGAGTTTGATAGAGAAAGATGTGTTGTTGTTTTTAGTAAACAAATACTACTTTTTCTTCATTTAGGAATTAGTTCTGTTGTTTTTGTGCATATTAAAGTATGGATTTTAACTAAAAGAGTTACAGACAAAAGTAGTCCATATCAGGTCAAGTTATTGTGCTGTAAGTTTTCATGGTATTATTTACAATATAACACTGTTTTTTTTTTTGTCAGTGTTGAATAAATAAGCAAAAGATTCTTATAGAAGTCTAGAATTACATATTAAATAATAAAGAAATTTTAAGTTCCAGATCAAATGTTCTTATTTTTTTCCAGAAAGTTGTATTAAATTCTGCTTACACCAGATCAGAATACATCTTGAAATATCATTTTTGTTCTATTTTGACAAAAAATATCAAAACATAAACATTTCTCTAGTTTAGGATACATTTTTAATAATGATTTAACTTTAAAGTAATTTTATTTTCAGCCTGTAAGAATCAGTGAGAATTTGGAGTCCTTACTGAGGAGTATGACACATAGGAACTCCTCACAGAGAACCCCTCTCCTCAAAGTTATGGAGGTTAGTATTCAAACAATGTAACAAAGTTATGGTGGTTAGTATGCAATGTGAGGAAGTTATGGATGTTTGTATTCAAATTGTGTTACAAAGTTATGGAGGTTAGTATACGCTGTAACAAAATTATGGATTTTAGTAAACAATCAAACAAAGTTATGGTTGTTAGTATGCAATGTAACAAAGCTATGGGGATTAGTATATAATATAAAATAATATAATAAATAAATGAATAAAAAGAAACAAAGTAATAAAGTTATGGAGGTAGGTATTCATACCATGTAACAAAGTTATGGAGATTAATATATGATTTAACAAAGTTATGAAGGTTAATATTCAAACAGTGTAACAAAGTTATGGAGGTTAGTACTCATTCCATAAAACAAAGTTATAGAGATTCATATATGATGCAACAAAGTTATGGAGATTAATAAATGATGTAACAAAGTTATGAAGGTTAATATTCAAACAATGTATCAAAGTTATGGAGGTTAATATATAATGTAACAAAGTTATGGAGGCTAGAATTTAAACAATGTTACCAAGTTATGGAGTTTAGTATATAATATAACAAAGTTATGGATGTTAGTATACAAGGTAAAGTTATTCTGATATTGAACAATGTAACAAAGTTATGGTGGTTATTATACTTTGTAACAAAGCTTTGATCTGAAATTTATGAGTCGATATAAAATTCATTCTAATTCTTTCTAAAAAGGTTACAGTATTATAATTATAATTCATTAAATTATAAGTAATATCCTTTCAGAAATTATTCTTTGTTTTAAAAACTCATTAAACAAAAAACAACAACAACAAAAAAACACTAAAATGATTCTTGAAATTTTAAGTTGTACATGTAATAAACTGGATTATTTGCAAAACAGTTCATGCTCCTTCAGGTTTATAAGGTTACCATGTTGGACTCATTATATTTAATTTTGTAGGCATGTGCCCTCCAGAAACATCGTCTTGGACGAGGATTGGATAGAAGTTTCTCTCGAACTGTGACCAACCTGTACAAGACTGTCCTTGGACTTGAAGGACAGGTCAGGTTTTTATGATTTTCTGTGGGCTGGTCTGCTTGTTCAGCCATTACCCTGCTAAAGTCCTAAAATAGACATCCCCCCTCAACCAATTTGGACAGGACCGTTTATTAGTTTTAAGGGTCTAAATGAAAATGTTTAAAAGTGAATAGTAAACTTTGCAGTCAATGTTCTGCTGCATGGTTGTTTTAGCTGATCATGGCCAGCATTGGTTGCACTGGCTGCTAGCTGGGTAAAGGCAGATTGAGATCTTTTACTACCCTCCACATGCTGGAAAAATGTTTGAAATTAAAGATTGTACTGTTTTTTAAAATTTTGCATTAAGTCAGTATGCAGAGCGCTAGGACTGATTGAAAAACGTAACTCTTAAAACATTTAAGTAGCTTTTTGATATTAATTTTGTTACTGAGTGCTGTGCTGAATTCACAATCAAAGATTAGAAAAATTAAAAAGCAGTTCGTTAAAGTAAAATCTTTTTTTTTCTGTTGTCATATTTTCAGAGCCTGATTTTGTTAGCTTATAACTCTGGAAAATCCTTATGCAAGTAACTTATTATCAACAAAAGTTGTACATTACAGTCTGAAGAAAATATAACAGATCAGTCCTACATAAGCAATACTAGCCGCCAACAGATTTCGCCAAGAGAACTAACAGTTGACAGATCAAGAAGAAAACAGAAGAAATCTCAAGATAATCGGAGAAAAAGAAACCCCTCTCCAGAACATTACAGGTCAAGGTCAAGATCACGTTCGAGAAGTAGGTCAAGGTCACATTCAAAGCAAAGAGGTAGAGGAGCAGGTAAGACATTGAAGTTGGTAAATCTGTGCAGAAGAAATTTAAAGATTCCATATAATATTTACATTCTGTAAGAAAAGAAATCTAAATACACTTTTGGACATTTTGTAGGTATTGTTTCTATGGAAGTGAAAAGGTTTTTACTGTTAACTTCATTTAAGCAAATCAGATTAATCTTTAATATTTTGAAGACAAAAGAATGAGAGTGTTCTTGCAGTTTGACTTTGGTTTGTATCCAGAAACTTTAAATATTGATTTGTTGCATCTTTTTCTTGTAAATGTTGGGGGAAAAGGAAAATCGATGTAACAAAATCCAATACTCGTAGATCAAGCATTTAATCATTGACTCTGGTCCCAGCAACATATATAAAACTTTCAAACAGTGTTAAAAGTAATTGTATGATAAAAATTAAAGTGCTTTAGATTAAAAATTCAATGTTTTCAATGTTGAAATTACAGATTCCCCAGACTCTGGATATCATAGAATAACTCCGCTGCCAAGTGTATCACATAGGAGATCAGGGGATGAGAATTACAATCAGGAGCCACGCCCTGAACAGATGTCGACAGACCAAACCACAGGGCGATCATATCATCTTTCAGATATCACATTCAGTGCTTCACAGAATGGTCATCCTGTAAATGTAAGTTATTAGTGTAACCATTGGATTATGGTTAAGATTCAGGCTGTTTGAAAACATTCTAGATTTGGAAAGGGTGTAAGCTTTGCTTTACAGGGATAATGTATATTTCAGTTGAAAGCTACATAACACACTAGTGGAAGAATACTTCAAATTATTTGCATTTTTGAAAAAGAAGAGAGCAAAAATTCCACTTGATGAATAAAATTACTAGAGATATGCTGCATTGTAGAAGTAACATGTAATTCCTCACTTTATCAGTAAGTGTTCGAAGATTCAGTTTGTTGTAAGAACTATGCCTTTTAATATATCTAATAATTTCAGAATGCTATTTTTAGTTGTTATGCATTGTTTCTGCAGATGTTTATTTAAAAAGATCATGCAGTTTAACAATTATCAATTGATAATATTATTTGCCCTTTTCATATTCGTAATTCTAACAGTGCATAATCAAGGAATCTTTACACATCTTCAGTCTTGTTATGTGTAACCAAATAAGACATAATTATTTGAATGCCATTTTTTTTCCTGTTCCATTTAATGAGCATGAGATATTGGAACAAAGTATTGAGACTGTCTTTTCTTTCCTCCTTTGCCTTAACTTAGCCCTGAGATATTTGTTATGTTGGTCACAAATTTAGGTCTGCCTAATGTTTTGTGACTATCCACTTGAGCAAAGCAGATTTGCTTTTATCTTCAAATTGGTAAAACTGTTAGTGTTATGAAGATAAGGCATTGAATTTAGCCATTTGAATTTTAGAAAAACTGGTTAGAAGCAGAGTTGAAAAGCATTTGTAAATTTTAGTTAACTTCGTTTTTTGTAAGTGAAATGGGGTCTTTAAAATATATTAAAGAATTAGTTTTTTCTCTGTTTTATTACAGAGACCAGCAACATCATCAAGTCATCATCATCATCATTCTAGACCATCCAGTAGAAACAGCACATCACCAAGAACAGTGGAAAACCCAGCATTTAAAAAATACCTGAAGTTGAAAGAGAGGCAGAGAAAGCTGCGCTTATTACGTCATGATGCAATGAGTGATGAAGCGTCAGATGAATTGTCAGACATTGTGATGGATCACATATCGGAAACACGATCTGTACGATCCATGGGGTCACATAATATTGGTAAGATCTTTAAAGCTGTTTCTACTATCAGAACTGCTGTAATATAAATACATCAGAACATTAGGATTTAGAATCAAAGTTGCTTTTGAAAACAATTTCAGTTTATGTAAGTAAATGGTTTAGTTAAGTTGGCGATCACATTACAGTTGTTCTTGCTGCTGTAGATGATGATCCATGACTTTTCGACCTCTTGTAAACCATGGTCTGTTTAACAGCATAAGTGTTTTAAGGCTTTATGTCAGTATCAAAACCTTTATGTTTTTAGGTGTGTATCATCCAGAGGTACATATGAGATATGGTTCTAACCCAGCTCTGAAGACGGGCCGAGACTCGGACAGGGAGAGTGTTATTAGCAGTGATACATCTACAGTTGGTCCAGAACACCAGGCGTTCAGGTATAGACTGTAAATGTGGATGTGTATACATGTATTTGTATTTCCTGATTATCAATGGAAATTAATTTCTTTCTAAGAAATATTATTACTAAATACTCAAGCAGCAATGGAGTAAAAAATAAAAGCTTTGTTAGTATTGAAACAGAGAATTGTTAATTGTAAAAGTAGTTTCTATGACTGTAGTATAAAGAAAAGGGCTCACTATTTGTTGATCTTAGGAAATGGATATTAACTTTGTTGCTGTATAAATGACAATTTAACTATACATTTATTTTAACTATTGAATTCATAGACTTAGTTTGTTTGTGTTTAATAAAACTGTCGGTATATTCTGGTTTTAAACCAGAATTTAAAGTTCCTGTATAAAGACAATTGTGAATCTGTAAACCTGTCCAAGAATAGGCCATAAAAAAGTTATGTAATTTTGAGACTTATTTTGAAAAAAAAAACAGTAAGTTCCTAATTGTATTTCTGTCACAGAGCTACAGCAGATATAAGTGACCCATATATACAACAGCTGCAGAAACTGTCGTCGACACGTCCACCTCAGCTGCCCAAGTTTGATACCCACCATACTCAAAAACAAAAGAAGAAAACCCACCAGACACTTACACAGTCAACAAAGCAGAAATCTAGGGTAACTAAACCTTGTTTTAGTTTGTCTGTTGATTTCTTTTCAGTATCAAGCAGGACCTATTTTCCCCCTAAACTTTTTGACGTATAATTCATGTGTTGTTAAAATTTGATACATGTATATGGTTTATATGAAAGATAATCTTATCTGAACTTCAGCCACACTTAAAGGTAATTCACAATATTACGTTGTTGATTTACTTTTAATTTTCCTGTTGCAGGACTTCTATGGACCAGAATTTATTCACAGATCAACCAAACCTATACAGCGGATACCACTAGCTCTTCAAGGGGAGGTAAGTTTGTTGCTTTTAAAGGAATTTATTCTGAGGGCAAAGATCTGGTTTTTTTTGTAAACATTTTATTATTGTAGATTTCTTATACCTTTTGTTATGGTTTTCATATATAAAAATATTAATTGAATTCAAATAAAAGATAAGATGGTAAACATGATATAAAAGCATTGATTAGATATTTGAGTAAATTTTACTGTACTCTTAACATTGTTTCATGATGGTAAAATTTAAAAGTTAGTATATATTATACTGATATGAATAATGAAATATCCCAGTAAATGTATGTTATCTGTTGAATTTTTTCAGAGCCGAAAAAATCCAGGACGAGTATGTAGAATTGTTATAGTTCTGCTTAACGGCCAGAAAATGGAAGCAATGGTTGACCCGAGCACCACTGGTCAGCAACTGTTTGAGGCAGTGATTACCGAGATAGAACTTCCAGAATTTTATTTCTTTGGACTTACTTATGTGAACGATAATGAACATTTCTTCATCTCTGGTGACACAAAACTCCACAAGGTGGCACCAGATGGCTGGAAAGAATCATGGAAGCGGGAAGCTGCACCTGTTACATTCACTGTCTACCTTAGAGTGAAATTTTACGTGGAAAATTTGGCTGTTCTGAAGTAAGATTACTAATTTGGTAAACTTTTTATGAAGAACAATTTAAAAGCCTTAAATAAAAGAAGATAGCCATAATCAGAAACACTTTTAGATCTTTGAAATGAAATATGTTTGGTTATTGTTACAAAAGTGTTAGAAATACTAAGAGATTGATAGAATGTTTTGCATTTATGCCAAGGGCTGTAATCAGAAAGCATTTGGACTTGTTTAAGCAGGAATAAAAGCCACTAAATTATTAATAGAATTTTTTTTTCACTTTGTGCTTTTATTTTTTTTGACACCATAAAAAATGTATTACATAATAAACAGTTTGACTGTTTTTCCTTAATTTTAGGCATGAGTCAACAAGACATCAATTGTATCTACAGTTGCGTCGAGACATTCTAGAGGAACGTTGTTTATGTGACGAGGATAAAGCCATGGGCCTTGCAGGCTTAGCCTTACAGGCAGAATATGGTGACTATAACAAGGAGACTATGGAACGGAACTATTTTGTTCCTGAACATTATTTCTCAGAGAGAACATTGAAAAGGCTTGGGACAGGATATGTCAAAGACCATGCACCAGATACACACAAGGAACTACATGGAATGTCAGAGACAGAGGCACAGATTGAATTCATCAAAGTATGTGATCTTAGGCTATCACTTGATTTTTCAGAATTTTTTATCAGATCTGACCTGGCTTATGTTTCCTGACATGTTTCTGCCATTTATAATCTTTTGGCAGTATTATTTGTTTGGAAGTATCCTGTAGAGTAAATAAACAGTTTTTTATAGTTACTCTCTCTGAGATAGCTGATATATGCAAGCCCTTTTCCTTTGTTAAAATATTGAGCATGCATTGTCCAACCATTCATTTCTTTTCATTAAAGTTAATTGCCCTTGTCTTGATTCTAGTTATTCCAATGTGCTGATAAGCTGATACTGGTATTAATGTCCTGTAGCCTATCAGAAAAATCGGAGGAGCATGCTTATAAACCTTAGAAGTAACCCTTGTGAAATTAGATATTTATTATAACTGTTCATGCTGTCATTTGACTCTGCTATTGAAAAATAAATGTTTCATAGTTTCCTTTACATGTGAAATTTTTGTTATAGATGGTACAGGAGCAGTTACCGGAGTATGGCATTCACTTCCACAAACTATTAAAGGTAGTATTTTTGGTCCAGTGTAATATGCACAACATAACAACTTAAACAAGTTTGTCTGTCTGTGGCATTTTCTGGTAACAGAAAGAAATGTGACTACTAAATACAGACCGTCATACCTTAAACAGATACAGCTGGGAATATTCAAGATGTAAAAATGATAGTTGCATTTTGTATGAATTGTAGAAATTTATTCATAAATTTAAAAGAGTTAATATTTTTAGAAATTACTCATACAAGAAGGTTGGGGAGGAATTTACTCAGCAGGTTTATAAATACAGTTTACATTAAATCTGTAATGTATAGCCTAGTTAACAATACATGTAGTAATAAAACATTGACCAACATATATATGGCTGTTTGTATTGCTATGATTAATTTGCATTTGTCAGTTCAACATACGTCAGAAGATCCAGTTTCTTGTTTCAGTTAACTTCTTACAACAATGTTTCTTTGATTAATTTTCCAGGAGAAGAAAGGAAAGACGACAAATGTTATCTGGGTTGGTGTGAACATGGATCGCCTTATACTTGCCGAGGATTCTATCGGGGAGAGAGTTCTTGTACACCAGTACCCATGGTCGGCTATACAGAAAATTTCCTTCAATAGGAGAAGATTCAGTGTGCAGCCCAAACCTGATATCAGTCAGATGAAACCATTCAAGATGAACTTTTATACAAATTCATACAAGAAGTGAGTTTAGTACTAATTGTTGCAATAATTGTTTTTCATTTACATTATGTTTTAAGGTTATCTCCTTTTAACTCTTTTGTTATGAAAATGCCACCAAAGCCGTGAAAGGGTTGGAATAAATATTGATGATTTATCTGTTAAAAGTTACATGGTTTAAAAATCAAAATTCAATGTAGAAAATTATTATTTTAGATTAACTTTCAATATGAAAAATATCAGCAGTGTCTTAGAGAATGGCCCTCCTGTTTTATATTGGATTAATTTTACAGTTGTTTTGAAACTGCTATAATATTAAGTTGACTTATTTTTTTGGTAGAGTAAGCCATGTTTTATTTTTTTGTTACAGAGGGCAGTACCTGCTGAAGTTCTGTACAGCACAGCATAGTTTTCAACTGAAGATTAGGACCAGATTAGCAGCTCATGATGGAGTACCTGGTATGTATAGTAACAGTGTGTCAAATTTACTAGAGCTCAAAATGACCAAAAAGCATGACAGTCAAGGTAACTTAGAAAACATAGTAAATGTTGGTAAGTCATGTAAATTAGAAATATGAAAGATTTCTTTCACTTCTGAAAGATACAAAGTGGAAAATAAAGCTTCCATTGTAGTTGTAAATTTATCATGTAATTTAGATAAAAATGTATACAATTGAGTCAGATGTGTATATAGTTCAGACGACCTTGACCTGTTCATTTGTATACAGATTTGAGTCACACAGAAGACATAAGTATTGGTGATACAGAGGATATGACTGACACAGGCAGTATACAGTCTGAGGATGAACACACACTCACTGGGGATGTGGACAGCAGACATGTACAGGTAATAGAATAGTGTTTTCTGCTCTGTAACAAAGGTTTAAAAAAATGCAGCATACAACATACCATAAACGCTCGAATATTGTACGCTAGCATGTTTAAAACGCACCCCTGGTCTGGCCTCAAGATCTGGGAAAAAAAGGTTGCATTGGAATATAATACGCACACAAATTTTGTCTGGAAAAAGAGTTACCATTTGTCCATGTTTTTCGTTCAGGAAGCGGCCATTGTTGGTGCGCGTAACAATTACATCGCGTGAATATCGCTACGGTTGCATTTAACTATTTCATTAAGATCAATTAGCGCTAGAAACTATTTCTTTTAGAATATCGAATAAACATGGCATTATCTCAAGTGTCAACACCTTCTCAATACCTTTTGGATGTGCTAACAAACATCTCGTAATTATGGCGACATCAAACGACACTAATTATTATGTTTGTTTAACAATATACGGACGACTCCTTTATCAAATTAATAGGTCGATAATTTTGTGAGTGCGAATATTGACGGGCATAATTATACCGTAAGCATTGGTTATATGATTGAATCTTTAGCAGTTATACATTTAGAGAAAAAAACAAAAAACAAAAACCAAAAAAAAAACAAAACTGAAAAAAGGAAAAATAACGGCGTTTTAACGGCTTTTATGATACCGTACTTTCAGTACTGATGACATTGGTTTTCTCCCCTTAATAACGCTCTCCCAAAAGAAGGTGCGCCAAAAAAGAAAACATGATCATTTGGACAGAAATTATTGACTTTTGGCCAGTATTTTATGGGTTTTCAAGCTGGAAAAAAATTGTCAGACGGCCCACCCTCTTGTATAATACGCACCCCTTTGTGGATACCGAAAATTCTTGAAAAAAAGTGCGTATTATATTCGAGTGTTTACGGTAAGTATGTCATATGCCATTTTTTTAGTCCCCTACTGGTTTAAAATATTTTAATGAAACTTGAAATATGGGTAGATTGCAGTCTGGAGATTATGCACGTCTTTTTTTTTCTTCAGATGTTGAAAATTTTGGTTGCTATAGCAAGAAATATACTTAAAATATGGCAAATATAACAATATTTGTGATAACTCAAAAAGTTCTAAGAACAATTCTATGAAACATGAAATATGGATAGGTGATAGTATGGAAATAATGCACCTCAAGGTTCACAAGTCTAGCACCAAAATTATTAGATTGATCCCCCCTTGAACTTAGGGAGATGGACATTGCACCGGTAGGGGACTGTTGCTTTGTCTCTGACAAGCCCTTGTTTTTCATGCTATTTGAAAATTAAGGAGAGATAAAATCAATATTGGGAATGGAAACAGATGAAAATGTAGCAATGCAGAAAATGTTTTGGAAGAATTACTGATTTTATACTCCACACATTATAAGCTGAAAAGCATATTGCATTTCAGATGTATGGTGGAGATTAAGGACTGTAACACGTGGCTATAAATTTACTTACCAGTATATTATATATTACATAGGACATGGAGCTTGAGCCTGCAGTGGGTGGGGTAGGCTTCAGTGCCACAGACCATGTGCCACAGAAACACCCAGCAGCTTATAGGAAGTATGTATTCATGTATGCAATCTTTGTCATTTATATAACAGATCAAACAACATGGGAATAAATGTGTCACTTTTGTAATAGATATAAAAACATGTTGATAAATCTCCTTTGTTCTTCTCTGTTTGACCTGAAGGTTATACACATTGGGTTTTATTTTTCTTTTAAGATATAGAAATTGTAAAAAGATAAAAGTGATTTTGTTAGAAACACCTTGAAAATTAAGTATAAGACTTTTTGAGATCTTGACATTAGTAGCAGCAAAAAACAGATGAATTAAGGAAGTAGATTTTGTCATGAGAAAAATGATTGTTTGGAATATTACAATTGATAAAGCTATAGGGAACTGGAGGTCTTTGTAGCAATATTTATTTTCATGAAGTGTGGTTTCTTCTGGATACATGTACTGTTAATCTCTGCTTAGCATGTATGCATGTTTTAATTTGCATTTGGATTTGCATTTGAATCAGGATGAATTCTTATTTTCCAGATAGTGTTATGAATCATCTTGTATGAAATCTACATGTAGCTACTTGTTTTTTTTATGTGTAAATATTTAGAGAGTTTGGGTGTCTTTCTTCAATCACTTAATTTGTTCCTTCGATTCTTCTTCGTAAGATAAAAAGGAGTACCGGTAGTTATTTTCTATTAGGTTTAAGTATTATTTTTTATTAGGTTTAAGTATTATTTTCTATTAGGTTTA
Source organism: Cyclina sinensis (assembly GCA_012932295.1). NCBI lineage: Eukaryota > Metazoa > Mollusca > Bivalvia > Venerida > Veneridae > Cyclina > Cyclina sinensis. Next base: position 45,150,110 of record JAAONU010000001.1, on the reverse strand, counting down.
AGTATTTAGTGTCAAGTTTGCTCTGGGAAAAGCTAATTATTACTGGTACTTCCATAAAAAGATAGTTTGTGAAATTGCCTGTCTGCTTAAATTTATGTTACATGGTTGAAGGGTAGAAACTAAATGGAAGCTATTTTTACTTCTTAGAAAGCCATTTTGTAGCAAAGCATTGCTTAAAGGTTTTTACATATCATGGCTCAGCCATAAATAAATGTCAGAGAGATGGTTTTTACATGACATTGATCACTTTATTCTGAACAGTTTACTATTAACAGATTTTCAGGTCTTCCTATTAGCTTTTTTTTATATATATAACAGCGTCACTTAAAACTACAGATTAGCTTTGTATTTATTTCTCTATGATTTCTGTGTTGACTTGCATGTGGTTTACACACAATGGAAACAGGATTGATCTTAAGAGATACAAATCTTTGATTAATTTTGATAACAACAATGAGCCTGTCACAGATTTAAATCAAGTCACAGTTAATCATATAACCTGTACTTAACATGTCAACATTTTATGTGATCATATTTCAAAGTCTCACATTGCTCTTATGTTTAATATTGTTAATGACAGCTAAATGACCTCCAGACATTAGTTTATTGAAGTTAAATATTGACTTTAGTGTAATGTAATGACAAATAGCAAAATAATGAGATGACAAATTGATAATTATTTGTGGTGCATACTTGCTTGAGTTTATACCAGTACATTTCCTGATTTACATGACCAGTGTGTTAATTGAATGGATACCTGTTGTTAAAACATTGAGATAAATGTTTGGATTTATTAAAACTTTCTCAAAATGTTGCTGCAAAAAAGGGTAAATTTTAGTTTAATGTTGATGGTATTTCTTTCTCAGATGAAAATCTTTTAACTTAATAATAAAACTTTGTCTGAACTATATAACATTAACCAAGAAGTCACATATTGAAATAAAAGTTTGAAAAAAAGAGAAAAAGATGTAGCTTTAAGAATATATTACATGTGTCTGATTATTATCTTTTGGTGCAGTTCAGCCTCTACATTGTAAAATAGCTTTTTTAATGACAAGTAGTAACTTTACATTGCCTTATTACAGACCAATTTATAAAATGAATTGTAAATTTATTTTGTTTTTCTTAGGAAGACATGGTATAAGATTTGTAACCTGGTTGTTGTAAAGATAATTTTTAATAAAATTTTATTTTAAAGGGTGAATTTTGAAGGGGAAACATATCAGTTTTTGATCAGAATATTGGTCTCTTGTTAGCAGTTCAAATCATGTAATTACCTAAATAGGTTGTGATTTTTTGAAGTTTGCATGATTTTAACAACCAAAGTTGCTGCGTATGTGAAATTGTGAATAAGTACATTGTACTTGCTTTGTCTAGAAAAACTATCGTTGAATATAGGTACCAGATATATTAAACTTTGATCTATAAATATTCTATTAATTTTGCATGTAATTTATACTGATAATCATACTCGCATGTTTTGTTCAGCCCACCGCCATACAGGCCTGATACAAGTACCAGCATGATAGAAATCCCTGTTAATGCACGTGATAACTTACAACCTGTGCATTACGTGCCCCGCAGTGCTACGACTGACCACATAGAGAGGGTGGGGCAACCATCAGGACATACACCAGCCATACAAGAACCTGAATTGGTTTCTGAGGAAGACATACATACAGAGACTGTTCAGCCAGTCATGGCTTATGTCATAGGTTTGCATGCTATTATTTAGATATTATTACAAGAACATGTGACAGAAGTATGTTTGTCAGTGTTGACTTTCTGTTGAAAGCATAATTGCTAAGGTTATCTATGTTGAACTGAAGCATGACTTGATAAGTGAGACCCAAATGTGCATTTTAACAATATCAAATATCAAATTGCTAGTTACAAGCATGCCCCAGTAACATGCATCTATTTATTTACATATGTATCGTCGCAGGTAAAAGGATAAATTGTTGCATTTTAGTGAAATTGATAATGTGCATGTACAGTTGGAATGTTCTCGAAGATTTCCAGCCAGTCAAGTTTTTTTGATGCATGTATATTGAATGTTAACTAACTCTAAATGTTAAGCTAGAAATTGATTTGATAAGAAGCTTAACATTAGCTTCACGTAAGGTGTAAATTTCGCTCAGATGTTAACAAGTGTATCCTGAATGTTTAGGGGGAAAAAAAGGAATGCACAATGTTCTTTTGTCATTTGGCATTATCAGAGTTTATAAATGCATGCTAGAATACATGATTGTCTTAATATAAACATATAGCTTGTTGGATGAATTTCTGTGTGATATAGCTGTATGACATATCATTGTTACTGTTATATTTCGCAGACACAAGTACCCATTCCAGGGACCAGACTTGGTTTCCTCCTTCTGGAAACGAAACAATTAGTAGTAAGTGTTGTGTACTATATGTATCATTCATTTCAAGTGCAAGTATTATTGTCTTCAACATTGCCATCATCATCATCATCATAATTAGTGTGATTAACCTTCAGTATCAATGGCATAGCAGTCATTCACCAATTATTGTAGCTACAACTAAACTATTACAGAACAGTTCTTCGTTTGCCTTTTTTGATAAAACTATATAATGTTGATTAAATCACACAGGTTGGCCATTCTGTTCAAGAATTAAAAGTAAAGTTTCTTCAAATACCAGTGACAAGTAACTCCAGTGTGGTTAAGCATTTGTTCTGTTCAAATGAGGTTGTGCCTTTTGTAGACCAGTATTTCTGTACTTCATTCATATAGTAAAGATGTCAGCTTCTTTTAGAAAAAGTTCATTTGTATATTAAGGTCAGGTAAACTGAAAACAAATATTTTGCAAGTGATAGTGTGCTGTACATGTTTCTACCAAATTACGGTGATATCATATGCAGGATGTTTTACGATAATGAATAAATTATTTGCAGGACTGTGTCATTTAAAAATCTGATTCCCTTTTCAGATACCCTGAATCAGCGCTTCACAAATGAACTACTTTCCCCAGAAGCAACTATATGTGAAAGGGAAGTGTTTGAAGTTATTCTCTTAAAGCAACCTGATGTAGGAATAGGAATCACCATTGTAGGTGGTGACTCATCTAGTAAACATGATTATGGAATATTTGTTAAATCGGTCACTGTCGATGGACCTGCATTTAAAGATGGCCGAATAAAACCTGGCGATCGACTACTTTCTATCAACGAGCAAAGTTTAGAAGGTTTACAGCATCATGAGGCTGTAAATATGATAAAGCAATCGTCAGACCAAGTTAAATTGTTAATATCACAAGTGAAACCACCCGGCTCGTTGAAGAAACGGGATACATACATAGATGATAAATCAGACAGTGATGAGGAACATAGTTCATTGGATGGTAGCGCTGATGAATCGTCCTCCCCACATGTTAGTACTGTTCGTGACTGTACATCTGTACATAATAAAGACAAAACTGATAATACAAAAAATAAAAATGCACAAAACAGTAAAAAACATGAAAAAAATGTTGAAAAATGTAGAGAAGAGCTAGATAGCCCTGTTGAACTGGAAGCCAGTGTGGACCAGGAAAGGCTGACTTCGGCAACTGTTGATGTACATTCCACTTTATCCCAGGTAGACTCACTCCACAGTGAAATGGCAGTCTCAGAGTTACCTGAGGATGTGCCAGAAGGTAAGATATATATTTGTTGTATATAAGTCTTGACAAGCATAAACATGAAACATAAACATTCCTCAGAAAGCTTTTGATGAGCTAGATATATGTAGTAATTACCATGGTACGTTGAGCTGTAGTGAATATTTGTTCTTTTGTGTTGTTAGTCTTGTTTGGCTTACAACTTTTTTTTATACATGAAAACAACCTTCTTTAAAATAAGTTTAATTTCTCTAGAAAGCTTCCTGTTAAACTGCAGTTATATATCGTGTTTTGAAAAAAAAGAATCATCTTACTTCTTCAGATTATGACCCTTGTTCAGCTGACCATCTGAAGTTGTATTCATATCTTCGCTGTGCAATCAAATCATTGACTTAGATATTTTATTTAATATTTTTTATTTCACAGAAAATGTATCCCTCTCTGACTTAAAGGATATCATATTTTCATTAGTATATTGGTATGTTGTTGACCTGATGTGAAGTAGTTATTGAATAGTTTTTTTTTACTTTACAGCTGATGTAGAATAAGTTAATTTTGGCTAAACTACCATATCTTTTACCTAAGTTTTGTTTATTTTCAGATAAATCAGAGTTGATTGATGAATCTGACACAGACTCGGAGTTTGATGAGGTCATTGATCATGTGATTAATAACACATACAGAACTCAAAACAATGCTGAACACACTCCTACCAGGTAAATGTGAAAAGACTTTGTTATTTTATTGAATGCTTTTTCACTTTTTGTCATAAATGATTAAGAATAAATGCATCGAAGCAATGAAAAAAGGTAAACATATGCATTGGAGCAAAGAAAAAAATGGTTAACAGATGCACTGAAGCAAAGATAAAAGGAGCCACCATGTTTTTGTAGAAAAGGAAGCAAGATGATATAGAAGCCATAATTATATATTTAGATGACTGTTGTTCTGTCTGATGTGAAGGAAAATAAACACTCTCAAGTTGCTTGTATTACATTTCAGTCAAGGTCAAGGTGTTGATAGTAAAACAGAGGGTGTGGAAGTGTTGGAAGTATTCTTGGAGAAGCAACAAGGCTCGTTTGGACTGAATGTCACAGTAAGTAACTCATATGTAACATTTGAACACTTTGGTACTACAAGGTGTTGCTTATCTTTAATTTTAGCCCACTCTTAGGTCCACTCTGATAATAAAAAATGTCAAGGCTACATGGTGTTACTACAACAACACATAACCTCCTTTTAAAAATGCTGTTTTTGCAGTTTACATACTGAAACATACTTTCATATCAACAGAGAATCAATTAAAAATAACTATGCTGCTTAGCATACAGCTCCTCTGAAAAGGTGTACATTCTAAGAAATTTCTACACTGTAATATCTACTCTCATATATCATAAGTTCAATGTTTCGAGTATATTTCATCAGTTCAATGTTTTAAGCATATCTCATCAGTTCAATGTTTCAAATATATCTCATCAGTTCAATGTTTCAAGCATTCTCATCAGTTCAATGTTTCACGTATATCTCATCAGTTCCATGTTTCAAGTATACATGTATCTGTTTTAGGGAGGAGTAAACACAAGTGTTAGACATGGAGGTATATATGTGAAATCTATTGTTAAAGGCAGTGCTGCAGACATTGATGGAACTATCAAGACAGGTAAGCTTTTGGAGTCAGTTATATTTTACTGCTTGCAAAAAGAAAATTTAACCATAGTATAAGTTTGTTGTCAAAGTCATTCTTTACATACATCAGAAGTATATTTGACATCAGACTTCATCAGTTTCTACAAATCATTTAGTAGACATGCTCTTAAAAGCAAGAATTACTTAAATTGTTAATAATCTATCAGATACTTGATTTTAAAGATCTAGATAAACAAGTGCTAGGTTCAAATGAACACTATGCCCCAAGGTGATCGTTGACCTTTGACATAGTGACCTCGAAGTGGGTCTGGTGGGTAGAGCTCATCAAGGTGCATACACCTGTGAAGTTCGGAGGCTGTAGGTGGAAGGACTTTCATGTTATGGTCAAGGTTAAGGTTTTGTGACAAACAGACAAGCAGACAGATTGAAAACAATATGCTCCCTCTGGGGGCATAAAAACCTTTTTTTCTATTCCTGTCGGGGATACGCTAAGGGAAAATGTCAGAATACCATTGTTTATTAGCTTTTTGATGGCCTGTAGCTCCTTTTCAGCTCTTTACTACATTGATCTATACATTAAACAGGTGACAGAATTCTGCAGGTTGACACCATTGACCTCATTGGTTATACCCACAGAGAAGCTGTAGAAACACTCTGCAATGCTCCACCATTCTGTAAGCTTGTTTTGGAGAGGTCACCAAGGTCACGTAACTCTTCTGTCAGCAGCCATAGGTCACTAGGAGCAGCTGATTCCCCTAAAGGAGGTAGTACAAGAGTAGGTCAGGAACATGAAACTGGGAACCAGGATGAGGATGTTTACAGCATTTTTGTGACTGAAGGTAAGAAACAGTTGAAATTGAAGTCACTTTAAATTTTCAGTGTTTAGCTTGAACAGAATCTCTGTCTCCAAAGATTTGAACTTTGTGTATAAATGAAAATATTTAGAACATGTCTTCTTCATTTACAGCCTGTTCTTGCAAGAATTGTAAATGTCTTTTTATATGAAGAATAGACATGCCCAGTCTTCTCCGATCAGAGCTCACACTGTTCCCTTTTATGTCTGTCAATAGTTATACAGTTTGTGAAATAAGCCAGTGAGGCTTGTGGCTTCTAAAATTCTGATCAGGCCTTCAAACTTTTTTTCATACCATAGGCCCAGTGGACTTGTAAGAATTTAGCTTTAGGACAATTTATATTGCATGGTCTTATGGATTTGAAGGTCAGAAGCCCGTATGGACAATACCTTTGAAATTTTTATTCACAGACTCATGGAAAATATATAAACATTGAGATTAAGTGGAAGTTTGGTAGGAAGTTAATTTAGACAGTGGTTTATTCTGATGAGACTGAAAACAAAGTTTATTATTTGAGTGTCCTATAATGATTCTCCTATTTGTTTTTAAAGAAAGACTGGTGAAAACTAATTTGTTGATTGGTAAGATGCCATACTTCTGAAATAATTCTTTATTCCTTTAAATCTTGTTAGAGGTTAGTCAAAGATTTTCTGTTTAGTTTTCACTTTTCATTTATAGAGGGATTTTATTTCATACCTTTATGTAAAATTATGTTTTTTTTCTTAAGCACTTAACTTGTTGGTTAAACTAATATTTCTGTTAGTTTATTAGAAATATTTGTTAGACTAAATTGATAATTAGAGTAGTCAGCTGAGAAATATTTGGATTTCTTACTTTTCTGTAGAAAACACATATGCCATAGATTTGGTAAAAGGAAGTTATGGCTTGGGTTTTAGTACAGTAGGGGGTCATCAGGATGTTAATGCTCCACCTGAAGAGCGTGTAGTGAGAATAAAACGAGTGTTTCCTATTGGACCAGCTGCAGACAGTAAGGTTATCCACTCAGGTGATGTTATACTGGCTGTGAATGGGCAGTCAGTGGCTGGTTTCTCTCACACTGTAAGTAGATAATTAGCAGTAAAGATTGTATTAAGTTTTGCTTATCCTTGTTAATTATGATTTCAAGTATTTGGTTAGGAATTGCACTTGTAATGTTTATTAAAAGAATAAAGAAACTTGTTTTTTCTCTGGTTGTTGTTTTGCTTTTTTTGTTTTTGTTAGTCAGTACTCTTTTGAAGTACTTGTATTGTTTAAACTTTAACATTCGTAAGCTTGAAACAGATCACCCTTGGTTTTCGCTCATGGGGACTGTATTTGGTTCTTTGGTAAAAATAGCAACAAGTTTTATAAAACTGCTTATTTTGAAACTGCATTCTCTGAAACTGAAACTGAGATCAAAAATTGGTTTATAATACTTGTAATTGTTTATTTATTGAATTTCAGGAAACCATGTCCAAATTACGAAGTGCTGGTAAAAATGTCCAGCTGCTGATGTGTCATCCAGATCCAGAGCAGTTACCTCCCTTAGCCCTGCTGGTATACATGCTCTACTTGTGTCATTATATGAAAATCATTGCTTTCCAATTAAAAAAAAAAGTGAACTATTTGATGAAATATAAACTTTCTGTTATTTTAATCTTTCAGAAAATAATTGAGTGCCTTAGTATTGTTTAAATAATGAAGGATATTGATGTATATATTTGTAACAACTTTTGATATCATGTTCTCTGTGAAACAAAAGTTAATAAAATAAATGCCTTAAGAATTATCTTTCTTGTGGAAAAAGGTTTCTCCAAGTTGTGTTACTGTTATTGCTTGTCATATGTACACATATATAATTGTAGTTATGGTGAGGAAGAATATTTGAGATTAGTGATGTTCTAGATTCTTTAAACAGAATATTTTCATAGCAAGTGCATTGTGATCTTGGTGTAAATATTTGTAAATGTTGTCACCGACAATATGGAACATAACAGTTTTTGCTCGATTTCAGGAAAGTGAAGAATCCTTAGAAATAACTCCAACAGGCAGCACATCCCAAATCTCAGATACAGACAGTGATACTGATAGTGATATAGATATAACACCCAGACGAGAGGCTCTCATTACCCCACCCACTGGCTTTGCCTTGTCACCATACCCTAAAGATGAGAATGGACATGTATTACCTAAGGTTGCCAGTCCACCCCCACCTCTTCCAATAAGTCCCCCACCTACTTTGCTTAGTACTGAGTCTGGGGATTATACGCCAAGAGACAGTGAGGTAGAGGTAGAGATTGGTGTGGCAGAATTGATAGATAGTTGTACATCTGAAATGGTTCTTATTCACAATGCAAAGAAAACCAATCCTGCTGAGCAAATGTTTAATGGTAGTTTGATTGTTAGAGAAGATTCAGCAGTGACTGTGAATTCAAGGGATGTTACTCCAGTTGTGGAAGATTCATCAAGGGAGGCTACACCATGTGTTGATATTGCAGGGGATGTTACTCCAGTACAGGATGAAGAAGTTGAAATTGAGCAGGTTGATTTGAATCCATCTCCATCTAGATATTTATCAGAGGAAAGTTTGTATTCAGGCCCAGCAACTTCTGTGCCAGATTCATCAATTGAGAAATTAGAAGTTACAGATAGTTTAAATAGTACTTTTCAGTCTCAGACTAGTCAACCTGAAAACTTATCAGACATATCTACCTCAGTTATTGTAGAAGACAGACTGGGCACTGATTCCTGCCAGGAAGAAGTTGACCAGTTTAAACCACCTCTAGAAACTAGACACAGTCTAGTTGAAACATACACTGTAGACCAGAATGGTATAGATTTGAACAATAGTTGTAGAGATGATTTTGATGGTGCTGATGTACATAGAGATATTGTAGAAAACATTGTACATAGTGAGGAAAGTTTAAATTATGATAAATTTATTGTGAATTTAGAGGAAAATGATGATTCAGATAATAGTGGAAATAGAAGTGATGAAGATGATGATGTTGGTGATGATGTTAGAGAATTAGAGAAGAAATACAAAGAACTTGAAGACATAGAAGAAAGTGATGAAGAAGATGAAGACAGTGATGAAAGTGATGATGACAATAGTGAAAGTGATGGTGAAAAAGATAATATTGAAATTGAAGATAAATTTGAAAATGATAAAAGTGATCAAACCAATAAAGGCAATGATGATACTGATGAAGATGATGAAGTTATTGATGATATTTTAGAAAGAAATGATAAAGTGGAAATTGATACAGAAATTGAGGTTGGAAAAGATCAGACCAATACATCAGATGGTACTAAAGCTGAAGATGGTATTGAAAATGAGGAATCCGTTTCGGACCAATCTCTGGTGAGAGAATCACTCTCACCAAATTTAGAACAAAAGGTCCTAGGACCAGGGGTAGGTGTCTCAGTGCTGTTAAGTATAAGAAGGAGTTTATGATGTAATTGAAATTATATAGTTTCAGTTTGAGATGTTAGTAGCACAGATTGTTTCATTTATTGAGGGACATACCGTAAAAGTAACTGATGCGAAGTGCATATTTATTTTACTGGCTAATTTTAACTGACTTGATGGAAAATGAAAAATAATTGATAATTTTAAGGACATATGTTCAAATAAATTCTTTTAGGCAATTAGGTAGAATGTGTTCATTTGGAATTAATTTATTTGGCTATCTAACCAAAGTTAGTACAACAACAAGTCTATGTGTAGACTCGTATTAATGCCTTCAGTTTGCCTGTTCTACTTGTATTGAACTCATTAACTGAACATCAGGTAAAAGATATCATCCACAGTTACAAATGAAATACTTAAATTTTCTTCCATTTTTTTTCTGCACGTGGTAATGTTCATCTGCACAGCTTTTCAATATCAGTGTCCCTATTTCTGGATTTCTTTAATACTTTGTCATAGATGCACTGTTATGTTAGATTCATGAATGTGTCATGTTTGTTTTTGCCTGAAAATTGTTACTCTCTCTGTTAGGAATTTGAAGTGACCTTGACAAAGCCTGAAGGTCGAGGTCTTGGATTTACGGTAGCAGGAGGTGCTACAACCACAGGGGGTTGTTATGTTAAAGCAGTGTTGCAGAACCCTGCCCTCTCTGATGGAACATTGAAACCAGGGGATAAACTGATCATGGTTTGTGTAACAATTCACCAAAATTACTCTCTACCGTCGTTTCACCATGGAGGTTTAGGTCTATGATAATGCAAATTTATGTTTCATAGATGCTTTGTTTGAATGTTTGTCATGTTTAGAATCAGATTGGTATAATGTTTGATTCTTCAACTTCTGTTTATTTATTTGAGTCTAGAACACTTTGCTTTTTTTCATTTATGTTGAACACTTCATCAGTTATCAGAACAAAGCAAATCATAAACCACAAACACATTCCTAAGCATTTTTTTGTCTCAATATGACACTGAATAAATATTGATTTGAGATGAACTTTTTATCATTGGTTTTGCATAAAGAACTCAGTATCATCCCCCTGTATGTTTTTTTTTTCAATTTTAAGACCGAATGACTTCAGGGTTTGGAAAACATTCAGTAAGAATCATACTCAAAAGTCTTAATTTTGATAATTTTGAAGGTAAATGGTGTCGACATGAGACCATTGAACCATTTCGAAGCAGTATCTGTATTACGTGAGGCCGAAGGGGAGGTCACCATACGAGTGTTTCGACCAGAGCTGACTGTAGGTGATACTGGACAAGCTGGTGTCGCAAATTTGTCCCACAGTCAGGGCCTCGTGGAAAAGGAAGCAAAAGGATTACAACAGGTTTGGAAATTCAGTTATGCCTTTTGAACTTAGTTGTAGAGAGAAAAATCAGTGGTTTGAAAAAAAAATGATAGTTGATAAGAGAGTTTGATATAAATGCTTGAAAATTTTGTAAAAGTATGGCAAGGAAAAATGAAAACATTCACTTGTGTTACATGAGAGAGAGAGACAGACTGGTGATTAAACCATGCCTTATTCCCAGTCTTCAGGTATTTTCCTTGTCAAGTTAAACAAGAAATAACTGTATCATCTCTCTTTAAAGGAGGATAATGAGAAAGGAGATGACAAATTGGACAATATAGAGGACATTTCAGACAGAGAGGATGTAACAGACTCTGTCACAGATGGGGACGAAAGTGGTCCCCTCCAAGACCTTATCGCCTCGTTAGAACAATCCCTGGAGGAATCCAGGATGTCGGGCAGTTTGAAAAATGAGGAGGGGAAACAAGGGGAGAATTACTGGAAAGATAAGTCTCAAAAAGAGACTGAGAGTCCTAAATCACAAAAGTCCTCCAGATCAGGGGAGGTAAGAAGATCTTTGTGTTCATAGAACAAGCATTTCCTATAAACATTGTGAAAACTTCATATGTAAATGTGCAAAAAAGAACCAACACATTTTTAAATTATATATTAATAAGCAGAAAAAAATCATATGCAAAAATATCTTTGGTTTCAACAAAAAATGGTGAAAATATTTCACTGTAAACTTGAGGAATATTGAGCAAGAATAAAACAGCTGATTAACATTATTATATATATTTGTCTAGCCATCAGTTTACCAGATAGATCTTGAGAAACCTGAATCTGGTGGACTTGGAATCAGTCTGGTTACAGCAGAAACCCAGAACCAGACTGGTGTATTCATACGCACTATAACACCAGGAGGTGTGGCAGAAAATGATGGCAGGTTACAAGTAGGGGATAAAATCCTACAAGTAAGTCTGAAATACTTAAGCCAGTAAACATACAGAATGTAATCTTTAGTCTTGTGAGGGTGATGCTTGTTAAGGATATAGGCATTTGGCTGTGTTAGCTGTGACATTTCTGACTATGAAATTATTGAGTGAAATATATTGATGTACATTTTTTATGCAAAAAATGCCTGGCATTGAGACATTTGAGAAAGCAAGACTAAACAGATACTTAATCATTAATCTTTGTTGAAATTTTCTTTGAATTATCTTTTCTTGTCTTAATATTATGTAATGATTTAGAGAAATTTCTGTAAATTGTTAATAAAAGTTTAAGATTAAGATTTATTGAAACTTGTTGTGAAACTGTACACAGAATTACTAAAAAGAAATGATAATTCCTGCCTCATATAAAGTATTGTTGCATAGAATTAGAGATACCGGTAATTTGTTTTTATAAATCATTTCTTATAATTAAAGATTAGAAAAAAACTGAAATACAAACACTTTGACATTTATAAAGCTGTCCTTCTTACGTTAAATATGTCACCTTGATCTTCTTTATATATATATATTTATTGACATACTTCTTTTTTTCCAGATCAATGGTGAATCCTTAATTGGCATGAACCACAATAAAGCTGCTATGATCTTGAGAAATTCTCAAGGCAAACTTTCTTTAACTGTCTCCAGGTTGGTATTCTTTCATTCTTTAAAAGAAGAGGTGTTACTTAATTAAAGATAATTAGATGAGAACGTTAATTGGTTATTGATTGCTTGTCTTGATAAAAGGTGTTAAGAGGTTGGTTTTTTTTTTTTTTTTTTTATTATAAACAGACACCTCACTTTGTATAAACCATTCATGCATGTAAATTTCAGAAAAAAATACAGAATACAGAAAATGTAGAAATTGTGAAAAAATATGAACAGTTTAAGCAGAAAATTCCTCAGATTATTAAAGCATAGTTTTATATCTATATTGTTTTGTCTTATGTTTGTTTCTGTCATGCAGGAACAAAGGAAAGAAACCAGCATGGTTGGAATCTGAGAACCAACCAGAGGGTGGAAGTATGAATTCAAGGTCAAACTCAGGTCAAAACTTGGAGAATGAAAGGTCATATTTAGGTCAGGATGTGGAGTCTGACCTTGAAGATGGGGAAGAAGAAGATGCAGTGGATGACGATGAAAGTGAAACTGACTTCAATAACACAAGTCTGTCAATAACAAAACATGTTCCTAGTGACATAATTGACGACAATGTAGATGAATTAGTTGCTCAAGCAGAACAAATTCTTAAAGATGCAGATATAAGTAGTTGTACTGAATCAGAAATGAGTGAAATGGATAGTGCTGACAAAGAAACAGCTAGAAAAGCACACAAGTATCTTTCTGCAGCAGAAGTGATTGAGTATCATCAGGATAAAGTTTATCTAGAATCTGAAGAAGATGGTACATACAGTGGTAAGGAAAGTAAATGTGATAATGAAAAGTGCAATGAACAATATGATGGTAATGATACCAGATTTACTTGTAATGAAGATGACAGTGATAGATGTTGGTGTGATTCATTGCGGAATTTAGACCTTACTGTGCCAGATGAAGTTACAGCTGATTGGTTGTTTAACTTGTCTTTAGTGACTATTCCAGAACAAATGAAATCCTCGGTACCAAATATTATATCAGATATGCAAGAGAAAATTCAGATAGAGGATCCTCAGGGAGAGTTTAAGCAGCTTAAAAATGGACCAATCACTGATGACTGCATAGCTGCCTCTTTGTCAAACAACAGGCTGAAAAATAGATTTAGGAACGTACTACCATGTAAGTACTGTAAGAAGGTTTTATGGTTTTATGTTTCCAGTTTTGGTTATTTCTTTTTATTTTCTCAGTAGGTAATGTAATCGTTTTGCTAAATATGTGTGTATTTATTAGGGATGGCAAAATTTGTTCATTTTAGCATTCGAACGTTCGGATCATTTTGCATTCGAACGTTCGAACGTTCGAATCACTCGTACTCAATAGTTACACAGTGTTTTCACGAACTTCTCGGCCAAACTCCATGCAGCGTTTACTTTCCATTCAGTACAAAGGCATGTCACGTGATGATAGTCGAACGTAAATAAACAAAATATTAAACTTTTTTTCAATTTTACTACATCAAGGCATGTTAAATCGATGCAATTCCAATAATAACTGAAGAAAAAAGAATAAAAAGTAATTTCTGAAATCCAGCTAAGTTTAACAGTGAAGGGGAGATCACTGCCACGAGATTGCTTCTCGACGTGGTCAACTCGATAAGATCCGAGTGTTTCCAATTCATTGACACAATGTGTATTTCTCGGTATCCTTAATGGGTAAATCACCTTTCGATTTAAATTTATACTTAGAAGGTCGAAAAGAAAAAGAAATTTAGACGAAGCCCAAGTTATGGTTGACATTTTGACTGATTATAAGCGTTACGGATGTGAACTGTTAGAGAATTTGCGAGAGAACAAAATAACCCCGAAAATCGCGCCACAATAAAGAAAAATCGGGGTTAGTGCCAGTAAATGACTGACACGTCTGTGTATTTAATTTCTTCCTTCTGTTTCCTAGTTTGACCACAGACTCGACACTCTGACACGGACATACCAGTGCCTTTTGACTTAGCTATTGTAGGTGACACTTGCTTAAAGCACAGGTCACCAACATTAGATGACGGAAGTTTACGGTCGTCTGACCAGACGTGTTAACAGAGGTGTTAAAGCAACAATAGGTGTGAATTCACCTGATTATAACGCCTTTCTTACTTCTTCAACACTTCATGATTTCATTTTCCCATGAAAACAAAAATGATAGATTTTTTTTCTAAACATTCGAATGCCAAAATACATTCGAACGTTCGGCATCGGATCCGAACTTTCGAACGTTCGAACGTTCACTTACATCCCTAGTATTTATGGCATGGAAAACAAACATAAGATGACTCAATGCCAGTTTAAATACTGGATTAAAGTTTTGTTTTAGTTTAGTTAGTTTAAACATATTTTATTTCCATTAAAATAAGTACATTTATCACATATACAGTTTACAGTAATTGATGAAAAAAGGGTCAGAGCACACGTTCTAACAATATTAGTGACGGCCTTCCCCGATTTGTTTTCTTACCACCAGGTAGTAAAACATAATTCTGTCTGTGGGACCACAGTATTTCTAAAGAAACAGTATTAACCCTGTAAATATGGATATCTGACTTTGAAATATTTTCAGATGATGCAAATAGAGTAAAGATCTCAGATGATGAGGACACTGATTACATCAATGCAAGCTATATAAGGTTAGACGTGGATGAGGCCATCTGTGATTACATTGCCTGTCAGGGGCCACTGCCAGAGACCACAGATGACTTCTGGGAGATGGTTTGGCAGGAAGGGGTTACAGTTATTGCCATGTTGACCTTGGATATGGAGGCCATGAAGGTCAAATGTCACAGATACTGGCCTGATTCAGTAGATGCTCCAATAGATGTGTGTAAAGGGTAAGTAAGTGTAAAACAAAAAACTGTGGAAACAATCTGAAGATGTCAGACAGCCTTTGGCAGTTTCAGATTCTTTGACTTTAAGTTGATATGTATGTCAAAGCATGCAGAAAATGTCTCTCTGTTTGTTCCTATCTTGAAGTCTTTTGCTTCGTCTCAGTTGAGTTTGCCAAGTGAAATACTAGTGTCTTTTCTTGTTGTATACCTTCTTTTAACTTAATTCTGAACGTTTGGTTTTAGGACTTGCTAATTTCATTTAGTGATATTTTTGACATCCCTTTATTTTTTCACTCATGCATACTTGCATTTTTTTCAGTTGTTATTGCACTTTGTAAAATTTGCTGTAGATTGTTATTATTTCACAGCTGACTTCTGTTTAACTTCAAGTTTTTCTTTGATTTCTTCATTAGTTTGTGACTGTTTTGACATAATTTTAAAAGTTAGTGACTGTTTCAACATAGTTTTTAGAGCATATTTGTTTTCATACCATTGTCTTGCGTTCAGTGTTAGTATTTTGCAGTACACTGTTGTTCCAAGCCATATTTCCTTTCATTCATTCACATTTTTTTCTGAACGTTATTTCATAGCATGGTTTTCCTTATTTCACTAAGTTTGCTTACCAGTGTTTGTACTGGAGCACAACTGATGGAAATCAAGGATAACAGATGACTTGATAGTCATATGATGGTTTTGTCTAAGGAACCAAGCTGATGTGCTCAGCATGCAGCATGGTCTTTTTATGTTGTTGTTGTTGTTGTTGTTTACAAGCTCTTCTTGATGTGAAAACATGTATAGTCACTACCATGATTTTTCCTTTCTTTTTGTACTTCTTTATGATGAAAACAACAAAATTTAATACATTGTGTCACATTTATGTGTATAAGGTATTCAACATATAAAATGTATTGTGATATGGTCTTGCTGCTTTAATACATTGTGTTACATTTATGATTGTGTATAAGGTATTCAGCATGTATATGTACGTTCATTATAAATGTATTGTGATTTGGTCTTGCTGCTTTCAGACGATTTCACTTGAGCCTTCTCTACCTAGATAGCCTTGATGATTTTGACATCAGGAACATCTTGATAGAAAATACAGAGACAGGAGAAAGCAGGGGATTATACCATCTCAATTATACCACATGGCCTGATCATGGAACACCAGCATCTGCTGTGCCGCTGCTTCAGGTCAGTACATCAAGGGTCATGACCTAGTTTAGGTCAGGTTCATATATATCATTCTTTCCCACAGTTCAGACCACTAGACAGCAAATTAAAAGGATGCATGTACTAATTGTATCAGGATAGAAAAATCATTCTGTGCTTTAAACTTTGAAAATCAAGGTTGTGTATTAATAATGGGTGATAGTTTTATACAAAGGCAGTCAGTAAGTTAGATTGAGAAATCTGTTAGTCACTGCAGAGCTATATGGCACATGCCCCACTTGCCATAAATGAAAAATGGAAGAATGTTGTTTGAAATTCTTTAAATTTATTCATTTGAACACAGAGGTTTTGGTAACATATCTTAGGTAAATAAGTCTCAGCTACAGGTTGATTCATTGTTGTTTGTAAGTATTTTACCCACACTGCTTGTTAAACAAGCACTGTATCTGCTGTGACTAGAGGTAAATTTGTACTTCCTGAATAATCTGGACAATGCACAGCCATTTTCAGGCATTGTTCCAAATGGTGAACATTTATACCCTGTTGTGTATTGATTGCTTTATGTGGTGACATTTGGATGCTAAAATGTCTTGTGATAACAAGTTTGGTTGCATACTGAATAACATTTATCTTTCAGTGTATGAGACTGTGCCATTTGTATAGAACTACAGGCCCTATAGTTGTACACTGCAGTGCTGGTATAGGAAGATCAGGCACTTTTATCACAATTGATGTTGCCTTGGCTCACATAGAGAGAGGCCTGAAGGTAAGGGGAACAAACACATGTTCAGATTTTATGAAAGGCTTCTCTTTATAAGTATGAATTCAAGAGGAGAGGAGGTAAAAATTAATATCAGGAATAAGGACTGGATATTAATCTTTTGAAGTGAAGAAAAGAAGATAGATTGGCAGTAATAAGGTACTACTGAAATTTGTCAGGCATTATGAATATATTTCACAGCATTATATTCTGTCAATACAAAGTTAAGTGTTTGTAAACACTTATATGCCTGTTGGCATAGGGTGAAAATTGAAAAAGTAAGTGTTGGTTAGCCTTTTAACATTTAACATCACAGTACCAAAATTATGTTGTGAAAGTACTTCATACCAAAGGAAAACTAGTGCTAGAAATCTTATTATATGTTTACAAGTATTTCTGAATGTATTGATAAATCCTTTGTTACAGTTTGACATACTTGAGATAGTTCAGGAGTTACGGAGACAGAGGCAAGGCATGATCCAAACCAGGGTATGTTTTTACAGAATGTCAAACCGTTGTCTTTTATACAAGTTATTAAGGAATTCTGTAAGCTCTTTAAACTGACCGATACATAGAATTTGATATTTCAACATCTTGGTCTGAAAAAAAATTACTTGTCACATCTTTTCTAGAAGAAGTAAAAAGATAGAAGAAAAATGCATGTTTAAAGCACAAGTTTAAAGTGCCTGTTTCCTGTTGTGTACATGTATTTATGACTTATAAACAGGACTGACTCAGTGCAGGATGTCTACCTATGTATATACTACTTACAAAAATTTATTTTTTCACATAAGGTGTTTTAAATACATCATGTATTCTGCTGTGAGATCATACAATGTTTCTCACCATCTTTATTTCCAGGATCAGTACTTGTTTTGTTATACAGCATGTGTAGAAGCTCTGTTGGAGACCCCGACTTAGTGTAAGTGCTTGTATAAGTGCTTGGTTAGTAATCCCTTTAGGAGAAAACAGCCAATACAGTTCTTGATGTACATATGCTTCAGGAGACTACAGATCAGTGAATAGGAGACCTAGTATGAGAAACTGTTTCTTAATCACCAAGTTTGATACAAATAAACCGCTCTAGGTTTAGAAGAAATATTTGTGTGTTAAAAGTATACCTTACCTGTATGTTGATAATATCTTAGTTTGCTCAAGCTGGTAAATACCAAGATATGCCTGCTTCTAAAAATGTCACTGCTTAGTTGTCACCTACCCTTACACAGGAAATCTGAAGAGATTTTTAAAAGATTGCAGTAAAAACATGTTTTTAAAAGTGATTTTTATTGCTTTAAAAAGTGTAATGTTCCTGTTCTTCTAGTTCTTACAAATGTTTTATACTGTCTTGAAATCTTTTAAAAAGATAAATTGAAAATTCTTGTAGCTCTGTAAATAATTCTTGATCATTTGTAGGTGAAATAACTTGTTGATCTTCTGGCTTATGACTGATATATAAAAGCCACAATTGTAAGAATTGTAAAAAGAAAATTTGTTAAAGAAGCTGGATAGATAGCAGATTTAGAATTGGATTGTTACTGATTTAGAATATTCTACTTTCTTGTTGATTTTTTTCTGTTTGATATAACAGTTAAGCTACCAATATATACTTGAGATGCAATATTTATTTCTTCATTGTTACCCTGTCTTAGGTGCTTTTATAAACATTTACAAGGATTTGTAGAAGAAAATTACTAGAAGTATCAGACTGGCATTTTCCTCAATATTTATTCCACTGGTGGTGCATTTTAGTGTGTTTATATCTTTATTCATATTTACATACTCACACAATCATCATACCAAAAATTGATATTATGGTGCATAATAAGTACATGTTTTGTAGAAGTACCTGTACACGTTTTGCTGGCATACTTTAGTGTTAGACTCATGCTCCTTGCATGCTTTTGATACAGTAATTTAGTTACACATTTGCTATTACTATTCATGTATGTTACAGTCTGTCTACTTATAATATACATGTACTTCAGTAATTATTAGGCTACTTGTACCAGATTAAAGCAGCTTACAGTTTAACCCTTTTCTGTGCTGAAATGTTAATGTTCTTTCCTCTTAGAGTTTTAATTGCTACATGTAATTTGATCAGGTGTCACTCCCATTTATCTGTGTTATAAAGAGATTTAACCTCTTGTGTCACTGGAGGGAAATAAAGTTAAACTTTGCCACATGAACTTATTACTGAAATATGATTAGCTCTTGAAACTAGAAGACAAGACTAGAAATCAAGCTTGCGTAAATTTTTCCACGAAGGTATAGAGGATATTTGTTTGTTTTTGTGGAAGATGAGAATTTATTTCATCGAGTGAACACCATATGTGATATTTTCACGAGTGGCGCAGCCACGAGTGAAAATATCAACATATGGTGTTCACGAGATGAAATAAATTCCCATCTTCCACTAAAAAACAAACAAATTTTCTTTTTATTTTATGCCAACACGTCAAAAATGGGTTTTTTATGATATTTTTAATCAGGGCCTTCAATAAATTCCCCATGGTTAGCCCCAAATCAGTTAATGCGTACTTTGGTTACTCCGCACAAAAAAAGTTTAGACAATCTCCAATACATATGATAACTTTACTTCTGCTGAAATAAACTGAATACACTTTCATCAAATAACATTTATGTTTGTCTACACAGTTTATCAATATTTATTGAATTTTTGCCATACATACTTTAATTATAAAAGCGGATTAATACCGAGTAATATTCAATCAATTGAATTGAAAGTCGGCCATATTGGATATTGTCCATGTGAGTTATGTAAACAAATCAGACATTTTAAATAATTTATGGCGAATTTCATCATTGTTCACAACTAGTTAGGCTCAGGAATTCAATATTATTATTGGATTTAACAAGGTAAATAAATTTCACTCGCTGTCACAGTCTGAAATACAGCGGATTCTCTTGTGGTGGGGAAATTCCTGAAGTTTCATCAAGCAGTAGTTCCGGCACAAACAGTGTATTATCAAAATGGTAATTAACTGATTCAAAACAGTGTATTATCACTTTTATCTCACTGATATTTCCCTATATTTCATTGGTAGGCATAAAATAAAAAGCATTATTCTTAAAAGCAAAAAAGACGTTGCCTGATAACAGGATAAGTCAGTTCATTTTTTTGATGTGATACATGTAGGTATTCTCAGTTAGATATACAATGGAAGTAAATCTGGTTCATACTTTTTACCAAAACCTTTTTACTGATACAAAATATTTTGCTGTTATCACATCTTGTTCCATTAATATTCCAATGGCAAAGTGTTGTCAGTCTCATATTGTACCTGTTATATTTATTGTAGCTTAGTTTATATTTATTAAGGATTTTAGTCATATTCCGTCCTTTTTCACATCTGTGACAAACACTACTGTCTCTTAATTATTGCTTTTTAAAGGTTTATAGTTAGATTTCCATTTTATCTCCTTTTATTTAGTATTTATGTTCTGAAAATATATTCAAGATCTCAAATAAGTTTTATACATGTATTTACTCTCTGGTGTTATGTCTTTGTTAAGTCATCATAGAAGCAAAATTGTAAAGTTCATCTATTTTATTTCTTTTTAAAGTTGCATGTACATGCTTCTAGTCTATAGTCCAATTAAAGTTAAAAAGTAAAAAACTGCTTAGTTTTCCACTTACGATAATTGAAGGGGCTGAAAATTGTAAGGACAGTTGCTAGAAAAGCTCTAATTCTATTCTTGTAAAAATAATGTTTCCTATTTAATGTTAGAGAAAGTAATTAAAATGAATTTTAATATATTTTGGAACAAGATAGAATGTTTTGAAGATAAATTTAGTAAAAATACCTAAGTAATATGAAGAATGGATCATTATTTTTAACATTTAACCTGTACAGCTATTATTGTATTTAGTATAACTGATGTTATTATTTGTGCCAGTACTTCATCTTGTTTTGTTTTATATTTATTATTAATTCATAACTTTTATAGTTTCTCCTTCTGTATAATACACTGAACAGTTCAAAAGAAATCTGTATTTGTTCTTCAAAAGTCTAGATGTGACAACGATTTCTGAAGTTTTCAGCTGTGTAGCCTAAGCAGATGTTTTTTTCAATAAAGCACATTTTTACACACTTCCTTAGAGAGTATTAAAAGGCCTTCTAGTTGTTGAAACGATTTCTTGTGATCAATGAATTATGTTTCCTCTGTTTTGCCTCATTGTTTATGCATAATACCTACTACCTAGAATCTGTCAGTTTGTATCCTCAGAGTTATATGGGAGCAGATGACGTATATATTTCATCATTACTGTAATACACAATGTAATTGTTTGGTTTCATTTAACTACTAATCATGTAACACAATAGAAAACATTCCTAGATTATTCATACTTGCAGTTACACAGTATTTGTATCAGATCGAAAGATAATTAAATAAGTTAACAACAGAACCACTTGTTATTTATTTTATTACTGTCAAAATAAGATGACTTAGTCCAGAAGAGACAGCTACATGAAGATCAAAATGAGACTGATAATATATGTATGCTGAAATATGTTTATTCTGTTTTACACACAGTTTCAAATCATATGACAACAAGAAAAGTTACACTAATTACAAGGATGCAGTCTGTATTTGACTCAAAGAGTGACATCGAAAATGTTAAAAAAACTAAAAGGAATACGTATTAGAAAAATCGAAGTGGGCTTATTTTGTCCATGTGTCTGTATATGAAACAGAAGAAACATGACCACCACCAAAACAAGTTTTTCAGGCTTTTGAAGATTAGAAAGCTTCTCATTGACTCGCCTGAAGTCTATGGCTTAAATCTTGCTTAAAGTACTGGCTACTCATCATATAAATGTATTTATTAAAACTGCTGAAACTTTCATTACTGCTGCTACAAAGCCACTCTCACAGATGTAAAGGTATATAACTGTAAACTTTAAATCAATAATAATTCTTGCATAATTATTTAAGGTCAAACAGCTGTCGACATAGGTACAAAAAAGTGTCTTGAAAAGCAGTTACACTTATCTGACGATGTTATCCTTGAAACGTGTTGCAAATGATAAATACACATGTAATGATATTAAAAAAGTCACCTGAAGAGCTTATGTTCATTTCCAATCCAAATTCGTTTTAAATTCAAAATAAGTTTAAACTCTTTCCTTAAAAGAGATATGAAACGGGACATTTATTCAAGCCTATGAGACTGAATTCTTCCTTGTCACACTATTTCTTTGAGTCTTATTTTGAAGAGTACTGTTCTTTCTGTCGAAACGTCTGGACATTCTAGAACTAGCCGAATTCAGCCTTTTCTCACCAATACGAGGAAGCTGGGATGTCGCGTTTGGCCTTCGATCAGTAACACTTGAAGCGACACTTTCCCTTGATGTGGATTTGTCTCTGGATCCAGCCAGACCACTTCTTGCAAAATTCGTTTTCATTCTGCCGGTCGTTGAAACTACAGATTCTTGATCAGATACATCGCCTGCACGTTCCTTAGACCTTGAACTCCTAACAGTCACGACGTTTGTTGATTTCTCAGGATTAGCGGATTTTTTATGTTCTGTTCCTGCTGACATTTCTGCCATTTCTGAATTCGTTCCCCGTTCACTTTCTTTGGTCGTGTTGGACCTGTCTGTATCATCTCTAGCTGCTTTATTGTCTACTTTCTGGTCTTTTTTGACAACTTCTAATTTGACATTTGCACCTTCTGCTACCTGTTTGAGAGATAGTGGTGTCAACTGGAATACGCTGATGAACTTTGATTTATGGGTTGTCATTATAAGCCTTAGGTTATTTGAATCAAAGCAGATGGAATGTGGTTTCTTTACGCTTTCTTTATGTGTAAGAACTATTGCGATCCTTTCTAAACCACACAACTGAATTACATTACTGGATCTACCATTACATATAAGAGCACTGTCATTTCTGTCTACACAAATTCCACATGGCCATGACACATCTTTGTTGGAAATTACTGACACAACATCATTACTAGGAGTCAAGGTCACAATGCCTCTTTGACCATCAGTAACATACAATAATTTACCATCGGAAACTACCGTGACAGCTATAGGACAGGAGAATATTCTTTGTCCAGTGTTATTTCGTTCGATTGTTTTAACATGTTCTCCTGCAACAGTATAAACAACTATTTTACCATCTCCTTCATTCTTAAAGCCACCACATGCAACAAATATTTGGCCATCGTAGTAAGTTATACCTCGGCAATGTTCCTCTGTATGAATAGATCTTGTGAGGTACATTTTAGGAACAAGTTTTACGAACTGAATACTTTTCTGCATTGTCAATGTGACTGCTGCCTCGTGTGGATTTACTGAACATATATCATCTGGGTGACCAGGAAGGACAATCTGATTTTCGACTTTAAAAGATGTGTCCAAAAGTTTCACTTTCTTATTATCCCAGTCTGTTAACAAGAGCCTTCCATCTTTGAGCTGTGTAGATCCAAACATATCACAATCTTTGAATTCGTCAGCAACACTCACGTCATGTCTCTCGAGATAACTTCCGGTATAGACATTCTGTTGATGGGAAAATGTACCAAGTAATCGTAAACTTTTCAACCAGCTAGGAATTCTTCCGTCTGGTACATATTTAATTGGACCTGCTGTTATTGTGTGCCTCACGAAATTCACAATGTTCTCCCCTTCTCGGATCTTCTCCGATGCCCTCTTTGTCCCGATAAAAATTGTTGCTTCCCCATCTGTGTCACTCTTAACAGCAGATAGCATCCCCCCAACTGCATCAAGACTATTGATTAGTTCATTGTACATTTTTGTATCTTCTTGCATGTGGGAAGTACCGCGGTGGCAAGCTTTCTCTAACTCAGAAAGTGTTGCCTTTTCCATATCGTCGAGTATCTTTTCAATGCGCTTTCGGCTTTCTTTAATTCTGTTCTGTATTAGAGCCTTTTGTTTATCGATTCTTGCCATATCTTTCTCCGCCCGCTTTTTCAATATCATAAGATCTTTTTTTACTCTACGTATGTTGTCCTTTGCCTCTTTATATTCGTCTCTTTTTGTTATCCCTTTAGCAGCAAACTGTATCAGCATTACATTGTGGCATGTTCTGGAAAAGAACAGAGGAGAGCTGATTAGTTGTATTTTGAATAGGATCTGTATTTCCTTGTTTAAAGTTGTACATCATTGTTAAGTTAGTTTTTGAACTTGTGACTGTGAAAATTGTAACACGTGTGATGTCAATTAGAATTAAGAACAAAACTTACCTATGATTAACTGCTATGCAAGCACCACACCAGACCTCATTATGATCAGCACAGAACATGTCTACTGCTTTCCCAGGATGTTCAGTGCATTCTAATGGATGATTTTTCGGCGCTGCAATATTTTCGTCAACGGCTCGTCTGTCAGACTTTCCAAGAATTTTGTGACCTTTCATTGAAGGAAATTTTAAATGCTGCTTCACGCAATTGGCACACAAGTTCTCGCCACAGTCTTGACAATAATTGGTGGCTTCCACATTTATACTCTCTCGCATGCATGGGTTGCATGGGTACTCGAACACTGTGCTTGTTGCATTTGTAGTCTTAGTCCCGGCGGTTCTGTTGGTTCGACCAGAACGAACGCTGGCTCCAGTTGCGTTTGATCGTGTGCTAGCAGCTGATCTAATCCGACTCATTTTTGGTTTCACTATATGCACAGTTCTGGTTTTGCTATGCAGAATGAAGTGAACTATTAAACAGATACTAACTAGTAATGCTTTACCGTGGCAACACGTTTCTGAAAGCTTCTAATATCACATACATAACCCTCATCTTTTTAAATTCATACCCCCGTTACTTTCTTTTAAACGCGAAACCTTACTCCTTATATACTTAACCGACAAACACTATTAAAAACTTTCAATTTGGAATTACTTTCATTTGGCCAGACAATAATAAAATTCATTGACACAGAAAGTAGGAATTGTCTTACTAGTTTTACCATTAATTTCTATACTTGTTTAAATGGCCTATCTCTTTTTATGCAATTTCTTTGTTCTTAAATTTCCTTTTGTTCCTTCTAAGTTTATTGAAAATGTGAGTTCAACCAACTAACTACATTGTTCTTGCCTAACAAGATACTCAGGCCATATTCTGAATTTGAACGGTTCTACAGCCGAAAGAAAAGATCTAGTTTATTCATTAAACTTGTGTATTTTTATATATGGAGAGCTGTTCTACTCACCCCAGCGCCTCGGCGTCCAGATTTTTGATTTAAGTTTTTTGTGGAGTAAAATATTTTTTACTATAACTTCTTTATTTCTTTAAGGATTTATTTCAAACTTCAAATATGTGTTCCGTATCATCAGTCACATCACATATGGTAAGGTTCATAACAGCACCCATATTTCCAGAATTATCTCCCCCTTAAATTTAGAATTTTTCCTTAAAAATGTAATATTTTACTACTACTTCTTTATTTCTTGAGGGTCTTTCAATGGTAAAATAATAAATTTCATATCATACTTCATCTACCATGGAGAAGATTTTTGTCTGTTTATCTACAGATCTTGAATAAAATTTATTTTATAATAGTTATCACTTTCTTAATTATCCAGTACTAAAATAGTCGAGCGTGCTGTCTCTACTGACAGCTCTTGTTCATAGAAATGACAGCTATAGTGGTAAAGAATAAAAACAAATAAATAAGCACAGATGCATGGTGTTTTATATGTTATCAATGCATATATTATAACAATTTTACACACTAAGGTTTCAATGAACTAAATAGATAACAAGATTGATAAGCATGTGTCTGTTAGAAATTTAACTAAAGAAAACTTTGTACAGAAAAAAACATTTGAACATCACAGAACAATTGTTCTGATCGCAAACAATTCAGAATAAACCCGATTTAGAACAATTCATAATAAGTTGTTATTAAATAGAAGAAGTGTGTATGAGTTCAACTTCACGATTCACCTGTTGATTGTGACAACATTTTTCATTCTGTGTATTTCTTTTACAATATTCCCATCTAGTAAAAAAATAGATAGCTATTCTCTGGAAAATCATTTGCAGTCTTATATTTTCTAAAGCTTGAACCACTTTACTACATCACTGTTTCAGAATCAACAACGGCTATAACACCCAGAGGCAATTCACATCGGCGTAAACACTTTGATGAAGTCCGACTTATTGGTTGTGACTATTAGTCTCGAACCAACCGGGAAGAAGCATATTGACATGGGGTCCTTAAGTCCATCTTCCGCCTTCAGTGCGACGCCTAATTTAGAATTATCACGCACCTGGATCACATTGTTGGAACTACTTCCACAAACAAAGAGCTGGTCGTTGTTGTCAACGCAAATCCCCCATGGCCATTTCATCTGCGGATCTTCAAAGGCAGGTGTCACCTCGCCGGACCTTTTGAGCGTTATTAGACCCTTTTCTCCATCTGTGACATAGATTTTACTTCCGTCGTTAGATATTGCGATGCGCATCGGAGTGGAGAAGATTCCTTCATTTAAATGGTCATGTTCTATAGCACGGATCAGCTTCCCCTGAGTGTTATAAACACGAATATGTCCTTTGACTTCATGCTCAAGACCGCCACAGATGACAAATAATTCCCCTGCCCAGTATTCCATACCACGGCCTTCCACTCCGATATCGAATTTCTTCGCGAGTGCGAGTTTAGGGTCAACTTTTACCATCTGCAGTGACTTTTCATCAGGAAGACTAACAACTGCTTCATTTGTCGAAACATGGCAGACGTCATTGGGGCCAGACGGTAGGCGAATGTTGTCGACGACGGCAAAGAATTTATCGAGTAGCTTGAGCTTTTTGTTGCTCCAATCTGTCATTAGAATGCGTTCGTCGGCAACGACGGAAGCACCATTGATGACGCATGTTTCTGTGTCATCTTCAACACCCACGTGTAGCTCATTCATACGGTACTTGGAGATAAAATACCCAAGAAAACCATTTCTCATATTGTAGATCCAGTCTTCAATACTTGGTTCGACAACAAATGAAATTCTTTGGCCCAACGTGCCCCGTTTGATAGCGGCGTAGTACCGTTTCCCATCTTGAATCTTACGTTTAGCCCTTTGAGTGTAAACAAATATGTCCGACTCCATATTTGTAGGACTCAACGGTTTGTCAAGTTCACGTTCCAGCTGTCGGAAAGATTTAAGGACAGCCTCACATCTGAGAAGGTCTTCATTTATCTGGATAGAATTTCTTGAGTAAATCTCTTTCAACTTCGTTGCAGTTTTCTTCTCCATTTCATCCAGCAATTCGATTATCCTCTGGCGCGTCTCCTTCATTGTTTGTAAAACGCTGTCGCTTTGCATCGCTAGATTGTCTAGGCTTTTCTCTACGATGGCTTTCAGTTGCTCGAAATCTTTCTTCATTTTCTTGACGTTGATCTTGTTGTCTTTATAATCCTTTCCCTTCAAAATGTTCTTTGAAGCTTCAGTGATGAAAACGACATTAGTGCAAGTCCTGAAACAACAGGAATAGACCTGTAAATCAGTATGCTAATGAGTACAAGAACAGAAGGGCCCACATGGGATTTCAGTCGTTAAACATACATTTTGTTGTTTGCTTCTTTAATGTATACACAACAAATAAAGAACAAACCCATAACTTCATGTTTTTATCACTATGATACTCTTGCTAAATGTAGTTGACAATGAGAACAAAAATATCAAATTATTGATAAGCTGTAGTCACAAGGTTTACTTTTGATTTTTTTGACAGTATGATGTTGGAAAAAATAGTTCCATAACGAATAATTAGGATTGTGTCTACTGTGTTTAGGGTGTCATGCACATCTAATAATTTTGCAATATAACTAGAGTGTTTCATTCTGAATACGACCATGCGTAACTTGGATACGATTTACAAAACATTTTAATCACCAGTTGTATATACGTCTTTTTGTCAATTTTTACTACAGATAGGGTTTATCAGTTAATTTCTTAGACATTGTTTTTCTTCCAGAAGAGCTTATTCTTCTGGCTCCAGGCTACAGTTATACCTATAAATATTATTAAAACATTTCCACTTTGCTGATATATATACATTTCTTGTTTTCTTCATGAATCAACAAATATAGAATGTCTGTGTATGACTTTTATAATTTTTATTGCTGTACAAGCAAAACACCATCTTTTAATTGTAAATGAAAAAATCTATTGTTCCGAATGCAGTCACTATACAAATGAAATAATCTTACTTGTGGTAGACAGCCATACATCCCCCGCACCACACCTCATCATGTTCGGGACAGTACATGTCAACCATCTTTCCAGGATGGTTATGGCATTCCAGCAGGTTATCTTCCTCCTCAACATCACGGTTAATGTGCCGACGAGCTGACTTTCCTAGGATCTTATGCCCTCGCATCGTCGGGAACTTCTTATGTTGGTTGACGCATGTTGGGCACAAGTTCGCTTCGCATTCCATACAATAATTGCTTGACTCTGTTTGCACGCCCTCACGTTCACATGTTGTACATAAAAACTCTCCCTCAAATGCAGTGTGTATCATCGGCACATTTCTAGCAGTGTCTGGCTGAGAATTTGCGGCAGCTTCTTTCTTTCCCATTGTTGTATTTAAATGTACACATTAAGCATTCAATTACATTCACATTGTTTCAGTTAGCAACATATAATACCGTAAACGGTTTAAATCCCTGTAAGAAATTTTAGACATTTTAGCGAATAACTTTCTTTTGTTTAATAATATAAAGATTTTACAGTTTCAAAAGCCGTTATGCTTGTATACAAAAATAATTTAAGCGTATGAATAGTAATTGTAATGAAATCCGTGCTATCGATTTCATACGGTGGAAAAGGCCAGTTTTATTACAAGCGTAACTTGATGGGTTGTCAATTATGTTGCATTTTCCAGCCTGGTAAAGAAGTAAAATACATGTAAAAAAAGACATTGCTTTGTAACGGACACACATACAGGTGACCAGTAGTGCAACTTTGATCTTTTTTTTGTGTCCAGCATTCGTTGCATGAATATAGGGTAGAACAGATAGTAAGAAAAAGAACGCAATATAAGCAGTTTTTTAAAAGATTCTTTACACTGTCACGCGACAAATAGACTTTTTTCCCTAAATGAATGTTTAAGTTACAAACAATACAGTTGTAATGCATGTGTTACAAAACGAATAAGAAATATATCATGTAATATCTGAATTTTTAACAAAGTAATAGTAAAAAAGAATGGGGTGTTTTCTTCATGTTCCATTGTTATCGTTAGTTTATCATTTGTCGCAAAGTTTATAACCCATTTTGCTCACAATGGTTTGATGCACTATGTGTAGATATGTGATTAAGGTCACTCTTAGAGCTCTTCTGGATTATGTGGTATATAGGTTACTTGCAATTTGCCTGGCTCGAACTGTGAAAAAGATGTAAGCAGCTTCTGGTAGAAGAAATGAACGCCGCTACTGTAGCTATCTATACTCGCAGGCGAGGAAAACTGTTCGTCTGTATATTATATGTAGTCTCTAAAGTACAGTTTAATAGTCAATAATATAACAAGCAATACCCCAAGAAATTCTCAAAGAACACATTAAGTAGTTATCATTTAAGACTATAAACTCTGACAAAGTTTGTATTTTTGCACGTAACTAGAATTCTTTGACTGTTCACATCGTAACAAACAGAACGAGGATTTCTAAGTCCAGCTTTTTCCGGTAAAACTTCACCAAGCAACATCAAATTCCTTCCAATTTGAACGAGATTATGAGATCCAAATCCACATGCAAATATCTGATCGTTGTTTACAACTGTTACGCCGTATGGATACTTCAGTACTTTGCTATCTGTGAAAATACTTATGACTTCACCATTTTCGTCAAGAGAAATAACCCCTTTGTCCTCGTCGCCGACAAAAATGTTACCTATGCTATTAAGCGCTATGTACATAGGCCGCAGAAATAAGTTCTCACCCGAAGGATAAGTATCTATTTTTCTAATGAAATTTCCTTCCAAGCTGTAAATACTGATGTGATGTGAACTGTTTTCTGTGAATTCACCACAAATGACATAAATCTTACCATTGTTGTAGGCAACGTCGCGGCAGAATTCTGTTGTCTTCAACACTCTACCTTGGCGAACTTTGTTTTGAGGATCTATGGTGAAAAACTGCAACAGCTTCTTGTTTGTTATACTTACTGTCCCTTCATTTTGATTAATACTGCAAACACTGTATGGACACCCCGATAGTTTCATACAATCTACTACTTTATACGACCTGTTTAGTAGTTTTATTTTCTTGTTTACCCAGTCGCTCAACAAAACCTTGCCGTCCGGGAGAAAATCCGACCCAAGAATCTGACAATCGCTTATGTCTGCGGCTAGATGCACGTCAAATTGACCGACAAGTGTTCCTGTGAGCAGACTTTGCTCGGACGCAAAAGAACCTAGAGCTGGAAGACTTTGAATGATGTCATTAATTCTTGTGTCTGGGAGAAACTGTATTTGCTCCGTGCCTTTTGATTTAGCTTGAATTTCTATGGTCTTCTCTCCCCTTTGTATCACTTGCTTCGCCCGTCTCATCTGAATAAATCTATTGGCATCATCCAGCTGAAGGTCCTCTTTGAGCTGTCTCATTAATTCTTCAAGCTTGGCGATGAGGTCATCACAAACTGCGACGTCCTCGTCTACGAGCTTGTTAAACTTTTTGTACTCGTTTTCTAACCTTTCCATCGTCAGTTTCTCAAGATTGTCAAGGCATTTGTTTACCTTCTTGCGTACATATTTTATCCTTGCTGTGGCATCTTCTTTCTCCTTTGCGAGTCTCACGTTGTCTTCTTGCCTTCTAGCTCTGGACGTCTCAAGTTCAGTTTTGGTTTTAGCGATACTTTCTAATACGTCTTTATATTCTTGCCTCTCAGATATATTCTTAGCTGCGTCTGGAAGATATGACACCTGTTTACACTTCCTGAAACAGTTACAATTTTCTTATGATATAGCCTCTGAGGTATGAACAAATCATTGAGTATCGTTCACTGATTAAGAATTACAAAAGAGACGTTACCTTGATATATAAAAGGGACATACTCTTAAATTAAATAATGAAATACTGCGAATGTATTTTGCTAGCTATTTATCATTCTCTATAAAACGAATTTTACAACTCTTAATAAAGCATAACGTAAATGCGTACAGGTAACCTTTTATACTTAGGGGTTTTGAGTGAAATAAGGGTAGTATTTTTTTAAATATCTTTCACTTTTCTATTATATTAAAGGTAACGAAATGCTCTAATTTCTGGAGTATGCCTCTTAAACATTTGGAAGAGGTAGCTTCTCGGGCAAACGGTTTAAAGGTACAACCGACTTGAATACTTGGTACAAATACTGTTTAATCACAACAACAGAACACGAGGAAACAGTTTTTGTTTTATATTTACCTATGGCTCATAGCAATACATGCTGCGCAGTGAACAGCATCATGGTCGCCACAGTACATGTCAAGAGCTTTTCCATTGTGTTTCTCACATGTTGCTAGTTTTACAGGAACAACCGGAACGGTTTCACCATGTTTCCCGTGAATCACGTGATCTTTCATTGTGGGAAACTTGGTATGTTGGTGCACACATGCTGGACACAGGTTCTCCTGACAGTTATCACAAAAACTTATAGACTCTACGTGTCTTTCTTCTCTTAGACATGGTGCACACTCCTGAACTATGTTGTTGTTGTCCTCAAAAAGTTGCTTTGACACAGACGTTAAATTTGTCTGTGGTCTAGATTCACTTACAGAGACCTTTTTCTTATTTCTCTTCCATTTTGATCTATCAATATTTTTCTTACGACTACTGTTAACACTGATAACAGAAATATCGTCAGCCATTTTGAAAACAAAAAATGTGATTACATGTATATCATTTCCATTACAAAATAATATTTTCACATTTTCAATTCCCTTTGTTCAAAACTAACAAGGTGTTTTCAATCCAATGGTTTTGTAACATGAGAACACTTTATGTGTCTAGTGGTGTCATTTTCAAAATGTTCACACTTTCTATACAAGAATGGCTTCTTTTAGGTTTTTACTGTTTGTATCTGCACTAGTTTAAATAACGTAGATAATGAATCTGTTTACTTCTGTACCTCTTCTCATATCATTTATTTTTCGGTTCGTTAGAAAGCTATTCTTAACAACTTTTTCATTAATGTTGGTAATCAATAAACTATCATTTAAATGCAGTGCAAGAATGATAATATACAACGCTTGCCTTTTCTTTTTATTCGCTTAGCTGAGAAAGAGAAGGGAAGCAACTCATAAAGGTACAAGGAAACAGATTGGCGCTCCTTTTATTTTTACAAACTTTTGTTTCAAAATATCCTCTACAACAATGTTACTAGTTATTTGAATGTTTACAAAATAAATGTAGTTTTGGTATTCAATAATTCTTGATACTTTGGTCGCATGTTAAGTTGGTCGATGAACATTTCAAGACCATTAAGTCAAAAATGAAGAATGGCGAGCTTGACTTAATCATCATTTGTCTCTACGCCTTCCGTTCATTTTTGTCATTAAATTCAGGTCTTTTTACATAGAATTTTCGTTAAACAATGTATGAATGAAATGGAAAGTAAGTAACCCTATCATAATAAATTCCTAAGAAATGAAATCGTGAGCTACTAAATGGTTTGGATCATGAGAAGTTTTCTAGAAAGCGTATGTCAAACAAAAAACAAAAACAAAAGTGAGACTCAATGGCTTTAAGTATTAAAGATAGATATTCGATAAAACGCTCAAAATATGTTGCCTTTCATCATTTAAACCGTTCTCCCACCTCTCCGGTGCTCAATGTTTCAGTATGAAAAGTCGAAAGTAATGGAAAAGATCTCACTTCGTATTGACCTTCTATTTGTTTGCATTCAGAAATAGCGAGTTAAAGAAATTTTCTCAAGTGAACAACCCGACCCGACCCGACTTAATTATTTCTAATTTTTACTTTTAAATATAACCATAAAAAGAAAGAACATATGCAATATAAAGACTATATAATGATCATCCTATTGTAACACATATATTTTTAGAACTGCTTCAATTTCACGAGATATGAAATTCCTTTTATCTCTTTTTCCTGTTTGATGATATATTCCTATCGAACTTCCGATATCTTCTTTGCTTTTGCGTGTTTTTGATCAATAGATACAGGAAGACAATTTTTTCAGAATAAATGTTGAAGCTATCAATGCCAATAATGCATCGGAAGGGTCAATATAACTAAGGCGACAGAGTTGTTATAAAAAGGTCAGTGATAACGTATTGTGTGTATTTTAAATTCAGGTATGGAAAATAATTAAAACAACAACAACAACACAAAAAATCAAACAAACTAAAACAAAACGAACAGCATATTTTCCCTTGTTCTTCGTAATTGTACAATCGTGTTACAGTGGACAACAGGAAAACAGTTTCAGATAAAAAAGGAAATGAACCAGAAACTCACGTCACACATAAATTTGGTCAGATTTTACCAAGCTGGTAAGCGGCAAACTAAGAATTACATACTAATGTCAACTTTTGTTTCATTTGTAAACAGATACAATTAAGTTGTCAATGTGTTCTTAGATATGCCGGTTCAAGCTTTGAGTGCATTTGGTTTTATTCTGGTACCTTCTCTTCTACATCTTCATAGAATTAAAGACGGATAACGGAATCCCTAACATTAGAAAGCTGGCGGCCTCGAATGACCGCTTTGAACGCTTCTCTAAAACTTCTGTTGGCTAAACCATAAATTATCCAATTTGTCGCAGAATTGACGACTCCTAGACAAATGCACCACTGTCGTATACATCTAACTGATGGTCTGTTATCAAAAACAAGTGTTACAGATACAATCAAATATGGCGTCCAGCTAAGAGCAAATACACCAAAAATGGTCAAGGTCATCTTGGTTCGACGAAAATGACTCAGCATATTTTGAGTTCTAAAGGAGTTTGACTCGTATCGAATAAATTTTCCTCTTTGGACGATAATTTTCATTGTATAACCACAGAGAATCCCGTTCACTATCACAACAATTAAAAGCCCGCCAAAAAGTAATCTATCATATTCTTTAGTCCAAACTAAATCGGTGTCGCAAATTAGGACATCCCCATGGATATTGTTCCAACCAATCAGAGGCAATAATGCAAATAAGGAATGGTAACTCCAACAGATGACTATCAAAACAAAACAAGTTCGTCGTGTAAACATTAATCTGTGTTTCAGCGGGAACTTTACTGCCATAAATCGTTCTATAGATATGGTCAGCATGTTGTAGGAGGAAGTCCCTAAAGAAATGACGAATACCGCATTCTGTCCCAAGCAAAAATATTTGTATGTTACTAAGTCCTCCCTGAAATTGCCAACAATCTGCAGAATGATACACACGGCAATAAGTAGATCAGAGATAGCTAAATTACCTATCAGTATATGCATATTTGAACGCAGATGACGAAATTTAACAATACTTGCAATAATTAAGATATTTCCAAAAGCTGTTGGGAAGAAAATCACAGAAAAGAAAACATAAGAAAAGATTGTAAATGTGTCTTCATCCACACAGTTTACCCAGCGAAGTTCTGTGCCGTTTTTTGTACGCATTTTCTTAGAGTTATGAAATGTTTATTCTGTTAAACTTATACAACAATACATCTTGATCCAATAATGTTATTTAAAAAACAACAGTAACTCTAAAAAGCTGAATAAGTCATGTGTGTAACAAGGAATGTTCCGACAGTTCATTTATTCTTTAATTCATTTTATTCCAACCTGTGGTAATCTTCCCGGCTAACGTTTCCTTTGTGTCTTTTACTTGTATTTTTGAAATTCTTCAAATTGTAAAATAGATCTTGAATCAAAACTTGTAACGTTTTTAAGTACTGCACGTTGTCACTTTTGAGACGTCTTGAATGACTTCCCTACACACTACGCATTTCAACATGCATTAGAATCAAGTATTATATCTTAGTATCAATTAATAATATCCATGTTATTCGTTATCTTCAAACTGGAAAGAAGAATTTTTTATGCCCGTATGTTCTCTTGTTATTCATCAACTCAATACACTTAAAGTTTTGAAGAACACTCGTCTCAAATTATATGCCCCAGTGTTAAGACAGACCTAAATTGTCCAGCACTTAATAAATTCAAGCATGACTGAGCTATAACTGTGTGATAACTAATAATTCATACTTAATCGTCTGCGCCAACATGACCAGGCGTAAATATTTGTGTAAGCAACTCACCAGACACAGACCAATTTTTTTGATGAGAAAAATGGTTGATTCTACTTCTAATGTATGGTTAGGTAAATCAGTCACACTTAATTCAGGCACGTGCGTGCACGTGGATTGCCTGATGGAAAAAGAAAATAAATATAAATCGATTTCATGGAGTATAGCTGAAAACTTTTAGCGAGGAGAATGTAAACACAGGAAATGGAATTTGAGAGGCCTAAATTATGCACAGAAATATTTGGCTAGTAATGCATCGGTATTTGCTGGACAAAAAAATACTAAATTTATGTAGTATGAACGTATCATATACGAAAACAATTAATTTGACAAAGGCTGTACCAGATCAAATATATTTTCGGTTGAATCTAATCTTGTACAAATATCCTTTTTTTAAACTGCAAACTCGTGATGTAATATTGTTTGCTTTAAAACGGAAAATTGCAGCGCATATGTCAGACATCTTAAAGATCGTTGTAATTCATTAAAATAAGACAAAGTAAATGTATATAAGAAATAAAAAGGTTTCAATGCTCGAGGAAATTCTTACCGTTTAAAATAGTATGTCGGACACTGTAGATATTCAATGGTAAGCAGCCATGTCGAGTGCAGGCAAAACTTAGCTGTATATCTATAATCGCTTCTGTTTTTAAGAAAGTAAAATTGTGCCCTACTCTCCTGTGACTGCGCAAGTAGATATCAGCAAATACATTTTATGTAAACTAATTTATATCATTACATTCTTTAAAGTGTTTTATAGCCACACGTAAGTAAAAAATTGGCGGAGCAGTGATTCTGTGGTAACAGACGA
The DNA here is from genome assembly GCA_012932295.1 of Cyclina sinensis. Taxonomy (NCBI): domain Eukaryota; kingdom Metazoa; phylum Mollusca; class Bivalvia; order Venerida; family Veneridae; genus Cyclina; species Cyclina sinensis. The sequence goes on along the minus strand of JAAONU010000001.1, from coordinate 45,113,814 downwards.
AACTTGTAATCCAGTGGTAGCGAGTACGATTCCCCGCTCCTTTACGCATAGTTGTCTTTTGGGAGAAACATTACACCAAGGTCCTAAGCGTCAGTGCTAAATTCTGAACATGTAAAAGAACCAGGAGTGTCTCTGGAATGGAACATGCTTTCTGCATCTTGCACTACCCTCTCCCCCCACCTCACCCCATCACCCCGCTATAACAGCGACAGTCTTCTGTGGGTGTCTGTCATATAGGAAACCAGCGCGGACGACACATAAATTCAAACAGAAGTTATAAAACGATCTACAAATAAGGAAAACTGAAGTATCATCATTGTCGACATTGTAGTTGATATGTCACCTTTTCAAAAGGGGTCATTTCTCTGGATGTGTATCACAAGTGGGCAATACAACAGTAAAAGTGACAGCTCATTCAGATACTTTTGAAATGAATCGATAACACATGACCGTAATAAGATCAATTTTGGTTGGCCAGGTAATGAAATACATATTGTAATGGATTTTCCTTTCATATATTAGCATTTATATGCTTTGTCGACATTCATTATAAAATATATATATTTAGAGAACACCGCAACCCCATTCAGGACTTCATATTAAAATTGTCCGTAAAATAAACCAAAAAAAAAAAAAAAAGGAATACGGTATAACCAAAGTTTATGCCACTGGTTTTATCGTAGTAAATTATTGTAACCTTTGAAATGTTCAGAGATTTTGTCAGCTACTGAATCGACCTACAAATACCTAGTCTTACCTGATATAATCACAAGAAAAATAATCAGTATTAAACCTAACACGTTGTGACGCTTTGTATTAACTGTTGACTTTCAAATGTAATATTTGAGGAGCGTGCTCAGACCAAGGCTAGAGACACATTATGTCCATATAGACCACATTACAAGCACGAACGCCGGGTGATTTAATTGTTGTAATGGAACTGACCGTCAGAGGACGCAGAGATAGGAATTAGGACTTGGATTCGAACGAGTGAGAAAAAATGTAAAAAATGTATCTAAACTGACAAAAATACATTCCTATAATATCTACATCTCCTTTAGTGTATGTGTACTTTTTCTAAAACCTTGCCTATTCCCAAACCTTGCCTATATTCTCAAACCGTACCTATTCTCAAACCTTCCCTATTCTCAAACGTTACCTGTTCTCAAACCTTAACTTTTCTCAAAACCTAATTATTTTACCTATGACTTCCGTATAATCTAACTTTTTCCATCATTCAGCTGTACAGTTAGTTGGTAAATTACCTATGAATGTATGATCAAAATGGTGCTTTTAAGACTGTATGTGAGAAGTAATGTTTGTAATGAGACATATAAGAAATTTTCTGTTTCTTTTTCACAAAGACCTAAAATACCATGATATTTTAGGTCTTTGCTTTTTATACCTACGTTAGTTGTATGTGTTTCAACAGGAATTATGCTTTCTATAATGTATAATTGTTGAAGGAAGAAATACATAGTTATCTGTTTGAAAATTACTTGATCTTTAACCTGGTATGGAAGACTATTCCAATACCTTAATGTTCTAGGGAAGTACGAGTTAAGGTGGTACTTGGTACGAAACTGGGGGATCAGAAAGTTCAAGTTTCTTGTTTGGGTGAGGTGGTTGTGATGAACGTGTACAAGATTGTGCTGAATTTTATAGAGAAATATATGCGAGAAATGGAGTCTGCGGATTTGTATGGGGGGCCAACCAAGATTGCATAAAATTTGTGAAACACTACTTTAAAAATTGTAATTATTGCAGGCATATCTAAAGGCAGCTCTTTGTACGCTTTCAACTTTATGGGTAAGGAGTTTCTGCCAAGGCTGCCAGATTATTGAGCAGTACTCTAGTTGTGGTCCAACATAGGTTACGTATGCTGATGTTTTGACTTTCCTATTTTGGGTTTTGATGTTTCTCTGAAAAAATGACTGGACCCTGGGGGACACTTCGCGGATATATGACCTTCAACCGCAACCCTTTGGCTGCGGTTGCTCAGAAAAGACCTAATCCAGGTGGATACCTGTTGGTTAACGCCCATATTTCTTAGTTTGTAGAATCACTTGTGATGAAGGCCTTTGAAAAATCCATCATAGTGACGTCCGTCTGTTGTCCATTGCCTGGGCTGTCAAACACTTCTTGGGAGCATGTAACCAGAAGCGAAGTCAGTAACCAAGAAATCTTATCAACTGAAAAAACAACAACAAAAACAACAACAACAAAAACTTAAACTGCTGGTTATGAATAGATGAAGAGGGTAACTGTAGATATATCAGAGATAGGAGAATAGAATTAAGACCTGAAAAAGTCTAAAAATATTTAAGATATTTGGTAGGCCTACTAAATGTTGTGGTCAACTGTTGACATGTACCGAAAATTACAAATAAGTTTAAATACTGGCTGAGTTTAACTTCCTCCTAGAAGTGTTTTGACAAATAACAATAATAGATCTAATATCTAGTTTACTATTAGAACCAGAACATTAGGAGTTTGAGAACATTTAACAGGAATCTTGTGTGATAGACATTTCTCAACAGTCTTATTCTCTAGCGACCATTTGAACATTATCTTTTTGTTGACAGTCCGTTCATTTGAGATTTTGTGTACATTTAACATGATTTAGTTTCTTTCGCTCTACAGCTCTAGACTTAACCGCATAACATCATTATTAAAACGCACCGCCATTAACAACAACACTAATTTAATCTACGAAACTTGATTCTTTTGTTAGATATGGCATCGGGATTTGATATCAACGATGTAAAACAGGCGTTATTTACTTCGCCAGGTGCAACTGTCAACGAAACTCCAGGTATTTATACGAAACTTTTTAAAACACGTAAAAAAGGTGTGTGTCGATATTCGGATATAATGTGAATCGGATAAACGTAATTTTTCAACTTCTTCACTTCTTCTTCTTCATCTTCTAATTAACCTGCTTAAGGTTAAAAAAGAAGAAGAAAACGAAGAAAAAAAGCTATATGTAGCAAAGTATTAAGTTCAGCTTTGAACTATGATACAGTTCGTTGGAAGACCTAAGGATTAGATCATGTTATAAGAGATATCATAGTAAATATATTTGTAGCCTAATTAATTTGGCATTGACGGATTTACCCACTTTATAGACCTTTTTTAATGTTATTGTCAAACCGTTATGACTTGAAAAAAAGACATGGCCTTTCAAAAATTTTCTTGATGTCGCTTAGACAATTAGGCTGATTAGTAGGACTAATTTAAATGGAACCAGTGCAATTAGATTCATAGAAAAAAACAAATATTCTCAAATTCCAGACAGGCTTCCTAGTTTTGAGAGAATTAAGAAGAACATAAATAATACCTTATACCTGATTCCCACTTACTTATTGTTGCTTATAACTACTCAGTATAAAAGTAGCTTTGATATTTGGATGGACATGAAAAAACTGGATTTGCTTATATTTGTATACTCAGCCAGGGCTTTTGATGACAGTCCATTTCACCTTGGTGCTACAATCTACACGTAAATAAAGACATAAAAATTTAGTAAAGTATTTAATGCATCATCAAGCATATCACAAGTTTTCCATGCATAGATAAATGTTCATTATACAACAGTGATCATTACTCTAGTCTTCATATATGCTGTGAAAAGTAAATAAAAGATATTTATCAAGGTTTAAAATCTGGTCAATTTTCAAAGAGGCAGTGAAGCTATATGAAGGCACAGTGTTGAAGACAGATGTAATCAGGTGGTTAACATGTGTTTGTGTTCAATGTTTTAAGCTTTAATCTTTCAACCCATGAAAAAGACATGATTCTAGTCATGATTTATACTTATGTTTTTAGTAAAGAACATCCAATTCTAGTTAAACTATTTTTAATATACTACAAATCATAGTTTTATATCCTTTGTCTCTTTAATTTCAGATACGTCCACTATTGCCTTGAACAATCGTTTGCAGATTGAACATGAGACAGACAATCAATACAAAAAGTCACAGAAAGGTATTTGATGTTTTAACTGTTAACCTGTATTCTTGTATCTATTGATTGGCATCTCAAGTAACAGCATATATTTTTCCCTGCAAGTACATGTAAGATGTTGAGACCCAGGAATGAATCTAATGCATGCTATGAACAATGCTATTCATACATGTTGGGTTATCATCACAAAAGTAAGAAGAAAATCAGATTTTCCATAAGACAGGTTAGTCTATATGACAGTCCTAGCAAACGACTGAAACTTTTATGACATTATGATTGAAAGGCCTGCAATTATTTCCAGTCAGAATTTTGTTTTACCAACATGAACAACAGCTGTGGTCAAGGGGGGGTTTTAGGGCTGTGGTCGAGTGGTTAAGCAGCATTGGTCAAAGGGCTATAGACTTCTGATCTGGATGTTGCTAGTTCCAGTCTTACCAGGAGTGACTCTCCACATTCCACTCTCTGATTATGAGTACTGGTGTGCATCCAGGAAGGAGTTATTGAGCAGGATTAAAAGCAGTTGTAAAAACTTGTTTCCAGAATGATGTAAAATAATGTTTAAAACTTGAAAACAAATGGTGTGAGTTTCAAAATCAAGAACTGTAAGATAGACATAACTGATGAATACTAATTTGGCCCTACATGTTATTCTAATGCTTCAGTCTTACTGTCAGGCTTTTTTGGTGAGTAACTGTGTAAACCTCTGTTTTGATCTGGTAGGCATTTATCTGGTCAGGTTGAACTAAGACTTATGTAAGTGTGCAGTATATTAGGTAAGACAATTATTTGATATTTCAGGAGACTCTCAAATTCCCAAAAATATTGAATTGAGTTTGGATAATGAATCCACAGTCTTTCCAGATTCAAAATTTGTACTTCCAAAATTTCAAACAATACACATAATTAATCATTTTCTTCATGTGTAACTGATAGACTTTGATTTGATTTTTCAGATGTCCATGAAAAGAGAATGAAAAGGTTTCGGAAGATGGCTAAACAGCTTGAAGAGGATGACTGGCTTTATCCTCCAATTGAGAAACTAATAGGATTGAAATGAACTTTAAAATAGAAAAAGCAAGTATACAGTGTCATATAAAACTGGACTTTCAGTTCTCAGTTGTGGGAAAATAGTCAGTGAAAGTTCAATCAACTTTTCAATTTGAATAGGACTTTCTTGATGGCTTGTGTTTGCCTGTATCCTAGAGGAACATGAATTGTAATACTTTTGCTATAGATAAAACTATCTTCTAGTCATTCAGCCATCGTGAAAGCAGTTTGTGAGGCAGGAGGTTACTTGTAAGGATCTTCCAAAGATTATTTGAAACCTTTGTGTGACTGCATTATTTTGCTTCATAGTTACCTAAATTTTTAGGCAGTCAATGAATGATTAATTTTTGTTTAAATTTGTTTAAATTGAGGAAGTTTTACGAGTAATAATGAAATACATTAGTGTTTTGAAAAATTGATATACAGAATTTGAAACTTCGTTTGTATTACTAATTGTATTTTATTCAATACAAAGTTTTGCTTTTTATAAAAGTAAAAGATTATGAAAATGAAAGTGTTTTAATCAGTCAGAGTAGTTTGTTCAGTTTTCTTTACTTGAATGTGATAATGTTGCAATACATTTAGACTTGATTGTTTTGTTTGTTTATCCCCTTCTGCAAAGCGGGGAGGAGATTATAGGAATGGCCTCCATCTGTCAGTCCGTCCATCAGTGCGTCAGTCTGTCTGTCTGTAACACTTTCGTGTCTGCTCTATAACTTTTAAACTGCTGAAAATTTTTTGAAATAACTTGGCACAAGTGATCACCATTATGAGACAATGTGCAGAGCGCAATAATTGGGTTGCTACCCCCAAGGTCAAGGTCACACTTAAAGGTCAAGTGTTAAAAGTCTACATTTCGTGTCCGCTCCATAACTTTAAAACCGCTGAAAAAATTTTGAAATAACTTGGCACAAGTGATCACCATTATGAGATGATGTGCAGAGCGCAATAATTGGGTTGCTACCCACAAGGTCAAGGTCACAGTTAAAGGTCAAATATCCATGTTTCATGTCTGCTCTATAACTTACTAACTTGGCCTACGAAAAGTTTTTTAATTACTTTGCACAAATGATAACCACTATGACACGATGTGCAGAACCCAACATCCTTGTTTATAAAGATACAGTTGTATGTTCAGAAAATCGTTTCGCATTATTCTACACTTACTTGTATAGTTATGCATACATTCTAGTTGTTTTGGTCTTCAGTCAAAGCTAATAAGCATTGTATGAAAAAACAGGATATAAAATATTTTGGTATGCTTTGACAAAACTTCGAGAACTTGATAAGAATACTGATAAGCAGTTATACACCTTGGTCATTGTTTTCAATTTAATTTTTAATTTTTATTTATTTAAGAACGAACTGCCCCTAGGACTTCAGCAGTTGGTCTTGCGTCATACTGATCAGTAGCTTTTTAAGTTGTACAATGTGTGATTTTACCTTTCAGAGCGTGTGCTGCTTCTAAAACTCTTGACTTGCATTTATCGTATGCTCGTCTATTTATTTGAATTGTCTCCCTTCCATCATTGTATTTTTGTCAGGAACATATAACAACTAATTACAGGAATGGTGCCTACCTGTCTGAAGTCGCACACTTTCAAACATACATTGCCACGCCAGACTTGGAGTATGAAATAAAATGCATTGGAGCATAAGTTCTACAATATTGTAACTGTTAAAATGGACAGAGAAAGCAATATACTGTGGAGTTTCAGTTACTTTCAGCTGTTCAAGAATTTTGCCATTTTTTATAACCCAGAAAATGCCACTTGTCCCTGAGGGGTGTTCAAAATCGGGAACACACCACCACGTCGCTATGAAAGCTAAGTTGATTAACAATGCTGTTAAGTAACGCATTTGACTTCGATTACACACACACTCCGTAGAATTTGTCCTGGGATTCAAAGGGCACCTGATTTCTATGAGATCGTCGCAATTACAATCGTGAGTTATTTACGTTGGGTTCCAAACGTAACCCGGGAAAAATCGATTTGTCACTAGATGCTTTGCACTAAGAAACTAGATCAATCGGACTCGTCATAAGTGCCGTGCTATACCTCTGCATAACCTTTGAATAGTTTTGTTGCTGAGAGAGAGAGAGAGAGAGAGAGTAGTAGTAGAAATTAAAACAAGATTAGATCAAAGACCTAAATTAAACTGGTACTTTAGGTCTTTGATTGGATGTTACTTTGTTTTAAGTTAGCTACATTCAAACTGATTGCCATGCCAAGAAATGATCACCAAAATTTTAACTGTTTATTATTATTTCACGTTTCGATCTATTACGAACATGTTTTCATCCATTTTTATGACATTACACTTACATTGACGATGCACCTCGGTTAAGACAAAACACTAGGCCGCATTCAAGTTTCACCAAGACCCTACACTTAAGCAGCTTCTTGGTTACATTATATAGTTCACCCTGATAACAAGAATAAGCATTGCTATGCAAATATGAAGATTAATTAAAGTTAAATAGCAATGAAACGTCAAAACACAAAAACAAAATAACAGTATAATAAATAGAACATATCATTTTGAGGCAACATTAGGTATACAGAAAATATTAACAACTGAAAAGTCTTGGTGTGGTATCGCAGCCATTTCCCTCAATACAAGTTAAAATGACATTGGATACTATGTGTTTATATCATTTAACAAAACGTTTTGGGTGTGTTCATCCATCATGAAATTACAACAATTCAAGGTTTGAAGGAGCATTGTATCTGTTTTTATGGAGTTCCTTATACCCTTTACCAAAATTAAGACCAGATTCAAGTTTCGGTAAAACTGGCTTTTTCGACCTCATTTTTGCCATGTCTTCGGAGGTCCTCGTCGATTTTCGTTCAAATTTTCTCCTATCTTTTGTAGTTGTCTCTTTCATTCCTCTTGATTTTGAAATACCCAAGGTTCCAACAACAGTTTTTTTGAACGCAGATTCTTCTTCTATAGTTTTTAATAAGGGGATCTTTATTTCTTTGTTTTCTTTTGGTTTCATTTGCCTTTTCTTTGCGACAAGGCTTGAACTTCGGTTTTCAGACGTCCTCTCAACATATGTTGCACGTTGTGGGGACTTCTGATCGTTACCGTATTCTTCGATGTTTACATGTAGCTTTTTAAATCTTTTTTCTAAAGTGTCAACCTTAAAAGTACTCCCATCAAGATCACCACGCACTCTTTTGTTCTCCTCAACTAGACGCCGGTTGTTCATCTGCAGGTCCGCGTATTTTTCTTTTAGAATTTCCCACTGACGCTTCTCTTGAAGAAGAACCATTTTCTCTTTCTCTAACTCCCGCTGCCGCTTTCTTAGTTCCTTCACTTCATCCTTTTCATCGTTCTCTCTAGCTGATTTCTTCGGAAGCCTTCGGTACCTATCTGTCATTCTTAACCTATTCATCAGACGTCTAATCTCACCGTCCATAGTTGTAATCTTGTGTTCGTAATCTTTTAACTTTTTGACTTCTTCTTTCAAGCGTGCTGTTTCTTTGCGCATCTGTTCCGTTTCTTCTTGCCTCTCGTCTCTAGCAGTTTGCATTTCAGTTTTCAAGATACTGAAGTTACCTGCCTTTTCCATACGAAGGTCATCAAGATCACGTTTTACAATATGTAATTGTAATCGCGAGCTCCTGAGCTCCTCTTGATTATCTTTCTCTGTTTTCTTCATTTCTTCATATTTCTTACTTTTATCTTCGAACAGATTCTGAATCTGCTCTAGCTGAGATTTCATATTTCTCAGTTCCAGTGCCTGAGCTTCAGTCACTTTATGAAGGGTTTCGTTTTCATTTTGCAACTTATTATTTTCGCCCTCTGACTTCATGTTTTCTTTTTCTGTCTTATTAAGTGCATCTTTTGTTTTTTCTAATTCTTTATTCAGCTCCATTATTTTAAGTTTTGATAACTTTTTCTCCTGTATAAGTTCATTCTCTAACGCTTGGCGCGTTGCACTGAGATCCTTAATTTTGTCTTGTAAAGCTAGGAAGTCGTCATTCAGACTTTGTCCACCTTTGACTAAAACAGACAGATCTTCTATTTCAGTTTTCTTGGCATTCAATTCTTCTTGAAATTCATTTAATTTTAGTTCTAAGTTTGCAGCTTTACTCTCCCAGTGTACATTTTCAGCCTTTAAGCGATCATTTTCTTTGAGTAAAGATATACTTCTCTTACGGGTTTCTTCGAGTTCAGCTTCAGTTTCAGTGTACCTTTCCTCTTTTTGCCGTTCGTTCTCTTTTTCTTCCTCGTCGATAAGTGGACTCGATGCTCTATCCATCATTTCTACCTTTTCTTTCTTTAGTTTATTCAGCACTCTGATTTCTTCTTTCAGTTTATAGATTTCTTTGCTAGAATCGGTGTTGCTAACTTGAAGCGCTACAAGTTGTGCTTGTAAAGACAGAAATTGCTGCTCTTCCTTTGCTTTGACCTTCCGGATCAGGGACCTTTTCTTCAAGATCCATCACTGTCTGTTTCAGTTTTTCTCTGTCAGCTTGTAGCACGTCACATCTTAGCTGGAATTCGTGTTTCTCTTCAGCGAGGAAATCATACTTGTTTTGCAGCTCATTTCTTTCTTTATCCATTTCAGCAATCCTGTACTCATACTGTTCCCTTTCTTTCAGAAACATCTTCAACTTTTCAGACATTTCTTCATGTTCTGTTTCCATCTCATTAATCTTTTCATCTCTAGCTTTAGTAGCGAACTCTGTTTCCAGCTGCGCTTTCTGCGTGACAAGCTGATGATTCTGGTAGAGCTGATTGTATGACTTTTGGGCCTCTGCAGCGTCATCTTCCAACTGACGAATCCTCCGTTTGAATGCTCTATTTGCTTCTTTCAAGTGTTCTCTATCTTTGAATACTGCATTATACGATTCAACACTATCTACTCCAACACCATCGGGCGTATCAAGTTTAGAGCGAAGGATCTTGTTTTCGTTATACAAGATATCAAAACTTTTCAATGTGTCCGCATTGTCTTTTTCTAATTGCTCAATTCTTCGTTTAAATGCAGCTTCGGCTTCAAGTAAATCGTCTCTTTCAGCAAGTAGAAGTTGGTATTCCACATTTATAACATTTGGTTTCTCAACAATGGTTATGTTTCCGCTTTTCCCCTTTTTCTTCCCCATTTTACAAAGCTGTGCTTTGCCTATCTTTTTAACTTTCTCGAATCCCACTTATATGTTCCTTGAATTGAGAGAAAGTAAAGTAAAATAATAACAATATTGATAGTAATGCAAATGAATTTAAAAGAATTTACTTTTAATTTTAAGTTACATTTCATGCTTTTACTAATTCCATAAAAAATAGGGTGTTTTAACTGAACAATTTTGAGTGGAATACTATGTAATAAATTTCTTAATCAAACTGAACTATTTACTCCATTAAATGTATATTTACCTCGATTTATCCATATAAATTTTTATCAAAAAACACCGTGGTTATTTCGTTTGTATTATTTTCAGTTTTCAAAACGCATGAACGCCACTGACATATCGAATTCCATGATTGGTTAACATAAAGGACAAGTAGCCTACAGAATATCAATTACGGCTGTAGTTAAGTTCTCTCTTTTTAAAATACTATCAATGTGATCATTACTATTAACCTGCTTATTGTTTTAAATATAGCCATTGTTCGTTTTAAAAAAGTTAAGTGCAAAGATGACGTTTAATGTCAGACAAACTCTTCATTAAGTACAAGCAAAGCATTGGTGATTAATCATTTGTACCTTTTGAAGATTTTAACAGTTTATACCCTTCTTTTAGAAATGGAAACCATGGAAAGTTGTTACGCTCTTGTAAGCTCTTGTTGATCTTGTCAAACTTTTATTCATGGCCTTTACTAGGCGTAGGTTCCTTGTATATTCGTCCGTATATCCTTCGAAAGTAAACTAAGTCGGTTAATTATTAAATTGGTTATTTTCAAGACGAGTAAATCTTGCAAGATATATTTAAACCCTTTGAGTTTTTTCCTATGAAATGTTGGGTATAATATTTTGCGCACCTTTTTACTCCTTTATATAGACATAAGGAAAACACACCTTTAATTACGCAGAACATGTTATAGCAGTATTAGTTTTGCATTTTTCGTAGGTACATATGCACTAAAAACGTTCTGTCTGCAATAAAAACCAGCTCTGTGTTAACGGTTATCTAAAATATTTCATACTGAACACTGAAACAGAAGACGTCAGCTTTCAGCGATTTATTAAAATAAAAACCAAACGAATAATTATACAAATAAATAGATAAATAGAAAGATAAATAGATCAATATATACAAAGTATTTAATATTTCTTAACCAATGTGTGTTGTTCATGCATACATTAATGCCCGTTCTTCAAAACCCATGAAATTTCAAAACGATACACATCAACCCTTACCATGACACATACATTAAATGGACTTGTCCGTCCTTCAATTTGGACAGATCCTGTAATTTGTCTAGGGCATGCTTATTGAAATTCTACTGACTGAATGGTGAATAGTGGCGATCATGATCACACTGCAGCACTGGTCGCAATGGCAGTCAGTTACCTACAGCAGGATAAAAGTAAGGAATATATGTATACGATTGTTCAATGAAATTGAGAGTACAGACAAACTAGCTGAAGAGACCACGTTTTAAAAACCACACCTATCAAGAGACTACTTTAATTTTTTAATGGAAGTCTATATTATTTTGGCCGTTACTGCACCGGTAACACGAAAATATGTTTTATAAAAGGGATCACTTTTTTACACTAAAGTTTTCTAAATCTGTTAGGTGGATTCCTTCTTGACTGTTTTAGATTTTAAGTTCTCGAACAAGTCAGTTAATTTACTTATTTAACTTCAGCCAAAGAATGGAATATAATTGAACGTCCTTTGTTTCTATAGACGGATAAAAAATGAATGATTGAAGCTCTAGTAAACTTAAGCATAACGTTTCTGTTGTTATCCTGACACCATCCATTTTTTTTTTTAAAGAATTGCAGATTGTATTTTTTTAAATCGTAGAAAAGTGTTAGAAAATCTTTGTGAAATCAATCAGACGTATTTTTGATCGAGCCAGTTAATCTAGTAATCTAGACAGCTACCATTTCTTCCAGTTTTAATATCTTACTATCATCAGTTTCATTAACTTTCTTCTTTATCGTGTCTTTCTTTCTCATTCTATCTCCTCTAGATGAAGCCCATTTCTTGGATTTTGCATCCTTGAAACCCTCAATCATTGACCCAGTGACCTTGGGATCTTTGAAACGACTTCCGGTATCTGTCTGATGTGTCTCCTCTAAAGCTGCATCGTAGTCTGTTGTTTTCATCATTAAGACGTCTGTTTTCAGCCATAGACAGCTTAAGTTTTTCTTCCGTAGTTTTCTGTCCGTTGTCGACATAATACGCTTTACTGTAGCCAGGTGCACCATGATTTGCAAGTTCAAGGTCTCTGGCACTAATTTCATCCCGCAGCCTCTGGTTTTCCTGCACTAGTCTCTTGGTTTGCTCTTGCAGCTGGGCAGTTTTGTTAAGGCTTTCTCCAATAGACTTTATATCGATCTCCTTTTTTAGTCTTGCCACTTCCGATTTTAGCGTATCTCGTTCCTCCGTCAGACGCTTGAATTCAGGGTTCGATGCGCTAGTCTCTTCTTTTGTGGCTTTGATTTCACTTTCACGTTTCTGAAGCCTGGCTCTGAGTGATTCTACTTCTTTGTTCAACGATTGTACCATCTGATCATTTCTAAACTCTTTTGTTTCTGAAATGACGATGTGTTAGCTTTATGTTAGCAAAAAGTCATCGGAAATTATTTTTATACTCATGTCCATGATCACTTCATACATCTGTTAGTAAATATTAGCATCAAGTGAAAATTAGAAAACAATAAAACAACTGAACAATGATGAAAACATGTTTAAACCTAACTAACATGATTGATTATTTCTGAATTTAACTTTTATTCGAGCCGATTAGAAAGAGTAAAATTGTATAACAGATCTTTGACGCAACATATCAACTAAATGATTCTTTGAATTATAATTATTCCTAAAGAAAAAATGATTACTAAATATCTCTTTTGCACTAAAACAAAATATTGAGATATATTTTGCTTACTTTTATGCAGGTTTGTGTAATTCAACCCCGTCAATAGTCCTGTCCCTTCTTTTCGTATCTCTGGTAGTTTTGTTAGCGGCTTAATCTTCATAGTACTTCCCATTTCTCCCTCCTCATCAAGACTCTCCATGTTTTGTTGTTCTTCTTCCTCCTCCGATATTCTCTCCGCTAGCAGTTTATTCTTTTTATCAGCAGAATTTTTCTTCTTGTTTGTCTCAACATATACAGCCGGAGTTTGCTCTAATCTATTGGCTGATAGTGTCCTGACGTTTTGAAAGTTGCTTTTCCAACCACCTCCACCATTTTCTAATAAATTTCTAAGTCGCTGATTTTCTTCATATAAACGTTGTGAATTTAGAGAGGCATCTTTGAGTTTTCCTTCTGCAGTTTCCAAACCCCTGAGTTTAATGATCAGGTCATCTTTCTTACTGAGCTCATCTTTCACTTTTGCTAATTCTTCTATAAGACGTTTGTTTCGAGCTTGAAGGTTGTTAGCTCTATCTTTGTGAAGTTCTATTTCTCTCCTCAGCTCCGTTTCTTTTGCTTGTAAAGTATTCCTAAGAAGTGTATTTTCCTCTTGATATTTCACTGACGATGCTGCAGTTGCCTTTTCATTGTCTCTAGCTTTTGCAAATTCTGATTTGTAGTCCTTCGATTTCTCTATCGTTTCCCTTAGACGCATATTTTCTTCATACAGTCTTTGGTTGTTTGCTGCTGCATCCATATACTTTGCTTTTGTTGACTCTAGCTCTTTCAGGCTGGTAATAAGATTATCTTTCTTCAACATATCATCTCTAAGCCGTTGGTTTTCCGTCACTAGTTTTCTGTTTTCATGCTGTATTCTTGTTATTCTTTCAACCTTTAATCCCATTCTTTTGATTTCGTTTTCTTTCTCTTCCATCGCCTGTTTTAGATTTGCATTTTCGACTGTGCATTCTTGAAACTTTGATTCAACGAGTTTGAGCTTTTCATTTTTAGCTTGGAGATCTTTCTTTACATGTTCAGTCTGACTGCTTTCAGCCAAAGCTAATAACCGCGTGTTTTCTTCCTGTAGGCGCTTGTTCTGCGCAATAATTTCATTAAACTTGTTTTTCTTCCTTGTCCATTCATCCTGTGCTTCTTCTGCTGCACGTTTATCTTCTAGAAGACCAATCAATCGGTTATTTTCTTCTTTCAATTTTCTGATTTCATTAATTGCATCCTGTTTGATTTCTAGCTCCATTCTGTGTTTTTCTAGTTCATTTTGTTCCCTTTCTGCTGCTCTTAATCTGTTTGCTAGATTTTCACTTTTCATTTCTTTAACAACATGCTGCAAACTCATAAGTCTTTGATTTGTTACCTCCTTGTTTCTTTCTTCAGTTTCTTTAGTTTCTGTACTAGCTCTTTCAGATTAGTTTCCATGCTTTGAATTCTTTCTTCGAATACTTTAAGGCGAGCAACCTCTGCCCTGAGGGATTCACTTTGATCTTTCAATTGTTGCGTTTCAATTTCGCGTTCAGTTTTTAGTTTATCCATTTGCTTTAAAAGTTTATTAACTTGATTTTCCTTTTCGTTCTTTGTAATTTCTAATTCTTGTTTCGCTTGAACAAGTTCTTTTTCAGCCTTTTTCAGTTCTTTCTCAGTTTTCTCTAGCTGCTCTTGTAACGACGATGCTTTAGTAGAGCTCTCTCCCGAAACCTTGTCAATATCTTTTTGAAGATCTGAAATTGTTTTAGCCTGCCTTTCATTCGCTTTCACCAACTTAACATTTTCAGATTTAAATTCATTCTTCTCCTGTTGGAGCATATCTAAGCGTACCTTATGTTCTGCCAAGGCTGTATTCATAAACTCCTGGTTCTTCAGTAGTTCTTCTAAGTCTGCTTCTAATTTAAGTCTTTCAGTTTTAAACTTGTCCTCCAAACCATCTATTTCTCTTCTCAGCGATGCATTTTCTCTTTGGCTCTTTGCAAGCTCATTATAGACGTCCTTGTTGTCCCTTAAATTGTCCTTTAACTTATCAAGTTCCTTTTCTTTTTGTTCACACTTAGCATTTATTGTTTTGTTTTCGTCCTTTAGTTCATCGTATAAATTCTGGAGATCTTCATACTTTGGTTTTAGTAACTGTAGCTCAACTTGCAGTGCGTTATTTTCATCTTGAAGCTCTTGTATTTTTCCTGTTGCTGTTGACGTTGACTGATCAATATTCATCTGCAAGCTTTCCTTTTCTTGGAGAAGGGTATCTTTCTCTTTCTTCATAATCTCTATTTGGTCCTGTAGTTTTTCTTCCACATTATTATATTCAGTTTTAAGTTTGAGATTTTCTTCAGTTAAATGTTTAACTTCATTGTTCAAAGCAATGATTTTGTCGTTTAGATCTTTGACTTGGACATCTAGTTGCTTTGCTTGATCTGATGCCACTGCTGATGCGGCTTGTTTATGTGCCTTTGCTTCAATTTCCATCCTTTTCATCTCTCCCTTCAAGTCATCGTTTTCAACCTCAAGACGTTTCACCTTCTCCTTAAGATTTTCAACATGCATGTTCAGATCTCTTATTTCTCTCTCAGTTTCCATTTTCCTGCGTATAGACGATGCTGTTTCACGTTTCTTTGTTGAAGCTTCCTCTAGCTTCTGCTCAAATGTTTCCTTTTCTTTTTCCATTATTTGTGTCTTGGTTTTCAGCTCAACGTTCTCGTTTTTCAGTTCTTCAATCTTTTGTGCCATTTCCTCTATCTTCTGGTCTTTTAAACTGGCCATTTCCTCATTTCGCCTTTTTACTGCGGAGGGCGTTCTCTTCCCAGTTTCCTTAGCAAGTTCAAAAAGACGTCTTTCAAAATCTGCCTTGTCGTTTTCGAGCATAGTAGTTTTCGTCTGCATTTCTACATTTATCTTCTCGAGTTTATGCATTTCTTTGTTAAGTCTCTCAATTTCTTTCTTAAACTTTGCATGCTCTTCTCTCATTAGTCTTTCTTCTTCCTCTTGGCGTCTGGTCTTTTGTTTCAGTTCATCTTTCCAAGTGTCATCAACATTTTTTCCGATTGCCATAAATCCCCTTTTTAAACCCTCATTCTCCTTAACAAGTAAGTTATTTGTCTTATTCAGCTCGGCAATATCCTCTTTCAGTTTGTACACTTTATTGTCAAGCTCATGATTCATTCTCACTAAATCTTCTCTTTCATAATTCATAGTTCGAACGTTCTTTTCCAATAACTTACATTTCTTTTCCAATTCATTTATTTTCTTCACATCATCCAGTCGATCTATGGAATTTAATCTCTCTTCCAGTTTCTTTGCTTTATCTCTTAGCACCTTATTTTCACTGTAAAGCGATTCAAAGTTAGTAAGCATTTCCTTTGCATCTTGTTCTAATTGTATTATTCTTCGTTTATACGCACTTTCGGCTTCGCGTAAAATTTGTCTGTCAGCATATAATCTTTGGTATGACTCTATATGATTATCATCCCCTTTGTCTAGCTTATCTCTCAGTATATTATTTTCCTTATAAACACCTTCATAGTCTAATAAAATCTGGGCGTTTTCCTCTTCCAATTGTTTGATTCTCCGTCTATAAACTTTATCAGATTCTAGGAGAGCATCACGTTCAGCTATGACGGCTTCATACGACTTTGTAGTCCGGATAACTACACCTCCACCTAGATTTGTTGTAACAACTTCCCGCCCAGTTTCGTCTGCGTCCATTTCTGTAAATCGTACATTTTGTTTTCTTTGGTCATTGGCGTCCGATTTCTTCAGAATTCCTGGTTTCTCTCCTTTCTTTTTGAAGGTATTCAAAGTGCGACCTGTAAAAATGGTTTCCCCAGGTCTCTGTGGATTAAATTTGGTTTGAGACTCTCTGAAAAGATCCAGGCTCATCTCTCTTAGATTACCGTCATCATTTTTGAGACCGGGTTGGGTCACGTAATTCGGTGGTTTGGACGAGACCCACGTCCGTCCCGGCAATGTAGTACCAGCACTACTCATGCTTGCAGCCTACTTCTAGTTAAAACTTCTTTCTGTTAAATTACCTATGATATGAAATAAAAACATCGCATTATTGCAAACAAAATTTATCGCCAAAGAAATACTCCATTTGAGAATGGTGTGTTTAGATGTTGTGTATGTCAGTCGAATATTAATACTGCGATTTCTGCAGCATTATTAACATATTAAAATGGTAACAAATTCATCCCGCTCATGAACTCTTTTCTCGGTTCAAACCAGTACACGTGGTCAAAAGAATGAAATGCGAAAAGTCGTGTGAAACTTTAATCCCTGGGAGACTCTAACCACCCCCAGCCTCGAGCTCCGTATCGGAAGAACGGTGTTCCACACATCGAGCATCGCCCTCTACACTAATGCAACAGTTACAATTTTGAAATTTCAATTAACATTATAGTAAAATCAGGTTCGTATATAACGTACCTGATAAAATTAAATTGTATACAGTTTTCGTCTATTTCACAGTGGTAATTGCCTTTCCTTTGTTTTTGATATATATCAAACTCTTAATGTTTATATGAGAATATTCTTTATAGTTTATTGCATAGCAGGCATGAACACAGTTCTCACCTTTTTTTCTATAAGTTTCATAGTCCTGTTTTTTCCTTTGACCTTACGAAAACTACCTCTGAATATATAAATTTTGGCTCAGTTTAACATTTTTATACGTTTCCAATTAATCAGAGAACTTGTTAAAGAAACAAATCAAATTACTTTAACGACTTGATAGAAATCTGAAAGTTATTTAAAACTAAATACATTTTTAGCCGCATGAGCGCATGCATTGTTTCCTGTATTAGGTACGTTAAAACGAAGGCAGTCTACATTACATGATTACATGATTCCTGTTATAAATGGAGCGGAAATGACATTTTAAATAAGTAGTCAAATAACTTGCACTTATATGTTGAAAATAGCGAATGTAGGGTTATGTCTCTTGATTTTAGAGTAGGCGTTTAGATGATTGCGCTGGTCTCTATAAGCCTACATACTTTTCCGTTCACATTTCCACAATATCCTCCTGACTGAAAGTGGTGAGAAAGATGAAAACAGCTAAAATAAAGACCCGCTAATAAGACAACTTTGGGCTTTTTTTCAAAATCATGCGAAAATTAGCAATTAAGATTACCCAAATTCTGAAGTTCAGGACAAAATGATACCCGTTATTTAGACCGATTCACTAGTAAGACCACATTTTGATTGGTCTTATTAACGAGCCTTTGTTGTACATTATACTTTTTATTTCAAGGCCCATAACTATGTGTTACTAAATATACACTCATTTCTTATATGTATAACTGCATGTGCTGATAGTATTTTCTCTACAATAAATACTTTCATAATGATATTGTCGAAAACTTAATTAATGTGAATGGAGGACGGACGGACACTAGAACAGATAGATGGACGAGCGCAAATCTGTATGTCCTTCCCCCGAAAGTAAATGCATAAATAGGATTTAGTTTGTCAATCTGCTGTGACATGAAAATTAATAACATTTACTTCTGTTTTTCAATGACAAAAATACAATACATAATACACCTCGAGTATTTTAGATATTCACTTCTGCATTGAAAGTTATTCAGAAATATATTCTAATATCTCCTCTGTAATTACATCATATATGCATGGCATATCTTTTACAGAAACGTGGATCAATTTACTGTTCAAATGAATTACTAGTAATAGATCTCTAATGGTCCATCGTTTCGGAAAGTCCAGGTGTGAATCTTAGCCAAATGTCGATGTGCCACTTGGAAAAGAAACCTATGCAAAACGCGCGACAGTGTACATTGACTACCAATAAATCCAGATTCATTAACAATACAGTTAGCTATGAGAACTTACATTTGACTTTCTTCATATATTTGCAGTTTAACGTTTAGATGTACAATATAAATTTTTTCTGTGAAAAAAAAGAAAGAAAAATACGTACTAGTATACTCGGAAAGGATTAATTTCATTTTCATTTATATCAAATGATGCCGATTCTGTTATATGTTATATCATATGAAACTTTTAAACAAAGAGTCACAAAACGGCAGATTGCATAATGCACCGTAAATCAATATAACAATGTACAACATTTCTACCATTAACTACATAAAGAATCTTCTATTTATAATCTAAAAGAATAAGTTACCAGTGTAATGTAGCAAGGTAATAAACACCTTTAAAGTTTCAATATTTAATAGATCAGTCAGGAAATATACATTGAGGTTGCATGTCAGACGACTAGTGTAACTTCTGCTGAAGTTTTCTGTTTGAATTTCAATAATGGAAATAGAGTGTGATCGGCCCAGGGTTACACTCTTACATTACGGTTTCTGAACTATCGAAATTAGTATACTTCAATAGATAAAATAACACAAACTATGTTGTCTTTAACAATAATACTCTGGTACATATAAAACATAAAAGTTTTCTTCAACTGTACATTGCAAGAATTTAGTGTCTAAGGGGAGTAACTCGTCTTGGTTCATTAAATCTCGGCGACTGAGTTCTTGTTCCTGGAGACTGTGTAGTTCGAGATCCGATATGTGGCAGCGAAACTCGCGACTCATGGCTCTGCATCGATCGGACACTTGCTAGACCAATGCTTGGTTGTCTGGAAGGAGGATTTGCAAATGGCGGTGCGTTACTTTTGTAATAATCGGGACTCTTTGTTGGGACCCCTGTACTGTGTCTGGACTTCTCCCTGTAGCCGTGATATGACATGGTCTTCCCAGATGGTGGGACGATAGTCGAAGTATCTTTCCCTTCTTCTGTCAATATCAGACTTGCGATTGGAATTCCTTTCGCTATTATGATCATCGCTTCTATCTCGTGACCTTGGTGTGCCTTGGTATTCGCGATCTCGGCTTGTTCTGACCTCGGGAAATTTAGAATGCTTGTCATACTTTTTAGAATAGTTGACAAGATCAGCTGACTGCCTTTCAAGCTCAATGACTCTTGTTTCTATTTCATTGTTTTCTTTCTCGAGAAATTTCACACGTCTATATAGTGCACTTTTCTCACGTTCAAGCTGTTTTATCATTTCGTTGCCCATGACAACGACGTAAGAACTTTTCTTGTCTTCATTCTCTTGATTTGTCCTGATTGCCATGTTTTGGTAATACAAATCGTCGATAGTTTTCTTCAAGTCTTTTATTTCTTCTTCCTGACTTCGCACTTTCCTTTTTAAAGCTGCCTCCACTTGAAGTAGCATTGTCCTCTCTTCCGCAGTATGGTCGTACTTTGCCTTCAAGGATTTATTTTCTGAGAAAAGATTTGTTCCTGAACGGAAAAGTTCTTCTTTGTCAGTCTGCAGTTGATTTATGCGTTTCTTAAGTTCTTTCTCTCGAGCTATCATTGCCTCTTTTTCTGCTTCGACAGCCTCGACAACCCCAACGAGGTGTTCGTCCTCTGAATCATGCTCCTCTTTAAAACTTCCCAGTCCTTGTCTGTGTTTCTTTTTACCAGATTTGCTTACCAGTACAAATTCAGTTCTGTTTTTTTCTTGTTCCCATTCTTCTTTCATTTTCTGGTATCGTAGTTTTTCTTTTTGTAGTTCGCCCTTTATACTCAAAACTTCCTTCTGTATTTCATTAATTTCATCTTTCTTTGCTTCGTTTGCACGAAACAGTGATTCATTTTCAGATTTCAGAGCCTCACTTTCCAACAGCATGCCTTCAATTTTGTTTCTGCTCTCTGTGAGTTCTCGTCGGAGATCTTCAATATACTGTCTATTTTGTTTGACTTCATTTTCTTTCTCTTCATTCAAGAGCTTATTCATTTCTTCTTTCTCCGCCTTGATTTTTGTAAATTCCTCTCTAAGTTTAACCATTTCATCTTCAAACCCGTTATTCTTTTTCTCCAGATCATCTCTTCTATTTTCAAGTTCCTCTCTTTCAGTTTCTAATTCTGTTTGTCTCTCTGTATATTTCTGTATATCTTTTTCTAACCTCTCCTTTTCTTTCTCCACTTCCTCTCTCTCTGTCTGTATTCGCTCCTGATCTCCCTTGTACGTCTCTATTATTTCAGACATGTTAGCATTTTCCTTTTCAAGTTCTTTGAGTTGTATAGTTATAAGACTATTTTCCTCCAAAAGTTCCTTGCGCTCATTGTAGATTTTTTCGTAAGGCTCTTCTGTGTGAAGCTTGTTCTTAAGTTGTTTATTCTCTATTTCAAGTAAATCAACAGATCTTTGTAATTCGTTCTTTTTTTCTTCGGCTTCGTTTATCTTTTCCTTACTCTCTCTTTCACTCTGTAATAAATCTTCCTTTTCTTTCATAAGAGCCTCAATTTCTGATTTTTGTTTAGCTTTCTTGCTCGAACCTGAAGATGCTCATATTGAATGTTTAGTCTTTGTTGAATCATTCGCTGTACATACTGAAAAAAATGATTGTGTGATTTAAATTTGAATGAAAAATAAAACGCATCTCAAATTCAGTTGTACCTGTAAAATGACAATATTGTTATTTATTTAACTATATGAAATGCATAATTCGAAACTAATAATTGTGTCTATATTGTAATCTCAGTGTTTTGTCTGTTTTATCATATTTCAATTTGTTCTCGTGCTTCTCATATTAAACAGTTTCAAGATCTTATTTCAAATTTGAATCTTAGTTGTTTGTGATGCATAGAACAAAATATAACTGATAAAAGGGAAAATAACTCACCGTTTTTCCTTTAAATCTATACAACATACACACTTTTATATCTTTAGATTCATATATGAACCTTTACTTGTCCAATTTCTTTACTGTTTAATCAAGCAGGATCCGGTTCCTTTGTTCCAAGACTTTCGACTTGAGCAGCCTTATAACAATCTACCGATCGATTAAGTCAAACCTTTTAGGAGATAGTATTACACAAGAAGAATAAAGAGTAAAGAATTAGTTTCAAATCTCAATTAGCGATCAAATTAATTGATCAGGCGCGTGTGTGTTTACACATCAAAGAATTCGTGTATTCACGTTCACTCGATTTTGCACGAAAACTTACACAGCAAATTTATAAACAAGCTTGTGCTGCCTCTAAAGCTATAGGATCGGACAACCTCGGTAAGACTTTGTTTCCTATTTATTTACAGAATGGTCGGAACGTTTCTTCTTTTAGACATGGATTACATTTGTAATGAGTATACTAAGCTAAATAAAGGCATATATATTATTTGAAATAAATATTTTGCAACACAACGAGTACAGAGGTGAAGAACAGACTCAACGAAATGGTTAACGTTTTTCCATTTTCATTTTTTGAGGCTCTGAGAAAAGGAATGTTGTTAAATGTAAAGACAAAAACTAAACGGTAAACTATAGTTTGAATGTGAGCACGCGAGGATTTCTCACCAGTTAGAACGTTTGGCAAATCATACATTTGCTGGCATTATACAAGAACAGCAGCAGCAGCAACAACAACAACGACAACAACATAACAAGAGCGATATTTTTTAAAATTTTTTATTAGCTATTACTCTGATTAAAATTATTTGCAATTGTTAGATACTAAATAGTGAGAAATATGCATGTCTTACGTGTGACAGGGACGTTACTTTTCCGGAATTTTTTATTTTTAATGTCAGCTGGTGCGTTTCTGCATATACATGAAATTTAAAAGTACCTTCAACTACCAGTTCCTGAATTTTAAGTGCAAATATGGATTCAAGGTCGTATTGTATATAGAGGCCACTGGCCCATACATAAAATACAAACAATTTCGCATTAAGTGCAAATAAAAAAGTGCAATTGGAGGAACATCACATTTTTTTTCATTTTTCTTTTCTTTTTTTTGGTAAAGAGGTTTAGGTCCGGGCCTACAGCGTGGACTACTACAAGCTAAGCTAAAGAATATTCCCTGTATTGATAGGTTCACTCTGAGTGTATATTTATTAAAAGTAAAAATAAATAAGGAAGTTCTGGATCTTTGCTGATGTTCTCGCTGACATCAGTATTGAATGTGATATACATAGAACGAGAAAAATACGCGATGTAAATCAACGCGTGTTGAATGTTTACATATGACAAACATTTATATCTTTATATTTTTAAGGTATTATAGCGAATTTTAGCAATTATTGAAACGTTCTCAGAGAGGCACCAAACTCGGTATACGAGTTCCTTATGGCTTCGCATTTGTGAAACAAGTACAATTTCTATACCCCAAGTGTCTGTGCTTTATCATAGTCAGTTCCTTGCCACAATTAACGTTTGTTACCTATACTCATGGTGACATTACGCACAGGCAGATTTGGGAATTATATTCAGAAATAGAATTTTAATTTTAGGAATAGAGTGTATAATCTAAATAACTATAGAAATGTATTGCGGTTTTTTTTGTCGCCTGCCACGAAGTAGCTGCGACATATAGGGATCACTTCTCCGTCCTCCGTCCGTCGTCCGTCTGTCCGTCCGTCTGTCCGTCCGTCACAAGACTTGTCCGGACTACTCCTCATAAACTACTGGTGCGATTTCATCCAAACTTTACAGGAATGATCAGTACCAAGTCTAGTTGTGCATATTGTCGGCATTTTCCAGTCCAATGATTTTTGTGAGAGTTATGGCCCTCTTATGATTTATATATTTAAAGTTTGTCCGGACTACTTCTCTTATTCTACTAATCCAATTTGAATGAAATGTTACAGGATTGTTCTGTAACTCAAGTACTTGCGCATGTCTTCCGGGGTTTTGGTTGAATGATTTTTGGCTGAGTTATGGCCCTTGAATGAAAAAGTTGTTTTAGCGAAATAATGAATATTGTGTTGCAGGCTTCCCAGTAGCTGCGACATGTTAAAAAGTAGCCATGACATATAGGGATCACTTGCCCATCATCTGTCTGTCTGTCCATCCATCCGTCTGTCTGTCTGCTCCATCACAAAACTTGTCCGGACTACTCCTCAGAAACTTCCGGTGCGATTTCATCCAAACTTTATAGGAATGATCAGTACCAAGTGTAGTTGTGTATATCGTCAGCATTTTCCAGTTCAATGATTTTTGTCATAGTTATGGCCCTTTAATGATTTTAATTTTTAAAGTTTGTCTGGACTGCTTCTCTTATACTACAAAATCAATTTAAATGAAATGTTACAGGATTGTTCTGTAACTCAAGTACTTGGGCATTTCTTACATGATTTTTGGCTGAGTTATGGCCCTTGAATAAAAAAAATACGTTTTAGCCTACAAACTGTCCAATCACCTCTCAATACTACTGTTTAATTGGCAATCATCAAGCGACACATGTGATCACTGATCGCCCTTGTTTTACATTCTACACTGCGTCATCCACACATCAAGTTATAGAAAAGTACTTTAACGATTGAGTAACAGGCTGAAATGATCTGGTGTTGAAGTAATTACGGAAGTTTTGTAGCCCACAAAATACATTCAGAACTGAGATCTTGGTTATGATGAACATGTGCAATAGAAACAAATTAATCCTTTCTCACGAATGTGAGATAACCGAACATTATCAATATTAAACACTATCTTGTGGCATTTTATATCCATAAAATGTATATTTATGTATATTATGTACATATTCAAGCACAACGTATATTGTCCTTCCAATTCGAAGAATTGCGTGCGTCAGCAGTATCCAATATACGGAATTCTCAGTATATATCATTGTATGCCTTTGTTTGTTGTATTAACTTGCTATTTGTTTTTTAGGATCTCGTCATGAGTAACGCAGCAAGTACAATACCTGCAAAAAGAAACGTTTTCAAAACTAAACCTGTGAAAATTCCATCTCTAGACGATAAACCAAAGCAAAATAAGAAATCAAGGAAACACTTTAAAAGAGGAAACGCTGACGTGCTTACAGTAAAGCATAAAGATACGGGTGACGAAAATTATTATCAGGAAAATTCGGATCAAGGGCATTTTGACAATGAAGAAACGTGGATGGGAAAACCAAACAACGGTTTACATTCAGGACTGGACAAACTTGACCAGGAGAAGAGAGGAAGTATGAAGGCAAAATAAAGACACTTTACCAAATGCGACAAATCACTTACTGAATGAGTCAAACAAACCCACGATTAAAGTAATGAACATAGAGCATTACGAACAGTTCATGGAAGAAAGAAAACAGCTTGTGGGATTAAATGAAAAATATGAGAAAAGGATAGCGGAACTAGAGGAAGAAGTTACCCGTATCTTAGGAGAGTTTGCAAAACTATATGAGGACAATGAGAAATTAAGACGCAAAATGGATACCGGAAAAGAGCCATTACTTGAACCATACAGTAGGGTGTTTGAAGACAGAAAGATTTTAAGAGAAGCAGAAAGTGGCTATAAGAAGAGAATAGTAAGGCTAGAAAAGGAAATAATGGAGAAACAAAAGGACTGTGACAAGTTTCAAGACTGAAGTGAAAGCTCTTAAAGCTAGAGTTAAACCTACTGATAAAGCGGAAGAAAAAGATAGAATAACTAAAGAAATGAAATTACAAGTTGAACTGAGAAAAGTAAAAACTGAAAATACAAAATTGATGAACAAAGTGGAGAACCTGGAAAAGTCGAACAGTAAACCTGAATTACAGAAAGTAAAATCTGAAAATGATTCTTTAAGAAGTATCATTAGGAAGTTAGAAAATCAGCTTTCACAAAAATCAGCCAGTGAAAACAAAGCTAAAACAAAAAGCCAAGAGAAAGCAAAATCAAGGAATAGCAGTCAACTATACCAAGTCACGTTCGGAGATAAGCCAATCATATTTGATTACGAGTACCTGCTTCCTGACTCTCAGGTCTATGACTGATATTTTTACGTAAACGATGAATTAAAAAAAAAGTTATTCAGTTAATGTCTGTGAATTATTCTGATTCTTACTTAAGCAGTAGTCTTAAAACTTCAGTGAATGATTTGTTAAATGATATTTTGACTGTAATCTTATAGGTTTTAGAGTATTTACACGTGATAATAATACATTAATCATAAAAAACACAGTTCATGCTGGAATGATGAAAGCTTACAATTTTATTACTAGCTTAATGTAATTTAAGACAATTGAAGAGACATTGCTGCTTGTAAGTTGCTTTAATGTGCAGTCTGAATATACTAAATGTTCAAATGAAAGTGTAATTATCGAGTAATATTTTGCGTCCCCTGCAGACATGGGGGGGGGGGGGTACTGTTAATTTTAACTTATGACTGGTGTATTTTCCCTAAGTCATGCCAGGAAATGCTCAATTACACAATGTTTGAATTATTTCAATGCTTATTTAATGTATACCATGTGCCAGCTTGCATGTAAAAGTAATGCTATGCACCACTCTGACATTAATGTTTTGAATTTGTAGCAGATACACAGACTTCACGTCGTCGAAAATATTTAAACTAACTAGCTTATATGATAGGCAGACTTCATGGTCTATTTGTATATTGTATCATATTTTTATAGAGGTTTGTGAAGTTCAGTTAAATGAAACTACGTTTTTTTAGTTATGCCCCTTAGGGCATCACCTAGTGTAGTGGACGAGTTATCGAACTGCAGTAGAGCATCTGTTGACAACGAATATGCAGGAGCGTCTGGAGCCGGAGATTTTCGGACATCCGTATTCTGCGATCCTATCTGCGGCCCCATTTGCGGCCCTGATTTTAACAATGTGCAATCATTTGATTTCTCTTAATGTTTATTAGCGAGAGTTAAAAATTAAAGAAGCTGCATTCAATGTATTGAATCTGAATTTTTATTGTGACTGGCAAAAATTTGATGTTTTTTAGGTAAAGGATGTGTTTAAATTTAACGGAGAAATTTATTGTAATCAATATGTATTTTTTGCATCATTTCTAATGACGACAGAAACAAAATTGAATTTATTCACTTCACGTACAACAACAGACTTACAATTCAGACTATGGCATTTTTGTCGTAGAAATATGCTTCACACTCTTAACAAATTTGATAAAATTATTAGAAATGAAACCTCTTTCAAATAAATGCTTAGAACGTCAGTTACTTGTACAATTCCATAGACTATAGAAAATGCCTGTAATGCCAGCAGGCGATGTGAGCGTTATTAAAATAGATGTGTTTTGTTATATCTATTTGAGCTTGTTTATCGTCGGTACCAGTTGCCCATATGACCGACACCCCACTGAAGAGGTTAGTTATTTTAGGTTGTTGAGGATAGTGCAAAATACAGAGACATCCCATTTTAATGACACCTCTGGTTCTTTTCCATGCTCTGTGTATAGCACTGATAAGTGTATATGAAACACACTGGAAATGTAAGTCTTGTAAAATTTAAAACTGGTATGTTGTCTCTTTTAATAGTTTCCCCTTTTTAGCTCTATTAACGATCCTTTTACTATTTTCTATAATGAGTAGTTGAGTTTTCAAAGATTATAGTTTAAGGTGTATTGAATTCATTATATCCTGACAGTGCGATTGTAAAGACGTGTTATATATTGTAATAAAATTACATGTTAACTTAGTTTATATTCTGACAATAATTACCAACATGGACAGAAACATTCAAAAAATAACGAAAGAAGACAACTATCAGTATCGCAAGAACTATTGCAGCAAGATGTACAATGTACAATTCAGTTATTGGACATAACCCACTGGATGCTTTTTCAAGCAGTATGTGTCATTTTTATGGCTGGAACCTCAAGATACGATTCCTGATTAAAGAGACACCGGCAAAATAACAATTATAACATTGACTGGGCGAAAAAGGTCGACGTAAGACATCCTTGCTCGAACTACTGAATTAATTAGCAGCGTAAATTCAAATATATTGCGAATAACATTCAATAATTTGTCCGATATTTAAACACAAGAGAATTCAAATACAATGAATATAAATGAAACAAACATATTTTTCTGTTTATTCAAAGACAATGCCACGTATGAAAATAAACAATGACATCAGATTTAGATTTATTCTCTACGTGTGTAAATAGTTAAAAAAAACAACACTGATATAAGTAGGGGGCCTATGCTTCAATTATTTAAAACTAATTGAATGAATGAGTGAATGAATGAGTGAATGAATGAATGAATGAAAGCTAGAAATTACCTTTTATTACTATCACAAATTACGAAAGTACAGAGCTGTTTGATGTTCCGACTGTACACAAAAATTCTCGTAATGGAACGCTAACTGTAGTATGATGCTAACTTCTTCACGGAGCTATCCTTCTACTGTTGGAAAATTACCATTCTCAAATCCGCGGAGATAAAGGATAAAACAGAAAAGAAAAAACCTTACAAATTGTGTTTTAAAATTTTACGTGCTAACGGTACATACCTCAATTCAAACCATTCTTTTATATGAAACCTTTTTCTTGTGTGACATATACTTTTTTCAATCCACCTTGTCAAAACACCCCGCCGCTTCCAAATCTGACGACTGCCGATCTATTTAAGACTGAGTTTCGCCAAAAAAGATGACCAGTTAAACGATCAGACGCGTACTGGAATCGAATCCTGATCACCAGTTATATGGCCCCATCTGCTAACCACTCTTTTACATGCTACTTTCAGAGGTTACTATTAGCCAGTAAAGCAAGTACTCATGCGTGTTTTCTGCTATATTTTTTATTATATCATGCTTGTGAAGAACATAATATAAAAACTAATTAAGTCGTTAATTTGCATGTTTTTTAAGCTTGAAAAAAAAACAACAACAGAAAAACAACAACAACAAAACTGACAAAGATGAGTTCCTTCAGATCCTCAAAGTGCCGGCAAGGATCGTACAGATCTCATTTTACGGCGATAAGATGTTTTTGGATCATTGTCAGTTAAAGCTGGCATCTCGGCATGAATCACGTGATCAGATGTTCGCCGGGACTTTAAGGCGAAACGTGATTGACTTGTTTCAAAATCATCAACTCTCGCTCCATTTCCGAGTTCTTTGATTTTCCGCACAAATCGCCTGTTCTGCGCCTCAAGAAAGCGACATTTTGCGAATAAGGCGGCCTTTTCTTTTTCTAATTTTTTATATTTTCATCTGGCATTGTAACGATGAGTCCTTTCTTTTTGGTATCGAACATAAATTTGGTCTGTCTGTCTAAATCAATATTTGCATTTTCAAGCATATCTATTCTGCGTTTCAGTGCCGTTTCAGCAAATAGAATGTTTTCTTTCTCTAATACGGCAGCTTCCATTTTCCTCCGGTACTCATTGGCTTCTCTTTCTAGATCGTTATTTTCTTTAGTCAACTCTTCTACTTGTAACTCCAGATTTTCAATGCGCTGAAACTGTTTCCTTTCCTTCTTTTTTAAATGTCTCCTGTCTTCAATGACTGTTTCAAAACCGAAGTTCTGAGCATCAATTAGCATATCCCTCAACCGATCTGAGTTCCTCTTTCATGGAGTTGTACTCGTGCTCGGTAAGTCTTACATTTTTCTTCATGAGGGATGACTGAGTCTTGTAGACTTCAAGCTCCTTACTCTGGTAATCAATCTGCTTCTGAGCGGCTTCAAAATCCAGCTTAACTGAATGATAATCTGATTGAGATTTTGCTAATCTTGTTTTGAGTAAAATTATTTCTTTGGCCATTTCTTTATTTGTTTCTTTTGTATCACGGACCTCTTCCTCAATCAGATCTTTCTGCTTTTTAAACTTTGTCTCCATCTTAAGATTATCTCGTTTCAGCTCTTTGTATCTGTTTATTAGACCCTCGGATTCGTCATCGTAATTTCTAACTCTTCTTTCATATTCTTCTTGCTGCCTTTCAAGCCTTTCTATCTTTTCCTGAAATGATTTGTTTTCCTTTTCCAATTCTTTTGTTTTTTCGGCATACAGCTCTCTTTCCATCTTAAAAGCGTTATCGATTCGTTTCTTGTCTTCAGACGTTTGACTGGATTGCTTTTGGACTGATGCAAGTTCTTGAGTGAATGAGTTCATTTTCAGATCTAAGCGTCGCTACCTTATCTTCTAACCTCTTTATTTCGTTCCGGAAGTTTCCGTATTCTTTGTGCATTAGGTCCATGTTCGACTTTACTTCTCAATATTCTGTTTTCTTCATAGATTCCTTGATAAGATGCAAGCAAGTCTTTTGTCTCCTTTTCTAAGGCTTCGATTCTACGCTGTGAAATGCCTTCTGCCTCTTTCAGTGCGTCTCTCTCGGATCTGACGGCCTCATAAGCGGCATAAGCCGCCTTGTCAAAGGTGCTCCCCTCACCTAATTTCTTAATAGGCGGAGGATAATTACTGTACGACGTTGTCATTACATGAACTTGGTGAAACTACCTGTCAAAGTAAACAATTTCAGACGGTTTAAAGGTCACAAACTACTGAAGTTAAAATAGAGAGGAATGTAATGAAATTGATTTGAAAACTCCGTCAAAAATGCAACACTGAAGTGCAGTGTTAAGCAACAAATTGGAATTATTCAGCTGATTTGGACATTTTTTGCTAGGTGAATAAAAGTAAAAGAAAGATTTCACGCACGGACCGATGAATGACCACGACTCAAGTCCCCATATATCTGTTTAGGTAAAGCATAACGTGTGGTCAGGTGTAAAAAAGAAACGATTGAGTTAGTAGAAATAGTTGATCTAACAATTTTACGAGTTTAACTCACACTAAATCCTTGCATGCGCTGGCTGTATACGCCATCGTCACACGTGTTATCCTTATTTGCAATTTTTCTAGCATTATAATACAAACAAAACTCAAAAATATTCAGAAAATGGGTTACCAGTTCAGTAGATCCACTTCTGTCATTAAAATATTATGATTTTTTATGTGATAACAGTAGTCAATATTTCTAGTTTTAAAAACGTATAGTATTAATGCGAGACAGATGTAATATGTCGTAGATGTTTTTCTTTTCAAATCTAAAGAAAAAAAACTTACCGCTTAAGAAGAAATACCAAAACCAATATTGTCAGTGTGAAAAGCATGGGAAAAAATAACTTGCTTAATTGATACATTTTTTTGTGTGTATAGAATTAAAGACGGAACGTGCCGTTTGAATAGAACCACTGTTGCGGTCTTTGAGTCTATTATCACCTTTAAGCCATTTAGTAGTACTGGACTGACAGAAATTCGTTTTTAAAAATGTAATAAACACTGTCAATTAATTTAGAACAATTGTACGCATTTTATTATTTACATAAAGAATTTAATATTTATCTAAGTCTCATTCTTGCATTTACAAATACTACATATCACAATTTGATAAATAAATAAATAAATAGCATGCAAGAGCTTTCTATTCAAAATTATATGTGACTATTCCATATACAATTATAAGAAACAGCATTCTGTTACTAAATAAAAAGGTTTAATCTAGATATCGAATTTGAGAAAGCGGCATAAATATAATAACATATACTGGAACATATTGTTAAACAGCGCTGAAGTCCCTGTTAACCCTAAACAAGAATTACCAAAGATACAAAAACTACTGACATCATGCCGATCAAACAATGGCAAAACAATAAAGTATATTGTTGACATAATAATAAATATGTAAGTGATGCTGTTTGATGCATTAACTATACAACATACTTATTTGATTTGGTTTTCAAGATCACGGGACAAGTTTTGGCACTAATTGTATAATGTTTTTATTGGGAAGTACAAATATCAATTTATCTTCATCACATATATTATCTTAGTTGCTATCTAATTCACAGGACTTAGCAGTAAGATAAGTTCAGAGACACTGATAAGCATTACAATGAAAGAAAAACATGTACATGTATTTCATTTTCAACATTATTTCTACAGATCGGACACAGGCGTAGATTTTCTGCAAAATTCTCATATCTACTGTTAGAAGCGCAACACCGCGTCTGAAAAGCTGCATTGAAAACTTAACACTTTATCACAGAAACTTTTAGAGGAGAACTCAGTACAAGTTAAAAGAATTTCTGATAGACTTACATTGTTCATATTCTCCTCACAAAAAGACAAGCAACAAAATCATTTCTTTCTCCTTTTGGTCCTATGACACATATATTCACATAAGTGTACATGTGAAGAAAAGCACGTAATCATTTCAACCTAACACCGTTAACACTCTGCACAAGATGCACGTGCAAAACGAAAAGTCGGCACTTGATGTGTTAGGTACTATTTCAAGTTTTTCTATTGGTCAAATAAGACTGTTCAGACTGAGTTTCTGTACAGTATTCACTAGTGACAATGGTTCGGCGAGTTTTGACAAAAATTGAGGTGGCTCATGCCTTTGGAATGCATCAGGGTGGTGTTTCCCAGAGTGACGTTGCTAGGCAGCTCGGCGTCCACAGAAGCTTCATCCACAGGGCCTTTCAACGCTTCCAGGCAACTGGACAATTCTGGGCAAGATCAAGAAGTGGTCGTCCGAGGGCTACAGCCAACGCTTTGTGACCGCCAGAAGACAGCAATCCGACCTGGAATCTGCCACAGGAACCAGATTTTCACTCAAACTGTGCGGAACAGGCTTCACCAGGCTGACCCGTCACGCCGACCAGCACAACGGGTCCCCCTGAGTCAGCGTCAGCGTCAGACTCGTCTCAACTAGGCTCGCCAACATGCAAATTGGAGGCTGAATCAGTGGAGAAGAGTTCTTTTTACTGATGAGTCCAGATTCAGTTTGGATTTCAATGATGGGCGTCAGGAAGTTTGGAGACAGCCAGGGGAACGATTTGCGGCTTGTGCTATTGCAGAACACGACCGTTAGGGGGGCGGCAGTTTGATGGTTTCGGGAGGCATCTGGGCTGGAGGACGTACAGATCTTGTGCTGTTCCGGAGAGGCACGCTGAATGCTGAACGCTACTTTAATGACGTCATCAGGCCTCAAGTAATCCCACAAATGAGGAGACTTGGTGATGAATACCTTTTCATGGATGATAATGTGCCATGTCACAGAGCACGAGTCATTCAAAATTAACTGAACGACAACAATGTCGCTTGCTTTCATTGGCCAGCCCGTTCCCCAGACATGAACCCCATCGAGCACGTGTGGGACATTCTTGTGAGAGTTGTTTATGGCATGCCCGTCCGTCCCCACACTCTGGATGCCTTGGAAGTAGCCCTTGTGAGGGAGTGGAGAGCCATCCCACAGAACCAGCTGGACCGCTTAATTGCCTCGCTGCCACGCCGCATTCAGGGCTGCATTGGTGCTAACGGGGGTCACACACGCTATTGAAAATGGTTTGGCGTGTTTTTGACATGAAGTGTTTGAAATTTGCATTGGCTGTTTACATTTTACAACACCTGTTTTCCATGTGCCTTACTTTTTGTGAACAGTATCGTGAGATCGGAATGGATTTCCAAGATGCTTTGTTAAATTTCACTTGATGGAAGATTATTTGTGCACCTATATTCATTTACTATTGAGGTCTGATTAAAAATTTTTCACAGTTTAAATGTTTGTTGCTTGACTTTTTGTGAGGAGTATATATTCTGTAAATCTAAACTGCCAGTTTTCAGAGCCATTAATACTCTTACAGTATGTAAATATAAGCTTTAGAAATTGCTTTTTAAACTTCATCTAAAGTAATGCCAGCGTTCATAGAATTACAATCAACTGTTAAATTGTTGTTTTGTTCATCTACAGATGTTCATGCATTTGTGCTAACACTATTTCTAGCTAAAACAAAACAAGCAAATTTGGTGAATTTATATCCCCCACCGAATAATACAAATCACTGGAATAGGGCTGTTAAGTTTACATAGATCTTTGAGCTTGGAATTTGGGTGACAAATCAATTTGGTATCTTTATCTTTAATGAATCAATGCCGATACAAACTGAGCTGTGCCAAGCAGAAATAGCTCTTATAGTAAATGACGTCGTTCGAGAAAAATACTGTCAAAACAAAGCAGCAGAACAACAGCAATTCAAAACATACATCAAAAAGCAGCGGAACAGCTCCAATTTTGGTCTAAACAAGTGAACAGTTAAGTTCCTATGCACTGTATGACATCTATGGACCTATGATGTTTAATTTTGATATCTCAGATAAATTCTGAGTTATGTTCCAAACAAAAACTAAATATTAAAAATAACTTAGGGGAATATCTCTGAAGTTATGATGTGAAGAAGAGTTACAATTCTTATGCACTGCACTTTTATTCAATGAGATCTAACTACATACAAAGAGGTTTATAACTTAAATAGTTATTCAGTTATGTTCCGAATAAAAAGTGTGAGGGTCGGACAGACGGACGCACATGTTGACACCTTGATCACTTGTTGAGTTATGTTGCAAAAAAAAAAATTAAGTAATAAAAAAAACAAAGGGCAATAACTCAAAAGTTATCAAGTGAAGAGTAACAGTTCCTATGCTCTGCATTACATCTTAATGATATATATGCACTTTTGAAGTTTAATTTTGATACCTCAAATACTTTTAGAGTAATGGTCCTAACAAAAATCAAATAGGAAAAAATAGCAAAGGGAAATAATTAAAAAACATGAAATGAAGAGTTATAGTTCCTAAGCACTGCAATTCTACTCAGTGAGATGTAACCACATATGAAGTTTAAAAAAGGAAAACTAGCAAAGGGGAATAACTAAAAATATGGAGTGAAGAGTTTCAGTTCCTATTCTTACGAACAAGAAATTCCGTAACAGAACGGTGCAATACATCTTAGAATACACCACCCAGAACAGGATTTGAACTCAGATCTTAGCGCATCGTAGACCAACACTGAGCCAAAAATAAATTCCCTGACGCAGTTGGCAGACTTTGTATTTATACTATTATAGGAAGGTATGCAATAGACCGTAACACTATCGGCGGGGGATAATAAACTGCTAAAATATTCTTTCCATTTATTTTAAACTACTTCTGTTTTACTAAATAATGACCCACCAACACATACAACTTCCATTGGTACAGACTTTTTCTTAATTTGAGTAATTCATATGCTACCTATAGATTTCCTAAAGTCCTGCTAGTTATTCTTACAACAAAAGAACCTGTCTTTGAATTGATGTCTAATATACCCGCTGATTTCTTTTAATTTCTCTATCAAAATCACGCCTAGCAGTAATAAAAACAGATTTAAGTTGTTTCTCAACTGACATATTTAACTACATTTCAGCCATTCAGTCAGACTGCACCTAATACTGAACCTTCTATGAAAGTTTGGTGAAATCGCATGGGAAATGTAGGCTAGTGTACACAGAAGTTGGGACGGACGGACGGACTAACGGATGAACTGTGCGACAACTATATACCGCCCTTCGGGGGGTGGGGGTGGGGGGGTGGAGGGATTAGCTGTTTAAGTTTATTGTATGTTTAATAATAATGATAATAATAATATATAATAATTTTAATATAACATCATCATTATTATTACCACCATCATTATCACCACCCACCATCATTATTATCATCATCATCACACCATCATTACCATCATTATACACCACAATTATCATCACCACCATCACAATCATCATCATTATCACCACCATCTTCATCACCACCATCATTATCACCATCACCATCATCATGACCACCATCATTATCACCACCATCACCATCATCATCACCACCACATCATCACGGTCATCACATCATCATTATCACAACCACCACCATCGCCATCATCTTTATCACCACCATCAACATCACAACCATCACGACCATCAACAACACCAACACCATCATCACCACCATCAACATCACCACCATCACCATTTTCATTATCACCATTATCATTATCACACCACCACCATCATCACCACCATCAACATCACCACCATCACCATTATCATTATCACCACCACCATCATCACCACCATCAACATCACCACCATCACCATCACCATTATCATTATCACCACCACCATCATCACTACCATCAACATCACCACCCATCACCATCATCATCACCACCATCCACATTTTCATAATCACCATCATCATCATTATCACCACCACTATCATCACCACCATCACCATCAACCATCATCACCACAACACTATCACCATCATCATTACTACAAGCATTATCACCATCATCATCACAACACCATCACCATCATTATTATCACAATCACCATCATCACCATCATTATCACCATCACCACCACCATCATCACCACATTAATTACCATCATCATCATCACCACCATCACCACAACCTTACACACATCATCATCAACACCATCATCAGTAGCACCACCATCACCATCATCAGTATAACCACCATCCCACAACCATTATCACCACAATCATTAACACCATCACCATATCAGCATCAACTCCACACCATCCATCATATCACCACCAACATTATCACCACAATCATTTCCACCATCATCATCACCACCATCATTATCACCATCACAACCACCACCATCGCCATCATCTTTATCACCATCACCATCATCACCACAATCACATCATTATCACCACCATTACCATCACCACCATCGTCATCACCATCATCATTATCTCCAGCATCATCATTACCACCAACACTACCATTATTATCACCACCATCATCATCACCATCACATCATCATTATCGCGATCATCATCACCACCATCGACATCGTCACCACCATCATCATCACCATCATTATCACCACTATCACCATCATCGACATCATCAACATCATCATTATCACAACCACCATCATTATTTTTACCATCATCACCACCATTTGTATTAC
Source organism: Cyclina sinensis (assembly GCA_012932295.1). NCBI lineage: Eukaryota > Metazoa > Mollusca > Bivalvia > Venerida > Veneridae > Cyclina > Cyclina sinensis. Next base: position 45,077,181 of record JAAONU010000001.1, on the reverse strand, counting down.
CACCACCATCATCAAACACTACCACCATCAACACCATCATCACCACCATCACATCATCATTATCACAACCAACACTATCAACACACCACCATCACCATCATCACCATAATCATTATCACCACCATTATCACCATCATCATTATCACCACCACCATCATCACTACTATCAACATCACCACCATCACCATAATCATTATCACCACCGCCATCACCATCATCATTATCACCACCACCATTATCACCACCATCATTTTCACCACCACCATCATCACCAACATTATCACCACCATCATTTTCACCACCACCATCATCACCACCATCACCATAATTACCATCACCACCATCATCACCACCACCATCATCACCACCATCATTATCACCATCATCATCACCACCATCATCATTATCACCACCACCATCATCACCACCATCATCATCACCACAATCATCACCATCATCATCACTATCATTATCAAAATGAAAATCTCATCAAATTGTTATAACTCATCATCGTTGTTTAATGTTATTCCACTTTTTGCGTTAATGATTTATCACTGTTTTAGAGTATTACGGTAGATTAATTGTTACCCTCCATGAAAAAAAGATTTCATTTACTTTCTTACTGTAACAACAGTAAGGTAGATAGGTTAACAGTCAAATATCTTTTGGGTTTACAACGGCCCAAATCTCAAAAACCCGTAGCATGCATAACAGTCCTTTCTTCAAAACATTAAAAAAATTAAGATAATAGTCGCATGATACTTTCTATTGTTTTCGCAGAACAGTTGTTGAATGCTCGAATAGTTTCCTGACAGTACAAAAAGTTTGCTTACAGGAAGTTAGGCCTACTATTCTTATTGACTTACTTTCTGATTTGCCAATAAACTGAAACTGAAACATTAATTTACAAGTAGCTTGTAGACAGATGATCTAAAGGATTTATTACTGCTTAAATAACTTAATGCTATTATGCGATCTCTTAAAAAATATTTCCTTCGGCACAAAGAAAAAAAAGCCTTTTATAGTTTGTTTGCAGGCTGAAGAAACACCGCTTGTCCCTTCAAGCGGCTTTAATAAAGTGTCCTCAGCTACACATTTGCACAATGTAGAGAAAAAATTCAATAAAGATAAAAGTTTGCAAGTTAAAAAGTGGAATACTGATGCTGAATGTGTGCGGACCATGGGTATAAATTAGCTTGACATGACTGACTGTTAAAAAAAAGCCGTACGATAAAGGTTTGCAAACTGCTGGAAAAAAGTGCCTTAAAATAAAACCCTTATGCTTAATGTTCGTGAAAGTACACTGTAAGATTGGGTCCATGACCTCTAGCTAACAGTTTGTAAGTTTGGAAAATGTTCAGAGTAGAATGTATTTTATCCAGTGGTGATTTTGTTAAACATGAAGGTAGTTCTACTTTTGAAAAAATCTAAGACAGATGCGCTAAAATGTTTTCCAAAGATTTTAGAGGTCATTTCATTTGCCGGTGCATTGAATAACAATGAAGAACCTCTGTATCTATTTTGCATTATTTCCCAGTTTTGTTTAAAATTGCATGATTTAGTTTTACACAGCATGATCCATTGTGTTAAATAATCAATATGATTATATTTCAGGATTGTTATTAATTTTTAATACTAGCACTGTTTATTTTGACGGTGTTGGTGTTATGTTGACGTGATTAAGTTTCAAGTCTTGAATTTCATTACTGTTAAATGACGCATTCAGCAAAGTTACCTGTTCTGTATCGCTTGTATTTTAAGAGAGCAAAATAGCCTCAGACCAATTCTAGGACTAGTATATAGACCAGTGGCTTAAAAATTGTCGTTTATATTTGAAGTGTTTAACTAGGAGATATAAGTCTGATAAAAAACCACTGTGACTAGTTCTTATTTCTACTTAACGTGAATGTTAGTGGTTACCTGAATTCCTTGCATATGAATTTTTGAAAATAGACAACGGCTTCATTCATTAAACATGCATGCTATAGCAGCTACATTTCTTGTTTATGTATATCGTGACATCTGTATTCTTTGTACACACGTATTAGTAACGACTACATTCCTTGTGTATGCTATATTTTATTAAAACATGTTTATTTAACATGCCTTTTACGACATCTATTTTCCTTTAACATGCACGTTTCGAACATAGCTAAATTACATTCCTTGTTAATCAGGTTATGGCTCAAAGAAACATTGATTGTGGATACTATCATGGGTAACAACTACATTTCCTGTACATGTTTTCGCAACTACATTTCTTGTTCATGTCATGACAACTACATTTCTTGTTCATGTCATGACAACTACATTTCTTGTTCATGTCATGGCAACTACATTTCTTGTTCATGTCATAACAACTACATTTCTGGTACACCTGATGACAACTACATTTCTTGTTCATGTCATGACAACTACATTTCTTGTTCACGTCATGACAACTACATTTCTTGTTCATGTAATGACAACTACATTTCTTGTACACGTGATGACAACTACATTTTTATACATGTTTTGGCAACTACATTTCTTGAACATGTGATGACAACTATATTTCCTGTACATGTGGTTGCAACTTCATTTCTTGTAAATGTGATGACAACTACATTTCTTGTACATGTGATGGCAACTACATTTCTTGTACACGTAATGACAACTACATTTCCTGTACATGTGATGGCAACTTCATTTCTTGTAAATGTGATGGCAACTACATTTATTGTACATGTGATGGCAACTACATTTCTTGTACACGTATTGACAACTACATTTCTTGTACATGTGATGACAACTTCATTACTTGTACATGTGATGACAACTGCTTTATTGAACATGTCATGGCTACTTCATTTCGTGTATATGTTATGACAACTTCATTTCTTGTTCATGTCATGACAACTACATTTCTTGTACATGTGATGACAACTACATTTCTTGTACATGTGATGACAACTACATTAATTGTTCATGTCATGACAACTACATTTCTTGTACATGTGATGACAACTTCATTCCTTGTACATGTGATGACAACTGCTTTATTGTACATGTCATGGCTACTTCATTTCGTGTATATGTTATGACAACTCCATTTCTTGTTCATGTCATGACAACTACATTTCTTGTACATTTGATGACAACTACATTTCTTGTACATGTGATGACAACTACATTAATTGTTTATGTCATGACAACTACATTTCTTGTACAGTGATGACAACTACATTTTTATACATATGATGACAACTACATTTCTTGTACATGTGATGGCAACTACATTTATTGTACATGTGATGGCAACTACTTTTCTTGTACACGTATTGACAACTTCATTTCTTGTTCGTGTCATCGCCAGTACATTTCGTGTATATGTTATGACAACTTCATTTCTTGTACACGTGATGAGAACTTCATTTCTTGTACACACGATGACAACTACATTATTTATACATATGATGACAACTACATTTCTTGTACATGTCATGGCTACTTCATTTCGTGTATATGTTATGACAACTTCATTTCTTGTTCATGTCATGACAACTACATTTCTTGTACATGTGATGACAACTACATTTATTGTTCACGTGATGACAACTACATTTCTTGTACATGTGATGACAACTTCATTTCTTGTACAGTGATGACAACTACATTTTTATACATGTGATGACAACTACATTTCTTGTACATGTCATGACAACAACATTTCGTGTATATGTTATGACAACTACATTTCTTGTACATGTGATGGCAACTTCATTTCTTGTACATGTGATGGCAACTACATTTCTAGTACATGTGATGAAAACTACATTTTTAGTACATGTGATCACAACTTCATTTCTTGTACATGTGATTACAACTACATTTCTTTTTCATGTCATAATATCTACATTTTTGCACATGTGATGGCAAGTACATTTCTTGTAAATGTGATGACAGCAACAATTCTTGTACATTTGATGACAACTACATGTTTAGCAACTACATTTCTTGTTCATGTCATGATAACAACATTTTTTGTACATGTCATGACAACTACATTTCTTGAATATGTCATCACAACTATATTTCTTGCTCATGTCTTGACAACTACATTTTTTGTACATGTCATCACAACTTCATTTCTTGTACATGTCATGACAACTACATTTTTTGTACATGTCATGACAACTACATTTCTTGCTCATATCATGACAACTACATTTCTTGCTCATGTCATGACAACTATATTTCTTGTTCATGTCTTGACAACTTCATCTCTTGTTCATGTCATGTCAACTACATTTCTTGTTCATGTGATGGCAACTACATTTCTTGTACATATCACGAGAACTACATTTCTTGTACATGTCATGACAACTACATTTCTTGTTCATGTCATGACAACCCCATTTCTTGTAAATACATGTTAATGGCCACAGTTATATTGCTTGTTAAAAACCTGTCATTGGTAATAAAAACTTTTTGTACTTTTTATTTTTTGTACATTTTATGACAATTACATTCCTCCTAGATGTTAAGACAACTACATTTCGTGTAAATACATGTTGTAGGTCACAGTTACGTAGCTTGTACATGATATTATTCGTATTATTTTCATGCCTTGTAAATCTGCCGTTTCGAAGTGAGCTTGATGTGAGAAACTCGGCAGCTTCTTATAGTGCAGAGAGGACCGATGTCAGTTTGTTTTTTCTATGACATGATGCTTAGGTAAAGTGTTAGCTAACTTGACCGATATACTATAAACAAATAGAAACGAACTCTCCTAGTGTTGAATTGTTATTAGCTCAGAAACTTTTTGTTATTGATTTTTATACACAAATGTACCAGAATTTCATTCAAAGGAGTTTTTTCATGACATTCTAAGGTTCAGCCACCAGCGGTCCATTATCAATAAACAAACCTCTCATTCGTTTGAAGCACTATTCTACTCTCTGGTCAATAAACTACTTAATCACTGTTTCAGTAGTTGTCAATAAATTCAAATAGTTATGACCACATCATAGTGTTGTAGACTCTTTGAAATTAAGAATTTATCGCTTTATGGAGCCTTTTCTCATCGTGCATTGTAAAATACTGTATCAATAAACATTTTGTTTTGAACAATCTAAACCTATATTCCATTCTTGTAAATCTTTATCCTACTCTTCAATTTTACTAATGCTTGTTTTAATTATTTTTTTCTGAATATTGTTTTGTTTTAAGAAAACTCAATTTATTTTTTGTTTCAAATAAATACTTTGTTCATTATTGTATTATTCAATGAAAAACAAACCCAGAAAAATAACAACAACAAAAAAACCCCACCGGGAAACACTTTATTATATTTATAAATCTAAATATTACACTCGCGCAGTATCTTGGAAAAATGCCTTCTAAATATGCGGTCCTTTGTCCGATCGTTTGCCCGTCTGTCCGTCAGAAAGAGTGCAGTTGTAGTCACTTGCTACATACATTTAAATATCGATTTTTTTCACACACATTGTCTCTTGTGAGCTGTCGTACCTAAATATGCATATACAAAACCCCGTTAACATTTTAACCAATCATTGACAAAAACAATTCATGTACATAAAGTTCTGCTATGTTCGTGGTGTTAATATTTTAAGGGAACAAACAGTACCATGAAAAGGTTTTGACTCCAGCAGTGCTTCGTAACAATACTACAACATTCATATTTTGTTGTTATTTCTTTGTCAATCTGTTAATAGGATCAACGTTAAGCTTTATGATACTCCAATGCTTTTGAGAACCTAATTTATTCCTAGGACGCCGATCAGATTCGAATGTACATTAGACCAAATACGGCATACCGACAGGCTGCTGCCGAATGTACCCGTGTTGGGTTCGAGCCTAAGACGTCCTACCCTGAAACCAAAAGTTTTTAACCATTCATGCCTGGAGTTGCCGCAATGTCTGTCTAATGTCTCCACACTTTATAACCAGACCTTGTACGTATGTCAGGAAGAGAGGCAGTTGACTTCACTGTGCTATCAACTTTTTCTGCCCCTTCTTTCTCACCAACACTTTTACTAATCGTTCTCCTGTGTGAAAGAACACAATCATTTGACACAAAACGATCTGCTATGTTTTTTGTCTCTTTTATATCCAACCTGCGAGGTGTACCGACTTCACTATTTGCATTTACAGTTTGAATTTTGTTTTTTGTTTGACCATTCTTTGGTCTAACGATTTCTGAAATTTGAGTTTCACAAACCACTTGATCTTTTGACGATGTCATTGCGTTTTATTCACCTTTCTTTGTACACAATTCAAGTCATTTCTCTTTCTCAAATGCCGAATGTCTTTTTTGAGACATTTGATTATTTCTTTATATTCGCTATTGACTTCATTAAGCTTATCCCGTTCGACTGACACTGCTTTGTACGACTCAGTAAATGTACGGTCATCATTTGTTAAGTTGTTCCTTTTTCTGAGAAGGTTAATTTCCAATCGGGCGTCCGCTAATTTCTGAAGTAGCTTACGCTCATTCTCTTTCAGCTTTGTAATCATTTGCCCTTGTTGGTCTTCCAACATTTCCAACTCATAGATTCGTCTTTTATACCACTCCTCGGACTCAAGCATCGCAATACGTTCACTACAAATGTCATTATACCACAACAGAAATCTAGTTTCTGCCTCTTTATCGCTTAATTTTTCTACCTCCATTTTTATTTTCATATTATCTCCACTGACTGTATCGTTACCATTCACTTTTTCTATGCTCTCATCGTATTCTTCCCAAGTTTCACTTCTTTTTGTCTCTGACACTTTGATATCTTGTGGTTCTTCCTTGTTAACTACTCTACCTGTACTTATTTTCTGATATTCTACAGCCATTTCTCGTAGATTGTCAACGCCAATGTATTCACTGTTGTTTGTTTTAGATTTAACTTGTTTTTCTTCAAAGTCTTTTATCAAGCAGTCTCTACCAGGTTCAGTATCTGTTCCACATGAAGCCATACTCTCAGGCTCTCAGGTGGTTATCTTTTACACAAAACGTTTCATTATAAATGCATGTAATAATCTCTCTTGAAATTCAATTCTCTACCATTCTTATAGACACCGTCGCATGAAATAATTCATGTTTAGTCTGCTATTGTCATTCAAATGACGCCTGTACAAGTTTTAATTGATATTTGATTATATAAGTAATGACATGGGGCGTCAAATAAGTATTCAGAACCAATGTTGACCCATGTTGATGCATGTTATGTGAATTGAAACTAAAAATATGTTTTAAATTATTAGAGTAGTATTATTTATTAAAAAAAAGCATTTTAGAAAAGGACTGCAGTGTGTTCTACGATTTCAGCATAAAGACATTCCCTGTAATGACAAGTCAGAAAGTGTTTACATTTGAAACCTTATTGCAGAGCTTGGCTCTGACTTGCTGTTTTCGTCCTTTGAGACAGAACAGTTGAGGAGTGACAGTATTTTCCAATGATCTTAAAAATGTGCTTTTCTCACAAAATTCAACGGGGAGAAACCTAGAAAGCAGAATGTCTAGAGAATATTATAATATTTTTTTTTTTCGGATTTCTATACATTTTCTAATGAGTATTTTTCCACATTTGACAGTTTTTATTAGTTTAAACTTAACCATTCTACATCGAGTGGGAAGCAAGTTCTACATCGATTGGGAAGCAAGTTCTACATCGAGTGGGAAGCAAGTTCTTTCAGCTTATATTAATCCCTCTCGATAAATACTTCCTGCTTGTTGTATTCCGCTTAAAACTTAACTGTTCAAGGGACGTTTGTCATCTGGGCAACCGGTATCGTTGACATGAGAAAACTCAAATAGAGGGAAATAGATAACCAGCCCTCACTTTGAAACTTATACGTAAATGAAAGGTAAGCCGCTCAGCTTAAATAGACTATTCATTTTCACTAAAACAGTGATAAATTGTACCTTTGGGAAAAACTTTTCCGTTTTGAATTCGAGTGTCTCAATCACGTTTGATGAAGTAATGCATCGTTCTTTTAACTAAATGATAATGCTATTTATGAATTTTTAATGGGGGATCGTTGGTAGTTTATTAAACATAAAAGCACTGTTAAAATTTGTAATGAGATACACTGTCTCGTCCTGAAAACTAGCTTATTAATAAAACAATGCCTTAATAGTCGAATAATTGTAAAAGAGAAATAAATAAATGAATAATAAATAAAAAGAGAATTAAGCGAGTCTTACATTAAGGTTGTTGGTCATTTTTATATTGTGCAGGGATTAACAAGAAAATCACGTTTTCTTTCCACGCCTTCTTGCGTTGCATGATATAAATATCATCATAGTCGTCGTCATCATCATAATCATTATCAACAAAAACATAATCATCATCATCAAAATCACTTTCGTCACCTCTCCTAATTCATTATTACTATAATCATCTCAGTCAACTTTAGCTAAATATATACTTGTATCTGTTTCTGTTTTAGTTTGTCCGTCTGTTTTCATTTACGTACCCTTTAAACACGCACACGTTTTAATGTATCTACAGTTTGAATTAGTCACGCACGGTAACGTAGACATGAATGCGCGTCAAATGTGTAAAAATATTTTAAAAAGATTAAAAGTGAATTTTGATACGAGTTAAGATAAGGGAGCAAGAAAACTAGGGTGAGGCATGTTTAATGCTAATTATGGTTGCATATAACTGCTCTAGGGAAGGGAGATCGACAACAATGGGAGATAATTTGTTCCACTGGAAAGAAATTAAACTTGACGTACTCCGTGTTGGCCATGAGTAATTTATAACTCGGTGAATGGCTTAGAAGTGGCTTTCTGGTCAGAAGGGTCAGGTAATAATCTATATAACCATCAGTCCATGATGAATCTTATAGATGAGGGATAAATTATCATCTGTTCGCTTGAAACAGAGTTGTCGGAAGTTAAGGTGTGATAAATACCTGTGACACTTTCCAATTAATCTTTAATTAAGCTGAACATTTTCTACCACAGTCTGAGTAATACATTCCACTATACTTTGTGGGATTTTAATCCAGTCAATTCCTTTTACACAATTCCCAGAACGCAGAAGCAGAGCCGAGTGTCAGTCAATCACAGTCAAGGTCTGTCTTACGTGATATGAAACATATGTTTATCTTTGCTGATTCAGGAAACAATATACTTTGAAAGGACTGGGTCGTGACACTTTCAAGAGCTTGACAGTAATCGAACTTGCTCCAGCGAGCTGTTCTTCTTATGGACACTTTCAATTTGATCGTCTTGGTATTGAGTGTAGAGCAATCATACCACAAAGCCATATTCAATATAATTCATAATTTCAAGGAATGAGAGCAATAAAAATCTATCTTTTGCAATCTGTAATTTTTAGTAAGAACCTTTATACTTTTACTCCACGTTTTGCTTTCTTAGTTTACCTCGCAATATAGGCGTCTCATTAGAGGTTGTCTGATGCCAATGCCAAGGTATTTATCTGAGCTGACCGATTAAGCTGTACTCCACAGAGGAAGTTTTGAGTGGGTGTAGTATGCTTCCTTTCTGAAAACTTGAAACTTAGAGGAGCTGAATTCTATAATTTACACCAGCTCCTTCTTTTTGAATCAATTCAGGTCTGCTGTGTGGTAATTGACTGCACTATTATTTGCAAGCAGATAGACCGTGGAGCTTATGTTCTGTAAGTCAGAAAGCAATGGTAGGCCTGGTTTACACGAAGAAAATTGATCCGATAGGCACTTTTGTTGAAATACAAGAAAACAATGTCATACTCATGATAAAAATATGATGGAGGAAATTTTGAAGTCTGCTAGCAAAACCATACTTTTAAACCAAAATTATCACTAGCGTCAAAATTACAAAAGAAGTTAGTATTTAGAAAAGCTTGTCATTGTCGTTGTGCATTGGTGAGAACAATCTAAAAGTTATCCTTTTTCCTTCGTAGATTTTGGTAATCTACGTGTAGTTTCATTGACTGATTTCTGTGCTGCAGTTTCATTTTCCGATTTTTGTTATTTTTGTCCGCTTAAGAGTTAAAAATGTGCTCGATCGTTTCCTTGTGTATTTGTATCAGTAGAATGTCCTAATATATCAAACATAAAATGCTGAAGTATTTTCTCAAAACAAACTCTGGTGGTTATTGTTCTTCGATTCAAACATCACAGAGGAAGGGACAGTTTACCTATAACCATTCTGCCAGTAGTTTACCCTACATGATCATTTAGTTTCACAATGTACTAACCAACAGAAGAACAACACTCCAACATTCAAAACACTTGAAATGAAATATTATAAACAAACGCTTTGTCGTTCCTTTTAGTAGTTCTGCTTTATCGAAATATTTCTATACTTACCGTAATGAATAGGAAAAACTTACCAACGTCTGACAACAATAGGAAATCAAGAACGGTATAGTGTCAAACCAAGTCCAAAGTCTTCGGAATGAATCAATATAAACAGTATTGTTGTCCAAGTAACACTCTAATTCCATTTGACCGATTTTTTTTAATGGTAAGTCAACACGTTGAAAAATGAAGACATAAAACAAATGCACTCGAAATCTCCGGGTGGTGTGTGTGTGTGTGTGTTGGGGGGATGTCTCAATGTCTATTTAAAATATTCGATTAATTAAGGCCTTGTTTCTCTTTGGACAATATTTAGTAATAAAACATATCAAACCACAAAGTGGGACGCCTTTAACACATCAAAATGTGTGATGCATTATTGTGTAGTGACAATTTGGCATAACATGTCTCTGGTTTTGTCATGATTAGACTAGGTTTTTTTATCTCTAGTTTCAACAAAATGACAATTTCATTTGATAACATTTTAATGAGGTACGCAACGACTTTAAATAGATAACAGAGATAAAGGAAGAATTACCTGTTTATAATGAAAATAGAAACAACAGAACTTCAACTTTTGTATCTCCCGTATTTTTCTACATTAGACAATGTATTTACATAAACTGTCAAACTGACTAGATGACAAGGATGTATTGTCAATTGACTTCGACCTCTGTATAAGACCCTTCCTGTAGATATCACGGTAGCCCAGACCGAACATTAAAGAAGGCGTCTGCGATGATCTACAAAGAAATGGAAGAGGTCCTGGGCGGTCAGAAAGTTCAGTATCTGGTGCGATGCCAGAATAATTGTTCTCAATTCTTGGTAAAAATGTAGGAATACACTTTTTATTTATCAGAAGCTTATCTCTATGTGGTTTTATAGATTTTTCCTTTTTGACATTTAAAGTAGCAACCGTTTTTATTTTTGTTTCAGTCACATGTGTATTGGGGAGCTGGTTTCTGTTTTTGTTTGAGCTTTTCAAGCTTATCCTTAAGACCATCGTTCTCTTTTTCGAGTGCCTCTAGTCTTTCACTGCTGATGACAACAGGTAATTTTCCAGCTGGATCTTTTCGCTCAGGCTCATTTTTGTCTTTATTTTCAACAATCTCCTAAACCTTTTATATAATCTCTTAACTGTTTTACTTCGGACTCTAGTTTTTTTATTCTGCGTTTGTTTTTAACGTCTGCTTTCTGCAAATTGTCTCTCTCGAGCGCTACAGCTTTATATGATTCAAAGTATCCAATATCGTCTGCTTTTGGTTCATACTTTTCCCTTAAACCTTTGATTTCATACTGCGCTTCTTCAAATGTTTTAACTAAAACGATGGTACTGTTTTCCAATTCCTTTATTCTAGTTCTATACCTTTCTTCTGCAGTTTCTAACTCACTTATTTTCATTTTGTACTTTTCCTCGGCTTCCAACATCACCAGACGTTCCTGGCATATTTCCTCGTACCACTCTATAAACCTGGCTTCGGCTTCTTTATCACTAAGAGTGGTTCTTGAATCAAGTGCATCCAGTTCTTGGTGGAGCTCTTCAGGGCTCTCTCTATGTTCCTCCTCCATTTAACAACTATTTTAAAAGCAACTAATTATGATGTGTTTTTATAATATCATCCATGAAATAAACTCCCCACCAAATTCCGGTTTAACCGCTAGATCCGGTAGCTTGTAGTACATATTAATTCAATGAAAGCATTGCATAATTATTAACTAGCTATGCAATTCCAGAAAACAAGATGATACAAATCTTTCAAACGACCGAAACTGTCGTTTTATTTATTTAAAAATGATTTATTTGCTCATAATTCGATAATATTAAACAGAACAACTATTGTCCTTAAAAGCTTGCCTCAAGTTTCTATTTGACTTTTATTTAGTTTAAACATCTATCGGATATATATAAAAAGGGTGTTACATCGATTTGTTGCATTATAGTGCTATCACAATATTCCACACAGGGATCACTTTTTATATTCTAAAACAAAAACTTAAAAGCTTTTTTTCTAACAAAACAAACAATTTGATGCGAATGGGCAACTTTTCAATATTAAAACTAGAACATTAGTAGGTACTGTTGAATAAGACCGCAACTGACGCTTTGAACATTTATGAAAACCAATTACTGGATAATATTAAAATTCAGACGTTCTTTAAGAGTATTTTATTGTATTTTACTTAATTGATAACCGAGTGTTTATTTGACTGTCCCCAGTGTCAAATGTTTCAGGTCGTTGTCACTAAATCTAATGTTAATATTTTACTGACCAAGTGGCTGCCAATCGCGATCTTTGAAATGTCTAAATGGAAAGTAAGGGCAGATTACAAGGGGTTTTGACATGCTTTAAAAGACTTAATTAGATATATATTCTCACTGTACAAAATCTCGATTTAGTGTAAGTCAGGGGCTTTTCGTTGTCACTTTGAATATATATTTTCTAAGTTCATAAGTACATTTTATATACTTCAAATTTGGATGAAATGAAGTATTTTCCGTACATTTTTTTTGCCTTTTAGGGACCACAACTGTCCAGTTTATGTGAGAAATTTGTGAGAACTTTGCAATGTCTTTGCACTGAAGTCTAATGGCTGTACGTCCTGATTATGACGGAAATATTTTTTTTTACTGGATAATAGTAATTCATAAAATGGACACTTCTTGGCAGTCTGTTACATATTCGAACATAAAAAACGGTTTCATTTAAGAATTTAATGTTCCATACCTACCATATTTCCTGTAAATTGTATTTAATTTTAGCTAACTGTCATTTATTCTTTGTTGACAGATTTGCACACAGGACAAATAACAGAAAAAAACCTGTCCGTAAATGTAATTTGTTGATAAATTAGACGTCATATTAACACACTTGAAACACACTTATTTAAACACTCTTTAGTCATCTGTGTACGACATAATTCACCATTGAAAGCTGCTGAAATAAAACTTAATCGGAAGCTAAAAACAGTTTGTCCAACTATTTACACTTGACAGAAAATATTGTTATAATTTACAGTTTTTCTCTTTATCACAGGCTCAGTCAATATCTCAGAGAACAGGCCAGTATGAGGATGAAGTAGTCAAAGCAAGAAAACATTCTGGTTAAAGTTTAAATTTAATTTTGTTACCACTCTTAGTTTGTTGTTAGTTCAGTTGTACATCTACATAAACAGTGTGTTCTCAAATATATCGGTAAAAGTTTTTATTCCTAATTCCTGTATTCCCCATCAAGTAAACTGCGTCTCTTCCATGCACATAGCGCCCATCTGCATTAAAATGGATTGGAACAGGTGACGTAGAATGCATACGTTCTCTGTGTTCTTGATAGGCCTCATTAAAATTCATGGGCATTTCGGAATCTCGCGATTGCTTCCGCAGATATGCTAAAACATCATCGTAAGTCTCATTGTCTCCAATAAGATGCTTGCTATGTCTTTTAATTGGTGGACTCCACGGATAAGTCCTCTGCGTTTTTGCAGATCCACTGATGTGTGCCGATGAATTGACATTTCCTATTTCAGTCCTAGGTTTAAGACTTACAATTTTTGCCCTTTTCTTTCTTCCAACTGGATCAATTTCATTTGCATATCTTCCGCCACTTTCATTAGCAAAGTCTTTTATCCTTACCCAATTGTCTCGCATTGACTGTGCTCTGGTTGTCCTAAGCTGACTCATCATATTTCCCTGACTGGAAGTTTTAATTCTGTTTTTCGCCTTTTGTATCCGCATATCGTCTCGGAAGTTGTTATTGAACGTCTGTCCATTTTCTGGCATATTGTTTATTCGGACATTCTTGTCTTCAGATGACTGGATAGCTTTTTGGTGCATTTCGGTGTACGTTCCCGGTTTGTCAAACTGTTTTGGTGGAATCCAGTTGTTTTCTCTCTCGGGCACATTGCTCATTTTAGGAAGCATACTGGATGTCCCATTAGAAACTATATCTGGTAAATGTTCATCACCATTTTGCTTTTCGTCTTCTTCGATATGTCCAGTTTTATTGGTCTGTTTGGCTTTAAATGTCTTTTTCGCTGACCTTTGAGAATCTGGTGCAGGTGAATCTTGTTCTTTTTTTATTGTCACATTTGTGTCCGATGCAGACTGATGTAATGATTTATTGTTGTCTATTTTGTCTTGGAGCATTGCTCTTGCCTCATCGACGTACGCTTTTGCACCTTTGTGCTTTAGTTTTAATTTTTCCAATCGTATGGTGTATTTGTTCAAATCTCTGTTCAATTTTTCGCTTATTGCATTTGCAACAACTGCATTTCTTGTAATAGCCCCTTTTCCCATGAGCAAAGTGTAATCAATTTGTTCTTTCTCACGTTTTAATTGTTTTACTTTGTTTAAAAGAACTTGAGTTTCTTTTTGTATTGTATCGAGTTGTAAATCATAAGTATCAAGCTCTTCCATTCGTGCGTCGTCAATGGCTATACGCTTCTTCTTGAAAAGTTTTCCTCCTGCGAAAGGTCCTTGGGTCGGTATCGCATCTTCTTCCTCACGTTTCTTTCTTACTTTATCCAAAGTTTCCTTCCAGCTTTTCTCCAAAATGTCGTTTCTTGCCGGGTTGACCATCTTTTCCAACTGCTTTAATCTATCTCCTAATTGTTTATTTTCTTCTTGAAGCCTATCAATTAAGCTTTCCTGGTCCCTTTTGTCCTTGGCAAGCTGTTTAAGTTTGGCTGCATCAGGTCCATGTTCTAGAATGCTTTTTAACTGCTTGTTTTCTTGATAAGTGCTTTCGTATGTGACCACAAGCTCCTCTCGTTCTTTTTCCAGCTCTTTTATCGTCTTCTTGTATTTAAACTCCGCTTCCAGCAGCGCATCTCTATGTTTCTTCAGTGTGTCATAAGGGAGTTGTTCCTTCCGCCTCCGACCTGTTGGACCTATATACCGATGGTCGATTATCTCGGGTAATGGTTCACCGGACTTAGGACGGTGGTCTATAACTTCAGGGCGAGGGACTGTTGTATACATAGTTTAGACTGTATGTGCCACATAGCCCAACAGAAAATATTCTGAAAAATAATTATTCAAACTCATTAAGTCATAATCAATATTTGAATATTTGTATATTTGTATTTGAATTTAAGTGAGAGTATTGTATAGGTATTCGTGTTTTAAAAAAGGATTAGGGCTAAACTGACCTAACTTTATTGTGTAACGAAAGAAACTAGTTTGCAATTAAACACACCTAGTCTGAATAGAATATGTGTGCATGCAGTTAAAATATATTTTCACAACCTGCTTCTACACGCGCACTTAAATTTAAGCGGAGTTCGACCGCAAGCGAGAATGCAAAGATTCTAACACAAATTCAAGAAACAGTTAGGGAAACATTGCAAAAAGGTACAAAACTTCAATATTCGTTTACTGTAAGTTTTAAGATTGATGTTGAGTCAAAACTTTAGTGTCAGTGTATATGGGATAAAGATTTTACACAGTGATAAGATGTCCACAACAACACAATTTAATTGATAACCAATTATTAGTTTTCATGCTATAGCGACATATTTATTGTTTGTGCATCATAAAAAAGGTTTTTATCACATGGTAATCAAACTGTTACTATAAACCATTAAAATACTTACTTTTGAAAATCTAAAAGCTTCCAGTCTTTACCTGACATCCAAAGGCATCCTACGTACAGATATTTGCTTCATTGATGCCATTTGCGATCTTTAAATTATCCATTTCAGACTTTTATAACATTCCTTTAAGTTTAAAACTACTGATCCACTGAATAAATATTGTTTAAAACTCAAAAGATATATTGTAATTTAATACAGCTCTATTATGTCCATGTGAAAGTGAAATTCAAACCTAGCTTAATCACGAAAGCTAACTTTAAAACTCTATGAATAAGGCGAAATGTTTTGTATTATAAAACATATCCTGTTGTTGTGTTCTTTTTTAACTTTTTTCTCATTTTTATTATTTGTTTCTAGTAATTGACCTAGATTGCTATAACTTGATAGCGAAAAAGTGATGTCCGTACATTAAACTAATTATACAATATTAAGGGGAAGCAATCAAATCTTAGAAGTATTTCAGCCATATTGGATAGTTGACCCTGAAGTCGATTGTAACAGATAACGTAGACGTTGACATTACTTCAACGTATACCTGGTCTATTAAAACATCTTAATCTATAAAAGACATGACTTGAAAATCATTCTGTCTCCAAGCCATGTTAACATGCCTACAGTATCACATGATCTTTGAGCACTTAATCGGGTTATCTAGGGAATGCAATATGAAGTTGGTTTTTGCAGGTTCATGGTCATGTGATCTTGTAGTATCACTAAACGAGACAATTATAGTCTACCGAGGTCTGCATGTTAACATCCTAGTTCTCATCGTCGGTTACCCTCCGGTACATATTCCGCACAATCTACATTATGTACCGTGGAACAATTGACTGCAGATTATTCGTTTTCGTGAATATTAATAAGCAAAGGGAAGTAACTCTTCGTCCAATGAGATTCCTCATTACAACTAGATACTCTTCAATGTGGAGAGTAGGCCTAACGACATGTTACTTTAAATAGACGTATTTTCTAGGATATAAACTTAGCCGCGAAAGGAAAATTGTAACGAGTAATTTCATTGGCTGAGATTGCGCAATGGAAATCTTTCGGAAACCAATGAAAGTAGGTAATGAATTATTCATGAGCACGAAATGTTACCAACCAATTGTCCACAGTCGATGAAAAACGTGAAACGGAAAGGATCGACGTGGGTTTCCGACGATGCCTAGTTCTCGGATTTGTATGATAAAAATACCCAGTCTGAGTCCGGAAGAATTTATGGAAAACAAGTCCCCGTCTAGTTACTTGGTGTATTCGTTTATGTATCAGCTTGTTAGATGTATTTTTAAATATGCAGTTTCTGTTGTATTCTGTTTACTGTATCCAGATTTTGTTACAATTATCTTTCATCATGAAAATACAAGAACAGAACAGGCTTTAGTGAACAAAACTTATCCATGAGGTTAAATTACACATCTTTGTTAAAATGTCGAAAATTCGACTAGTCTAATAACTTAGTCCTGAGGGACCTAAACAGTATTCCTGTCCAACCTATAAGTATGCACAAGACAGTCTTATGGTGAAAAAAAAAACACTAGATGAAACCCGTATTTGTTTTTATTTGTAAATAATAAAATAAATGCAGCTGTTTTTTCTTCTTTTTTTCGACAATTTCATTACAAGTAGAGACACAAAGAGAAACAAAAGTTGTGAGAATTGTCTTTACGAAAGGTATATCAAAACTTAAACCTTAATAATCTTTAAACTTTATGCTTTAAGGACATAGCTGATCTATTAAAACGTATTGTCAACAATTTTAATATTGCGTCAAACGTGTGTCCTTTTTAAACTTGGCTAAATATATGCCATTAAAAGTACAAATATATTTACACAGGAAGCGAAGCAGCAGACGCCGTTTGAATGATACTGCCACATTTAACAAAGGAATGAAAGGAATTTCAGTTGCCCTATGCTTATACTTCTCTAGTTTATTTACAAATTTAAGATTTCAAAGTACTTTTTGTAAACACTTCTTCGTTTTTAAAACACAATCACAAGGTTACGGGCATCTGAAAAAGTCAACAATAACAAATGGTCTAGGCAGCATTTCAAGTTCTTATTTAGAGATGGCTTTCTAACAAAAACTTTTCCCCGTTCAATTATCGGGTACAAATGCTTTTATTTTAATATCTAGCGCCTCAATTGTCGCTCCCTGATTGTTTATATCGATTGAAGTTGACGTAAAGTTTTGTTTCAAAAAATGAAAATGAAATTGCTGTATGTCTTTCTAGATTCAGTAGATTACCTACAGAACTGCTAATGTTATACGTCTTAACTCTTTGTCATTTATTGTTTTCCGATCATCTATTTTGTCTAAAAAAGACCTTCTCTTGCATAACTGAAGGCACCTTGCCTTGCAGTCACATGCTCTTCTCTATCTTCCCGTTTTGGTTCAGGCCCAGAAGTGTTGTTCAGAGAATGCTCGTTGTATTGCCTACTCAACTCGGCCAGTACTTCATCATACGCTGAGACATCCCGTGTATTCAGAACCTCATTTTCTGAAGCCTGTCTCGTGAGTGTAATGTTTTTGGACTTCAAACTTTGTTTTCTTGTCTTTAAGCCACCGAGTTCCGGATTTTGACCAGCTGCAATCACGACATCTTTACTGCCTGGACGAAAGTTTGGTGCATTTTTAACATTGCGTTTTGTGATATTCTTTCTTCCTATCGGTTCTGGTCCATTACTGTACCTACCAGCTTGGTCATTTGTTCTCACGTTTCCATTGATATCCCAGTTATGTTGCTTTGGGATATAATGAATGATTTCACCAGGGTTTGTTGTTTTTCTTGGACAGTTTAACAGTGGTATTTTCTACTTGTTTGTACCTTGCTAAAGAATAATCTGCATCTTGTTTGACATTTGTTTGACATTTGTCAACGACATATTTTGACAACTCAAACTTAGGATCAACACCATTCTTTGTAGGAGATGTGGTCTTTTCTGACAAATTACCTCTTTGACTCTTCACTGAATTTGTCGCTGAGGTCTGTACTGATCTCTTCGATATTTCAGGTGTTGCTGATACCGGTGTAAAATTCTGATGGAAATTTATTGGTCTTTTCGGTGAGTTTGAAGTTACTGATGTGTTGGAATCTCCTTTCAACCTAGAAACTCCGGAGTTATTTGGCTGCCTTCCATTTCCATTTACTGGGGTCTTTATTTTCATATCCTGTGTGTGAAACCTTTCTTTATCTCTTTCGATTGCTTATACTTTTCTGTTTCTGTAAGTTTAAATGCCATTTGGTCCCAGCGTTCTTCCATAGGAGCTGAAGAGTTAGGGCTCTTACTTTGTGTCTGACTTGCTCTTTTGGGTGTTGTCTTCGCCCTTTGGTCTGTACTATTTGATTCTTCAGTCATCCTTTATGTTTAATGTCGTAATGGATTCGTTTTGATTTATACCGTTATCATTCGGAGAACCACTGACATTATTACTTCTTGTAGTCGATGACAATTTTCTTTCACCTGACTTTGTTGATGATGTCTCTACTTTTACCACTGTTGCAATCTTCACCTTACTTTCATTTGTAGCGCTCTTGAATTGTTCGTTTGGATTTTCTTTCTCAAATATTTCTGTCTGTATTTTCTTTGACCTAAAATATTTATTTCCGGGGAACTTTTGTTTCGGTTTGATTTTATTGTCAGTTTTATCATGTACAGCGTCAGAACAGTTCGGTTTAAGTTGATTGACATTAGTTTCAATGTTAAGTGTTCTTGCTTTCTTGCTTAACATTTCAAGACGTTCTTCAAATTTCACGAGGTCTCTCTCTAATTTCTCATTAACTGCATTTGCTACTGCTGAATTTCTGGTGATTGCACCTTTTCCAATAAAATGAGCATAACTTATTTTGTCCTTGTTTTCTTTAATTTTCTTTATATCATTTAATAATATCTGCGTCTCGTTTTCAAGAGTATCTATATGCAAATCATATTCATCTTGGTTCTCAAAATCTTCATCTTTTACAGACGTTATATCCCTCTTATTTGGCTTTCTTGCATTAAGAAATGGTCCTTGAACAGATGCAGTCCCTTCATTTTCTTTGCGTCGTTTCCGTCCCCTTTCTAAGGCTTCCTGCCATTTTTTCTCCACATAGTAGTCCCTTTCTAACATCAAAGTCTTCTTAAGTTCCTGATTGCTATTTGACAGTTTGACATTTTCTTCCTTAACTGTCTCTAACTCACTCAGTAACTCTTTCTTATCATCTTTTAACTTTTTAATTTTTGTGCATTAGGTCCATGTAATATTTGACTTGTTAAGTTTTTGTTTTCTTGACTGATAGTTTCAAAAACGTTTGCTAACCCTTCGTTTTCTTTTTCAAGCTCCTTAATTCTTCTCTTATACTTGATTTCGTGCAAAGCTAGTGAATCCCTTTGTTGTTTTATCCTCTCATAGGACTGATTGTCTTTCTTGTTCCCATCCTGCCATTTGTGACCAGGTTTCTTGTCGTGTCTGTGGTCAAGAATCGTTGGTATTGGTTCACCAGAAACAGGACGTCGGTCACGGTGGTCTATAATCTCCGGTCTCGGAACTACCGTAAACATCTGCAAACAGTAAATATTCCGGTATGAAGGGGCAAAGGAAAAACTATCTCACTTCTTTGAAATGAGAGGTTTTATCAATATTCTTTTAATTTAACCATTGCTTTCCCTAAATTTTATGCATTTTTTTCCTACTGCAAAGTCCTCTTAACTACGGTTATTTTGAAACTTTTTTATGTCTCAAATAGATCAGTTTTATTATTATACAGGGAGAGAGTTTTACCCATAGATTATTTTCAAACCATGTTAAAACCATGACTGAACAAACCAACGTCTAAAAGTTAAGAACACAACTTTCCACTATTAAGACCAGTTCACTAATTACCCATTTATGTCTAATGGTTTATGCCATCCTTATCAGCTTGACGAGTCCATTTTCAATTAAACTGGTGTCTGGTATAATTTTTCATTTTCATTCTATTTATGGAAGAAAGTCCTTTACCCCAACAGTGTAGACACTAATCAGATGCCGTATATCGATCTTGGTCTGCACTGTTTGCCTAAGTCTACTTTTCTAGACGCTAGGCATGAATATTTTTACTGCTCTTTCTAGCGGAACTCTACTGTATTCCGGTGTGAATTGTAGTTAGTGCAAAACTCTGTTTTGAATGTGAATCTATAGCTGATATTTATTATAACAATAAATAACATTTCGTATATTATTGTTTATCATCTCGCACTAGTAGTTTAAGAAGGTTGACTCAATGACTTTTTTCATATTCCTAATACCCCAGAAGTTAGATGTTTGAATTTAATTTTCAAAAGTGTAAATATATTGTTTAAAAAGTGCCCACTATAAAATGAATTTTATGAATTATTTGACAGAAGAATCGACATAAATGCATAGTTACCGCTTCTTAATATTATTCCTTCGTGAAAGTGAAAACAATGTCCAATAAGCTACCGTAATACTTTTAATATTTTCTTTTCAAATTTTCAACCAGTTGAATTGCCGGCTATCTTTGTTTAATCTCAATAAATATACCCACCGAAGACACCTGATACTTTCAAAACAATTATTCTTCAATACTTCAGCTAAAATACCTAAGTTACCGGTGAAAAGGGTCAAGTTGAAACAAACAATTTAACATGCATGGTAAGTTCTTTCTTACTCTAGAGCTAATAAGAAAGTTTGAAAGGTCAAAAGTCATACGCAGTGATTACCAAACATGGTATAAAAAAGAAATATCAACAAAATCTTCCCAAACGAATTTATTTCATGATACAAACATATTAACTCTCTGTGACGTGTGTACTCTTTTCTTCAAGGTTTTAGACTGGAAAAGTAAAGCTGGAATGTTGTTGCAAATTGTGAACGTTGACAGAACGGAGCAATCTGATTTAAATTAAAGACATAAATAGCTCAGACGTTATTAGTGAGTACAGCGCCGAAAATTCTACTGTGTCGAGTCCAAGACGTAGCGCAAGACGTGTCTTTGAAAAGATAACACCACATAGCGCACGTGCCTCAATTCCTCTACGGCAATGAATACAGCGGGGCCACTTTTTTCTCTTAAAATGATTTAATCTCCTAGATTTGCTTAAAAGAACGCGTCCTATAAATAGGAAAGCATTCTCTTTTTTTTAACTAAAATACCTATTGTAATATGAAAAGGACATTTTAATTTGCCTCTTTGAACTCTTGTTAAAATGTTTAGAAAATATCTATTAAGCCTGATCGTATAAATGTTTGTACAGACTTTTAAATAACATCTTACAAACACAATGAAAATGATCCTATCTATTTTTATTCCCTACGTTTACAAATGACAGAAACAGAGTTGCCACAAAGGAACTTGTTGCATATATAAAAGTATTTTTTTTTAATATACAATATTTTAGTTTGGATTGTATTAATCACTATAGTATAAGGCCAAATACAGTATAGAATCGAACTCTATGTCAGATTCACCTATATTCTTTCGCAACTTATAACGTATTTCATTTCCGGTCACATGTCGTCCGTCAGATGTAAATTTCAAAGGAGCAGGACGGTACTAGACTCGGTAGAAAGTCTGATTCAATATGTCTTAACTTTTGTTTTTCTCTTACACTGTCTTTATAATGTCTGAAATTTTCAACCTCACTTGTAAATTCTTGATAAACATCGTGTTCATTAAAAACATATTGTTTCTTTAAATCATAAAGAACTTCGTCATACTTTGTTTCATCTCTCTTTATTTCTTCATCATCGTTTTGAATTTCTCCTCTAAAATGAACGAAAGCATCATTCCCGTGCAAACAGAATTTGAAATCTTTAACATATCGATTTTCGTTTTGTTCATTCTCAATGACGGCATGTAGATCGCTTTCACTTTTCCATGTTTGGTTTTCTTCCTTGTGAAAGCGCCTAGGTTGCATTTCTTTTGATGGAAGGCTTTTAGTGGCTTTATCGTCGTTAAATACAAAATTTGCATGATTTTCGACACTGCTTAAATCTTGTATACTTTTCGATTTTAAGCGAGACCTTCTCAACTTGTGTAAAGGTTTTCTTTCCTCTTTTTGTTGTATTTCGATATCAGGAAACATTATCTTATCTCTGTAATCTAGTTTTAGTTGTTTATCAAGATCCCCTAAACTTCTTGATTTGATTCGTGAACGACGTAAATTAGTTTTTGTGTCAAGGTCACGAGGTTTATAGTAGAAATTTGAACGTTCAAACATTTCCCTGTAATTGGAATGCACTGGCTTGTTTTTTGTTTGTGTGGTTTAATATTGCATGTTGCTTCAGGTTTTCCATTATAATAATTTACTGGTTCCTTTGAGTTGTTTGTATTTGGTAGGAAATTTGAGTAGTCTACACTATTTTTCGTTTTATGAACAGACATTCGTTTGCTTCCTACTGGATTTGATGATCGTTTGTTGCAATCTTTATCTGAATCAACATGATCATTTTCCCTCTTCAGTCCCTCCGATAAATTTTCTTCTTTGTCCGGATATGTGTCTCTTTTTCTAATTACCAACTTTCTTGCGTATTCTAGAGCAATTTTCTTTGAAGAAATTTTTTTAGGTTCATTATGTTTCTCTTCAAGTAGTTTCTTCTTTTTCTTTTCATACTGATCTAAGTATTTAATTCTTTCTTTATCTGACCAAGATGCATTTTCATCTTGTACAACGTCTGTTTGTACAGCCCTGTTTTCATGTGAAGAACGTTTCTTTTTCGTTTTTACTCGACTCAGTAGAGTATCATGATTTTCACTGTTAAGTTCAGCAACAACCTCTGTTTGTGTTTCACTAGACTGATAGCTTTTGTTCTGAACTATATCTGTAACCTCTTTCTGCATTCCTTGAATTTCATGTTGATCTTTTTCAGTTGATAATCTTGCTTTCTCATCTTTTTCTCTTTCTGCTAGCTTTTGTTTAAGTTCGTCGTGTTTCTTTTTGGCATTTTTTAAATTACCCTTAAATGCTTTCAAATCTTCGTCAAGTTTCTCATATATTGCATTTTCTAGAGGTGAATTTTTGACAATTGCGCTTTTACCCATTGTTATTGCATAATCCACTTTTCTCTTTTGTTGTTTTAAGCATTTTATATTATTTAATATGACTTTTATCTCTTTCTCTACTGTGTCTAATTCCAGATCATATGTATCTTCATCCAGCATGCCAATCGTTTCAGACAAATCTCTACTTTTATTTAATGGCACATCAGCCTTAACTGGGAAAGGTCCCTGTGTAGGTTTCACTTCTCTTTTATCTCTATTTTTATTACTACTTGCGAGTATTTCATGCCAGTTCTTTTCCAGCACAAAGTCTCTAGCTCCCGAATGTTTCTTTACAACTTCATTCATACTCTCTGTCAATTTTTTGTTTTCATCTTTAAGTCTCTCCACTTCTCCTTGCATTTCTCTTTTTGCTTTTTGTAACTTTTTCATCTTCACGGCATCAGGACCATGCTCTAGTAAGCTCTTCAAAACTTTGTTTTCTGTATAAGTTGGCTCATAAATTTTCAGAAGCTCAGCCTTTTCTTTTTCAAGATCTTTAATTTTCCTTTTGTATATAATCTCGGATTCAAGAAGTGCTTCCTGATGTTGTTTTAATCTTTTATAAGTGGATTCCTCGCTCTTTCAACTTTTGTGACCACTTTTTTGGTTCAGGTTCACCTTCTCGATGGCTGATAATTTCTGGAGGAGGCTGACTACTTGAACCACGATAGTCTTTCAACTGTGGATATTTTACAATCGTAAACATGATCAAAACATCGTCTATTTGCTGAAACTAAAGAGAGATACAAGGTCCGAAAGAGTTTCTATAAATATTTTTAGGCAGCATAAACACTTTTAAAATGAATTGTTCACCTATGAGAAGCATCATAATAGTTTTAATACTTATTTAATAATGTATCATTCAACTTTAAATAATGAAATTATAATGTAGGTATTATAAAAACCCTTCAAAAACGTTCCATAAGTATGTTTTTTAGACAGCACATTTTTTTATTTAAAATTATCGACTTACCAATTAGAATTTCTTTCCAAAAGTAAGAACACATGTAGATGTTAAGTTTTTACAAACTATTTTAACAGTTCCGCCTTGCGCTGTGAAAACGTCCGGTAATACATTAATTTAACATTATACATATAAACAATGGCTTATGTTTCGTTCGATGTCAGTGAAGTGGAAATTCCACTTGAATTGATTGAAAAAACACAACAAAAGAGGGGGTGAAATTTGATGCTTCTTACTTGTCCTAAAGGGAGGCTAATCGAATGAAAATATTTAGAATATAACAATCGAAGTTGTCTCCTTTACTTTCTCTGCATGATCGAGTACTACAATAAATGTATTTCATGATACATTTTCAACGTACATTTTTCGAATATCAAACATGTACGATTTTTATCTCAAACTAAATACGATTTTTTTCTCAAAAACAGAGTAAAGGTAAATGATACAAAAACTCGTGTAACTCTTGAAGTTTTTACTGCACCATATAATAAATAAACACATTCTAACATTGCTACCCAAGTCTCTAGATAAGCTTCTGTTTTTAATATCTCCTTGATATTAATATACTTGTATTAATTTCATTACTTGAAGGTGTATTCTGCATCTAGAAACGGAATTATAAATGAGACGTTGTTTACGAAAGATTGATATAAATAATAAGAAATGTAAAAAATCTTTCTTTATTATTATTATTTTGTTCAATGATATTCTAATTGTTGATAAGTAATGATATTAAGAGTTGTTAGAATATTGACTAAATCACTGAAATTTTCTGCGCCTGGCAACGTTGACCTTGACTTTCACCTCACACAGTAAGGATGGATCTTGTTCTTTGTCAATGTCCCATAGAGGCACAAAACGATTCCCACCGGTGATTGCCGAGACGTGTACTTTACCCCCGCGTCGGCCATGTTCTGTGATGACTTCACTGGTTGCCGCCAGACGAATTTTTAATTCAACACCGAGTACTTTCAGATCATCCTGTTTCCGGTATCGGTCTATCTTTAATTGGGATACACTCGATTCTTTTTCTCATTTCCTGAAAAGTACGTAAATGTACTTAAAGTTCATTTTTTTGGCATTTTTATTAAATACAAGACAGTTTAAATGGCATTTGATCAACCAGTATTCGATGAATTATTTCGTCTAGAATCATAGACCAACTAAAACTTAAATAAAATGTAGCTTGAAGCTGAAACAAATGTTTTTGAAACAGCGTGTATAACAAAAATATGATGTTGAATACAATTTGAAATGACAACTCTACACTTGTTTCCATACATCTCTTGGTATGCAACACGAGAGCTGTCATTTACCACGACAGTATGTATCTAAATGTTTTGGAATTCTTGGTAAATTGATATTTATGAGGCTGAAAATTTGTAATCTTGTTTCTATGGTGTCACTTAGACAAAACTTGAGATCATCGTCTTTGGTGACGTGGGCAGCATGGTTATTATCAGCAAATTTGCTTGATTGCTTCGAATTAATTTTAATATTAAACGAATTTCGAATCAAAACGTTGTTTGTTTTATAGATTGATTACATGATTGATGATCGATTGATTCATAAGGTGGTTCGAAGATAATTTAAAGATAGACTGACTGACTGACTAACTAACTGACTGACTGATTGATTGATTGATTGATTGATTGATGATTGATTGATTGATTGATTGATTGATTGATTGATTGATTGATTGATTGATAGGGTGTTCGTTAATTGATAGCCCGAATGCCATAAAGCTAACTTATTAGATGAATGATTGATTGATAAATGTCTATTTTCTTGATTAATAACCTTGACCTTTCTGCTTGTTTAATTGATTATCTGACTGATGTGATATTTTAAGACCTGTACCCTGATAAGTTCTTGTTTTCGCGAGCGTCTTGAAGAGCGTGAATTTGAGCGGCCTCGCCTCTCTCCCTTGCAAGCATCTTCAGTGTCAGCTGCAGAATATTCACGACCGCTTCTTGTGCGTGACTTTCCTCTAAGCTGAAGAAAATGGTACACATGTTTCAAAGAGACTATTTGAAATACTTGTTGATACAGCTTCATTTTTCATATGTATCAGTTTATGATATACAAGTTTCAAGTGCAGTGGTCTTGATATTCCAATGGTTATCTACCTATTTTCCATTTCTGTCAAACCCCTCACGAGGACGTATTGCATTTTACTGTATAATTAAGGACACAGAATTTTGGGCATTGTTCTCTGGATCGGTTAAACAACTGAATCGGATCCTATAATATATTTAAAGATAAATAGTTTCATATAAATATCATTAAGAATAATTATTATGACC
The DNA here is from genome assembly GCA_012932295.1 of Cyclina sinensis. Taxonomy (NCBI): domain Eukaryota; kingdom Metazoa; phylum Mollusca; class Bivalvia; order Venerida; family Veneridae; genus Cyclina; species Cyclina sinensis. The sequence goes on along the minus strand of JAAONU010000001.1, from coordinate 45,049,990 downwards.
TCATAGTCAGGATTTTGTGTACATTTATACACGGATATACGGAAATATCCGAGGAATTAACCACAATATTAATGTTACTACAATTGAACAAATTAATTATATTCTCTAATTTCTGATGTAAAATAATCATCTAGAATAAAGGAAAAGAAATGTTCACGTGTTTTAATACCATACAAACATGATAAATACCAGGTTTTCTCTTGGGTGTTTTTTGTTTGCCAGATTGTGATTACGGTCTTGAGGACGGCTTCTATGTGCTTTTGTCATCGGCATCCGCCGTCTGCTTGACAAAAATAAACACTTTATACAGAATAAAAATCAATAAATAAACAGAATCTTTCACAAATCTACAGAAATATAAACTAACACGTTAATCATGTGTTAGTATCAGTCCGAAATCTTTGCTAGAACTGCTAAAATAAAATAAATCTGTTAAAGATTTACTTATTAAAATATTGTTTTCATATATATTCTATAACAATCTGTTCTAGTATGAGGTTTTCGTTTTACGAAGTCAATGTAGTGGACAGATTCATTTTCCGTATAAAACATGAGCTTACCACAAATCTGTGACAGTCCGACGAGCAAGCACATAGACCGTCAAAACTGCACGCGCCTTTCTTTCACTAGTCTGCTATATATAGAACGAAATAAAAAGTGGCTTATCAGAAAAAAAAAAATTGAACGATGAAGCACAATATGCAAACACGGTTGTCACGTCAGATACGTAACGACGTTCGTTTATAGCCAAGACGTCACTGATACGTACCTCGATTGTGATGTTCTTGACGTAACGTAAAATGAAGCGTGCCTCGGTGTTCAAATGCATACTGTTTTCGCATTGCAAGCGTATTCTTATTAAATTTGATCTTCCTATAAAAAATGTTTCGGTTTCAACACACATTAAATACAGTTAACGTTGTTGATACGTAATAAAAAGTCGGTTCAAAAGCTCATAAGAGCTTATGTTATGTTGTTCCTGTCTTGCCGACTTTAAATAAAGTTTATCTTATCTTATCTTATCTAATAAAAAGTGTTTGTATTTGCGAAATGCAAAGGGGCACTTCTGTTTCACCAGAAGGCCATAGCGTTCACCAGTTGTGGGCTTGGAGAGATTATATGGGTTTTATGGCATCCTCCGACCGCACTAACACATACTTTAAACATATTTATCACGTGATTCTTTTGCTTTGTCATTTCAATTATTTGCTGATGTTTTGCAGGGAATGTAAAGTCTCTTGTTAGCTTCGTATGAAACATCTGCTCTTCTTACATTTCGGTAATAATAAAAGCTACTGGAAAATTTGTCCTTTCAAGAAGCTGCTTAAAGGTGTTAGAGTCGCTGTTGATAAACAGAATTACAAGCGCAAAAATCTATTGATTCCATGATATTTAAGAAAGTGATAGTAATATTGATGAAACAAAAGAAAACGAAATGTATTTACGTTAACCTGAATTTGCATTCAAAACAAAGAAAATAATAATATTGAAATGAATGACATTTTAATGAGAGAAAACAATTCTGCATGACTCAATGGATTTTATTTCAATGTGTCGCAGTATTTACATAGAATAGAAACTTATGGCCTATCCAAAGCTTAAACAGTAACCGAGCTATTTAATTGTATATTTCGTAAGATTGCTGATATGTTATTCCCGACCTTCCCACACAAATATATTGACTGATATTTTATTAGGTTTTGGGTGTTTCCCAAGCATTTAAAAAAGTGTCTGACCTAGTTCTTTTCGTGCAAGCCGTAAAACACCGTTACAGGGAAAGAAACTCGGTCAAGGTCATAACTGAGAGACTATAGGCGTCGCTTAGTTTAAAAGGGAGGAGTGAAGCTTGTGACCCCTGGATGTGAAGTGTAAGCACGCATGAAGTTAGACATTAGATTCGTCCAACTACAGACTTGTCAAACATAAATATGCAACTTTTCTTGAAACCGTGATAAAGCATTGATTTGGCGTTTAGTAATCGTTATACTTGGCGTATAGAAGCAGATAATAATTATTTCTTCCATCTGTATTGTCACAAGGGCCATCCTACGCCGCTCGTTTTTATCTCAAGAGTACTGGTATTCATGAAATAACCGAAAATTGGCTCACAATAAAATTGGCGCATTAGTCTGGCCATAATGCTGGTTAATGGATGCGTGAAACAATGGTGTCGTGCAGAAAAAGAAGCCAAAAATCGATAAATGTTCATTACCAGATGAACTTCGAAGTCGTCTGCCTTATTGATTATCTTAATCAATACAGATGATGTCTTGCTTGCTTATCTTTTGATAAAAGCATTAATTGAGAAAAAATCGACTGGGGATGAAATCAAAAATAGAAAGAATAATTAAAAATAGAATAAGTTCTGAACAACATGCAAAGGAAACAAAAAGTGAAGCACATTCTTTATTTTTCATTATGATGCAGAATTTGATCAATAAAGTTAAATTGGCAAGGTTTAAGAACCTAGGAGTATCGGTTTCCGTTTGAGAAAAGTGAGCAAATTATTGTATTTTACGTGCGTATTTGTCCACTGTTATCTAAGTTTCACTTTTAGAAAAGACGCTTGCACATGAAGGATTTTTTACCACTGTTTTAAGAAGATTTTGCAACATGTATTACAGTTTACATTTTTAACTGTGTCATTGAAAGCACAGTATAATAGAAAAGACTTTAAATACACTTAGTTACTCTATATTGTCTTAATACAACTTTATTGTTCATTCTGTAAACAATTGCAAGCCAATGATAGTGCAGACATAGTGAGAAGATTTTATGAGCACCTTCCGGATGAAGTGTTTGTTTTAAAACTTACTTCGATACATTCTCTGAACTAAGTGTATAGTCATGAATTTAAAGAGAAATAGGACCAAACAGATTGTATTAGTAAATAGCACCAAGAACCATTTCTTTATTATTATTATCATTATTATTATTATTATTGGAAAACAGAATTTGCAATCTTCGGCTATGAAATACTAAGTCGTCGTATTTTTTTTTTAAATATGAAATTTTAATTTGATATTTAAATTGAAATTTCTATGGTTTTCCAAAACTACTCAAGATAACAAAGTTATGCTGGGTATAAAAAAGTTTAAATGTAAAAGATAACTATTCGTCACTCCAGCTCATAACTGTGTTTTCAGCCTTTTTTTCTGAAGAAAACAATTTCACTCTTTCGCTTTGCCGCTAAACGTTTTACACGCTTAGTACCTGAAATAACTTCATTTTTAAACTACTGAAACAAGTTCTTGGAGAGCAGAAAAATGCTGACCGCAGATTCCTGTTATATTTCAGTAGCGCGTGTCTAAGCCGAGAATCTTCCTGAAAATACAGCATTCAGCCGACAAAATGTGGAATGAATTTCCAATTATTACTCCTGGCCGGACGGTATCTTTATTTGGGAAAAAAGCCAGGGATACAAGTATGGAAGATAAATGATGATTTATGACCCCCTGTGATTAAATAAGAGTTGCTTTGCCTACTCAAACGTCGCGGAAATAGATTTACTTTTCAATATTTAGCTTGGGACAGGCAAGCTTAGACATAAGCGTGGAAGGGTTGGCTTCCATACAAAATGTTTCCAATATGGATTTTCCCCCCTCTACAAATACATAAAAACACCTTAATTTACGGAATTTCTAGTGGTAAGGATAGGTTATAGTACTAGGAATATTGATGTTTTTTCCCGTTTGTAGTCAGTTTCTCTTAGAGCACACGCGTTTTGTAGTGTTTGTATTGTTAAAATGCTCAGTTATTTAAAGCGAATGAATGTATGAATGAATAAATGTTGGATATAGGGAAACTGGTATTGGAAAATCCGGGTACTTCGATAGGAGAAACTATGAACTGGCTTTATACGCGAAATGGAATAGAAGAAGCAACTTGTCTCCATATATTCTTGGACACAATGGTGACCCTCGAGGTTAATTGTTTGCTAAATTAGTTCGCTATTGGACTGGGAATAAAAATATCGGATAATCTACAATGTCGACTATTAGAAAGGCCTATATGGAAATATCAAATGGCATTCGTGGATTGAGGTTGCATAGAGAACAGTCACAACAACAATCGCAGGCGACATCTTCAAAAGAAATTGTGAGTAAACAGACGACAAACGGGTCAGCAGTGTCAACGGCACAAGGTCACAGAATGGTGCGATCTCCTAAACCACTGATTGCACGAAAGATACGAAGTTTGTTTGGACGGACTCAACCGACATCTGTGAGAGATCTATTCTTGGATGAAAGATTTCTGTCTAAGTTTTTCATGTTCTTTTCCGCAGAAGAAAGAGGAAAATTATCTCAAGTGTGTAAAGCATGGAAAAATATTCTTTATCAACCGAAATTCTGGTTAAATGTGATTCCTATTATAGCATGCAGGGAGTTAAGTAAAAAGGATGAAACACGGCGTTTGTTCTATGAAAGTTTGCAACAACGAAGTTTCGATTCCGTCTGCCTTTTTGGCGCCACAGACGAGGATATTGCAGATTTTGTTAACCACTTCTCAAATTGTAAAAAGCAGATTCGTTCAATAAGTCTCAGGTGTTCAAACGTGACCGATTCAGGGCTGGAGGTTTTGTTCAAAAGGACTCTCTGGAATATATCGTCTGGAAATTTCAGGATGCAATGAATTAACAGAAACAGGCCTCTGGTCATGTTTGAATCCAAAGATAGTATCTCTAAGCGTTAGTGATTGTATAAATGTAGCAGACGACACGGTTGGGGCCGTGTCACAGTTATTACCTTCTTTATACGAGTTCAATCTCCAAGCCTATCACGTGACGGATGCAGCCCTGGCGTTCTTTAGTGCTAAACAAAGTTACACATTGTGTATATTACGGTTGCAGTCATGTTGGGAAATTACTAACCATGGAGTTGTTAACATAGTGCATTCCTTGCCAAATTTAACCATACTAAGTCTGTCAGGATGTAGCAAGATAACAGACGACGGGGTAGAACTTATTGCAGAAAACCTAAGAAAACTTCGTGTCCTTGACCTCTCGTGGTGTCCACGTGTCACGGATGCTGCGTTGGAATACATAGCTTGTGATCTAAACCAGTTAGAAGAACTTGTTCTTGACAGGTGCGTAAAATCGGTGTTGTTTTAATGTGGCCTAGTTGTACACAAAATGAAACAAAATTCGATCTATTATTAAATGACATGGAACCATATACTACACGACACTTTTCTTTAGAAAAACTTGGCATTAAAAAATCTGTAAGTATTTAAAAGTGTTTTAGCGCAGAACAAAGAAGTAAATTTGATCTTTGATACAGCACTATTTCATATTCCATTCTTCATAAAGTATTGATTCTGACTATGAATCATTTACCCAGAATCTCTACAAGTTCTGACACAGAAATATAATCAACAACCGCAGGTTTCTAGAATGTACTTGCTCAATTAAACGCTGCAGACACTTCGCTGTTGCTGTGATCCTTACTGTTTTGAAGAACATTAATCATATTAATAACCCGAGACCAAAGGATTATACAGTATTTTAATTACTTCTCCAGTTATGTGTATGATAAAGCCTCGTAAAGAAAGAGGGAAATGAGAAACACTTGTTAGTTCAACCATTATTTTTGTATTTTCTTGGGTTTGAATTAAAACATTAATTTTGTGAGGAAAGGTACAAAATACGTATGAAATGCTTATGCGGTTTACACATGCATGTTGAAGGTTTTAGCTTTAACAACAACTGCACGTAAGTGAAAATCTGTAACAATGCAGTGGGTAAAATAAAAAGAAAGAAACAGCATTTTTACACTAATGGTTAAAAATCACAACCTCCGTATATCTTTGGTATAGAATAGTTATTTCAAGATATCATAACTTAACGATAAGTTGATAATTATTCATCCAGTTAGAATAAGGGCATTAGCATTATAATTCGATAAAATGACCTTAACACCATTGACAGTAATGTCTCGTCAATCATTGACAAGCCGGTTTATTTAACTGTTTGAAATTACAGATATAGTCTAACCTGTGACAATTAAAACTGAGGCAGCCAATCTAATGAATCATTTTCTGAAACATATATTACATCAGTAATTTAAACAACTGTTACATATTAACGTGTCGAGAAATGCTATTTTTAGATTCCATGCGTTCACCCTGTCGTAAGCATGTCACCGTGTTTTGTTTCAAGCAGCGATAGAGAATGAGTCACGGTATCGATTATTGGCACACACTGTTCACGATACTCGATAAACCAACACTGCTTTCACAACATGGCAATAACCTACGAACAATTTCAGCTTTGAGTTATTGATCCAAACGGAGTAGAAAATGGAAAGAAAAAAATCCAAGGATGTTTAAATGTTAAAATTGCAGACCAAAATGTACTAACATTTTCACCATGTATTAATGGTGCTGATGACTTCGCGCAGAATTAAAATGGCATTAAAACCGCCGATCCGACCGCTATTTTCTCTGAAAAATAATTCCTTTAATGGTTTCTGCTTTAAAAGATTACTCCCAAGAAAAGCTTTTGACTTGACAACTAACAATGAAGAAGTGTTTTTGAGCTTTTTAATTGAATTAAACTGTCAAAAACAGGCAGTAAACTATGGCGTACCATTAGGGCGCTAACTTCACGCCGCCAGGCCGCTAGGTCGCTAACTTAACGCCGCCAGGCCGCTAGGCCGCTAACTTCACAAATCTACTTATGGTTCATATACTATAAAACATACCTAATAGAGTGCTCATTAAAATCTTACTGACTGAAAACTTTGCACTCCAGATTTAAGCTAAAAATATTTTATTTAGAATTAAATACTAGTCTTAGTTTAACTTTTAAAAGGCAATCATATATTCCTATGTGGCTTCAAAAAGGAGGAAAATGTATGCTTTTTGTGGGGCTCGAACTTCTGACATTCACTTTAAGTTATTTTTCATTTTAACTGTTAGCTAAAGCGCCGGTAAAGTTTTGTGAACACTTTATATTGACAAAAAAATGAACAAAAAAATCTAATTGCTCGCGAAGTTGGCGGCCCGGCGGCCTAGCGGCCTAATAGCTTTAAATATACATTGTTATCAAAATAAAAATGATATCTATGAACTTGGTGACAACAAACAACAACAACACAAGGGGTTTGTGAGGTACTTTTGCGAATTAAAAAAAGCGTCCTTTCATGATTTGTTATCTAAAGGCTGCTAGCGACCCATCGGCCTAGCGGCCTAAGATATACATTGTTATCAAAATCAAAAGGATATCTATGAACTAAGTGTCCACAAACAATAACAATAAAAAGGATTTTGGTGTATTTTTGCACATTAAGAAAAAAGCGTCTTTTCATGATTTGTAATCTGAAGGCTGCTACCGACCCAGCTACCTAAGATAAACCTTGTCTTTAACAACGAGAAATGTATCTTTGAACTAAGTGTCGATAAGCCACAACAATAAAAAACGTCCTTACATAATCTATTATCTTAAGGCTGCTAACGGCGTACAATGAACCTTGTCTATCACTATAAGAATAATATCTTTGAAGTAAGTGTCAACAAACAACAACAATGAAAGGGGTTTTGGGTTGTTGTTGTTGTTGTTTTTTTAAATTGAAAATAAGTTTTTTTAATGAAAAGAAATATTTGCCTACCAGCCAATCGGCCTAGCTAGCGGCTTAAGATATACATGGTGCATCACATTTAAACATTTTTGAACTCAGTTCTAACAAACAACATACAAAAAAGGGATCTGAGGTGTACCTAAGCTGATAAAAACGAGTTTTTTTTCACAAAAAGACGTATTTGCTAACTTAAGGCTGCTAGCGGCCCAGCGGCCTTAACTCTATCAGAGTTGAAACACTATTCAGAAGTCAGTTCTAACATAGATTCTGAACAAAAGGTGTTGGAATTTATTTTTTAAATTTAACAATGACGATTTTTTCATGAAAAAAGTGCTTGGTGTCTGCAAGCTGCCAGCATCCTAGCGGCCTAGGATTTACACCGTATATCGCAGTAAAATGTATTTCTTAATTCAAACGCATAGAATAAACAAAAGGTTTTCTGGGCGTATTTTTCAAATTTAAAAAAAAAATCCAAGGATAGTTCGTGAAAAGAAAAATCCAGCCGACAGTCTTTCGGCACTTTCAATGCTTTGATTAAATTAGATTTGGACCGCGCAATCACGGACAAAGAGTAATATGAGAATTGGGTACACATGTAGCAGGCTGGTTTTTGCATTTGGCTTCTTTCCGAACACTGTCTCACAGTGAGTGAGCGAATAAAGAGATAGATAAAAAGTTACGGAAGGAACCCAAGTCTTTGCAGACAAATCCTTGGTGTATTAAGAATTGCTATTTGCGTGGCTTGATTCTTGGACAAGGGGCAGTTTAAAAAAGTGTCCACCAGATTTCACAGGATGCTATGTGCAGTGTACTTAATAGCTTCCTAAAATATTTATGAGCCACTATGTCAGTTTTATTTTCTTCAGTGATTTTGCACATTGCAATGTATCCGAGAGTTGTTGTTTGGGAGTTAGGACAGGGATCTGACAAAACCTCAAAGGTGAGCAGGTGTGCGATCATTCGATTAAATTTTATCAACTTTTTACCTAGAGAATATTTGAAATTCTTGTTACATACATATGCCAACAGGCACCATATTCTACCAAAAGCTAGTCTCCTCTAACAGTATGTTTAATTTTTATATTTTTATATATATGTAAAAAAGCTTCATCGTACTTACTAACTCACAACTACATTAAGGAAGTTCCTATTTAAAGATAAGTGTTTTTGCTCTTATAAACATATCTTCTTTAATTTCCGTCAGGAAATTAAAACAGTATGAAACAAATGGATTCATATTAAACACTTCATGTCACAGTCTGGTAGATAAGAATAATCTACTTGACTTGATGGCACTGCTACTTCAAAATAAATATGTCCTATCTATCTGTGACAATAAAAACCGGAAAAAAAAACGAAAAAAAAAGTATCATGAAATTGTTTTAAACTTTATGACATTTTTTGAAACTAATCTTAACAGTTAAACTCACATCATGTAATTGTTCATTGTCACTACAAGTAGGTGTTGAATGTAAACTGGATTGGAAAAGGACTAGCCATTATATCATCAACTTTTATAAAAACTGAATAATCATACATCACATATATGTTTTTATATATAAAACATATAGGAATGGATTAATTAACTAACATGCACACATATATTTGTTACCTTCGCTCTTACTTATTTGAGTTACAAATATTTTGAAATATTTTGTATTGTGCTATTGAAAAGAAAGATTGTCAGTTTGAGACCATGTGTTTACTAATTCCATGTGTAACTGACATACTTCTTGTATTTGACCAGATTAACGACACAGACATCAAGCAAATTGAGAATGAATAAAAACTATTTTACTTTCTTTACGAACTGGATTGTCGAGAAAATCAGTGATTATCAATATCAGTGCATATCTATAATCTGACTGTCAAACATCCTCCAAATCACAATGTCTTGATAATATATATATAAAATCTATATCTGTACATGTATTCTACTCACCGTTTTATATTTTTTATTTCTAGAGGGTATATCGTACAACATAAATGTAGATCGCACAAAAAGTGTGACAACTTTCGATTTCTAAACATGGGTTATCGTGTAGATACTGACATATTAAGAATATGGCACACCTTATGATTATTTCAATTTGACCGCAATGTAAATAGATGGACTCCTGTCCCAGTTGGCATATTCTGTATAATTGTGTAGATTTCTTTAGCACACAAAGGATGACATCTTTTGAACTCAAGACATGTATTATCGTGTTAATATTGACATACATAAAAAGGTTTTCAACATTGTACGTTTAATTTCTTTTTATCCTCAATGAAACAACACATTAACTCTGTCATAATATGCAATTAACTATTATCAGGGTTAGTACTTCATGACTTTCTTTACAGTATGTTCTGAGAGACAGCCAGTAACGTCCGTTATTAGTAGGTGATATAAGGCATATATGACATCACATATTGGGCTCCAGCTGGAATTCAATCCCGGGACCTTCTGAATCAAAGGCGAAGGCCCTACCCACATAGCTATAGAGTCCCGAACATAAATATTATGTCGTTGAGTTTTGTTAACTCTAATTAATCCTGAGATCATACTTAATTTTGGACTTGTTGCTTCGTTGGCCATGGCGGTGTCAAAATAGATAAATGTACTGTTATATTGCCTTTAACTCACCTGAGCAGAAAGTGTTCAAGGTGAGCTTTTGTGATCGCCATATGTCGTGACTTACAGAGACGTGTTTTGATGCTGCATCTTTGAAATTTCAACTAGGTGTATAATTATGCATGCAGACCACCTTTGACTTTGACCTTGACATATCTTACCTTGACATATTGATCTACTTTTTTGTTTTGAAGCTACATCCATGAAATTTGTAAAAGTGTTTCATGTAAATAGGCAATATTTGATCTATGATACAATGCACATGTCGTCTTATATTCTGCATCATGATGATCCGTTTAAGTACAATCTCGTAGGAAAACACTCACTACATGACCCCATGTCAGCGGTATTCAACACAATCACTGGCACAAGTTTGTATAACAGAGCTATTCCAGCTAATTAATTTGATCATTTCGTTATCAGTTCGAGATTTTAGCAGCAGATTGAGTAACAACTTTGAATATTCCTTTCCCCCTGGGGTAGCCAATTTAGACACTTTCCTCATCTGATTTTGTGATTTCGGTTATAATCAACTGCAAAGTAAACAAAACGCACACATTATGAAATAACTTTCTTTCTGGAAGTGCATTGTTTTGTTTCGTTTTAGCAAAGATTAGATAATCATCTTTTAGCTGTCATAATAACGTTAACAAAAGTCAAAGAAATTGCACACGACATGTATGCAATTGTAACGACACCAATCTCATTAAAATCAGATTTAGTATATTGACTAATATTTCGCTAACTGATCGCAAATAGTAGAGGATATGATTAGGATATTTAGGATATGATTTTAATGAGTTTGTTAGGACACTGAAGATGAATATGACTTTGTATTATAATGTCTGTTACTTAATGGAGTAAGAAATATGTGTTTTTTCACCCTGCTCTCAGTTTTTTAACGTCTGTTAAACAAACGTGCTTTGTAATACATGTAATACATTCACTGCTTCGACTCCGTCATTACACACGTAGTATATAACCTTATAGTGTACATACAATGTGAGTTTTGTAAAAAGCTTGTCAATGTTTTATTCCAATATAAGATATATCTGTTCTGTTAAAAATATTACTTAGAAATTACAGTTTGCTTTTATAAACAATATTATCACCTCGTGAAAACCAAGTTATGTAACACCGATCCTGATTGGCCAGACAAACGCGCGTATTTTATTGGCTAGCATAATGCAGGGTCATGCAAAATAATCCTGCATGATGCTAGCTGCTTTCTGATGCACCAAAGGGTGAAAAGTCCTTTTTAAGCATGACACTGCATGATGCAGGGTTTTTGAAAATATTCTTCCAGTATGATGCAGGATTTATTTTACATGACCCTGTATGATGCTGAAAATAATTGTCATGACCCTGTATGATGCTTAAAAATAATTTTCATGACCCTGCATGATGCTAAAACTTTATCATGATGCTGGGTCTAGCAATAAAAACCCTAATGGTACGCCATAGTAAACCACCTTTGTGAATTTATAAATTTAATCTCAGTCCGAAGCGCTTTTTTTCCCCTGCTTATCAAGTAGCTTCATTACTTAACATCATCAGATGTAACTTGATTAAGTATAGATTAAATTAGTCAACAAAGTAAACTTAATTCTGGTATTACCAGTAAACAATTACCGACTTACTGCTTTCATGTACAGTTTGTCTTCTGACAAAAACGAATCGAAGTGAATGCTGACTAACCTAAATATAAAGTTTATAAAATGTTGCGATGCAACAGGGGAAAAAATGATTTTAACTAATAACTTGTATTTTACTGTACAGCATTTTGAAAAATGTTTATGTTCTGACTCGTGTGTACACTTTGGTTTATTAATCAATAAAGTCTACAGTAAGTCTAATTCTGATAAAATCTACATTCTGACTTTCCATGAACCTAAAGCAATTCTGTGAGGTAGCAGAAATCAATAAGTCATTACATGGAAATTATATGAGTGTTAGGATTAAACAGAATTAATATAATTTTCAATTAATTGTGCTACCGTTTATGAATTACATGAAATAAAGAACGTGCTGGTATCATTAATTGTTTTCAATGCATATTTAAAATACATGACGTATAGAGCCATTAAACTGCATTAAAATTTAAACAGAAGAGAAACATAACAAGAGTCGTGAATGCTCCTAAGAAAAATGTATTTATTATTTAATTAACATAACAAATAGATAAAACAAAGCCCTGAATTGTTATCTCCAGGGACCCAAATCACTTCCAATTTCTGCAAGCATCATGCAAGACGTATGCTGCAGATGGACTGAAAGTCAACAGAAGAGATCGTACATGATTAATAGATGACTAGCATTAGTAATGAGTAAAAACGATAAATCGTCACACGCAAGTCGTGATGCTGAAAAAAAACCACTATATATCTTTAGCTCCGACCATGCCGAAATTCCAAAGAAGGCTAGTCCATTATTTAGATTGGACAGACCCGTTTATTATTTATAGTGATGTATACTAGAAACTGGCCAAATGGCGAAATCAGACAGGTCATCGTGTGCATTCAAATTATGGTCTGCATTGTTTACGAAGGCTTAAACAATTGCAACTACTTATAAGGGTTAAAGGTTAATAAAGCATTTTATTATAGTTGAATCGACAAATTTCTTCCTAAATACAAAGCAGCCAATAAAGTAATGTATCTGAGCAATGAGTGTAACATATTTGAAAAAAACATCTATGTGTAAATATACTGTATGTTTCGATGGATCGGCTTGATGGGTATAACAATGGAAAGATGATTTAATGTCATTACTAATAAATTTTAGGTTTGTGGAAACTCACATGCTTTAGCTGTCATATATACGGTTTTGTTATTCTTTAACAATCTTTTGTCTTTTGCTAAGCTCGCTGTGTGCCAAGCGGTGGTATCATTTGTAAATCATAGTGATATTTTTTTCGATTTTTAGATTTGTTTCATATTCCATCATAACCAGATCTTGTATATCATATATCTTCGGGTTTTAAATGAAACATCTTTGTTTTAAGAAGTCGGATAGGCAGATATAGCATGTGTATCTTGTTTTGCCTCACTCAGCTCTTACAGCTAACACTGAAAGGTGAATTGACTGTAGATGACAAACGTAGATTTTCACGAACAATCAGGAATGAAAATGGAAGAATATCTGTGCAACTGCATTTTTATTCAAGTAATTTCCTCATGCTTTCTCACATTTAATTCAATGCCTGTATGTTTCCTCATGCTTTCTCACATTTAATTCAATGTCTGTATATCTCTTGCTTTCTTACATTTAATTCAATGTCTGTATGTTTCCTCATGCTTTCTCACATTTAATTCAATGTCTGTATATCTCTTGCTTTCTTACATTTAATTCAATGCCTGTATGTTTCCTGGCTTAATAGGGAGGAATTAATCATTGAAAAAACATGTTTCTAGTTAACAAAACGTACGAAAACCCAATAGTGACAGACAACTACAAACCACAGAAACTGATTAAAATAAAAATATATTTAAATTGGCACCGCCTTGGTTTTGAACTTGGTTGGTTTACATCCTTTACATGCGGACTATCAATGCGTTCTGGGAACTGAAAAAAGCAACTAATCAATATTTCTATAATCATGGCGACGTGTCTTATAAAGACAGCGATGAAGGTATTTAAATCCAGTAAATGATTTAATCTAAATCGTTTTATTCCGAGATCTGAGATACATGTATCTTTCGATCAATACTGCGTTTTTAATTCCTTCGCATAGTTTTGAGCGACCAGAGACAAATTTCTAACTGCTATAATGTTTAACAATGTAAACACAATAGGTGCTTACGTAAGAAATCCTGAAAACAAACACTTCTGTGAAGAAACATTCTATCCATTGTCCCCATTTAATACTTCACAAGCATGTGACAACAATGGTAATAAAAGACGATTTGTACTTTGAATGGCAAATTTTTTTAAATCTAGTCATGATGGAGCTAACACAAAGATTACTTGTTTTTTTTTTACTGGGGTGTGGTGTTCTAGAGTCATAATTGTTTTTCTCCTTTCTTAAAGTTTCGGTAGAGCTCATGTCTCTAAATCATCTACAGAAATACATTCATGTTTTACAACGATTAGAACATTTAATTCAAAGCCGAATTGTGATATTGTGTGCATATTTTTTACCCGGCTGCACAGTAGAATATGTTAAGTAAAACAGAAACAATTTTTGCAATTTTGCTGTGTTTTGGTGTTGTTGTTTTTTCAAGTTGATATGCACTGGATGAGAATGTGTAAGCATAATGCTTTCAAATGTCTTAGATTCTCGTTTTGTTATTCTGTTCATAGTTTTCGATCAAACATTTCTACTTCATTAAGAACAGGGACATATTATCAGGCATAAAAACGTCATATCCGCGGATATTCTATTTTCTAATTTCTATTTTTTCTCGGAAAATAATTCACGTTGATAAATGACTCCAGTTTTTAAAGTTTTTTTTTTATTGTAAGACAGGAAATTAATATGACAGATAATGTACGACGTTGTGTTTTGAAATTAAATTTAAATAGCTTAAACTTGCCTCGAAACACCTTTGTAATTCTAAAAGCCCACACTCATTAAGAATGTGGCAAAACCGATATAAAATGTTTTAACAATTTTGTTAAGTGATTGAAATTTTAATGCATCCCGGTAATTGTGTCAGCATATTTTTTTTGAAAATAAGCATTAATGGCAAAAGTAAAAAAAAACCTAGCTCGACTTTGATTCATTAAGTCAAACAAGACAAATAGCAAAAGTCCAGAGAAAAAAAAGGGGAAAGTCAAAGAAACTGATAGAAACATTGTGTCTTAGTTGATACACTTAAGTGAATCAGTTTCCTGCTTGTTTATATGCCGGATGCATACAAAGCAATGTTGGTTATACTGGCTGGTTGTCCCCCTACTATTCGTAAAAACATCTGTGTTAGACCAACTAGAGCAAACAGCAGATAATTCACTTATTAATAGACTTGTTTTAATAGTCTACATTGAACTGTCATCAATATTTCAATTATTCTCAGTGCGCTCATCAGTTCGTAGTCATTTTGATAGTTTACAGTGTTTGCTGATCGATTCATTGTCATCCTTGATAAGTCTACACTGTGCGTTCATCATATTATAGTTTTCCTTGATTAGTCTACAATGTAGACTCTGTGGAACTCTACTATACTTATAAACATTATGTAGCAACTTCATTTATGAAATATCAACAGATTTCTCTATTATCCAGCTTACATTAACACATTTTTTGCAACATGATGCAATACCACATTTCAAATTCTCCTACTTCCGTAATGAATTAAACAAATATTAAATTAAACCCGCTTATAAACAAAAATTGAGCTTTAACAAATAATAAGAACACAAAATATTAGAACCACTATGTGATTTCCAATTTCAAATAACATTTTATTAGATCAAACCTCAAAGAACACGCTCATGATCTTCCGAGTGTTTCACATAATGACACTCATGACATACAATGTAGAGAACATTTATAAATTATAAATGACCAGCGCTGATGAGAAGAGAAATATATATTTCTGCAGGTGAAAATGTATTTTTAGAACGATGTTCATGTGTCGTTTTTATACAAGTATATCAAACAGTGTTGAACTGGAATTAGGGGAATAAACTGAGTCGTAACCTTCCCTGTCAATCAATCTAGTTTTAGACTCAACTCGAGATGGGATGTGAAGAAGAGTTCGTTTCTTACCTGACTGTTCTCCTTACCTTAAGTATTGTTTAACAAAGAATTATAAGTAAACAAATTAATATCTCTGAAACAGAAGAAAATAATTTTGGCAAAGACATGCGATTTGAAATCTTTACAACAAAAGTTTGACTAAAAGTCACAGTTTCTTATAAAAATATCATATTACTAGCGATTGCAAAACTGATTAGAGTTTCACGTATTCGGAACGCAATAAAAAGTGACGTTACGATGTTTATTTCAGTAGCTTAAACTGTCACTTTACTGATCATCCAATCACAGCAAAGCAGTTTTCTCAGGTATACCTGTCAATAAAACTGCGTCTTGCGATCTACCCGCAGCCAGAAAAAATGTGCCTGGGCGGCGCCAAACCTGCTGTGTCGTAAGTGTCGCTGCGTTGCTACCGGAAATCTTCACTCAATATATTTTTTTCCTCACCGTTTTTCCATTTCGTACACAGAATGACCCTAGAATGACACTTTTGACAGGTAAAAGGCGGAGTTTGAAAGAAACACATTGGGCGGCGTTTTAATTGATTTTTGACAGGTGTACGGACGAGACTCATTCTTCACCTAACAGTGTTTGCAAGCGGTAGTAATAAAGTAAATATTTAGTGGAGATTTAAAGCATATTATGCTACGTTAACCCTTGTAAATTAGTTACCGTCTTTCCTTGTATGTTAATGTTGCCGACAAAACATAATTATCTGGGTAATGGCTGCTAAATTAAGTGGAAAGTGTGGGAATTGCATTCTTACTGGGTCTCTGAAGATGTATATTTGTAAGTTAACATGTTGTAATGACCAACAAGGGGAGGTCATTGTGGATATATGTAATGGATGATTTACATTTACATACTCCTTCGCATAGAGCTTTTGGTACTCTTTCTATTTTCGGCGTGGTGAAGATTACATTTACTTTAATAACGTTCCTGGAACAATGCATTGGCCAATTTTGAATTTATTATGTCTGCAAAGCTGATTTTTTGTGTAGTGTCTTAGATATTAAGCAACCTTGAAATCTTTAGATACAATATAAATAAAACAGTAGCAAACTTAAAAAATGAATGAATAAGTCAAAATATTTGCCCTGTATTGTGCCAGCTGGTTCTTGAAGTAGAATTATTATTGAAACTACGCAGGTACTAAGTTAATAAATGCGTGCTGGGAATTATCTAAAGGCGATTGATTTGATAAAAATATTACAGTCTACTGAACAGTTTATCAAAAAGTGATAAAAATGTTTAAAATCTACTGACAGAGTTAACATGGAGCCATGTATTCCTTAGAGAAAGTATTTTTAACCAATCGTTTCTTTCTGTGATAGACTGGATTTTCCACCTAGGGAGAAATTTTATAAAGAAATGTTTACGGTATGTAAGAGATTTTTTTCTACAGGGCACAGTTGGTTTCTGTTGAAATTTTAGTTACATGTTCTCTTGTAGCAAAACAAGTATATAAAATGAAACATAGTTAAATAAGAAATAAAGATGCCTGCATGTCTCGAACACTTGTTCTACCTAACGGTTATAAGACTCATGCAATCAGTAATTTTAAATACAATGTATAAGATTAAAGGTTAAAAATACTCTACTCTATTTTTTGTCAGTCACTCTTGTCTAACATTATTTTGTTAAAACTTAGTCAGCAGAGTCAGTAATTGTAGCTTTCTCAGCATGTTAAACATTCCAAACTTTAACAAAACAACCATATGGTTAACGTATAATTAGCATTCAACCCGCATTTCAAACAGACAATTAGCATTTGAATTTCCAAACGGAATCATTCGTCAAAAAAGAAATAATCATAAAAACAAACCTGCTTCATGTTAAATAGAACACACTTTACAGATTAGATAACAAGTGTAGAGGCATGCTCTTACATTGCTTTGAAATGCCTTATTCGTAGCCTCGCTACCACTTTTCAGATCTGATCCAACGAAATTAAGAATTTAAGTAACTTCTGATGGTTTTATTTGATCAGGTCGGTTAAACGCCTTTTTGACATAGTTATCTTAGGCAGATAGTTTACCGAATATGACCCCGATTCCCAGTCAGAAACTGCCTGCTTGAATGTTTTCACAAATTGGCAAAAAAAAGTTCGGTAACAGGGCTTGAACACATTGCCTTTTATAAGTGAAAGGTTCGGATATAACAACGACCTTACCCACCAGAAAAAAAGGAGGCGATCAGTATCTCTTTGAGAATAGAGGAACTTATACCATTTCTAACCTACATACCATAAAGTTTTGGTGCGGTCATAAATGTTGGAACAAAAGTGAAACAAAACTGACGTGATCATAATAATGCTAAGTAGACGAATTTGATGTTTTAGAAAAAAGACATTATTATTTTCTCAAAGAATTTAATGATCGTCTTAGAGTTGTGAGTCAGTGTATTTGTGAACACAATGAAATAATTGCTCAAGAAAATAGAAAGACTTAACAGTCACGTATGCAGAAGCTGTGTGATGTTTCATGGCATTAAACTATTGTATTTCCTTTAGCGTCAAGCCTCTACATATAACAACAGTATCTTACGCAGTATTTGTAATTTCCAGAGGTGTAGCATCTGTCGCTATAATAGAGGTTCTGTGTCATTTATTCTGCTTGTTGCAATCTGAAACTTATTTGTGATATATTAAAGCAATAAAAATAAGATGTCATACCTAAGTTGGAGAAATGGAGTTTTCGACAAAAGAAGATTCTTTACATTATTTTGTTTCGAGCTGCGAGTTATATCGTATCTAATCGATTTCATTCAGGTCAGTTCGTGATTTGTTGTTTCTGAATGGTTTGTTCGATCTCGTCAAGGATGTTTAACAAATAACACAGGTCTCCAAGAAACAAACTTTTAAGGAAGGAAAAGAAATTTGGAAAACGATATGCTAGTAGCTTGAATAAAAATAACTAAATAAAACACCAAACTAGGTGTTCTATTGTTTTCGTTGAAAATGTGGATTAAAAAATAGAAACGTTCACTTACAAAGATTCATGATAAAAACAGTTCTTTGAAAACTACATTATGTTAAACCAAACTAATGTTCTTGTGTTACAATCAATATTTGCAAGCAAAAACATCAGTATCTAGAAAACAAGTCAATTTCCTCTTTGTTCGGAAATTTTGTTTTCTCTAAAACTGTTTTAAAAGTTTTCAATGTTGTCTCGAAGAATAAATAGAAAATACAGAATTACTTCACAACAAGTGTCTGATCATTTAAACCAGTTGGCTGCATATTTGCATCATCAAATCAGATGTCGTAAGTTTTTTCATAAATCTGTTCATTGGATCTTATTTAATTCTTTTTTGCACTATTTAATGTCTGTATGACTGTCCTTTCAAAGTATATTGTTCCATATATAGGGTTTCCTGAATCAGCAAAGATAAACATATGTTTCCTATCACGTAAGACAGACCTTGACTGTGATTGATTGACACTCGGCTCTGCTTCTGCGTTCTGGGAATTGTCTAAAAGGAATTGACTGGATTAAAATCCCACAAAGTATAGTGGAATGTATTTCTCAGACTGTGGTAGAAAATGTTCAGCTTAATAAAAGATGTAATTGGAATCCTGTTAGCCTGAGAGAAGTGTATTCGATCAATAAAAGACAAAATAGATAATGTGTCTTTTAAATTGTAAGACGTGAAGGTTTCTCGCACATTCATTGTTTTTGTTCTTCTTCTTCCTTTAAAGTACAGACACCTTCCGGCGTATAGTCGTACTGAGTTTTAGCAAGTACTTTTCCTGTATATCGTGTTATACGTTTTCTGTGTGCCAGGCATTGTCCGAGCGTTATTGAATGTATCCTATTCCATCGTTCAGTCTAACCCTGTCAAGTGTGTGTTCTGAATGAAGTTTAAAACCAGGCATAGACAATATTGCTGTGTTAATGTTTTTGCTTACTGTTCAGTAACATATTTTTGCAACCATTTCTAGCATGTAACAATGTTATTTGCCAATACGTAGTCCGTTGGAATTCAATTACAATTATGAAAACCTTATCGGCCTTTTACAAGGTGGGAGTTGTGTTGTTCAACGGGGTCGTAGAGTTCGTATAAACTTATAGCACCTATGTATATAAAGCACTTGACATACAGAATATAAATTCCTTATGAAACAGTTTTATATACCCGTTTGATTAACAATTGATAATTGATTTGATAACAAAGACATTTCACTGCATGAGAAAAAGATTACGAAGTAAATGTGAAATCAGAAACTTTGGTATTATGTCGGTTTAATCTTTTTTTCTGTAATGGGTGATGTATTGTGTAAGTCTGTAAAGTTCTTTTATTTTGAAGCGCCGCTTTTTTGAAAAACGCGGAAATCACTGACGTCTTTTTGAGAAATAAAAGGTCCATAATTATATATTTACCTCCTAGAAGATATTAATAGCAAAATGAAGACTTATGTTTTATTTCAATATATTCATTATAGAGACTTATAGAAAAAGAGTTTTAATACACATAAAACAAACTTGTATATCTTTCACATAGTATTTGGTTATCAGTAATAAAACTGTTGCTAAAACGTTGAATCTTAAATGAAACACGAGGGAAAGATGTGTATTTGTTTCTTGGTGAAACCCGAAACTGGAGTTAATCATAAATTTCTGTTTTGTTGGTTTAGCGGCGCACGTGTTCTTACATCGATTAAAACCGCACGTGTATTAAGAAACACTGTATTAACGTTGAGACAGTTAACATCCCAGTAACCCTAAAGAGAAATAACATTCTTACAGATTCGTCAAATTTCTCAGTCTATTCTTTTTGCTTTGGAAGGTTATCCAAACAATTTGAAAATGCAAAAAAACAAAACAAGAAGAAACAACAACAACAACAACATAAAACATAACTACCACGACAACAACTGAGAAGGAATAAATAAACAACGTTTCATGTTGCATCAGCAGGGTCTTCATGTTGATTGATTAACTCTCTGCAGGAACACGAATGTAATAAATGTGTGCAGTAAATTGTCTGAAAGCGATTGACTGGAATTGAATCTATCAAAACATTGTGAAATGTCTAATTTAGACAGTGATGGAAGGAATTAAATCCAATGAAATATTTGATTAGATTCACGTGACGTTCTTGAGACAAAGTTGCTTACGGTAAATTCAGTGCAGTTGAAGAAACCCAGAGACAGATTTGGTGCTCAGAAAGTTATGTGTAAGAAGTAGAGGGGCTTGCAGAGGCCTTGATTAGCTTTCGTTAGTTAAGCCGTCATTAATACATAATACAACACCATTGGAAATAGTCAGTGCATTTCCTTTTTACACATCATTTTTTAAAAACAGAAACCCACACAAATGAACTGTAAGATGTCCTTTTGCACCATCCTGATTTAAGCTATTTGTATTCTTGGTACAGTATTGTGTTAGTCAATGATCAAGTTGTTTTCGTGACAAACATAAACTATAATTCTCGAAAGTCATAGTAATCTTAGGTATTCCTCAGTAATTGCTTCGTATCGTACATGTTTGCTTTTTTATGAATAAAATAACAGCTTTATCCAAATACCTGAACATTTAATTTCCCAATGATGAAAAAATCACAACACTAGCTTGTTTCTTTAAATACGTATTCAATTTTGTTGTTACTTTTCTTTCTTACATTAATAAGTAACTGAACCAAAATTTGTCATGAATTCAGGGCAGGACAATAAATATATCATTATCGAAGCGTAGATGATTTGGTCACACATCGCTTTTATAATGAACAGTAGATATCATTATTCTACGTTCTTCAATACAAAATGTTTGTCAAATTTACATTTTCCAAGTATGTAAGTGGAAGTTAACGTTGATTGATGATGCAAGAGTAAGACAAACAATACCGTTATTTAATGTAATTGGAAGCCGACATTCGTTGTCTCTTGCCAGATGAAACATCACTTAAACATTATCAGCAAAACATTCAGAAACCACACCTGACAAAATGAACCCGGCAGTTAGTGTCTATCGCCAGGTGAAACATCACTTAAACATGAACAACAAAACAATCAGAAACCACACCTGTCAAAATGAACCCGGCAGTTATTGTCTATCACCAGGTGAAACAGAACTTCAACATGAACAACAAAACAATCAGACACCATACCTGACAAAATGAGCCCGGCAGTTAGTGTCTATCACCAGGTGAAACAGAACTTCAACATGAACAACAAAACAATCAGAAACCACACCTGTCAAAATGAACCCGGCAGTTAGTGTCTATCACCAGGTGAAACAGAACTTCAACATGAACAACAAAACAATCAGAAACCACACCTGTCAAAATGAACCCGGCAGTTAGTGTCTATCACCAGTTGAAACAGAACTTCAACATGAACAACAAAACAATCAGACACCATACCTGACAAAATGAGCCCGGCAGTTAGTGTCTATCACCAGGTGAAACAGAACTTCAACATGAACAACAAAACAATCAGAAACCACACCTGTCAAAATGAACCCGGCAGTTAGTGTCTATCACCAGGTGAAACAGAACTTCAACATGAACAACAAAACAATCAGACACCATACCTGACAAAATGAGCCCGGCAGTTAGTGTCTATCACCAGGTGAAACAGAACTTCAACATGAACAACAAAACATTCAGAAACCACACCTGTCAAAATGAACCCGGCAGTTAGTGTCTATCACCAGGTGAAACATCACTTAAACATTATCAGCAAAACATTCAGAAACCACACCTGACAAAATGAACCCGGCAGTTAGTGTCTATCGCCAGGTGAAACAGAACTTCAACATGAACAACAAAACAATCAGAAACCACACCTGTCAAAATGAACCCGGCAGTTATTGTCTATCACCAGGTGAAACAGAACTTCAACATGAACAACAAAACAATCAGACACCATACCTGACAAAATGAGCCCGGCAGTTAGTGTCTATCACCAGGTGAAACAGAACTTCAACATGAACAACAAAACAATCAGAAACCACACCTGTCAAAATGAACCCGGCAGTTAGTGTCTATCACCAGGTGAAACAGAACTTCAACATGAACAACAAAACAATCAGAAACCACACCTGTCAAAATGAACCCGGCAGTTAGTGTCTATCACCAGTTGAAACAGAACTTCAACATGAACAACAAAACAATCAGAAACCATACCTGACAAAATGAACCCGGCAGTTAGTGTCTATCGCCAGGTGAAACAGAACTTCAACATGAACAACAAAACAATCAGAAACCATACCTGACAAAATGAACCCGGCAGTTAGTGTCTATCGCCAGGTGAAACAGAACTTCAACATGAACAACAAAACAATCAGAAACCATACCTGACAAAATGAACCCGGCAGTTAGTGTCTATCACCAGGTGAAACAGAACTTCAACATGAACAACAAAACAATCAGAAACCATACCTGACAAAATGAACCCGGCAGTTAGTGTCTATCACCAGGTGAAACAGAACTTCAACATGAACAACAAAACAATCAGAAACCACACCTGTCAAAATGAACCCGGCAGTTAGTGTCTATCACCAGTTGAAACAGAACTTCAACATGAACAACAAAACAATCAGAAACCACACCTGTCAAAATGAACCCGGCAGTTATTGTCTATCACCAGGTGAAACAGAACTTCAACATGAACAACAAAACAATCAGAAACCACACCTGTCAAAATGAACCCGGCAGTTATTGTCTATCACCAGGTGAAACAGAACTTCAACATGAACAACAAAACAATCAGAAACCATACCTGACAAAATGAACCCGGCAGTTAGTGTCTATCACCAGGTGAAACAGAACTTCAACATGAACAACAAAACAATCAGAAACCATACCTGACAAAATGAACCCGGCATTCGTGTTCTATCATCAGATGAAAGAAAACTTCAGCATTAACAGCATGATAATAAGAAACTAAACAAGGCAAGCTGGGTTGCGTATTGTGTTCGCTGTGTCTGGATTGACTCTCTGTAGAAACACAAAGGCTATAAATACGTACCAGGAATGAGCTTAAAGCGATCGGCAGCATAAATTCCTCACAATCCAGTAAAAGGTCAGCTAGAGACAGTGATGGATTGATATAACAGCAATAAAAAATGGCTTAAACCATGTTATGCTCTGAGAAAACATTTTTTTCTATCAGTGATATTTTTGTTGTTGGTTTGTGTTGTTGTTGTTGTTAAATTAAAATCCAGTTTCGTCCATCCAAATATTATGTTTTCTACTTGTACTGAGAAAACCAGGCGTTAAGGTTTGGTCAATCTGTTTATGAAACTTTTAGGAGTATTTTACATATCCACCTAACCATTCTTCTGCTATGAAAATGCCTAACTAGACAGGTGTAGATTTGAAAGACACTTTTGATAAGAATTTATTTTCAATAGTCGCACAGGTAATCAATTTTATTTAATGCCAGCCAGAGGTACTTCAATTTAAAGGACACTGATGTCCAATATTTCTTTCCTTTTTCTAATTGTACTTCCTTGTATATTAATCCGTGATTTTTAGATTTGGTGCTATGGAAACGCTTTGGGAGTCAAAGTCACTGTAAAGAACCACATTTCCTTTCACCAACACATACTTCATGTAAAGTACATCTGAACTGTGAAATGTACCTTAATTTGTACTATATACATGTAATAGTCGCAGACTTGAGTTACCAAATACGATCAAATAGGTTATCTTGATTACTCTTTAATTCAGATCCTTTTTATATGACAGCGTCAGAAAAGACGATTTAATATATGAGAATATTTTGGTCAATTGCTTTAACAGAAAATATGTTTTATTGTGCTTCTCTCTAGCAGTTGACACAGTAAATTGTTTAAGATAGAGGTATTGTATCCTACTTTTTTTCCAGATCATTCAGTTCTCTTTGTGTTTTTGTAACTAGAACTGCTTATGCATTTTATTATTTAGTATTATGTTTTAACTGCCACCTTGACAACAGGTAATAATTAGTTCAATATTATTCACATTTATATAACATTAAAAGGGAATGGAAAGTGTTAGGGTATGCCTATTAAGGACTTCTTAAAACGTGTGACCTCTTGTCTTTTTAAAGGTCAATAATACAGTTTGAAACAAGAACATTTACGAATGAATAATATATACTAGCAACATTTACAACAACAACAAATCCTGAATTAGACATGAGTCGTCTAAAACTTTCTTAAGTTGAAGTTAAAGTTGACTGGTTAGCTGAAGTGAGAAAAGATGGTTTTACATGTGTGCTGGGAATTATCTAAACGTGACTGTAGTTAAACCCAGTGTGTTCTGTTGAAACGTCCTATTCAGACAGTGGTGGAAATATCTAAATCAATTAAATAGTTTTATTTGTATGAGAGCTTGTTATCGATCGATGTTCTGCTTAATATCACATTGTCCGACTTAAGTATGTTGAATTTCAACATTTCAGACTATAGCCTTTGGTATGAAACTTGGTATATATATGTTTGTTCCTATTTGTCGCGTAAATGCACATCAAACTCTTATGACGCCCAATATTATGTGGCTTTTACTATTATTATGTTCAATAGCGACAAAGCTACCCCGTTTTAAGGTTCATTAACAAATGAATTTTTTTCTTTATGAGTCGTTTTGGTATGTCACGCCGTTTAAGTTCATCTATTCTTGTATTTCTCCGAATGTTAATTGCTTTTTTAATATTCCTTTTTATTTATCTTTTCATAGTTTGTTTATCTGCCCCTTATTATTTCGTCTGTATATTCATTAAGTTTTCTCAGTGAAGGGATGCTAATTTATTACAGACATCTCAAAGAGAGAATAAGCAGCTAAGTCGATAAAAAAATCCTAATTTCGGTTGTGCATAAATTGCTATTAAATATATATTCTTTTTACCTTTATACATTATTCATAGACCAGCCAAAAGATCTAATTATAGTTAATTATCAAATCGATTTCCCGTCAGTCTGCTGCAGGCTGTCACGTTTTCATTAGACATTATATGTTCTATCACTGCGTAAAAGCAAAATGTGCATCTTTTTGTTTTATGTAGACTGTCGGAACAGACACACGTTTTGGTAATATTTTTACAAAAATGTATCGTAACAAAAAACCCCTACCAACAGAATTTCTCTGACAACGTATGAGACAATTCTGTGCTGGAAATATGTTTTTTTTTTCTACGACTGCTTTTCCGAATGTAAGAGCAATCACTTTGTTGGAATACTTTTGAAGTATCTGTTACTTTTCTCTATGTTGAATGCACAGAAAAAAAAGTTTTTAGTGTAGAAACCAGGTCTGATAGAGATATTTTTAACAAATTTATTTGCATATCAGCAAATCAATTGCCTTTGGCTTCATGGCAAGGACGTCAGATAAAAACTCAGAGTAACATACAAAAATCAACATTTATCAAGGGGCAGTGACAGTTATACGGTATTGTTCCGTTATATTTTGGCTTCTTAATAAATTTACCAATACTATTTGAGACATTTTCTATTTACATTGACGTAAAAGATATCAACTTGTCTAAAGTAAGCCAAGAGATGGTAAAGGTATTTTCATATGATGTCTCTTTATCTGTAACAGCATTATAGGAAATGATATTCAGTCGGTAGCATTTTGGGTACATCATTTACATATCTCACTGGCACTGTGCCAGAAAATATACCAGCATCAAATTCTAATTTATGACAGAATACTCTTACAGATATTAAATGTTTACGCATTTCATCTTGATATCTTGTCAATATAAATCTCAAAATAAAACATCACAACTATACAATAATATTCAAGTTTAGGTGATGTATTAATTTTGGCGTGCCATTCTTGAAGATATTGCACGCATAAACTATTTTTGCACAAAGGATAATAATAGCTGCTTTCGTTAAAATCAATTCTAATATCAGTGAAACCTAAATTATCAATAATTGTACATATTCTAAAAGAGGTAAATCAACGTTTTTTATTATTCCTATACAAAATTTAAGGGATCTTTCTTAGCATATAACAGATAAGGGAACTCTTCCTATCTCTCCATACACAGCAGCATTAATTATGGAGTTTATTTGACCCCTAGTATATACTTGCAATATCTAACAAAGTCGTTCTCGATGGTTCCGCGTCATCGATGGTTCCGCGTCATTGATATGTTATTTATTCATTTGTGATTTTAGAACCCCATACTTCAGAACAGTATGGTAAATTACACTATTATTGTACCAAATAACCGGACAATGATAGCATCAAGTTTTTGAGATATTTCTTTAATACTCGGTTAATATCTAATCCAATGAGCATAATGTTAATAATTCGTTATGGCAAACCAAACAATTTGTTAAGAAATTAAAATTTATATATAAAACTATTCTAAGTGCCCCTGATTTTTTTGGATTCAAACCAATTATCAAATGATAGCGTGTACTATAATCTAGTCATGTAGTCTTTATCAACTTACCCTTTTAAACTACGCACTTTTCAAGAAAAAGAATGTCTAGAATGAAAAGTTTGCTATTCAAAAAAGCTGTCACATTGACTGCACTTGACACTTATTGTGTCAAACCAAAGTCTTTGTCCGTTGGATTTCGATTATGAATCTATATTTCGGGTGCAGTAACAATATTTCTAAATCTGACTGTAGTTCGTACTTATACATCCTACTGTGTTTCAGTGACTCTTACTTACGCAACCATAAGTCTTCCCATACCAATAAACAAAATATTTACAGACCTATGTGAAAAATACATTGTCTAAGCTTACTTTGAGATTTATCACTAAAGTCACCTACTTCATTACATTGATCTGGAGTAGGATTCTAGGACGGCGACAACGGCCTGTTTCATCTTTAAGTCTTTTCTGTCTTGATATGATTCAGCCAGTAACACGAGACTCTTGCACAAGGATGTAAAGATGCTCAAAAAACCTTTTACTCTAAGTGAAAACATTACTATTTTTGCTTACATGACATCTCTATTGGTTGAAAACAAAAAGGTGCACCTCAATATACCTAGCATCGATTGCTATGCGAAAACATTTAAGAACCTAACGCTATTAGTAGTCAAGTAAGTAGGCGTGATATTATGTGTGTGTGTGTGTGTGTGTGTGTGCGTGTGTGTGTGTGTGTGTGTGAAAAAGGTTTAAGTTAAGGCAAGCGATTTCCTGTTTTTATACCAATTTGTAACTGCCGGTATTCTTCGACAGATAAACCCAAGATAAGGAAAGACAACCCATCAGGCCGATTTTATGGAAATTTTACGAGGTCGTAACCAAATTTAATTTGTGCGTGACGAATAATCTGGATGTATATCTTTTATTTTTCCTATTTGTGGAAACGTGATTGATTGGCGAAGCTTTTTAATTAAGAACTTATTAGGTAGTATAACGTTCTCCGTGATCAAGAACAGTAGGTTTTGGGATGAATATCTGTTAATTCGATGTTTTCATAGCCTTTCCACAATTCGCTTTTCTGTACTACGTTTTTCTTCAAGTTTTTATGGTTTCACTGCAATACCTATTTGCTCGGAGAAAATTTTAAATATTTCTGTTGTTAAGCTGAAAGAAAGAAATCATTTTGTAGTTAAGTGTTATTGTTATTTCTGAAAAAAGCCCATCTCTTAGTAAGTGCAGTTCTTTGAGTTCCTTTCTGATATCAGCTTTTAAAAATACTCATTAATTCACTTGTCAATTGAAAATGCCATATCGCTTTCTCCAGGGGAAATTATATATATAAAAAAATCTTGCTATGCATGTGCAAACCGAAAAAAGACCATAATTTTCTTTTCTTTCCCTTTGATTATGAAGTCATCTGATAATAAGTAATTTAAAAAAAACATCTGCAGTAATTGGATAAAATTGTTTTATAGTCTCTTTTTGTACTTGATGGTTGAGATCAATGCTTTCCCTCCTACGCTAGCCATCTTGGGACTTTTAAGTGATCTAGCAGACTTTATTCATATTAACTGTTATTTATTTATTCAAACGGAACAATAAATGTTGAAGCTAAAAACGATAAAATTGTATAAATTGTTCTTCATGTTATTTGGTGCTTAGGGGATATTGTCTGATATGCGTTTGAACAAGTTATCATGAAGATTACGGGTGCTGTTTCGACACTCTCACTTACTATTACAATTATATACTCTTGGGGCGTGTCACACAGTCCCATACGTTTTAATCGTTATATGTACAATTCGTTTTGTTTTCTGAAAGAGAAATTAGAAATTGAATACAGTGTTAAGAGTACTTTAGATTATAAACTTAAGATACCTATTACATTTTTGCTTTCTCTTCTGTACAGGTAATACAAAGATATAAAATATCAGGAAATGCTTCGGGTTGCTTACCTTTTTGTTCCAATATATTTCGATCTGTTGAAAGACGGACTAAATACCCAAGATATCATAAAAAAAACATGTTTTGCCTTTTTTTCGTGGAGTTTATGGGTCCTTACCTTACATACGCGCGCTAAAACTATCCGAGGGTGATGTCTTAAATAATTTCTATTTGTGAATTCGTGACTAATTGAAGAGAGTACCTTTTATCATTAACTAACTAGCAAACGGTGGCATACAAGAAGATTTACTAGGAGAAATTGAAAGTTTAATTGCTATCAGTATTGAATTACTTGTCGGAAAAAATTTTTGTAAAGTAAACAACTTTTTATTTGTTTAATGCGTTATTTCAAAGCTGACATAACATATGTCAAAAGCTTCCAAATTTATGTACAAATAAGCATGAGTCCCAAATTATATGAGCAGCATCAGCAACCGATACTATTTACAAAATACTTGTATACATATAAGACATGATAAAGTGGAAAACGGCTATATTAAAGCTGTACATATATACATTGTAATTCTAATGGTAATTTTGTATGTAAAAACGTAAGTTAATATTCGATTACAGTAAGTAACATACAGAAAAATAATTTCTTTTTGGTTTAATAATGAAACTGACTATAGATGGGGAAAGGAAAAATCATGCAAGTTGTGTGTTGTCAAAAACCGCGAGTTTTGTGATTCTTGTTTATCTTGTAATTTTTTGTGTGAGTATTGTGTTTTACGAGAAAGAATACAATTAACAATATATTTTCGTAGGGTATTCTTTTTGGATGTTTTCAATATTGGATCTATAGCCGTTTCATATGACATCTGAATCGGTTTTCAGTTACATTGTATCATTTTGCTAAGAGGCGTCAAGTTGCTCCTGAGTTACAAATTGGTCTCGACTATTATATTCTTAATACGTATTGTGTTACATATTCTTGATCTATTATAATGTTGTGAAATATCTGTTTTTCTTTTTCTTCTTTTCAATAAGACACCAAAAAGGACCTGACTAAGTTGCTTCTCAGACAATATACATTTCAAACATAATCATTTTGTGTCTTTCACTTCTTTACAGTAAATTAATAGAGATGGAATCAAATGTGACTGTAAACAAGTTTTGTAGTCATATTCTGGTCTTGTATATCACATATGGTGCCGCCATCTTGGTTTTTCTGTTTGAAGGGAATAAAATACGCTTGCAATAGTTCGAGGATGATATGTTGACTTTACATGACTGCCATTGATTTTATTTGTATGGTCAAGCTATATTTACCTTCAACATTTGTGATTTCCTCTTACCTATTTTGAACGCTGAAATGTTAGAAATGATGAAGAATTTCCAAACATAGCATATCCCTTTTAAGAACGCAGAGTCTCATGTCAGTCATTATAATCACTTTTTGAAAAAGAAATAACATTGTTCCCTTTTTCTTTGCAGCTTCTAAGTGAATATGTGCTGCTTTTTTATCTTGTATGTGTTGCCAGTATTCGTGATTAACAGACACTCGTTCACTTTTTTACAAATACTACACAAGATACTGATGTTTTTTTCCCCTTTCTGTATAACAAACATCCATGTCTGCTTTCTAAAATTGATAACTGATTATTAACTAATCTTCTTTGAAGAAGTTCATTACCTTTTGACATTTTCTTGTTACTAATCGAGACGCTATATCTTAGCTGCTTTTCCAATAGTTCAGTTAGATGTTCCAATCAAGCTATCGCTTTCTATTACCAGTACACTTTTTTTCTTCAAAAGGCATTATCTGATAAAAAATAGGATTATTTTCTTCTCTGGTAATGTTTAGAGTTCCCGACTTAAACAAAAAGAATATAGAATAATAAAAGTGTTGTAAAATAGTTTTGTTAACGTGAAAAATGCTTGAAGTTTATGAATGCTACTTTTGTGTAAGTATACTGAAATAACATGTTTTTCTGACCTGTTCTGGAACAATCGTTTCTGCATACCGAATCAGAATACTACCGCTTGCAAAACTGATTAGAATTTCACGTATTCGGAAAGCGGTAAAAACTAACGTTACGATGTTTATTTCAGTAGCTTAAACTGTCACTTTACTGTTCATCCAATCACAGCGAGGCAGTTTTCTCAGGTATACCTGTCAATAAAACTGCGTCTTGCAATCTACCCGCAGCCAGAAAAAATGTGCCTGGGCGGCGCCAAAGTTTCTGTGTCGTAATTGTCGCTGCGTTGCTACCGAAAATCTCCACTCAATAGCTTTTTCGTAACCGCTTTTCAATTTCGTACACAGAATGACACTAGAATGACTCTACTGACAGGTAAAAGGCGGAGTTTGAAAGAAATACATTGGGCGGCGCTAAACTCTAATCAGTTTTGCAAGCGGTAGAAACAGGCATGTTTCGTCAAACAACTCCCAGCATGTATGATGCAAAGCACACGGCCCCCTTAACGTCGCATTGGTAACAGTTGCCCGACGTCATGCTGACGTCATCAGTTATTTGCTTCGATTTTTTAATTTGAAAAAGAGAGGAAAACGAAAAATATTCACATAACAAATATTATTTGCAAGAAAAAGAATCATTCATGTATTTGAGGGTCGGGTCTTTCGGTCCGGCCTTCTAGCAACTGCATTTAACGGGAACTTGACAAAGCCTCGTTTCCACCCCCCCCCCCCCCCCCCCCCTCCTAAGCAAGCCATCTTTTTGAGCGCTTCCCCCAGAATATGGAAGGAAACAAACTTTAATTTTGATGATAGTTACAAAAAAGGGTATTTGTCACAGATTTTATTTTATTTTATGATAATGCATCGACGAACCAAAGATTTCATAAAATTTGATTCTGGAGTTACAAGGCAGTAGCTCGTTTTATATCTTGCAGTTCATTCTGCTATCGACAAACAAAGCCTGTCCAAAACCACAGCGACTTTTCTGTTCAAATCTTCTTAAAATGTATTGATTATATTTGCCTTTCTGTAATTGATTTTGAAAAAACTGTACCAGCACATTGCTGTATTACCAAAACCTCCTTTGAAACGCTGTATCGGCAACCAATTCTCAACAAGTTGTCTATAATAGAATCTTTCTGCCGAAGATTTATCGAAAACTGGCTGGCAAGATATTTTTTGAATTTGTAATAATCAATATATTCATCATTCCTTCTTAGACTCGAGATGAAATCTAAGATAAGGGGAAATGCTTACTATGCTATTTCCTGGAACGACTTACGGAGTTGTTACCAAAGTTTTGCGTGACAGAAATAATCTCGTAGACATGTCTGCATTTTTCCTATTTGTGGAATTGTGGTTGTTTGGTATAAAATGTTTAATTAAGGATTGATTAAGTTCTTATCGACTTAAAAGAAAAAAGCCTCTGCTGGGCGCTTTGATTTCCTGTTAGTCTTTTGATGTTTTCATTGATTTTCTTGTATTAGCTTCACTTTCTTTGTTATTTGAAATTCCGCATTATTCTCAGAATGCGTAAATCATTCTAACTAGTGAATTTCAAACAAAATTGTTTAAAGCTCAACCTTAAAAAAAAAATGATTTCTCATATTCGAAACAGCTGATGAGAACGAAATTTTTGCATGCCAATGCCTTCGCATTCCTAAACTAACGGAGTCTCCTATGAACATTCCTTAGTTGACAGAGTTTCCTAGTAGCATTCCTAAGTTCATGGAATCTCCTAGTGGCATTTCTAAGTTAACGGGTCTTCTAGTAGCATTGCTTAGTTAACACAGCCTCCTAGAAGCATTTCTTAGTTAACTGAGTCTCCTAGGAACATTTCTAAGTTAACAGAGTAATTGCATTCCTTAGTTAACGAAGTCTCCTAGTAGCATTCCTAACTTAACAGAGTCTCCTAGGAACATTCCTAAATTAACGGAGACTCCTAGTAGCATACCTAAGTTAACGGAGTTTCCTAGTAGCATTTCTAATTTACCGGAGTATTCTAGTAGCATTTCTTAGTTAACAGAGTCTCCTAGAAACATTCCTAAGTTAACGGAGACTCCTAGTAGCATTCCTAAGTTAACGGAGTCTCCTCGGAACATTCCTAAGTTAATGGAGTCTCCTAGGAACATTCCTTACTTAACGGAGTCTCCTAGGAACATTCCTTAGTTAACGGAGTATCCTAAAAGCATTTCTAAGTTAACAGAGTCTCCTAGTAACATGTTACGGTCATATTAAAATAATGGACTTCACATTGTTGCTTGCTTAAACCATTTTCTACCGGAAACGGTGCAAATCTTACAAAACAAGGTCCAAAACCGTGACACAAATTGATAAATCTAAGCGATTTTAATTATTTCTTTTAATTACCCCTATTTAGATCATTTTGACCCTCCCCCCTACATGCAGGAACAAAGACACATATCAAATATTTATTCAACTCGTCCAGGAAAAATGCTGTGAAGTGCCATTGTTTGCATAATGATACTTTTCTTAAACTGGTTGAAAACATTAAGACAACAAAACACTGAAAGCTAAATTGCAAGCTTTTAGAAATTCAAAGTTGCTCTCTTTTTACAGTGCATTTTCAGTAACTCGGCAACGCAAACTTGTGTTAGGTTAATTCAGAAAAGTCTGTCTCAAACAAGCAAACGATTACTTCACACACACTCACGCACGCGGCATAAAAAGTATACACATACATATCGATAATATACCATTTAAACAATGAGCGTTTCGGATTTTTTGTTTTCTGTAGAAGACTAGCGTGCACGTCTCTTTATACTAGAAGTAGCATATATGTTCAGGATTTTTTTCTCTTTGTTTCTATACAGAAGAAGCTCATAATTATCAACAGTTCTTTTTTCGCTTTTTTTCATTGCAATCTTTCATTTTTATGGAAACAATGAAGAGGTATTTTCTGGGTAAATTGAACAACCATGATAAGAAAGTACACGTGTAATTTGCAGGTCACGATGTAATTAACCATTGATTGTATAAACGAGAACCTTTGATAATGGATCAGACTCATTAAAAAATTACTGATTCCGTCCTGATATCACGGATATTATTGACGGATACGTGATAAATAGATTATAGTAATTAACGAAAAAACAGACGGCTAAATGCTTAGTGGTTCTAACCATAATCGCTGATGTGATATTTTAGTTTTAGTTCGTAAGCATATTAGATAATAAAGAATTCAACGAATTCTCGCTTCCATTTTTACTACGATCTTTTTCTCACAGCAAGAAAATGTAAATGTAGTTTGTTGTCTTAACTGTCTGAAATTTAAGCCTTATATCAAAGATATGGTTCGTTTACTGATCTATGATCAAGTTCACATATGCCACTTACATACACTGTATGCCTGTAGTCAGTCAGAAAAAACAAACAAACAAACGGATTCTTGTCACGGGTATGGTAATTACTATCATTTGTCTCTAAACATTTGACCATTGTATTCCGCTGACTGAAATGAGAACAACTGACCTAGATATGTCAATCAGGTTTTAGCATCAGATAGTCTTTCAATATTTTTTTCTAAAAGGAAAGAAGGAATAAAGTAAACATTATCCGTCAAAATAAAAAAAATCTCAAACACTGTTTTAATAAAATGGAATGTACCTTAAATTTCTTATACTCGAGTGGCATAAATCTTAAATAGTAAATAAAGCTTTCTAAAAGTTGTATAATATGCTTTTACAGAGAATTATTAGTCTTTTTACAGTTGAATCAATTTTTTTGCCTCCTACACTCATAGCCCTAGGACTTGTAATTCAGATCGCACGCAAAATGTTTAAACAGTGAATTGATCAAACCATGCAGAAAACAATCGAAACTTTAACCGTATTTCAACTTTCATCGACGAAACCTAATTCTTCACAGTTATCGACCACCTTGGATATTTACAACCACTGAGGGATACAGGTTGCTGTTTTGTCTTTGTAAAACAATTTATCCTGAAACAATACAGTTTATAACTGTCTGATTCTTGCCAAAATTTATCTTCTTATCTGGCCTTGAAAGGTTGGCCTAAACATTGCGACTAACAGTTGGTAATATCGTCGGATACCCACGGTTGATCGAATTTAGCGAAAACATTCACTAAGTAAAACAAAAAAGTGTATTAGATAATATATTTTACCTGCAATTGATTGTGCAGTCCTTTCAAAAATGCTTTAATTTGTTTTCTGTCTGAAAAGACAAACGCCTGGTTGAATTACTAAATATCTTTTTTTTCTACATATAAATCATGATTTAGTGTTGCAAAGTCTAAATCACAAACAGAATCCTGGAAATTACAATCATATTTGTAAAGATGAAGTAAAAAAGAAGGCAATTACTTTCTCATGCACATAGTATTAGACACTTTTGTACTAGGGGTTGACCCGTGTCTTAGTTGGTCAAACCCTTTATATTTTAGGTAAAATATTACGTTTGTAATTGTAAACATGTAAATATTGGAGATACAAAATGTTTTAAACTTCTTTTTCTCTCTCACAATTCGCCATTTCATTTTTCATTTATGATAAATATTTCAGCTGTTTATAGCAATTAATACTGTTGTTTGGTTTAGCTTCCTTTCAACTAATACAACTTGAGTACAGTTAACCACTAAAATATTTAAAAGTGATCGACTTTTGTACAGAAGATAAGCAAGGGGTAGGACCTAAATCATGTAGCTCGGTGCTTTAAGCGAGAAAAACGTGTAGTCTATGACTAATGTCGTCAGTTTTCGCGTAAATATTCAGGAATTTGGATAAATTATCAACAGCTATGGGGATGTTCTTGGAATATTTGTATAATGTATACGACTAGTACCTAGCCATATATGTATTCTAACTGTAGCTGCTATTTGACAGAAGAAGAAATGTGTTACAAAAAAGTTATTGATGGGATGCAAACAAAGGTGTCCTATTTTTTGTGTGAATCTGCAATATTTTGCTTCGTTTTTTCAGCTTCACCAACAATTTTGCGCCATTAAAATGATATTTTAAGTAAACAGGAACAGAATTAAACATTTACAACCAGTTAGGAACATACATAATGCATCTATGTTCGATTTGTTTAACTTGAAGACAATAAACGTGTTGTTTGGGTCACTTTAAGACCATATTGTGTAACCTCGGTTCTTTATTGATGTTAAAGTTAAGCATGTTGAAATTTTTTACAAAGAGTTCTGTTTGTATATTTAACTTTATGTTTCTGATAAAAAAACCAAAAGTATTTCCTTTTTTAAGCTAAGATGATTATGAATTTGAACACTTGAGATTTTAAGGCTAGAAGGTTATGTGGTGCTTTTCATTGTCAGATACAAATACAATATTACAAGTAAATTTTAAAATATGAAAGGTTATGACTTGACCACAAGTCTGCAGATTTTATTTAAAAAAATCAAAATTGACACTTTTGTAGATATTACATACATGCAAACATTATATTTATGAAATCAAAAAGGACTTTCTAACCTCCCTTATCTCCATACATCTGAGATTTAATTCTGTATTTGTAAAAAAAATGTAAGTTATCTTTGGAGGGTCTATTTACTTCTCATGTATGATATGTATGAATAGCTTGTAAGTATATGTCATAATGCTATTTTGCTATGATATTTTATTATGAGCTGTTGCCCAAGTTACAGTGTATAGAGTTTATCATTCTGGCATCTACAATTCCAAGGTGAATTTGTGCTAAAATATTCTAATCTTTTTAATCTTTTAATTCTCGCTGGAAATCAAACAAAATCTGATTATGATATTAAATTATTGCTTCAACTCACAACTGTAAGAATTGTTTATTGTTAACATTTATTTAGCTGTCTGTAAAACAATCTTGAACGAATACATACATTGAACGATAACTGCGGTTGTATCAAAAGACATTTGATTGCTTTCACTTCATAAAATCACCATGTGTAGTTAATGTAATGCCTTTAAATTGGACAAACACTGGTTTTGAGTATGATTATAGTACAAAATAAGGATTAAATTTAACCAATATGCTAGTGACAGAAAGATATTTTATGTATTAGAATACCGGTATGTAGTTATGAGAGAACCGATGTTACACAATATGGCCTTAAAGTGACTCAAACTACACATTTATTGTCTTCAAGTTAAACAAATCGAACATTGGTGCATTATGTATGTTCCTAACTGGTTGTAAATGTTTAATTCTGTTCCTGTTTACTTAAAATATCATTTTAATGGCGCAAAATTGTTGGTGAAGCTGAAAAAACGAAGCAAAATATTGCAGAATCACACAAAAAATGGAATACCTTTGTTGGCATCCCATCAATAACTTTTTTGTAACACATTTCTTCTTCTGTCAAATAGCAGCTACAGTTAGAATACATATATGGCTAGGTACTAGTCGTATACATTATACAAATATTCCAAGAACATCCCCATAGCTGTTGATAATTTATCCAAATTCCTGAATATTTACGCGAAAACTGACGACATTAGTCATAGACTACACGTTTTTCTCGCTTAAAGCACCGAGCTACATGATTTAGGTCCTACCCCTTGATAAGACTCGGTAAAAAATAAAACTTGTCAATTTCGCCCCTTATCGTTAAAAGCAAACTACAAAGACAAGGCTGTTAATAATTTTATGTACCAAAGCCAAAAGTATTTGTCAGAATTCTTCTCACTGTGTGTTAGTCAAGTGTTTCATCTGTTTTCACTAAAGTGAAATATTAATAAAAAGGCTTTCAAATAGTATGAAGATGGTATTTTCTTATGTTGTATCATTTAAAAGAAATTACCAGGCTATTAAGAAATTCAGAAATAGTTTTACTCTTTAATATGTAAATCTCTGCTCAAATAAGTCATATGATATTTATGTAATTTTCTTTTTTAAAATCGAATACTTTCACCATGTATTCAGATTCTTATTTCTAACCTCGTTTTTTTTTCAGGTGCTCACATGTAACGGATATCGGGGTTGGCTATTTGTCCACGATGACGTCATTGTTGAAATTATTCTTACGCTGGTGTACTCAGATACGAGACTTTGGTCTCCAACATATGTACTCAATGCGCGGTTTACGGGTTCTTTCTTTAGCAGGTGAGTTAATAATAATAATAATAATAATAATAATAAAACATTAAAAAGAAATATCCATTTACTAAAACTTATTCAGAGTTTCAGAGTTCACACCTAAGTGGACATCAAAGACTAAAAATAATTAAATCAATAATATCTATATGATAAACTGTGAAAAATGTGTGTGTTCTCTTTACGTTTTTCATGAAATTACCTTTATCATCATGTATACACTACTTGGTATAAAAATTTCTTATCTTCACTAGCAAACATTTACGCATCATCTACAGACAAACATGGCCTGGTCTATATTTTTAGAAAAAATGCAGTGTCATGTGTGCTTAGTTGAATCTTAATAAATTGCTGTACACTTTTGAAATCAGCTTGTTTAAGTTTCATATTGGTGATAAGGCACTGAATGAGCATTTTGTAAAAATTGTAAAATAACAACTTTATGTTCAATGTTTTCTTTTTAATCGATTTTGGAATATTATATTATGAAATTTTTGTTTTGATGAAAAGTCGAGTTTCTAATTATTAAATTCTTTTGTTGTTTCGTTTATTCGCCATTTATGGGTTGCTAAACTTGGGCGCTAAGTCCGACTTTACATCGAAACAGACGCATATTTTATTCTAATTTTCTTTTTTAAGGTTGTTCGCTCATCTCTGGTCAGGGACTTTGTGGTCTGTCTCAGCTTAGGTCACTTGAAGAGCTCGAACTTACAAACTGCCCTAGTGCCACGAAGGAAGTTTGTTTGTACCTGAAAGAAAATATGCCGCGTTGTTTGATTTTGGATTAAAAACAATTAAGAGTGCAAGGATAACTCGAAATTTTGTGAAAGAAAGGCAAGGAAATGAAAAACCCTCTAGGACAACGTAAATGTTGCTGTTAAAAGAAAAAGGAATATACACCTTGGAAGATTTAATATCACGTGATTTCAGTTGACCTGTCAACTGTCAGTAAACATACTATTTGTTTAATAATTTATATTGGGTCGCTGTCGGTCATTAAATAATCAGGACACAAAATTCAAAAAAAAAAAATAATATTTTAATTCGTTTATGATTGGTTGAATATCAGCAGCTTACTTATTTAAATAAAGAAAATGATCAAGTTACAGAATTGTATTTGCCACACTTCTCTCATTAATGTAAAATGTAAAGCTTTGTATAGAATAGTGTTAAAACTGTTTTAAACATAACACAGTATTTAAATATACGTTATTGTCGGACTGACATCCAGAGTTCTTATTCCGTTTATATTGTGAATGGACAGTAGTCGAACTCGATGATACTGGTCCTGCATGATACGAGAACAAAAAAGAGAACAATGATGCATCATCCATTGCCTACCTTTGAGATAATGTTCATGAGCAACCTTTGACTGTTTTTGTCACCCTTAGGTGATTAAATGCTTGAAAGACATTACCACACTTTTTGTAGCCTTTTGTAATTAGCCCTTCTTTCAATGCGAACGGCAAAAAAAAAAAACTTTCAGAGACTTCATTTATTTGACAGTAACATTATTTTCACCAGAACAGATTTAATAGCTGCATCGAAATTCAATAAAGGATGGCGTCATTTTCTTTTCAAAGTGGCAATCACAAATGGAACATTAACACGTTCAGCTATTGACAAAGTGCTTTGGGTGATTTTCAAAACAGAGGTATTTGATAAGACGTTTATGATCGGCTTCGAGTTCAATTTTGAATGTGTTCGCCGAAACTTCAATTTTAATTGATAATTTTTGAGACATTGTTGGTATGTAAATTTTTTTTATATAATTTATTGTCCCATTGTAAAAGTATTTTTTATGAAGGCATATAAGCTTCTGAGGAAAACCAAGAAGATTGCACACTCAAAAGTTAAAAAAATATTTTAAAAGAATTTGTTACATTCCTATGTGTCGTTGTGACACATAAGAAGCCCAAGCTCTAGTGACAACAGTGTTACGTGTGTCATATAATAAAATTGTTTTAAAAAGATAAAGTTTAAGGAAAATATTTTGAAAAAAGCAACAGTTTATTTCAGTTTCTTTTTTCTGAATAATGTTCCAAAGCAGTCAGTCATAATACTGCAGTCATTCATAATACTGCAGTGAGTCATAATACTGCAGTCAGTCATAATTCTGCAGTCAGTCATAATACTGCAGTGAGTCATTTTATGTCATTCTAAGAGTCTTTTTTTCTCACTATTAGTTTATCTCTTTAAAATGTCAGGAAAAGTATTCTAGTCAAAACCAAATAAAAGGGAGTTAAAAATGTAAAAGCATCTATGCAAAGTGTCGAAAAGTGCAAATGTCAAATACTCCTGGTTTTCTTTTTTGTGTTTTAAAAGAAAATAGGTTTCAGTGTTACGGTCTCTACATACAGTAAAAGAGCATTCTTGGTAAACACTTCACACGTTTTCGTTCGTTGAGCGATTGTACATGTTTTGTTTATCTAAAAAAAATGAAATTGAACTTTTATCTTATTTTCAAAGAACATAAAATTTTCTGTCATTGAAAAGCAAGCCTTTTCTGCGTATTTTAAGCTTTATCGTTAAAACATTTGAACATTTGATTTATGTTATATCAAAACAAATTCCGCACCATATAAAACGGTTAAGTGCAATGTTTTGGAATTAGAAAATATTTTCAAAATGTAGATTGTTAGAGTGTTTTTTTTTGTCCGATAAGGCATATAAAATATGTCAAAAGGTTATTCATATAAACAACACTCGCTGAGAAAATATGTCAAATGGTTATTCATATAAACAACACTCGCTGAGAAAATATGTCAAAAGGTTATTCATATAAACAACACTCGCTGAGAAAATATGTCAAATGGTTATTCATATAAACAACACTCGCTGAGAAAATATGTCAAATGGTTATTCATATAAACAACACTCGCTGAGAAAATATGTCAAATGGTTATTCATATAAACAACACTCGCTGAGACAACATGATCTGCATACAACACTAGATCTTTTTTTCAAAAGTTCAGTTATATTATCTTGTTTGATGATGATTTACTTTACCTTTTTACAATCAAATCTACTGGCAAAATATTCCTTTTTTCAATGAACAAAAACAGAATGTACAGTAAAGGTACAAATCGAAATAAATGGAAATCGTGTCTTTTCTTCTTTAGTTGAAGAATTTCATATAAAGTGTTGGTTTTTAAATGTTATAATTTTTGGATTCAGCCATGTTGGTTGACAGTTTGTCAAAAGAAGAAAATACTTGAGAGCAATATGTTTTCAGCATTCCATGTTTTATTTACTTGATCTCATGCTTGTCATAATTTGGTAATATTGTTTTCTCTGAAATAGATATTTTGCACACTGTATTATAACACTACTTTTTAGCATTTCCCAAGCAAACATTCACGCATAATAAAACCTTTGACGAAATATTTTTTGTTCAGCACTAGGTTAGGAGGTAAACAATTTGCAGCGTTTGTTTATCTACTCAGATTAATTGATGAATACCAATATTCTGGTAAGTTGTTGTATAATACGCCCTCAAGTATAGGTGTTGTCAAACGTTATTGGGCAGTAAGAGGTAATATTTTTTGTAGCATATGGAATCTTTAAGTTATAATTTATATGACATATGTTATTGAATAGACGTCTTATTCTAAAGTTTATTTAGGTTAGCTGTTGTGTTTGTCAGTTTTATATTTTTGTTACAGGTGATATGTTTTGTACTTTTTTAGATTTGTAAGACAACAACCCTGTGTAAATTGCATTTAGAGTTCTGTTGACAATTTACATAAACACATTAATATTAACATGAACATTCTGATGAAAGATATGTAAATGCTCTATTGATGAAACTATTCCTATGATATTTCATCTGATGTTGAGGTTGGTTTTGCTTTGGCTGACTTGAGTGATAAAGTAGGTCGCCCCGTCATATTCTGACATCAATTTGCTGGAGTCAGCTTTTTCTTTTTAATGTTATTCTAAACGCTTATTTTTAAGTTATTCGAAACGTGTGTTAATTTCTAAGTCACTCTAAATGCGTGTTCATTTTTTAATACTCTAAACGTGTTACTATAAACGCGTGTTCATTTTTAAGTTACTTTATTCACGTGTTCGGTTTTTTAAATTGAACACTAAGCACATGTTTAATTTAACTCACTTGATAAACACTATAATTTTATTTCATAATTATAAAAGAAGTAATTTTGACATGAATTAAGAAAGTAGTACAAAAGAATGTGTCATGTTATTTTCTAAGGTAACACGAACTGTGGCGGGAACATAGGATCTATACTATTCTACTTGACGGTTATCAAAATGCATCTGCGTGCATTAAACTTTGAGGTTTTATCAACATGCATTCCAGAATATAAATAAGTAAATAAATGAATAATTAACTATGTTTAAGATTAACATGTCCAGATAAAAGACTAGTTTTATTTGGAATATTTTTTTTCCAATTAGATAAGGACAAGACATTTAAGTTTTACAGTTCTGAATAAGTTCCTGGTTCCAATGTGAGGGCGTCAAGTATGTTTTTGTATCAAAGATTGTAATAACAAGCTTCTTAATAAAAATTCTCTTTTCTTAATCATTCCTGTATACATTGTATGTATTTAAACTTGTTTTATCTTATTTATGAATGAGAATATATTAAACTGTTGTAATTTGACCTGTGTCTACACAAATTTATAAACTGAACGGTGTAAATTATAATTGAAAAGTGGCTAAGTTGTTGCTTTTGTTACATATGAATAAATCTGTACAATTTCCATTCTTTTCCTCTTTTTTTGGTAATAGCAGATACGCCATAATCATATGCCAGAGAAAATTTTAAAATGCAATGACACTGTTTTCTTTGACATTTACCGGTTGCTTGCATGTTATGATCATTTTCCCTGTCTGTATAGCTACATTAACTAATAAAGACAAATAAATTGTCTGTAGGAGAAATAAAATTTACCTTAACTTTCTGCAGACGATCTACATCAGGACTACCTTGACAGAGAAAATATGAAAGAAGATAAACATGATTAGACATTTCAGAAGCTCTGTTCTTGAGATCCTTGTACCGGCATTTGTTTTAGAGAGGAAAATATAATAAAATAAAAACAGACCGAGATCCACTGAATTAAAATGATACGAATTCTCATTAAACGGTTTATAAAATAAATTCATTTATACCTCAACATGAACACTGAGCAGAGCAATATACATCTGTCTAATTCCAACCTTCTTTTAAAGTAAATTAATCTTTTCCTACATGCTTACAAATTTGCTTTAATAAAACCTCTGAGTTTAAAGATATCTATTTTACATGGATTGAAAATCAAGTTATCGACACTTATAATAATACCATTTGATATTGATGACTGCTTCCTGGTTTCAGCAGGTACTCGCATCCAAGTAGTCACTGCTGTATCTCAACACTGGTGGTATTTGGTCCAGCAATCTTGAGTTTGGGTGTCCAGCGCTCTTACCGCTAAGCCTATGCTCTTCCAAGTCTTTGGACTAATTAATGCTGATCCTGGTACAGTGACTGTGGTGCTTTCTCCGCATTAACTACCTACCGAGTGTGTGATGCGTTAACTTGGTTGTGTGTCAAGGCGACCAGTTGATCATTGGGGGAATGCATATGCATCAAATAATTGTCTTTTACAGACATTGAACGTTATGTAAGATTTCATTGGGCAGTACACCACTGTTAGTTGTATATCTTATGTTATGTAGATGTTATGTCATCGTAATCGTAAACTTTTAGCTCTATATCATTGAAATAAACATGTGTGTGTCTGTTTTCTTCGGTTTATCGTTTCGGGTTAACTGTTAAAGAAAAAGAACATCAAGACAAGAATAAACATTTTATTTTTCCCTCTTTCCAAGAAGCAAGCTATACACACACTTGGTTATGACTTATGTAGTCTTACTTTTCTACTTTTCCTTTTATAATATATTGTATGGTTTAGGTTTTTTAAAGGATTTTCATTCTCTGAACACTTCTTTATACAAATAGCTCTCATTATATCGTCTTCTAAGCAAGTGAGCTGTTTTTCTTGTATTCTGATTAGCTAGCTAACAACATGTTAGTGTTACATCAAAGTCAAGACCTTCACATTATTACTATTCTTAGATTTCAAGAAATGCTGCAACACCTTAGAAAGAAGGAAATCTGTAAGTACAAACAGTATGATGCTCTCACATTATTTCTGCATTTTTTCCGTCTTTGCGTTACACTTTGTATATTATCTGATAGAACTTGTTACAAAAGATAACTGCTGACGACAGGAACAAGAACCAGCTAGATCGAAAAACACAGTCCTAATTTCTTCTGTGCATAAATTTCTTGTTCAAATACACTCTG
The DNA here is from genome assembly GCA_012932295.1 of Cyclina sinensis. Lineage (NCBI taxonomy): Eukaryota > Metazoa > Mollusca > Bivalvia > Venerida > Veneridae > Cyclina > Cyclina sinensis. The sequence continues at coordinate 45,005,526 of JAAONU010000001.1, read as the reverse complement.
AATTGTTTCGCTTATACATTATTCATAGAGCAGCCAAAGAAAATCTAATTATAGTTATTTACTGAATCGATTCTATGGCAGCATCCGGACGTAAAATGAAAAACAAGTCCTTGTTTAGACATTAAACAATGTAAAAAAACAACATGCGAATCTTTTAACGATTATTGTGAAACTAAAAGTACAGAAAAATATTACATTTCAAACTAGCAATTTCATATTATTATCTTTAGGACAGTAGCTAATTCAAAAATCTACAGACATGACTTCTAACACATTTATATACAATGAATGTTTTGACAAGTATGCCAAACATTTTGTTTAAAATTATATTGTAAAAATTCTCCTGGCTTACTTTTTCTTTGAAATAAGGTCTTCAGGTACAAAAGCTTGTTGGATTGCTTGAACAAGGTAATTCTAATATTCAATTTATGATAATAGGAATAAAAGAGGGACAGAAAAAACTCAGGACATCCTTTATACTTCAGATCGTGTCCAAAATCAACCGTCTTAAATGAACAAATACTGTATATTTGTTGATCCGCAGTTACTGATATGCTAAGAAACCGTTCCATGTTTGTTATATATATATTTTTTTTTGTTTGTTTGTTTGTTTTTTTTCCCAATTTTACTGAGAACAACAATACAGCCCTTATTATTTATGTTCATTTTTTTTCAAATATATAAATTTATACTTTTATAAAATACACAAAACAATATTATATCTCAATTTACTAATAAACATAGCTAAAAAGATTAAGGTGGAAATAACAATACTGAAAAGAAAGAGAAGGATATAGAAACCAAGCGAACCAATATTCATTATTAACAAAAATGATATGTCTTGATCAAACAACTAATAATATATAACATTATTTTGTCTGCAAATAGAATTGTTCGATGAGAAAATTTGCTCGTACTGGACATAATCTTTTTCTAGTAGTATTTTTCTTCTGAGAAATTCATTAACAAAATGTCAAAATGACTTCTGGTAAAATATCTAAGTTTCCGTCTTGTAAATAATGGTCTGCTTTATTATCCCTTCTCAGACAAAACAGGAAATACAAGATAAAGAGGAAGAACTTGAAACTTAACAGAATAGGGCTCTTAAGATTTCGTGCCAATAACATCTTAGGTGTAGGTTGCCACTACGTTTAGAAGATTCAAGATTTCCCGCAATAAAGTTTCAATAAGACATTTAATATGATTTTCCATTTACAAAGTATGTTCTCGGATATTATGACATTCGAAATATATTTAAACTGAGAGACATTCAGTCTAATTTCAATAAAATGTAAGCAACGAATTAAAGCTCGAGTCGAGATTTACTTTTAGTGAAACGGTTCTTTAAATGAACCAACTAATATTAACGGAATTGTGTTCTCCAGTTTGAATGTACTGCATTAAGGCTCAGCCACTTTATAACCTTTCTTTGTTGTCATCTGTCAGAAGAAAGTATGTATTTCGTTTACTTCTTCTCTCAAGTGAATTAATACAATATTGAATCGATAAGATTCCTTCTGAAGAGAAAAAATCAACAACATAAACGGGCCTAAAATAAACAGCACTTCCCTTATCTTTCTTTTTATACAGTCAAATAATTTTCAAGTGTTTGTAGGTTTTATGGACAAACCAATGTTTGCCTCCTACGCCAACCGCTCTTAGTACGGTAAATTATCTGAAAGACAAAAAAGCACTTACACTGTTGTTGAATCATCACACCGTAGAGAGAAAGAAAACAGTAATTTCTGTGTTTGATCTTGCACAAAACATCTACATATTGGAGGTTCCGTATGCTACAAATCTACAAATACGATTTTATTTACTAAATAGTAAACGACACTCAGTTTCATCTAGAAATGATTTTTTTTTCGCTATTTCTTAAGTAATATATTTGATTAGTTATTTTGCTTTACACTATGAAGTCCGTCTTAAATTTCGTACAAGATCGAGTTTGGTAACTGATTCTGAAATCAGAAATACTGACTCTTCCAATTATTATAAGCAGTGAGAGCATAAAAAGCATCTAGATATATTTAGGAACCGTTCGTAAAAATAAAACAAATATAATATAAAGAAAACGAAGAAAAAAAGAAGTAGAAATTATTCATACGCTGATGTACTCGAATCTGAGAATTTAGGGAAGGGCGTTATCTTTTTTTTCAAAATGACAATCACTTGCCTTCTTTGGGTAAAACGTACCACTACGTTCCGATTCTATAAGTGTTTGGGCTAATATTTCAACCAGAAAAAATATGTTTGTCCTAATTCAATATTATAAGTTTGCCTCAGGACCAAATTTATAACTTGTAATGGTTTGTCTCTTTCAGTCACCATAGTAGCTAGGCAATTCTTTTAATCATAATAATAATAAGTTATGAATGGCGTGTGATAAAAATCCACTTCGAAGAAATTATGGCTCAAACTCTAGATTTCTACGAGGGTTCGTGTACATCTGTATTATTTAAAAGTTTTAAAAAAATATATGCAAAACACAAGCTTACTTTATTAATTGAAAAGACACCTTTGAGAACAGGACTGACAGTTGTACCGTACGGTACTTTAGTGCCATTTTATTTAATTCAAATATTATGACTAAGCGGCAATGAGGTCTCATCTAAGTATGTAAAATATACGTAATGGTTCCCAGTTTCTTTGATCGTCCCTGCGTAAATTGTATGTAATTACTCTTGTATATTGTCAGAAAGAATATATCATGTTTTTATAAAACTTTTGTTTATGCAAGACTACCGACCAGAAAACTAGTTACCATTAGAAACATGCTGATTTTGTTACCTACGAATTCACCAAAACATGTCCCTGGCACTTCGATTCAGGCAAATGTAAACATGTCAGCACGTCTTAAAAGTACTTTGAATAAAATCGTAAGTCATGCAACTACATTGTCTTGTTTGATATTTTATTAAATATCTGTATTGCATGCATTAATCAACAAGGCTTCAATAGTAGAAATAGGTTATCACCTAGACTACACGTTTTTAAATAGCAAGGTCAACGATACCTTGACGTCGACAAATGCGTTACATATTTGTTTCGTGGTTTCTTTGAAGCCGAATCTGTATCTAAAGAAAATAATGCTGACAACCTCCAGGCTAACATGATATAAAACGTGTTATCAAAAATCAATCAATAATGTTCATTTATTCTTCAGTTTGATAAAAGACCTCAAGGCTTATTCTTCAATAATGATTTAAGAGCACGGAATACGAAAATGTAATGAAAAGCAAAATTGCAAGTTAGGTCTTTATAATTACCTTCTGACAATGACGTGTTTATTTCCATGTTGCTAAAATGTAAGACGTATTAAAGATAAAATACATTTCGTTGATGGAAATTTAATGAAAGTTAATTATGGTTTATGTGTGTCTTATAGTGAAGGACTGTATCAAAACAGTATGAACATTAAATAGAAAACCCTCTGTTTGCAAAATTATCTGTAGCGGTGCACAGTTGTTGAGCAGCGGGTAGTGAATGAGGTTTATTGTCGACACGAAAAAAGTAATTATCTGATGTAGAATCAAGCAATTCGGAGGCTAAATGTGTCTTAGAAAGACTAATCATATATTTGTTTGCCCTTCTGCATTGTATTCAATATAAAACTTGATAGCCTTATTCTATCATTAAGAATCATGACATTTCCGTGATATTACAACGACCATGAAATATTACACTGACCTTTAAGTTTTATGTAAACAGCTTCCATTTTTACTGTCAGAACTTAAGAGGAAACAACCATTTTAAGTTAAAATAGTAACGACAATATTAATAGACACAAGCATGGTCAAATATTACAATACGGGAGCAATTTTTACGATACATTCTAAAATGAATATATTATAGCTATTTTAGCCTCGGGAAATGTTGTGAAGGACAAATTTGACTTCCATTCTGAATGTATAAATGTTGTTATTTGATTTTAAATTATTTCAGTTTGGATCAGAAGTTGTCCTCTTTGATATTTCCTTTACATATTACCGTTTGATAGAAAATAATAATGAAGTTAATTTAGAATGTTATTTATAAAATACTGATAATATAGCTGCAACACTTTTGAATTTAGTATAGTATACTTCTATCACCGCAACACTCTTGAATTTAGGTATGATATACTTCTACCACTGCAACACTCTTGAATTTAGGTATGGTATACTTCTATCACTGCAACACTCTTGAATTTAGGTATGATATACTTCTATCACTGCAACACTCTTGAATTTAGGTATGGTATACTTCTATCACTACAACACTCTTAAATTTAGGTAAGCTATACTTCTATCACTGTAACACTGCAACACTCTTGAATTAAGGTATGCTATACTTCTATCACTGCAACACTGCAACACTCTTGAAATTAGGTATGTTATACTTCTATCACTGCAACACTCTTGAATTTAGGTATGGTGTACTTCTATCACTGCAAAGCTCTTGAATAGGAGTAAAGTGTCACATTGCTAGAGACAAAAATGAAACTATATTGCCTTCATCATGTCACAGACGTACACAGATATATATCCAAAGTACCTTTTTATCTTAAAAAGCTCGAATCAAATGTTAGATCTGGTAAGTTATGAAATCAAACACCGCGTCTATATAGCTGAATCTGACTCAAAGCAAATATGATAGTCTATACTTGAACTTTGATATTAAGCTATTAAAAAGCTACATATATTGCTAGAAGGTTCGCTGACATACAATTTGGTATATAACTTGAAGATATTCTAAATTTAATAAACTTATTTTCATTAAAGAATCGATTTGAAAATTGTAAAATCAATGGTTCGGTACGCGTTTAGACCCATTACGTTAAGCAAGCATGTGAATTACATATAAAAGAAAGCCAGGAAAATACAATCACAGGTATATACAGATATTAATTCTGACTCTTGTAAACAATGTCTATACAAAGTTATTTCAAACATTCAGAGACAGCATACAGTTTGTAGACGAAGAAGTGTGACTGTAAGATCATTTATTTCTGTCGCGTTTGTTTCAAACATAAACAACATAAAACAATGATATTAAGATTTGAAACACAGGTTTGCTTTTAGTCTGTAGATCATGCTATTATTTTTCGTCACGTTTTTCATGCTTTATTAGCATTTTTAAATTATTTACAGTCTCATCATTAACTATATGTAATGACATGCAACAGCAGAATGTTTGTTTAACACGTATTCTGGTAGACCTTGAAAAACAGAATGCTTAATCTAGTAGTTTTTTTTCTCTCTCTCACGTATTTTGTTATTCAAACATGTGTATAATTTATTTATCAATATTTTAATTCAAGGAAAATTCAGCAATAACACATATTCGATTTAAAACATTCCTAGATTACAGAGCATAGTAATCCCGTCACGATTCTGTTGTGAACAATGTGTGCTTATGTGCTGCAAAAGAAAAAAAGAAGAACTTAATACAGATTAACATATCACTAATCTTAAATATTTATGGAACATGTTTTCTTTCATATGAACAGAACAAAATTCGAGTAACAGTAACTGTGTTAAAATATCTGAAAAATCGATTCTCTCGACAACAAAATTACAACATGTCAACCGTATCTATCTAGTAAAATGTTGTTACATTAAAAAAAGAAAGTGTTCCATACGAATAGATAACCTTTATATTGATTGGCGGTATAAAGGGTAAGCTACATACGGTTAGAGTAAATAGAGAAAACTATATATAGCATCCAATACATTGCTTTATGATTTCGATGCCAAAATGGAGTAGTAAAAGTTAAAACAGAAAAAAAACATGAATTAAAAAAATAATTTATTACAATCAGTTTAACTGCAGTAAACCCAAGAAGAAACCATATATATATCACTTGTTCAGATTATAACTGAATTCCACTAGCTAATCCACAGGGGGTGCACCCGGCGCGGCGCGGTTAATCAAAACTGAAGTTGTTTTATCAAATTACTATTATATTTACTGGCACACTATAACAACAAAATTGTCAGCAATACTCAACGACACATACGCTAACAGTTCGATTCTTTTACAGAAGCCCAAACATCAGCACTAAATTTATCAGGCCCTGTAATGAAATGTTGTTTCTAAAAATAACTTATGTATGCATCTTCCGACTAAATCCGAGTAATTTTTGTTAATGGACGGATCTATAACTTTAAGATATATCTGACAGGTCGATGATCTGAATATTCTAAACACAGTCACCATTTTACTAAAATATAAATATACGAGTATATAACAGCAAATCACCCTTTGTGTACCAAAGTATATAAAAGAAAAAAAAACTAAGAAAAGAGAAACCAACAAATGGACAAGTTGAATCAGTTTAAAAAAAAACAGTCAAGTGATAAAAAATCAACAAATATTTTTTATATTGTATGAAAATCAAAACTTAAAAAAAAAACGGAAATAAAATCAGAAACAAAAAAGAATTGTACTTTTGAAAAGGAACAACTATATTGTACCACAATATGCATGCAAACAGTCAAAGCAACAATTGATACAAAACTAAGAAATTTTCAATATAAATATCCTAATGCGTATAATTCATACAAACAAGTATCTTTTTAAATGTAAATTAGTTCGATCTAACATGTTTGACTGAAGAGAAACAAGAACAAATTTCTGAGAGTTGTTACTATATTCAAAAGTTTGGAACAGTTTTTTAAAGATTTTTTTACCAAAAAACATTAAAATTACCTTAAATTACGAAACTATAACTTTTGGTATCAGTAAACAATGCAAAAGCATAAATGCTATCAGTTTTATAATATTGCTCAAGAACTTCTATCTTTTCCAAGCAAATATAAAAAAAAAACACAGAAACGAATACCATCACAAGAGATGAATATAGAACAAAATATAAATGTATAAAATCAACCCCTCTAATAGATCTTTTTTGACAAGGAATCACATTGAAGAATATTTTTTTCACATAAAATGATTTTAATTCATTCTATATTTTCAATTGTTATAATGCTTAAAACATGTTGAAAATGTTTAAAAATTGAAAAGAAAGATAAACAAAATAATATGTTTATAAAAAAGGGCTGGTTGAAGTAGGTTACATTGTAAGGATTTTACATGTATTTATCAAATAAAAAGGTCTACTTTGAAAAGTAACTACTATTTCGTATACGTATACTGTAACCCTACATAATTAATCGAGTGTCCAGAAGACTTTTTAAAAACATAAATTACACCGGTTTGTACTGACTAGGAAATAAAATTAGACAGGTCTCCGTTCCTCGCTTCAACAGAGCGACAAAATGGTATTCCTTTATTTTTTGCTTCCAGTAAGATTGCATTCCATTCTCGAGTGGTGAACTCGTTTGACCGAATTCTCAGACGACTCAGATTCCCGTCTCCTGATTGGTTAGATTCTAAAGATTTTTGTTAACAACCCGTCCATATCCATGGAAGTTCAAACTTAAAGTAATCGACTATGTCGAAAAAAACTCCTCTTTTATTTACAAAGAGCAATTTAATTTTCCTGATGAGGTAACTACTCCTTTTATATGTATGAAAAGACTTAGTCTATAAATAAACAAAATAGTTCTTGTCTTTGTCTTTTGTTAACTCAATCGTTATATACTTGATAACCGGAGTTTTTTTAAACGTCCGTGTTGTTTAAATTGTTGATTTTGCAACAGCAGCCCCCTTTTGTACATTTACGGACTCTGTATTTCCATCCTTCACCGTTAAACAAATAAACAAAACAATTTTTGTCCTTTTTACATTTATTCAATCGATATAAACTTGATAACCTGATTTCTTTCTTATACGTCATTGTTGATTTTGCAACAACTCTGAATGTTTTTGATCTTTTATGGACTCCTTCACTTTTCGCCCTGGGACATTTAGTTGAATTAGAAGAACAACAGAACATTTTAATGTCAATTTTATGAAATATCGAATGACAAGGTGGTTTCAGAAATGTCTCAGAATGTGGATTATATTTGAAAGGCATAATTCTAGTGTCTTACGAGCATTTTAAGATTATATCATTCTCAAAAAATATTTTTACGGCTTCGTCACTGACGAAACATTTTCTGAGAATGACGGGGTAAAGAATAAAACGGCAGCAAAAAGAGAAAAAAATGCACCCAAATAACACAACATCAAGTAGGGAAGACCGAGGCCACTCGGAACAGAATATATATGTATCAGTCCACAATGACTGGAAATAAACTTTTATCAGGCTTATGTGTGCTTTTAGAAAAAGAAAAACGATTTCTTTGAAATGTTTTAGTAATACGTGGGATCAATATTAAGGGATCAATGTTCTTATCTACCCCGTCGATGTGGCAAATCTGTCTGTTTGAGTTTATTTATTGTCGGTACCAGTGGATCATATCAACGACGTCCCCGCAGTGGATCATATCAACGTCGATGTGGCAAATCTGTCTGTTTGAGTTTATTTATTGTCGGTACCAGTGGATCATATCAACGACGTCTTCGCAGAGTTTAGTTTTTTAATTTGTTGGGGACAGTGTAATTACAGAAAACATCCAAACACATGTCCCGCGTTCTTTTATATGCTCAGTGTATAGCACTGAGACATGTGGCCTCGATTATACGTCTTTCCGAAATACAGTAATGCAAGTGGTAGAGGTCAGGCCATGTTCATTTAACTGGCGCTGAAATGACCTACTATAAGTGCCTCAAGTTATTAAAGTCGGCAGATCTTACAATCACGTAATATAACGACTACTGACACAGAAAAAGCTTCGCCTGAAAGGAACTGACAGCTATCTAGACTAAGATTAATTTGTATCCTGAAGGAAGTTCTAAGAGTGATGATAATTCTTAATTGTCAGTAGTTTCTTCGAGGCTTTACAAGCTGCAAAACATTTTAAGGGAAATACACATTTAACAGAATTTCCTTTATTACTCTGATAATTAACACATCTATTTCATGTAAGATAATTAAATATAAAGATTCAAAGATTATAAATGGCCTTTAATTTATGCTCGATATTGACAGAATGGATCATTAGATGAATTAAATGAAATAAATTGTGCTTGACATTGACAAGACAACTGAAATGAATTAATTTGTTCCAGACATTGACGAGACAGATCACAAGACAATTGAAATGAATTAATTTGTTCCAGACATTTACGAGATAGATCAAAAGACGAACGCATTGCATAGATCACCGGACGATTGAAATATATTCATTCGTACTAGACAGTGACAATATAGATCACAAGACAAATGAATTGAATTCATTTGTACTCGACATTGACAAGAAAGATCACCAGACGATTGAAATGATTTCATTTGTACTCGACATTGACAAGATCGATAACCAGGCGATTGAAATTAATTCATTTTTATAACACAATGACAAGATAGATCAAAAAACGAATAAATTGAAATCATTTGTACTCGACATTGACGAGATATACCACAAGATGAATGGAGTGAATATATCTGTACTCGATAATGACAAGATAAATCACCAGACGATTGAAATTTATTTATTCGTACTCGACATTAACGAGATAGATCACAAGACGAATGAATTGAATTCATTTGCACTCAACTATGACAATATACATCACAGGACAAATAATAAGAATTCATATGTACTCCTAATCGATAAGATTTTATATGCTTGGATACACGATTTGCAAAAATAAAAATTAATGGCGTTTATACTATGTTCAGAGATAACAAAATAATTACTGTGATGTAGATATGAAGTTTAAGGATAAAAAAGGCCAAGGTCATGTGGTATTGGTCAAAACGTTGAATTTTTTGCTCTGGATTAATGGATGATTATGAAACATATGAATGGTGATAAAACATAAATTTGGTATGAACAGTTGGAATAATATGTCTATTTTATATTCTGAAAATTATGGGGAGAAATTTTATAGGAAATAAGAGAAAAAAAGGAGATAGTGGAAGTAGCAGTAGTGAGAGTGGACATATACATAAATCGCATAGGTCGGGAGGCCCGGCAGATGATATGCAAGTAAGTGACATTTTGAAACAAACAAGTTCGGTTTTGTATGAAGATGATGCTGATCTGAGTGTGTTTCTTGATTATAGTAACAGTCTAGAAAATCTTTTTACTGATCAATCTGTTAGCGAAGAGAAAACAGAAATGGCCGAGGATGCTCAGTCGTCAAATAGTGACATCTTGTCTATACTTAAAAAGATTGACTCAAGGCTCGATCAAATGGGTAAGCGCCTTAATTCGTTGGAGGAAATGAAAGAGAAAGTAAGTGCATTTGATAGAGACTTGAAGAGGTTATGGGCTCTAGCGGAGGAGCGAAACACGATGTCAGACGAGAGATTAAAATTAATCGAAGAAAAACTCGATAGTTGTGAATTCTCCCAGGACAAGATGTACGACAAGGTAACTGAATTAGAAGCAGAGAAGAATGCACTGAAAGAGGAAATTGTTTACATACAGTCGCAGTCAATGAGAAACAATTTGGTCTTTGCCAACATCGGAGAGCTGGCAAATGAGACTAATGATGATACTGAGAAAATCCTCCGGCAGTTTATGGAGGAGAAGATGAAAATTGCGAAAGACTGTGCAAAAAGTATTGACTTCGACAGGGTGCATAGGATGGGTCCCAAGAAAGCCAATGGGTGTCGAGCTATAGTAGCCAAGTTTAACAGGTTTAAAGACAGAGAGTATGTTAGAAAGCAGGCCAAAACCTTAAAGGGAACCAATTTTTACGTAAATGAACAGTTCCCGAAGGAAATAGCAGACAAGCGTCGTCGGTTAGTTCCAAAAATGAAGGAGGCGAGAAATCAGGGTAAAAATGCCTGAATATCGTATGATACGCTGTACGTGGAAGGAAGGGCGGTGCGTGAATAGGGGTTCGAAGGGGGTGACATTCAAATCCTATCATGGAACGTTCATGGACTCTCTAGTACGAAGAAAGACGATCCAGCATTTGTAGACTATATTTCAAATTTTGATATAATTTTTTTTATACGAGACTTGGACTAACGCGTCCAGTGATATAAATTTACAAGGTTTCAATTCACACAATTTTTTCAGAACATTTCAGCATAGGAATGCAAAAAGATGTAGTGGTGGAGTTGCATTGTTCTACAGGGATACAATTAAAGATGGTATTTCAATAGTACAAAAAAACTTTAGACACTGTTATTTGGATTAAACTTAGTAAGGAATATTTTAAAGTAGAAACTGATATATATATTTGTGGGGTTTACCTTTGGCCGGAAGATTCACCGGCTTATTATGTTGCTGACATTGACTTTTTTGATGCTTTAGAAAATGACATTAATGAATTTTCAAAGATTGGGACTGTATACGTTTCAGGTGATTTTAATAGTCGTGTCGGTGGTAAAGAAGATTTTATTACCCATGATTGTATAAACATACTTGATGATGATAACTATTCACCAGACATTCACCTCAGACGGGCCTCACAAGATATAAAATCAAATAGCTTTGGAAATAAGTTGATCGATTTATGTAAATCCTTAGGAATTCGCATTGTAAACGGTAGATTACATAGTGATTACAATATCGGGCGTTATACTAACGTAACACCTAACGGGGCATCGGTAATTGATTACCTGTTAACGTATGAGTCGACTTTACGGTGGATAATGTCAATGAATGGAGTGATCATTCACCCATATACTATTCTATTGTTTGGTAATTGTTGAAAAAATGTATACTGAAATTAAATATCGCTGGGATGACTGCAAGAAAAATGCTTTTAGTTCTGAGTTACAAAATGATTTAGAACAACTAAATACAGCGACTTCAAACATTGATATAAATTCGAAAGATAGTATTAATTTAGCAGTGCGTAACATTACAACGATTATAAGAAATGCAGCCGACCCTCTGTTTCAAGTTAAGATATCACAATCCAATAAGCCAAAGTTTAATTCAAGTTTATGTGCTAAACAGGTAGACTGGTACGACGACGAATGTGAAACATACAAAGCAAGATATCTGGCAGCATTACGCATTTTTCACAATCGTAATACAAATCTTTGTCGAGAATATTTTTGTGAATGTAAAAAGCGATATAAAAATTTACTACGTAAAAAACGCAAACTTTTCGAAATTAAGAAGTTAAACGAAATAGAAAATTTAAAGCGAAGCCAACCGCGGGAATTTTGGAAGTATTTTAGGAATAAAAACAATAAAACCACTGGTCAGTCAATAACCTTGCAACATTTCCGTGAATACTTTTCAAATTTAGAAAACGATTTATACACTACTAGAAATATAGAAGCAGAGTCATTCTGTGCCGAACATGACTTTATTCAAGATTTTAATGAAGAAATTGATTATGTTATTTCAAATGATGAAGTATTAAAATCAATTAAAAAGTTAAAGCGCCATAAGGCATACGGATTAGACTGTTTACTTAACGAGTATTTATAGAATGCAGCGACATATTAACATATTAGACTTTTTAATGCAATCTTAAACTCTGGTTATTTTCCTGATGAATGGTCGAAAGGGATTATAATACCTTTGTTTAAGAAAGGGGATTCTAACGACGTAGGAAATTATAGAGGAATAACACTTCTTAGCTGTCTCTCTAAGTTGTTCACTTCGATTTTAAATCAGCGCATCTCAGATTATTGTGATAAATACAGTACTTTGTCCGATGCTCAATTTGGCTTCAAAAAGGGACGTTCAACCACTGATGCAATATTTTCACTTCTTTCTATTGTTCAACACTATCTAAACAATAGCAAACGTTTATATGTTGCTTATGTTGACATGAAGAAATGTTTTGATAGCATATATAGGAACGCTTTATGGTTTAAACTGTATAAAAGAGGCCTAGATGGTAAGGTTTTAAATATTATAAAAAGTATGTATGGTCATGTTAAATCTTGCGTGAAACACTGTAATAGCTATTCAGATTTTTTCGAATACGCATTAGGCTTGAAACAAGGTGAGATAATGTCTCCAGCTTTAGTTTCTTTATTTTTAGATGATTTAGAGTTGTTTTTACAACAGGACATAGCATCTGGTTTAAAGGTTGATGATATTACATTAATATTACTTTTATTTGCTGATGACATGGCTGTGCTAGGAAATTCGCCGGAAGACCTGCAAAGGAGTCTTGATTTACTTTATACTTATTGCTCAACATGGGGATTGGAAGTAAATGAATCGAAAACAAAAGTAATGGTTTTTAGGAAAAGAGGCAATATATTACCTACAGAAAAGTGGACGTACAATGGTACAAATGTGGAAATAGTCGATAGTTTTAATTATCTAGGCAAAGTTTTTAAATATAATGGAAATTTTGTTTTGCATGAAGAACACCTTGTAGGCAAAGGCCTTAAGGCTCTAAACATTCTTTTATATAATTGCAAGAGATACCCGTTAAAAGCTGATACACTATGTCAATTGTTTGATGCCTTCATTGGGCCTATTTTAAATTATTCCGCTGAAACCTGGGGGTTCTCCAAATCAAAAAGTCTTGAAAGAATTCACTTAAAGGTTTGCAAGCGTATTTTAAAAGTTCGTGTAAGTACATGCTCAGCAGGTGTTTATGGCGAATTAGCAAGATATCCTTTATATATAAGTCGTTATTTTAAGATTGTAAAATATTGGCTAAAGTTATTAAGAACTGATAACATCATATTAAAAAAGTTGTACAGGTTGAGCTTAAATGATTGTATCAACGGCAAAACTAACTGGGTTTCAAAAGTTAGAAATTTGTTGGATGTTTTTGGGTTTTCTGAAGTATTTTTGAATCCAGAATCGGTGTCACACAAATTATTTCCTTATATCTTTAGACAACGAGTTGTTGATTGTTTTATACAAGAGTGGAGAACATCAGTCGATGTGAGCCAGGTGCTTTACGAATACAAACACTTTAAAGAGAGTTTTAGTTACGAACGTTATTTAAGTGCACTCCCTAATGAGCTGCGTTGTATTTTAACCAAATTTAGAATTGTAGGTCATTCATTACGTGTTACTATACTATATATTAATCCAGTTTATTATGTTAGTCCTTCAGTTTATAAATTCAACCAATTGATGTCTTCTCAAAATGTAACTGTTTTGACAAATTTAGCCAAACATATAAAATCTGCTCTGGGTGTTAGAAATAGTATTGATATATAATTTAGTTTTAATGCCACTCTCAAAACAAACATTGTCAGTTGTCAAAATTAAGTGCTGCGAACCTTCTATAAGCATTATTTTCTTTTCTATCTTCAGTACATGTTTTTTCCATCCCACTGATCACATTAATATTATATGTATGTATATGCATGTTTTGTAAGATGATGTACCTTAGTTGTACAAATCTGAAATAAAAATGTTCGTTCGTTCGTTCGTTCGATAAAAAGTACAAAACAATTTGTTATTATGTTGAAACTAAGAACGATATGTTATCCAAAGAAAAATGTTTAAATTGTTTTAACAAAAATAGATAAGTACAAAACTGTCAGCAACTGAGGGAATGTGAAAGATGGAATAAAATGTGTTTCTTTAAATTTAAAGCATACTAATCCCGCTGGAATTACGTTTTGCAGAAAACTTGAGATTCATCTCCATATAACATGCGATTTCAGAAGGATTTAACCTTTTGAATTTTGTTTTAAATGTGGCAGATCCATAATTCTAGAAGGAAATCTGTAGTTTGACTTATACTACACTGAGTGAATGAAGAACCTTCTGTAAGTGCTAATGCTTGGTACAACAGAATAACATTCTGTTCAAAAAAGTCACAGCTATCTAAATAATTGGGGTTAATTTGAATCTTAGAGCAATTTATTACATTGATGATAATATCGTAGGATCAATACTTTCTCTGATGTTTCATAGATTGTTCAGGGGGAAATTTGACATGTAAAACCTCTCAGGAGATAAACACTACTAAATTGATACTTTGTACTGCCCAAGGGACCTACACAGTTGATTATAAAAGTTAACGTTGTGTAGTAACCATATGAACTAATATCAGCGACAGACGATAGGCAGAGGGTTACAGACGATAGGCAAAGGGTTACAGACGATAGGCAGAGGGTTACAGATTCTTCAATGTTAAGTGTTTAATGTGCTTGACGACGAAAGTAATTACACTTGTAGTCTTTCACAATTGACAACAGAAGCTTAACTCTCACATCTACTGGATAAAAAAACATCTGTGACAATTAGAGTAAAATCAAGAGACTATGTTTTATGAGAAACCATTTTAATAATAACTCAGTATTTTCTTTCTCAGACTGTCACGTATCTAACTGTTGCAACTTGACCTATTTTAATAGTTGTCATTTGCTAAAAATGACATGGTAGTTTTAACATTTTGTAAAACATGCAATGCCCTATTTTTTACTGATTAACGAAAAGCTTAATCCCATTTCAAGACCATTTTAAATCTCTTTAATGTTCTTGATGAAGTGTTGGCAAACATTTTTATTGTGCATAGGAACATTACGAAAAGAAATATTCTGAAGAAGATTTCCCTAACCACCATGACACAAACAAGCCAAAATTTAAGACATTTCTTTTTGTTTTCTAACAGATTTCTGAGAAATGTTAGAAACTGTAGTTACCAAAACAGAAAGAAAATGTCTATTTTTTCCAGTCTCGTGAATGACTTGTAATTTGATATTTCAGAGGAAGTAGATTTCTATATTTAAGATCTATTTCAGAAAGACTCCAGGGATTAGTGATCAGAAACTTCGTAAAATAATGTCAGTTATTCGTATTTTAGTCTCTATATAAAGTTAGTTATAATGCTTTCTTTGAAGGACTACAAGAGAAAAGAAGAATAAAAGGCTGATTGATAACTGTGTGCAATTTTCTTCTCAGTAAGACTGATGTTGCTATATTTTCCCTTTAAGAACTGATTTAGTCTGCAAACGTTTTGATGTAGATCACGTGATCATGGCGGGAAGGGGCAGTAACAGACTGACACAGTCTACCTTTTTCTTATTTGATCAGATTTTTAAAAATTTATCTGGTCAAATAACGGGAATACAGAAAATTGCTACAGCAAGGGATTGAAATTTTAAGGAACCAGTTGCCAGTTATATATTTAAGAAACACAATATAGCCTTCTTTCGTAGTTATAAAATAAAACACGTGAAAAAAGTTTTTATGCATGGTAACTCAAGAACAATTTGGCGTTGATAAAGAGATGATTCACCAAATTCAAAAATAGTGTAAGGGGAAATAATTTTTATAGTAAATATTTCTAAGATGCCAAGCTTTACTTCGGTGTTAAAAGTTCTGTCACAGCATGAATAATAAGACATGTTCTGGATTAGAATACTATATTATAATAATTTCTGTCATTGACTGAATTAATAAAATTTCACAATAGAACGTTTTTATCTTTATCCTGTGTAATTTAATTATTTAATTTAGTACATTCTCTTTTTTATCTTTTGTCCGGCAAAAAGAAAAAGTTGAAATGATCAGAATGTCGTCAATTTTTCTCGAACGCTAATAAAACTCTTTACCTAGCGTGAACATGAAAGAAACAAGCTTTGATATAGCTATTTTTTGTTTAATATATTATTGTTGAATGTTGTTCGTATTTAGTTAAATACGGCCTAATTTTATGAGCAAAAGCATCTTTTTCATCTTTTTTGCAGACTTCGTCTAAGCTTGTTCAAAATAATAAATTTGAGACAATTAAACCATTGGCAATACATGCGGTTTTCATGAACTTGCAGAAAATTAAAAACTTTCACTATTCGTACAAATGTATGTTAGGGAACTCTGTTTCTCTAGTCTCTAATATCCCTGCATTAAGAATTTTTTGAAAATAGTTGAATAAGAAGTAATTTCTTGATCACAGAGTCTGTGTCTAGAAAAATACAAAGAAAACCTGCCGTGTCTGTCTACTTGTATGACCTCATCTTCATTACCTTTGGAAGTCTTCTAGCATTTCGTATCATTCTTTCGCGAATTTGAAGCAGACGACCTCAAAACGTTTGGTGTTAGCGCTCTTTTGCGTGTTTCATAAGGAATATATTATTTAAAGAAGTAAGTAATTGTGAGTAAACTGCAATCTGATAACTACCAAATCTGCTTTTAAAACAACTTTTACACAACATATCGAATAAAGTATCGTTTTATTTAAACTGCAATGACGTCTTAATCTTAAAAAGTACCAAACTACGCCTTAACGACATTTTAAATAAAAGATTGCATAGCGTTGTCGTACGAAAGGAGTTTTGGTCAGTGTTTTATTCTTAGTTTCTGTCAGTGTTTTATTCTTAGTTTTTATGTTTATCATTAAATAGCCATCGATGTAGATTTTTTTATGTTCTAGATTAAACATGAAATCCAAAAAAAGTGCTTCTGAGACATAATAGTCTGTTTGTATTTGAACGTTTCAGACACATACGAAGTGTGAATGTAAAAATTGTGAAACACCTTAACCCACCTGAATTTATATAACACTGAAGAAGAGAAGATTCTTGTCTCTTTACTTTTCAAAAATATATCTGAGATAAAAAAAAAACAGGTCTGATACTACGGTTATGCAAATTTCAGAATATTTTCGTTGTCAATTTTTTTTTCGAATGTGAGGTTTTTCAACCAAAATAGAGCAATGTGAGAATACGGAGATAAAATTTTTTAATTCATTACTTGTGCTTGAATTATCAAAATGATCTTTCATAGTCCAAATATTGACGTGACGATATATAAGAGTGGTTATTGCATGTGAATATAGCTACATTATCACTGTTAAAAGACAAAGGAACATTATATTTATTATTATTAAATGTCTGTTCCATTCATAGCTGACTGGTTGAAGTCCGTTATTAAGCTAAGTTCGTCTGAATTGTCAGTTGAAACAAGCCAAAATAAAGGCAATTCTGATATTCAAAAAAACGGTTAATACTTTAATATTAATAAATTTAAAAAAAAATCTTCCTTAAACACTTCGGGTAAAAATCTGACAGAGTAAAGTGCAAATCATTACGAAAAATAATGAAGGAGAAGTAAAGCTGACATTTAAATTTATAAGCTAAATTTATGTAAATGTGAGTAGACAATACAGCTTTGACTCCTTTTACAATAACTTATCATTTCACAATAACTCATCCTATTACAATAACTTATCTTATTACAATAACAGAAGTTTCAAAGAGTTCAAAGAGTGCCTTTGTTGAAAAGAGATGCATGGATCGTTTAAATTTTGTAAACTGAAAACAAATATATTTCATATACATAAACAAGATAGTTGTTTCGGTTAAAAGGTTTTAAACAGCTACATGAGGTTCAGTACTAAAATTATCCTATCCGATAGTCGTTTCTGATCAATTGTATTTTCTGAGCAGAACGCCTACTCCCTTCTACATAATATTCACAGTAGAGTTTAATGGCAGACAAAAAGAGTTTTACGCACCCTTTTAAAACTAAAACACAATTAGAATATCTAATCAATACTTTAGGAAAACATAATGGACGTTGTATTGCTCTTAAATGTTTCAGATGTCTACGGAATCAATGCTTTGTCACATTTACGGCATTTAAATTCTGTTTCGTCTAAATTTAGAAAATTAAGAGAAAACATCTTGTTTGATCGAGAGTGAAGGGGGAACATTTAATGTTCAATAGATATTACATCTTTTGTACCAGCTGAGATACTTTGATCTTTACAAGTCCGAAAATAACGTAGGTTTGTTCTAATAGGACACACACGTTTACAAGTCCGAATATAACGTAGGTTTGTTCTAATAGGACACCTGTTTACAAGTCCGAAAATAATGTAGGCTTTGTTCTAATAGGACACATGTTCTGGTTGGTATTTTTCAACTAAACGAACAAATCACTAATTACAGTCCAGCAATGAATAAAAGTTATATCTTCGCTGTTAAAATCTAGATGATTATTTACATAATGTTACTGAAAATAAGTATAACAAAATTAAAAAGAAATAATGAACTGAAACATCAGTACATGATTTAAAAGAACTATTCAGGCATTGGTAAAATAAGAACTAACACAATCATCTGTCATTTTGCGTCTGTGGAATAAAAGAAAATATATATATTATCAGTATAAAACAATGTTTCATTTTGCAGATAGCTAAAAAAATATGAAATACGTCTGCAGAAGGTCTCTAGTTATTGACAATAAAATGAATATCCTGGAGAAATTGTTTCTAACTTTCAAGATCAAAAGTCTCATGGGAGAAACTAAACTTTAACAGAAGTATAACTAACAATTACATCGTGTAGAACGAAGAAGTGTATAGGCAGTGCCTTCTAGTGAATTTTGTACTTCTTGCCCGAAGAAGTGTATAGGCAGTGCCTTCTAGTGAATTTTGTACTTCTTGCCCGAAGAAGTGTATAGGCAGTGCATTCTAGTGAATTTTGTACTTCTTGCCCGAAGTTCATATCCTTATAACGTTATAACGGGAACAGCAGAAGATCCAGTTGAGAAAAAATGTTCCCCGACTGCTAGCTTCAATTAGTAAAAATACGCACGTGTGGTGTAACTGTTTATTCATGAATTTAAAATTTATTCGAATATAACAATGATATAGGATATTGTTCAGATTGGGGACAGCATTCAAAACAAGTAGAACACTATAGATACGGACGATTTTTCATTTGAATGAATATTTACAAGTTAGTGATAAGTGACACGAGCTCTGCATGATTTTTTAAACAATTTTTAACATAACATTTTTTGACAGTCTCGATTTATTTTTTATCTTAGGTACGTCAGTCTGCTAGTTTTTCATTGCCGCTGTGTGCACGGTGCCGATACCACGTGACTTAGAGGGATATGCGTGGGGCTGAAATTGGTCAACAAACCGTCGATTGAGGTTATATTTCTGTGATAACTTTTTAAAGTTTTTTAATACATTATAATTGTTCATCGGATAAAGTTGAGTGCCCGCACCTTTTTGTAATACATATTCTCCTCAAATTGTTTTGCGAAAATATTTTGTAGTTCTTTTTTTAATAACAACAGCGCATTTCAATCTCCTAAAATTGTGATGATATGTGTGGAAGCATATTATAAAAACTACCTTTATAGTTTGTTTATGAAACTAATTTTATGTCCGGAGCGAACAGCATTTGACAAAGAATAAACAATAAAATTCAACAAGTGAACAAAATGAAAATTATAGCTTTTCTACCAATGATGTTTTTGGAGAAGGCATACCTGTCGTGTGCAATCGATAGTCCTAGAAATGTTGCAGTTTGCGTCGACATTTTGTTCTGAGGTAACATTTTAAGTTTCTGATTTATAATATATAGTCGTTTTGTTATTTCCTTACAGGCAAAAAGCTATTGCAAGAGTACTCTGATATATTTTTGTGAACTAACATTCGCGTGTCAAAAATAGAGTTACTT
This sequence comes from Cyclina sinensis, assembly GCA_012932295.1. NCBI lineage: Eukaryota > Metazoa > Mollusca > Bivalvia > Venerida > Veneridae > Cyclina > Cyclina sinensis. The sequence continues at coordinate 44,985,209 of JAAONU010000001.1, read as the reverse complement.
GTACAACTGACTTTTTGTACAGTTGGTTATTTGCTGTTTAAATGGCTTTTTCCATTAGAAAAACACTGTTCTTCTTTAGTCTTTGCTTATAATTCTGGCAAACATCACAAATCAGATTTTTTTGTGGGCAACGTTATTTATTTAATAAATTTTCATTTTCTATATGTTTATTCGTCATTTCATTTTTTTTTACTTTTTGAATTTCCATTGTATTTTGCTTGGAAATGATATGAAAATCACAAGAGGTAGAGCGAAAGCTATTTACGAAAGATGCTTGTTATGTGAGAAAAAAAAGCATATAAACCTGATATTTCCGTAAAATAATAAATCAATGATTGTATCCTTTTCCATATCTTGCTGGCAGAAAGAGCCTGGTTTAACACAGACGTAAACAAAAATCTAATCTACTTAACTCGAACGTTTCTTTCATCAGTTATTGACAGACAAATAAATCAAGGAGCAGATAATTAATTAAACCTTTAATCAAGAGACCAACAAAGATTGTTCTGGCAATAAAACAACATAACCCATGTTTGAAAATAAAATAAGGAAAAAAAATCAAGAAAAAATTCAAAAGCTCAACCTACGTTATTTACTCCTATTAAATATGAAAAGGCGTTAGTTGGTTCTGTTGGTCGATAAAATTCTGGAGTAAAATTCTCGTATGTTTATCTACTTTTATTAATTTTTCGTATTGAATCCACTTTTTGCAAACGTTTTTCCGTATGCTGTATGCTATTTCAGCATTACCAATATTTTGCTTTTACCTTTTTTTGAGAGCAGAATGTATATCAAATTATTTCAGTGCGGAATCAGATCTTTTCCCGAACATAGCCGGATACCTTTGTCTTTGAATTTACATTTAAGTACTGATTCTCTATCAATTCTGTATAAAGGTCTAATTATGATTTAGAAAGTTTACAGGTAATTACGAAATTTGGAAGATATTTTTTATTCGAGTTCAACGAAACTTTACCTCGATCCGCCAGGACAGTCTACGGTTTAGCAGCTAAAAATGAAATACAAGAATCATCTTGTAAATAGTCCTACGTCGATTGAGTGGAAGTAAAAAGATCTTAACAAAGATTCTGGTTGAAAAAGCTGTAAACTTACTTCAAGTCAATTATCTATTTTTTATAATGAAAGATTTGAAATGTCATAAGCTATCATTATATTAAAATACCCAGCTGAACAGGCAAAATGCTATATAAACATTAGTATGACAGGAAATCCCTTTAAAGTTCTAGTTCAATGAAGTTGTCCGTTTCATTAAGGCCAAAATGATTAATATCTATTTGGAATTTTGGTAGATATATTCGGTCAAAGGCGAACGTGATTGGACAGTTTACAAGTATACATACACAACAGTTTTCTCGTCTAAGGAAGTTTTGAAGTATATCTACAAACACGCATGATTAACTCAATGAAATTACTTTTTGTTAATATATTGGACATCAGGATTAGCCAGTTTCCTCTAGACAAATAGAAAATAGAAATTCATCAAATTCTGGTGAGTACAATTCAGATTTTGTACTATTCTGGCGAAATGATCTGATAGGTACACGAATATTCATGAATAGAACGTTTCAAAACAATTTAAAAGTGAATGTACGAAGAAAAATAGTGTACTATTAACTGAAGAAAACAGTCGTTGTAATGATACATCAAATAGCCAGGTTTCCTAGCTTTTCTACGAAAATTCCCTAGAAAAACAGGCCAAATAAGACAAAAATAATTTCGCTCGGAAAGAGATTTCAGACTATGTTTTTTTTGTTGTTGTTTGTTTGTTTGTTTCTTCTTTTGTGTCAAAACAAGCATGAAGGTATTCGTATAGCGCACATTCTAGTGTAGTCTGAAAAAGTTTAACCTTCATCATTTCACTCCATTCAGTAAACGCGAGGGAGCAGCATTCAAAATAAGAAAAAGTCATTAATTTGCCTTTTGCTGATAGCCTACAATGGCAACGATATTCAATATTAACGTATTGACGTCATGACCATATAAAACGTGATGTGATGTATGGATTTCTCTTGCCAATACTTCAACCACAGTATCTATATTTAGCTTTTAATAGACATAAATGATAGTCTTTGTGTCCTACTTTTCACTTCAACGCTGACTTGGTATCATAACTTCAGTGTACATGTACATATTACTGGAAATTGAGGAGCATAGCCGCATATGGAATCAGTGTGTAGACTGATGATTGTCGACACCAGTTTCTGAAATGTGGAACGCATCATATATTGTAAAACACTTCGATTATTAATATTTCAAAATATTCCGTTATCATTTTTTCCCCATCGAATGTTTCAATGCATGCCTGTAGTAGCAGAATGTAGATCTACTGATTTGAAAAACTATTTTATAAGTACAGTGTATCTAATTTATTTGAAAATACTAATTAATATGTCTTTATTTTCAGTAGAGATGATTAAAAAAACGAATAAAACAAAAAGCACATGAGAAATTATTTAAGGTTTTGGAGTTTAGTGAAACGCGTGATTTGTGTTCAGATATTTGTTTTAAAAAACAGTCTTTTTAATTTCATTGTTATACTAACACCGGAAATAACAACATAGGACAGTAACAGAGTTTGATCAGTTATGCAGTCCTATAAAATACTGACTCGTCAGAACCCTGCTTATGCAGAAGAAACCTATCTCTTTTTTATGCTTCAAAGACATTGGCCGTCAACGATACCATCATCTGTCTATCACCAGTTCTGCTGGAGACAGATTTCTGATTTATTTATCTATTCTTTGAAATGAATACTATGTATTACGATAAACTCGATACCCTGACGACTTTTATATGTTATGTAGGCCGATATGTTCAAATAAAAGAATTCAAAAACAAGTAAACATGCATGTATTATATGTATACACAAAGAATAATCACAAGTTATTCTTATGGTTGAATTGTCTTCATTTTTCTTTGAAACAATATTTTTAAAAGAAAACAGAAACATCTGTCTTTCTTGCATCCTGTATCCTGCTAATTTAATGCTATTTATTAGGACGATTGAAGGTTGATAGCTATATCAATCAATCATCAAAGTATGGCGTGTTTCATCAAATTTAAGTCAAACAACTGATTAGGTGTTTCAAATCTTTCTCTTATTTTGCCTTTTGACTTATGCTAACTTAGATGTATTGTTAAAGTGAAAGGAACATGAAAAGTCTATTTTGTATGGTGGCTGATTTGTGCCATTTCGCGTTTTCGCCCCGCGACCCCGCCAAGCGAAAAGTCGAGAATTAACAAGTTAAAATGGCGGGGGCGCGGCGCGAAAACACGCTAATTAGCGGGGGCGCGGGGCGAATAGTCGAGATTTAATTGTAAAACGGCGGGGTCGCGAAGCGAAATATTTATTGTTTTAGGGCGCTAATTAGCGTGCTGTTGTCCGCGCCCCCGCCAAATTATTCTTAAAAACCTCGACTTTTCGCTCTGCGCCCCCGCTAATTAGCGTGTTTTCGCTCCGCGCCCCCGCCGTTTTTGTAGTTGAAATCTCGTGTTTTTGCGCCGCGCCCCCGCTAATTAGCGTGTTTTCGCTCCGCGCCCCCGCCTTTTTATACATCTATTAAACCTCGTTTGGCGCCCCCGATAATTAGCGTGTTTCGCTCCGCGTCCCCGCCGTTTTATTTCTTTAATCTCGCTCGGCGCCCCCGCGGGGCAAAGTTTTATTTCTTAAATCTCGCCCCGCGCCCCCGCTAATTAGCGTGTTTTCGCCCCGCGCCCGCGCCGTTTTATTTCTTAAATCTCGTCCCGCGACCCCTCGGCGCGAAGTTTTATTTCTTAATTTTCGTCTTCCGGTTATTTGTAGGGCATGCGCAGTTTGTTTTACACAGTGTGTTAACACAGGCATGGATGCATTCTGGTAAACTAGCATATCTCTAAACATGTGACATTTTAACAGGTAAAACAAAAATTCAATACAGTATAGATATCGATTCACTTTTGATTTAGAGATATTTAAGGAATTAAATGGCAGGGTCGCGGGGCGAAAACACGCTAATTAGCGGGGGCGCGGGGTGAGATTTAAGAAATAAAACTTCGCACCGCGGGGACGCGGAGCGAGATTTAAGAAATAAAACGGCGGGGTCGCGGGGCGAAAACACGCTAAATAGCGGGGGCGCGGGGCGTGATTTAAGAAATAAAACGGCGGGGTCGCGGGGCGAAAACACGCTAATTAGCGGGGAGCGGGGCGTGATTTAAGAAATAAAACGGCGGGGGCGCGGGGCGAAAACACGCTAATAAGCGGGGGCGAGGGGCGATATTTAAGAAATAAAACTTCGTCCCGCGGGGTCGCGGAGCGACATTTAAGAAATAAAACGGCGGGGGCGCGGGGCGAAAACACGCTAATTAGCGGCGGCGCCAAACAAGGTCCAAAAAAAAATCGCGGGGGCGCGGAGCGAAAAGACGAGATTTAAACTACAAAAAACGGCGGGGCGCGGAGCGAAAACACGCTAATTAGCGGGGGCGCGGGGCGTGATTTAAGAAATAAAACGGCGGGGTCGCGGGGCGAAAACACGCTAATTAGCGGGGAGCGGGGCGTGATTTAAGAAATAAAACGGCGGGGGCGCGGGGCGAAAACACGCTAATAAGCGGGGGCGAGGGGCGATATTTAAGAAATAAAACTTCGTCCCGCGGGGTCGCGGAGCGACATTTAAGAAATAAAACGGCGGGGGCGCGGGGCGAAAACACGCTAATTAGCGGCGGCGCCAAACAAGGTCCAAAAAAAAATCGCGGGGGCGCGGAGCGAAAAGACGAGATTTAAACTACAAAAAACGGCGGGGCGCGGAGCGAAAACACGCTAATTAGCGGTGACGCAGAGCGAAAAGTCGAGTTTTTAAAGAATAATTTGGCGGGGCGCGAACAACAGCACGCTAATTAGCGCCCTATAACAATAAATATTTCGCTTCGCGGCCCCGCGGTTTTACAATTAAATCTTGACTTTTCGCCCCGCGCCCCCGCTAATTAGCGTGTTTTCGCTCCGCGCCCCCGCCATTTTAACTTGTTAATTCTCGACTTTTCGCTTGGCGGGGTCGCGAGGCGAAAACACGAATGGCACAAATCAGCCACCATATTTTTGCGGTCACTGACACAGCATCAAGTGATAAGATTGAAAAAAAAAGACACGATATCTGTCTAGAGAATAGTAGAGGATGCTGATATTTAAAAATATGATAAACATAGTTAAAAATAGTAAATGTTTAAAATATATCACCTTTTTAGAAGGTGACACAATTTCTGCTTTTGTAATATTTTTTTTTAATTTGCTGAATAGAAGATTGTTTCTACTTAAGTTATTTTTTTATAAAACTCGAGCAATGGAATAAAACCATCAATTTAAAAAGAGGCAATTGTTACTGAATTTTGTTACAAATATCGCTACATGAAAAAATACAGGGTTTATTGTTTTACGGGATAAAATAACTCGAATATATGGGGGAATGCGAACAACTGACGTCCCAGTGAATGAACACCATTCTAATAATTGGACGAGCAATAAACTACAATAAAAAGAAAACACTGTGCGAGATTAGCAACTTTTTCCACTAGAGCTGCTCTTCTATCTAGAAGCTGTATATCATTCCATAAAAGGCATAGAAGAATAGGTTTGGTTATATAAAGGATCAATCGCAGTCTGCCTCTGAGAGAAAACGTTCTATTTTCAAACGCTTGCTTTATTTTACCAACGATGCCTCGTGACAAAAAATCTAATGACGTCATTCTTTTGTATTATTTTCTATTTGCAGCTAGCAGAAAATAAACATTGATTAACACGAGCGTTGAAGCAAACATCCAATATACTTAGCATGTAAGTATCTTTCCATTATTGTAGACAGACAAATAAATGTCAAGTGGAACATTAATTGATTAAACCTTAACCCTGGAAATGTAAACACAAACAAAAGAAATTTTCCTAGCTGTTAGTAACTGAAAATTTTTCGAAAAAACTTGCAAAATATATATCAGTAGAGATGCAGACACAAACCTTATTCTGATGCCATGTTTGTACTAAGAATTCTCCGGAATTGTAGTGCAACATTTCAGGACAGCTATGAAAACTTTATGGGACGCGGACATATTATTCAGCCTTTGTTAGTTACTTTGTTGCATTTGAAAAATTAATAAAAGTATAGAAAATTATTCGTGGTCGAGTAATCTCATATGATTGAAATCACGCAACATATTATTTTTTTGAATTTACTTATCAACTTATGTTGAAAATGAGTAACATGATACATTATACACTAAATATATAACAATTCTAACTTACAAATATGTATAATTTCATAAATAGCGATTCGCCTCTGAATAGTGAGTAATTTACAACGGAATACAAACGAGTTTCTCAGTTATGTACGGGTAATGTGGAATTTATGCCCACCTGACTAATATTGCTTTCCTCATGTCATTATTACTTTAATCAGTATTACGTTGTTATTACTTTAAGCAGCATATTTCAATATCAAATGTGATACACTTGCTAGGAGAGAATGCAATATATTAGTTGAATACAATAAAATGTACATCGTTTATATACAATAGTTGCATATATTTACAGGAAATAATAATAATGTATGAAGATGAGCACAGCATCCAATATCTTCCAGTTCACCCTTAAAGACTGTCAATTACCAAACCAAAAATTGTTTTTAATGATTCTTATATAGACATAATAGGTACGTACTTATCACAAACGTTCGCACATTCATGAACTGTCAGAGTTGAATTTTAGAACTTGCAAAAACAGCTGACAATTATGAGAAGAGATATATTTTCTGCTCACCTGGGGGTGTTCATCAACATTTTAACTTGTAAATACTCTAGAGACCACATATTTTATCCATCCATAACAAGTTTCCTCTGACTGATGAGTTTAAAACTGTGTGAATGAGATCAAAAACCACTAAATCAAATAAAAGAAAATTTTGTGAAACTCTGTAACTCATGTTTTTTCAATCTTTCTGAAACTTGCTCAGACTGTTTGTCGAATTCAAAACTAGGTTATAAAGGGTAAAAAACAAGATCATCGGCTTTGATCAGTGGAAAACCATATGAACAATTTATACGTCACAGTTTTGATATAAACATAAAAGCAGCTGAGAATGTTTTTCTTGATATTATCTTGCATGAGTCTGAACTGGGTCATGTGGAGGTAAAAAATAGGTCACGAGCTCATGAAACTTAGTCAGAATATTTTTATAGGTAAATAGAGGTTATTGATGAAAACGTAAAATGTAATCATCATGATTAGATAAACTTTTTGAACACTTTTGTTAAGAACAATGTTTGACAAATTCACACAGAATCGCCAGTCAGGCTCTGGAATAGATAAAGATAAAAAAGAACTTTTTCCTTTGACAAGGAACATCAGTCTCAATCGAAATTACAAAACCATACTTCGTTTTCCATTTATATCAATACTACGTTTGTATATTGCTTGGAAATGATATCAAAATCACCAGATATGCGGTTGAAGAAAATTGCTGGGTACAATAAAAAGAAATTAAACTTCATTGTTCAAATCAATGCTGATTTTCTTCTTGTTACAAGTAACATTATGATGTGTTTTTTCTGATTTTGGATCATCCAATCTTTTTTTTCATAAATCTTCACCAAATTACTTTATCTTACTTTAGATTTAAGTGTTTGAAGATAGATAGAAAATAATTAAAACTTTCCACTTATTTTGTGGTTTTTACTATTAACCATTTATCAAAATAGGTATAAAAACAGATTAAACGATACACGCGATACAATGTTCGTTTATTTTCTAGTTTCAGAAGTACAGCTAATTATGAAAGATGCTTGTTATGTGAAAAAAAAAGCTTATAAACATGATATTTCCGTTGAAATCAATGATTGTATCCTTTTCCATTTCTTGCTGACAGAAAGAAGAGCATGGTTTAACACAGACGTAAACAAAAGTCTAATCTACTTAACTCGAACGTTTCTTTCATCAGTTGTTGGCAGACAAGTAGATCAAGTTGCAAATTATTAATCAAACCTTTAATCAAGAGACCAACGAAAGATTGCTCTTGCAATCAAATAACATAAGCCATGTTGAAAAAAAGGGGAAAAAAAGAAAAAACAATGAAAACCTCAACATAGTTATTTACTTATCATGTTTTTTTTCTGCACCCTGCCCAAATTCTAGACATATTCAGCAATTTTACAGGTTGAATTTATTTCCTTATCAATTTTTTTTTCAATGGGCAGTTATATTTGAATCAGTCAAGTAATATAACTTTCTGCCATGTTCATCTCTGACAAATCAATATGTTACATTAACTTGTGCTTTTGAGTTTTTGACAACGTCTATTTGCGTGTTTTATTACCGTTATGCTAAATATGAAATAAGTTCATCTTCCTAAAAGGCGTAGGTTGGGTCTGTTGGTCGATAACGCCCTTTAGTAAAATTCCCTTATGTCTACCTATCTTTAGTCATCTTTCATATTGAATTCACTTTGTGCACACGTTTTTATGTATGCTATTTCAGCATTACTAATATTTTGCTTTTACCTTTATTTTTGCGAGGAAAATGTGTATCAAATTATTTCAGAGCAGAACCAGACTTTATTCCGAACATAGCCGGATACCTTTGTCTTTGAATCTACATTTAAGTACTGATTCTCTACCAGTTTTATATAAAGCTTTAATTCTGGTTAAGAAAGTGTACAGGTAATAATGAAATTTGGAAGATATTTTATTCGAGCTCAATGAAACTTTACCTCGATCCGTCAGGACAGTCTACGGTTTAGCAGCTAAAAAAGAAAATACAGCAAAAGTCATTTTGTAAGTAGTCCTACGTCGATTGTGCGGAAGTAAAAAGATCTTAACAAAGATTCTGATCGAAAAAGCTGTAAACTTACTTCTAGTCAACTATTTAATTTTGGTAATGAAAGATTTGAAACTGTTATAAGCTATCATTATATTAAAATACACAGCTGAACAGGCAAAATGCTATATAAACCTTAGTATGACAGGAAATCCCTTTAAACTATTAGTTCAATAAAGTTTTCCGTTTCATTTTAAGGCCAAAATGATTAATATTTATTTGGATCTTTGTTAGATATATTCAGACAAAGGCGAAAATTATTGCACAGCTGACCATTATGCTTACACAACAGCTTTAAGCAAGTCTTGAAGTATATCTACAAACACGCATGATTAACTCAATGGAATTACTTTTTGTTAATATATTGGACATCAGAATTAGCCGGTTTCCACTAGACAAATGGAAAAGAGAAATTCATCCAATTCTGGCGTGTACAAATTCAGATTTTTATACTACTCTGGCGAAATGATCTGATAGGGACACGAATATTCATGAATAGAACATTTCAAAACATTTTGAAGGTGAATGTACGAAGAAAAAAGATTTTAAATTAAGAGATAAAAACAATCGTTGTAATAATACATCAAACAGTTAGGCTTCATAGCTTTTATATGAAAACTCCATAGAAAAACGAGACAAAATAATTTCACTCAGAAAGTGATTTTAGACTACTTTTTGTTTGTTTGTTCCTTTGTGTCAAAACAAGCATGAAGGTTATCGTATAGGGCAAATTCTAACGTGGTCTAGAGAAGTTTAACCTTCACCTTTTCACTCCATTCAGTAAACGCGAGAGAGCAACACTCAAAATATGAAGAAGTCAGTTATTTTCCTTTTGCTGATAGCCTACAGTGGCATCGATATTCAATAACGTATTGACGTCATAACCATATAAACGTGTTGTGATATACGAATATCTCTTGCTAGTCTTTGTGTTCACTTCTTACTCCAACGCTGACTTGATATTATATCTTCAGTGCACATATTACTGACAATTTGGGAGCTTAGCCGCATATAGAATCAATGTGCAGACTCAGGATTGTCGACACCAGTCTCTGAAACATCAGACGAGCCATTTATTGTATCACACTTCGATGATGCATATTTTAAATTATTCTGTTATCATTTTTGTCTTTCGATTTTTTTCACATGTATGCCTGTAAATGGTTGTAGTAGCACAATGTTAATCTACTGACTTGAAATACATGTACTTATATTCAAAAGAACATTGTATTTATCATTTGAAAATAACAGTTTGTCTATACATTCATGATAGATGATTTGAAACACCAAATAAAACAAAAAGCACATAAGAAATTTTGTAAGGTTTTGAAGTCTAGAGAAACGCGTTGTGCTAAAAAAATTGTTCTATAAAACTATAAAATAATTCGTTGATTTACTACTACCAGAGAGTACAACACAGGTCAATAAGGGACTGTTCAGTTTTAACAGTTTTGCAGAGTCCTATGAAATATTGACCCCTTGGTTTAACCCAGTCAAAACTCTGCAAATACAGAAGAAACTTATCTCTTTCTTATGCTTCAAAGACATTTGCTGTCAAAGATATCAGTATGTGTCTATCAACAGTTCTGCTGCAGACAGATTTCTGATTTATTTATCTGTTCTTTGAAATGAATACTTAAGTATTTATACTAAACTACCAAATGCTGTCGATACCCAGACAGCTCGGTTTATATGATATCTAAGCCGATAACATGTCCATATATACGAATTCAAAAACAAAATAGCATACATGTATAATATCTATACACAAAGCACAATCATAAGTTATTCATGATGTTTGAATTATCTTCATATTTCTATGAAACAATATTTTTAAAAGAAAACAGAAACATATTATTTCTTTGCATCCTGTATCCTGCTTGTTTAATAATATTTATTAGGACGATTGAAGGTTCATAGTTATATCAATCAATCATCAAAGTATGGCGCTGTTTCATCAATTTTATGTCAAACTACTGATCAGGTGTTTTAGACCTTTCTCTTATTTTGCTTCTTGACTTATTGAATTATAAGATAAATCACAAATCTTTTCATTGTAGTGTTAAAGTGAAAAGAAACACAAAAGTCAATTTTGCGGCACACTGACACAGCATCAAGTGATAAGATTGAAAAAAAAGGCGCTACACTTATCTAAAGCATAGTTTACAAAAATTATAAAAACCGTTCGTTAATAATAGCATACGTTTCATCTTTTTAGAAGGTTACACAATTTTTGCTTTTGCAATTATTTTTGAATTTGCTAAATAGAACATTTTTTTAACTTATATTTATATATAAAGCTCAAGTAATGGAATAAAACCATGAATTTAAAAAGTGGCAATTGTTACTGAATTTTGTTTCTGACGTCGCTACATGAAAAAATACACGATTTATTGTATTATGGGATAAAATAACTCGAAAATATAAGCGGTGGGAGAACGGACAACTGAGCCTTCAGTGAATGAACATCATCCTAGTAACGGCACGATCATAAACTTAAATAAAACAAAATACAAAAGAAAGCACACTATACGAGATAGCAACTTTTACTGCTAGAGCTGCTCCTCTATTTAGAATTTGTATATCGTTTCATAAAAGGCATAAAAAAGGTTTGATTATATAAAAGAACCATCGCAGTCTGCTTCTGAGAGAGAAAGTTCTATTTCAAATGCTTGCTTAATTGAACCAACGAAGTCTAGTGATAAAATCTAATGACGTCATTCTTTTTATATTGTTTTCTATTTATAGCTAGCAGAAAATAAGCATTGATTAACACGACCGTTGAAGCAACAATCCAATATACTTAGCATGTAAGTATCTTTCCATTATTGTAGACAGACAAAAATTGTCAAGTGTCACATTAATTTAGTAAACCTTAAACCAGGAAATGTAGACAGACTTTTCAAGCAATTAAACTCTGTCACTGACACAAACATATAAATTTTCATAGCTGTTTGTTATTTATAAAAAGATGTGAACAACTGAAAATCCTTGCAAAAAAACTTGCAAAATATATATAAATAGAAAACAGACACAAACCTATTTGTGATGACATGTTTGTACTAAAAATTCTCCGGAATTATAGTGCAACATTTCAGGACAGCTATGAAAACTTAACGGGACAGGGACATATTATCCAGCCTTTGTTAGTTAAATGTACTCTGTTGCATGAGAAAAATTAATAAAAGTGTAAAACATTATTCGTGGTCGAGTAATCTCATATGATTGAAATCACGCAACATATCATTTTTTGAATTTACCAATAAACTTATGTTACGTGTTCATGTATTTATAATGTAAATAAAGTAAAGTAAATAAATACATGTAGTTAATAAGTGACACGCGTTTCAAAAGACAAGTATATTTTACACTGACGCAATATAACATCCGGCCCAATGGGCCTTTATGTCACGTGCATTATACAATGAAAATGAGTAACATGATACATTTTACACTAAATATATAATATTCCTGACTGACAAACATGTTTAATTTTATAAATAGCGATTCGCCTCTGGATACTGAGTAAATTACAACGGAATACAAACGAATTTCTCAGTCATGTAGGGGTTATGTGGAATTTATGCCCATCTGACTAATATTGCTTTCCATATGTCATTATTACTTTAATCAGTATTACGTTGTTATTACTTTAAGCAGCATGATATTTCAATATCAAATATGATTCACCTGCTAGGAGAGAATGTAATTTATTAGTTAAATTCTATAAAATGTGCATAGTTTATATACAATAGCTGTATAGATTTTAAGGAAATAAGAATAATGTGTGAAGCTGAGAACAGCATCCAAAATCTTGCAGTTCAACCTCAAGGACTGTTTTTTATCAAACCAAAAATTGAGAAAGTTGTCTTGATAATATTTAGCATGAGTGTGAACTGGGTTATGTGGAGGTCAAAAAACAGGTCACGAACTCATGAAACTTAGAGTATTTTATAGGAAAAAAAGGTTAGTGATGAAAATGTAAAATGTATAACCATGATTTGATAAACTTTTTGACCACCCCTTGTTAAGAACAATTTTTGACAAATTAACTGAGACTCACCTATTATTTTCAGGCTCCAACTTACAAATACATTTCGTTTTATAAGTGTTTTTTTATAATTTCAAATGTAAAACGCATTTCAGTAAGAAAAAAAACGTGATATTGCCAACTTATCATAATATCAATTCAAAGAATTTAATACATTCTTCAACAACCTAGAAAGTACAAAATGATCAAACAGTAAATGCAAGTATTCGAAGAGTACTAGTGCCTATTTGAAACTTACTACAGACGATCAAAGTTTTACACAAAGTGTCAATAGCATAGTCTGTTAAGTATTATTTAAAGAATATTATCGAGGACGGAACGTCGAGATTAATTTCCATGATTGACCCGTGTTGTCGCCCAATTCGCTGATACCAGCCGGTAAAGTCCTCGATAACATTCTATAACTGATTTATCGCATGACCATCACAGCTTTTCTTTTAAGATGGACGCTGTCTCGTGATTTTTCCACTACGTTTTCTTAAACATTTTTAGGTCTATACCCTTTATTAGGTACCCCTGCTGTTTTCAAGCCAAAGTAACTATGAACTCCTGGGAAAATGAACCAATCACGTTCATGATAAAATGATAAACTGGGCATGCGCGAGAAAGTGTACCGATACCTCATTTAGAGCACACCAAAGTGTTATGTTACCGGAATTTAGAGAATGCCTGTCTTCAAACAAAAACTGTGGCGGTCATGCGATAAGAGATGGGATCAAATTCAATATAGGTACTAGAATACAGCTGTCCGTATTAACGCAACTGTTCCAAGGTTGAAATCCTTCAATACATGACTTTTAAAAATATGCGCTTTACTTCTGTTTTTCGAAAACCGCAAGCAAACAGCAAAATGGAACAAAATCTTAATGTTTATGTGATACATGATACAATTTGTTCTTTTTTTTTTACTTTTCTTCATATCACCACGAAACATTGATCAAAGTCATTGATATTTCGGCTGATGCTAGTTGTAACATGGGTCACTCTTTGCGGCAGCGACGTCTTTTCACTATAGCGGCTGAATTGTTTATATCCACCTTGCAAATTGTTAAGGACCTGACTGTCCATATACATAGAGAAGGCGACAGCGTCTATGAATCTGTTTGCACGATGTATATAGTATGGAAAGTTAAGGGCTATAGAAATGTTTATTTATATATATTATGTTTATATAAATACATACAAAAAAAATAAAAATACTACTTACTCCAGATAACTTCATTTTTAAATATGCAGTGTATCTTTTTCCTAAAATAAAGATTTTTTCTAGACTGTCTACCGTTTCAGGGGAAAGAAGGGGTGATAAAGCTTTACCGCCCTTAGAAAACACGATTTAAAAGCCGCGTAAAACGCAAAACAAAATACAAAGATGCATTTTACTTGAAATAATGACAGTCTGGAATAAACATGTCCTTACCGAGTATGATTTATCGTTGAGAATTTTATAGCCTGCCCTTTAGACTTTGGAAAACGGTAGGGTCACGTCCTTAAGCAGACAAACAGGTCTTGTTTTATGCACTTTTCCCATCAAGAATTGTCATTAGATGGAAGAATAAAAAAAATAATTCTGAAATAACTAGCTAGACTGCTATCTTGGTATCTTTAGATTGGTTCACACGAGAACGACGTGCACTGACATTTACTGCATATCACTGAACGAATGGTGTAATTTGTTTTCTATTTTGGAGCAATTTTAGAGTTATATGTAATGCTTCTTTTGATAAACTTTTGAGTAAAACATTTCGTGAAGGGGTTGAATCGTAAGACGTCTTATTAACATAAAATGGCAACAGCCTCTACAACAATGATTTTAAGTCATTTCCAAATGTCAAGAAAAGATGATATTTGTGTTAAAAATGTAGACAAAAATTAAAACAGACGTCATGGCACATATACCAATTAATGACTAGGGAGTTAAATAAGTTGATAAGAAAACTTGCGAACGAAGCAGAAATTCAATATACGTAAAAGTACTCCAAATATCACATTTAAGATTAAATGATATGATTTGTCCCTACATAGCACATGATATCCAAGATAAGAAAGTAATGATTTGATTAGCAATCCTTTATACGCATATAAAAATGATGGAAATGCAAGACATTGTAATGATTTTAAAACTATCGAAAGGTGAAGTACAGTACTGAAATCATTACACAGAAATTATATTTTGAATTATTATATTATTATATTTTGAATTATATATTTTGAATTATTTTAAGCGAAAAAAGTTAGAGAACTATCTGTAACTGACAAAATTCGAAAGATATCTCTGCAACTGTGTAAAATTTGAACTCTAGAGAAACTCTTGTCATAATTTATTTACATTTTATATATCTATTTATTCATATATTGGTCTATGCGTAAAGAACAAGTACAACTAAAACAGTTTTATAGAAATACAAATCACGAATATCTTACACATCTTGACAGTTTGTCACTATCTTTAACTCAAATTATTGTTATAAGCAAAAGTCAGGAGTTCAGATAAACTACATGTACGTTAAATATTGTATAAAAAAGTTGAATTGAATATAACGCTCCACCGTTCTTACTAGAAGTCTTATTTTTGTATGTTCGTTTGTTATTTAAGGGGGATATTCCCTGTCTGACGTGGGTGGTGCATTTGGCATGAGAAACGGGGATGGACAGAAAAAAATTTGAAATTTGTCACAGCACATATCGGACATCATCGATAGCAAGACTGGACTACTTTGGCCATTGACGTCAAGATGGCATTTCAGGTAACTTGAACGGACAATATACACCGGAAGACGAACGTAAGATTAGCTGGGAATCCTGAACGTTCACCATGAGCATGTGTCAATGTTTCAGTACCGCTCAAATCATAAAATAGGTTCTGTTTGAAAAACCAATATACACCATACAGATAAACCATACAGTTTCGAGTATTTTGCAGATTAAACTTGTATTAGAAACTTTTTCGTGACCATGTCGAGAAAAATACTTCAGCTGCTTCTAAATGAACTAGAAACATGAGCTGCTTGTTTGCATTGTTTTAGAGACTTTAATTAACAATTAATTTCCTTTTTTAAATTCTTTGCAGATCTGTTTAATATTTTAAAACATTAGAACATAAGTACCCATCTGGTCCAGTTTTTCCTGCTGCTATTTGCAAACATGGGTTTATCGAGACTGTAATCTTATGACGTCATTGTTTTGATTAATTTTCTATTTGTAGCTTATTGAAGATGAACATGGCAAGTACTCATTCTGCTTACTACGTACATTTATTTCATTTATTGTTAACAGACAAATAAATCAAGTGGCACATAATCAGCTAAAGCTTTTCAACCTAAGACGTCCCATTGAATCATTGAACCGACTCGTTGTGATAAAATACAATGAATAACATACGACTTTGCTTTAGATCAATTTGAATCGCTAAAATCGTTTGAATAGCGCTGGTCAATGTCTGAAAAACGTATGTTTAAAAAACGAATTGATAAGGGATGGCAACTATCTGGTGTATACTTCTGTACAAAAATAGCAGGCAGAAAAAAAGGAAAAATAATAATTCCATTGAAAGGATAATGAAAACCGTCCACGTGGCATAAATCAGTGCCCTTGATCTTGTGCTCTTCTTTGCAAATCTATGAAAACTCGTTCCTTATATTGGCCACCATTCACACTTATTCTTAACTCATTTACATGAAACGCACACATTATATTTGGGTTTGTTTGTCTCAGAACGACTTCGTCCGCTAAGTACATGTAATGGAGACATTAAAACTGGATTGTCCTTATGTTACTCACAGATCTGACCTTCAAAAAAGCCGGTGAAAGTTCAATCTTTTAGCAATGGCTTTCCTTGTGCTACAAAAAAACACATTCAAAATGAGGTTTCTATGGCATTATATGGGTAGTAGCCACGATAAAAAGGACAGAGTTGAAGTAAGCCTTGTCCTTTTATTGGTAGTTTAGAAACAAGCCGTAGTATTTCGAATATAAGTCCATTACTTTGGTAGTCCTCCTTATTCCAATGAAGTTTACTTAACCCTTTTAAATAACTGTGCCGAGTAAATGTCTTACATTTTGTGACCAACGATTTTATTTCTCGCTTTTCTGTACATGATATTTCTTAAGAAAGATGATAATGTTGCTTCTTAGAGGTCACCAAGGTGCTAAAATGATATTTCTGTCTCAGTGTGAAAACAATTTGCTATGCAAATGGTGCTATTTATGCTAAGAATTGGGACTTGATTACATTTTTTTCAAACCATAACTATAGTGTCAATGTGCATATAAGAAACTTAATTATTCGTTCATTTATTTGTTTTACAGATATAATTTTCATTTAATATATATACTGTTGACAAAAAGTACACAACTCTTGTTGTAGAAAAAAACCAACCGTAAGTTCTATGTAACATCAACTGCATTTTTTGACTATCAGGTTCATAACGTGGTCTTCATCTGGGAAGTAGTGGTTTAAATTCAGTCACTGTAAAGCTTTATTAGCTGGGGGAGATTTGTATAATGTCAGGATGTTCGGTCGAATGAGTTTTACATAGTTTCAGCCTTTCGATTGTAAAATAGAATAGTTTCTTTGTTGAGCTGTTTCTCAGGAACTAATGACATGAGCCAAACATAATGTGAAGCTCCATTAGCATTAAGAGATGTGCGTATTTTCCAGATGATTCAGTTAGTTGATTTCCGTATGCCCCTTTGATTTTAAGAGCACTGCCTCTAAGAAGCCAATGGCTTGAATTCCACTAAACTTTTAACGCTTCACCTGCAACATGATGAGATGTTCACGTTGTGTGAATAACTTTGATATAGTAAGGATTGTTTGATTGTAAATAGAGCAGTGTCATGTCCGACGTTTTTTTTTTCTCTAAGGAAGTGATGGCTTGATTTTAACCAAAGTTCGTGTGAATCTTCTCAGATGATGTTTCGGTAAGATAAATTGCGCATCGATACCTTGCCAAAATAGCCTAAATAGTGAAAAAGTGCATTGGAGATGCATCTATCGGAGCCACCAATATCTTTGCTGACATTCTTCAAGGAGACATACTTCTAGTGGCCATCGAAAAATAGGTACATCTGGAAAAACAGTACTGCGTATGATTCTAAGTCTGAATCTTGTGATGTAACATTTTGTAACAACGAGTATGATTGGCTGTCTTCTTTAGAATCTACTAATAAGGTATTAACGCAGTTGAGTTGCCATTCTACGTTCGCTGACAAAAATTTCAGTTAAAGTAAACTCGGAGTCGAAATTAAGAACAAAATATCAATTATATAAGTAAAGGGTCAGTCACTGAACATTTATATCACTAGTCTTCGGGGGCGGTCATAATCAAAACAGTTGTGTGCCTCGTCTCCTCTCGGAATGCGCTACATAATCCTATGGTATGCTGAACTGTTATAAAAGTACATAGACAAACTAGGTTTCTCTGTTTCCAAACGTGGTGGTGCCATTATCACGATAGAAACATATTTTTTTTTTAATCACGACAATAAAAAGGGAAAAAAAGAACGACTATAGCATTCTAAGTCTTATTTATTTCAAGTTCTTGAGAAGATTCTTTATCAACATATATGTCAAGAATTTGTCTTGACAAAAAGTTAGAAGATCCCTGCAAATAACATTTTTACTATCATGAAAAAGAAACAGAGCCTTAATGATTAAATTATAATGATATTGTTGTACATGTATTTGGACAAGTAATGGAGAGAGAATGTCGCAATAGCCATATCGTATAGCGTGGGTTGAATAATAAACAAATGCGTTGTGTTCTAGGTTCTTCCTTTTACTCTCGGTTCAAATTACCAACTGTTTACATATAATAGCAACGACAACAAAACAATATAATTATACGACGTGACGTCAAAGACGTTACATAGAAAAGCGCGGCGCGGCAAATAACGTTACATTCACAACATTCTGGGGGCCGCGAAAAGTGACTCATAATTGAAAATTGAAAGCGTGTACTTTTAAAAGTGAATGAAATACTTAATCATGAAATTCTTACTTTAAGAATAAGCAATCTAATTATGAGAAACGTAAATTTGCAAATACTTAAATTAACACATGTTAAATGTAATTTATCGTTTCAATAAAATGAATATTGAATCTCATAATTTCCGAATTATTGTCTCTGGTGCTTCAAACATATTTCAACGTAAACTTCGCGCACATAGTAAGGTAAATAAATCTTTATTGCTATTAAATAGTCTCTGTTTACTATACACCAACAGTTTCTCGTTTAAGGCATTAATCATTAACTTCACTAACAGTCTCTAAAGGATAGAGTTTCACTATCGGTCTGTTTGTAATTCCGTTTATCGTTTTTATCTTCGCGGCACGGACACAACCATCATTTCCGGTCATCAGCTCTAGGATTACAGCAAGTTTCCAGCGGATCCGTGGTCCCTCATCGTATACCTGCACGACATCTCCGACTTTGATACGTTTTTCGTCTGAACCCGTAATTGTGTGGTATTCTCTCAAAGCGGTTAAGTACTCGAACTTCCAGCGTTTTCGGAACTGCTCAATGATTTCAGACTGTTTCTTAGCTCGGTTGGTGAGTGTCGTCTGGTCACTTTGAATTAGCGCTAAATCGTCGTCTGATAAATGTTCATGATGCGGAAGTGACGTCACCTTACGACCGTAAAGTAAATGTGACGGTGTTAACGGTTCCAAATCGTCAATGTTCGATGATACATGAGTTAGCGGTCGATCATTTATCACTGCTTCAATCTCTGTCACTATAGTCTGTAATGTTTCCATGGATACATAGCGTCTCCCGAGGATCTTCTTTAATGACGTCTTAGTCAGCCCAATCAAACGTTCCCAAAACCCTCCGTACCATGGTGCTCGTTTGGGGATAAAACGCCATTCTGTACCCTTTCTGCTAAGCTCTTCTCGCACGACTTCTGAGTTGAAGAGTTTCTTCAGGTGATTAGCAGCAGCAATATACGTCGTTGCGTTGTCTGATATCATCGCCATCGGTAACGACTTCCGGCTAGCAAATCTCCGGAACGCTTGAAGAAATGAGTCTGTAGATAAGTCTGGAACTACTTCTAAATGAACGGCTCTTGTTGTAGCGCATGTGAATAGGCAGATGTAGCATTTTCTTTCACTTCCGGTAGCGTTCTTAACAAATAGTGCACCCGTAAAATCTACACCTGTGACGCTGAAGGGCGGAGACTCATTCACTCTGACTTTAGGAAGGGGTGGTGGGTCTGGTGCTAGGTATGGTTTGCCGGTTACTCTGGTACAATTCACGCACGTCTTTAAAACCGATCTAACACATTGGCGGATGGACGGTATCCAGTACCTTTGTCTGATCTGCGTAATGGTACTATTTACTCCGGAGTGTAGTTGACTTTTGTGGACATCTAACACAATCAATTCGGTAAGTCTGTGCTTCTTTGGTAGAAGGTAAGGGAATTTAGTGTCATACTGTACGGGGGCGTTGTGAATTCTTCCACCGCAACGTAATAGTCCCTGTGGGTCTAGATACAGTCTAAGTTGTCGAACCAACGGTAAACGGGTACTGTTCGATGTAAAATTTTCTATTTCTTCTTGAAAGTTTGTTATTTGACACGATTTAAGCCATGTAACTTCTGCTTCGTTGAGTTCGGTTGCTGATAAGCTGTTCGTTAATCTGTCTTCTTTTGGTCGTCTGCAGTTGTTGATGAATCTTAGTACATAGGCGGTTACATGACGTAGTTTCAGGTATGTACTGTATCTATCTAGGTTAATAAGTCTATGAACGCCCGTGATCTCCGTACACTTCAACGTTACTACATTTGTCGTCTGCTTCGAACTCGTATCTTCATCAGCGGGCGTCTGCAAGACTGACTGGTCGTATTTCCAGGTAGGCCATATTTCTTTGTTAGATAACCATGTTGGACCGGCGTTCCATAGTTCGTTGTCAAGGTAAGTATCGGCTGATATACCACGTGTCAGTAAGTCTGCTGGATTGTCATTTGTGGGGCAATATCTCCATGGTGATTGATCTGTCAGCTGATGTATTTCGTCTACTCGATTTCGGACAAAGCGTTTTAAGGATTTTGATGTAGTCAGCCAGTGGAGTACGATTTGGCTATCTGACCAAAATGTTACGTTCTGTATGGGCAAGCTCTCTTGAAGATGGGATGCAAGTCTTGCGCCAATTAATGCTGCCATTAGTTCAAGCCGAGGTAGGGTTAATGTCTTTACCGGTGCCACTCTGTTCTTCGCCATAACCAGTCTAGCGTGTGAAAGATCGCAAATGTAAGCTGCTGCTCCGTACGATTTGACGCTTGCATCTACAAACACGTGAAGTCTTGTTTCACTGTTTATGCTTGCTGCGGGTAGGAATTGTCTGGAAAATTTCACGTCAGTAGCTTTGTTGAGGGATTCTGCTAACTGGTTCCAAGTTTCGCATATATCATCTGGCAAAGGTGTATCCCAGTCGTAGTTGGACTTCCATAGTTCTTGTAGTAAGATTTTTGCACTGACGGTAACGGGACTAAGTAGACCAAGGGGATCATAGATTTGTGATGAGTACTTTAGAATGGTTCTCTTCGTAACCACGTCTTGTATTGGAATATTTCTTCGTGTAAATGTCATTTCGTCACTGAGGGGATCCCATCTCATTCCAAGTATCTTGACAACTTCATCACTATCTCGTACATTCTCTGTTTTTGCAAGGTCTCTAAGGGCTTTACTGTTAGAGGTCCATGAACGTAGATTCATACCTGCGCTGGACATCAACTCTCGCGACTCTGTAAAGTAGGTAAGTAGATCTGATACTTTTTCGAAGCTTGAAAGTACATTGTCAACGTATATATCTCTTTCAATGATCTCGGCTGCGTGTACGTGCTTGTTAAGTTCTAGGTGTTTCAGGATGGTGGCGCTAAGCATGAACGGCGAACAGGTAGCTCCAAACAATACGGATTTAAAGCGGTAAGTGCGTAATGGACTGTCTTTGTTTTCAATGTCAATTGTCCACAAGAATCTGGTAGCATCTCTGTCTCCTTCATATAAACCGACATGTAGAAAGGCTTTTTCAATGTCTGTAGTGATGGCGTAACCATGGAGACGGAATCTCACTAATATGGCGGTAAGATCATTCAGTATGGGTGGGGTTGATTCTAAACAGTCATTCAAGCTTGGGAGGTGGGGAGATGTGCGGCAACTGCAGTCATAAACTATCCGGATGGGTGTGGTCGCTGAATCTTTTTTTACTGGGTGGTGTGGAATATAATGGACTTGTCCTGTGGGTGGGGTATCGTTATCTATTCTCTCAATAAAACCACGGCGTTCTTGTTCAGCGATAATGTCATCATATTTTCTCAGTAAATGGGGCTCTTTTCTCAATCTTCTAATTGTACTTTCGGTTCTTGCCTTCACTATCTCATAATTGCTGGGTAGGGGTGAATGGTCTAATTTCCAAGGTAATTTGGCGGTGTAGCGTCCATTATCGTATTCTATGGACGAATCTTGATAGTCCTTGAAATAACGTATCTTGTCTATATCATCGGCGGTCTGTGTAACTCCAATACTTTCAAGGCTCCAAAACCGTTCTAAAACATCCGTTGCCATAGGCGACGCCATAACGTTGAACACGTGATCTGATACTCGAGAACTCTGTGCTTGGCAAGGTCCGGATAACAGATAACCGATTTTTGACTTTACAGCAGTAGGTCCATTTCCTCGTACTATATGGTCTTCTACAATATCCCAGTAATAGTCAGCACCAATCAGCATAGAAATGTTAAATACAGAATCTCCTGTAACCGGATGAGCGAGTTTAAGTCCACGTAAGTACGGTAAGTTTGACACTGTGGTTTGAAATTTCTGGTTAAGCGGCGTTGAAATTGTAGGCACTATTAAAACTCTAATCGGGATCTTCTGGCCTCTGTCTGTAACAACATTTACTGTAGCTACGTCTGTGTGTTGGACTTTGTTATTGGTACTTCCAAACGACGATAAGTAAATTGTCTCTGTACTGTCTCGGGTAAGTTCAAGTTCTTGGGCTAATTGTTCTGTAATGAAAGATTTCTGGGCTCCCTCGTCGAAAAGAATATTTGTTTCAGTCTGAACATCACGTGACGATACGGTTGCTATGGCGGTTTTTAACAGAACATTCTTATTTGGTAGGATCGTGTTTGAATGTAAGACGGCTGCTTCCGGTGACGCGGAATCAACGGTTGTCAACATCGTCTGGTTATTTTCTCGCGATTTGCAAATCGCTGTATGATGTTTTCTCTTGCATTTTTGGCATCTCTTACTAGAATTACACTTCACTACAGGATGATTGCCTAGACAGTTAAAACACAAGCGTTTTTCTCTCACTATTTTCAGTCTTGATTCAATGTCTGCGTATTTTTCACAGTCAATTGATTTATGTTGATTGTCACAAAATGCGCATTTGATTTCCGGTTTTTGTGATGCACTTCCGGTTCCGGATTTTGGATGTTTTGGCACGGTTTTCCTGTATCGTATAGCGTGGGTTGAATAATAAACAAATGCGTTGTGTTCTAGGTTCTTCCTTTTTTTTGCACTTGTCAGAAATGATGCTGTTGCATTGAAATCGTCCACTTCCGGTTCGCTACGAACACTTCCGGCCTCAAGAATACCAATCTCTCTGTTGATTGCACGACGCAAATTTTCTAGCGACCAATTGTTATCTCCATTTTCACGTGCTAACTGCCTTCTAATTTCACTTGGTATCTTATCTAAAATTATTGGCACTAATAGATTTCCGTAAGTGTCTTGGCACTGTCCCATAGCTTCTAAACTTCGAATGTACGTCTCCATCTTATCATGAAAATGTCTTAAACTGGATACTTTGTTGGACGGGGCAGGTAATTGTAATAGCGCTTGCATTGATGCGTGAATAATTTTATGTTGCTGGCCATATCTTTCTTTCAGTAGATCTATGGCTCGGGTATAATTTGCGTTCGTCATAGCAAAACCTTCAATTACTCGTGCAGCGTTTCCTTCAAGTTGAGATTTGAGGTACGTGAACTTCTGTACATCCGTGAGATTAGCGTTCATGTGAATGGTTGACTCATAGGAATCCCAAAAAGATTGCCATCTTAACATATCTCCGCTAAAACTTGGTAATGATATCTTAGGTAGTCTGTAAAATTGTGCCGAATTTACTGAGGTATTAGAAGGATAACTTACGGTTCTGTCGGGAAGGAAAGTTGGAGCGTCGGGATTCAAACCATTGTTGTTGTACTGCTGGTCCCTTGAATTTCGTTGGTCATCTTGTGAAATATTAGACTCGGTTCTCTTCTCATGTTGACCTCGGAAAGCTCGTAAGCGACACAGCTTGATATCTAACTCCACTGTATACTCGTCAGTTTGAAATATCTCCTCTTCCAATCCGTCTATTTCCGTTTGCGACAATATTTTCTCATTCAATGTCTCTAAAATTCCGACTTTGGCTTCAATAGCGCTGAGGATTGAATCGAAATCTGTCAGTGAATCATTTTCTTTAGATTGTTCGATTTTCTCCAAATATTTCTCAATGAAACGTCGGTGACCCTCTCTCTGTATTTGTAACTTCTGTAAATTCATATCCTTTATCCTGGTCACGGCACCAATATCGTATAGCGTGGGTTGAATAATAAACAAATGCGTTGTGTTCTAGGTTCTTCCTTTTACTCTCGGTTCAAATTACCAACTGTTTACATATAATAGCAACGACAACAAAACAATATAATTATACGACGTGACGTCAAAGACGTTACATAGAAAAGCGCGGCGCGGCAAATAACGTTACATTCACAACAAGCCATCTTTGTGCATCTCTAATATACGGGAGATAACTCCTTACCTCACGGCATAATTATTGTCTTTGGAAAAAAAATGCATATATGGACAAACCACAGTCAGAAAACAGCCTCCCTTAAAGTGATCAATTAAAAAAGGGACACCACAAACAATTAACAATTAAATGATGCATTTCTTTACACAGCAGCCCGAAATAATAAGAATAGAAAGCTCACCATAGGTGATATATTGTGTTCCGTAAACAGCATGGCAATCTTCTTTATGTAACTTCTTTATTGAATGTATGCTAAGACGTTATGTTTATATTTGCACGAAAATAGGAATAAGCTAAATTCATCACAAACAACGCTGCGTTAGGTAAGAAATGTAATAGTATAATGTAACAAGAAAGATTTGACACCTATGCAACCCATCACTAAATAATACACGAGCTAGACTGATTGATGAAATACGTTTCTAACGTTTATCAAATCCCAAAACGTGTTTCAAATTAGAACTAGTAATACTTAAGTGACTCACTTACTATTGCCTTGTTATGTGTTCCTCAGTTAACATCATAGCTTTGCCAAAATACATTTAGCTAGCTATTTATCTTTCCTTAATGCTCATAGCGTGGTGGTCCAGAGAATCCCTTACAAGAATCGAAAATGTTTCCCAATATATATTCATTGAGTTGACCAGATACATGTACATTTTGATTTTATTTATCAAAACGCACATCAACATTATATCATTTGCCAATTCAAGCAGGCACGGTGATCAGGATTATTATAGAGCTGTGCAGATATCTTCCTTTTGCTCACAAGCTAAATGTACCTGTTTTCTTTAGGGAAAGTCTCCTTAATAAACTGACGACAGTCAAATTTTACATTTAAACTACGGTCTTTCAAAGAGCCATACAGGTCAAAGCCTCGTGTTAAGGTTCCGTGAAATTCAAATTCTACTGATCTTGGTTCTCTTAGACACAGATCTCAGTCTATCCATATATGTCTGATTCAGACAATAAAAGGATAAACAAAGCAAACCTGAATGTGTGCATTGGTCGATTACAAAACTTTCATGAAGAATATTGGCACATGAATACTTTTCAAGGATTTTTTTTTTAATCATTTTTTCATCTTCATGTAAAGAATAAACGTTTGTTAAACAGGAGCATGGTTATTTTTTCCTTTGTTTGAACATATGATAGTAACAAGTAAGTCCAATTCTTTACCTTATTCATTTATATTATATACGCCATGACAAGAGACTACATATAAGATTCTGTTTCGTACATTTTGACTACAGTGCCGATGTAAATATTAAGCAAAAGGTTTGCGTCTCATATATTTATTTCCAGGGTATGAAGGCTATTGTCTACTGTGATTATATGGAAAATCATAATCAATGTAGGTATGGAAGAGTGCATATCAATTAACTTGTAAATGTTGCTTTAACTTGCGCTCTATCATAGGCACATCTCTCTTTTATTAATAATCAAACGAAAAGATTAACAAATCACATTACTGTATGTACTGGTATGCCATAAATGTCACTGCGCATTGATCATTGCACTCCTGTCTGAAAATGTACATAACTAACACAGCAGACTTCAGTAGTTTCCACGTAAGAATTGATTTAATGATTTAATTTAGGTATCGTGGTGTTAAATGAGAGTGTAAAACCAGACTCAGTTGTCAGCCGGTGAACGTGACTTACGGATGTACAGACATAGGTAAAAATAACCCCTGCGTAGCATATTAAAAACTTTAAATATCAAGATAGATTTAGGAAAAGGTTTCATCTTTGATATATATTTAACATTTTGTCATTTTCTATAACGATGTTTATTAGCCTTCTCTTTAGATCTCTTGTTTACTGTATACAGATAGATCCAAGTATTATAAATGGAATATCATAAGCTGTAAGACTTTCCTACAAAAAAATTTTTTCAGTCATTTAATTTCTCTTCATGTTGTTCCTGGGATAGGTGCACGTCCAGGTTGTTTACTTTTGTAAGAAAGTGTCATAAAACTATTTTGGATTCGCTAGCCCAAAATTTGAAATATCTTATTATTTAAACAAGTTTGTGATACAATTGTACTTCAAAGCTGATGTGTGGTTATATATGAAAGGATACTCAATAACGTTAAGTTTAAAAGGCTGCCTTTGCAAATGCCTCTGTAGAGTAATTAGCGCATCAACTGAGAAAGACACATATCACGTTTTGGACAGTGATTTCTATGATTGATGAGACAACAATATTAATAGTAGAGCTACCATGTCATCGATATTTCGGAAAATAATTTAAAAAATGGAATGTTATCAAATAAACCATAATAATTACAGCATTATTGTCTGACATGAGTATCATAATTATGAAATTTGGGGATTTGAACAAAAATAAATCATTGGTTTGTACAAGAACTGGACCGATTTTATCATTTAAAAATAGTACTATCTACAACATGTTTGATACGTTTGTTAATTTGAAGACACTACAGTTTGTGTAGGCTTGATTTAAATATATCTATAAAAAGACAGTTATATCTTCTGTAATGTTATATCTCTTTTATCAATAAAATTCACCATGGAAACAGACCGATACATTGAATGAAAAGCATGTATGATGCAATTTATTACAGTTATTTCAATATTTGTCTTCATTTGTATGATAATAGTATAGACTGTTTTAAGAAATAGAATAAGACAATAAGTCGACGGATATCAAGGTTTAAGCGAAAGAAACCACGTATTTTTTTATCATAAAAAGATTATTCGACCTCTACCATTGTTACTCAGATAATCTTTCACGGCTTTCCACAAATGAAATTGATTCTACTGTTATCGTAAAAGAGACGAAGTGTGCTGTCTTTAGTATATTTCTGAAAGTTATTTTACTGTTTTATATCTAGCAGACATCAAAGTTTATGATCATACCAAGACAAAGACAGCAATCGATCAGGTCAAAGTCACGCGATATTTTATCTTATCATTAATAAATGCTTTGCTTGGAATCATTTAATTAATATTGGTTTCTATTTTTTGACATTCAATGTCTTTACTACAGCTTAGGTTATATATACGGTGGCACAGAGCTGACATGCACAACTCCTTTTTAAATTGCACTACTCTTTTTTTATCTCGTTCCCACGAGATACTAACCCGAGGGAACGACTTAGCCAAAAGCTCTACCGAACATTGTCACATTAATCTCTAGTGATACTTATGACTAGAGTATAGCAGTCATGGTACTACATATATTGAATATTTGTTCAGTCTTCTGCAACCCAAGATAAAACCTTTTCATACATTTAAGAAGTTACTTAAATATCAACTAGCTGATAGTGAATTGAAAACTACATGTTTCCTGCTTTCATAAATATATGAAACACGTGACAGTTTTCGTAGTCTTCTACAAAAATTTGGTATTTACGCGTATGAGTATACTACAAATCACCCATGTTTGAATTTCTAAATGCTAATCCTGTAAGCTTGTTAACTTTGTGACTGATTATTGCAGAAAATCTCTATCTAAGCAGATTTTAAGCAAGAGAAATCTTTCTGCGCAGATTCTAAGCAAGAGAAAATACGGTTTCTATTTTTACTTTTGATATCAAAGAAACTATTATCTTTCATTCTACATACAAATCCTGAGAGAAACAAATTATATTACGTTTATTAACACGCTAAATGTCACTGAACAATGATCACGAAGATATCTCTTAACTCTTTTATTACCAAGATTTCTGTCTACCATGTTTCCGTTTAGAACTGAATGCAGTTTCTGATGATAGATTATTTAGTGCAAGTTGTCAAGAGTACAGAAAACGAGTTCCTTTTTGTCATCCTGAACAAGTGTAAAAGCATTTTCTAGCATATTATTTTTTACAAGTAAACCAAATTCAGTACAAATGTAATAACTATCATATATGACTTATGTACAGAGAAGAAAAAGGTTGTTATTATCTGGTAAAGAAGCTAATCTTGGGCAATGTTTCTTATATAGTTACAGCAGAAATACCTGCCAACAACCACTGCATGACACTCCAAAAAAGATGACTTTAAAAACTCAAGCTTTTACACAACAAAGTTCCATGTTCTATTTTTGACATGCCCACTCCCTCTTGTGGATAAAGAAACGTTTAAAAATCGCAGTCATTGTTACCGCATCTTTCAATTGAACACTTTCAAAACAATACATTTTTATTTCAAGGGTGAGAAGAGATTCACCATGACAATATATGAAATGCTGGTTCATATGAAGAATTCTGTAAAATCAAGTTAACAACACTGCCTTCTATATAAAACGTTGTTTCGTTTATTTTTAGAATTTATCATAAAATTGTTTTATCAGATAGGATTCTAAATTATGTACGTTTGTTATATTTTGACATCTTAAAGGTCATTACTCTTATCCTTACAACATAATTTGACCCTCACTAAATTTTTCAATGACCAAACAGCAGCATGCACCAAGTGTTAAAATATGAGAATGATTCTAGCAGGACTTTTGTATATATGTACTATCTGTATAAAGAATATACCAATCACATATTGGAGAGCAGATAGAGAATTCAAAAATGACGTAAACAAATACGGCATGACTCCAAAATGCTCACCAAAGTATAAGGTAATGTTGTTGAGTTCTTAGAAATCAGAAAAAGCAATGTCTGGCATGACAATCTCCTGCCGGAGCAATATTGCCAATGGAATGGTGGCAAAGAGAGATTTGAAAAAATAAGGCAAGCAATATTTATTGTACCTGCATATTGCACATCTGCTCAAAGTTCTCCGTCACAGGGTGAAATATCAACTAAATCCCCTGAGCAAGTATTGAGCTGTGTTTGTGACATGTTTATTAAGATATTAGAGACATAATAAAATAACAAATAAGTTCCTTTAATGAGGGACATTCCTGATAACAAAGTATCTCCCTTACTCAGATAATATCAAAGACAGACCAAAATGCACATTGGTCCTTTCATTTGGAATCCTCTAATTTTATCCTTGTTTCTCTATGTTATAGTCTTGACCTTTAGTTCTGAAAATTGTCATTTATACAATAAAAAAAATATTAGGATTATCAAAAAACAAACATAATAGTGTTAACAAAATATGTTGCTAAGCTAAATGTTATCTGACTACCATTGTTGCAAATAATTAGGCTTAATTATCACCATACCAAAAAGAAGATAGCGATGAAAGAAGAGGAATCCAAATGGAAGGATCAATGTAATATCAGAGAGTATTCAGGGTAGATAATCCACTGATGTCCCCCATTCTGCCAGAGAGTAAAGTATATTTAAGGGAAATAATTTCAAGACAAGGTAACTAGGAGCGGATGTGGTCCAGTGGTAACGCGCTGGACTGGTATACCAGGGGTCTCGAGTTCGATCCCCCGCTCCTCCACTAACATTACTAATTGTCTTTCGGATGCGACGTTAAAACGAGGTCCCATGTATCAGTGCTATACACTGAGCATGCAAAAGAACCAGGAGTGTCTCTGAAATGGGATGCTTTCTGTATCTTGCACTACCCCCACAACATAAAATTACTAATTTCTTCAGGGGGCGTCGGTCATATGGGCAACCGGTACCGTCGGTAAATAAGCTTAAATAGAAATAGACAAGGTCAGGTAGACTTACGCTCCTTATATTACTTTATAACTGCACGAAGTTTCAACAAATTTCTATCAACATTTATGGAGCAAATAGTGGACAAAAGTATTGCTAAAAGACTGAAAACAAAGGGAGACATTCAAGAAAGTAATAGTTGAGGTTATGGTTCTTACATAATGCACTTCCTCTCAATACCATCCATCACTATGTGAAATATTAACTAAATCACTTGTCAAATGTTTTGCCACTGACGGTTCCAAGGCGGGTTCTCATTTTCGCAAATTGTTTGTCGAGTTGTTTTTTTTAATTGATATGAAAATTTATGCTCTTTTTCCTCTCTACTTTTTGACTGTGTGGGGAGGCTGTGATTTCTTACTATGTTTTTTTTTCTGATATGCGTTGTTTTACATTTTTTGTAAGTTTTAGAGCCATGCTCTACCATTATTGAAAATAATAAAGACAGATCATTCCAAACAGAGGAACATAGTACAGGAAATGCAAGAAAAAAAGTTATTACTTAGGGAACAAGTTTTTTGAGCTACGCTCTGACAGACTTTAATGAAAATAAAGGGGAATCATTGAAAACAGTAGCTATCCGTTATATGACAATTTGTTGTCAAAGTTGAAACAACCATGTTGCACATTTTATGCAGTGATGGGTTAGAGCAGAATGAAACCAGCATTGGAACGGTCTAAAATTGGTGGAAATGCAAAACAGTGTAATAACTTTATAACTGTTGGAAGCTGAAGTACAGTACAGATATAATTTTACAAAAAAATATTTTGAATAAGATTAAGAGAAATTTGTAAGTGCACTATCTGTAACCGACAAATTCGAAAGATATATCTGCAACTGTATAAGATTTGAATTCTTGAAAAATACGTAGCATAATTTATTGATATAAGCGTAAAGAACTAAATAAAATAAAACACACACGCACGCACGCACACACACACAGAATATAGAATACATATCGCCAAAACCGTGCAATTCTTGTCTGTTTGTTACTATCATGAACTCAAATTATTATTATAAGCTTATGGCTGCTGGTCAAATGGACTTCATGTAAGTTGAATATAGTACAAAAAGTGTTTTCGTCTCTACCACAAGTTTTATTTTATATGTTCTTTTATTATTTAAGCGGCGATAATTCCCTTCAGTTTACTTTCTGAAATGGATGGTGGAGTTGGCATGAGTAACAGGGGAGAGCAGAAGAAGGTTGGCATGAAGCTTCGCAATTATGCACTTACGTCTGTTTTAGCACCTTTTCGGAGCAAATATCGGGCATCATCGACAGCAAGGCAAGACATTTTGGCCAAAGACGTCAAGAAAGCATTTCAAGTAATATGAAGGGGAAACATACACCAGAAGATGCACGTAACATAAGGTGGAAATCTAGCTTGAACTTCACCATGAGCATGTGTTAATGTTTTAGTTATGCTCAAATTATTAAAAATGTTTTGTTTGAAAAAGCAATAAACATTTGGAAATAAACCACATAGTTTCGAGCAGTTTGCAGCTTAAACTTGTGCGAGAAACTTTTTCATGAACAAGTCCAGAAAAATACTTCAGCTGCTTCTTAATCAACTAGAAACTCGTCCTGCCTACTTTTGTAGACATTTGGAGATATGTTTTGGAGATTTTAATTAACAGTTAATTTTCAATTCGTTACAAATTAGTTTAATATTCTTAAACTAGCCTACTGCTGCAGTGTTTCCTACATTTAAGTGCTGCTATTTGCAAACATGAGAATATACATCTAATGACGTCATTGCTTTGATTTATTTTCTATTTATAGCTTATTGAAGATGAACATGGCTTAGCAGCTACTCAATCTGCTTACTTCTTAGATTTCTTTCATTTATTGTTAACAGACAAATAAATCAAGTGGCACATAATCGATTAAAGCTTTTAAACCATAGACGTTGGAAATATGTTGTGCTAATGAATTATTGAACCGACTCGTTGTGGTAAAATAAATTGAATGAAATACAACTTTGCATTAAATTAGGACTAGTTTGAATTTTTAAAACCGTTTGAATAGCACTGAGCAATTCTTGAAAAACGTATTTTTTTTCAAGAAAAAAAAGTGGGGGAACTGATAACGCGATAAGATGGTAACCATCTGGTGGTTTCAGAGAAATTTAATAAAAACAAAAACTGATAATTCATTTAATAGGACGCTGAAACCGCCCACATTTCGTAACGCAACACACATAATGAAGTTTCTAGAACACTATGTCTTAGAGTAACGTTTGATTGCCAGGCAAACAAAAACTGTTCTACTTTTTTTAATTTATCAACTATAAAAAGTGAAAGTTTAAAATTGCTTTATCCTTTAATTTATTTGGTAGTTCAGGATCACGCCGTAGTATTCCAACTATGAATCCACTATTCTGATAGTCTTCATTATTCCGACGAAGTTTATTTGACTGTATGCTTAATGTGCCAAGTAAAATGTCTTACACTTTGTGACCAACATTTTGGTTTTTCTCTCATATGTATTTGATAATCCTTCTGAAATGTAACGTTGGACAAGAATAAATTTCTTTTTGCAAAACATAAACACAATTATGTAAATGTGCATAACAAAAACGTTATTATTATTTACATTTTTTCATTTGATATATATTGTTGATAAAAAAGTACGCAATTCCTATTGTAAAAAAGAAAATATATGTTCTGTGTTACATTAACTGCATTTTTATCTATCAGGTTAAAAACGTGATCTTCATCATCCACGAATTACCTTGGAAGTAGTGGCTTAAATTAAAGCAAACTCTGTGTAAAGCATCACTAAATAGCCAAGTGTGTTTCGTCTCCCCATGGAACACGCTGCATAGTCATATGGTATGCTGAAATGTTATAAAAGTGCATAAGCAGTCTTCCAACGTGGTGGTGCCATAACGAAGAGGAAATCAGATTTTTTTAACACGACAGTAAAATGGAAAGGAACAACTATGGTATTCTAAACAATAGTTATTTCAGGTGCTTGAGAAGATTCTTTATTCAAAAAAATGTCAAAAATATCTCCTTGACAAAAATTTTGAAGATCCCCGCAAATAAAACTATTTACTAAGTATATTATCATGAAAAAGAATCTGAGCCTTAAAGATTTAAGTTATAATAATATTGTGGTATTTGGGTAAGTAATGGGTAGAGAATGTCGCAATAGCTTTTCTTTGGTACAACTCTGATTCACAATGGGAGATAACTCTTAACCTTACAGCCAAATGTCACGTAACAACCGTGCTCAAGCTGTGAGCAAGTTTTCAAAGGATAGTTTTAAAAAAATGTATATGCTACATTGTTCGTAATGATAAGTTTGCAAATGATAATTTAAAATAATGTGGATTCTCTATTTCTGTAAACAACACACTGATAAAATAAGATTAGAAAAAAAATATCCGTAATCTTATTGTGTTCCTTAAAACAACATGGCAATCTATATACTTTTTGTAACTTCCTGATTGAATTACTGTTTATATTTGCTCGTACATTAGGAAAAGGCTGAATTTATCACACACAATGATTTATGTAACGTTGAGACAGACAAAGCAATGTATACAGTATAATGTAACAAGAAAGATTTGACACTTATGCAACCCATCACTAAATAATACACGAGCTAGACTGATTGATGAAATACGTTTCAGCTTCCTCAGAGAGAGATTTCTGAATCAAATACCAAAACTTGTTTCAAATTAGAACTAGTAATACATTAGTGGCTTATTTACTTGCACCTTGTTTTGGGTTCCTCAATGAACGTCATTGGTTTGCTAAAAATACATTTAGCTGGCAATTTATCTTTCCTTAATGCACATATAGCACGGTGTCCAGAGAGACCCATACCAGGATCAGAAAGGATTCCAAATGTATATTCATTGAGTTCACCAGATACATGTACATTTTTTATTGTATTTATCTCAATGTTAAATATAATATTTGCCAATTTAGACAGACATGGTGTTGTTTAGTGCTATTTTAGGGCTGTGCAGCAATCTTCAATTTGCTCATTAGCTAAATATGCCTGTTTTACGTTAAAAGTTTGCTTATAAATTTTAATTTTACATTTTAACTACGGTCTTTAAAAGAGCCACATATGTTGTCAAAGCCTAGTGTTAGGTTTCCGTGATATTCAAATTCTACTGATCTTGGTTCTCTTAGACACTGATCTCATATTTTGCTCAAAAAGTTCACGTCTCACAGAAGTAATTCCTGGGTATGAAGGTTATGGTCTTCTGTAATTGTGTAGGAAACCATAATTCATGTAGATATGGAAGAATGTTTATCAATTAAACTGTAAATGACATTTATACTTGAGCACTATTATAGGCACGTCTGTCTTTGATTTATAATCAAACGAAAATTAACAAATCACATCACTGTATGTACTGGTATGCCATAAATGTCACTGCGCATTGATCATTGCACTCCTGTCTGAAAATGCCCATAACTAACACAGCAGACTTCAGTGTAAGAATTGATTTAATGATTTAATTTAGGTATCGTGGTGGTAAATGAGAGTGTAAAACCAGACTCAGTTGTCAGCCAGTGAACGTGACTTACGTATGTAAAGACATACAACCCCGACGTAATGAAAAGAACATTAAAAAAAATAAAGCATATGTAAAACTTTAAATATTGCGTAAGTGTTTCATCTCTGATACGTAAAAGATCTTCAAACGTCATTCCTTAAGATGATGGTAATAAGTCTTCCCTGCGGATCTCTTGTTTACAGTATGCAGATAGTTCCAAATACAAAGATGGAACACCATAAGCTGTAAGACCTTAAGTTTCCTACATTTAATTTTTTTGTCATTTAGTTTCTCTAAATTCTCATTCTGGGAAGAACAATAGAAAGTTCTTTACCTCTGTTATAAGGTATCATAAAACTAGAACTTGGCATGGCTATGACCAAATTTCAAATATCTTATTACTTAAACCAGTATGTGATACAACTGTACTTCCAAGCTGATGAGTGGTAAATAACGTTAAGTTTAAAAGGCTACCATTGCACATGACTCTATAGAGTAATCTGTGCTTTTGCTGAGAAAGACACATATCACAATCATTTTTTAAATAGAGGGCAAAATTACTGATTTTGAACAAACAAAATTTGCAAGAAATCTACTATATAATCGGTATTTTGGCCAAATTGGAATGTTATCAAATAAACCATAATGATTACACATTAAACATTTGCCGTGTGTTTCATAATTATGAAATTTTTGGAGATGTGTCCTAAGGTATAAAATTGGATTGTACATGAACTGGACCGATGTTATCAATTTACTACCGCTTGCAAAACTGATTTGAGTTTACACTGATAGGTAAAGAATGAGACTCTACGGTACA
Source organism: Cyclina sinensis (assembly GCA_012932295.1). NCBI lineage: Eukaryota > Metazoa > Mollusca > Bivalvia > Venerida > Veneridae > Cyclina > Cyclina sinensis. The sequence goes on along the minus strand of JAAONU010000001.1, from coordinate 44,949,587 downwards.
CCTGTCAAAAATTAATTAAAGCGCCGCCCAATGTGTTTCTTTCAAACTCCGCCTTTTACCTGTTAATAGTGTCATTCTTGTGTAAGAAATGGAATAGCGGTTATGAAAAAAAATCAAGTGAAGATTTCCGGTAGCAACGCGGCGACAATTACGACACAGCAACTTTGGCGCCGCCCAGGCACATTTTTCTGGCTGCGGGTAGTTTGCAAGACGCAGTTTTATTGACAGGGCTGTATACCTGGAAAAAAACTGCCTCATTGTGATTGGATGATCAGTAAAGTGACAGTTTAAGCTACTAAAATAATCATCGGAACATCACTTTTTACCGCTTTCCGAAAACGTGAAATTCTTATCAGTTTTGCAAGCGGTAGTAAAAGAGTACTGTCTACAACAGTCTTCAGATGTTAAAAATTATTTTAAGAGATTGCACTTTGCGTGGGCTTGATTTAAATATATTTGTAAAAAGAATGTTATATCTTCTGCAATGTTATATCTCTTTTATCAATAAAATTCACCATGGAAACATTCATTGAATGAAAAGCATGAATGATGCAATTTATTACAGTTATTTCAATATTTGTCTCTAATTGTATGATCTTATAGACTGTAGTAAGAATCGTTACAATTATAATACAATAAAAGAATAAGGTGTCAAGGTTTCAGCGCAGGAAACCACGTATGGTTTTATTCTTATTATATGAGGATTATACGACCGCTACCATTGTTTCTCAGATCTTCCACGGCTTTCCACATATAAAATTGATTCTACTGCGAACGTAAAAAAGACCAAGTGTGATGTCTCTGGTATATTTCTGAGAGTTATTTTACTGTTTTATATCTAGCAGACATAAACGTTTATGATCATACTAAGACGAATGCTGTCAGGTCAATATCACTTGAGATTGTCCTTATCATTTATGAATGCTTCGCTTGGAATTATTTAATAAAATTAAACGATAGTTTCCATTGATATTCAAAGTCTAAGTTGCAAGTCAGGTAAATGTGTGACAGAGAAAAAATATTCAATAGCTCACCTAAGCGAAGGTCAGATGAAGCTTTTAGTATGCTATTTTGTCCGTCGTCCGTCCTTCCGACAGTCATCCACAAATGACTTCAAACATCTCCTTTCAACTGACTTTCAAACTTATCTCCTCCTATACCATTGAGTCAATTGCAATAAAATTTTATAGAAATGATCCGTGTATGGTCCTCTTTCAAAATTATATAAAAATTGAATTCCATGCAGAACCCTGTTTCCCAGGTCAACTGAAAGGAAAAACTTTATAATAAATTGTTCTTGTCTGAAACCACAAAGCCTGGAGCTTACATATTTTGCTTGTAGCAACATCTAGTGGACCTCTACCAAAACTTTATAAATCATGACCATCAGCTTGTTTGACAATCCCAGGGGTCACATGATTTCACATAGACTTGTATAGGAAAAACTTTAAAAAAATTCTTCTCAGAAACCATTTGGCCTAGGGATTAGATATTTTGTGTGTACCATTGTCTAGTGGATATCTACCAAGTTTATACAAATCATGGCACCTGCCTTGAGCTTAGACATACATTATATACCCAGCCCCTCCCCCACCCCCACCAAAAAAAATCATTGGATGGGGTGGGAAGGTACTTAACCTTCATCCCCTTTTTCCGTGTCCTCTACATGACCTCCTAACCTACTCCCTTGTTTACTGAAGCTACATAAATACAATTTTAGCTTTTTGTATAATTTTGCATCCAGACTTAAACTTTGACCTTGACCTACTTCCTTGTTTTTGAAGACATGTCTTATGAATTTTAACTATTTGTATAACTTTACATATACAGACTTCAAATTTGACTGGTTTACCTTGAACTTAACCTTTCTTGATAGTTTCTTTTCAGGTGAGCGACCCAGCACCGTTCTGTCAGTTCAGTGTTGTTGATTTTATCCTGTACAGTACTGAAGTAGAAAGTCCTGTTACTCTAATGATCTGGGAATATGAACAGTGTTGGAACATTTTGTACTTCCTCTGCAGTCTCTTAAATAAGTTATTTCTGCTGTTTAAGTTTCCTGTAAAGTTTCAATAACACTTTAGACAATAATTGATCATGGTGTTTTCAGACTGGTTCCTCCTGAACACAGACAATGTTTCTTTCCAGTAAATAGCAGTTATTTTGTAGATATTTCACTTCTGAAGATTCTTGAATACGTGCTTATGACATAAAGACACTTTTTATATTTTTATCCATTGTTGCTCTTATGCGTAAGTTGTATAACATGATTACTTTGTTGAATTTCAGTGTGTTAAATTTGAATAAAGCCAATAATAAACCAATAATGATTAACTAGTATGGGTAGATTATCATTTAGTCTTACGCAGTGTCACCATCTATATGTTTGAGTACTTCACTTTCCTCTAGGGAGATGTGACTGCTTTCACCGTTCAACCACCATTAAAATTTCACCACTATGTTGTTCAAGGAGTGGATCTTTTCAGAAAATGGGGAAAGTGTTATTGCAGAACTAGATCAATGGTCAAGTTTATCGAGGGAATTCGACCCACTTGAGTTCAAGTAACTTAGAAAGAATGAACTTTTGCACTAAGTGTTTTATAAGGAATTATTTTTTGCAGGTCTAATGTCGCTTTTTGGAAAGTGGACTGTTCAATTGGTTTTACACTTATCACTCAGTGTCTGTCCAGAAAATCACTGCTAGGTCCTTTAATGTCTCACTAAACAAACCTGCTAAAACAGTCTGTTTTGACATGACGTTCATTTGCGTATTGATGACATCACAAGTCTTACTCTAGATTCTACAATGTAACTTGGAAGCACTCCCTTCTCAAATATGGCTGTACATTCTCTTATAACAAAATTGCAGTATCTTGCCTACCTCTGAGATCTTAATTCAACGGCAAGCCATAACGCTTGCTAATACTGTCACATTAATCTTGAGAAATAATGATGACAACAGAATAGCAGTCATGGTTCTACATATCTTTAATGTCTGCTCAGTCTCCTGCAGCCAAACATAACTTGTCTATTTTTACTTGTGATATCAAAGAGACAATTACCTTTCATTCTTTATACAAAACCCTGAGAGAAACAAATTACATTACATATATTAACACCTTAAATGTCACTGAGCAATGATCACGAAGATATCTTTAACTATTTTATTACCTAGATGTCTGTCTACAATGTCTCCCTATAGAATTAAATGCAGTTTCTGATGACAGGTCTTTTAGTACAGGACATAAAACAAGTCTCTTTTTGTCATCCTGAACAAGTGCAGCATATTTTTAAAAGTAAACCAAATTCAGTAACAACTAGCATATTTTATTTTTGTGCAGAAATAGAGAATGTTAAGATTCTTGTTGTTATTATCTGGTAAAGAAGCTAATCTAAGGTAGTGATTTCTTATATAGTTACAGCAGAAATACCTGCCAACAACAAATACATTACACTCCAAGATACATGACTTTAACAACTCCTGCTTCATATTGTTTGAGACAATGTTAGTATTTTCTTCAGTTATTTTTACACCACAAAGTTCGTGTTCTGTTTTTGATATGCCCACGTCCTCTTGTGGCGTAATTAAAGTTTTAAAATCCCAGCCAGTATTACCGCATCTTTCTACGGAACATTTTCAAGACAATACGCCGTTTAAATAACAAGAAGAAGAGATTCACCATGATAATACATGTATAAGCAATGCCAGTCCATTTTTGAAATTCTGTAAATAAAACAATTAGAATTATGTTACCATAACTACCTGCAACATAAAAATATTCTGCCATTTATTTTTAGAATTTATCAAAAAATTGTTATAATTAGGCAAGATGATAAATAATGTATGTTTGATATATTTTGAAATTTCAAAGGTCATTACTCATATCCTTAAATCATAAGTTGATTCTTAATAAATTTTTCATTGACCCAACAGCAACATTTACTGATTGCGATTGTGTGATAATGACTCTAGCAGGACTCTAAATGCATGTATTATCAATTAAAAGAAGATATGTAATTATCATACCTGAAATCTTTATGGTAAATCTACTGTTCTATAATTAACTGGAAACATATTTTGTAAATTGTAAAGGCCAGATAAGGTCAGTCTTATGATATTTCATTATATTGTTTCATACTACCGCTTGCGAAACTGATTGGAGTTTACACTGTCAGGTAAAGAACGAGACTCTTCGGGACACCTGTCAAAAATCAATTAAAGCGCCGCTTAATGTGTTTCGTTCAAACTCCGCCTTTAACCTGTCAGCAGTGTCAATCTAGTGTCATTCTGTGTACGAAATTGGAAAGTGATTAGGAAAAAAACATATTGAGATTAACATATTGAAGATTTCCGGTAGCAACGCAGTGACAATTACGACAAAGCAACTTTGGCGCCGCCCAGGTATATTTTCTGGCTGCGAGTAGATTGCAAGACGCAGTTTTATTGACAGGTATACCTGGGAAAACTGCTTCGCTGTGACTGGATGATCAGTAAAGTGACAGTTTAAGCTACTGAAATAATCATCGTAACGTCACTTTTTACCGCGTTCCGAATACGTGAAACTCTAATCAGTTTTGCAAGTGGTAGTAACATGCACTGTAACATAATTATATGTTGCAGTTTTTAAATATACAGTTTTTATACATCTCCTAAAAATCATGTTTATCATAGGTAATAGGTGCATGTACTATGTGTTGTTAAATAATTGATTTGATATAGGCCCTGTCATTTGTTCGAGGGCAACTTTGACTTTTCCATGAACAAATAACAAGGTCTATATCAAGTCAATTATTTAGTGAAAGTTTTATTTTCATAATTCCAGAATTTGTTCCATCCTCCATCTTCTGTCATCTGCTTGTTTTCATGTGAGGTACAAGTTGTAAAACAAGATGGCCATGATGGCCCTGGTTTGCTCACCTGAGTACTTTGTCTGTAGGTTTCCTGTTAAGCAAACGTCAGAAGCAGTATCATATTTTCTAATTGAAGATTTGTAGGTACCTACAAACCAAATATCTAAAATATCAGTCAATAAATAAAGGTTTTATGACAGAAAGTAGAAAAATCTTTTATTAGATGCAGTGACCTTGACCCAATGACCTCAAACCCCACCAAAGGGCAGAGGTCAGTGCAAGGAACCTACATACCATATATCAATTATATTTTAAATATTTTGTATAAATACACCTTGCATGAACCTCTTCCATTAAATTGGGGTTAAGGTCACCGTGGGGCTTAAAATAGATTTATCATAGAGCCTTTATTTATTGACTAGTATCTATCAATAAATAAAGGCTATACAACAAAAGTAGAAAACAAATTAAGCCTTAGTGACCTTGACCCAGTGATCTCAAACTCCACATAAGGGTAGGGGTCCTTGCAGGTTACCTACATACCAAATTTAAAAAATTTATTTCTAGCCTTGGTGACCTTGACCAGTCACCTTGACCCAAATGAATGGCAGAGATTCATGCAAGGTGCCTTAATACCGAATATCTAACATATCTGAGAACAAACTAAGGCTCTATAACGAAAATTTGAAGTCTATTTTTAGCCCTGGTGACCCAGGAGCAGGGACAATTTTGACCCCACGGCCAAGATTTGAACAAACCTGTTAGAGATCATCTAGGCCAGGTTACACATTGAATATCTTAACACTAGGCATTGTGGTTACAGATAAGATGATTTTAAAAAGAAATTATTTAAGTATTTACAAAAATCAAGTGACCACTGGGGTGGGGTCAGTTTTCACCACAAGAGCATCATTTGAACAATCTTTGTAGAGGACTTCTAGATGATGATCCATCCAAAGCACTAGGCCTTCTGGCTTCACAGAGCAGACGTGAAATGTGGATATTTAACCTTTAACTGTGACCTTGACCTTGTGGAAAGCAACCCAATTATTGCACTCTGCACATTGTCATAATGGTGATCACTTGTGCCAAGTTATTTCAAATATTTTTCAGTGGTTTAAAAGTTATGGAGCGGACACGAAATGTAGACTTTTAACACTTGACCTTTAAGTGTAACCTTGACCTTGGGAGTAGCAATGCAATAATTGCGCTCTGCACATCGTCTCATAATGGAGATCACTTGTGCCAAATTATTTCAAAAAAATTTTCAGCAGTTTAAAAGTTAAAGAGCGGACACAAAAGTGTTACGGACGGACGGACGGACTGACGACTGATGGTTACGAAATAAATTTTTGGCATCTTGGTTCATCTGACATAAAAGATTATCTTACCAGGGCCAAGTTACTAAGATAAGCCAAGTACCCTTTAAATGCAGACAAAACTTAAAGGATAGTCATCTGCAAAAGGAGATAAAGGTAAATGGTTAAGATAGAAAGTCTAATGACCTGAAAAAACAGTGTCCTTTTTGATGCTGTTTTTTGTTATTCCTTTGCAGTTTAAATAAGTTGAAACAGCTGTTGAAGCCTCCTGTAACATTTCTGTAACACACAGAGACTACTAACTGTATTCCTGTTCAGTTTGTTTCTCTTAGATACAGATTTTGGTTCCATTCATTAAATAATTGTCACATTCTGTCATTTACAGACATTTCACTTACAAAGACTATGTCTCTTTGTCTCTCTCAAATCAACTTCATGTTCTTGACATTGAGGAGACTTTCATCTGATTTCTTTATTTCTCTTTTACTACACATCAGGCTTCTCATTTCACCTGCTGAATGTAGATGCCATATTAACTTTTAACCCTTAACCTGCTAAATATCTTAAATGGACTTGTTCATCTTTCAATTTCGACAGATCTATTAATTGTTTACAGGGGTGCTTATTGAAAATTTACTGACAGAATGGCAAATAGTGCAGACCATGACCATGATCAGACTGCATGCCAACAGGAGAAGGGTTAAAATTTAATAATTTTTGTGTTTCACTAAATTCAGATGTTAATTCTTATACATTGTTCTGGTACTTTCTTCTGAATTCCTTGACCTTAAACTAAACTCCTTACAAATTGTATTGTATTACTGAAGCTGCTAAGAAAATTGTTCCTGGACTTATACTGGAAGAATTTAATCAATTAACCTTTCAATAATCTTGTTTCCCGAGACATCAAAGCAAGATTTAAATTGAAATCTAAATTCAGCCTTAAGGCCAAGTGAATTACAAACATGCTTGTATCCTTTAAATGTCACTGTGCACCAGTTCTGCCTATACTTGTCAAGTAGTCAATTACTGAAAAAGCAATTTACTATACATGTCAAAAATACATGCAATAGAACCTAATGGTAAGTTGTAATACTGAAAGAGTGCACTATACTAGCCGTTGATGTCTGCCTGTGATGGAGACAGAACATAATGTAACCTGGGAGGCCATGTTTATAATAGTTTCTGTATAGTTGAAAATATCATTTGGGAAGTATTTTGACTATAGTCAAATATGAAAAAATAATGACTACCTGTATTACTTTCCTTACAAAGAAAATTTACTTGCATTTTTTTTTTCACATTTAATAAACATTTATTGTATGTTTACATTTCTGTAAATTTTCAACAAAATCCAAATTAACATTCTTCAAGTTCCTTGTGCAATCAATATATACAGTCATTCCGGGATGGCTCTAAGTTGTCTGGACTGCAAGAAATACTTCGAGCCTCGAATAAGCCATAAATGAGCCATAAAATCAAACATTACTGTATAATGCTGGCTTGTTATTATGAACTACACTCTGAATTAGTTTCTTTATCTGTTGTTATTTTTAAACTTTCCCAAATTTCTTGGTCATTTCATGATTCTAAGTTTCTTTATAAAGGATACGCCTATAAAAGAGTATTTTCTTAATTGCTAAATGGCAAAATGAAGATTCACTCGTAAAGGAAAAGACTACACCACAGGCAAATATACCCAAAATATTGTAATGGTTTACCGTCAAGATGATAACATACCTTTTCTAAGACTTTTGCCTGATAAACATTTCATAAATGGTCTATTTGTGTAAGTTGTAGTAAATTTCTTGTGCAGAACTCATTACGCTATACTGTGGAGTCTTAATTGCTTTTGAATTATTTATTTCTTCAAAAGACGAGATCTGTCCTTATTGTGTCATTTCAATTAAAACCATTTTAGAACTAATGTATATTGCTGATTTCCACAGACTGAAGTTGAAAACATCTAAAGTATTGCAATTAAGCTGAAAAATCCATTAATGGATCAAACATGCTATTTCACAGTTATGACAACCTGTGAGACAATTCACACCCTAGTTATGAGTTTGACCCTCAGGAACAATAAAAGTGTAAAGTAACACATTGGAACAATAAAAACACCTCAGGCCACAGAATAATCCTGAGCATAGTGATTTCGAGCCATGTTTATTATTTCAATTTGGAAATATAAGCATAAAAATTCAGGATCGAATTTCAAATTAAAGCCATTGAGGAAATCGAGCAAAGCCAGTTTGAGCCATTGAGGAATGACTGTGGTTAACAGTGACAATATTTCATTCACATCTTCTTCTACTGAAGGGAAATATATAACCTTATCTAATCTTTTCTTGACTGTAATGACACTGAAAAAAAAAATCACTAAGTGCTCCAGTTGCATTTAAAGTCATGCATTTAAAGACATAACACCAGTCAACAGTCTGAGGACATCCAACAACAACAAGAACATCTACAGTGACTGGAACATAGTCCAGCTGTTTTTATAGGTCACTCAAATTAAATCCATCCTTTGAAACATGTCAACAGGAAGAAAATAGAGGAGTTTTGAATAACACCATAAACAATTAACTTGTTTTGCAAAGGCTAGACTGCCTCAAAATATTGTTCCATGTTGTATTTATATATGCTGTCAGTTTCTTCTGATCAAATTATCACAGCTATTATCTCATGAACTATGAACACTTTTTGGTAATAAACAATGTTGTCTTCTTAATTAAAAGGTTGTCAAGATTTCCACCATGACAATAGTCCAAGTCCGGGTTCACTTGTAGATGCCTGCAAGTAAAATATACATTTAACTATAAAAAAAAGTTTTGGAAAGAAAACACTAACTTTAAATAATTTGGAAAAGTGAAGATAAGAATATTATAACAGCAACATTTCTAGAACTCTGAAAGAGTACCAATAATTTGCCACTGTCAAATTTAGCTACCTTCTAAATATAGTCTCGTAACAAGACCTGTCCATGGACAGCACGCTCCACTTTTCTCAGTGCTGGATAATTAATTATAAGCTAAGTCAAACCAGAGGTCCAAGTGAAAAGAAAATTTGAGTCTGTGTGTGCGTGTGTTTGGGGGTGGAAGCAAGAGTCAAGTACCTACATATGAAAAAAAAATAATGAAAAAAAAATTCAGAGGTGGAGGCCACAGGAGGGTGGTCGTCCCATGCAAGGAGGGGGGAGGGTGAATAACCTACCCATCCCTTTTTTTTCTTGGAAAAGTGGAGCTAAAAATGAAATGTTTGCTTTTATACATTAAGAAGAAACAGATGATAACATTCACCCAACAATACAATGCTCATTGTTTGAAAATGCATGTGTTTAAGCTTGAACAACTTGGCCTTCTAAACAATATACAAATTTGTAAGACGTAATGACCAGTACTGGAACCCCAAAATGTTGCATAAAAGTACAAATTATTTTGTCACATTTAATTGACAGCTTGTTGTTTTTTTAAGGTAGAAGATACCTTTTTAAGTTTACATTAACAGTTGTCTGATTTATTCCCTAATATGACTTGTGTCCTAAAGATGTCCTATAATATAAATAGTATCTTCAACTAAATAAATCTTATTTGTGTATTTATCGAAACCCATAATACAATGTTGTGGGAAATTGAACTGAACATAATAAATAAGTAATAAAACGCTTATTTCTTATGATAATTAAAAGATATAAATAATTTTGTGTATTTTTTTAACAAAATAATTTTATTGAATAAATACTGGTAAAATAACATTTTGAAGTTTCTACAAGCTATTTTCTACCTAAAATATTGATGCATTCAGCATCTGATTAGACAAACAAAAATACATAATATCATGAAATTCTCTACAGATATTTGGGGAGAAAAAAAGAAGAAATACATGAATTTCAGAATTAAACAATATCCTGCAATTATGATCAAAATAGACAACTAGTTTACTTTTTATCTGTGGACTTTATCAGTAATTAATAAAATACAATGAAATAAGCTGCCAATAAGGGATGCAGATTTCCTAAAATTTTGTTAATTTTCTCTAACATGAAAGCAAATATTTCACATATCCAGTTGATCACCAAAGATACAGTAATGGCAACTGATTTCTGCCTGAAAGTCTATGTAGTCTGGTTCCATTTGGCAGGAAAAGTAAAGACAAATGTTCTGATTTCCGGCATATGCACCAAGAATTTTACTTCTGCAATGCAATGTTGCGACAGGCTTTTTAGCCTTAAATCAAATGACTGGGTAACACTGGAATCTTGCTTTTGCCAAAAAACAAGAAATATAATAAGTATGCACCAAACTTGGCATGCATCTATTTTAGCTTTTCTTTGAAGTATATTTCAACTGCATATGTTACAAAATGGCTGATGTGCTGACCACTAAAGAATCAAACACATCTGATTTTTGGTTTGTGTACCAGTACTGTGCATAATTTCTAACTGCTTCATTACAAAAGAATGTAAAAAATCTTAATTGTTTTGTTACATAAATACAAACTCTTTCGTGAGGTGTAGGCAAAAAAAAATTATATGCAATAAAGAAGACAGCACTTTTTTCCCATTCATCCCTTGATAAACAGAATTGGTAAGAACAGAATCATTTGTGAGACACTCAAACAGACAAACAGGAAATATTTCATCAGAGTAATATAACAATAAATATATAACAGTATACTGTTACAAGACAGATCTGATATTTACTACTATCCAAGTAGGTATTTTTTAAAAGCTAGACTGATAAATTGCTTTCTACAGCTATCATAGAGACTTTTAATCAATTTACTGAATATGTTTCAAAGTAAATCTAGTAATATAGTTACAGTATTTTGTAATCCATCCATCTATAACATTGATAGGAAATTTCACTCCAGAATTCTCCTTCTTTATGAGTTTGGAATAACATATGATAAATAACCATTTTAATGGTGCAGACAATGTGCTTCTCGAATGACAAAAATATCTAGGAAAGAAAATTATTTCAGACTATGATATAAGGAAGAATAAAGTTCCAATTAAGTCGATGAGCCAGCTGGGTTTTTCAGTTTAGACTTACTATCAACTGTTTAGGGCTCTGAAACTTGAACAAACATGACCATACACCCATGCAACAGGGGGCAGTCTGCTGTTCAAGTCAGGGACTTTTTCTTTAAAACCCTATAAACGATAAACGTGACTGTCCATACAGAATGATAGTCCAGTCTTATCTAGACATATAGTAGGGTAAGGCTGTATGGGTACAGGAATCAATCTAGTGATGGAGTACAATTATATATCAACTTACAGTAATGGTGTATGGAGATTTCTTCACTTCTGGCTCAGAGACTTCAGCATCCTTATTCAAATTTTCTGGACCCACAGGTGTTGTATCTACAAACGTGTTATCCACTACCCTGAACCTGAAATGCACAATAATAAAAGAACATTTTCAAAATATTAAGCAATTAATGCTCTTTATCAATAACATTAACACCTGTAGAATTGTTGGTTGCAATATCTATTTTGCTTTGTTTAATGCTCCTCCCAGAGTTTCAGTCCCACATGCTAGCAATTAATATATACCAGCAGTTTATCTACAAGGAATACTATCCCAGTAAAAAAAAAACCACCAACTTTCTCACATAAAAAGGCAGGTAGTAGGACTGGAATCAAGAATCAAAATAGGCTTCAACATCTTACAAATTCTGAAATGTTCATTAATAAAGCTTCCTCAAAATGGAAAAATAATAAAGGTTAAGTTGGGGTATTCAAAGAAAACAACTTCAAATACGATAGGTCAACTATTTGTCTTGGCTTTTCATAGTTATTGTTGTATTAAAATTACAAGTAGACTAAATAGTACATCTGAGATCAGTCTACTTGCAATAACAGTCTACTTTGAGACAAACCATTTTACTTAATTCTGATTACTTTACAGAACTAACATATCATAAAGTTTTAGGTAATTATACCATCACTAATGGCCTAACTTTTACGAAGCTACCAATGCTTAAAAGCTGACTTCCACTTACATGGATAAAATATACTTTTAAAATGACAGTTTTACGATTATTCCTTTAACAAAAATTCCCATTTTGCAAACAGCTAATTACAACCTGTATTAATAAATTTGCAGAAAACACTAATGCTTTCAATAACTAGATGATACATCAACTTGATGCAAGAACGTAGACAGATCTAAATGTATCAAAAACAAAACAAATGTCTAATGTCTCTTATAAATTTAAAAGCTTGTATGAAGAATAGTTGTAGCATATACATAAATGTTAATATTTCATCTTTGTAAGAGAAAATGGATCCCTAAGAACTGCTTATGATCTCCAGTTCTTAGTTGATTGTTGAGCACAAATAATGGACTTTGTTTTTAGTGTGTCTCACTTATTTTCACAAGAACTTCTTTGGTAATCTTGGAGATTGAAAAAAAAATTATTTTGTTTTATTCAGACCAATTACAAATGATTCTGATATCATACATGGGAAATCGATCCTTCATCAGCAGCAGTCATGATGAAATACCACTGGATTCCTCTAAACTTTTATTACCCTCTTTCAATGGAATTCACCATGGAAACAGACCATTAAATTCAACAGAAAGCAATTTCTGTGCAACCTATTTCAGACATTTTAATACTCAAGTTATCTTGTTGATACATTTTTGTATTACAAGGAAATTTTAATATATGAAAATATCAAGACATTAATATAGACAATTTGCTTCAGACTGTAGTCATGGTTGAAGCAGACGACATTTTCCTATTTTTTATTAAAATCAGAAGTTATCTACTTCACCAATAAATCCATAAACAGAATATTAATATGAAGGTCAGAGTAAGATAAAGTGCATAAAAAATTCACTAGGTGTGCTGTAACATCATGATACCCTTCTGTACATACCTTATTTCTTCACCAATGTCCATAAATAGATCATGTTTCCCATCTTCCATTTGATACTCCCATGCCCATAACTGTTCATTCTCATCACTGGATTACTGTTAAGAAACACTGTAATTAACTTTCTTTGTCTCTCTGACTACATTTCAGTGTTTGTTATTAAGACACTGACAGTTTTTTCCTTGGTCTGATAAAAAAACTTATAATATCATCATTACAATCTGACCTCATGCAGTAAAGACAAGATCTCAAGTAATAAAGACATTTTTGTTCATGCTACCTATTCAGCCACTACAGTAGAGCTATTACATTATTATTGTCCAGTCTATCTAAGTACCCTAACTACTGGCATCAATATAACTTTGTTTTATTCATTCACCTAACTATAAGATAAAAATTTCAACAAATGCATATATCCTTACAGTGCTTTAACTCAAAAATCATTATCAAGGGAGCATCAAGTCACCCTAAAACAGAGCATTTATACAAAACCTGCAGTGCTACAAAGTCTTTCGTTACATTAAATCTTCACACCAAATTAATTCAAAGAATAAACAACTACAGTAGTAAACTTTCAAAAACTATTATCTTGTCTTAAGCAAAGGAACAATGGGCCATAACTTCCCTTGTCTCCGAAGTCTTCTACTCCCAACAGACACTTTTTTCTATGTATCTGAGTTTATTTATTGTCAGTACTGGTTTCCCATTTGAAGAATTTAGTTATTTCAAGTTGTGGAGGATACTGCAAGAAACAGAAAGCATCCCATTCCAGAAACGATTCAGGTTCTTTACATGCTCAGTGAACAGCACTGATACATAGGACCTTGATTAAAGGTCTCATTAGAAAGACAATTAGCTGTTGATGAAGAGCAAGGGATCAAACTCGGCACCACTGGATTACCAGCCCAACAAATTACCAATGGACCACACATACTGGTCAGTATTTCAACATGATAAATCTTTAGACCTTACCCTGCTAACTTCTGAAATGGGCTTCTCCCTGATTCAGCAAAGACTCATTTACAATTAATAGGGTATCATTAAATTTGTACATGTATGGACTAAAAAATGACCAGCAACCAAGACCATGGCACTGGTTGAACTGGCAAAAGTAGTTGCCATAAACAGGGTTAACCCATATGCAAATTATGAGTTTTTCAGAATTATCTTTTCTTGGAAATAAATTCTCTACAGGAATAAACTTCAGGACACTTGCTTCTAAATTCAACTTTGTGTTTAAAGGATGCTATAAATCTGACATTTATTAACTTTTGTGAAATCTAAGTTATCAAATGCAAACATGCAGGTTTAACCAGACTGAAACTTGACAAGATATACCTTATACAAAATTTACTATTTATTATCTAATTTTTTGCTTCAAATGCTTGAGTTTTTCTTTAATTCTGAGACTGCTCTGTAAAACTGATTTTTCTATGAATTAAAATCTTATTTCAAAAAGCCAAATTTTGCCATGAGAGACAAACAAACTTTATTAACTCAGTCATGACAATATAATGAAATGCAAATAACAGTCTTTAAAGCAATGAGTTTTTAACTGTGTTCTGGAAATAATCTAAAAACAAACAAAAAGAACAGCATGCAATAAACACAGAAGGATACAATCTTGTTGGGTCTTGCATGGAATCTGCTGGAATAACTATGTCATCAAAAAATCCCATCGTCACTGGAATACACAAAAACGATTTCACAGATTGTATGCCACAGATTTACAACATCAAATTTGTGAACAAAAAAGAAAGAAAAACCACAGATGACATTCGATGTCAAAAGGACCTACAAAGCATTTGCACATATAAAAAATATGTATGTAAAAAAATTAAAATCATGTTTTCTCTTGAAAGTCATAAAACAGGTTTATAGTTGATTTCCATGTTCTCCTGATAACAGAAGAAAGTTTTATTTTGATCTTAATGCATTGAAGGCCAACACTCTAACCACAGAGCCAAAGAATTCCGTAGGTTGCATTTATACAATTTAGGCTGTAACAAAATCCCCTCTTCAGAAAGTCATCATTCTTTCATCTATCTGATGAGAGCTCAGTGCAAAACCATTGTAAGTCGTAACCAGATGTTCAATAAAGGATACATAGTTTTGTACTGAACCCATTTAACTGATATTTTAAAATTTTTAATTTAATTATTGTTATAACTGATAATTTATTTTTGATATCAATTTTCTAAACATTTTGTTTTTGCATTAGGTGTTTAAACAGTAAAGCATTCACACTGGGCAGAAGAAAATATCATTTTTTGCATACCTTCTCTGGCATAATCATTTTTAAGTTACACTCTTTTACAAAGAAATGCTTGTATATACTATACTATATACTACACTGTCAGTGTGTTGACAAAGGCATCTATGACTCAGATTAGGATATCTTGCAAATGGAAAGACATAAGACAATTTAATTCAGTATGCAAGAACAGAGTGTTTTTCACAGCCCTTCCAGACACACTTTTCATTTTATTTTTACTATCTGTTTCTTTGACAGTAATATGTGTAACACTACTGTTCTTTATTTATCAGAACTCTACAAACTGTTTATAATTCCTATTAACTGAATCTTTTTGTTTTTTGTTTTTTTCTTTTTGAAAAAACAAACAAACAAACAAAACAAACATCAAACAACAACTCAGAGCAATACCGTATTTCAATTAATTTGCAATAGCTATCATCCTGAAAGGTTTTCAGTCCAGAATATTCTTTCAAACAGATAAAGGACATCTTTTCTGCTATCTGCCTACAATTATAATTAAGACTGATGTCTCTCTTCTTAAATGTCAAGTGTACTGTTGTATAAAGATTTCCTTTCAGGTGAATTAGCTAGACATAATTCCTTTAAAAACAGACTCACATTTCAGGAAATAATAATGAATAACATAGCAATCTCCTGGAGCATTCTAAAGTACAAAATGTGTCTATTGTGTATCAACAACCCCATCATACGAAATAGATATTTATAATAATAATCATGTCATTGGCCAGAATTACAAAATGCTTAAAGAGGCATATTCTAAAATTTAGAGTACTGTTTTCTTTGAAATTATGTAAATGTGAATTAAACTTCATGGATTATTATCCTGTCAATGTGTAAGTGAACATTTAACCCTTAACCTGCTGGAACCGAAAGTGATTAGCCTATATACTGTTGGTAGCTCCATTTTTGTATTTTGATATTGAAATCCCTTAAACTTTGAATGGACTGTTCCAAATTCAAAGCTGGGCAAATCCATTACAAAATTTCAGCATGTTCAGGGTTAATATTAGTCTTTACAAAGAGAGTTGTTGTTGTTCCATTTTTGGGTGGATAGCCACTGATTCCAAAATGAACATTTTGTGACAGTGTTAATGCCTAAAAGAGAAATTTTGAAACATTTCTTCTTCTTTAAATGATCAATTACTGGTATTTTTAAATTTTAAGAGTGTGAGCAAATAAAATATATATGCAGTATTTCATCATTTTATTGTAGGAAATGTCCATGTAAGTGACAGGATGTTGTTGGACAAATAATATTTTAATTGGTAAAGCTCAGCAACTATCAAGCTTCCTTCAATATTAGGGCTGGTACCTTGTACATGATAAAGAAAAAATCCACAGGATATCTCATTCAGAATGTATAAGTCACATTATGGTACCAAATGCCCTAACAAGTCCACAATGACACATCACATTATGGTACCATATGCCCTAACAAGTCCACAATGACACACAACATTATGGTACCAAATGCCCTAACAAGTCCACAATGACAGGTCACACTAAGGTATCAAATCCCCTGGCAAGTCCACAATGATACACAGAACTAATGTAGAAACAAGAAACATGGCAATGCCACGAAACCAGGTTTTCAAAAATGTTGTTCTGATTCTATACTATAGTATGAATTTTGGAATGAAGATTGCTATGAATATTCAAAAGATTATAACATGACATGAAGGAAAAGATAATATTCATGAGAATACATGATAATGAGTAGGATGTAAATTTCGGCTAACAATACTGTCTGCAAGGAGTATACTTAATAATGAGACAACAATTTCTGCACGTCATCTTGATGTGGTAAACATTTGTCTGAAGTTTCATCAAAATTCTTCAAAGGGTTGAAGAGTTACAGAGCGGACAGGATTTTCAATGTTAATGTCACTGTGACCTTGACCTTGGAGCCATCAAAATTCTTCAAAGGGTTGAAGAGTTACAGAGCGGACAGGATTTTCAATGTTAATGTCACTGTGACCTTGACCTTGGAGCCAGCCATGCGGAACATGCGTTCTGCACGTCATCTTGATGTGGTAAACATTTGTCTGAAGTTTCATCAAAATTCTTCAAAGGGTTGAAGAGTTACAGAGCGGACAGGATTTTCAATGTTAATGTCACTGTGACCTTGACCTTGGAGCCAGCCATGCGGAACATGCGTTCTGCACGTCATCTTGATGTGGTAAACATTTGTCTGAAGTTTCATCAAAATTCTTCAAAGGGTTGAAGAGTTACAGAGCGGACAGGATTTTCAATGTTAATGTCACTGTGACCTTGACCTTGGAGCCAGCCATGCGGAACATGCGTTCTGCACGTCATCTTGATGTGGTAAACATTTGTCTGAAGTTTCATCAAAATTCTTCAAAGGGTTGAAGAGTTACAGAGCGGACACAATTTCGTTTGACGCCCGCCCATCCGCCCATCTGCCCGCCATACCCCAATCTAATAACCAGGATTTTCAAAATTGAAAACCTGGTTAACAAGAAATTGGTAAAACCAAATAATGCTCCCCAAAGTATTTTTTGTTCAGAATGGCAGGAAAGTAAATGTACTATCAATGGTATTTCAATGTTATGTGAAATTAAATACTTTCTAAGTTATAGTAAGGGTAATCAGGATGAAACATATTTGAGGATTTATAATATAAAAAAAACACATTTGTAAGAACAGTTGATTTATTGCAAAATTTACCTGCTACTTGTTTAATCTGTGAATGTTTGCCAGAATTTTTAAAATCACAACAAGAGGTGTCAAGTGCTTAGCTGGCAGGTGTAAAAAGTAGACCTGTACTTCATATAATCAATGTTGTTCTCCAGAATTCCAGCTTATAAGCCATTGTTTTTTCTATTGATCCTGGTTGCTATATTAAGATGATTAAAACTTATGTAAAGTGATGGTTCTTTAACACTGCACTTCCTCTCACTGGCCTTTATAAATGTGTGAAGTTTTATTCAATTTCCTTCAATACTGTTCAAGTTATTTTCCTAACAAGCATTATTAGGTATTATAAAGGGAGATATTGAAGTTTTAATAAAATTCCTTCAATAGTTTTGAAGTTATTCTCCTGACAAGCATAATTAAGTACCATAAAGGGGAGATGATTCATAAACTAAGTAATGTAGGTTATGGTTCTTTGACACTACACTTCCTCTTTGACACTAGTTTCTATAACTGTGTGGAGTTTCAATGAGATATCATTGATAGTTTAGAAGTTGTATTAGTAAACATTTTAAGTATCATTAAGGGAGATATTAAAACAAGAGGGCCATGATGGCCCTGAATCGCTCACCTGATAGACCATGAAACGATATTGTAGACATAATGAGGAGAGAATTGGTGAAAGAAGGGCATGTGTCCACACTTGCTGATTGGTGAAGTTTTAACTTTACATGAACTGTTTTAATAATTTCCAGTTTACCTCATTTCGTCTAGATGATAAATACATGGAAAATGTTAACATTTCAAAGTCATTAGACTTTCGATACATTTTTTTTTTCTTTGTAAGTTAACATGAAACTATTGTATGAAGTACAAATTGAAATATGGATATCTGAAACAGGTGTAATGTTTTCATTTTGGCTGAAGGTAGTTTCCTTCAGAAATGTACAGTCTAGAAGTGACTTTTGTGTTAGGGTATATGCTATTTTGAGACAGTATTTAAGTTACATAATGGTATGCAGTTAACCTGTGTTGGTAAATTCTGTACCAGTACAGAATTTGAGAGCACGTTATGACACACAAGATAGGTGATCCACAGACCATGGACTGTACGTACTGAACTCAGCAGTTGGGAAGACCGAAGCAAACTTTGCAGACTAAGATCAGATGGCTATATAAACTATATATAAAATGAATTGACTATGGGGCGGGGTCAATTTGACCCCGGGGATCATGATTTGAGCAAACTTGGTTAAGGTCTACTAGGTCATGCTACATGCAAAATTTCTAAGCTCTAGGCTTTCTGGTTCTGGAGTAGAAGATTTTTTGAAGTTTTTCCTATATAAACTCTATATAAAATCAACTGACCCCCGGGCGGGGTCAACTTGACCCCGGGGATCATGATTTGAGCAAACTTGGTAGAAGTCTACTAGGTAATGCTACATGCAAAATATCTAAGCTCCAGGCTTTGTGGTTCTGGAGAAGAAGATTTTTGAAGTTTTTCCTATATAAACTCTATATAAAATCAATTGACCCCCGGGGCGGGGTCAATCTGACCCCGGGGATCATGATTTGAGCAAACTTGGTTAAGGTCTACTTGGTTATGCTACATGCAAAATATCTAAGCTCTAGCCTTTGTGGTTCTGGAGAAGAAGATTTTTGAAGTTTTTCCTATATAAACTCTATATAAAATTAACTGACCCCCGGGCGGGATCAACTTGACCCCGGGGATCATGATTTGAGCAAACTTGGTAGAAGTCTACTAGTTAATGCTACATGCAAAATATCTAAGCGCCAGGCTTTGTGGTTCTGGAGAAGAAGATTTTTGAAGTTTTTCCTATATAAATTCTAAGTAAAATCTATTTACCCCCGGGGCTGAACCAGTTTGACCCCGGAAGTCATGATTTGAGCAAACTTGACAGAGGTCCCCTAGATGATGCTTCATACCAAATATGAAAGCTCTGGGCCTTGTTATTTCAGACAAGAAGATTTTTGAAATTTCCATTTTAAAAACACCTTTTAGGGCCTCACAGCCATATTGTGCATTGGACCGGAACCATTTGAGCAAACTTGGTAAAGGGACATCTAAGGACCATTAGTATGAAGTTATTTTAAAATTGGGCCAGGGGTTTAGGAGGAGATGTCATTTAAAGAAAATGTTGACGACGGACGACGGACGGACGACGGACGCCGGACACAAGGGTATCCTAATAGCTCACTCTGTCACTGCGTGACAGGTGAGCTAAAAATTAAGCAAGTTAGACATATGGTTATTGAATAGTGCACTTTCACTCACTAGTATCTATGACTGTGTAATGTTTTAATCAAATTCCTTCAATACTTTTCCAATTAATATCCAGACAAGCATTATAAAGTATTATAAAGGGAGATAATTCAAAACCTAAGTAAACTAAAGTTATGGTTCTTTGACACTGCACTTCCTGACTAGTCTCTATAATTGTCTGAAGTTTCAATGAGATATCATGTACAGTTTAGGAGTTATATTACGGACATGCATTATTAACTTAAGGGAGATAATTCAAAAATTATGCAAGGTAGAATCATGGTTCTTCGACACTGCACTTCCTCTCACTGGTCTCTATCAATGTGTTAAGTTTCAATCAAATTCCTGACGGACAAGGCGGTGACTGTATGCTCTCCCTTCGGGGAGTCAACACTTGAAGTCATGTGAAGTTTAAAAATATTTTCATAACCTGCTTCACTTAATGAGTAGACAGATTTTAGTTATGTCCTCCTCTGAGCATGACCTTGACTTAGAAAGTATCTATCACAAATAACAAAATGAACAAATAAATACTAAGCATTACTGCACTTGGCTAAAATCCAACCTTGACCTTTAACCAATGATTGGAGATTAAATTAGGCACATAACAACATTGTATGCCTAATAACTTATCCCTACAACCAACTTTGGAAAAACTATTTAAAAGTCCAGCTAGGATTTAGGAGCTAAAGAGACACCTTTAAAAAGTTTTTACAAGAAAAGTAAACTCCAGTAAGATGTAAAAGTGATCATATATCTAATAAGGAATTGATTTTTAAAAGCTTAAAAGCTTAACACCATTCGAAAATGTTGAAGCTGGTCTATCAAAAAGTAAAAAGGATTCTATCTATTAATAATAGGTCAAGTGGTAGAGACTAAAGGACATGAATAATACATATGCACTGGAGTTAAATAGTATGGGTGCGATCCTTCACTAGCCCTCACTCCAGCCTCCACCCCAGCTGCGACCCCACTCCTCCACTCTTCCTCACCCTTATTTTTTTACATTATGTTACTTTTTAATATATGTTTTTTTATGCAAAGGCTGTTAAGTAAAGTGAGACAATATAATGAATCTTTTTTTTTTAATGCATGTTCTGATTACAAACTTAGACTCTAAGAAGTTTTAAGAAACAAGACTGTCTTGAATCTCTAGTTCTGATGAAAGGAAGTATCACTTTACAAAACCAAACATCAAATGTCTCTGGAGTGCTCACTTTTATGAATTAATAATAAAATATCAAAGAAAAATAATTTAAGTTTCAAACCTACACTGAGAAGTTAAAGTGATGGCACAGGTACCAGTCTTAATCACCACAAGACAAGGACAAGCTGCTACTATAAGCAAAAAAAAAAGAAAACATAGCTGATATAAAAAAAGGCTGATTTACCTGTATTGTCAAAAAACTAAGGTAATATAATATGATGTCACTTTCATGTTATCAAAAAGGCACTCAAGATTGACTTATAATCATTTTTGGTTCAATGTTGTTACCTTTAAATATTTCTGGGACATAAAAGTGGCTATCTTCAGTTACTTTTAGTACTATAAGCATTGTGTGTCCACTTGTAATATTATATATTACCTACATAGCCATATCGTCGCGCCAAATATTAAAGCTCAAAGAATACATAAGTGTCGCAGCTTTCCTTGAAGAATTCTGACAATCTGCCAATTGGGACTGCTGCCGAATATATAATGATGCAACAGTTTAAACAGCAGATGTCAAACTTTGAAATCTAATGAAAAGTTCTAACACATGTTGAGCTTAATAAATCTTTGTTAGAACCATTAGTGTGCATATGGTCCATCAATCAATATTAAAAAAAAAAAAAAAATCACAGAAGTGCCAACAAACCTAATAAAAAGCCATCCCCATCTGTTTTAATTAAGCCTTTCAAATGTTATTGTGCTCCAACATCTTGAAAAATCTTAACACTGGTATTAACCAGAGAAAAGATTTATAATTTTGGTGCATTCAATCTGGCTGAAGGGAGAGAACTCAAAATTTGTAAGAAATGATTTACATTACATCATATCTCATATTTGCAAAATTTAGTTTCATTTGTTTATTCTGTCAGTTTTCTAAATGGACGTAAGGTAAGCACATGGTCAGAACCAATGAATCATATAAGTTGTAAGCCTTACTGATCCATTTGTTAGGAGACAATCTATATTCCAATGTGTAATATTTTCTGTACCTAATAATAACATTCATGTATTTTTTTTATGAAACTTATGAACACAGTCTGCCACTGAGGTAAATACATGTAAAATATGTTTATTCATATGGACTTAAGTGATTCATTTTGAGATCACAAAATATTAACTTCTATATATTTCATTATTAAAGGTTATACTTCCACCAGAGTGGTCAGTAATAATAATAAAAATTTTCCCTTTTTCTGATCTAATAAGGTAAGTTCCTACTTCAACATTTAAAATTTTATTATTATTATATTTATTATTCTAAAACACTGACAAGGCTGTTCTTTCACATGTAAAAGTAGACATGCTAGTATGATTTTCTTCTGAATCAATTTTATTTTTACAAATTTCATTATGTTAACAATTACTACAATAACTATTATCATATTATGTTTTGCAATATAATTTCACACTCTAGTCAACTTTCCATAAAGTATTCTATCTGTTTTATTTATCATTGGTAACCAGTTCCCCCTATGACCAATACTTGCTGACGATTTATTTTAAGTTATGGCAGATAGCAAAGATAAATAAATCACACCATTCCCAGAGACACCTTGGTTCTTTTCATACTCGATGAACAGCACCAATACATGGGACCTTTGTATAATGTCTCATCAGAAACATAACTGGTGAGTGTTGGTAGATAAGTGGAGGATGAAACTTGTGACCTCTGGATTACAAGTCCTGAACTAAAGTGTCAAAAACAATTCAGAAAAACAGACTCAATTTCCAACCTAAAACACAATACTTCAAATAAAAAAAATCCTGACATCACTCGCTTCTCTCCCTATTTCTTCCCTTATACCATGTTAAAGTTAGAAATAGTAGGGGGACCTACCATAGACTCCTTTTTTACTGCAAGATTTTATTTTGCCCTGCAAGATCTCATCGACAAATGGACGAAATACAACATATCTGAAATATACTGAGGAAGAAAACACATCTGAAAAGACCTAACCAAACTAAAGCAAAATGCATAACAGACTGTGACTGACAAAGTTCGACCATAAAGCATGAGCATCTTGTGTTCAGGTGAACTAAAAAGAAAACTTAAAATGATAAATATATTCTTCAATGAAAATAATCGGTAAACCAGAGTACATAATACCTTCACTTTTTTTTTTCTCTTCAAATCAGGTAAGCTGAAAGCATAATTCAGTTATATTATTTCATGACTGAAGGCAACAGATACCTATGGTGTGATGGGCTCCATCTCCAGGAAATATGAAACTTTCCTCCATTTTCTGTATATCCCACAAAGCAATACATAACCCTACATTATGCACAACCTGAAGGACAAAATGTAAAATTTTAACTTTAAGTCTTACCACGAACATGTTTTACTAAACTATAAATCATGAAATCATATGAGTCACAAAGTTCTAAAAATTTATCATTATATAAATTTTACTGACAGCCAACTCATTTGGGGAGCTAATCTTTCTTTGTTACTTCAGAAAGTGTAATAGTACCATTGACACTGGTTCACTGAGATTTTTTAAAAATAAGTTGAAATATCTTAATTTCAAGGTTAATAATTCTTCCTCTTCTGTCACACTACTGGGAAATTTCTACTTTATATGAGTGAAATTTAAAAAACATGTCATGCAACAATCTTAAAACAGACATGTTGTAAAGACTGATATAATATGAGCTACAAAGAATAGTTCTAGCACCATAAACGACAGTTTACAAACCTTGTTTGCAAATTTCATGTTAAGTTCATTAATGATGGCTTCATTTGCATCAAGCTTGAAAAACCAAGGCTGTATGCGAACAGTGTCCTTCATCTCAACCAAAACAAACATCTTAGAGCAGTAAATTCCAGACTGTAAACCAAAGGAAATTGTTAAAAAATTTCACAAAGCGAGTTCATATATGTTTTGAAGGGGAGATTCGCAACTAAATTTATATATACTGCAAGGCAAACTAATTGTTATAAGAAATTGAAATATTTACTCTGTTACTTGATGAGTGACCACATGATTGTATTCTGGGCAAACAGTTGACTGAGTCTTTAATTTGCTGTTTTCTTTAGGTTTGTAGAGTGTCAGATTTCAGATGTCAGATAAATTTGAAACAGGTAAAATCAACTACTATTGGAAAACACTAGGATTAAAATAGTGTAAGGAATTACATGACTTTATTCCACAAGGAATTTTAAGTCCTACTGAAACAGGGAATTTTATTGGCATGAAATGGAAGCACGAAATTTGCTTTTACGTAACAAGGTTTAATTCGAAAGAAAACTCGTTATTTTGAGTATCTTACTGATAATTTTACATGCTTTGAGAGACAAACCTTTTCTCTTCCAATTCAAGTAAATTTCATTGAAGATACATTCAGCAGTTCTGAAATGACTGACATAAAACCATACAAATCTTAAGGTAACATTCCTCCATTATAATAGTCTGTTTGAAATATGTTTCATGTGATGTTCCATCTCAGAGCTGTTAGATAACTTGTATATTTCTTGAGTTAATGAAAATGTTTCTGATATGTGCATAACAGATAAACTGTCAATGTTTTAAGAAAACAATTGGTGGTCTTCATCTAGTTATTCTATACTACCAAAAGCTACCAAATCACTTAGTTGTAACTTGATGCAACTCAATCTTAGAAAAATACTGAGCTTATTTTGTTTGGCAATACTGAAACTTCCATCAAACATTTTGACAGATGACAAAATGAACATCTGTTGTTACAAGACTGTTGATGTTATGTTAATGTAACAATTATTTCACAAATACATGTAATATTTCAAATAAAAATTACATGGAATTTAAAAAGAAATAATTTATCTTTCAAACTATGTAAAATCTATGAAGTATGAAAATTTCTTATTTTCTGAGTATTTCATTGTTGGATCCATTCCCTTTCACTCTATTCATTGACTGTGGGACAATTGGTTTGCAGAAATTTCGTACTAATGAAGAATGAATAACATTCTTTCATTGGTTTGCTAAAAATTGCATTTTGCAATCTCTGCCAATGAAATAACTTCTTAAACTTTTTAGATGAAGCATTATCACGGTATTATTTAATTTCTGGGAAATACATCTATTTAAAACTTTAAGGATCAAAAACCCCTGTATGATGTTAGTGAACACTCCAAACTAAAGAGCATTTATTTGTAATGCAAAATATCACTGGACTGTGTTACTTCCCTTTGCCCATTATTACTCATAGAAATGATGAACAGGCAGTAAGTTGCTCTATGGTACTTAATCAAGTTAATGCAGCTGTGTGGAATGAGTACAATCAGAGACATAGATAACAGAGATAAGCATCTCCTATTTACTCCACTGAAATAGCGCACATGCCTCTCAAAAAGTGAAAAAATTAGGCATTTTGTAGCAATTAAAACTCAATGGCTATTTGTTCGACCCTTTTAAGGTATACATCATTTGAAAGCTTAAACAGTCGTCTATAGCTGTAAGTTAAAATATTGGCAACTTTCTAGCCCTTTGATTTAATATATCCTTAATCCTTAAAATCATATTCCAAAGATCACTAGACACGGGTATTGTTCCTAAGGATTGGAAACATGCCATCATCACACCAGCATACAAAAAAGGGTCAAAATCAAAACCTAGCAATTACAGACCAATATCACTCACATGTATAGCATCAAAACTAATGGAACACATCATTGTTTCAAACATGATGGATTACTTTGACAAACACAACATACTTTGCCCACAGCAACATGGATTCAGGTCAAAACATAGCTGTGAGACACAGCTCATTGGCTTCACACAAGAATTAGCTGACAACCTTGATCAAGGTCAACAAACTGATGTCATAGTCATGGATTTCAGTAAAGCTTTTGACAAAGTAGACCACCACAAACTCATACACAAGCTGAAACACATGGGAGTTCATCCACACATCAGTTCATGGATACAAAACTTTCTCAAAAACAGATCACAACAAGTATTAGTGGAAAACAAGGTCTCTGACAGGCTCCCTGTGCTTTCTGGTGTCCCGCAGGGATCGGTCTTAGGTCCATGTCTCTTTCTCGCATACATCAATGACCTACCAGGAAGTGTCAGGAGCCGGGTGCGTCTATTTGCCGACGACACCATAGTTTATTTAACAATTAAATCACAAGCATCTGCACAAACCTTACAAAATGATTTGCACAACCTTGAAATATGGGAAAAAGAATGGTCAATGGAATTCAACCCTGACAAGTGTGAAGTTCTCAGAATACACAGGAAAAAGAAACCACTCATCTTTCCTTACACCCTACATAACACTAAACTGAAAACCACAGAAAATGCAAAATACTTAGGAGTTACAATAAGTAGCAACCTAAACTGGTCATCCCACATAAACAATATCACAAACAAAGCAAAAAACAGCTTAAGGTTCATCAGACGAAACGTCAAAACACAAAACAAACAACTCAAAGAAGCAGCATGACAAAACATATGTAAGACCACAGGTTGAATACTGCTCAACCATATGGCATCCATGGCAAAAATATCTCACACACAGAATAGAAATGGTCCAGAGGTCAGCTGCAAGGTACGTTCATAATGATTACCACTATACAAGCAGTGTAACAAACATGATCAAAGAACTAAAATGGTCAACTTTAGAACAAAGGCGAAACCATGCCAGCCTGGTCATGCTACACAAAATAAAAAACAATCAGGTCAATGTTGATCACAATCACCTTACAAACACAAGAAACAGCAAATTCCTCATTCCACAATCAAAAACACAACATCACATGAACTCATTCTTCCCAAGGACTATACGACTCTGGAACGAATTACCGACCGAGATTAAGGCTACCCCAACTGTGCCAGCTTTTATCAGTGGACTAAACAAGTTTTATAGATTTTAAAGTACTTAAAATAAATGTTTAAGTAAGATCTTCAGTTAAATCTTGTTTTCTTTGTTATTAACTTTTATAATTTTAAATGTTCCTGACATGCGCCTGCCTAGTATAGTCAGTATTGACTTTTGGCAGTATTAAGTTGAAGTTGAAGTTGATAAACAGAATATACCCACTATCCCAGTTTTTCACCATCTTTATAGTTTTGTGAAAAACGATTAAGCTGCAGTCCTCTTTAACACATGATGCATCATTTATTTTTACCAGGACTGAAATTATTTTACCTGCAGCAATAGACAAATGACTAGGCTTTCAGAAAATGTATAATTTGTTTCAATTTGGCAACTAGTTAACAAGTTATACTTGCTACAAGACGCTGTCTTAGCAGGCACGCGTGGGACCTTAACTAGCTAGGAAGTTGCCTATCTCTGTTATCTATGTCTCTGGTACAATGGGTAACTGACAATCAAATATTCTTGAAAATGCGGAATAGCCAGTCAATTAATCCACAGTAATGTAGGTTTGCAGAATGACTGTGTACTCGTGGGTTATCAACACTTAATGTAGTTGTGCAGAAGGTTTACCGTGGGTAACCGACGATGTGGTTATTTAAAAAATAGTCAAAATAGTAACTAGATAAAAAAAAATATAGGCTACATATTCATGAAAAATAAACAAGAAAAAAAAACATGGGCCAAACAGCTGTATTTCTTTGGAGGACAGTCACCGAAACTAGGTAAAAACAATGAAACACTAATAGATTAATCACGATATTAAATGGACTTTAACCTTTAATTCTGTTTGGATGTAGAACAGTACATTTCATTCACGTTAACTCAAGTTGCAGTATGTTGGACCATTTGAAAAGGTAGAAAGTAAATGCAGCACCGTCGGCTAAAATCACGATGCACACTTCTTTTTTTTACACTAGATCTATCTCTGTTTGTCTATAAAGTACTTTTTTAAAATAAAGTTTATCAGACCTTTTATTTCATATCTAACACCAAACAAAGTACTTTTGTATTCTTTACTCGTTGAATACAGTATTGTGCATCAATGTAAAATGGCTGCGCCCATTTCAAATTTTGCTTTTTTTCTCTTTTTTAATTTGTCTTTATTTGTCGTTGTTTTTTCCGAGTCTTTGAGAAAAGATTTATTCTCCACTAAAACTGCATACGCGTGGGTATATGATTTGGGTCAAAATGTAGCTGCTAATGAGCATATGGCAACTAAAATTGGCAGTAAACATTGTGTGGCTGTAAATACTCAAGTTTTTCTGAGACACGGTGCTCGTTTCCCGGGCTACAAAGACATCAGAAAGATGACAGCTCTTCACCAAAAGCTGAAACTCACAGTGACAAGTTCAGACTTTCCATTTCTTCAGAACTGGGAGAATGGATTTTCAGAGCATGAAGAGAAACAGCTTGTTGATGAAGGCGAAGAAGAGCAATACATATTGGGCAAACGTTTTGCGAAACGTTTATTGCAGTTGTATGATAATAAGGTTAAACATGTAAAATTCATATCTTCTAGTAAGGAAAGATGTACAAATAGTGCACTATCATTTTATGAAGGATTTACAGAGGAGGTGCTTCATGAAGCACATGATGATCTCAAGCCAATCATTAATGATGATATTTTGCGATTTCATACAAAATGTGATAGATACAATGTAGAAGTTGAAAATAACAGAACCTACTTGAGTGTTTACAAGAAATTTAAGTCTAGCAATGAGATGAATAATGTTATGAACAGTGTTCAAAAGAGATTGGGGCTTGAACATACAGTATTAGATGCAGGTAGGTAATTAATTGTGCAAAAGCCACAAGGCAATGTCTGCCGTTTTTGTTTGTAATTTTGTTAAAAATAATCACATTGTTAAACGTTATATTTGTGATCAAAATGACAAAGATGGTCATAGTCAAGATAAATGTTGAAAACACAGTGGATGTTCAGAGTAAGATTAAATTAAATGTAAAATATATTTGTTTGACTTTATTCCAAAATGCATATAATTGAAAATGTACCTATCAGTTAGAAGTACAGTCCAACCTCCCCAAACATCACCTACCAGGAACGACATCTCCTTGACAACGACATTTCAGTTTACGAGCGACACCTCTAAACAACAAGCAGTGGCACTACAGTGTATTATTCCTCCCAAACGACATCTGAAAACCTCCCACAAATGACACCAGTAATTTACTTTTAGACTGGATTTCCAAAAACATTTAATGCATGTATGCGTGTATAAAGTCTAAAACTAGATTAATTTACATGGTTACCGGGTGGTACTGAAACCATTAGGTGTATAAATATTAAAGTGAACAACAACTTTTGAACCAAGTGAGTGATGTATTCTGACAACAATTTTTGTTAGAAAAGGATAAAGACATTGCAAACACTGTGAGATTTTGGGTAATATATTAAACAAACATGCAATGACAGTGTGATTGATGAGGCTGTTTAGCTTTTTGTGAAGGTATTTTAGTAACATGGGTACATGGTTGTTTGTTGGTTCACTGAAATTGATGTTTGCAAAGATTGTCAAACATTAAAATGTAAGAATTTGCAGATCATTGAAAACATTAAAATGTAAGAATTTGCAGATCATTGAAATAAGTGAAAACAGTAATGACAGGAACAGGAATATTGAAAAATCTAATTGAAAAGATACAATGAACAAAATACGTATTTGAGAAAATATTTTAATAAAATAACATGTAAACAAAGTCAGTATGTTCAAATCTTGGAGTTTTGAATAAAAACAGAGTGAGTCTAGTCAGCCTTTGGATTGCAGACCATTATAATTTCAAACTCAAAACTCGAAAGTCAAACATTTAAGATTGATTGAACCTCCCTAGAACAACATCTCTCTACAACAAACACTTTTACTTGATCCCAATGGTGTTCTCTCTTGGGAGGTTGGGCTGTATATTCAATTTATGACTGGACCAGTCATAAAAGTTTGTTTTTTTACAGTATCCAACTGTATTTAATTAGAGTTTAAAATATTTCACATTATCATACCAAATGCGAGGTTTTACAAAATAAATTTTTAAGTTATAAGAGGATACATGTTTTTCTAGCAGTCAGTTTCTTCCTTTTATCCTTTTTTGTATTATTGTTATCCTTATCATGAGTTATTTATAACTTTTGTGACTGATATAATAAATTCACTGTTAAAAAACATTATTACAGGAGAGCTGAAGCTGATTTTTTACTGGTGCACATTTGAAATGATTATTTTCGAAAAGGATGATTGGTGCCGTCTTCTGACAAATGAGGACAGAGAAGTTATAGAATACCACAATGATTTGAAGGTAATGTTCTATGTAAAGTTTAAGATAATCTGGAAAAAAACTGCTCTACACTGACTAAAAATTATTACCAGTAAATACAGCAGAAACAAAGTGCAGCAAATATTGACAGAACAAAATAATATAATCATTCTTTCTGTATTTTTTGCTAGAAATAAAGGTTACAGTGAAAAATGTGACTGAAAAACTGATATCCATAGACAAATGATAGAATAAAGTTTCAAGTGTTCTTAGCTATTATGAGGTCACCTTTTTTCACTTCTTTGTACAAACTCAGATTTTCAGTAAGTATGAAATTAATTTTGTATTTCATGAATAACACAAATCATATATTTGAATAGATACTGCTTTGAAGTTTATATTCTTTTCCATTTCTGTTTCAGCAATATTGGAAAAAGGCATATGGGCATCCTGTCATTGCTGCAATGGCATGTCCGCTAATGACAGAGATTTTTAAAGCATTAGATAAAGTTATAAATGGTCAACTGAACAACAAAAATCAAAGGTGAAATAAACTTCTTATGGGTTGAATTTTTTATTTTAAACAAGAATTATGTAAAAGAAAGATACATATAACAGGTAACATTTTGAGCAGCAATGCTTGAAGGGTAGAGTGCCAGACTCTCAATCTGGAGGTCACTGGCTTGATTTAAATCATGGGTGAGTGTCGAGTGACTCAGCATTGCATGCATTAAATGCAAGTTTTGGTTTAGTCTTGGAGGACTACTGTTAATTGCATGAAATATTTTCCCAATGGATGTAAAGTGAATAAGTTTAAACTAAAACTAATAATTGTGATCAAAGAAAAAATATTTGATTATAGATACCAGTGATAAGCGGACTTTTGTTGCCAATTTTCTTGCGGGTATACATGTATATGGTATTTAAAACAATGGAGGGAAATTTTTCAGTTTATAAGCATGCGTGTTGAAATTAAATCTTTATTAAATATTTGAAAACTAACTCTTTTATTTTCAATATCGTCATTCTGATCTTTTCAGAGGAGATGTTGCAGCATTTTACTTTGGACATACTGAGACATTAGCACCTTTGTACGCTGCCATGGGTCTATTCAATGACTCCTCACCTCTGTTAGACTCAAATTTTCAACAAATGAGAGACCGAGTTTTCAGATCCAGTAAGATCTTGCCATTTTCTGCCAATCTTGCTTTGGTACTGTACAAGTGCAATTACAAAGAGGAACCAGAACCAAGCTTTGACGACTTTGTTATTCGATTTTATGTCAATGAACAACCTGTTGTGGTTCCAGCCTGTGGTGACTTTGTGTGCAAATATAAACAAGTTAGGGATATATACTCTCATTATGTAGACAACTGTAACTTCCACAATGTTTGCCGAGCTAAAACACATGACGAATTGTGATTACAGGTTATACTGATCATGTTTTTTGTTTATGTAGTCTTATCTTTTTCATGTGAGAAAGTTGATCCATGTATGGTAGTTGTAAACAGAGGACTGGCCTCTTGTACATTTTTGTACCAGTACATGTACTTTCCTAGAATGGTGGTTTTAATAGGTTGATTGTTCACTTTTTTTTAACTAAGATACTGATGACTGGCCAAGAACAGAAAATGTAAAGAATTGAAAAATTAACATTTGATATGAAATGAAGTTTGTCTATGTTAAAATGGAAAATCCAGTTCCAACATACTAAAAGTTTTTTTTTTTTAATGCATTTTCAGTTTTACATGCAAGATTTTTGCATATACATATATTTTCAGTGTGTGTTTATTTTTTGTTGTTGACTACATGGTAGTTTGATTAAATACAGTTGAATGTAGCAAAAATTGTAGCAGAGTTACTTTTAACTCAGTCAGTTGATTTCTTATCTTAATTCCTTTTAGCTCACTTTAAACAGTGTTTATGAGGAGCTGTTTGGACTTTGCGCTTTGCTGTCCATTGACAGTTTGCTTTAAATGACTTTTTCTCCAATACCACAGACTGGAAGATGATGAAACTTTGCATGGTTATTTCTTGTGTGAAACTCTACTAATACCATTCCATGCAGAGATCTGATAGCTGTAGCAACAAGAAGAAAAAGATGTTTTGGGTCAGTATTGGCTCTGCCAGAAGGATCACATTTTACATTATGATATTGAAATACATGAATAAAGGACACTTATGACACAAAACCTTACATGTGAGATTGGACTTTTCTCATAAAGGGAAGACTACATGATTTTATTTTTCATGAGGTCCAAAAGGTCAGTTTCAGGGAAATTTGGGAGCCAAGACACTACCTCATTATACCCAAAGCACTATAAAGACATTAAAAATAATGGGGTCCTAGTGTATAAAGGGAAAGCTTGTGAATTTTTTGCTTTGCTGAGGGGTCAGATGTTTTATATAAAATCATATAAAACATGTATAAACATTTCTTATATATCTTTGTAAAAACTGCAAAGCCAAGAGATCTAGAATTTTGCATAATGTATTGTCATGTAGACCTTCATAACATTGTCCCTGGAGTCATTATTATACCCCCACCACAAAATGTGGGGGGGCTATAATGGATTTGCTTTGTCGTGTCCGTCGGTCCGTCCGTCTCCATTATCGTGTCCGCTCTATAATTCCTATACCAATTGAAGGATTTTCTTCAAACTTGGCTGAAATGTTCACCTCAACAAGGGGATGTGCAGAACCAATGTTGCCCATGTGTCAGCTCAAGGTCAAGGTCACAATTGAAGGTCAAATATCAAACAATCAAATATTAGACATTATGTCGTGTCCGCTCTGTAAGTCCTACACTAATTGAAAAATTTTCTTTAATCTTGGCTCAAATTTTCACCTCAACAAGCGGATGTGCAGAACCCATGTTACCCTTTTGCCGGCTTAAGGTCAAGGTCACACTTGAAGGTCAAAAATTGACTTAGAAAATATTCTTAAATTTTAACATGTATTTGAATATTTCTGAAACTAGAAAATGTATTTGCTTGAAACTTAAAATATATATGAAGTGTCACAATTAGGATATGCAGGTCAAGTTTCATAACTCTGTATTGCATTTTGACAAAGTTATGCCCCTTTTTAAGTCTTCAAATTCACATACAATCAAATATTAGACAATATGTCATGTCCGCTCTATAAATCCTATACTAATGGAAGGATTTTCTTCAAACTTTACTCAAATGTTCAACTCAACAAAGTTATGTGCAGAACCCATGTTACCTTTGTGCCGGCTTAAGGTCAAGGTCACACTTGAAGGTCAAAATTGACTTAGAAAATGTTCTTAAATTTTAACATGTACTTGAATATTTCTGAAACTAGCAAGGTATTTGCTTAAAACTCAAAAGATATATGAGGGTTCACAAGTAAGATATGCAGGTCAAGTTTCATAACTCTGTATTGCATTTTGACAAAGTTATGCCCCTTTTTAAGTCTTTTAATTTACTTACAATCAATACTAGACAATATGTCGTGTCCGCTCTATAAATTCTATACTAATGGAAGGATTTTCTTCAAACTTGACTCAAATGTTCACCCCAACTGGGCAATGTGCAGAACCCATCTTACCCTTGTGCCAGCTTAAGGTCAAGGCCACACTTGAAGGTCAAAAATTGACTTAGAAAATGTTCTGAAATTTTAACATGTACTTGAATATTTCTAAAACTAGAACAAGTAAGCTCAGTATGCGAAGTTTTTCCACTAATTACATTTTGACATAATTATGCTATTTTCTTAACTTCACTGCTTTTGTTTGTTTTAGTACATTGGGTAAATGAAAGGTTATTTGTAACTGTTTCGAACATGATTTGACAATATATATTTATTCTATTAACTGTACTATTTGTTTGTTTTTTTCACCAGAGATAATTTCTTTTTATGTATATGTATTTGTGCCACTCAAGTTATTCCCTTAACCACCTTTCCATGTTGTCTTCTGTCAAGGACATTGTTGGGGGTATGAATCGCATTCAGCGATAGTTCTAGTTTGCTCTGTCCAGGGGTCAGATGTTTACATACAGACAGAAATTCTTCAAAACCTTGACTGAAACCATTTGGCAGAGACTTCTGACACTTGACAAATAGTATTGTAAAATAATTTTCATTGCACAATTGTTTAAAATATGCCCCTGTGGTTGGTTTTAGCCCTTTCCCATAGGATAGATATTTAAGATAGAAATGTTTAAAATATGTCCCTGTGGTTGGTTTTAGCCCCTTCCCATAGGATAGATATTTAAGATAGAAATATACACAGGAAAACCTTTTTAAAATCTTCTTTTGTCTTAAACTATTAGGGCAAGAGTTGTGAAATATTGTTTTGGAGCAATTTCTTGTGGATCTTTACAAAGTTTGTTCAGACTCTACCCCTGGGGTAATTATCACCTGCCTCAGAGTTCTGAAATATAGCCCCAAGCTCTGTTAGTAGTATAATTTGGTATGTAGCATTACCTAGTGAATCTCTTCAAATATTGTTTGAATTATGCCACAGGGGTTGCTTTTAGCCCCACGAAGAAACGATGATTTACAAAGAATATATAAGAGAACATTTAAAAGTCCTCTCGTCATTAAGCAAATAGTCTAGAACCTAGATATTTGCCATGTTGTTAAATATTATTTTAATCTCCATAACAATGCACTTTAATTTGATGTAGTTGTACTCAGATCAGCAATTCAGGGCCATCCTAGCCCTCATGTTTACACAAGTAGCATGTATGCCAGGCCTGATGGACTAGAAGAGGCATTTTAAATCAGTAGTTCTGAGACTAAATTATTTTTGTCTGTTTTAATTGGATACCTCTCATCAGATATGGGCATTAAGTTTCTCCTTGTCATTATTTCTATCTTACCATTCATTCATTGATACAGAATCATCACATTCTGTGGAAACATGAATATAATGTAGTATAGCTAGTTTAGAGTTAATAAAATTTGGACGTTTTCAAAGCTTGTGATCTTTATGATTTATAATTTGACCTTTTGTCTTATCTTTTTTGTATTTGAACCAAGTGTTTAAATTTGGACATCATGTAGCTTATACCAGTTTAACTCCAAAAAACGATACAGGGCCACTAAGCACTCATGTGTTAGGTTCATGATCTTATTTTCCCTCCTTTGCATTGTAATTTCGAGTTTCTTCAGAAACTAAAAAATGTATTTGCATGTGACTATCTCTGTTTGCTGTTTACTATAACTATTGCGATCCATACCTAAACATCTATAAGGTATAATCATTGCTTCCACAGGCCTTCGAATTTAAATTTTAACAAGGCAGTCTGAACGACAGCTATATCTCCTGTTGCAGTAGAACATTGGAATGAATAACAAGTGTGAGGAGAGAAGGTTAGACCTCCTAATTTGACTTAAAATAATGATTTCTATGGAAAATGGGCAGCTATATCTGGACCTCACATTTGTAAATGATGGAATCATGAAGATGAAACTGTGAGTTATTCAATTGACAAGATATTGAGAATATGGAAAATTACAATAGTCAGTAAGTTATGGAGAATAAACAAAATGTGAACTTTTTATATTTGACCTCTATGTGTAACCTTGACTTTAGTGTAGCAACCTGGTTGTTGCTCTGTGCATATCATCTTGATCATTTGTGCCAAATTATTACAAAAACTTTCAAGCAGTTTTAAAGTTATGGAGCAGACACGAAATGTGGACTTTTTTATATATGACCTTTAAGTGTGACCTTGACCTTTCCATGAGTTTACAAGTTATGGAGCATACATGAAAACATTACAGACGGACAGACGGAGAGCATTCCTATAATCCCCTCCCTGCTACGTGGCAGGGGATTAATAAATTCCATTTTATACTGGTCTTTCTAGATATACAACGTTTAAATCAGCTATGTGTCTGAATCAGCTTTGAAGTTGTAACTCAGAAATGACATACTTAGGAAACTGGCCAAGAATTAGGAAGATTTTTTCTCTCTCTCACATTAAGCGTTCTCTCAATGTAAAAGGGATATTACAGTATCATTATTTTTCCTATCAAGTTCAAAATGTGTAGACATGTGTAACATAAAGAAAAACTCATAGGTTTTTAATCTTTAATTAAAGACTGCTGCTTGCAACATTGTTATAACAACAACAAAAATAAAACATCATTAATTATGATGAACAAAATGACTATCACGTCTGTAATGCAGCAACCAGCACTCAAAATAATAATGGAATCTTATTCTCATAACATCAGCTTTTGCATACAGCTGCTTTTATCAACAGTTTAATAAAGCTGTTTGTTTCGACATTTTCTTTGGCAAAATTTTCTTGAACAGATGACTTTAGATGGCACTAAGAAGTTATTCACTTGTTTGTAATAAATCATTTCTAACCTCATATTCAAGCAAAAATAAGAGGGTTAACTTATACAAGTTTTTCACCAATGCATGATATAGATCAATTGTTCTTAACAGATGAAAGAATCTGTTTCAGCTTCCTACCCCCTGCTTAAAAGCTTATACAAGAAACAACCATCTACATGATCTAAGCAGTACATATTAATTATACTATTTTCTGGACTTAAGAACAACCATAAATGTGAGACTAAATGATTCATAATGACATAAAACCCTTTTTTAAAAAAAAAAGCCTTTGAGAAATATCCGGTTTTAAAATTTGGTTTCAATGCAACAGTTGACCATTTTTAACCACTATCTAAATCTATGTAGTGTGTTGATTCATCTGAAAATGGTAAAAGTAAAAATATTCTAATGTCAGCTTTCACTAAATCCCTTGTAGGGCTACACGGTTTGGTGTAACTGCAATACTGTTTAAGATAAATCTGCACTTTAATCATCTGTCACCTTTCCTGAGCAATGTAAAAACAGCCAACAACTATTACCACATCGATGAAATCAAGGTCTCCATATCAAGATAAAATTATCATTGAATTTCAAGTGCTATCTAGAAGCATTTCAAAGTCTGGTGTACAAACAAGTCTGTGATCTATGTGACCTAACACTGATATATCCCCTTGTTCTCCATTCACTCTCACTGAAGCAACATCCTGGAATACAGAGAAAAGTTAACATAATTTGACTCATTATTTTAACGTTTGTTTCATCAAATGTCTTTTCTATTTGCTGATGACTGTTTTTTTCTCCTGTCTTTAAATTCAGAAATATTCTTTCAGGTTTCTTATTCAAAATAAATTTACAACTTCAGTTTGATATGATCTGTTTAATTTGCCCAAAGTTAAAGATAAAAATAATTAAAATGTTTTTTGAGGAGCTAATTATAACAAAATATCTAAAAAAGAAAAATTCTGAGTTAGTTTTCTCATCTAAGATTTGATACTGAATGAAATAACACATTTATCATGGAGACTATCAAAATTAATAAACATGACAGAAACAAATTTTGCATAAGCCATTCTGATTAGCTCTATTTCACATAGGATAAACTGGTTTAATTTATTGAAAGAATTATGGTACTGTATTACCTGCAAAAAGCCACAAGATGTGCCCATGTTAACATCTAGATATGTGTTACCCAACAACAGCTGTACACGCCCTGATTTGCGTACCAGCAACTTTCCTATAATGCCTTCACTAAAATTGTCTAAGTTACAACCACTAAGTTTTTGGCTTAGATCTTTTTCCTGAAAAAAAAGCACCAAAAAGTCAAATGACTACAAAGACTCATTAAGAATAAAAACAAGAGGGCCATGATGGCCCTGTATCGCTCACCTGAGTATGACTGCTTTTAACAAAGTTGCTATGGACCTGGTTAATTGACCCCAGATGACCCATATTCGAACTTGACCTAGAAATTATTGAAACAATCTCTTTGACAAATTTCAAGGTTATTTGTACTGAAAATGTTACCTCTAGGGTGTTAACAAGGTTTTTCCATATTTGGGCTCTTTGACCTAGTTTTGAACCTAGATGTCCCATATTTGAACTTGAGCTAGAAATTACCAAACAATCTTTCTGACAAATTTCCAGGATATTTAGACTGAAAAAGAAGCCTCTACAGTGTTAACAAGGTTTTTTGATATTTAGGCTCTGTGACATAGTTTTTGACCCCAGATAACCCATATCCAAACTTGAGCTACAAATCATCAAAACAACCTTTCTGACAAATCAATAGGGGTCATCTACTGGTGATGACCAACCAGCATACCAAGTTGGTGAACCTAGGTCAAAGCGTTCTCTAGTTATTGATCGGAAACCGTTTTTGGGATGAAAGTCTCTGTGATCTTGACCTTTGACCTAATGACCTCAAAATCAATAGGGGTCATCTACTGGTGATGACCAACCAGCATACCAAGTTTGGTGAACCTAGGTCAAAGCGTTCTCTAGTTATTGATCGAAAGCCGTTTTTAGGATGAAAGTCCGTGAGCTTGACCTTTGACCTAATGACCTCAAAATCAATAGGGGTCATCTACTGGTGATGACCAACCAGCATACCAAGTTTGGTGAACCTAGGTCAAAGCGTTCTCCAGTTATTGATTGGAAACCGTTTTTAGGATCAAGGTCCCTGTGGCCTTGACCTTTGACCTAATGACCTCAAAATCAATAGGGGTCATCTACTGGTGATGACCAACCAGCATACCAAGTTTGGTGAACCTAGGTCAAAGCATTCTCTAGTTATTGATCAGAAACCGTTTTTAGGATGAAAGTCTCTGTGATCTTGACCTTTGACCTAATGACCTCAAAGTCAATAGGGGTCATCTACTGGTGATGACCAATCACCATACCAAGTTTGGTGAACCTTGGTCAAAGCGTTCTCTAGTAATTGATCAGAAACCGTTGTTAGGATGAAGGTCCCTGTGAGCTTGAACTTTGACCTAATGACCTCAAAATCAATAGGGGTCATCTACTGGTGATGACCAACCAGCATACCAAGTTTGGTGAACCTTGGTCAAAGCGTTCTTTAGTTATTGATCGGAAACGAAGTGTCTACTGATGGACCGACCGACCTACCAACAGACCGACATTTGCAAAACTATATGCCCCCTCATCTTTGATGGGGGGCATAATTAATGATATGTTATTTTGTTAAAAAGACATATTTGAATATTAGCATTATTGTCTTATGCAATGACAAGCATTCTTTCTGATCAGAAGCTGAAAATATTCAAATACTCCAAACAAGAAACAAAGGATTGTTAAACATATTAAAACAGTATGAGGACACACCTGTGAGTCACTGGATGTTTCTGTTGTCTTCTTTTTCTTAAACTCCTCATCTTTGGTTACAGGCAGACCAGGTAACATGTCTGGAAGCTGGAAGTACAGTAGTTGCCCTTCCTCTGTGATGGAAACATGTTTTTTAGTGCTTTTTACTATACAAAACAGTGTGAGTACATGTTATAGTCTGCCTACAGCTAAAAATTCAAATTCAAAATTTAAGTAATTAAAACAGTTTCAAACCATTAAATTTTAAAGTTTAACCACCACTTTCCTGTTGGAATGTTTATATATATACTGAATCATTCACATTTTATTAATAGGTACAACCACCTATATACAAGTAAATCTTAAAAATAGAATATAAAATGCCAAAACACTCTAAGAAATAAAAGTCTGTATGTAAGAATCATGACATACATGTGCTCCTGATGTTGCAATGGGATAGCTTAAATTCTAACTGATAAAGTATTTTGTGTTAGTGATACATGTTTGAAAAATTAAGCAGTGTTATGTCTCCTAGCAATCTCCATTGGCTCCAACTAGCAAATATTTATACCAGCTAGCAAATTAGTTGGTGACAACTTAATATTTTCCAGAGGAAACCCCGCTTATCTAAATATAACTTTAGTGATTATCCATTATTTAAGTATGCAAGGAGATTGCTATCTGTGATATTAGAGCCATTCCAGTAAAACATACATACCATCCCAGGAAGGCAAAACAGAGAAGTTTTTTAGGGGCGGTTATTTTACAATGCAAAATCTTTTCTTGTCAAATTGGGTTGGTCCATTTTTAAAGTGCTGGGGTTGGATTTATGATTTACCAGGATGGTGCACTGTTAAATTTTATCTATGAATTTTTTAAGCCATTCCATTACAGCATGAACAGATTCACCTGTACACTCATTTCTACTGAAATAGCCAGACTAAAAGGTTAATCGAACATTCCTATCCATGTAATGCTCTCTTACCTTGTGTGTCCAGCCCCCTTCCTGGCAGTCTTTGGTACCATTTCACTAATTATTTGCTAACTTGTCAACCAGCTGTATTGGAATGAATTTAAAGTTTTTTGAAATCTAATAAGAAATTTCAAGTCCTACCTTCAATGTGTCTTTCTTTTAATTTCTAAATTCATTATCTAAAAAGAAATAATTTTATACAAACCGGATTTGACAGGATTTGTAAACAATTCACTACAGGTTATTTGTTTTTCTTCTGTTTTCCCTCTAAACATATCGTCCTTTCCTGACTTGAAAGCTTGACCTTTTACAATGTCCTTGACCTCATCTGTATCCATTGGTTCTGATTTGACCTTGACCTTTGTAAAATCGTCTGACTTTGTAGTTGATTCTGTTTTGATTTCTATTGGAAGTTTGACAGGCATCAGTGAAATATCCTCTTCTTCAAAACCATGGCCAGCAATAAACTAACGATTCAAAAAGAATTTTCATTTAATATATTTTCTAAACAAAAATGGTTTACTTCTCTTTTGCAAAACAGTTTCACTTACATTAACATTTCAGTAATTTCAAAATTAAATGCAGGTGCAATCTTTTTCGTAATGATAAATAATTTCTGATAAAAGTTTAGTATCAACACCCCTTACACTTCAAATTTTAAAGCAAGGGAATTAGCAGGCATATATTTATTGATTAAATAAGACATAGGTTGTAGTAAAAACACTTAAGATTCCAACATTTCCATCTCTAAGACATTTTTCAACCACTAAAACTAATGTTTACATGATCCTAACACAACTTAATTGACATTTGTAAGTCTATTTAACCAAAGACATGAAGTTTGAACGCTTTAGAATGCATGGTAACAATATCACATACATCATCTCGCAGCAAATGATCCAGAACTTCCTTTGTCTCCTCATCTGTTTTCTCTCTTTTCACTGACTTCTTTGGACTAGATCCAGATGAACCACCTCTACCACCCCCTGAGTATGAGTAGTCACCACCTGAAATAACATTCAAGTATTTTGTACTTGGGCTATAAATACAAGATATCATTTTCTGGCTATCTAAGTATTAGTGATATTCATGACAGAATAAGTCAGACCATGTAACATCTGGAAGAGAAGCTGGCAATTCAAAGCTTTTTACTGCTAAATGTTCAAATGACTTAGTTACTCTTCAACACAATGGTTTAACATTTTTATCTGATTAAACTAGCTTAAGAAAAACAAAAACAAAAAAACAACCCCTAGGTGCATTTCAGAATTCCACACCCTTAATCAGGTAACATATATGCAAAATATAAGAATTTCTCTAGACCAATAAGCCAGCATATTACAAATACCATACTAGGCAAAGCCATACAGTGGGTAGAAAAGGAGAGAGCTGATTATTACCATACTGGTATGTCATTTATTTCATAATTATTATCACTTAGAACCTATTACCATAGACACTGAAATAATGCTCATTAGCACTTTGATTATTTACCTCCTGAAGGTTTATGAATCTTTTCTGTAGGACCTTGTTCAAACAAGGAATGTGTCTGTATCACATTGGCCGACATTCGACCCCTTCCACGACCTCGACCCCTGTCATGTGAATCCCTCCCTCTGCCCCTGGGACCGGAGTTATGATGTCCAGCTTTGCTGTCACTTGGTTTTGATGAGGAGGCTGCACCTGCTGTATCACTAGTCGTGCTGTAAAATAAAATTCACTCAAAACTAATTAATATGTTTTAAGCACTAAGCAACTCTCAAAGAAATAAACTGGTAAGTGGATGGAAGGTGAACTTCAAGGTCAGGAACAAAATAAACAAAAATTAACAAGATATACAAATCACCAGTTCAATGCAAAAAAAAAAAAAAACATGGAAAGTTGGAAAATTCTTATTAGGCCACAAAATATTTGAAGCACTGCTGCCCAAAAATATATTTATAATTTTAGGAGGCTGAAGACTTTTAACTAAACTATAACTGCTGTAAAAATGCTTCTTTTATTTTTTGCTAGTTTGGTATTTTACCTTTCATTCTGTTTACTCCTCCTAGCTGGTATATTTGGGACAAACACCTTCTTCTGTACTCCACCCAGTGTTAAATCTCTTGGACCTCTGATAGAAGGTAACCTGAAATCACAAACATTATTTGATATGAAACACAGGCTCAAATCTTTGAATGTAGTACAAGTGTAAAGAAGAAAAACATAAACTAAACATGTTGATTCAAAAGAAGTGGGTTTTTTATTTTTCAATTCTCCCTCAAAGTCAAAGGCATTTAAGGGTCAAGGTAAAAAAAAATATATGTATTTAGAAGATTTCTCCCAAAGGGTTGTTGTGTGCAAACATGAAATAAATCTGTTTAGTAATGGAGTTTTGGCCAATATTAAGTATTTTTGACAATCAGACTTTTGAGGTCAAGGTCATTCAGGGGTCAAGGACAAACAAATATACGTCAGTGGAAAGGATGTTATGTTCAAGCAGGAAGTAAATCCATTTACTAATAAGAAAGTTAAGGGCAATGTTAAGTTTTCTGACAATTTGACCTTCAAGGTCAAGGTCATTGAGGGTTAAGGTCAACCAAATCCATGTCAGTGGCAAAATCTTGTCTGAAATTTTTTTGTGTCCAAGTATGAGGTAAATCCATTGACTAATAAGGAAGTTATGGCCAATGTTAAGGTTTTCAGATGGAGAGATACATTTGTAGATGGACTATTCAAAACCTATATGCCGTCCTTCGGGGGCATAAAAATAAAATAAAGAACTATAAAAAAAAAATTTAAAAACAGATTTTAAAAAGATTTTCAAATATTTTTCTCTTTAATTTCACATTTTTTTTCTAAGTCATGTTAGCCAAGTTTTATGCTTTAATAACCCAAGAGGCAAGATTAAAAAAATACTGGTAAACATTCACTAGACAATGCTCCATATAAATTCAGAAGTCTTAGCTTTATGGTTTCAGACAAAGTTTTAAAAATGTTTGTCTATATCAGTCTTAATCCCTTGCATGCAAACTCTGGACTTTCTGGTTTCAAACAAGAAGAGTTTTAAAGATTTTCTTATTCAGCTGACTAACTGACAAAATTTTGAATGAGTGTCATTTAAAGATTATGCCTTTTAAAAAAATCAAATTTTATCTTTGTTTTAGAAAACGAAAAATGTTGACAAAGGGCAGCAGACACCAGACATCTAGGTATCACAAAGACTCACACTGAGCATGTATTCTGGTGAGCTAAAAATTTAAAAGATAGTATGATGTAAAGCTAAAAACAGTCTAGAACCCAAACAGAAAAGTGGTTCTATGCCAGTTTAGTTGCAAGGAATCAATGAAACAGTTATATTTTATCTCTTGTCAATTGAAAAGCATAGCTACCTTGCCCCTTTTCCACTTGGTGCCCCTGTTCTTCCAATAAGACCTCTAGGGAGCTGTGGTGAATCTCCACCAGATGCCATCACCACAAAGTCTGTTTCTTCCTGTCACAGTCACACCAGCACACCTAATGTAATGTAAATAAGTTAATTACTGGTAGTTAAGCAACGACAGCTAAAGGTCCAAGCAACACAAGCAAAGTGCTGACATTATATAAGGATTATATCTATCTAAGTTCCACTTAACTTTCAGAAGACACTGACTTTCCTAAAGCATCACTGATATGTGAACTAGACTTAACCTTTTTACTTTTAGTATAATAGACTTTGAATGATCCTTCTTGAGATGCAAACTTTATTTCTTAGACAAATTCTCATAATCATCAAAATATGAGATGCTTGTGAAACATGTATGCCCTCCTAATGGCAACCAATTAGTGATGTTACATGGACTTCTAAACTTGACCTTGACCTTTGACATACAACCCTCAAAATCAATAGGGGCCATCTACCAGTCATGACCATCCTCCCAACCAAATCTAATGCCTGTAGACCAGCTTTTGAGGTGAAAGTCACTGTGCCTTTGACCTTTGACTTACTGACCTCAAAATCAATACAGGTCATATTATAGTCATGACCATTCTCCCCACCAAATCTGATGACTGTAGGCCAAGATGTTTTCTATTTACTGATCAGACAAGCTTTTCTGTGACCTTGACCTTTAACCTCAAAACTCAATAGGGGTCATCTACCAATCATCTACC
This sequence comes from Cyclina sinensis, assembly GCA_012932295.1. NCBI lineage: Eukaryota > Metazoa > Mollusca > Bivalvia > Venerida > Veneridae > Cyclina > Cyclina sinensis. The sequence goes on along the minus strand of JAAONU010000001.1, from coordinate 44,904,726 downwards.
AAACATGACCAAGCTCTCCACTAAATCTGATGCCTCCAGGCCAAGGTGTTCTCTATTTATTGATCTGACAAACTTTTTGTGGTCAAGGTCACAGTTATCTTGACATCTTCGCCTTACAATTATGGCTGACGTGTAGAATTATTGCCATACACATAACAAGCTCAATATCTCTAAATTTTGATAACCTTGATTTCTCCTACGCAGAGCATGGTATGTGTCTTTCAGCAAATTGTAATACATTGAAAAGCACACATGACTCAGTTCATATAACTGCAAACAGCTTGGCACTTATAACAAATGTCAAAGCTTGACTCTCATCTGCTGATGAAATGTCGGACAAAGTGTACCACTGCACAAGCATGCCAGGACAAAGTGTACCATATTTCTGCACGAAGCGAACCACATATGAATTATATAGTAAATAACATTATTGACTATCAATTGTCAAAGAAAATAAAGACTATTTAAAACACTGTAATAACTGAATATTAGCGATAATAATTTGTTGTTCTTTTTCAAACTGTTCTCTATACATATTTATATCATATATTACTATTAAAACAATCTTATGTATGAACAAATAAGATAAAACATTGTTCTTTGTCATTATTTGCTCTTTTAATCAAATTACCAATTTATTTTGTTTGTCACAATTAACTTTGTTGTAAGTGCAAATTATATCAATGTGTCAATGTTATTGACACTATCGCAATGGCTGGCAATTATCAAATAATTTACTGTAGAATTCATATGTGGTATGCTTCGTCCAAAAATGGTACACTTGTGCAGTGGTACACTAATGCAGTTGTACATTTCGTCCATCATCGCTGCTGATGTCTATATTACTGTGAACAAAAGAAGTTTATCCTTCATATCAGGTATTGAAGTGAATGATTATGAAAAGTCTTATACATTCTATATTTAGATTTTGTGATTCATTTTAAGAAGTCTTAAATTTATATTTTATTTTAGTTGCCTATTGATTACATTTTTTTTTTATTTTTCCCTTTTGCTTTTCATATCTGTTCTTATTCCCTACTGTAGTCAGAGATGCTTTTTTTTTAACATAAAACCTTTTTCCTCTACCTGATTGTGTATGTATGTTCTTTCATTTTTAGTAAAACTGCTTGTGTAGTTTTTTGTTGCCAGTATGTGCTGTATCATGTCTGTGTTTTATTGTTTTTTGTATTTAATTTTCATCTTATTACTGCATGCAAATTTTGCTTTTATGTGCTAGCTATTGTTGCAGATTAACTTTGTATAGTATATCTTACTGAATTATTACTGATTATTAATGATTACCACTAAACAAGCAGTGTAACAAACATGATCAAAGAACTAAAATGGTCATCTTTAGAACAAAGGCAAAACCATGCCAGCCTAGTCATGCTACACAAAAAAAAAAAACAATCAGGTCAATGTTGATCACAAACACCTTACAAACACAAGAAACAGCAAATTCCTCATTCCACAATCAAAAACACAACATCACATGAACTCATTCTTCCAAAGAACTATACGACTCTGGAACGAATTACCGACTGAGATTAAGGCTACCCCAACTGTGCCAGCTTTTATCAGTGGACTAAACAAGTTTTATAGATTTTAAGTACTTGAAATAAATGTTTAAGTGAATCTTCAATTAAATCTTGTTTTCTTTGTTATTATCTTTTATAATTTAAATGTTCCTGACTTGCGCCTGCGTAGTATAGTCAGTATTGACGTTTGGCAGTAATAAGTTGAAGTTGATATCTTATTCCCTTTTAGTTTTAGATTTTATACTTTCTTTCTCTCTTTTTTACCAATATCATAACTTGATATCTTCCAATATGTGCTATTGTATGCTTTCTTTTTCTTTTTGTGTCAGTATTGTAACTTGATATCTTCCAATATGTGCTGTATAATGTCACTGCTTTAGTTTTTAAATGTGATCTTTTTGCATGATTTTGTTAAATTTAATTTTAATTTTGCTTTAATTAATGCTTCCACAATCTATATCATATATTCTCAGCTTAAGCATGACGTCAGTCTAGCCATTAACCAATCAGATAACAGTAACTTACTAATTTAAGCATGCAGTTGTCGGTCGTTACTTGGATTTTATCGCTGGGGCCTATGTGACTTTAAAGTTGTTTGTTATGAAACCTTACACCTTTAATTAATTAGAATCGTTAAAAATGCACTTATGAGGCCGTAGGTCTCGGAAATTACATGTATGACATTTTCTTTTGTTATATGTTCTAGTTTTTGTAATTTTTAATCTTGAAGTTACATATTGCTCAACGATAAAATCTGAGTAACACCCAAGTACAGATATAATACCTTTAAAAATTACCCGGATGTGTAAAGCCAAAAAAAAAAGATATCTTATTTTACAGGTTGTAATATGTTAACTAATATGTTTGGAGTCTTTTGTTCTTGTCGGTAAATAGCTTTATAGCTAATATTTTATGACTGATAAAAACCGACTTGATTTAAAGCTTCTTGTATCTTGAATAACGCGTATTCACTTTAGTCAGAAATATTTTTTTGTCGCGAAAATATATAACACTTAAAAATGTTCTTCCAAAAATTTAAGAAAAAGTGACATTCCTTATCAAAATGTATCTTAGATTTCTGAATCTCATTTCACATAATTTTCGTTCGGAAACTTTGAAAAAGACCGCTAAAAGGACGATTTATTTTGTAAACTTTACCAAATTTTTGCAATAATTCCAAGTCTTTTCAACGCTTGCAGGCTAAGATTGTATAAAAAGTTATGATTGGTCAAAGTCACTACCAGTTGTCGAATCAGATATACTGTTTTAAAATACGTTATGTCAGAAATGAACAAGAACAAAATTAGGAAGAGAGCAACAAAACTAAATACTCAACCTGATTTCAGTCTTTAAAGCAACATATATCTTTTTCTCAGTAAGAATTCAACATCGATTAAATGAGTTATTATCAGGTTCGTATTCCTTCTTATGATTTACTAACAATATAAATAAGTACACACAGGAGCCTGAAATTCTATCAATAATTAACTTAAAAAGCCAAAAAAAATCTCCACTATATATATATTATGTAACTAAAATCTTAATCTTTATTTTATTTATTGATACACGGCATCAGGTTCGTGTTGTCAGTCAGTAGCTATTCATAGTAAATGTTAATTTCTTTATTAAAAATACCAACTATAGATAAAATTTTTGTATTTGTACTATCGCATTTCTGAAGCTCTTTATGTACATGTAACTTACATTGTAAGGCACTTCAAGGCTTGGTTACATAACAGCAGTGAGGAAAGTTTAGCTTTAATGAAAGGAAATTACACTTTTTGTTAAAGACTAAATATATATTTCTGAAATGTTATAAAGATACATCAAAAATCTAAGATACCTGCTATAGAGAATGGATACTGGCAGTGTATTAGTGTTACTGAAATAGTGATCAATAGAAATGGTCCAGAGGTCATGTGCAAGGTGTGTTCATGATGACTACCACTATACAAGCAGTGTAACAAACCTGATAAAGGATTTAAAATGGTCAACACTAGAGCAAAGGCTAAACCAAGCCAACCTGGTCATGCCAAGCAAAATAAAGAACAAACAGGTCAATGTCGATCACTGTCATCTTACACAAGAAACAACAAATCCTCATCCCACAATCAAAAACACTACATCACATGTACTCATTCTTCCCAAGGACTATACGACTCTGGAATGAATTTCCGACCGAGATTGAGGCTGCCCCAACTGTGCCAGCTTTTATCAGTGGAGTAAACAAGTTTTAAGGATTTTAAACATTCACAATAAATGTTTAAGTAAGATCTTTAGTAAAATCTTGTTTTCTTTTTCTTATCTTTTATATTTTTAATGTTCCTGACATGCACCTTCCTAGTATAGTCAGTATTGACTTTTTACAGTATTAAGTTGAAGTTATAAACAAAATATTGGATATACAGATTACTAGTCTCTGACCACATACTTTCGCTTGCAAAACTGATTAGAGTTTCTTGTATTCAGAAAACTGTAAAAAGTGACGTTACAGTGTTTATTTCAGTAGTTTAAACTGTAACTTTACTGATCATCCAATCAAAGCAAAGCAGTTTTCTCGGGTAAAACTGCATCTTGCAATCTACCTGTAGCCAGAAAAATGTGCCTGAGTGGTGCCAAAGTTGCTGTGTCTTATTTTATGCCTACCAATGAAATATAGGGAAATATCAGTGAGATAAAAGTGATAATACACTGTTTTGAATCAGTTAATTACCATTTTGATAATACATGTTTGTGCCCGAACTATTGAATATTGAGTATTAATCCGCTTTTATAATTAAAGTATGTATGGCAAAATTCAATAAATATTGATAAACTGTGTAGACAAAAATAAATATTATTTGATGAAAGTGTATTCAGTTTATTTCAGCAGAAGTAAAGTTATCATATGTATTGGAGATTGTCTGCACTTTTTTTTGTGCGGAGTAACCAAAGTACGCATTAACTGATTTGGGGCTCACCATGGGGAATTTATTGAAGGCCCTGATTAAAAATGTCATAAAAAAACCCATTTTTGACGTGTTGGCATAAAATAAAAAGAAAATTTGTTTGTTTTTTAGTGGAAGATGGGAATTTATTTCATCTCGTGAACACCATATGTTGATATTTTCACTCGTGGCTGCGCCACTCGTGAAAATATCACATATGGTGTTCACTCGATGAAATAAATTCTCATCTTCCACAAAAACAAACAAATATCCTCTATGTAATTGTCGCTGTGTTGCTACCGGAAATCTTCACTCAATATGTTTTATTTTCCTTAACGCTTTCTATTTCGTACACAGAATGACACTAGAATGACACTTTTGACAGGTAAAAGGGAGAGCTTGAAAGAAACACATTGGGCGGCGCTTTAATTGTTTTTTGACAGGTGTACCGACGAGTCTCGTTCTTTACCTAACACTAACAGTGTAAACTCTAATCAGTTTTGCAAGCGGTAGTATGATTTTTTTATAAAGTGAACATGTAAACTTGACTAGGCATACATCCACGAATTTTTTTTAATAATTTGAAAAGATTTTTGTCATTTCTGTATTGATGCATATATCATCAGGTTCAAGCTTGTGCAATTACCATGCCATTGAGACTTTAAGATACAGCTAATCAGAATTTACAGTAATCATAAAACAGTTTGGGGAAGGGGGCGGGGTTGTTTATTTTAGAAATATATTTTTCTGTTGTAGAAGTATCTTATGCTTTTGTCCAACACCTTAATAAATAAGGTTACATTACCTTCTGTTTTACTTTGAGATAAATTTAGACACAGGAAATTTTATAATAGGTAGTTATCAATAATTTATCCATAAATCAGTGGACATGAAATATATCATACAGGTTACAGTATATTTATTTCATTCCAACAATGATATTCCTGTTTATATATAATATATCTAACAATGGACGAGTTAGGACACAGTATGCTTATTAAGTTTTAAAGTTGTTATTATTGTGAAGTAATTTAAAATTGTATTGTAGATACAGCTTGTCAGAGTAGCAAACCTGAGGTAATGAATGTAATGGTTATCAGTTACATTTGATTATAATTTTTGAAGCAATAAACAGTAATGTGTAATACCTAGGGCTTCTTTCACATGAAATGAAAACTACATTTTGTAATTCATGAACATTGTTGGATACCCACGGTTGTTCTTCATACAACGTCATGTGTTGTATGAAGATTATCAGTTCCTGTTTTATTACTTCTGATATGTATTTAAAAATGAAATTCTAGCTTTGTCTGTACGTGAAATGAAGATTTTGCTATATAACACATCACAAAATACAAAAAAGTTATTGTTAAAAGTATATATAATCAAATGTAACCATAAGTCTCAGTCAAGAATGAAGACATTTGCAGTGAAAATTCTTTTTATCAGTTAAATTGGCACTTGGCAAACAAATACAATGGTATGTTCTATTTATTTTTACTTTATTGCAGGTATTCCTTGGGACTGATTACATCTCCATAAATTATTGCTTTAAATTTCTTTGGAATCAAATCAGTATTTGATAATACAAAGTATATTGATTAACAATCTGTATGTGAAATTTAAAAAAAAAAAGGTATTTTTTGACAAATTGTCACCATATAGTGGAAAATGTCAGCAACAGACATAAGGACTAAGTAATTTGATACACAAATCAATTTCAGGTTATACAGAGAAGGAAACTGTGGAGAAACTCACTGCAAAGAGAAAGAAAAAATGTTGTCTGTAATCAAGGAACCCAGTTGCCATGGTGATCATGTAACAGGAGAGAACCAAGATCAGTGTAGTCATTATCTGATGCCACACTCAGAAAGTCATGCAAGGTGTGTAGTATATATTTGATTTGTATCAGCTGTCACAGGGTAGTCTTATAACAAGATTCATTGTGTCTCCTTTGATGCTCATAGTGATTATGTCAATAACTAAAACAGTCTTGAGAAAAAAAGATTTTCAGTAGATATAATTGAGGTGAAATTCATCACTGTAGATGTACTGCCTTACATAAATATAATGAAATGTTCTGAAGATTGCTTCAAAGAAGATTTACTAGGTGTTTCTTTAACTTTAACAATGTAGCTTTCAACTTAAATTATAACTTGTTAAACTTCAAAGATGTCTATTGTAGTCAAATTCTATCTTTCATCTTTTAATTTCAGTGGGGACCATAGTGAAGAAGGTCCTACAACAACAACATTGTTTGACATACCATGGGATGATGTTTTGTTTCAGTACATACTACCATTGCTTCCTGTACAGACCTTGTTCCAGCTGCGACGTGTTTGCAAAACCTCTTTACATATGATCAAAGAATACTTTAGTCAAACTAAAGACATCAATATTGCTAGAATAGGGGGTAAAGTGACAGCAAACGCATTTCATATATTAACAGATGAGAACACAAATTTAGTTCATTTAAACCTGAGGAACTCAAAAGCATGGTTAACTGATGACCTGTTAATTCCAGTACTAAAGTGTAATCCAAGACTTCAGTCATTAGATTTGACAAATTGCACAAGTGTCTCAAATGCTGTTCTTCAGTGTGTGGCCGTTAGTTGTTTAGGTTTAAAAAAGTTAATTCTACGCGACTGTGTCTGGCTAAGTCCAGAAGGAGTGACTGTGATAGGTTTATATTGCAAAGACTTAGACACTGTTGACTTCACAGGATGCTGGAATGTCAATGATGAATCATTATCGGTACTTGTGTCCAGCTGTCCTCAGTAAGTGCTTATTTAATTTCAGAATTTCTATAAAGTTTCTTTCAGATACCGATTATTCTTATTTCTTGATCAAATATCTTTGTATTGAGGAATTTAATTTCATTACATTAATTTTTCTTCATTAAGATTTGTTCCCCCTAGTAGAAGATATTGAATAATAAAGTGTTCACACTATAGTTGTTTTATGCCCGTAAAGAGCGCCATGTAGTGATCAGTCTGTCCATGTACTGGTTCATTTCGTGTCTGCACTGTTACTCTGCTACTTTTTATATGATTTCCACAAATTCATGTTTATCACATGGAGACAACATTTCCGTTATAAGAAAATATATTGCAAGCTGTTAGTCTGTCCCTTCCAAACTGTAAGGTGATATGACTGTCTATCCTTTCTTCTTGTTGCCTTCCTGTATGTTTGTGTCAAACTTTGTCGTTTCACTTTAAAAGCACTGCTTTTTGCAGAAAATAACCATAGTGGGCATTTGTCCTCTTGTTTTTTTTATGTTGCTAAATTTACTCTTAATTAAAGCTAGTATATTTTAAATTCTTTTTAAGCATTTCTAGTAAGATATTGTATCTTTGAACTTTGATATTCTGCTTGTTCACAATTTTCTGAACTTTATATATACACGTCTGATCTGGCTTCTATTACACACATACTAGATAAGAAAAGACAATGTACTTCAGTTACAGAGAAATTTTAATCTTGGTTAAAAAAAAGTCCTGCTTTCCTTTTCTAGGCTGAAATCTATACAGCTTGCGAAGATTTATGGACTTACAGATAACTCCATGATTGTTCTGGCCAAGCATAGCAGTCAGTTATACCATCTTAACATTCAGGGATGCTGGAGGATTACTGATGACAGTATAAGGTAATCGTTAAATATTTTGTCTAAATACATATTTTTTAACCAGGTTTTCTTTAAATAACTCAGGTTAGGAAAGTGGTAGAGAGATGAAACTTGGTAGATACAGGTTGTTGATACTTGCATTAAAACACAGATTTGGATTGGTCAGTTTGTTAAAGGTCAAAGGCATTGATATCAAAGGCAAACAGTTTCTGCTCAATGAGTTTAGATAGAAACGAGATACCAAAATGAAATTTGTGTATCGGTGGATGGCATGAAGACTAAAGGAAGGATTGCTTTTGGGGGTCATTAGGTTCAAGTTCACTGTTACATTTGAATATAGTGTCTATGTAATAACTTGTGTTTGTATCAACCTTTTGCAATGAAACATGCATAAAGCTTGGGACTGCACATGGGATCACTGGAAACAAGGTCAACAGGCAGGCTGCCATTGCCAGACCGTGCTGTCCATGATTTTGACTGCAAATATTTCTAACTAAATTCATAAATATTTCATTGCTTATTCCTTAGGTATTATATGGTAGATTTTATTATCTCCAAGTTCTTAAGATACAGAATGATTGGATTTTTTCAAGATACTACCTGTATTGTGTAGAATTAAATTAAGAAATTATGCTGATAAAAATTGGATAAGATGATGCTGAGAAAAAAAAAAACACATATTGAAAATTTTCTTAAGAATTAATTACATATTACATTAAAAAGCATTTAGTTATGCCCATGGCATCTAGCGATTGAACAATCCATCCGTTCATCTGTCTGGTTAACCTGTTTTGGCAAGTTGGATATTTCTCAGTTTGTACAAATAACAGTGGCATGAGTTTACACACTTACTTAACAGTGCACAGGTCCTGACAAGTTACCTTACTATGGCTAACTTATTTTTTGGGTAATCTCCCCATTTTGTACTAAGAGAAATGGTTAAACTGTTTCGGTAAGTTGGATATTTCTCCATTTGTACTAATAGCAGTTGCATGAAAGTTTACACACTTACTTTACAGTGCACAGGTCATGACCCTGGCAAGTTTCATAACTGTGGCTATCTTATTTCTTGGGTAATCTTCCCATTTTTTACTTACAGATATGGTTAACCTGTTTTGGCAAGTTGGATATTTCTCAGTATCTACAAATAGCTGTGGCATGAAAGTTTACAAACTTATTTAACAGTGCACAGGTCATGACCCATCCAAGTTACGTAACTGTGGCTACCTTTAAATGCCCTTGGCATCTTGTGATTGAACTGTACATCCCCACATCTGTCTGGTTAACCTGTTTTGGCAAGTTAGATATTTCTCAATTTCTACAAATAGAAGTCAGATGAGAGTTTACACACTTACTTAACAGTGCACAGGTCATGACCCTGACAAGTTATATAACTGTGGCTACCTTATTTCTTGTGTTATCTGCCCATTTTGTACTTACAGAAATGGTTAACCTGTTTTGGCAAATTGTATATTTCACAATTTCTACAAATAGCTGTGGCATGAAAGTTTACACACTTAACTGGGCACAGGTCATGACCCTGCCAAGTGACATAAGTTATTTCCATTCTAACTTGTGATTTCAGTTGCTGTTTTACCACTGTGCTGTCATTTTAAAATTGTATCATGACAAACTACGCTACCAAGGGCAAATGTGTTTTCTGAACACAGCATCATGTTTTTATAATATTTTTGTCATGTCTTTAAACATTTCTTGTTTTTTAACTTTCAGGTTTCTTGCTGAATATGGCAAGAATCTAAAGATGTTACAAATTCGTGAATGCCACCAGGTCACAGAGATGACATTATCAAAACTTAGAGAAAATGGTGTGAAAATGGATAAACTGATGCCCCCCTCTACGCAGCCAAGGATTAACCAGCTTCTCTGGAGCATGAGACATAAACTTAATGTTCAGATTTGAGAAATATACTAACAGCAATGTAAAAATGAACTGAAGCAAACAAAAAGAACCACTATGCTTTTCAAAACCAGTGGGTTTTTGTGTCGCCTGACATGTAGGTGTTACTTGCAGTGTCAGCGGCATCCCATTTTGCTTGTTCAGGGCATAACTCTAAAAGCACTGAAGATATCAACTGGAAACTTCATAGGTGAATAGATCTCATTGTGGACAGATGCAGTGCCAAAGAACCATAACTCTCTGTTGCATAATTTTTGACTTATTGCCCTTTGTATTTTTTCATATTTAATTCTTGTCAGGGGCATAACTCGAAAGGTATTGAAGATATCGACTTGAAACTTCATAGGTGAATAGATCTCATTGTGGGGAGATGCAGTGCCCAAGAACCATAACTCTATTTCACATAATTTTTTAGTAATCGCCCTTTGTAATTTTTCATACTTAATTGTTGTCCGGGGCCTATAAATTCCCCATTCCATAGAAAAAAGTTAAATAAATGATATGCTATTGTCAGGCCACACGTCCGACTCGCGAAGTTCTAGTTGAAAGGAGTACTGAATTACTGACATTGTAATTAGTTTAGGAGTTTGCTTTCATATTTTTTTTCTTGCTTTATCAAAATAAAATTCTTTACCATAGAAAAACATTGAAATATTATCACTTGAACTTGCATCTGTGTTGACATTGACCACCTCTATTAGATCAGTGCAGTATGCCTTGGAAAATAGCAAACAGTGAGGGGGGGAGGCAGGGGCACAAGCTTGTGAACTGAAGAGCATTCCCTTCCAGATAGTAAACAAATTAATAAGTCGTTGTTAACACTTTTATGGTGTACTCACTTTAGTCAGCATTCACTTCAATCTAAATGCTATTTCAGAAGTGAAGCATTTATAACATTTAGGAATCTTCACCTCTCAAAAACAGCTGTAGAAAAATCGAGAAGGTATCTAATAGTCAGTTATTGTAAGCAGAAGTAAGATTGAAGAAAATATGAAAAGTTGTAAACCATTGCCATTGTGTAATGGTATTGTTTATAAAACTATTGTATTTTATTGTTGATTGAATCTACTGTCATGAATTCTGGAGAACCATCAAGAAAACCGTAATCTGATTCTTTTCCAGTAAAAAGGTTTGTATAACAAAGTCTTGAGAAATGGCTGTAGAAATGACATCTCCATTCTGTATGTGATTTGGTGCATTTCAGCTCCTATGCTGGTTCATGTAATGTGATTATTATGATGTGTTGTTGTCAAAAATGAAGTGTGTTAATTGTTGATTTATCTGTTGACTTCTGTATAATTAAAACTGGGTATAAATATTAAAACCAACTTACTCATTTTTTCCTCCAGATGAATTATTCTCTTAGTAAATGGAAACAGTAAATACAATGTTCATTCTGTCAAGATACCTTGCAATGTCATGTGGGCAGAGGACATTAACTAAGGTATATTCTGTTATTTACTAAAGTACAGTGCAAAATCATCAGTAAATACACAATGTCAACTTGTATTTTGTCACACCAAAATAATAACCAAAATGTTGATACCAAAGTTTCATCGTGTTATAATTAACATTATAACAGTGCATATACCATAGTACAGCATTCAGATTCTTGCAGTTAAACATCTTGGATAAAGCCCTTATTATTATTATTAACTATGTCTAGCTATAATGGTATTTTCAGCAATGCTGTAACACTGTTTATTTTATGATTATACTATTGAAAATGACAGGTTTTTTTTTTGTTTTACTGTATAGGTGTATCTAGCAGTGCTGTAACTGCAGGATTTGTCAGTAATTGCATATAATTTGTGGACTCCCTGACCTTTGCTTTAAATCAACTGACCACAATTCTTTACACTGTGGTAAAAATATGAACAATTTTTCTTGTATATGCATTTACACAGAAGGGCTTTTGGTACTCATGTGGATATAGATAGCATATACTCAAACAATAATGCTGTAAACCTCAAGCTCAGTCTGTTCAGCTGAAAAAAACCTAGCTAGCACCTGATTAAAAATACTGGATAACTATAAATGACCATCAAGAGAAATGTGGCATGAGGTATATCAGTACTGTCAGAGTTATAACAGCCACTGTCAATGTGCTGGTAATAAATCTACCTCACCTGGTATCTCTTCTTTACAGAGACTACTTTTCTAGAACAAAATTTATCTACAGTGAATGGTACTCACCATTACAGGAAATACTTAGAGAAAAAAAAAAACTTCCTTGAACTGGGGGGCATTTTTATGCCCTGGTTGCACATTATGCTACTTTTCATATGTATGTTCATGCAACAGCATGAAGTAACTGCAGCCTCATTTTGACTTTTTAACAAGAGTAATGCTAAATATGAAACTAACCCCAAACCCCATCTCCCTATCAATTGTCCCGTGAAATACAGCAGTTCATACAGTGTTCAAACACTGTACAAACAATTTTTTTAGCAGAAGGTTAATGGAAACATTAACAAGAGCTCCGCGGAGCGGCGCAAATGGTCCTCTGTTTTACATGTTGACAATGGGGGCCATAGTTATGGTTCTTGTGCACTTCTCCAGAAGGAGGTGTATATACCTCTGATGTTTCATGTCAAGATGTTTGATTATGTTTGAATACCTTTGAAAATTCAACTTCATAAGCAATTTTGACAAATCTTGTAAGTTAAAAAGGGACATAACTCCAAAAATATAGCTTTCAGAATAATCCCTTTTGTGTTACAACTGCCTCTTGTCATGATGAGCAAGCAGTCCAAGCTTCATATTGATACCTTTGACAGTTTTGAAATCATTCAACTGAATAAGTAATTTTGACAAAAATGGTAAGTTAAAAAGGGGCATAAATCCAAAAATTTAGCTTTCATAATAATGCCCCTTGTATTATAACTGCCTCTTTTCATGATAAGCAAGCACTCAAAGTTTCATATTGATACCTTTTAAATTGTTGGAGTAATGGGCTACATTAAAGTTTTTGCATGACAACAACATCGACCCAGCGATCATAATAGCTCAACTTTTTCTTTGAAACAGACAAGCTAAAAATCTGTCAATAAAAATCTCCAAGCCTGACATTAGGCACTTTAGTCACTGGCAGACAATGTTTAGAATGTGAACAATTTCATTTCAAAATCTCTCAATGCAACCTCAAGGTAAGACCAATTACAGCTCTTTAATATTTACAATACAGGACAATCCAGAGGCCTATTTTGCTCTTTGAAAAAACAAATTCGACAAGAACATGCCTATGCCTATATTCTATGATGAGTGGCTTTGTTTTCAATTCTTTATAGTACAAGCTCCAAACTTAAGAAAGATGATTCTTGACAATCATTTTAATACATTTATGGAATTAAAATATTTGTACATGTAGATGCATCATTTTAACTCGATTCAGAATCAACATAATCAGGTAGTTCATCTGTGACATTTTCCTTTACTTCTTCAGAATCTACATAATCTGGTAAGTTCAATGAATTTTCAGTATCTTCATTACTGTTCTGTGTATCCTTTTTACCTTCTGTGTTGCCAGTTTTCAAGTCTGATCTTTTTGACTTTCTTAATTTTATATTTGGAAAATATCTTGTTTCACCTGTCCAATTCCTGAAATAGTCCAAATTCTTTCCATTTATAAGATCTGGTACCTCTACACCTACAGTATCAAACTCATGAATTTCTTTTTCCCTGGTAAGATTAATGGCAGTTTCACGAGCTTGATGTTGTTTTGTTTGTCTGTTTCCAACAGCATTAACTATTCCAATCTGTTCAAGCTCACCATTAAATCTGTCTATATACTCCAGAGTAAGTTCTGCCACTTCCTGCTTGGTGTACATAGATTTTTGTGGATCAAGATGGCTCTGATACCATTGAAGTTTTTGCTGAAGCTGTTCCTGTTTAACAGCAGTTTCAGCCTTATTTTTCATTAACTTGTGGTCACGATTAGCTTGCCTTTGGATATAACTGGCCTGGCGACTGTTTGGATGTACCACCTTTTTCGGTTTTCCTACTGCTGCTTTAGGTGCTTTTGGCATCTTTCTTTATTTCTATGTCGATCTGGAAACAAGAAAATCATAGGCATTCTAATTCACAAAGATTAAATAAATGTTTAGCAGCAGACACTAGATTGTAAAAACGCTTAATGATGGTGTCACTGTACTAAGATTACTGTACTCAGCTGGCAATCAAATGATCTAAGGACTCTGGAAAGTTAACCATTTTACTTTGTAATTACTCAATTGTCCCAGCTTCTGTAGTATTTAATACAAATTCTGGTTAAAGAAATAGTGTATGACTGGTTGTCATGTAGCGACATTCATTATACTCAAAGAGTTGAACTGTTTTTATACATCTAATATTTTTTTCGTTGTTCAACCTTTAGGAGATGAACAAAGGTGAACAAATATAAAATTTCAGCCCAAAAAAGGAGGCAAAATATAGTTAGACTACCAATGTGTATGGATTTTTAACAATAAATTCACTAATTGAATTGTAAGACATTGGTGCTTGTTCATTTCATTTCTAAATATAAACAACAACAAAAAATGAATTGAGAAAGCGACACACTGCCAGTGTCTGTATGTTACTTTTAATGTAAATGGGAATGTTATGGGCATATCCGAATTCGTTGTCAGTTGTAGTGTGGACCATTTATTTTCGAAATGTCATTATCTGTATCGTATAATAATCATACTCCTGATATTCAGACCTACCGTTCTACGTAAATAATCCTGCACGTTTACTTCATCTGTCGTTGTTAAATAATTATGAAAAAATATTGCCAATTTATGTGAAACGTGGTGAGAACAAAACGCTTGCAAAATGAAAACAAGCGCTTCAAACACATTGACTGAATTCTATAAATAAAATTGGAAAATCCCAAGTATGGTATCAAAAGAAAGCTCACATGTTCTTTCAGATGTACACACAGACTGTCAGTTTCAGATGATACCAGACTCTAACTATGCTGGTAACTTTTTCTTTGAATTTGAGTTCAGATAAGTTCACGATTTTGTTATGTCATGTCTTTCTAAGGGCCTTCTAAGTAATGATTTATCAATCAGTTAATGAAAAAATTGTAATCACTCAGTGAACAGGTGAATCAAACCATTAAAGTGATTTGATTTTATACAGTGCCATTTAAATGCTTATCTCTAAAGATACATTTGATTTATGTTCTATCTAACTTCTGCAATATTGTAACATTTTAGAGGCCATGTTGAGAACAAATACATTCAACTTGATTCAAGTAAACTTATAATTCTGTTTTCCAGTTACAAGATTCAAGTTATATTTCCCCACTATAAAGAACATATCACTATCAATGAGGCTGACACAGCAAGGAAGCACTGAGTTACAGAAAACTGATAGTGATAAACTTAAACAGACTTGTTTAGTTCATGACACATTACTTAATGCTAGTTCTGAAAACACACCACAAAATAAACCAAAAGATGGTTCTGAAAAGGATCCACCAATTGAATTACATGAAAAGTCAGGTAATAAGTTGAATGCTATTCACTTTGAAGCTAAAGCACAATTTGATGAAGATGGTGACCCAGTTATAGACAGACATGAATGTAGAAATGAAGATTCAGACAATGAGAGAAATTTTCAGGAGAGCAGTGACTTCAAACAAAACAAAAGTCCAAATAAATGTTGTCATTTTGATGCTGACACTTGCAAATATGTGGATTCTGGAGTGTGTAATTGTAGAAATTCATGCTGGTCTGAAGTAGAAAGAAATGTTCGTTTTAAGGATGATACTGAAGTGTCACCAGGAAGAAAGAAAATAAAGCTTGACTTGTCTGACAGTCTCCCACCAGTGAAACAGAAACAAGATGATAATTTTGACAAATTAAAGGATTCTGTAGAAAAAGTAAAAAATATTGTAGACAGTGACATTTCATATAAAACTGTATTAGAAGACACATGTTCATGTGGTTGTAACTGTAATTTCACTGAGCAACATTTTCATAATGAAAGTGTGTCAGAACTACCAGTAAAGAAATCTTGCAGTGTTTGTGTTCAAAGAAAGTGTTCTGAAAAAGGGAAGCAAAAGATGGTCAATAAATCAAAAAGTTTACAAGTTATCAGCAACATGTCTGTGCAAGCCAAAGACAAACAAAGAGTGGTTTCTGGAACAAGGAGGAAAGATGCACAGGGAAAGTGTAGCATGGAGAGAGACAAAGATGCCAATTTTGATATCTATTACCTGAGCATCAGTAAGAAATCTGTAGAGAGTCCAGTATACAGCAAAATTTTGAATTTCTATACCGTCTGTTATTAATTAAATAATAATTATTGCTTAATTGTTAGATGATCTAAGAGAGTTGTAATTTGCTTAAAATATTTAAGTGTAATTGTTGAGTTTATTGTTAATTTTTTTTATGTATTTGGTATGTTTCTTTGTTGTTTTTTCAGAGCACAGTTTAGCCACAGATTTAGAAGATGTCGGAGAACAAGTATGCATTTTGTACATGTTTCTTTTTTCAGAAAGTTGTTATGAAAGAAAACCCAAACAAACTGGCTTATTAACAGATAGTAACAATATATAGTTTGGATAGAATAAGAAAAAAGAAAATGTAATGAGTAGGACTATTTCGGCTTGTTTTTGTTATGACAGTTTTATTTATATTATAGAGTGACAAAACCAATTTCTTTGGAGAAGTCGGAGCTTTTTGAAATTCTTTTTTGAGAAACAGCCAACTTCAGTACAAAGGCAGTCTGTTGAGTTTGAAAGTAGTATTCAAAGAAGCTACTGTTGTGTATAGTCAGCTAAGCTAGCTACTTTACCTCTGAATAAACCTCTCTCTCTTTCTCTCTCTCTCTTTCTCTCTCTCTCTTTCTCTCTCTCTCAAGATCAAATTTTGATTATTTCAACTTCAGGTTTGGCATGGTGCTTTGTTACTTAGTGATTACATCATTAGTTTCCATGGAGATTTTGAAAATAAAGTCATCGTAGAACTTGGAGCTGGTGTTGGCTTAACAAGCATTGTTGCTGCCATGTATGCCAAAAGAGTATACTGTACAGGTAAACATCAATTTTGAGTTTGTCAGTTACGGTATATACCGGTAGAAAAGAAATACATTTTGTATATGGATATTAACTGGTAGTCTTTTTAAAACACTAGCTCAAGAATGATGATTTAATGTGTTACTGGAATTTGGGGCTTTGACCATATGTAGGGTTTGAACCAGTTTTCACTAATTTCTGCATCAGTAACCATAACATGTCAGAACATGGAGGAGCAGATAAAAAACTGTGAGCTTCTGTGTATATTTTGATTTAAAGTTTGTGAAATCATGCAAAAAAGGTATTAATTTGTAAGCAGTTTACATTTACCAGCGTCCATATAAATTCAGCTGCTGACAGCTGAGTCATAGAATCAATTCTTTGGCACAGTAATGTAGAGCATTGAATTTTGATGCTACTCATTATCTAGCAGGTATGAGTTCAAAACCCAGATAAGGGTCTTTTCTGATGCATTATGTCTTTCTGTTAGGAAGAGTGTGACCTATCTGTGTCTTATATAATATAATAATTTTGTAGATACTGGGGAACAGATTCTGTCTCTTGCTGAAGATAACGTCTGTACAGCAACGACCTGCCCAACGCTTCCTAGACCAATGTGTAAGGTGCTTGTCAAACAGTTGGACTGGTTTACAGGACTTGTAGGTTTGTGTTTAAAAACTAAGGTTGGCACTGTTTATCAAATGCCATGCTAGCCATCAGTATATACTGGTACCTTGATGGAGTAGTCTTGTAGCCTGCACTCCTGTAATAGAAAGTTTGTTGAAGCCTGGACTGCAAACTTGTAGAACATTTGTTACAATTGATTAATAGAAGTACTGTGCAAGATATTGTTACTTGTAGCTTTAAGCATTTGATTTCACTGTATGACAAATAAGTTTATCTTCAACAATGAAAAAACGTGTGTAGACTTTTTACATGAACAGTAATTCTGTTTATTTTTTTCAAAACATTCTTGCAAGAAATCATGCCTGCTTTCATTTTGTTTTCCAGTTGAAAAATGTAAGCATGGTTTAACTGAAGATGACATAAGCAGTATATATAACTGTGATATCCTGGCTGCTGCTGATGGTAAAGATATTACAGTATATTTAGTTACGATTTGCCACTTTCCAGATTTAAGAAAATATCCTGTATGTTTCCTCTTATTTTTAAACAACCATACTTCTCAGTTCAGAACCAGAAGTGTTGTGTGATGAAAATGATAGTTTTCTTTGGGACTTTCTGTGCCATTACCTCATTCTGCAAAGCAGTCCTTAGTTTTAACATTAAAATTTTCATAGTAGAAGTGGTAAGAAAGAAGCATGCAGTTGTATAAGAAAAATGAGTTTAATTTTTCAAGAGTTTGTACCAAAACGCTTGTCTGAAACTTCCTTCATTATGCCTCCTACCCACTTTGAAGAAAAGGGGGTATAATGCTTTGTAGATGTTGATGGGATTGTAGACCTTTTCGTTTCCGATTTAACTTGAGAACTTATGGGCACAAAGAGTTAAGACTGGAGAATTGATGGTTAGGCATGACAAGAAGATATTTGTTTTTGGGTCAACAGGGTCAAAGGTCAAGCTCGCAAGGTTGGTTTGGTATGACTCTGGTTGTTCTGATGGGTAAATTTTCCGCTATGATGCAAACATATATGTTTTTGTTGTTGTTGTAGTGATATATGATTTTGATATGACTGATGCATTCTTCAATGTTGTGAAACAAGTGATGAATCACCCACCTGCTAAGACTCTCTACATTGGTTTGGAGAAAAGGTAATCTTTGTCTTTTCATGATACTAATTAAAGTTTCTCCTATAACTTAAATTTATGTTTGGCAGTTTTACATTGTGCCTTTATTAAGTTTGCTGTTTCAAATAAAACTTTACTAAAACTCTGTAAAAATCTAAACTTTTTCATCTTTTTTGATGATTTAAAATCGTACATTATTTTAAAGAAATTATGTCACAGTATTTAGGCTGTTGTCATATAAATTGTAAACCAATGTATGAAGAAGACACTTTGAAGTGATCATTTTATTGACCATATTTTTTTGCTTTTGATATAATTGGATATTCTTAATTTTGTGTTGCAATGTCAGACTAGTTTTCACTGTGGAAGACCTTGCAGTAACCAGTCCATGTTACAATTATTTCCGACTACATCTGGATGACCTGTGTAACAATGAAGAGACTGATGCAGAGGTTAGCTTTGAGGTTGAACAGATGAACACTGAGTTCCAGAAACACTTCATGTACAAGAGGATCAAACAGTTGGTATGTGTCTTTCATCCACAATTGAAGCATTATTGCACTTATCATGATCAAATGAAATCACAGTGTACTCTGAAAACAATATTCAATCACTTCATTTCTGTTTGCTAGAAACTAAAGTGGTGATTCAACAGAAAATTGGGTTCTACATATAAATTACTAGGTGTGTTGCCGATTCCAAGTACCAAATTTCAACAGTTCATTACATTAACGTGTAATGTTCTTCACTCGAAAGCAAGGAACAATATCCTTATGTTCTAGTTTTCATTTGAATCCAGGATTCCCTAAAATGTTATGCCGTGCAAAGCAAAGAGTGAAAACATAACATGAAATAAAAATTATCAAAAAGTGATGTTTTTTAGGTCTACAATGTAAGGGCCATTCCAGTAAAACTTATGTCCCACCGCCATGAAGGCAATGTGAATAAATTTAATTCGAGTTAATTTATCGTTGGTATCAGTTGTCTATATGCCTGATGCCTCCTGTAGAGATTAGTTATTTTATTTTGTGGGGGATAGTGCATGAAACAGGAAACATCCCATAACAGAGACATCCCTGGTTGTTTTGTATGCTCAGTGTACAGCACTGATAAATGGGACCTTGTTTAACGTCTCTTCCGAAAAACAATTAGTAATGTCGGTTGAGGAGCGGGGGATTAATCTTCACAACTCCTGGGTTACCAGTCCAGTGTTAGCACTGGTCCACTGATTTAAATAAAACTATGACAGGGGTGGTCTTTTAATATGGGTGGGTGCAGGGTCTTCTATTGTCTAATAAACTTCTAAATGTGGTTGGTCCAGTTTGAAAGTAACTTGCTGGGGAAGGGATATCTGTTTCAATGGAATGGCTTTTGATTGACATTGGTATAAATTTAAGTCTGTTGATGTATCTGTTCTCAGAAACCTGACTGTTATTTGTTTTTCAGGAAGTGTGGAAAATAACAGCCATTCTAAGGAAAAGAGACAATTGAAACAAGACACATAGGTTAAGAAATATTATTTCTAGAAAAAATGTTAATCAGTCTGAAACTGATTCAGGGAAAATAGGAAAACTTGGAAAAAATAGTTTAGATAAAGAATATATTTACAACCTTAAATTCACATGAAGCATTTGATAGTAACTGCTCTTTGAATGGAGCTGAAAAAAAGTAAAAGTTCATTCTTTATACACAAGTGAAATACCATTCGGAAGCTTCTGTTTAGTTCATTCTAAATGTAAATACTCAAAAATGTCTGACATAAAATAAAGATGTAAATGCTTAGCAGGCTTTGTTTTTATTATAGCACCTTCAAATCTTACCATTTAATTCTACAAAGGTTCCATACAGTAGAACAATTCTCTAGTTGGGAGAATAATACATTTTTTATGTTGATTGTTTAAGTTGCTCATTTCTGGTATTTGATAAATCATAGAGTATTTTTTGCATTCTGTGTTCTAAACATCTCAGGTTACTGCTAACTGAGACACCTTTTTATTGAGCACTATCAGTTGACCTTTCCTCTATGTTATGTAGTTTATATATGAATATGACTGGCTTTTGTTTCTATGGAATCTCAGACTTTCACATATATCAGGGTTAAATTCCACAGACCATTCTTTTTCATATACCTTGGGCTTGGATATGTTCTCCTTTAGGCTGAGACTAAAAAGTTTTAACCCTTCTCCTGCAGGCAGCAATTGCGACTACTATCCATGTAGTCTGATCTTGGTCTGCACTATTTGCTATTCAGTCGGTAAATTTTCAATAAGCACCCCTGTCAACAATTAATGGATCTGTCCAAACCGAAAGATGGACAAGTCCATTTGAGGTATTTAGCGGGCTAAGGGTTAAGAAACTTATGACATATTCTATTTTTCTGTCTACCATTTATTCCTTAATTGTTCACCAAGCCCCACTCTAAGCTGTCACATGTTAATGTCTAGCTAAAAGTACTCTCATTCTTAGATTATGCATGTTCTTCTTGGCATCCAAATCTGAATAAGGATCTTAGAGAAAAGTAACAAATTTATCAAAAGTGTAAATCAAGCTATTCTTGCTGATATGTCTATGTTAAATGTTGAAAACAGAAACAATTATAATTGAACCATGTTTATAAAATTTTAATAAGTGTCCTATATACATGAAAGAAAATTTTGAACCTGTTAGAGATACACATATGACTATTTTTATTATTATGTATCCAACAAGAGCAAATATGTACAATTTCAGAGTGCCCAAATGCTTTGGTAAAGAGAATGTCACATTTTACTATAGTGCAATTAATGACTGGAATTAGCTACCTGATGAAGTTAAGAAAACAAACAAATTCAGTCAATTTAAAAAAGCTGTCAAATACATCTCATTAGGCTTAGCTAAGTGGAAACAGTGTGCACTTACTGACTTATTTTTCTAGATTGTTTTATAATATTTGGAATCTTTGCTTAAATATGTTTTTTTTAATGTCGAAATACATTAAAGAAACACATCAGTGGTAACTTCCAAACCCCAAAGTGTGAAACTGTTCACTTTATTTTTATTTCCAATAGGTGTATTCATAATAAGTATATACACCCAAGGACACCGTTAGCTTTCATGGGCAATCCTAGGTTAATACACACTGCTAAATGACATGCATGTTACATCTCTTTTTGGTATTCCTGTATTAGTCTTATTCAAAGTTACAATATGTCTTCTATGATACATATGTATATCAAAAGTCTGTGATACTAGTGGGTTTTAGTAACCTTCTTCTAATTCATGATAAAAAATCTACTTCCAGTAAGATGTGTGCAGTAATTAGAATGGACTGAAACTGTTATTTGTGGAACTGTTCAATCTGTATTGTAACTTATATATGTGTTTTAACCTGAATAAACATCTATCTATAAGTGTGCATCAGGTAAATATATATACCAGTATCCCAGTAGCATATCTTACTAGTTTGACCTGAATTATCAACTTGATATGTTTAAGACCAAAGAAAATAATGCAAAAAATGTTAAGAAGGTGATTCATTTTTCTAACAAATATTTTTCATAAAAGAATTAGTGAGATGTCACCAAAAAAAATATACATACCATTCTATGGAGCAAGGGGACACTACATTAGACTATTCTAGAAATTTTGCAAAAATTGTCATCCAAAGTTAATTTTATACATATATTTACCCACATAGATTCATTTGCTTAATTATCATAATTCATGTGATATGGTTTGTTTCTTTCATGCAAAACTGTACACAAATAATAGATTCCAAGCTCAATTGTGTCTATATCAGTACTTTCAGAACTCTGATTTCATTATTTGTGCGTAAGGGAGATAATTCATTTTGTCCGGATGTTACTTAAAGGGGAATAATATTCGTTTTTGACAGAAGTCACGTGACAATAAGTTAGCTTGGTGTTGTCAATGGTAACACCATGAGTTAAAACGCTTTAATAATCCTACGCTTGAAATATAGGTCTTCCTGGTTCGAAAAGACCGATGATTTAGAAGTAATGTCTCTATATTTAATGAAAAAATTTTATCGCATGTAAATTGTGAACTGACAGTGAATTAAATCTTAATTCGAATCAAATATTTTTGATGTAAAAAAATAAAACGATTCGACAGGAAGTTGTAGCGTAGTGTTTTCATTCAACACCGTGACAGAGTAGAGAAGTAAATAAGATTTAGAAGCAATAAAATGGTAATAAAACTGACGTAATTAGATCGGAGAAGTTAGGTTTCGATTTCGTTTGGCAAGGCAAACACTGGCAAAGATGCCGACGGCAGTGTCACTCGCGCAGTTGGTAGATTTGTCCCTGGGGACACCAGAGATAGGTTCTGTCAACTTCAATGTGATGCATACTCTTCTTCACGCTATCATAAAGAAGTTGAATATAGGTGATCATAGAGCCGAGATAAATGAACATGACAGGGATTTTTTGGCAACTTCTAAAATACGTGCTAGGTCCACACTAAGTGATGCTGACAGCGGTAGAGGGGAAGATTCAGAGGATGGGATCAGTGAGAAGTCAGGGGCACCACCTTTCAGACCATCTCCATATCATAGGATGGAACTTAAAGTTGAAAAACTTGCACAACAATTGGAAGAACTTAATCAGCTTCCATCAAATTCTGAATTGTTCAACCGAGCCACTCAATCAAAAGGAGAAATTGCTTCTGAGAGGCCTGTAGCTGATATGTGGCAATACATGCAACTGAAAAAAAGAGTTGATGCAAATGAAGAAGGTGTTGGAAAGGTATATTTTAGCTTATTATGTTTATTATTTACTTATTTAAGATTCTCATGGTACACGTTAATTTTTGTTCATAAACAGGAAATTTCCATCAGCCCCTGTCCTTTATCTTTAGCAGAATGAAAGGATTGTATTGAGCTGTAGGAAAAGTGATCAATCATCTGTTTTCTTAACTTTTCATAATTTCTGATTCTTTTTCCAAAATTATTTCTGACCTTTACTTCATGGTGGTATTAAAAGTGAAAAAAAATATTCTCCCAAATGTCTGGTTGTGAACAAATAACTTCTGAAAAGTCAAAGGGATAGTGAAAATTAATTATCTCTTTAAAATGGGTTCAGTCCGATCTATCAAAATGCCCATTTAGAATATTGAAAAATAAGGTTCAGTCATTTGGATTCTATAGATTGCATACCATATATTTTTTTTACGATTTTTGTTTTATTTTAAAGATTTTTTTGCTCATTGTTAGATAAAGGCCTTTTTATAATTGAAGCCTTAACTATTAATTGAAGTATCAAATTTAAATTAACATAATGTTAGAAATGAAAGGGATGGGGTAATCTGGAGATACTGATTCCATGCTTTTAAAACTAAAGTGCTCCAAACAAAATTAACATTTAAGTCTAAGTGATATTGAAGATCATATTTGACTGCTAAAATCAAGTTGAAGTGCCCAGCCACCAGTATTTATTGTGTTTGTAATTATATAAAATGAATATGTAAAGTAGGTGAAATTGAAATGTTTAAAGATGTTTCTTTTTTATTGTATTTAGAAGAGTGCTTTTAACAGTCAGCATGGGGTAGTTTTAGATAACAATATATTCTTTAGATTGTCCAGTTTTTGTATACTTCAAAGATGTATGTGTCGGAGGGTTCAGACAGGTGTGTGCTTCAAAAATCTAGTGAAAGTAAAATGAAGAATATTTTATGTTAAAATGGGTGCTAATCATAGTAGTTTCATTTTTTGCTGAATTAAGGTGTTTTTATTTTAAATGTTTAGACTAGAATAAGTGTACAAAGTTACATATTTAAATTGCTTTGTGCAGTTATTAATATACAGTACTTGGGTAGTGAAATTAATGTCATGAACTTTAATAAAGTTATGAAAACTAATGACCCTATAGCTGGATGATTGAATAATCATGTAGTCTGTGACATAACTTCTCAAAAATGTAAGCCATTTGGGCTTATGGCTCAAAAAAATCTGCAGACCAAAAACAAATTCTGTTTATTAAAGAACAGCTCGCTTCTTACAGGACCACTGGGTACTCAAATCACCCTGTTCTCAAATTAACAAAATATATGAGAGATAGTATTTATTTTCTTTAGTTTTTGAATGAAGAAAGAACATGATGAGTATTAATTATTCCAATGTACTTTTTCTCATAATCTCATCTTAAATGGGTCAGATATTTATATCTGAATTAATTCAAAAAGAAATTTCTAATTGAAAGCTTCAGTTAGCATGATTGTACTATCACTACAATCATAAACTTAGTTTGTAAAATTAAAGTTAGTGTTAACTTAAGATGTAAACACAAAAACTTCATTGATATAAATTCAACCTCTTACACCTACACAGAATTTATTCTTTGGTTAGTGTGGTCTAGAAAGATGACCTTTATAATATTAATGACCAAACAGGTGCAGGTTAAAATCCCATTTGAACCTGGTGTTGCATCTTTGTGTTAGAATGAAAAAAAAGCAACAAAGACAGAAATTTGAGTTAATTTTGCTTTATTTTTTCTAATTTTTGGATTTTTTCTTTTAAGTACTTAGGAGATTGTATCTTGATTTAAAGTTACTAAAACTTCCTTTAAATATACTGTCAATTTTTAATAGTTTAAGATGTCTTATTACCCAACATCAAGGGCCAGAAATTCTTCAGAAGAAAAGAGCGGAAAATGGTTTTCATTTAGTTTAGTACTTACTTTATTTACTTGTACAGCTATGGTTTCTATTACGAACAAATATAAGTATAATACAAGATTATTTTCCATATTCACAGTGGTATTTAAGTGTAGGCAGCAATTTATAAAGGCTCTGTGTGATAAAGAAATAAAAATCGAAATTAAAACTGTTGATCTAACCTTCCATTTCATCCAAGGAACTGAAGTATGACATGTTCTATGCCATCAAATCAATCATGATTGGCAAGGTGAATAAAAAACACAAGATTCAATAAGGTATTTCCCATTCAATTAAATCTCTGGTTTTGTAATAAAACTGGCAACTGGAACAACATTAAATTGGTTTCTAGAAAATCTAGGTTTCCCTTTGTATAGATGATGCTTGAGATATCCGTAGAAATGCATTGTAGAGGCATGTTTTTTTTTGTTTCTGTCTTTTTATTCAACACTTTAAGAAAAGTTTTGCAACAGTATTATATCAGGAAGAGCAGTGGTCAAGGGGTAAGAGCACTGGACTCCCTAAGTCTGCAGGTTGCTGGGTTGAGTCCATCAGGGGTGAGATTCTCCAGTGATTTTCTGCATTCCAGACTTTCAGCATGAGTAATGATTTAAAATATAGGAAGCTACCATCAAGCAGGATTAATATAAGTTGCAAGAACCTGTTTTCAGATTGATGTATAATTAAACAGGTTCAGACTTAAAAGGGACAGGAAGCTACTGCGTGTATCAGTTACCAAAAATTTTATAATATGCTTATGATGACTGGTACCTTGAGCTTTCTCCATTTATTCTCCTGAAAGATAATTTAAGCTCGATCTGGAAGTAACTGTCAGTTTCCATTAACAAGATTCAAACCTGCAACCTCCAGAGCCACAAGTTATATTTTCATCAGACGCATCAGACTGGAAACTTTTTAATATCTGTGAAACTTAAATTTGCCATATGGCTAATTACCAGTTGTTGTTTTTTTTTCAAAACTTACAATAATATTGACTGGACAGTGTGCTTTTATTAGTAAAGTAGTAAAGTTATCTAATAGGGGATAAGTCCTCATGATGGTGGTGTGATTTTTTTTTCCTTTGTCAAATCTACCTTTTGAGTGACAGAGTAAAAGGATAAACAATTGATTACCTTCCAGCTGCTTTTGAGAACATGCAACAAGGTGTGAATTGAAGCTGCAATCAATTTTATAAGCTTTTATTTAATTTGTCAGTTACCAGTTGCATAACTACATGATTCTGAAGGAGTAATATATCAGGGGAAATTTTACAAAACAGAGAAGCTTTTAATTCCTTTATGAAATAACGATAAATATTTGATTGATTTCATGCAAATCAACTCTTACAGACTGTTTGAAGTTTTATGTTGTCATTCATATTTGATATAAGAATAAATGGAAATGATTCTAATGAAAATATCTAAGTCCACAGATGGAGAAGAAATTACCTGGTTACAAGGAATCTTGTTGATGCATAAATTCAGTCTAGTCTCACTAGGATGCAATTTATGTATAGAATGCCTTTGCTTTTGTTAAATTTGCCAGCAGTGTCATAGTAATCAAGAACGAAGATTGTTGTTGTCCTTGGCAACTGCAAAATGATTCACTCAGATAATGTTGTTTGTATGACGGTCATACCAATACTAGAAGGAATGGTTGTTGTCATAACATTAATTTGTGATGACATCAGTTAAGAATCAACATTAAATTTTAATAATTGCACAGAACATTGTGTTTAATGAAACTTATCCATTTTGAAATCACTACAGTACATATTCATCAGTTTCTAGAAGATGCAAGATACTGGTATATAGAAAAATTACCGGTATGTCAAAACCATTAGTAAAAATAATACGATCATTTCTGATGAATGTTAGTGTGATTTCTTTATAGTGGCCCATTGTTTTTTATAGTGGCCCATTGTTAAAGTTAAGCCATAAAAGTTTGACTAACCCTCTGATTTTAGTTTTAACAAATTTTTCTTTGATTAAGATAAGTCAACATACTATTATAAAGAACATGATTTTATGCTTCCAGATGGCATAAAATCATAAGAAAAGAAACTTGTAGGTAGCAGGATTCGAACTTGTGGCCCTTGATTAAGTAAAATGTTGGGCAAAGAACTCACTTCCTGTGCAACAGAGCCTTTTTGTATTTGTTATTAATGATATAAATATGAAACATGACAGGTAAATAAAAAATACCACACAGCCATCATATTGCAGGGCAGTATTTTTCTGCTGTATACCATGGTTTACTGGAATAAAATATGTGGCAATGTTGTGTTCTGAAAACTGGCTGGTGTGCTTTGTATTTAAAAAAAGAATGTTTACAGTGTAAAATTCTAGTTTAGGCCTGAAAACGGGTGAAAGTTTTTGTACTGAATTCATGCTGAAAAAAACTTCCATCAGTTTTCAGGCCTAAACTAGAATTTTACATTATAAAAATTCTTTACGTAAATACAGAGTACACCAGCCAATCTTCAGTGCACAACATTTTTTTGCAACTCTACAGATTTCTTATTGAAAAAGACCGTTTTACCTTCCAAGCGACGGATTGTTGACAAAAAAATGGTCCACGAGAAGGCATAAAACAGGTTCGCAATTACGTAGTATCCTACCATTGTATTCTAACATGTTTAAAACTCAGAAATATTGCTGTGACAAACTGGGTTTAATGTCACAATATACATACATACTAAATACTACCCCGCTTATCATACTGACATGTGTCAGTGGTATTATAGATACATTATTACAGAGATTTATAAGATCATTGATCTGGGTAATTAAGGTGCTTGTTATAGAGTGATCTCCATGTTTATCGGGTGTTATTCTACAGACTGTTACCCTTATTAATGTGTTATATCTGATAGTTGAAGAAGAATTGTTACAGTATGTGATTACTATACTCAGTGAACACCTGATCTTGTTTTAACAGTCACCTCCAAGATGTTATGTTAATTTAAAGTGACTGACTCACAGAATTTAGCAGAAATTTTTGTCTTTAAAATTTAAGAGAAGTAAATATACTATGGAAAAAACATATGCTTCTATACACCATGAAAACTGAAAAAAAAAGTTTTAAGTTAACCAGGATTCAAACCCATGATCTTTCGGTTGGTAAAATATAGAGCGACGATCAACACCACTGAGCCACAGAGACTAGTTATCAAATTTTATCAAAATTAATGTTATGACTAAAGTATGTACCCCGTGACTAACAGGGTAAATTTTCTACTGATTAAAGTGTGTAAAACTTTATATTTTGATGTTTTTCTGCAACAAAAAGTGAGTCAGTAACTTATTTTGTTCTTCACAATTACAGCAAAAATTTCAAGATGTATAAACATTTTTTTTATGCCCCCACAAAGTGGGGAGCATATAGCGTTGCACTTGTCCGTCTGTCCGTCCGTACGTCTGTCCGTCCGTACGTCCCGAAATCTTGTGAACGCAACTCCTCTTAAACCGGATGGCAGATTTTGCTTAAACTTCCAGGGATGAACAACCTTAATGTGTAGATGGTAGTAAAGGAAGGAATTTTCGCTGCGACCAAATTTAATAGATTTATGGCCCTTTGTTGATTTTTTCACTAGAAATTTTGTGAACGCAACTCCTCTTAAACCGGATGGCAGATTTTGCTTAAACTTCCAGGGATGAACAACCTTAATGTGTAGATGGTAGTAAAGGAAGGAATTTTTGCTGCGACCAAATTTAACAGAATTATGGCACTTTGTTGATTTTTTCACTATATACCATATAGAAATTTTGTGAACGCAACTCCTCTTAAACCGGATGGCAGATTTTGCTTAAACTTCCAGGAATGAACAACCTTAATGTGTAGATGGTAGTAAAGGAAGGAATTTTTGCTGCGACCAAATTTAACAGAATTATGGCTCATTGTTGATTTTTTCACTATATACCATATAGAAATTTTGTGAACGCAACTCCTCTTAAACCGGATGGCAGATTTTGCTTAAACTTCCAGGGATGAACAACCTTAATGTGTAGATGGTAGTAAAGAGAGGAATTTTTGCTGCGACCAAATTTAACAGAATTATGGCCCTTTGTTGATTTTTTCACTATATACCATATAGAAATTTTGTGAACGCAACTCCTCTTAAACCGGATGGCAGATTTTGCTTAAAGTTCCAGGGATGAACAGCTTTAATGTGTAGATGGTAGTAAAGGAAGGAATTTTTGCTGCGACCAAATTTAACAGAATTATGGCCCTTTGTTGATTTTTTCACTATATACCATATAAATAATTGAACATATAAATTTTACATTTGTAATTTAATTTAATATGTACATAAGGTTACCTGTAGATCATTTTAGGTATATGTACAGAAAAAATCTTACATACAGGATATACATGCTCTTGTTTATGAGCACTTATGCATAGTGGGGGCATCGGTGTCCTATGGACACAGTTCTAGTTTTTTCGTCGGCCCATCTGTGAGTCAGTCCCTTTAAAAGAAACTCATGTTAAACATTTATAAACCAACAGCATGGCCATTTAATTTTCAATAATTTTATGGACAGTGTTATTCTTAGAAATGAACTTGGTTTACAATGATGAACTGTGTACGTACAAACACTCTTTCTAAGTTTGGCCGTGGTTCAGGACCAGAAAAGTGGAAATTCAAACATGGCAGACTGTCTTACTATAGAACTAAAACAGCTATGGTCATGTCAGTACAGACCATAGTAACAGTATAATGACCATGGTTATTCTTGGTAAGAAATTGATAAAGTAATCACTGTTCTGTAAACAACATGGTAATGATAATGACCATTTTCAAAAAGATTAATATAATAGTAAGACAGTGTTTAAATTCAGCAGTGCTAGCTGTAAACAGTCCATTAATGCACTATTTATACTGAACATTCCAGTGTGCTGTTTTCCTTGCTTTGACCATTGTTATCAAAAACTTAAACCATGTCTTCATCCTGGTTTGACCATGGTTATGTTTTAACCATGGTCAGTAATTTGTTACTTGTTTAATATACCATGGTTAAATTAGGGTGACAAGGTCGTATCATCATTAATCATTACCTTAGGCTAACGTGAATTGCAGCAGATAATTTTACAGTTGAAATAATGTTGGTTTTTTTCCAAACTTAGTTAATATGAATAAAAGAAAATATGGTTGCTTGTAAATTTACACAAGCTGCTAAAATGCCACTTTTTATTACAATGAATCATCTTGAAATATAATAAATCAAAGCCTTAAGATGATTTACAAAACAAAAAATATTACAAGCACATTCTTAAGTGAATTGATATGCCTTTTTTTCCACTGCTTGACTGCATTAAAGATATAATTCATTCTTAATGAGCCTTTTAATTCATCGGTAACTTTATTTTCTGAAATTATTACACCTAAACACTTCAGAGTGTTTTGACGCCTCTGTTTGTCAATAACTTTATCACAAGCAACTTCAGCAATGACTAAATTGGGCGTGTGGATTTTATATTTACATACCGTACCTTAACTTGGCACTTGAGAATGAGGTGTTTCTATAAAATAGCCAAGATGAATATGCTTTTAAATAATTCATGGTTGATTGGAGAACTACTGTAATTTACAAATGTATCCGGTGAATTAAGTATGATAAACAGGTGGTATATGAAGTACAGAATTTATAAAATGTCTATACAACCATTAACTTAAGCAAACTTATGTAGCTCTTTGGAAAGCAGTTTATGTTTACTTGATGTTACATTCCTGTATGAGAAAAATACTGAAATCATTTAAGTAGTCAAGCTTGTATGGGTCTTGTGAAAGGGGACATCAAAGATGGGGAGAATACTGAACTTTGTGAAATTTACTGTATACCTACAAAAACACTTCTTTGGTCCAGAAATTTTAGCGTAATATCAAAATGTGCCCCACCTTCTAGTAGCTGAACGTTTTATCAGTTAAAAGTATTCTGGGTGGATCATTTATGTCCTGTAAAAACATTTAGTGAGTGGATAGTATATTTTTATATGCTTCTAAGTATATTTAGAACAAAACTGGGCAAAGTTTAGAGAAAAAGGTCCAAAACAGTATTGATATAACAGTCTAGTGCCATTCCATCCAGCTTAGTAATCTGATAATTCAATCAATCTTGTTAGAGAAATCACTTAATATGTAGATTTATGTTAATGAGATATGCAAATTGATGTATCTGTAAATAAGTAAAAGCCATATCTGGATTGGTATGTGTAAAAAAAAGTAGAGGATGATATTTGATGTTCCAATTTGCCTATAATTATCTGTTTCTGAAAATGCATTACAATTCTCTAAGATTTAAGTGTATTATTAGCCATTTAACATCTATAGATGGTCTAAAGCAAAAGTTTGCAGTAATCGTCCAAGGCTTTCCTTAATTGGAAAAGGCAAGAACTTCACCCTTGTATTTGGGGAAGGAGGAAAAAGAAAAGTGCAATACCTCATTAATTTCTGTTTTAGAAAGATTAAAAGAGATGGAAAACATGTCTAAACAACTGTTTGTATAAAAGAGCAAAGTTTATGCTTGCTGTTGTTGTATAGAGAATTTGTAGGCTCTCCGAGGTCAAGATAGGGATTGCTAGAGAGTAAATATATTGTCCACCTTTATTATTCTTATTTCAAACCAAGGCCAGTAAAAAATAGTAACAGTTGTCATTTAATTTCTCACACAGCCATGTATAAGGTACAATGGCAGTGATTTCAGAAGAATGTGAACTAGCATGTGCATGTTATTTCACAATTCATGCCCTTTTCTATTTCAGTTATTTTCAATGATAGAGGACATGATGAAAGAAATTAAAGACCTAAAAGATGCAAATAAACTTCTACAAGACCAACTTAAAGGAGTAAGTATATTACTTAGGCCAAATATTTTTATTGCTTTTCTGATTGACTAATATTATTGATGTACCACTATTGGTCATGTTTTTGCAGCATATGAGTACAATTTCAGATAATTCTAGAAAAAAAAGGTGTCAATGAAGTTGCACAAAACATGATACCTTGTTTTAGCTGAGCAATGAATTTCAGAAAAAAAATTAAATAAATATAAAATAAAATGGTAAAGAGCATCCAAACATGGACTATTTTTTAGTCTTTTTATTTATATTTCTTTTAGTTTATAAACATAGTTTGCCTTAAGACTTCTTCAAAAAAAAATGAAGAAAAACAAAAGAAGTCATGTTTGTGTGCCTACTTGAAATATTTTTTTGTTTCATTCTGTTTTGTTTTTAATTTTATTGGAAGAATTATTTTTTTGGCAATAAAAAATCAAAGTTTTGGAAAACTTCTTAACTCTAAGTCTAAGCTATGGTAGAGCTTTTGTAACTCTAAATCCCTTTTCAAGAAAGCAACATAATATAACAAAATGACCTATAAAATTACCACCACATTTTGTGAACAAGTGGAATGGATTACTGGCAGCCTTAATCTGATAAAATCTTCACAAAAAAAAATTAATTTCAGTAAGTGACATTGGTATCCTTGTCAAGTAAACCTAAATTACCTTCTGATTTATTATAATATTAAATTCTGTGGCTGATCAATGACCTTGAAATGTTAAGTGCACATTTTAAATGGCATTCATTACCTAAATTAGGTAAAAGGTCAAGGTCAAACTTTCCAAGAAAGTTTTAACCCAGATACCTTTATACTGGCAGGTGAGAGACTTGTGAGGAAAGCTTGAAAAATATAATTGAGGCAGTGGTATTTAGTATAAGGGCAAATTCCAGTTTTTTCTGCTGTCAAAGGTTATGCATGTTCTGCTATGGCAGCCTTTATTGTATTGCAAGACAAAGCTATTTTTATCTTTTCCTTTTGTTATTTCTTTCTTTGAATAAGGCTTTGTAGTATTTTATTTATACTTTCCTTTAAAATGTCTCTTTTCCATTCCAGTTAAACCTTGATGATTTAAAGAAGAGATTGGCAGAACTAGAGAATATCACAGTAAGTCTTAATATACTTATCTGTATGTCAGATTTTATAAGAATGTACAACTTCTGATCTGACACAG
The DNA here is from genome assembly GCA_012932295.1 of Cyclina sinensis. Classification (NCBI taxonomy): domain Eukaryota; kingdom Metazoa; phylum Mollusca; class Bivalvia; order Venerida; family Veneridae; genus Cyclina; species Cyclina sinensis. The sequence goes on along the minus strand of JAAONU010000001.1, from coordinate 44,871,297 downwards.
AGCAAAGGGGTAAAAGTACCAACCTTATGAAGTTTTGGTCTCCAATATCAGAATGGAGGATCAGTCAGAGCGGGTATATTTGGTCTTTTTTAATTTCCTGCTGAAAGATTTCACAAGAGAACCTTCTGGGCCCTCAGCTGGAATAATTAAATGATTTGGCAAAAAGAGAAATTCAATTCCATTGAAAGGTGTATTGAAAATTTTATTTTGAGGTGTATTAAGTGCACTTCAGCATTTTATTTCCAGAACATTAAATAATATCTACATTTAATTTTAATCAGAAAGAATATAAGCAGAATGAAACACTTAACTAAATTTGCACATTAATCACAAATTTGTTTGAAAAATGAAACTTTAAAAGTTTCATAATAGTTTTTCTTCCATAAGCTGATTAAAAATGGTTTCTGTCACCAAACAAACTAAGTATTGTTCCATCATATTAGTTGAATAGGTTTGAATATTTTGGATATTTTCAGCACAAATTTATTCCTTTGGTTTTCCACACCATATTAAAAAGCAGTAAATAAATTCTGAACAGAAAGCCTTTATGCAAAATGATGCAGTCACTCCAGTTGGGTATATAGTTGTTGAAAATTGAAACATTAAGTTCTATGTACCATTGACCTAAATAGGGTGCAAGCCCGGCTAGCTCAAGCGGTAGAGCATCGGATTGTCAATCTTGACGATCCCGGTTCAGTTCCCATCAGGGCTGGCAAAATTTCTCTGTGATAATTAATCTGTAGGTCATTTGGCCCTCACCTCTGAAGCAAGTGAGGAAGTAGTCAGTCACTTGAAGAAAAATTGGTTTGTAAACTGGTTGGATACCCAGGAACACTGGTTAGGTGGACTGACTGCCAGGATATGACCTTAGCTGTTAAACTGGAATTAAACCCCAATCAAACCAAACCAAACCTAAATAGGGTAGTCTTGCATGAAAAACCCTGAGCGTAATATATCAGCATTTTTGATCACTAACTGTCATTATATGCTAGTTTACTAATCAATAATCCAAATTAGTTAGTAATTGTACTTATGTAAAAATTCTGTCATTTATTCCTAACGCTACACATTCAATGGTATAATTATAGAAACATAGAAACTTGATTTGCTGACTCACTTGTCTACTTTAGGAGAATAATTAGCCAGTTTATATCTGGTGTGTAGAGAACTATTGCACATTAAAGTCCAACTGACTCTGCTTTACTTAGTCATTCCTATCTCTTCATCTTCTCATTACATCATTCTTCCTCTCTGTTTTTGTCCAGTTTTATAGAAATTGCTTCTAATTTTACTGTTTCTTTGATCCACTCTTCCTTCTTTGTATGTCATATGTTACTGGTAGTGTCCTAAGTCTGACTTCCTTTTGTACTAGCTATTACTTATTTTTCAGCTTATTAACCTCAGGTCTGTAAACGACCGAGCCTCTTCCCTGTTTGGTGCATTTTTAGCTCACCTGAGCACAAAGTGCTCAGGGTGAGCTTTTCTGATCGGTCTTTGTCCGTCTTCCGTCGTCCGTCCGTCCGTCCGTCCGTCCTCAACTTTTCATTCAAACGACATCTCCTCTGAAACCAATGGGGCAAATTTAATGAAACTTGCCTGGGATGTTCCTTGCATGAAGCTCTACCAAGATTGTTCAAATGGTTCTGGTCCATTGCATTTCTGGTTCACTGGAGCTAAAAATAGATTTTATAAGTTGGATTTTTAAAAATCTTCTTCTCCGAAACCACAAGGCCTGGAGCTTTGATATTTGGTATGAAGCATCATCTAGTGGACCTCTACCAAGTTTGTTCAAATTATGTCCCTGGGGACAAAACTGACCCCACCCCAGGGGTCAGTTGATTTTACATAGAGTTATATAGGGAAAACTTGAAAATCTTCTTGTCAGAAACCACAAGGTCTAGAGTTAAGATATTTGGTATGTAGCATTGTCTAGTGGACCTCTACCAAGTTTGTTCAAATCCTGGCCTCTGGGTCAAAAATGGCCCCGCCCCGGGGGTCACTTGTTTTACATAGAGTTATATAGGAAAATCTTTAAAAAAATCTTCTTGTCAGAAACCGTAAGTTATAGAGCTTAGATATTTGGTGTGTAGCATTGTCTAGTGGACCTCTACCAAGTTTGTTCAAATCCTGTCCTCTGGGTCAAAAATGGCCCCGCCCCAGGGGCCACTAGTTTTACATAGTTATATAGGAAAATCTTAAAAAATCTTCTTGTCAGAAACCGTAAGTTATAGAGCTTAGATATTTGGTGTGTAGCATTGTCTAGTGAACCTCTACCAAGTTTGTTCAAATCCTGTCCTCTGGGTCAAAAATGGCCCCGCCCCAGGGGCCACTAGTTTTAGATAGAGTTATTTAGGAAAATCTTAAAAAATCTTCTTGTCAGAAACCCTAAGTTATAGAGCTTAGATATTTGGTGTGAAGCATTGTCTAGTGGACCTCTACCAAATTTGTTCAAATCCTGGCCTCTGGGTCAAAAATGGCCCTGCTCCGGGGGTCACTTGTTTTACATAGAGTTATATAGGAAAAACTAAAAAATCTTCTTGTCAGAAACAAGAAGGCCTACAGTTAAGATATTTGGTATGTAGCATTGTCTAGTGGACCTCTACCAAGTTTGTTCAAATCCTGGCCTCTGGGTCAAAAATGGCCCCGCCCGGGGGGTCACTTGTTTTACATAGAGTTATATAGGAAAATCTTAAAAAAATCTTCTTATCAGAAACTGTAAGTTATAGAGCTTAGATATTTGGTGTGTAGCATTGTCTAGTGGACCTCTACCAAGTTTGTTCAAATCCTGTCCTCTGGGTCAAAAATGGCCCCGCCCCAGGGGCCACTAGTTTTACATAGAGTTATATAGGAAAATCTTAAAAAATCTTCTTGTCAGAAACCGTAAGTTATAGAGCTTAGATATTTGGTGTGAAGCATTGTCTAGTGGACCTCTACCAAGTTTGTTCAAATCCTGTCCTCTGGGTCAAAAATGGCCCCGCCCCAGGGGCCACTAGTTTTACATAGAGTTATATAAGAAAATCTAAAAAAATCTTCTTGTCAGAAACCGTAAGTTATAGAGCTTAGATATTTGGTGTGTAGCATTGTCTAGTGGACCTCTACCAAGTTTGTTCAAATCCTGGCCTCTGGGTCAAAAATGACCCCGCCCCAGGGGCCACTAGTTTTACATAGTTATATAGGAAAATCTTAAAAAATCTTCTTGTCAGAAACCGTAAGTTATAGAGCTTAGATATTTGGTATGTAGCATTGTCTAGTGAACCTCTACCAAGTTTGTTCAAATCCTGTCCTCTGGGTCAAAAATAGCCCCACCCCAGGGGCCACTAGTTTTACATAGAGTTATATAGGAAAATCTTAAAAAATCTTCTTGTCAGAAACCGTAAGTTATAGAGCTTAGATATGTGGTGTGAAGCATTGTCTAGTGGATCTCTACCAAATTTGTTCAAATCCTGGCCTCTGGGTCAAAAATGGCCCCGCCCCGGGGGTCACTTGTTTTACATAGAGTTATATAGGAAAAACTAAAAAATCTTCTTGTCAGAAACAAGAAGGCCTACAGTTAAGATATTTGATATGTAGCATTGTCTAGTGGACCTCTACCAAGTTTGTTCAAATCCTGGCCTCTGGGTCAAAAATGGCCCCGCCCGGGGGGTCACTTGTTTTACATAGAGTTATATAGGAAAATCTTAAAAAAATCTTCTTATCAGAAACTGTAAGTTATAGAGCTTAGATATTTGGTGTGTAGCATTGTCTAGTGGACCTCTACCAAGTTTGTTCAAATCCTGGCCTCTGGGTCAAAAATGGCCCGCCCCAGGGGCCACTAGTTTTACATAGAGTTATATAGGAAAATCTTAAAAAATCTTCTTGTCAGAAACCGTAAGTTATAGAGCTTAGATATTTGGTGTGAAGCATTGTCTAGTGGACCTCTACCAAGTTTGTTCAAATCCTGTCCTCTGGGTCAAAAATGGCCCCGCCCCAGGGGCCACTAGTTTTACATAGAGTTATATAAGAAAATCTAAAAAAAATCTTCTTGTCAGAAACCGTAAGTTATAGAGCTTAGATATTTGGTGTGTAGCATTGTCTAGTGGACCTCTACCAAGTTTGTTAGAAAAATGTCCCTAGGGTCACTATTGGCCCCGCCCGAGGGGTCACAAGTTTTAAATAACAATATGGAAGAAAATCTTCTTGTCTGAAACCACAAGACCTAGAATTTTAAAAATTTGGCATGAAGCAAGCTTTATCAAGCTTTTTCAAATTATTGGATTAGGTTAAAGGTCACAGAGGCTAAAAGTAGATTTATCTACTGTACCTCATAGAGCCTTCATTTATAGACCAATATCTTTGATATTCAGTATAGAGGTTCCTTGCATGGACCTCTACCCATGGGTAGGGTTTGAGGTCACTGGGTCAAGGTCAAGGTCACCATAGCTTATAATAGATATTTCTACTTTCTGTCATAGAGCCTTTATTTATTGACTGATATTTTACATATTTGGTTTGTAGGCACTTACATATTTTCAATTAAAAAATGAAATACTGCTTAACAGCAAACCTAAGTACTCAGGTGAGCGATCCAGGGCCATCATGGCCCTCTTGTTAAACGTTTAGTCTCACACTTCTACTGGACAGAACCATTTTCTCAACCTGGATGTGAAAACCTATTGTCTCTTACTTTGCCTTTGCAATACCTTTTTTTCAATGTTTTTAAAGACACACCTTAAAGCTGATATTCTAGTACTTCCTTTTCATCTTCTTATTATATCTGGTAACCCTAACTTCACCTTAATGGACTGCAATTAAAATTTTCCCTGCTTACTTCTTTGTTGATTTTCTACCTGTTCCAGTATATTTGTAGAAATCGGTGCATTACTATATTTATTTACATGTAGCATGAACAATAACTTCATTGTGCCTCATCTGTAAGTATATCTCCGATAAATTATTCTGTACAAATATGGTGAATAATCAATATCCTATTTATCCCTTTTGAATTTTCAATATTTCAATTTTTCTTGTTTTAGAAAGACCTTAATGAAAAGTTCAGCCAGCTCCCAACACCAGAAGAATTTAGCACATTTGTAACTTGGCCAGCCCTAGAGGATGCACTTAGAGGAATACGGGATGACCTCACACCTCAAGAGAGAGTCGTCATTGAAATGTCTAGTCAAACAGAACCAGTAAGTTATTCTGTTGTTGTTGTTTTTTATTTTGGTTTCTGTAGAAAAAAGTGCCCTGTTTAACAGTGAAGTAGTATGAAGAGTAAACAAGAAAAGAAATAAATCAGGTGAATAAATTTGAAATGCATGACTCCACCCATAGTCTGAACTAGCAGTGTGCCCAAAATAGGAATGCTTTTGAGAATGTAGAAGTTATATTTATTTTCCTTTCCCAACTAATTTGATTACTAGAAAGTTGTTTATTTTAACAGACTTGAGTAATGAACAGCCAGTAGTGAGTAGAATAATAGTTCCTAAACAGCTTATAAAGGTATAAAAAAAATTGTATTGAGTAATAAGAGACAATTTTCTTAAAGCTACTGACTCACAGAATTTGGCTAAAAAAAATTTTTTTTGATTAAAGAAAAGTTAGTATACTATTGAAAAAACATAATTTTATGCTTCTATACACCATGAACACTGAAGACAAATAATGATTTCAACAGCTGAACCCATGCCAATCCAGTCAGTTAAAATAAGGCAGTAAACTGAAGCACTGAGCCATACAGACTAGTTATTACATACACTAAAACTTAACAATATAAAGAGAGTATTTTACCCCATGACTAGCAGGGTAAATTTTTTACTGATAAAAGTGTCTATAACTTTATATCATGATGCATTTCTGTAACAAAAAATGTGACATTAATTTAGTTTACATATATTCTTCACAATTACAACTATACTTTCTATACGTATAAACATTTTCTTTTTTATGCATCATCGGCCAAACTGCGAGTCAGTTGCTTTAAATATCAGAATATTATAAACATTCATTCCAAGCCCTTACAAAAACTACTGTAACATGTGAAGATATTTGTTTAATACGGTAATTATGACAGGAATAATTGTTAGTGTTGTTGTTGTCATTGTTACGATGCTTTGCCTTAGAACACCATATTCATTTCAGAGAAAACATGTAAGGCAGTGAATGTAAATATAAAATTTATGATGTGAAATAATGCTGCTGTGTTTGTGGAATTTGTATGTTTAATTACTAGTATAGCTTTAAAATTGCTGCTTGAGTCTACTCATAAGAACCGATCTAATTAAGTGAAGATAACAGTTTATCAAAAGTGTCAACTGGAGATATAAAACAGTGCTGCAATAATTATGGCCCCGAGGCTGTCCAGCTGCTGCTATCTAGTGCACTTTTGTTATTAAGTTATTGGTGTAAAAACAATAGATTTATTAAAACATGGCAGTGAACAACAAAAAGTACTTGTTCAAAATGAACAGAAGACTTTTGGCTATATCTACAATTTTTGTTCTCCTGAAATACCTTTTTGTGGGACAAAACCTTCTATTTGTATTGGCAGTGTTATTAGAGTTCATTTAATCTTCAGACATCTTAAACTGAAAGCTCCACCAAAAGGTGCTGAAGACTCTTGATTGTGTTTAGTTAAAAACCTGACCATATAATTCAGATTTTATACGTGTCTTTAACATGTCAGGCTGTAGCTTGTAAAATTCCAATCAAAACATGTTATGTTCATATCTTTCCCTGGCTCTGAAATGATATAGGGATTAGGATAAACTATCACAACTTATGATTTAAAAACAAACATAGACACAGTTTAAGTGATATATTTTTGTAGACAAGTACTCTCGGAAGATAGTACATAATCGAGAGACAATGACAGCAAATTAAATCAAGTATTGAAGAGAGATTATAAAGAGATACTTAAAACTCTACAAAAAATACCTTATGATATACATGCTGACATATCAGATTTTTTATATCTTGTGTTTTTTTATTCATACGTTTGAAAGCTGTGTCTGACTTCATGAAGTCTTCAAACATTTTTTTTCTCCCTAAGATTGTTACTTAAAGCTTGCGTACCTGGTATAATTGATTATTGTGCAGTTCAATGTGAATTCACTTGTGTTATTTATGACATATGTCTCTTTTACCTGTTTTGTTACAATTAAGTTTTACGCTTTCAGACTGCCTTATTGTTAGCACTTACCTATGCATGTGAATACATTAATTGTTCAAGTTGAATTTAACGGTGGTACCTCGCAATTTCTTATTGAGAAAGTTAGCATTTATTTTGTCATGGGAAATGAATACCAAATAAGAATTATCAACACTTTTTTAAACCTATAATATGGCTTTCTTGGTGTTTAAATAGTCGTTCCAGGATGTAAAATATAAAAATGAATGATAGAATAATTGCTGTATGTCTGCGGCATAATTTAGGTGACATTTTAAATTAGCCCTTAGTACTGCTATAGACAGAAGTATTTGCAGTCAGTGATCCACTATTAAATGTTAAAAAAAAAAATATTCCGTACTTACACATATACATTAATTTTTGTACATTACTTGAAAATAGGCATCAAAAAGTAAATCTGCTAGCCATGTAAGTAAACTTGAAAAAAAATATGCACATGTGTATTGCATGTTTATGAGTATTCATAATACAGTATGCTGTGTATTTTACTTCTTTTTTGCCGACTTTGATTGTCATGTGTGATTGTTGTTGTTGTTTGATTTGTTAACGCATGCAGTTTGTGTACTGTTTGATTTCTAGGCCAGGAAAGCACGTTGGATAAGGGTAAGATTGTGACAAATTCATATGCACGCATAAGTGTATATTATAGGAGGGGTCAGTGTATCATGTGAGCATGAATATGCATGTTTCAGTCAGTCAGCCCTAACTGATATATACACAAATTATGTAGCACAAATAGTCTGAAAGAAAATACGCTATTATATGGTAAATGCTTAATTATGTTATATTGCAACAAAATACTGAAACATCACTGACTTTCACCCATATCATTATTGCAGCATCTTCATTATTATAAAATCAAAATTGAACAGTTATATTTTAAGGTCATGTGTCAGTGAAATAAAATTGCCATTAATTCATCAGTTGTATTTTACTCTGATTTTTTGTCTTATTACGCTGTTAGTTGTTATGGTAACTGAATTTCTTACTTAGTATGCTAAATTTTAAAGTTCAAAACAAGTTTCATGCAAGCAATAACCGAATAAGAATAATAGGCATTTCTTAGATGTGTTCAAAAATTTCACAGGACTTGCAAATTAATGATGGTAGAGACGGCTTTATCACCAGTATCACAGCAATTTTGTATTTTTCTTTCCCCTTGTTTTGGTAGAGATACACAGATAAATTCCACTTCAGTTTCATTCCTTTCCAAATGCTTTGTCACATTTTTTTCTTAAAGTTGATCAAAGAAAAAAATCCCATTTCCCAGGAGGATGTTAGAACCTTCTTTCACCTATATCCTATTTTCTGTGCTCCCTAAGCTTGATATAAATAAACCAGTTAATAGCTCACCTGAGATTAATACTAGCAAACCATTCTGACTATATAAACTGCTGCTGTATGAGTTATATTGACTTGAATTGGTCATGTGTCTGTTGCCTGCCATCTATGAAAAAGTCTCCCAGTTTTGAGTCTGTATCTGTCTGCATTTTGATGAAATGAATTTCTTGGAAGAGCAACTTTAACACACATTAATATTGCTCATAGTTATATAGCTTGCCTGCAAAAATCACATTTATATGTCCACATTCTATGTTTTTTATATAGAAATATAAGATTCTCAGGTGAGCTATGTATGCAGGTCTTCCCCTTCTTTCTTCACTCTTTTTCTCTGTCATAAAAAGTCTTCAAAACTGTTATTTTTATCAGTCTAAACAGCTGTCAATAATTTATTGCATTGTTCAGCCCGAGGGTTTGAGTCTCCTTTGGTGTTTAAATACTGGTATGTCTCTCTTACATCTTGGCTGTTATAAGTTTTAGGATAGGCTTATCTGAGATACAGATTTGCCATCATGGTGTCTGTAAGTTAAGATATGTTTATAGATGGAGAGTTTAGAGAGAACATTGAAGTTTTAGGTAATACAGTTTTAAGTTTAGTATTCTTTAACAGTTTTTCATACATTTCTTTAAACCTGTTAATGAATTGATTGTTGCAAAGGCTTACTACATCATTTATTCCCAATCCAACCCTTACAGGCTTTCATAATGGAAATACTCCCTCATATTTTTATCAACCCAGAACAGAACTTGAATCTTCCTTCCTTCATTCAATTACTTGAAAGATTATATTTCATTGATAATGTATTTGTATAACAAAGTAAAGCAAAAAGTTATTCAATCAGGTGGAAGTGATTTCTAACATTTCACTTACATTTATTTAGATAAAACTAGTATTACAATTTCTGATAATTCAGTACATTAAAGTCATAACTTTTTGGTAATAAAGTCTAGTTTAGCGCTGTCTGGCATCGATTCGTTTACTTGTTATACAAAGAAACTCAATTCAGACTGTAATAAGTTAGATTTCCTTCTTATGTTTCACTCGCACACTTTTGTTGTTTACGATGATGTAAATGTAACCAATAGAGATTTTTAAATCACGCTCTTGTCCCAATAGTAGAGACTTCGATCAATCTTAAATCATCGAGACCATGATATAGCGAGTGCTTATTGTATTTAATCAATTGAGGTTTTATTTATTCAAAGCGATAAATGGTTTTCAGTTGCTTAATGCACTGTTTTTCAGTGATTATCAGGTATTTGTATATCAGAGATATTTCATAGGGTCATTTTCTACTGACATGTTTGAAAACTTAAAAGAATGTTTCCAATAAAAGTCTGTTTATGATTTATTACAAATTTTCGATCAATTATTCTGTCTTTATTAAATGTCTAACAGATAGTGAGCTGAAGCTTGAAATCAAATATCTGCCATTAAACTTTTTTGTTTCACTGATAACTTTAATAGAAATTCATCTGTCATTAGGTGGTATTGATGTAAGTTTGATGATTAAGTGTAAAATTCCTTTGAAAGATAACTTAATTCATTTCACATTTTAAACCTGAGATCTCTCTAATGCTTGATACATAACTAGTGCAGAATAACAGTCCCAGTCTCTTCCAATACACATATTCCACCAGGAGACTACTTTTTTGATATGGACTGGTTTTTACTTGAGATAGACTGTGTTTATTCAAGAAGATAGACTGGTTTTTCATGAGATTTACTTGCTAGTGTTTTACAGAAATTGTTTCCCTCAAAAAAGCATGTGAAGTAACACTAAACATAAATCTGAAACCTTTGCCTTTTGTTCACCTTTTGTTTCTTTAAGCTAAAACCATTTGTACACTTGCTTCAAGTCGCAGTTTGATCTCATAACCATAGGATGGGCATATTTTGCAATAGCCAGAGCATTGGTTGGAGAGTTTGTTTAAAATAAGAAGTGCAAATTAAGAAGCATTATTAATTGTAGATACTAAAGTCATTTTTGGCTGTAACATGGCATTGTTTACCATTTTCCAGCCATCAAGACCAGGGTCATCAAGACCAGTCTCTAGAGTGAGCACTCCTGGACCCTCTGAGCAGCTGCTTGACATCCTAGAAAGGCTAGGAAAACTGGACTCTGATCATGCAACACTTAAGAAGAGAGTTGATGACCTAGAGGTATGTTAGGAATTTGCCAAATACAGTTTCTCTAGAACTTTCTGTAACTGTGTAACAAACTGATGAATACAGAAATTCCTAAAAATTGCAGTTAGAAAGGGGGAAAATGTCATTTTATATATATAAATGCCCGAAGTTGAATAAAAATGTTAGGAAGTGCCTTTGTGAAGCTAAAATAGGTAGATTGTCTTTTTTCTATATTGATTTAAAAGAAAAGGTAATAACTTTATTCTTTAGTAATTAAAAATTACAACTTCTTTGAATTTTAAACAAAAGCTCACTTCTTGGTCAGTACTAAGCTTAAGTCTCTTTTTCAATTTATGATGAAACTGTTACATACAGTAATCGTAGTTTACTATTTCATTTTCATGATTGCAGTTGCAAATGGGTTATGTTGGTATTTACACATACTGAAGTGAAACAAGTATTTATGATTTAAATCAAAAGAAAATTTCAGTTCAACCTCTAAAAAAATGTGGATCAAGCAAAGAATTTTGAGAACTGTTCTTGCCAGCTGACTGATGTCCGCCATCTTTTTAATGCTAATTAGTCTGGCCGTTATGACAACCAGATTAATATGTGATGATAAGCTTTCAAAGTTTACCCAGGTTTTTTAACACTAATATTTTGGATTGCAATTGATACAAGGCAAAAAACTGAGTTCTTTTTCTCTTGTGTCTCATTGAGGTATGAACTATCAAGTCATGTGACACCAGAGGTGTTTATGCTGAACTAACCATATGTTAAAAACTGCTGACAGTTCATACACGAATAAAATACAGAAGCAATGCCTTAAGTATGAGGGTCATCCAATAATAAGTGAGACAGTGCTTATTGCCATTATTTATTTACTACAACTTAAAAAATATCACTACATTCCCTCAATATAGGATCCACCCTTTTCAATTACGGATGTAATTGTGGAAGTCTTCTGATTCCCGTTGCTAGGCAACCAAATTTAGTATGGTTAATACTGGCCACCTCTGCTTCCAGACTGTCTAAATCCTCAAAACGTACTCCTCGCAATGGTTCTTTCAGCTTAGGAAATAGATATGGAGGACTCATGTCCGAGGAGTATGGAGGGTGTGGTAAAGTTTCCCAGTCATATGAGATCAAAAGTGATGTCACCCTGCCGGCCTTGTGACATGCAGCGTATCAGTGGTGTACATTTCAGAAGCTTGTGTAACTTCTTACAAATAGCAGGTCTCAAGATATTCATTAGAAATGAATGATAGTACTCTTGATTAATTGTTTTTCCAATCGGAATCGATTTGCAGCCAATACACCTAGATTATCATAGGCAAAAATCATCAGCATCTTCAAATTTCCTTGCTTTTGTCTGAACTTAATGGGTTGTGGGGATCCCGATGTGTGCCATTCTGAAGATTGATTCAATTTTGGTTCATAACTACATATCCAAATCTTGTCTATTGCCGCTATCCTGTTAAGAAACATACTACCCTCATTTTGGTACCTTTTAAGTAATCTACTAGCAACATCCATTTTTGCCTGTTTCTGCTCAGTGTTCAGTGCTGGGGTACCCATCAGGCAACATTACGTTTCCTGTTTAACTTGTTCGTCAAAATTGCATAAAATTGACCCATGACTAATTCCAATTTCTATTGCTGCTTCTTCACAGGTATATCTTCGATCAGTCTCTAGTACTCCCTTGACCTTTTGGATATTTTCTTCGCTTGTTGCTTCTGTCGGCCGACCCTGGCTTGGCTGCTTCTTTATCAGTTTCTTCCTTCCTTAAATTGCGCAATCAAGCGAAAAACCGTTGCTCGAAAAATTGCTTGGTCCCCACAAACTTTTTGTAACTTTTGAAAAATATCTGTACCAGAGCTACCTTTATAAAACTCAGTTTTAATGTAAGAGCATTGTTCTTCAGCTGTGAAGCTGGCCATGATATGGTTGTTTGTGTCACAGAAAATGACGTCACAATTATGACGTCATAATGTAGCATCATTGGGCATTATTTTTGTGTTGCTATTATAGTATTTAACAATTGTGCAAAGTTTCATTAAAATGAGACAAAAAGTTTTAGAGATACTGAGACAGTCTCACTTACCGGTAATATTGGATGACCCTTGTAGACACCCTTGAGACAGCTCTAATACAAAAACTTTGTCTTTCAATGACAGGTATCTTATGTTTCTTTCATTGTTAAATTTTCTTGCTTGTATTAAAGTCTTTCATCAATTTCAGGAAGAGATGAAGAACAAGTTAGACAAGTCTGCACTTGAAGGCTTAGGCAAGTATAAATGCTGAACAAAGTGACAAAAAACAAAAGCCATTATTTCAAATTTCTTCCCTGATATTTTAAGAGGCCATACATAAATATTTTGACTATTTCTACCTGACATTTTATGGATATAATTATTCAAGTGAACCTTTGTATGATATCTATGTCTGATATATCATAAACTATACCATTTTATTTTAGGAGTTATTCTGTCATTTCTTCTGATCCCTAATATTTCAGGATTCAATACATATGTTCCCCTTGGCCTAATTTTTTTCTTTTTGAGTTTATAATGCCTGATGATTTAGGAGTTTATTCATATTTGATACAAGTGTTAGCAATATTAGCATATCCAATGGTTTATCTGTAGGTATTATGCAGTTGTACCACCATGCCTGATATTTCAAGGGTAAGCAAACTTTTGTTGCTGATATAACAGAACATCATTCAAAATGTTTTGAACTGTAATTTTCAGGAGTACCAGCAGAATTGCTAGAACAGATAGGTAAAATGAAGGAAGAACTTGATGCACTTTCTGCCCTCAGAGATAAGGTAACATTTTTTTTAAGAATACTATATGTATTTATTGAAATTGCAGTGACAAGCTTCCTTTCTTTTCACTAACAGTTTGCAGTGGTGGTGGTGGTGGTGGTTACTAACATAACATTTAAAATGTGTTACACCTGGCTTGATGAGAGACTTGTCCTATTGAGAACAAGTCTGCTATCTTTAGTTTCTGACTGATCAGTTTTTAAACAATCCTGATTTGAAGCCAGTCAAATACAAGAGGTCTTTTGATATTTCAGAATGAGCTAGTTTAAAATAACTGACCTTGTTTAAAATGTCTCAGTAATTGAAAAAGACAAACACTATAATCTTAAAGATTTTGATATGTTGAAGCACAGCATTCTTGACCTCTAAGTAATGCTCTTCTCACACCTTCTCTAATGTAAGTTATGTCATTGTGGTCTGTACCAAGCATTTATGTCTGTGCCAGTTGTTGTCACCTTGTTAACACTGTTTGTGTCTGATGATATACGACAACTGTCTCTGATGTCTCTGTTACATGTTACATGTCTTGTCTTATGTTAACCAGTGTGAACCTGTCCAGTATGCGAGCACTGTATATGTTCCATTTGTATTAGTAGTGTGTCTTTTCCATTAAAAAATGTGTGACATGGAATGTCTGTGCCATGTATTACAAGCACTTTTCTTTGCTTTTTGTGACAAGCAGAGTGTCAGTGCCATATGTATAAAGCAGTTTGTCTGTTGCATTTGTGACAAACTCTTTTTTCTGTGCTTTTTGTGACAAGTAGAGTGTATATGCCATTTGTATGAAGCAGTGAGTCTGTTCCATTAATGACAAGCACTTTTTTTGTGCTTTTTCTGACAGAGTGTGTATGCCAGTTGTATTAAGCAGTGTGTCTGTTCCATTTGTATGAATCAATGTGTCTGTTCAGTTTGTATTAAGCAGTGTGTCATTTCCATTTTTATCAAGCAGTGTGTCTATTCCATTTGGGACAAGCAGTGTGTCTGTTCAGGTTTTTGACAGACTGTGTATTTGTGAAAAGCAGAATGTCTATTCCATTTGTAACAAGAAGTAGTCTGTTCCATTTATGACAAGCAGTGTGCCTTTCCATTTGTGACAAGCATAGTGTCTGTGTACTTGGTGACAAGTAGTGTTTCTGTTCCATTTGTGACAAAGCAGTGTGTCTGTTCATTTGTGACAAAGCAGTATGTCTGTTCCATTTGTAACAAGCAGTGATTCATTCTATTAGTGATAATCAATGTGTCTGTTCCATTTGTAACAAGCTAAGCCTGGTCCATTTGTGACAAGCATTGTGTCTGTGTAACTGGTGACAAGCAGTGTGTGCAAGTTGCTGACAAGTAGTGTTTCTTTACCATTAGTGACAAAGATGCCTGTCTTTTCCATTTGTGACAAAGCAGTATGTCTGTTCAATTTGTGATAAGTAGTATGTCTGGTCTATTTGTGACAAGCAGTGATTCTGTTCCATTAGTGACGTCAGTGTGTCTGTTCCATTTGTGACAAGCTAAGCCTTTTCCATTTGTGACATGCATAGTGTCTGTGTAACTGGCAACAAGCAAGGTGTCTGTGCAATTGCTGACAAGTAGTGTTTCTGTACCATTGGTGACAAAGCAGTGTGTCTTTTCCATTTGTGACAAAGCAGTGTGTTTGTTCCATTTGTAACAAGCAGTGATTCTGTTCAGTTTGTGACAATCAGTGTGTCTGTTCCATTTGTGACAAGCAGTTTGTCTGTGCCATTGGTGAAAGGGAGTGTGTTCTATTTGTGACAAGCAGTTTTGTTTGTGCCATTTGTATCAAGCAATGTTTGTGACAAGTGGTGTGTCTGTGCCATTTGTGACAAGAACTTCATACTGTTTGTTATAAGCAGTGTTTCTGTATCATTGGTGAGAAGCTGTGTATCTGTGGTATTGTTGACAATATTGTGACAGTGCTATTTGTGAAAAGCAGTGTATCTGTGGTATTGTTCACAATATTGTGACAGTGCCATTTGTGACAAGCAGTGTATCTGTGGTACTGTTCACAATATTGTGACAGTGCTATTGGTGAAAAGCAGTGTATCTGTGGTATTGTTCACAATATTGTGGCAGTGCCATTTGTGACAAGCAGTGTATCTGTGGTATTGTTCACAATATTGTGACAGTGCTATTGGTGAAAAGCAGTGTATCTGTGGTATTGTTCACAATATTGTGACAGTGCTATTGGTGAAAAGCAGTGTATCTGTGGTATTGTTCACAATATTGTGGCAGTGCCATTGATGGAAAGCAGTGTTTCTTTTCTATTTTTAAAAAATCTGGAGAAGGTTAGAAGTTGCATGCATTCACAATTATCTTAAAAGGAGAGAAATATAGAGGAACTGCAGTTGCAAGAGGTTGAAAATTATCACATCCCAGTGAGATTCAGAAATGTTGTGTAACAAAATGGTTCTTGTAACATGTTTGAATATACATACAATTGGAGAGGAGTTAGTGTGAGTGTTAGAGAGTCTGTGAGACAAAGTTTCCCAGCTACTGTATGTTTTGACACAAAAGCCATAATTTTCACAGTAGTAACCTTTACTTCATGTCAAAAAAGAAATCTGCATTCAGGTCATATTAGATTTATAGTTTATTAATGCATAGTAAGTAATGTTTGACAGAAGAGGTGTAACTCAGTTTGTTTGTTTTTGAATGCTTACCCTGCTTTTTTCTCTTCACATATCTTTCCTCTCACCTCACAAGAGATAAAACCTAAAATTATTTATTCATAACAAGTCAGCTGGATTTTCTGCTTCTGTAGTTATTTTTGTTTTTGTTGATTTTTTTTTTGTTATCGAAGGAGACATCAAATATCTGTAGTAGTAGTTCAGTAGAAATTATTCACAATTTCAGTTTAAATAGTTGAGATAAAAAGTTAGGTTAGGTTGGTTTGTGAGAGAAAGGAAACCAAAGCATACTGGTCTCAAACAATTCTTATTTAATCAACAAACCACTTGGTTAGTACAGGCCTGAAAAAGTCCCTTAACTTTGGCATTGGCCTTTAAATGACCCTGAATTAGACGTGGCCTTAAAAAGTCCCTAAAAAGCCCTTGAAAATAGCATGGATAGTGATCAGGGGCCCTTAAATTATACAATTCTCATAGCTAATGCTTAAAATACAAAAATGACAAAAAGATCTTTAAACAAAAAGAACACAGAAACTTGCAGCAGTTATTTCATGGGACAGTTGTTTAAGAGTTATAAAAGTTTAATTTAGAACTGTCACAGGTGACTTTAGTTTCATTTTTAGTTTCTTATTTCATTGCAGTTTAAAACCAGTGTTCAGAAATGTTACTGAATAAGTTGATTCAAAGAAGATAGGGGCCTCTATTTAGTCTACATGATATGCTAAGACAAGTATTATACATAAGTTTTATGGAACCTAAAAACATAAGACTGACCATGAAAGTCCTTAAAAAGTCCTTTAATTTCTTGCTTCAGTTTCTGTACAAACAATGAACCATTTAACAGATCTGTCTTTACTAGCACTGCACTGAATATTTACCCTGTGCATCTGGCTTTTCTTTTTTCATGCTTGCTTATAGCCTACTAACAAAGAAACTAACAGTGTGTGTGGTAGGTTAGATGAAACCAAGCAAGAATTAAACCAAACAGATGGTACATCTCATGATAAACCTCAACCTGTGACTTCAACAAGAGTGAGTGTTATATATCTTTTGTGTGTATATGAAGGATGAGAAATGGCATGGCACTAACTGTTACTGTTTCTATGTGTAATGTTTCACTTGTTGTTTCACATCTGTTTGTATCTGTTCACTTTTCAGTCTACATGATACTGTCATATAACATACTCTGTAAGCAAGAACTGTATGTTTTATGTTCAATGTGTCTTCATAGCGTCATTTTTTTCCTACCTCTGTTTCTAGCAGATCACTTTTCAATCAACTTGATTGTTGATTATATGCTTATTACATTTCTGATTTTTATTCATTCCCTTTCTCATCCATTTTCTGTATTTCCTTTGGATGTGTCACACATTCCCTAAATGTGTTCCCTTTTCTTCATATCATGCATCACATGATTGTGTAACCACACTTCTTTGTGTTGTTTGGTCATTATTAGCACAAGAATATTTCCCAGTGTGAACCACATATTTTAATATTCTTTAATATTTCCTTTTAGTTGAAATCATTACTTCATTGAAACTTCACGACTCTTTCTGTCTTTAAGCAATGTCTTCCATCTTAGATTTGAGATGATTTACTTAAGATCAAATAAGCTAATATTTATGTTCTCCTCTTTTAGTTGAAATCTTAACATCAGTGTAATTTTTCTTTCTGTTTCTTTTCTTTGTAGCTTTTATGTATTCTTTGTGTTTACTCTGTTTCATTCTGTCTGCTTTCTTTCTGTCACTCTAGTCTCCAAAAAAAAGTGATACCTTAGAATTCCTAGGCTCAATTGTGTCAGTGTTATCAAAGGTTCGCATAACAAGAGAGAGTCAAACAGGAACAGACACAGATACAGGTACAGAATCATCTGATGAGGAAGTACTAGCTTCCATTTGTGGTGCAACAGGCATTTCACACACTGCTTTCAATATTCTTCAAACCAGAGTTGAAGTTCTTGAAGATAGATTTAAGCTATTCCAAGAGAACTTGATGGATGACAGTAACTACCAGACCGATATAACTGATCTAACAAGCTGGTTAGCTCAAATGGAGAACAAAATAGAAGGTAATGCTGAAGATATTAGCAATGCAAATGAAAGTGATGTGGACAGTGGCAAGGGTAAATCAGAAAAGCCAGAAAAAAAAACAGTTGAAAAAGAAACAAAACCAGCAACAGTGGAAAAACCAAAGAAGGCCAAGGAGGAAGCAGTGGTCGAAAGGTTAGAAGAGGAAGCTGAGCTTAAACATGCTCTTGATGAAATTTTCTGTGATGGTACAGTGACAGAGGTCTCCTCTCAGGTGATACTGTCAGCCCCAGACTTACAGGCGACCAATGAGAAGCTGAAGAATCTAGCATACACCTTGAATGAGCAGCTGCATGGCCTTAGGGATAAAGTGTTCCTTGTCGACCATGAGCTGAAGAGGATGGCTAAGGGAGTAGAGTTTGCCCTAATGAGGGCCAAGGTAGCAGGTGCCAGTGATATGGTTAGTGAGAAAGTTTGTTATATTAATTTCAGTTCAGATCTTTTGAGTTTATATTAAGGCCCTTTAATAATGTGTTTGTCTGTGTGTGTGTATGTGTTGTTTTTTTTCCTGCATTTTCTAAATTTTTTCATTGTTTTCCTTCTGTTTGTTTGTTCGTTAACCATGCTATAACGAGGCATTTTCTTCTGGTCATCATCCAGTTTGAAAATGACATTGAATTAAAATATTTCTTTACCTCCATTTGAGAGGTGAATGCAAAAAAAAACGATTTAAGTGCTGTAAAATAAAGACTTTTTCGCATTCTTCCCTCACAGTGGTATTGGTGCTTTACACACTATGGCAATATCCTGTGTGAACATAATCATAATTTCATAAAAATATTGGTATTCAGTTTTGACAACCAAACAGTTGAAATTTTTACCATAGACATCAATAAAATGTGTCTCGCCTACACATTTAATGTTTACTAAAGTTGTTCACGTAATAGTTATCGTCTTTAGACTTGTTTAAAGTACCAATAAACCATATTTACTCTTTGCTCTTTAATGTTTATACTTTAAATTAAACCATGGACCAATGCAATGATACGGTTGGTATTCTAAAGGGTTCATGGACATTTTATTTTTCAAGTGGCCATTTTGAATGTACAAAAACCTCTTATCTGACCGCTTTAAGGGACTGTATTGTGTCTAACACTTTTAATACCTTGATATTTGAAAATCTTTCATTTTGACCCTATGTAGAGTTCAACTGGTCTACACTTAATTCAGTAGAGTGCAGAAAATCAAACAAAGTTGTCTATAGACAGTTATATTAAATTTTGTTTCACCACAGGAACTAAGATTTTTACTTTGGCTAGGTTTTAATCATATATGATTTAGTGTAAATATGGTTTGTTTGCTAATACAATATTTTGGGATGAAAGTTAAGCTGTAACAGGGTCTTATTTAATATTTGATATTACTATTAAAGTAAACAAAGTCTATCAAATTGACTGGTCACTTTTTTGTGCCTTTACATAAATAGTTTTCAATTGATAAGGTTAAAATATTTAAGGGCAAATTGTAAAATGTTCTTTTCTATGGTATTTCATTCTGTTAATTGCTAAATTTTTGCCATTAGAAAGCAATGAAACCTAAGATCTTTTGTGCCCTTTTCTTACCTGCTTTTGTTATAAGTCATGTAGTGAAATTATAAATCAAACATTAAGTGGTATTATATAGATGGCTTGTGTTTATTGAACCAGTGTTATTAATGGTTCTGTGGACATTATTTATTTTTTGTCAATAAATAAGTGTTTTGTTCAATTTTAATTCTTTTGGAGTTTCATTTCATTGTTTCTCTCTTTTTCTATTTTACAGCATAAGTGCACAGTTGATATACCCATTATATTGCTGTAAAATTACTTAAAATACTCCAATAAGTCAAATATTTGAAACTGTTGTTTAGAAGAAAGTGCACATTGTTTTCAGTTTAAATGTATTATTATTTATTAGAAACAGCTGTTGAAATGTAACCATTAAAAGTTATGTTAATGCCTGAGGTGTAGAGCATAGGTCCTGTGACAGAATTTGTCAACAAGTACGGAAGAAGTATTTATTTTGAAAATGACTGCAAAGGTATATATTTTGAAAATGATGGCAGAAATATTCATTTTGAAAACTATGGCAAAATGATGCCAAAGGTCAAAGGGTCAAATCCAACCAGTAAATTATTACTAGCATTCTGCAACTGATATTTTAAAGTCAAATCTCTCCCTATTCTTTTTTTTTCACATAAAGCAGGTCAAAAAAATTATGATGAATATTTAAAAGTTTTTCATTTCATTGTCAATTAAATAAATCTTAGATGGACCAAATTCTATAGAAATATTTTTCATCTAAATAAAAATATGACTCTGTTTGATTTTTTCCTGTAAATAAAATCAGTTTTTCTTCTGACAAAATATGACAAGATTTATAAAAAGATATTTGCTCTAATAGACGCATGGCAATAAAAACATACTTATCAATAATTGTAAGCAAAATATTGATTTCTGATTTAGTTTAAAAAGCTCTTTTATGATTTTCAAAAGAAATAAAGCCAAATACACATTGATTTTATTTAAGTTATATGTTGTTTATGCTTATTTTGATTTTAGCAAAATATAAATAATTCATAGTAATATTTCTATTTTTTTAAACACAAATATCTTTTGGGCATTAATTTTTTTTCTTTTCATTATTAGTCGTCCTGTCTGGACTTGGTTTTTGTTCTGTATTATTTATATACATGGTCAAATTTTTTTTTTTCAAATATATATATAACTATATTTTAAGTGTCTAACATTCTATTCTGTTCTAGTTTCCTAGCAACAGAAAACCCACTATGATGTTAACTATGTTAATTTTGTTTCTTTTAAAAACTGTATGTATGATTTGTTTGGGGGAAAAAAATACATTAACTCTTCTGTTTTCATGATTCACATTTAAACTTAACTGTTTAGTAATGAAAGCTGATTGTAAGTTAAACTATTGTAGACTTCGGAGAAACGTGCATATTATATGATGTTACAAGATTACAATGTAATTCTGAAAACCTGTTAACCTGCTGATTTTTTTTTTATTTTATCTGTTTTGAAATAGTCTACTAATACAAGTGGTACCCTCATACAAGAAAATGATTTGCAAAAGGTAAAAAAGTTACAACTGTTGAGCATGTGAAACTGTTTCTATTACGCATTTTGAATTTTATCCTTTCATGATTTTTGTAATATTGAGTTTAAATTTTTTATATTGTTAATAGTTGTTTAAGATATGTTACTTACTTTTAAAGATTTGCCCTTTGTTCATTTTGCCCAAACTATCAGAATTCATAAACTGATAAGGGTATATTTTTATACTGTTCAGTGAAGTTCATTTCATCTAAGTACAGTGCAATACAGTACAATACATTTGTATGGTGCAGTATGGTACAGTACAGCTCAGTACAGTGCAGTTTATTTTTTCATGATTAAAATTTTAACAGTAGAAATGTACACAAACCAGTAAACATAATACATCAGTGGGTTCTTGATAAATTGTCATTGCTATAGCCTTTAATAAAAATTACTGCTTCAAAACATTGTGAGAAAAGACAGCACAAAGAGAGAAATTTACATTTGAAAGTTTCTTGCTGCATCATGTTAAGGCCACTTAAGTCAGGGATTCCATTATAATATGATCAGCAAAACTGCAAAGGTCAAAATGTGAAATGCAGAATATATTAGTCTATCATGCAGGGGAGGTTACTCCTCACAATATAACAATACTGTCTTTTGTACAAAAGAATCTGTAGGGTAGGTAACTTGCTTATCAGAATTGATTCAAACATAAAAGAGAGCTTAGTCAAAGTATTATGTTGATGATAAAAGACTTTGTTTGGTCTGTTTTATTATTTTTAATGAATTTCATGATGGTGGTATTTTCTGTCATTTTTTAAAGAATGCAGCAATGGCATGTGCATGGTTATTACATAACACTCCCACAAGGAAATGTTTTATTGTTGACTGAGAGAAGAAGTCAAATATATCTATCTTTTAGTGTGACAAATTTATATATATTGTGTGTATTTAATTACTTTATTTTGCAGGTGTTTTTAAAAGAAATAAATCACTGAATGTCAGCAAATATTAGCTGTTTCTAGATTTGATAAACCCAGGCTTAATTTACCTATTTGATTATAAAAAATATATATATTGTAAATTTATTATCCTTTTATAAGATTACTTATTATATTTGTTTTGAAGCTTATCACTATTTTCTAGTGTAATTTAAACAAAGTACTTTTTTCTCAAATCACTCTGGCTTCTATAAATCATTATTTCAGAATTTAGTAGTTTAATACCAGATATTTCAAGGTATACTAGCACTAATAAACAATGCATGTTTTCTGTAACAGGATAGTGATGCCTTGACACGTGCCCAGCAAGCCATCCTGCAGCTGCAGGCTGAGGTCGAGAAGCTACACCATACAACATCAGACATAATTGATGATAACAAGCAACGAACTCAACAGATTCAGGTAAATTATATAACTGAATGATAAAAAATTGTTATGTCATTGATCTCAGACTTAATGGAATGAAGCATCAGCCAATCTTGAAAAACATATCTTTTTTAATTATCTGTTTTAAGCTCTTTTTGTGAAACGGGCATTTGAGATCAGAATTCCCCCAGTCTTTTGACATCAAAATCTGATATAAAAAAAGTTTTGAAAGCCTTTTGTAACAAGAATCCAGTAGACATTTTAAACAAGAATCCTGTTAAGGAGAGAATTCTGTAGTTATTTTAGATCAGAGGAAAGCTAATCAAGCTCATCTACTTTTCTTCAAAAGTAATAGCAATTCTGAATGGATACTGACAAAAAATAGTCTTTTATAGTTGCAATATTGTAACTTGCAATCTTCTAATTTATTTTCATAGGACATCTTGAAGTACTGTGATAAACTGCAGCAAGAGAAGGCTGACAAAGACTATGTACAGATGGAGGTTGATGTAGTAAGTACAAACATTGATATGATATCTCACTTGTCTACAGTGGTCCAGTGGTAATGGGCTGGACTGGTAATCCAGGGGTCATGAGTTTGATCCCCCACTCCTCCACTAACATTAGTTAAATTGTTTTTTAATGAGACATTAAACTGTTTCCCATGTATCAGTGCTGCATACCAAGCATGGAGAAGAACCAGTGGTGTCTCTGGAATGGCATGCTTTCTGTATCCCCCACAACCTAAAATAGTAAAACTCTGCAGAGGAAGTCAGTTATATGGGCAACAGGTACCAAGGATAAATAAACTCAAATAGAATAGATGTCTTACTTAAAGAGAAAAAATTTAAGCTGCTTGCAAAACTAAGAAATGATAATAATTATAACAGGTAGCTGAAAAACTTTACATAGATAAAAAAAGGTTTGTATAAACAAGTGCTTTCATTGATAGAAACAGTTGTTTGATGAAGACTGGTGTCAAAATATTCTGTTATTGATTACTACCACTATAAACTTTGAACTAGAAATACTACCTCTGTAAACTTTGAACTAGAAATTCTACCGCTATAAACTTTGAACTAGAAGTACTACATTTCACTGATTCACTTTGAAATAAGACAAGATTCCATTAAGAAACTCAGTATTTTATATGATCTGAGATGGCTTTTGGTATTTGAATGTGATACTGTTTATCACATGTCTTTAAATGGAAAGAAATTAATTCTAGGTTCAGATTTCATGTTAATGATGGTCTGACACAATTCAGATAATAGAAAGTAAATTTGACTCTAGTTTTATGCAAGATTATATCATTTGAAGTCAACATGAGGAAGATATATTGCAAGAGTCTGTTTTAACTGTATTCAATTTTGTGATAATTATCCTAATATAATATGGATGAGAACTGAAGTTCTATTGAAGAAAAATGAATCTTATTAAACTCTGTTTGTGTTGTGGGTTTGGGCTGTGAAACAGTGGGTGTCATTTCTTCAACTTTGTTTTGCTAATAGCAACATCAAAAAGCACTTACTAGGAAGACCAGTTGACATTGGTTACTGGTTTGCTTATAGGGCCTGTAGATAAATGCTCTCACATTCATATTACATGGTCTTAAGGCAATAATTGTGCAAAGGTAAAAAGCCTTATTATATGAAGCAGCGCCTTTTCACTGCTATCCTTTTTTAAACTATGTGTAAGTATAGTTCAAGGGAGATAATTCAACCTTTCAGAAAGCAGACAAGAAGGCATTGGAAACAAAGGTAAATCACAAGCTGTTTGACAAGACAACAGAGGAAATCAACAACATGATTAAAGAAATACTGGATAAACTCACTGGACATGTAAGTGTTGTATTGAGTTTCATACCACATAAATAACATTTTTGCTTGTTAGATGTCATAAAATGTCAAAATGTACAAATGATTACAAAACGTTTTGTTTTTACAATAATTCCTGGTCAGTGTACATGTTCACAATTTCAATAAACCATGACCAGTTTTTGGATTGTTAAAGTTTTTTATTTCCTAAAGGTTTTCTTTGTAAAACCAGTATTTTCTCCAGCTTAGGAAAGAAGTAGAATAGTGGTCTGAAACCATTGTTTCAGTGTTTCTTTCTACCTTAAAGCAGAGATTGCAGAGTTTTAGAAATCTAGTTTTTAACATTTTTCAAAGTATCTAGGCTAGTATCTGTGATCGCTTACTTGACATTAATGGTCATTTTTGGTGCCCTGATAACATCATATTTTCTGTATGTTGGCAATTATGAATATGTTGAAACAATATCTAAAATGTTTCATCATAAAAATATTTTTGTTCCATAGGACGAAGACTGGAAGAAGGCTTATAGCAAGCTTACAGAGGACATTGATGGAAAACTGGATCGATTGGAGCTTGATCCACTGAAGGAATGGTTAGAGGCAAGACTGAAAGCTCTCAATGATAAACTGAAGAAGTATCAGACTAACATGGAGTGGACCGAAGATGATGCTGCAGGAATTAGAAAGTAAGTATTAACTTGACCTCTTCTTCTGTACAAGCACAGCACAGGAGTTGGTGGTATGGCTCTGATTCAGTTATCTAGGATGTGTACAGAAATTAAGAGATTTTAATGCCAATAAAAATTCAAGCACTTAGTGTGAAGAACCTCTCTGAAAATAACTTTTTTCCAAAATCTCCAGCTCTTCTTCTGTACTTGAGAAGGCTGTATTATCTTATTGTTAAAAGATTATATCAAAGCCAATAGAGATTTCAGCTATATATACCAAACTGGAAGTGCCTTTGCACTTCATCAAAGTGAGTTCAAATGGTTATTCTTTTTTTTTTTCATATGACATAAAATAAAACCTATACAATATTTCCTATCTGAAAAAGTACTTGTATATGCAAAACAGAAATTGAAAATTGTGTACCATGAGCACTATAACATAGCATACACATTACACTTTCCAGGCAGCTGATCCAAAGATTCCATTGTATATCCTGTGACAGACCAGTAGATATGCTTCCATCAGGGTAAATATTCTTCGTTAAATTGCTGTAACAGTACCAAAAGGATGAAGTTCTAAGCTAATTATCCTCATGTGACACTTAGTTTAAGAGAGAGATTATGTAGGAAGATAGTTTCAGTTGTATCAGGTCACATGTGACTTAGCAGTTAATACAATGAAATAATGAATCTATGTAGGAAAATGAGAGGAGGATAGGAAAAACTGATTTAACAGTAAAACACATATATAAGTGAGATGTAAAAATTTTTTAGAAATAGCTTTGATCAAACTACTTTCTACTAACTTTTTAGAATTTGTAGAATTCTGTTGCATTCCAGATGCTTGGACTTTTAGGAAGGAAATGACTTTCAGAAAAGGAAGACTTTTCCTTCAGAACAATATTACATTTTTCAGTATGCTCCCGTTTTAAACAGGTTCCCGAGCTTGTGCAATGAGTAAGGTTTCAACTCAAACATCATTAAGCAATATTTTTGTTCTAATTTGGGTATGGATGCTGTATATAGGGGGTCAAAGATATTTTTTGTCTTAACTGTAGAAATTAGAGGATTATTAATTTTGTATCATACATGGATTTGTAACAAGAATTGTTTTTTGGTCAGGATTTGTAACTGCTAGGGTATAATCATGTGAATTTGATGTATAACATTTTCTTTTGTTTTCTTAAAACAGAACTGGGTAAGGGTTTAGATTCAGATTTGTTTTGTTGAAATAGAACTTAACATTACATCAGGCCCACTAACAAAATGCTTTGTTTAAAGAGAGTGGAAACTCGGGTTGAAAATAATGCTGTGTATTTATGCTCCCCGAAGGGCGAGCATATAGTTGCCGCTTTGTTCGTCCATCCATTCATTGGTTCGTCCGTCTGTCTTTGTCCAGAGCATAACACAAAAACTATGAGAGATATCAAGACCAAACTTCATAGGCAGTTAGATCTCATTAAGGAACAGTGCAGTGCACAAGAACCATAACTCTTGCTTTATTAATTTTTGAGTTATTGCCTTTTGAAATTTCTCATACTTATTTTTTGTCCGGGGCATATCTCACAAAGTATAAGA
This sequence comes from Cyclina sinensis, assembly GCA_012932295.1. NCBI lineage: Eukaryota > Metazoa > Mollusca > Bivalvia > Venerida > Veneridae > Cyclina > Cyclina sinensis. The sequence goes on along the minus strand of JAAONU010000001.1, from coordinate 44,844,640 downwards.
GTTATCAACTTGAAACTTTATAAGTAGATAGATCTCATCGATGAGCAGTGCAATGCAAAAGAACCATAACTCTTGCTTTATCAATTTTTGAGTTATTGCCTTTTGAAATTTCTCATACTTATTTTTTGTCTGGGGCATATCTCACAAAGTATAAGAGATATTAACATGAAACTTTATTGGTAGATAGATCTCTATGAGGAGAAGTTCAGCGTGCAAGAACCGTTACTCTATTTTGCATAATTTAGGAGTTATTGCCCTTTGTTATTTTTCATACTTTAAAAAAATACATATTAAACAATAGCCCTTTTGGAATTGGCATTTATTCGGGGAGCATCCATCTGTTCTACCGATTTCTTGTTTAAATAATGTCTACAATGAATATATCTTGGGTATGATAGAAATGTGAATCTGGCATTTTTCATTCTTAGTAGATCATATGGCCTGACTTTGTTTTGGGAAAACTGGCAGAAGTCTGCTTTTCAACTTTTCCACAAATAGTGGGGTTTTTCAATGGTTAAGACAACAGCACCTGCTTCAATTAAAATACTGAGTGGTGCAGGTATCTGCGATCCTCTTGCATTTCTAAAAACTAAAAATGTCTAAGGCACCATGATATACTTTGTTTGTTGATGCCCAGAAAGTGTTTGTCTTCAAGTATACTTCGTTTGTTGATGCCAAGAAAGTGTTTGTCTTCAAGTAATATTGAGCTCAGTTTTATTCACAGAAGCCATTGTGAACATGTTTATATTCTAAAGTATCTCCATCCTGACTTTATTTCATACAAGTGTCTACTAGACCTGAAGATGCAATTACTTTCTGCAAAAGTGTTGAATTTTGTTCTCTTGTATCGTTATTTTTTGTCTCTCAGTATTTTCTTCATGCAAATATTATTTGATTTTCAGACCTTTACCGTAAGTGTTTAGAGTGTAAGCCTGCAGACATACTTCCTTCTGTTTTACAAATCCTTTAGGTCAAGGACTTCTTGTTTGCCATCTTTTACACCAAGTCTAGACAACAGATCCTTAATTTTTTCCTTTGTTAAACTAGATGTTTTTAGACTAGGGAAGTTTCCTTCTTCTAAGCAGTAACTTACAGCAGGCCATGAGGATGTTTGCAAAATATAAAACTTTATTAGGCTTCCCAGTTTTTGACAGACGTATAACTGACTAGTTATTGCATCAAATTCAATGTCAGTCATCTTCAATGTTTTAATTTGTCAGAATTCATTTTTTATGAAGTTTCAAGACCCACTGGACTGCAAGATGAAACGTAACTCAGTAAAGAAATGGAAGAATGGACTGTGTACTGTTTTGAGTTTAAATTACAATCAAATATTCATCAGTATTTTGCATCCATTGAAAAGTTTAAGATAAGTGTTTATAGCTTTGTGTGCATTTTTAGAGCATCCCAATTTATAAAAGCTTTTTACCCCATTTTAAACGTTTTGGTACCTGTTCCCTTTTTTACTTGAACATTGAAGAATTTCATCATTACCTTTAAAGCTTCATGAACAAGAAGAAAATAGTAATTATAAGGTGTAATAATAAGGTGTAATAATAAGATGTAATAATAAGATGTAATGATAAGATGTAATAACAAGGTGTTTCATGGTTTCAAAAGCACACTGTAATGCTATGGTATTTTTGTTATTGTTTTTCTGCTTCTTCACAGCATACATTTCACAGCAAAGTTTACTCTATGTAACTGTTACTTCACCAAAAGCAGTAAGAAGAAATATTACCAACAGCAAAATTATTTTGTAGTTACAATTTTAACATTTTAGAACTCTCTCTTCTTATGTAGTAAAGTTTATAATATAATCTTATTCAGAAATTGTAGAATTTCTGATGAATAGATGTAGCATTTTTTGTGCATTTTCAATTCTATTGCAAGCATTCTACCATTTTCTTCATGTTTTAATTTACTTCTTAATTACACCAGAGTTTGGTATTTAGTAAGCTAAAAACAGTATGATCAACATTGGTTGTCAAGGTTATTTTTTTCTTAAAGAAGGAAAACAAATTTTTACCCCCAGAGTTCTGGAAACAAATCAGATTTTGGAATAAAGATTGCAGTTTAGTTTATGCATACATAAGGGTTGTACCTGAACATTTAGCTACAGAAGTCATGAATGAAGTCCTTATAGATAGTATGGTTCTCTGTGCAGATGATACAGTCATTTGATTCAATTGTTAGTGAACATTTAAAGCATAACTAAAAGTGTAATGTTGATTTAGTCAAATAAAGTCAAGATTTTCATATTTGTATTCCTGTGTGTACAATTTAGACCAAGTGCACACTTTTTTTTTCAGTATAAAAGATGAGTGTTAACTAGAAAAAAGTGTCAAATAATCCTCATATGCTTTTCAGACCAGTACCTTCACTACCAGCTCAGATGGGTCTGAACCCCACCAAGTCACCAAGACCTTACACAACTTTTGAACTGGATCAGATCAGACAACATGCTAAGAGGTAGGTTTACAAAAAGAGGAAAGGGAACCTTTAAGCACTTTCTAAAAGACAGAAGAATAAGAACTCAAATTGCTTGCATCTGACTGCACTAAATATAAAATCAAAATTTCAAACTTTTCTTTTCAATTATTAAAAGTTTGTTTTGAACATACAGAATAAATTCTACTCTGGTAGGGGTTTGTTTACAAGTTTCAAGTCATTTCAAAAAGCAGGTTTGACTATTGCAGTCAGAAATTGAATAGTTATAACACAATTGAAAGGCTATGAAAAATATAGTAGAAGGGATATGTTTCTGTAGATAATGTTGTATAGTTTTATAAAGCCACCAACAACTTGTCACGCTTACACCTGTAGAGTAGCGTAGAAGTAAGAGTACAAAATTATGCACAAGCCTGTATTACTCTCGAAGCATACAATTAAAATGAAATAAGAAAATTGGTGATGAATGACTTGAAATTGTCTTTACGAATTTGTACATCCATAAGTCACTTCATACTTAATTCTGTTATAACATAGAACCTGCAAGATTACAAAGCTTGAGTTAGGTTTATGACTTTAACAGATTTGTAGAGATGTAGTCTTAGCTTTTGCTAGAAGTAGCATTTTCTGACTGTAAAAAGAGTACTTTTTAAATTCTAGCAACGATTATGCAAGGTAAAATATTTCATGTAGGTAAAGGTATTAATTTTTAATCAGAATTAATTCGATAATCTAAAATTCTTTCCTATGGTCAGAAAGGCTTGTGTTAACATACTGATCGATTATCTCTCAACATCATTTTTTTTGTCCAAGGGAACTAATATGCTAGAAATCTTTTTTGTAAATCTGTTGTATTTTTAATTTTTACTTTGCTTAACAATAGTATTTTATAACATATATTACTGTTACTTAACAAATAGTACTGGTTTATCCAATAGAATTTATCATGATGCGGATAAATCAAGCTATAATCGGTAACCATTTTGTTTCTAGATGTTCATCCCATATAACTTTTCATAGTTTTGATATCTAGATTGTTTTGTTTCCTCTCACATATAACCTTTAATCTCTACTTCCTGTGGATGGTCATTTGTAGTCTCTGTCTAGTGTATCATTAAGAATCTAATAGGCAGACTCTGTCTATTTAATGCATGTCGGGTTTTTTGTATACTCTTTTTCTTTCTGTCTTTTGCATGACCTCTTTACAAAATGTTTTTACCAAAGTATTCTTTGTTCAAATCTTCCTTGTAAGTCTTTAACATATCTTTATGTTCTAGATTTGTGTACAGTGTACTTGTTTAAACTTATTTTGAGAGTGAAATATTTATTGACATATTGCAAGAGTAATATTTATCAAGATGTAAGTTGTATTTAACAATTTTCCTCTGTTTTGTTTATTTGATTTATAATTTAAAACCATATGTTGTCTCCAAACTTCATAAATATGTATGTACAATGCACACTGTATCTACAGTCACTTGCACAAGTACCGGTTGACAAAACGTAGGTGAGTAGGCAAAAAAAGGTGTTGAAAACCTTTGGTGCACATCTGTATGTCTAAAATTCGAATGTTGGAATGACATAATAAAACTGCACAGGAATGATTATTATATTTATCTATCACCATGTATTTTGATACAGTAAATTGCATGACCAGTTTGTGTCATAGTGCATGTCTTATTGTTAATGAATTATTTGAGAAAAGTATGATATTCCATGTATATAGGTTGTACATACACTTTACTTCCTGAAATCCACATTGTATTGAAACAGTTCATATACTTGCGAAAAATACACAAACTTTTATTGTTTTTATTTACGTGCATTAAGTTCACACTGTATTCAGATATTCTAAGAAATTTAACTGCCCTTCTCCTATTTTGTATCCAGACATTATGTACACTTTACTTGCTAACAATCTAGACTGTATTCAGATAGTCTATACAAAATATTTGCTGTAAGTCCATTTTGTGCTCCGGCAGTTTACATTGCCTGCAGTGAGTTCAGTTTATATTCAGATGATGAATAACACTTTAACTGCAATAAGCTGTATCTTGTATTCAGACGGAGCATACACTCTGCAATATGTCCTGTTTGTATTCAGGCAGTTTATTTACCTGCCTTAAGCCTTGTTTGTATTCAGACAGTCAGAACAGTTTCACTGCATTCATCTCAGTTAGTACTTTGGCAGTCCACATTGTTTCCATGTAGTAGCTTAGTTTCTTAGTTTATAGGTAAGCAGTAAAACTGCAGTAATTCTAGTTTGTGTTAAGGTTGACTTTTATACTTACTTGTGAAATGGTTAATGATTCCAAAGAAAGTCTAAGGGGTCTGTTTTGTATTTAATATAAAAGAGAATGCTCCTTTTTAAGAATCATTTGTAAGACCAATTTTCCAGTATGTTTTCATGTTGACGGAAGCCTTCTATGTTTGTGATATAAGTTTTCAGTGTATATAAGCAGTTATAGCACTGACTTGTTTTCAAAGTTTTCACAGACTGAGTCAACTTAATTTTCAATGTGCCAAGTTTGTATTTAGGGCACATAGAGACAGTATGAAGCCAGTATTGTCACCTTGTTGTTAGTTCCTTCCCCATGCTGTGGGCATCATATCAGACAGTTTATGTCCTCATTGTTTGATAATCTGACCCTTCAAAAGAACATGTACATATCTTTTGAAACCTAAAATCTTATTTAGTTTGTTTTAGAAGTGTTTATCCTAATGCATGGCAGAACCACTATCCTTTTGCTTGTATAGATGTAAGTTTTAAATACTGAATGCGGCAGTGTAAAATTTTGTTATAAGTGTGTTTTGTTACATATGTATTTTTTTTCAACACAAAGGTAGACATAAAATATGTACTTTATATGTTGAAGCTTCAAGATTACCTTATGTTAATTTCAGTAATTTTATTTCATTTGTAAATACTTTCGTTTAAGCAGATTTTATTTGGTTATGTTTTTTTTTCATTTTTATACATTATTGTATTTATTCTTACCCATGTTTTTCACATTCTAACAAAAATCTTTGTTGCATGCCTGAAGTGTTATACTGATTTTTGTACAGTTTCTCTGTAGTCAGTGTGAAGTGTGAAAGTCACATGTACTCAGATTTATTTATATGTAGTCATTTGGAAGTGTGACACTCATATAAATTATTCTGAATATAGAGCATGTTTTGTGATTGGTGTGGAAGTCATATGTATACAGTTTGTCGTGTAGTCAGTGTTAAGAATGAAAGTCACATACACTCTTTTAGTTCTGTTGTTAACCAGTTTGTCTGTGTCTAAAGCATGCTACCCGGAATGAGTGTCAGATGCAACAGTCTGTCTGAAAGAAGTGAGGCAACTGATGCATTTTGATTAATTACTAAAAGGTGTTTCTTCTGAAACAATAAAGGTAAAGTATAACTAGCTTACTCCAGTTAGCATGTTAAATAACAGGGATGAAGCAATAAGAAACTACAGGCATTAGAAGGAGAGTAAAATATAGTACCTTGTTGCTTTATGCCATAAGTTTTTTAGTTTAGTCACACATCCTTTTCAGAAATCATTTCATTTCCTCTCTGTTTCCATAGTTCCAGTTGTGGTAAGAATATGCTGAACTTTGAGCGTGCCCTAGCTGAGAGGCAGCTTGCTTCACTGAAAAAGTCTGATCTTAGAGCTTTTCTTGTTCACTTTAAGCAAGACCTTACATCAGTAACACAGTATTCACACAAGTAAGTGCATGCTAACATAGTGTCATTCTACCTGTTCTCACTTTTAAGATGTTATGAAATGGTGTCTTTGTAAAAATTACTACCAGAAAGCATTTTGCAAAAAGTGAAACCAAACATTTGAAGCTTGTAAAGTCTCTTTGACATGTTTCAGTTATAAACAAAGATTTTGGGAGTAGAGATTAACTTACATAAAGTAAATGACTACAGGCTTAAACATAATTCTTTGTAATGAAGTATTTTATAAAAAGGTATTTGTAGCACTGAGCTATATTTAATAGGTCACATGTTCAACAAGTTTGAATAGGAGACACATTTTCAAAGTGGGAACAAACATTCATTCAACATTCATTGTAATACTTCATAGAGTGGATGTGTAGCTCTAGTATTGTAGAAGAGTTTTGTTTTGCATGTTTGTAATACTAACATTTGCATGTTTAACACCACTCTGTTATAAATCTAAGAAACTGCTAGAGCTTTTACTAACATTCTTGTTGTGCTTTGGTTTAGACAGTCTAGACTTACTAGTCATTTTCTCTGTTTTCACCTTTGCTTTGAGTTCCATTCTACAATCTCATCTGAAAGTAAGAGGGTAACATGAACTTACTTATAAAATATCTTACTGGTTGAATGTTTTCAGTTTTACAAACCCTGAGATCACAGACTACTATGCAACACCAAGACCATGTGGTGGCAGTCATACCTTGACCTACCCACATAAGAGAAACACAAAGCTCACTCACCTTAGGTATGTTGTTGTTGTAGTCATAAAAGTGTGTAATACCTCTCTGTTGTTTGTTTCAAACTACAGTAGTATGTACATACAGTTATAGGAATATATGCATAGATAATGTTAGACTGATACTTCAAATTCTAGACTTTTTTAGTTCATCTGTTTACTAGGTACATTTAACAATGTCAGGTGTCCATAGAGTAGATGCAGTTTAAAAGCTTGTCTCATAACTATTTTAACTATCTATGAAATGTGATAATAATACAATCAAGGCACTGTCCATGCAGTTTAGTAAAGGAGTCAAGCAATTTTTCCCCTTAAATGCTATTTCTACAAGATGTTCATATTCTATTTTCAGCCACCTGTTCAGGGAGGATGAAACAATTATCATTCCAGCAACAAAGTAAGGCTAACAGCTGTTATGTTCTCTCACCAGATATACATGCACAGTAAAATCAGTATGCTAGTGCTTCTTTTTATCAAGAAGTTTTAAAAACCTATAGAGAGTAGGCATTTCAAATGTAAAGTGAAGGACTTTTGAAGCTAGATTAAATCTTAATAAATTCATGATAATAGTGAGTAAACACAGGGATTAGATTAGTGAATTGCTCTGATGTTGTTGGGACCCCATTTGCTCTTCCCTGTACTCTTTTAACAGTGGCATTTTCAAAAGATACAAAAACTAACAAAAATTGCTTTTCAGAGATGAGATAGATTTGCATGGTGCAGACGGTCACATTTACCGTGGAAGAAATGAGCAGAAGGCATCACAGAAACTTGAGGCACGCCTACCAACAACATTAGGACAGAACAATAACAATATGGTGAGTTGGTATAGCTTTTTCAGTTACGTTATTTCATTCATGAAAAAGAAACTTACACTATATAAAGATAGATGAATGAATAAATGTGTGAAAGCATGTCTTTGCTTTCATTCCACTTGTATGCATGTTTTTTGTTTCTTTTTAATGAAATGCTCCATAGAGTAGACATTCAGTTTGCCTTTCAGATTCCAAATTCTCAGAGATTCACTTTTCAATATAAAAAAAAAATGCATAAAATGTCTATTTCCAAAAGTCCTTCTTATATATAGATATGACAGAAGGTAAGCATATTTTATGATAAAAAAATGAAATATAAAGTACAGAATGATTTACCATATTTGTATAAAAGAAACCTCATACTTTTTCTTACCTTGCAGATTCTAACTGCAACTGAAATTAGAATTTGCTTGAAGCAACAAAATGCAGATTTTTACATTACAGATTTTCAAATTTGATAGCATATTTTGATTTTTAGAATTCAAAGACTTAGTTGTTTGTTTTTCTTTAAAATTCTAGGGGATGAATGTGAGACCTACAAGTCCACATCCACACAGGCCTAAACCTCCCCAGTCTCCATTGATTACTCAGCAACGAGCTCGTCCTATGTCAGCTAGGACACCACCTTCCCCTCGACCTTCATCCGCAGGTCAGCAGCAGGGAACCAGACCAATATCTGCAAAGCCTGTCACTTCACAGAGTTCTTCTGTCCCTATTCCACAGGAAACATTTGTTGATGGGTCACAGCAAGAAACCAGACAACAGGAAGTAGTGGAACCAATACAAGAACAAAGCATACAATTAGAAATGCCATCTGCTGAAACTGTTGGGAATTGATTTTACACAATAGCAATGACTTAGCAATATAAACATACAAAAAGTATTTTATTTGCATAGCATGTGTGATTTTAGAACGCCTTGAGACATTTAGTTGAAAAATCTGTAGGAATTTTACAGTTGTATAAATTGCAAATAGTATTCAGCTCTTTAGAAGTATTGGAACACAACAGTTTTCAAGAAAGTGTTGGTTATAAAAGTTTATTTATCTTTAGCTTGTTATCTAGGATATTTACCATTTGTACCTCCAGTATTATTTATGTGCCTTGTGATACATTTTTAGGAGAGCTTGTCTTGAAAAAAGTTTTTATGTACAGTTCTGTTGTTACTTTATGAGTTATCTTTTCAATAAAATATCCTCTTTTCATCTCCTGTATTGTTGTTGCACCTTGTCAGTCAATGTTGAATTATTCTTTGCTTAATTATGTGTTCTTTGCAAAGTAGTGCACTGTTTTCTTGTTTGCCTCTATGTATAATTCTCATTTCTATGTATACATAACATTACCTTAATTCAGTAGATATCAATTATGTAGATTCCATACTATCAACATTCTAGGCTCAAAGAACTAAACACAATTTTCTCTGATAATATGTAATGTGAGGTTTCATTTTCTTCTGTATTGAATAGCACTTAGCATCATTTTCACTTTCAGCCCACCTTGAATACTTTTGATATGAACAAACAGGTAGTTTTAAGAATCCTGGAGGTATGTGTCAAAAACATTAAGCATATTTTTACACATGATAACAGCTTCAATAGTAAGTTATCCACTTCAACAAAATGATATCTTTAAGATTTATATTGTATCTTTAAGTTTTGAGTTGAATGGTTTAGAAAAAGTACTTTGAAGGAACCTTGATTGATTGGATTTCTAAGTCCATATGTTTAGGCATATATCAGTGTTCTCTTTTGAAGTTTCTCAGAACTGTATTGTTACCATGAATCTTAAAAGTTAAAAGAGATTTTAAGGAAAAATGCAAGTGTAAAGCTTTCAGAAGGTGATACGTTTGATGAATAACATACTGAAATTGTGAGAATGATGTTGTCTAAAGAGGCAGTGGTTGTTATTAGATTGTTTTTTCAATTATGTATGAAAATTAGATATGTATATCAAAGAAAAGATGGGTGAGAAGTACATAAAATATAAATAAAACACTTTGGAATGAATGTCAGGATTAAAGCTTTTACACTTTTTAGAAATGTTAATTTTTAATCTAATTATTATTTAAATGTTACATTGTTTAAATAAATGCTGTAAGAGTCGAAACATTCATGTTACAAATGGCTTTTTACATGTGTTAAGTTCTTTGAATTTCTTAAATCATTTCATTCAATCTTTTCTGTAAACATCTGTTTTCAAGATGTCTATGTTTATACTCGTGTTTAGTGCAAACTTCATCTAGTATCAGTACAAGACAGCATTTTGCAGTCATAGTCATTGTTTTCTTCTAGATTAAAATCTGTAAACAAAAGTCAATGACAATCCTAGTAGGACAGAAATTTATGCAATTAATTATAACTTTTTTCATCAGATGCTGACCTTGTCATCATATTTTTTAACACCAGAGCTACAAAATTGGACCAGTATCCAGTCCCTTTTTTCTTATTTCCTTTTTACTTCACGGACAATTTGATTGGTTTTTACGAAGCAGAACAGGGCATTATGTTTGGTGTGTTCATTTGAATTGTGCACAACTTAAATTAAAAAAAACATTTGAACTGGCCTTCAAAATGTTGTCTTGGCATCTTTTCATTTAAGTGCAATCTTTAATGTGTCTTTTTTTTCTGTATGTTGGCAGAATGTTGATGTAAACTCATAGGAATTTCTATTTTTGTATGTATGTACATACCTTGTTGAGTAGAATACCCTTTCGGAAGGGTAGGTAAGCATACTGGTTGGCTTATTGATGAACTGTGATGAACTGGACATTAACTTCCTATTTTTGTTGCTAGGAACAGCCTTATGCTTTGATATAAAGAATCTTTGTAACTAGAGGTTTGAAAGTGCTTTAACCGCCAAAGTGTTTTTATGTCTTTGTTTGTTAACACTTCTGCGCTCAATTTAAACAACTTTTACCTCCTGTCGAAGAGAGAATTTCATGTGCTGGATTGGTTTAACATAAAACTGAGTTTGTTGAACTAAGGACTTGCAATCTATTTGGTAAAAAGTGAAAGATGTTCTATGTGTGTACTTTCTTTTGTCTTTCTATGGAAGTCATTTTTGAAATCTTTTAAAGCTTGTTGTAGAAGTCTTGTTGTTTTGCCACTTTCAAGAGTTGCCTTAACGTGTGCTTCCGTTCTTTTTATTGTTAATGTTAGAACATGTTATACATGTACTATACAGTCACATGTTGTTTTTACATTATTTTCTACTAACTATATGCACTAAAAAATACTTTTGAAAATTTTTTGCAGTTCTAAGTACCTTGGAAACATCCTTAATCAAAATCTTGTCTGATATTACTTTTTCATGATGGAAAGTTTTGTGAAACTTAACTTCACTTTTCACTATGATTGTATATTAGAAATGCCTTTGAAATTTCTATCTTGTTATACATGAAATCAAATTGTATTGACCCAGATGCCACAAATGAAGTACAGACAAATACAATGGCAGTGATTCTTGAAGTTATTTGTGGTCATAACACATTTGCTTCAAACTTCTGGATTCAATAAATCCAAAATGCTTTTGAATGATAACGTGATCATTTAGTTGCTTAGCTCAGAGACCTGAGTATAAATTTTTCATTTAGGATTTAGTCAACATGCTTTTATTTTACTGCTTTCTATAAACTGCTGATTTTGTAAAATGTGTTAGAATTAATGTGTTACTTTGTAAGATATTTAAACTGCATAAGTATATATTAATTTCATATATCTGTGATATTTTATTTTTTTACTTACTCGTTCATTCTCTAGATCACATTTAAAAAGTGCATTTACAGTCCTCTAAAATCACTTGAAATACACATTTCTTTGTTTTGAATTTAAGAAGAATTTGATTTCATTCAGGTATCTACTGACAGCACTCATTGTAAAAATAATAAAAAGTTGATTGAATTCCTTTTTATTTTTTTACATTTACAAATGTTTTCATCTACATTATTTTGATAATTTTTGAATTTCATCAGTAATAAAAAAAAAGGAAAAAAAGCCACGCTATAAAATGGAAGGGTATACAAAATTCCCTATCTTTGCTTTCAGTCAAGCAGTCATCAGATTTGTTTACAGAGGTAGATGTATAAAAACTCTTTTTATAGACTTTTAGAAATCAACCAATAAAAAACGGCAGACTTGCTCAAAGCTAAAGATTTGTAATAAAAGATGTTAAAATATATTGACTAGACAGCTAAATCCTGCAAAGTCTGGTTTTAAAAAAAGTGCTCTTTATTAATAAGTATTGTAGCTGTCTTGGATGTGCATATATGTTCATATACTATGTATTAAAGCAAACACGTTACGATGAATCAGAAAGCAAAATTTTATTCTGCAAACCACCACCCATCTACGTTATAAAGCTATTTTAATGTGTGTATCAGAACAGTTTTTTGTACTAAGGTAGCTTTAAGTGATTGATCTTAATCTCTTTTTGTTTGTAATAGTAAAAAAAATGATATTAATTACTGTTATTCACATCCTTCTAAACAGAGAAAACTGATATATTGATATAAAAAAACAGTGTTGGAATGACATTGAAATCTATAGCTTATGGTAAATACACATCTATCAAATTCATTTTTATACATGCTGCATCTATACAAACAGCTTTTAGGTGGTGGAAAAGCATTTTAAGCATTCATCTGAAACATTGATTTTGTTTTTATTAGAATTTAGAATTGAACACTTTTTACAATTGTATATTATAGTTTCCGTCCAACTGTCACCTGTGTACACCCTATGTTTTGTATAATAAAGTTATAGATAATCTGTTGTTGCCTTATTTATTAATGTAAAAAAAAAACAGTATTAAAATATTTGGCCTACTTCATGCATGAAAATATGGGGATTTCTTTGAAGACTGTTATGAAAAAAAGACACTTTCAAATCAACTCGCGCAACAAAAAAAAAAGAATTCAGACTTTCAGTTTAGCGTGGCAATAAAAAGTCTTAAACAGTAATTTAAAGTTTCGGGTTTTTTTTTTTATCTGACTAGTATTCAAAATGTACGCAAGTCCCAACAACATGAAATTCATTAAGACTACGCATTCTCTCCTTTAAGATGGCGAAACTATCGTATGTAAGTTATATTGTAAGCATGCCGAGCAGAATATGTACACAGTGTTAACAACTATTCTATTCCTAGTGTTGTGATTTCTTGGGTATCCACTCATTTGAAGTGGCGGTATATGGCAAAGCAATATATCAATTCAGCAACAATATTACCGCTAAAAATGCTCTGAAAAAAACCATTGGTTAATGTTCATCTTTTTGAGTATTTGAAAGTCTATAAATGTACTTTGTACAGAAAGATCCTAATGAAGCCACTTGATCTATCTAGATATATCTGTTTCCAAAAAAAAACCCCTTTAAAATGTCACAGCGGCAAACTATTACCACAGATAGTTATTGGACGTAATTATATATTTATTGTGCACAAACAGTTCGTAGCGATATGACGATCATATCAAGCAGGGAAAGTGTTCATAGCAATGTGCAAATTTCATGTTCAAAATATCACAAACCTACATGGGGATTCTGTACTCAGAAGACTATGTGAACCTAAAATATCACGCTCTGTAACCGCTGTTTTTCTTTAAAGAAACAATAACAGCTGTATTTTTTCGATTTTATAAACTTCTGCAGACAAAGTGTTTACAGAGTGTGACAAATTATTGTCACAAAGTTCCACTTGCATCTGTCTTGGCAATAAATAATAATCATCGACGAGTTTAATGGCCTCATTTAGTAACAGGTAACGGAAATTAGCAGTATTCTTTATGGACGAAAAGCAGACCAAAGTTCTGAAGAACCTTCTTTGAAATGTAAATGCCAGTGTCGTAATTTTAAGTTAATTGTTGTTATCTAACAATCATCATGCATAAAGAAGCTGAACAGCTTCTGTTTCAGACATAATATTTGTTGCGCCCTAAGTTAAACATTGTAAAAAAATTTCTTACTTTTGTAAGTGTTTCAATTTCTATTCAAATATCGACAACGGTGATTCAATTAATCATCGGCAAGGATTTAACCGCTAACATGAATGTAAAACTGTACTTACTCATCTGTTTTTATTTTCACAATTTTAATGGAATATCATCCAATCCATCTGTTGGTACAGAAAAGACAGCAGATCCTTCGCCTTTGACCGGAACTTCGACAAAGAGGCCAGGCAGTGTATCCTCTGAATCTGCAGTGAGTGAAACAACGTTAACTTATCAAAATAATATTGTACTATCAACAAAACATACGTACGACAGCACAGGCAGCAGCAAGGACAATAGTCATATAACACCAGATGGACAGACGGTAGAAAATTTTCAACAGGGTTTTACAGGATTGAGTACACAGGATGTTTTACAGCATGCTACGCAAGAAGAAGGAACCACATTAAATGAACTTAAAATTACAACTGACTCTATAGTCACGTCTGAGCATATTAATACAGCCGAGAACGATTCTATTTTGTCCGTTTCTGATCAGGGGGCGGTTACTGAAGGTACACGTCAGGCTGTGACACAAGGTGAAATGATAACAGACTACTATACAGACAAGGCTAGAAAATCTAATACAGGTACCTACCTCCCGTCTAAACCACAAGTGACAGGTAATCCTCATACTCTTCCATTGTAGAAGTGAAAGAAATCTTTGTTAATACTAACTAACATGACTGATGAACAATCACCGTGTTTTCACCAATTATCTTGACTCTCACTTATGTTGGTCATTTTGAAACTGACACAAGTTCAAGTTAAAACTTTGTTTTCATTTTTCAAGGAAGACTCCAGCAGCAACTTAAATTTCATTTTAATAGCATTTATAACAACAAAAGATAAAGCCGGTCATTTAGATTTTAAAAGTAAAGAGATAACATTTACCGAACTGAAGACACTACGGTACCTTTGTCTAATTTTAAATTCTATTACAACAACAACAAAAAGAAAGAAAAAAAAACATTTATGAAATGAAAAAAAGTCTATACACTGTTAGTTGTTTGCATAACCTTAAATATCTTTACTGTTTTCTTTTGGCATAACTTAACAAAACTATTTAACAAGACTACTTTAAAAAGTATGTACAACTGAACCTTGAAAGGTTATGCCAGCCTAACTATATGAAAATATTTTTTTGTGAAAACAACAACAACAAAATACAGTTTTGTTCCTAAAAGTTAGGCTGGCGTAACTTTATCAAAAATATTTTGTAAGACAACTTAAAAAAGTACAACTGAACCCTAAAAAAATATGCAAACCTAACTACTTGAAACTTTATTTTCACGAAAAAATATACGTTTAGTTCCTAAAAATTAGGCTAGCATAAATTTAACATACTCCAACAAAAATATTATACAAGTCAACTTAAAAAAGTTTGTACAACTGAACCATCAATAGTTATGCCAGCCTGACTATTTGAAAATATTTTTTCACAAACAAAGAAGAAAATACATTCAGTTCCTAAAAGTTAGGCTGGCATTACTTTATAAAAATATGTATAAGACAAATTAAAAAAAAAACAATGTGCAACCGAATCTTCGAAAGTTATGCCAGCCTTACTATTAGAAACTATATTTTCACGAAAATAAGAAAAAAGAAAATACGTTGAGTTCCTGAAAAAGATAGGCTGGCATAAAAGAAAATACAATCATAAAAGTTAGGCTGGCATAACTTAAACAAAAAACTTTAACAAAAATATTTTATAAGTTTGTACAACTGAGCCTTAAAATCAAGCCAGTCTAACTATTTGAAAAGATGTTTTCATGAAAAAAAAAATAGTTCAGTACCTAAAAAGTAGACTGGCATAACTTTAACAAAAACTCCAACAAAAATGTTTTATAAGAGAACATAAAAAATGTATGAACAACTGAACCTTCAAAAGTCATGTCAGCCTAAGTATTTGAAAAGATAATTTCACGAAAAAAAAGAATATAGTTCAGCTCCTAAAAATTTGCCTGGCATCATTTTAACAAAAAATATTTTATAAGAGAACTACGTACAACCGAGTCTTCAAAAGTTATGCCAGCCCAACTTTTTGAACAGACATTTTCAGGAGAAAAAAAGAGAAAATTCCTTAAGTCCCTAAATGATAAGCTGGCATAATTTTAGCAAAAAAAATTCATAAGGGAACTTAAAAAAGTGTGTACAACCGAACCTTCAAAAGTTTTGCCAGCCTATCTATTTGTTTTAGACAATCTTTTAAATGAAAAACTTGGTTTTGAGCTCAAAAGCTTTTTGAACTTATAAAAATATATTGTCAGTAGTAGGGGTTGTCAAATGGCAACTTATGTTGGGTTTTATGAGTTGTCAAGTATACATTTTTGTGCTCATGAGTCCTTTAGAGCCAATATTGTTTATCTTAAGTTTTAAAGGAATGGTTAAATAAATTATTTTTAAATCAGCACAACAGGACGAAAGCGCTACAGCGACAAAAACTGGTATAACAGGTACAGAAATAACATGACCTTAAACTGAAAATGGAACAAAAATAGTTTTAATTCTATTTCAGAAAAGGACATTCATACAGTACCATCATCCAAAACAACAGCTATTAAATTGACAAATGGATTATCATTTGAAAATGTCACAGAGTCTATTATTGAAAATACTGGTGGAATTAGTACAAAGCACAGTGATGTAACAGGAACTGATCAAACCTCTCTGCCAATACGGACGAACACTAGTGCAGACACCACACTTCTTCGCACTGTTAACACACACCAATTACCTAATTCTACGAAGTCATCAATCAAGCCGTCGAGTAGAAGTATTTATGAATCTGATAATACGGATCTACAGGTATCCGGAGACCTATTTTCTAGCTCTGCAGGTGTGACACAAACAACTAGTAGTAACACAAATACAACAGGAACTGTTAAAATAGCAGACAGGATTTTGTCGAAACATACTGTCTCATTGAATTTATCAACCAAAGCCTCACCATCTACAGTAACAATTCAGCCAGAAAGCAATCGTAATGTTATCAGCCAACAGGAGTTACTGAAATCTGAGGAAACCAGCACACCTTTAAATACCAATGCAAAGGATACAAGTTTTGAAAACACAACGTATTTACATACTTTCACCGACAGCAATTCTGAAGTTAAAAAGCACCTCAAAAGTGCTACTGGTGAAATCAAAATTCCGCCATCAAATACTTCTGATAACACCAGCTCCTTGCATTTCTCTTCTACTAATACAAGACCTACAGTTACTGAAATAACTGAAACTTCTGACATCATGATTCCAGCAACAAAGAAAAATACTTATAATGTCACAAGCGTCACACAATCGACCGAACTGAGAGATACAGCTCTAACAAGACAAAAAACTTCGACCTCACCTTCGAAAGGACTTGAAGAATTAAACGCAATAACAAATGTCAAACAAGTTAGTACACAGAGTATTCTCGCAGAAGAAAAGGAGGGCATTTTAGAGAGGATGTCGACGTCGAACGATTATAAAAACATGATAGGAAAATCAGCTGAGACAACAAACAGAACATTGAAACAAAATATAACATCATCAACAATGTCAAGACAGTCTTTTTCTACTGAAAACGCTGAACATAAGTCAATTACGACTACAGAAAAATACCTGATGAGTAATTTGAAGGATGAAGGAGTTTCGCTCAGGCACTTATTGACTACATCCCTGAACGAACCTCCATGGAACAGTACAGGTAACACTGATATGAAGACGTCAACACACACGACGTCTGTTGATAGTTCAAGTAGTTTGCAGTCACCAAGCACCGTTTCGAGCCTCGATTCGACAACTAATTCACGACCTACCACTGATGAAACAGTAAGTACCTCTTCCTTCGAAACCTTCGTGTCTCAGTTTGAAGATGTTGCTTTAACAGAGGAGCAAGACGGAAAAAATACAACCAACGCAAAAATTCATTTTAGTCAGTTAGAATCCAGTACACTAGATAAAAACATTGCAGGTAACATACTCGAAGAAGACACTTCTGATTTAAATACTGGGAATTTCCGAAAAGAAACAGAGTCTAGTGTAATAAATAATGACCCAAGCCTACGTACGATCATGACGAATACGGATTCTTTAACCACTGACAAGTTCTCACATTCAACAAACCCTAAAATAGATACGATAAAATACAATCATTCTACAGCGTCTGAACGAACCAGTTCGCTATCACCAACAGACAAGTTCCCACATTCAACAAACCCTAAAATCGATACAATAAAATACAATCATTCTACGGCGTCTGAACGAACCAGTTCGCTATCACCAACTGACAAGCTCCCACATTCAACAAAACCTAAAATCGATACAATAAAATACAATCATTCTACGGCGTCTGAACGAACCAGTTCGCTATCACCAACTGACAAGTTCCCACATTCAACAAACCCTAAAATCGATACAATAAAATACAATCATTCTACGGCGTCTGAACGAACCAGTTCACTATCAACCACTGATCATACAGCTCACAAAATTCGAGAACTGGACATGTCTGATAAAGAAGAAACGTCAGTAACACATATTCTAAAATCTTCCACAAGAGTATCGGAAACTCCTAAGTATACATCTTTGAAACAAACACTTTCTGATACAGAACATCCTCATAATGTCGCAACACTATCTAAAATTCTGAGTACCACTAACGCTGAAAAAGATAAGGCTGAGACAGAAAACTTAACAACAAAGTCCCATGAAGTTCCAAATAGTTTTACGACCAATGAGGCAACAGGTTTTAATACTTCTTTTTCAACTCTCTCTAAAGACAGTTTGTCGAAATTTCAGCCGTCAGTTATAGAGACAACTAACAATCCCCATACAACATCAGACAGTGGTTACTCTACAGCGTTAAAACATTTCAGTAAAACTGAGCAAGGAAAATCGGTTGTATCTCCAAAAGTCGAACAAATCCCAAAGGAAACGGAAACAAAAACTACGGACGTTTTCCATAAACTAAATACTGAGAATGCAAATAACATATCTTCGGTGATTTCAACAACTACTAAATCAGACACAAGTCATGAATTTTCAACAAGCCAGATTAATAATTTGAGAACAAACAGTTTGCATGCAACATTTGATAGCAAAAGTATGAAAACAACACAAAAGTTGCAGAACACAGATTTCTTAAAAACTGAAAATAATTATTTCGTGACTTCGCCAAAAGCAATTACTTCTAATGGAGAACTAACTAATAGAACTTTTGGAAATGAACCTTTGTCATATATCAGCGCTGTTCATGAAGCTTATTCTAGTTCTATAGTTAAAACACAAGCCTATGTATCTCCTAATTCCGGTAAAGGTCAGACCGATTTCAATGGAACAACTCATTCTATCATTAAAAGGTCGTATCAGCAACCAACTGTGCAGGAAGAAATTTCAAGTCAGGATTCAACAGAATATTTCCAGAAATTTTCATCATCTACAAAGTCTACATCGTCTGGCTTAAAACCTGATATGATTTTAAATTCTGAACCACTCGAAACAACAACAGTTGCAAATATCGGGAAAAATACATTTACAAACACAGCAGACAAAAGAGAAAACACAAACTCGTCAACATATGGTATAAAAACTTCTACTTCTATCAATTATAACTCCGATAGAATTGCCGGCAATATCAGTGAATCGCCATCAATTATATCAGAATTAATAGAAACGTCAAGTTCGTTAAATATTACACCAGATGCTACTTCAACAGTACTACCAACGTTTGTGACAGAAACAGTGGAAGAAAAGCAGGTTGTGCTAAAGACCGCCCTTGATGCATCAGAAAGAACCACAACAAACATTTATAGCACTCACTTTATAGTTCCGATAAAAACTTCAAATGCACCCTTAATAATAAATTCTGACACTCCTTTAACTAAAGAAACGACTCAGATAGGTACAACAAGTACTAGGAAACTAATAACAAGCATGCAGGCTACTAATATTGATATGGAGACTACAGATTCAGCTTCAACAGTAAGAGGTGAGGAAAACAATACATCTATAAAGGATATAAAATCAACGGAAACCACTATAGATACAGCATCGGAGAATCTATTAACTGAAAAAATGATTGCAGAGAATACTCTTATAACTGACAGACCAGTTTCTGTGGCGAATGACTTATCAAAAATAAATCTGTTTGAAACAACGATACCGGAATATTCTGTTTCAAAACAAGCTCATAAAACAACAACAATGATACATGGCATGAGAGAAACTACTAACTATCTGACAAGTTTTGCTACACCCTCCAATACTGTTCAGGCAACCGAATCAATTTTGTCTTTGCCTACTCATAATACACCAACATCTACTGTTAGATTGCCACAACAATTAAGCACATCTTCAGACAAAACACAGAGTTCAACTACATCGGCAGGAGTGACAAAACCTATTAAAACATTGCCAATAACACAGACGACTGTTTCTGGCTTTAAAACTCATACAAATACAGATATTGTTAATCCACGGTCTGAGACATCACCTAGCACTGAAAGAAATTCACAAAATGTCAATGAACCATCGACTACTGTCAAGTTAAGTGATTCTTCTGTTGGAGGGTTAATATCAGATGAACACTTTTCATCGCCATCTTCAACTGCTGAAAGTAAAAATTTTGGTCACTCATCTGACGCATACGTATCGACAAATTTTTCTGTTCAGACCACATCGTTGTCTGATACAAACGTTTCTGATAAATCAACAGATGCAACAAAATTGAGGTCAGAACCAACAAGAAACGATGTATTCGACGAGTATCCGAAAAATACAACTATCAGCCCTTCTGATACAACCACAACGAGTGCAATAGATTATGTTACTGAAAGGAGAGTACAGACAAGCGAAGTCGATGAAAACAATTCAGTATCAAATTCGCAAATAAAAACAACATTTTCGTCTACGACTAGCATGGATAAGTATTGGTCGCTATCAACAATAAAAAGGCAAACTACCCCTCAGTCAGTTCTTAGAAATAGTGTCAAACATTTCGCATCTGATGGCGTTACTTTTTTTAATTCAGGCATCACCAATAGTATATCAACAAATCAAGGCTCGATGGAAACTGTAAATAATGACCAATCTATAAATACTGACTCCACAGCAGTTGAGTCAGACACAGATGTTTCAGATATCACTTTACGACCTACTGTAACTAACCCTGACGCAATTACTGAAAAAGCAGAAAATATGTCTACTTATGTACCAAAGAGTAGCTTTAAAGAAGCAACCACTGAATCTTTAAGAAGTACTTCCAATATTAGCAGCAATGAGAAGCAAACTTCCCCAAGCACACCGAAATTTCTAGAACGTGAAACGAGCAGTGGTATGACAGGTACATCATATACAAACAAAAGCGTTGCCTCAACTGTTTCACATAGAATACCCAAATCTTTTTCAGAATCGATGAAAAACACACCGTATCACACTAACAGTGTAACATCCGATAATTTAGAAACTACAAGCGACGTACGTATAAGTACAGGCTTTATTACTGAAACATCAAGTGGCATTGTTTATGAAACTGAACAGAATTTTGAAACAAAACACGCTTCCAAATCTATAAACCTTCCGTCACTGGAAAACGAAATAAAGTCAACAATATTTTCTTCAGACGTAACAAAAACAGTTTCAAAGGTTATCAACGAAACAGCTACATCGTATACGGATGGCATATCCAGCTCTAAGAATATTACAAATAGTATGTATGTAACTAGTAGTGACGGTATAAGCACTTCGTCTTCGGTTGAACAACAGTCAGACATAAGTATTAGCATGCATCCTGTATCTACGTTTACATCTGGCAGAGGGGATGAATCCGATTCGTCATCACCAGGTCAAGAAAAGGCTCTTTCATCATCAACTAAGCAGGCAGTTTCAAAACATTCAACAATACCAGATACAGTAGAGAGTTCATCTGTTAGCTTGGCAAATGCTATTACTAAGCCAATTACTGGCGCTGATAGTTGGTCGAGTAGTTCAATATCTAATCGCGAAATGGACACTTTGCCGACTAAAACCCACACTGTCGCAAAAACCTCAACATTAAAAGAAAACAATTTATCTTCAGATACCAAACATGACAAAAATACATTATTCAGTGACGTATACAGTACTCTGCCACATAAAAACAGCGCAACAACAGAATCAACCGTTAACAAAATCTCAGATGGAGAACATACAATAGAAAAGGCAACATCTTCTCACTATCTACAAGGACATTCAAATACAGTTGACTTTGAAAAGGGCATTTCAACAGTGAAGAAATATGACACAAGTACAACATCGGCATATTCTAAAATTGTTACAGCAACAACTTCTGAACGAATTCCTCCGTCGACGCAGGATATAAACAGTAGTTCTTTATTAAAGTATGATATAACTTCTTCCACTATATCTGATAACAAAAGTCTTTCAGTTTCTAGTGGCACTGACCCGTTCAACAGGGACTCAACACGAAATGATACACACATCTCAACTATGAATTTACAGCAATCAGTAACTGAAAGTGCTCTTCTTTCTTCTACTTTACGTGATTTTATTACACAAAGTGTTCCAAGCAACGATTATTCGACTGCAAGCAGTACTACATTAAAATCCATAGACAAAGGAAGCGTCACAAACAGAATTTCAGGTGTGAGTACTGATACTGAAAATATCAATAATTCTACTGTTTCAGAATACTTTGCATCAGTGACTTCAAATAATGATAACTCACTCTTGTCCACTGCCACAAACAGTAAAACGCTAGCTTTTGATTTTGGAACCGTTACAATTAAAACAGATACTTTGAATACATCGTCTCAGAAGATAACACCAAAGCCGACGGAGAAATCGTATACAACAGAAAACACACAAAATACAATTTCAAATGATACTTTGCAAACTAAAACTAAATCCCCCTCTGTACATTCGTTGCCACAAAACGTTTATACCTCTTTCTCCGAATTATATAAAACTGACACGTACAACGCTACTGTGGAAACAAAAAGCAGTCAAATAAATACTTTCACAAGTGATAATGGCACAGATTTACACTATTCAACTACAAGTATGTTATCGACTCCGTACGATGGATCGGGAAGTGTGACTTTGTCGGAATCAAATATCGACACCTCATCACTTGTGTCAAGCGATACAGTTTCTCTCACTCAAGGGGGAAGTCAAATAACAATGGCTCTTGCACACACAGAACCAAGTGAAAACAGCTTTACTCAGTCTACACTAAAGAATTCTGAATTCCTAAATTATGAGTCTTCTGTAACAGATATAACTGGCAGTGTATCAAAACCAGTGGAAAAGTTTTCAACACCTGCTTTAAACAGCAAGATGAAATATGATACACCGTATCAAACAAGTACTTCACTGGATGATAGAATGCAGTTTTCATCAACCATTCCCGTTTTTAAACATACTTCGAGAGTGACTGAGTTCAAAACATCTAATGAAATGGATGATGCTACAAGTGTTTACAGCACAGGTACAGTAATTGAAATTCAACATAAAACATCCACTTCATCCAATCAATCTGATGCATCAAACAATTTACAAAGTTCAACGGATGGCATGCCTGTCACGTCCGAAAATATCAATGATGTATCCAGTATCAAACACGTCAACACTCTCGCACCAAATCTTTTGAACAGCAGTCGGGCATCGACATTCCACCAATATGGATTCAGTCAAGACTCAGCTCATTACGACTCCGTTAATACTCCACAAACATCAGGAGACAAAACCGCGACAGATACTTCAGTTACGCAGACATCCGAAGGAAACGGCAGAAGTACTAGTACTTTTTCTGTCCAGGCTGAAACCACCTCTTCTATGAAAACACTCAATGAAGACGACAAAATCCATTCCACTGGTGGTTATCGCACAAATTTTAACACGCTATCAATCAACAAAAGTAGCTCAACAAATACTGACAAAACACTGTATACCACTGCAAGTAAAGGATTAACGCTTCCGAAACAGACACAGTCGAAAACAGATACATCTATAACTCGAGAGATTTCTATCACCACTAGCAATATTAAAAACACCTCCGAGAAATTTCTAAGTACAGACAAGGTTAAATTAACTTTTCCATATGACACTCGTCCGACTACACAGAATCCTGATATCAGTATCGTACCAACAGTTAGCGGTAACATAGAAATGTTATCAGCGACAAATACTGAATCAACATTTACATACATAAAAACTGTCACAGACAGGAATACAAACAATGTCAGTAAAAATGAAACTGTAAACAACTCAACAAGTAATTTTGTTTACAGCAGCGACAACCAAGTCTTATCAACTACGACAAATATCACTAGCAACGTTATTAATGACAACTCTCTTATAAGTCTTGACCCTACTGTCCAAAACTTTGGCACTACTCAAGGAAAAGTTGTCAAAAGCACAGCTTCGGCCGTTAAAGATACGGAAGGTACAGTTGTTAAAACATTAGAAGTTTCAAGCACAACATCTTCAGTTTCAGACATGATAAGCCAATCTACCGATATCTTTACATTAGTAACTACCCATATCAATAATCCTACAAGTACGAATACAGATGCTGTAATGCTTTCGTCCGATATTTCCATAGGAACTGAAAGTTCAACTGGTATTAAAACTACCTACAACAGCAACGTGAATGAAATGTCAAGTTCTAGCAAGGCAACCTTTGATAAAAAAAGATCAAGTACTTCGTCGTTAAGTTCTAGCACACAGGCACCTAGTACGGATGGGACATTTTTAGACGTTTCATCCACTGAAAAAGATTTAACTGCTTTGAATTTATCTGTTACAACATCTACATATGCTTCAGTCACTACAAGTGTTCCACAAGATTCATCTTATACATCCGAAAGTTCAAATAAGGAAATCGGTTTAACGTCAAAAGACAGCATTCTTCCTGATTTAATGGATACTTCAAACATTCCATCCGCAACAACAGATAATATATTATTTTCAACTTTAGAAGGTGCAGGAACAAAGCACTATTTGAATCAGGACACATACACTTTAGGCGGAACCTCTGTGCGCGATGAAAGAACAAAAACATCTAAAACAATTGAAAGCAAACACTCTGGAACAAGTAAGCAAAGTACAAACCCTTCATCTGAGGTAACTGATTCAAGAAACAATTCACTGGTTACAACTTATCAAACTAGCACCAGCAGCAGTGCTTTAGAAGATGAGAAGGAGTCTGATCTTTCAACTAAATTGAGCATTGTTTCTACAGATTTAGCATTAAAAGATTATTCATCAAGTTTTGGACATAACAACAGCATCAGAGTTACCTCGAGAAACGCGTCGGTGGCTACATCTACTCCTTCAAGTACAATGTCACCAGGCGAGATGAAACGCACAACTCAAGACAGTTCAGATAACGTCAATAAAAGTCCCTTTACCACTCCTGCTGCTTCCACAGTTATGATAACAGAACAAGTTCTTACTGCATCAACACCACCTGTAATCCCAAATAAAATCACTTCAGCTTCAAACCCATCGACAATATTTGGGAGTTCAGTAAATTCGTCTACTCAGACAATTACAGAACCTTCAATTACCAAACTGACAAATTCTACTGACACATATGATAAAAATATTAGCACATATATTAGTACTCAAAGATTTGAAACTTTATTCATGAATAACACAAGCAAAGTAACCATTGAAAAAACAAGCACGAAAACTTCCACTAACATTTCAGGTAACAGCAGCAAAAACGTTATATCTTTCGTTACAGAAGTGCCAGGCAGTTCAAACGAAGCAGATGAAAAAGCGAGCTCAGTCACTTTAGAAAACGTAAAGTTTTTAACAACCGTTAAAGAAACAAAGCCTTCCATGTATAACGCTCCGAGTGAATCAACCACAGTGCAGAGTTCTAACCAGTTACACACCAGTACAGTTTCTCCTTATCCAGGATCTGTTGAATTTTCATCTAAACCAGCACTTTTGCATACTCCAATGCCTCAAATTCGCAATTATACGCTTGCTAAAACCATTTACCCAGATAAAACTGTTAGTCAATCATCAACTCCTAACACTTTCAGTGAATCTCCAGATAGCACGAACATTCCATCTAAAGTTCTAGAGAACACGACAAATCTCGTGGAAAGTTCATATGACATTAAAATCAAAGATACTACCAAGGAAAATACCAGTGGCATATATACCACAGAGGGACATACACGCCTTGCACATACGGTTATGCACAGTGACGACATCACCTTCAAAAGTATCAAATCATCAAATGAAAATTCCGAGAGTACAAATGTTGTAACATCTGCGTCGGTATATGAAAGCAATAACTCTACTAATATTCAAAATAAAATCACTTCAACTGCTATGTTTTCTGATGAAAAAAGAAATGTATCTACTGTTGCAAATGTAACAAGCAGTATACCTTTCATTAGCTCAACCATCACTGAAGCCGTTGACTTTCACAAAGAAACAAATTATTTATCAACAATGAGAGATGGACCTAAAAAAGAAACTCAGTCTATGTCACACCCTGACAGTAATTCTTTTTCTAGTAACATACCAGATGATACAAGCACATATATTACTACTGCTTCAGACGATGCAACTTCTGATTCAAATAACAAAAACACTTCGCTTGTTGGACACCTTGAACGTAACGAGACTGAAGTAACTAAAAACATAGGGAGTACTGCAACTGAAACCACAACCGAAATTCGACAAACAACTCCATCTAAATCGTTTTTGAACTACACAGAAACTACAACCTTTCTAGCTCCTGACACTTCTGCTACGGTTGCGGGGGTCACTAGAACAACTTATCCAAGCCATGTGATTACTTCCTCATTAGATGACTCAAGATTTCTGTCTTCTTCCATAAAAAGTCCAGTTAGTAATGATCATATCAAGAATATAGAAGAAACAAACAGTTCGTTTAAAACTACCATCTTGAGTACAAGAACCACATTTCCTAATATCACAAATAATGGAAAGCAGATCACTACCAAGATTATAGGTTCTTCCATGAAAGAAAACGACACAGTGCATGGAGTAAATCCAGAAGTAACGAACAATTATATTACTACAGTAAGTATCAGAACTCAAAACAAAACCATGTCCGAAGAAACATCTACCATATCTCATGCGGTTACTACAGGTACAAAGATTAGCACTTCTGCACCTAGCACAGCACCATATTCTTCAGGCACTGTTGGAACGAGCATTAACTTGTCTTCAAGTGAGACGACAAATGAAAACCATTTAGACAACGTTGACGGACTAACAGCTGCACCGCAACTTACCAGCGATACTCCATCCTCTGCAACAGACAATAGCACAGAATCACAGTTAAATCAAAGTTCGTTATCTAACAGTTTTAAATATACAAGCCCCCAGTACAGTGGCAATACGAATCTTACTTCTGACAAAATATTACCAATAAATGTATCAGAATATACTGGCTTTTCACATTCAACCTATACTACAACTGCCTTGGGAAGAAGCTTACCATTGACTTCCAATATTACTGGTACTAGTGGCTATTCTAGTATTTCTGTTGCACAAAATGCATCTTACACATCACCAGAAATCAACAGACAACATACAGCTTCATCTGTATCACCAAATATCAAAAGTATGTCAGCTAAGACTGACAGTGATGAAAACAGTACTGTGTCATCTCTAGCAACTATTAAAAGAACTTCTGAGGGATCTGTAAGTGATCCAGTTGAAAACTACTCTATGCAAGCTACATCAGCAAACCATGCCAGTGGCAATGGTACCTCTGTATTTGATAATAACAGACCTTTGTCTACATATGAACAAACTTACACCATTACTGGCTCCACAAACTTGGTACGTAATATAACCTTGGGTTCTGGTTCGGTATCTTTAAATAGCAAAAAGGCACCCACTTATATACCTTACAGTACCACCTCTGCATATGGTATGACTAACATGACTACCAAAGATTCATTTACAACTGACCATAGCAATAGCTCCAGTATTACTGAACCAACTATACTTTTTACCAGCAGTCCAAATGATAAAAACATTAGAAGTACAAGTTGGTCTGGCAGAAATGAATCATCAATTAAAGATAATTATGAAATACGATCAACAGATACATTAGTAAAAAATGACTATTTGACAACTATCGATCAAAAACGAACTATCACTGAATCGTCTACCTATAGATCTACTGGCATTGTTAGCTCAGATTATTTCAGCAGTGTACCGAGCACTACAAATAATAGAAGCACAGGCCCCACTTCATATTCTAATGAAAGCATCACCTTGCTAGATACAAGTACAGATTCAGTACCAAGAACTACTTTGCAAAACAATGTTGCGGAAAATATAAACTCTTCCGTGTCATCTGGAAGCACTACTGGGTCATCTGTCTACAAGAGTTATTTTTCTAACGCTACAAAAGCTAGTTATGTATCAAACATCACAGACGATGTATCGACTGACGCCGAATCTGACACTGTTTCATTATCTACAACAAAAAGTGACATAACCTTAAAACTTTCTACCACACCAAATGATACCAGTACTCACCAAGTTTCTTTATCTGGTTCCAGTTCAATATCAAATCAGAACGACTACATAAGTACAGACTCAACCAGTGTCACAAACAATCATTCTGATACTTTTCAAAGTAAAGCAGGCACTTTTACTTATTCACTGAATGAAGAAACAAGCAGGCGTACGACTTACACAAATGGTCCAAAAGGTTTTGAAACTAACAAGTTAAATAGTGACCAAAGTACCAATTTTACTACAGCTCAAGATAATACTAGTAGAAAACCTAATACGACACTTTCTACCGTACACAACGGTATCACAAAAACATCAAACGTCTTTCAATATTTGAATGATACTACGATTTCTTCTTCATCAGCTGACACTTACATTATGTCAACCCTCGTTCAAGATGACGAAATAATTGCCACCTCAGCAGATAACAAGTCAAGAAACATAACATCTACAACTGCATCAGAAAGTTCCAGTGCGTCATCTTCTTCTCTCCAAGAAATAAGTGCAAATTCGAATGTCACTAAAGGTACAAAATTGGATACCACATCTCCAAACAGCGCTTATTTGTCATCAGATGTAACGGGGGCACTCATGTCTACAGTTGATGGTTCTGGGAATGTGTTTATATCAAAAGAGAGCCCTATAACAAATAGAACGCAAGGTACAGTGTACAACAGTCTGTCTGGAAACATTTTCACTATATCAACCGAGGTTCCATTTGACAACGGCGGTAATTCTAGCATTACTGTTTCACAAGATGCACCTGACACATCACAAGAAATCAGAAGAAAATCTACAACATCATCTGTATCACCAAATCTCAATAGCATATCGGTTAAAACTGATCCTTATGAAAACAACACTTTGTCATCTCTAGCAACGGACATTGGAACTTCCGACGGATCTGTAAGTGAGCCAGTTGAAATCTTTTCTAAAACTACTTCAGCAAACCATGCTAGTGGCAATGGTACCTCCATATTTGGTACTAGCAGATCTTTGTCTGCTTGGGAACAAATGAACTCAAGCACTGACTCCATAGACGTGGTAAGTAATATAACGATGGACTCTGGCTCAGTATCTGAAAATGGTAAAAACTTTTCCACTGAAATACCATACAGTACCACCTATGCATATAGTATTACAGAAAAGACCAAAGATTCCGTAACAACTGATCAGAGCGGTGTTTATACTATCTTGAGTGGAAATACAAATACGACTACGTTCGTTACAAATAATGTATCTTCAGTGACAGAAGACGTAATCTTATCTTCAACGTCAGAATCGGATACTAGCTATTTACATACATCTATTCAAACCAACGTATCTTTTGGTAATTTAAGTAACGAAAGCATGACATCAACAGCTTTACCTTATGAATCCAGTCCATCAAGAACTGTACAGGAAATTGGTACTGTAGTTAACAATACAATGAATACTACGAATATATTTCCTGTAACAACACGCGGTGACATTACTTTACAAAATAATACAAATTCTTTGTCTACAGCTAAATTTGTGTCAGACTCTGGAGACGAAATAAGCACGATTTCTACAAGCACCACGAATGAACAAAGTTCCTTGTCAACCCTTGAGACAAATAAAAAGAGCGCTTCACTCAGTACTGCACCAGAAATCATAGAAACGGTGACTTCCACTCCCTTAGACAACAGTAGCTTTTTATATTCGACAAAATTATACAGAAATAAATCGTCTGAAGGTATGACAAATATACTTTCAACAAAAAGGGATCATACTAGCACTTTTTCTAATGCCACATCATCTGGAATATCTGCCATAACGACCATTGTTCAAGATGATTTAAAGTCAATCTCGGCTGGAGTCTCTGTAACTACATCACCCCCTTCAACAGCTGACAAAAGTAAGTCATCCACTTTTGTGCCAGTTAGCACTAGTACGATGTCTACTTTCGAACTAAATCTAAACAGCACCACATCTTCACTACAAGAAAACATTGTAACTTCAACGGTTACAACAGAAGAAAGTAGCGCTGTACCTGTTCTTGAAGAAAAAAGCATAGCAACATCTTCAACGTCAAGTGATACAACTACCGTATATAGTTCCGCCACAGAAGAGAGTAATAATACTGTATCTCGTACTCGTGACACCAGTGCTGTGTCTTCTTCAACACCAGGAAATGATATCACTGTATCTTCAAACACAGAATCCGATAACGTGTCAACTGGTCTTAATCATACTGAGGTTTCGTTTCAGGAATCTAATAATACTCATACTTCTGTAACTGATTATGGCATGCTCAGGGTCAATACTACTGTATCTGTTAACACTTCTCCCAAGTCCAAACTCTTCTCAAATGTGTCAACAGCCTCAAATCAGTCTGGGACAAAATATTCCAGTGAAATTACTCAAGGCAGCAGGGTAATAACATCAAAAGCAAGCAACATATCTACTACTGTATCAGGCACTACAAACTTCGTAACTACCAAGCCAATTTTCACTGAAAATATGTCGCAAGACAACAACACGGGAAAGTCAACAAATGGTCTTAATGATTCATTTAATATGTCAGATTTTGCAACGTTCGAATCTAATGCAAAAACAGATCAAACGCTTGATTATTTAAGAAATATTACTACTGTTCATTCTGTTACTTCAACTGATACTAGCAGGATGCCTTCTACTGGCTTAAATGAGGCAAGTTCTTTATCCTCTGCTGTGCTGACTGAATCAGACACATCTCTAAACATTTCTACAGACAGTAGAGAAGCTGTGTCTACTTCTTCAGCGTCCTTAAAATTTTCTGCATCAGATTTCAAATCTAGTACTGAGAGCTCACTGAACCATTCAACTAATGAAAGCAGCGCTGATTTCACTATTTCTTCACAGGAGTTTAGTACTAGCCAGTCGAATGATTCGGATAACATAACCGAAGATCCTTCAATGAATTCACCAGGAACTAGTAACGAATCCTACATAATTGAAACTTCTAAAACTCCAGATAGAATTACCAACTTTCATAAAGATTCCTCATCTGAACGGGACTCTATATCACAACCACCAAAAATACACACGACTGATACTTCTATCTTAACAGTAGCTGTAGATGCTAATGACACTATTTTT
The DNA here is from genome assembly GCA_012932295.1 of Cyclina sinensis. Taxonomy (NCBI): domain Eukaryota; kingdom Metazoa; phylum Mollusca; class Bivalvia; order Venerida; family Veneridae; genus Cyclina; species Cyclina sinensis. Next base: position 44,813,329 of record JAAONU010000001.1, on the reverse strand, counting down.
TCAACAATATCAACGGTAAAAAGCGCCATAACAATTTCAACTTTAAACAGCTCATCCCTGGTGACTAATGCAGTCACCTCAAATCAGTTTGGAAATATGTCTACAAACATTCTACCTGAAGGCAGTCTGTCAGCTAGCACATTATCGCATTTTTCTTCTTACGCAACAAAAAGACTGTCAACGATGACACGTTCGATAGCTACAGAAGGTGGAAATTTAAGCATCATTGCAGATTACACCACTGTTCACACGAGTAGTCAACAAGACACTGACGTTGAACCATCTCCCGCAGCAAAGATTTCATCTTCGACTTTGTACAATATCAACGGAACTACAGTTGCTGCAGAAAAGGTCAGCAGCTTTTCTACAAATAGTAGTCAGACTCAACAAGATAGCACTTTTAGTACGTTAATGGAAACAGGTAATTCTGGCACAGTTTCAAAAAGCGCTGAAACTAGTACTGGTGGCAGAAGTAATGCTACATTACATTTGAGTGTTCCAAGCACGGTTTTTCCAGCCTTTACAGATAATAGTCAAACAGTGACCCCAAACCTGACAAGCACCAGTTCTTTGTTACTGGCTGTTACAGATGGCACAAGAAATAGTTCCGCTACCTTAGCAGATGAGACACCAAAAGTATCTTTACATGTTACCAGCTACTTCAGCAATATTTCATCGAGCACAATGGATGGCGCTTCGACATCTTCGATTGCTAAAAGCTTTGAAACCAGCGCTGATTCTTCGACGACAACAAAAACATATGAAACGAGTACTTTATCAGAAACCGTTAATGCTAGAATAAGCGATAAATCACCAGGTGTTGAATATGGCTTGACCAGCTTAGGATCGACAGTTACGAATGGCAAAATTTCTGAAGTTACTGCAGTTAAAGAAGCAAGCGTATCAGAAAGCATTACAGAAAACACCAGCAAATTACTGGAAATGAATCAAAGCAGCACAGTTAGTGTAATGTCTAATGTTTCTATTTCTATTAAGGGTGTAACCTCGAATAAAACGGATGATCTGATCACTTCATCCACTGTAAACACAAACGACAGTATGAATGTATCTATGACCCCAAAAAGTAAATTCAAAACTGTATCCCCTATAGAGGAAGATACCACAAGCACTTTATCCATGACTAAGACAAAACAAAGCTCTACAGCAGGCACTTTGACGGCATCATCTATAACAAAACAAAGAACCGTTACGTTTGAAAGTACAGATGCGCAGGAAACAATCACTTTATCAAATACAGAAAATGGTACAGAAAACACAAATATAGTGTCCACAAGAATAACAAAAGGAATCAATACAGAATCTCCGATAATAAGTACCAATGTTTTATCCTCTTCTTATACAAATGACACCACCCCTATGACCATGGATGTTGTTAACAGCACCACTAATGTAGCGCAAAATATTACTGAAGCTACAAGTACGGTATCAAAGTCTGAATTAAATGACATGTATACGAAAGCAGACATAAATAGTAGTGCATCTCGTTCAACTATAGATGACATCACTAGATCCATCTTGCCGACAGATAGCATTAGTACTGAATCTTCAGTTGTTACATATGACAAAAGCAAAACAAGCCATAGCAGCAGCAACTTACCACAGATGAATGTAACAGAAGTAACGAGTACTTTGTCTTCGCTTACTACAGATAATATGAATTCAGAATCAATGAATACAGATGACACGGACATCTACACAAATAGGACTTTACGATCCGATAGTTCTCATGTATCCAGTATGGTTACAGAATCTACCAGTACTGCTGACATAAATGACACGTCTTCTGCTTCCCACCTAACTACAGATAGAAACAAATCTGTTACGGTGACCGTCACAAATGACAGCAGCACCGCACATCTACGGGATAAAAGCAACATAAGCACTACATCTTCGCCCTTAACAGAACACGCCAACCAGTCAGTTCCTTCCACGATGGATGACACCACTTTCACTTTAACCAACTCGAGTAGAGTTGTTTCTACGAGAACAATGCTTTCAGATTATCACAGAGAAACGAAAGCTACGAGTGACACCAGCACAGGACCTTTGTCCGATACTAGCAAATCTAGTACTGAATCTGTGCAAATTACAGATAACAAAAGAAGAACAAATACTTTATCGGCAGATAAAGCCACTGTCATTCCATCTTATAACACCAATGTGACACTTTCGGATAAAAATGTGTCTTCCATTAATACAGATGAAACAACCACACCATATATGTCAGTAACAAGGGAGATCAACACTTTGCCAGCATCAGAAAACACCAAAGGAGCAGTTCTTACATCAACAGATGTCACCACTCCAGTTTCAAGTGAAAACAACAGTGTATATTCTCTAAACACGACGCTGTTAAGTGACACTAAGACTACACCTTTTACACCAGACACCAGTACTTCAGATGCGAAGAGAAATGAAACTACTTCTGTACAAACAGTAGTTACAGGTGGCACGACAACTGAACTTTCTAGCGCTACGGAGACGACAAGCCCTTTAACTGGGTTAACCAAAGACAAAACAAGCACTGTATTTATATATCCATACTATTCAAGTCACTTAGATACAACTACAGCTGTAAGAACAGATGTTGTGAGTACAGAATCCACTCCTGGAGAGGATGTTAGCAACATGTCTACAGAAAGTGTTGGATCAACTATATCGACTACCATAGAGATGACTACAATGCAAGGTATGTACTAGAAATTAGCAGAGTATTTGTATCAATTATCTTTGTTTAGTAAATATTACTACCATGCTGTTATCAGTCAATTAATTCGTGCAACGGTCATACTAAGTAATATATTAATAAACAAAATATATAAGATAAAATCTCTTACTTTATCGACTTCATTTTCCATTCAGATTGTTTAAAATGTAACGAAACATGTATGATAATTGTCAGACAAAGCAATTTATATGAAATATGACAAAGCTACAATAGAATGATAAAAGTTTTACTTACAGATGTTTGCTCTGTGGATGGCGTATGCCCATACCGGTCAACATGTATATCTCGACCAGATGGGTATGACTGCATCTGTTTAGATGGATTTCACGAACAAAATGGACAGTGTATAGGTAACTTCAGTGAAACAATACACATCATAAACATCTTGATTAACAAAAAAGTAGATACAATCTAGCAAATATTAAGATACCTAATAATGTCATCTGAACACGATTTAAATTATAAGGACCAAGCCCACTCTTTCGGGACAGATAGTACGCCATGTATTAATACATAAATGATGGTCGCGCCCGAACTTCTTTGATTGAAATATCTTACCAGCTATTACGACAAATAAACTACAATAAACATGCCTGTCTTGAAAGCTCGAAGTCAAGAAAATATAAAATGTTAACTTTATTATGAAAAACAAGGGTTTTTTTGGCGTAGATGACGTAAGATAATGCCGAATTAATATTTGCACAACTATTGGTAGATACTCCTGTACTTAGCCAAAAACAAGTTATGCACCATTGTTTGTTGAGATGACAAACAGCAATGCTTCATATTCAAAAACAGTTTCTTCGATAATTACATGTACATTGATGTTTTGTCAAAGCACTTTTCTTAGATGCACGTTGAAACCTTTTTTTCGGGCCGAACGTATATAAGTATCATTCTGCATGATACAATTTATAGTTTTTAAAACCATGCATACTCCATTACTGTAATCCCCAATAACGCGGTATATCTTTATTTAAGATATAAACGAATGTGATGACAGCCGTTGTGTTATGAATTCGTTTTGTGTGAACACTGACGGAAGCTACAGATGTGAATGCCTCCAAGGCTTTATAGATACGGACGGCTCGTGTCTTGGTATGTACTAGTACTTAAGATAAAAACATCCTTTGGTAGTTCTGGAGTGCTGGTCCTTTGTAACTGAAAAGTTTCCTCGAAGACTGACAAAGAAACTGTCTTAAATGCTCTCGATGATGCTTTGTGCCAGACAATTTGCACATAATAGTTTCATTCCAAAGCAAATATAATTTTAGCAGTTTAAAAATGCATAGTGAAAAGTATGAATATTTATGTTGTATACTGATACTTCCTTTTTGTGTTTATTTAAAGATTTTTATTTTTATTTTTGTTATATCCAGACATGGATGAGTGTGTTGGTGATGTATGCATGCAGGATGCCACGTGCATAAATACAGAGGGTAGCTACGAATGCACATGCAATTCAGGATTTCAACAGATTCAAAATCTTTGCATAGGTATGAATAATTTCGTCCGACATTCTTTTCTTATTTTCACAGACGGAAAATACTCGTCAGTGGGCTTGCTCTGGCGTCCGACATATGCCATCTGGGTTGTAATCAGATGTTGCTTTCGTCATGTATTCTGTCAGTTTTGATTTAAATCTTTAATATTTTTTCTGTTCAGTTTAAGTATGTACTGATCAACTACATAAAAGTTATATGTATTTGCATTTTTCGAAGCATTGGGAAGACTACATCTGTTGGTTTGTGATATTTTCAATATAATCTTTATTGTATAACAGACATTGACGAGTGCGTGGAAGAAGCCGTGTGTCCTGAAAATTCGTACTGTCTGAATAACAAACCTGGTTTTGACTGTCCCTGTCGTGACGGATACATCAGCTCAGGTGATATATGTACAGGTATGATGTGTTTGTGGTAAGTTATGAAACGTAAAGTAAGTTATAAAACGTAAACTACGTTTTTTAGAAGACATTGACGAGTGCGTGGAAGAAGCCGTGTGTCCTGAAAATTCGAACTGTCTGAATAACAAACCTGGTTTTGACTGTCCCTGTCGTGACGGGTACATCAGATCAGGTGATATATGTACAGGTATGATGTGTTTGTGGTAAGTTATGAAACGTAAACTACGTAACAACCCCTGTTGCATTTTCAAGGATATCTTAAATTTACTTGTGTATTGTTTGTTAAAACGTTTTTCATGAATTTTGATGGCATAAGTGAAACCTGTAAGGACTAGAGCAGAAATTTGTTTAAAGCTTTCTGACTTTTTAAAGACAATCTTGTTGATGTCAGTATTCGTTCTGGAAACGTGCGATTTACTTGTGCTTTTAATTCTGTTTTGTGAATAGACATCAACGAATGTTTAGCTGGCGATATCTGTCCACCGAACTCCGTTTGTAGAAATACTGTGGGTAGTTACCGGTGCTCTTGTGTCCGTGGATACCAGTTGGTGGCCGGAAGTTGTCATGGTAAGTGCAAGTAAAGTTTCAAATAAGAATCACTTTGACCAGTTTAGAGAAAGCCATTTTGGAGACTGATTTTTATTTCACTTTTTAGCAGACGATGTGTCAGAATATAAAAATATGCTAAGTGCTTTTAAACTATAGAAAAACAAGCAATATGTATTAAGTTCCGTCATTTCTTTTTGAAAGTTTCAAACTTGTTTGATAATTTCATATAAAAAATGATGTCATTTATCATTGCAATGAGACATCATAATTGTTATAGCATGACTGAAATAATGTTTACATGAAATTCTGAATAATCACTTTCATGTGCTTCTTTAGACATAGACGAGTGTCTAAATGATGTATGTGGAACAAATGCTTTGTGTCAAAATACACCTGGGTCCTTTAGCTGTGAGTGTATTCCGGGATTTGTCGTGCACGAGTCGGGCGAATGTGCAGGTAAAATAAAACTTACATGAATCAAACGTTCGTAACATTTTTTACGGCACATTTGTCGTTTGGCCAAATGGCGGCAAATTAGTAATTCCATAGAACTGAGAAGAGAAAATCAGAAATATTATCTTTGCAGATGGCTTCTTGAGAAAGTCGAATAAAAATTATGTGTTCTATCAGGCCATGAAATGCATTTACTTCTTGCATTAGCCTGGTTATCTTGGTAGATATGTTTCTTTACGTTTTAACTCTATTCCTGAAGACAACATTATTTTCTGATTTATTGAAAGGGGAGTTGTTTCACAACAAATGCATATATAATTAAAAAATTAACTATTAAGTGAGTTCAAAAATTTGTATGCCTATCGTATAGCCAGTCAGACAGGCATTGCATAAGCTATTGCAAATCTTTTCTTTTATCTTGATAAGATTTCGACGAATGTCTGTTCGAAGAAAACCCATGTAGTGAAAATGAAGTATGCATCAATACTGAAGGGTCCTACCAATGTACCTGCAACACCGGTTTTCACAGAAATGAAAGCAGTGGTGAATGCTCTGGTAAGTTACATCATTTGTTAGAATACATCAGTGTTAGCAATTCTGTTTTCATGATTCGAGGAACCATCAGTATCTCTTTTGTCGTATAATACATTCTTCTTACACACCTTCGAGTTTTGTTCTACTTGAGCTTAAATGGTAGCTGTCTGTAAGAATACAAGTGACCTTGCCTTTCTTTTCAAAAAGTTTACCTAGAACTCGAACGTTTAAAACAAGGGCTCTAGGGTTTCTAAGTTATTGTACAAAGCATACTGTAATATTATAATCATTATGATATTCCGATCTCTTAACACATATGTATGTATATATCATGTCATTAAAATATTCGTTTTCCCCTTTGCATTTCAGATACAAATGAATGCGAACTTGGACTATGCCCAGTTAACTCTGTATGTGTCAATAGTGTTGGGAGTTACAGCTGTAACTGTCGTTTTGGGTTCTACAAAACATCAGATACCGTGTGCAAAGGTATTTGCATTCATTGTGAATACTAAGTTACTTCCCTTGAGTAATTCCCGCTACCTGTTAGTTTGAAGTCTACATAATTACCCCTCTTTATAACCTGTCCCCATTTGTAACGTTGCAATTGTTATGCTAGTGAATTAAACCCTTTATGTTTTTCAGAACTGTATAAAAAAAAAACAGGTAAAACATGAAAAATCTTCAGTGTTTATTCATGATTATCATAAGAGACAGGTAAGAAAAGAAAGTCATTATTAGATGAAAACAGGAAAAATTACACATTGTACTAAAGTAAGTAGTAATTATGATAAAAATAAAATGTATATGTTCATTGAATAGTTCAGCAGGTAAATTCAGTTTTAAACCTATAATATTAAGGTTAGTGGACATGAAATATCACAACATTTTTATTTGCTTAATGCATGTTGAAGGCAAACGGGCTGAAAATTATGTTAGTAAAATCGTGAATATTTAAACCTACTGCAGTTCACACACTTATGTCACTGAATATTGTTTATTGTTTGTATTACAGAATCAAAGATGTTTTGGGGCACTGTACATATTATTGGGAATAACAACACAGGTGTACATTTACAAGACATGTCACCTGAACAGATAGATGAACTAAATGATAGAGTGAAATCAGTTGTAAGATCTTAAAAGATATTTGCTCATTTTTCTTGTCACATGTATGTCTGTTTTTCATGTGAAGCAGAAGATATTCTTTCCATTATCAAATGCAGAACTTATGTTTTATAAGTATAGCATTCTTTAAACTATATTAAGCTTAGTATCATACCAGTGGTCATATAGTGGTTTATATCTTGACTTGTAACTTAGTTCAATGTTAGAATAGTGACATGAATAATAGATTTTAAATACAGTACCAGAAATTACATTGAAATGGAATTCTTTGAATCTCAAACAATCTGATAATTATATTCTGTGTAGTATCACATTTTCCTTTTGTCTTTTTCATCTTTTGTTTTTAGCAAAAGGTACTGAATGGTGCAAAAAATGTTTTGTAATTTTGTTCTTTTATAATTGGCAGTCATTTACTGACTATATGGGATGATTTACTTGGTAACATAGGGATTATGATAAGATATATTATGATATAATTATTTATTTAACAGATATCAGCATATGTCACTGATTCCTCCTACCAGTTCTATGGCCTGGAGGTGAACAGCCTGACAGAGGGCAGTGTAGTTATAAACATGAGCCTGTACTTCCCATGGGATACCTCCTACACTGTTGAGGAAATTACAAGTCTCCTTATGTCAAACCTAAGTTATTGGAAACAATTCAGATTGGAAGTGGATACTCTTGTCATTGAAGGTATGATATCCCAGCTTTAAACATTTCTGTAATGCATCAAGTAAAACCTCTTTTTAAGAAACCTTCAAAGAGCGAACTCTTTTTTTCTGAATTTGATAAATAAGTTTAAAAGCTCTTAATTCATCTCTGAAAAGTATGGTGTGCTCACTGCCCATAAAGTTTGGTGTCACAGTTGTGTATATTGCATGTAACCCAACAAAAGAAATCAGAATAAGGGCCCTTCCAAAATATAAAGCAATTTACAGAGTATATGTTATGAATATTTTGTGTTTTAATAGAGGATAATACAGCACTTCTACTCGCTTGCCTATCAATCTGATTAAAATCATATCCTAAACATCGCTATGCTATAAGGATCTGAGGACGACCAGTAGAAGGTCAGCTTCTCGTGACCTATCCATCAGCCAATCAGAGCGATGCTTCCACCCGCATGGAAGTAAATGTTCAACTTGTGAAAATCTATTTATATAGCTGGGATCCCAAACAATTATCTGCCATGTATAAACAGTCACCGAACTCAGTTAAATTTTATTTGTCAAAATCTTTCAAAATAATGAGATTTATATTTGTGGTTAATAAAATTTTTCAAAATATCTAAGCACTTTCAATCTCCCCTAATAAACATTATGCTAGAGAAGTTTACACTCTGTTTGAACACACATTGTGTACAGGTAAGCTATCGAGATGCATCATAAGCTGCAGTGTCATTGGCTGAGATATAAATAAAATCGTGGAAATTCCAGGTTATTGTGAAGACAGGAATGAATGCGTCATCTTCAGATCTAACCGTAGGGAGATTGTGAACTTCAGTCAGATTGCTTGCTTATCAGCTAGCTTTTATGGTGACATGATAGATTGTCTGCTTTGTGATTAAGAGTACCTGGGTTCAGACCCAGCCTGGGGACAAGTGGATTTTTCCGGGCTACAGTTGCAACAATGACGAGTACTCTGTGACAAATAAACATTACTAATCTTTCTACTTAAATATATTAACTATAAAAAGTTTATTCATATTGAGTAAGTTTTGATAAGTTTTCCTTCACACAGACATGTTTATTTTTCAGATGTGGATGAATGTTCTAGCCCAGATCTAAATGATTGTTCAGAATTTGCTGATTGTACCAATTTGCTAGGAACATACAAATGTACATGTTGGACAGGATATCTAGACATATCAGTAGACCAGCCAGGGAGTATCTGTGCAGGTTTGTTAAAAATCATAACAAGCAGCAATTTATCTCACCTCTGCTGACTTGGCTTTTAGAAAGTTCTTGCTGAAGTTACAGATCTTTTTTTCAGGAAGAATGGTTGGATATACTTACTGTTCTCAAAAGTTACTGAAGTAATGTTACAAGGTGTTTAAACAGATATTGACTAAACCAAATCTTTTTAAAAACACAGAAAAATTTATAATATTCTTTACTAAATTGTGTACACTTGCTATTTATTACAGATGCATCCATTGTCGTTCAAGCCTGTCATTAACAATTCAAAACTTTTTACACATGTTGATATCAGAGATAAACTATATTATAACTTTGTTTAAACATTTACTGGTCACCAGGTTCATGTTTTTTTGTTTTGCCTCAGTTAAATATATTCTATTTTTGTGTTGCTTTTTTAGTAATTGACATTAACAACCAAGATACAGTTCAAGATGTCAGCATCCTTCAAGCAGGACAAGCGTACCCTGTTGGTTCCTTGGTAACAGTGTTGGTCACCATGGCGAGAGGTTCACATGTTACTTACAGAGTAGACTTTGGTGATGGCCAATCAATTACCATTGTTTCAACTGAAGATCTGTCATTTCAACATGTCCAAGAAATCAGTCATGAGTATGTCTTCATAGTACATTAAATAATCATGGCTCATGGTAATGAAGACTTCAAGAACATTGCTTTGTGTCTGTGTCCTCTAGGTGTTAAAACTGAAAATTCTTAAGACAGTACGTTTGCCCCTTCTTTACAGACAGCTCAGATGAATATCTCAATGCTAAAAGATTTTGATTCAGTGTTCTCTGTGCTTGCTGATTTCTGATTAAAAGAAACAAGTTGCATTCTCAAAATAAATTGAGCAAAAATGTTTAATAATCACAAGCTAGTGTCATATAACTTTTTACAATCCTGTTTCAGATTTTTTTTACTGAATCTGTCTAATTTATAGTTGCTTTTCCATGGTCTGTACTCTGAATAGCTCATTTTTGACTATTTTATTTAGTCCAGAAGTCTATATATGTGTAAATACTTTATATATATTATTCATCTAGATGTTGTTCATATGTATGTCCTTTGAAATTTGTTTTATGCATTTTCTTCCTTGTTTTACAGGTATTTATTTTCTGGTAACTATACACTGAAAGTGAATGTTTCAAACAAGGTGAGCACAGAGACAGTTTCTACAGTGGTTGTTGTTCAGCCAGTTCTAACTGAACTTTCTATGGATGTCAATGACCTTGACCCACTTTTCTCTGGAAATGTGCGGTTTAATTTAAGCACTGAGAGGCAATACAGAAATCTGTTTTTTCACTGGAACTTTGGAGATGGTACTCAAATGTTGAAGTATGAAGTAAGCTTTGATGAAATGGTTAGTGAAGATCATATTTATGATGTTGGGAACTTTGATGTAGAGGTTAATATATCAAATTTAGTAAGTTCTGTGACCTTGAGAAGAAGTATTATATCACAGGAGGTAATAAGTGGAGTTGCAGTAACTATAGATGATTTTGCTGTAGTTCCTGGTGATTATATTAACTTTTATGTATTAGCAGAAACAGGAAGTAACATTAAGTTGGAACTGGATTATGGGAATGGAGACAATGATGTCATTTCTAAAAATAATAACAAGCGAGGAAGTACAGAATCTGTTATACAAAAACTGTTTAACAGGCCTGCTGAATTAACTGTAGCTGTAAAACTTTCAAATAACATTTCTGAGTGGTATGATACAGTTGGACCTGTCTATATTCAATATCCAGTGAAGAAATTAAAAGTTAACATAAACCAGGTTATCCCCTGTCCACCTAATGAAGTTCATTTAGAAATTGTGTACCAAGAAACATATAGTGCTCCAACTGCTGTGACTTGTGAAGCTGTAGCAGATGGTACATGGACAGTTCTAGAGTCTATAGCAGAACTAAGCAAAAATAATCCTCTTTTTGTGGACATGGAAACAGATGGCTCAGTGTTTGGATGGACAGAGGTCATTGTGAATTGTAGCAATATGCTGTCTCATCAGGTCATAGAAACTGGCACATACATACAGGCTGTTATAACTGATGTTGAAATAAGTGCTGACAAAACTGATATTGCTATTGGAGACTCAATTAACTTCGGTTTTCACATTGGAGTTGGTTCTAATGTAGAATACACATATGGGTTTGGTGTTGGTCAGAATTACACAGGTATCATAAGATCCACCTTAATAAGAAATGAAACAATAACAGGTGGTTTCACATATGGACAGCCTGGAAAATATGATGCTACTTTCTGTGTTAAGAATAACGTTTCATCGGCAGTGGCATATAGAACAGTATGGGTTTTAGAGAAGGTTTCTGGACTGACATTGGCAAGATTTTATGAACAAAGCTCCAAATATCATATTCTAAATAAAGGGCATGGAGAAGCAAAGAATATATTTCCTGTTCAAAGGGCGGTGATTTTTAGTGCTTCAGTTGTAACTGGAAATAATTTAAGATATAAATGGAACTTTGGGGATGGAAATGAAACTGTTGTTGAACAAGCAATTATTCACCATATTTTCAAAGTGGAAGGGGTGTATACAGTTACAGTAACAGCATTCAACCACCTGTACTCCCAAAATTCATCAGTGGTGATTATAATGAATGAAATTGTTTTACCACTTAAGCTTTCCAACAATGGACCACTGAAATCATACCAAACAATGGAGTTTGTCCTTGACCTTACATATTCAGGGACTAACACTTGCTTTATCTGGGACATGGGAGATGGAAGCCCACATGTCACTATGGGTTTTCAGAACTGTACCAGTGAGGTTTCTCAAGGGTCATCTTCACTGATCATTGAAAGGTCAAATACTCTGAACTTCAGCCATATGTATACAAAAGAAGGCTTGTACATGGTAAATGTAACTGCTTTCAATCAAGTATCTATGGCAACAGTATCTAGCCTTGTTGTTGTAAGTGGAGTAAGTTGTTTCTATCCAGTAGTTAGTTTCAGTGGTGGAAGACAGACAATTGAAATGCCAGTGAAAAAGCTTGTTTCTGATTGGATAGTATTAGAAAGCTCAGCAATTATTGACTGTGATGCAACAAGTGGGCCTGTATATAACTGGAATATACAGAAAGTAGTAGAAGGGGACACTTACCTAGACCATATTCTAAAGCCATATAACATAGATATTGCTCATGTGGATAACTTAAAGATTTACTTCCTGCCAAAGACACTAGATGTTGGTCTGTACAAAATATCACTTAACGTATCAATGTTTGGTATACCAGGCCTTTGCACAGTAGAATATACTTACATAAAAATTGATGCCTCCCTTCTGGTAGCTAAAGTCAGAGGTGGAAATGCTCGACAAGTCAGTTTCAACAAAAACTTCATTTTAGATGGACTGTCTGATTCTTTTGATCCAGATAGCAAAAATGATTCAAAATCACATCTGCAGTTTGAATGGTGGTGCAGACAAGAAGGTGAAGATTTTGCTCAGCCATTGGCGGACAACAATTTTATTGTGATCCCTGAAGAAATGCTGGAATCATCAGATGGTGGTGAAGGTTGTTTTGGAACAGGAGTTGGTCGTCTGCCTTTTTCAGATGGTGTGATAAAGTTGTCAAGTTTATTGTTGAGACCAAATACTGCAAATGTGTTCAGACTTATTGTCAAAGATGGCTCAAGGGAAGCAACCTTTGAACAAATTGTGCGTGTTGTTGAAGGAGAGTCACCAGATTTCTATATCAGGTCTGTACTGAGCTATTTAAGTTCTTCACATTCTTTCTTTAAAAGTAATCAGGTGTTTTAATGCATATTTCAGATAGTAAAATGCTTGGTATTGCTGTAATTAATTTGTTTGAGATAAAAGTTATTTTTGCTAATAAAACCACAACAACCATACCCTGTTGATTATGCAGAGCTGTTCACCTGATCCCTAAGCCTGATTTTATGCTGCGAAAAGTTTTGAATTTCCCCCTAATGAAAAATTTGTTTTCTTTTAGCTGTGTTACTAACTGTAAAGCAAAGATGAATCCTTCCAGTGAGTTTAATGTACAGGGTGTGTGTGAAAGTTGTCAAATGTGGGATAGGATTGAATATGCTTGGTCACTGTACCTTCTTAGTGGTGGGGAAAGGATTCCACAGAGCCTTGAAGATTTCACATCTACAGGTAAAGAAAAAAGCATTTCGAATGCTAAAGACATGTCTGTTAAAAAAAATATCAGGTCCCTAGTTAAGTATGAATCAAGTGAAATGTGACAGAATTAAAATGAAATTATTTAAAAACTAGACAATATTCCATTTAAACAGTAGTAAAATGAATAATGTTCATGTTTACTGTAGCCGGTACAGATAATATTCATTTTGTTGAGTAGGGACCATATTTGAATTGATGCTTAAAAGATGTGTTTGTTGTGCTTATGATATTTAAGTATGTTGTGAAGAACGGGATTCATGATTGTTGTGTTAAATAGGTTAAAGAATGGTCCTGATAGAGGTATTTTCCTAACTCAATCTTAGTTAAATTTGTTAAAATCTTGAAGAGGTTAGCATGCAACAATTTCTTGCCATAACATACTTGTAACTTCTATCAAGGCTACAACTTATCTCTGTTGTAGATACAGTGAGTGCCGGACTAGCTATCAAGCCAGGGATGCTGGTTGGTGGCTATATGTACTCTGTCAGACTGGACATGAAAGTTTATGGCTATACCGCCTCATTCACAGAGTATACATTTGAGACAAACCTACCTCCGTATGGTGGCAACTGCTCCATCAGCCCTCAGACAGGTCAGTTTGTACCATTGTTTTATGTAGTTTATCCAGATTTTTGGCATACTTAAAAGAACAATCAATTTGTTGTCAAAATTTAGGTAATAATCCCAAATGAATATTTACAGTTATATCATTAGTCAGAAAATTATAATCTATGCAAAGAAGAGAATTATATGGCAGTTTGTTAGAGCTGATGATTTGTGACTACATCACTGTAAGGAATACAATGTGTGTAAAAGCAGCATGGCTGATTATCTAACAGGAGCTTTTTTCACAAAGAGATATAAGAGTATCAGGGTGTGACTTAACAAGGCTGGTGGACATAGTTCACCTTTGCAGTGCCTACTTATGCTTAATATCTTTTTTAAAGGTATACTGTATTTCTTGTTACTTATTTTAAAAACATTAAGAATGCATTCAAATGCATTAGTCGTTATAGATATTGTAATCTACTACAGTAATATATTATAGTCCCATTAACCTCCCCTAACATTTGTTGGTCCCACAGTTTGAAAAATCAGTTCTTTTCTTTGCAGTTGGAAAAAATGATTAATGCAGCTCTATAAGAAACTCCTATCCTTAAAATACAGAGACATTCTTTATTCCTAATACCCTTGTTAGGAGAAATAATTGGCTTAGTGTCAATTTTCAAACAAATTTTTGTAGAATGACTCCTCATAAAGGTGCATGCTTGAAGAGGTTCATTAGTCTTTTAACTATTTCTCTCATGTCTGTTCATAATTCAAAATGAAATTTTAACTTTTTTGCAGGTTATGCCTTAAACACTTTATTTAGAATTCAGTGTCAAGGTTGGATGAATCCGGGTGAGGAACAGTTCCAAGGTGAAGGTCTCCTGTACAGGTTTTGGACCAGGGTCAGAGGGGGCTCAAACATACAGCTGCTGTATTATGGTCCTGACCCCTTCACTGCACCCTCAAAGTTTCCTCTTGGCAAACAGGAGATGGGCTATAAACATGACATTGTTGTGAGGATATCTAATGCAATAGGAGAATATGTGGAAACCACTCTTGAAGTACAGGTATGTGTAATGCAAATGTACTTGAAAAGAAGGCACAACTAGCTTTATGTAAATCAATAAAGCATTAAGAAAATGCCTCAGTAAAATAATTCTATCTGTTCTGCTATTGTGCTTTTTTTATAGTTGAAAATAGTTTAACATTCAGTTTTCTTATTGTTCATGTCTATTTAGCGATTACCTGACTTTGTCATCAGTCTTAACTGACTTTCAGTTAGCATATAGTTACTTGGCAGCTTAAGTATAAATGTGTATGATTGATACTGGTAATACAAGGATTTCAATGTACAGAAAGTTAGTTACCTGTAAACTTTATTGATAAGTTTTGTAACTTAGTAGTACTGCGGAGAATGAAGCAATAGTATTGATGATGTAGTAACTTTTTTCCTAGGTGAAGGCTACACCACAGCAGGACCTGGATGAGGTTCGAGCTCTCGCTTCAGAAGACTCGGGTTTGCTGTTTGAAATGAAGAAAGCCGGTCAGGACCAGGAATATAAACAACTGATTGTGGCCATTGCATCAGTGTTAAATACAGAGGTAGGTTTTATGTCTGGTCGTAAGTACAGGTAAGTCTTGATGTCAATTGGTTTGAACAGTTGTAGAGAAATGTTTGCACGAGTGATACCCAATTTGCTAACTTTTTTCACATAATATAAGCAATGTTAACAGAATCAAGAAAAACAATTTATGGAGAAAGATACTCTCAGCAAGTAAGCTTCAGTTAGGAGTGAAAATGCTCCTGTACAAATATTTATTTACAATAAATTCTTGCCTTATTATACATGTCTGTCTGAAATTCTATTTAAACTGAAAATTTCTTATGATTGCAAATTTCTGTATAACAATCAGTAAATCCCAAAAAAACTTGATCTAAATAGTTTTCCTGTCCTATGGAACCACAAAAGGATTGTTATGAGAGTCTCACATATTAAACGTTTGCCATCAGTGCTCAATTTTTGTTTTCATCTTTAAACTTTAGGTTACTCAACACAACGTTGGTGAGGAGGTTTTGTTGCCAACATCAACAGAAGCTGATCTCAATCCGGAAACATTCACTGAAAGCTATGATGAGGAACTGGACAACACTGAAAACAAACAAAAGAATACAGAGGTATGGAAATTATTTCATTCAATATGTAAATATTTTTCATCAAAGTGTTGGGTTGATTTTGTCCTTTCTAGCTGTTTTGCTGGTTGTCTACATGATTTGAACCTGTTTAATTCTGGAGAGGCAAATGTTTGCAAATTATCTTCATCCCTCTCAGTGATGGCTTTCTAGGTTCAAACCAGTATTCAAACCAAAAGTGTGGAATTTGGAAAGTCACTGGAGACTTGGACCCCTGGTGGAATTCAAACCAGAGATGTTCTGATCTGGAGTCTAGTGCTTTAACCCATCAACCACTGCTCTTTTTTGATCAGGACTTTGTTTTCATAAACAGTGGATGACTTTGTTTTCATAAACAGTTGACGGATTTCAGTTTAACTTGGCAAAATTGGAAACTTTAAAGCATTTTGCTTTAACTACCTTTCAGTCATGTTTCAAAGTGTCATGGTCAGCTTTTTAAAGGTAGAAATGCCTTGTAAGTATTTATCCACGAACTCTTGGCTCCGCAGAATTTTTTGCCATCTGTGATTTTCAGACATATGCTTTGTCTAAAAATGAGAACCTTTATCTATTTTGCTTAAAAGTGTAGAAAATGAATATTTTTTTCTATAATTTATGTATTAGTTACATGATTTGCATGTTTTAGATAAGGACTAGTATAGTACAGTACCTGGCTGAGACAGATCATGTGACCTTAGACTCCTTGCAGCAGACGGCACTATGTTTCAAGGTCATTACAGAACAGAGAGATGAACTGTCTGAACAAACCCAGGTAAATGAATTGTTTACATTAAAAAAAAACTGAGTAATTCTTAGGACACATTAAATCTGAACAAAAGGAATTAACACAAAACAATAAATGGTTATACTTGTACAAAACTTTTAGGTATTCAAGCAGAAACAGTTTTCTAGAAAATGAAAGGCATGGCTAGGAAAGACATGCTTTAATGCCGAAACTAGCACACATGATGTAGCTTTTTTCATGTGAATGCTTGACCTGCAGCTAGTTTGCAAGAAGGATTTACATAAAACTGTAACACCTTTAATTTTAGTCTTGTTGTAACTAAAAATGGCCTATGTATATCTTTCAGGAGACTGCTGTGAATGCCATTACACATATGACAGATGAGTTTACAAAGATTATAGAGGAACCTTCTATACAGACAGCATCAGACCAGGTGCTTTTGGCTGCACAAGGTAATAGCAACATAGCCAGAGAAAAGCTTTAGAGCATAAAAAAAACTGCTGTGTTCAGATATGATATCTGGAACATATCCATACATATCCAAACTGCCAATGAAATTTTATTCAAAATATTAATAAAGGCAAGAACATTTTTTTTATCTATACAATTATTTGAAAATGGATTCGTTTAAAATTTATGCACAGGAATGTACATCACTTTTTTATTCAGCTGCCATTCAAACACCTTTCAGTACAGTATGTAGTTAATGATAGCTTAACTAATGATGTAAAAAGCAAAGACTTATAATCTTTTGTTAGAAGAATATTCCCTTCTTTCAAACAGAAATGCTGGCCAGTGTGGGTAATGTGATGCTGGCGGTGCGCACAGAATCTGCTGACCGTCTGGCAGACTTGAATGTCAAGGACACAGAGCATGGTAATGATGAACTAGTAGGTGACAGTGAGTCTGTTACAGAGACAGAAAGTGTCACTTCTCAGTCTGATGACATAGAGTTAGAAAAAATCAAGGTAAGAGTTATTTATGATTTGTATATGTTAAATCAAAGGACTGAATTAACTAACACCATTCTAAACAATGACAGAAAAAATGAATATAATCAATATAGAAATGATATTGGCATTCCATATGAATACTGTACATCAGGATCGGTCTTTGTTCAAATACAGAAATTGAGGGGTTTTTTTTAGAATAAAGCTTCAGGGCATGGTATCGAATTGCAGCTCCAAATATCTGTAGAATTTAACAATTATGTTAGCATTGTCATCATCTGGCCAAAGGGCTAGTCTAAACTCATCAGGAGAAGTGTATAAGAAATTGTAAAAGCATAATTCTGTAACCAGTGTTGAAACAATAATACCTGTCATATGAAATAGCACTTAAGGATGTCACAGACATTCCTCAAGTTTTATGATATATAATAAAAAATGCCAGGTAAAATCTACAAAATGAGTTTTCAAGTATTATCCCTCATAGACATTTTAATTTGAGATTTTCCATGAAAAACATCAAAGTTAGCTGTCCCAGACTTGCATAATTATTTTTTGGTAATATATCATACATGAAAGTAAAACTTACTGAGCTGTTTATAAGATCTGTTTTTGTTATAACAGAATTATGTAGAAAAAAATCAGTTTCTATGGTAATTTGATACTTGGTATATATTGAATAAACTGTTTTATAGTAGTAGTCTCAACAGAAGTTCCAGAATTACAGCTGGGTCATAGATAAATTAGTTCTTTTGAAGAAATCATTTTGCAATAACAATAAAAGATTGTTTTCTGTTTATATTATATATGCTGTTTTTGATTAGAATGAATGAATAAATACAAAAACAGCTGTCAAATGATCTGGTTTCTTTGACCCATTCTGCTGTTGTTTTATGTTACTCTTAAAGATGACCTCCAGCTTATTAAAATAACAGCTGGTGCTTTATTTATTCATCTTTTTCTCTTGAACATTTACTTTTCACCATTATATTATAGTGAAGCTGATTATCCAACAGTTGAAATATTTTATACTCTGTAAGCTTTGTCCACAGGACAGTATACACTATTTACACTTTCTCAGTTTTATAGTAGATAACTGTAGGCAAGTCTTTGGTTACAAAGGCCAGCTTGTTGGTTATTTTCAGCCCTGTAGCAAATGGCTTGAAATTTTAGATCCAGACCCTCCCAAAATTTATTTAGCCTGGCCCTAAATGCATTGACTGAAAAGTCTAGGGCTACATGTATTTACAACCTTTTTCATTGGGTGACCAACAGCTATCAATACTGCTAATATTTTGCAGCTGTCTCTTCTCCAGGCAAAAGAGCTAATTACAAAGGTATTTGATGTGAAAGACAAGATAGTTGGCAGTTTAGTGAAGACCAGAACACCAGGACAGAATCTTACCTTGGAGACAGAGGCTTTCTCAATACACACAAAGAGAGAAGAAGTCACAAAGATTGGTAAGAATTGTTTCATGTGTTGGAGGAACTTTGATGAACAGTCAGAGTGCATTTAAATGAAAGGGACAAGAATAAAATTCTGGTGTACCAGGCAAACATTCGTTCAGTATATAATAAAAATAGAAGATACAGTACAAGATAGTAGCTTGTTTTTAAAGATGAACAAGTTCAGTACTGATTCAATGAATTGTGTCCCAACTGAAGTTAATATTCAACAGATATTTGCACCATTTACCCTCCTTGTTTCACATTAATGCATGGCTATGTGTCCAAAATTGACCATCCATGTGTCACACCTTTGACCCTTCTTGTGTTGCACCATTGACCCTCCAAGTATCATACTGTTGACCCTCCATGAGGAGGTATTGGAAAAGGAGGTCTTGGGTTGGAGTCCTACTCAAGGGTAGTTTTGTTGCGGCTGGTCATTGAGCTACAAGCTAGAGAATGGTCACCAATTACCTGCCTGTCACCAATAACCTGCCTGTCACCAATTACCTACCTGTCACCAATTACTTGTCTGTCACCAATTACCTGTCTGTCTACAGCCTGACACATGGAATGATAAAAGAGATGTAGAATTGTCTCAGATTTATATTTTAAATAGTGTTGTAACTATTCATTGGATAAGCGAAGGACCTGATCATCTAGGAATGCACTTTTGATTGTTTTTGTTCTTAGCAATAAGTGCTGAAGGGACAATAGGATGTTTTTGTAGCACACTATAATTTCATACTATGGCATTTTCATTGTTCATATTTCTGCTGTAAAATATGTCCGCCTCTTAAAACGTATTTTCCTGTACTTCTCCAGACTTTAAAAAAATGTCTACAAACTACTCAGTTTAGGAAACAAATACACAGTGTTTTGCTTTTTTTCAGACAAAGCTGTATTAAACTCAAAGTCAGGGACATTCACTCTCCCATCTTCTGACACTTTGCTAACAAATGACAGTAACTTACCTGGTCAGATCATAGATGTTAATGTAAGTATAATATATTTAGACTGTTTTAGCTTATTTAGCTCACATGAGCATTTTGATTACCCTTTTGTGTCATCTGCAATAATAACATGAAAGAGATGTGCAGATCTCTGTTGAAATGTATTCAGAATTATGTAAAAATGATTTTGAAAAAAAAGAAGACATTTTTCAGTTGTTTTTTTTTAAATTTCAGATAGTTTGAGCCTAACTTTCATGTCAGTAATTTTTTTATTCATATCTTGAAATTGGAACAAAAAATATCTCCAGCTGATAATTTAAATTCCATTATTGTTGAAAAGATCATTTTTAAGAATTTTGTTCATGCAGTTTTCTTGAAAGGATGTTTGAGATAGGGGGTTTATAGGCCAATGTTTTACATTGCAGGTTGTTGAATTTTCTGTGAACCCTTTCCTGTGGAGTGACAGTGCAAGATATATCAATTCACCAGTTGTCAGTCTAGAATTGTTTGACAGTCAAGGTGAAGAAATTTTGGTGAAGAATATCTCAGAACCTATAAACATTGACATAGCAGTGGACAGATCGTCAGTTGTTGCTGAACACATACAGGTAAAGCAAACAAACAAAATGTGGCTAAATCTTTAGAGATTGAAGTATGAGTGAACAGTTTTTTGTTCTAATGACTATGACCCAGTAAAGTTATATAGCAGTGAATAGTTCATCAGTTAAAGTTTTTATGCCCTCTTCATTATTCATTTAATGGCACTTTTTGATTAACTTGACCATGTCAACTACAGTTAATGGAAAACTGACAAAGTTTTTTGTTTCTTCTTTAAAATCATTGGATAAAAGTTTTTCAGAAAATTTTTTGAAGTATATGTATGACTTTGTGTCAAGGACTACCATTTTATATCTATACATGAAGAAATAATATGAATTTCAGGCAAAGCTGTCCAGTGAGAATGAGATGGTACATCATGCTGTAAAACTGAGGTCAAATCAGAGTGACCTTCATATATTTGTTCAACCAGACAATAAAACCATGCAGCTAGAAATTTACTTGAGACATGAGGCTTTGCCTTCCCGTCTGGAACATGATTTCTTTGGTAAAATGCTAATTAGTTTAATCAGTTCATTTTAACTTTGAAAATTTAAACGTTAAAATTAGGGTTTGTTCCTATTTTGTTCCAATGCTTAATTACTGGCACTGATGGAAGAGTTGCCCTCACACAAATACTTTTTGTTATATTCTTCTTATCTGTACCTCATTACATTTATTCATTATGAGTGGCTTAATTAGTTATCACTGACACTATATTAATTATGAGGATAATAAGTGTAATTATCATTAATTATGATAATGACTTAGCATGAAACATTGATTATTACCCATTATATAATACAATATTTCTAGCTGATTCACTAAAATATTATGATTTTGGTATTTGTGTTTTGGCATATTTTGTGTTTCATCATGTATTAGAAATGGATAAAATAATTTAGTTTATTGCATTGGTACATTTATTTCAGTTTCTGTTATGGAATTTTCAAAATATTGCTAATATGAATACAATTTTTTTGTATAAGTAAAAAAAGGTGAATAACTGTGGACATAAGATTTTAATCCAGAGACACTTGTGTAGCTTATTTTTAGTTACATCTTTACTTGAACTATTGTCATGGTGAGTACTTAAGTTATTACCATGGTTCTATAAATGCAACACTTTTAACTACAAGAGTGCTTAAATTAAAAAAAGGAATATATATAAGAATATTTTTTTTAATGAATTTTTTGCTTTTTCCTGTTTTGGAGGAAAATTTACATATTCTAGCACAAGGGCAAAGATAAATTCTATTTGGATAAATCATTTCCTGTTTGGTAGATATTTTACCCCATGAGGTGACTGATGTTGGAAGCCTGACAGAGCTGGGGGATGATGTCAGCCTAGAGTTAACACACACTGCTATCATACCAGCTGAGGTCATACAGGAACAGGGTACAGGATGGTGGTACCTGGGAATCAGGATACGTGGTATACTGTTAAAGAGTTGTTCCCCTTTATAACCTGTTGACAGTGACTGACATTACTTGGACCATTTCTTTTACCATTTCAGCCAGAAATCCATCATAGAGTCTGTATTGTATTCTGACTGCTGTAGTTTTACCTTTGCAGTCATACTGTTATCATCTTTTTTAGTCTTTGATGAACTGTACAAAAATATTTTATATGTAGAATTTCATTTAAAAAAAAACTGACAAGCTTCAAAAAGTGTAAATGTATACATTGTAAAAAAAAATGATACTAAACAAATAAAATACAAATAGCAGTATTCAGGAGGCTGCATATTGATGGCTTTGCTTACCTAAAACGTGCAGTGAATTCAGCTGATTGAATTTAATTTTGTGAGGGGTTTTACACTTTTCAATTTCAGTGTGAATGATGCAAAAGGAATTTTCTTGAAAATATATTTAAGTCACAAGATAATGTTTTTATAAGTGAATGTGAAACTTTATTTCTGTAAAGCTTACTTCATTGAATGTATTCTATGATGCAGATAACAGTACATCAAATGAAGAGCATGACGATGACCTATCAGTATATTATGACCTTGAGGAACCTTCACCTTTGACCTTCAACTATACTGTCAGTTTTGTGACCTCAGGATGTTATTTCTGGGATGAAGTTGGAGACACTTGGAGTACTATGGGCTGCCAGGTGAGAGAGTAACCTGTGCAATTTCTATCATAGTCTAGGCTAACAAAGTTGCTCCCTTTATTTTTAAGTAATTTCAATCTCAGATCTGTATTTTAAAATTTAAACATTATATACAACTCTTTTTTAAACACATTGTACAACACTTGAACCTGAAAAGTTTTCAGTACATAGTATATATTTTACACCCTTACCCTACTAAATTTCTTCAACTGAATTTTCCATTTTAGATGACCCATTTACCATTCAATGTAAACTTTCTGACTGAACAGTGCAGTTAATGATCAGACTGCTTGAATAAATTTCTAGGAATTGTTCTCGAAATAATGTTTTCTACAGCCTCCTTTTCTTGATAATAATGTCTTAGAAATTATCTAATAGGTCAGTCCACTGTCTAATACAAAATTCACACGATGTATCTGTAATCACCTGACATCATTTGGATCAGAATTCTTCGTGCCACCAAATAAAATCACCTTTGACACAGTGTTTCTTGATATGAATGAGAAATTGAAGGATAACCATGCTGTGTTGGCTATGCTATGTACAGTGCTTGGACTCTATGTAGTTGGCATTGTTTGGGCTTGGAGACAGGACAAGAAAGATTTACAGAAGGTGAACAGTTTTTAATCAGTTGAATGAATAATATAAGGTACATATCTCTGTGTTGTGCATATGTCCATCAAATTTTATTTTTTGGAAAAGTGAAACAGTGACATTTTTATTAACCTATAAATGATAATTTAGAAGTCCAGAAGTAAAAATCTTCTTTATGAATATTGGTGTTTAAAGTTACAAACTTTTCAATGATAAATGTAAACTATTCCAGGGGTATTTTATATGGTGTTGTTATTCTTTAGATTTTAGGATTTTAAATTTATGAAGTAAAAAAACGATAAATTAAAACTAACTTAAATATATTTCCAGTGGGGAGTCCTACCATTGTGTGACAACATGCTTACAGACACATATTTCTATGAGGTGACTGTATTCACTGGAATGAGACGAGGGGCAGGGACAAGGTCAAACATCAGTTTTGTACTGGCTGGAGACATGACAGACACTGGAGTACGCCAGCTAAGAGATGTGAAAGGGGTTAAGGTAATTGTTCAGTTATTATAAAAATTATTTCAGTCATTTTCTATCTTTTATTCAGTTTTTTCAGGAAGTCATTCTAAAGAAATACACAAATGTTTTTTAAAAAAGAGTAATTTTAGCTTATTTTGCTATTTTTGTCTGATATACCAGTAAGTTATAATTCTATGATTGAATGTATGATATACAATCAATGTTTAAGTAATAAAACATCTACATGTATTCATTTGCTTGTCATATCTCTCAATCTAAACCTTAGAATATAGAGCCTGATTGGACATTTATGTGTTGAGAAACTAAAGTGAAATAAACAACTTATGTCAGAAATAAACAACTTATGTCAGAAATAAACAACTTCTGTCAGAAATAAACAACTTATGTCAGAAATAAACAACTTCTGTCAGAAATAAACAACTTCTGTCAGAAATAAACAACTTCTGTCAGAAATAAACAACTTGTGTCAGAAATAAACAACTTATGTCAGAAATAAACAACTTATGTCAGAAATAAACAACTTATGTCAGATTTCTCATCATCACAAAAAGACAATAATCTTTCAAGGCTTTATACACTAAGGATATTTCTTCTAACAGACATTTGACCGAGGTTCCATTAACAAGTTTATACTCAGCGTTGATGAGAATTTAGGTCCACTTTCCTACCTACGTATCTGGCATGATAACTCTGGAACAGGAAAGCTTCAGAGCTGGTACCTCAGTAAAATGGTTGTTAGAGAATTGCAAGGCCAGGAACAAGTGTAAGTTGGTAAACTTTATATTTTTATGGAGTTTATAAAACAGTTCTGATCGAATGTCTGTTTGGCCAGAAAGGTAGCAAATGTAATTGACTTTTTGTAATCCCTCAGTCGAGTAGCACTAATTTATCTCTTCATAGTTATCATGTAATAGTTTGTATCACTGAACAAAGCAACAAAATGTTAGAGTTTTCAAAAAGAAAAAGGAAAAAAAAATAAGACTCTCATTAGAAATCTGAATTTCTTAAGAAAATTTCAACCTGTTCTGATTCATTACACTTGCTTAGTGCTTGAACACTTCAGGAGTTTATCTTGTATTAGAGAGCTATATTGTGTTGCTGTATTTTTTCACAGCTATGTCTTCTTATGTAACCACTGGCTTGCTGTAGAAGAGGAAGATGGAATGGTTGACCGTCTACTTCCTGTTGCAGCTCATGAAGATCTCTCCAAGTTTGGAAACATTTTCTTCTCAGATACCAGAAAGAGACTTACAGACTCACATCTTTGGGTGTCAATATTTTCTCGTCCAAACAAAAGCAACTACAGCCGAGTGCAGAGGTTGTCTTGTTTGCTTTCCATCCTGATGATGTCAATGTTGGCAAGTGCAATGTTTTACCAGGCAGAGGGAAATGCTCAGACAGGTCAAAGTTACAGACTGGGTCCGTTTAAATTCACCACACATGAAATGTACATCAGCATTGTAACCAGTCTGATAGTTTTTCCAGTAAATGTTTTAATTGATCAGTTGTTTAGAAGAAGTAAACCTAAGAAAAATATTAAAGAGCAAGCATTTTCTGATGATAGACCTTTCTCTGCTTTGTCTAAGTTCAGTGTGAGGTTTACAGACCTGTTCCGCATTCAAAGCAGAACTCAGGTGACCCCAATTCCAGCCATTGAAGATGAACAAGAGAATGAACAAACCCATACACCAACCACTTCCACTCATACTGATGATTCACCAAAGCCATCCAGATATCAGCCAAGTATTACAGAGACACCAGTGCCTAATGTGTTCTCTAAGGTCCATGACAAGTCTAACTCACCAAATTTCTTGGAAGCCAGACATCATTACACACCTGCACCTCCATTACATTTGAAATCCTCATTAAGACAGACTAAAGACTTTGAAAAAAGGAAACCTAACCTGAAGATTTCATCCACTGTGAGTTTTGAAGTAAACAATTTACATCTATCTGTTCAAGATTCCCCCTTTCCTTCCCCAACCTCCTCTGGATACCTCACACCTTGTGCACCAAGTTCAATGGAAAATTCTCCAAACATTTCACCCAGATATGAAATAAAAAGTCCCACTGAAACAGTTTTCAGTTTTGACTCTTCAGCAGAAGAGATAGAAGATATAACATTGAAGAGTACTCAGCAAGGGAAGACAACTAAGTTTGGCAAGAAGCTTTTGTTACCATACTGGTGTGTGTATATTGCCTGGTGTTTGGTATTCTTGTCTACAGCTGTGTCAGCAACAGTGACTTTCTTATACAGTTTGGAGTGGGGGAAAGAGAAGTCTGTTGCTTGGCTCACCTCCATGTTGCTGACCATTGTGGAATCAGTATCGGTTGTTCAGCCAACAAAAGTAAGTTGGAATACAGGGAGCCAAATATTATACTTTGTACAATTATTAAGTGTCCAAACTGTTTAGAAAACAATTACAATAAATGCCAACCAATGCTTTAAACTAAAAAGATAATAGTTTCAATATCATTTCATCCTGTGTGTGGCATTTTCGTTACATTTTAAATATACTCTAGCACTCACAAAAACGTATTTAATTACAATGTTTGATTATGTAAGTTTAACTTTACAGATAATAGTCCTGGCAATATTTGTGGCTGCAGTGTTAAGGAAGACAGAAGATGAGGTAGAGAAAGAAGAAAGTGTGAACAATATTCTTCCAGTGCAACCAGATGAAATCTCTTCACAAATTTCAACACATAACAGTAAGTGCAAACTTTTTCACTATACTGTTCTTTTTACACATCTGAAAAGGCTTCTGGTTTAATTGAGTTTAACACCCTCTTACCATCATTCCAGGGAAGGACTAGCACTAGAGTCCCATTTTCAGTAAGAAACTGCTAACTTTCTTTCATTAATGGTAATTGTTGGTAGTGGGGCTCAAACTTATGACCATCAGTCAGTGAGTAGTTAAGTGATTAGAAGTCAGTGACTTCTACAACTCAGCCATGGAGATTGGTGAAGTCTAGTGAACAGTTATTGAAAATGAGAACTTTCAAATAAAAAGTAAGGTTGAAAAAATGATTCAAGAAAAATCAATATACTGAATGAAAGAGAGATGGGCATATGAAAAGGTGTACAGCGTTTAAAAAGAACACCTTCCTGCCATACAGCATTCTTCTTATAATCTTGTATATGTAACTGCACCATACATTGGTTTCACTTTTCATGATTGTAAAAAGCACATCTGTATGGTTTATCCTGCTTTTTAACAGATCAGTATGGTTTTATACTTTGCAGTGAATAGCAAGTTCATGTTAACAGAAAGCAAAGTAGGAGTTTAATATCTGTACTATAATATTTGTAGCAAAAAGAACAAAACAGTTTGCAGCTCCTCCAAACCCAAAGAAGCTTGCATCAATAAGAGAGCAGCGGCTGAAAGAGATCAAAATGTTCAGGGTCATCCAAGAGATTGTTTTCTACATGTTTTATCTGGTCATTCTAGTCCTTGTTGCCAGTCATAACAGAGACCCAGACTCATACAGTATGAAACAGATGTTAATGAACATCATATCTCCAAAACAGAATCTGACAAGGGTTTGTTTAGACTTTGCTAGTTTTTTAAATTCCATTTTATATGGATGAGTTTAATGGTGTTGTCAGCCTCTTTAACATTAGTAAGAGCACTCAGAATACTTTCTTCATGAAATTCATTAGCTGTAAACTTACATATGATATAGACTTTTGTCTTTGGTCAAGATTGCAAGAAGTCTTATACAGTCATATGCATGACTAATATAAAGAAATGAGATTTTTGTTGTGCAAAACTTGAAGTTTCAGTGGAAAAACAGAAAAAAAGAAAAAATGGAGATATCAAAATGCATAAGTCTGCAGTTCTGTGATTCTACTCATTTTGAAGCAGTTATCTGCCTGTATTTGTAGATTCACAATATCAAGGACTTTTGGCACTGGATGGACACAATACTGCTACCCAGTCTGTATGTGTCACATGACTGGAATGGTGATGTAATTGAAGAAGACACAAGGCTCATATCTACCCAGGCCTCATACAGAGTGGGGCCTGTGAGGCTGAGGCAACACAGAGTTAATCCAGGTAGAAACAGAATTTTCTGAAACCCTTAAAAGAAGCACATCTTTAGGTTTGAAAAATAGACCCTTATTTTGCATTTGTCTTTATTACTTGTCCAACCAAGTTACAGTATGTTTTGCCATATACAACAACAACCTGTGATCTGTTCAGAGGTCTGCCCCTAGTAGTACAAAATGTACCAACATACCTTAATATCTCGAAGCTTGCTTGTGTCTGGGCTATTTCTAAGCAACCATTTGCTGGATTTTAATGAATTGTTTTTTGGGGAGGAAATGTGCATTTTACCAGCATGGATGAGGAGTTATGGGCCATTTAATATTACTACATATAATATAATTATAATAGTAGCTCTTTCACAGTAACCATATGGAATTTCATAAATATTGATGGGAAGCTTCAGGAGACATGTATATTACCAGCATTATTGAGGTCAAGGTCATGCTACCAAAGTATTTCCATGAATATAGATTAAATGACAATTTAAAGAATGTTTTACAGGCAAACATTATATCTGTTCAGTATTTACTGAAAGGGCAATAATATAGAGCAGCATTTGCTTTGGGGAGCATCCATCATTGCTAACAATTTCTTATTGCTACATGTAACTGTTACTTGCTTTTTTGTACCACATGTCCTTCATTATGTAGAAAGAAGCATGTGTAGACTGATGCATCTTCACACAGTTTGTTTGTCATATTTACAATATTGTAAGAGAAATTGTACCAAGTAAATATGATTATAGAAGACACAGAGATTCAATCAGGATCATACAATTATACTTTGGTCCTCAAGAAATAACATTTTTATGCCCCAGATGAGGGCATATAACAGTCGCACTGTTTGTCCAAACCTGCTTAAGTCAATTCTTAAGGAGCATTTGTCACTTAGCAACAGCTCTAGTTTGTCGTCTTTCTCTTTCAGAAATGTGTTACAGACCAAAAAGAATGGTGCCTTATATAGAGAAGTGTAGTTTTGACTGGTCCCAGGGTCATGACAGTAAAGAGTCATACTTTGAAGGTTGGATTACAGAACCAGTCAGTAATACAAAGGTCTCACACAATAACCCCTGGAGGTTTCAGTCTACAATGGATGTGGATGGTGTGCCTTATGCTGGCGAGGTAAGGTCAAATACTTTTGTGTTCAAGCACAGACACATTTCAGTCTTACCCGTGAAGTTGTATATGTATCTAGTTTTATTGCAAACAAAAGAAATGTCAGCATATCATACTAGTCTTTAGTTATTATACTGTAAAGAATTAATTTTTATGTTGCTATGTTTGTTTCACTTTTAGCTGTTTAAGTTTCTAAGATTCTGAACAGCTTACTCTTTCAACCAGTATGCCCTGAGCCTTTGAACTGGTTTTGGGGATAAAAAATTTAATATTGAAAGGGTCCCAGTACATAAGTCATCCCCCAATATTATGTACTGTACAAATCAGAGTATTGTTAGAGATTAGTGGAGTTTTGATCAATTGACTTTGGACTTCAGTTTATGACCTGGACCAGATTGTGGAGGCATGGTGGAAAGTTTAGGTAGAAATGCTGATAAAAATAGTGATAGTAATGATGAACCTGATACCCAGACCAAGGTGTGCCCCCCCACCAACTCCCATTCTGGCCAAGATCATGGGTCTGGGCCTAGGTTTAGTGCACTGCTAGTAAACCAGGGATCAAATCTTACATAATGATTGCCCTTTTTAGCTCACCTAAGCACAAAGTGCTCAGGGTGAGCTTTTCTGATCAGTCTTTGTCCATCGTCCGTCTGTCCATCAGTCCGTCCGTTGTCCGTCATCAACTTTTCATTGAAATGACATCTCCTCTGAAACCAAAGGGCCAAATTAAATGAAACTTGCCTGGTATGTTCCTTGCATGAAGCTCTACCAAGATTGTTCAAATGGTTCTGGTCCATTGCATTTCTGGTTCACTGGAGCTAAAATTAGATTTTAAAAGTTGGATCTTTAAAAATCTTCTTCTCCGAAATCTCAAGGCCTGGAGTTTAGATATTTGGTATGAAGCATCATCTAGTGGACCTCTACCAAGTTTGTTCTAATTATTACCATGGGGTCAAAACTGACCCCACCTCAGGGGTCAGTTGATTTTACATAGATTTATATAAGGAAAACTTAAAAATCTTCTTGTCAGAAGCCACAAGGCATAGAGTTTAGATAGTTTGTGTGAAGCATTATCCAGTGGACCACTACCAAGTTTGTTCAAATCATGTCTCCTGGGTCAAAATTGGCTCCGCCCCAGGGGTCACATGTTTTATAAAGAGTTATATAGGAAAAACTTTAAAAAAAACTTCTTTTCAGATAATGCAAGGCCTAAAGTTAAGATATTTGGTGTACAGCATTGTGTACTGGACCTCTTCCAAGTTTGTTCAAATCATAGCCCCTGGGTCAAAAAAGGCCCCGCCCCAGGGGTCACATGTTTTACATAGAGTTATATAGGAAAAAATTTAAAAATCTTCTTGTCAGAAACCACGTTGCCTAGAGTTTAGATATTTGGTGTGCAGCATTGTCTAGTGGACCTCTACCAAGTTTGTTCAAATCATGATTCTGGGGTCAAAACTAGCCCAACCCGGGGTGGGGGGGGGGGGGGGGGTCATTTGATTTTACACAAGGATTTATATAGGGAAAACTTAAAAAATCTGCTGCTCTAAAACACCAAGGGCTATACCTTCAATTGTTTGTTGTTATGTCTCCCCCAAACCCTGCCCTTCTGATGGAGACATATTGTTTTTTCCTTGTCCATTGGTGTCTGTTTGTGTGTCTGTCTTTCACACTTCATTTCCTTTCAATAACTTGAGTACCAGTTGACCCAAAGCCTTCAAACTTCACAGGGTTATTGCCCTTATTGAGTACAAAACATCCCTTTTGTGTTTTGGGTCAGTAGATCAAAGGTCGAGGTCAGAGGGACCTCTAGAGTGAAAACCATTTCCACTCAATAACAGGATTACCATTTTACCCAGAGCCTCCAAACTTCATAGGATGATTGCTTTTACTAAATAGAAGAACCATGTTTTTTTTGGGGCTAGTATGTCAAAGGTCAGGGTCACAGGGACCTGTAGAGTGAAAAGTATTTCTGCAGAGTAACTGGAGTACCATTACACCCAGAGCCTTCAAACCTTATAGGATAATTGTATTAGAAGAACCCTATTGTTTTTAGGGTCCGTAGGTCAAAGGTTAAGTTCACAGGGACCTGTAGAGTGAAAACTGTTTCTGCTCAGTTACTGGAGTACCATTTTACCCAGAGCCTTTAAACTTCATAGGATGATTGTCTTTACTCAGTAAAAGAACCCAGTCATTTTTGGGGTCAGTAGGCCAAAAGTCAAGGTCACAGGGACCTGAAGAGAGAAAACTATTTCTTCTCAGTAACTGGAGTATCATTACACCCAGAACCTTCAAACTTTATAGGGTAATTATATTAGAAGAACCCTATTGTTTTTGGGGTTGTAGGTCAAAGGTCAAAGTCACTGGGACCTGTAGAGTAAAACTATTTCTGCTAAAAAAAATTGAGTACCAGTACACCCAGAGTCTTCAAACTTACATTGTATTGCAAAGCTTTTCAAACTTGCACCTACAAAAACCAGTAATGATATTTGTAACATGAGCAATGAGACTTAGGTGAGTGATTTAGGGCCATCATGGCCCTCTTGTCTTTCATAGTGGAGAAAGTAAATGTCTTAAATTAGAACTTCAGACATTAAAGAAACTAGATTGTTATAGTCTTAAAATAAATATTATATATAGATATGACAAGTATTTATTCCTTACTTTATATTATGATTCATTACATTTACCTAAAAAATCAAAAAGGAAAGAAAAGATACTGAAGAAGCATTCAGTTTTTGTGGAGCTTACTTGCTGTGAGCTCAACATAGCTGTCACAATGGCATGTCAGTGTATGTGCGTAATTAAGTGTGTTAGTGCATGTGCTTATCCAGATTTGCTTGTCCAGGCCATAACTTCTCCATACATGGAAGAATTTTTAAATACCTTGACACTTCTGTTCACCTTGCTGACAAGGCATGTCACTTGTAAGATCTAGGTGTTTAGCTCAAAGGTCAAGGTCACAGAGACAGCCAATAGGTTAACAATGTGGACTGATTTGTTTGTACATGCCTTAACTTCTCCTTGCATGGAAGAATTTTTAAATACCTTTGCACTTTTGTTCACCTTGATGAGACAGCATGTCACATGCAAGACTTAGACTCAAAGCTCAAAGTTCAAGGTCACAGTGACCACTTAAAGGTTAAAAAAGTGGACTATTTATATATAAATTTTGTCTGGATAATTATACTCATGAAGTATTAAAGCTACAGACTTGAAACCTTCTGAGTATATAGATCTTGGTGAGTTGGAGTGCAGTGTACAAGAAACATAACTCTGCCTTTTTTATTTTTGTAATTACTTCCCTTTATTGAATTTTTTTGTCTTGAGCAAAACTCAATAACAAGAGATGCACCATGCGATAAAACCAGGTTTTCAACTTTTCACCAAATAATTTTACAAAAGAAAAATGTTGTTTTTTTTTGTTTTTTTTTAAAGACAGCTGTGAACCTGATCTAAATCCAAGGAAGCATGACTGAGGACTCCTAAAATCCATAACTATACCATAAAGACTAGAGACTATATGATTATTAAACAATAGAGCAATACGACATACATGTATAATCTGCATGAAGCCATAAAAATAATTTAAGTGCATACGAAATGCATGCAGGTGTCAGGATGCTGCAAGGATGCTATATACAGAGTATCATCAAGATCAGTCAATTTAAACCCAAGTTATTTAATGGTAACTGATTTTTTATTTTAGTAACAGTGACCTTGACCTGACTGATCCTAAATACAGTCCTAAGCTAGGTTTGATGCAAGGGTGATGTATACCAAGTTTAATCAAGATTGACCAGTAAATGCTTAAGTTGCTTTACACCAAGTTTAGTCAAAATTAGTCATTCCAATCATAAGTTAATGACTGGAATCCAATTTTCTATTTTAGTAATAGTGACCTTGACCTTGACTCAACTGACCCCAAATACAATCCCAAGCTAGATTTTCATGCAAGGGTGCTATACACCATGTTTAGTCAACATGAGTCATTTCAAACCTAAGTTATCGACTGGAATCCAGTTCTTAATTTTTAGTGACAGTGAACTTAACCTTGACCACACTGGTCCCAAATATAATTCCAAGCTAGGTTATCATGCAAGTAAATTATATACCAAGTTTCGTCAAGATTGACCAATAAAAACTCAAGTTATTGACTTAAAGCCATTTTTTTATTTTTAGTTACAGTGACCTTGACCTTGATCCGACTGAAATACAATCCCAAGCTAGGTTTCCGTACAAGCATGCTATGTACCAAGTTTTGTTAAGATTGGTCTATCCAAACTAAAGTTATTGAATGGAAACCATCAGTTTGACACCTGCCTGCCCAACCATACCCCAATCTAATAACCAGGTTTCAACTTTGTTGAAAACCTGGTTAAAAATAGAGAGGGACTTTGTTGAAACTTCACCTGGAGATAGAGAACAATTAGAGAAAGTTCAGAGTACAAGATCCATAACTCTGCCTGGTTTAGATTTGAATTAAATCCCTTTGAAAAGTGTCTTTTAGGAATAGCTTGTCTGGGCCTTTTCTTCTCCATGCATGGAAGAATTTCTAAATACTTTGGCATTTTTGTTCACCTTGATGTGATAGCATGTTGCATGCAGAACCTAGGTTCATAGCTCAAAGGTGAAGGTCACAGTGGCAACTAAAAGTAAAGGTACATGACCAATAAATCTGCCTGATTTTGATTTTGAATAAATTCCATTTATAAATTTTTTCATGTTCTAGTGCATTTCTCAATTTTTTTAAAAGGACCTTGTTGAAACCTCACATAATAAGGGACATTAACCAGAAGTGCTCTGGGCATCTGCTGTTTTAAAAGTTTTTTTTCTACAATTTTTCTTTTTTACATTACAGATTGGAATCTATAGTGGTGGTGGATACATAGCTGATTTGATTGGACAAAGAGATAATGTGAACAAAACCGCTGACTTGCTAAAAACACAAAAGTGGATAGATAGATTAACTAGAATTGTGTTTATAGAATTCACCATGTATAATCCAAATATTAACTTGTTCACAACAACGTTGATCTCATTAGAAATGCCAACTACAGGCATCATTCTGAAAAGGGTACAAATATACACTTTCCGCTTGTTTTCTTATTTGGGTGGTTTTGCAATATTTGTGATTTTGTGTGAACTCTGTGCACTAGCCTGTGTTGTCTATTTCATTGGTCTGGAGCTGAAACAGATCAAGCGTGATGGCAGACGTCATTTTGTGAGTTTCTGGAATTGTCTACAGTTTGTGACCTTGTTAATCTCTGTAACCTGTGTGATCATGTACCTGCTGCGACATGCTATGACATCTTTTGCTGTGGAAACAGTGACCAAACTTAAAGGTATTTACATTTTATTTATTTCTTAAATTAAAACTGACTTTTTATTTTAAAGTTCTCAGTTTCAATAATAGTTCACTGAACTCTGTTACCAGTCTCTTTGTTTAAGTGGTTCGAGTTGCTAACCTCTAATCACTTAACCTCTTACTGATTGGTGATCACAGGTTCAAGCCCCTCCACAGACTTGTACAATTTCTGTAAAATAGTTGGCAGTTTCTTATAAAGAATGGAAGTGTAGCACTGGCTGTTCCCAGGACATTGGTCAGGTTTAATTACCACCCAACTTGAGTTTCACTGTTAAAGGGTATTTAACTCAATTAAAAAATTTTGTTGAAGATTTGAGTCTTGATTAGTTCTCCGTTATCATAGAATTAAGGGATTTTATAAGTCAGTGCCAAACTTCCACCAATAAAATTCAACTGCATTTAAAGCTAAAAATCATTCCATCTGACTTGAAATATTTGTAATGTCTGTTTGTATTTGGTGTGTAATCTGTTATATGAAGATAAAAGCATTAACTGTCTGGCTAATGTCACACTCGTTATGTTATTGTTTGGATGTCCTTGAATATTGTAATCTTTACGATGTAAAAAATATTGAATTTTAAACTAGATTTCTACAAATAAAATTTATGATTGTTTCAAACTGCCATGAAAATTATTTAATTTTTGCTAGAAGACAAATTGAAGAACCACAAGAAGATCCTCAAAAAATAATGTTCATTTCAGATCATTTATCATATCAGTCAGTGATCTGATTTTTTTTATATTTATTTTTACAATATTCTGATACTGATTTTTTTTATATGAAAATGGAATGTTAATTTCATGTTCATGCTTTTCAGTACTTATTTATGATATAACAACAGATTATATCCTGATAAACCTACTGCTTGTGAAATTGTCAGAAGGTATACCAGTATTTCATAGATTTATTTTCTGACTTAAATGTAATACAATTTTTTTCTCTAGGGTGGCACATTCACCAGGCAGCGTTCAGAATGTTGGTGATGTCATCAAACTTGTTCATTTAATGGAGCTGTAAAGTAGTTGCAATCAGTTTTAAGCAAAATGCAGAGTCATCTTTGCATAAAGAAAAAATTGAATAATTGCTGGTTTCAGTTTGAGCTTCATACTTTATTTGCCATTCCATAAGGTATCATTTTTGGTGCTTACACAGTGAAATATACTTCAGTATCGCATTAAAAACAATTATCTGTTTTATCTATTTGCAGACAAATTCTTCAGTTTCCAGAGGATAGCATTATGGGATGAAGTATTTCAGATACTACTTGCGTTTGCCATCTTTTCCTCCATTCTCAAGCTTATCCACATTCTGAGATTTAATCGACGCATGTCTATGTTGGCAAGAACTTTGAAGCTATCAGCAAAAGAGTTGTCTGCATTTTCCCTTGTCTTTGGCATTGTCTTGCTGGCTTTTGTAGGATGTGGATTCTTGGTTTTTAGTTCAGGTGTGCGTGGGTTCAAAACATTCATCCAAGGATTTGAGACACTTCTGTCATTTTCATTGGGCTCGTATGACTTTCAAGGTGTGATAGAACATTACAGAATCATTGGACCAATTTATTTCTTCTTTTTCTTCACGTTTGTCATGTTTGTCCTGATGAACATGTTTGTCACAATTCTCAACGAGGCATTTGCAGTTGTTCACAAAGATGTTAGCAGGCAGAGAAATGAGTACGAGATCTTAGAGTTTATTAGCCAGCGTTTCAAACAGTGGATTGGATTTGACTTGAACAAGGTCATCACAAACATAAAGCTGAAATATTTTAAAGGTGAGCATTTCTGTCAGCTGGCATTCCATTTTGCTCATTGATTTATTGTTTGAGTTTTGACCATTTTCAGCAGATATGTTTATTACCAGATATTTTCATAAATTTAGAATGGGTACTTAAATATCTGTGGTTACCATGAAGCAAGTTAGACTCTATATATAGAAAAATTACAGAACAGACCTTTTAATATTCTTCTAAGTAAACAAAATGGTACAAAAAATGGCTGTTTAGAGTACCTCCTAAGGTGTTAATGGATTTTCGTTATTGACTTTATTATATTAATTAGTGGTGCTCTCTTTGTTTCAAGAATCTTTTTAGGAAAAAGCTTTATTTTTTTGTCTATAAGCAGTAACTGCTTTGAGGGAAATAAGGGGATGGAAAATAACAGCTGTGATAATTTACTAGGAACTTAGAGTAAATACATGACATCATGCCCAACTAAATTTGTGAAATGGACTTGTCTATTGTTTATTTTCGACAGCCTCATTAATACTTCGTAGGGGTACTACATGAAAACTTACAAAGTAGCAAAAAGTAGAGACCATGATAAGTCTGTAACAGACAGATATGGTCTGTACTGGTTGCTAAGACAAAAACATTGCTAGCAGCAAAATGTTGGTTAAGTCTCTGTCTATCTCTTTGGTTTTATTTACTGTTGGTACTTGTTGTCCATATGACCGAAGACCTAGAATACGAAACTCCATTATAAGCTGAAGGAATACTTTTTTTTAATCATGAGATAAGTCAACATTTTGTCCAAAACCTAAATGACCTGTAAATATCTTAACTAGAAGTCAATAGCGTATTATGAAGTGAACATTTCAGTATAAAGGTTTTACTTATACATATTTTTTTTTTAATTTTTTTTTTTTATATTTTGAAGAAATTCTGATTTTTAGTTAGTCAAGAGGCATATTTGCTGCTAAATTCCAAACATTGCTTACCACAGAGATGGTTTTCTTCTTTGTATAAAACTTTGTCATTTCTGGTTTGAATTTGTTAAGTAAGGTATCATTTTGTAGACAAATGAATGCTCTATTGCATTATGCAATTTGTTTTCATGATAATTAAATAGTTTTTGAGATATTTGAGATATAAAACAAACAAGATTTTGCAAGATCATACCCAGCTGTCACGAGATTTTGTGAGATTTACACACAAGATTTTGTGAGATTTACACAAGTAGTCAATCTGTGGTATTTTAGGTCTTTGATATGACTGACATGCCCTGCAGAGTTTAGTTAGATATTCAAAGGTTGTGGGGGAAGTTCAGTATACAGAAAACATCCCATTCCAGAGACACCACTGGTTTTTTTCCAAGCTCAGTGTATAGTACATGGGACCTTGGTTTAATGTCTCATCATAAAAAATGTTAATGGAGGAGTGGGGAATCGAACCTATAACCCATGGATTACAATACAATACTAAACAAGTTATACCTTTTTATGCTACCCGAATTGAGAGCATGTAGTCGCCGCTTTGTCCGTCCGTATGTCCGTCCGTCCGTCCACTTTTTCTTGTCCGGGACATAACTCTGAAACTACAAGAAGTATCAGCAAGAAACTTTGTAGGTAGATAGATCTTATTGAGTAGAAGTGCAGTGCATAAGAATCATAACTCTGCATTGCCTAATTTTTTGGTTCTTGCCCTTCGTTCATATTTACACTTTGAACTTTGTCTAGGACATAACTCTGAAACTACAAGAGGTGTGAACAAGAATGTAGGTAGATTGATCTCATTGAGTAGAAGTGCTGTGCATATGAACCGTAACTCTGCCTTGTCTAATTTTTGAGTTATTGCCCTTTTTTCATTTTTACACTTATAACTTTGTCCGGGACATAAGTCTGAAACTACAAGAAGTATCAACAAGAAACTTTGTAGGTGGACAGATCTTATTGGGAAGAAGTGCAGTGCAGAAGAACCATAACTCTGCCTTGCCTAATTTTTGAGTTTTTGCCATTTTTTCATTTTTACACTTAGAACTTTGTCCGGGACATAACTCTACAACTACAAGAGATATCAACAAGAAACCTTGTAGGTAGATAGATCTCATTGAGTAGAAGTGCAGTGCATATGAACCGTAACTCTGCCTTGTCTAATTTTTGAGTTATTGCCCTTTTTTCATTTTTACACTTAAAACTTTGTCTGGGACATAAGTCTGAAACTACAAGAGGTATCAACAAGAAACTTTGTAGGTGGACAGATCTTATTGGGAGGAAGTGCAGTGCATAAAATCCACAACTCTCTGCTTCATAACTTTTGAGTTACTGCCCTTTATAATTTTCCATACTTGTTTTTTGTCCACAATGTAACCCCAACAGTATGAAAACTACTGACTTGAAACTTCACAGGTGGATAGGCCTCATAATGGTGAAGTGCAATTCACAAGAACCATTCCCTTTGCTTCATTATTTTGGAGTTACTGCCCTTTGTTAATTTTCATACTTGTTATTGTCCTTAATTATCATACTTTTTGTTTAATATGTTTCATATGTACATTTTCATTCTGTAATATATGTTTTAATACTTCCTCTCATTTGATGTCATGAGGCTTTTGGCAGTAGATTATTTGGCAGTTGTCATGGATTCACAATGTGCCAGATATCTTCAGTGTAAATGTAAGTAACCTTTTTATGGACACACTTTTCTGTGACCAAAACCTATTCGGGGAGCGTCACCTGGTTCGACCGGCTCTTGTTGTTAAAAGACACTAGAAAAATCTGACCTTAGGTATGCAGTCTTTGGTGTATTGGTTGATTTGTTCATTTCCGATGTCTTCCTATAGTTAATTTCAAACAGTGTAAGCATTTCAACACCTTTTATTCTAAACCAAACTTATTCCATCTTTTTAATTTGTTGTTAATTGCTGCCTCTGTTTTCCAGGAGGGAAGAATAATGATACTTCAGAGATGAACTACACATTGGATGACCTTGAAGGTCGCCTTGACCTTATGTTAGCCTCAGTGGATGCAGTTTGTAAAGGATATCTACCCATAGAAGATGACCTTGATGATTATGACTGGTTGCCTAGCAACAATGAATATTATTAATTCAATATGTACAAGACTGTCAACTAATTGTAACAGATCTAAATACTTACTTCCATGTTTCAATTAATACAAAATGTGTAAAAACTGTAAAACATTTGCATGCAAGAGTCTTTGGATTGCCTAATGTTTTGTTGAGATGATTCAGCTTACAGTAACTAACAGAAGGGGTTTTATTGTTTTGATTGTAAGCTTATGTCACTATGTGTAACACCTGTAATTGGTTGACTTTTCTTCAGAAAAAAGAACTCAACATTCTGACTTACTATAAGTTACTTGTTGTATTGCTTTAAGAAATGCAAACAGGCTACATTATATAAGTACTGCAAAAAAGATTTTTTTTGTTTTTAACTTTTCTCTCTGTATGGTTTATGCTGGCCTTCAGATTACGGTAATAATGCTTTGGAGAGACCAGACATTTAAGTTGAAGGTACAAATCTTCAAGTAATTAAAACAGATTATGAACACAGAAAACAGAACACTTTTATGAAGAAAACATCAAAAATCCTTTACAAGCTAACTGCTTCCTCACCATTGTCCACACTGAGTATAGCCCATACTGCCATGGTAAATATACAACAAAAACAGGATTTCTTTCAAGTATATTTTGTTTTTATTAGATAAATAATGATCACATGATAGGGACTAAGATACATTATATTTGATGCAAGCAATGCATGCCTGAATTGTCAGCAACACTTACGATTGCATGACACAACTCTGTACAGAAAAAAAATCTACAACATTTTATTTGTCTGAAACTCTGTTTACAGCCAAAGAATGTCAAAAAATTGACTTGATTCTCTTAAATATTAACTTGTCTATGCAGGGTTTAAAAGCTGAAGCCTGGATTGTTGTAGAAAATATGTAAAGATCTCGAAAAGAAAGAAGAAAGCAGAAAATCACAATCTTAAACAGAATATGAGCAAATTCAGAATCAATTGAGCTTAGTAAATTGATTTACCATTCAAATGTATTGATGATTTCAAAGAGCCATGACATTTGTAACATTTGACATGACAAGGGTTTGCTCTCTTGATTCGAATGAAGCCTGGTTCTATTTCCAAAGAATTCTCCTACTGGTATTTCTGTTACACTGTTTTATTTAGACTGCAATGAATTTAAAAACTTGCATAACTTAATATTAAGAAAGCAAAATGATTCAATTTTCTTGAACAAAGATTACGAGAAAATCTCTGATATGCTGACAAGATATAACCTCGCATATAGATAACATGTATCCAGAAATGGCTAAAGAGTTCTCCATTTCATTGGTCCTCAAAAAAAATGTAGAACAGTTTCAATACTGGACAAGGCAGAAAGTAGCTAGACTGGAAAATCTTGACTTATAAACTCAACTAGCAAACAGTTATGAATCTTAGTCAATGTAAGTCAACATCACAGAATGATTGGAAAGAAGGCCATTTCTAGACTTAGTAGCTGTTTTTCAAGATGAGGACTATAGCACACGTATTGCTAAAAAGGATAAATTGCAGGTCATGAATGTTTTAAGTAATATTAAAATTGCACAAAAATGCCATAAAATGCTTGCTTCAGAAATATACACTAACAAAGAAGTTTTTGCTTTGACTTAAAAAAACACCAAAAAAACTTGCAGATTAGGAAGAAATGGTGAACTGAATGTGTGTCTTCTGCAAATTGTGTACTGGTGTACCACATGCTTTTTTTCTGTGTTTAAACTGTACAAAATGTTTACATTCTGCCCAAGGTTTGTACTTGTGTACAAAATGTGTACGTTCTGCACTATGTGTGTGTACTGATGTACAGAACATGTACCTTCTGTGCAAGGTTTTGTTCTGGTGTACAGGATGTTATTCTGATTTGAAAATTCAAAGGGCTTGATTTATGGTTACAACCTTATGCTTTTCAAAGACGCCATGAAATTTTGCATGTTTACAGTATTTTGTGCATAAAAGACTGACCAACAAACAATCACTTTTAAAAGGAAAGTAAAGGACTTAACACACTATCGAACATGTTCTTGAGGTATGTAAACATTTAAAGCTAGAAATAATTTGGTATTTCAGTAAACTGAAGGACACATTTAGGTTGAGAATCCTGAAAAATTCCTTTATCTTAAAACAGACAATGAACACCTTTTGCACCCTAATTGCAGAAGGTTAATTTGACTTTGAAACTCTGTAGCAACAATTACTTATTCGAAAATCACATCAGAACAAAGTCACTACAGAAAAATTGTATACATGTTCACAAGATGTAAGGCTTCTGATGAAAAAATATCTTTCATTTGTGTAAAGCATAGAAGCACAAGTTGGCGAGTCTCTTACACTTCTGTCATGTCAAGTAAGTTTCTGAAAGTGTAACCATTGAACCAAATACATGTATAGTGTTGTTCAGGGAAATTTATTGCCAGAAGATGGTACGTTTTTGAACAGTTTGAATAAGCAATAATGATAATGTGGAGATAAGTGAAAATATGTAAAAAGGCAGATTTGTAAGTTGTTCTGGGCAAAACAGGTAGTGCCTGAAAGATGTAGGGCTTGATGAAACTGAACAGTAGAATCTTTGTGAAGGGGGAGGTTATTGCATTTTGAAGCATAGAGCATAAAAGGAACAAAATGGTTAAGGTGATGCTGTATTAAAACTGTAAACTTGTTGGCATTCTAGCAAAGGGAATATGAAATTTCTGATGATATTAGGATGTGGGCTTCCTACCAAGGGGTATATGAAATTTTTGATG
Organism: Cyclina sinensis; assembly: GCA_012932295.1. Taxonomy (NCBI): domain Eukaryota; kingdom Metazoa; phylum Mollusca; class Bivalvia; order Venerida; family Veneridae; genus Cyclina; species Cyclina sinensis. The sequence goes on along the minus strand of JAAONU010000001.1, from coordinate 44,771,241 downwards.
ATATTTAGTAGTGGTCATTCAGCAAAAATGAATGTTAATTTCCTTCATATTGTGAAACAGTTAAAAAAAACTGTTCACTTGTCTAGCATTAAATCTTGACTTTCTTGCAAATTACTTAAATTATTTATCAGATCCCCTTTTGAAAGTTTTCTTTACCCAGTAATACCTATGTCACGTTACAAAAATAAAATGAAAAGGGGCTGAAACCAGAGCAAAACTATCAATACTTTTTTCCCTTCAACAGCTTTTGCAGATTGGAAAGAACATCATAAGGAGAGAATTATTTCAAAGTGAAGAGAAGTTTCAAGAAAGATGACTCTTTTGAGAGTCATTGCTAACAACTTGACAAAAATAATGTATGACAATGTTGTAAAATGGGTGAATGAGAACAGAGCACATTTTGTTATGTTTAAAAGGTAAAAATGAACCAACAATTCTGTACAATGGTAATATAACCCCCGAAAAAATGATAATTATGTAACAGGAAGTCTTTTAATACTTGAAAAATTTGTTCATTTTAAATATGTATATATGTACACTACTAACCTAGACATTTATATCTAAAATACAGAAAAAAGATTTTGTACAGATAATACAGTAACATAAATAACAATAAAAAAAAAAAACAATATACAATATTATTACAGATTACACTGTCACTTTGAATGATGAATCTGTTAATGATTGATGAAGTTCTGACCATTTCACAAAACATCAAAATGGCCATCAAAATTGCGTTAATGCAAAAAAATGAATATACATGTAAATTGCAAAAAAAAAGTATTGCGTCATTTTCCTAGTATTCTCATGTGATATCAGAACATTTGCTCCTTGTAAAAAGAAAGTTATACACAGATCAATTTTAATATACACCAACAAATAACAAGTGTCTAAAACTAGAAAATAAATTATTTGTACCACTTTTTCAAGATTCTCTAGATATTTATCCAGAGTGACAAAAAATACCAGTTATGCCATCATTTTAACAAATCTTAATGCAGTGATAATAGTCCCTTTCAATAAAAGTTGTCAGAAACTTAAACATCATCTTGTTACATCAAAAGCATTTCATTGTATTTCACTGATGAAAATTAAGTCAGTCAGATCTATAAACCAAGACTTTACGGACATATTTCCAAAACATCACCTCACAATAAAAATCCGCCCATGTTTTATTACAAGAACACAACTGAAGGTGAAGCTGAGGTGTTCTGCTTCAAATCTATATGCTTGTTTCGTCTGACTCGAGGGAAAACATAAAGAATTGTGTAAATGAAGGCAACACAAGATACTTGTTTTCAAATTTCATGCCTTCTACCATTTTAGTGGTATTAAATCTAATGCTGAACTATCTTAATAACAAACAATCATAATACATCAATAACTTATCAGTCACTGAATATTTAGATTCTAACAAACAGATTCATTTTTTGGTCATTGATGTAACAATCCAATGAAAGCTGTCGATGTAATTTACACATTCATAGCACATACAGTATTCAACATATCTTCAACAGAACTGAAGTAGCGTGTTGGAGAAATATTCCCCTCCTCTCACATGAGTCATTAAACAATATTTCCTCCTGTAAAATGTGTATTTTACCTGTTTGTTCAACAGTATTGTTAAAGAAAATGCCAGTCAAACAATTAACTTTGGAACGTGTTTGTTCAATAGTATTGTTAATTAAATTCCAGTCAAATGATTAACTTTGGAACATGTTTGTTCTACAGTATTGTTAAAGAAAATGCCAGTCGAATGATTAACTTTGGAAGGTGTTTGTTCACCAGTATTGTTAAAGAAAATGCCAGTCAAACAATTAACTTTTTCAACTGTATTATTAAAGAAAATGCCAGTCCAATGATTAACTTTGGAATGTGTTTGTTCTACAGTATTATTAAAGAAAATGCCAGTCCAATGATTAACTTTGGAACGTGTTTGTTCTACAGTATTATTAAAGAAAATGCCAGTCAAACGATTAACTTGTTCAACAGTAAAATCAAAGGAAATGCCAGTCCAATGATTAACTTCGGAACATGTTTGTTCTACAGTATTATTAAAGAAAATGCCAGTCCAATATTTAACTTTGGAACATGTTTGTTCGACAGTATTGTTAAAGAAATATCCAGTCAAACAATTAACTTTGGAACATGTTTTTCTACAGTATTGTTTAAGAAAATGCCAGTCAAATGATTAACTTTGGAACGTGTTTGTTCGACAGTATTGTTAAAGAAAATAAAGAACATCATATTGACAAACTTAAAAATCATGATTGTTCTGAATGCTTAACAAAAGGCAAAAACTTTCATAAGCGACTTTCACATCAAGTTTGACCATAGTAAAATTAATGCACCGACAGGTAAACATGACATAACAAATTTTCTCAAGAAATCATAATTATACTGAAATGTAAGACTGACAAATAATATTTAATGGATCATTCCTAATACAGTGTCTAACTTTTTCTGTCTGGCAACAAGCCTTAAAAATTAAAGGACAAGAATATACAGAAAAAGTACCCAGAAACAATTAGAAATTTAACATCTTTAAAAAAGACCCATTAAGATAAACAGAAAAAGAAATGGTAAAACAAAAAGAGCATAGCAAGAACATACAATTGAAGAAGACAATTTGTATTTCCACAAATTTACCCATAATCCAAATTTTTCACTCACAATTCAATGTTTTCTCCTAACCTTTCTCTGAATTATTTATCCATTCTTTTACCCTATTTCTCACTGAAATATTCCTGAAAAGTTTGTAACAGCTTGTTTCACCTACTGGCTCAAGAGGCTATTGCCACAAAACAATTACCAGAAGAGACCTTCAATTTTCACCAAGAACTTCCTAACTTTTTTACTGGTTTATACACCTTTAGAGCATGTAACTGGCATTGTTGTCAATGTATTTTTTTTTTTACTGTGTTATACACCTTGAGACCATGTAACTGGCATTGTTGTTAAGGACATAAAAAACAGTTGTCACAAGATCATAAATATTCTGAGGGAAGTATTCCATTCAGCTTCATATAAAAGAGCAAATAATGCAAGGAATAAAACAAAAAGTAACTTTAAGGTGTCAATTAAACAAGAGTATAACTATAGCAAAATTTGCAATGCTTCTGGACTTTGGTGCATACACAAATTATGAACAGTACACTGTAGAAAATGCAACAACATATTTCAACTTGTACTGGAGATTTGCAAACTTGTCAACCATGTTCTTTGAGAGTTGAAGTAACATCTCAGACAATAAACGAGGAAGGTAAAAGGAAGCATTATTCAAGATATCAAAAATCTGGTTGTAGATTTACCTGCACAATTCCTGCATATTTTTACTGTTTACAATTCTCTTTCCTAAATGATCTGAAAAATAAATCCTGAGAAGGAACTACTGAGAAATGAGGTATTGATAGTTTTTATATTGATGAATAAGAAATGCTAGAAAAAAAGAAAAAAAAATCAAAACATTTAAATACCAGAAAAAATAAGGTAAGGTGATGATTCAGAATATAAACAAAGAATACAGAATTTATCTTGCAAGTTGTCAAGTATTTTGTTCATTTTCTAGTCTTTTTAGTACAAATAGTAATTTTTATTATGCCCCCGAAGGGAGGTCATATTGTTTTTGGTCTGTCTGTTTCTTTGTACACAAAACTTTAACCTTGAGGCCCCCCACCACCCTGGGGCATGGCATTCATTCATACAGCTTGTTTTTTTCAGATTTGCATCAAACTTCATACAACTTAATATTATTGAACGAAAGGAGACAGTCAAATGACTTAGTGCCTACATGTATTAACGGCAAACATTGGAGCCTTTGCTATATTAAGTAACTTGTTTCTGACCAATCAAATTTTTAACAATGTGTTAAATAAAAACTGCATTGTCTTGAGGCATAAGGTGACTGAAATTTAAAAAACATGACAGCTTTTGACAAATTCACACTCAAATCACAATATACTGTAGACCTATTTAGAAAACTTGCACAGTCGCCAATTTCTTTATATTGCATCTCTGTACACACATGTAGTATTGCTATTTTTAGATATGGTACATGTAAGAATTTATGAACTTTTCAGAAACATACATTTTGACATAAAATATAATCATATTTATACATTATATTGATAAAGTTCCAAGATTTTTCACTACAAATAAATAAATAATAAATCTGATGCAGTTTCTGTAGTAATTTGATAATTAAAGTAACAAATCGCGAGAGAGATCACTATATACAGTTATGTCTGGACTTGATAGTTAATGACACATTTCACACGTCTATTATATATTTTTGACTTTGCTGCCTTTCAACATAGTTAACTCTAGGCAAAAATTTGACATCTGCTCAAATTTTGCCAATAAATATATATATATTTTCCTTAACAGAGTTAATTCACAACTTGAACAGTTTAGATATATTTGAAGTCAATGTTCTATTTTATACTGTGTAGAAACACTAAAAAGTCTCTGAAACACTTTGTCATAAAACAACACTAACTTGGCCTCTTTTGAACTTTCTTAGGCTATTTTAAGTAACACAGGCACCAAGCAACAATGTCATGGTCACAATACTGTCTTGGCCATTGTATAAATACACATGGTTTAAGTTAATAATCATATCAAGGAGAAGTTTCCTTAATGCAGTTTATTTGATCCAACACAAATGATATTGTGAGAATTTCAAATCTGAGATCGCACTTATTGTAAGGACCCCTCTGTGGCAACACCCAAACCCCTTTTTAAGTCCCTTAAATGGCATCCCTACCCACATAGGGGTGAATAGCCATAGTCCTGCATATGACACCATAACATGTTCCATTCTATGTCAATAAACTGATTATTTATTATATGTCCTATGACTTCCAGCCTCTTAGACCACATGACCTCTACCACTGGTCATGTGACTCCCTTTCTGATCATGTGACATCCTCCAATACTTCATTATGTCATTTTTATTTGCCATGCATACGTCACAGGCTTTAATACAAAAATGAGGCACTGCCCCTATCACTGGCCTAGCACAATGAACATGATAAAGAAATAACAAATCACAGCAATTTAAAGTAAGCACTGTCATCTTTTCACCATCATCCTTGACCCAAAATACCAACTTTCCCATGCCAACACAGGCAATCCTGACAAATAACAGTTACCTTCACTGATTACTCACGTGGTCAATTCAAACCGGTTTTAGCACTAAATTCTTTCTGTCTCAAACAACTGTGTATAAATTGTACACCAATCATCTTCTGACATATCACTGTCATCATCTTAATCTTTCAAGTGCCCTATTCACCTATCATCAAAATACTCTCTCTTGTTTAACCCAAAAGAAATCGGGTATCGTCAATTCCTGTTCTACAAAACCTCCACTGAGGTCAACAAGACAATCCATTTCACATTCATGCAGGTGTATTTTGATTTCAATATAAACATAACAGTATCTATAACAGCTATGACTCAAAGAATGAGAGAATGTCTTCACTTGTGTTTGTTGTAGTGTTTGCGTTATTTGTATTACTTTGGTTTGTCGAACTGTTTGCTGCAGACGTGTTGTCAGATCCTTCTGAGGGCCCCAGGTACGAGAGTAACTCTAATGGGTCCCCTCCCAATGTATCAAGCTGCAAATTAAGAATAGAACATACATTATTTATAACATACAAAGACAGCTTATCTACAACTTTAACATTCTTAGTATCTCTAAACCACCTGTTACCAAGTAAGGTTACTTCGAAGTTAAAAAATCCATAAAAAAATGCTTTCAAGAATTTTCTGTTAAGTACACAAATGCTGTTGTTGTTGTTTTTTCTCCATCATTTGTGTTATGTACTGGATCCATTTCATAATGAAACCATTTTACAATATCGTTGTAAGTTCTGTCATAGTTAAATGATTTTAAAGTTGAAACTTCCCTTCTACAAAAATAAATTCTGATCAGCTGATTATCCATTATTTTTCATTGATGCCAAAAACTGAGAAAATACTTACATCTAATGAAGGCCCTGACCCATCATCATCAATAATGGCAGTGGGGTCAAAGTTCAAGTCATCTCCCACAGTGTTTTGCTGGCTGGTGGGCGGGATTTGAGGCTGAGAATGGGGCATCTGTGAATGCTTGTGTCCCATTAGTTAAATTACTGTTACAAGTGGGCTGTGACTGGCTGGAACTGGATGAAGGTGGGATGTGGTTGTTCATGCCTTGGTCAGGATGGCGTAAATGTGGCGAATTTGTCTGAGGTGGTGAAAGCGGATATTGACCTTGAACTCCAGCTGTGTTCATTGGTTTATTCATCATGTCATTATTGTTCATAGAGTTCATGCCTGTCATGTTATTGTTCAGAGGTGACACTGGTATCATGTTACTGAAATCGCCATTCTGTGGCCCATTTTGCTGGTAGGAACCTGGAGTTGCTGGTCCTCCCTGCCCACCATAGTTTCCTGAAGAATAAGGTGGACCTGAAAAGTATAAGTTCATACATAGAAACAAACTGACCTTACGAAAGCAGCTAGATAACCACATCCTCCCTAAATCAAGAGTAGATCACTCTTATATTATCTAAGGTGACATTGAACTAATGCCGAAAGACGCTGGTATTCTTGACAATTTCAGGTTTAATATCACCAAAATACTAAATTACATGACAAAAAGCAATTCCAGCTCATGTGACTAATTATTTTGTTAACTTCTTGAATTACAATTTAGAGGTACAACAGAACTTACTCTTGATGAAATTTGGAACTTCATTCAAGTCTTGTAGTAATTATCATATTAAGTGCAAATATGTAAACTTCTTAAAGTCGCTTTTAGCAAATTTTTACATTTTACATCTTAAATTTATGATTTCCACAGACTAACTATTTCACACAAGTATTTTTACATGAATAATCCTTGGCAATTCAGAAATTGCCTATAACAGTATTAAACATATAATATTAAAATCCTATTGCTAAATCTTGGAATTTGTTAAAAAAAAAAATTATAACCCAACTTCATCATACTTAGGTTAAATAAAGACTATACCTGATGATGGGGGCATGTAAGGAGAATGTTGGGGTCCCATGTCCCATGAGCTCATTGTTGGCAACTGCATACTGGCTGGTGACATAGCTTTCATCCAACGTGCACAAGCCTCAGCTGAAACAATACAAACAAAAACAAACTTAGATGTTTTTACTGACAAGTAACATTTCTAAAATTTTCAATCTCCGCTTATTAATGTTGTAATGGAAGTGTTATTTGTCTTAATGCATGGCATCCTTCAAGCCTTTTAAATGCAACATAGTGCCATATCATTGAAGATCTGAAACCACTTTGACTTGAAAGTCCTCGTAAAATATATTATGCATGTAGTTCTGCTTTATTTGAATTCATATACTTTAGCACTTCTCAAGTTCAACTGAACTGACCTTACCAAAATGACTTGCAAGCACCAGTACTAACTCCTTACTTCCTGTAAGATATTGTCGACCTTATCACTCGGTCATGGTCAACTTGACCTCTGAAGCGACCTTGTCATTTAATACTATGACTTAGTAAACAGCATACCTCCCTCATCCTCCTGTTTGATATTTTTCATCTGTACAGGTTTCCAGCTGGCTGTTGGGTCTATGGTTACCTCCTCAAACTCTGTGTTCTGCAGGTTGGTCAGGATACCCCAGATATACTGGTCGATTTCCAGTCCCTCCAGTAATGCTGGCTTACTGAAAACAGATATTTAGTGTTAGTACCACCCTGCTTGTATGTCTAACTACAGTTATTAAAGACCCTTCCAAGACAAATCATGTGCAGTTCAAGTTCTGTCTTATTTCACATAATTTGCAAATTGAGCGAATACTTGTAATGAAATTGTGTTACAGATGAACTCGGGCTTTATCATAAGCAATTCTTAAATTTGTAAAGTGGACAAATTTTAGTAATGCTAGAGTTGCATTAACTTTCAAGCAATGAAAAATCTGCTACCAGGTCATCATGCTAAATTTTTAAAGACATTCAAAGAATTTAAGAATAACTGCATATCAGAAAATCTTACTTGCAAAGGATAAGAACTTAATTAGCAAGGAACAGGACAAATGTTAGTCTTACTTGCAAACCGGACATCGCCACTGGCCTCGCTCACAGTTCAACTGCAAATATGACTCAAGGTCAAAGCACTGAATGTGTTTACAGTCATGCCCTCGTGCTGGTAATGCTATCCGTCTGTAAGTTATCGGACATTTCAGGGAAATTTTGATTCCAGTCTGCTCCACTCCATCTTCACCATTTATCCCGCCATTATTTGACGCTGCATTTGTAAAATTCCTTTTGACTGAAATACAAAAATGATAACTTAAGCCAAAGCAGAAGAATACACTAAAACTAACTGAAACTTGTATTAGAAAAACAAAGAATGTAAGCTATAGACTATTCTCTGTCCTAAGGATACTTTGATTTGAAGGCATGCAAAAAGTCTTGACAGCAATGCAAATGATTAAGATACTCCATTTCAAACACATTTTCTGTTTTTCATTAATCATCTGATCATGAGCTTAAGCCTATTTTCTGACAGACTAAAATGTAAATATTTATGTTCATGAGTTTTTATTCAAGTTAATTTTTCAGGAGTCACTTAAAGATAGCAATCTTAATAGTTCAACCAAAAATGGTTAACAATTCTATGATAGTAGCAGAGGTGTGATATGGCACTTCTACTCCCTTGGCTATCAGTTAGCTTTATGGCAATGTGTTAGCGTTTGCTTTGTGAAACAGGGTACCCAAGTTTAAATCCAGCTCAGGATAAGTGAGTTTTTCTGGTTTATATGTTACCACACACACGTAACATCTGAACATAACATTTCCACTTACTTTTGGTGATGCAGTGTTCTGCAGGTAACAAACGTTTGCGTAATAAACCCTGAAGTAACCGACCTCACACTTGGCCGATGTACCAATTGTAGAACAAATAAATGAGACTGAAATGTAGAAATTACAGTAAACGTATATTTACTAACTATCCCCTTTATTGTAGGAATTTTCATGTTCCTTCTAATCTAACAAAATCAAAACCTTTAGATAGGTAATTTTTAAAATCATTTCATGTGAAACAAATCCATTTCCATTGTTCTCTAGTAGATGAAGTTACCTCCCTTTACTCTTTCCCTACTTTTTACAAGTTCATTTCCTAACCAAACCTAACAGATACTGCACAGAAAATTTCTAGCTTTTTCAATTTTTCTACTGCCTTTACAATAAATCACAACATAACATCCGATTTCAGGTATGCCACAACATTCACCCACACTTTAGTATAAATCTGGCCAAGATTATTCTGTACTTACACAACAACATGCAGTAACAGTGATTTGTATTGTGTTACGACCCGGTCGACAAACTTCCTTGAGGTATAGAGGCCGATGTGCCGTTTTATTTTCTCCCCGCTCAATCTGTAACGGAGTTGCATTGACACTGACTGTTACAGATGCTGGCCAGTTGGTGTTCATTTGTCGATCTTCATGATGAAAACACTTCAACTGAAGTTCTAAATCTGACCTGGAAAATAAAGTGAAATACTTCACTTTAAACAATGTGAATCAAAAAAAAGCATTTAAATTTAGTAGTGCACTGTCAGGCTATCTGACTGGAGCATTATTTACATTAGTCTGGCAACTAACTTCATCATCACTCCCCAGGGCAGTTTCAGAACAAAACCCAGATCTCCAGTGAGAACATCAACTTGCTTACAGTAATAAAGTCTTGAACCCATGATTGGTAATACGTAACTGAACTTAATTACTTAATTCAATCATTCTCAGAAGCTGGGTTCAATATGACAAAATGTATACTTGATATTCCCACTTACCTCCACATCAGTGTTTGATAGACTGATTCCCGCAAGTGGAAGACAGTGATTACTGACTGCTAGATTGTGCTCTAGTCGAAATGGAGGCAACACAACGCCATCCCTTACTGGAAACGTAAGTCGCAACTCATCTATGTCTAAAAGAAAATATAATAAAATTAAATTAATATATAAGAAAATAACAATATAAAATAAGTACCTGCTATGACCAAAAACTACCATTTCTGTAACAAAATCTCTTAGGATATCAGTAATTCAAAAGCTGTTTAAATGTCTGATGATTTTTACTTTCCTTATAGTTATTCTGGAACATCTAGTAATATCAAATGAAATGCATTGTTGATTTCCTAATTCAGGTTACTCAATTTATAGTAGTTATCTAGCATGTCTTCACTAAAACAACATAAGTGTTATTCAGGTAGAGTTACCTTTCTTTATTGGACCTGGACCAATCATAGTTGGTTTTACATCTGGTGGGTAGGGTACACTGTTTGGAGTCATTGGTGGAGTGGGGTTGCCTGGCAATGGGGAGTGAGGGTAGTTCATGTTGGTATTTGGCTGAAAACATAAAAGCACGGGCAGTTGTAAGAGCAAGTAAATATCATTTCAGATATACTGACAAATGATTAAACAGTTCAGTGTTTCAATTATTCCTTATCATCCAATTATGTGTGTAGGATACAAGATACAGAACCATAAACAGAAATCTCCGATAAGAGGAATGTTTAACTGTGGCAAATTTCTCTAATAATTTGTACCATATGTAAACTATAATACTGTGATCTGAGACACTACAAACAAATGAAACTGTTAACTAGAAATCAGAATAACTGCAAAGTCCAATGCATTTGCAGTATTTTATTTTCAAGATCAATGTTATTTAGTTGGTTGTCTGACATATCAATCTACTGTTTTCGCAACAATGGCAGTTTTCTTGTGTATCCCAAAAATCTATATAGTATCCCAAGTTAATTAAAACCAATCTGTTGCAAGAATGCTCCATGTATTGACAAAGAAATAAAAAAAATATGAAACTTTAGCATTACATTATAAGCCATCTGTGTGTCAGCAGACAATAAATTTCACAATACAGTTCTGGAATATGTGACCATCAGAACAACATGAACTAATATGTGTGTATAAGAATGCTCAAGGTAATAACCTACTGTAGGTAAAGGTTACAGCAACTAAACATTTGTGCAAGTTATGAACTTATATACATGAAAAGTCACTGGTACAGGCCCAAACTTGAAAGAATTTAAGAACACCTTTACATAGCCAAACCACAGGCTGAAAAGTACATGACAAACCCTTTTGAAGGGAAATCATGTCTTGCAAAGTTTCAGTCTGTCATGAAAAAGAACCTCGTAAGCAGCAATAGCTGTTGATGTTCAGTTTGGTCTTATAAATCTGCACCCTGTTTGCTAATATCTGTTAACATCACTATGTTAGGCAGTTGACCTCTACCTATAAGTCATTCAATTCAGTGCTAAATCTTCCAAGAATGTTCAGTTTAAGCCATATTTACACCCTGAATCTGAACTTCGATAATTACTATGATACTTAACCAGTTGTAATGACATTCGCAAATTTTCACCTCTATTTTTTATGTTATTTAGTACAAATAAACCCAAATGTGACCTTATAATGAACTTTCAAACACAAACTTACCTGAAAGTTATTTTGTGTAGGACTGGATGTGTAATGGTTGTAGGACTGACCATTCATGTTTGGTCGTGGTTGTGGGTACTGCCCCTGGTTCATGTAGGGATTCTGACCATTTGGGTAGGGCCCATTGGGTCTCATTCCTGGCTGAGGCCCATACGTAGGTGATGGGAGGGGCTGCTGGCTTGGATATTGGGGCTTTGTGGGGTACTGGGTATATGGCCCCTGAGGTCCGTACTGGAAGTGAACAACAAATTCATAAAAATTGTAAACTTTTCAGACATGTAACATATTCATTACTATGACTTTCAAGATCATAACCTAATAAACTGACAAGGAGGATAACTAGAGGGAAACCATTGCCTACTTCACTTAAGAATTCCATTGCAAACAGACACGTAACCATTTAAGAAGATATAATTTAAATTCATATTGTTACTAAATACAGGAATATGATTTAAGAGATTTATCTCATTTCAAACAGTATTTAAAAGCTGGTACTTTATGAACAGTACCTGTGCTCCATTTGGTGGATATTGCGACATTGGCCGCTTGTTCGGCATCCCCTGCATACTGTTCATCATCTGCTGGGGATATGGGGCTGAGTTAGCCCTTCTCTGGTACATTGCCATCATGTTATTCTTCATTGGGCCTGGACCGGGTCCAGGGCCTGGAGTCCGTCCAGTGCCCATCATGTTTGGATGTCTCTGGGGCATGCCTCCATACCCTTGATTGTTATATTGTGCTGCCTGGTTACCTGGGCCCATCTAGGAAAAGTAAAATGAATGTCATAATGAAACTGTAGTATTGCTTCTGATATATTCAAACTATTAAAACATACAATTTACGTTCATATCCAAAATTTATTTAATTCTAGCCTTTGCCTTTTTTGTTGTTGTTTTCTTGTAGCAACTTCTTTTTTCTGATGACTCTCCTTCAGGAATTGATGAGAATTCAATTTCTCATTTGTTGTTTTCCAATAAAATACTTTGACTATCCTTAACAAATAAGGTATTCAATTGACTCAGAATCTCAGATAATTTACACAAGTTATTTCTGTTCCCACTAGTTGTGACGTAAAGTCAGCTGACAGCTTCTCTTTAAAACCCATACCAAGCAGACTTATTTGTTTTTAGATCATATTTTCTCTCTCAGCTACTTGCTATGCTGGTGATATTTAAATATTGCTACACTGATATGTAAATATCTCAACAGGCAAGACTAATGACAAAAAAGTCCCTTTTAACTAATGCTTAGATATAAGGAAATTTATATGTTAATTAATAAGGAAAATAACACCATCACTTGTAATGTTGTAATTTTGTGATCAAATCTTTTCCTAACATTATTCTTTAACTGTCCAAGCAGTCCTATCAGCTTCCTTATATGCAAAAAAGTATATCTTCTAATAAATACACCCATATTACACAGACTTTGCATGAGGATTCAGTCTCATGGTCTATTAGTTACAAAAATGATTCTTTAGTTAATTTTGGGTCTCAGGAAAACATTTATTTCCAATCAGTAAATCACGCTTGGCATGGCTCTGCTGGGTGACATTAAAAGTTATGTAAGTAAGTTTAAAGGTAAAACCTGAAAACCCATTATATTCCTTCTTTTCCATGGCAGTAACTACTTGTCAGATACCTTAACTATTTAAGAAAATCACATCTTAATGATGTCATATAGTTGTCATCATAATGATGTCATAAATTGATGTAATAATAACTTAGTAATGAATTTGTTTCCTATACTGCACTGAACAGCATCCCAAGCACAGTTATCTTGAAGGTCTTACAGAAAAGTAAATCTAACAAATCCGTATATATTTTTCAACTATATAACATTTAAAACTGAAAAAAAAATGGAATCTTGTATCAGAGAATGACAAACTTGAATTCAGTAGTAATGACTAACACAAGCTATGAAACTAAAGGAGTGGCCATGTTCTACTTTTGAGACAACTATGGTAATGTCAGATTAGCAGTCTCCTAGAAACATTTTCCAAGCTGTATTGATTGTTACCATAATCAAGTGTAAAATAATACCCTTACAACTTCTCTTCTCCAACAAATTATACAATATCATCTGTCCAACACTTTCAGATTTAATTAAGAGAATTAAGAACACTTATAGAAAACTATTGATCTCTTGAAGACAGTCTGTCCAATCAAGATTTACTTCTTTAAAGAGACTTAAAAAACAGCAAATGAGGTTTCAGAAAAATTGATTTAATTACTGGACAAGAGAGTGATTTCCATCATAGAATGCTCTCCTCCAAAAGACTTAGACAAGATTGTAGAGTAAACAAATGTTGCTCACCTGAGAAATGCTTTGGATGACTTGCATTGACTATTGCTGTAAGGTTTTACTTTAAACCATACCATATTAATTTTAAACAGACATTTAAGACTTCTCATATTTACTAATTAAATACTAGGAATGAATCTAGATATGATAAAACTGATCATTTAACTGTATTAGAATATTCATTAAGCTTAGATCAACATGGAATCTTCAGTCTGAATTCTCCACATTATTTCATGTTCGATTTTTCTTTAAATTTCCATGAAATCTGGTTTTTATACTTTTCATATTCAACAAAAAGAACAGTTGATTTCCAAGGCAAGCACCTAAATTTTTCTGAGGTAATCATTCAAAGTAAATGATAGTATTATCCAGGAAATTCTTTTTATTAGCTGACTTTATTTAACAAGTTTTCCTTTTCTCAGAATGCAGTAAAGTTGAAATTCTAAGTGTTTTTCCTAGTTTTTATTCATTTCAAAATGCTGACAAAATACAAATTAAATATTTCAATAATGATCGAAGATTTTAACAATAAGGTTCACTTTGTATAATGAATCAATAAAGTGTTTTAAGGCAACAAGTTATTCCCTGTAAACACTTTGAAAAAAAAAAAAATGGTTAACAAACAAAACCTTAAATATGCTGGTCCTAATTTGTGATCAGCTGTGTTTCTTTTTTTCTTGTTATAAACTTGGTAAACAACATTCAGATAAGTATGATTCAGAATGATTTAACAGCAAACAAATGTGACCTAAGTCACACAACAAGTATCAAGTTCACATTATTATGTCAATTTCTGACGGTTTACCCTTTATTTTATGCTTCTGGTTTTTAGTGCCCAACTAAATACTGTTAAACTGATAATATCTATTGTGAACTTATAACAAGACTGTTAAAAGTATTGTTATGTCCCTATCCTCTGTTTTATTTTGAACTGATCATGAGAGACAAAGTAAGTAGGATTGGTTTTCTTATCGTCACAGTCAGTATGTTACTTCAAGAGAAAGAGCATCAACTCTGAAGTGTGTGGGTGAAAGACGGAAAAAAGTGACGCTACTTAGTAATGCTCACAACTACTGCAGTTATGTATTTATGCTCGCGTAACTGTTTGTCTATTTACTGACAACTTGTTGTGAAACTGCTAAATATTATTCACATTTATTTATTCAGACACCTACAAAACCAGCTATAAAAGGAAAACAAGGTGTTAATTCCAATCCTCACTTCTTTAAAACAATCAATTCTATAGATAGAAAAGTATCTAAATATCTATGCCACAGATAGCAAAATAACCGTCTGAAAATAAATAAAATAAAATAATATGGCAGGATGGATTGTCTATTATCCCCTATCTCTTGTGAACAGTTTGAAAGCAATTTGTTGTGAATAAAGAAAAACAACAGTTTAACAGGCAATCTAGTGGGGGGAAAAACAGAAAAAAGGTCAAATGAAGAGAATTTCTTAATGAAGTTAACCAATTAGCACTAATGTTGCAGGAATTGTTCCTAGAAAACAGCTTTAAAGATGGTGAAGCCAGTTTTCCAATTGGCAGTTTTATTGCCGAACATCATTAATCAAACAGTCTGAGTACTGTCAACAGGGTAAAAACAGAGGAACACCAAAGTGAACATTACAAGTCGTCTATTGATTATCTAAGTCACTTTCCCCACTGGTTCACAGAACAGATTCTGGGGAGCTTATATCAGCCAACTTCATTTACAAATTAAGTGCTATGTAATAAAATACTTTTGATCTAATGTATTTCTCTGCCTACAATGACAGTTCCATACATCTATTTTTTTCTTTACCATAACATCTGATAGGAGACTGCAAGTCTTGAGAAATCAGTTTTCTCCAAGCAGTTTTCTTTGTCATTTATAATACAATGACAGATGGCCATATAATATCAAAAAAATTTGATGAGAAAATTAACACTGGAAGCTGGATCAGAAAAGATCCATATTAACATACAAAATGCCATCAATAAACCAACTTAGTTGAATCATATTATAAACCTTTCAGTTGTAATATTTAACATAAGGATATCGTTACAGTTAAGAGTCTATACAATTTATCATTATGCTTTAATAATGAATGAAAACTAATGTTGTCTATTTTTCACAAAGTAGCAAATCATATTATAAAACTTCTTGAATTTCTACAATTTCGGAAAGAGGACATTTAAAACGAGAGTCATGACAATAGCTCCACTTTTTTTTCTTCAAGAATGTGGAGCTAATAATTTCCTCTGGTTTCTACAAATACAAATTCATGTATAAAAAAGATGTAAAACAGAAACAAAAAGAGACTGAAACCCTAAGTTAATCTTCCCTTCATCAAATAAAAATCTACATCCCAAACAATGATACTGATCTCTTTCATAATAGTTGATTTAATGAAGTTACTCTGTATTGTATGATTCTATACTTTTATGTAGAAGTGCTTGTCAGTAACAGAGAAAATACTTAGTGAAAGTAGCTCACTTAAGTTTCTAGAACTTTACTTCAGTGACAAAGAAAAGTAAGTGTGATGTATTTCACGCTGAACATACCTGCATCTGAGGATTGTACTGGTTGTTATACTGCATATCAAACTGTTGCTGCTGTGTCTGCTGCTCTTGTAGTAATGTTGCCGTCGCCGTGGCTGTTGCTGTTGCCGTAGCTGCTGCTGCCACCAAAGCTGCTGCAGACAAAGCCGCTGGTGGTGCATGGTAATCATTCTTGGGTGCCATTGAGACTGGGGTGTTGGATCCTGGAGTGTTTGGGGTTGGTGGATAACCACTGTGTAATGAGAAGAATTATTTGATGATAAATCAGTTAATAATGTGGCACGACAGCTTTAGTTTTTAATGGTACCAGTCAGAGATTCTGAAAGCTTTAACAACAGTTGTCAATGAAACCCTGTATTTACTGAAAGCCTGACCACTACAAAATTTCACAATCGCATCCTGTTTTCAACTTATTACTACCTTACTAGGAACTATGGCAAAATAAAGGATGTTCAGTCAACACAAAACTGTTTAGGTATTCTGAGTAATTCTAGCATTATAACCTCATCAAAGTAATTTTATTTTTTTCAAGATGGATTACAGTATGTTTCTTTCTTGATTTCATTTAGAGTATTGGTAGTGAACACTGAGGATTTTGATTGGTTGTGAAGTGCACTTTGCAACCTCTTTTGTTCATACCATTTGAAACTAAGCTTGAGTTTTAAAAAAGTCCTGAAATTCAAACGAGGTCAAACCAGCTGAAACATTTTTCTCCTGTTTTACCTATAAAGTAAAAGTAGAGCTTTGAGAAATTTACAGGTAAGTTGTTTATAGTTGTTTATTTCCACAGAATTACATGCTTGTCAGTACATAGCAACAATAATGGTCTAGAAGCTCGTATCATACCTAGGACATGGGTATGAGTTGCTCCGCTGATAAAGGCCTGTGTTACTTTCGTATCCTGGTTTCTGCATCTGATTTCCGGGGAATCCCTGAGGTGGTTGCGTATAACTGGTGTTACTCATCGTAGTATTAGTGTTGTTGTAGCCCCCAGGGGTTGTGTGGTTATACGGGGTCGTCTGGGTTGTAGGAGTGACTCCCCACACTGTGGTTACAACTGACAGAGACTGTTGGGGACCGGCCCCTCCATGCTGACCTTGCCATCCAACATTTGGGTCACTGAAAAAAGAAAATAGAAAACTATTGAAAATCTTACAAATATTTTTGTATGATACTGACAATAAACAGATAAAGAGTTGTGTCTATCAACAAGCTTCAAGAAGGACTTTTCTTGCTGAAGTAATAGACAAGTTAAGTACAACATGACTATGACTTTTACTTTTTACATCTCCCAGTGGATTATTAGAGCTAAAATTGCCACAATAATGTGACATTTATACATAGGCACAGAGATTGGTATTCTAAAAGTACATATGTATTTTACCTCAAAAGTATAAAGGCCTGGCCACCAAGCCTTTCACAAATCGTGCATGCTCAGATAGGAAGCAGGCTATGCCATTTCTAATTTTAATTTTCATTCATTGTAATTTTGGTGCTACAAATTTATGATAGGTAACTGGTTCAACTTGTGAGCCATCATGCCTTGAATGAAACTCCAATTGTAATGAGAGTAACAGGATATGGGGCATGACACTCATATCATCACAGTATGATATGGAACACGCTGTAGCTGCAAAATTCATAAAGGGAAGTAACTCTAACATCCCATCTTACTTCAGTGAAGTGGTATTTAATATAACATGTGTTGTAAGCAGCACTTACATTTGCTGATTCTTATCAAGAACTGTTACACCAAAATAACACTCATCAAGTGTTTAAATAGAGCAAATTTAAGACATGCCTCTCACTTCCTGTTTACATATTATATATTGCCTTTGTTTTTCATTCTTGAGCAGTATAGAATCGTAAAGCAGAGTTTTTTCAGACGAAATATTGTCTCGTTAAGTGATTCTTCCTGAATTCGAACATAAGCGGAAATATACTCTTGAAAAATACACTTACTTTTTGACAATATATGCAGCAATACAGTGTAAAAACTTAACTGATTGTATGCTAAATTAATTGTGCAATAACTAGAATTTATGTCCTAAAAATCATCATGTATACTGTCAAAAAACCTTAAATGTCAACCATACAAATATTTTCAATTAAGGATTAACAACTACTGATAATTTAGTTCATCTTCAAAAAATATTTATGAAACATTTAGTTTGAAGCATATTTAAAGGGGAAAATTATGCTATTTTCTGAAATGTGTCATTAACCACAATCAACAATATTATTTAATGCAGCACAAGACTGAAACAAGCATTCAATCATTTTTTAATGTAAGGAATACCCTTACAGAAATTAATAAAGTGAGACGCAAAAGATACAAAAATCATTTTACAGGGTGCATGATAAATATAGCGGATGGAAGTCACGTTGAAACATAATACATCTGATTAAACACCCTTAAACGTGATATCAAAACTAAGAAAGAACAATAGCAATTTCCTTCCTCATTTTCTTAAAAAATCAATTCCCTTTTCTATTGTTGTTGAGAGAGTAATGGAGATCTCGATAGTTCGGGTAAGGGGAAACCCAGTGGTCACCAAACAACTCCCATAAATTTCCCCATCATAAAATTTGTCCTATGTTATTCAATATCAGTTCAGAGTGCAAAAAGTCAGTAATTGAAGGTGAAACTGTTCATCTTTTATACTT
The DNA here is from genome assembly GCA_012932295.1 of Cyclina sinensis. Lineage (NCBI taxonomy): Eukaryota > Metazoa > Mollusca > Bivalvia > Venerida > Veneridae > Cyclina > Cyclina sinensis. The sequence continues at coordinate 44,752,218 of JAAONU010000001.1, read as the reverse complement.
AACACAAACAGATTTTTTTTTTCAGATGCAAAGACTCAATTGTCCATTTGTCTTAATATTCTTATTGTAATCAATTACAGAATGCAGCCTTCTCAATTAACAGTTTATTAAAACATTATCACCAGCAAAAATTCTTCAATTCAATATAAACATTAATGCTAGGTCAAATCTTTTGCCTTAAGCATAATAATGACATTTAAGTTGATAAATCCACCATATATCAATAAAAGGACAGCAAGTTTTTAGATAACAGAGGATATTTGTTTACAAATCTTGTTTCAACTTGTAGGAATGGGAGAACAAGCCAAAAATTTCACTGTGAATATCATATCAGTAATGGACACAAACATGACATGGATGTCAATCAAATAAAACAGACCCTTGCTGTATCAAAAAGAGACCTAAGTATCGATGAAGGTGTGTGGCAGTTTTCACACATCTACAATTATCAATAGTTCTCAACACTAATCTTATTAATGTAAAATGTAAAACGTAAGTTACATTTCAAGCTGCAACATTCTAACATTAGACTTTCTTCTTAAGAAAAGACCAGACTTTTCACAAGCACTGGACTGACAGCTGTGGGTCCTTAGAAAACTCAAAAGTCTAAAATGGTTTGATAATGACCTTTGAAGAGTATCTGAACCTAAAATATCTTGAGGTGGTTCTTTTGGGTTAACAAAACTCCTTTCTATCTTCTAAACAGATAGGACAACCATGCTAGGACAACCATGCTGCTAGAAAATTAACTAGAAACTGTATAACTTGTATAAATGTATCTTATATCTTTCTCGTATTGGATTTTCCCATGTATAAGTACTTCAAATATGCAACAGCTTTCGTTCAACTAATATTCTTATACTATACATGTTCTTACACAAATGTGATAACATAGATGCAAATACTTATGTTTTTCATCCAGATTGTTACATAATGCATTTAAAAACTCTCTGCGAAGAAGATATCAATTACATCTGTATTTTTACACTGTCAAGGACTACGCTGTGACAACTATCAACTGTTGTACATACCTTTGTCAACTGTTATCACCCTGGCTATATTTACATAGAGATAAAACTAGTGAAAATCATGAGACACATATTTTACATTCTGCCTGATAGAAGATATCTCCACATATTAAGTATTTGTGTGTTTTCTCTTTTGGCTGTCTCATTTACCCTTAACATGTTGTCAAGTTTGTAATTATGTGCTAAAAGGTTAAACTCCTATAACATGACAATATATGTTGGGTTTTTTTGAGTTGTGGTTTCATGTCATAAGTTTAAATGTTGAGAAATATGGTTACCAAACAAAGAGGTTTAAATGTGAAACTGTCACCTTTTAATAATCAAATGATTTAAAGTAAACACAGTTGTTTTTTTTTCTTTATTTTGTCATTTTCCATACCTGCTGCATCTCAAATATATATTGTGCCTTTGAAACTTATGAAACACATGCGGAGACTGCAACTTGAGATAATTTTGCTTATTTGTCTCAAAAGATTTAGTATTGTAACAGACATACCTTTCTGACTTGTTCTTCCCACTGGACTAACAAAAATTAACCGACATCATGTTCTCTGCACACTGATACACGCTTGTGCTGACTGACTGCCCTGTGGCCTTATTTTAGCTGTCACTCATGTGATACGTCAGTATGTAACAGGCTATTTGTCAACATTGTTCAGGTAAGTAAAACTTACAGTGGTGTATCACAATCATTACCAGCTAATTGATTTTTCTCTTTGCTGACTGATTAATTGCCCGCCTAAGATGTCTTCATTACACGCTGTTTAGTGTATACAAGCTGTGAATAACAATTTACCAACTGTCAGCATTAAATCTATCCAGCTCCTGTTAACAGTTTAATGGCTGCTTAGCATGATTCTACATCTTTTAAAACACACAGAAATGCTGATACAGAAGCTTTCAGGTCAGAGCTATCAAATGATGAAAACAACTGACTTATGCTGAGTTGATAGCATGTAATGATTTGATATTATCTACAATAAAGAAACAGGTGTCTGTAACTTACGTCTGCAAGCAACAGTGGTCTCCCTTGAAAATAACCATCACAATGGTGCAAAGCAAGACAAACTCTCATAGCATTCAACGAATTACATAACTTTGAAATATCCATGGGATTTTATCATGATAGTGGGTCATGGTTTTTAACACCTTTGTTTGTTGTTTGTTTGTTCTGGTGAAAATGCACTTCACTACTTTATTTTGCTAAAACTACCAATAAATATACAGAATCTTCTTCTATACAGTGTCAATGTCTTAAGTCAAACCATCGTCGGAGACCCCCGGTACATATTCCGCACAACTACATTATGTACCGTGGGACAATTGACTGCTGATTATTCGTTTTCATGAATATTTATTAGCAAAGGGATGTAACTCTTCATCGAATGAGATGCCGCATTACAAATAGACACTCTTCAGTGTGGAGAGAAGGCATAATGACAAGTTACTTAAAATAAACGTATTTCCCAGGATTTAAACATAGGCGCGGAAGTCAAATTGTAACAAGTAATTTCATTGGCTGAGATTCCGCAAGGGAAATCTTACGGAAACCAATGAAAGTAGGTAATGAATTATTCATGAGTACGAAATTTTACCAGCCAATTGTCCCACGGTAGATAAATAGAGTGAAACGGAATGGATCGAACGTGGGTTTCCGACGATGATGTCAAACAAGACCTTTCTTAACTCTCACAAATGACTGCAGACACACGCTAATTTATTGCCACAATGCTAAGTAAATCTTGCATATTAACTGGCACTGAAAAAAAATTTGTGACCTTTGCTACAATCTCAGACAGGCACATTGAGACTTTGATTTTAGGAACTGCTCTTCTACAATAATAATGGAAACTAAAACCTTAAAATGAAGAGTAAGGCATCAAACTTTGTTTAGAATTCACTCTTTGTTTAGAATTATTTACACAAGACCACTGACCTGTTACTCTCTTGAAAGGAAAAACTAACCAATTAATAAATATTATCTCTTTTGACAGATATTTTTCTCTCTTTTTTTCGTAGAAACTTTGAATTAATTTTCCACATATATGATTTCAGAAATTTTTCAGCTGCCAGAAACACACAAAATACTGTACAATAGCACCAGATCTGATAGCAACAAGGCATATCACTGGTTTAAATCTTAACAGAGATGTTTGCTACTGTAAAGATTAGGGTCTGGGCAATGGCTGACATTTAAAAAGTAGTGTTTAATGGTAATTAACTCATGATTGCTCTGACCAGCTTTCCCCAATACCATACTTCTAACATTTTCCCTAGTTCCAGGCTACTGGGTTAAAGGTCACAAGACTGGGAGCAAAGGACTTTAAGGTCAAACTATCAAAGGATAAAATCACATTGGTCAATAAGGTGTCACATGATTTGATTTAAAAAGGTCCATGTGCAAAAATCTTTCTTTCATCATTAATGTCGTATGTCCAGTAACAATCTGTAAAAGATTTCACTATTGCTCCTCAATCTTGATTTCTTTAAAATGATACCATGTCTGGTCTCTTGAGCTTTCATTAGATTATGTAATAACTAAGAGAGTGGAGACTATATATATGAAGGCAATCAATATCAACCTGCAGATAGGCTGGAAACAAGCATCAGATGTGTTTTCACAATAAAATTTCTTCAAATCTCCTGAATAATTTATCACGAAGCAGCCTACAGAAATTGATTTCATCTAATAATTGAGTTCAATATCATACATTAAGTGGAGCTCTGCTAATCGACAAATAATTACCCAGAATATACAGCAATATTAGGATGGTCTGAAATCAGATAGCAAAACAAATGTTTTAAGGCTTCTTAAATAAATTATAAGGGCTTCAGAAGATGTTCTAATTTGTCTTGAAGGGTATTTAGCATGTCAAAACACATTAGAACAATAATTTAATAGCCTAAGAAGATCTTAAAATGTTCGAAGAGCTAGAAAACAATCCTGAAATATTCCAGTCCACTTCAGTTTTTTCTTTCTTTTTTTGTTTGTTTGTTGTATTGCAGTTAAATGCAAATTAACGCCAGTTTCAACCTGCTTCTTTTTTAAAATCCTGACAGTTAGTCTACCTAACAGGTGTTCCTGGGTATCTAACCAGTTTATTAACCTCAGCCCACTTCATATATATGCCTCATAGCATGGTATGAATACATTCACTTATTCTCATAACATTTACAAGTTACTGTCACTCACTGGAAAGTTAAGTTTACATACTCTTTGTTTTTCAGCAATGTCATTTCACTCTTCACCCTCCCCTTTTGCACTTTCAATTCATGTGGAGTCTTGCACATCACTAAAAGGCTTTCTATTCACTATGAAACATTCAATTATCATTCTCAGACATCAAACAATGTCTTTCGTACATTTGACCTGCATTCTACCACATCACTCAAGCATTTTCAATAGACTTTTTACACTTTCAATTCACTTTTGACCTGCTGCATCTTTGCACATACTCTTTCAATTTACTTTTGCACTTTCAATTCACATTTATTTAAGCTACATTCTTGCACATAGCTTACTGGCTTTCAATTCACTTTAATACTCTCAATGTACTTCTAACATGGATTTTTATACATCTCAAAAGTTTTCAAGTCACTTCTAAGTTTTAAATTCACTTCAAACATGCTTTTTTTCACATCACTATAGCTCTATTTTTAAGTAAGCTGCATTTTTTGACTTTGTTCAATTTTTGAGTATTAATAATTCATTTTTAATCTAATCTTGAGGATGTAATTTACTATTTAAGCCTCTGACTCGATTTTTTTGCTCTTTTAAGACTTTTTCTTTCTAACCCTTTCACAAACAGTAGGCCATCTACTCTTAGTAGTCCAAACCTTTACTCCTAAAATTAAAATTTACTCTTTTTTTTTTTGCAGTCAATAAAAGTTTGTTGACCACTCAAGGAGTTCACTGAGTCAGTTACTGGTTTCCATTTTGTAACATTATAACAAATTATGTCAAGACGTCAATTTATCACTGACAATGATAATATTTATCTGAAAAGTTTTACACAGTTTAGCACACATACAACCTGTTAACAAGTGATCTCTCAATGTCTACCTACTGTCCTGAGAGTGGTCAGTTTACCCAGTATCTAGACTGATAAAAAACTGACAGCGGCCTGAGGCAAGGTACCAGTGCACAAGTGTGTTAACACTACAACAGAGTAATCACCAGAAACAAACAAGGAAATCTAGAAAAATCCAGATTGGTCAGGGAACTGGAAACTCACTCTTGTAATAGGAAAATCCACCTTTAATTTTTTTTCATACAGTTTGTTCAGGAAAACTATCTTATTTAAAAATAAACTTGAATACAAACTAGTTAATCTTGTCTATCATACAAATTCAAGATTAATTTATCACTGTTTTCCGTAATTTCATGTTACTAGCAGAGGTTCTTTGATGCTGTAGTATTTTTGCAATATTTCCCAAAAAGTTTCAAAAGCACTTGAAGTTAAGAATATAACCGACTTTTTTTTCATGCATTTTCTTGTTCATGATTTCCTGGAATGCCAAAAATCAGGCACATTAGCAAGCTCCACATAAGAAAAAAGACAATACACAAAGAGATAGGGATATTGCAAGCAAGGTAAAGTGGCAGGTCTGTGTGAATGAAAACCATGTGAAACATTGTATCAACATGATGCCTGCAGTGCATAAACTGATTTAGATAAACAGGTAGGTAATGAATGCTTTTCTAGACAGGTAAATATGCAACCAGGTAGATAGTAACAGCTTAGTTTAGTATAACAGTCCAGGCTTTTTCTCTTGCAATCACCTATCAGTTATGATAAAGTTTACATGCTTAAGTATAGTATTTACAGCTTGATAAATATAGCCTAGGGGCACTAAACGGTTGTATACCTATCAAAACCAATGTGTACATATTAACTAGTTGTCCTTTCACTATAGTTGGTAGATAAGTCACTAAATGATGGCTGATGGTATAAAACCTTTACACCGATTTAATCACACCTGACAAAGTAGATATATAAGACAGGGTGACATAGTTTTGAATGAATTCAGTAACAGCGCAATAACAGAAAGTTAATGCTTTATTACAATAGCAAGTTATCGGACAATGTAAAGTAAATAAATGGGAGAACCAATGAAAGATACACTTCCATTTGATCTGTATTGATTTTATAATTGATTTATTATTATATTGCTCAGGTAAAGGTAGAATGTTTGGTCATTATTGCCAACTTTAACTGAAAGATTTGTTTGTTGATAAAGCTAATAGTGTGGATCAATCTACACTTTGAACAAGTTTTACACTAAATATATCTATTACACTTAATTTCTCATGAAGACAAGAAAAAACATTACTGATTGATAAAAACTTAAGAAAAACTAATAAATATATGATTTTATCTAGAAGTTATTTCCTAATCATAATCAAAAGAACTTTAAGGATTCAGTACCAAAGGTCCTTAAACCAAATGAAAGAGGTTAATTTCAAATGAACTAGGGATTTTTGGAGATTCTCATTGAACAACTTGAAAGGTTACACACTTGTGACCTAACAGAAAGGTTACACACTTGTGACCTAACAGAAAGGTTACACTTGTAACCTAACAGAAAGGTTACATTCATGCCTAACAGAAACAAGAGTGACAGCAATAAGAGCTATGACTATTCAAGCCTTTTAGAGAATGGTTTACCAGGGCAGTTCTTAAATAAAACTGAACACAGACCTGTATGTGGCATATCAATAAACCTCAGATCAGAAAACTAACTGCCCACTTTTTACAATATAAGTGAACACTACAAAGCAGTCAGTTGAACTCAGATATCAGCTAGCTTAACAATCTAAAAACTGACAAAGATGCATAAAAACATGCTAGGACAGTTAAAATTGCATGAAAGCATTGTGTGTGCAAACTGCAAAGACAGTCAGTACTGCATAACAGATATGCTATGTTAGGAACAGCGGAACTGCATGAAACAAATTCAAAGAATGCCAGAAAAAGTCATAGCTGAGTACGCAAGGAGACTAAACGCTGCACTGACTTAAAGAAGAGTATGCATATTAGTGAACAATGCAAGACAGCAATGTCAATTCACTTACAGTTAACAAAGCTGAGTGTGTTCTGTCTGTAAGGACAGTGAACACTGCATTAAAGCAATATGATGTATGCGGGAAGAGTGAATACAGTATGAGATTAATTTTGTGCATTTAGTGAACACAGAACTAAAGCTCTGCAAATTATATGTATGTATGGACAGTGAACACTGCATTAAACTAAAATTAAAATTAAACTCTTGAAAACAACAGGAACATACAGTAGCCTTGCATAAAAGCATTCCTTGTAAGCAAGGGTAGTAAACTGTAATGAAGGCACAGGAGTAACTTTGTGAATAGACAGTGGATACTGCATGAAAGAGTTGTTTATGCACTGACAGTAAACACTGCATTAAAGTAAAGCTGTGTATGCAAATACAGTAAACACTGCATGAAAGAAATTGTGTGTATGCACTGACAGTGAGCACTGCATGAAAGAAATGTTGTGTAAGCACTGACAGTAAACCCTGCATGAAAGCAATGTTGTTTATGCACTGACAGTAAACACTGCATGAAAGAAATTGTGTGTATGCACTGACAGTGAACACTGCATGAAAGCAATCTTGTGAATGCACTGACAGTGAACACTGCATGAAAGAAATGTTGTTAATGCACTGACAGTAAACACTGCATGAAAGCAATGTTGTTTATGCACTGACAGTAAACACTGCATGAAAGAAATTGTATGTATGCACTGACAGTAAACACTGCATGAAAGAAATTGTGTGTATGCACTGACAGTAAACACTGCATGAAAGAAATTGTGTGTATGCACTGACCGTAAACACTGTATGAAAGCAATTGTGTGTATGCACTGACAGTGAGCACTGCATGAAAGAAATGTTGTTTATGCACTGACAGTAAACCCTGCATGAAAGAAATTGTGTGTATGCACTGACAGTAAACACTGCATGAAAGCAATGTTGTTTAAGCACTGACAGTAAACACTGCATGAAATAATGATGTGTAAGCTTTGACAGTGAACACAGCATGAAAGAAATGTTGGTATGCACTGACAGTAAACCCTGCATGAAAGCAATGGTGTTTATGCACTGACAAAGAACATGGCATGAAAAAATGTTGTTAATGCACTGACAGTGAACACTGCATGAAAGCAATCTTGTGAATGCACTGACAGTGAACACTGCATGAAAAAAATGTTGTTAATGCATTGACAGTAAACCCTGCATGAAAGCAATGTTGTTTATGCACTGACAGTAAACACTGCATGAAAGAAATTGTTGTGTATGAACTGACAGTGAGAACTGCATGAAAGAAATGTTGTGTATGTAATGACAGTGAACCCTGCATGAAAGCAATGTTGTTTATGCACTGACAGTAAACCCTGCATGAAAGCAATGGTGTTTATGCACTGACAAAGAACATGGCATGAAAGAAATGTTGTTTATGCACAGACAGTGAACAATGCATGAAAGCACTGGTGTTTATGCACTGACAGTAAACCCTGCATGAAAGCAATGGTGTTTATGCACTGACAAATAACACTGCATGAAAAAAATGTTGTTTATGCACTGACAGTGAACAACGCATGAAAGCAATCTTTTGTATGCACTGACAGTGAACACTGCATGAAAGTAATGTTATGAAAACACTGACAATGAACACTGCATGAAAGCAATCTTTTGTATGCACTGACAGTGAACACTGCATGAAAGTAATCTTTTGTATGCACTGACAGTGAACACTGCATGAAAGTAATGTTATGAAAACACTGACAATGAACACTGCATGAAAGCAATGTTGTTTATGCACTGACAGTGAACACTGCATGAAATCAATTGTGTGTATGCACTGACAGTGAACACTGCATGAAAGTAATGCTGTATATGTTAAGGCAGTTAAAACTGCTGAGCAGCAAGTGGACAATGCAGAAAAAGACTTGTGTACTGACTGATAAGAATGCAGACTAGTGTGTGAAAACAATGTATGGAAAAACTAACTATAGGGTAAAATCTTCACCAGCAAAACAGCTTGTAAGCTTTAAGTTTAAAAGGTAACAGGGCTTTTTTACAGGTAGGGGAAGGGGGCCCTTCCCTTAAATTTAGGAAAAAATAAGGCAACATTTTTGCAAAAGGGGAAGAAAAAACTTGACATAAATTGAATTCTAGGGGAAAACTGCATGATTTTAAAGAATTTTCTTGAGGGGAAGATGTCTGTATATGGCCCCTGCTATAGAAGGAAGAAAGTAAAGTATATGTCCTCACAGAAAACCTAGCATGTAAAAAATATCTAAAGAAGTTTTAAAAGGAAACTTTAATCATTTAAAAAGCTTCTATTAATGTATCAAGTCTGGTACTAGTAAAATCTCTATGACATATATGTCCTTCGACCAATCCTTACAGTAACCTACTCCTCTTGTGAATACTGTAGGGCTGTGTAATTACACTTAAATTATATGAGATTTTTAAATATATGATTAAGCACTGCTGGTTAAACATTTATCTAATATTACTTTTTAAATAAACTTAATGATATACCCTTTAAAGACAGTTGAAGTTACTAAAACATCTTCAGAATTTTAACTTAATTTACTCATCATCTTTTCATTCTGAAACTGTTCTGTGATAGATATCAGGACTGGATAAATGTTACAAGCCATTAGATCATTTCAGTGTCATTCCTAAAGGTTTAAAATACCTATATTTAACCTTAATTTCATCAAGGAAAATTACTCCATTCTGTAAATATCTTAATCCTAAACATTTCACTTTATGACCTCAAAAAACCTCAAGTGCAACAATCCTTTCAATGAAACAGAATATAAACCAGGACAATAAATACGAAGTAGGTGTAGAAATATGAATCAGTAAACCCAATAACCTAACAAATGCACCAATAATTGTTTTTCACATATATTATCAAAAAACTACATGTATCAAATACAATTTTGTCAAAGAACAATCAATATATACCCATATCTTCTTGTCAAGGATAAAACAACTTAACCACTTGACAAAAAGATCAGTCAATCACCAATTAAGTATCAAGTTTTCCAATAAGAAAATTCTCAATTTACATTAATAAAGTAACAGTTGCTCCCCTTTAACTGTCTAGCAGCCGTTAGATAAACTGTAAACCTTATAAACTCTTCCGATTAACCCACTCGCACTGTAAAAACATCACTGTAGATACTGAAAAAATCTCAATAAATCCAAAGAAATATATACCTTTTGAAGTCTGTTCCAGTTTGAACTGATATCTGTATGTCTGTGGCCAAATTTGACCAGTTGATATCCATAAGGTCCTCTCTAAATCACTAAATTATAAAGTTCGTCTGCTAGCATCTAGATTTCTTTGTATTAATCCAATAACAATAGTGATTTCTGCTGAATGAAATAAAGTCCTTGTTTAAAAATCCTGTATCTTTTTTCCACAATATAATCTTCAATAATAATTTACACTGTTTATTGTCTGATTAATAGATAAATGATACCTGTTAACAAAATGACTATCTAATCTGCCGTTTAACTGCCACTATGCAGGTGTCTCAATTGTAATGTGTAAACACAGGCTGTGCTGTAAACACGCTGATATTGTACACAGAAGAAGTAACTGTATAATGAGAGTAGCCAATCAGAGGAGCTGAAAACCTATAACAAAGGCCAATCACTCTAGTGTACAATGACTGGAGATTATTGGACACAGGGTAAACAGATGAAATGGCAAATAGAATATCAATAATAAACCTTAATCTAGAAGGTTAAATGATCTGCTAGTTTTCATACAAAGGTGATAAATATAAATTATGTTTTCAGGCTATTGAATGGATCTGTTTGCTGATACATAACTGATCTATGTGTTTTGTTGACACACTAAGGATTCAGTGTAGGAAAAAGATCATGCTAGTAATTAGAATAATGTAATGTCAATTAGGACACTGTATCTAGTTTGACTTAAATTACTATGATGTTTTGTGGAAATTAATACCACAGTAATTGCGACAGTTATGAAATAAAACAAAAGCCTACATTAGCTGAGATTTTTAAGCGCTTCCACTTTTTAAATAATGCATGAAATGAACTGTTACTCTTATGTAACTTCTTTAAATATTTCTCAATTTAAAATGCAGCTGAATTTGAGATAAATTGCAAAAATATACCTACAGCCTTTTGCTTTTAAGTTTATAGTCTTGTACAGTTTACATCTTTAGTTGAAAGAAAATTCCAGTGGAATTGAATAGCTCACCTAAGCACTATTTTTTTTATTTTGTTTTATGGCATGTACTTGATGGTATCAATTGTTTTGTGATGTGACATTATAATCTAAATATTATACAAAACAGCTGGAATTTTGAAAGACATTGTAAATCAGAGAGCTGTGAAAAGCTAAACTTCAAAACACTCATGTATGTCACAAGCATTGAACCTATTCTTCTGTGACTGCCAACTTTTCTAATATACCAAGTCGGATCAGCTGTTGAGTTATGACTCTCAACAAAATCTAATTACAAGATCTATATAGTTTTAAATTTCTCATAATTGACAGTGTTATAAGCTGTGCATTGCCAAGTGTAAGAAAATGTACTTTCAATAAATTACTGAATAATCCCTTTCAATATTCCCATCCTTTTTGTAGCAGACTTTTCAGACAACCAGCCAGGTCCTCATTAAATAAGAACATATTCTGCTCACATCTAACTGCCTTGTGCAAACTCAGCAAATTTCAAGATCAAAACTGCTTAACAGCATTAAAGTATAGAAACAAACAGTCCAAAACATTATTACCGGGTACCTAATAATAAGACATTTATTGTTGCATTCTATTTTTGATAAATAATGATATGAAATGTTCCCCGTTTACTTGATCACCCACATTCAGCAGGAGACTGGGTGTATTCTTTTAATGTTTTCATTTTTGTGGTTTAATTTTTTTCCCTATCAATCTTACTTGTTTTGAATGATTAATTACAATCTGTCAAATTACATCAGTTTATTGTTTTACCTGAACTATGTCAACAGTTATCTACTGGTTGGCTACTTAATATTCCGTTCACGCAAATAATCCACTGGTACATTTCTTGTGCTCCAAATTCTGTTTGTGGTAAATTTCATTCTTTTTCCTCCTCTTTTTTTCTGGTGATGAATGATTTTTTTCTGGTGATGAATGATTTTTTGTTGGTGACAAATGTATTTCTAGGGAATCAGGTACATAATGCATTCTGCATACTGTTCTGCAGAAGCAGAGTTAAAATCTATAAGAAGCTTGAAAATCCAAGGTCAAGGTTTTAACCTTGAGCAGCTGACCTGCTCATAATTTTCAAAATTTACCTCTCATTCCCTATTGTCCATTCAAATGTTACCCAATAACATGATAAACCTTTGCCATTAATTTGCTAAGCCCAGCAGAAGTCCATTACTTTCTGTTGCCACACCATTAACTAAAGTTACTAATATTTCTCAGACCTTTAAATGTATCTGAAGTGTACATTAAGTAAACTGAACCTTGAACAGTTGTTTAAAAGTATGCACAATTTATTAAACTGCTTAGAAGTGCTGTTTAAAATAATGTAAAATTTAAAACAAAATATTAATGCATTTTTTTTGCTTAACCTTAATTTGTTTATTTGATCATTATACAAAATACTAAAAGTAAAGGTGGTTAGTTCATACAGCAATTATTTTAGACCTGATTTATTTTTAAACATCTTGCCTTGACATTGTTGACCTTATTTCTGCAATTAATTTTACATTTACTGAAGGAACAGATCATTGCCTCATAGACTATGAGATAACTTTTCATCTATCTGAGTTATAGGAGGAGCAGTGGTTGAGGGGTTAGAGTGTCGGACTGCTGATCCAGAGGTCGCTGGTTCAAATCCCACCAGGGGTAAGAGTCTACAGTGACTTTCCAGATTCATCACTTTCTGCGTGAGTACTGGTTTGAACCCAAGAAGCAGTCATCAAGAGGGTTTAATATAAGATGCAAGAACTTCCTTCCCAATCGATGCAAAATAAATAAGTTTAAACTAAAATCTGAGTTTATTTATTGTCTGTACCAGTTTACCAAACCTCCTCTAGAATTTACTTATTACAGATAGTGGGGTATAGTCCAAGGTACAGAAAGCATCTCCTGGTTCCTTTACATGCTCAGTAAATAACACTGATTCCTGGGACCTAGCTTTAATGTCTCATCTAAATGACAGTAAGTTGTTTTAGTGACGTGCAGGGATCAAACTGGCGACCCCTAGATTACCAGTCCAGTGTATTACTTCTTGACCACTGATCTGCTACTTTCATCTCAAGTGGACATACTGTTGCAGTGGCTTTACCTTATATGTGTACTTATATCGCAATTATTTTTGAAAAAACAAAAATGGTTCTAACAACAGTGTTGCAACATAATTAACACTTGCCTAAGAATAACTTGTTACTGGTCTCAACAAGATTCTTAGAACATGCTAAACCTTCCTAATTTCAACATATTGTTGATGGCAACTCAACTTTTTTGCACTAACCAAAAACCTTTCCTAGAATAACTTTCTGCGACATTTAGAATAGTGTGGGTGGTAGCACTGGCGAACCCTTAAAAGCCACCACCTGATAATCAAATTTCTTGACTTTTTTCTTTCAAATACTTGACAAATGCTCTAATGACTTGGATACAACAATAAAGCATCAATATTGGTATTTGCTTAGCCAATTTACAAATTTATTGTCAAAGATGTTGATTAGTTAAATATGAAAGTGGTGTATTGATTGTGTATCATTGCACAATATTATTTGCGTCAAACAAGTGACAGTATGAAATATTTCACGGTATTGGAAATCCTAATCACAACAAATACATCTCTTTGGAAACACTGTTTACAAAGGACAGTCACTATGCTGCAGAACTGTCTACATTCCTCATCAATAATTCACAGAGTAATGGTTTGCCAACCAACATGTAATAGATTTCAATCAGACAACCAGTTCAGGAGACCGTCTTCAACAATGTCATATAGAAAACAATTGATTTTTCGCATCACTAAGTCTAACAGATAGCTGATCTATTATGCAAGTTAGTGCTATTTCCTGCCTATTTAAATCATCACAATCGGTGATGTGCAGCAAAAAATTGCACATGAGCATGCGAAAGGAAGATTTATATTAAGATCTTTATGTCTAGACCTCAAATTAATCAAATTAAATTGTTCATATTGGCCATCAGAAGTCCATCACTAAAACATATGGCAGAAAACTATTGTAATATTCTGGCACTGAAGATGAAAGTGACTTCTTGTAAAATGCACTCAATATAAAGATTTGTTGCATATTAAATGACCTGCAATATCTCTACTGTGTCCTAGAAATAAAAAGAGCAGGGACTTCCAGTGTTTACATGATTTGCTTAAGTACAGCAGATGCAAGGTTTACATGTTCTGAGCATTGATTTGCTATAGTGAAGCAAATGCAAGGTTTAAAAGCATTTTGCTGAGCACTGATTTGCTTTAGTGAAGCAGACACGGTTTACATGTTCTGAGCATTGATTTGCTATAGTGAAACAGAAGCAAGGTTTACATGTTCTAGTGAAACAGAAGCAAGGTTTACATGTGCTAGTGAAACAGAAGCAAGGTTTACATGTGCTAGTGAAACAGAAGCAAGGTTTACATGTTCTGAGCATTGATTTGCTATAGTGAAACAGAAGCAAGGTTTACATGTTCTGAGCATTGATTTGCTATAGTGAAACAGAAGCAAGGTTTACATGTGCTAGTGAAACAGAAGCAAGGTTTACATGTGCTAGTGAAACAGAAGCAAGGTTTACATGTTCTGAGCATTGATTTGCTATAGTGAAACAGAAGCAAGGTTTACATGTTCTGAGCATTGATTTGCTATAGTGAAACAGAAGCAAGGTTTACATGTGCTAGTGAAACAGATGCAAGGGTTACATGTTCTGAGCATTGATTTGCTATAGTGAAGCAGATGCAAGGGTTACATGTTCTGAGCATTGATTTGCTATAGTGAAACAGAAGCAAGGTTTACATGTTCTGAGCACTGATTTGCTATAGTGAAGCAGATGCAAGGTTTACATGTTCTGAGCATTGATTTGCTATAGTGAAACAGAAGCAAGGTTTACATGTGCTAGTGAAACAGAAGCAAGGTTTACATGTTCTGAGCATTGATTTGCTATAGTGAAACAGAAGCAAGGTTTACATGTGCTAGTGAAACAGAAGCAAGGTTTACATGTTCTGAGCACTGATTTGCTATAGTGAAGCAGATGCAAGGTTTACATGTTCTGAGCATTGATTTGCTTAAGTGAACCAGAAGCAAGGTTTACTTGTTGTGAGCACTGATTTGCTTTAGTGAACCAGAAGCAAGGTTTACTTGTTGTGAGCACTGATTTGCTTTAGTGGACCAGAAGCAAGGTTTACTTGTTGTGAGCAGCTGATCTATTTTAGTGAACCAGAAGCAAGGTTTACTTGTGGTGAGCACTAACTTTGCTTTAGTGCAATAAAAACAAAAGTTTAATAATGGAGCATTGATTTAGTTTAAAGCACTAGCAGCCAGGTCAACAAATAAACTGAGCAGTGGATATGTTCAAGAGCAAAAAAGCAATATTATAATTACAATATGTTAAGGAGTGATTTATTATCATGCAAGTAAGAAGATTAATGTAAATAACATGCAGCAAGAGAGTGACAAGTAATGAGTGTTGATTTACTAAGTGTACTTGCAGTAAGACAGAAAAGTTTTGAGTGGTGATTATCTCCAATGTACTTGCAGGGTGACCCACAAGTAATGAGTGTTGATTTACTATGTGTACTTGCAGAAGACAGAATAGTTTTGAGTGGTGATTATCTCTAATGTACTTGCAGGGTGACCCACAAGTAATGAGTGTTGATATACTATGTGTACTTGCAGTAAGACAGAAAAGTTTTGAGTGGTGATTATCTCCAATGTACATGCAGAGAGAGTGACAAGTAATGAGTGTTGATTTACTAAGTGTACTTGCAGAAGCCAGAATAGTTTTGAGTGGTGATTATCTCCAATGTACTTGCAGAGAGAGTGACAAGTAATGAGTATTGATTTAGAAGTGTACTTGCAGTAAGACAGAAAAGTTTTGAGTTGTGATTATCTCCAATGTACTTGCAGAGAGAGTGACAAGAAATGAGTATTGATTTAAAAAGTGTACTTGCAGTAAGACAGAAAAGTTATGAATGGTGATTCACCCCCAATGTACTTGCAGGGAGAACATGTAATAAGCAGAGAAGTGCTCACTTAAATAAAATGAGAAGGGATCAAAGTAGCTATGTTCAAATATTCTATTTAGACCAGTCATTTAAGAGCTGGGCAGGTAACTGATAAAACTGCTCTTGAAATAAGTGTTTTAAATGGTGATTTGTCATATTGCTTTACAAGTCAGATTTACATGAAATTCATCTGAATGTCTTGAACAATCTTAGGTAAAAGCTCCTGTTAATTGTTTCAGATTTTAAATCAATGAATTAATAGAACACAATCCTTGTGCTACAGATAGAAATTCTTTGAAGACTGCAGCTAAATGATATATGAAATTGCTTGACACAAAGGACTATGCTGTTAGTGTTTGAGAGAAAAAAGTGACAGGTAACAAGCTATACTAAATTATACAGCCAATAAAAGCCATCAGACAGCAAGTGGTTTGCACTAAGGAAGTGCAAGTGTCCTAAAAGCATTTATGGACACACTGAAAACTGTCTGACCTTGAGCTTGACTTTGGCAATTATTTCTGTTTCACAGAAAAAGATGTTCTGCATGTCAAAATAACTAACTGTCAAGGGGCAATAAAGTGATTAACAATGTAGTTGATGATCTGAAGGTGGTAACAATGATACAGATATTGTCACAAGTTCTAAGATAATTCAAGAGCAATGTGCTGATGGAAAAATGAGAGCAGAGAACTAATTGCTGACCTGATTTTTTAAGGTGTAACCTTGACCATAAACTTGTTTAGAGGGTGATATTTTTTTCAACAGATCTTTCAGGAACAGCATTTGCATGACAACTGTTTGCCACTGAGAAGTCACACATGACAACACTGAGGATGCCTTAGACTTCAGATAATGGAAATATGTCTGCCATAAAGAAAATGTAATATTATCACATGCTGATAATGATTGCATTCTTTAGGAAGTGAAGTGAAAACTAGTTCAAGAGCTGTATAGATGATATCCAAGGACAATTGTTTTTATGTGCAGCTGTGTAGGAAAATTTCTGAATGGGGTATTGCAAGCATATGGTAAATTGAGTCCTGTAAGTATAGATGTTACTCTCATGTAAATATAAATGTCATATCTAAATGAATCAAAACTAAACTAATAACATTAAAGACTTAAACTACCAACCAAATCTGAATCCTTCATCTTTCTGGATCCCAAATTTTTTTTAGATAAACAAATTAAGAATATGTTATAGTATTTGAATTGTTCTACTGACATAATTTCATGGGCATTTGAATGATTCAATTAAACTTTGTTCAGCACCAGGAAATAAAAAATTTAGACCATCAAATAATTATAATAATATATAATGCAAAGGTTACAGGTCATGAATAAGCATCCCTTACACTTGCTATCAAACAAGTACAATGCATCTACTAATTGGTTCAGAGTCTACAAGAGTTTAAAAGACGTAACTGATCTTGAAGTTTTCAAAAAGTCTGAATACACCAATGAAATGCCAGCTTCATGATCAATTAATTCAAAGTAACACGTACTGGCTAACTGAGTAATGGTAGAGAAATATTGTGTTTAATGTTTAATGATGAATGTGCATCATGGGTTTTCAAGCTTGTATTTTCATCTTCATCACAAAATGGCTCACTCCTTTTAAAGTAAATCTTTTAAATACCTCAAAAGACTTTATTACAAAACCCAAGCAAATGACATTTCTGCAATAAAGTTCAAGAATCACATAATAAAAAATACTTTGACATTTTCTTTACAGCAGCAAAATAGAATGTTTTCCCTACTGATAAAATTAACTGTTCAGAATCAATGAATAACCACAAATGTCTGCTGTAACAGCTTGGTATAATGGTTTGTTTATCTGAGAATATTTTCCTGTTAGAAATTTTATTATGTTATAGTTTCTACATTATTAAAACAGTATAAAGGTCAAATATTCTAGAAACGGTTCCTAGCTTTTATCAATTCTATACTGATCAAAGTGTGTGGAGCAGAGTTATAAAATTACATAATTATTATGGTAAGCACTACAAGGAACCACTATTTCAAATACATTGTACAAAGTTCTCCAAAATTTGAATACTCTTTTTTTTAAATTTTAGAAGACAAGTCTAATGCCAGATAGATTATTTGATGCTGCAAGGAGGAGGTGTTGTGTATCTGGAAGACACTTTTTTATTTAACAAGTAAAGGTATATATAGTAATGAAAAGTTTGGTTTACAGGCATATTAAAAGACACTGAAATGATTATTGTTAGACATTAATTGTGATAAAAATTTCAATTCAGCTAATTCTAGTGGAAAGTAAATAAAATGTATGAAGATAATGATATTCCTTTGCTGTTGTAAGACCTGAGGTTAACTCTTTTGTGTGACCTTTTTTTACACAAAAAGTAGTGAACAGTTTCCTTGAACTTCCCTAAGAGTATGTTCATCAGAACATGTAATTCTAAACAATTTGTCTCTTTTCATATTGCCTATATCTAATACACATGATTCAAATGGAGCAGGTTGTTATTTTGAGAATAAAACTAATAGAAATCATTTACTTGCATTCTAGAAATTTCATCTAGAAATTGTCTGGCATTTTTCACCATAATGCCTCTCTTGCTGATGTTATCTCAAGCCCTATAGAACTGTTGTTAAACTCAAAGTTATTTCCCCTACTGTATTGTATTAATAACCTATCTATGTAGCTTATTTTGGCTGAGAAAGAGCAAAGTTATTTTATCTTCAATTTTAATTCTGCACACAGAATGCCCTTTCACTTTAAGCATATAATATAATTATGGTTAAATAAGATGGAGAGAAAATACAGGTGACAAAACAAAAATAAATGAATACAAAATAAGAAAATAAAGTGTTTGTATACAAAGGTGTTTTTAGAAAATATACTGAAGTTGATATTAAAAATATTACTAACACAAATATGTTAATCTTTATTAATTTTGACAGATTAATTTTGATATACCGAAATTTTTTAATTAAAGATAAATGTTTCTCTGAAACGTTTGGAGGTGTCCTTGATGCATGCATTAAGATTTTGTCTTATTTTTGAGATGGCATTGTGGGAAGTTGAGAAAACTGAGGACTGGAGGAAACAAACTGAGGACCAAACTGAGGACTGGAGGAAACAAACTGAGGACTGGAGGAAACAAGCTGAGGACTGGAGGAAACAAACTGAGGACTGGAGGAAACAAACTGAGGACTGGAGGAAACAAGCTGAGGACTGGAGGAAACAAGCTGAGGACTGGAGGAAGGAAAGAGTAGTAAGAGACTGGAAAGTAAATTAAACTGGGGCAATGAAGGACATTAATATTTGGAGAATGGTCTGGGTGTACCATACTGGAAAATAGTTATTCACTATGATGCAGATCAGGTCTTGTTCCTTATCTTTAAAATGTATGATGCTCTGCCAACATTTTCAAAGCCTTCCCATATACAATCAAGGGTGCTGCATTCTGCCATATTTTAATTTCAAACTTTACCAAGTACTCTCTGAAACATACCCTCTACCCTTCCAAAAAGGCTGAAAGAAGCTCTGTCAAACATTTCAAAGCATCACATGACATATTGTGATGAAATACAATACAGAAATGTTATTTATGTCATTTACAAAATAATATCCAAGGATATTCCCTAAATTGTTTTCTAGCATAAAAACAGTCAACAAAAATTCCTTAGCAGTTACATTGTATAAAATTTCTCTTACCATGAATGCACAATTTCTTACCTAACAATAAGGTTTCTCACACTGCCTCCTGGCTCATTTAATTACAAACTTCCAATATACATTCTCCTTGAGCCAGTACCCTGGGTAATAAAGAGTCATTAAAACATGTTGGATTGATTTGAAATAATGCATTGTATTCTTGAAAATGTTATATTGAGTATTTTGTTGTGATTTATTGAATTTATCAATTAAATTTCAAGGTAAGACCTCTTTTTACTCAATAACTGGCATAGAGAGGCAAGGGATAAATGTAGGTAAATTGTATATCAAAGGGGTACAACTCTGCAAAAAAAAAAAGATTTTGTTTGAACCTATCAACCAAAATTTCAAATGCAGATATTAAGGATCCTGGTTCAGGATGTACAAATTATCACAAACAGCAGGAAAACTATAGCAAAAAGCAGAAGAGCATATTCTCTCATCCACAGAGCTTCATAATGTTGTAAAAAATCAAGTTGTTTTCCTTGATACAAGCTTCAGTCAGTTATGCATTTAAATAATATACCGGTAAGTGGCCATGAAGTTTTTAAGCTTTAATGATATAAGATAGCAAGTTAAAAGAGAGCCAAAACAAAATGTGAAAAGTAAAGTTAATGTGTCTGAAAAAGAGTTGTTAGATAAATAATTCCACATGAAAGTCAGAGAAAAGAGTTCACAGTAAAATAATTATTTCTTTAAAATTACTGAAAAATATGGCAAATCAACTATTGCCAAGAACAACAAGACAGGGAGTATTAGTTCTAGACATTGTAACAAGTAAGTGCTAGACATTGTAACAAGTAAGTTCTAGACATTGTAGCAGTATGTCCTCTTAGTGAACTTCTGGTATCAAAACAATATTACAACTGAAATGACATTTTTGTACTCGGATATTGGCAAAATGAATTACAACATGTGTGAAGTAAGGTCTTATTTTCAAACAGACTATGTAATAAATTGTTAATACATTCTGTCACCTTCAAGTTTAAATCTTTTTTTACATCCTTATTTAGTAACAGGCAATTCTCTATTTTCCATAAAAATCATTGTTGCTGTTTATTACAACCTCATATCCCATCAAACATAGATATTTTAATAAACAGAAGAACTAAAACATTATTATATGCTTTTAAAAAAATGTATGAATATGATTAACAATAACTTCTAATTATAAAATATTAATTACAAATTAGTTACACAAGTGCATGCAAAGATTAATATCAGAATTGGTTACATAATTATGTAGCAGTGGGATTTTCATGAGACATGTTTGATTGTAATGAATTATTGTTCTGTTAATTGGACTTCCTCCACGAACACTGTCTCACAGGTAAGAACGAATGAAGAAATTTATAAAGAGGAAGACACCCAAGTTTTTGCAATTAGATCCCTGGATTTTTAAATATGCCCAGTATGGTATTGCTGCATGGTTTATTCCTTGGGCCTAAGCAGTTCCAGAAGGTGTCCACCTGATTTCACAGTAAGTTAAGAGCAGCATTTTTCAATAGCTTCCCACAATATTAATGAGTGAATATGTAAGTTTTCTTTACTTTTACAGTATTTTTATAAGTACATTTAAGGTAACCGAGTGGTTGCAGGTAGGGGGCCTTCAGACTGAGCCTCAAGTGTTGACCAGGTGTGTGATCATTCAGTTGAACTTTTTCAACTATTTTCCTAGAGAATATTTACTTTGAGAATCAAGCATAGAATTCAATTAATCAGATCTGTTTTTTAACCTTGGTGTTTTCCTATGCTGTTTAGACCCATACTACAAAGTCACATTGCCAAAAAACAAAGTATACTTGAGAAACTCAGATATGAGTGCTTCAGGCACATCAAACAGAATAATTGAAACTCAACATGGTTTGTCCAACAAAACCACTCACCTTTTCTCTTAAAAGACTGAAACCTCAAAGTAAAAGAAAAATAAGCTGGCCAAATTCTCCCACATCAAACTTCAAGTATTGCCAATATAAAAAAATCTTAAAAAGCAATGATCGATCATCATTTACTAAGAAATAATTCAGTGTCATTATTCAACATGTATTAAATAATGGTTAAGCTGATCATATGACCCGCATGCTTCTAAGAATAAATTGCTTAACCATGATTTAATACATGATAAACATTGGTCTACTCATTTCAGTGAAAAGCTATTATTCTGTATGGGTGTATGACAAACAAACAAAAAAATTCAAAACTTATGAATTCTACATCTGAAAACTTCTTCTGAACTTCTTTTTTCAAAGCATATAAGATAAAAATTCAACAAAATAATCTTTTATTAAATCCTGAACTAAAAAACTCATTATCATAATAAATTTAAATTAAATGACTCTTACAAGCAAACAGTCAAGTTTTATACAAATGCAGTTATGTAAAGTTAATTAAACCATCACTTGTTGTTATTAATTGAAAGTTTGATGACGAAGATGTCAGGATATTAATTTGCACATGCAGTCTAAATTAACTGTAACCTAAACCATAGCAACAAAATTTCAGTGCTGAAGGGCACATGCCGTCATGTTCATAAGATGTAACAATCTATCATTTTGTAACATATTTATATATACAAGTCTTTAGCAAGATATAATCTGAATCATTATTCCAACATGCAAATAATTTCATGTATAAAAATACAAATTTTTTAACAGTTGTTGTTGTTACCGCTAATATTTATTTAGCATATAACCTGAGATACCATATTTATCCGATTAAGGATGCTGAAGTACCATTTTGTTTCTTGTAAAACTGTCAACAGCTTATTGATTATGGAAGTGATTCACTGTTACCTATAAACTGAAAATTCAAGAAAACAAATTTGCACTATCGTCTTAAGTTTTCAACCAAGAAATCTGTTTTTTTACTTAAAAGCATACTTAGTAAATCACCAATCACTGACTATGTTATAAACAAACAGTGGTTATGATCTTTATTTTTCAATGACACTAGTTTGTTGCCTCTTAGTTTCTCTTTACTTCCCTTACTTTATGCTATTTAGTAATCTCTAACCGACTTTAACTTCATTTGCAATGTTTAAACTGCCTTACAATCAAATGTTTTTTACTGCATATAAAACTCTGTCACGCTTACCTAATCCTACCGATATATCTATTTATCTAACAATATCTATTTTAAATTTCTGACCTACTGGTTTATTTACCGATCATGAAGACAACAGAATGTAAAAAGATATGCGCGAGCAACTTTAAAACTTTATTTGATCATAAGGATATTTCACTTTTGGTAAAAAGACACATTTAATGCGTCTCCTGTGCATTTCAATGAATCTGCTTAGTGATGCATGCAAACAACGAATTAATTGCTTGTCTGTCACATCAAAATGTTTTATGCTGGAGGTTTCAGATAATTGACTGTGCCCAAAACAATTTTAAACAGTGAAAAAATTCTTTGTTAAGAATTAGCTTTAGGGTAATTTAAATACATGATAGCAGTCAAGCCACCAGTACACACATGACATTTTTTGTTGGTTATGAAAATAATCTTGACTTGTAAATTGTGACTTTTACAATGATACATTATTAACCCTTACCATGCTAAATATCTAAAATGGACTTGTTCATCCTTCAGTTTGGACAGATCCATTAACTGTTTATGGGGGTGCTTACTGAAAATTCATTGGCTGAATGATTATGATCATACTGCATGGATGTGCAGGCTGATCTTGGACTGCACTGTTCACAAAGGCAGAGTCAACTGTATAGCAGCATTAGCCATAGTATTATAAAGCTTATTAATGCTGTTTGATAATTTCTAGCTTCATGTTCTGAGATAGTAAGAAATGAATTGGCAAATCAATAAAATGAGTTCAAGCATTATAAAAACAGGTGAATCAAAATGTGCTGTTAAAAAATCCAGAGCAAGAATCAGGGCATGTAACCACAGCCACTTACTATAAGACCCAGTTGATACAGCTGTATTAATGTATGCATTGATAAATTAGACCATTATATGAAATTCTATCTTACACAGCACTTAATTAAAAGCACTGTCTTATACCTGCAACATACTGATACTATCTTCTACCACTTACACAAAATCTTGGCCTTATTAATTTGTCATCACTGACTTAAACCTCCACAACATCTTAATATCAACAACACTTCCTTAAACTGCACAGCACTTGCAAAACAGAAGGACACAGAACTTACAAAACATCTGACACAACACCCACAAGCTCAACATGCTGACTATATTACAAGTAAAACACCCTTACGACAATAAACCAATGGTGCTGACCTGGATATGTTTAATCACTGACTAACCCAACAGACAAAAAATGACCATGATCATCTAGAAAGGTTAAATCATTGATAAATTCACTAGGCAAGAAATTTACTATGCTGTTCTTTGACCTGTACTGATCCTGAAATGATAAATACATCACTGATAAACCCACTACACATTACATGCTGACAGTGCTTTAACTGGAAATCTTATAACACTTATCATAAACTTACTGTGCTGATCTGGAAATGTTAAGTTTATCACTGATAAAACCACTACACAATAAACTGACTGTGCTGAACTGGAAATTTAAACAACCTGTCCACAGACAGCACCCTCATCTTTTCTCAGTGCTGGATAATAAATTATAAGCTAAGTCATACATGGGGCCAAAGTGAAAAATAAATGAGAGTGGGAGGGCAAGTACCTACTCATGTAAAAAGAAAAAAAAATATTTTGGCAGGGGGTTGGGGGTCAAGTACCTATGCATTAACAAAAGATAATGAAAAAAAATGAGGGGATGGAGTGGGGGGGGGTGGGGGGAGTACCTACATATCCTATGTCAGTGAATAGTTTAGTTCTAGGCTTTGTGCTTTGCCTTAAGTTTTTCCTGTATTAGTCTAAGCAAAATCAAATGACCCCTGGGGTGGGGCAAATTCTGACCGAAGGGACATGGGTACCAACAATCTTTGTAGGGGTCTTGCTAATGATCAAGTATTCCAAGTTTGAAGGGAATATCTTTGACACTTTTTGAGAAATTATTATTAACAAAAAAGGTTCAGCAAGAAATTCTAAGGTCAAAAAAGGAGCATAACTTTGCAAAAATAAATTTGAGGGTTATCTGCCCTTTAGAAATGGTGTCACATTTTATTACAAATGAACCCAACTAGACAATTATATGACTGTCCGGATAGGGGAAATGTTACAAAACTAACAAAGCTATTGAACATACCACACACATCACTGAATACACCCATATAACTTGCTTTAAGCCACAAAGTACTGACTTAACCCATACTACCTACTAGCTTAACATCTAGATCACTGACTCAACCTGTTAACACCCACTTCAATCAGTTAGTATTAATTTAAAGGAGTAAATTGTTGTTATAACAGTTGTACAAATTGTTTTGTAGCACTGTGTGGATCAGCAAAGTCTAGAAGTATATTTTGCTGCTTTTCTATCCTTGAAAGTTGCAAATGAGACAAAAGGAACAAATTGCTCCTCTAAAATGTAGTACACGAGGATCTTCATTTCAAATACAGTCCAACCTTTACTTAAGCAGCCAGCAAAGGGAAACAGTAATTTTGGCTGCTTAAGCAAGGTGACCGCCTATTTAGGGGGTAATGTTGACTCGCTTTCTTTAGTACTAGTAGGCATGTGGTTACTTTGAACACAGAATCATAACACTTTTTTAATTGTTGTATCTTCATTAATTTTTAATATGATAAATCAAGTTCAAAATACAATCCAAATAGTATCTTGCAGTCATTTAAATTCTATTAGATATTATCATTATTATCACTGACTTTCTAATCGCGGCACGAGCGGTCTCATCTTTACTCCAAAAAAGTCAAAAACATTTGTTTCTTAAGTGCTATCTTAAGTAACGTACGGCTCAGTAATAGCATGTTTGAAAATTTCTTTGTTCTAAGTTTACATTTTACCTTTAAATATAACAAAACATTCTGTAAAAGACAGAAATTAATATTGATTTGATTTTAGGGCGATTCGCGAAAATTCATTCATTACATGGTTAAGAGTTCTTTCCCTTCTGCGTAATCGGGATGATTTGCACAAGAAGGTGTTCTCCTAACGAGCCGAGATATAGAATAAAGCATAGTTTTTCTTTTACTTCGTGACAGATTTAAAATAGAGTTCAATTAAAAAGCATGTTTGTCAGGTGCTTATATTCATTTTAATTTCCGTTAACCGCTGAAATCAATACCTTTTGTAATTATAAAACAAACTTCTCAACACCTAATGAGATCAGACCTTATAGCATGCGTAACAAATAGTCGCCGAATTAACACACTGATACATTCAAGCACTGTGTATTGTCGCGTATTTGCCTTCGAGGGTTTATTCTAGGGCTTGTCAAAATATATTCACACCTTCAGCAGACAATACGTGACCGCTAAATCGGGTCGAATTTTGGCAAATTGAATGCAGTTAGTGTGGCCGCTGGCCGCAGACGTAAGGTGACCGTTTAATTAACGTGTTATTTAGAAGGATTTTCGACGGGAGCGTCATGAAATGACCGTTGACACCAGGTGACAGTGATAAAACCAATCACATTTTTTATTGTGTTCTATCTTTTGCTCATAGCAAAGAGTAATAAAAGAACCAAAGAATATTTTTGTAAGTAATTTCACTGTTTCATGATTGTTCAATGGAGTTTTAAATGTATATGTCTCTGTGAAAGTATTGCAAATAAGTATGAACTGAATGTCTTCCAATATTCCAAAGTCACCATCATTTATTTTTTTGTTTACAATAAAGCAGTGACCTGCACTAAAGCAGACAGACGTAAAGACCACCAGGAAGAGTCGATGGGCCAGCACTCCAAACACCCTATTAGCAAGATGAGCAAGCCCTACCTAACATGTGCTTAAATGTCAGAGCTTCCCACTTGTACTGTACAGCTGAGTACATTTTTTCCTATCCTTCTGATTGTTTTGGAGGGTAAGTACAAATCTTCATTTTACAATTTATGTCCATATGATAATTACAATTATTATAACCAAGGTTATTTAGGATGTGGATGGTTATGACCAGTAAAAGAACTTCAAAGGATTAAAATTTTGTTCATAAGAGTTTGATCATGTTCAAGAGCTTCTCAGAACCAGGAAAAGATGTAACTAGGTGTCCTCTAATGCCAGTGTGAGACCCAGTTCTTGCTGCCATCGAGTGCCATTTACATAACCATCAATTTTCAACACCCAGTGATAGTTCTTCAGTTTTGCAAATTTAAAGTTCTGTTACGAAATGGTCAGATACAGTAAAATGCTGACCAGTTCCACAGAACTTTAACTCCAATGTGAATGTCTTGTTCCCATTGTTAGTTTGCCAGTGTTTTCAACAACATTCTGATAAAGTCAGACAGTTACTTAGCAAAAACCATCCTTCTTCAAGACAGGAAGTCAGAAACCTAGCTACATTAAATGTCTTTGTAGAGGTGAGGCCAAAGCCCAGACAACCACAGAACGAACCTATGACAAATTGTGTTTAACACTGTGACCGAAAGTTAATGGCCTTAATAATTAACTTAAAACTAAGGTAACAATCATAATTATTGCACCAAACAATCCAAAACATTTAAAACTTACTTCTTTCCTAGAGAATTCCATTAATTCTACTTTAGAGTAAATGTTAACTAAATGTGCACACATCATGCCAATGACAGAATGGTATCAGGTTTGAATGTTTTCCACCTAGAACTTAAGATTATTTCTTTAATGGTTGAACAATTAAGAAACGGTCACTTTAAACTGACAGAAGAATAAGAAAGCGGACAATTTAAGAACATTAACAAATTAAACAGATAGAATAACAACAACAACAGAATGATCTTAACAAAAAGAAAAAAACTATTGCAACTCTAAGGAACCAGTAAATTTATTCATCAGTCAGAAAGCCTGGAACCAATGAATGTCATTCAAGTTAAGCTACCTGTTTAACAAAATTGTTAATTTAACAAGTTGTATTTCCTATTCCGACTTTTTTTGGCTGAATCATGATTCAGTACAAGTCATGTTAATACCTGTAACTACCATGTAAGATAAGCGTTTAAACCATCACTCAACCTGACTTGACTGAGCTTGGCCGTCCCAGATAATAGATTTATTTCTATGATCATTCACTACTACCTTTATCTGGGGGTTTATACATTTCTTACAGGTAGTTTTATCACCAACTATATCTTTTCTATTCACACTGATAAATACTTGTAAGTGTGTCAGGCATAAATGTCACAATAACAAATCTATTTTGTGTAGCTTTATATGATAAATTGTTTGCTGTCTTGTTAAATAGTGACAGATCTTAAACACGCATCACTAATGCCTTCTTTCTTGCTCTGTTTTCTTCACTACAAAATGTGCACATGAATTTTGCCCACGGGATGAAAAGACCTTGCCTTGTGTGTCTAATAATATTAAACAAATGGCTTCATTAAATTAAAATGTCAAAGGTATTAAAATGTTATATGTTCATACATTATGGTCATGTGATTTGTTTCTTACGATCATATGTTATTCTTGAAAATGGTCCTTAAATACAGTTGCCATTGCTCAATATACTTTCAACAATCAAATAATGGTAAACTGATTACCTGCATTTAGTTTATATCTATTTTTCATCTTTTTTGGAAACGTATATTAGTTTTGCTTTATTTCTGACCAATGCTCACTGCATAAGTAGAAAGTCACTGAGACTATATGCCTAATTCATTATGCTTAAAAAGTTGAACCATTTTAATAGATCTGATATTTTTTGAGTTGACAACCTTTAAAGGTGAACAACCAAAAAATATCAGCCAGTTACATTGATTCACCAGTGAGACTATCACCTTATTGACTCAAACCAGCAACCTAGACTGGATGTCTGCTCAGGATCCTACACCTTATTTTACTACTCTTGATGATTTGTTCCAACAGTTCTGATTAGCGCTTGCTGGGTCAGCAGATAAGTTTTATTACGAACAATTCAACAACCAGGATTTGAACCCACAACCACAAAGTTCACAATCAAATATCTATCCATTCAAACACCTCAATATACTTGAAAAACTTTATCTGCTATTTCAGTGAAGAAGTCATTACATAAAACGATTGCTTACTTCATTCCATTTGCCCTAATTATTCACCAGACAAAGGGGAAACAAAGTCAATATGAGGTTTGTAGACGAGACTTTATACATTGAGCCGATCATCTTGCCATTCGCACTTACAGGACACCAAGAAATCTATATTATTTCTCTGATTATTAATGTTGACTTATCGCTCTGAACTCTATACAGACAGAAATTGACATATTCTGCGGAGAAAAAGATCTGTTTACAGAAGACCATTATTGGAAAATGTACGCAAATCTCATATAATTAAACTGTAACATTTTGCGCTATACATTGATCCGATAATAGCATGTCCTTTTTCACCAAACATTCAATATCACACACTCATGCACAATTAGGTGCCATTTAGGATTTTAAGATTCAAAAATATATTGAAACAATATTGTTTGTAATGTGACAACTGGTGTTTGAGATAAAAACATGTTGATACAAATTGCCATTGATGAACTTAATAACAAATCACAACTGTTTACATGTTTTCCTAATAACAACCTTAAACCAGTTCCTAATTCTGATTAATCCTATCAAGAAGCCCGCAGCATGACCATTTCAGCTGATCAACAGTGAAAAAGTAGATTTAAAGGAAGTAATCACAAACAGATTTAAGTCAGTGAGTGGGCTTTATATCATTTTCTGATCAAATCATGGAAGTGTGGGTTTTACACAATAATCCAGAACATTTACAACTTCAATTAAATGGTGTAAGAGGGAGGTACAAATGGGTGGGGAGGAGAATTAATTACCATAATGATTCCATTTACAACATGTTATGCTGCTTGACACCCTATGTAATACAGAAAATATTTTAAAAGACATTTCTCATTGTTTTCAAACTTCTTTAATTTAACCGATCATTTAAACAAACAACAAACTCAAGTTGCTTTTTTTGGTTTTGTTTTGTTTTGTTTTGTTGTTAGAAGGCAATGGAAGTCAAGGATAGGGAAGGGAGGATGATGTAAAGAAGATGTTTTTCTTGCAAAGCATTGAAAAAAGGCTTGGCTTTGTGGTTGGTAAGAATTTGAAATAAACTGAAGATGAACTACAGTATGAGGTATTAAATTGAACTTCTAATAATACTTTCTTTGAGAAAAGAGCAATATCTCTTGGCATTTTTTTCAAAGAAAAATTGCAAGGACCAAAAAGTTAATATTCCAAGGTCGAATGAGAAAAACTAGTACATTTTCAAGTGACCAGCATGGCCAGTGACTATGCTATGGATGGTTTCACTGACAGAAAATCATGGACAGGTAAGAAGCGATTCAATTTATATACATGTATATCAAACCAAGAGTTGGTTACAATCCTCACTGCTATTTGACTGCTATTCCTTTTTACAAAGTTGTTCTTAAAATACTTGTAAAATTGTATACCTGATGCAAGCTGAACTATGCATTTCATGTACAACATTCAAAAATAAGACAAAAGTGTTGTATTTGCTGACCTGTAATGATCAACTACATGTTTCATAAACCTGTCATAATTATTGCTAATAATAGTCTTGCTAAGCATGCACATTCTCACATTAGACAATGGTGACCCTGAGGCTGCTGGAGAAATTTAAGTAATACTGACTGCTGGTACACTAATGCAGCACTGTGAGGACTCGGCAACAAGGGCATAAAGGGACATAACTCTACTAAAATCTGATGGAATTGAGTTACCAAAAGAGTAGTATGATTTGAGACATAGCAGGAAGATCCACATTTACAGGGAATTTGAACAATACTAAAAGCTATAAATGGGTCACATGCAATTTTGCAAATCTCTGATATAAATTGTCAGTATTAAAGTCTAACAATTCTTAAACATCTCAGCTGTTAGCCTTGCTGATGCTGTTTAACTAGGTCACAGTCTAGGTCACGTAATCATACCAACATGTGTTTCAACCAATGTTATTACGTCTTTTGCACAGGTCCCTTGCCAATCCCAGTGAGTTGCAGTTCTGTACTCACTCACAACTTGTACTGAACTCAATAAAGCAAGCTGGCATATAGTATAAGCAATGCCTTTAATAGTTTTAACTATGGTTATCTATCAAAACCTGAAATGTGTCTTGAAATGTTTCATATTAACTTACCATGCTCCCATTGGCCCCATGTGTTTCTGGAGCTGTGGGTGCATGTCCCCTGGTCCCTTACTGTTGCTGGGATGGTTCTTCTGATGTCGAACTAGTAACTGGTGACCCAACTCTTCACACCATGTAGATAAGAGACCTGAAAGTATACAAAATCATAAAATCTCTATTATGCACTAAAAGCAATCAAATTTTATCTAGCACCAGATTATAGCTGACATGACAGAAATTGAATTACATAGACTTTTTTGTACATATAAATGATTAACATTTTCATTTAAAGTTCAATAATTAATCATACTTAGAGAACAACTTTGTGCATAATCAACAATGCTTTACTTAATAGGATGTGTTATCTACCAATATGATGTAACTGAACTTATGCAAAATAAATGTTCCAAATCATACCAACAATTTCAATGTTTTTTAAATGCATTTTCAATTAATATTTTATTCATAAACACATAACAAGATTAAGCTATTTTACATAACTTTTGGCATACTTAAACAGATAGGTAAATGACATTTATTTGTTACCTGAAGTTAACAGAGGTCAGTAGGAAATTATGTTGCAAATTTGCATTAGGCATTTTTTTTTTTTGCCAAAGATTTTAGGGACAAGAATCAATCAAATTTTGACAATAAATGTCATGAGGTTAAATATAGGCCACATTAAGCATGCTATCATTTATTCAGTGATTAGTTCATGAACCTCTATGTTAACACTGACCAAATTTTCAACTGACCACTTGATAATTTTACCATGAATACCATTAAATATTCTATTGACTTCTTTTTCTTATTTAATTTAACTGTTTGGTATCAGGAACTTTCAGGTCACTTGTATCGTATCACAGTATATATCATATCAAAATTTTTAATTTTAAACTAGTTCATTTTTATTTTTTGAGGCTTAAAAGGAACTAGTTTTTCTAACCTGACAAGATGATCACAAAATTTAATAAAGCTTCCTTTATTTTTAATTTGTAATTGTTAAGTGATAAGATGGTAAAGGTATGGCAACAAAGCAGTTGCATCAGTTCTATCTCTTGTATTAACTTGATATAAACATAGTGTGGTTCTTACTCACAATTATCTCTTATTTCATGGTGCTAGAATCATTAGATCAGAGATGATATTTACCTCAAGTTCTACGGAAATAGCTTATTTACGCATGAGATAAATATATATAAAAATCAGGTTATCACATTATTTCTACAACCCACATTTTACTCTCATTTCATTAACAATTCTATTTTTATTGTCTATACTTAGTTGGGAGCTTTTAAACAGCAATTACCATGGTTTCTTCAGACTGCGGAAATATGCACTGTGCAACCCCATGTAAGCTACAGCATACAAGGAGAGCACGTATAACTATAATTATAAAGGCTACAGTAAACGTTATGCATATATTAAGTTATCACTCTGCAAAAACATGTGTTTTATTCAAGAGAAAATTATTCTTTTCTTCATCCCAGACAAGTCAAAATTATTGGCAGCCTTCCCGTAAGCAAAAGAGGTGCAAAATGAAACTTTATGTGCTGGAGAGAAAGAGAGAATTCCAGGGATTTCTTGCTGCAAACTGAAGGAGTGTTTGAAAATCTATAAAGTTTAAACACTAAATGTTTTGTAAACAGAACAAGAAACTAAAAGTGTGGTCTCATCTGTGTTAATTACAAGAGCTGTCTTTCTGTCTGTCTGACATCAAAACAGCTCACCTGTGCATTAAGTTGACAGCAGTATTAGTTGTTTTTAAAGGTATTATTTGTCTTGTATTTTTCAGGCAAGTTTTCATCAAAATCTATTAAAAGGTTAATTTTCCACTGATCTAACAGTATTGAAAAAGTGTGTCCTAGTTAAAGGACAAATTTTCTCACCCAGAATAACACTCTACCTAAAACTAGAGCAGCCTGTTCAAAGCACTTTCTAATTAAGCTCAAACTATACCAGTTTAATTTATTAATATAAACATAACTAACTGACAGTAAAAATATCTGTTAGTTTTAAAACAATAAAATTCAAAGACAAACATTCAAACTGAAGGAACTTAAATTCTGCCCACAGTGTATTTCTACATGTATGTCACAATTTAACACACAATTAAAAAGTTAATTTTACCTGTCTTTAAACATATCATTCTAGCCATGTACTGAGGAAGTTAAAACCTTATTTTGAATGAGAATTGAAACTAGTGGCTATTACTTATTATTGAACCAGATACACTGAAGTAAAAACCAATTTAAAAATAACCTGAAACTGAAACAGCAAATACTGATTAAGACTGCCAATAGGTTGAATCGGAAACGTAAATTAGACCAGGTATTGCAGCATAAGTTAGGACATTGTGTCATAACAGGAAAGTTAAAAAAAGTCATTAGTCACTGTAGGAAAGACTTAAGATAAGATAATAATAGTACATTTGTAAATGACTTAAAGGCCATTATGACTGTATACACCCGTAAACCTGATTAAACTTGATTTAGTAAAAGTAGGCAGTACCTTAACATTGCTCAATAAAAAAAGAAAAATCTAAATATATAAAATCTAAATATATGACGTAACCTTTTGTAACAATAAAAAAAATAATAAAATAACCTGATACAAAATCATAGTATTATATAAGGGGCTCAACCCTTCCTGTGTAAATGCTGTCCTGAATTTTCTACCATTCTTGTACACAGAGTAGCCCTTATAGTCTCCCTTTTTACTAAACACTGTTATACATAGCAGGGAGTTTCCATCTAAATTTTTTTTTTTTTTTTCTAAACAAAAAAAAATTAGAGTGGTCTTTTCTTGTATTCAGATTAAAGATTGCTAAAATTCCATGGTAACTTAAAAGCAAGCACAGACTTAAAATGGCTAATACTGCTTAACACGTAATTAAAACAATGTGATTTTTAGTAAGATTTTTACATTACAAAAGTAAACACACACAAACACATGCACACACACACACGCACATACACACACACAAGACACAAAATTTTTATACCTACACTTCCTTTAAAGTTGCTGTTTGCACAGTGACTTAAGTATAATAAATAAGAAAACTAAAAATCACAAATCAACAACCATTGTTACTATTTAAAGAACCCTTTAAAGCCACTCAGACAAATTAACAATTCAGGACAATCTCCCTGAATCAAAAGGAGGCTCCAAAATGTCATTCTATACATTTTAGATCAATATTGTTTTCATCTCTGTTGATACTTGTCATTTGAGAGAGAGCAACCTCATACTATTTATTCAATAATCTCTGCACGCTGTTATCCGACAAGACTATAATAGCTCTGATGGACCGTGTGGCAATTAAACACTCTTTGTCGCGTTCAGTTCAAACATCATATTGTCAATTTTTTCTCTTTCTGTCACCAAGGAAACAGAGAAAGGTACTGTTAGTTGAAATTAAAGCAATAATAAATCCTAGCAAGGTCAGCTGTCGGAGAGTCTAAAGTTTATTGGTTACCGAGACAAAATACTAAATAGTAATGGATGACTGAGTTCAAGTGTACAAATGCATGTTTTCTTCTCCCAATGCAATGCCTGCCCTCCCTATCCTCCAGCAGGTGTCAGGTATTGAGAACTTTTTGCCAGCTATTAAAAAAGTTAAATAACAATGGCCATATTGACATGCCCAATGTGCCATGTAAATTACTCTGAGTTCTTAGTCAGACTTGACAAAGTCTTCATAGATAGCTTTATACTGAAAATCACTTTGTCAAAAATAAGGAACATTTAAAATGGAATTGCAAAGACATAAAAAGCAGTATCAGCTGCTGCAACCTTGATCTACAAATGAAAAATTATGTTTAATTTTTAGACAGTCTCTCCCCTACAATTTATTAACTTGCACCAAAATATGACCTATTTCAGGACATGGTGTGTAATACATGCATATTTTCATCTATTTACTAGAACTTAAATGTTCCAGATAATGGCCACGACATGGTTTTATTATGATCAGTATCTTAGTCAGTCTGCAAAACAATAATATGAACCGATATTTATTTTTGCTGCGCTGATTCGCAGCAGCTAACTCGTTCAAGAACTTGTTTTCTCCTTCAATATTGGATGTTTAGGCAAAGCATCAGCGCTGACACAAAAATGAATACAATTGATTTTCCAGGAAGCACAAAGGTCTTCAAGTATTATCCATCAATTTGAGTTAGGACAATAAATGTGATCCGACATTAAATCTGCTGATCGTAGCAGTCAGGAAAAGCCAGGAGCAATTGTCTCTTGCTGTTCTTTAAACACACGCATTGTGCAAAATTGTCAATTGATACTCGCATCTTCTCTATAAATGTGTCCTTTCAGAAATATTTTGTGGTTTATGCCTGGGTCTAAAAGCCCTGGTTCTGTTCTGCAGACAGCATTCAATTAAATCAGCAATCTGAATAACAGAGATAAACTGCAAACTGGAAAATTTCTGTCTATTAATTCTTTTTAGAACTGTTTTAAACCTCACTCAATTTTAATATCCTAATGAAAATGGTGAGGTACTGTATCCTGAATTTTTAAAAACAAGTGTGAAATAAACGGAAATATGAATTTTTTAAGATTTTTGATATCTTAAAACATCCTCCATCAAAGCTCAACTGTTAAGATACTTGAACCTTTGACATGCAAAGTTAAGGAGTTAAGAGAAAGTTTTTGTATGAAATGGCCAATGGCAATCTGTCTTTCAACTTCCTCACAAGAAAAAATATCAGAGTATCATGAGTAAAAATAAAATGTATAATTCTTTAATATATGTATAATATAAAATTTATTGCACAATTCTGTCTGTATAAACAGATTTATA
Organism: Cyclina sinensis; assembly: GCA_012932295.1. Taxonomy (NCBI): domain Eukaryota; kingdom Metazoa; phylum Mollusca; class Bivalvia; order Venerida; family Veneridae; genus Cyclina; species Cyclina sinensis. Next base: position 44,716,257 of record JAAONU010000001.1, on the reverse strand, counting down.
ACTACATGTGCCTTGTAAACATATTATTAAGACAAAAGCACACAATGACCTTTATTTGAAGGTCAACCTAGCATGATCTTGTGTCTATCATGGATAGTTATGTAAGTTATGATTAAGTTCCTGATCTTGTTCACCTTCAGAAGCTCCCTATTTACTCCCTAGGGACCCATTTATCTCTGCTAACCATAGTATAATTGGTTTGATACAGCAGTAGCATGTACAAGGTCAAAGGTCACAAGTGTCAAAATCATGAAGCATTCTGGGAAAATCAGCAAAGTGGTGAATATCACTTAAGGAAAAGTTTGACTCCTTTTACTAAAGAAAAATGCCACACAAGAATTCAATTACAAATATAAATATTGTTACTGTTCCCAGTGAGACTAATTCTGTTATTAACCTATTTAATTTTGTTTTCACACTCTTTGACTTAAAGTGGAATACAGAAGCACTCAAGTGAAGAACTTAGAAATTTAGCATCCTTTTTTTTTAATCTTACTATTTTTACTTCAAGATTGGATAAATTCCTTGACCAAGAAAGTTCCACTAAACAAGATTCTAATTGAGAGCACCCTACATTATGCCAATATCTCGACTGCCCAATCCCTGCAAAGCACCAACCTTTTTTGTTTTTTGTTGCTGTTACAATATTATCATAAAAATATCCTGTTTTTGTCTTTTTTACAGTTAGGGAACCAAGTTCATGCAATACAGATGGATTAAAATGCACTGTATGTAACATAACAATCTGAAGGTGCAATTCTTGTAAATAATACTGACTAAGTGTATACTACCACAAACAGTAAATTGAACAAAGATACTGCACCTTAAACTGTGGCAAACAGTTCTCATGAAACAGTATTACCTAATACCTACCAAACATCTGTATAAATTTTTTGGGGGGTAGTGGGGGAGCACTTTTGTCATTTCGGTAACGTAAACTAATCAAATCAATACAATTTTATTCTTCCAAATAATAACTTCTTTCATTTTAATAAGAAAGCATAGCTAAAAAACATTTAAATAGCAAGCTGGTCTTAATTAACTATCAAATTAATATATAGGACTTATCCCCCTCTTTCTGAAAAATAAATCTAAGGATACTGTAGTTAGCTCTCCACCAGTGCCAAAACTGTAAGAGTCATCTGGGCCTGATGTCTGTCATATGTGAGAATTTTGAATATATTTAGTATTTGATTGGTTCTTGTTATCAAGAAACTATCTGGAAATATGTGTACTTGTGACTATCTGGAAAGATGTATGGTTGTGAAGCTGTTCTAAAAAGTCATGACTAACACTGCAAGTGATCAATACCCCCATCAACTTCATACACAGGTATAAAATATAAGCAAACTAAACAATAGCTGTCCGTAAGACAGAACACTAGACTATTTCCAGCTATTTAATTTACAGGTGCTTTTGAAATAAGTAACATTGTGATAAAAACAATGTCTGAGCACTGTGACTTTGACCTCAAAACAATAGGAATTATCCTTGATGTGGGGCAAGTCCAGGTGTGAGTTTTCATGTAGGAAGATGATTAGAAAAGCAAGTTATGATGTGGAAACTGATTTATGTCTCTCCACTGTGACCTTGACCTTTGACAGTTTGACCCCCAAATCGAAAGGGATCATCCTTTATGAGGTTGAAGTCCATGAGTAAGTTTTCATGCAGGTTGGAGATAAAGAAAGCAAGATATGGTCCCCAAACAGCTTCCTTATTTCCAGGCATTGTGACCTTGACCTTTGATGGTATGATCCTAAAATCATTAGGGATCATCCTTGATTGGGTTGAAGTACATGTGTAAGTTTTCATGCAGGAAAATGGTAATGAGAGCAATTTGTGATGAACTTACAGACAGACGGACAAGCTAATTTCAGTATACCCCAACAACTATGTTGCAGGGGGTATAATAATCATGGCTGATATATGCATAACAGTAAGTTCTGTACCAAATTCAATCAAAATTTCCAAGTCAAAACAAGGGTCATAATTTGCTTTAAATTTGGTCAAGAGTGATGTTGCTTGTTTTTTAATGCCCCTTGAAGATCTTAGTGAAGTATTTAAACAATAAACATAGTTACTTAAAAAAATATATGCATCATATAAATTTTAGGCAAAAGTGTAAAAAATTTCCCATGCAAAGCCTTAACCAAAATGTTTAAAAGGGGCAATAATTTAGAATAAATTCTGCCGTGAGTTACCTAACTTGGAGTTATGATGTCCCTCAACATTTTTGTTAAGTTTCAAGTCAATCCCATTAATGACTGCTGAAAAATTAACATTACAAAATTTCTGAGTTTAGAAAGGGCCATAATTTGCCATATTTTTGTGAACAGTTATCTAACTTGTTTGTTTAATGCTCCTGAAGACATTAAGGAAGTATCAAATCAGTAAGCATTGCTGATTAGTAAGACATATGCATGAAAGTTACTTGCATGCAAAACTTTCACCAAGATTTCTAAGTCAAAAAAGGGCCATAATTTGCCTAAAATTTGGTCAAGAGTTACCTAACTTGCCTGTTTCATGCTCCAGAAGACATTAGTGAAGCATTAAATCCATAAGCATTGCTGGTTAGTAAGGTATATGCATGACAGTAACTTGCATGCAAAACTTCAACAAAGGTGTGACACAGTCGATGCCAGGGTGAGTAGAATACGCCAACTTGCCTACATCAAAGGGCCATAATTCTGGGACATTAGTAAAGATACACAAAAACATTATCTGATAATTCAACACAGAAAGGCAGAATGAAATAATTCATGTTAGTAACAGCCTGATCTGAGCGGCCATTTCCAATCATCCATTCTTACAATGACCATAGGGCCGTACTCTATTGTTTCACCATATGAACAAGACAGAATCGCTCTTATTATTTTCATTTCAAACTGACAATGTTACTAAACAGTTGCCAAGAAAATCAAGACTGTTAACCTCCATTCATTAATCATGTTAACAGAATGGTTCAACTAGTTCAATCTAAACCAAACCTGTTATTTGCCATTCTTCCAGGAAATGGATTTCTTTTTTAGATTAAATCATTACACCTTATAAAAAACACACTTAAAATACTCTTAACAATCATTTCATCATTATCATCAGAAGCAGCAGCACCATCATTAACATCATCATAATCAGAAGAAGCAGTGTAAGAAGTAGCAACAGCAAGCTATGTTTTTGTATCCTCACTAGTGTGAACAGAAACAAATGGTTTTTACTACCTTAAGGTAACTAGGCCGTCTGTAAAAACAACAAGTTTCAGCAGAACCTGCAGGTAGCAGTACAAATGTTCTTATTTCAGAAATTAATTTTTCTTTTCCGTACTTAAAGCAACTGACAGATGGTGTCGACTATGCAAAGAAAAGAAAATGTTTATAAATACAGAAATTCTAGTTGTAATTGTAAAGAATACATCTTAAATAAGTTACTGTCTCATTTTTTGTTACAGAAACACATCATATGATAAAGTTTTACACACTTTTTAATATTAGTAAAAAATTTACCCCGTTTAATGATTTTGAGATATGTTGGTAACTAGTCTCTGAGGGTTTAGGACTGCTGCCCTTAATTTTACTGACCGAAAGGGCCTGGGTTTGAATCCTAATGAATTCTTTTTTTTTTTTCTTCAGTTTTCATGGTGTAAAGAAGCATATTATTACGTTTTTCTAAAGTATATTAACTTCTCTTTAATTTCAAAGAACAAAAAATAAGCTTAATGCTGTGAAGTCAGTCACTTTAACATAAATCAAAACAGGTTTACTGTTGTTATCCAAATCATAATCAGTATTCACAACCGATTACAATAGTGGCTTAAATTAGATATCAACTAGTCATAATGGATTACTTTCAATAAAACAAGTTACTGCCCTTGAATGTGGTTTGTATCAATTAGTGACAATCATGAATTAATTAACAACTATGCCCTAATTAGGGACTGTATAGGTCAGTAATTTTTCTATGTAACCGTTTGCTTAATCTTGCTGGGAAACCCTCTTATACATAACAATATACATAAAATATTAATACTCAATAAGACCAGTAGCACAATTCATAGGGAGAATAGCGCAGCAGATTGAGAGAACATCGAATAATGATCTGCTTTCAAGTTAATTATTCGTAGCTAGTGACAATATTATCAATCTTGGAGAAACAGTTAAACAGATCACATCAACAACAATTCCCCGCATAAAACAATAATCAATACATTACATCTCAAACTACAATTCGCCCGCCAAGTCGATCTTTTCCGATTTGAAAGCCTAATAGAGCAATCTAATATAGCTATGAATTGGGTCTCGCTGACTAGTTTCCTTCAACTAACACTTGGGGACATCAAATCAAATCTAATTTGTTCTGGCCCCTGTGTACAAACAACCCCAGAAAAGAATAGGCAGCATGCCTTAAACATTTCACGCAAAAAAATCAATGGTTGTAAAAATCCGGAGAAAGAATACTGAAGAAAGAATCTGTCACCCATTAAAAGTCCCGATAGAGATCATCAAATTGTTCAAGTAGCTCAATAGAGTCATTGTCAATGAGTTTAGCAGCTTGAGACAAATCTGAACAATGAAAAGAGGGTTAGTGGATGACAATTTAAGGGGAGATAATACACAAAACTGTGACATATCACGTTATGTTTAATCAGCATTGTCACACATGATAAGATTTTCGCTAACAATCCTTAGCATAAGAAACTGACAGCTTCATTCTTTTTTACCCAAAGTTTGTTTTATAACATAAAGAGCTACCATTAGATACACATTGCAACGTAACTTACTGGCAAAAGAAGAAATATTAAAATCTACCTTAATTGTTTGTAATAAATATATCATAGCATAATTCATGAAATTAATATGCCGTGTCATTATAAAAAAAAAAGAGAAAAAAAAAGCTATGTTCAGAATTTAGCTGTTATGCCAAAAGACTTGTCCATCAATGATTGTGAGGTACAGATCTAAAGATATGCTGACTGAAAGGTGATCAGTGCAGACCATGATTATACAGATGACATCAGATGTGCTGGCTGATCAGGATTATCTGCAAGTATTGTTTTCATTTTCTTTACATAGCTACAAATCACTATCTACTCTGGCATAACTTGACAGTTCTTTAAGTTTTCACTGAACTCAGTGGAATCTTTAGCAAGGCTATAAATCACAGTTATCTGTTAAAAGTTCTCCAAACTTGTTATCTTATCATATAATCAGAAAAGATATATCATCTCTCACACTAGCTTACTTGGAAGGGGATCATTACAACAAACTCAAGAGTAACATATCTTATACAAGCTCCTGTAGCTTAACTCTAATATATACTGGCCAATTTTCAATCATACATTATATATACAGACATAGTATTGGCCAATATTTAACTATACATTATATAGACGCAGTTTTAGCCTATTTTCACTCATATGCATAACTGAAAATGTTAGTATGTTTTTTCGGAGATGCAGGTTTGAGCCACACCTGGGAAAGCTTTTGTAATATAATACAGTACACCCCCAAACTATACCTTGAAAGGTCTGTCCAAACTAAACAGTGGACAAGTTTATTTTGTAGATTAAATTATGGTCATGGTCTTCACAGACCGAAAGGATTTTGTCTTCCTGCTAATGATCTGGAGATTGGATTGCTGCTGGATTTTGATTTTTGCTGGGACAAGGCAAGCAATAATTTTTATTCTACAGGTTTCCCTTTACAAGTTAAATCTTAGCATACCAGTAGTTGTTTTTTGGTTGTTTTTGTATTTTGTTTGTTTGTTTGATTTTTGTAAAATAAAAAGTTCAAACTAAACTTGTTCAAAATACAATTTTTCTTGCAGTACATTTATCATAAATAATTTTATACTTTACAAAGTTTGATTAATAATTTTAACACAATCATTCAAAAATCATAAAATGTCTCAGTTAAACATTACTAAGCAAGTGCATGTATATATATTAATATTACGACAACTGATAAACAAAAGGCACATTCTGACCAGACTAAGTTTTAAACTACATTAATTACATTAAAACCTTAAATTTTCATTCAAATGATAATAAAAATGCTAACAGTACTACTTGGAAATAACCTGAAATCAAACAATTTGGTTCACATCATGTTATTTTGAAAGAAGGGTGGGAAAGAAAGGTTTTATTTGATAGTTCACTGACCTCTTTTTACTCAAGACTGATGTTTTTGAGTTTGAGGCAAAACTCAGAGGTCCAGTGAAGGTTATTATGGTTAGAAGAAAAAAACTGGTAAACAATCTAGGCAGAGACAAATTAGCAACAAAATCTGGTCGCTTTTATGAACTGAAGGTTTAAGTTCATACACACAGTCCATCAACATTATTAGCGCTATATTATCATTTCAAAATATCATTAAATAGCAATTAATAATATTAAATTAATTAACAATTAATTAATATTAAATAACAATATACTTTATCTTGTGGCCATGATAAGCCGGTAGTCCTTGGGAGTCTTTGGTTTTTACACAATCAGCTTAATTGAAGCAAACAGACTAAATCAGTGAGAAATCAACACTGGTTTGCTATTGTTGTCTATAAAGGTGTAACAGCATCAACCTTTGCTGCACTGAGCAACATCCTACAGGCACATCAAATATAGTAAATACAGTACAAGCAAATATATAAACCATTCTTTTTCTGTAGAATAACTTTTGAAAGTGTACCACCCCTGCAGGAATTTACAGGTAGTCTAGATTCTACACCAGTGAATAATAAAAATATCAAGCTAGTATATGTGTTAAGCTAATAAGCATACAGCGATTGCTATTTGATACAAATAATTGGTGGTTTGATTGCTAACTTATTGTAGCTACTATGGAGATTATTTACACAGATACCTATTTATCCTTGCTCCAGGGCATACACGCAGGTTTTTGACAGGTCGTTCAGAGGTTAAAGGGCGAGCAGTTAAAACAGGGATCAGTTTGTTCAACACAAGATACAGTATTGAGGATAAAATCCCAACTGACCATCCATCACCCCAGAATAAGCCAGCAAGGGTTGATTACACATATAATGAGAACTGAAAGATCTTTATATGTAAATCTGTCAGTATTAATCTGCCCATACATTCTTCTGTTGCTTAAATTATAAATCATTAGAATTTGAATTTTCATATATTAATTTTAACTACATAAAATTAATTTTAAAAATACCAAAAAATTAAAAAAGTCAGGACAATTCCAATGTATGCAGTCTTGTCTATTTACTTGTTCGACCTTTGGTCTGAAATCTAACATCTACGTGTTTATTACTTTATTTCATAAATTTTGTCAGACCTGTCCATTAGTTGCAAAAAACCTGTGTAATAAAGTTGTAACAATTTAAAGAGAGGCATGTAATATTATTAAGCTGTCATACCACTTCAGGCAGAACATGTGTAATATTAACATAATTATGCCACACAGAGTAACAAAAAAGAAAAAATGTCACCCATTTCACTGAACCCTATCAAAAGTCATTGAGGTAAAAAAAGTAACCTGTATCCCTAATATAACTTTTAAATGACATATTTAAAACTGACATGTTACAATAAGAACATGTGCTAAATTTTAAAACTTATGCCATGTAAAACAGACAAGTCCATTATTTGAGTTGCTTCCCTTGTACCAAGTAAATACTGTAGAACTCAGCTCCTCTATTGAAGATTTAATCTGTAAAGTTTCTTTGACAGTAGTATTATTAAGTCTGATTTAAAGCAGCTTTCTCAGAAATCTTTAAAGGAAGCTTTTTCAAGTATCATCTTTTTGTTTCATTATTTTTATAGGGCATCTTTGAAATCATTTACAACAAAATTTTTAAAATGTGTGCAAAATTCTTTAGCTACTTCTGCACAAATGTTTGTATGTCATCTATCTGTTGTAAATTCTCTGTTATTGTATTGATTGACTTGATCACAGATAAACACAGGAAAGGTTTTTGCCATTTGATGAATTTATTAGTTATTAATTTATGTTTTCATGGGTTATGGGGCCACAAGACGTATAAACTGCTGCATCAGGTAATTTATTATTCACAGCAATATCTGATGGCTTTACAAATGAATAAAACAATCAAAATTGTTTACCAAATAATATGACTTATTAAGTATTTAAAACACAAAATTCGATATTTCCTAGAATAATTTCCTGAACTTTTGCAGTAATAAACATTTTGTTTTAGTTTTAGAAAATTAAAGTTGAAAGAAATCGATTCACCTAACCTTTATCAGACCTTGACCTCTAAGACAAGCCTAGCATTACTTAAATAACCCATTAAATTCAATGTGTATTATCTGCTTGATGCCTTGAACATGTAAATGTTTGTTATCAATATAATACCTTAGTCCATTATATTACATTTTAGAATCCGTCAACTGTGTACCCCCTGTACCACCCATGAAAACAGTTAACTGATGCTGTAGCTTACTGCACCTAAATCCTACCTATTGCACCCAAATCACCCTCATTCAACCAAACCTGACAGAGTAATAAAATCTTTGTGTCATTCTTATGAATTTCTCAACATTAACCTATAAATATTTCAATAATTTTAGGGGAAACTGAAAAAGAATCATCACTGTTTTCCTACTACAATTAACTGCCATATTAAAATACAATAAACCATAATTTTCTGCAAAAAAAACCCGAAGTTGCTTCAATAATACCCCTCTTGTAACTTTATATCTCGATTTTCACCCTTATTACAATAAAAGGCCACCATTATGTCAGTAAACAAACTAGGACAAAATGTTAAACAATTTGTCAAGTGTATAAGGAATCAAAGATAATGTGGCTAATACATTTATACATTTAATGTTTATTCAAGGGTTTTAAGTACAATATAGAGCTGCACAAGGAGGGTCAGAGAGGTAAACAATTTTGTCAGTTGGAACAACGCCAAGTGTATACATTACATTACCTGTGATTTGATACAATTTTCCAGCTGGTAATATTAAATATTGAAATTACAGTTCTGTAGAGCTTCTGTTAAGTGGCTGAGATAACTATAAGAGACGCTGGAATTCTTTACATGGTAAAATTCTTCTTTCAGAGAAATTACCCACAATGCAGATTGGACAATCAAATCAACAGACATAAAAACACAGTAAGAGTTAGGCATCCCTAAAAAGAACTGCATCATATATGAACCGCATTTTCCTTAAAGAACAAAGGATAACTAAATAAATTGTTATTTAAATTCATAAATCAATATAACTTGAATTAATTTGAAATGACAAACACAGACATAAAAAAATCTAAATAAGGGCAATAGTCACTAGAACAAAAACCACATTGAAACCAGGCCAGCTGGATTCATACTCAGGTCCTCTACTTCACAAAAAGAACACTAACATGCTGCCATAAAAGATATATCCTTTCCTGATAATAATCATCAAAATCTTGTAGAACTGAATCTTGTCTTTGGGACCTTGCAAGAGAGTGGATCATCACATCAACAATTGTATTTTACATTTTGTGCAAATAAAACTGTTCTGTTACGCAGGTCCTCTTGTCTTAAAAACTGTCACTCTATAGCTAGTTAATAAGCAAAGGAAGAAGACTGCTTTTGTTTTCAGCGAACACTAAGGTGTCAAGAAAGGTTTTACTGTAACTGTCATGAGATCATGCTAAAGTAAAACTGACACATTGTATTAAATGGCAGTAGTTACATAAAAATTTCTCTTTTAAAATTAATACCACACATGATGAAAATTGTGTAACATTTTAAAAACCTCTGTGCTGGAAACCTTTGACAAACATTTATAAAGGAAGTTTTATCACTTTAGATTTCAGTGTTTTATAATTAAATGATTATAACATTTAAAAACATTATCCTTTCTACAACTGCAGGAGAATCTGAAGCATTTCTGATAATTTTTTTTTCTCCTAAAATCTTAAGCATATTCATATGATATGGGACAAAATGGCCAAGAGAGGGGTTCTTTGCCTTTATGTTGGAATCTTTGACCTTTTTGTACCAAAGTTGTTTGTTAAAATGAATAAAAATCACTTGTTGCTTTATCTATTTTACTCTTTTTTTTTACATACAAAATTTTATTAAATAAATTCTAATAGAAATTAATTCTTATTGTTTCAAAACCAAATATAAAATACCATAGCCACAGACCGACCAGTCTTTGGTCAAAATAATATCTGCATTTTATCTAGAGAATTATAGGAGCAATTCTAAGTGCACTGTGGTCAACAAAATATATCAATTTGATCTAACGCAACAACAACAAGTCTAGCATTATCATAACGGTCTTATATCTGATGTAAATAATAGCCATAACCAGACTAAATCAATCTTTATTTGCATAAAAAAATCTTTAAACAAACTTTTCGCTATATAAAACTTGTTTTTACCTCTTATCAAAAGACGTTGCGCATTTTCAGCTATTATGTTTGTATTAGTGATCTTCGCATTCAAGACTTTTAACTTTCACAAAGCGAAAAGCTTTATCACGAATTGTGTAAAATTCAAGATTATGATGTTTAAATGTTATCAATTTACATCAAAGCATGGTGTAGGGTTACAACATAATACAAGATCTTGAAAGTGTTAAAGCAAAAGAGAATCAAATACCTATTAAATGAACCAAAATACAACTTTTTTTCAACTATGTTTATATTTTACTGCTAAGTATTTTTATGAAGGCATTTTTCATATCAAATTACCTTTCACTTTGTAGCTTTCAAATTATTCGGCCTGATTTTCAAATTTACCATTGACAAAAATCACAAACTCTACCAAATGAATTATGGTTAATCTCCATTTAACGCAGGACAAATTTTCTTTATAGATTTTATTTTGATTTTGAAATCGGTAGATGTAAAGCAATCACTTGATCTATTGATTGTGTAGCTCCTAATAGCTTGATTGATATTAAATTAGATCTAATCAATTATACGTAGGAAACAGTGGAAAATATTACTATTTATAACAGCTTAATGAAAGACGAAGCTGAAGTCTTACCCTATACCTCAACCACCTTCAATGATTTTGTTTTCCTGTCAGGTATGATCTATGGTTATCACTAAGTAAGGCAAAAATAATAAATTCAGGCCAACATGCATATAACTACTGAATCTGAAAGTGTTTGCTTCATACATTATATTAAGTAATCGCTAAATACAAGAAATACTGTAAAACCAGGTTTTATTTGCAATGGTTTAATTTTTGCTTATATACACGATTTCAGTAACTCACAAATTTTAAAAATGTTGTGAAAAATTCCTTATCGGAATTACAGTTCATCCTGAGGTTTTGGTTCTTACATAAATGCAGCTTTTGTATGTTACGAAGTCAACTGACGGTACTTGATTTGTGAAGGCCATTAACCGCCAGATTTGATGTTCAAATGCATATATGTTAGACATATTTTTCCTTGTATAAAAACAAATTTTAAGGAGTCTGTTCTATATTATAAACAACATAACCTTATTTACTAGAAGAACAATAATACAGCAAGTATGACATTTTTTACAAATCTGAAAGTATGAAAGAGCAGTCTATTTTTTATATTCATAAGTATTGTACATACATAAATATTAGTTCCCAAACAATATTGATTGTTGGCGATGCTCGTTAATTGTTTAACAACAGTTACTGATTAACAAAACAGGTAAAAAATTAAATCTGAACATGGTAATGTATATTTAATATGTGTAGTTAAACACTACTTTTGTAATTATTATAATTATCATATCAAAATTTAATCTTAACTAACAAAGGCAAATATTTGCTATTTTTGACCTGGTTTTTGGTGAATAATATCCATATGAACCCTATTTTCTTTTTCTAGATGATTCTGCCCTAATCTCCTTAACTTCCTTATTAACTAACACTTTTGCATGGCTAGCCTGTTAAGGCAAACCACCAGACTATTTTCAAGCTCTTTTGAAAAAGAATGTTTTGGGTTGCATAAACATCATAGTTATGATTACAGCATCTATATTAGATCAGCCAACTGGTATAAAAATCGTGAACAAAACAGGCGAAATTTCGGTGTCGCACAAATAAAGTGTTTTACAGTATAAGAAAGTTTCATGGATGAAATAAGATGTGTGTGTAAGAAACGATCAGAAGTGACATGTAAAGAATCTTCACGATTGACCAAGAAAGGTGACCTTGACCTTGAAAGATGTGCAACTGATCAAACTCATGATATTCCTAAAGGCTTCACTCAAGAGGCCAAACTGTGTTGTAAAAATTGTATTGCTAGCCATTTTACAAGTATAGCTTTGATATGAATGTGTGACCTTGACCTTAAGAATTTAGTTGGTCATAGTACAAAAATAATATCATTGCAACTCTTTTATCAAAATATATATTCAAAGTTCAGTTCACTGGTATCTGAGTTTTGGTATAATTAAAATTCATTTGTCTAAATATCACTAAAATTTACTATCTCATGCTCACAATGCTGCATGGCTGTTTGTGGCAATAATTGTATCATTACTGCATGTATCATACTTCTTCACAGTGCAAACTGTAAAATGTTTGACAAAGGACTGTAACTCTGGAAAAAAACTGAGATATATGTGAAGTGCATCTTAACTGAAATGTGATCTGCACATGTTAAAAACTGAAGTATTACTTGCAAGGATATGATGATTGTTTTTAATAGGGTGCTCGTAATCTTACCCATATAAAAGAAGAGGGTTAAGATTTTGCCAAGTCTAATAACCATCACTTAATGGATTAACATATATTACAATATACAACATGTAGCTGTCTAATCTACAGTTGTAAAATCATATTTGGTATTCAATAACCTGAATGAAATTGACGTCTATTTGTAAATGGTAAGACACACATGATTATTATATCACATGTTATTTGCACAATATGTCTAATTCAACAGTGCACTGATTTACAATACAAATTATCTATAGACAGCACATTTGAGTGAAATTTCAATGTTTAAATAATTCATTTTGAAATCACATAAAACAGTAATTTATGAGACAGTAACAATAAGATGATATTTGATGAAATTTACATAGGTCATCTCCCTTAAGGCTTAGTTTTAACCAACATAAACACAAGTAGTGAATGAAATATAAGCTGATCTTTTTTCATTCATCTCACAATAAACATCAGCAGATTTACTTTTTTAACCAAGCATTATGGACATCTGATCTCTAATATAAATAATGGTCAAATGTATATATTTAATCTAGTTAACACTTTAAAATATATAATCTCTCCATTGCAAGTTAATCATTGAATCATTGTCTAAATCAGTCTATCACGAAATCAATCAGTCAATCAATTAAACACCAAGTATAAACCTTCATCAAGAAAACTGTCATATTATGTCAAGTTTTCATACACGCAAAATTCTGTAAATTTCTGACACAGCCGCTTTACACGGGACACACTGTATCACTTGCTTCTTAACACTATAAAATACCTGCGCGTTTATCAATGATCCGACAGATCATATATGATTAACACCAAATTGTTTACATTGCAAAAGAATGCATGAAAACAACGCTTACCTTACATGACATCCATCAGAATCACTCTAAACACATTGATGCACACTTTCACAATGTCAGTTGAAAAGTTTTAATTGAAAAGTTGTTAATTTATCGCAATCTAAACGATGAACAAAGATCATAACGTGTCTTTTGCCACTTAGCGTTATAAGCGTTTACAATGATCAGTTGATACACCGATCAGACACAATAGCGCTCCGGTAATGAATATTCATTTTCCCGTTAGGCCCCGGCCCGAGCATATTCTGTGTACTGAGGTGTGTAAGCGGTTAATCTCCCAGCAGACGATCGAGATTCGCCGCGTTTTGCGATGTTCTAAAGATTGAAATTAACAAGAGGTCATCAACAAATAGACTTGCAATGTTTGTATACTAGCGTTATCTAGCTGAATTACCGCAATTGTTTTTATTTAAATTATTCCCAACTTGTCAGTTATCATGGAAGAACACTGTAAATGTTCTATTTACATTTGTTCAAAGTAAATTTAGAGTGACTAAACAATATTAAGACGGGAAGCTGTAGCGACATACAGTTTTCTGAGATTTCTTTTGGTTTTACTCAGGATGGCACCGACAACGCCTTTAAAATGTACCCGCAAATGAACAATGTCTCCTGCCTTCGTATTCGGAAAAGAGATTTACTTTATTCCGCCCATGTTCTTCTACCGTTGCATTTCAATTTGGTTGCTACATCAAAATATCCTAAGGTCCATTCAAACTTAACCAATTTATGTCCTTTACTACAGACATTCAGGGATCGGGTCTCACATCTTGCAGCTCCGAAGCATTCGAGAAAGTTAGCCGAGTTGCTTCTGCTACACATAAAAACCTTGCCCCAATATCACAAACACAGTTAAGTATTTCCTCAAATTGAGTTTTTTAGTTCACCTTTATTTCCTTTAAGCAGAGTGTAAAATCTCAATATTTTGGTCTATAAGATAACCTTTCCAAAAGCAGTGTCGTTTTGACAAGGAAATTACTATTCTGACAAACCCAGAATTTTATTTTCGTGAGCCAGTTTATCCGATTATGTAGGAAAATCAGTTCAGCGAAATACTTAAGTGAAATACTTAAGTATTTTCGTGAGACCGGACCCTGGAATTTTCTCAAGTTTCTTGTAAGATCGAATGCCTCTGATCTTATCACTCAGCAACAGACCTGTTTGGCGAATAAAGACAAGGTGCTATTATTTGGTGATGGTAAACGTCAAATCTCTGTTCAATTCTTCTGTACACGAACACTTTTGTACGTACAAACTGCATTAAATGTTTTTCCATCGTCAAACTAAGTAATTTTGTAATTGAGGCCAATGCGGTATTTCAAGAACGTAGAACGAGTCTTTCCACACAAGTTTAAGCAGTCATCGTACAACTGCAGATATCCCTAGCCTTCTTTATTTTATAAAAAAATTTTTGCAACTTTGTCTTATCAAACTTTTGACCTACTTAATTAACCACTCAAGTCTGTGACAAAAACATGTTAAAATCCAAAATGAATAATTGACAGTAATTTCGTCGGTAAAAATTAAACTGGTCAAGAACAAAGCAAATTTAGGGACGCTCATTGGCGTCTTTAGATTTTAGTTTCCTTATGATGTTCACTGTTATCTATGGACCTGACACGTTAACACAAAAAAAATGAACAAACGCCGAATTATATTTTATATGCATTGTTTTTTTTATCTACAGGTTCATTTTTCAAAAAGTTCATTTTCCAGATCATTGTAGAAGTTAAAATGAGCTTTATCAATATTTTATACACGTCGAAAGTATTGGGATGATTCCTGGACAAGTTTCGACCGAACAAGTCCTATAACTCATAGACGACCTTCATATCGGCTGTTCAGAACTCTGCAACAATGCAAAAACCATAGTGCCAAATTTTTACAGTTATACGTGGCATGTTACGTATTTATTAAAAGTAGATATTAATTTGTTTATACTATTACGTGCGATACACAATATATGTTTATATATAAGAAATTAGAGACTTGTATGCCTAGATCACTCAGGTGCAGTATAGTCTACGTGAGAACTTGCGCAATCATCGTAAACTTTATTTTTGTTTATGAATATTGCAAAAACTGTTTTAAAGAATCGATATGGACATTGAAAATTATTTTCAATTGTTAACAATAACATTTATTTATTTGTTTATTTATTAATTCAAAATTTAAGGACAATATCGCTATAAGAATTACATCCTAAACACTGATCAGAAATCGCCCACGATAATGCAGGGAGTTTGGGTTGTAAATTATAAATAAAAACAAGAGGACCATGATGGCCCTGGGTCGCTCACCTGACTACTCTGGCTGTGGGTCTGCTGTTGAGCAAACATCAGAAGCAAAATAACAGGTTTTGTATTGAAATATTTTGACGATTTTAAACAAACAGAACCCTCGGGCAAAGCCAATTTTTACCCCAGGGACAAAATTGGTATGTATTCGCATACAAAATATCCAAGTTCTAAGGTAAACAGTTTCAGAAAAGAAGCTTCTATAAGTCTTTCCTATCAAGTGAACCCGGTGCAAAACCATTAATGACTCCATAATTTGAACAAGCTTGGTAAAGGATTTCTAGGTGATACTCCATGCAAAATATTAACAGTTTCTCACTTAGTCAAGAAAAAAATTTCAAGGATCAATTTTTTTTTCACAAATTCGATCCCCGGAGCGAGGCCAATTTTGACCCCAGGGACATAATTTGAAAAATAAAACTTGGTAGAGGTCCACTAGACAATGAAACGCACAAAATATCTAAGCTCTTGGGAAGACAGTTTTAGACAAGAAGATTTTTAAGTCTTTTCTATAAAAGCCTATGTAAAATCAAGTGACCCCTGGGCAGCACTATTAATGACACCTGGGGAATAATTTGAACAATCTCCGTTGAGTACTTTTAAATGATGCTCCATGCAAATATCTAAGGTCTAATGCGTACGGTCCCTCACAAGAAGATTTTCAAAGATTAAATATTTTACAGAAATAGGACGACAGGGGCGGGGCCATTTCTGAGCCCAGGGACATTATTAGAACATACTTGGTTCATGTCTAATAGACAATGCAACAATCAAAAGAATCAACTTCTAAGACATAGGGTTTCAAACAAGTAAATTTTTAAGTCTATCTTATAAGCTTACGTAAAATCAAGCGACCCCTTGGCGGGGCCATTAATGATCCGAGGGGGCATACTTTGAGCAATCTTTGTGGAGGTCCACTAGACAATACAACAAACAAAATATCTAACTTCCAAGTCATACGGTTTCAGACAAGAAGATTTTCAAAGATTAGATATTATACACAAACAGGATCCCCAGGGTGAGACCAGTTTTGATCCCAGGGACATAATCTGTATAAACTTGGTAGAGGTTCATTAGACAATGCAACATTCAAAATACCTAAACTCTAAGGCATACGATTTCAGAAAAGAAGATTTTTAAGTCCAACCTTTATAAGCCTGTGTATTATCAAGTGACCCTGGGACAGGGCCATTAATGACCCCAAGGGCATAATCTGAACAATCTTAGTAGAATCCTTTAGATGATGCTCCATGCAAAATATTCAAGGTCTACAGCTTACGGTTTCTCACAAATAGATTTTCGAAGATTTAACATTTTACATAAATTGGACCCCTGGGGTGGGGCAAATAGAGACCCTAGTGACTTAATTTGAACAACTTCGAACAGGTCTACTACAAAAAGCTTCATGTCAAATTTCAGAACTTTAGGCTTTTAAGATTTCCTTCTATATTTCTATGTAAAACATGTGATCCCTTGGGCGGGGCTCATAATTTCCTCACGGACACAATTTGAACAAACTTGGTAGAGGTCCACTAGACAATGCTACACACCCAATTTCAGACCTCTGGGCTTAGCAGTTTTAGACAGGAAGATTTTTTTAAAAAAGGAATTTCCCTTTTACTTCTATATAAAACACGCGACCCCTCAGGCAGGGCCAATAGTGACCCTTCATAATTTGAAGAAACTTGGTCGAGGTCCACTAGACAATGCTTCATGCCAAAAAACTATAGGCCTTGTGGTTTCAGACAAGAATATTTTTTAAGGTTTTCTCTATATTTCTATGTTAAAAATGTGACCACCCGGTCGGGGCTAAAAGTGACCCCATGGACATTATTTGAACAAAATTTGTTGAGGTCTGCTAGACAATGCTGCATACCAAATCTTAAGGGTTACGACCTAGTTCTCTTTGACAAGAAGTTTTTTTTAAAGTTTTTCCTTCTTGTTGCCATAGCAACAGACTTCTGTTTGGAATTAAATTCTGTAAACAACTTTAGTAGTGCTTCATGCAAGGAATATCCCTGGCACGTTACATCAAAAGTGGCTTGGTGGTATAGGAGAAGTTGTTTAAGTCAAATTGTTGACGACGCAATAACGCACGACGACGGACGATCACAAAAGCTCACCCTTGAACACTTCGTGAAAAGTCATTTTTTTAAGAGAATACTAGACATTAGTGGAGAAAATACAGAATTACAATTTTAAAACATCTAATTTTCGAGGTCAACAGAGATCTATATCCCATAGTTCCACTGCTGTTCAGTTTTTAGAATCGTTTCATTTTAAGGCATAATCCTGGGTGCCTCGAGGAAATGTAGTTGTTCATGAAATATTGTTACATTTCTTATATTTTTTTCTTCACCATTAAGAAATCATTCTACATTATTTCGATTAAAAATCACATGACTGAGCTATGTTGTAAAATCCAAAATTACGAAATTTTAAAATTATGTGACCAGTTAAATATACAGTTACAACAAGGATACCACTGGAAAAGACTGATGCTCATTGAAGTGTACAATGTTTGACTCCTGAGTAACATTCCTAGTACACATTTGAAATGAATGTATAAAATATATAAACAGGTGACACTGCATTGTACGCGAGGCACAAAATATCAAAACAAGCACATTAAAGAAAAAAAGCAAGTTTAATATAAGCCAATATCACAGTAATGCAGTTATATGCACAGCACACTTCGGTAAAAAAGACCTATACCTGTATGAAGTGTTAGTTTTTTCATCTTGGTGCATTTCAACACTTTACGTTTCAGAATAAAATAAATCATGAAAATTTACAAAGGGCCGTAACACTAGAAGTGGTAAATGGAAAGTTATGGTCATTGAGCATTAAAGACTCATTTAAGACAGCCATCCATATATGAAGTTTCAAGTCTGTGTATCTTCAACAGCCTCAAGTAATAGCTTCGTCAAATTAAACTCGAAAATTAAAAAAAAGCAACATCTAGAAAAACAGTAAATGTAGTGTTATGATTCTTGTGCACTGCACTTGTCCCTTATAAAATCTATCTACGCATGACGAGTAAAATATGAGCTCACCTATATTGGAGTAACGGCCCGATAAGACAAACGGTCGGACAGGCGGACAAACCTGTTGTAAAAAACTGCTTTGCACGTGAAAATTACAATAATTGTATAAAATCTAGACATGTGGGTTCTTTAAACTAACTCGTATGAGTATGAGTTACTTTCCCTGATCTGCATCTCGTAAGAGTATCTTTTAGGAGAAATTTAGTCTATGCAGGCTTCACATAAAAGGCTGCGGGGGAGATGAGAGATCAGTTATAACAAACCAAACATCTAGAGCAAAGCTTCGCCATGCTTAAATTGCGACATAAATCTACAGAGACACGGAAAGAATTAAGGGTTTTGAAATAACGAAAACAAGATGAGGGTAAATTACGGTATATGTAAGGAGTAATAAACTTAGTTCAACTTTCAGTGTATTGAGCTTTGTTAAGAAACGTACCATTTAAAAAATGACATGAATTAGACTGCATTAGATACCTTTACCATAGGCTTTACAAAATATGTCAAGTTTTAACTTCAAACCTCACCAGACTTACAGGGCCTCTAAAATCAGGAGAAGTATTTTTTTTCTTAGTTTGACGATCTAAACAACAGCAATGTAGTATTTATAAACCCTTATGACAGCCGACAAAAACCAAAGCCAATACTGAGAACTAACAGAACGTAATTACAAACATGGTACCAATTTACCTCATTCACTTTACGGTCAGGGGATGAAATCAAAGTAATCATTTATCTTAGGGGCTAAATTTAATAAGCTATATTTATTTTTATTTATTTACTGTTCTAAATAAACAGGGAAATGTAGAGTTTACCACGTAGTATTGGATAAATTAATAACTGAAATCGCTGATATCCAATGTTTACTTATTTACTATGTTAAAAGGCTTCATAACCATTGGAATATATATTTAAAAAGAACGGAATTCAATAAATTCCACTAAAAGTTGATGTTTTTGAATAATCAGAACAAAACAAAAAGCCCAAACCTTATTAAAAAATTGCTGGAGTTGGGATTGAACCTATACCATTCACTGAAAAGGTCTCAAACCTAAACAAGCCAATGGAACTGAGTACTATTCAGTGTGTGTGTGTGGGTGTGTGTGTGTGTGTGTGAGGGGGAGGGGTGGCGGGATTGTAAGGCATTATCGATCTTGTACCTGAAGAAAACGAGATGTAGGTAATTACTGAAGTTTACATGTATTTTGTGTTAGTTTGACAAGTTCGGCATTGGGTTTTGCATGGAATGTTACAACTATACAGTGCTGTTTCCGGACCTTGTAAATAACTGTAATACAACAGACCCGCCTCTTCGTTCGCCAACTGACAATGAACTATTCCCGAAGCAATAATAATTATCCGCATTATACAGCATCAGCGCTATAAAACGACCATGTGGCATTTCCAGTTGTCCTATCCCTTTTCGTTATGATTCAGAGAACAATTATGTCCGGAAAATATGAAGTAAAAAATCTCCCAAGTTAAACAAATCTAAATCGATTAATTATTGTAAGAGCTATATTGTTGACTGCTACCGGATTTCCAACAGAACATGATAATCAATAGACATGTGTCCCGAGACACCAAATACAGTTCTCGTAAAAAGTAAGCTGCTGTGCGCTGACGACAAATTTCTGGCTGAATTCTTTATTGACACTGTGTTCAGTTCCGAATGAAACTACCTAACAGCACTCTTTGTCAGTTCAGCATGTTATCCTGGATTACAAAAGCTACTCCTGATAGCCTAAAAAGGTGGTATCTTAATTCTTATCTACATGTATATGGAATCAAACAGCGACAACACCAGGACCAAAACTGAACAATCGTGTTTAACTAAGATCCAGTTTTAAAACTACTTAAAGAGAGAAATCGTATCTTTAATTAAAATGGCGCGAAAAACTAATAGACGTTCCAAAAACCTTGAATTATTCGCAGCATATGATTTTTCACTAATTTCACCGTGAATGTTTCTGAAGTTAGATGGTCTTTTTTAAAGTATCATCTTTATCTACAGGATAGTCAGTAGTTTTGTCCAATAAATAGTACTAGTAAATAAACTAGAAATCAGATCTCTTCAAGAAGCTTACTTTAAAATCGAATTTTAAAGTCGAAAACGGATTCAGTAAATTGATATCAGTTTACTAAGGTCAACGAAGGATATTTATGTGTTCTTTTTGTACGGTAGTGTAACAATTACATATTCCAGCGAAATAACGAGAAAAGATACAACGTTGATACGTTTAATCATTTTCGGGTCACACTATATAGGTTTCAATAAACAAGAGACGGAATCAATTCTACAAGACATAACACTCGTACTTTCAGATCAACTGTTGGCTCAAAACTGTATCGGTGCATAAACATGCATCTGTTCACGCTTACCGATATCTCTAACAAAATAATGTTATTGTAATACGTGTACATACAATGGTATCTCGAACCGCGTGCCATCAAAGCCGGTACCTTTTATAGAGTTAAATCATATCTCAAAATGCAAATAGAGTGTATTTGTCGCTTATTATATTGTCACATGGTTACATAGAATGATAGACAAATACTTCATATAGATCTTTATGAAAAGACCGTCGTGCAGTAAGCTATAGAAAACAATATTGGTGAACTAATTTAACAAACTACTGACATTATGTTTTTGTTTCCAGAAGTGGCTATACTCACCGTTCACCTTGGCAATGTACCGAACATTTCTTCTGTATTTATAACAAAATTATTGACAGGCACATATCGTAGCAGATGATAAACAACACCGACTACATTCTAAAAGTTTGGTGGTTTCTCACCTTCCTGTCGTCTTCCGTCACCATCTTAAGAAGAGCCCAAAACACACCGCAATTGTTTCAATGCCAACAAATTAAATGACCACAATGCTTGAAAAGTGCGTTCATACGGCTGTTGTCGGAAATCCGTGGTAATTTGCCTTTATTTCCAATATAAGTGGCCAATGTTTGATATTTTTGTGCACAGTCAATAGAAAACTAATGTTAACTGGCCTGCATTATTTGATTAAAATTACTTATATTCACTACAAAAGATTGAACTAAGCGTCTGGAAACGGCATGCATGTAAATACATTGGTGATTATAAAAACATTTACTTTTTACTCTAAGTATCTTAAAGATATTAATTCCGCTCTCCTCTGTATTCAGCTGACGAAATATGGTCGGAAGGAAGCACTCAACCAATTACCAGGAAAACATTTAAACTAACGGGACATGCATGCATGTGCATTGCAGTATGGACGGAATACAGTTTTAAAATCAGTTTACATACACAAATATGTTGTCTGTCAACCAAGCAAAGCCATTAAACTCTCTCATGTCTCCTTTCATTTTGTACAAAGAATTTTTACAGTGGTCAAAAGTCGGACAACGGACACCTCAATGCTTTATGTAGCGGCGATAGAGCAAAGATTAACAATTGATTTTTGCCGGATTGGTGAATGCCATTTTCTCTTGTTTGAATTATAGCCTTGGGCTATAAATCTGTGGTCATTTGACGACCTCAATTTGCTCTAAATGCGGTAGCGTACACACTATTATCATCACATGTCCATCGATGGTATATTTATTTATTCAGAGCCAGTGTGTTAATACACAGATATGGTCATAAAGTCAGGTAAAACTGTTAATGTAAGCGAAATATTTTCTTTTAACTGGGGTCATATTCATGTTAGAATTTAGCAAGTACATAGCTGTGATGTGATTTTTTAGACTTCACTCTGAATCTGCAGAGGATCTATTCAAAAAATTTAAATCACGTTGCTATTATGTAATGAAAGAATTTTTAAAAGAAAAGAAATAATGTGTTTTGTCATGTACTTTGTGAAACTGAAATGTACAGCTTGTACATATATATGGAGCCCAGTTTACGTAAAGACTTGTTTGGTATGCTGTAGCGAGACCTTTGTAAAGATAAAATATTTCTGCCTATCCTGAGACGCTTGAATTTAAATCTTACATGAATTTTTTTTTTAAATCTTTTTATTTGTTTCTTGCATCATATTTATAGTGAGTTTAATTACAGTTATGGCACAATAATTTGCACCATGGTTTGTTAATGAATACTATTTAACATAGTAGAGTCATTTTGGCAATGGTAACATATTAGTAACATTTCTACACCTAAGTATTCACAACTAATGGAACAATGAGACAGATCGTATTTTATGCAACATTTCATGATAAAGTTTTCAATATCGGAAGCAGAAATATCGCAGTTACCTCTCTTATATCAATGCTATCCGACAGCCCAAACGCATCGGCCACAGGACAAAGTTTTAACGGATATTACCCCGTCTTAGGCGAATGGCATCAGACGTTATCATAAGTAAAGCATTAATAGATAGTGAGATACGGTCACCATATCAACTGGCGTCAGCGACTTTTTGAAGGACTGGTTAGTTTTTGCATAAAAAAGGTAAAGCTCGCAACTAAAATTTCCAAATGAACTGTCCCAGACATGACGTCCCGCATTTATACATGAAATATGTGCAATCACTGTGTAGTTTATATGGTAAAAATGTTTTCCTCCGACAGATTAGCCAAATCTGTCTTCTTCTTTACGCTAGCTCATGCATGTCAACTAAAAGTTTAAATACAGTCTAAGTAATTTAAATCTATATTGATTATCTTATTATCTAAATTATGAAAAAAGACATTGTTTTATTCGTTTAATTCAATACCAGAGTAACAAAATCTTTGTCAAAGAATTAACAAGAAGCCAATCTGTACAACTGTGGACGATTCTGAGAAAAAATCTTTAATCCCTATCACGCGGAGAATTGGTGATACTCATGTTTCTATCAAATAACAATCACAACTCCATCCCTTGAATATGTATTTGTCCCATCTTAGACCCATGTAAATGGAGTGGATCGCTTTCCGCTGATTTATGGTTATCATCAGAAAACGGAGACGTTGCTTCAAGCACTTAATCAATATTTACAAATAATATACGGCACCGAAAGCTGTATTAGATTTTGATTTTCTCCTAATCACTTTATCTTTTCCTTGTATTTACTTGACAGCGTTTCATTAGGACTTGTTTAGAGTGAGGGGTAATTATCGTTATTGGCTTTCATTTCGCTTGTCATTTAGGGGAAGTGTTTAACAAATACTTGACATTTTTTGTTTCATAAAAGAACATTTTTTATAGTGTCTATATTTAACAAATTCAAGCCACACCAGAAAAGACAACGCCTTGTCATCAAGGAAGTCGAAAAAAGTAACGCGTTTTGTCTAAGTGAAAAAGTTATGCAAAAACCGAGCTGAGTCAGTTTAAGTGCCGTTTAAGTAAATTAAGTAAATTACCATGCATCTATAGAATGTGAAATTATAACTTTCATGGAATGTTTTCATGTATTTACAATCCATTAAGAGCAGAACAAAGCAGATTTCTTCATTAGTATCGAAAACAATCAAAGGCTGTCAGTAAACTATACTAAACTCTATATATAAAGCTTTGCGTAACCGTCTTTTTTGTGCATATCTTCCCACTTACAATGTTCAAGACTTTCTAAAACACTCCTAACAATAGCTAACTATATAAAGCATTCACAATATGGTTAGAATGACACTACTGTATAGATTCTTTGTTGAATTTGTTCACTTATTAGATTTCCCAGAAGGCCGTGCTCTGGTTGTTCTATTTGACATGTTTCCACGAAATGGTCCATCCTTTTACTTAATTTGCATCAGATCACGAAATTTTCATTTCTGGAAATGATACATTTCGAATTTGAATAAAAAACGCAACATCGGCAAAATCAGCAGATAATATAACACCACACGTCTTTTTGCTGGAGAAATTTGGTTACAAGTTTTGGCAATGTGCATAAACCATCCGGTAGGGCATCAGTAACAAGACGGACTATTTCATAGGGTGATGAGAAAGGCAGTCACAAGCACAACATTTCCTGCTACCATCATCACTTGAGTGGATGGTCAATGAGGTCAAGGTGTAAAAATTGACTTTTACCAAACTTAATAATTTGAGGAAAAGAACCAATTATTTCGTGCAACTGTTTTGTAACAAGAGAAGCACAAACAATCATTTTGTGCATTTTATGCCACAAAACCATGTTAAGAGCAGTGGAGGATTTTGAACTTCAAACCATTCAATTGTTAGTATTAAGCAAACGTAAGCGATGTGCATATAGTATCCTGAATTATAACATTCTGTAGAAAACAATATATTATATTAGTACAGGTGCTTTGATTTTCTCATCACACATGATGCGTTGAAAAGGAACTGGTAATCGCATGACGCATGACTAGGGTAACATGTTAAAGTCAACAAAAACGTATTACAGATGTTAATTCCTTAAAATTCTAACTGAATCTTAAGATGTTTACTTTACGTTTCGCTGTAGGTATACGATTGCCAAACGTAAGAGATTCTGCAATATGTCGGCATACAGCCATGACATAAAACCCCGACCTTTTAGCACACGATTTCTGTTGCCAGTGGACATATTCACGGTCCTACATCGTCAAACATTAACGGCAAACACTTTATAAAATGTGGAAACAAGAAGCTAGAATATTTAAAACAAGAAACTGGTCGAACCGGGTTATGCTCCCTTCGTAGTATTTAGAACTGTGTAGGAAAACAACAAAATGTAGTTTATTATGCTGAAAGTAATCCGAATGTAACTAAATTTAATAATGGTTACAGAAATTGATGGCACGATTTTTAAAGCAAAATTTATTAGTTTTATTCAAATTAGTTAATTTAATGATAAATTGCATTGAAATACACATTTGTTTTAATCACAAACTTTTGCCTTTATTCCGGTCCGCCTCGGCGGGACGGTAGAAAGATAGAAAGTTTCTATGAAAACAGCGAAAAACACTGACGGGTGTAGTCTCACTATTTCGCCTCCGAAGGTGAACCCATTTTATAGGCTGATATTTTATAGTTGTTCGCCGTCTACATCTCACTTTGATCTGCATCTGGTTAAGCGGACTCGGTTCGGCACAGTTTTTACCCTGTCCTGGTTATCTATTAACCTAGAACACCGAGTATTCCGATTGCCAAATTTTGAATAAAATGGTGGATTAATCAGGTACGAAATAAGTGTTTCAGTTCCATACTTATGTATTTGTGTGTTTTCTTGGATAACAGGATCAGGTATGAATTTAGTTTTCATATTTTTATCATTTTTGCCTTAAACTCTATGAGCTGTTGGACAAACGACCCATAAAAAGTGCCCAATGGCCAACGATTGGGCGAGTCCGCTTAGCCAGATGCAGATCAAAGTGAGACGTAGACGGTGAACAACTATAAAATATCAGCCCATAAAATGGGTTCACCTTCGGAGGCGAAATAGTGAGACTAGTGTAGACGGGTGCAGTGTAGTTTTCTGTGGTTACTTGCGGGAGAACAAGTTCTCAATTTTAACCGGATGTACCCTACCAATACACATAATTACTTCCCCTGACAATAACTGCCTTCCACACCTATGAGGTAAAACCATTTAAAATTATATTTGCTTTAGTCATCTTACGTAAATATCGGAAGACCATAAAAATGCAGAAAATGCACAAATTGACAATTCGAAAAGATGTCTTTTTAATTTTATCATAAACAAAATTACCCGTTCAGTTGAGGCACCGTGGTTCAGGGGTAGAGCGCAGGGCTCCGGATCCGGAGGTCGCGGGTTCGAATCCCATCAGACGCGAAATTCTCCCACGATCTTCGCATTCCTCCACGCTGCGCGAATACTGGCATGGAACCCAGGAAGCAGCCATCGAGCGTGATGAATCTAAGTTATAAGAACTTGTATCGCACTTGGTGTAAAATAAATGAGTCTAAACTAAACCCGTTCAGTTGTCTGCCCCCGGCCCTGGGGCTTCGTACAAGTAAAACTCATGAGACAAACATTGCTTAAAATCGCAGTGCACAGACATTGTGCTGAAACATGCAAGAACTGGGCAAGGGAATAAGATCTTCATTTAAGCATCAAATTGTTGTCACCAGGGGTTGTCTTTGAAATATATATAGATGTGTAAATCGTGAAAAGAATTAACAAGAGGGCCATGATGGCCCTGGATCGCTCACATGAGTATTTTGGCCGAGGTTCTACCGTTAAGCAATCATCAGATGCAACATTAAATTTTCTAATTGAAGATTTTCAAAGATCTCATATTTTATACAAAAAAACCCATGAGGCAGAGGCAATTTGGAGATATCAGCTTGTGAGAAGATGTCATTTGAAGCAAAATATTGATGACATTTGGTGACAGGTGGCCATTTTGTTCAATGGAGCAGAACTGCTTTAGCAATTTTAATAGAGGGCTATGTAAGGAACATTTCTGTGGAATTTGGTGGTTAATCACCATGCTGTTTAGATGGAGATGTTGTTTGGTTTTTATTAGCTTTTGTAGTCCTTATGTGCAATGAAATGGAATGATTTGAGCAATTTTAGAAAACGTCTGAAAAGTTTAAAAGAAAATGGCTTAGCAGTTTGAGAAAAGATGTCATTTGAAACAAAATATTGATGAAAATCTATTTTTAGCTCTGACAGCCATTTTGTTCAATGTAGCAAACCCTTTTCAGCAATTTAATAAAGGGCTCTGAAATGAACATTTCCGTGAAATTTCGTGGAAAATCACATTGCTCTTTAGGAGGATAATTATGTTGTTTGATTTTTTTCTATTTTTAGCTTTTGTAGCCCTTATGTGCAATAGAGCGAAACCATTGGATATTTTAGCGAAGGGCAATATAAGGCATATTTTTGTCAGATTTATTTTATGTATTAGTAGTTTTGGAGGAGATATCATTTGAAGCCAAATATTAAAAAAAATCTATTTCTAGCGGCCATTTTGTTTGAGCAGAACCCTTTAAGCAAATTAATACAGGGCTATGTAAGGAACATCTCTGTGAAATTTGATGGAAAATTACCTTGCCGTTGAGTAGATGCCGTTTGATTTTTTTCTTTTTTTAGCTTTTGCAGTCCTAATGTGCAATGGACCGGAGAAGTTGTAGCAATTTTAAACAAGGGCAATAAATGGAGAATTTTTGTCAAACGTGGTTTAAAATGGCCAAGTGGTTTTAGAGGAGAGTCATTTGAAGCCAAATATTGACGAAAATCCATTTTTAGCTCTGGCAGCCGTTTTCTTCAGTTGAGCTGAACAGTTTCAGCAAATTTAATAGAGGGCTGTGTAAGGAACATTTCTGAGAAATTTGATGTAAAATTACCTTGCCGTTGAGGAGGAGATGGTGTTTCATTTATTCCTCTATTTTGAGCTTTTGCAGCTTTAAGTGCCCATAGAGTGGAACGGTTTGAGCAATTAAAAAAAAGGGGCAATACAAGGAACATTTCTGGCAAATTCACTTTAAAATGGCCAATTGGTTTTGGAGATGTCATTTGGAGCCAAATATTGACGAAAATCTATTTTAGCTCTAGCGGCCATTTTGTTCAATGGAGCAGAACCGTTTAAGCAATTTTAATAGAGGGCTTAATAAGGAACATTTCTGTGAAATTTTATGGAAAATTACCTTGCCGTTGAGGAGATGCTGTTTGATTTTTTTCTTTTTTTTAGCTTTTGCAGTCCTAATGTGCAATGGAGCGGAACAGTTAAAGCATTTTTTTAGAAAATCGCAATATAAGGAAAATTTTTGTCAAATTTGGTTTAAAATGGCCAAGTGGTTTTTGAGGAGATATCATTTGAAGCCAAATATTGACGAAAATCCATTTTTAGCGCTGGCGGTCATTTAGTTCAATGGAGCTGAACAGTTTTAGAAAATTTAATAGAGAGCTATGTAAGGAACACTTCTGAGAAATTTGGTGGAAAATTACCTTGCCGTTGAGAAGGAGACACTGTTACATTGTTTCCCCTATTTTGAGCTTTTGCAGCTTTAAGTGCAATGGAGTAGAACGGTTTGAGCAATTTTAGAAAAGGGCAATATAAGGAATATTTCTGTCAAATTTGGTTTAAAATGGCCAAATGGGTATGGGGGAGATATCATTTGAAGCCAAATATTGTGGAAAATCTATATCAATCTAAGGACTTGGTTTTGGTTTTATTGGGGTTTTACGCAAGTTTAACAGCTATAAGGTCATATCCCGGCGGTCAGTCCTACTAACCACTGTTCCTGTGTATCCAACCAGTTTACTGACCAATTTCTGCGCAAGTGACTAACTACTTCCTCACTTGCTTCAGAGGTGAGGGACAAATGACCTATAGATCACTTATCACGGAGAAATTTTGCCGGCCCAGATGAGGACTGAACCGAGATCATCAAGATTGACAATCAGATGCTTTATCGATTGAGCTAGCCGGGCCGGCTCAATCTAAGGAACATTTCTGTAAAATTTGGTTAAAAATAGCTTTGTGGTTTAGGAGGAGATGTCATTTAAAGTAAACTCTTGGCGACGGACGCAGGGTGATCACAATAGCTCACCCCGAGCATTTGCTCAGGTGAGCTAATAAAATTGCAGTTAAAAGATTGTTGTATTTTTTTAATAACATCAAAAACAAGGAATTGGTAGAACCGATGGATGCTCCCCAATAAATGCCAATTCCAAAAGGGCTATTGTTTAATATTTATTTTTTTAAGTATGAAAAATAACACAGGGCAATAACTCCTAAATTATTCAAAACAGAGTTACGGTTCTTGCACACTGCACTTCTCCTCATAGAGATCTATCTACCAATAAAGTTTCATGTTAATTTCTCTTTTACTCTGTGAGATATGCCCCAGACAAAAAAATAAGTATGAGAAATTTTAAAGGGCAATAACTCAAAAATTAATAAAGCAAAAGTCATGGTTCTTGTGCATTGCACTGCTCCTTAATGAGAGCTAACTACCTATGAAGTTTGGTCTTGATATCTCTCATAGTTTTTGTGTTATGCTCCGGACAAAATTATGACGGACGGACGAACGACGGACGGGACGGACGGACGAAGTTGCAACTATATGCTCGCCCTTCAGGGAACGTAATTATCTCCAAGGGTTTTCAGGTTATGCTCCGGACAAGATTTTTCTAAAAAGGGAGATAATTCAAAAATGGGGCAAAATAGAGTTATGGTTCTTTGGCACTGCACTCCACGTCAATGCCCTCTTCCATTGTGTGCAGTTTAAACAAATTATGTACAAGGGTTTTCAGGTTATGCTCTAGACAAGATTTTTTTAAAGGGGAGATAATTCAAAAACGGGGCAAAATAAAGTTATGGTTCTTTGGCACTGCACTCCGCGTCAATGCCCTCTACCACTGTGTGCAGTTTAACAAATTATGTCCAAGGGTTTTCAGGATATGCTCCAGATAAGATTTTTCTAAAATGGGAGGTAATTCAAAAACAGGGCAAAATAGAGTTATGGTTCTTTGGTACTGCACTCCGCGTCAATGCCCTCTACCACTGTGTGCAGTTTAAACAAATTATATCCAGGGGTTTTCAAGTTATGCTCCGGACAAAATTATGACAGGACGGACGGACGGACAAAGCGACAACTATATGCTCGCCCTTCGGGGAGCATAATAAAATTGCAGTTAGAAGACTGTTTAAAAAAAAACTAATCAACAAATGGACTAGTGAGTTCAACTGAGATCAATTCGACATTTTTTCGGTCTTCCTGTTAGCATGTTTTGTCTAACACAGTGGTTCGGCACCTCACGGTTTGGCAATGGTATTCAATAATGTTTTATACAATTCTTGGCGTGTAATGAAAACCGAGAGTACACCTTCAATTATTACACCATTGTTTATAAACTTCTACTGAAATTTGTCAACGGGCTGGATGCTACCTTTTTTTAAAAAGCTAAGCTTGAATATGTTTGTTAGAAAATTATGAATACAAATCAGTCTGAAAAGCAACTATACCTAATAAACAGGCCCAAAAACTATAATAAAGTGTATACGACTTATGGTTCAGACAAAAAAAAAGTATAAACATTTACAAAGGGCAATAACTCCAAAAATATGCAATAGAGAGATACGGTTCTTGCGCACTGCTCTTCTGCTTAATGAGGTCGATCCACTTATGAAGCTTCATGTTTATATCTATTTACAGTCTTTGAGTTTTGTGTTGAACAAAAAATAAGGTATGAAAATTTACAAAGGGCAATAACTCAATAATACACAAAGGAGAGTTAAGTTTTTTTTGCAAAACACTTTTCCACAACAAGATCTATAAATATATCAAGTTTCATGTTGATACCTGTTATAATCTTTGAGTTATGCGCCAGACAGAAATATGATATAAAAATTAACATCGGGCAATAACTAAAAAATCGCATAATAGAGGTTACTGTTCTTAAGAGGAGCACTTTTTATTAATAAGATCTATTTACCTGTGAAGTTTTATCATGATATCTCTTGTAGTATTTGAGTTATGCTCCGGACAAAAAAATAAGTACGAAAATCAAAAATACGGCAATAACTCCAAAAAATCAATTGCAGAGTCATGGTCCTTGTTCACTGCGATGCTCTTTCATAGGATCTACCCACCTATGAAGTATCAAGTTGATAGCTCTCATAGCGCAAGAGTTAAGCTCCGGAAAAAATTAAGTATGAAAAATAAACAAAGGGCAATAATTCCAGTTATAAAGTGCTGAGCAACGCTTATTGTACACTGCACTTCTCCTTTATGAAATTTATTCATCTATGAAAATTCCAGCAGGTGGTGCTTATAGTCTCCTGGACCAAAAATTAAGTAAGAAAAATCAACAAACCCCAACAATTTCAAAATGAAGAAGTGTCGAGTAATGGTTTTTGTGCACTGCACTTCTCCTCAGTGAGTTCTATCCATCTATGTAGTTTCATGTTGATATCTTTATTAGTTTTTGAGTTATGGTCCGGACAAAAATCTTGACGGACGGACGGACAAAACGGCAACTATACGCTCCAAGGAGCACAATAAACCCTTTAGTATGGCAACAGTGTACAAGACCTAAAATAGACTACGAAGAACATCAAACTGTCTTCTGGCTGACTCGACAAAAACCGAAGTTCCTATAAAAAAGCACTTGAACAATGTGTTCAATCAAGAAATATTACAATGAAGAGCACGCTAATAGTGCTATAAGTAGCCTTCCAATAGCTTATGCGTGTTCGCTTTCATGATCTTGTCAACGTCCCATTGAAAACGAATCAAATGACGTCAAGAGATTTCACACGCGCGTTGCAACAGTAATGGCACCATTTATAGCAATTTAATAATGTACGCATTTTACAAGGCTTTCACACCGTTATCTAGAGAAAAACTCTAAATTGACAGAAATATATGTAATTTATTGTTTCATATGACGAAAGCGCTATGTATATTATCTAAATAATTAAGTTTTAGCAGATAATAGCCTAGACATCCGAGACGTATGATCTGTATGTCTAATAGATCTACTTCACCATAAAAGAATCCTGGTTACAGGTGGGAACGTTTGTTCATGCATTATCCACATGCACTATGCAGTTTTATGCGCAAAGACGTGGGTGCCTTTAGCGCCGGTCTGTGTTCGTCCAGCTGTCTGACACTTTTTTTGTTTCCAGGCTCTTTCCCTGGGAGATGTGCATAGGCTTAATTACTGCCAGGATATTCCGGTCGGATAAATTGTCACATGGTTATGAGTTTAAAATTGAATAGTTTCGTCCACAAGCTCTTGCTTAGGAACAAACAACTTAAACTCAACCAATCTGTGTGTTTAAAGCTTAACTAGCAAGAAGAAATGTGCATTTTGTTGAAATGTTCCAGTCAGTTGATTTTCACATCTGATTGTGTACTAGAGCAGTTTGCTCAGGAAGCAGTGGCTTGAATTCTACCAACCTGTGTCTTACTTTACTAGCAAGAGGTTATGTCCATCTTGCTCGGATGTTCCGGGCGCAAAATTTTCATACGGTTATGGCACAGGATGGTTGCTTGAAAGGATGAATAGACGGACTTATCAGTTACTAGATAAATTTTAAAAACAAAAAATAAAACGTGCTTTATTTCGAATGACCAAGTTAGAAATAAAGGTTATCAACGGCTAGTAATCCTTGAACTCTTCAAATCTTCCAAACATTTCAAGGAAGTGAAATCATCGAGCAGATAAAAACTGTCTCAGAAATGTCTCTATTTTGTCTATTTGCAGAAAGTCAGCCTGTTTAACAATTAACTGCAGTTGGTAATTATCGGGAGCGTGTTAAAATGGTTTTGTTTAACAGGACTTGGAACGCAGAATTCATTGTCGA
Source organism: Cyclina sinensis (assembly GCA_012932295.1). Taxonomy (NCBI): domain Eukaryota; kingdom Metazoa; phylum Mollusca; class Bivalvia; order Venerida; family Veneridae; genus Cyclina; species Cyclina sinensis. The sequence continues at coordinate 44,683,222 of JAAONU010000001.1, read as the reverse complement.
TTTATTACTTGGGCAGATGAATTAATTGTGTCTCATGCTAACAAATACTATTGTCTCTCGCATTCTGCCATCTGCTTAACTGTTTGTAAGAACATTACATGTATTTACAGCTAAAACATGACTTCCTTAATAAATCTGTCCGATTTCATTTACTGAAGTTCAATAGTGTTCGCGTTTGATACCGTGTAAAGGCGACTGAAGAGGTATTCCTTACCACCAACTTGTTATGACAATTGTTTGTCTTTTTAAAATATCATTTAAAAGGTTTACTAAATTTAAAACAATCATTACAAATACTATATAACGCCTGTGGGTGGAAATGTTAATTCTAGAGGTAATGTGCTAGGCTCCCCGCCCTGAGATTGCAGCTTCCACCTCCGCCTAATACAACTAGAAAAGAATCTTATGTCAGTGTAACTGTGGTGCTACTTACTCCATGCAATTTATTATTCATCTTGCCTTGTGCCGTAATATCTTAATCAACAGATCTTTTTGGACGGCGATGCATATGTATATGACAATGTTGTAGAAAACCAAAATAACAACTTACACTGCACAAAGTACTAAAAAGATGCTTTTGAACTATATAACCCACAGACATATTTTTAGATTTCCACCTCACACTATTGCTATCATCAATACTCTTTGGCTGCTAATATAAATGAAATAAAGCAGCCTACCATGGCAATATTGTTTAAAGCATTGTTATTTTAACTGCGTTAATGTTAAAAACTACTGTCATAAATCATTGTCTAAAGAAGCTGCATATACTGATCGTTCTGATTACAAAAACGTTAATTTTGAGCTCCGAAATGAGTTTAATGGTTCAAAGGACGAGCGAGCGTTAATTTGTTGACCAGGCATGTTCGGTGATTTGATTTGTGTCTTCCAAATGTTAAAGTTTGCACAAGTCCTTGTCTTCATGAAAATGGGTGCAAACATTGAAACAAGGAGTTAAGTTTCGATTCTACTGTTGTCTAAATCAATTAAATGATTGTTCATATAATGCGCAACATCCCTCAAGAGCGCATTTCTACTGCGGGTTTTGTCGCTCCTAAATATTGACATTCTCCATAAATCGAGATATTCTATAAATTCCTGATACGCGGTTAATTATATCACAGAGGTTTATAGTCACTTTTGTAACAAAAGCAAGAAATGGCAACGCTAAAGGGCAATCCTAGCCTTTCATAATTGGCCTTATGACTTTTTTCAGTAAACGCCAACACGTTATTTTTCTAGATTCAAGTAGGCGAAAATCAATGTCTTCAAAATAAAATAAAACTTCTGTTAAATTATTCTAAAACAAAATGTCATTTTCATTGGCCTTTAACTAAATGATTTTAGTCTGATGAAAAGGTGTTTGTATACAAGGTGAACAGAACACGACTTCACTGCGTGACTTGATATAAGATGACTTAACTTTTTTTTAGATACACTGCCACAATAAATACCAAGAAAATGTCCTGTAGACTTTTCAGTTTTGAAAATAGAAGATCAATAAACATGGAAAAGGTTCCATCTTCAACCATTTAATGTGAAAAGTGAAGTAATCTCTCGTAACATGAGTAATCGGACCACGTCCAAAATATTGCTGAGGACTGTGAAATGTCTCCAATGAACTACAAGCAGAACCACGAAAATAAAACTTTTTAAGGCAATCAATTCTGGAAAATATATACACATTTACTGACTTGTTTGCTTTGTGGTATAATAAAGTATACTGTCATTACTCCCGTTTCTTACCTGAATGGTTACATGTTATTAACATCTTGAAAACCATAACTTTAGCATACGTTAAATTCAACTGCCTCTTTCCCTTGATCATTATGCTAGCACGTTGGTCCGTAATTAATCACGAGCGATTATAAAAAGACGTTGATCTTTACCTGTAAACAATTTCAAAAAGTGTGAAATATGCTTATGGAGTTATGCACTCATGCGAATCTAATAAATAATTATCAACCGTATTCCGTTCTGGTGATAAAATCTTTTGACATTTGTCGTACCGGCATTTTTCAGGCAGCTGTAAACTCGGTACCTTACCAAGTCACTGCGTTCTAAGAAGAACGGCAACCTTTAAAACACGTGTTTCGAATGACGGCGTGACGGAAGTGGATTTTACGTGCTATGTAAATGTGGTAATCTCTTATTCCATACAGTAGAAGTGATGCCAAGGCAAGTTAATAACTGGTCTAAAACAGAACATTTAAGTAAATTCTACGAAAGAAGAGGGCAAAAGGAAGAGAACGTCTGTATTTAGTTTGATTTTGTTAAGATTTTTCTTTTCGGCATTTGCATATATATATAGCATAAACCAAGATATTGCTGTTATAATACCCACACTGGCAGTGGGTGTGACCTTATCTTCAAATTGTTGTCACGAACACGTCGCTTAGTAAGTTCTAATCAACTTTCTATAATGTTCCACTGTTAAAATCGTCGTGGGAGATGTGGTCAGTGTCAGACTTTAGAGACAGTCATGTGTGCGCTGAAGGTAATACATGTAAGGAACAACAAGAGAATAAGCACTATTTTTGATTATCACAGATGTTTGCCATATTCACCAGCAACACAAACATGGTTGCCTATATACACAAAATTGCCTATAGATCAGGAAAAAGAACTTACCGTCTTGTTACATCTTTTAGTGAAAGCAACTTATTTAACTAATAGCATAGCAATTCATAATAGCTGTGACAAAATGATTATGCCTTGTCTATTACTTATTTGCTGAAGGTTAATCAATGCCTACGAAATCATCAATGTTTCCTGTATTGCCACACTTCCTGATTTATCTCGATATAATAATGCAAACATCTATTTTAGTCTATTCCGTAGACTCTGCAAAATGATGTTTATTGCACAGTAAATAGTGTACTGCTTGGTTTAATATTTCGTAGTGTAATGCAAAAGCTTCTTTCCAATGAGATCTGGCTAGCTGTTGTTATCCTCTTATGTAAATATATCAGTTAAGATACTCGATTACTTCTGGAGATGCGACTTGAAACACCACTTACGAAAATGGTAAGTATGGCTTCATGTATGTCGATGGGAGTAAAGAAAGTGATGTCTTGTCTTTCCCCGTCTGTTTTTTTTTTTTTTTTAAATAATATTTTATCCTTAAAATACATGTATTTGTAGTAACCCGTCCCCTGAGCATGAAATGTGGCAAGTGCTCTTTAAAGAGAAGGAATTAAGAGTGGTGTATTATTTTATTACCATAATACAATTGCCATTCAACAAACAAACATGACGTATGTCAGTATTAAGGGCTAAATTCTGGTCAGACTTTAGACGGAAAAGACATTTTTTCAACTGTTTAGTCACTTCTGATTCTTGCCAAAACAGACAATCAATTCAACTTCATTCTATTATGACTATATGTTTGGTTTCCAAAATAAATCCGACGAAAAGAATCGTTATAACTTATGCAAATTAATGTGTCATTTGGATAAGTTACTCTTACTAGCATCTCTCTATCGTGATCATCATTGCAATCTCGAGGAATAACTTGTAAACTTTTAATACATTTTAGTATTAACTGACAAAGCACCTGCTTTTCTTGCAACCTAAATCTTCATTCATTAAAACACCTTCTCCTTTGTAATACCAATGAGGCATCATTTATAGCTACAGAAAGGGTATCTCAAAGCATACATTTCAAGCAAATCTGTATCGCGTTAATAAAATAAGCATATTATACTTAAGAAAGAAATTATTCTTAGTTTCAGAATAACACATATCAACTCTATAAAACACTGTGCTGCTTCGTATCTAAAAGCTAGCTCTCTACACAGAGCTATGTTATCTGCTGCTTAAAGCCTTCTTGTGTCAAAGACCTTTGTTGTTTCTTGCACTTGGCATTCCTGTCTTGTTTCTTGCATATACTTCACATAGTATGCACCTTGATATCCAGGTCATGTACTATGACAAGAAAGACTAAAAAAACTGTAACATTTTACACACTCTGTCATGATCTTGCACTCTGTACATACCATGTGTTGGCTGCTGCTTTCTCAGTCAAACTCGGCAAAAAACCTGGCATTAGTTTTATTGATTTTTTACTACAATGTGCAAACACCTATGCTAACCTTAACACACTGCATATGTCAGGTAATGTTTGTTGCTCCCAAGTCAAACAAGGCATTTTTTGCAACATTAATGTCACTATCTAGACAAAACTGTATCACCACAACCTCTACAGGTTTTGTACTCTGCATGCACTTGGCATATACTGAGAAAATCAAAGCCGAGTAATGAGGCAGCATACCAGAATTGTTTCTTGCCATGTTGAAATAACTTTTATAATGCCCCCCTTTCGAAGAAGTGGTGGTATATTGCTTTGGCGGTTGGTCCGTCAGTCTGTAGACCATACCTTGTCAGATGAATAACTGGAGTACCATTAATGGCCCACAGCCTTGAAACTTCATAAGATGGTTGCTCTTACTAAGTAGAACACTCCTATCATTTTCTGGGGTCAGTAGGTAAAAGGTCAAGGTCACTGTCGCCTTAAATTTTAAAACCATGTCTGCACAGTAGCTCGAGTACCATCTGGCCCACAACCTTCAAACTTCATAAGGTGGTTCCTCTTACTAGGTAGAACACCCCTATCGTTTTTTTTCTTTTGGGGGGGGGGGGGGGCGGGCAGTAGGTAAAAGGTCAAGGTCACTGTCGTCTTGAATTTTAAAACCATGTCTGCACAGTAACTCGAGGCCCATTTTGCCCACAGCCTTCAAATGGTGCTTGCTCTTACTAAGTAGAACACCCCTATTGTTTTGAAGGTCAATAGGTAAAAGGTCAAGATCACTTTCACCTTGAATTTGAAAACCATATCCGCTCAAAAACTCGAGTACCATTTGACCCTCATCCTTTAAACCTCATAGGATGGTTGCCCTTATTAAGTAGAAGATCCCTATTATTTTTTGGGTCAGCAAGTCAAAGGTCATGGTCACGATCACCTTTAATCAATAACTAGAGAATGCTCTAGCCTAAAGTCCTCTGATTTGTTGGGAATGTTGGTCATGACCAGCAGACGATCCCTATTAACTTTGAGGTCAGAAGTTCAAAGGTCAAAGTCAGTGACTTTGACCAAGGAAAGCTTGTCTGACCAGTAACTAAAGAACACTTTGACAAACAGCTCAGATTTGGTTGGGAGGTTGGTCATGACAGGTAGATGACCCTTTTAAATTTTGTTGTCAATAAGCCAAAGGTCATGGTCCCTATGACCTTGACCATAAAAAGTCCCTCCAATCAATAACTAGAGAACACGTTAGTATACAGTAATCAGATTTGGTGGGAGGTTGGTCATGACTGGTAGATTACCTATACTGATTCTGAGGTCAGTAGGTCATAGGCCAAGGTCACTGACCTTCACAACAAGCTGGTCTACAGTCTTAAGGTTTTGTGATATGGCTGGTCATGAGCTGTAGATGACTAATATTGATTTTGAGGTCAGTAGGTCAAAGGTAAAGGTCACATTTAGAAGTCCATGTAACATGAGTAATACATGTTTCACAAACATCTCTTCAAAGCACAACCATGATGTTTGTTGCTCCTCTGTCACATCGGCATGATTTCTCACATTTATATGTATGTTGCACTCCTGACATATATAGCATGTTTGTCTCATTTTTAAGGCTGATGCACTTCTGTAACAATTGGCATGTTCTGTTATTTTTTAAATTTGTCCTGCTTTATTACATTCATGTATCTATTGCTCCACTATCACATTCGGTTTGCTATGTCAAATTCCTGTATCTGTTGCTTTTCTGCCACAGCTGCATAATCTGTCACATTTATATATATAACTGTTGCTCCTGATCTAAATTCGTCTCAACTTTGTAAGATTAAGAGGAAAAAAAATCTCTTGATTTTATTACTGGCATATATACCAGCTTATCTGCACTGATTGTCCAATTAGAAAACTGTCACTTTACTAATAGTTAATAAAACTGGGTATATATACCCAGATCAACTAAATACTGGATCTAAGAAATAGCATGATGGCTCTAAAGTGCTCACCTGAGTAAAACTGCTAAGAAACCAAGTGCTATGTAATATATTTATCATTAAAATAAAAAAAAGAACCAAACAAGGGACATATTTTGAACAATATCGGTAGATGTCCACTTGGGAAATGCTTCAAACCAAATTTCAAAAGTCTCTCACCTTTGTAATTTCTGACAAGAAGATTCTTAAAGAGTTATCTATATATGTCAATGTTTTAAAACATCAAACCCACCAGACTGGTGCCAACAATCTTGGTAGAAGTTTATTAGAGAATGTGTATATTTCTATGTAAACCTGACCCCTGGGGAGGGTGAATAATTACCCCATGGAAGTATTCTGAACAAACTTGGTTGAGGTCTACTAGAGAATGCTAAAAACCACATTTCAGAGCTACCTCTGGGCCTGATGGGTTTTGAAAAGATTTTTGAAAAGTTTTTCATTTTTGTTTCCATAGCAATCTGAGTTCTGCATAGAATAGAATTCTTTGAACAACTTTGGTAAAGCTTTATGCAAGGAACATTCCTGCCAAGTTTCATCAAATTCGACCTATTGGTTTAGAAGCAGGCTTTTTTCAAATGAAAAAGTTGATTAGGCACAATGAACAATGCACACAGTGCAATCACAAAAGCTCACTTAGGTGAGCTTAAATCAAAAGCTTTTAAAAGTAGGCAAAATATTACTACTTATGTGAGCTTCTGTAACAAACAGCAACAGTACATAATAATGTTAAAAGAAGATGTAAAAAATAAACTTATTACAAAATGAAATCAAAATGTAAGACCCATCCCCAAGTCTCTGGCATTTGTATAAATAAAGTATGTAAGCAGACTGTTACAAAATAAAAAGGTAAGTAAAATCATTAATTATTTCCATAATATTCAATAATGACTTGTGTAATAGGAGATTCAACATTATCTATTTTCTAACAGCTTGGAATAAACAATGTGACACTGCCTTTTAATGCAATATGTTACAAAAGCCATTCTTTACTTCCTACATGTATATTAATAGTGAATTGTCACAAACAACTAGGCTGCTCAATAAGAAAATAACAGCAAGCTAGAAGAGTTCTATATAGTTGCAAATGACTATTCAAACTAAGATGTGTTCCACAAAGCCAAAATTAGAGTAAAATCGTATACAAAAATCAATTTGATAATGTATTCCATCAAATTTCAACTGAGAAGCAAACAATAAAATTATTCATAACTCTATTTAGTAAAAATATGTTCTTGATTGTTCTCAGAATTTATTGAATTAGGTCTGAAACTGAAGTTTAGCACAAGTTTCAAATAAAATATTTATCGAAAATGAGAGAAAGGGGAAGTAAGATAAATCCATACCAGTAACTATGAAGAATGCATTTAATCAAGTTTCAAATCAAAGCTTAGTTTTAATGCTTCTATCTGGTTTCAGAAAATGTCAAGTCTTGTGTTTGCTGTAATGTGTGCAATTTTATCACCTTCTGTGCTATAATTCCTTGTCTCAACCTCATTTTATTTTTTTATTAGAGCAAATTTTCATAACTAGACAACTTTTTTTTCTTTTACATGCATGTTTTATCTTCTGTTTTACATTGTGTATCAAACCCTAAAATTCCCGGACTATAGGTGTTATTGTAGGTCTATTTTGAATATGTCTTCAAATAATGTATAATTTATTGTTCAACATTGAATTGAATAATCAGAGGCCCTTGTGATATTGCCAAATCAGTATACTCTAGCATAAACACAACCATTGAAATGAGGTAGAAAACGGACACAAATTGGGCCGAACATTTTACGCCCCCCGCCCCCCTCCACCTGAAATCCTGGATTCGCCCCTCCAAACTGAATTTATTCTAATACAATATCTTTTATCAGATAGTCTATGTTTCTAAAAGTTCAGATTTTGCTTAAGTAAAATTTGGGTACCAGTCAGCAAATGACAGACTGTAATTAGCATTTTTATTCAAGGGGTGAGTGCAAAAAAAATCTGTTAGTGCTGTAAAATAAAGGAGATAGCACTTTTTACATTCACTCATCAATATCAAGCAAGCCAGAAGCAAGAGGAAATATCCCTTTCTTCAAGGTGGAAAATAACCTCAAGTGGAAAAAATGGATTTAAGCAACAGTATATTGTATCATTTTCACATGTAAGAGCACATCTTACAAAACAAAATGTTCTGTCTGTAAGATAGACCATGCTGACCAAATCCCCCAAACACTTTGACAGCCTTATTTTAAGTATGTACAATGTGACTTATTGACAACATAAGCTATTATTCACTTTCCAAGGCAGACACATTATCTTATATTATCTGCTGCAGGGTCTATATTTGCACAATATAATATACAGTACCTGTAGATTATGATGACTTTTTTTCCTGTGTTAGAGTGAGGTTTTATTACAGCTGTACATTCTGACTTCTTGAATTCTTTTCAGGTAGGAAGGATTATAATTAAGGCCATAGTATATTGTGTCTTGATAGAGGCTTATATGCCATATTCTGAACTTTCTAAGACCCCTACTATTTTACACTTGTACAATACACTACCTGAAGATTTTGATGAAAGTTTTTCCCGGTTTGCTGCACACACTGCCAATAACCTGTAACCAAGATCAAGGTCATAGCCTGGCTGGGCTGCTACACGACTTACAACCTGAAAACATATCATAAACAATCTATAAGATTTAGCATACCTGAATACCCGGTATGATCTATACAAAGAAATATTTCATAAGGTTCTTTGATAACTTAACAGAGAGGTCAAGGAATTATGTCAACTACTGTACTATTAGCTATAACCATAGTACACTGATCTAATAAATACAAGAAAAATTGTGTACAGTTATATAGTGAACTGCTCTAGAATGATATATCAGAATGATTTTTTTATCATCAGCAGCACGTCACACATTTTACACTGGATCAACATTGGTGACAAGTGTAACAAGTGCATATTTTCTTCTTTTCGTTTCCATTCATCTTGACAAATACTATTTTTTGTTTTGCAAACAAAGATTGTCTTTGGTTAACTCAGCTTGAAAGCTTAAATGACATTTTTTTTTATTTGAGCAATTTAGGAAGGCTGCTTTCTGCCATCTTTCATGTAAACGATTTCCCTTCCTTAAACCAATTGTGATTTGTAATTAAATTTCAGTTTTCCTGAACACTACGATATCCGACAACAATGAGCGGTATCGTTCTTTCGCCTGTGATCCACATTTAAACAACACTTCCCATTATCGGTTTCCTACTCCATGCAACAGCAATGTTTTAATGTAAAATATTGATTAAAGCAACGCTGTCTCCTGTTTTTTATTGTATAAACTTTCCGAAAGGACTTTCCCAAGATCAATCAGTTTTCCCTGGCTAAATTTGAGCAATTGTCATATTTTCTGTAAATAGATTTGTTTCATGTGATATAAAATCTGATGTTTGTACAAATGATGTCTTTATGGAATCTGCTAACAGGTTTCAGTAGGGGGTGCATCTAAAGTTTATTTGAGACATTTCAGTCAAAAAAAGGTTCTTTGTCATAATACTTATTTTAGGACTGGCATTGACTGCAGGGTTGCACAGTCAAACCTTTAATCTAGAATCATTCTTGAATAAAAATCAATTAAGTCTGGGTCCTTTTTCTGAGTATAACTACTGATTTTATAACACTGTTCAAATAAAACTTTTGAGTATACAATACAAAGGAAGTTTTTGGCAGGTATAATATGTGTTCTTCTTTTCGTTATCTTAAAAATGAGATATTACTTTAAACACTTAAGTATCAGCTATACATGTATACATGTCATGTTATGTCTCATGAGAAATCTTAGACATATCTTTCATGTTACAGTCTACTCCAGTTTCTTTGAACTTCTTGGTCAACCCTTCCATGTCCGAGCCCATGCATATCAAGAATATGTTATGCTCCATGTCAGTCGAAAGTTTCTGATAAAAACAAAATTCAGCAAGTTTAAAGAATAAACTGGAAGATCACTTAAGGGGATGACAGCAGACATCCTGTTGCCTACATTATACTCCTGACATCAGCCTGACAGAGCAGAATACAGTCTTTGTGTTGACCATAGCTTTCTATTATTCTCCAATCTATCAGAACCCTCTCAGTCTTCCCTCCTGCTAACATTGCTCTGTTTTCCCATTAATTGAACAATTATTGTCCACAGTGTATAAATCTCATCCAATTCTGTCAGTTATTGATTCAAATCAAAGCCTTACAAAACTCAATTACTGAAACAGTCTGAGTTTTACAGATTTTCTGAATAAATGTAAGTTTTGCTCTGCTGTGTTGCTATGGGACTTGGATGACATTAGATCACTGTTTGACATTTATTACTGTTTCCACTCTTACAATATGCCATTTTCCATACAGCTTTTTCTAGACAGATCCATTAGGCCAAATGACTACATTACTTAGATATAAATTACTTAGAAATTTTATAGAAATATTCCTTTTGTTTCCCCATCATTTCTAGCCATTTCCTGTCAGGCAATGCCTACTTTATCCGACTGTTGACAGCTTTGTTTCTTTAATAAACAAAAGTTTACAATCTGAAGTCATAAATACAAACAAAACAAAATTGACTGTATGATATGAAAATATGAGTATAATCCGATATTAAATTGAGGCTCTACTTAGAAGAAAAAAGGCCAAAATAATCATTCTTGTGGTTTGAAAGTTCATCTGAAAGACATCTTTTAAAAAGCTTTTTTTACGTTCTTTAAGATGCTCTTTCACTTTTGACTGAATCTTTGTCTCTGATTCAGGAAATCTCAGTAATAATTTCTTCAGTTGAAGATCCTGGAAAAGTCTGTTTGCTTTCTTGCCTTAAATCCATTCATGAAACCATGGTATGGCACTTTTCCATGGTATGGCTGTACCTTTACTCCATATCTATGCCTTAATGATTTTGCTTTCAATTTAGACATTTCTGTAAAAGACAGCCCATTTGATTAAGCAGTGTGTCCTTTATTTGTCAAGCACCTTATGGTATCAACATTATTCTTCTACCAGTCCTTAAATGAAAAGGTGTGAGCCAACATTAAGGTACTTTGAGATTTAACTTCTATTTAGGAACTTTGTTCTGCTATAGGCTTACAATGTTTGTTAGTTGAAATCTAAAATTATATAATAACAAGCATGCATAATACTTCATGAAACAGAAAATTCTCTGAGATATTTCTGAGCACTTGAAATGTTCCAAGAAGTATGATAGATTTGAAAATAAAAAAAAATCAGCAAGAAATCTGGCAGAATTTGTGAACATTTTATCTATGTTATCTGGAATACTCCAATGCTGTTTAATTGTAGTGCTCATGTATCTGTTGTAATTAAATGATAAATTTGTGACTTCATGCCAACAAGGCTGGCTAACAAGAGCAGACCTATATCAGTTCAACAATCACCCCTTGTATAATTCCTCACTAATCCTTTACAAACTACTTCTCAGCATATGAGTAATGTCAGACAATCTGTTCTGAGAAATAATGAGAAATTCAAAAAGCCAGATATGAAAACCACACAATGTTGTTGATTTTTTCTCAAACAAGACCTTTTCAATCAATTTTAACACAGGAGGTTTTTAGGATTTATGTTATATTAACTACTACTTTTTTCAGCAATAATACATCTTACTACATTCTTTAATAGGTTACACAGCTGAATAAGCAAATTTAAGAAAAAAATTCTGCTGAATTCATTTTAAAACAGAATCAAACAGTAATTTTGCCCCATTCAGAGTGACCTTGACTTTGACCCAGTATGCCTAGAGGAGCATTTCTGCAAACTAATAAGATAGATAAACATTTGACTGTGTTTAGGGGAGCATTTAACTATACATTGTTATTATAAGCAATAATGCACCCCAAAATGTGACCCTGACCTCGGCCTTAGGCTTTAATCTTCTCACTAAAATCTTGTTTAGTTTAAACGCAATTATTTTACATCAACTGGGAAGCATGTTCTTGCAACTTATATTAATCCCTCTTGATGACAAATCTTGTTTGCTTTATCATCTATCCTTTACCAAAATATTAGACAACTGCTGTTAAATGCATGTGAAGCAAGAAAAATATCATAATAAAATAGGATGTATCTGCAAATGTCCTTGACCTTGAATTAAAGGATCTGACTTTTGCAAAGAAGACACAAGCACTTAATAATAAGGTAAAATTAATTCTTAAGACAGTAGAGGGGAAAAATTCTATTTTGTATGAGTCAGTGTAACAGTACATCTACTAAACTTGAAGCCACTGTCAAGGTTTGAATCTGCACACAGGAAGCAAACATGCTTCAAATTTGTCCTTAAAATAATGTACACTTATATGACTGACTGGTAGATAACTAGTGAGAATGGTACTGTGATCTCCATAAAAGAAATAAAACTTGAGCAATTCAATAATGTCATGAATTAGTAATGACAGCCTTTACACAAGAGAGTATCTATAATTTAACATTACTTATTACTACAAAATATTTTTATATAATGTGTTTCAAGATTCATTTTGTTCAGTAATCAATAAAACTAGAATGCCCATGGGCAGCATGTCGAGCCCGCCAATGGAAAGCCGCCTATGGGGATGAAACAGTGAAATGGGAAACTGTGAGAAGTTACTACAACTAGTGGACTGTCTGGGGGAAGAATGAGACTATATAATGGACATAGGAAGACATTTTTTTTTAGCTCACCTGAGCCGTAGGCTTATGGTGAGCTATAAGGGTCGATCAATGTCCATCGTCTGTCGTCAGTCCACACTTAGTTTGTTAACACTTTAGTAGTCACATTTTTGCCTCAATTGTCATGAAACTTAGAGAGGATATTTGTCCCAGTAATTAGTCGCATAAGTTCAAACATGGGTTATCTGGGCAGAAAAAGTAGGTCACAAGGCCCAAAAATAGAAAAACCTTGTTAACAATCTAGAGGCTACTTTTTCAGTCTAAATATCCTGGAAATTTGTCAGAAAGGTTGTTTTAATGATTTCTAGGTACAAGTTTGAATATGGGTCATCTGGGCTCAAAATCTAGGTCATAGAACCCAAAAATAGAAAAACCTTGTTAACGCTCTAGAGGCTACTTTTTCAGTCCAAATAACCTGGAAATTTGTCAGAAAGGTTGTTTCAATGACATATAGCATAAATTTGAATATGGGTCATCTGGGATCAAAAACTAGGTCACAGAGCCCTAATATGGAATAACCTTGTTAACAAGCCAGAGGTAACATTTTCAGTCCAAGTAACCTGAAAATTTGTCAGAAAGGTTCTTTTGATGGTTTTTCTAGCTCAAGTTTCAATATGAGTCATCTGGAGTCAAAAACTGGGTCACAGAGCCCAAATATGAAAAAACCTTGTAAACACTCCAGAGGTTACATTTTCTGTCCAAATATCCTGAAAATTTGTCAGAGAGGTTGTTTTGATGATTTCTAGCTCAAGTTCGAATATAGGTCATCTGGGGTCAAAAACTAGGTCACAGAGCCCAAATATGGAAAAACTTAGTAAACACTCTAGTGGCAACATTTTCAGTCAAAATATCCTTGACTTTTGCCACAAAGGTTGTTTTGATGATTTCTAGCTCAAGTTTGAATATTGGTGTTCTCGGTTCAAGAACTAGGTCACAGAGCCCAAATTTGCAAAAACCTTGTTAACAATCTAGAGATAACATTTACAGCCCAAATAACCTGGAAATTTGTCAGAAAGGTTGCTTCGATGGTTTCTAGCTCAAGTTTGAATATTGGTCATCTGGGGTCAAAAACTAGGTCACAGAACCCAAATATGGAATAACCTTGTTAACATGCCAGAGGTTAAATTTTCAGTCCAAATATCCTGAAAATTTGTCAGAAAGGTTGTTTCGATGATTTCTAGGTAAAGTTTGAATATTGGTCATCTGGGGTCAAAATGTATGTCACAGAGCCAAAATATTGAAAAACCTTGTTAACACTCTAGAGGCTATATTTTCAGTCCAAATAACCTGGAAATTTGTCAGAGAGGTTGTTTCAATGATTTCTAGCTCAAGTTTGAATACTGGTCATCTTGGGTCAAAAACTGGGTCACAGAGCCCAAATAAGGGAAAACTTTGTTAACATTCTAGAAGTAACATTTTCAAATAACCTGGAAATTTGTTAGAAAAGTTGTTTCGGTAATTTCTAGGTCAAGTTCGAATATGGGTCATCTGGGGTCAATTAATCAGGGCCATAACAATTTTGTTAAAAGCAGTCATACTCAGGTGAGCGATCTAGGGCCATCATGGCCCTCTTGTTTAGATATGGAGTTCTTCCCCACACTAGACAGAATAACAGAATGACATAATGATGGAAGGACAAGGCAGGCCTATATGATGTCTCTTTCAGGGAGTATAACAAATGTACCACAGAATTTTCAAATTCTTCCATGCATGGAGAAGTAATGGCTCAGACAAGGTCTATAATCAACATTTTGGACCTTTGTGCTGTCACTGTGATCTTGACCACAGAGTTAGAAATCTGGGTCTTGCATGGGACACACCATCTCATCAAGGTAAACAAATGTGCCAAGGTATTTTAAAATCCTTCCATGCAGGGAGAAGATATGGCTGGACAATGTCTATCATCAAAATTTTGGATCTTTGACCTGGTACTGTGACCTTGACCTTTGAGCTGGGAACTTTGGTCTTGCACATTGACACACCCTCTCATCAAGGTGAACAAATGTGCCAAGGTATTTCAAAATCCTTTCATGCACAGAGAAGTTATGACCAAGACAAGGCAATCTGGACGGACGCATGCACACACGTACTAACGTACACACTGTACATACACCTGGGTGTGTACGTGTGGTGCCAAATGTGATGAGTATGTCGAGCTATCCGCAAGCATGCTCGACAACATGGCTTTTTGAAGCATTTATAAAACTCATAACGACATTTTTTTTTTTAAAACAAGTGGCAACAAGTTTCATGAAAACCAAAATGTTTTTCCTAGCCACTGGTTTTCCTTGTGAGTGCCTAAGACCTTTGGTCAAAATGTTTGAAGTTGCTTTGTTCAGTATAATGCTCTTCAATCCACAACTTTCCTACAGGGTAGCTTATCTATGAAATTCAACAGTTTACCAAAATTTTTCCTAGTATGTAACAATCTGAGACATCTTTCCGATACTGACAGAAATGGTAAATTTCTTATACAAAGAGTAAAGATGGGAAATATTATTAACATTTACTGTTTAATAAAGCATAGTGATAATGGCCTTGTAAACCAGGAAATGATGCATAATGCAAGACCTTGTGTTAGAGAAATAATAAATGGCACAGACAAACTCTGCATAGGTTTTTGTAGCAGAGCATCTTTTGGCCTTCTTCAATTATCTGATATGTATTTAACAATAAAATTTGCCTTTTTATAGTAAGCTGCAAAGCCAAGTGCCATAACTCTTACCAACATAGCTTTTAAGCAGACTCACTGAGAAATTTCAAAACACCTCTAACATCCAAATGAACAGAGCCAAAACTACTGATTTTTTTTTTTTTTTTGGGGGGGGGGGGGGGGGGGAGCAGAAACAATTCTGAAACAAAAAAGATGGGCTGAACTTACTGAAGAATGTAGCAGAAAGTTTCAACTGACAATTTCAAGGGCAGTCACTCTATTTAAGCCAGCAGGCTATTTCTTTCAGTTAAAAGTGCAAATTACTGCAAAGAATTCTTGTATTTTTTACTTTGAAATTTTTAATTTTTATTTTTGTTGTTTCTTTATATAATCTTGTTTATTTTTTCAACGACAGTAATTTATTCTCACACATTAAACTGCAGAGTTATTTTTTTCCTGCAGAGAGAAAAATTTCTGCTGTTCAGTGGTGGAGAATATTGTAACAGAAAAAGCATTTATTGTATTGATGCACAAATAACCAGAAAACTTACCACTGTAAAGCTGAACACCATACATGTTTTAAAACTAATCTAGAAAATTAATGCTTATCCAGTACTGACACTGAAATTAAATTGAATGAAAAAAAAATTGAAAATATGTAATATGAAAAAGATGTAAATCCTACTATAAGTTTGGAGTGCATGAACTGGGAGATATTTACTCATGAAAGTAAAAATTTCAACTTGGAAATGGTAATACTTTGTCATTTTATGTAACTAGAAACACCATTCATTATTATAATAAAATTCATGCAATATTCCAGTAAAACAAATTTCAGCATCTACAGGATATTTCCTTTAAAATGAGATATAGGTAATTTAATACAAAACCATAATATAACAGGAAATGATTTTCTTGTTTCAAAATTATGAAATTAAAATGACTTTCAAACAAATGTCAACAGTCTGTAGGTAAAGATAAATAGGTATATAATACATTTACATGTATTATAACAAGTTTTTCACCATGCTACATAAAACTTTTATCTAGAAAATATTGTTAGCTTCCAACAAGTTTTGTATAAAGGTAGTATAATCTTTATAAACACAAGATTTCATTTGAGCTATTTGTTTAAATCACCAATTTCAAAATAACTGAAATGCAAAAAATTAACAAATACTTATCTTCAGTTCTATATCATTATTAAAGAATTCACATAGTTTCTGAGACAAACAGGTTTCTCATTCATTTTAAAGTGAAGTCCATATTCAAATGCAGCATGAAAGAAAAAATTGGGATACTATCCTAGGAACTAAAATGCAATTCTACAAAAAAAAGAAAAAAAAGGAAAAAAACAAGGGCCACCATAGCAATAAATTGCTCATCTGACTACCACTGTACTTAAAACAACAAGAGCACCACTGAGCGGAGCATTATTTCCCCAAAGGGTGTTTTTTCTAAGAATGATGCATTTGTGATATAAGGGAGGAAATCTTAGGCTTTAAAATTAAATGATTTGCTTTCAATTTTGAATTTCTTTTACCTTTGACCTACTGACCCCAAATTCAATAGGGGTCATCCACTCAATGTGTGCAACCACTACATGAATTTGAAGTCTCTAAAACAAATGGTTGTCAAGTAACACAGTGTAAATGATTCTAAACATTTAGGTCACTGTGACCTTGACCTATGACATACTGAACCCAAAACGTATACAGGTCATCAACTCAATGTGTGCAATCAGGATCTGAAGTTTAAGTCTCTAAAACAAATGATTGTCATGTTACATGGGGGAAATGGCTTTCAATGTTAAGGTTTATGTGACCTTGACCTTTGACCTACTGACCCCAAAATCAGTAGGGGTCATTCACTCAATGTTTGCAATCATGATATAAAGTTTGAAGTCTCTAAAACAAATGATTGTCAAGTTACATGGCAGAAATGGTTTTCAAATTTAAGGTTTTGCTCCATTGATCTAAATATCCAGTGGACTGGAATGATTTTAAGAATTTTGTTAGAGGAATACCCAAGAACCATTCCTGTGAATTTTGTCAAAGTCTATCAAATCATGTAGCAGCAGACATAGTTTGAAGAAAATGTTGATGGTGGACAGACAGACAGATAGTTGGCAGTGGGCACTGGGCAATAACAATAACTCAACTTAAGCACACTGTTTTATGCTGAGCTGAAAATTAAAAGCTTTTTCACTGATCTACAGAAACACATTTAAAGTAAATGTTTTTCTTGAATCAAACAAGTATGAAATGCATACTTAATGCCTGCTATGTTTTTAGTTTGTAAGGCTTCATTGTGATCATGTGACATAAATTTAATTTGTGTTGAAATGTTTGCAGGTTAGTATCAAGTGACATCACATGGTTTAATCATGTGACAAAAATTTGGTTAGGATATTTCTAATTCATATGACATCACTTTTTGTTTATGCATTTTAGCACATAATACACTGGGATAGAAATTCTCTATAAAGATACATTTAACATCATTTCAGGGAGAGATTAGCATGTGAATAGGAGAAAAGAACTATATTATTTATTATTTCTCAAAATATTGAAATGAATGTATCATCAGCACAGATATAAACTGTAGAATGGACAGGTTTCATTCTTGTGTCAAGGTGAGATTAAGTGACAGGTAAATAAATGACTTTCTTCTAGAAACCACTAACCAAAAAGAGATAATATTACAGTTCTAGTATGCCAAATCAAGGCCTGTTTCATGTTTGAACCATGAGTCCACTTTTTGTTTGTATGTTTTTATCAAGCACTCCAAGACAAATTTCAATCAATATGCTTAATAATATATATACAAAATGTACCTCACTGTTGGCTTTTTATCTATGAGAAAAAAATCACACATCTTGTTGACAAAGTGCCTGTTACAATCTTATAGATAGAATTTCAAGAAAAACATCCAATAACTAGATTATTTTATAAAAGATAAGGGTTGGGCAATAGATGGACATCAATTCCCAAACTGCTGGGAATTCTAAGATATTTACTATGTTATTACATATCAATTTCTGTTTACTTTCCTCAAGCCCAAGAAATAACGATCATTGACTTCAGTAACCTCATAGCCTCTTGTTTGACCAGTCAATCAACTCATAGAAAACAAGCCATACATTTTATGGGAATTCTGAGAAAAAACACTATAATATGTAAATGTCAAGTTCTCTGTCTGTTTGAATTAGTGAATCACAAATTCGCCATATGGCACAAACTTAAATGTCTTATTGTTTGGTAAAATGTTGTTCTTGAAATCCTAAACTTTTATATCAACTTAGAACCAGCTTTTAAACAGTTATTAAATAGTTCTTTTATATTTACCAATATTGTGTCAATCTATCTATATTTTTCAACAAATGGAAAACCAGATTTTATTCTCTGGAATTTCTTTAACATAAATAACTCCTTAAGTTGCTGAACTTAACAACATCATGCTCTTTCAAAATTCAGAAGCAATTCAATTTTCATAAACTTTAGTATTAATGTTCATGAACAAAGTAAATGACTTAACTAACACTAACAAGATTATGTCACTGTAAGCAACATTTAATGCCCACCAAAGGGTATAGTCAGCAAAAAGATTTTGGCTTGCAGTACTTTTTAAGTGACATGTAAAATCTGTGAAGTCTTTTGTTGAGAAAGTAAAGCAACTTCATTCATACATCCATCTTAGTCACTGAGTAAAGTTCTAAAACCCTGACACGGACTTACAGATGCATGTTATTCTACATTTTATTAAATCTTTATTTAAACCTATGATGTTGCTTGATCAGTGTACAAAAACAGAGTGGCCATTTCTCTACTTGATCCCCTTTTATAGTTGTTCTCTGGCCTTTAAGCATCAAAGTTAGACTTTTACCTTGACCTAAGCTGCATGTGATGAGCATTTGTGCCAATTTATTTCAAATCTTGACACATACCACTGATTCACAAAGCAGCCACAAACATACAGGAAGACAACGTTATAACTTGGGAACATATTATCACACACTGCAACTGTGGCCGTGTGGTTAGGGCATCTCCATCTTCAGCAGGAGATTGATGGTTTGAATCCTAGTCAAGGCTGGGTTAGAACTGAGGAGAGGCAAGCTGGTGAGCCACCAACTAGTAAAATTATAGTTACTATAGGCCCATCTCAGCTGGGCACCCAGCAAAAAGAGAAGGGATTCAGGAGGTACTGTGCGCACAAAAGATAAGTGTCTCATAAGCCAAACTTGGCTGGCCCTTTCAATAGAAGTGACACTTTATTTAAAAAAATCTTTACCTTTTGCTTTTAAATTATTATTTAGAAATCCTGTCAGGAATCACTAAAACATGAAAATGCAGGTAGAGACTATTTTATATTAATTGGTGGTACAAACATATTAAGGGACA
Source organism: Cyclina sinensis (assembly GCA_012932295.1). Taxonomy (NCBI): domain Eukaryota; kingdom Metazoa; phylum Mollusca; class Bivalvia; order Venerida; family Veneridae; genus Cyclina; species Cyclina sinensis. The sequence goes on along the minus strand of JAAONU010000001.1, from coordinate 44,663,483 downwards.
GAACACTTTGCAATTTATTGCTTTAAGCTAGAAAACATTTGTTCCAAGTTATTTGAAAATCCTTTAGTTACTGAGCAAACATGAACACAGAGACTGGCAGTATGTTTTCTGTCCTTGACCTTGAAACCCTTTGTCTTCTCCATCAAAATGTGATAAACATTTGTGGAAAGTTAAGCAAAAATCCTGTAAAAAAAATTGCTGAGTCTCAGAGATAACATTAATTTAGCATAGAGATTCTATATTATTTGGCAGTACAAAAACAGACAGGTCTGCAGGCAGATGGACACATTTTGACATGTTATCACCACCCAGAGGTCCCTTAATGTACAACAGTCACAGAGCAGACTCAAACACACAAGCTGGAAACTTACTACATTATTTTGACAAAGATTTTTTACCTATACTTTAGAAACCTGAATAATGTATATTATAATGTTTTCTTGAAGTGATTAACACTTGCTGCAAGTTATTTTGAAATCTCATACAAAAAGGCACAGTTACAGAGACAAAAACTATGCACCTACAGATACTTTGATGGACAAACAGACAATGCTTTCCTTCAGGGGTATTAAGTATCAAAATACTATTAATAAACTGCAAGTATTCTTCACACTAAAACTTCAAACAAAGGTATTTCTGATGACAATTTTTTTTTTGGCACACCTTAAGTGAGAAACATAAATCTTGCTCTGTATTGCCAAAGGTTAGATAAAGCTGCAAGTTTCACTGCTGAATGTGAAGTGTTCTAGCAATTATATAATAACAGTGTGAAAAGCTTTAAGAAATTGAAACCCAAATTCTTTTTTTTTTCATTTATATTCAATTTACCTTTCCATTGATACTGATATTAAGAATAAATTATAGAAAAGTTTGGGCTCAATTTCTTATATTACTTATCACAAAATATCACATCTTATAGTTAATTTACATTTCATTTGATTTTCATATACAATAGAATATAGCTAACAGCTGTACAAGACTTTGTAATAAATTATTGGACCAGTAAAATTTTGTCAACTGTTGCCTACATCTTTGGTGAATAATTGATCGATGTGACAATGTGTCTTTTGTGTGTCCAGCGACATATCAATTACATCTTATTACAAAGAATGAGAAGCACTGTTCCAGTTTTTTCATTGAAAATATGTGTATAGATAAATACTTTAGTCCCACCCTTTTGCTGAACTAGGTAAATATTTTATAGACCAAGTTTCTTCTGTTTTGAATAAATTTTATCAGATACAAATGAACAGAAAATATCATCATCACAAAATTCACCTAAATATACTGGCTGACATGCAGTAACTTCCCTTGTTAAACAAGTATCGGTGTTGTACTGATGTCCCTTGGTGTAGTAAACAAATGTGTTTGATTAAAGCAAGTGTCTCATAGAATTTGTTTCTGGGTGGTTAATTGTTCCTCAAGTACTCTGCTAAGTGACAAAACTGTTTCTGATGAGCTTTTCCCACTACAGGTATTCTACAACACAAATTATTCACGTATGCACAATCCTTTGCACTTACATTAACTTTAAGGGTTTTTTTCTTAAAAATCATTTTCAGTATGTAATACCAAGAACTAGTATTAACCACAAACACAAACCCTGTTAACATTAATTAGATACTGATACTCTTTCTCAGCTAGAGGGGAGTAACAGTGACATGAATGCAAGTATAGCAATGACCAGATACAATGTGAGTATTGAAGTGACAACAACATTTTCAACATTCAATAAATATTTTCAAACTTTCTTTTAACCATTACTCTGCTACAGCACTGTTAAATAAATGAATAAACACTACACTACAAGGATATCTTCACTACTTAATGTTACAGAGGTATGTTTTCAAAAGTAGAATAAGGAAATGAAAAAAGATATAATCACAACTTAAAAGTAGCTAAACCAAACATGGTACTGGACAAATTTACAGGGTGTGTACAAAATATCAATAGGACTTTCTGTAAAGGGGTTGATTTATTTCTAATAAAGTGAGTTGTGAATTATATTCAATCACTTACTGTTAGACAGCTGATGAGGGTGCTTTCAAAGGGTTCTTGAAAGGCTCTTGAGTCTGAACACCAGTCAAGTAACTCTCTAGCTGCACTCTGAAAACTTCCTGGAGTCTGTAAATGCTGTAATAAAGAATGCAAATAATTAGTTAAATATCATCCAAATGTTACAAGTGTACAATTTTACTTACCAGGAAGAAAGTTAGCATTTTCTGTTATCAGTTATTAAAGACATTAAATAACTCTATCAGTTTTTTTCTTCAAAGGGCCATAACTCATTAACACACATGAATTTCATCAGTAGAATTTCACTCAGCTGGACCAGGTTGAAAACTAATTGCACTATTTAACAAACTACTTCTTTAAATATTCTTATTATGTCATAGAAATTCTGTTTATTCTACTTAATTCCATTCTTCCATGTGCCCATTACAATTTAAGTGTTCTGAAGATACCGTATTTTTGAATTTTAGGATATTAACAATCTCACTTTGGTTTCATTAAAGTTTTCTGAGATAATGAAATAATACTTTGTTAATTCTTTAAATTTCTTGCTACACCCTATACCTTTTATCGATGAACATGACTTTGCTGATTTCACTTACCAGTAATTTAATCATGTTATAATATCTTGCTAAATTACTTCAATCTATTAAAATAATTGTTAAATGAATAACTTCACTCTTAACATTCATTTGAAAATCATTGCACAATAGGAGAACTGCCATTTTATATGAATATAATGTCACATTTTTTATGCCACCATTTAGTTGCTTTTGGACTTCAGAAACTGTCCAAACCCTTTATTAACAATAGGCTCAGCAAAATCTGCTTTGACAGAATACAGGAGATAACTAATCAATTTCTTTTCCTTGTTATAAGGATATAAAGTTTGACCAATAAATTGCCTTGGTCAGCACCCTTCTTAATGTTGCATCAGGGATTTGGTTAGAATATAGCTGTGATATGGTAATGACTGCTTGATAGTAAATGATATAAGAAGAAATTATTTCTGACTTAGAAACCACTGCTGAATTGCACTGAATGATATTAAATGATTAGTGAAAATGATAACTCTATTAACAATTGAGTAAATAAGTTTCTTTTTAATTTGGATTTATTTTTCTAAAGCAAATATTGCTTCTTCACATTCTTCTGTGAAAATTTGCTATTCTTTGATTTTATTTTTTATGCAATGAAAAGTGATATCATTTAAACATTCTTTGTGAAGTTTTGAAATTTAAGGCTGCAATATGTTTGAAAGCAATTCAAAAGCTTATTGAACACAATATGAATTTGAGATATACTTGATAAAAGTAAGCAAAATACTTAATTGTTTAAAAATAAAGTTTTTAAACAGAAGCAAATTGTTTTGTCAATTTTCATCTTTAAATAGCAAATCTTTGAAAAATTCAAAATTCAATGGTAGTATAATTCCTTCAGATATTATGCTAAAGATAAGAGACACACAACAAGAAGTTGCTATTGCACCCTTGTAAATATTTACACCAGACATGGATTCTGCAAGAAGTCTAGAAATTTTAGGCCAAGACAAATTTATCCTAAGAAATGGTAATACTCACGTAAATAAAATATAATAATGTAATGATTATCTCTTAATAAAATGGTGCAATATGCTAAGAGACCTAATATGACAAAATTGCTTGTGTTAAAAAACTTAACTGGAACAACAACGACCTAAGGTTTTTTATCTTTTTTTTTTTTTTTTTTTTTTTTTTTTTTTTTTTTTTTTTTTTTTTTTTGCAGTTTCACCTAAATACTTGTTTGGGCACTTAGATTCTTATTACTCACCAATTGAAACATGTGTATTTCATCTAGGCATGTAATTATAAATTGCTTAGCAACTCACAGACAAACTCCGAAAAATATTTCTCAGTAAATATATAAAGTTATTCTTGCATGTAGGCCAAGAGCCTGTGAAACTTGTGTGTAGAAGTGTTTCTACAACAAGGCAGGGAGGTGGTGTAGAAACATCTCCAAGAAATCGTGATTTATTGAAATACTTGGCAGTTAGTTCTGGTATTCATACAAAACAATTCCAGTTAATTGTTGCTGAGGTCTCCATATCAGCTACCAAACACTTTAACCCTTCATGCTTGCTAAATATCTAAAATGGACTTGTCCATCTGGACAGATCCGTTATTTATCTAAGAGGGTGCTTATTGAAAATTAACTGACTGAATGGCAAAGAGTGAAGACCATGATCAGATTGCATGGATGTGCAGGCTGATCTTTGTCTGCAGTGGTCGCAAAGGCAGAGTCAATTGCCTCCAGCAGGGTAACGTTAATATTACCTGTAAATTGAAAATTCTGGGTTCTCACTGGCTTATCAGTTTAAGCTCAAACTTATATAATATTATAAAACTACAATTATTAACCATTAATTCTCTGCTTTAGACCTATTCACAACGTTTTAAAGTCTTATTTTCTTTATAATGCAGAACGAGGAGAATTTGGAAATTATGCTAAAATCAACAGAAAAAACCCATGACCTCGCAGCTTATTAGAAATATGTCATAACTGCCAATTTTTCATGTAAGAATCATTGATATATGCTTCACACATTATAACTATTTTGAAAAATTTTCATTTCAAAAAATGGAAAAGTTGTTGATACATGAAATTTTGTCACATTGGTGACAATTCTCATCTAAAGAGACAGCCAATGAATCCCTAAAAAAATCTGCAGAAGTTCCTGCCAAATCTCATTTCATGAGAAATTTCAAATGCAAAAAGTTCTAAATATGCCTTTGGCGTAACTGACTTAATTTCTAATAACATTTTACACACAGAGACCTCTAAAATGTTCATTTGTGCAGTTGAGTTAAAGCATTATTTGAAATTAAAAGTAATTATGCTCTGTTTTTTTTCCTAAACTAATGTGATTTCTCTGACAAATACAGTATCAATTGATCAACTGATCTTAAAAGCTGCTTCCACTGGCATAAAGCTGATTGAGAAAAGCTAACTCTTTTCTACTCCTTTCAAGAGAAAACAATACATTTGCTTCTGTACCTTCTAAAATTAATAAAAGGATTTATCTTTAAAGGTACCTCCTAAATTAATAAATATGTCTAAAATACTTCTTAAGTTAATGTTTTTAATACATTATGAAATCATCTAATGTGATACAATTTTGTTCACTTGCCTTAGTGTATGTAAAAACTTCCACTCAATAAAAAAGATAACATTTTTTCCTGAACTTGTAAAATGTTTTCTGTACCCTAATTAAAGCTACAAGTTAATCCAATTAGAACATAATGTTGCTATTTGTCCATTAAAAGATGCTGTAAGACAAGTAAGTAATTAATGAATTTCTAATTTCATTTTGCATATTAAATTTTCCTTGTGGAGGTGGTGAAATGCTTTTAAGATAATGTAAGTAGATATTTAAATATGGTGCATATTATTAAGAAAAACTGAAAAAAAATTCTTTACTGTAACAGGATATACATTTTTTAAATAGTCTCATTAAGATCTTAAACAACATTTCTATGTGTTAATATATGACTCTTATATTGTGTATGTAATGGAAAATCACCAGCTGTTATACAGCTTTTGACATAAGAAGCATTTGATTGGTGCTTAGACAAAGCTATGGCACAGGATTTAAGTTTGAAAGCAATCTACCTTCACTTACCTGTCTTATACATGCAAGTCTGTCATTTGTTTGTTTGATATGTCTATCCATATCAGTCATGGCTCTGTCATCATGCTGGGGACAGACATTCCAGACCTGTCCTAAATATTACATCTCAACTATGGTGGTCAATGTCACACTTCATCTGAATGTCAGTGGATTTTAATGAGAGGCAGTCTAACATCTGTGTAAATATCACACCTGAGTTATTATGGGAACATTTCATATCTGATCATTCTACCAGCTAAATATCTCTCCCTATGACATCAAAAGTTTAAGTCACACTCTTCAGAAGTCAATGTCACTTAAAGAAACACATGTATGCAAATAAAGAGTAAACATAAAGACAATATTTGAAATTAAAGTTAATTGTCACAGACTTTAAAGTAACATGTCACTTCATTAAGTTAATTTTAACAACTGTCTTGAATATCATTCACTGGTCTTTGTCTCTTCTCAGTGTCAGCATCTGTAATATCTGTAAATAGAAATAGCAAGGATGACTATTTGCTAAAATATTACGTCTGTATGATATACAGAGGATATTAAATGAGTGGTCATGTAATACGGAATTTATTGCACGAGTTGTTAGAAAACAATAAAAACGAGGACTTTGTCGAGATTTTATCATTTTCTAAAACAAGAGAAACAAATCCCATATTACATGACCATGAATATAATTTTTTTATTTATATCATAGAAGTTTTGTAAGTGTGTTGACAGAAACTATTTGTCATGTCAGTATACGCGCAAACGTCATACGCATATTGTCAATGACGTAGACGTCAAAGTGTTATTACACTATTGTTATATCAAAAATATAACATGGCTTTATTACACACCCATGATGCTGTCTATGATATATTCTGATTTAATTGCGTAAAAAATATACAAATTGTACAAAAATAGCGACACTATAAGGGAGTCTGTTGAAGAGTTTGAACAAGTAGAAAAGAAACATTTTTCTTAAATGTTAAATGTTCTCATTCAATAATGTTGACTGAAGCCCTTTTGGACAACTCATTTTACAGAAAGTGCCCATTCTTTTGCTGTACTGCATGGGACCTTAATGTTCAGGTCTCATTTGGAGCCAGCTGTAAAAAGATGGTAGTAATCAAGCAGGGGTTTAAACCTGAGATATCTTGATCATCAGCCAAAAATGTTACCTCCAGACCATGTATTCATTCCCTTGTTCTGTCAGATTTGTGTCTAATTAACTTATTACTTCTGCTGGAATTTGTTTAGCAATTCACACAAAAACATTCCTTTAAGTGTTAACTGAGACATTTCTTGGTTAAGTACTTCAAGGTGGCAGTGTGCTCATAAATGAATGACTGTACTAAATCATCTAACATTTTACAAGTTACTGGGTTAACCTAATTAATGTTCTGGTGTATCATAATTATAATTCAGTGTCACACACTCTAGTCTACTTAAAAATAACTGGGATAAAAAAAACCTGTCTATTTATGTACAGGATCATAATCATTTGGTACACTTAAGAAACAATTATGATAAATAACATCAGGTAATATGTTAACACTGACAGGTAGCGAGCAAACAGACAGCCGTACCATGTAAATAATCGTGTAATCACTGTGGTAAAAGCTGATGTGTTTAAGCTGACGGTTTTGTGACATTCTCAACATTTGTGTTTTCAATCTGAACATTACAGTGTTATCTTTTAATTTCTACCTGCAGATTAATATTAATTTGTATTTGGTGTGATCCCCACCCCCTGTTACTTATTCACCCATGATGACAGGTATTTATCATTTGTTAAAAGCAACCAGGTATGAGGTCCAGTGTAAGACCCTCCAGTAATCCGTCTTTAATCTCTTTGTTTATGTAAATATGGGATCAATTTCAAACAGATTCAGGTCTAAAATGTTACAAATATTCTTATGAATCTAGGGAAAGAAGGGTTAATTTATAATCTAAACTGTAATGAGCGTTCCCAACAACTGGTGTACCAAATATTCATAACTCAGATACACTAAAACTGCTGGTTTGCAGAAAGGCATAAAATTATTAAACCGTCATTGCTTCTGAAAATTTGTCAAAATGCTACATACAAAAAATAAAAAATTCTGCAGTTTTAACCAACATTTCTGTAAAACCTTACCCAGCCAGAAATCCTGACAATTTCAATCAAGTCTTAAGCCAGTAGTCAGCTTACTCAAACAAGTACAGTTTCAGTGGCTTATAATATAAAATGTAAGTCATATACTAGGCAAAAAGGAACAATTTACCATATATACAGATTACAAAATGTCTAGTGCAATAAAAATAGTTTAGTTTTTGACTGTACAAGAATTTTAAAATGTCATCAAGATGAAAATGCAATTCTGAAATTTATGTTTTCTGCACTGTCTAACATCCCACATAAGAAAAGCTTAAACTTAAATTCAGAGTTTAACATGCTTAATTGTCTTCTTTTTACTTGGTGTTAAGATTTATAAAATTCTGGAATGAATATTACAGTTAAGCTTCTTTTCTGATATATTCATGTCTTTCTTTACCTACAAGCATATCTCACCTTCTTGAATGATCATTTTTTAATATAAAAAAAAACCTAACCATAAAATTATTTCAATAAATCATATTTTTTTCGTATCAGATAAAAAGCTGTGAAGCGATTTATATTTTATTTAATGGTTCGTATAAAATCACTTTCAGTGTAAGAATAAAGAATGAAATTGCAATAATGTTACTCATTGATATAGAATGTTACCGTTAGTTTCAAATTTCTTGTCGCAAACCTGTTCCTTTTCAGGGAGACTATCTGAGGAAGATGATTTTTTTATTCATTAAAGTCAATTAACCACAAAAACTAGATTGCCTGTCTAGACAGGCTTTGCTACTGTAATTTGTTATAAGAAAGAAATTTCAGACTTATGTTTTCAGTTTTATTTACCTACCTGTTTGTATTTAGTCAAACTGTAAGAAAAAACCAGTGCCAGTGAGTTTGTATGCTAAATGAGTGCTTTTCCTGTGTGAAAGTAACGTTGTAGCAAGTTCTGATGCACTCCGTCATGTAGTGATTTTTTTCTGATATTTCTGTCTGTGTTGTGTTGTGTTGAATTGTGTGTTGTTGTTATGTACTAAATCTGACCTATCATGTGTTTGAAGTGATGTCTTAATCTGCGCTGTATTGTGTTGTGATATCTTAATCTAAGTTGTGCTGTGATGCAATGCATTTCTGCTGTAATGATACATGAGTTTGTAACAATGACATGAGTCGTGTTGTGTTGTCAGCATTCGTCATATGCCGTATTGTCACCAACTAAGTTTTTATGTGTTGTTTAGTGAAGAACTGACATGTACAATAATTTACTGAGTTAAATGGTGTTCTTATGTGATGACTGTTGCTTCATATTGTGTTGTGAACTAGCTATAATGAAGTGATGTGTTGTCATGTGTTGTGCAGCCTTTTCAAAGATAGAATTCAAACTCCTATTGCTCTGTGAGAAAAAAACTTAACCCAATCATTTCAATTGCTGTCAGAAGGTCAAAAGACATGCTACTGACATCGCTTACACCTTTTTCTTTTGAGAGCTGTGGTACATTTTCATGGTTTCCAAAGTAAGGACCTTCTCACAAGGCAAAAACTATACAACACAACTTTTTCATACTACAGCATGTTTTTTTATTCTATTCACTTTTTAAAATAAACTTAAATTTCTCATTTATTTCAAATTCTGATAAAAAACGGTAAAATTTTAAGCATCAAATGCTCTGAAGCTGCAAAATAAAATAAGACTGTCCTAGCTAGCTAAGCAAACTCATCTGATAGCTTTTAACCAAAATGGTTAATGAAGAAAAAAATCTGTGCTAATATGCATAGGAGAAAAAGCAAATGACTCATTGCCGCTTTACGAGACAAGAAAATATGTCAGTTGGAAAACACTGTAAGAAAGAAATCTCAACCGCTATGTCTCATCATTATACCTCATGCATATAAATTATGTACAAACATCTTAAGTTCATATGAGGCAAAATAATGTGTAAATTTTGTTATTTAAATATATTTTGAGGTCTATTACAAGATATTTATAGTTCAATTATAGAACACCTTAACAAACAATCTTGTGATAAAAACATCTTTAGAATAAATAAATGTCTTCTCTTTAACATGTTACTACAATTATAGTTTTATTTTAAGCAGGGAGCTGATAAATCACACTTACCTCAATAGAATACAATTCAAGGGTTCACTACAAAACTATTCTATTCATCTGAGTTTACTCATCATAGGTACATGTTGACTGTAAAAATGATACCCCTGATGAGCTTATCTATTTTAGGTGTTGGGGGATAGTACCAAATACAGAAAACATATGATTCCAGAGACAACCTGGATCTTTTACAAGCTAAGTCTATACCAAAAGACAATTAGCAGTGTTAGTTGAGTCAAGCTGGGGATAAAACTCATAACCTCTGAACTACAAGTCCTGGGCATAACAACAGGATCATTGCCCCTTAGGCCCACATATACTCAATTTTTTAAATCTTTATTTATATGAAGTTATAATAGTTTAGCAATGACCCCTTGATAAAGTCAAGGTCAGTGTATATACATTTTTTTTTTTTACATTAACATTTCTACTAAAAAACAACATAATCGAACAATTCCTACAGAAAAGATGTTTGCTTTTTTTTTCTAGACTTGCAACATTGTACTTAATGACAATAAACAGGAATGCAACTATATTCCATCCAGGCAGAATAGAGTTATTTCAATCATTACCAGGCTAATGGTGTAGTGAGAGCAGACTGGTTTATTATCTATAACAGACAAAGGCTTTCAAGAATTATTAATGCTGTTTCTCTGTATTGGTTGCAAGGTGCAGTTTTATTCACTGCAAATTAATTACTGATGCTGAGCAGCAGAAAAAAAAACGACAGCATTGATGGTGTAACTAGCATATGATGCAAATGTCACATCCTTAAGAATAAACTGCAATAAACAAATGTAGGGCTCATTCTCCAGATAAACTACAGAACTACAGTAACCCTTGCAATAAAGAACTGCCCCTTTGTCAGATATAACTGTACTGAAATAAGAGCACATGCAGCAATAATTCTTCCCGAAAACACTTGTAAAATTTTGAAATGGTGAAAATACTGTACTACAGAAAATTAATGCATGTGGCAATTTGCCCAGTGGATAGGCTATAGACTTACTCCGGAATAAAGAATATTTGGGTTTTCCCCAGCTAATCCGGGGGTACAAATAAACGTTTACAGTTACAACAAGGTAAATCAGCGCAACACGTTGATCAACCTTTTGTGAAGGGTTGTGTACCGTGAAGCCATAACGGTAAAAGTTTGTTTGTACCCCCGGATTAGCTGGGAAAAACCCACATTTGCCGAGTTCCGGATAACATCTATTCTTCCCTATGGCAAAGCCCTCTGACACCAGAGCACACCAACAAACACTTTTTGCAGCATGCCCCTTGGCAACACTGCACTACAGATAACACTTGATTGTACCACTGTGCCTCCCATTAAATCAACTGTAGCAAAAGCATGTGGCAATGTGCCTTCTGAACTTAAACACACACTATGCAGCCTCTGACAACAATGCACTTAAATATACATAATGTAGTCAAAAACAACAACAACACTTCACTGTAGCAAGGACAGGTAGCACTGTGCTCCCCAATAACAATTCACTGTAGCAAACACAGGAAGTAATGTGCTTCCTAATAACAATTCACTGTAGCAAACACAGGTAGTAATGTGCTTCCTAATAACAATTCACTGTAGCAAACACAGGTAGCACTGTGCTCCCCAATAACAATTCACTGTAGCAAACACAGATAGTAATGTGCTTCCTAATAACAATTCACTGTAGCAAACACAGGTAGTAATGTGCTCCCCAATAACAATTCATTGTAGCAAACACAGGTAGTAATGTGCTTCCTAATAACAATTCACTATAGCAAAAGCATGTGACAATATTAAAAGCACAACAGAAAACATTTGAAGCTAAATTCCCTTTTTAAGTACAACATTGTAGTAAAGATATGTTGCAATATACTGCTAAACAACAAACATATCAATGTACAAAAAGAATATGTGATAACATGCCCTATTATTTTAAAGCACTGCAGAAAATAAATGCCCCCAGAAGCATGTGCATTTGTCAACTTCTGCTTCTGCTACACTGCACAATGGCAATACATGATACAGTGATGCCCCCTAATAATACTGCAAAACTGCCAAAACATGTTGCAATATGACTCCTGATAATTCTGCACTGGATCAAAAACATGTTGCAATATGACTCCTGATAATATGCACTGAATGAAAAACATACTGCAATATGACTCCTGATAATTCTGCACTGGATCAAACATATGCTGCAATATGACTCCTGATAATATGCACTGAATCAAAGACATACTGCAATATGACTCCTGATAATACTGCACTGGATCAAACATAAGCTGCAATATGACTCCTTATAATACTGCACTGGATCAAACACAAGTTGCAATATGACTCCTGATAATTCTGCACTGGATCAAAAAGATGTTGTAATATGACCTTGGATTATACTGCACTGGATCAAACATAAGTTGCAATATGACTCCTGAAAATACTGCAATGGATCAAAAACATGTTGCAATATGAATCCTGATAATTCTGCACTTGATCAAAAACATGTTGCAATATGACTCCTGATAATTCTGCACTGAATCAAAAACATACTGCAATATGACTCCTGATAATTCTGCACTGAATCAAAAACAAGTTGCAATATGACTCCTTATAATACTGCACTGCATCAAACATATGTTGCAATAAGACTCCTGATAATATACACTGGATCAAACATATGTTACAATATGACTCGTGATAATTCTGCACTGAATCAAACACATGCAATATTCCTTCTGATAAAACTGCATCAAAACAAACAGACGTCGCAATACGACTCCTGAAAATACTGCACATATTCAAAACACATGTTGCAATAGGACTCCTGGTAATACTTCACTGAAGCAAACAGAAATTGCAAAATTACCAAATCTGATAGTGCACTACAGTAAACACATGTTGCAATACAACTCCTGGTAATACTTCACTGAAGCAAACAGAAATTGCAAAATTACAAAATCTGATAGTGCACTACAGTAAACACATGTTGCAATATGCCCCTTGATAATATTGCACTGAAACAAACACATGTTGCAATATGACTCCTGATAATAATGCACAGAATCAAACTTATGTTCCAATATGACTCCTGATAATACTGCACTGGATCAAACACATGTTGCAATATCACTCCTGATAACACTGATCTGAATCAAACTAATGTTGCAATTTCACCTCTGATAACACTGTACTGTATCAGACATGTTGCAACACACTGTACTGGATCAGACATGTTGCAATATGAATCCTGATAATAATGCACAGGTGTTGCAATATGACCTTGGATTATACTGCACTGAAGCAAACAGGTGTTGCAATATGACTCCAGATAATACTGCACTGAAGCAAACACATACTGCAATATGACCCTTGATAATACTGCACTGAAGCAAACACATGTTGCAATATGCCCCTTGATAATATTGCACTGTTCAAGCAAACAGGTGTTGCAATATGACCTCGGATAAAACAGCACTGAAGCAAACAGGTGTTGCAATATTACCTCTGATAATACTGTACTGAATCAAACAGGTGTTGCAATATGCCCCTTGATAAAACTGCAATGAAGCAAACACATGTTGCAATATGCCCCTTGATAATACTGCACTGAAGCAAACACAAGCTGCAATATGACCCTTGATAATATTGCACTGAAGCAAACACATGTTGCAATATGACTCCTGATAATACTGCACTGAAGCAAACAAGTGTTGCAATATGACCTCTGATAATACTGCACTGAAGAAAAAGGTGTTGCAATATTACCTCTGATAATACTGCACTGAAGCAAACAGGTGTTGCAACATGACTACTGATAAAACTGCACTGAGGCAAACACATGTTGCAATATGACTCCTGATAATACTGCACTGAAGCGAACAAGTGTTGCAATATGACCTCTGATAATACTGCACTGAAGAAAAAGGGTGTTGCAATATTACCTCTGAGAATACTGCACTGAAGCAAACAGGTGTTGCAACATGACTACTGATAAAACTGCACTGAGGAAAACACATGTTGCAATATGCCCCTTGATAATACTGCACTGAAGCAAACACATGTTGCAATATGCCCCTTGATAATACTGCACTGAAGCAAAAAGGTGTTGCAATATTACCTCTGATTATACTGCAGTGAAGCAAACAGGTGTTGCAACCTGACTACTGATAAAACTGCACTGAAGCAAACACATGTTGCAATATGCCCCTTGATAATACTGCACTGAAGCAAACAGGTGTTGCAATATAACTACTGATAATACTGCACTAAGGTAAACACATGTTGCAATATGCACCTTGATAATACATCACTGAGGCAAACACATGCTGCAATATGCCCCTTGATAATACTGCACTGAGGCAAAAAGGTGTTGCAATATTACCTCTGATAATACTGCACTGAAGCAAACAGGTGTTGCAATATGACTACTGATAATACTGCACTAAGGCAAACACATGTTGCAATATGCCCCTTGATAAAACTGCACTGAAGCAAACACATGTTGCAATATGCCCCTTGATAATACTACACTGAAGCAAACACATGCTGCAATAAGCCCCTTGATAATACTGCACTGAAGCAAACAGGTGTTGCAATATTGCTACTGATAATACTGCTCTGAAGCAAACACATGTTGCAATATGACTCCTGATTATACTGCTCTGAAGCAAACACATGTTGCAATATGACTCCTGATTATACTGCTCTGAAGCAAACACATGTTGCAATATGACTCCTGATTATACTTTGCTGAAGAAGCACTTGTTGTAATAATATGACCTTCTGAGAATAATGCTCTTCAGCAAAATAAGTAACAATATGAACTTTGAAAACAATAAACTTTAGCAAACATATGCTGCAATATGGCCTTTGACAATTCTGAAAACACACATCACAATGTGACCCTTTAGAAAAATGCACTACAGCAAACATATGTTGCAATATGACAGTTCAGAACACTGCACTGCAGCAAACACATGTGACTACATGACCCTTTAGAATACTGCACATCAGCAAACATAATTATGTGTCAACAAAAGTCTCCTAGCATACTGCACTACAGCAAACACATCTTACAATATGACCCTTGACAATACTGCAGTACAGTTAACACACTGCAATATGACTCTTGGCAATACTTAACTTCAGCAATTGTATGCTGCAATACTGATTCTTGACAAAACTGCAGTACAGTAAACATAATAATAATTTAGCTGCCTTCGGACAATACTGCACCACAGCAAATGCATGAAGGAACAGCAGAGTGCCTGTCTGACAAAACTGCATTAGAACAAATACATGAAGGAAAAGGGAGAGTGCCCTCTGACAATACTGCATGAGAACAAATGCATGAAGGGATGTGCACCCTGACAATTCTGCACTAAGAACAAATGCATGAAGAAAAGCGAGAGTGCTGTCTGCCAATACAGCACTAGAACAAATACATGAAGAAAAGGGAGAGTGCTGTCTGCCAATACTGCACTAGAACAAATACATGAAGGAAAGGGAGAGTGCACCCAGACAATACTGCACCAGAACAAATACATGAAGGAAAGGAGAGTGCACCCTGTTAATACTGCACTAGAACAAATACATGAAGGAAAGGGAGAGTGCATCCTGATAATACTGCACCAGAACAAATACATGAAGAAAAGGGAGAGTGCACCCTGATAATACTGCACTAGAACAAATACATGAAGGAAAGGGAGAGTGCACCCTGATATTACTGCACTAGAACAAATACATGAAGGAAAGGGAGAGTGCACCCTTGATAATACTGCACTAGAACAAATACATGAGGGAAAGGGAGAATGCATCCTGATAATACTGCACCAGAAGAAATACATAAAGGAAAGGGAGAGTGCACCCTGACAATACTGCACTAGAACAAATGCATGAAGGAAACTTTGTTGTATTTTGTTGTAATTATTTTGTGACCTTACGCATGTACATTATGTATGAATACAGACCAAACAGTAATGAAGCAAACATTCCTAGATATAATTCAGTCTCACAAAGTCAAGATGGCACTTGGTCAAAATCATAGCTACAGATTGGGAATTGTAATACAAATAGTAAATACTTACTAACTAAACATTTCTTGAAATTAATCTTTTCATATGAAATAGTCTGAGAGAATGACATATGTTCAAAACCAATTATTTCCATAAACATTTTTATCTCCCTCAAAAAAAAGAAGGAATAATGCACTAACAATAGTCTTGGCACTGCAGACAGACACAATAAACTAAAATCACTGAAAATATAAATTTGATTATTGATATACACCATGTGCTAAATTGGGCTTTAAATAGTAACTAAACTTGTTTTCATTTTTTCGATATCTTATCACAGCAGTATGTGGGCAACTGTTAAATGAATAGTCTTCATTCTATGCATAAAAACTAACTGTATAAGTCTTTCAGAAAAAGTGAGATTTATTATATTGGCCTTAACTTCATCTAATTTTCTCCATTACTTTGCTCCTGGTATTTCTCTGGTGAAAGTGTGTACACCATCAGCTCAAGTTTGCCAAAGAATGTCTACAATTAATATTTATGCTTGCTCACCTATCAGGAAATGATAAAAATATGTTAACTGTTTTGTTTCAATATAGAAACACAAGATCTGAACAAATACTGGCTGAGCTTTACCTGCTGTATTTAGATATTGATTTATGAGAAGCTTGTCTAAATCTCTGCAGTGGAGGTAATTTTACAGGTAACTCTCCTGGGTGGAGTAAGGGACACAACTCTTGCAAAACTTAACACAAGATTAAGATTGCTTCAAATTGGGCTTGAATTAATGGAAGAAATGTTATCAGTAATATGATAGTATCTAATCTAAAGTGTTTGTTCACAATTGTCAGGCAAATATCTGTTAAGCAAAAATAACATACTATTTTTAGAATATTTTTGTAGCACTTAATTATTTTCATGTTTGATGGTCATTTAATTGCCATGGAGCCCCAAATCAAATCTTACACTATATATCAATATCAAATAAGAAATTACCTTCTGCTGCATTTACTTATAAAATTATAAAAGTTAGAAATAGTACTAGGAACTGACTCTCTTTGACTAGAAATGACCTGAAATGAACTTATAAAATGACCAGTTGGATTATGATTACTAGAGATTCAATATT
Organism: Cyclina sinensis; assembly: GCA_012932295.1. Lineage (NCBI taxonomy): Eukaryota > Metazoa > Mollusca > Bivalvia > Venerida > Veneridae > Cyclina > Cyclina sinensis. Next base: position 44,646,496 of record JAAONU010000001.1, on the reverse strand, counting down.
CAATTTATGAATGTGAAATTTTTCACAACTAAAATTCTTCATAAATCAACTTATGTAGTGTCACAATGAAATCATTAATAAAAAAGAAACTACAAATATTTGAGCCACATACTAAGATGATTTATTTTTAAATCAATTAACAGCTGGGATAATTAATTTCAGAGTTTTTATCACGTCTCTGTAGAAAACCTGACAGGAGGATCAAACCCAGAGCTTGTCCCCCATTAGACCCGCTCTTTATTTCCATATGCACTTATCAAATGCTTAACATACATACAACACAAGAAAAAGCCATCAATTACATAAAAACATGCATCAAACATGCTTCAAACAGGAAGGATTTCTTGTGCTTGCAAGCACTTGAAGACACTTGAAACAGAGTTAGACTGTGAGAAACATTATCTTGCACTTTCTGTTCTGGAAGTGTGCTGATTTCTGATTGGGGTCATTCTAAGGGCAGCTATAATTCACCTTTGGGTTATCTTATCTTAATGAGGAACCACTTTTATCTTTGAAACCTATATGCATTCCTTATTTCTTAATAAAACAACCATGTCTATTTAGTATAGTACAAAATATTTACAACAATACAGGATCTAATAATTAGAGTAAACTGCACTTTTAAGATAAGCCAGAGTGGTCTTCAAACTAAATGAATCTTAACAGCAGGCAATAAATTATTTGTTTGATTTTCAGAATTTTGTTCTTTTCAAATCCTAGTGTTTGTGTGATTCTGATATGATTAAAGAGACTTTATAAATAGAACTTTAGTAGTACTCTGGATTACTTGAACTATCAGGTCATCAAGTGAATGTGCTGAGATGAATAAAAGCTAAAGTCATACTTGTAAATTTATAGTTAAATTGAAATAATACTTTAATAGAAATGCATCATTTTCTGTACAAGTTCTTACAATGAGTTCCATTTCGCTAAACAGAGTTTCAGGTTTTTCATCAAGCCTTACAACACATTAAAAACACAACCCATCTTTATGTTCTTTGTTATGACACATAAGCCTTATGTAATTGCATTGTCTGCCTATTAACAGGTCATTCCCTCTCAGAGATTTGGAGATATGCCTAACAAGACAAACATGTGACAAAAAGCCACATGGATGCAAAGATGGAACAATGACAACCAATTTCACACCTCCTCTACTTTTGCAGGGAGTAACAAGGAAGTCATTTAGTGTAAACAGTTTGCAGCTTGTGGAACAAGTCCCAGAAAACAAAACTTCACAGATGATTTTGCAGGAAATAACCATTACCATTCCTCTAGATGAAAAAACTATCTCCATAAATCTACAAAAAAGCACTTCGGCAACAATCAGACTCTAAAAGCATCCTTCATTCTTGTCAACTTCAGATTTTTTTCCTACCATTAAATCGGCATAAATCTGCACAAAACTTGCAACACAAATTGTTCACTACCTATTAAGTGAGGAAACAATTAAGTTGTTACCAGTTGTTCTCAATTAGTACAAATGAACAGAAACAAACACCAACCAATAATCATATGTCACAAGGAAATGTTTGATTCTGTGCAAGAAGCAATTTGAAGGTCACTACTGGCTCTCCACTAGAAACAAGACAAAGTGTTATGGGTGACACAATTTGTGTTACAATACTTTGCAACTTCAATATAGTTGCAATAGTGCTTCACAAGCACCAACAAAGATCAAACAATTTATGGATAAATGAGAATAAGTCACAAAATTTAACCACTGTCCTTCATGATGAATCTTTTAAGCAATCTGTAATTGTGAGAAAAGATTTTAATACAGTTTTTGTAAAATAATGTATGCTAAAAGCCACAGAACTGTAAGAAGAATGATGGCTCTGCACTGAAAAGTGAACCAAAAAAAATATAGGAAAATAATTATAACACTGAATAAGGCAGAGTTATGGTTCTTGCACAGTGCAAGATTTTCCTACTGACAAAGTTTCAAGTCTGTGGCTTTTATTACTCTAAGAGAAATCATCCAGACAAAATTTATATATAAACATATCACTGTGACCTAGACCTTCAAGCTAAGGATATGGGACTTGCACAGGGCCCACAGTCTCATCAAGATGAAACAAATGTGGAAAATGGAATTTCAAAATTCTGCGATGAATGCAGACTTTTTGGTCCATAATGTCTGTCATAATCATTTTTTACCTTTAAGATGTCACTGTGACTTTGACCTTTGTAACAACCTGGGTCTTGCACACAACATGCAGTCTTATCAAGGTGAACAAAAGAGCCAAGGTTTTTAAAAATCCTTCCATGCATGGAGATGATATGGCCCCAACAAGTAAATCCAGACTGACCAATGCAAGCTTGCATGTACATATACCAAACTGAGGTGCAAAATGTGATGACTATGTTGAGCTATCCACAAGCAGGCTCAACAAAAACAACACTAGGATTGCAAAGTGAAACAATAAATTTTCCAGTACTTACTATACTACTCCAGAAAGAAATGAAGTTGTAACTATTCTTTCTCGATTAGTAACAGTGAGTGATTTGCTAGTGCTGACACTCTTGCAAGAAACAAATAAACAATTAGGAGACTTCAAACAAACAATGCTGTTCCCTCCTTCTCCTAGGTTTGTTTTTGCCATCAAGTAACAAGACATTTACCGACATACCAGTGTCAGAAAAGAGTGCAAATAGTAATCACAGAAAACGTGCAAGGCCAAGCTATATATTTTACTGTAATTTTCAGATAATTTTGTATAAGGCCAAGCTGTATGTATACAATTTTTCTCAAGTGGAAGACAAAAAATAATGTTTGATAAAACTATATAATTATTTAATAAAAAAATTTAATCTTAAAGTACTTGTGTAAATCTAAACTTTAAGTCCATAATTTTCAGACATATTAATATACACTTAAACCACATGTTCAACAATTTTCTAACACTAATATAAGACTAAGCTGTATTTTCCTTATTTCTTTTATGGAAGCTTAATATCTTGGGGGATGACTGACAGAAGTTTTCAGTTACTTTGTTTTTTAGATTGTTTACATACACTTGTGATAGTTTTGAGACATATACTTGTGATAGTTTTGGGACAACCCTGAATGTCTGGAATTATTGCAGACAAAAGCTCTAGGACTCCCAACTCCAAACAATAATATGGCAACTTTGTAACACAGTCCAAAATTTTTGCAGAGTCAAACCTTGGACCTGCATATAGTTGGACGGTACATTAGTTAATAGAGAGTTAATATTAAACCCAGACAAACAAAGAAAATATTAAAACAATGCCAAACATTTGTCCTTCAATAATAAAATCCTGATATTTCAAGAATTGTGTGTGTGTTGTTTTTTTTACTTACCCTGGTAAGTTTATAGCTCCAAACAATAAGATCATGCAAGACTTTTATATTATTTGACAACATGCTTGACTCTCCTTGAAACCTTTAATCTTCCAATGCTACAAATGTTATACAATGAATAAAGTTTTATATAACGTCACTCTTTTACTGCTACAGCTCCTGACCAAGTTCTCTGTAGTCTGAATATTAATCCTTGCAAGAAAGGGAAAAAATAGAGCCAAAAATAAGAGATCACTTGTGTAAATACTTCAATGGGCAAAGAGTAATATATCCTTTTTTCGTGCTCTTAACTTATTCTCACAAAGTTAAAAGGGCAGAAGAATGTTTAAAAGACATAGTTTTCAGGTAAAGAGATGGAAATATGAACATGGAACTGACCAGCAGTATAATATTATGTGACTAACTAATTATATTAAAACAAGGTTGTGCTCGTTTAATGCAATCATATATCTGACTCTACGTTTAACTTAGCTTTTTTATCTACTTTTTAAAGTCAAATTTCCCCACATTTAAATGAAAGAAAACTAAATAAATTAAGTCACACACAATTCTGCTGCTATTATCAGCTTAATGAACCCAAAACTAACACCACATTCTGTTCTTTATCTAATTAAAAACTAGCAAAAAATTCAAAAGGTTCATATGTCAATTCAAAAGACTTTATTGACAGTATCCAAATCCATAAAGTTTTGTAATTTGTACATTTAAAATCAACAAAGTATATAAATTCAATACAGCAACCTGTATTATGGAGACCGTTTAAGATCAATTTTGTCGCAAGTTTACTTAGCATATTAAAAATAAATCTGACGCTTTTTCTTTTAAAGCCGTTTAGAGCCAGTTAAATGCATTCTTAACCGATAATACCGAAAACTGTAATTTTCCTGTATTGCAAATCTTTTAAAAAGGCAACAATATGAAACATGCTTAACAGGTCACTTCAATGTAGAAGTTGACGAAAAGATTTGACAACAGTGTAAAATGGCTAGATCAATATTTATCTTTGTCATTTCATTACTCCCCTTACCCTAGCAGTTAACGTTATAATTATCAATATTGTCATGAAAGGAATTTATTTACAAAGGGAAACATGAAGCGAGAATCAAATCTACTTTTTTATGTACAAAGTAGTAAATGATTTTGCTTTATTGCCCTGATAATACTGTTTCATTTCCATTATGGCACATGCTGAAACATTTTTGTCACAGTAGTGTTAAGTAACACAAGATATGCAGCATAACATATTGAATATCATCTAATAAACTATAGTAGGGTTACTTTTGCATGCAATTTCAAAGACCGCAGATTATCTCATACAGCAATAATAGTACACTAACAGTTTCTAAATGGTGATGTGTTTGGATAAAACAACAAAATGAAACATTGTGTCTTTTTACTGAATAAGTATTTTCCCATGTGATTTAATCAGCCATTATAGTTAAGAGGCAAAAACTCAGACTCTTCAACCAAGAGGGTCAAGTTAAAATCCTTTTGCTACAACTTCACCATTTTTTCCGCATTCCTTCTTTCAGTTAACTACTGGACAAGACCCCAAGAAGCAGTCTTCTAGGCTAAAAAACATTGTAAGAATTTAAAGTAATAACAAAGGTCACTTGATACTTCTACAAAGAACAAGCACCTCTCACTTATGACCAACTTTTTCATTCACTAAATAAACCTTAACCCTGAACCTGCTAAAATTTAATTTTGTAATTGATTTGCCCAGCTTTGAATTTGGAACAGTCCATTCAAAGTTGAAGGGATTCAATATATAAATACAAAAATTGAGCTACCAACAGTGTAGAGCCTGGTCAGACTGCAAGGATGTGCAGGCTGGCCTGGCTCTATACTGGTGGCAAAAGCAAATCACTTTCGGTTCCAGCAGGTTAAGGGTTAAACCATCATCAAATACATTAACCTTACATAAACTAAATTTGGTTTTCTAATTATATAGATTTTTGAACTGTAAGTCAGTAATGTGAATTTTTTTTATTCTTACAAAAAACAAAAGCTGAATGAGCAGAGTTCTTACAGACTAATATTTCAGTTACTTAGAATAAAAAAAATCACTCTAACTCAACAGTACTATTATATTAGAAGCTTTCAGGAGACGTAACTGTGAAAGCTTTTTCTTTCACTGCACTAAGTAGCTATAAACAGACATACCTTGTGAAAATCATTAACAGTACATTCTTTGGTGAATGATACCATGTAGCTAGTGAAAATTATTTTAGTCAGAAATATCTGACATTAGACAGGTTCTGTAACTCTGTAATTAAGGAGCAACATAGCAAATCAAAAACAAGTCTACAAATCAAGTTAGATCACTCTTCAATGCATCTTAATAGAAATTTATATACAGTTACATTTAAACATATACTGTGAAAATCTTATCACCGAAAAATTCCACCAATATTTACAGGCAAAGGGAGACAAACTCATCTTACCCAAAATATTCCAATCAACACTGCTACATCCAATTACAGCTCAATGATTATCAATTTATTGTCATTCTCTTTCTTTTTTGTCTACTGCGAATAAATCAATTAGTTGGTTATTGTCCAATTGAATTGAACAAACGCATTCGCACTGGTAATGGCTGTCTGTAATGACTAAGTCTCATCGAGAACATAACAGAATCCCATAACAGACTATGACAAAATCCACTTTAGGACAGTTTTGCCATTTTTTTACCACTCAGTAAATCAACAATGTGTAAATTCATTTACCTCGGCATCAATTTCACAAAAGCAATCATATGGACAAGCCGAAGATTCCTTCGCAATACAAAATACAGACAGAATACAGCGAAAAGTATCAGACAACATTGGGCATAACTGACAAATTGAAAAGACTGCCGCATCCCTTGGGATTGCTTGGAGATGATTTGGAAATATTGTCCAACTATACAGGCCTTTTTATGCACAAATAATAAGCTGCAAAACTAATGGATATGGGATTTGTCAGAAAAATGAAGTAGTGGATCTCTGAAAACAGCTCTTCTGATCTAACAATATGTATGTATTTATTTTGCAGCAAATGGGAATGACTGGGATAAAAGATGGAAATAAATTCCCCCAACTAAATTTTTTTTTTCACAAGGAGTGAGGCAGGAGTGGCGTTATTGTTGTTGTTGTATTGTTGTTATTATTTTCTGCTGAAACAGTAAAATATATTCAATCATATTTCCTTGTGTTTACTATCACAATTACTTTAGGAATCATTTAATGTTTCACGACTTACATAAACTGCTCCACTCTTGATGATTCTAAACCCGAAGTTAGTGCAATCAATTTTCTTCAAATATGAATATAAACTTAAAACAGCTAGAGGTCCAAATGGCTCATCACACTTAATTAACTTTTCTTATTAACAAGAAGAAAAAACAACAACGCAAAACATGTGCAGTATAGCAAAAGAAAGCAACAGCTGTTGACACAAACGCAATACTAACTCTTATAACTGTGTTACCAACTATCTTTTCTCCAATCCTAAGAAAAGAAAAGCATTCCTCAGTTTTATTCTTCTAACAGATAAAGAGCAACAATAGCAATTTTTGTAATGCTGTTTTTGTATGAGAACGAGAGTCAACATGATAACATAATTACTAATGTGCCCATTCGTTATACTGTTTTTGTATGAGAACGAGTGTCAACATGACATAAATACTAATCTGTCCATTCGTTATACTGTTTTTGTATGAGAAGGAGTATCAACATGACATAATTTCTAATCTGTCTATTCTTTTCACTGTTTTTATATGAGAACAAGTGTCAACATGATGATATAATTACTAATCTGCCCATTCATTATACTGTTTTTGTATGAGAACACGTGTCAACATGACATTATTACTAATCTGTCCATTCGTTATACTGGTTTTGTATGAGAATGAGTGTCAATATGACATTATTACCAATCTGTCCATTTGTTATGCTGTTTTTGTATGAGAACGAGTCTCAACATGACATAATTACTAATCTGTCCATTTGTTATATTGTTTTTGCATGTGAACGAGTTTCAACACAACATAATTACTAATCTGCCCATTTGTTATACTGTTTTTGTATGAGAATAAGTATCAACATGACATAATTATCAAGTCGTGTTCAGAAATCCCAATCAAAGGTCTCATATCCCAAACTGCTTGTGCCCACTGAAATACAAACATCAATGGTGTTTTCTAATCAAAATGATTATACCTGTAGTTCGTTTTTGCTGATCCATTGAAATGATAGCTGACAAGACTACAAAATATACAATAAGAAAGAGACACCAATATTGCATTAATTTCCTTTTTTCCAGAGCCTTGGCCTATGCTGACTGAACAGTGCATTCTGGTTGATGTGAACATCCAATGAAGCATCAAAAGCAGGAGAATACACACATCAAAGATGCCCTTTGGTTGATGTGGGCAAATCCCACACCTATGCCGACACTGAAAGCTGCTCACTTTTCATTAACTGTGCTTTCTTGTAAGAATGGCCACATGTTCCAAGGTATAGACTTATGCAAATGCTGAATTCTTCTCAATATTATTCATGTTTAAAATATTTGGCAATATAATTGCAGAATTTGGGCAAAATACCATTCTACATTAATGTATATATATTCATATGACCAAGACACCATAGGGTGTAACAGTGCACAGAATGATAGTCAAATGTCCCAACTGTTCAAGAACCATGTGATTACAGCAACCATCCCTAGATATCTGGAAAGCTCTATAGCAGTTATTTTCCTTTTTCCCTGAATGTCAAGGTCAGGTTTCATGTGTCATATTTACTGGGTATCTTGATAGATGTTTTCTTTGTATTTGAAAACAGACTGTTGTTTTTTTTTTTCAATGGAACTTTTCTATTAAGTTTTTCTTCTAAGACATTCTTTTTTTTAAATATTCCACAACTAAGATACTTTACATTGCGTTACAGCAAACACTGTAATAAGTAATTCTTCTAACTTTCTCCCATTTTCTTGTTTTGTACCCAATGATGCTTAATCCCTCTGTACCATATTTATCTGGTAAAGAGCCCTTGCCAGTTGTTATCTGTAGTCAACTAGCTGAGATCATCTGTAAATTACTCTTGATGTGCTCAATTTACATTGATCCTTCAAACTGCCAGGGCTTTCACCATAGTGTATTCATTGTTATCAATTTATGAGGATTTCTTTTTTCCAATTTATAATATTATTTCCTAGGAAGTAATCTAGACTGGAGAGGTCTTCAATCCCTGGGGAAGAGTGGCAGTAGATTAATCTAGTGTCAGGGAATTCCATCTAGCACCATTACTGCTTGTAATGTATTGCTATAGATATGTTACCATGACAATGTATCAACTTCTGTATTAATAATATTATCTTTTTGCTTCATTTTCAATAAAGTCAGAACTCTCTAATTAAAATAACTGCTTACGGCTGGAGACTGTAATTAACATTAAGGAGCTAAGCTCTTCCCTGATTATGTTAAACTTACGTATAACCATCAAAAAAAAAAAAAAAAAAATCTCTGAAAATATATAATTGTATAAACACAATTTGATACAGACTTCCACAGCACCCTATTTTTCAACAGAGTATGAATATGATCTATTGAAGAAAATCCCATGCAATGATGATAATGAATGCAAACAACATTATTACTTTAGGTTTAGTACAATTAAATTTCAGTCAGACAGATTCAGCAAAAACTTAGTGCACATCCACCCATACTTTATATAAAAATAACAGCTACATTAATAAAAAACAAGAGGGCCATGATGGCCCTGGATCGCTCACCTGAGTACTTTGGCTGTAGGTTTGCTGTTAATTGAAAATATGTAAGTGCCTACAAACCAAATATGTACAATATCAGTCAATAAATAAAGGCTCTATGACAGAAAGTAGAAATATCTATTATAAGCTATGGTGACCTTGACCCAGTGACCTCAAACCCTACCCATGGGTAGACGTCCATGCAAGGAACCTATATACTGAATATCAAAGATATTGGTCTATAAATGAAGGCTCTATGAGGTACAGTAGATAAATCTATTTTTAGCCTCCATGACCTTTAACCTTATAATTTGAAAAAGCTTGATAAAGCTTGCTTCATGCCAAATTTTAAAATTCTAGGCCTTGTGGTTTCAGACAAGAAGATTTTTAAAGATTTTCTTCTATACTGCTATTTAAAACTTATGACCCCTCGGGCGGGGCCAATAGTGACCCCAGTGACATTTTTCAAACAAACTAGGTAGAGGTCCGCTAGATAATGCTGCATACCAAATATCTAAGCTGTAGGCATTGAGGTTTCCAGTAAGAAGATTTTTAAAGATTGCCTTTTTTACATATTGAAGGCCCCCGGGGCGGGGCCATTTTTGATCCCGGGGCCAACATATTAAGAATACTGGTAAAGGTTCACAACACAATACTCCACACCAAATATGTAAGGTCTAGTCCTATTAGTTTCGGAGAAAAATGATTTTTCATGTTTTTCCTATATAACTATATGTAAATCAATAGAACCCTGGGGCGTGGCCAATTTTGACCCAGGGGACATCATTTGAAGAAACTTGATAGAGGTCCACTAGACAATGCTGCACACCAAATATCTAAACTCTAGGCCTTGCAGTTTCTGACAAGAAGATTTTTTTAAAGTTTTTCCTATATAACTCTATATAAAACATTTGACCCCTGGGGGGGGGGGGGGGGGGGGGGGCATTTTTGACCCAGGAGCCATGATTTGAACAAACTTGGTAGAGGTCCACTGGACAATGCTGCACACCAAATATCTAAACTCTAGGCCTTGCAGTTTCTGACAAGAAGATTTTTTAAAGTTTTTCCTATATAACTCTATGTAAAACATGTGACCCCCGGGGCTGGGCCATTTTTGACCCAGGAGCCATGATTTGAACAAACTTGGTAGAGGTCCACTGGACAATGCTGCACACCAAATATCTAAACTCTAGGCCTTGTGGTTTCAGACAAGAAGATTTTTAAAGTTATTCCTATATAATTCTATGTACAACTAGTGACCCCTGGGGCAAAGCCATTTTTGACCCAGGGGTCATGATTTGAACAAACTTTATAAAGGTCCACCTGATGATGCTTCATACCAAATATCTAAGCTCCAGGCCTTGTAGTTCTGGAGAAGAAGATTTTTAAAGTTCCAACTTTGAAAATCTAATTTTAGCTCCTGTGGCCTAGAAATGCAATGGACCTGAACCATTTGAACAATTTTGGTAAAGCTTCATGCAAGTAACATTCCTGCCAAGTTTCAGCAAGATTGGCCCCGCAGTTCAGGAGAAGAAGTTGTTTGAAGAAAAAGTTGACGACGCACGCATGGATGGACGGACGGACGACGGACATCAGGCAATCACAAAAGCTCACATTGAGCACTTTGTGCTCAGGTGAGCTAAAAAGCCAATATATGATTTCTGAAATCAAAAGCGATCTTTTTTTTTAACAATGCCTTCTGTATCTGACCTATGACATCCTTAGAATGCTGTTTCAGGAAACCAGCAAGCACACCTACCCTATATTAATAGCATCCTTCACTATTATTAATTATTGGGTTTGTTACTGACTTACTACGGAAATATAGGAGAAGGGGTTGAGGCACTAGCGACTGTTCCTTCCTAGGAACAATTGCTTGCCTGACATGACTTTGACTGTTAGATGGCATTCAACAAAATTAAACCATTTAAACTAAACTCTTCAATTATTCTAAATGACATTAAGCCAGGTTTAAACTCCTGACCCTTAACCAGTAAGAGACATGATAAAACTGAGAGTATAAATGAATAGGGGAACTGGTTAAAGGACAATACATAATATCATTTCCTAGCACAGTGAAAAATGCCAATATGCCATTTTTTCTCAGACAGAAAATTGTATATCCATAAACTGCAATAAATTAATATAATTTCTGCAATGTCATTATCTCTACTGTCTATGGCAAGATTTGAAATGTGAAGGATATAAAAGGATTTTGCAGAATCATTACCTGACCTAGTCAAGTTACAGCAGCTGTGACTTGTTACAGCATGTATTTTTCCTTCACTAACAGTAAAACTGCTCACATCAATGAAATCTTGTCTTGGTGAGTACCTGGAAAGCATAAAACCTATCAATTTCATATTAAGTAACAGTTACTGTCTTAGTGACTATTTTCTAAATATTACTACTTTGTAAATCATTTAGATTTATGTTTGGTAGAGAATGTTTTCATCAAAACAAGAAGACCAATGATGGTCCTATAATGCCCACCTGGGTATCACTTCTCATACAGAATTAAATTGTCAAATCATACTTATATCAAATACAGAAAAAAGATTATCCTTAAGAACAGTTGAGCAATTCTGTTTTTAATTCCAAGAAAGTTTCAGTTTTGAAAAAGACATCATAAAGTCAACACTGGCTTAGATATCATGACAAACTAATATCCTTAGGTCTATAGGTGTGATGATCTAAGTTCTTAACCTGGTTTTGAACCCATGTTACCCAAATTAGACATTAGCCTAGATATCATCAAGCATATATTCTAAGGCAAGTTTCCTTTAGACAAGGTTTTCCACAGACATATATACACTGGTGACCTTGATTTATTATCCAATTAGCCCTTTCTCAAAATCTGCCAAGTGATGATTATTGCAAATATTCATACCAAGTTTCCTAAAGATTGGTAACAAATATGAAATCTCTACAGTGTTCACAAGGCTTTACTTTGTTCTAAACTGCTGATCTAGTCTTTGACCCTGTATGATCTAGTTTCAAACTTGTCTTGCAGAAGTGTGGTTAAGACTAGGTTAAACTAGAAATGTGTCCATAAGACACTGACACCTCCTCTACTTGCACCTGTCACAGAAGCACCGTAGCAATATGTGCAGAGCAATGTTTTGGTACAAATTTAAGTTCTGGTCAAAGTATAGTAAAGGCGCTAAATTTGGCTTGAAGACTAAGGTCATAAAAATGATCCCTGAAGTGTTCAAAACATTTTCCTTTGAAATAATCTGATGACTTAGATTTTGACTTATCTATGAGAGTCCTTTGTTAAGAAGTATCCACAAGATTTTCTTTGATCTAAGCTGGTGCCTTTGTTTTTTGAGAACACATGTGAATAAGTTTCATACTGCTCCGAAAACTCATCAATACAAATACTTTGAAAAACTTGAGAATGGGTCAAAAATGTGGCCTCTACAAGTATTCCAAAGCTAAATATTGAGGATAGATGGGAAAGGTCAATCACAAGGGTTGACCAAAGACAGGTGAGCCAAAAAAAGTATTTCTTCATAACAAGAACATATCTTTACATAAGGAAGTTCTTCACTTTTTTGTTAAAGTTTAAGATGATTTATTTTCAGTGTAAACTGTAATGAATTATTAACAAATTGAAATTTATCATTAATATCTGAATAACAAGATTTAACAAAACACCAAACATTAAAAAACAGAAAAATTTAAATGAATTTAAGAAACTGTTGTATCAATCATTTTCTTCTTAAGTATTTCAAATTTCATAACAGCCTAGTCTCTTAATTGATTAATTTAGTAAAATGAGTCACATTTAACATCATTATCCTTTAAATATTAAATGTCTCTAGTAATCTTATTGAAGAATATATAGGATATGCTCTTTTTTTGCTTTCTCAAAACAGTCACAATTTTTCTCCACTCTTGTGTTCTCAATATGATAAATACAGTAATTGCAACATTTAACAGATTTTTTTCTCCCAAAATATAAACAGTGGCTGTGCACTTGATAGGTATCTTTATTACCCAAAGCTTAAGACATTGCAAGAAATACATACCAACATCTTGGAATTCAGCAAACAAGAAAATTGGCATAATATGAATTGCAATTTTCTTGTATGTGTGTAGCTGCTAAAATAAACAATTTAACTAGATTTTGACAAGCATGATATGCCAGCAGCAGCTGTTCCAAGTCCTAGACATACATCAAAGTTTTTAATGATTTTCCACAAGCTATGTGAATGAAAAACTTTTATGCATGTTTCCACAATTATGTTAACTTTTGAGATAATTGCTTAGAAAGATTAAAACACAAGTAAGTGTTATATAATACTCTGAAGGCAGGAACTAGGTATTAGATAAGAACATTAATTATAAAGTTAAGGTAATAGATAAATGCTTACATAATATCAATTCATAGCAAATAATTTTCTTACAAATAGATAGTCAGTTTTAAAAGGTCATTTTGCTCTAACTCAACAAAAAATATTCCCATGTGTTTATGTGTTTGAAGAGCTGATAGGAAAAAAAAACAATTATAAAACCAGACTTCTGCAGCTGTATACTGCAGCCTTCCTTGTACAAGCTAAACATGGACTTAATTAGTACTAAAGATATAAAATAAACTAAAATAGAAACAATTGTCTAACTGTCTTTTATTAGTATTTTATACCAATTGTCAAAGGTTTTATATATATATATCTGCACCAAATATGTCTGTCTGAACCTAAAAAAGCTGTGGTCACAGCAACAACATTAATGTCTGTGGAAGGCAAGATGGTTACCTTTGCAAATGCAGCTTTCATTATGTCAATCATTTATCTTTACTGGTAATACTTGCACACCAGTAATGTCTCATTTGCTGGGCCCACTTTCAGGAGTTATGTCTCACAAATATATTACCAGTACATACTCAAGTATGAAGTTCACGATCTCAATAGCATAGTGATGTTTAAGATATGATTTTAATCAGATTGAGTACATACTTTTACTGGTAATACTGCTAATAGTTGTGTTAGTTACATGTCTTTTTTCTGGTTATATTTGCACTAGTTATATGACACAGATGTCTTTATGGTCATTCTTGAATGAGTTATGTCTTGAATATTTTTGTACTCATCATACTTTCATACTTGCATGAGTTATCTTTGTTAATATTGTCAAAGTTGAAAAAATCTAAATTGTATATACAATTCATACTTCTTTCACTTCATATTTAAATGAGTTCTGTCTTATAAATGTATAAATATCTTAATTGGTCACACCTGCACCAGTTATGTTGCACAAATGTCTTAATTGGTCATACTGCCAATATTTATGCCAATCATATCTCAACTGGTCATATCTGTGCTAATAATGTTTCAAAAAAGTTTTTATTGTTCATACTGCTTAATTGTAATGCAAATCATGTCTTAACTAGAAATGCCTTTACAAGTTATGTTAGAAGAATGTTTTTATTGCTTTACTGCCAATATTTAGTTAAGTCGTGTTTCAACTGGTCATACCAGCACCAGTTAAGTTGCACAATGTTTAAACTGTCATACTGGTAAAAGTGAAGTCAGTTATGTCTTTACTGTTTACACCTACACCAGTTATGTTGCACAAATGTCTTAACTGGTCATACTGCCAATAGTTTGTTCATATATGTCTTAACTGGTCATAACTGCACCAGTTATGTTGCACAAATGTTTTAATTGGCCAAATTTGTACCAGTTCTATCATTAGGACATCTTTACTGCCCAAAGTTTCACGAGTTCTGTCTTCTAAATGTTATAACTAGTTGTTCTTGTACAAGTTTAATATATTTCTTGTAATAAATGTACTAAGTGGTCATAGCTTTATGATTTACACAAGGATTGATTATTAACCGGTCATGTCTCTATGAGTTATGTCTTGTAAAAGTATTTACTGGTTGTACAGGAACCACTTATGTCTTGTAAAAGTATTTACTGGTTGTACAGGAACCAGTTACGTCTTATAAATGTATTTAATGGTCATACTTGAAACAGTTATGTCTTGTGAATATATTTACTGGTTATACATGATCTGTCTTGTGAATATATGTACTGGTCATACATGAACCAGGCATGTCTTGTGAATATATGTAGTGATCATACATGAACCAGGCTTGTCTTGTGAATATATGTACTGGTCATACATGAACCAGGTATGTCTTGTGAATATATGTACTGGTCATGCATGAACCAGGTATGTCTTGTGAATATATGTACTGATCATACATGAACCAGGTATGTCTTATGAATATATGTGCTGATCATACATGAACCAGGTATGTCTTATGAATATATGTGCTGATCATACATGAACCAGTTATGTCTTGTGAATATATTAACTGGTCAAACATGAACAAGTTAAGTCTTATGAATATATTTACTGGTCATACATGAACCAGTTATGTCTTGTGAATATACTTACTGGTCAAACATGAACCAGTTATGTCTTGTGAATATACTTACTGGTCAAACATGAACCAGTTATGTCTTGTGAATATACTTACTGGTCAAACATGATCAAGTTGAGTCTTATGAATATACTTACTGGTCATACATGAACCAGTTATGTCTTGTGAATATACTTACTGGTGCAAACATGAACCAGTTATGTCTTATGAATATACTTACTGGTCAAACATGAACCAGGTACGTCTTGTGAATATATTTACTGGCCATACATGAACCAGGTACGTCTTGTGAATATATTTACTGGTCATACATGAACCAGCTATGTCTTGTAAATATATTTACTGGTCACACATCAACCAGTTATTTTTGTAAACATGAATGAGTCTTGTCTTGAAAATACATATACTGGTCATACTTGAACCAGTTCTGTCTTGTAAATATATATATACTGGTCACACATCAACCAGTAATTATTATAAACATGAACAAGTTTTGTCTTGAAAATATATTTACTGGTCATACATAAACCAGTTATGTCTTCTGAATATATATTTACTAGTAACACATGAACCATTTATATCTTGTGAATATAATAACTGGTCATACGTACTTATATCTATATAAAACCTTTTGTCTGTGAATTTCTGATGATCAGAGCACTATTATCAATATTTTGTGAAGTTCTTTTTTACTAAGGTTTTTGCAATCTTATTGTATTTACCACACCAGTTTTGTAACAGATTTTCTGGAGCAACATCTGTTAACAAAGTTATCTGAAGTTATACTGAAGAACACATAATATACAATTCAAAAGTCAATATGCCTTATTTTGGTATCATTGTATGTCACTGTCCATGAAAACAAGCTTTATAATGTGAAATTCTACTTGAAAAGAATTATTATAATCTAGTATCCTGTAGACAAAATTATGAAGGATCAGTACCATGGAAATTTATCATGACCAAATATCATGTCAAGGATCCATTGTTGAATTTTCATAGAAAAAGTACTAATGAGGTGTTTTGTTTATGTACGATGGAAAAGCATGAAAAGTTAAGGTAAAGCATCATAGATTATTTTAATATGGTAGTCATGCTAAACTATAATCATACTGAAGTAAAATGGTGTCATAGAAAATACCTGACTGAGCACTAAGGAAAAGTACCAAGGCACAAGTACTATGTCGACATATCATGGAAGAGTGTCATGTTGAAGTATCTTAGAAAACTGTCATGGTGGAATATTAATGTCAATCATTCTGCTCATAAGTCAATAGACTTTCCTTGAAATATTAAATAAAAAGTTTGCAAGAACATGGAATTACCACACAACAATATGAACAAAGAAATTCCACTAAAACAATAATCTGACTGACATGTCAAATAAACAGCACAGACAATCAGGAAGGAAAGTAAAACATATGTGTGAGTATTATGAACAACTTTTGCATGGATGTATTTCCCCGAGAGATGCTGAGAAAAATGGAGCCTAAATAGGCACAAACTGGGAAAAGATTTTTTTTATGTCACAAGATATCAGTATGTTTGTGCAAATAAATGGTTTATTTCATAATTCTCATCAGATAAAAGCATTACTTCTTCTTCAGGCTTTCAAGTGTGCTGAGATTTATCGTGAAATCAGTGTTTCTCTCTGGATTTTATCCAAGTTTATTGTGTGTATATAATTGTAATATCCATATGTCTCATCCACAATTGATCTCAAGAGGAAAAGCGCACATTAACAGGTCTTGATAGAAACTCTTGTAGGCTGAACAACAGGGGAACAGATAAAGACTATATATCATATAACCTTATGACAGCCACATTCATATTTGCAATTCCAATTAGTCTGGAAAGGTTGTCAACATATATCAAAAGTTACAAGTTCAAGTCCAATATAAGTGACTTTATATTTACTGTCTTCAAATAATCTGTCATTCCTCTTTGTACAAAGTTTTTTTTTTGCAAGCACTTTTTTTTTTAAGTGACACATTTCTCTCCAATCTTTACAGAACCAGTCATTTGAATCTTTATAGAACCAGTCAACTGAATCTTTACAGAACCAGTCACTTGAGTCTTTATCAAACCAGTCATTTGACAGAAGAGCCTGCAAACAATATCACTTTGTTCCCTGTGGTGAACTGAAGAATATACCTCATGTGTGAGCTTCGAGGTGTGAGCCTTGATTTGGTGGTTACCAATGTTTCAGTCTAAAGTTTAAAAAGTTTAAAAGTTTCATGTTATCTTGGAAAAAACAACCAGGTATCATGACTGGACAAGTATCAATCAATACCCAAACTTGAACCCTTAACTGCATCTAACATAATCCAAACACAATTCATGGTCATCCAATGATCCAAAAAGATCCTTGTATAATTGATAAAAGCTATGTTGAAGATTTTGTTTGAAGTGCCTAGAAGTCAAATTAGGAAGTATTATTTTCAAATGTAGGGAAACTGAGAGGTTGTTGGGAGAGCTGGATACTATTTACATATTATGACGGTCACCAAGACCATGAAACTATGACTATAAATTTTGCTATATCCTTGAAGTTACCAGACTTTGAATCATAAAAGAGTTAAGTGAACAAATTATTCATAAACACTAACTTGCATTTAGGTAGCTATAAATTCATTATACAATCAAACTCATTTACAAATCAGACAACAACTTACTGACATTGAATTATTAAAACCATAATTTCAGAACTCCATACATTTTAACGAGCATATTCATAATGCTTTTATTTGCATGCCTGAACAAGCAGGAGTTACGTCATCAATTCAATAACAAACATACTTTTAAAAGGCAGTATTAAACATAAAAAGGCAAATGCTTCTTGTTTTTAAAATGAAAATGTTGTGACCATTAATTTTTATTCCAATGACTTTCCTGAAGGTCAACACAAGGGTCAAGGACATATTTCTAATGAGAATGCATACTTATGAGAGTGTAAAATTTAAATTTTTAATTTCAAACAAACAACACTTTCAGTTTGTGTGACAGTTTTCCTTGACAAACCATGAGCAGTATGATAACAATGACAACCTTCTCAATGAAAATAGACAATTTAAAGTATGCTCTTATCTACAGAGAAAAATAAACACTGGAAAACCTACTAAAAATAATTCTAATGTCAATCTTAAATAATTCTAAGTCCCAAAAAATAACAGTCTAATATCTAAGCTACATACCATGAATTTAATGCCAATATTGACAGCCATACTGTAACAGGCATCAACTCATAGATTATATTTTCTCCTGTTGTGAGGCCACTTCAGCCACTAACCATTATATATACAGAATCAAATATCATAATGTTGGAATAAATAAACAATTATGTAAATGACTTCTTAGCTGGATCCAAGATTTCTTAAGAAGAAAATATCTTCAAGGCCAGAAACAATTCCACAAGTTTATCATTCTTAATTTACTGCTATGCTGTTACTAGTGTTCTATTTGCATGTCATGCTTTGTTTAAATGACACTTTGCATAAAACAGCTGTATCTCCTACAATCCTGTTTCTACAGCATTTTGGCAGGGTTTTGTACTCAATTTCTTGCTTCCCTTTCAGATCCTCTTCTGTGCTATGATAGTATGTTGTACCCTGCATTCTTAAAGGGTTTTTGTTGTTGTTGTTTTTTTAATCCTGTTGTAAGCATTTCTGATCAGGCAGCACACTTATCCAAGAGGTCCTTCATAACATAAACATTGGTAACCTTTTTCAACATCCCAAATATATGCATGAAAACAAATGATATGACTTAAGTTTCATGAAGATCAGCAGATATAAAAATTCAGGCTATGTTACATACCTCAATCTTTTCTAATTTTTTTTAACTTCTTTTCTACGTTGCTTTCAAAACAGTATTTTGATTAATGATAGATACCTACAATATATTCCAAATGGTTCTTTCCCTTGGTAACTTGAACATATACATTACATTACACAAGCAGAAAAAAGTGTAATTCAAACAAATGTTTGTACTGAGCTGTGTTTCAGAAGATTTTTTTTCCCACATATCTGATGTTCAGCAGGCTGATGTGACATGATCAAAGAAACTTTGAGATATTATAGCTGATTTCATGTCAAAGATAGCACTTTCCTCTTGCACAGGTATGAATGGGAACAAAGGTAACAAAACTGTATTCAAAATATTAATACAAAACAATCATAGAATTATACAGTTTAGTTTCTATATTCAAGTAAAAAAATCATTATCTCATAATCATCATTTTTATCATCTTGGAGATGGTAATGATGATAATGATGATGAAACATGCAAAACAATTTTTTTACCTTCTTTTCTGTCACTCTTCATTATTCTTCAGTCATGACTTACAGCACTTTTATTTTCACAGCAAATGCAGTTCAAAGAAACAATTTCAGAGAATACTTTATATAAATACTCAGACTCTATAGATTTATAGATTTAGTAATGTTATATCCTTGTGGCTAATAATAAGAAATTAAATTTTGATTCCTGAATTAGAAATTCCATAAATAACTGTAAAGGTTCCAAGTTGTTTGATTCAGTATTCCAAAATCAGAAAACTCTTATAACACTTTTTTTTCAAAATAGATTCTACTGAAATATTTAGATTCTATAACAAAGTCAATGCTGTTTTAACTGTTTTATTTTATGTGATAACCAATGTAAGTTCTTACAACTGTTGTTACTACACTACATGGCTAACTTACTGACATTCTGAAAAAAAAATCTTTAAAAAAAATCTTTTCTTTCCAACATGAAATTTCTTCATGATCAAAATGTTTAAATTTGAAGAGTTTAAGAACTAGAATATTTTAGTCTCTTTTCAAAATTGAACCACTGCATACTGACAGATCTGACCACTAGTGCAATCAAAAGCTTTTGGACCTTGAAACATGTGGTTAATATGTGCAGTGTAATAAAACAAACCTCATCAGGAGGTAAGACAACATGGAAAGTCTATTGATCTCCCTTTCATGTACACAAAAGTATGTCAACTGAAAACCAGCTAATCAAGTTCGGTCCAATGGTACAGTCATCAGGTCAAGTTTACTTGTCAATTCTGACTGTCCAGTCCATAAGTCCAGTCCTAGCTTTCTAACCTGCCTCTTCTTACCCATTCCACCACTATGAATGAGTGAGGATGGATAAATTATACTTGTTAAATGAGATTGAATGACAGAGAAATCATCAAGATGGCCACAGATTACCTCTATCAATTGCAATGACTTCTCTTCATAGCAATACAAACATTTTGCATTATCAACAGACTTGTAAATCATCACACTATCTTAGCCAGGGGAATAAAAATTATCCTCTTAAATTTAAGGCATTCACAAAATAATTTTTCAGTTTTTAAAGAAATAGTAACTGTTCTATTTTAGAATATACTTAAAAGAAAAAATGCATTCAATATTTTTCTACAGCATTGTTATTTATTTATATTTATGGTAATGAACTTTTTTTTGGAACTCGTACACAACAAATCATTATGATATTGGTCTCATTAAACCTTTTAATCCTTAAAACTTTAAAAACAAAAAACAATTAAAATGGAGGACATAAAAAGATTTTCAAACTGATTTATTTTCATTAGCCTTAATGGCTATTTAGAAACAGTGAATGAAAATATGATCCCCCCTTGACAAGATTAATAACCCAGCTTTATCATTGTAAAGTGCTGCTAAAATGTCCTTACCCAGACTGGTGATTTTCTGGCTGATATAAAAGTAGAAAATAAGCCCTTAAACATAATTAAATTGGTATGAATTTTTCATTTTTTCCAGATAATAATTTTAAACTCGTATATTTCTAAGACTTGAAATAAGAAAATAAGTATAAAATTCTTACATTTTTCAATAATTGTCCCTGAATTTTTTTCTTAACAATTCCAATTATACAAAGCAACTGAACAAAGGTAAGCAAAAATTAAAGAAGCACTTCTCTAAAGGTTCAAATTTAATGACAGATCTGGCATTTAAAAAAAATGGCTGCAACTGATCTGCCATGAATCAATGTGACACCAAAATGTGATAACAACATATGACATCACTGTGTGACTATAGAATTTGATGGTATGATGGTAACATGGCTGTTTGGAATAACTGTCACCTTGATGTTGAAAGCATCTTGTTTGTGATATTTTATATATATTCAGATTAAAAGCCCAGTTTCCAACATGAATGTATTTTCAATTTTGTAAGATCTACAATAAAATATTACCATTTACCTCAAGTAAGAACCAACATAAAACTCCTGATCTTTATTTAAACTACCAAACAGTCACAGACACAAGAAATATTAATGCCTAATCCTTACTGTAATAACAGGATTTATGCTTACATCATCAAACCTTTACCGCACTAAACCAGAGGCAGTCACATTCTGAGTAATTTTAACACTAAACAAGTCTGACTTACTATGTCAACTATGTCAGCATGCCATCAGCATTTCCTAAATAACAATAGTCTGCTGGTAAAACATTATACCTACCTTGAACTTACTGTAAAACAACAAAACTAATACATTATAAAACAGGCTGACACTTAATGTTTACAAAGATGTAGTGGTAACATTCACATGTTTTCTGACACAGCTTTCCTATAGTCAATAAACATGGCATCATAAGTGTCAACTGTGCATGCCAACTACCTTTCAAGTGATTTAACCTCCTGATTAACTCCAGGATAATCACAACATAACTTACTGATACTTGCTTACAAATTGATTGGTATCCTTAAGTATTCTAGCAGTGTTTTAGTTTTAATTTAATCTACAGATATTACATCTTTTGAAAAAAAATTCATTTAAATAACGCTGATGTAAATGAAATGCTGACAAAGCCTTGTCTTGCATAGAATAAAACGAACATCAATGTTGTCATTTTGGGCATCATATCAAACATATTTTTTCCAAGAAATGGCAACATAAGTGTCATAAAACACTTATTTTCTTTTGACAGATGAGGCAAAACCTGTGTCAAACATACATTTTGCTAGAAATCTTGTATTATTATAACAGATTTTTTGACAGAAATACCAAAAATGATAAAACATGTGCACAGCTAAAATTACTACTTGATAGATCTAACATAACAGTAAATCTTCCCTCACTGGATTTATAGTGATTTGTCCTTTATAAATTCCTTTTTGCAACAATGCAAACTTAACATTCTGTTTAAAGATGATTGTGTTTATTCTTTCTGCTTTAGAAACAATTTTTTCTGTCATAGAATGAAAATACAAACTACCACTGTTGTCATCTTTGCAAAGTGTTTCACACTGGTGTATTAACACTGTTTTAAATTCAAAATGTCTCACATTGTTGCTGAAACACTTTTTTCATTAAGAAAAGTATTCTACATTTTTGTTGAAGCATTTTTCTATCATAAACATTCTACATTGCTGAAAAAGGACTTTTTTCTGATCATAAGCAATTGTTTCGCATGATTTTTTCATCTTAAACCTACCAAAATTTTCTAGAAGAATAATGATTGTTCATAAGTGTGTCCACTATTTTATAAAAGCATGATTTTTCATAATAAGAATGTTCCAACATTTTGTAGAAGCATTATTTTCTGTTCATAAACATCTTCCACATAACTTGAGGACTACAGATTTCCATCACTGCAACATGTTTTTTTAAAAAAAAAGCTTTTAAAACATTGCTATCATCATTGAATAGGGTTTCATGCTGTTGAATAGTGTTTTATACTGTTGAATAGGGTTTTATACTGTTGAATAGGGTTTCATTCTGTTAAATAGGGTTTCATTCTGTTGAATAGGGTTTTATACTGTGGAATACGGTTTCATTCTGTTGAATAGGGTTTTATTCTGTTGAATAAGGTTTCATTCTGTTGAACCGGGTTTCATACTGTTGAATAGGGTTTCATTCTGTTGAATAGGGTTTCATACTGTTGAATAAGGTTTCGTTCTGTTGAATAGGGTTTCATACTGTTGAATAGGTTTCATTCTTTTGAATTGGGTTTCATTCTGTTGAATAGGGATTTCATACTATTGCAGAATTGGTGTTTTCATGACTGTTAATAATACTGTTATAGGTATGAGGTCTTCATTGCCACCAAAACACCATTTTCATCAACAGCCATGGGTTCCACGCTGCTTTGTAATCAACAATGCTCCGAAAGTTCTCTGTAAGCCAAACATTCTGTTGCCACTTTTAATGGTTCCATACAAGGTGCATATCTTCTACATGACTATTTCTAGCAAGTGCAAAAAGTTGTTCATACACTATTTTTTTTACATTTGCTTAGATTATAGATTTCAAAGCTCGTAAAATATGGCTTAAATGAGTTACCTGGTACAGAAATGGCTATGGTCTACCACAGACTGTTATTAACAACATACCTTTTACCTATCACAGCTTATTTCATTACATTGTTTAGCACTCTAAAAGCTCAGTTTCTAGAATCTAGGGAGTTCAGTCCATGTATAATCTTATTTCATTAATTTAAGCTTTAATCTCTAAACTAGATTATATTCTTCCCGTTTAACTCAATCGGGTTGGAAAAAACCAACTCATTGGGAAAAGTTTTGATCCAAATAAATGCTTTTCATTAAATTAGCCATCTCAACTTCTCAATTAATTCTTCAGCAAAAAAATGCTCTTCATTGAATCTGACTTGAACATTGGAAGATTACTTTATGTTTTACAAACATTTTCTTTGATATATTACCGCCTCTGGGAAATGAAATTTAGTCATGTTTCTGGTAAATTTTATATTGTGAATTAAATAGAACGAAGTCAACATTATGCATTGGAAGTTTTTCCACAAATCAAGATGAATCTTAAAATGTTAGAAATGTGTTGGTTTCAAAAACTAGGCATCCCCACATTCTGCAGCTCTGAGGTTAAATTCTCTGCCTGACCTTGTGATGGTCTCATGGCTAGACACAACACAATGCATTAACCCTGAGACCACATAACTTCAAATTAGAAATGAAATATATGCTTTGTTTTTCTCTCTCCCATAAATGGATAAACTGAGAAATAATACTGCATTTGTAAAACTTAAACTGCATCTTTGTTTAAAATTTTGGTTCAATAATATGAAAATAAAATGGAACTGTTCTCTGACAGATCTCAAAGACCTTAACACATGTTGAACAAATATCATTATTTTCAAGCTTTAAAAAAGTTTTAACAAGAGCACCACTGGGCAGACCATTATAAGCCTGAAGGATGTTTTTTCCAAGTATGATGCATTTGTGATATAAGGGAGGAAATCTTAGGCTTTAAAATAAAATAATTTGCTTTCAATTTTGAATTTTTTTACCTTTGACCTACTGACCCCAAAATCAATAGGGGTCATTGATTCAATGTGTGCAACCATTATATGAATTTTGAAGTCTCTATTAAAAATGGTTCTTGAGTTGCGGAGTGTAAATGATTCTAAACATTTAGGTCACTGTGACCATGACCTTTGACACACTGATCCCAAAATGTATAGGGGTCATCCACTCAATGTATGCAATCATGATATAAAGTTTGAAGTCTCTATAACAAATGATTGTCAAGTTACATGGTGGAAATGATTTTCAATGTTAAGGTCTATGTGACTTTGACCTTTGAGCTACTGACTCCAAAATCAATAGGTACATCCACCCTAGACCATAACATAATATGCCCCCTTTGGGCATATAAAACTGGAGGAAAAAACTTTGCTAAAGGTAAAGGGAGGGGGCATCAAAATGAAATTATATTTACTAGTAACAATGAGATGATTCTGTGTACTTTTTTACAGAAAAGGTAATTAGTCTTTCTGCTTTCATTCCAGAAATCTTTCTTATAAACTGTAACCTGTTCTGCAAGCTAACTTGTACACTTCGGACCCATAGAGCAATTAACTACAACATTTCTGAACATTTTGAAGCCAGTGAAATTTAAACCTCAGTAAATAAGTACTAAAATGTACAGAAATCCAACATCAAAAGAAAATAGAAATCCTGCAAAAAATGAAAGCTTTTCTCTCTAATTTGAGAAACTTTCAAAATGCATTAGATATAACTTCGCATCATGTTGATAACCTGAAGTATTGAAAGGAAACTGAGCCTTTATACCAAGTCAATTTCTTCTTTGTTTTACATTCCGATCATACAAACTTCAATTTTATATATCATTACTTTTACTTCACTGTTTCAAGTGGCAACACAGCTACTTCAGAATTATTCTAGGGTCCTGCAGAAATAACTTATTTTTCCCACACTAACATAAGCTTTATAATGCTATTAATTTAAGTCACTATCATCATCATCATCACCTTCATCATCATCATTATCAGCAGCAGAAGCAATTGCCACAGCAGAAGTTTTATAAGAGTACATGTAAAATATGACTTGTTTGTTTCTTTATGATTAAGAATAAAGGGCTGTATTTTATTTACTCTGAATGTCTGTTCCTGTTATCATAACAAACTTCATCATTGTTGTATTTACTGTCTAGTTATCAAAATAAACTTTATGTTTTTGTCTTGTTATCATAATATATTTTATGATTTGCTGTGATTATTTGTGTCAGATTATCTCAATAAGCTTCATGATTTGCAATGAATATCTTGTCCTGTTGTCATGACAATCTTCAATGTTGTTGTTATTATTATCTTGTTATCATAATATGCTCTATGATATGTGTCTTTCAATCATGATCAGTACTTTGATGAGCAGTTACCATTTCTTATTTTAACAGTTATGTCATCAACTTTTGAATAACATTCATAATGTAATAATTAGTCAGAGTTTTAGTACCAATTTACTTGTACAGTTTTATTACTGAGGCTTAATTCACAGTGTTATTCACAGTAACATGATGACAATTATCATCCATGATCATGTCTTGTCATCGATATTATCATCTAATGCTTATTAGCTCTGATTATTATGTATCCAGTTATCTTCAGCAGTAGCAGCAGCAGCAGCAAGAGCAGTTAATTTAGCTCTGATCATAAAACTGAAGTTATAATCACTTCTTCAGTAGACCACTACGGCAAATTTTCGTTTGTTATGTATTAAATGGCAACGTAATCCTGTTACAGTCAATTTTTGAAATTTCTAAGCAGCAGAAGAAGCAGCAGCAGCAGCATTAGCACTGGAAACTTAATTAGTTATGAAAATACTCATAAAATAATTAACATTATTAATTTTTCAGCTATATATTCTGTTTTTTAATTTTCTTTCAATCTAAGAAATGGCCTTGATGCCCAGTCTAATGTTACAATTGTTTCAATTTTTCTTACACCTCCATTTTAATTCTTAACATCCCCTTTTTCATGATCTTATTCTGTATTCTTAATGTTTTGTCACCTATTTCCACTCAGTTAAACAGTTCATCTAAAAACATAATTTATCTGATACCAGCATTTCAAATGATCCTAATATACCTCAGTTAAGAAACTGCCACAGCAAAAAGTGAAACACAGTTTTCCAAGGTGAGCAACTCAGCCTGGAATTGTCTGCAAACAAGACTTCTGTAACATATCATATCTTTTACAAATTGTATCAATCAATGATAATACAAATCCCCAGTGCTCTTTACACACAAATATCATATCTTATGGTGAGAAAGAAATAAAACTTACTTGCCAAATCCCGGAAAAATCAGCACACCATTCATTAACTACTATCCGAGTATGAAGTTGTTATATTCATTGGGAGCACATGTAGCATGTGTCAAAACTGCTTGGAAAAATGATAAAGACTTCTCCCCTCTCATTTTTGTTTGTAATTATACCCCTCAATAAGCACTATAGAAATGCACACACTTATCACCGAGCTGTCACAGTGAGGCGAATATCAGAGACTTCCAGCAGAGAAGTTTGCGTTTTATTTCGGCAGACACTTTTAATAGCTCTCCTGTGCCCCTGTGTGTGTTTTTACCCCCATTGGACCTGTTGGGCTTTCATATTATGTCAAGTTAAACAAGCATCATTTCTATTGTAATACTTTTATTTTTATGAGCTGATTTTCTAGATTGATCACATTCCTGTTTACTTCTTCAGATTGTATATAACTAGCTTAAGTTTTATACTTAGAAGCATTTCAGTCCCTCTTTTGCTTGTACCTCCACAAGTTACTAAAGGATTCCTAACTTTATGCAATGTTGAGAGACAGAAGCAAACTAATTGCCATGGAAATAAAGGTCAAGGTTAAAGCATTCGACAACTCTACCTAGTGGTATAAATACTTGACTTGCATTGGTCACTTTTTATCATTTCAGAGCAGATATTTGCAACAATGTCTAATTTTGGTGATTGCATTCACTTTATACAAGGGTTAATTTATGCTTGGACAAAAATATGTGTCATTAATTTAATACTTCTGTAATTCCAAGCATTTATCTATGGCAAAAAATCAATAAGTATACTAACTAGTATTTCTAAACATAGTTACATACCAGTTAACTGCGTAGAACAACTATCACTGCAAGAACTGAAGAAGCACACACTCTCTCATCAGAGTCTGAAATAAACAATGGTTAAACATTACATTGATAATAATTTAACACCAGTAATTGTCAATTAATCAAATGACCTTGACCTTTAAGCTTTTTAACAGCTTTTAACAAATCCATTGTAACAACAGAACAAACAAAATCATAAGCTGGACAGACAGACAGACAGAGTTAAGGACATTATGCATTAACATACACTGAATATGCCACTGTTATGACTATATTGACATTATCTCTAGGGTTTTGTCTAGTCAGTGCCTTTCAACAGTATTTTAGTTAAGGAGGTGACTTAACCTAACTAATGTTATTCTGATATTCATCATAACCTTTGGTGACTGCCAGGTTTGGATGGCTTTATAGGTCAGCAAAATAAATTACTTCACAGAGGCTTTCAAATTTCAAATCAACATGACTATAATTTGTTCACTTATGATGTTCTGTTTCAAAAGGTCCAGAAATGTAACAACTTCTAGTTCTCTTTGCCTTATACCTGTACCAGAAAACATTTGATAAATGATAAATGATGCCTGCTGCCTTAAAACAAACAAAAATATGTTCTGCTCTTTAGTGTTACTGCTAAAACATGAAAACATCTTCACATGTGGAAAACCTGTCTCAGATATTTGCAGAAACAGGGATTTCGGGAAGCTTAGGGTATCATAATTATCAGACAATTTGAGCATCAAGAAATATGCACCTTATCAACATAACTTGTACTTGCTTTTATTGTTCTTTCAGTGCAAGATCATTAATGACAAGAGGAATTGCATATATCTTTCTCAAACTCGTTACCTGCAGAAAGAAAAGAAGCAAGTCCTACATGCAACTAATAAGTTTGTTACAGCCGAGGTAAAAAACAAAAGCAAACTTTGACATTTACAGTGTCTGAACTAATTTAACCTTTACCCTTCTAAATTAACAAAATAGATTTGTAAATCACTCAAATATGATGAATCCGTTAATTATATAAATCTTTTATTTATCATGACAGGATGGCAGCATGAAGAACACTTTTTCACACTGGTTGCAAAGAGAAAAAAGTTTAAAAGTTAAACAAAAAGCAACTGGTAAGATATATAATTATATCAGATATTTTATTAATTTTGAGCTGTTGTTGTTTTCTATTCTTGTTGTTATTTTCATCTGTTTAATACTGAATTACGTTATACTACAAGTTCTACAGAAAAGTTTGTTAACTCATTAAACTCTCATCATTAAACAAAACAACATCAGGATACACTAATTTTGTGTAACTGAAGCAAACACTAAACCCTTGAAATAATAAATAAACTCATAATAACACCATACAAAATTAGCATGGAATGATTCATCACCTTTTACCACATGTGTGTTTGCATGTATGCAGTTAAATGGAAATGTGTTTTCTCCTTATTGTTTTGACATTTCATTTGTAAGAAATAAATGTGCAAGTAAGATAACAATCTTTAGAAAATAAATAAATATGTCAGGAGTAGGTTGCTGGAAACATATCAGCATTGTGAAGTTAAGAGTTTATAATGCTGTCAGTATGAGAAAAGCTTTTGCATCAATATAGTATTACTTATACTGTTCATGAACAGTTCTTCTCTTTATTATGCAAAGTTCATAAACCTCATGACACAGTTCATGGGACGTGCATGAAGCTAAAAATAGAATGAAACACAATATAAATCATTACATGATGTGATATAATCACGCTGAACAAACTGGTGTTACCAATTGAACGTAAAGATTAGATATAGAATAAAAACAATTGTTTACTTCTTGGAAAAGAATTTGAAACATATCTTGTTTTCAATGAGTTCATTGGCACTTCATAAACAAATTTTAAGTGCTTAAATTAATGTTCATGTACTAATATGTGGAACTATTTCGGGTTAGTTTATGAATGGCTGACTATGAGTTACCAAAATCGCCAGTGTATAATGTGAGCTCGTGTATAATGTGCACCCAAATTTTGACAGGTCAATCTTGGGAATAAAACTTTAGTAATTTGACAGAAGTTAAAAAAAAAAAACAAAAAAAAACAAAACAAAAAAAAAACAAACAAACAAACTGAAAACAAAAGTAGCCTGCAGTGCCACCTAGACAAGGTTTAATATGTAGACGCAGTACGATCTGAAAAATTGATGGCATTTTAAATGAGCTGCTTAACTCTGCAAACTGTCGCCAAACTTCTCATCATAAATTGATAATTTTCGCATATCAAAGAAACAATAAATACCATTATTGCTCCAATCTACAAACTGTCACCAAACGTCTCATCATGAATTGGTAATTATCAACATGTCAGTTTTCTTACCGGGTATTCACACATCTAGTTGGTATGGTTATTAATATGTACCGACAACAACAACAGTAATGGAATTAAGCTATCATTAGTTCCGATGTTCATCATGCACTTCTCTCTGAAGAAATTCAACAAAATGCCCAGTATCAGTGCATAATACGCACCCATAGTTTTGGTGTCATCCATTGGGTAAAGAGTGCACATTATACTTCAATGAATACCGTACTTAAGAATACTGACAACATACCTAAATATCTTTATCTGGTCATATATCATTTTAAAAACATATTTTAGATTTAACTTGAATGAAGTCCCTTTTTAAAACAAACAACAAGTTTAACATGAAACACAATTTGAATGGCTTTACTTGATCATTTTTGTGAAAAGATATGTTTTGTTGTCATGCATCTTTTCTTCATAATAAAATGAAGTGACAGGATAAAGAATCTTTAAATGTAGTACAAAATAATTTTGTTCTATCTAGATTCATTCTGTCATAATTTGACTGTATCTTTCTGTCATGTTTTGATTGTTTTTCCATTCTGTCGTGGTTTGACTGTATTTAATTTCTGTCCTGTTTTGACCGTTTTTCAAGTCTGTCATGTTTTGACTCTATTTCCAATATGTTATGTTTTGACTGTGCTGCCATTCTGTCATGTTTTTGCTGTATTTCCAATATGTCATGTTTTGAATGTTTTTCCAATACATCATGTTTCAATTGCACTGCCATTCTGTCATGGTTTGACTGTATGTTTATTCTGTCATGATTTGACTGTTTTCCAATATGTCATGTTTTGACTTCACTGCCATTATGTCATGTTTTAACTGCATTTCCATTCTGATATGTTTTAACTGTTGTTTTTTTTTTTCATTCTATTATGTTTTAACTGTATGTTCATTTTGTTATGTTTTGACTGATTTTTCTTTTTGTCAATATTTGACTAAATATCCAATATGTCATGTTTTGACTGTTTTTCCAATAAGTCATGTGTTGTCATGAATGTACTCCATTCTGTCATGCTTTGACAGTAATTTCATTCCGTCATGTTTTGACTGTATTTGCATTCTGTCATGTTTTGACTGTTTCCCCAATAAGTCATGTGTTGAATGTACTCCAATTTTGTCATGCTTTGACTGTATTTTCATTCTGTCATATTTTGACTGTATTTCCATTCTGTCATGCTTTGACTGTATATCTTGACTTCATAGAAGTGTTAACAAGGTTTTCAGTCTAGTCATAAAAGACTTTTTATACTTTGTTTGATTATGTTAGTTAAAAGCTTTGTTCTAATACTAGAGGTAAGAATTCTAGGAATTAACATGACTACATTTTTTTCAGTAGTCTGTGAACTATGTGTGTTTTCTACTGTATCAGGAAGTCTTCAAAGCCAAAGTACAGGTAAAATGAAACCCAACCTATAAAATGAAAGAAAAATCTGAGTGATTTACAGTCTATAATTATCTATATATTTGTTTATTCCAAAGCTTTATCTGCAGAAAGGATGGTATCCATCACTGGGGGAATTTTTCATTGTAATTCATGTTTAGGTTAAATAAAGAGCATCTACTATGTCTAACAACAAAGTAATCTTGATAAAGCCAGGCAATGATTTGTCAGAAAAGATAGATGGATAATCCACCTGTGCTCAAAACATCTTTCAACAATATTCCAACAACCCTAGACTAGCTGTTAAAACAATCTCAAGCTTTACTGCCTATATCTCTGTAAATGTTGACTTTTACATTACTGCTTTGCTAAGCTCCTCTTTATAAACAGAGAGCAGTAAAACCAGTAGGTGGTAAATCAGTTAGAGAAAAGGTAGAGAAAGGTGTAACAAGCCGGCCTCTTCTTCTATCTACCTGAGTTAAACTCTGTAACACAATCATTTATCAACAGAGCTATGAGATAGCTTATTTAAGGCCAATTCATCGCCACAGAGATTCCTGATACAAAATCAAAGTTCTGAAAAAACTGATTGCTCGACTGTTTCTGAATCCTCATTGAACTATCTTGTAAACACATGACATGCTTCCAATTTAGTTCGAACGCTGACACTTTGTGTTTTATTATGCTGGTTGCTCCCAATTCAAGTCCTGCTCATGTTCAAAAGTTTAAAACTGTTCTTACTATAGTCCTACAAGTTCATTTTATTTTTCATCTGTAGCCAGACAAATAGTCAAAGTACAACTCTTGCTGCTTGCACTGCTATTCTAAAAGACTACATCCAAACGTGTGCCAAGAGAAGCTTATATTCTTGTCATATTTCATTTATTTAGCATTTGATTCACCATTATCTAGCAGAAGTGTCAAGCTGTATCCAGAAAAGATAGAATCACTAAGTGTATACACCATAAACTCTTCCAATAATGTTTCATAATTAGAACAGGTCATAACAAGAAATCTGGGTTGGCTACTGTAGGCACTGAATTCCATTTACTCTAAAGAATGCTCAAAGAAGTAGATATAAAACATTGTGCATTATTAACAGATGTTAATCATTTATTACTTTTTGAATAAGAATAAAAATTATTTTGTTTTAGTTTTATCCCTTTATGCTTTTATTAAGGATACAGATCATTAGATGTAGGTCTCTTGATGTATGCTGTTAAATCTTTGAATCTTTTTTAGCTTAGGAATAAACCTAAATGTGTTAAATTTGTAGTAAGCACTGAGAACTGACACTGCATTGGAGGCCTCTTACCCCCTAAAATCAGTCAAAAAAGGTTTTTCAATTTTCATTGTAAGTATCAGATATTTCTCTTAACAAACTGTCATTTAAAAAGCCGGCATTTTATACATCTGCCTTCTTTATCTACCACAGGTAGAAAGTTACAAATGCACTACAATTTATGCCTTTCACCCATCTTTGACAGGAAGTAATTAAGGAAGGCACTGCATATTGAAGTATTATCTATGGCAGGTAGTTATGTACAAAGGGACAGCACTTGACAAACCTCCATCTTAATAAAGAACAAGATGACTGACATGGTCCTGCTTTTCTCACCTGAAGATCTTGAAAATTATAGTAAGTTGTGTACGGGTTTAAAGCTAGTCTGGAAAGAATTCAAAGAAGTTTCTTTGATACCAAGATGGTGATCCATTTATGAAACAAAGAGGAACAGGTGACCTACAGTACGTGCCAGGAGGAACTCTTGTTTCCTCGAGGTCATCGCGGACTACCCATTCCTTAAAATGCGACCAAATCCGCTGCATTTCGAGGATCACCGCCACGGACATGGTCACCAAATATCGCGGCGGACGTCCGCTAAATGGTTCCGCGAACTTTTTCACAGGTAAGAATTGACGTATCGAGGCTCACAAAGTTCCTGATTACACACATTTCGGCGAATTTTACGCTTTAAAATATCATTTAAATGTATAAAACTCTCATTCTGATGCATTTGTTTACGAATGCTCGTATTTGTTAACGGAAGGAAAGACAATTCAAAACCGAAAGTAATTGCTTCTCGGAAGAGCTGACCCTATTTTCAGAAAATAAATTGACTGGTTTTCAATTTACACGTGTTAAAACTGCTTTCCTATATTTAAAGAAAACATACAACATGTAAACCCTACTGCGACATCTGTATCGTCTATGCACTTGACAAATTATTGATCAATTTTGCTATACAATAACGAGAGTTTTCAACGACGGAAGTACACATAAACCTACACAGCAAATGTATTAGAAATTTGGTTTTAATTTTACCAAATGTCACATAATTGGCAGACGTAAAATGCACAGTTTCATTACGGTCATTTCATTAAAGGTTTAGCTTATCCAGGTGAGTTCTGACTCTAATTATTTTCGCGCAGGTCGTCAAATATTGCCGAGATATTTCGCGATGTCAAGACATCGAGGAAATCCGTTTTTTCCTCGATGTTGCGGCAGATTTTTTTTCCGCGAAGATTTGACCTTCACCTTGATTAGCAAATAATCATTTATTTTGTCTAAGTGACAACATTCTGACTCAAATTCATATCAGTTCTGAGACTTTATGAATGAACACATTCTAACCAAGTTTCATGCAGATTTGATAGCAAACAGTCAGACAGACAAATAGTAGACATACCTGATCATAAAAGCTCACCTTTATATGTTTTCTATGTTAGCTGCTCAGGTGAGCTATCAAACATTATGCCTGCAATAATTCCAAGACTTAACATAACAAGTAAGAATTCTTTTGACAAGAATGCTCATTTAAACCGTGCACATAACTGCATTCCACAATTAAGATAATGTCTTATTATGCCAAGTGATAATTTACAGCAGAGAGAAGATGCAGTTTATAGCTGTACAAATACTCATAAACTTATAGCTGATCATATTGCTGCATTATTATTGCATTATTAACACCCTTGTTTACACTTGGAAGAGAAAATCAAATTTCAACACTATTTAATGTGTTCAAAGTTATTAAGCTCGATCATAATTTTGCTCTGTAACATTTAACAAACAGAATGAACAGAAAAAGAAATTTTCCTGAAATTTATCAATTGTCTTTGGCAAGAAGTGAATGGTCTGGGTCGATGAAGTAACATATAATAACAGCCTGTACCAAACATACATTTGGTTTTGACCAGAAATAATGAAAATTGTATTGAACACTTAATATCAAATCTATTTATGTTACAAATTATAACTAGAAAGGCATCAGGGATCATTTTATACTGAAAACAGGTTAAAATCACACAATAAAATCCTTAATTATACAACCATTTTAAAGTGTGATAAAAAATATTGTCGGAGTACCTTCTTCATAATTTATCGCTGTACATAACACCAGGTTGCTCGTGATACTATTATTTCTTCATTTCACTTATCGCAGATTTGACAGATAAGTCGCATATTTTCCCTCCCGTTTACAAATGAGGGACAATCTATTATTAAGCTCTTTCACTATATCTTGGTTTCACGTTAGTTTCAAAACTATTTTGCTTCGTTTGTAATCTTTACAATCCATGAAGATTGCGTTTGATCAACTGTTTAACTCTCTGACATTGTCAAATCTACCGTCATTCCACAGCCCTACATTTATATGATTTGAAAAATTACCTATTGCGAATGTCATACAGTTAGAACATTTTAAAATGTCATTAGTTTCTTACAGACTGACAAAACAAACACAAGCAAAAACTTAACTAAGATCTAACTTTATAAAATGTAATTCCTTTTATACAAATGTAAATCTTGCATTGTTTAAATGTTTCTGTATTATTCTGCAATGCCTTATCTTAAATTTTGACTTTTTTAGATTTAAACTGTTTTTATTAGACAACCCTTTATACATGGAAAAGAAAGAAAAACAAAGAAACTGATGATGTGTCCCAGAAGAAGTTCATGATGTCTACATGACAGATACAAAGCTAGCAACAGCCATCTTTATGCTTATATCTTGTTAGCTAAGATAGCTGCATTTAATTTCCTTCCTCCTCTAGCTGTAGCAAAGATTCAGCCTTGCTTTACTGAAGGAACAAACTGAAACCCTTGCTTATACTGTAGCAAAGATTCAATCCTTTTATACTGAAGCATGGGTTCAACACCTGGTATCTTATACTGTAGCAAAGATTCAATCCTTTCAACTGAAGCATAGATTCAATACCTGGCATCTTATATTGTAGAAAAGATTCAATCCTTTTATACTTAAGCATGGATTCAATACCTGGCATCTTATACTGTAGCAATGATTCAATCCTTTTATACTGAAGCATGGATTCAACACCTGGCATCTTATACTGTAGCAAAGATTCAATCCTTTTATACTGAAGCATGGATTCATTATACCTGGCATCTTATACTGTAGCAAAGATTCAATCCTTTCAACTGAAGCATGGATTCAACACCTGGCATCTTATACTGTAGCAAAGATTCAATCCTTTTAAACTGAAGCATGGATTCAATACCTGGCATCTTATACTGTAGCAAAGATTCAATCCTTTCAACTGAAGCATGGATTCAATACCTGGCATCTTATACTGTAGCAAAGATTCAATCCTTTTAAACTGAAGCATGGATTCAATACCTGGTATCTTATACTGTAGCAAAGATTCAACTCTTTCAACTGAAGCATGGATTCAATACCTGGCATCTTTTACTGTAACAAAGATTCAATCCTTTTATACTGAAGCATGGATTCAATACCTGGCATCTTATACTGTAGCGAAGATTCAATCCTTTTTATACTGAAGCATGGATTCAATACCTGGCATCTTTATATTATGATACTGTAGCAAAGATTCAATCCTTTTATACTGAAGCATGGATTCATTATACCTGGCATCTTATACTGTAGCAAAGATTCAATCCTTTCAACTGAAGCATGGATTCAATACCTAGCATCTTATACTGTAGCAAAGATTCAATCCTTTTAAACTGAAGCATGGATTCATTATACCTGGTATCTTATACTGTAGCAAAGATTCAATCCTTTCAACTGAAGCATGGATTCAATACCTGGCATCTTTTACTGTAGCAAAGATTCAATCCTTTTATACTGAAGCATGGATTCAACACCTGGCATCTTATACTGTAGCAAAGATTCAATCCTTTTATACTGAAGCATGGATTCAATACCTGGCATCTTATACTGTAGCAAAGATTCAATCCTTTTATACTGAAGCATGGATTCAACACCTGGCATCTTATACTGTAGCAAAGATTCAATCCTTTTATACTGAAGCATGGATTCAATACCTGGCATCTTATACTGTAGCAAAGATTCAATCCTTTTATACTGAAGCATGGATTCAACACCTGGCATCTTATACTGTAGCAAAGATTCAATCCTTTTATGCTGAAGCATGGATTCAACACCTGGCATCTTATACTGTAACAAAGATTCAATACTTTTATGCTGAAGCATGGATTCAACACCTGGCATCTTATACTGTAGCAAAGATTCAATCCTTTTATGCTGAAGCATGGATTCAACACCTGGCATCTTATACTGTAACAAAGATTCAATCCTTTTATGCTGAAGCATGGATTCAACACCTGGCATCTTATACTGTAACAAAGATTCAATCCTTTTATGCTGAAGCATGGATTCAACACCTGGCATCTTATACTGAAGCAAAGATTCAATCCTTTTATGCTGAAGCATGGATTCAATACCTGGCATCTTTTACTGCAGCAAAGATTTAAACCATGGATTCAAATCCTATACCAAAGATTCAATCATAAAATGCTGTAGCAAAAATCAAAATGTTTAACCTCACATTATATCATAAGTTCAATCCATATAATGTTATGCTGTAGCAAATATTCAATCCTTTAATGCAGCTGAAAAAAATTAAAACCTTGGA
Organism: Cyclina sinensis; assembly: GCA_012932295.1. Classification (NCBI taxonomy): domain Eukaryota; kingdom Metazoa; phylum Mollusca; class Bivalvia; order Venerida; family Veneridae; genus Cyclina; species Cyclina sinensis. The sequence goes on along the minus strand of JAAONU010000001.1, from coordinate 44,608,965 downwards.
ATCTTAGACTTTAACAAAGATTATATCCATGGTAACTTATATTATGGCAAAGATTCATTAAATGTACCAAATATCATGTAAAACTAGAAATGGGTTTTTGATTGAACAAAAACATATGTCTCCCTCCAGCCAGTTGCTGCAGGTAGTATTGAGTCAGACGATTGTAAAATTTGACATTTAACCTCAAAATGTGACCTTGACCTTGAGATACCACACCCGCAAAGTGGGTTCTGCATGTCACCTTGATGAGGTGAACATCTGACCTAAGTTTCATAAAAATCCTTCAAGGGCTTTGGAAGATACAGAGCGGACACGATTTTGTGGCATTTGACCTCCAAGTGTGACCTTGACCTTTAGACACCACACCCGCAAAGTGGGTTCTGCATGTCGCCTTGATGAGGTGAACATCTGACCCAAGTTTCATAAAAATCCTTCAAGGGCTTTGGAAGATACAGAGCAGGACATTTAACCTCCAAGTGTGACCTTGACCTTGAGACACAACACCCGCAAAGTGGGTTCTGCATGTCGCCTTGATGAGGTGAACATCTGACCCAAGTTTCATAAAAATCCTTCACGGGCTTTTGAAGATATAGAGCGGACACGATTTTGTGGCATTTGACATTTAACCTCCAAGTGTGACCTTGACCTTGAGACACCACACCCACAAAGTGGGTTCTGCACGTCGCCTTGATGAGGTGAACATCTGACCCAAGTTTCATAAAAATCCTTCAAGGGCTTTGGAAGATACAGAGCGGACACGATTTTGTGGCATTTGACATTTAACCTCCAAGTGTGACTTTGACCTTGAGACACCACACCCGCAAAGTGGGTTCTGCACGTCGCCTTGATGAGGTGAACATCTGACCCAAGTTTCATAAAAATCCTTCAAGGGCTTTGGAAGATACAGAGCGGACACGATTTTGTGACGGACAGACAGACGGACGGACGGACGGACAGACGGACGGACAACCGGGGGGAAAAACAATATGTCTCCCCCATTTTTGGGGGGAGACATAATTACCTGGAATCTCATGCTGTAGTAAAGATTCAAACTCTGGACCTTACACTGTAGTAACGACTTAAACATTGGACCCTTATGCTGTACCAAAGATACAAACTTTGGACACTTTCACTGTAGCAAAGATTCAGTCCTCTCAAGCTACAGTAAAGATTCATGCCTTGGAATCTTAAACTGTACACAAGAATATCTGGATCTTACAAGTAGCAAAGAACTTCATGCTGTTTCAAAGATTCAGTTCTAGTACACTGCATTGAAAATTCAAACCTTGGATTCTTATGCTACATCAAAGATTCAATCACTGAAACCAATGTGAACCCTGGACCAACCAATTAATTAGTAAGCCATAGACTTTAGAAAATAAAGTGTTTTTTTATACTTAACTGTACATTTTAGTGGCTGATAAACTAAAATCTTTGAGCATATACAGGTAATAAAAATGCATAATACATTATTACAAAACAAAATTCATACCAAACAAGTATATCTTCATGTAATTTATATATTTAATGACATTACAAGATGTTTGCGTCACCCTGTTGAGCTTATAAAACCTTCAAACACGATCAATTTCACAACACCTTTATGTAAAAAGTGAAACATTTCAACTTTCCTATTCTTATCATGATGTACACTATACAAACCATACATAAAGATCAGTCGAGTGGCCCAGAATCAATGGAGTATATATTTACTTTATAGCTTTTGAATTTAATATCTGATTTGGTAATTTATTCCGTTTCACACTCTTTATACGAAAATTATAAACACATAAAACTAGGCACAGCGCTTTTGATATTTGTGATTCTTTTGTATTTGAAAAGAAATGAAAACATTTATCAGCTTATATTTGCAGAGGGGTCTTTCACAAATTTGTAACCATTGAATAAGTTTCTTAAGCAATAATTCCTTAAAACATACAAAACAAATATGTCACCTGCTTTGAAATACATCTATTTTTATGCAGTTTATTAGCAATAAAACTCAGCTGGAGATAAAAGAGGTTCATCATTATTAACTGTCTTCATATCAGACAGACCGTGATGGAAGGCACTAACAGTACTTTGCTTTTTACTGTACAATCACTTCACATTAACATTTCTAGCACAGACGAGTGAACAGACAGATAGACAATACTTTTGTAATTTAATGATGCCATTGTTATCGTATAACATGTTACTTTAACATATGCAGTTATTTCTTGTCAGAAACAAAATAGTTATTTGTTTCTAGTATTTAAAATACATTAAATCACATTATTATTTTCAACTACATTTTTGCCTACCTATATAAACGTTAAAATGTCACACTGCTAAATTACATTTTTGCCTACCTAGATTAATGTCATACTAATTTATTACATTTTCATATACCTATAGATAATTGTTAAAATGTCACACCACTAAATTACATTACTGCACTTCTACATAAATGTTTAAATGTCATACCGCTAAATTACATATTTGCCTACATAGATGAATGTTAAAATGTCACACCACTAAATTACATTTTTGCCTACCTACATTATTACAATGTGTTAAAATGTCATATTGCTATAACTTACATCTCAACATAACACAACCAACAGAAAGATTAATTTCTTTTCAACAAATCATAATCTATAATGATGATTTAATTTTTATTCAATCTTTGTTGCACTTTACTCTATCTAAGACATTGTTGTACAAAAGTAAAGTGAAAATAGGACATTAGGATCCTGTAGGCTACATATGATGAGCAGACAAATCTACTGGCAGTCTGACAAGTCTTGTAACAGAGATGGATTCTGAGAATCAATTACTGTCTTTTAGAAACATCATATTCAGAAATCTGTCATTTTTCTTGGATTATTAACCAACTAGCCTGTGAATACCATTAAACAGCCTGGCAAGCAATTGCCATTCAATTGTTAACTAGTGCTGGAGCTGCTACAGAATCCTGGAATTGTGGGTACATTTCTAAAAGTGAGAACCAGTCATACAAACAGGCAAAAACTTATATGATTTTAATCCTCAAACAGTCAACCGGAAAAAAAGCTTCTTTTAAAGAGAACTATCAGAGTTTTAATTTGTACCAAATTTGAGAGTTACCGTAAACGCTCGAATATAATACGCACTTTTATTCAAGAATTTTCAGTATCCACAAAGGGGTGCGTATTATACACGAGGGTGGGCCGTCAGACAATTTTTTTCCAGCTTGAAAACCCGTAAAATACCTGCCAAAAGTCAATAATTTCTGTCCAAATGATCATGTTTTCTTTTTTGGTGCACCTTCTTTTTGGAGAGCGGTATTAAGGGAAGAAAACCAATGTCATCAGTACTGAAAGTACGGTATCTTAAAAGCCGTTATAATACCGTTTTGTTTGTTTGTTCTTTTTTGTTGTTGTTTTTTTCTCTAAATGTTTAACTGCTAAAGATTCAATCATATAACCAATGCTTACAGGTATTATGCCCGTCAATATTCGCACCCGCACAATTATCAACCAATTAATTTGATAAAGGAGTCGTCCGTATATTGTTAAACAAACATAATAATTAGTGTCGTTTGATGTCGCCATAATTACGAGATGTTTGTTAACACATCCAAAAGGTATTGAGAAGGTGTTGACACTTTGAGATAATGCCATGTTTATTCGATATTTCCGAAAGAAATAGTTTCTAGCGCTAATTGTCCTTAATGAAATAAATAGTGAAATGCAACCATAGCGATATTCACGCGATGTTACTGTTACACGCACCGACAATGGCCGCTTCCTGAACGAAAACATGGACAAATGGCAATTCTATTTCCAGACGAAATTTGTGTGCGTATTATATTCCAATGCAAGCTTTTTTCCCAGATCTTGAGGCCAGAGAAGGGGTGCGTTTTATACATGCTAGCGTACAATATTCGAGTGTTTATGGTATATAAGATACTTTCTTAGTAAGGAAGCATACTGATTCATTCATGAAAAGAATTAAGGGACACAAGAATAGGCTCACATACAGACATAGTTACTTCACAATTGCCTGTCAAGTTTCAGTTAAAACTGTTGACAAATCATTACAAGTACAATTAAAATATCAACAAAAACACAAAATTTCAAAAAGCATCAGTTCAAGTTTTAAAAAGCCAGCAAAAATTAAAATACCTACTATACCCTATGTGCGGAACTGGTAAAGACAATATCTTTTATTTCGGGAAATAAAACTTCTGAGCATAGATGACACAACAGAACTCTTTGGGCATATTTAATTACTCAACAAATTTCATTACTGCTTTATAGATCTCTGGCAAAATATATCTAGAAACCTGGATGTCTGCTTGGTGAGCATTCTTTGTTTAAATGTACTTGAATATTGATTTCCATACCAAGTCAATTAAGTCATATCTGAGCTCAAGGGATTGAAAGAAAGAGAACGTTCCATTTTTCTCATTGATGACTGCACTGATAACAGCTAAAAAAACCCTTCAACAGCCCGCATTACAGTTATACAATGTTAGCGCAAATATCTATCTAACAACACTCGCATAAAATCAAATCTTTTCTTTAGCGATGAATGATTTAACTTTTTAGATCTCGGGTTGATAACAAATCTTTCAATTTCAATACGCCTTTTGAATAAAAAAATAAGGGCCTAGATGTTTAGCTATAATGAGTGTATCTAACTCTAAAAGAGCCCATCCAATCATACTTGACAAATTGATTTAAACACTTTCACCATTAACTGTAAGTCGGCGATGATCTAGTGAAATGAACATGACAAAATTGAATTTAAAAGTTAAAGAATTTCTGCGCAAACAAAAATGCATTTGAATTTCTTTGATATAAGTTTTTATATTACTGAATATAGAGTTGTTATGCAGGGCAGGTTTAAAACAAATTATCTCTAAATACAGTCACAACCTGAACAATTTTAACAACTGAAAATTTACTAATTCTAAAAGATAACAGAGAACTGAAATTTATCCCTTAAAAGTCCTGTAGTTATAGGGAGCAGCACAAAGTCCACTTTTTGACAACTTAACAAGATTAACCTGCAAAAAATGTGCGATATACTTCTTCTTCTTTCTTTTTCTTATTCAAAAAGAATAGCACATTCTGATTTATTAATATATATTTTATGTAAAAAACTTCAGAGAAGAACAACTTTTTTGACATAACCTTTGACCTTGATTACAATCCTGCATATAACAAATAATAGAACCATACTCTCTATTTACCTATCCTCAATGTCACCAATACTGAAACTATATTCTCTATTTATCTATTCTAAATCCTCAATGTCACCAATACTAAAACCATATTCTCCATTTACCTATTCCCAGTATAACCAGTACTTGTACAATATTCAAAAGTTACTTATCCTCAATGAAACCAGTACTAAAACCATATTCCCCATTTACCTATCCTAAGTGTAACCAATATACTCAATTTACCTATCCTCAATGTAAGCAGTACTAGAACCATATTCCCCACTTACCTATCCTAAGTGTAACCAATACTTGTACCATATACTCAATTTGCTTATCCTCAATGTTACCAATACTAGAACTATATTCTCAATATGCCTAACCTTAATGTCACCAATACTAGAAACATATTCTCCATTGAACTATTCTCAGAGTTCCCAATATTAAAACTATATTCTCTATTTACCTTAGTATCCTCAATGCTACCAATACTAAACCTATATTTTCTGCTTACTTATTCTGGTTCCTAAATCTAACCAATACTAGAACCATATTTCCATTTACCAATCCTCAATGTCACCAAAACATGAACTGCAGGTAGGCCTACTTAAAAACTTGAATTACTTATCTCTGTTTCTGGTACCTGTACCATTATTTTCATGGTAACATATCAGCTATAATATGCTAAATGATATGAATCAATTTTTCTTTCATCTTGAAAGATGAAGAACTTTATGTTTAGCAGACATAATTTTGCAGCAACAGTATGAAATATACATGAAATAAGCAGTTCTGATTTAGACTGAATTATAACAGCTGTCACTTAACACATATACCTGCAAGCAATTTGATGGTGAATAAAATGGGTATACTACAAAGATTCATCAATAAAAAAGTAGGAGTGTGAGTGAAATCATCACATGTTTTCTAATTAACACCTACACCTTCCTGCACTTGCTTTCCCCTCTATTCATCTTCCAAAAGAAAACATTTAAAATTCATTTGGACAAGAATTACTAAGTTTTTATGTGCATATGTAATAAACAGCCTGAAATGATTTGCAGAAAAAATTCGGAATATGTAACATAATAGGGAATTGTCCATACATACTAATTATAAGCCTTATCAAGAAGTAGCAAAGGGCCATAACTCTGCACATACATCTATGCCAATATGGAGGATTTACAGAACTAAAATAGACTATGTGGATGGTTAAGCTGGCAAAGGTGTATTGTAAGAATATTTGCATTACAGTGCAACTAGACATCTATAAGAAAATTGTTTAGTTTTGAGCTTATCCCTGATACTCAGTCAACTTCCACTAAACAATTTCAGAGAGGATGTCATTTGGACAAAAAAATTGTCGACCATATTCAACAATGATAGACGACAGACCAAAACAGTGATCCCATAGAAAGTAATATCCGCTGCATTACAAAAGTGTATATTTACTTTATTGTAGGATTTATTCTTAGGTCTTCCCACAATTCCATCTCGGGAATACTGTCTGATCTTTATACTCATTTACTGTTATCACCAATAGAGATTTATTATTGTGTTTATATTGATTAGACACTAAACTGATCTTGTCAGCTAGGTTCTGCAGCAATTTTATTAATTAAAGTCGCTTACTTTGTGTCAAAAGCATTGAAGAAATAGATGTCTCTGAAATTGTGGTTATACTGCAAATGCACTGAAATTGTTCTGAATTCCTCCACTGCAAGGAATGCATGACGACATTTTAAAAGCCAGAAATGGTAAAATGATACTATTCATGTAAAAATTATCAGAATGTCTTGCAAATTATAACTGATGTAACACAAATGTATTAGTGTAGCTGCAATGAAGGAATGTATTATGTATGAAGAAAGATTTTCTGCAATACTAAATTTTACGTAACTGAAGGAAAACATAAAACAATGCATTAATATTGATGCAAGACAAAAGTGAAACAACAAGACTATACTAGAGCTATCACTAAATGTGATTAATACCCCTGCAAGACTGCTTCAGAACTGAGGAAGTTACTAGTAACAGAATACTTTGTAAAAGAATAGAAATAGAGTTATGGTTGTGGGCAATAAAAGATAGTTGTGGTTCTTGTACACTGCATTTCCTTTCACTGTGGTTGACCATTGAATGAAGTTGCATTAAATTCCCAACCATTAGTTTTCAAGTTATGCTCCAGACAAGGGAAACCAACAAAGGCAATAACCCTGCAAATACTGAAAATGGAATTATGGCTCTTGTACAGTGCACTTTCTGTCATTGTGCTTGACCATTGTATGAAGTTGCATTGAATTCCAACCAGTTGTTTTCAAGTTGTGCTCCGGACAAGGAAAACCAATAAAGGACAATAACTGTGCAAATAATGAAGATAGAGTTATAGCTCTTGTACAATGCACTTCCTAATATTGTGCTTGACCATTGTATGAAGTTGCAATGAATCCCAACCATTAGTTTTCAAGTCATGCTCCAGACAAGGAAAACCAACAAAGGGCAATTACTCTGCAAATACTGAAGATGGAGTTATGATTCTTGAACACTGCACTTTCTCTTATTGTGCTTGAACATTGTATGAAGTTGCACTGAATTCCAACTGTTAGTTTTCAAGTAATGCTCCAGACAAGGAAAACCAACAAAGGGGAATAACTCTGCAAAGAGTAAAGATGGAGTTATGATTCTTGAACACTGCACTTCCTCCTGTGCTGGACCACTGCATGAAGTTGCATTGAATTCCAAGCATTAGTTTTCAAGTTATACTCCGGACAAGAAAATTGCAACAGACTGCCCGACCGACCAACCACCAGGTGACTCCTATATGCCCCCCCCAAACTTTGTTTAGGGGGTATAATAAATATATAAAAAAATACAATCAAAATCAATCAGAGGGCATACTCTAATATGGAGTCCATAAACTTCAAAATACAGAATGAATATTGAATGAAACATCTGAATATTATCAACATCAATTCAATAATGAAATATTGGTGACATTATGAATAATAATCCAAATCTTGGTTACATCTATCTGTATCTATCTCTTTGTAGCCTATTTAAAATGCAACCCTAAATGTAGTGCATAAAAACTCAACTGAAAGAAATATCCCATTCCAGAGACACTGCTTAATTTACATGCTCAATGTTTAGCACCAAAGATTGGTTTTTGGATTCAATCTCATCTGAAAGAAAGTTTGTGGCAATAATGGTCAAGCAGGGCATCGAACATGCGACCTCTGAATTAAGTGTTGTGTTTTACCACTGATCTGCCATTCTTGGTGATATATTGAAGGAGACATTTCTATTTTGCTGATATGATGATGTCTTTATCTAAATATGAGCAACATGATGAAGTTCATAATATCAATATAAATCATGATGACAAGATAAGGACAGTATAGAAGTTTAGAATTTCTTGTAATCTTGTTGACATAATAGATCATATCCTGGTGATATGGTAAGTCAGAACCAAAACATTTGTCACATGAATACACAAATTTATGAGACATGATGGGTTTATACCTTTGTGATATGATAAAGTCAGTACCAAAACAATAAAGTGTGTCATGAGGAATATCAACATCTAAATCTTGGTGGTATAATATATAGCCAATGCTTAAATTTTGTTAACTGATTAAGTCAATACTTATATCTTTCTTACATCAAAAAAAATTTTGGTGATATGATAGCACTCTCTTCTTGCAGAAATTAGACTAAGCCCAACAGCATGGAACATAAGATAGAGGGAAAAAAAGAAAGAAAGCAACTAACACTGATTGACTGAATTAATACTACTCACATAAATGAATGAATGAATGAATTGCTTAAATGAATGAATGAATGAATCAATCAATCAATAAATGAATCAATCAATCTATGAATCAAACAATCAATCAATTATGCAAAGGTAGAAGGTAATATATCATGCCTAAAAAAAATAAATGTTACTATTCAAAAATAAATATATATATATCATAATCACATAACATAATATCACCATTTGCTTAAAATATTTTTTCAAATTAAAAAGACAAGATATTCAAATATATTACAGCACAATTAATACCTTTTTTTTTTTTTTAAACAAATACCTCACAAATCCTTCTAAAGACATTAACACAGTCATATCAATTACACCAAGTCAATCTATTTATCAACTTAAAGCAGCTTTTGCTAGTAAACCTACCTTCCTAATCTATACATCTTGTCACCAATTTGACACACTACATCAAACCCTGTAGACTTAATTAAATCCACCGATTTTTACTTCTTAAAGCTATTAGTGACAGAGCTATGAAGTGTAAATTGAACAGATAGAAACGAGCTCTATTACCTGTCAGTGTTGATTCTACTGCTTAAACAATCACTTTTGTCATCAATACTTGCACCTCACATCACATTCTTTGCCGTCTGCTGTTTTGTTTATTTATAGTAACAAACTGCCCGTCTGCTTCTGATCAATTTGCCTGCAATGTCACAAAATCCACTTTCACTATATTAAACCTTGAAATAATCGAAAATTACCAAATATTTAAAGATTTGTCTGTTTAAGTGTAAATAAATCGCGGTATTAAGGTCAACGAAAAAGAATAACAATGTTCAAAACTCCAAGAGCAGCAATTATTTAACAGTCGATTATTTAGCAGACGACAAAATTTATCAAATGCGCACACTCAAATGTAAACTGTGCAATATCGGATATCAGAAGTTAACAAAGTACCCCGAGATGAAATGTAACAGAGAACACCTGGTAAGTGATGTGTAAAACCATGAGGATAACCCTTGAAAAAAGATTTCCTCCTTCAGTGTGATTAAATCCGACAGATTACAAAAGAATCTTGCTCCTCGTTGCCGATTAATGTTGAGTTCATGCGAAGGCACATCACTTGATTTACCAATAAACTGTCATGGTGATTACAAGCCAACAGATTTGCAAATTGATCTGTCTTCTATAGCTGTTAAATATGTTTTTAGTCAATTGTGTTATTTCCACAACTTAACACCTCCACACAGAATACCTTTTTTTCCATTTCCTTCAAATAATGATAAAACAGCATCTTTATTGATATTCTACAACTGTGTTATTAACCTGAAAAATAAAAAATATTAAATATTAAAAATTCAAATACAGATACTGTTTAAAACCAACAGATTCAAGTGCAAAATATTAAAATCATTTTGTGTAATTCCTGATAACAACAGTTCACTATATAAAATATTTCAATCAAATCTAAAACCCTTTTAATGTTTTATTGAACACCTTCAATTAAATCAAAGACGTTAAACCATTCTGTTAAGTAGTCATTTTAACAGAAATTGCTTTTTCTTTTTCACGGGTCACAACTGCTAGGCATATCATAGTAGTATTAAAAGCCACTTGAGATCCCCCACCCTCCCTTATCTCTCCATCCAGCATGGCAAGATGTGAAGTAAGAAAAATTATGAAGAGCTAAGAAAATTGGAACAAATCACAATAAAATCATTTATCAATTTATGCCTTCACTATCAACCACATTTAACATCTCTGAGAATATCTGCATGTTCATTTCATTATGTTTTATTCTTCCATTACTATCTTAATACTTTAACAATTTCCTTCGTATGATTTAATTTACTGGGAGTAACCCCTGTGTGTATTTCTTCAACTGAAAATCATCACCTCAATTATTTGAGAGCCATTCTCTGTAATTTGTAACAAAATACAACAGATTAACTGCTTCCGATTATCTCCCTTATCACGCATCAATAGCAGCTAACTAGTTTTCAATGTGTCAGTGCTTCCTAAAGTTTTAAACAAGAGACGTTAATGCAAATATTTAAGCAGAGAGCAAATTTTAAGGCAACCATTGTTAGGAGGAAATATGATATTCTTTTAACTTTCTTCCAGGGTTAACAGGAACTTTCTCGTCACTAAATTATCAGAATACGGAAATCAATAGACCGCCTTTCAAACAGCTATCTCTTGGATGAGTTACAATCCTATAAAAGAATGCCAGGGTGACAAAGCCTAGTAATCGTGGTAGCAGGCCTTTTAAGGGGGAAAATTCTGATTGAATTCATTTGTCGCTAGAAATGCAAACAAACTGATTATATTTATTTTGACTTACTAACACTATAAATTAATTACAATAAATCTAGTCTGATGCTATTCATGTCAGTTTGTGAGTGTTATGTCCAGCAGACATGAAGGATCCAACCATGAAAATAACAAGTTTTTTCCTCCCTTGACATTTCTTTAAGTAAGGATAGAAACCAAAGTTGCTACAAAGCACATATCCAATTTAAAATACTGTAAGAGTTTCTGATATCAACTAGAACTGCCACTGTCCTGACACCAATACTCCTTGCATGCCACTTTGTCAGTATGTATTGATATATTTGAACATGTTACTTTATGCAAGGGACAAAAAATTAAGTATGAACAAGAAATGTTTGTAAAACATACATGCCCCCCAGCAGCACCTAATTGCTTGTGATTGGGCCAAAGCATTCTCCAGTTATTGATAAGTAACCGTTTTTAGGATCAAGGTCCCTGTGGCCTTGACCTTTGACCTCAAAATCAATAGGGGTCATCTACTGGTGATGACCAACCAGCATACCAAGTTTGGTGAACCTAGGTCAAAGCGTTCTCAAGTTATTGACAGGAAACCGTTTTTAGGATGAAAGTCTCTGTGATCTTGACCTTTGACCTAATGACCTCAAAGTCATCTACTGGTGATGACCAACCAGCATACCAAGTTTCGTGAACCTAGGTCAAAGCGTTCTCTAGTTATTGATCGGAAACTGTTTTTAGGATGAAAGTCTCTGTGATCTTGACCTTTGACATAATGACCTCAAAGTCAATAGGGGTCATCTATTGGTGATGACCAACCAGCACACCAAGTTTGGTGAACCAAGGTCAAAGCGTTCTCTAGTTATTGATCGGAAATTGTTTTAGGACGAAAGTCTCTGTAATCTTGGTCAATAGGGGTCATCTACTGGATGACCAACTAGCATTCCAAGTTTTATGAACCTAGGTCAAAGCGTTCTCTAGTTATTGATCGGAAATTGTTTTAGGACGAAAGTCTCTGTAATCTTGACCTTTCACCTAATGACCTCAAAGTCAATAGGGGTCATCTACTGGATGACCAACCAGCATTCCAAGTTTGGTGAACCTAGGTCAAAGCGTTCTCTAGTTATTGATCGGAAACCGTTTTTAGGATGAAGGTCCCTGTGAGCTTGACCTTTGACCAAATGACCTAAAAATCAATAGGGTCATCTACTGGTGATTTCCAACCAGCATACCATGTTTGGTGAACCTTGGTCAAAGCATTCTCTAGTTATTGATTAGAAACCGTTTTTAGGGTGAAAGTCTCTGTGATCTTGACCTTTGACATAATGACCTCAAAATCAATAGGGGTCATCTACTAGGTGATGACCAACCAGCATACCAAGTTTCGGTGAACCTAGGTCAAAGCGTTCTCTATTTATTGATTGGAAACCCTTTTTGAGGATGAAAGTCTCTGTGATCTTGACCTTTGACCTAATGACCTCAAAGTCAATAGGGGTCATCTTTTGGTGATGACCAACCAGCATACCAAGTTTGGTGAACCTAGGTCAAAGCGTTCTCTATTTATTGATTGGAAACCCTTTTTGAGGATGAAAGTCCCTGTGAGCTTGACCTTTGACCTAATGACCTAAAAATAATAGGGGTCATCTACTGGTGATGACCAACCAGCATACCAAGTTTAGTGAACCTAGGTCAAAGCATTCTCTAGTTATTGATCAGAAACCGATTTTAGGATGAAGGTCCCTGTGAGCTTGACCTTTGACCTAATGACCTCAAAATCAATAGGGGTCATCTACTGGTGATGACCAACCAGCATACCAAGTTTGGTGAAACTAGGTCAAAGCGTTCTCTAGTTATTGATCGGAAACCGTTTTTAGGATGAAGGTCCCTGTGAGCTTGACCTTTGACCTAATGACCTCAAAATCAATAGAGGTCATCTACTGGTGATGACCAACCAGCATACCAAGTTTGGTGAACCTAAGTCAAAGCGTTCTCTAGTTACTGATCGGAAACCAAGTGTCTACCGACGGACCGACCGACCTACATTTGCAAAACTATATGCCCCCTCATCTTTCGATGGGGGGCATAAAAATTACAAAGGGCAATAACTCCAAAACTGTGCAAAAGAGTTAAGGTTCTTGGGCAGTGCATTTCTCTTCAATGAGATCTATCCATCTATGAAGTTTCAAGTTGGCATCTTCAATACTTTAATAGATATGCTGCGGACAAAAGTTAAGTATGAAAATTTTTAAAGGGCAATTCCAAAATTATGGAAAAAAGAGTTATGGTTCCTGGGAATTGCACCTCTCCTCAATGAGATCTATTTATCAATGAAGTTTCAAGTTGATATCTCCAATACTTTTTGAGTTATACCCTGGACAAAATTAAAGTATGAAAATTTACAAAAGGCAAAAGAGAGTTATGGTTCATGTGCACTGCATTTCTCCTTGATGAGATGATCTATTTATCTGTGAAGTTTCCAGTCGATACCTCAAATACTTTTTGAGTTATGCCCTGGACAAAAATTAAATACGAAAATTTTCAAAGGGCAATAATTCGAAAATTATGGAAAAAAGAGTTATGATTCTTGGGCATTGCACCTCTCCTTATTGAGAACTATCAATCTATGAAGTTTCAAGTTCATACCTTCAATATTTTCTGTACGGAAAATTGCCAGTATTATATTCCTATATGTACAATTGGATAGGGGTAAGTGTTATCCAATATTATGTAATTCTATGTTTTGATTGGCTGTTAGAAGATCCGATTATTGCCGAAGCATTACGTATTTTTACGATGTACTACCTGTTGAATCAATTTGCGAAGTTGTGTTATTCCGGAAATCCTCGGACAGGATCACGTGACTGTCTAGTAATATTGTGAAGGAAATGTTATTGTTTTGAAATCTATTAATAGAAACAAGTAACTGGTAAGAGATGCAGGTAACTTTTTGAAGGTTGGCAAAAATATGGTGGATGATAAAAATGCAAAACATAGTACTTTTGTAATTACAGTTACAGTCATTTTTCATCAAACAATTCAAAATTTCATATGATTTAAAAGGTCTGTAAACTAATATTTTACATATTTAAAAAAAAATGTCTGAACTGTTTACTTTCTGGTTTGTAAATGGTTAAACTTAGTGCATCTAAGCTGCTAGAAAAAAGCTGAAAAAAATGCTGAACCGACAGGTATAAATTAGTTTAGTTTTTTTTTTAAAAGCAAAAATTCAAAATCTGCTTATATTTTCAAAATATGAATTTAAAGAGCTTTCAAATGATATAAGAATATTAAAATTCAGCTCACAAAGAAAAATGTTATCTAAATTAAAACATTCTGCTGCTATCAAATGTATATAAATATTGACTGTAGGTCAGTTATATTCTGGTAACTGGTAATTGTGATGTCATCCTTGTCTGGTTCCTGGTCGTACTTTGCTATGACAGTAACTGTACCTCACCTGGTCTTTATGTTGAATTATATCAAAGTAATCAAAGCATGGTCATTGTTTATTATCATTATTGATATTACAAGTATATTTGTTATTCTATTCAAGCATGTTTGTTATTCTGTTCAAGCATGTTAGCTTAAGGTTTAAGATACAGCAAAAAACCATACACTCAAATGGACTCAAGTCTATTTGAATTTTTCTTGTTTAGTTATGCCCCGAACAAATAATTAAGTAGGAAAAAAAAGTACTAAGCAAAATAACTCCAACATTATGCAAAAGAGAGTTATCACAGTTTCTTAGGCACTGCACTTCTCCTCAATGAGATCTATTTATCTATGAAGTTTCAAGCTGATACCTCCAATATGTTTTTAGTTATGCTCTGGACAAAAATCAAGTATGAAAAATTTCTAAGGGCAATAATTCAAAAATTATACAGAGTTATGGATTCTGGACACCGCATTTCTCCTCAATGAGATCTATTTATCTATGAAGTTTCAAGCTGATACCTCCAATACTACCAGTGCAAGTTTTTTTCAGCATGCATTCAGAAGAAAAATCTCACCCGTTTTCAGGCTAAACTAAAATTTTATATTATAAAGATTCTTTGCGTAAATACAAAGCACACCAGCCAATCTTCGGAACACAACATGATTTTTTTGCAACTCTACAGATTTCTTATTGAAAAAGACCATTTTACCTTTCAAGTGACGGATTGTTGATCCACGAGAGAGCATGAAACAGGTGCGCAATGACATAGTATCCTTATTGTACTTAAATACATGGGTGAAATATGAGCCCTAAAAAAATCAGAAACAGGATCATTTGTCATTTCAAAGGGCAATAATTCCAAAATTATGGAAGAAAAGAGTTATGATTCTTGGCACTGCACTGATTTCTCTATGAGATCTATTTATCTATGAAGTTTCAAGTTGATACCTCCAATAGTTTTTTGAGATTATGTCCTGAATAAAAAACCCCAACAACCAGACAGACAGATGGACAAGCTGATTACAGAAAACCTTCCCTTACAACTTCATTGTGTGTGAGGATATAATTATGTTGTTTTTTTTTGGTTTTTTATCTTACAAAGCGGACTGCTGTGAGCAAACCAGGCATTTACTTTAAAATGATCTGAACTCTTTCCTTTGTTAATTTTGCAATAGGGTTCCCCTCCCTCTGCATTGTATCAGTGCTATTTTTTTGTGGTAAGGCAAAATGAACAAAATTACTTAAACACTGAGTCCTTCAAAAAAGCAGAAAGAAGATCATCTAAACAGTATAACAGGCAACTTAAATGAAATATGGCAAAAACAAACTCTGTGACATTCTGTTTTTTCTTCTTCCTAGCAAATTAGATGACATAATTTGTGAAAACTGAGTCAACAGGGACACACTGTCGATTGTATGACATACATTGTCTAAGAGTTCAGTTATTCTCCAATAAATCAAAATTGGTAATCACTTCTTGTTTCCACTGCAGCCTTTTTTAAATGAAGATCAGTTCCTAATAAATGGAGCGTAATTTTCTGACAGATCATAATGTCATCAGTGTAAACATGGATATTTCTTTAACAGCAGCACATGCCCTGAGGCAGGAGATAGGCAGGTTATTGTTAATACAAATTTTCAATTAAGGAAAATCAGTTTTGAATGTTCTTGGTACCTTCTTATTTCAAGCAGATTTTTAACACTTTTTTAGATAACCTAAAGCTATGTTCAGTGATATTACTGGAACTAACAGTAACTTAAATGAAATAGAACTAAAGCATACTGACTGAGATAAGTTTATGTACACTGACTGACTGAGATAGATCTGGAGTTTATGTAAACTGACAGAGAAAGTGCCAAAGCTTATGCATACTAACAAGGACAGAATTCAAACTAAGACTGAGATAGTTCTGAAAATTATATGGAAGTGCTATGTTACTTGCATGCCGACTGAGCGCTCATAGATAACTTAAAGCCTCTATACACTAAATGAGGGCAGAATATTAATAATATTGACTGAGATAGGCTTATGGTTAAGCAGGTTGTGACTGACAAGACTGAAGTTAATTAAACTGACTAATCAGTAGCTTATGCAAAACTGACAACATATATGTACTAAGAAGGCACATGCAAAAACTGAAATAGTGCTGGTGCTAATGATTGCTTAGAGATAGTACTGGAGCTAATGCAAAATTTGAAATAATGCTACAGCTTATGTATGCTGATAGAAACACTACTGGAGGTAGCTTATAAAAAGATTGAAATAGTGCTGCAGCCTTATGTATGCTGACAGAAACACTACTGGAGGTAGCTTATAAAAAGATTGAAATAGTGCTGCAGCTTATGTATGGATTGAATCAGTGCTGATGCTTAATGCTGAAATAGATAACTAATATAAGGCTGGAACTTATCCATGTTGACTGATAGTAATGGAATTACTGCAAGCTGGCTGAAATGGTCTTGGAGCAAATGCTCTCCACTTTCTGGTTATAGTAACAGCTCCCCTGTACTCTTTCTGACTTAGTAATGGAGCTAATTTAAACTGACTGATAGAGTGCTGAAGTTTATGCACACCTAGCAAGATAGTGCTGTAGTTCATGCAGACTGACTTCATCAAACTGACTGAGACAGTCATGGAGATTCTGTACCCTGGTTATGATAAAACTGGACATTATGGAACTAGTACCACTGGACATTATGGAACTAGTACCACTGGACATTATGGAACTAGTACACACCACTGGCATTTGAGTACTTAGATGTTTCTGTGCATAGTGCTGAAGACTTTGAACATTGAGACAGTACTAGCTTGCAGACACTGACCATTTAATATGGAAGCTTTGGAACTATTTTTTTTCTTGTTCAATACCAGTCATCTAAACTTCTGGCAACTGACCTGACCTTTTTTACAGTACAGCAGGATTTGATTTTATTTCTATTTATTTGACTGCATTTTGACTGTGTATTCTAAGTTTAATATCATCTTCTGTAAATAAAACATGGAACATCCTGGATAAGAATATGATAATCATATTTAAGAATTAATTAATTACATATTCTAAGTTTAATACTGAAGACACATTATCATGAATGCACAAAATTTAAAGACATTTCAACTGAATATGTTTACTGTCTATATGAACAAAAATTGTGACAATTTCAGAGTGTAAATGTCAAATATTTTTGATGCAGATTATACCATTAAATTAACTGACAGTTCTTGTGCATTGATTACACAAGACACTTTAAGAGATACAAGAATGAAATAATATCTTTGAAGCAAGATTAATTACTTTCAAGCATGTTGGATATAAATATAGTTCCTGTCATTTAAAAACATAGTCAATAGTAAATGTGACGGAGTGGGTGGTGACTCGGTGGCTGAGTGGTACGGTATTGGACTACAAAACTAGAGTCCCGGGATCGATTCTGGGTAGCGACTGATTTTACTAGGCCTGGGTGGCAACCTATCCAGGTACTGTTTCCAGCAGTATTGGCCTAGACTGGGGATCGGGGAGGAAAAAGACACGCACCGTGGGCTCTTCTGAAAATAAGTTGTTCCATCCACACCAGATGGGGTTTTTCGTTGACTACTCACGTTAAATAAGAAACCTAAAGACAGATTACTGTTCTAGGTGCCTGTTATTTTATATCTTGGCCAGTTTTGTAAAAACATGTATTTCAAAACAAATTTTATTTAATAAAATTCTTAACTGATGTATGATTGGAACCCAATTATGTCTGGGCACTTAATTATACCTAGTTTAGCATGCTCCTAACTGTCAGAGTCATATCAGGCTGGCAGAGTACCTAACCATAGTTTCTGGGAAGGACCAATAACATTCCAGTTCTCTCCATCATCGGTTACCCCAAGTACATAATCCGTACAACTACATTAATAGTTGAATAGATGAACAGAGTGAAATGGAATGGATCGAACATGGGTTTGCTAAGATTAGTTCTCTCACCAATTAAATTAAGTCACGTAACAGTCAATATAAACAGTGGGGCTCAAATTCATAACCTTTCATTAGTGACAAAATTAATGGTTACAAGACAGTTATCTTAACCAATTATACAAGGAGAAGTGTCTTTACTTATATCTTGTAATTGAAATTGTTCATTATCCGTATCAAACATGTCAAGCTCAAAAGTTCTGATCAGTGCTTTGATTTTTTTTTTTGTCATTTGAAAACAATTTTCTTTTATGTGACACAATCTAAAAACAATATTTGCAATCACAGCAAGTATGTTTTTTAATTGTACATCAGCAAAGACTTGTTCCATGAATTATGTATTTTAGAATTTTTATACTTTCTAAAGTGCAACCTAGATTTTAAAACAATATTTCACACTGACAATTGCTATACATTATGACTTGAAAAAAAGGAAACTTGATTATACATGAAATAAATCAGTTACAGCTCATTTATTATTTATTTCTAAGTAATTCTTGGAGTTATTGCTAAGACAGCATGCACTCATCAAATCACAATGAATGAAAATAGCAATATATTGATACATCAATGATACATGTCATTTGATATCTACACAAAATGCCTTCCACTGACATTCCTACAATATAATAAGCTACAACATTTAGATTAACTAAAACATTCCTCATAAAGTAAGATCAATGCTGAAAAAATATCTCATTGTGAACCAGTATGTAATAAACTATGATAAATTTCCTCTGTCAATACCAATCCTATTTTCACTTGCATTTATATTTTTCCTGCAACTGTGCATAAAACTCATTTTCTGGAGTGATTCATTCAAAACACAAATCACATTGTGTCGTGTTACTTCTCATTAGTATAGCTTTAATGCTAATGGAGAAATTAATGTATTTTAAACTGTCTTCTCATTGGCAATTATGACAATCTACCTGTCTCAGATTGCAATTCAGCACACTAAGTTCATACTTCAGGAAGCCTTTTTCTAAAGTGGTCACTGGTGATATATTTATACCTAATTTGTAAAAAGTGACTTGTAAAAACTATTTCTTTCAAATTTATACAATATAATTCTTAAAATAAAACATTATGTATGTTAAATACCACAGGGGGCTAGCACAAGTAGTATCAATGATACTGCTTGATATAGAGGGTTCATGCTTGTTTCTTCATGTTTTTTTCAGGAATGGATGTGGTCCAGTGGTAATGTGCTGAACTGTTAAACCAGGGGTCCTGAGTTTCGATCCCCCGCTCTTCCACTAACATTATTAATAGTCTTTCAGGATGATACGTTAAACCGAAGTCCCATGTATCAGTGCTATACACTGAGCATGCTAAAGACCAAGGGGTGTCTCTGGAATGGGATGCTTTCTGTATCTTGCATTCCCCCCCCCCACCCCACAACATAAAATAACTAATGTCTTCAGGGGGCATTGGTCATATGGGCAACCGGTACCTGACGTAAAATAAGCTCAAATAGATAGATAAATAGTTTCTTCATTTTAGGCCACAATCAATCATAAAACAACATCCCCACACTGTGCTAGCCCCCTGTATTAAATACAGAACTTACTGTATTTAAAACATAGGTCTTTTTCTTTTTTTCAATGACTTTTTTTTCCAAAATGCGTCACTGTCTTTTCAGGCACAATGCTGTTCCTTCCAAATATAAAACTGCTGTTTAAATATTCATCACTGTTATTCTCAAATGCAAAGGTGTTCCTTCTAAAAGGATCAAAACTGCAACTGCAGTTGTCCTAATGCAGGACCGTTATGTTCAATACAAAGCAGTTTTGTCCTAAAGCAAAGCTATTCTGTCCTAATACAAAACTATTTTGTCCTAATGCAAAGCAGTTCAGTCCTAAAGCAAAGCAGTTCTGTCTTAAAGGAAATATATTCTGTCCTAATACAAAGCTGTTTTGTCCTAATGCAAAGAAGTTCTGTCCTAAAGCAAAGCTATTCATTTTCCTTTCAAATTCATCACTGTGCTTTACAGAATGCAACACATGTTTTTTGTCTCTTTAAATGCACCTTACTTTCTTTTAAAAGAAACAATTATTTCATTCGAATGAAAAAGAACACCATTCTTTAACAAAAGTAACATTGTTCCTTCCCAGTGCAATGCTGTTCCTATTTTCTGCTCAAGTTTATTTATTGTCCATAGCAGTTTCCCAAATGACCAATACCCACTGAAGACTTTAACTATTTTAGATAGTGGATGATAGTGCAAGATACAGAAGGCATCCCATTCCAGAACCATTCCTGGCTCTTTTACTTTTTACATGCTCAATGTGTAACACAGAAGACCTCAGTTTCAAGTCTCCTCAAAGAGAAAATTAATATTGTTAGTGGAGGGGAGAACATTGAGACAGCTTTGTCAAATGAGATAGTGCTTCTTCAATGCCTGTTCTACATTTGTATCATTTAATAATCAGGATGTATATCATTAGCAAGAGATCACTGTTTGAAGTCTTAAGTTAGACAGCAATGCTTACATTTGAACATGGTAAGACAACTCTGTTTCATTGTCAAGAGTTCAAACAGTACAGGCTGCTGTCTGTGACACAAACATGAGTTACAATGTCATCATTTAAGATGGTTCTGTCTGACAGTCAACAGTAGAGATAAGCTTACTAAAAAAAAGCTATTGGTCTGTTATATGTTCAGACAGTGCTGTTAAACTGCTTAATGCTCACATCAAGATGTCTGAATGTCAAAGTTCACATAATTCAATTGAATGTCAACATCCCAGACTGTTTTGGGTCTAGAATGCCAGGGCTTTCCTACACTGTCATAACTACAGACATAGCTACAGACATACTGAATGTTAAATGAATCATTCTTTAAGTAATGAGGTATTTGCCACATAATATATCTGTTACTGTAGATCTAATTAAATGGTTATGATCAACTGCTATCATATCATCATAACCTTCTTACTGACATAGGAACATTTGATGTGTGAAAGCAAAAAATTTTTAGTGCTTTTTAATAAAGAAACAGGAAGAACACTTAATTGTCTCTCATCTCATGATTTGCTAAAGCCCTACTCTCACGACTGTACCTTTTACATGGCAATTGTCATCAGTTTGACACACACTAGAACCTCCCTACCAACCTGAAACATGAGACTCTTTCACAGCTTTTAGTAAAGTCCATAATCAGCAAAGTCCAAATAATCAACCAGAGCCATAATAAAAAAATAAAATGTCATGACAGAAAAATTTAATGTCCATCTCTTATTAAATGTTTTTCAATTTAATAAAAGAAATTAATAAAATTTAGAAGAAAAAATTAAATTGTAAATTTTATGCAATTGTTAGAATTAATTCTAGTCATCCTATCCCTAGCAGCTCCACCCCAGCCTCTAGACAGACCCTGGATAAAACAAAAACTGTTTAGCAGTTAGCCGAGCAATTACGTCAAAGAATGCCTCTCTTCATTATTATGATATCAATTATGCCAAAATGTCTATTTCTTGTATCAACAAAATACCTTA
The DNA here is from genome assembly GCA_012932295.1 of Cyclina sinensis. Taxonomy (NCBI): domain Eukaryota; kingdom Metazoa; phylum Mollusca; class Bivalvia; order Venerida; family Veneridae; genus Cyclina; species Cyclina sinensis. The sequence continues at coordinate 44,586,831 of JAAONU010000001.1, read as the reverse complement.
GCTAAAAAAGAAAAAATTCTGCCGCTGCTTTGTTTTTCCTCAAAGGTAGTTCAATTAATGTATTAACAAGTGTTTGCTGGAAGCCGAGAGCTACCTGTCTAATATGATTTCTATGGATGTAAACACTTCCTCTGGAAATTCCTCAGTGAAAGATTAGGTGGTTTGGGGTAGAACTGAAGTAGACAACTCTTGGAATTGACTTGGATTCCGTTCAGAAAAAACAATGTCTTCTAATCATCCAGGTGTGTATACAGTAAATAGCTGTATAAACATCATAGATACAAATCTATATAATTGAGTGAGAGATGCAAAGAAGCAGGCCATAGGAAAAACAATTTATTACTCATATCAGCCACAGTAAGTTGTGCAACTGCCTTCTCACTGGAGGAAGGGACATAACTCAAGCATGAGCAGACGAATTTTAGCCTGTCAATCATCTTGCAAATAAAATCTTGCATATTACTACTATTATATCTTTAATGTTATGAAAAGATTTTCTGATTTAAACAAACTGCTGTTGCATATAACAGGTTTCAATAGCCCTTTTACAAATTACTTTATTTGACACACCCGAGTGTAAAAATAATAAACCTTAACAAATTGAAGAATTTATAACTTAATAGATGACTGAAGTTACTGGCTGTTTGACACTGTTTTTGTAAATACAATACCATGTTTTGCAACTGCAGTGATAAACAGGTACAGGAAGCTTTGCAGAAGTCAACGTTCTCCATTTTAAGCTGGTACATTTAGTTATTACTACTGTTAATTACACCAACATATCTGCTTGACAGTATTACTGCCTAACAAACATACAACTACTTCCAACAGTTTTTGTGATTGATGTATGAGACTGGCATATCTAGCCTTGTACCAACTGACTTGGTATCATTTCTCTTGTTTATTCACTTAGGAATTTGAATGTCTGAAACTACTTAAACATTATAATTAGGATATCATACGCACTGTGTAGTACTGTGCTATGCTGTGCAGTGCTATGCTGAATTTGTTGTTGTATCAGATTCAGTTGTGTTATGCTGTACTGTGCTGTTCGAGTTTGACTTTGGATTGTGTCATGTTGCTCTGTGTTGACTGCATTGAGTTATGATGTGCATATTATGCTGTTGCCTATTTCATGCAGTTTTGCTTAGTTCTCTGAGCTACTTTGTTATGTCTAGCTTTGACAATCTGTAAAATTCAAAATCTTCTCCTGAAAACTGCTAACAGGATCTGATGGTGAGACTATACAATGTGTTTTTATGAACAACCTTCTAAACCAATCAGATTGTTGCTAAAAAATCATCGTAATGGCCAAAGCATTCAGAATGTTACATCTTAAAACCTGTCAAACACTTTTCTACTGTATCATCAATAGCAGCTATTTTGCAACCCTTACAAAAAAGCTTTACGAAATATGCTCTATGATAGGCTGTAATTAAAATATATCATCAGATGATCTGACTTGAGTGAGATTGTATTTTACTGTTCCATGTTGTGCTCTGCAGTGTTTTTGTTGTTGTATTGTGATGTATGAGTCTTGTTGTGCTGCACTGATCTGTTCTGGCAAAATTGGGCTATGATGTGCTGATCTGCATGGGCTGCATTGAATTATAATGCACTGCTCTATTACTGTGAAAGATGTGCAGGTCTGTGTTGGCTGCACTGAGTCCTGATGTTTTGTTCTATGTTGGCTGTTATGAATTATGATGTGCTGCTCTATGTTGGCTGCATGGAGTTATGATGTGCTGCTCTATGTTGGCTGCATGGAGTTATGATGTGCTGCTCTATGTTGGCTGCATGGAATTATGATTGCTGCTCAATGTTGGCTGCAAGGAGTTATGATTGCTGCTTCATGTTGGCTGCATGGAGTTATGATTGCTGCTCCATGCTGGCTGCATGGAGTTATGATGTGCTGCTCTATGTTGGCTGCATGTAGTTATGATGTGCTGCTCTATGTTGGCTGCATGGAGTTATGATTGCTGCTTGATGTTGGCTGCATGGAGTTATGATTGCTGCTCGATGTTGGCTGCAAGGAGTTATGTAGGCTCCACTGAGTTATGATGTGCTGCTCCATATTGGCTGTTATGAGTTATGATGTGCTGCTCCATGTTGGCTGCATGGAGTTAGGATTGCTGCTCCATGTTGGCTGCATGGAGTTATGATGTGCTGCTCTATGTTGGCTGCATGGAGTTATGATGTGCTGCTCCATGTTGGCTGCATGGAGTTATGATTGCTGCTCAATGTTGGCTGCAAGGAGTTATGATTGCTGCTTCATGTTGGCTGCATGGAGTTATGATTGCTGCTCCATGCTGGCTGCATGGAGTTATGATTGCTGCTCTATGTTGGCTGCATGGAGTTATGACTGCTGCTCCATGTTGGCTGCATGGAGTTATGATGTGCTGCTCCATGTTGGCTGCATGGAGTTATGATTGCTGCTCAATGTTGGCTGCAAGGAGTTATGATTGCTGCTTCATGTTTGCTGCATGGAGTTATGATTGCTGCTCCATGCTGGCTGCATGGAGTTATGATTGCTGCTCTATGTTGGCTGCATGGAGTTATGACTGCTGCTCCATGTTGGCTGCATGGGGTTATGATGTGCTGCTCTATGTTGGCTGCAAGGAGTTATGATGTGCTGCTCCATGTTGGCTGCATATGGTTAAGATGTGTTTCTCTATTTTGGCTGTTATTAGTTCTGATGTGCTGCTTATGTTAGCTGCACTGAATTCTGAAAAGCTGCTGTATGTTGGCTATTTTGAGTTATAACAAGCTGATCTATGTTGGCTGTAACAGGTAATGCTGTGCTGCTTTGTATGGGCTGCATTGAGTTATGATGTTCTGCTGTATGTTGGCTGTTATGAGTTATAATTTGCTGCTCTGTGCTGGCTGTGAAGGATAACGATGTGCTGCTCTGTATGGGCTGCACTGAGTTACGATGTGCTGCTCTGTATGGGCTGCACTGAGTTACGATGTCCTGCTCTGTATGGGCTGCAATGAGTTACGATGTCCTGCTCTGTATGGGCTGCACTGAGTTACGATGTCCTGCTCTGTATGGGCTGCACTGAGTTACGATGTGCTGCTCTGTATGGGCTGCACTGAGTTACGATGTCCTGCTCTGTATGGGCTGCACTGAGTTATGATGTGCTGCTCTGTATGGGCTGCACTGAGTTACAATGTCCTGCTCTGTATGGGCTGCAATGAGTTATGATGTGCTGCTCTGTATGGACTGCACTGAATAATGATGTGCTGTCCTATGTTGGCTGTTATAAGTTATGATGTGCTGCTCTGAGCTAGCTGTGAAGGATAATGATGTGCTGCTCTGTATGGGGTGCAATGAGTTATGATGTTCTGCTGTATGTTTGCTGTTATGAGTTATAGTGTGCTGCTCTATGCTGGTTAAAAAGAATAATGCTGTGCTGCTCTGTATGGACTGCACTGAATTATGATGTGCTGCTATATGTTGGCTGTTATAAGTTATGATGTGCTGCTCTGTGTTGGCTGTAAAGGATAACGATTTGCTGCTCTGTATGGGGTGCACTGAGTTATGATGTGCTGCTGTATGTTGAATGTGATGATGTGCTAGCGTATGTTGTCTTGCTGTTTTTATTGTACTGTTTTGTGTTGTGTTTTATTTTCTGTCTGGTAATTTAGTCAAACATTAAAGTTGATGATATGAGAAATATCTTGGTGAAAAAGCAAAAGGATTATCGCAAAAGTGACTAGAAAAAAAAGAATTAGAATTTCCATACTGTGACAAACCACTTTTCTGTTCAACAGATTAAATCATTGATATTATTCAATGTTTGATTAAATATTTATCAGTGAATAAAACATCATTAATAGACAAAAAGCAATGACTGTTCTTTCCTCCTCATAAACCAACCAGATGGATTGAAATTAAGTGAGTCTTCAAAGGCTCTGATTTTCATATGTGATACAAAAAATATTCAATCAAGCAGTGCTGCAAAAGCTGTTACAAGATTTTCCTCATTTAAATGGTAATTATAATTGAATCAAAACTCAACTTAATTGATCATGATGGTTTGCATTTTGAGATATTAAAAATCAGATTTACAGAATTACTTAACATGTGAGTGACAGCTAACCCGCTGTCTGTTAACCCTGAATTGTCACATTTATAATTTAAACCCGATTACCTTTAAGCATGTATTTCAAGTATTTCAATCAGATATGTTAAGATACGCCAATTTCATGTGTCGTCAAGCCAAAATGTAAAACATTCAAGTTACCTGTATTCAATTATAATGACAGTATAAAAAGACAAAATTGCTTATCAAATATCATGTATGAGTGATTGTGTATGAGAAGAAATACTATGTCCCTAAAGTTAACTGATAACAATGGTTTAAAGATTAATGTTTTATGTAACAAAAATGGCCTTTGACAAAGGAGAACAAAACATAATGGATCGGTTGAGAAACAATAGAAAATACAACTATTGACACCTAGCAGTGAAACAGTAAGCTAATGAGTGTCTCTTGTGTAGTATAAAAAAATGTCTTTTGCATAGTACAAAAAAGGGTGTATTTTTCAGTACCAAGTTTACCGAATGTGAGTCTTAATAAATTAGGAGTTGGAGAAATTTTATCATATTTGATATGTCAAGGTTTCAAATCAGAACCAGAGGGTGAGATTCCCATATGGGCCTTACTGCCAATGACATTATTACTACTTGTCGTTGTTGTTTTTTTGGTGATGTATCATGCGTGGTGATTTATACTTGTGAAACAAAATATGACTTCAAATCCATCTACAAATACAGACAAACTTCGATACAGTAAATATTAACTTTTTAGGACAAAAAAGAAAAACTTTACTGCTTGCAAAGAGATCTCAACAATCAGGGATTTACTGTACACAATAACTTAAATGATCTTATATAAACATCAACACAGAACAAGCACAATGTTTTAACTGAAGATGAAAACGGAAACATATTTGCTTCCCAACATGCAGTGTTTTTCCATCAGATAAAAAACACACACACACAAAAACTACTCTCTTTTCAACAATCTTGTAAAAGAATAAACTTTCAGCTACAGTGAAAATATGTGTTTCTAATTTGACAGATAACTGATTAAAGGCAGCCAAGATCCGTTGTGAATTTTTATTCAGGAGTAAACGGCTAGAAAGATTAGTGCAGTTCCCTGTCTTATCAGCGAAGTTCTATTTTTGCGGAGGTCTTTAGTGAATTTTACATGATATTTATCAGAATGTGGAAAAATTAGACAGGTAGATGTTACTCATACAGAAAATTAACCATGATATAGTTTATTTGATAAAATTACACACAATCTGAACATAAATTATCTCGTAAAAAAAGTAAATATTTCAAATAGGCAGAGATTTTATCATGAAGCTACTTTAGAACAGTCTGTTATTAAAAACTGCCTACTGAAAATCATCTTTTACACTCATGCTGATTTAACACCCATGATTTAGCACAAAAATAAACACCTCAGCTTTTATCAATCCCTTTAATGAAACTTCATTGCCCTTTTTATTAGAGTTTGTATTTTATTTCATAAAATGTATAAACAACATGCAAAAAGCATGAATCTGAAATGCTAATTTTCAGACTGAACTGAAATTCTAATTTTGATCAATGTCCCAGGATGAATAATGTGTTTGTACAAGAAGCAAACAAAACAGATATAGTCAAAATGACCCCCCCCCCCAAAAATATCACTTTTTCTTTTTTTTTTTGAGAATTTTGCATTTATCACTCAGTTCATTGCAAGATGTACTGAAGGAACCTAATAATGTTTTCAAAAAACTCGTGTTCTTGTCTATCAAGATCTTGTTGTTCATGTTTTTATTTAACAAACTTTAAGTTTGGGCTCCAGGGAGACAGTGTGTCATTGTTTCCTTACCTGTAGTGTTTATGGGTTTGAATCCTATCATGGTGACCCGATTTCAACCAGAACAATAGCCAGTTCAACCACATCAGACTCAGCAATTTCATGAATCTTTTCTTAAAAGATTCAAAACCCTCAATTTCCTATTTTGAAGCAGAAGTTGCTGCCAGTACAAAAGTTGTAGATAAGTAACTGGTAAGTAGTTAGAAACAAATCATTGCATTCTGTATAATAATGTTAACTTAAAACAGTCACAACTTGCTAGGCTCAGAAAGCCTTTTTCTTTCCAGAAAGCCAATTTATTCATTTCTACAATCAACCCATTTACACTGCATAAAAATACTAAACTTTGATGGGATAAAATGTTGATGTCAATTCATTTTTTCCCAGTTCAGCTTATATTTGAAAATAAAAGTGATAGATTAACCATAAATTCAAAATTACCCAAGAAAACCTAATAAACTTGTAAGGCAATTTACCTTTTTTTTATCATTTGTATCTAATATTTCTCAATGTCTGTAAACTTTTCTTAGTGTTGTATTTATATCTAACCAAACAATAAAAGGAGAATGATTTCAAACATCTCAAATTTATATTTACAAACCCTACAAATGTAATTGCTGAACATGAGCCGTGTTTTATTTCAAGTGAGTAAAAAGATCAGCCACCTTTTGTGATTCTGCACGATTGTTAAAGCTTCAGTTTCTTTGTCTGCACAGGTAGCAAGTTAAAAACGGGCGGGTGGTATATTTTCTTTGTGTTTCATTCACCCAATATTCAATTGACACAAAAAATATCATCGTCAATTACAAATGCGAACCTGTAAACAGATTTAAAGTCAATGTTCTTTCCCACCTGTGTGGAGAAAGCGCGGGTAATAAATCAATCTTCGGAAGTCTATTTGTGTTAACCAAACAATTTACAAATGTGATATTATTTAACTTAAAAGCCTTAACTTTCAAATGTATGCTTTCTCTACTGTGTTCATTAAACCATCAGCATTTAAGTGTTATATATTTTACATCGTAGCATAAAAAATTACAAAAAGTATGTAAAAGATCATTAAATTATGAAAAGAAAATCAACCAACCTTACAAAATTGCAATTCAAGTTTACAGTTATTTTCATCTCTTTCTGTCAAGAGATAATTTTGGATGCGGACAGATCACTCATATAAGAGTAGGTCATATAAGCTGTCAAAACTACTTATCAGTCAGGATACAATTTCATGATGTAACAATTATATTTAATCTAAAATCAGCAGTGTAAGCAAAAAATAACCACAACAAAAAAAAACATAAATTGTCATCCGCTTCACCTACTTGAAAAGTAACTTATCTAATAAAAAAGTTGTTAGGTTTTCTTAGCATTGATTTAATGCAGACTTTCTTGCCATGTTCCCTAGCAAAACTGTTTCATTCTTCAGTGCTTTGATTTAGGAGTTACAACTATCCATTCAACACCTCATTAACACTGCCTGCTTTGTAGTAAAAGGGAGACAACTCAAATATGTTGTATTTTTAATATTGTCCTAGTCTAAGGGAGATAATGCTGCTGATATCTAAATGAGCAAAATAAAATTATTTCAAATGTGCTGTAACAAATAATGTTTATTATTTTTATTAAACAATGCAGAACAAGATATACACTTTGTAAGTCTTTGTCACTAACAAGTCTCAGGACAAAGAAGGACCCAAGTTGTAGGACATGTGTAGGAGAAAACAGCCTTAAGTATCCACTATTTTTGAATGCTTTCATACAGTCAAATCTAAACACAAGTCAAAGAATTGACAGTATGAAAAGACCATAACTTATTTCTGATTTTACTTATTCAATGTTTTAGACCTGCCAGACACATTGTAAAATTCAACCAACCTTAACCCAAGCTACTGTTATAAAAAAGTTATCGCTAACAAGCTTCTTTCTTTCTTGTTTCCTGCTTTCCTTTCATCCTTACTTTCCTCTCTACTTCTTATTTCTGCCTTCCTTTCTATCATTCATTCATTACTTCTTTAGCTCTTTACCTCAAAAAATATTACACTTTGTCATTTACCATTTTTTAATAACCATACTTGCTATTTGTAACATTTTGTATTTGAAATTAAAGTGAAGGGCTTTAACTTCGGTAAAAGCTGCATATCTCTTCTGCAAAACTTAATTGCATTGCTTCTCTGCAGAATGCCTGCACCTATTCTCCCATTAATGTGAATAACCTCTTAGTATTAAAAATATTTCTACATTTCTTTTGAATAAAACTACCTAAAGCCACTCACAAAGCTCCTTTTAACCAATCTTCCAGGAAAGCATGCTGTACTAGAAACAGTGTTGCATAATTTCTACAGATGTTAAAGCAATTACAAACTATAAATCTTACACCCTAAGTAATGAGTTATTACATTTTATATTCATATTTATCCTTTATCTTTTTCTACACTTCATCTCTAAGGTTTTTATTGGAAATGCAGGTGCAGAATTAACATGCAACAATTAATACAGAGATATTCAGGCATTTTGATTCCTTTAACACACATTTTGTGATGCAAAGCCAGGAAGTGATCTTAAAAGGTGCTCTCCACAAAGAAGGCTACAAAGGTAGTGTCAGACATAGCCTAACTAATAAGGATGGATAGAATGTTCTTCACAGTTTACTGTAATGTGATTTTCTGCCTTAGTCTTCCTCCAACATCTAGCTTTTCTGTGAAGAGGGCAATAACTCTTTCACAAGGTCTTAAAAGGAGTTTATCTTTAACAAAACTGTAAACTTAAGATGGAAGCCAGTCAAAACTGGAATGCTTCTTTAGGTTGTATGCATGGCAGTAACTCTAAGATAAACATAATCAAAAAGTTTAAAGTGCTAAAATACTGTCAACTAGATAGGAGGCAATTAAGTCGAGCCAATGCAATTTTGTGTTTGTAGTCATCCCCCTATTTGGAATCAAGAGTCTTCAGAATGTTAATTTTTTGTTGCAAGTGTTAGCATCAATATTTGAATGGCCATGGTATAAAGCTTATCCAATACCGATATTTTTATACATTATTATTATAAGGATAAGTTATTGAAGACTTTAAGACAGAAAACCAGCATGAAAGAAAAAGGTGACAAACAAACAAGTAAAACTTAATTGTTCATCATTGTCTGTCATTTAGCACTTAGCTGCTAAAGAAATCTACATATAGAGTTTAAGGATGCAATGACCTTCCTGAACCGGCTCATTACATCATAGTGTTCCTGTCAATCCACTGCCTTTAGGATGCACTATTTTTCCACACAACATAGTGCTGTTTCTATTGTCTGTCAACTCAGTGGCAGAGAAAAAGGAGGTGCTCATACATAAGTTTTATTAAACAAAATTTCGGTTGCTGCGCTCAATATCTTAACAGAGCTTCCACATTATAGTATAACAAAAACTGATAATGTATAAAGGAAGTCATCATTAGGTGAAAAAATACCATAATATATTTACTTTCAGACAGCATTTGTCAGTATTTACAAATTACAAGATCATCCCTGTATATGGTCGAAATATATCGGATAAGCCAGTGTGGGCACATTAATATTTCAATGTTTTATTGGACGTGTCCCTAGTTGCCTGATTTTGATTTGTAAAGACAACTGAATTTTACTATTCTTTTCTGAATTTTATATTGTTGTCTAAAGTTCCTCCATCTATAAACTTCTCTCAATGACTACTTCTACAATGTCTGTTCTCCGTACTTGAAGACATCATGGTCAATCAGTCACTCATCCTACTTGTTAGCTATTCAAAGATCTTCCACTGACACCAACAGTGCTTTTCCATTCCTGCCCAAGTTTCACAGATTATTTGCAACGAAAAAAAAAAATATATATATTATTCTTTTGTTTTGCAATATAAAGATTACAATACGGTTCAGGCTGTTTCAGCTAACTCTCCTGCCTTCACCATTTATAGGAAGCATCTTTTTGATTAGATTTCAAATGGAATACTGGAAAATTAGGAAATTATCTTTCTACTTCTACTTTCTTTTTTCCTTCACCTTTTCATCATTAATTGATTGGTGAAAACTCTACTAATAATTTTATCAAGTATTTCAAAATATTCCAAATTTCTTTTTTATCTTCCCTGTCCATGACCTGACGTGCAAAGCATGTCTGTGAACATGACCAAAAAAGTACGGGTATACAAACATTAAATCATTTGCAGTTTATAATGTATAACACAATTAGATCAAAACCAAATTGACTGAATGCCTAAACCTGGCAGGTCTTTTCATGTTCAGTCTTCCAAGACAAACCAGACATCCCAAAAAAGTGATTTCACATGATTTCAAACTGTATTAATCTTTATCTTGGTGATCTCTGACCCTGATAACAAATACAATTTTGTCTCTTTTTATTTACTTTCACTAACTTGAAGGTACACAAATTCAGAGGGATTACAACTTCAAAGGTTTCACAAGTAGGGGGTAATCTTTGACATAAGAAAACTGCATTGAAAAATAGAATCAGCCTGTGTTTTTAACAACTTAAAAAACTTCTGGATACAAATAAATTATGGCAGTGTTGTTTTTTTTTTCTCTTTTTTTTTTGGCAGCTGCAATAAACTTAAAATTATTTAAAATACCTGTGTTGTTTCGATTTCTTGATGAGTAATGTACCGCCTATGTAAGAACTATGGACAATATAAACTGCATTTGAAGATAAAAATTACTCTGATGAAAATGCCAACTTGCAATGTTATGGATTTCCTATTTGATTTTATTTTTCTTATAAGAAACAGTATGTACAAAATTTAATGAGAATTTAGAAGTCATGGCATGTATTGGCCTCCTTGCAGCTAGAGGATCTTCTATCATGGTCAAATGCTGCAGTAACTAGCAGATAACTTTCTAAACCTCTGCTATTTAATCCACTCTCTAAACACTGAACTAGGCTACTTAACTAACAATCACTTAACTCATATCTTGTACTTTTACAGTTTGACAAACTTCTCAAATCAACTATTCAGCATTCAAAAGCTCTGTAAATCTTGACTTTATTGCAACAATCTTATTTTCAATCAAGATGAATTGGAATAATTCCATCGTTAGCAATTCTTTGTTTAGAAACAAGAGCTTGTGGCCATCTAAAGGAAAACAACTAACGCTCAGGGTGTCTGTCTGACAGTTAGTTCATTGTTGGTGTTGTTAGCCCATATGACCCACAACCCCTGAAGATTGTGGTAATGTCAGCTTTTGAGGGTAAGTGCAAGATACAGAAAGCATCTAACTTTCAGATATTTTAAACTGTTTTTCATGTTCAGACTTTCAGATATTTTGAACTGTTTTTCATGTTCAGACTTTCAGATATTTTAAACTGTTTTTCATGTTCAGACTTTCAGATATTTTGAACTGTTTTTCATGTTCAGACTTTCAGATATTTTAAACTGTTTTTCATGTTCAGAGTAGTTATACACCTATCAATGTTTTGTCCCATGTGGTGGGCATACAAGGGACTTTTGACAGAAGACCATTCCTGACAGTGGGACTTTGATAGACAGAATTGTTCCACATCTCAGTAAAAAGCCTTTCGCTATATTTCAGATCCCATGTCATTAAATATATAAAGCATCTCCCATTATGGATATTTTGACAAATTGCCATTGCTGTAGAGTAGGGATTTAGACTGAAAACGGAAAAAATTCAAATTCCCTTGGGTCAGCGTTTTCCTCCCTCTCTCCCCCACTAACACACTCTGACCCCTGGGGCAAATCAGTAATAAGTGCATAAAGCACTAATACATCAGACCATATTTAACATCTCTGAAAAAATATTAAGCTGTTTTGTCATGTCAGGTGTCTTCGAACCTGCAAGCAAAAGACAACAGTATCAGTAATGAAAATTACATTTTCTGGTTTCAAATGAATGGTTTCATTTTGACTGATGTCTCTGGTTATAATTACAAAATAAAGTTTTCTTGCAAACAAACCTAAATGAACTTGCATGAATCATAAAATACTTAGTTTCACCATAGTTTATTGCCATATATTTTCAACAAATAGCCTGGATCACAAGTGGTGCTTAAAACCATTTTGTATTACAATTCTTTTCATTAAAGGCTAGCTTTGCAAAATTGTACAAAAAGTGTATAAATAAATTGTCTGTGCAAAAACTGTTGAAGGGAAAAGCAAACAACACATTAGAAAATTGAAATTTCTTGCAATGGCCTGTAACAAATAAATCTGCATTTTATCTGTACATTTGACAGGTAAGCAAACATATATTCCTTGATATATTTATAATAATTAAATAATCTTGTGATTTTATTGGCTTATTATAGCATTATATTTGCCAAATCTTAACATGTTTTCTAGTGGTTGTTGTAGTACTAACAGCACTATGTAATTTACTGCTCTTGGCTACGGATAGAGACAAAGGTATTTGCAACAAGAGATAAGAAAAGAACAGTTCACTTACCTATTTCTGTGCTTTCTGAAGAAAAACACAGCCAAAAAATCACAGCTCCTCCCTGGTTGGACTTGGAGCAGAGACTATCATCATGGTTATGTGTCCTATTCATCCAGTATTGTTCTCCACCTTTTTCATCTATAAAAAAAGACAATGCTTTTTAATGCAAACCATTTTTTTGTGATGGGGGACAGGCAAATGTTTCTCCAATTTTCTTGGTCCTTACTGCTTGCTGTTTCAGACTAGAATGCCAATGAGCAGCATGTCGAGCCTGCCAATGGAAAGCCGCCTATGGGGATGGGACAGTGAAATGGAAACTGTGGGAAGATCGGACAAGGAAGGCCTATATGATGTCTCTTTCAGGGAGCATAACAAATGTATTTTCAAATTCTTCCATGCATGGAGAAGTAATGGCACAAACAAAGTCTATCATCAACATTTTGGACCTTTGACCTGGCACTGTGACCTTGACCTCTGAGCTAGGAATCTTGAACTCACACGCCACACACCATCTCATCAAGGTGAACAAATGTGCCAAGGTATTTTTAAATCCTTCCATGCAGGGAGAAGTTATGGCCTGGACAAAGTCTATCATCAAAATTTTGGACCTTAGACCTGGAACTGTGACTTTGAGCTGGGAACCTGGGTCTTGCACGTGACACACCATCTAATCAAGGTGAACAAATGTACCAAGGTATTTCAAAATCCTTCCATGCATGGAGAAGTTATTGCCCGGACAAGGCAATCATTACCTTTTTAGTTATGGAGTTCTTCCCCACACTAGACAGAATGACATAATGATGGAAGGACAAGGCAGGACAATATGATGTCTCTTTCAGGGAGCATAACAAATGTATCATGGTATTTTCTTCCATGCATGGAGATGTAATGGCCCAGACAAGGTCTATCATTAACATTTTGGACCTTTGTCCTTGCATTGTGACCTTGACCTCTGAGCAAGGAATCTTGGTCTTGCACATGACAAACCATCTCATCAAGGTGAACAAATGTGCTATGGTATTTTAAAATCCTTTCGTGCAGGGAGAAGTTATGGCCCAAACAAGGTCTATCATCAAAATTTTGGACCTTTGGCACTGTGATCTTTGAGCTGGGAACTTGGGTCTTGCACGCAACACACCATCTCAACAAGGAGAACTAATGTGCCAAGGTATTTCAAAATCTTTCCATGCTCAGAGAAGTTTTGGCCAGGACAAGGCAATCTGGACAGACGGACGCACGCATACACATACATACACAGAACTGCGGTACCAAATGTGACGACTATGTCCAACTATCCGCAAGCGCACTAGACAAAAATGAGCTTTCATTTGAAATCCCTGAAAAAGATTATAAAAAAAATATTACTGTTCATTTGCATTTACTTCTGCTGGAAATGAGCTTCTAGTGTTGAGATATTTGGCACCCTTGAAAGTCTGTATGTACTGGTAACCAGTCAGCTATAGCAGAATTCAAGACAAAAAAAAGCTTTTCAATGGGAATGCTTTTCATTTATTCACATAAACTATTTTACATTTCAAGGTCACTGTTATCTTTTGCAGTGATTATCTATCAAAATGCAGTATTACAAGCTCAGTTGGGAGATGATTTTTAAATCATACAATTGCAAAAAAGCTGCAGTACTTAAGAATACTTTAATGCAATTATACTGAATTTTTGAAGAGTCTCTTGGCAAGGTCTTTAACACTTGACCCTTTGCATGGAGAAAAGACATAAATCTTTATCAGTTTGTAAGCTAACAGTTTTATAAACTAAATTGCTTTGTCACTATCAATAAAAGGAAAGTCAATTGACATGAATTTTATGATAAATATATCTTTCAACAATGTTGAATTTATAAGGGTAGAGAATATTAAATGTATAACATTGATCTTACATGTATTACAGATTTAAACGAACTTCCTTGAAGATAATGAACTAGTATGGTACTGTTGATTAACAAAGAGAGTTGTAACAACCCAGAACCACACACCTATAGAGTAATTCTTCCTGAGCTTAAGTATTTCACTATTTTAAAGAGGCTGTATTCCAGATTTGATATAAAAATATTTTTTACATAAATTAAATATCTAGATGCCGTGAGATTATAACAGCATGATATTTTACTTAAAAACTGAATATAAAAGTCAAAATAGAACAAAAAAAAAATATATTCGCTTCAGTCTGATTTGAACTCTGGACCCTCATGTTAACAAAATTTTACCAAAGCTTTTACTGTCACCACTATCGCTGCATGTGTAATTATAGTTATTTACTTTAAATGTTATACAATATAGTTATACCTTCGCATTACAGTATAACACTATGATAGGAAAAAAATCAATTTATAATGTGATTATCTCACTTATTTTTTGTCAGTTAGTTAGTTTTTAAGCATTAGTCATGAATATTACAAGAAATTTATAATACAAGAAAACTTCCTTTTTTTGTCATCTGGAGGCCAGCCCCTTTAAGTAGCTAGACACATTTCAGTTTGAACTTGCTGATAATATCTGTTTGAAATTGATTTCCAGAGTTCAAAACTGTGTTTGCCCCATAAGTGTGGAACCTGGAAAGTCACTGGAGACTAGCATCCATGGTGGGATTCAAACTAGCTACCTCAATATCTGGAGTCCATCAAAGTACCTATGGACCAATCTAAATCTGTATGACTGTTACAAAGATGGCAGTTTCTTATGAAGAACAAGAAGCACAGGTTTGTACCTCCAAAGAAAAATATTAAGGTGAACAAAGGTCAAATTTTGGTAACAAGTTTTGAGCACAAAAACTCCAGTTTAGGAGTGAATGCCTTACACCTTCATCGAAGGTTTTTCTTGTTCTTTGAACCTTTTAGTCCATAAGAATTATATCATAAAACAGATATTTTCTAACCCAAAACTTTGGTTGGTTTAGTTAAATTCAGCACCCTCAAAAAAAAGTCAGTCTAATCAGGCGGCCAGTTTACCTAACCATCCTTCAGAAGAACCTGTACTAGAATCCTATATTCCATAAGAAACTTCCAAGATTCTCACATAAATGGTAATGCTTGATATCAGTGCTCAAACCCATGACCATCAATCAGTCCGAGGTTTAGTGATTACAAGTCAGCAACCTTATCCACTCTTGATCATGGATATAGGCCTTCTAAACATTTAAAGATCATGAAAGTGGAAAAAAATATTGTAGCTAAGGATTACCTTAAACTATTACTTTGCATTACACATTTACAGATCATATTTCATTAATTAATGACAATTTATCTTGGCAAAGTTAGGACAAAAACATTTCAAACTGCATTCAGTCTGACACCATTTACTATGAGGGCAGAATGGTGAACCATTTGAAAACATGAGATCTTTTGCAGGACAACTGATTCTATGATCACCTTGTTTCTACAGCACTTACTCCACATGGTTCTTTTGATTCTGCTGCTTTCTGTAAAAATCATCTTTCTTCTTCATTTTACAAATGAATCATTTCTACGGAATTTTAAATCAACTTGTATCTACTTTGTTACTTTCAATGTATTTGACTTCATTCCACAAGCCTTTTATATCTATACTTCATTCCACAAGCCTTTTATATCTATACTTCATTCCACAAGCCTTTTATATCTATACTTCATTCCACTGACACTTTATTTCTACTTTAAACGTTAATTTTAAGAATAACACGAAATACCAGTGACTTCATAAAACAAAAGCTATTTAAAGCTCTTCTCAGATAAAACAAATATAGAAAAATCAATTCCGGTAAATTTATATGTCAATTACCCTAGGTTTTTAGTTAGAGGAAATTCCAAGTTTGGATTCCATATTCGCTGAAAAGATGTATATTTACTGTAATTTAGATTAATATTTCTGCGTCAGGCTGTCATGAAAAACCATTATTAGTCTTAGTGTCTCTAAGTATGAAAAGTCATCGGAAATATCTGGCTATTGATTCTTCAGGAATATTTCCGAGGTGAAAATATCTGCATTGTAATCTAACAATGTGATTTAGCCTGCACTGAAGAAATTAGACATAATGAGATTCTACTCAGCAATCATTCAACTCTTTTTATGTATTAGCGGCTTATTTGGACGCAAATGTCTACAAGATTTATAGACAGGCTTTGTGTGGAAGACACAACATTTCACAACCTTACGATGTATTTATCATTGTTTCTGTTTGTGCTGACTTTGTTTTGCACTTTTATTCAATCTGAATTAAATGTATTAAAGTATTTTCAATAAATACAGAACAGTAATATTTTCATGAACTTTCTTAAATGTAACCATGCCTTAGTAAATGCTGATGTGAAAATTGTGTGATGGCACAACACAGATTCAGTATTTCTCATCTGACCTACTGACCTAGTTTCTTTGTGATCAAAGTCAAACAGGACCAAGTCAACAACACAACTCAAACGACACTGTTGGCTCAACAGTCTCATTTTTGGAGCTAAAACTGAGTCAGACCAATACAGGCAATAATAAACCTGTGACCTACAGAAACTTTCAAGAAATAGAAAGACCTTTTTTTTTCAATATAGGTCACAAAACTATAGAAAAATTATCTCTGACAACTGTAAGAACTGTAAGAACACAAGTATCGGAAGTTTTCTTATGAAACATCAGAAACCACCTTGACTTTTGACTACAAGAAATCTAACACAGACTGACATCTGAACACCAAAATACAAACACTGACACCTTATGATCATCTTTTCATAATCAACATTATATAATTAACTCATACCACACTGAAAATGTTTGAGATATACATATGCCTGCCTCTAAGACATTTATCTTTCAAGTCTATTTTTGAAATTTTAATATCATATCAATTAATGCTTTATTGTTTAATTCTCTGAAAAACTCCTCCCTGGATTTAACACATTGTTTCATCTTCAACCGCAGGCCACCCGTCAAGATTTCAGGATTTACAAACATATGTAAACAAAATAGATATCTAATTGGAAAAACAACACCACAGTACTTTGAAAGAATTTATGAGCTTTCCCTGCTTTCCCCAGGATGCATGGTTTGTATATGCCATAAAACATTTTTATTACAAACTTTGCAAAGACTTTGTAAAAACAGCAGCTGAATACTTTAAAAGAAAACATTTTCCAGATGATGTCTCCAGTTTATTTTCACAAAATAGCCTCCATTATTGCTAGTAGGTCTTTGAACGTTGGTATTATTTATATGTATAATTATAAATTTGAATGATTCATTTTTGTATTATAATCATGTACTGACATATTTACAAAAAAATGGAATAAGATACTTTACCTTATATTTAACAAAACAGCCTCCTTTACTGTCAGTAGGGTTTTTGAAATTATATAATTTATATACATTACTTGAGATTTTAATGATTTATTTTTGCAATTTACATACTGTTACAAAAATGTGGCTGAAACACCCACAATTCTAGCATTGCTGACCTAGTTAGCCATTTCCTTTAGAGATGGAATAAGAGAATTTTGATTTAATTTCTTATTTTCTGTTTCTATTGGTTTTCAATGACTTCAAAAAACCCTTTTTGCAAACCTATCCTATGCTCTTAATCTATAAAGTCTAAGTCCAGCTGATATGGTTTGCCCATGACAGAATAAATCTGAAAAATCTCTTCAACTAAACTGAGCTACAATATCATCATAAAATACAATTACTATACAATTCTGAGTTAGTTTCTAATAATATTTATTTACATAACTACTTTAATGCAGAGAAAAAATCTGCTCTAAGACAAATTTTGTTAAGTTGACCTACTGACCTACTTTTTATGAAGGAAGATAGACTCATTAACTGTTTATAAGCAACAATACTTTTTTCTGAGTTTTCTTTCAGTTACAGTACTATATGGCACCATATCATAATTCACATCAAAGACAAACCTCTCTGAATGCTACCAAAATGATACCCAAGTTTTACTAAGATGTTTTTTAAACCACAGTGAGAAACAAGTTCTTGCTACATGTATCAATCCCTTTAGACAATTGCTTCCTGGTTTTGAACCAGTGCTCATGCAGGGTATGGAATGCAGAAGGTCACTGGAGAATTTCTCTCCTGACAGAATTCAAACCTGCAGCCTCTGGATTGGAAGTCCAGAGCTCTTCCCCTTGGCCATTGCTTCTGAAAACAGATGTACTAACTACTTAAACTGTATTTTCTAGAAACTATGTTCCAACTTCCATTAATAATTCATTGTAATACTGCATAATAATACAAACAGTATTTGAAAATGTATCAACTCAATTTTAAAACTGCCAACACTGGTACAGCACCAGCTCTCAATTCAAATGATCACAAAAATTCAACAGTAAAGCTCAGGTTCTTCAGACAAAAGTTTGAGGAAAAACATGGTTCAATTTCAAGGAACATTCACTAGAAACAAACAGACAATCACAACACAGAATAAATTAAAAAACATCATTCAAAGTCCAGTTAAGTCCACTTAGAACTACCTATTTATAAAAAAGCTTAGTCCAAGTTTGATTGAAATCAGATAAAGAACCGTCTGACCAAGTTTAATTAACAGTGAGTAAGTACAAAACTATAATAACTATAAAAGAAATAAAAAAGGTACAATAATTTTGCAATAACTATTGATTTGTCTACTGCAGCTGACTGAATGTAGTTACATGCCCAGGATTATTTTGGTAAGTATAAGATAAATAAACAATGTCCTTTTTTAAGAACTTTGTGATAGCATTAGTCATCCTAGTTTCATTTTGACATTCAAAAACTCTGAAATTCCAAAAAAACTCTGATGTTCCAAAGCTCTGATGACGTTCCAAAACTAACATTCTAAAGTCTGATATTCCAAAACTCTGACTTTCCAAAATTCTGATGTCCTAAAATTCTGACGTTCCAAAACTCTGATGTCCCAAAATACTGACGTTCCAAAATTCTGATGATCCACAACTCTAACATCATTTCTAAGAATTTTTATTTTCTTCACATTCTACTGCCTTGTTTTCTTCTGAATGTACGTCTGAACTAGAACTTGTGAACACAGGTGAAAAATGTACAGACAGACAGAGATACACATACAAAAGCAAATCTTGTTTGCTGCATGCTGTATAAGTGGGGACATAACCTAAACTTAAATCTAAGATACCATTGAACTTAAATCTAAGATCTTTTTGAAATGTCCATTTTTACTATCTAAAGAACAATAACTGTGATCATACTATGTTGAGCTGCAAACAAAACTCCAGGTGCACAACAACTCATCATGGCAAACATTCTTGGAAGGTTTCATAATTCCAGTTCAAATACTTTAGGAGCTATGCACAACACAAACTTTAAAATGCCAATTTTTACTCTTTCAAGGCCCATAACTGTGATCATACTGGGACAAGCTGAAAAGAACCCCAGGTGCATCAACAATTCATTATGATGAACATTCATGGAAGTTTTTGAGATTCCATTTGAAATACTTTAGGAGCTACACAAGACACAAACTTTAAAAATGCCCATTTTTACTAATTCAAGGGCCCTTACTTTAACAATATTGCTATGAGCTGCAAACTAAACCCCTGGTGCACAACAACTCATCATGACAAACATTCTTAGAAGGTTTCATCATTTCATTTCTTTAGGAGCTAGATGCGACACAAACTTTTCAGAAAGACAGAATTTGATGACCGCAAGGACAGATGTACTAAGGTAAATCTAAGTGTCCCCTGCCTCCCCAGCCCCACCTCCCTAGGGGCACAAAAATATTTGAAAATCAACAGGAGGATAGAGAAAAAAAATTTAGTCATCTTAGTATAAATGCTTCAGGATCTGTTTAGTGCAGAATTCCGTTTCATCATCTGGACCCTTTTATTCATCATCTGGACCTTTAAACTGTGCAAGTATTTTCAATAAAGTGTTTGTCATTTGTGTCCAACATCATGTCAAACAAGAATCATTAAGATGATGATTATCACTGCTGAGAGAAAATTAATAAATTCACCTTCAACATAATTTGCCGTATATGCCCTGAAAATAACATTTTTATCCAATAAGTACAGTTTATTCTCCTAAAAAAAACTGACAAAAATTTAAAAGAACAAGATTGCAGGTTAATAATACATTGCTTAATATAATAAATTGAAGTGGCAGCAATCTTAGAATTAAACTAAGTTATTTTTTCTTTAGCTTCAATAGAATTTAATACCAGTATAAATGCAAGACAGAATCAACATCAAAAATGGTAGTATATGTTCCCAACAGTCTAAGGGAGGTAACTCCATAACAATACTGTAAGTTAATTTTGTGGAGGAAGGGAAACAACTGTGTGTTTCTATCCAAGCAAATACAAGTCAATCAGCCTCAGACACAATAAAGCAAAAACCTCTGGCAATGTTACAGATTACACAATGATTTACTGTAGGTGAATAAATGCTGGAGTTCAGACTGGCAGACTTTAAAATAACTAGAATTAATTGCAAAACAAAGAGAGCATCATCTTTGTTGGGAAATAAAGAGTCTTTTAACACAGCTGATACCTTGTTTCATATAAACTGTTTGCTTTTACAAGAAAGTCAAAATTATATTATTTTTGTTTATTATTACATGCCTGTAAAAGCTGTCAATGCATTTTCCATTTTAGAAATGTCTATATATACATGTACTGATTTTGTAAAAACTTAAATAAAATGTCTGTTCTGTGCTGTTCCATTATTAAAAGAAATCTTGTTTTTTGGCTGTATGGTAAGTATTATTTGGTCAATGTAAGTGAAACTCACTGGTCTGAAATCAAATGACAAAATCTTTTTACATTTTTTAAAGCGACTGACTCACAGACAATGATAAAAAGAAAAGCTTTATACATCTTGAAATTCTTGCTGTAATCGTGAAGAACATATTTAAACTAAGTAACTGACTCAGTTTTTGTTACAGAAAAACATCAAAACATAAAGTTTTACACACTTTTATCGGTAAAAAATTTACCCCGTTAGTCACGGGGTAAACACAATAGTTATAAGATTAATTTTGAGGCGATGTAATAACTAGTCACCGTGGCTCAGTGGGCTAAGTCGTCGCTCCATATTTTACTGACCGAAAGGTCGTGGGTTCGAATCCTGGTTAAGTCAAAACATTTTTTTTCAATTTTCATGGTGTATAGAAGCATAATATTATATTTTTTCCATAGTATATTAAATCCTCTTAAATTTGAAAGAATAAAAAAATTCAGCAAAATTTTGTGAGTCAGTCGCTTTAACTCATACTTTTTTTAAGAATGAAAGTAATTGATCTGAAATGGATCTTTTGGGCACTGAAGTAATTTAGCAATTTAGACATCCAGAAACTGATTTTTAAATATAAGAAAACTAAAGAAAATTTGCTCACTTAACACTGCAACAATCTTTTACAGCACTAAAGTTAACTGTAAGAGAGTATCTTGAAAGTTCAAACATGCTCACCTGAAACTTCTAATGGATAAATGAGTAGTTACCAGTTGCAAACTGAATACTGAGCTTACATAGTGATCTTGATCTTGCAAAATTACTGTAGATACAGAATGTCATCATGATGAAATAAAAACTTTTTTGTTACATTTTTTGTTTTTCAATCAAACATCTGAATCTTAAGTTAATGCCTTTATGATTATCAACAAGCATCAAATTCCAATCT
Organism: Cyclina sinensis; assembly: GCA_012932295.1. Lineage (NCBI taxonomy): Eukaryota > Metazoa > Mollusca > Bivalvia > Venerida > Veneridae > Cyclina > Cyclina sinensis. The sequence continues at coordinate 44,564,912 of JAAONU010000001.1, read as the reverse complement.
GTGTCCTGAAACATGTGCATATTTCGAAGAGTTCATTCATACCAAGACTTCTTTTGACTAGAAATGTTCCAGAGGACATGTGTGCCCCGTGGGGAGTGGGGGGGTCAGTTCCCAAGGCAAGGGGTGGGGCAAGCCTCCAGAAAACCAAAAATTTGTTGGTTTTTACCAAATTTCTGCTTCCTGGACTGATATTTATGTCCAAAACTCCTTAAAAAATTGGTCCATTTATCTTTTTAAAAAATCAAATTTAAGTATAACTTATCATTAAAATGCCAAAATTTCACACCTTAATCCCAACTTATCACCAATTAACGGATTAACTCATCAATAAGTGTCCTTGATTAGCAGCTAGTCAATTGATTATGTTAACCTGGTGTTGAAAATTATAATCTTGTGAAATTTGCTCTACATTCGGGATTGAGATTCGAAAATTTCCAGAGACCTGGTGTGGGGCATGGGTTCTCAAGGTATCTGTAAATCAATTGAAAAATCTTGGGTGCACAACCTTACTTGCTAGTATATATACTTGTAAAGTTTTATGACTCTGGGTGCAATACTGCTGGCTGAAGTGTGTGACATTGGTAGCCATTTTTCACAAAATAAAGGGCCATAACTCTGCTCCACCTAGAAGGATGGAATGAAAAACCCTTGGTGCACAACTTCTCTTGCTGATATATATCTCTGTAATATTTCATGACCCTTGGTGCAACAGTGTTGTCTGAGCACACAACACAAACATTTTGGTAGCTATTTTTTTACTTAATCAAGGGCCATAATTCTTGGAAGGAAGGAAATAAAAAACACCAGGTGTGCAACTTCATTTGCTGATCTATGTCCCTGTGAAGTTTCATGACCATAAGTCTAATAGTGTTGGCTGAGCGCACAACACAAACTAATTTTGAAGCTATTTTGACTAAATTAGTGGCCATAACTCTGATTTCCCTGGATGGACAGAAATGAAAATAACCCAGGTGTGCAACTTTGTTGATCTACATCCCTTTGAAGTTTCATGAAACTAAGTGTTAAAGTGTTGGCTGAGCATGCCACACAAACTTTCAGACAGACAGACAATAGCAAATCTACCAGGTAAGTGCACCCCTGCCCCCACCCTACTAATGGGGAAACAAAAACATAGCCTGTAAGTTGCTTATAACCTGAGTAATATCAATTTGTTCCTTTTAAATCAATTATTATAAAACTATCTTATTATATAGATAATGATTAACACCAAAGGAATCTCCTGGGTTTAGAGAAGAAGATTTTTAAAGAGTGTTAAAGAGTGTGAGTCTATAAAAAAATCTCACCCCCAATAATGATCCATTGGGCAAGCGTCGAACAGTACAAGCTGACTAGACAACAGCTGTGGCAAGACTTTTTCAAAATGTTTTCCTCTTGCACTGAAAAATTTTAGTTGAGCTTTATGCAATGAAAATCCTATCAGGTTTCATTAATTTTTAGCCAGTGATAAAGACTGGAAATGTCACAATGAAGAACAGTGGAAAAAGTCTGATCACAAAACAAGGAGCAACAAGTTTGAACTACCTTTGTAGCAGTCCATCAGAAAACGCTTCAAACTAAATTGCAGAGCTCTGGGCCGTGTGATTTTGGGCAAGATTTTCAAAATATTTTCCTCTTGTCACCAGAGTATGGTTCCATGGAAAATGTTTAGCAGAGCTTCATGCTATGATCAGTCCTGTAGGTATATGTTAGATGTAATTTAAGCAAATTGTTGCATGTTACATGACAAAGCCTGACCACATTGTGCTCAGGTGACCTAAACTTAACAACGTTAGATACCACTTAACATTGCTTTGAATTTTCATTGCTGTAGCTCTCACACTTTTGGAGATTCACAAGACAAGGAACAGGGTGAATGAACAGTCCTTACGAACATGAAAGTCCACAACAGAAAGATGCAATGCATCTTACAATACACAACCCAGAGTGGGATTCGAACCTCGATCTCCGCATCACATGCCAAACGCTCTAACCACTGAGTCAAAGAATCTATTCTCTGACGCAGTTGTCAGAGGTTGTATTTATATTATTATAGATAGGTGTGCACTAGACTGTAACTACAGACATACATATAGACCTATGGATATGCAAAACTCTGAGTTACATCACTAATGCTTTCACAGAGATTCCAATTCCTGTATGTGTATTCTGAACTAAGTAAGATGCAATAGCCCTGCTTTCACAAAAAGCAGACACAAACAGATGAACAGACATGCAAAACCTCTGGTTCATGAACTTTTGATGCTGCTTAACACTGGTATGAAGTTTAAACAGAGTACCATTAACGCTCGAATATAATACGCACTTTTTTTCAAGAACTGTCAGTTTCAACAAATGGGTGCGTATTATACAAGAGGGTGGGCCATCAGATGCAATGACTTTTTCACACAAAACAAATTAATAATGTTTCTACTGCAATGCAATGACTGCTTTGCACTGATCACATCTAACTAATGTCAGTATTACAATGCCATAACTGTTTCACACTTACCACAAGTCATTAATGTTAACACTGCGATGTGATTGATTTTTTACACTAAACACAACTAAATGTTGTTAATTCTGCAATGCAATGACTATTCTGCATCAAACACAAGTCAGTACTGTTACTATTGCAATGCCATGACTGTTTTGCACTAAATAATGTCAACTTTCAAAGCCATGATTATTCTATATGGTGCTTTTTATTCATGGTAAAACCAACTGTACTTACTTTTTAAATCATTTAAAAGTGGGCTAATCTATCTTCAACTGCTACCAACCCAATTACCCATAGGCTGACAGCCACAGGTTGCACTGTAAACTTTAACAATTTTATTATACAAACATGGAAATGATTGTTCTAATTAACAGAGCAGTTACCTCACTTGAGATCTGCAGTCAGCACACCGTTAGTGTCAATATTTCATTTATACATCAGATTCCTGGCTGGTGATATTGAATTCTTGCAAATTCAATCATCTTAGATTGTCTCAGTCGGGAGATGACCATAAAACTGACTAAAAGCTTGAACAATAATTAATGTTTCATAAGAGACCTCATCTTGGCAACATCATTGACACGAAAGAACGATATGGTATAGATTTTCCAAGAGAATCTGTTTTGTTAGTGGTATTGATCGGGAACGAAATAAGCAACATTTCCCATGTGACGAGTTTCCGAGGGCTAATATGACAATATCTTAAATGCAAACCAATTTAATCAGACCATAGGAGCGGTGAAATTGTCTGACGTGTGGCAATTATACTTGTCCTATAAACTGATGATTCAATTGGCCTGACAAACACTGGAAGATCAACATGAAATTATTGTTTTCACCCCCCTGTGTATTTATCATTTAGCATGGACCATTTATGGATGTTTGACCAGTGCAGTGATTAACAAACTCATTCATTTATCAAATTTTTTGAACACAACAGGTTCTTCATTTCTTATTAAATCAAATATATATTCTGTATTTATTGACTTTTTCTGCATTTACTGAACATTAACATTACTCATTTCCTTTTAAGAAAGATGGTAATCAGTTTAACTGCATTTCAACACTATCAAATAACACTATTTAGCATCCCTACAGGGAAAGGGCAAACAAACTAAGAAAGAAACAAAAAATCTATACAAGTGATTAATTCAAGCTTCAAGCAGTTCTGGAAGAAGAATAAAACAAAAACAATGTTAAAATACTGTGGACCTCTTCTGTTTGAAATCATAGACAGATCATGTTTGACCTTGAAAAGATTTAATATGAAGATCATAGTCATATGGAGCGATCAAAATTAACAAGAAACACTGAAGAGTATTCCATATAATCATCCAGAATATATATATATATAAGTAAGCATTTATTCTACGAGGGTCATTCATAAAGTTCATGGACAGCGTTATTAACGTGAATAATCATAAATGTTTTATGACAAAAATTTGTACATGTAATATAACATACTGACAGAGTATATGCCAAATATTGACAAATAAAAAATATGTGCTACAAAGATCAAACACACATATAGAACTATGAAGCACTTCAATGTACTTTACATCAATGTCATGATGTTATACTCACACATAGTGAAACTTTCTGTGTCTGTCCACCCATTTCGAGAATATATCATTATATCAGCTATTGTCACATGTTCCGTTGAATTGTTTTCCTTTCAGCTGGTATTTCAATTTTGGGGAGACTGCAAAATCCATTGGTGCTAAATCGTGTTCTGTGCAGATTTTGCGACTCTCACTTTTTTCGGTGGTGGTGTTGCAGGAGTCTTCCAAATCATAGACTGCTGTTTAGTCTCTGGATCATAGTTGTGAATCCAGATTTCAACACATGTTATTATGCAGTCTTAAAAAGCATCACCTTCTCGTTCCAAATGTTTAAGAAACACAGTTAATTTTTTTACTCAAGTCCGCTTTTCTTCGTCACTGAGTAATCAAGGCACCCACCTGGCTGTCACTTTTGTCATGTTTAGAGTTTCTGTTAGTATCTTATGTGTACTTGTATGTCTGATTCCAGTTTCTTCAGCAATATCAGACACCGATTTACTTCTGTCCTGAGTCACAATGCGTTTAACTTTGCTCACTGATTTCTCTTCTAGTTTTGGTCTGCCGAATCTACTATCATCACCAGTAGAATCTCTGCCATCAGCAAAATGCTTATGCCACTTAAATATCAATGATCTTGATACATTTTGAGAATTCTTAGCACTTGAAAATAACTTTAATGTCTGCGTGGGTTGAAACCTAGCTTTAACGCAGTACTTGATAGCTGCACGCTGGACTGTATGTTCTGACGTCACCATATTTTTTTTCCTATGAATTCAAATAAGCCCAGTGTTTTAATGCTCAATAACTTTGTTATTATGATTGCAATGACATCAAAATTTGGTAGCAAACGTCACAAATATTTGTTGCGACGTCCGGTGTCTTTCTATACACTTCCATGCATTTATCTACAAAGTATAGCACAAAAGACTAAAACAAAATGTATCTGCTTAATGGTATATTTTCAAAGTGCTCCGTAGGCTCTGACTGGGGTCGCCTTGGTAACTCATATCCAGTCACTATGTGTGAAAGTGACAATGTAAAAATAGTGGTTGAGTCAACAGATGTTAGTTATGGTCATGACAAATTTTTAAAGCCATTGCATCAATACAACCCAAAATGTTAGGTTGTCCATGAACTTTACGAATGACCCTCCTATGTGTTTGACCATAATAAATATTAAGATAAAGGTCAAGGTCATAAATTCACTTATTAGCAGAATGTAACAAATTATTATGAGATGAGTAAATATTACACTTAAAGTCAAAGTCACTTATCAATCAATCAATCAATCAATGAGAAGAATAAGACCAGGGTAAGGAAAGATAATTTGTCTAACTGTCTATCTATAAATAAAAAAGCATTTTCTTTTCAGGTCAAGAATTCTTAGTGGCTATGACAACTTGGAAATGATTTGACCAGGTCTAGACCCTCTGATTTGTCGGCAACTGAGCCAATGTAACTTATTTAAGAATCCTCAATTCATGCCTGAATATCAATTTTTAAACCTCCTAGTGCAATTAATTTGTTGGACATCTGATCACTTTATACAGCTATTAAAACACAGTATTTTACTGAATGAAACTTAACCTTATCCCTGTGAGACAATATCTAAAACAGTTAATTTGCTTAATTCTGGCTTGGTAATGCTTTTCTAGGAAATATTGATTTCTGATTATTATTAATAAACAACTGGGCAGTTGAATATGGTATCAACAGGCTGATCAAATTACGCAGCACAAAAAATGTGGAAAATAGTAGGTGAAGGTCATGCTGAAGCATTTTTTAAAAGCTTCACTTCCCAACGTTACAAGTGGGATGACATTTCAAGTGAAGAATGGTCCAAGCAAGTAACACTGTTAATCAATTAATATTTTCTCCTGTAAGAGAGCACTGATTTGAGAATTCAAGCTACTATTTTCTCATCATTATTACTTGACAATACTTTGAAATCAAAGTAAAGACCACTAAATTTCTGTATTTGAAGACCCCTGTTAGTAGTTTAAAAGGGACAGCAGTGGTACAGCAAGTTGCACTGAGTCTTTATAGTGCATTGCTTTAAGGGGATAACATACATGGCATATTTTGTTTTTAAATTTAAATGAAAGAGGAACTAAGCTTTGAGATTATGCCAGTTAATTCTAAATCAGATGATACTGGCTATGTTTGCTGTCCTTTAGGATGTCACTGACTTAAAACTGTGGTCTATAGGAGGACCACTTACAACCATTGAGAGTATTTAGGGGAGGATAATAAGAAAAGTACTAACTTCAGGAACTGTCTGTAAGTTTCAATATGGACTGATTATAATTATCAATGTAACTTGAACTTTTGATTGGGTAAGAGTCTTAACAGCAATCTTCAGAAATATCTTAACCTGACAACTTCTGAAGTAGGAATTTATCAATTACTTTCAAGTTATATACTCAATCATTGATACACAAACCACCTTGGCAGTTGATTTCTTGATTTCTGATCATTTTATACATAAAAACACAAGCTTACATAATAAAACTGATGACTATCACGTCAATAACAACAGTTTGATTTGCTAAATTCTACCTTAATGCTTTTCCAGGAATATCGATTTCTGATTATTTATAAACAGCAACAGGGCAGTTGAATATGCATCAAAAGACTGATCAAATTACACATAATATTAAAAGAATCTGCAGACAATATGGGGGGATTCTGTCAAGTTGATGTATTGTTAGCATGTCAAATATTTAGTATCATGTGAAGAATGACATTTTTACAAGAATAACATTTCAGCAAAAATGACAATTAAAAAAACACAGTTAATTACTTGTTTTGTAGTTATTTCAGCTTTTTAATAAATATGACAGAAAGAAAACTCATTTCAAGCATAAAATATCACTTTAATCTGTGTAAAGAATGAATGTCAATTATCATCCCACTCTAATTTCAAAAGCACCTCAAAACTTTTCCAAAATTAGAAGTTAATGACATAGAAAATTAGCTTCTTTTTTTTGGCACAGCAGTATAACTTCACTTCTGACCTGTTTACCAATGATGACAGTAAGACAATGCCATAATAATGAATATTTGCAGCAGGACTTCTATATTTACTATACTTAGTCAAAAAAGTTATGCACCATTGTTAAGATGACAATTAGCTGAAATATGTGCTTCATAAACATATTCACGAAAGTTTAATAAAGTATCCTGACAGAATTATAGTTTCTTTGATAATTAGATTGAAGTTTTATCAAAACATTTTTTGTAGATGTTTTTTGTAGATGCACAATGAAACCTGTTTCATGTCAAATGTATATAAAATATATGTACAATACAATCAGTAATAACTGTTGTTAGACATGTGCTTCATAACTTTAATCCACATCAATGACATACATCTTGTTTTCCATTCTTCCTAAAATGGCAGAGTATTCCATTTTCTTTCAGAGCATGTGACTGAGAATGATACTAAATGATGAACTCAGTGTCTAGTTATCAGTTAAACATTCTAATTTATACAGAGTGTTGTTTTAACAATTTTGGGATGATAGCCATTTGTTCCACCAGTCCTTATGCCTACTAAAGATATTTTTGAAGACAGGTTCTTGTTGAAATTATCAACTATTTTCTATTCTTTAGTGAATGAGGTGATAAAATAAGTATGCATTTGTTGTAGGTATGCCCCTTTAAATGTCAAATGAAATTCTTCTGTCTTAACTTGTTCAAAGGCTTTCTTCATGACTGACACTGTAAAAATCTGCAAGAACTTTTATGACTTATACTGGAATATTCAATTATTTTATTTGGTATAGCTCATTCCTCCATCTGCAATTTAACAGTTATAACACTACTGGCTTTTGAGGTTTTAAGGGCTGACTTAACAATTTTATTTTCAGAACTTGACAAGATAAGTGCCATGACAATACCCTGAATACATTGAGTAGAAATTAAGCACTTTCCAGTTATTTTCAATCATCAGTGGACAAAGATTGCTGGAATTAATTTGTTTGTTTTTCTGATCATTTCAAAGACTCATCAACTGCTAATGAAACTAAACAATACCACTGAGAAAGGCCTTCTAAAAATTGACTTGCTGACTTAATGCTTTCCAAGCAATATCGATTTCTGATTATTATTAAAATAAAGTAATAGTGCAACTGAATACTAAACATATCAACAGGCATATGAAATTATGCAATAGAAAGAATCTGTTAAAACATGAGAATACTGTCACGATCATCATTGGCATCAGCTTCTATAAAGCAAGGCATCTCATATTCAAAAAATAAAATATTTTAAACATTTCGAAATCTTCAATAAAAGTTATAGGAGTAGTTGAGGTGGAAGATGTTTTAACATTCTGAGTACATGAGTACTTTTATGCTGAGGCTATACGAAGAAACATAGCAAATAACAATTTGAATATAAACAATTCCTGGTGAGGTTTCCTTCCCAGCTCCCTAGAAAGTGGGCCTTCCACTATCAGTATAAGCATAGCTATATCCCTTATTACTACATCCAGTCTAACTATATTCTAAGGGATGAATTTCTTAAGAGAAGAAAACTTATCCAAGTAAATCTGGCTGGTTGTCAATTTATTCTTTGATAGGACTTAATTCATACAAATGTATAGAGTACTGGGTATATCTACAGAGTGAATGAACAAGAAATTGAAGTAAAAACTTCTAATCTATCATAGGGAAAGTTTTTAAGACTTATTTTAACTACTCTTAATGTTGGTTGCACTGCTATCAACACAAACAATTTTGTATGGAAAAGTAAAATATTGAATTCATGGTCAAAACTGACTGCAGAAATTAGTACCCATAAGCAGTCTGTTATATGCTCTATTCCTCAACCACAGCCCATTACACTAATTTAAGTAAAATAATCCTCTTCTTTTAAATCTGCAAACTCAATATAACTACAAAATTTATTTAAGCACTTGCAACAGATAATCTAAATATTTTTTTTCTGAGTTTTAAGCAAATTGAAGATTGAAATCCTTCATCTTAATTTGTTCCATGAAATTCTCCAAAACTGCAAAAACTTCTACCAGTTTCTCAGAAAATATTGTATTGAAATTGAAAGCTTGCTTTATTTCTGTGCCCAATTTGCATCATTGAGTCCTAAATACTCCTGCAAAATTAGTTTCAAACTTCAGTAATACAAAAATGCCATCATGGCTCTAAATCACTCACCTAAGTATGTCTGCTAATAACATGCGAAACAGATTTATTTTCAAAATAATGAGAAAACTAACAATGCTTTCAGGCTATTTGGCTTGTGAAAAAAGTTTTAAAAGGTTTCCTGTATAATTGTTTGTAAATTCATTTATACTTTAATGTTAATATGGGAGGCCTTAATGACCCCAGGGGCATAATTTGAACAATCTTGGTAAAGTTCACTATTAAATGCTACATGCCAAATTTCAGATGTCTCAACTCAATGGTTTTAGACAAGAATTTAAACCAGAGGGCTATGATGGCCCTTAATTGCTCACTTGCATCCAAATGCTAAGGGGCCATAACTCTGGAACCTATGATGGTATGAGGTTGATTCTGAAAACGAGATGACCCAGATTTGAACTCAACCTAGAGATTATCAAGACAAACATCCTGACCAGTATTCATGCCATTTGGCAAAATAATTGGCCTCTGGAGTGTTAACAAGATAAAATCTGTGTTTTGACCCTATCCGGGGCTATGGCCTAGTTTTCAATCCCTGATGGCCCATATTCAAATTTGACCTAGATATCACCAAGACAAACATTCTGACAAATTTTCATCACAATTGGAAAGTAAATGTAGCCTCTTGAGTGTTAACAAGGTTTTCTATGTTTTCGATCCTATCACCTAGATTTTAAATGCAGATTACTCATTATTCAACCTTGAAATAGATATCACCAAGACAAACATTCTGACAAGTTTTTATGCCATTTGGACAAAAACATGGCCTCTAAAGAATTTATAAGGTAATATTGGGTTTTGACATGTCTTAGTTTTTGACCTTAGATGACTCATATTCAATCTTGACCTAGATATCATCAAGACAAACACTCTTACAAATTTTCATCACATTTAAAAAGAAAATGTAGCCTCTAGAGTGTTAACAAAGTTTTTCTATGTTTTGACCCTGTCACCTTATTTTTGACCCAAGATGACCAATATTCGAACTCGACCTAGACAAAAAATGGCCTCTAGTGTGTTAACAAGGTAGATCTATGTTTCGACCCCATGACCTAGTTTTTGACCCCAGATTAACCATATTCAATCTTGATCTAGATATCATCAAGATAAATATTTTGACAAATTTCAATGACATTTGGAAAAATAATGTAGCCTCTAGTGTGTTAACAAAGTTTTTCTACATTTTGACCCTGTGACCTAGTTTTTGACCTCAGATAACCCATATTCAAACTTGATAGTTTTCAGTCCAACATGACCCATATTCCAAGACCTTATTCAGACAATAATTCTAATCAAGTCTCATGATAATTAGGTAAAAAATGTAGTCTCTAGAGTGTTAATGAACTATTTGTGGACGACAGACAATGGATGACAGACACCTGACATTCAAGGATCCTAAAAGCTCACCACGAGCTGTGCTCTGGTAAGCTAAAAAGTTACAAATTGTTACAAACATGGGACCTCAGAGATGAAACTCTGGTGTGACATAAGTGTAGGTCAACTAGGCAAAAATTCATTAAAAAAAATGACATTGTTGTTTAAGACAAGAAGAAGCTTTAACAATTTTTCAATGCATTTCTATTTAAAACGTGATCCCTAGGCCTTCTGACACATATACACTGCTTTATGTTGTTTGTGTATTTTTTTGTGTTGACTAGCTGAGAAGAACTGAAGTCATGGTAGTTTGCAAATGTTAAAATGTATGTTATTTGAAGACAAGTAACCCTTTAGAACTTCCAATGTTAAATCTAATCAAAAGAGCAAAGGTCATCATTAACAGTATTGCCAAATGAAGGTCCTTTTGACCTTGACTTTTGACACAGTGGCCAAAAATCAATAAGGGTCATCTACCCATCCTGCCCTACTTACCTACCTCCCAAGTATTAAATCTGCATGTCTGTGATTGTGCACTTTCAAAAGGGGCATAAAAATGATCAGCTACATAGCCAAAGTTTGTAAATTGCTAAACTTATCATCTTTCACTAAACTGCTTTAAGTAAATTAAAGATTCATTCAACATCATTAGCTGACAAAATTGAATTTCTTGAATTTTTGTTTTTATTTTAGTCATTTTACAATTGAAATGATTCCTCTAAAGCTGTTCCAAGATTTCTCTATGTGCTGTCGACACTGCAAATTTTGCCAAGTTCTAAGCAAAAACAAGACCATTGGAATTTAAAGCTTTACTTTATTGTGTGTTTATGATATTACTTCACAGAAATTCTAAAATATTCCTAGAAATTTATTCTGGTACAAAAAATAAAGATTCTGAAATGAATATTGTATATTTGAATGTAATGAACTACAAAAGCCATATCATTTTGATGTTTATATTCATAATTATTTATTTATCTGTTTGCTTTAACAAAGTATGGACTAGGCATAAAAAATTCCATGTCTTGGGAGATGTTCAAGACAAGAGGGCCACAATTGCTCTAAACCACTCACCTGAGTATAGCTGTTTAGAAAGACAAGTGCCATACATTGGATTTATAATCAAAATAAAATAAAAAAATAAGAAAAACTAGATGGGTGTTCAGTTGAACACTTGTGTCACCCTTGGTAACTGTTAGAATAACTAAGCTAAGGTAAACAGGAGCCTGCTGGAAAAGACAGCATGCTAGTCAAGTACAACAAGACCTGACCACAGACAGCATGCTCCACTACTCTCAGTGCTGGATAATTAATTATAAGCCAAGTTAAACAAGAGGCCAAAGTGAAAAAAATTTGAGTGGGGGAGGGGAAGTACCCAGTCACACAAGATGAAAAAAAAAATTTTTTTTGAGGGGTGGGGGTGGGTGGGGGTGGTGGGGGGGGGGGGGGGGGGGGGGGGTGAAAGAGTCAAGTACTTATGTATTTAAAAAAAAAAAATCGAGCCTTGATTTGGGGGGGGGGGGGGGGCGGGAGTGGGGAGGGGGTGGTGGTGGATGGGGAGTCAAGTACCTATGTATTAATAAAAAATAAAAAAAATCGGGTTGAGGGTGGTTGGGTTGCAGAGTCAAGTACCTATGTATTAAAAAAAAATCGGGCCAGAGGAGGGGGGTTTCGTGGGCAGGGGTGGGCGGATCCCCATGCAGAGTGGGGGGGGGGGAACAAATTTCATGTCTGTAAAATTTTATTTCTAGGCTTAAGAAGTTTTTTCTGATATATAAGTACAAGCAAAATCAAGTGACACCTGGGGAAGGGGCTAACTGTGACCCCAGGGACATGGGTACCAACAATCTTTGCAGGGGTCTTGCTGGTGATCAAGTATTCCAAGTTTGAATGGAATATCTTTGACACTTTTTGAGAAATGGACATTCAAAAAAAAAGGTTAACCAAGAAATTTTAAGTTGAAAAAGGGGCATAACATTGCAAAAATAAATTTGAGGGTTATCTGCCCTTGAGAAATCATGTTTTCTTAAGTGATACAATTGTAAACATTACAACTGGAAAGTTTGATGAAGAAATATTAAGAAATGGCATAGTTATAGTCAATGTTAAGTTTTCATGACAAAATCCAAGTACAAAAAGGGGCATAACTCTGTCAATTGTGACCTTGACCTGCAGATTTTGGCATCATCACGACCCTGTTGTCGTAAGCAATATAATTTGAAAGTTTGATGATGAAATGTTAAGAAATGGCAAAGTTATTGCCAACTTTAAGTTTTCATGACAAAATTCAAGTACAAAAAGGGGCATAACTCTGTCAAATGTGACCTTGACCTAAAGATTTTGGCATCATCCCAACCCTGTTGCCATAAGCAATACAATTTGAAAGTTTGATAAGAAAATGTTAAGAAATGGCAAAGTTATAGCCAACATTAAGTTTTCATGACTGACTGACCTACGGACCAACAGACAAAGTAATCCCTATGTATCGCCGTTTCTTCGAAAGGGCGACACAAAAACTTGTCCAAGGTTTGTAGTAAATTAAAAAAATTTATTACTCAGTTTGGGCAGAAACATTAATAAGGGTATGAATTGAAAACTTACCGACTGAAAAGTGACCAAACGAACACAGAACACGGCAATGTACAAATCATGGTCTGCTCAGATCAAAAAGTCAATCACAATCTACCAGCAGAGTTAAAGGGACATACCCTACAATTAACCCATGATATACAACACATCTTTTTTAATGACTCATTCACTATAAAATGAAAAAACAGTTAATAATTTAAAGAACAACATAGGTTCTTTTTTTTTCTTTAGGCATTTAGACTCTTAAAAAGTGTTGTATGGCTAACTACCCAAAAATCGTACTGCAACAACTCTCTAGACTTATACTGATGCATTTAGTTTATCTTTTGTACTTAGAAATTTGACATCAGGTAATAATTCATTCAGTAACATTTACACAGACCATCTGAAAGAAAATGGAATAATCCAGATTTTAGGATATGCCTCTTTAAGGTTATACTGACCTTAAATTTTACCACATTTATGTAGAAGCTTGTATGCATTATCAATATTTTAATGTTTAGGCAAGAGTGAACAATTAGACATTTACTTAACAATAACTATTTACTTCATTTGAATTTGCAAATTTGTGATCTTACCTTCCTCTCTGATAAATACATGTCTGTTACAGCTTCTGATTTGCATGTGGTTGGTCAGGTTTTCCATAGTTCTGTCTCTTCCAACCGTCTTCCATGTCTTCTAAAAATAAAGCTGTACATAGCCATCAAGATACTTCAATATTTTCAAATGCAAAAAAGTTCTTTTTTATCTACTGTTATAACTTTTAAGCCATTTTGTTTCTGAAGAAACCTGAAAACTCATCAAACAAGGTTTACTTCAGGGTACACTTGCCTTAATGATTAAAAATAATGAACAAATTCAAAGAATTTTAAATAAGCTACATGCAGAACCAGCTCAATAGACAGCAGAATATAAATAAACTTAACAACCAAGGTAAGTTTCTTATGGACATAAAGTTTGTAACAGAAAGATGCAATGCATCTTGAAAAAACCCACCAAGAGCGGGATTTGAACTCAGACTGTCAAGTATCAAAAACCAACAGTCTAGACCACAGAGCCAAAGAATCAATGTCCTGTTGCAGTTGTCAGAGGTTTAATTATAGGGAGGTGTGCACTAGACCATAACAAGTCTGTCTGAAGTAAATGCTGAGATTGAACCCAAGTCCTTCTCTATAGGTATGTTTTCTGTATCATCTAATCCTTCCTTCCAGTAGTCCTTTTTTATGTGATTTCACTGATTTTCTAAAAAAATAAAGAAAAGAAAATTAATACACAAGACCTCTTTAAATGTTATACACTCTAATTTGGTTCAGCTTTAGTTTAACAAATCTAAAAGACAGAGTAATAACAGATAGACTGTATATGTAACTTTTGTTCCTGGGAATGTCCAGCATAGACTATCATCTACAGAAAGAAGCTGCAAATTTGCTCACATAAATGGTCATAGTCTGTTGTAAGGCTTCAACTCATGGCCATCTATAGGTTAAAGGCCTAATGATTGTAAAAGTAAGCAACCATATCCCTTAGACCATGAAGATGGTTGTTTCCTAAGAATGTCAAATAGCATGGGGGAGTTTCAGTGATAGCATGAATTTTTATTTCTTCTTCAGTCAAGTTCCACAGCTCATTGAAACTTTTCTTAACTGCTGCTTCATACAGTTTTGATCAGGATATACACTGCCACAAATGCTTTTGGAAGCTTTCCTGAAATCTGCTGGCAGGAATCAAACCAACAACTAATGGTTTGGAGCCAGACACTACTATTTTATCATGGGACCTCACTTGTGTTATATTTTAAGGTTAGTAAGAACTGACCTCCATTGTTTTGTGATGTTGTTACATGCATGTCTTCACTGCATTTTAATACTAGTAATAACAACTAGTTTAGTCAACAACTTCAAACTTAGTTTTGATGATCCCACCACTATCATGAGCACCATCCAAAAAAAAAGCTGGATTTCTCATAACCTGAAAAAGTACAAAAAATAATCACAAGTACACTTTTACATAAGACATAAACATCATTTATTCATTCTGCAAGAAAAATTGAAATGATATTCAAATCACTGCTCAAAAGCAGCTACATCATTTTGCTCTTGTTTCACCTCTAAATAATAATAAATCAACTAATCAATTAGCCTCTCAAGTTTCTTTCTAATATCTGCAGAAAATCAAGACAAAGTTCTTTCTATTTATTAATAGAATTGTTTATGTCCTTATGATGAGCAAGAGCTGAATAATTACTCTGCTGTATAATACAAGGGAGGTAATCAATATATAACAATAGATAAAATTTCTACACAGTTGCTACAGGAAACACTAGTTAGTATCGAAAAGCAGCTAACTATTTTCTATTTGTAGTAGTGTCAATGAACCAAATCTAAATTAAAAGATTTATTCAAATCAGTTTGATCATTCATAATAAACTATTAAAACGATAACCAAGAAAACTTCAGATTAACAGAATGACAGGACAAATTCTTTCCTCACTGATATGCAGTAATAAGAGTAACATGCTTGCCATCAGAGGACGGTGATTTAAGATGATGCTGGACTACCAAATCCAGCTGTCCATGATTCAAATCACACCAGGGTGAACCTCCAAAGACTTTCCACATTATCACATTGAAAGTCCTGGTTTAAGAAGCAGTCATGAAACAGGAATAATATAAGTTGCAAAGTATTGACTTCCTAATGATGTGAAATAAATAAGTTTAAACTAAACGGCCTGTAGTCTCCTAAAAATAGATGTCTGGAGATACACGTTTGTATTTATGAAGTCTCAATCAACAGCCTTTTTGGCACCCATTTTCATTTAGATGTTTATTATATGCCCTAGAAAATTGCCAATCAGAAGCATTTATCAATATCCTGAAGTGGACAGATACCTGGACTAATATTTTATGCAGTGACATTTTTGAACATTCTTACTCATGAGTTTCTGAGAGTGTAAATGTATTTGTGTGTAGACTGTAATTTTCTTTTGAAAAATGGTACATACCGATTGGACGGGCTCTGTGCAAGCTGCAATTCCTCCTTTCTCCATATCATTTTGGACAAAACAAACTTTAGCTAACCCTAAAGGTAGGTTGATATGTTCCACCAGACCTAAAATACCACAGATTAGCTACTTGTGTAATATTCTCACAAAATCTTGTAGCAGCTGGATAAGATCTCACAAAATCTCGTTTATACATCAAATATCTCAAAAACAATTAAATTATGATAAAAACAAATTTTGTAATGCAATACATCATTCACTGATCTACAAAATGATACTTTAATAAACAAAATCGAACCAGCAATGATCAAGTTTTATGCAAAGAAGAAAACCATCTGTGTGGTCAGGAATTTTTGGAATTTATTAGCATACCTGCATCTTGACTACCTGTGAATCAGAATTTCTTCAACATATAAAAAAAAAACGTTTTTCTTCTACAATAAAATGGTTACTTTATAATATGTATTGACTTCTATCGAAATCAATACTCTAGACTTTGCCCATCTACCAACACATGTCACATCAAATTTGTGTACCCGAAGAAGTCAATGATTCACTTGACACGCCACTGTAAACGTCAGATTGCCCTTTTAAGAAGTTTTAAGTCACTTAAAAATAATATGATGAGTTTCGCAAAAAAGAAATACTTTTAAATACCGATATCTTAAAGAATGGTCTTCGCCAAAGCTGTTCTTATTTTACCCCTTTCGTCTGCTTAAAAACGGATACTGTCACATGTGCGGTAACTTTCCCGCCATATGTCAATGTATCTTAGTTTTCATTGGTTAATCGAAAAATTATCGATGATTATGGAGTATGCCGAATGTGACCGAGATATTGCGGTTACGCCCCCTCCTTGACTCTCAAAAGAAGATGCATGAGTAAAAGTACCTTAAAAGTGTAAAAGTAATTAAAACTTAGTGGATTATACCGGTAAAAGGTGAGAAACACGTCTGATAAACCTATTCATCTAAATGTTTTAATAAGCAGGTGTTGAAAGGAGTAAATCTATAAGGTGAAGTAAATAAGATTGTTTTAAGTGATATCACAAAATTTTATAGGATAGTTGATATGCTTCATTTTATTATACACAGATTTTTGATTGATTTGATGGAAGTAGTGGAGATATTTCAGTATTAGCCCAGTATTTCCTAAGGTTGCATCAAATAAATCTCATACACAAGTTGTTCTGTTAGCTAAGACAGGGTTAATATTTTTTTGGTGTGTGGTGTTTGGTTTCATTCAGTATACCGGTAATTGTATTTGACAGTTCTTTATAATTTGTCTCACTTTACCTGATCTTACACATAGTTATAAACAATTTGCTTTTTCTATCTTCAGTACAAATCACACATTTTCTATCATGATCACAATGCATTTCAAATGTTAATAAAGAGTTAATGATTGTGTGTTTAAATTCTTGCCAGGGGGTCCATATTCACTATGTAAATGACTAATGCTTGGAGCTGTTGTTAAAACTAGGAAGAATAGACATAGTTTTCATAATACCATGTGACAATTTACAAATGTTATTTATGTTTAATGGACTTTAAAATCTTTCATTTGTAATTAATGAAGTTATAAAAGAATAAAGGGTTAGAAAGTTCGTAATGAACTTAATATGATCAGCTGTAATTAAGCTTGCATTTTTTTATGTAGCTGTATATTTCTTCATCTCAAATATTAGATGAAAAGATCGGACAAATTGAAAGTAGTAAGTTACCAATTTAGGCAGGCGCAAATATGCAAGTACAGTTCATTTACTAATAAAAGGTTTTCTAAACAGTCGGTTGCATATGTTATGACGCATATTTTTTTCAAAATACTACATAGCACATCACAATACACTTTCAAGTAAATTTATATAAATTTGAACATTTATAGTGAACTTGGTATCAAAATTTTTTTAAACAAGGATTAACAATGTGACAATTACAATTTTCAAATTTGAACTTTAATTCTAAACTCATAAAATTAAAAGAAGTATTTCTCGGGTAGGGAAGCCTCACAGATTTGTCTAGATGTTGCTTTAAACATAAAGTTTTGCATAAAATCTTTTCATTTGTCCAAGTTAGAATTATGTCTTCTTAAGACTGTGTTGTATTTTTGAAAGTCAATTACTTATTTTATATCTCAAAATGTAACCCTTGTCAGACTGATATAAGTGAGAACAGCTGTTACACTGTTGACCAGTCAAAGAGAGTAATTTAAGGGCTTAGATGAGAATTTTTATTTTTATATTAAGATTATTATGTTGAGATTTCTACGTTTAAGGTATAAGGGGTGGATCAGTGGTACAGTGGTAATGTGTTTGACTTGTAATCCAGGGGTTTCAAATTCGATGCCCACTCCTCCACTTACATTTCAACTGTCTTTTAGAAGAGACATTAAACAAAGGTTACCACCACTGAGCATTGAAAAGAACCAGGGGTCTCTGTAATGAGATGCTTTCTGTATTTTGCATTTTCCTTCACAACTGAAAATATATAACTAAACCTTGTAGGGCTTGTCGGTGATATGGGCATGATAAATAATCTCAGATAGATATATTTTGGAATTTCAGATCTAAGATATACATGTAATTACTGGACATCCAGAGTGTTAACATCAAGGAAAATTATAAAGTTAAAGGTATAACAATGGCTGGATTGTGTAAGAAACTGTTTATGTCATTTTGGATATTCATAACTGTTGTTATTAAAATCTGGATACCTTGTGTTGTTGGAATAGTTAAATGGAAATCTTTAATTAAGAACTTAATCCATCTATGATTCCGCGACACAACTCGGAAGGATAATGCACACACAAGCACACTCTTGCACACCAATCTTCTTTCTTCACCCTTTCCTTCTTTAATAAGATTTTCGAAAAAGAACATTTGAAGACAGATTCATTTTAACACATTCAGCCCTGCATACTACTTTTAAGATATGTTGAAAACTCAAATGTTAGATTTTTTTGGTATCAAGTTGTTGTGGGTTTGAAAATAAAATAACAACTTCCTAGCTATATCACA
Source organism: Cyclina sinensis (assembly GCA_012932295.1). Classification (NCBI taxonomy): domain Eukaryota; kingdom Metazoa; phylum Mollusca; class Bivalvia; order Venerida; family Veneridae; genus Cyclina; species Cyclina sinensis. The sequence goes on along the minus strand of JAAONU010000001.1, from coordinate 44,545,708 downwards.
TTACATGTATGTAAGAAAGTCAGCTGAAAAGATAACAGGAAGAAATGTCATTTGATAAGATTGTTATGTATACACTTTAATTGTTATAGTGATATTACATTTTAAAGTTGTCCTCTTTAGAAAATGATAACCACTTAGAATTTCATGTAAGCATCAGTAGGTACTTAAAACAAATTACAATCTAGCAAAGTGGAAAAAGTAAAAAAAATCAACAACTAAAGATTGTGAGGGCAAAAAAGGAAGTAAGCGCTTTTAAAAAATTTCACAGATATCTTCATAATTGTGGTAATTCTAAAACAGTTCAGTTTCATGCCATTTACAAATTTGTTAAAGTTTTGAAATTTAATTTTTATTGACAATGAGTAGCATTTTACATTGTAACTTTAATTGAAAAAACACAATTATTACATTCATTAACATCAGTTATATGTGGCTAATAAATTATCTGAACTGTGATTGGTCCATTACTATAGCAAAGTATAATCACCTCAAAAGGTGTTATCTATGTACTGGTAAACAAAATCTGCCTCTTCGTGCTGTCATGTTTTCTATTACAAGCCTAGGGTTACCCAGGATGTGTACAGAAAAATAAGCAGTTAAATTAAAGTCTCATTTACAGCATTGTTTACTGTATCATGTTTATCTGTTTAGTCATATTATAAGACACTTAATGTATATTCCAGAATATTCCAGTTTGTGGACCTGGCAATGTAATATTTCCTTTGGCTTATGGCCACCACCCTGGTAGATAAACTTGGGTACTCAACTCATCAACATACAATAGCTTTACATATAAAATATTGAATAAACATCTATTTTTATTCATCTTCATTACAGTCAAATTATACATATTGCTTGATTGACTCCAAAAATAGATCTTGAATAGCTAAGTCTGTATATAAGTTAAGTTTGTATATAAGAAATAGGTCAGGGATATAAACATAAATATTTTATATAAGCACCTGTAGTAAAGGGTGTTGACTTCAAATCTTTTAACTTCTTAGTAATACCTTAAGAGGGTCAAGAGTGAACCGTATTACCTTAAGTTATGTGCCCAGATCCCTGAGAAAGTCTTAAAGTTTCTTCAGGAGTATGGAGCTCCTTCATGAAAAGAATAATATTCTGTCAATAGGTAAATGGCTGTTTGAACAGACCTGTAAATCAATGAAAAGTTGCAAGCCAGACCAAACCACTTAAACTGGTATGGACTGCAATTTGCATAGAGTAGCAAATCTATTTCATCATACACTAATTGGTACCAGTTATTTTAAAAGCTCTTGACTACATTTGAATTTGATTATCATACACATTTTATGAATAGCTCCAAGATCAAGTAGAAGATGGGGTTTGATCTGAGTTAAGTTTTTATTGTTTCACCTGGCATGAAGTGCCAAGGTGAGTTTTTAGTAAGCTTTTTTGTCCATTGTCTGTTCATCATCTATTCACATTTTGCTTGTGCACACTCTAGAGCAAATTTCTATCAGATTTTAATGAAACTACCGGTGGATCAAAATGTTACCCTCAGTTAAATCTAAGATGAGTTCGAAACTGGGTCACATGGGGTCAAAAATTAGGTCACTTGGTCAAATAATGAAAACAACAATTTTTCACTCCAGAAACCATATTGGATCAGATCTTCAACAAACTTGTCTTGAATATTCATTTGGAGGAATACAAAATCTGGGTAATGTAAGGTCACAGACTGGGTCACTGGGTAAAATCCAGAAAACATTTTTAACCCTCTAGAGGTCACATTTTTGACCCATGTAAATGGAACTTGGACAGAATGTTTGCCTTGATGAATCCATGGATGATTTTAGAACTGGGTCACATGGGATCAGAAACTAGATCACCAGGTCAGAACATACTTTTTAAATACTGAAGAGGTCACATCTTTTTACCAGATCTGAATGAAAAATTAGTCAAAATGTTTGCTTTGATGGATTCTTGGGCTAATTTAAAACTCAGTCACTGTTATGATCACTCACTAACTAACAGAAATTGGATGTTCAATTTTCACTTGTTGACGGATGTGAAAAATGTGAAAATGCAGTTTTCTGCACTAGCAAATGTACGACTTGAACAATAGAGCTGTTGTTAATGGCTTTCATTCTTCTTGAAAAAAAATAGTGCGCACTTGATAGACTCCAGTATAATTTTGAAAATATATTCCTTATTCAAGAAATTTTAATCTTTTAAAAAACATAGCTACCAGGGTAAAATGTATCCTCCACAAAGTTTGAAGGTGGTCTTACAATTGGTCTTTTGGTTAGTATGTCAGTCTTTTGCCAAAAGTGTTCAACAGTGTTGAAGAGTTTCCACTGTCAGCATATAGTGTAGATCTGCCAGACATATTTTTAGCTACCCTGATCAAAAGGTCAGCTGAAGGCTTTAGTATGTTCTAGATATTTGGTTTGTAGTATCATCTAGTGGACATCTACCAGGATTGCTCAGATTGTGGCCCCTGGGTAAATGTCAGCCATTCCCAAGGGGTCACTTGCATTCATACTGACCTTCAGTCTTGGTTTTGATACTACAAGCTTAAAATTTAGACCACATGTACAGTTTTTATGCATATTTCAATAACCAATATTGATGAACTTGTTCTGTGGCAATGTGTTCCTTTGGACCTCATACCATTCACTTCAGGTGAATGACCCAGGGCTGCACTTGGCCCTCTTATTATTAGTAATACCTGTTTTTACACTTTTATCAAGGTTCTAAGAAATCAAGAATGAAACATGCCTTTTTTTCTTTATTGGCATTTATGCATATATAGAATTTAGACAGTGTCAATTTAATTACTTGGTCCTCGGAATAATGCTATACTTATTAGCTGATTACGATAGATTCACCTACTAACATTATAATGTGAAAGGTGAACAGTATTTTTTTTTTAATTATGCAAATATGAAAGGTCAAGGAGGAATTGTCATGTATGATAATATTTTGGCCCAAGAATGAATCATTTCATGTATACAATACTATCATGTATATTTATGTATTTAACAAATAGCATGACTGTATTTTGTATATATACCCCACAGTTTTTATAGTTGCAGGATCTGTAACTGGTAAAATAATGAGATTATGGTACTGATAAACTTTCTTATATTAAAATGGCACTATCTAAATCAAGCCTTACAGTTCATGAACAGTTCTAGTCTAATGCAAAATTCATTAACCTCACATGTAATGTGTGTGTAGTGCCTATGACAAGTCTTAACTATTTTGTTCATAAACTTAATCAGTTTATGAACTTTGCATGAAAAGCATATATTTAAAGCAGTTACATGAACTAATTTAAAGAACAGCATAAATAAATTGTTCGTGAACTAATGTTTCATTTAAACAGTTTTATGTCGGTTCATTAATGGTTTGTAAATGGCAACGAAGTGTTCTTGATTTTAAGAAAAACATTTTTGGGGATGAATTATTATGCAAATGTCACCCTGCTCTGTATTCAACATGTATAAAATATGAGCTGACAGAATAAATGTACATAATGTTGGTCAACATGTATACATGTCAATCTTTCTTTCTATATAAGCTTCTGTATGTTGTATTGTCTTAATTAAAACATAGCTACCAGTACATTTGTTGTATTTGTACCGAAGTTGTTTAGAAATATGAGATATCACACAGTGAATGGATATAGGGAAGAAAAATATCACAGGGTAAATAATATATTTGATATTATTTTTGTATAAAAGGATACATGGAATGTTTAAATGTAAGTTTGTTATTCATTTATGTAGGAATAAAAACTAACATGTTTCTTGTCTGCTCAAGTCGGTGTAAAGCTCAAATTACATAAGAAAAACAAGATCTCCTCTAAATGTTTTCTGACAGAGTTAAATTACCAGTTTAACTGCTTAAGTTCTTTCTTTTGATATTTCAAATTGCACCAGACATAACCAGTATGTAAGAATGAGACAGTCTAATGAAATTGGCATTTAAAACAGCATTAATAAGGTCAGTAACTACAAAATTCATATATAAAAAAAATTTATATTTTATAAATCCGAGTTATCATGATGTTTAAAGTAAGGTCTGGGAGATGTCAAAAGACAAGAAAAAGCAAACAGTGAGAAATGTGAAAGCAGCTTTTTATGTTCCAGTGAAAATTTAGATGAACAGTACCAATTTTAATTAGCTATGTCAGGTAGATAATGAATAAAATTATATTCAAGGCCATGATTTAAATAAGAATTTGTAATTATATGTTCAAGAAATTAACACGAGACAGAAATAAAACAGCAATAAAAAGATTTGTATACAATGTCAGTCTTGTCAAAACTGTCACATTTCAGATGACGATAATATACAGTTGTATAGCTCGCGGTACAACCATCTTGTGCAGTCATGGGGTACAGACGGGGAACAGTGATTATGAACAAGCTGTGGAGACTATATTACCACAGATACCCACCCGCAACGATGGCAAGACAACCGTCAATGCATCGAAGTAAGCAGTTTGTAAAAATCACCAGTCTCTGCTTAAAAGTATTAGTATAATCTCTTGGACTTTCTTTGTTTGTATTTTGTTGAAAGTCTGCATGTTTAGTATTTCATTTGCCTTTTTCATTTGCAGAATATTTGAATCTAAATTTGTCTCTTCTTATATTTTTCACTGTGTTCGTTTCCCTGTACAGTTGTACCATACAGGCTTTGTTTTGTTTCTTAAATTGTCAACAGTAAAACAATTATAATTGTATTCAATATTTATCATTTCCTTATAATTCTTTTTTTCTTTCATTTTATTTAATTTCATGTAGAACAATCTATCATTGTTTAAAGATTTTCCACATTGCATATATGCCTATTATCCTTTCATGTTAAATTTGTTTTTTCTCTTCCTATAATTTGATGAGTAAAAGCAGGAAGATTCTATCTGCCACTTTATTTGACTGCACTTGGGGTCTTTTCGCTTTCACCCAAAAACTATAAGATAACAAAGTATTTTCTTTTCTTTTTTCTATTTGTCCTTGGTTTGTAAATTTCCTTTATATTTTTCAAAACCAGTTTTGCTATCAGTTGTACTGAATTCAACATTATTTCATTTTGTATCTGTCTTTATTTCAGTACAAAATTTCATTGTATTGTTGAGAATGGCATAATTTTCTTGTGTGCAGCTAAACCAGGCACAGAGACTAGGCCATGTTTTGCTTACCTTACAGAGGTACATATATTAACCAGTTGATACATTAATATACAGTACAACCTCGGTAAAACAACCCACAGAAGATTATTACCAAGAATAACCTCTATGAGAGTATTTCTGTGGTAAAGAATAGTTAAACATAATCCATAAACAGATAAAGTCAGGTACAAGTATGGTAGTTATAATACCAATTGAAAACAAACAAAACACAAGTAATTATTGATAAACAAAATTTAGTTAGTTTGGACCAAATCAGAAAAATATTTCAGTTAGTGTTATCAAGTGTTTTGTTATAGGGAACTTCATTTACAAGAGTTTGTAGGTTTTTTAATTTTGTTTCAAGGTCTTGATCCTTAGAATTGTTTCTAAGAGGTTTTACTGTAAATAAGTAGAATTATGTCCTTGTTGACAAGAAATAACAGACTATTCATTTTGTTTTAATTTCATGTTATGCACATTGTAAAATTAATGTTTATAACTGTGTACATGTTAAATGTAGGTTAAGTATTTAAAAGGTTGAAAAAGTACTTCAAGGATTTTGAATAGAAGAAAATTGAGTACATTAAATTGGATACATTTAATGAAATGGCAAGATAACAAGCTATTCAGAAATTATTCACATATACAAAATCTATTGTCATTATGAATTATTGCAGAAATTGCATGTTATCAGTTTTTAAACACTTTGGCATGAATATAAATGTTTGCATGTTGTGCTTTCAAATTGTAATCCTGAAAAGAAACTTGATCTTGTTATCCTGGAGAGATTTTAACTTGTTATCCTGGAGAGATTTTAACTTGTTATCCTGGAGAGATTTGAACTTGTTATCCTGAAAAGAGAGTTAAACTTGTTATCCTGAAAAGAGATTTGACTTGTTATACTGAAAAGAGAGATGGCTTGTTATGCTGAAAAGAGAGATCACATGTTCATCTGAAAACAGCAACAGTACTCCTGTTTCAGCACATTCCTAGAAGAAAAGAAATTGATAATTTAAAGTTTATATATTATCAGTTCTTTATTTCTTGTTTGCTTTGTACTTTGAGCTAACTTGTTTAAGCCGAATTGCAGTAAAAGTCTTATCAGCCAAATGCATCTTTTGATGATGAAAGAATGAGATGAAGAGTTAAGAAAAGCCTCCTGACCTCACTGGCAAAGGAGTCTTAACAGACATTTCTACTGAAGCTTCATAATTATAAGCAAAAGATATAGGAGTTGGAAACCATAGAACTATAAGTGTGAATTGTTTTTGTCCATTCCTTTCTATTGGTACATAGTGGAGGTCTGCTTTGATATAGTTCTCAGTTAAATTTTCTATAGCATATTTACATTGTCATGAAATATTTATAATTTTTGACCATTTGTTGATAATCAGATGAAAGACCAATTTCACAACCAGAACCTTACTGATGAAGTTGTCACAGCCAGGAAACATCAGTTTGATCCTCAGTTCAACAACATCATGGCCAAACAAATGGTAAGTGCTTACAGTTTCAGTCACAGTTCTTTTGACATGCTATGGACTGTGTCAGTTTTTTGTAGAAACTCTTCTTTTTTTTCTAAGGTTTTGTTCCTAGCAATAAGTACAGAAGGGTCCTAGGAATATTTCTGTAGTACTTAATTTTGTTTTATTGCATTTCTGTCTTATTTCAATCAGTATACACTTGACAACATTCATAGTGGGTGGATGTATCATTTTATCTATGTATGGCAAAACACTGAGTAGAGTTTGTAACCATTCCTGGTAAAGTTGAGTACCTTTCTAGAATGGTTTCATTCCTGAATTGCAGTTAATTTTCCCAGGTGTGATATCATCCAGAAAAAGGTAAGGGAAGCAAACTCTGGCCCACCTAGAAAATGGTTTTCGAATTCACTGAAACACTACCTTTACTCTTTATACCTGAGCTGTTTAGGATATCATATTACATTGTTTGAAATAAGATTTTTTTTTAATTTGCCTAGAAAAAATAGTACTGAATGTTGCATATTTTAATATCACAAAGTATCTTAAGGTTTGCAGGACAAATATTTTGAGTTATTACTTAAGTTTAGTTTAGTTCAGGCCAAAGGCCCATACACAATATAAATACGAAAACATATACACATTGTGTGAATGCTGTCTGCAAACCTGACATTCAAATATGTACTCAGAACAACAATTATCACAAATTATTGTAATACTATTTTATATTCTCTTGTGATCTATTAGATCTACATATATTCTTGCATAAATGAAACACAAATGTAATACTTGCATCAAATTAAACATATCTACTGTTTATTCAGTATCTACTTAAAATATATATTAATAAGAACATGTATTAGATATTCCAAAACATTTTACTCTAAGATATTAATAAGTATCTTAAATGTTTCAGGACAAGTTCTCTAAGGCACATTCCACAGACAACCTGACAGTGTTACAGGGTCAAGTAAAGGAAGTACAGGGTGTGATGTCGCAGAACATAGAGGCCGTGATACAGCGTGGTGAGAGGCTCGATGATCTCATGGACAAAACAGATGACTTAGAAGCAGCCGTAAGTTACTTTATAAGTTCAGATTTGGGTTCAATGGTTGAAAATTGGGACCTTCTTTGGGAAAATTATTCATCCTTCACTGTGATTCAGACTTCAGACCTTCCATTAACTATGTCAGTTGTAATTAGTAAATTGTTTTGAAGCTGCCTTGTTCGAAAAACTGGTAAAATCCAGTTTTCAGGTAAAAAAAAATCAAATTAGTTTTTCATAGGTTGGAGGAAAGATGTTGATTTTTTTCCCAATGATAATCTTGACTGGTAGTTCATTATGAACATTTACTTGGTCAGGAAATAGATTATGTTTTTAACCAGTGCAGGGGTGTGTCATTTAAAGGGTAGATGTTAAGAGGCAATATTATTTCAGAAAATTTCAGCTTATTGAGATTTTGTTTGTAAATACAATGACTAAATAATACAGATTCATCTTGGGGGCCCTTGGAAAATTGTAAGAAAATTGCACAATATTTTATAATTTCATTTTAAGACTACTCTGACATAGTTTTGTTTCTGTGAATGTTCTGAGCATCTGGTGTATAAACTAGATCAGTAGTAATTGCCAGGCTAATTGGTGTCGGTACAAAGATGTAAATCTAAGGGTTTTTCATGTCACCCCTTCTTATGGTAGTTACAGTAATAGAAAAGGTAAATACCTACACATTTTGTAAAATCACTTTCCACAGTTTTGTTCTCATTTCAGACAGCCACATTTCAGAGGACGGCAAAAAAGATCAAAAAGAAATATTGGTGGAAAAATTTAAAGATGAAAATCATTGTTGGTATAGTAGTGTTTGCCGTTGTCCTTGGCATTGTTTTGGCAATTGTTTTTGGTTCTGGTGTATTGGATAAAAGTAATGATGACAAGAAAACAACTGCTTTACCCCCCGCAACACCCCCTACAACACCGACAACTTGATACACATCTGTATACAGTAGTATAGAATGTGTTAGTTCTATGTCACATGACACATAGTGTCACATGACACATAGTGTCTTTATTTTTCAGTCCACTTGCTTTACTTTCATGTACAGCTTGGTAATTAGAAATACACTTTGTAATGACTTTGTTTTATAATGATATTTTTTTTCTAAAGTGAAACTATAATTTTGGTTTCAAGGTGATTTAACCTTTGATTTTATTAAAGTAAAGTACTTAATAATTACCTATTATAGTTCATCTAAATACTTTACAAGGCAGCATCATTATGTTTATTTATGTTTTTTTTTAAATCTGTTGTTAGAACATCCAAGCATTTCTACCTACACTCAGAAAAAATAGGCCCCTATATTTCAACATTATTTTACTGGCCAAAGGAATTGGAATTCATTCTTCTGTTGAACCCTTGGACACTTCCTGGTCTAGTTATGAAAAGATTGGGTAAGAGTTTATAGTATTTTTCCATAGTGATTTTATGATTCCTGACAAGAATTAAAAGCTCCTTTTAATAGTCATATGATGTAATATTTTGAATGTGGAGAAAAGCATTGCAAACAAACGTGTGTCTGGCTACAAATCATAAAAAAATTAATTCTTGACTTACGTATTACATTTTAAGTGTGCAACCAGTTTAAAAAATGTAAATGATATCACAATATAAATGCTGTATGTGAATAGTTGACAGTATGATTTGAAGTCAGAGACAGTTCACTTGGTGTTTTTTCATTACTTTGATTGTAGTAGGTATATAATATGGAAATCTGCCAGTTAAGTGACTGTGCAATGTTATAATAATAGCTATATGTTTAGTTGACATGTACATCCAAGCTCCATCAGTCAGTAAAAGTGGTGTTGTATTTTAAATGAAACCTGAAATAAAGATAAGTAATCACTGAACATATTTTATATATATATATATCTCGTAGATGTAGCACTCACTGTGTATACTCCCAGTGGTTTCTGAGATAAGGCCATGGTTAGAGTCAGTGATGTTTTATAAGCTTCATAAGTCTTTTTGTAAATGACCTGTTACTAAATTGTAGCTCATTTTGTAAATAAATTTAGCTGTCTCTTAATTTGCTCTATGTTAAGCTTGCTTTGCACAGCCTTAGATACATTTTGGTTTTTGTCCTTCATTGTTTACTCTGTATTGAAGTTGACCAATGTGAACTGTGAATCAATAGAACATGTGTCCTATACTGAATGTAAGAAGTTTGAATCTTATCACTGGCAAGATACCTTGGATTTCACAAGAAGTCCTTTTTGGTATGAATTCTGTCCCAATTTTTAGCAGGCAATTACACAGAGTAAAATACAAAATTTTTACCACAGAGTTAACTTCAGATCAAACATTTTATTGCAATTTTTAAAGACTGTTTAAGAAATGTGCTGTAGCAGATTTGATGCAACCTAACTGCTTTAGTTGAATATGTACTATCATTTAAAATTGTTTGTTTCTTCACTTAGTATGCATTTTCAGTGCAGTTGCTCATTGTTTTTAAAAAAAACAACAACATTAAAACATCACATGATTTATTTTGTATGTATGATTTCAGTAATTTATATGATTTAGCTTGTTTATTTGATATTGTTAATGATGTTTGAATAAATGATATTTAAGTATTTGGGTTACTCTGAGTCATTTAATTCTCTCCATCATTGATAAACTTGACTGAACTAGACATACTGTTTTTGACCTGTTCATCTGTCCATCTGTCACACTTTGTTTCAGTTCAGTAGCTTAAGTACAGTTTGACTCACAACCTTCAAACTTGATACAATGATTGCCCTTATTAAACGAAAGAACACTATGGTTTTTGGGATCAGTTTGTCAAAGGTCAAGGTCACAGTGACCTTTAATCTGAAAATTGTTCTTGCTAAATAACTGGAGTGCCATTTCAGAGCCTTTATACCTCGTAGAATGGTTGCCCTTATTAAGTAGAGAACCTCTATTGTTTTTTGGGGGTCAGTAGGACAAAGGTCAAAGTCACAATAACCTTGAATGTGAACACAGATTTTGCTAGATAATTGGAAAACCATTTGGCCCAGAACCTTCCAACTTCTTGGGATGATTGCCCTTATTGAGTGAAAGATCCCTATTGTTTTTGGGGTCAGTAGGGCAAAGGTCAACAACACAGTCACCTTTGATTTGAAGTCTATTTCTGTTCAATAACTTGATTGCCATTTGACCTACAGTTCAAATGATAGTTGACTTTATTGACCTATTGTTTTTGGGGCCACTAGGTCAATGGTCAAGGTCACCATAACTTTATTTGAATACCTTTGCCAGTCAATAACTTGAAAACTGTTTGACTTATGCTCTTCAAACTTTATACAATCAGAGTATACAACCCTTGTTGTATTATTGGACACTGGGTCAAAGGTCGAGGTCACTGTGATCTAAAACATTGAAAGTCTCTGCTGAAGAAGTTGAGTACTTTATCTAGTAAACCTTCCAAACTGCATAGGATGATTTGCTTCCTTGTCAACATGATTCTGGGCTTTTTTAGGATCAGTATGTCAAAAATGAAGGTCAACATGACTTGAAAATACTCTTTATTTCAGTTCAATGTTACCTTGACACTCATTCACCCATATCTTCAAGCATCAAAGGACGGCTGACCTTGCTTTGAAAGACCACTAGCACCTTTTGGGGTTTGGGAAGATCAGTTGGTACAGGTTACGTGACATAAACATTGCGGTCCTTTCATATGCTACACTAATTTTTCCTACCATGTTCTAATCATTTGCTGTTTGTTGCTGCACCAGGAAACATTTTCTGAAAACTTTATATTTCTAACAGCCTCATTCGGTATCGGTATTGTATATATCCCCTTTAATATCTAGGTATGGCATTGTAGGGGAGTGACATCCATTTTTGTTTACAAAACACTATGTAGTTGGAGTCTGCAATCTGGTTTTATTTACAGTTAATTACACTTTTTATATCTGGTGTTTCAGTATTTTTAAGAAGTACAAATAAAACTCAATCTTTGTTTGGCAAAAAAAAAAAGAGAAACTGAAAGGTAGAAAAAATAAGACGGAAAAAACAAGTTATTTTCCTGAAGATAAATTTCAGGTCGTTTCACTTCTTTACAGTTAATCCTTGCTCAAATGAAACAAGAAACAAATCTTAATATTTCACCGGCTGAATTAAGTTCATTTTCTCTATTTGTATATGCACATCTGTATGTTGCACATAATAGTTACTTGCACCCGACTTTCAAAAATAAATATTACTTGACTTGGGCCAAGTCAATTTTAGTCTCCTGATTTCTTCGTATTCCGCAAACCTGATGCATTTCAAGTATTGCACAAGTGAAACACTACAACATCGTCATCGGTGTGACCTCAACGTGGGATACACATATCCCTCAGTAGCGAAACGATGATCGTTGGATACACATATCCCTCAGTAGCGAAACGATGAGCGTCAGATACACATATCCCTCAGTAGCGAAACGATGAGCGTCGAATACACATATCCCTCAGTAGCGAAACGATGAGCGTCGGATACACATATATCCCTCAGTAGCAAAACGATGAGCGTCGGATATACATATATCCCTCAGTAGCGAAACAATGATCGTCGGATATACATATATCACTCAGTAACCAAACGATGATCGTCGGATACACATACCCCTCAGTAATCAAACGGCGATCATCGTCGGATATGCATATCCCTCAGTAGCCGGATACACATATCCCTCAGAAGCCAAACGCTGATTGTCGGATACATACACCCTTCGGTAACCAAAGGTCGGATACACATATCCATTAGTCGCGAAGATAGATTTAGTGCAACTTCTTGTTAACTTTTTGGGTTATATCTCCTCCACTTTAGCGAGATTTTGCCCAAAGCAATAGTATCCAAGAATATGCTCAAACTTAATAACTCTGATTAATATATCTCTCAATAACCAAACGTCGGAAACACATATTTCTCAGTAACCAAACGGGCGTCGTCGGATACACTTACTACAACGAGTGTTAGCGGTTTGAAGTAGCGTAGGTGCAGAATGATGAGAGAGGATAAAAATTCGTCAAAAATTACTGTAATTAGCGTATAAAGAAAGTCAATACCAAAACAAAGGCAGTTAAAATTAATCTTAAGAAGTGTTATAATCTAGAGGTCTATGTTGTCGTAGGTGCGCGCTAACAATATGCGTCTAGCAGCATGATACAGACCAAACGGTGCTGGTGTTGACTTCATCACCAAGAGACCTTTCGGGGTCAGTGAAGACGTACCGCTGTTATTATTACATGTGGAATGTGAGGAATACAAAACATATCACAATTTCTTTGAAATTATCCCCTGTTTATTATGTCTTTAATGGAGTCGAACTTCGACTGATCTTGAATACTGCAACATTCTCTTAGAACAATAACGTTGAGCACTTAATTATATACATGTAGCTAACAATACATTGCCGCTAAACACTTTTGACTATAATTAACAGACAAAAAGTATAATGATAGTGTGGTTAAAAAGTTAATAGTGCTTTGACAAAACAAAAGAGAAAGAAAATAGAAGCAATAATGAAAGTAAAGTCTATCTAATGTTGTTCTGTTTATTTCTGTGTCCCTTTATTAACAGTATGCTCTAAATTATTCCCAGGAAAATCGTTTACCAACAAGATCGAAGAAACGTTCGTTGTGAGACCTAAACAGTGTTTCCAGCTCACCCTCCAAAAGACCAAGCTCTGATCTCGATTTTAATCTTCCACGGTTATGTCCGTAACAAGACGGTGCAACGTTTCCATGTTCTTGAACACAGTGTAGTCCCTTCTCTCTATTATAACCAAAATTGTCACAGTCTATGTAGTCCTCTATTTTTAGAAACTTTTCCAGCTTTTTCAAAACTGCACATGGATCTTTTAAGAACTCTGAAGCGTCAATGATGTATATTTGTTCAAGAGCAAAATATTTCAGATATCTTTCTACAGATGCGTCGTAAAACGATGCCTTGATAGCAAAACAGTTCTTATTAATTTTCCTTTCGTTTAACACATATTTATATAAACAATTAATTATATCATTCCCGTATTGTTCCCTAGTGATGTAATCTTCGAATGTTACATGCGATATCGTCCTGTCAACCGGGTTTCGAACAATTAAAATCAGTTTTATCTCTTTGTCCATTTCAAAAATTCGCCTCGGGGCCTCCTTGCTGATGAAATAACCAGGAGACTTTTCGATAGTTATCTGCCCTTGACAGCTACACGGCATCTGATCTCTGTACCAATTAAGACCTTTATCTGCTTGCCTATCAAAGTACGACACTTCATATTTTGGTAGTCTTTTGATAACCACTGAAGGATTCATAGCTAAAAAGTCAATCAGTTCTCTTGTTCCGCTCTTGTATGTGCCGATTATAATGGCTTTTGGTAATCTTCTTTTGCACATCTTTTTCAGTGTTTGATTTTGATCAAAGGCGGATTGACAATCTGCAGTGTCTTCGCAGCCAGACACAGCAGTTCTTTCCGAGAATTTGATACAAAGGTCAAGGTTTGCACATGTCTGTCCTCTTGTGTGTTTTCTTACACAGTTATTAAACCTGATCCGTCTAATCGTGCTGTAAACTTCTTCATCCGAGTATGTATAGCGATGTTTACCACTTGTCACCATGGGCGAGTTATTCCTTACATCAAACACATTGTAATGGTTTTGTGTACCTATTAAGGTCAAGATTAAAACTATTACAACAAATGAAAAGATGCATTTCTTGTAAGTCAATATAAACAAAAACGACTGCCTAAAACTGCGAAACCTAATCAGTCCATCCATATTAAATCCTTTTTTGAAATCCACACATTTATTAAAATCCATTATACATCAAATAAACATATATGTTTGAATCTGTAGTTCTGATCTTACTGCATCTACTTTGTTGTCCTAATAAAGCGATGTAATTAAAACCTCATTTGCGCGGGAAATTCAAAGGAGAACGTATCTTCCGTCTTGTTACTATGTCTAGAAATGGATTCTCTTTATACATGATTAAATGAGCCCCTGGGTATAATTACTGTTTTTCTTTCTTTCTTTTTTGGGGGGTTAATATGTATTAGATATCAGTCAAATATCAGTCTAGATCTTAGATTGTATTTCATCTGTTTTGTGCTGTCGTACCTTTGATGAGGAATTTTGTTTTCGCATGACCGAATCATGTATAATCTGGGTCCTAATTATGACCCAGGTTTGGTTTATGAATAACAAATTGACTTGTTTTCCTTTAAACAAATATTACAGACAATTTGATAGTCTGAGATATTCAAATAGGTTCTAAAAATTTCTGCCAAATACCGTTCAGATAATGGTGATTAAGTACTTACTGTAAAAATTTATTTTCAAGATTTCGGTGTTTTTTTCTGCTAACGTTCGAGACCTAACACCAGAAAGGCATCCATCAAGTTGAAAAATTCATAAAAAAGTGCAGGTCAGGGCTAATAAAGAGAAAAAAAAACGTGCTTGCCCTCGATGAGTGGACTTGTACATACTGATTTTTGTTGCCGTTTTTACGTAAAATCATCGTCGGATATCCGCGTCTAACCCGTTCCATTACTCTCCATTCATTGGTCGTAAACGGTGTATGTACTATGACATTAAGTTTACTTTAAGTTTTTATACCGAACATATGCTTTTAGAGTCGCTTTCGAAGATATTTGACTATAGAAGAACAAATCTAAGCTACAGTTCTATAAGTATTTGTCTTAGTATTATGCTTAGCCATATTGAATCATCGGTCTGCATTGTAAATCTTTGATCCTCTCATAAATTTGAACGGTCAGAAAAGCGGAAAGACTGTATTTTAATTAACTGTATATGTGTTTAAATGGAAATGCAGCTGAAAACTAGTTTTTTTTTCCTTTTGAAACAAATCTTTCAGTGAAATTCACGTCACACGCTTGAGTACGTGCTCAAAGACACAAAAGATTTTAAATAAGTATGCTTGTTGTATGCTTTCGTTAATTTGTAAGTCGGATTTAGGAACAA
Source organism: Cyclina sinensis (assembly GCA_012932295.1). NCBI lineage: Eukaryota > Metazoa > Mollusca > Bivalvia > Venerida > Veneridae > Cyclina > Cyclina sinensis. Next base: position 44,530,080 of record JAAONU010000001.1, on the reverse strand, counting down.
GACATATTAACAGTTGTGTCAAGGGCACTGTTTACCACTAACTTCTTGAATTACTTTTTGGTTAAGTCTAATGCTGTTAGAATTAAGACAGAAGTAATATACATGTAAGGTATGTAAAGTGCACGGTTGATCAACAAACTTGTGCAACGCTTCATTTAGTTGATTAGATGTTGTTAGTCCAGAATTGTCAGGTGTTGATTGTGGCCGTCTGACCTTTGCCTCAATCAGTGCTAGCTTTGGCCATTGCAAAGAAAGGACAGAGAAGTTCTTATATATTACTTAAAGAACAAACACTTTATAAATTTTCGTATTTTATTCTTTTCACATATTTTATCATTAATCATGAATTACAAGTCCAATAAATAAAATACAAGTCAATTCTTTTAAATGAAATCATCAAGGGTATGACCTTGTACTAAACATTCAGTTTTACATACGATGTTTCATCTACAATTCTAGGATTTGTATTAAACTGACTAGCTATTAATTAAGAACGGTCACAGAATTAATTTCATGATGAAACAGAGGTCAATGAATAACAAAATTTCATTTTAACAAGAATTTATGAGTCCTTTCATAACATAAACCAAGACATTATGTACCTCAGTTTGGAGTTTTCTTTCCACCAATCAAAGTGTGGAGCACATACAATAACTTTACAAGTTTTCCTCGTTTCCTCCAAACATACAGGTATCTGAAGCATGGACTTCACGAAACAAGGTCTAAATGCCTTCTTCTAAGATGAGGAGTGACTGTTTCCAGTTCATGAGAGGAACATATGCTGTGGTGATGTTAAATTACGAACAAAATAATAGCAAAACAAAACGTTCTGCAGGATATACTTAACAAGTATGTCAATTAACATCAATTAAGAAAATTATAAGCTACAATATTGTTAGCTGTAATAATTCTTGGATTCTGCTGATGAAATGCTATAGCAGAGTAATATTTTCTAACAGGACGTGCCATTTACAAGATAGGATTTTTATATTTGTGATATCTCATTTAAAAATGATTGTTTTTGTGGCCATGTAAAAAACACATTCAAACAGAGGTCCACAATTTTCAGAAAATTAAAAATTCAAATGAAAAAAAATATAGAAGACAGAACACAACAGAAAAACATGCAAACCTTAATCTGAAAAATGACTTTGTTAAAGTTATAGCATGCATTTTCGTTTTGTCGTTTCTAATAACTCTATGAATTAGATAGAAAAAGGTAAAATTATGTACACGCCTCTCCAAATATAAATGAATTAGTGTAATACAAGTTTTTAAACATCATAGGTTTGAGAAATAAATGGCATACATGTTGTTTGATACACATGTATATCACAGGAAGAAGAAAAGTTTAAACAATAATTTATTCTAACTGTAATCTCTTGTAATATAATATGCATGCAGTAGCTATAGTTATAGACTATGACAAAACTATTGTTGGCTACTGGTATGTAATTATCCTACTTATTCTCTACAACAATCTCCAGCTAATTTTGATTGTCTCTCTACTAAATTATGAAAAATGAGTGACTGAATGTCGGAATTAGGAACAGTTCCTAACAGTTTACAATGGTGTTAATCCTAACTGAATAAAGACATGTCTAGAAATGTGACAAGCAAAGAAAGATGTTTGAAATTAATCCACAGATGAAAAGACTAGATTAACAACAAAAACAGCTTTAGTATTTTATATGTATTAGTTCCATGTCACAGAGGGGATTGTATCACACTTGTTGTTTGTATGTTACCCTACTGGCTTGCAGTCAATACTGTTACCTAGTTCAGAGGTTGTGTTAGAGGAATATAATGGTTACAGAATGTGACAGAAGTCTGTTATCTTCCAATAGCTAACTTATTCAATGACCACTGTTAAGAATGAGGTTTAACAGAATAAAATACAATTATTCTTTAGCAGTCATTCAAACACACTCTCTCTTTAGAGATAATGAGTAACTCATGAAGTTTAATGCTGTCAAATACAAAATGTTTACATGCATAATTCTTCCAATATGTAACACATCCATCTCTCTGAAGAAATACAGGTGTCAGGGAAAACTGAATCTTTTCAATGAGGATTCTCCACAAACAACTGTAATACTGCTTAAGTTCTCGCCAGGTTTTGGCAGGATTAACAATCAATATGGCAATATAGCAAGTGGTTTCACTACCATATTAAGTCTGAATGACACTTAGTGATGTCTTAATTATCAATTAACCCTTTACTTAACCCTTTACTTCATATATTTTCACACATGTGCGACCAGTGTAGATCCAGATCAGCCGACACATCCGTGTCGTCTGATCAGGATCTGCACTGATTGCTTTTTGGTCAGAAATAACCTAATGTATCAAAAGGCAAACAGTGTAGATCCTGATCAGATGGCATAGATGTGCCGGCTGATCTGGATCTACACTGTTCGCCCAAGCCATAAAGGTGTATATATGGAGGAAAGGGTTAAACTACCACAAAACATATATAGAATTCAGAATGTCTGTTACATTTCTTATCTAAGTATAAATCAAGTCTCAGAACCATACAAACAAAACCATTCACACACTGTTACAGCACTTATTATCATAGCCTTTCTTCTTTAGATGTCTAAAAAACATAAAACAAATTCAGCATATATAAAAATAGATGTCTCACAATAAGCTTCTATAAACAGCAAATACATGTACCTTATAAAGGACTGACTTACAACAACTATGCTATTTGAATACGATTAGAAAGACATTCACAACAAATAACTTGTACATCATGTATTCAGTTTTCATTAAAATGCTCTCAACAAGTTTGTTAATTCTTATTTCATGAAGTGACTCTATTCAAAAATAACTTACCCAAAGTTTTGGAGAAGATAAGGAAATTATGACACATTTGCAACAGATATTAAAAAAAAACTTTAAGAATATTAGTTGGCCTTAGTCTGATAAAAATCTACATTGTCTGCTATTTAGGTCAGAAAATTTGTACACAATACCCCTACAAATGATAAATGGGTCTGTCTTAACTGAATGATGAATGAGTCCATTTTATAAATATAGAAGTTAAAGGGTTTTAGACAAGGATAAACAAAGTTTAAACAATTGCAAAACTGCACAAAAGAATGACAGATGTTCATTTAATTTTACATGTGAACACAACATTTTGGTATTTAGGTATGCTAGAATAATGTCATAATTCAAATACTTAATAACAAATAACAGAAACTAAAAGAAACTTTATAACATGTATTGGTATACGTAACAGTTACTCAAACTTTTCAATATGATTCAATGAAGCTGTATTAACCTTGGCACATGAACAGTAACTTTCCATCACAAATCTTTTTTCCATTTTTAAGCATAAAAAATCAATACCAGTTTTTTAAATGTGCATAAATTTACAAACTGTTTCCATCCAGTAATAAGAAACGCATTAAGGACAAAAATTAACATGACTAAAATATTGATTTATCCTCAAGTCATAGATATAAATCACAAACATACTTAACTATAATATATACATAATTTCAATAACAATATGACAGATCCTTCATGATCAATCTTACTGTTTAGTAACAGCTTTTCAGAACTCCTATTCAAATGCTGCTGTATACATTAATATATAAGCAGATTTACTCACAATGTCCCGAGCAGAATGAACAAATACACCATACTTTCTTGAATCAGACTGACTTAGTAAATTTACATGACATTAAATATCTACAGTTATTAAAATATTTGAAAACAGTTGTCTAGAACACAGCACACAATCATTGAACATAGACTTGAAGATGTGACGCAGACTGTATCAACATTTTAAGTCCCGGCATGAAGCTGCTAATTTCTGAGAAATTTCCCTGACTGACCATTTGTGTATAAATACTAAGTCCTGTGTTATAGTCATACTGTTGCACACTCTGTACAATCTGGTGTAATCCTTGAATTACTGCTGGGGATAACTGAAACAGAATATCAAGAAACTTAAAACTTTAGAAAAATGATTAAAAAATTTCACTAATATTTATTTCACATGGTAAACTGATGTTCACGAAACTTTATTACGAACGGTCAATTTCTCCTTCAATCTTTGATCAGTGGCTAAGGAACCATGGAAACAACCCTTAACTTTCCACTGAATCTTTGATCATACAATTGTGTGTAACACTGTTAGGCATTCAAAACACCATTCATAATCATGAAATGTTTTTTTGTTAAAGTGCTGGAATTTGTACTTTTGACATTTACCCACCCAAAGGAACAACCCAGGTAAGATGTATGACTCTATGAGTATTAATCAATGGAAACTTGGTTCTTACATATCAGCCATATCAGCATGTAAGCCAAAAAGCAACAATGATACCATCTATTTACTAACCTTGTCCAAATATTGGTAACACATTTGAATATTTTTTATACCAGGGTACTTATTAAATCAACAGTATTTATATGAAAAGAAATATGAAAACCATTTAGGGCACAGACCATTAAAATTTTTAACAGCCTAAAATGAGTTTTGTTTATAATGGGTATGAATCAAGAACTTACGGAGTTTTCTCGCAGCCTGTCATAAAGAATTTGTAACTTTTTAGTTACATCGTCTAATTTCCTCTTCATTTGCTGAAAGATTAAATATACCGGTACAAATATTGTCTTAAAGTATGAAATCAAAAAATGCTGTTAATGAAGAAATAAAACAGAAACACTTTGAAACACATAATTATCATGTCATGTTCTTTTTTTGTTGTTAATATAGGTGCAGTTCTACCCATAATGAATCCCCTTCTTTAAATTCAGGCAAGGGTCATAGTCTTAACAGTAATCATATGCTCATGTAATTGTAAAGTTTGCAGTAAGATATTTCATTACTTTCAAAAATGACACTGCAACTGAACTAATGATTTTGTAAAGCCTGATAGCTCAGTGATTGAAGGGATTTCCACTAGTTAAGAAGGTTATCCTCCAGCAAAGACAATTAAATCACACATGCATTATTTCACCCAACTGTGAATAGGAAGCAATAATTAATGTAACTGTTTTTTCTTCTCTAAGTGAAAGGTTCACAAAAGGGGACTGTCTTGTGCTAAAATTAAAGCTATCAGTGAATGAGATTAATAACCCCATTTTACAGCCATTTTAGAAGAAAAAGGAAATACAGAATGCCTCAGGCACATCTACACTTTTTGGTGAACATGCACATCAAGGTTTCAAATCAACAGTCCTAGAAATGTGGAAGTAATTCACATCAAAATATTTCTGTGATAGACCAACCTACTGCCTGCCAGATCGACAAAACCTACCTACCTACCATAAGACAACTCCTATATACCCCTGCAAACAAAGTTTGGTGGGGGTGTAATAAACTGGTTTACAATTTAAGAACTTCGATTCTTATAAAGTACTATCAGTTAATCACTGTTACTAATTAATTCAATACCCCTTTCGCAATGATCAGCACATGGTGAACATGTAGTTTTTAAAAAATAATTAAAGTTTTTGTTTTTTTCAATTCCATACCTATCATCCAAAACTTACTACATTTTACACAAGGGGACATAACTACTTACAGCATTGTTTGCTTTGGCTTGACAGTTATGAACAAGGTTATCAAATATATTTTGTAACACTTTATGCTCTTCTGGTATAGGGGCTTTCGGTACCTCTTTCACGGGCTCCGGAGCAGGTGGCTGAAAAATGATTTTTAAAACAGTTAACCATGTTATGGTTTTCATTTATATTCTATATATAACTGTGCACTCAGGACATTTCTGGTGTGCCCCTCTAGAAAATAGACATGTTTTCATTCATAATATATCTGACTTTGACATGAAAGCATTTTTCAACTAGTTTCAGGTCCTTAAAGAAAAAGCAGTAGAGAACGACATGGTGAAATCAGTTATTCGTTTTTGGTGAAACATTAAGAACACTCAACTAAAACTCATAGTGCAAAAGCCACTTCAATTACTTTAATAAAAACTGCCTAAAGTTTTAAGAATTACTCTTCAAATATTTCCTAACTTAAGGTCTAGCATAAATGCTAATCTTGTACAACTCGGGTAACATATTTACTTTTATTTTCAATTAAGAATGTAAATACAAGTAATGACAAAAGAAAAACTCAAAGTATGATCAGGAAAGAAAAAGCTGAATAAAAGCAACAGAGTGTATCAATGGGTGAATGCAAAATGATTCTAAACACTTTCAAATAATGAAGCAGAGAGCACTTATTCACTCCTTGGTATGAATGTATCATAAACATGGTACATATGCACCCTAAATTGTCAAAAACTAAACAAAATTGAACAACAACTAAGAGACATATGGTTAAAAAATATTACTACAAAAACTGGTCTTGTCTCACCTTGGGTGTAATATGGCTGTTAGTGTATGTGGGTGCTACTGGTGCCGAGAACTTCTGACATGAAACATAGGCATTAAGATGTCATACAATATATGATACAACAAGCAGCTGTTATGTAGAGCAACTGAGGTTCAAGACATTCTTTTGAATAGGGTAATAAGGCTTATAAAATATTCACTAAAACATTCTTGCCACTCTGGCATATTGGGCTATGGCCTGGTTGATTAAAATTGTTCTGTTAACATAAAGTTTTGTTGCTAAAACTGAGAAGTAGAACACTGCATGAAAAAAAAGTTTTTTTATAAAGACAAATCAACAAACATATCAGTACATAATATCTTGATGGTACAAACTGTCTTTTTATTTTTTCAATATTGCTACATCTCTCTGTCACAGAACCTCAGTTGTGTTCTTAAGTAGATTAGCAGCAAATGAAATCAAAGCAGGCCCTCTATTCACTCAGATACTTCAATGGTAGCCTTACACTAAGTATTTGTTTCAGTTTAATGCTTACTAGTCTACAAACACAAATTTGCTGTTTTGTTAAAACTGAACATTCAAGTATTAGGATGACCTTCTTAGAAGGTACAAGACAATTGATGGATCCCTGACCCCTCACATTTGCATGATTTAACAAAGAAGTACAGTTATATTTTCACCACAAACAAGTATATAACAAAAGAGCACATGGTAATATTTGTGGGTAAAACTATTGCTATAAGATTTAAGAGTCATGGTGTGGATCCATGAATTAATCTACAGTAACAAGTGCTTTTTTTTCTTTGCTGTAAATTTTTTATCTAAATGAACCGAGGGCCTGTGTAGGAAACAAAAGTGTAAGTTCTGAACTAGATGGAGAGTATCATTAATTTTGTATTTCGGAACCAACATCTATCACAACACTAAAATACTGAAAATAGTGAAAAAAGCAAACAAAATTATAACAATGGCAAAATGTCTGGTTAGAATACTAGCTACTGCCTATAATAAAATGTAATGCCCGATGAAATGAAACTTAAAGATGAACATAGAATAATAAATACATATCTACTGTTGCAAATCTACAGGTAAGTATGAATTAGAAATGTTATCAGAGAGTTATATGCTGCCAAAAGAAGTTTAGTTTAATAGTACACAGCCTGCATGTCAAATTTGAAACCTTACACATTTCTACACATTTTAACTCAATCAGTTAAGAAAGCTGAAGAAGTCTGTCGACAATTTTGCGTTAACGTCAAGATAAATATTTGAAATTACCCCAAACTCATGACCAAACTATCTCAGTCCCAAATCTTACCCCTTCCACTTATGAACAGTTCCTGATAAAAAAATAATTCTGTTTGGTTATCTTACAAACTGCTTAGAACTAAAAACTTCTTAACATCAGTTTAGACTGAAGGTCTGACACACAACAGCTTCAGATGAAGAACTAAATGATAAAATGTGTACATGTGCAAGACTTTGTGCAGTGTTATAAATGTATGATGTGCATATATACCTGAGGTTCAGGTTTATATTCCTGTGGATTATAGAAGTTGCCATAACTCATCTGACTTGTCGCTGGACCCTGGTCTAAACTCTGGGGCTGGCTCCCATAAATAGGATTGGTTATTGGAGATACTTCATTAGGCTGGGGCTGTTAAGAAAACACAAAATACTTTGACTAAAAGACTTGTCTTAACTGTCCTTTTCTTTTCCTTTTCTGTCTTTCTTAGAGTAGTTCTTCACTGGAACACTATCTGGTTAGCAAGAAAATTGCACTGAACATTTCTTTAGGTGCTTTTTTTTTATGAGCACAGACTTCCTATTATTTTAGAGGTGATGATACTTGTGAAAAAACTTACTGCAGAGGGCTATAAATGTGCTACAATACAACATGTCCTCTTGGCCCTATTTGATGACAATTTACATTGTCCCATAATTTGTAGTTCCTACTTCCTCCTACTACAAAAAACAAAACATGACTATACCTTTGGTTTATCCTTTTTAACTACCATTGGTGGATCATTCCATGCCTTGTCAGGTTTTGAGTCCTGGAAGGAGTGGATATTTGACTGAGTACCACCTGCTGACACCTGACCATACCCTACAAAAGATAGGTAACAACATTTTTTTTTCATATTCTGTAAAATAATACTACACATATGACTTATTCTTGCTTGAAATTTTAAGAATTTTGAAAATAAAAAACAACCTAAGAAGTTTTAAGATGAACATCATGACTAACATACCTTGTGAAGTGTTTTGATACATGTTAGCTCCAGTAGGATTGGTGTATCCTGGGGTACTTATTGGCTCTGAAAACATACCTTGTGAAGTGTTTTGATACATGTTAGCTCCAGCAGGATTGGTGTATCCTGGGGGACTTATTGGCTCTGAAAACATACCTTGTGAAGTGTTTTGATACATGTTAGCTCCAGTAAGATTGGTGTATCCTGGGGTACTTATTGGCTCTGATAACATACCTTGTGAAGTGTTTTGATACATGTTAGCTCCAGCAGGATTGGTGTATCCTGGGGGACTTATTGGCTCTGATAACATACCTTGTGAAGTGTTTTGATACATGTTAGCTCCAGCAGGATTGGTGTATCCTGGGGGACTTATTGGCTCTGATAACATACCTTGTGAAGTGTTTTGATACATGTTAGCTCCAGCAGGATTGGTGTATCCTGGGGTACTTATTGGCTCTGATAACATACCTTGTGAAGTGTTTTGATACATGTTAGCTCCAGCAGGATTGGTGTATCCTGGGGGACTTATTGGCTCTGATAACATACCTTGTGAAGTGTTTTGATACATGTTAGCTCCAGCAGGATTGGTGTATCCTGGGGTACTTATTGGCTCTGATAACATACCTTGTGAAGTGTTTTGATACATGTTAGCTCCAGTAGGATTGGTGTATCCTGGGGTACTTATTGGCTCTGATAACATATCTTGTGAAGTGTTTTGATACATGTTAGCTCCAGCAGGATTGGTGTATCCTGGGGTACTTATTGGCTCTGATAACATACCTTGTGAAGTGTTTTGATACATGTTAGCTCCAGTAGGATTGGTGTATCCTGGGGTACTTATTGGCTCTGAAAACATACCTTGTGAAGTGTTTTGATACATGTTAGCTCCAGCAGGATTGGTGTATCCTGGGGTACTTATTGGCTCTGAAAACATACCTTGTGAAGTGTTTTGATACATGTTAGCTCCAGTAGGATTGGTGTATCCTGGGGGACTTATTGGCTCTGAAAACATACCTTGTGAAGTGTTTTGATACATGTTAGCTCCAGCAGGATTGGTGTATCCTGGGGGACTTATTGGCTCTGATAACATACCTTGTGAAGTGTTTTGATACATGTTAGCTCCAGTAAGATTGGTGTATCCTGGGGGACTTATTGGCTCTGAAAACATACCTTGTGAAGTGTTTTGATACATGTTAGCTCCAGCAGGATTGGTGTATCCTGGGGGACTTATTGGCTCTGATAACATACCTTGTGAAGTGTTTTGATACATGTTAGCTCCAGTAAGATTGGTGTATCCTGGGGTACTTATTGGCTCTGATAACATATCTTGTGAAGTGTTTTGATACATGTTAGCTCCAGCAGGATTGGTGTATCCTGGGGTACTTACTGGCTCTGATAACATACCTTGTGAAGTGTTTTGATACATGTTAGCTCCAGTAGGACTGGTGTATCCTGGGGTACTTATTGGCTCTGATACAGCACCAGTTGAATACTGTCCTCTGAAAAAAATACACGAAGTACAAAACGGTGATTCTACTTCATCAGCATCATCAATATCAAAACCTCAATCACTGTCATCATCATTTTAAACATCACAATCATTTAATGTATTGTTAAAACTTAACAGATGCTTGAGCTCTGTTTCAATTCTTAGCCTGAATCTGCGGTAAGTCCTCAGCAATACTGACCAAGTCTACCAATTTAATACTCTAGCCTGTTACTAAAGTTTTAGATAAAGGTAAGACAAGTGATAAGAAATCTGAAATTATTTAAAAGTAAGGCTACTTACCCATAGCCATATGTTGGTTGAACTGTCTGTGCACTGTAGTCTAATGGATTATATGTATTCACACCATACCCCGAGGCTGCACCAGAATATCCCACTGTTGTCTGAGGGTATTTCTGAGACAGTGGTCCTTTACCAACAGGTGAGGGTGGAGCTCCCACCTGGCCTCCATATGAAGGTACTGATGAGGCCCCAGCAGGGTTGGTATATGAGGGGACAGTAGATCCTGTTGAAGGGTTTCCTACACTGTAAGTAGGCACTGTTGGACCATTCATCACTGGATACTGGTTGGAATACTGGTTCTGACTTGGGTAACTCCCTTTTCATATAACAAAATAATATATCAATTTAATGAAATAATACAAGATAATCTTGAACAATTAGTTATAATGTTCATATTAGACTGTGACACTTGGTGTGCATTCCTGTTGACATAAAAATATGAAATACGTAAACTAGAAATATGTCCATTGCACTCCAAATCCATTGCTTAGATGACATGTCATAGAACAAAGGTGTTATCCTCTATGAAAGATATTGCACATATAGAACAAAAAATAGATAATGTTCAAAAGAACATTAAAATACATCAACCTGAGTTAAGATTCTACTATGCACCTGTTGTTGTTGTGTTAAATGTAGAGTTTGCTGTTGCCTGGTATGTCTTGGGTTGATGTTGTTGAGGTTGGACAGGGGCAGAGGGTTGGGCTACAACATGTTGTTTCTGCCATGGGCTCTGTGGCACTGGTAAGCCCTGAGCAGCAGTACCTAGTGCCTGATACAGTCTGTCTCGTAACACTGCTAGACTGTGCTGAAAACAGTAAGGTTGTCAATCAAATATAAGTCATCCTTTATTGTATGATTCTGATTCGTATCTCAAGTTCATCACTGACATGCCATTCTATAAGTTCCTTTCAGTGTCTTATGAAATGAGAACCTTAATATTCAATAATATAACAGACTTTGCAATACAAAACAAAAAGGCTGCTAACAGTACAACACAGTTTTAACAAACTCTTACCATGGAAATGACACTTCACTTTTTTTTTCAAGGAAAATGTATCACATTTTAGCTTACCTCTGCACTATCCCCTAGGTACCTCAAAGCTGTATCTAAGCAACCTTGGGCAGCCAGTATGCCTGCATAGTCACTTAGTTTCTCTGCCAGTACCCCGGTAGTGATCTCTGGGGCCTGACCTCTTGACATCTCAACTGCTTTTCTCAACAACATAACTTTCTCAACCAAGTCCTACAACATAAATATCAGAACATTGTCCTTTGCTTTTGAATAAGCTAGATATACACATGTATGTGTGTTAACATTTCATCTAATCATATGCTAGTACATTTTGTAACATATTGAAACTTACTGGTACTAGGGACATGAATCTTCCATAATGCTTTTGTTACCAACACATTTATTTATTATTTCTGAATATTTTGAAACTCATATTTTAAGAATACTGTTAAATCTCTACAGCATTCTGAAGCAGTAGTAACCTTGTGTATCGAAAAGATCTACAAAATGTATCAGTAATAAGTCACTTTAAGGAGGTGGTGGGAAGAGAGGAACATATTCTTTCTTTACCTGTAAGGCCATTGGTGAGTTATTGCTCTTTGTTGTACTGAACCAGTTCTCAACCATCTTCTCAACATTACCAGAGCATATGTAACACAGGCCAGCATACTGAGCTAAGTCACCATTGCCTTCTGATTCTAATCTTGTAGCCAAAGTATCTGGAGAAACAATGAAACTTTAATTAGGTATTAAGTCCTTTAATAGTCAGTCATATTAGGCAGGCAGTTTCCTTAAATACTGTTCCTGAGTAGGCCAAGTACTAGACTCCTACTGATTGTAAGGAACTGCAAATTTTCTCAAATGCATGGTAATGGTCAGAAGAAGGACTCAAACCTATGACCGTCAATCAGTGAGAGGTTAAGCAACTTGAAATCAGCAATATTAACCACTTGACCAACAATACCATTGCATGATGATTCTTGTTACTGGTTCATAAGCAGCAATGTAACAGTAGCTATGCAAGTTAAGAAATATTATCTTCTGAACAAACTATCTCAATGATCAATACTATAATCATCAATACAAATGCATGTATATTCATGTTTTAGAAACTAACTGTAAGAAGTATTGACCTTACTGGGTACAAGTGATATACCTAAGCAAACTTTAAATCAGGGCCTGCTTTAAATTGGCTGTGTATATCTTTTAAAGAGCCTGAACTTTGTGCAAATAACTGTATACCTACCACAAAGGTTCGAGAATTCATCAGCTGGAGAGTATGTCAGGATGACAGCTAATGCTTCCTTCCAGTTGTCTAGCTCACAACTATTCACCACCTGTCTCCAGTCATGTGTTACTATTGCTGATACCAACTAAAACACACAAGACATTGTAAAACTAGCAGTCTTAGGACACTAGTAAATGGAGTGATAATATCATAAAGTTCTGATCATACAGTCAGTTTGAACAAAAAGTTAAAGGAAAAAGCAGTCTTAATGACAGCTATATCTTGCAGCCAATTCATCCATATCATGAGGGTTGGTTGTAAAGCTGATGTAAATGCATATAAGTAATAGGGGGTAGCTAAGACAGTATTGTGGACAACCCTCAAAATTTATGTATCTTAAGATTAATCATAAATGTTGCCATTATGAGGTGATGGCTTACCATTTGCCATGTGGTGCTAGACAATTATTGCTCAATTTGAAACTGTCAGAGAAGTTCAAAAGTTGCATATATATGGAATGCTGCTTTACTATTTCACTCAGGGACCTGGGTGTTGTGCTCTGCACATTATCTCATGATAGTAAAGTAAAAGATATTTTAAAATTTTCTCAGTAGTTGAAAGTTATGAAGCGGACTTGAATGTGAATGAATGGATGTGCCACTTAAATGGACTTAGGGGTCATTTCTTTTATTTTCTTTTGTTGTACAGAGGGCCATGGCCCATTTTACAAATGAGTGAACAAATTTTTTTTTCTGAAAATATATATTTGAGACAAATGAAAACTACTTGCTTCACTTACCCTGCCTAAGTTTGTGCTGTTTTTCTGGAAGTACCTTTGCTGTGTTCTACTCAGCAGCTCAGGTCCACCAGCTATAGCCAGCAGTATTGCCTCAGCCATTTTGTTCTCACACAGGCACATATCCACAGCAGCTTCAAAATTTCCAGTCAGCAAAGCCTGGCACAGTAGTCCATCTGCATCTGTAGAAAATTAATTGACAAACTGACTGTACATTTAAACTTTATAAAGCAACTACTTTATCTCTGATGCATTTTCATAATAAAGCTAAGTGAAACTGTAAACTGCTTTCATATAAAGAATTACCTTGTGCACACTGATTTTAAAGTTTACAGGAAAATGTACTTTAGATTAAACTATACAGTAACTTATCACAAAGTATTTTTATTTATTTGCATAAAAAATGCATCATACTGATACACTTTAGATCCAGGCAAACAGACTTTTATCTGGAACAAAACTGTTCTAAAAAGAAAAATCAACCTTGATAGTATCTTCAAAAGTATATGTTTTACTTCACATATTAAGTACATACCATCTGATACCGAGAGACTGAGTGGAGACTGAGGTTTCTGTGAGGACTTTGTCTGAGACAAACCTATCTCATCAAAGGCCGAGGATCCTCCATCTGAGAAATGTAGCTCATCTCTACTACCTGGGGTCTGAAACACAGAGATAATCATGATTATGTACTGTTCTACAAATAACTCTTGCTTATTGCTCATTTCAGGTTTAATGTTTTATTTTCAACACTATATCATTTTGATTCAGGCAGATTATTTCTTGTCAACAACCTGCTTGGTAGCAGCACCAGAAGCTAGGACATCTAGTCTGCCAGATACTAAGTAATAATAATGTGAATATGTTTATGAGCTTGGCAAATCACCTTCTTTTTATATACAAACACTAAAGCAACCAACTGTTTCTTGATAAAACATCTTATTCAATTCCTGCAATGTCTTTTTTCATTGATATCTCGCTTTAAGCTGACCCAGGTGGAAAATTTGCCTATAATTTGGCCTACATGTAGGTGTAAAGTTTGCCTAACATATCAGAATACTTTTTTCTGCATCATTCCATCTAAATACCTCCTATACTTTAAATCTAACTTACACTGCAATCTAAGAGCGGGATATTTTGTAAAGACTGAGTTCTGACAAAGGTTATCTTTATTTCAATAAAAGTTTTATTAGTTATAATTGTAAAGAAGGGAGGAGCTCTGTGGTTGTTGTTTTTATCTGTCAAGGTTTATTACCTTAGAGTCAACATTAGGAGATGTTCTTCCACTGCTTGAGAGACCAGGTTCCTGTTATACAATGCAAACAACAAGCTTTATACAAAGATATTAGTTAACATTATTTTCATCACTCAAACTTACACAACAAATCTTTCAGTCTAAATGTTAGTTTGCAGCACTGCATACATATATAAAAATGTTTATACACAATGTATGGAAAATCATCAACACATAAGTTTGACACAGCCAATCAAACTGAAATCATTCCTTTCATTCCATGGTTTGTTGACATGATTTGAAAGCCTTGCTTAAGCTTAAGCATTACCATATCTCTGCCAGTACAAAATAATGGATCAGCAAGCTCTGAAATATTTTCTAATTAAGAATAAGGAGCTGAGCATAAGAACATATACATCAGGGTTTTCAAAACAAGAAGATATTGTTGTTAGCATTACATCTTACCCCAGTTCCAAGAAGATTCATTTTCTGGGCCAGTTCAGTAGCATCTACACCAGGTCCTAAAGACTTATTCAAACCTTCTGACTTTGCATGCTGGGATATCTGTAAAATGTAAATGGGCAAGAACTAGTCTTACTAGCCTTTTAAAGCATTATTAATCAGCAGTTTTTATCCTCCTAACTTTGAGTCATAAAAAAGCGACTGATCCAAATGCTTTAAATCATGTAAACCCTGGGTATTTTGTGTACTTTGCAGAAATGTACTTTTCTTCCAATATTCCATATCTAACGTTTGTAAAAAAATTGCTTTTCAGTATGATTTCATAATTCAATTTACCTGAACACATGACTATATCTTCTATTCTGACTTTAAAGTTTTTTAGGACTTAATTCAATAATGACTAACTGAATCATTATGTCTTCAACATATTACTTCTAACAAAAGAAGTTTAACATACCTTGGTGGCCAGCTCAGTTTTATCATAACCCAGCATCTGTATATACCTCTCCCTTGGCTCCTTCTCAAAATTTACCTGGAAACATTTAATTAGAAATATCATAACCATGTATAAAGCAGAATGTGGTCTTAAAGAAATCCTGACAAAACCATACCTCAGATTATTATGGCATACAAAATTTCCCTCTAGCAGGTCTGTGTTATTTCTTGTTTAAGGATAATATGTGATTTTATGACCGAATGGTTCTTCATAGTATTCCTGACAAGGTTTATGCTGTTAATTCAAATGTCCAGGTAATGAACTCAACTGTCCAGGTAATGAACTCAACTGTCCAGGTAATGAACTCAACTGTCCGAGTCATTAACTCAACTGTCCGAGTCATAAACTCAACTGCCCAAGTCATAAACTCAACTGCCCAAGTCATAAATTCAACTGCCCAAGTCATAAACTCAACTGCCCAAGTCATAATACTTAAACATACCATTAAAAAGTTCCAAATACTCTCTTGCATACTGTCTCCAGAGTTTGCTGCCTTCATTGCACAGAATTCAACATGCTGGCCATTGCTCAATGCCTGCTCTAAGTGTAAGGATCCTGTCACAAGGTCTGTTTCCGTGACAACCTGACTCATTGTAACTTGACGACTTACAGGCTGTTGTGGGGTCTGAGACTTGATGTTCTCAAAGGAAACTAGCTTGCCACCAAACTTAAACAAAGAATATACATTAAAAGCATTCTCTAGATCTTATATGCAGTAAATGAAGCAACGAGAAACTCATTTTCCCATAGTACATGTTTAATATCTCTTTCTGAGAACAATATCAAAGTTTTGCAAAAGTTGCAGTCAATTAGATGTAACCATAGATGAAAGAACATAAGAAACAAGCTCTATGTTTGAATGAATGTCATGCCCCCATTGGGGCCTCAAAAGGTTAAAGTTTTGTGACAAAAAAACAGACAGACAGACCAAAAATGACAGCCTATGTTGTTATTAGCTAAAAACTTTATTTTGATAGTGTTTTATGAAATATAAAACAAAATATTATCTTACATACCCCAAAATTAGCTCCTGCAGGTTTCTGTAACCACTTGGGTGGTTTCTGTAAAGGCATCACATTCTGCTGCTGCTGTTGTTGTTGTTGTTGATTATGCATAGCTTGTGTGAATGGATCAGAAGACTGGAAGGACTCTGTTACCTGAAACAGAGTTGGTTGCTGTTTGAATCCCACCAGGGATGAGAGCCTCCAATGACATACCACATTCCTCAAATTTGGTGCAAGTACTTGTTTGAAGGCAGGAAGCAGTCATCAAGAGGGATTTATGTAAGATGCAAGAACTTGCTTCCCAATCAATGTAAAAATCAATAAGTTTAAACTAAACTGTTAGGTAAAACCATGCTAATGCAGGGACTAAAGTTTAATAACATCACCACAATGTAAATGTCTATTAACTCATTATAATTCACAACAATAATACCAATTTACATCAAGTACATATACCATTCTATGTAAAAACCTTTGATTAACTGACAACATTTTATCCATATAGTGTTGTCAAGAAATTAAAACTGGGAACTTACCTTGTCTACTTGTTGAATAGGATGACCACCTCCCATCAGAGAGAAACAAGTGATACTACCATCAAATGAGGAACTGGATATAATGTTAGGATTTCTAGGGCACCATTGTACATCAAAACTCCACTGGTGACTAGTAGGTATCTCATATACTACCTGTAAACAACACAAACATAAATTTACTGTCTCTCTCTCCTAGTGTTTAAAAGCTTTACATGCAACATACTGAGTGAAAGACTGTAACTGTTATTCAAAGACTCTGATTTAAGAAAAACTGGAAAATCAAAGAGCTTTGAATTCCTTAGGTATCCTTTCCAAAGGGTTGGTAAAAAATCAAAATGTAATGTTATAGACCTTGATTTTAGCCTTTCCTCTTGAATATCTTTCTTAGATGCAATACACAAAGTTGCAATTCAAACTGTAACTTGTGAATAGAAAGTTTGATAAATAATTCATTTGTTCACCTCTCCATTTTGTGCAGCACTGTTAGGGTTCCAGCAGAGGATTCTGTTATCTTTGGCACAGCTGAGAAGCAGATCAGGATCCTGGGGGCACCAAGCCATACTGAGGATACCTCTATATCAAACAAAAATGGTATGCTGTATGGTTAGTTTAAAGCTATTTATTTAACAGGTAAATCACTTAGAAAATTTTCTTGCACCATTTTTTACACCAGTTGATGACTGCTTTCTGGTTTAAAACCAGTACTAGCATCAAATCAGTAGAAAGTCAATTGGGACTTTCATCTCTGCTAGCGAATAGGAACTAACAACCACTAGATCAGGAGTCGAGTTCTCCACCCCTTCCACCACTTCTGATGGATAACTAGACTCTTCAGAATCAGTTAACCTTTAAGGTGTGGATTTCACAAACAGTCAAAAGTTAACACAGAAAATATTTTGTTTAAACAAATATATTTTGTTGTGTTGTTTGTTGCTATGGTAGCATCATTTCTCCATAATATCATCAGGTCATACTTTTGGCTTTAGAG
This sequence comes from Cyclina sinensis, assembly GCA_012932295.1. Taxonomy (NCBI): domain Eukaryota; kingdom Metazoa; phylum Mollusca; class Bivalvia; order Venerida; family Veneridae; genus Cyclina; species Cyclina sinensis. The sequence continues at coordinate 44,511,958 of JAAONU010000001.1, read as the reverse complement.
AATTAGCAATTAGCTAAAATTCCAACATACTGTCAAGGAGAATCATAATTTAAAGAGAAAAAGATTGTTTAGATTAGAACTTATATCCCCTTAATAGGAGTAATTTCTAAAGGCTACCTTACCTTTGATGATTTTCTAGCACTTTGATAGGTGAGGTAGCATATCTCAGATCCCATAGCTGTATGACAGGCGTGTGATCATCCTCTGATGACAGACACATCTGGGTTGCAACCTCTGGGTTCCAACATACCAACTTAGACTTTATCTGAAATTTAATAGTATAATCTTTATTTATAAAATGATCTGATATCGCAACACCCTTCTTATTTTCCAAAGAGTCTAAATGATAAATTTGCAGTCAAGTGAAGTAAAACCCAAAGAATATTTATTTGCTTAGACCATTATGTAGATTACTGTTACTATATTTAACAATAACAGGTAAAACAATCCATTTTGACAGAATAGGTACTGTCTTTGACTCTTCTTTTGAAATTTTCATGAACTTGAGAGGGAAATACACCTTATGTGAATGTAAAAAAAGAAGTTCATATACATTCAGAACTATGTTACCTACTATAAAAAAAAGTTTAACTAAGGAACCATAGCTTATAGAAGTCTGTACAATCTACACAAACTGAAGGCAAATGTTTTAGATGCCAGTGACATTTCTAATACTGTACAGTACATACAAGCCTTGCAACAGGTTTATAAAGATACTGCTAAAAAATACTTTTTTGAAATATTTTATTACATACTCTTGACATACTGTCGCTGACTTTAATTATGGGTTCATTCTTCCGGAGGTCCCAGACAACACATCTGGCTGTGAAAGTGGATGCTAGGATATGCTGAACTTGTCTGTTCCAGGAAACACATGCAACCTCTTCTGGTGGCTGAAACATGCAATACAACAAAATATAAGTAATATTTTCAACTGGACCTTATTCATATCACACTTGTCTTTTACAGACTGTATTGACAATAAATGAAAAGATAAAATAAGATATAAAATAATGAACTACTAAAAATCTGACATTCAATATACTCACATCTTGGAAAGATTGAAATTCATAGCTAAAATATTTACCAATGAAATCTTTTAAAGAGACAGGTCACCTTTCAATAACTTAAAGTTCAATTTCACTTTCAGACAATTTACTAACCTTACACCAAACTCTATGGAATTTTATGACATTTAATGACAGACATGAACATTACTTTCATCACAATTAATGTTAACATTTTACTTTTCTCACAAGGGCTATACCAGGACTAAAGTCAAGGGTATTCCAAACTGAACAAGGCTATACTTAACAGCTTACCTGTGACTTAGCTCCAGGTGTCATAGGACTGTCTGGGTTTATTAGATCCCAGATAAATATCTCAGACTCAGCGCCTCCTGATGCCAGTAAGTTGTTCTGAAATAAGACAGCAGAGTTTAACTTTGCAACATGGTTAATTATCTATAAAACTGTAAAATCAATCACATTACAACATTCACTTTGGACTTACTCCTAGTTCAAACAATAATAGACTGCAACTGTCCATTTTCTATAATGCCTCATTATATATGTGACATGTGGCCTCTAAGTGTGACCTTGATCCTGATCTGAGTCAGCCAGAACTTGTGCTCTGCATATTATTTTATTATGGCAAACACTTCTGCTTAACATTTTTATGCCACTGAAGGGAGGCATATAGTTTTTGAACTATCTGTCTGTCCGTCAGTCAGTCCATCCGAAAACTTTAACATTGGCCATTCCTTATTAGTAAGTGGATTTACTTCATACTTGGAAACAACACCCCTTTGGACAAGACCTTCCCACTGACCTATATTTATTTGACCTTGAACCCTGAATGACCTTCACCTTGGACATCCAACTGTCAGAAAACTTTAACATTGGTCATAACTTCCACATTAGTAAGTAGATATACTTCATACTTGAAGACAACACCGCTTTGGATAAGACCTACCCACTGACCTATATTTATTTGACCTTGACCCTTGAATGACCTTCACCTTGAAGATCAAATTGTCCAAAAACTTTAACATTTGGTCATAACTTCCACATTAGTAAGTGGATATACTTCATACTTGGAAACAACACCCCTTTGGACAAGACCTTCCCACTGACCTGTATTTGTTTGACCTTGACCCCTGAATGACTGGTTTTAAGCTCAAAGTTCAAAGCACCACTTCGGGGGCATAGTCATCTTACAGTGACAGTTCTTGTTTACATCCTTCAACTGGTTCAAGTGATACAAAGCAGACATTTAACTGCTAACAGTTCGACAGGCATACAAAGTGTATAACATAATTCGCCCCATCAGGCATATAAAAAAATGTTAATTTCCAATCTACCTGACCTATCACATGTTCAACCTCCTTCTAAACCATATATGCATACAGACTGACAATGACACTACGGTACCTGAAAAGGGTTGAAATCCAATGCCTTCACTGCTCCTGTGTGTTTATCCTTCTGGAACATAAGACAATCTTTTTCACCCTCGATAAACTTTGAGGCATCATATGCCATCAGCCCTCCATTGTCAGCCCCACCTACAATCACGCCATTTGGTAAATCTTCTGAAACACCGTAGCATCCCCAAGCAACTTTGTGAAATCTGTAAAGTGTGAAAACTTAAAAAATATACCAGTAAAACAGGTGGTTCTTTTGTTTTAGGTAAATGTGTCAATAGGGGCTTGAAATATAATGGTTCAAATAAAAGCTGTTCGTCAAAAGGAATGGTTGAAAATAATCTGCAATTTTAATAGGAAGATGCTGCAATTCCATTGAAATGTGCCTTATTTTGCCCTAAAAAATCACACAATTATATCTTTAATTCATATTTATACTAAAAACAAAACCCCTAAATTTTAATTTTGCAGACATTCAACTTACCATTTCATATGAGGTAAGTGAAAGGTTTGTGTATATCTTGAATTACTGAACGTGTCTGAGACACAATACAAACCTGCAATCTGATGGAATTGTTGACACCAATGGCATATCTAGTGATGGGTCTCCTAGACTCAAACTATACAGTTCTAGGGCTGCTGATGTACTGAAATTTACAAAGAAAAAAGCTGCCTGTGATCAAAACTTTCACTTAAAATTTAATTACAGGTTTCCTTCATCAAAACAAGAGGGCCATGATGAACCCAGATCACTCACCAGAATACTTTGCCTTTGGGTCTGCTGTTGAGCAAATATCAGAAGCTTTTTTAAGATTCTCCCTAAATAAATCTATATGAATTAAAGTGATCCCCTGGGTAGAGCCAATTTTCACTCAAGGGGCATAATTTGAACAAACTTGGTAGAAGACCTCTAGCTGATGCTCCATTAACAATATCTAAGGTCTAGGCTTTGTGGTTTCTGATGAGAAGCTTTTTAAAGTTTTGCCTACAATATAAGCCTGTGTAAAATCAACTGACCGTCGGGCAGGGCCAAAATATGACCCCAGGAGCATAATTTGAAGAAACTTGGTAGAGGTCTACTAGACAATGCTACATATCAAATCTTAAGGCTCATGGTCTTGTAGTTTCAGACAAGAAGATTTTAAAGTTTTCCCAATATTAGCCTATGTAAAATCAATCGACCCCGGGGTGGGGCCAAATTTGACCCAAGAGGTATAATTTGAACAAACTAGGTAGAGAATCACTAGACAATGCTACATACCAAATGTTAAGGCTCAGGACCTTGTGGTTCAGACAAGAAGATTTTCAAAGTTTTCCTTATATAAGCCTACATAAAATTAACTGACCCCCGGGGCAGGGTAAAATTTGTTCCCAGGGGTAAAATTTGAAAAAACTGAGAGAGGTCCTCAGGGCTAGCGCTGCCGCTCGCCAAAATCGCCAATGGCGAAGATTTGAAAAAAATGGCTACAAATAATTCCATTTGGCTAAAATCATGGCGAATCCGTTTTTCGGATAGGAAAAAAATGCAAGTGACGAATGGTTTTCCATTTCACTATCTATATTAAAGATGCAAAAATCGGTATGAAAAATCGATACACAGTCTACATCCGGGGGACTTCGGGTCAAAATATAGAACAAGGAAAATACAACAGCTGATAGCGAGGTGTGAATCGCTTGTTTATTTATCATTTATTGTGACACAAGTGACTCAATTTTGCTTTTAAATGGACTGTTTAATGGCTACATGGATTTCTGGTGTAACAAACAGCTTGGGGGAATTATAGAAGCCCTTAACAGTGCTTCAATTACGAGAAAAAATTGATACCCAGTCTAGTTAAAAGGTCAAAATATGTTTTGAATTTAGGAAGATGTTGATGTGAATGTTTTTACACTCTTATTTGGTTGTTAATGCTTGACACAATGCACTAATTTGTGTTGTTGATTAAAGATCTAGTATTAACGACTTAACATAGGTTTATATTGAGTTTTAGTAATAGTTATAGATATTTTTCATGTTGATACTGCTGTCGGCAGTATTTTGCATCAAAGTTGAAAATTCCAACAAATTCACCCCTGATTGTGCAGTGATGAAAAAAGAAAACTTATCCAAATTTTAAAAACCAAAAAAACAAAAGTTATAATTACATATATTGCTGGTACAAACATATTTAGTAACAAAATAAAATGTTAACAGTTATCAGTCCTCGCTTTGTTCTTCTCCCAGGTGCTTGATTTGTCACAAAAAGTTTAGGCTCACTCTTCATAAAGATGGCTAAAAATTTTGGCTAATACTCTGCGAAATTGGCTACAATTTTTTTCATTTGGCTAAAAGCTTGGCTACAAGAAATTTTATCCCAGTGCGAGCCCTGGGTCCACTAGACAATGCTACATACCAAATCTTAAGGCTCAGGGCCTTGTGGTTTCAGACAACAAGATTTTCAAAGTTTTCCAGAGATAAGCCTATGTAAAATCAATCGACCCCCGGGCGGGGCTAAATTTGACCCCAGGGGTATAATTTGAATAAATTTGGTAGAGGTCCACTAGACAACGCTACATACCAAATCTTAAGCCAAGGTTAAGGGCCTTGTCGTTTCAGACAAGAAGTTTTTCCTTTCTGTTGCCATAGCAACCAGAGTTCTTGATGGAAATCAATTCTTTGTTCAACTTTGGTAGAGCTTCATGCAAGGAATATCCCATGCATGTTTCATCAAAGTTTGCTTAGAGGTATAGGAGGAGAAGTCATTCAAGTCAAATTGTTGATGCCCCTAGCCGCTGCACGCCGGATAATCAATAATCCCAATAGCTCAACCTTGAGCACTTTGTGCTGAGGTGAGCTAATTAACATAATTAAGATTTTTCAAAGTAAGATTCTGGAATCATAAATTTACTAAAAGTAACTAGGTAACTTTTCATCAAAACTATTTCACTCTAAGGAAAAAGTAGCAAAAATGTGAGAGTAATCCTTCAAATGTAATGACAATTATACTGGGATCTCTCCAATCTGTCTACTTAGTGGTTTTGATGGTTACTGAAAATTTGTTTTTTTATTCAGGGAACCACAAGTACAATGACCAGCAACTGCCTACCTAAAAGTAGCATCAAGCTGTTGGGCTGCTGTTCCTGCCACCATGTATATAGGGTGCTGCTTTTGGGGAGACCATGCTATATTAGCTGTACGAGCTATTTCCTTCACCTTCATCTTGAATAAAAATTACTGAAAAGAAAAAAAAAGATACTATAATCTAAATTTCACATGATAACATTAGGGGGTTAGATATTTCTTCTCAAATTATTGCCAACTAGCACTGGGACTTTACTGTGTAAATTAATACATAATTGTGTAAGTCACACAAATACAAGAACAATGCATCGATTTAGATTTTTATTTAAAAAGTATATTGCCTCTCCAGCATGAAGTGATACAATCTATTCCACAATAATATTACATTTGTTGACTGAATATTCCACTTATCTGAATATATGTTTAAACATCTGCCAATCTGTCATCAGTATTTTTTTTACTTCTTTTTTCATTGTTTTTGTTTAAATTAATTGTATAAACAAAAAGCTTAAAAACAAACAATTCTCCTTTTACAACTTATATGAAAAAAGAAATCCAGAGTGATATTAAATTTTCAACACAATAGAGCAAACTACTACAGAAGTTTTGACCAAATTCTATTCATAAAAGGTCAAGTTTAGTATTAAGTTTAGACATGATCTGATAGGGAATTTTTTCATTTTTGATTCAATAGTGAAACCATTGTGAAAAGATCATGTTTTCTGTCTAGTAATATGAAGGAAGCCAAAATGCTTGATAAGCAATAAGAATATGAAGAAGTGTAAGTGTAAAAAGAAACAAATTTCTGTAATAAAAGAAACACATGTATGAGAACTGCAAGTAAGTAGAGGGACTCTTACCTGTATTAAAAACAGGGTTGGGGTAATCATAATCAGTAATCCTAATCGATTGTAATCAATCACATTTTATCCAGTAATTGAAAGTAATCAGTAATCAAAAGTAATTTTGATTACATGTGATCTTAATGTAATTGATTACACACCTAAAAATTGGTGTAATAATCAATTACATTTTGGACTACTTTCAAGTACATGCAGACAAATTGTTAGGTATCAATTTTAATGAAAACAAATCTATTAAAATTTAAATCTGTTGAAATACCACCACCTCAATTTCAGAAATAATTTATGATATATGGTTTTATCAATTGAAATACACTATGTAAAAGTTAAAATGTTAAAACTTGGATAAAACTTGTACATCATTTATAACTGTAATAGTCTGCAAAACATATTTTGTATTGCTAATGATCTGCTTGGTTGGGGTTGCAAAACAATGCAGTTAACACATTTTTACCTAAAATAAGTAATAAATGCTTAAAATAATTGCTCAATTAAATAGGTGAAAACTTTACAAAAGATAGATATCTGGTTTTCAGCTTGTTGATCACCTGGGGCTTATATATTTGCTATACAATTTGAGAGATTTGCTCAGTTGCTCTGGATATTTTGAAAACTTTATATTCTCAGTTCATACAGTGTAGTATACTAGAGGCATGTCGTGGAAAGGCCATTTTGAGGTTCCTGACCCCTTTTCCTAATGTAAACTTTGAAAATTGATACATTTGCTGCTGGTAGTTTATGTCTGGAAAGGCAAAAACAACTTCAAATTTTTCAACTAATTTAAAAGTAAGATTATACTGTACTTCACAAATTTTACATTTATAAATATATATATTTTTTTTAATACAGCCAGATTTGAACTCGCACTGAATGATACCTCCATGTAGCAATGCAAATTAAGAGCCACCTAGTGTAGATGCATGAAAAGTAGAATCTCAGATCATAAGAGCATCTTAGACCACTCGGCCACCACAACAACCCCCCAAGATTTTAAATAATCGAATGTAATCATCATGTAATCATGATTACTTTAGCCAAAGTAATTGAATGTATTCAATTACATATGAAATTTTGAGTAACTGATTAGTAATCAATAACATGACATTACCAAATAAAATCGATTATTAGTCGATAACAGGTAACAGTAATCAAACTCCAACCCTGATTAAAAAGTATTGCTTTAAATTCTTATCTCTTTGAATATTTAAGATCTTTAAACCTTCAAATTTTAATACCAGCTGAAACACCAATTCAATTAATTTTTGCAAAGTTCAGTACAGTCAGTACTGACTTTTGGCAGTATCAAGTTGATAATACAGTACGCGCCACAAGGAACTCACATTTTCCGCTTTTTTGAGCAGATGCAGCATAGAAAAATCCGCCGCGACAACAAGGAAAAAGACATATGTCATCGATGTCTCAACATCGCAAAATATCTTGGCAATATTTGACTACCAAAGCGAAATTAATTAGGGTCATAACTCACTTGGATAAGCTGAACATTTAATGAAACGACCGTTATGAAACTGTGCAATTTACGTCTACCAGTTATGTGACATTTGGTAAAATTAAAACCAAACTTCAAATACATTTGCTGTGTAGGTTTATTGTGTTCTTCCATCATTGAAATTTTGAGAACGCTTGTTATTACATAGCAAAATCGATCAATAATTTTTGCCAAGCGCCTAGACAATACAGATGTCGCAGTAGGGTTTACATGTTGTTTGTTTTCTTAAAATAGGAAAACAGTTTTAACATGTTGCAATCGGAAACCAGTCAGTTTCTTTTCTGAAAATAGGGTCAGCTGTTTTAAGAAGCAATTGCTTTGAATTGTCATTCTTTGCCTTAACAAATAAAAGCATTCGTAAACAAATGTATCAGAATGAGAGTTTTATACATTTATTTGGTATTTTTAAAGCGTTAAATTCGCCGAAATGCATGTAATAAGGAACTGTGAGAGCCTCAATATCAATAAATATATCTGTGAAAATGTTCGCGGAACCAATTAGCGAACGTCCGCCGCGATATTTGGTGACCATGTCCGTGGCGGATTTGGTCGCGTTTTACGAAATGGGTAGTCCGCGGCGACCTTGAGGAAAACAAGAGTTCCTCCTGGCGCGTACTGTAAGTTGGAAGTTTTGGGCTCTACTCAGCAGCTGACACTTCTTGCACAGTATCAGATCCACATCTATCTATATATCTACAGGGCTCGCGCTGGCGTTCGCCAACGGTGCCAATGGCTCCAAATTGCAAAAATTGGCTCAAAAAAATCAAGATTGGCGAAAACACGCTATAAGTATGACTTCCGACATTTTGGGAAATCCCCGAGTCAAAAAATAGAATGTTTAGCTCAGATCGAGGCGGTTGACTGGTTTTCCGACATCAATAACGGTAAACTAGTAATAAATCAATAGACGCAGTCCAGGTGTTGTAATATCCGGTAATATGCATGTGTCAGTTTGTGGCAATAAACAGATTAAATATGTGTCAAGTTGTTCGTGAACCAATTAGCTCGATCATAGTCAATAATCACGGATGATTGTTTTACAAACAGCGGCTCAATCAAGTGATCATCGTCGGCACTTACCTTTTTAAAGGATAAATAATGCGGTTGATGGGATTGAGTGGAAATTTGGTAGCAACTGGAATAAATTCTTTCACACGTTTTCGATACGTTTCTTTTAATTTTCATTGTCAGTAAAGGTAATTATGAAAGGTATTTTTGAGCAAATGTACAAAGGTATATACTGAATTTTTACGGAGGCTAATCAGATAGGCATAAAATAAATTTATGCAAAAAATCAAAAATGGCACCAAAACGTAATCTTGATTTAGACAGTTCAACTTCAACTCCTAAAAAATGAAATCAAACACAGCTAGAAATTTTTTAGATACTTGGAAAAATGGCAATTCTTGGTTAACATATGATCCTCAATTCTTGTGGCTCTGCATTAGCTTGTATCATATGTAAATATCATGTACTTTGATTTGTTACAGTGCATAAAAATATTATGATAAATAAATTATTTTATTTATATTGATTTGTGCTTATTTTTTAGTAGGAAAACACCAATTGTTTTAATCTGAGTCATTTTACTCGTCTAATAATCAAAGAGCATAATGGTTCAAAGTGCCTCAGAGAGCACCATTTACCAATGAAAATTCAAAAAAATTTGCAGGTGTGTGTCTGTGCAAGAGTTTAAAAGAAGAAATGTAAAGGAGAATAAAAGTAATACTATAATACATGTATTTGTGAGAGTTGAAATAATAAGTTGATAGTGTTAGTTAAGAAGAGAAATTATACAGCTAAAACAGATTGCCAAATTTTGAATAAAATGATGGATTAATCAGGTACGAAATCAGTGTTTCAGTTTTATACTTATGTATTTGTGTGTTTTCATGGATTACAGGATCACGTATGAATTTAGTTATCACATTTTATATTTTCATCATTTTTGCCTTAAACTCTGTGAACCGTTGGACAAACGAGCCATAAAAAATGGCCAATCTATCTAACTATCTATCTTTCGATACTGCCTAGACTCCCCTCACGGGTATTACTGGCAGTCCGCTAAACCAGATGCAGATCAAAGTGAGACGTAGAAGGTGAACATCTATAAAATATCAGCCTATAAAATGGGATCACCTTCGGAGGCGAAATAGTGAGACTTGGAGTCTGGCATTACTTCTCCTGTTTTCCAGGGAACACATAAGAAGTATGACATATGATACATTACAAAGAGTACTACCTTGCCGGTGAAAATGAATGTCTAAAATTAATTTTGGGTTTGAAAGATTTAATGAATATTTGCGAAATATTCATCTTGCAGCCGGTAGGCATTTTGACGGAAAAGTCAAAACATGTCAGTGATTTAGCCGGTTGATTTCTCACCTGTAAGTATGTTATCCAAGTAAGTTATTGCACTTCTGTGCGATTGCTTTATTCTTTGAAGTCCGTCTCAATGTTTTTTTACTTTAATGCCTTGTCATAGTAAGACAGAAACAAAAATTTATGATCAACTGTCAAGACGTGGCAGGGACACAAATCCCATAATACGTCATTCCGGTGAATGTGTATTTTCATTTTATCATGAAATCAGCTCCATGGCGGATAGGGAAAACGTCGAAGTCCAGAAACCAGAATCTACTTCGCGATAACATTAATACAAAAAATAAGACAAAACATGCATTTGAATTAGTGTTCTTAAGATACATATCGTTATGCTTTGTTTAATTCTATGTTTTCAGAACGTTGCACAGCAGTCTCGTGGCTAAAATGAACATGACTGGTAAAAATAACAAATTTACCTTTGGTCAAACACGACTTAGTCCAACTAATTGTACGCAAGTCGAGATATTGTGTAACTTTTTGTATGGGTCAATATCTAGCGAGATTCTGACTCATAACAAAAATATCTCAGAATTTCCTCAAGACGTCACATGAATTATTTTGACTAAAAGGCGACTGTGCCATGGAATTACTGGAAACTTTCAGAGAAGTTTTTTGATGTGCAAACTAATTATCTTTTGATAAAGGTCGCATATGCCAAAATTATATAGTTAAGTTTTTGTCACTTCAGTTTGCATATATAACTATCAGTGATAGAGGAATAGTAATTAGACTTGTCTCTATGAATGAACGTAGGTTGCAGACAGAATCATGAAACCTAGCACAGATTGAAGGACTGGTTAATTGGTTCAAACCCTGTCTATCTGAGAAAGTTCACAGTTGGTGACAGTCTTTCACTTTTTTTAACCCCCACGCATGGCCATAATGTATCAATTTTGAACGCGGCCATTAACATAAAAAGAAGAAGTTGGGCTTGGGTATAGTTCAAGTTTAATTTCTTCAAGGAACAATTGGTAAATTGTCCATTTGATACCACTCTAGACTGGTGTGAATGGGTGTTAAACCCAGCTAAACAAACTAGTCATGGAATATCATAATTGATAGACAGTAAATTAAGCTGAGTGTATGATTTGCAGTCTAAATGTAATATTGTTTCCATTATTATAAATGCAGTGATGGAATTAAGTGGACAAAGAGTCACTGTGCAAGACATCACTTCAACGATGATGAAGTATTTAAAATATGCTCCAGAAAGGGCTGGAGGTGGTGGAAGAAAAACAAGCATGTAGATTAAAAACATTTGAGGACAGTGATGAAATGATGATGTTATAGTGGTGTTTGCTTTCTTAATAAAGGTTTAGAAATTTAAAAAGTTAGAAATAATGTGGTATGGTTGTATTTTAAATTCTTTTAGTAAAAATGTCTGTGGAGAAAATACATAAAAAATTATACCTTTGAATATAGTTTTTCCCAGCACTTATTGAAAACCATAATAAAACCCCAATTAAAAAAGATGTTTCAGTTGTTATATCCCCCGTTTTTCCCTAACAAATCTACGTTGTAAGATGCAGTGTACACCCTTTCGGAAATTAAAACCATTATCAACGTCAACTCCCTGTTGAATTTCTGTCCGTACCTAGTAATTAAAAGTTGACGTCTGTTCAACGTTGCTTCAACGTTCAATATATTGGTTTTTAGAAGTTGACTTGACGCCTGTTCAACGTTGCTTCAACGTTTAATATTGGTTTTTAGAAGTTGACTTGACGCCTGTTCAACGTTGCTTCAACGCTTATTATACTGGTTTTTCAATGTCAAAACAATGTTGAATAAACTTTTATTTATTTACGGTTAAATCAACGTTGGGATTTCAACGTTATTTAAACTTTAAAAATCAAATATAAATTCAACCATAATTCAACGTTGATATTTGCCGATGATTCAACATTGGTTCAACGTCACTGTGCCTGCTGGACAATTAGCCTATCGTTTTTTATCCTGATCATTTCACGATTGTCTTTGTTAAACTGTAATGTTTTAGGTCTTATTACTAAGTAAAACCTTCAATCATTATTGAAAAGTAAAGCTGTGTATAATTCAAAGTACGGCATCCGCCGCTGTTACAAATGTTTCTTTTGTCTTGTTGACGAAAGATTTGCCGCTGTGCAAAAAAAAAAAAAAATAACAATAAAATAAAAAAAAATAAATAAATAAATAAAAAATTGCGACATGAGTACTGTTTCCCTCGCCTTCTTGTGAACACTTTTGAGAAGCAATCCTGTTACACCGTTTGGTGCAGTAGCCCGATGGGTGTCGGTGTCTTTAAGTTGTGCCAAGTGACATTTTCTGGTCCGTTCAAATTCTTTCGACATTTTGTTATACAACATATAACGAAAACGAGTATGCTCAGACTGCTTTTTCAGTTTAGTAACTTAATAATCAGAGTCTTAAAACCTCGGTCACTGAGCTATTGATGCCCCTTAATAAAAAATTGTGAAAACAATGATGTAAAAAATATGATTACCTTATCTTTAAACGGAACACAAACAACCACACCGTCAAAATAACGTCACGGCCACTTTACCTTTTTTTTTCTTTTACAATACTCTCAATACCTCGACATTTCTCGGTCAGAGCAATGACCTAAAATGCCTCAGTTGTGGTATAGGTATGTGGTAAAAGATAAGTTTTACGTTTCCATTTGTTTAATCTAATCAGTATCCTCTATTCATTTTTTTTTTCGTTTTAAACACTTAGAAAGAATAAACAAGCTCATGAAATTCTAACGTTTTTGAAATACCAAATGTCAACATAGAGTCTGTCTTAAAACTTAAAACTAAAAACACCAACAACAACAAACTTTCTACTAGTACATCTACAAGGTAGATGTACTATTAAAAAGTTTTCTTTTTTCGTTTCTAGGGCTTGTATGGTAAATTCCCTTTGATATATGGTCTGGGACACTCTCTCCGACTGTTTCACAGGAAGTACTTGCACCGAACCATTCTAAGACGAGAATCGCACTCACAACCTCACGGTAAGTTGATAGACAAGGAAGTTAGAATGCAGTTTCAAATCTTATCCACAACGTGAATCATCAGGATTCGGATATTGCAGGTTTGTTCTGGTCTATCAAACGTATACTTTAAAACCGCCAGTAGAAAATCAAAGTTCACACAAGACTGATGGATCGATTGTCTTTGAATCCACATTTTAGGTTCTACTAAATAATCTCACCTTTGCATACTCGGCCATATTTTGTAAAGCCGCTGTAGAGATTAAAAGGTAGATGAAATATACTAAGTAAGTAGGCTATAACCAGATAAAACAATATTTAAAAATAAATAAATCAAAACAGTCGCTGCACATTGAGTTAAAAGAGAATTAATATATCTATCATCCAACTGCAGGCACGTAAAAAAGAATAAAGGAGAAGACAAAATCATGCGTTCACAATGTAAGAGAAATATATTAATATTCTGTTGTTTTATTTATGTTTTTATTAGTTTGTGTACAATAGTTTTTTCGTTAACCAATGCACACTACTATTGTTTTTGAGTTCACTGCTTTGTTTTAGAACATACATGCATTCATGTATCAAATAAAAAAGAAACGAACAAGTTATAATTTCAGTATATATTTCAAATATCAAATATGACACGAATAATAAGTAGTAATCTGACGTACATATTTAATATTTAAAATCTGACATTACGAATGCACAATTCTCTTTTCAAACACCAATCCTCACAAATATGTAGTTTATGAAAGGCATTTCGTACTTAAGGTCAATAATCTTTTGCAAGAGTGTTCAGTTATCAAAATAAAATTAACATAAATTAATTTTCCTTTCAGTGGTGTTTACTGTTATTTTTTTAAACGTCAACTGACACCCGTTTTTGTACCCACAGACGCTTTCAAATATTCGTTAAATGTACTTTTTCATAAATGATCAACGACGCAAAAAATTTTGATAACTGTTTTCAAAAAAAAGATTAGCTGATCATTCGATCTGTATTGATTTGAGATATGTCTAAATAGATAAATAAGTATGTAAATAAATAAATGAACTTAGAAGTAACATTCATTTAGAGCAAGGAATATTGCGAAGAAACAAAAGTATTTTGTTTTTACTCGCGAATATGAATAATTACGTATTTGCCTTCAGCGGGATAGTGTTTTTATTTTTACACAAAGCACATGCACAAGGTAAATGGATTTCATTTATTTTTCTGGAGACCAAAGATAATGCTTAGTTTTAATGTTAGAAAGTTTAAATGACTACAATTTGACATTTCAGTTTATTATTTTTTTTTTATATTTCTTGAAATATCTAAATTAATTTACATTTTTTTAATTGTACAAATTTTATATTATCTCTTCTTCGTATCTGAAGCAATTAAATAAATCATATTTACAGTTTGTTTTGACGAAACTACTAAGAAATAAAAAGAAAATCGCCTCTCTACTTCCATGCATTTTCAAATACCTAAGCGAAACACTTATTTTATCTGTTTTTCTTTCTTTCTTTCTTTCTTTCCTTCTTAGGTAAACTGCATGTCTATCTATATTTGAGCTTATTTATCGTCGGTACCGGTTGCCCATATGACCGACGCCCCCATTTTATATTGTTGGGGTAGTGCAAGATACAGAAAGCATCCCACTCCAGAGACACCTCTGGTTCTTTTGCATGCTCAGTGTATAGAACTGATACATGAGACATCGGTTTAACGTCTCATCCGAAAGACTAGTAAACTGAATGCATTAATATTAGTTGTTCTTATACCATTTATAGATTGATAGCCTTATAGTCCAAATGAACATTTTCTTAGTAAAGGAAAAAACTTTTGAATATAAGTTCTTCTTTAAATTATCAATCATTTTTCACTTACAGCAAATGAGCAATAAATCACTGGTTTATTTTAGTGCATGTCCTTTTAAGCAGTTACAGGAATCGGCTTTGATTTTCCAGACACTTTCGTCAAAATCAGTTTGAACAATATTTCAGTCTATATTCTCCATATTTTTTGGACTTCATGATAAAACTTTCTACAAAAATATAATTTAATGGCTATTGTTGCAAGTTTGACACCATCTTGTTAGCTTTTGACTTTAAATTCTTGATTCTTTATTACAATAGTGGTTTGAAACATGCCTTTTTTACTTTTTTTTAAATGGAATAAGATCAAGGACCCCATTGTAAGTAAGTTTTCGAACTTAACGGATTATCCTGTGTATTGTATGTCGTTATAACGAGTCTGTGACCTTTATATTTAAATTTCGCTCTCATTTCTCAATTTAGAGAACAACTTTAAAAAAATGTCTAAAATGTGTTACTACAGTTAATTTGTTTAGCTAGTAGAAAATATATTTTGCCAAGGATAAATCTTGTCTTGCCTTGCCCTGTGTTGTCGATAATCAGATCTATGTATCTTTTTTCTATACACAGACAATGATTACAAATAAAAAGAAGACACACTTCTAATTAGTAGTTACACTAATTCCTGACTGTAAATAGACAATATGATGATCAACTAAAACCTGTCATAGTTTTTCTTACTAAGACGTGTTCACATGCTGAGGGATACTATTCAAATTGAAAATCTTTCCTCATGAAATCTTGTACTCTACCTTTGACGACTGAGAAAAGTAGTTTATGATGACTAGCTGTTTTTTCTGTAGAAAATCGTAGCGTTCAATATGAAGATCTTTATTAGATTACACTTTTTGCATTCTTCCATTCTTTTCTAGCTTGCACGGGGTGAGCTATTGTGACCACATTCAGTCCGGCGTCCGTGACCACCTTTTTTAAACATTTCTGAAAGCACTGGGCTAAAGATGATGAAACTTGGCATCTCTGAAAGCACTTGGCCAAAGTTGATGAAACTTGGCATCTCTGAAAGCACTGGGCCAAAGTTGATGAAACTTGGCAAGGAAATAACTTGCACGATGCTCTTCAAGAATGGTTCCGGTCCGATATTTGTTTTAGATAAAAACCTCGTCCACGTTAGTTCAAATCATGACCAGTGGGCCCAGACACCATTGTTTTAAAAACTATTTATGGAAAAAATATCTGGTCAGAAACTGCAAATCCGAAAGCTTAGATATTTGGTGTGTATCAATGTCTTGAGGTTCTCTATTTTATTTCATATACGGCGAGTTAAGCAGAGTTTCTTTTAAAAATGTACAAATGTTTAAGGTTATCAAATATTGGCTACGGATTTTGCAAGCAAAACAAAACAAATATGTTTTTATTGTTTATAATCTGTTGAAAACGGATATAGACGTGTATCCAAATAAAACAAATTGGGGTTCATTATTAAAAGATTTACTATGCTCTCTTGGATTTGTTGATGCGTGGATTTGTCAAGGCGTTGGTGATAACGAAATGTTTCTCTCTGTTTCTTCAACAAAGATTAAACGATCAGTTTATACAAAACTGGAATGCAAGACTTAGCCAATCAAGTAGAGCTCTTTTTTACAACACAATTTCATCATTTAGATTTCAACCATATTTAGAATGCTTCACTATTCATAAATTTTGTCAATCATTTTCTCGTTTAAGGGTATCATCTCACAGATTACAAATTGAAGCTGGTCGATGGACCAAACCCATCAGAACACCTATTAATGATAGAAAATGTATAACATGTAATAAGATAGAAGATGAATATCATTTTGTTATTGAATGTATAATGTACATTGATATTAGAAAAAAATATATTGCCAGAAAATACTGGATACGACCTAGCATGTATAAATTTGTAGACCTTATGAACTCAGAAAATAAGAACATACTTAAAAACTTGGGAATGTTTATTTACAAAGCATTTATTATTAGAAATGCTTTACTATATGATTAATAACGCATATATGTCCTGTTTTAATTTTCAAGTTGACATAATATCCATATGATCTGTCTTACACTTTCGTTTCGGTAAGACAGATATAACTATTGAACAAATTGATATGTTATTGTATATAACCTACATATCATGATTTCTATGGGTATAAATGTCAAGTTTATATGATAAGGGTTGACAATTTAGGCAGCCCGAAGGTCTCTTTGCAACTAAATTTTATATGGATAGTCAAATCACTTTTGAAATTGCACTTTCGAATTTTCAAAGATAATCCATATATTCTCATAATGATAAACTTTTTATTTTAATTAAGAATCCGCAGCTGGTTTTAAGGGACCTTCAATTTTCGACGATATGTGTATAAACACATGTCAATTTCGTTTGTAGTTTAAAGTCAATTAATGATAATAATTCTGCATTAATGTTTCATGTAATGTATGTTTATGTATGTATGTGTATATACATACAGTTTTGTAAATCAGAGCCAAGTTTAAGAGGTATTTACGTACCCATGGAAAGAAGTCAGTTTATGAAAAACACTGTCATTATGATAACCGATACAGAAGAGACATAGTGTTGCGTGTAAAGTTTTAAAGTCTTTGATACCTAGTAAAGAGACCTATAAGTTAGTGGTTTATAGAATAATTTTGATAAGAAAATGTTCATTATGTAACTGCATATGAAAAATTCGGCTGGTATTTTCATTATCAATCAAAATTGATCTTCTCCAAACATTTGATGATTGTTGTTATTATGTATAGATGTTGATGTCATACACTGTTCGCTATTTTGCATGTTCTGTGTCCTCATGGGCTTTAAAGCCTATTGGAATAAAATAAAATGTCTACTGTCTACTATTTTATATAAATAATGACCCTGAGGTCAGGATTTGTTTTTTTCAAATCTTCTTGTCAAGAAGGACAAAGGATCTAAAGGGACCCCGATCCAATGCAGATTTACACTGAAAAAAATGGTCATGTAGCCTTCATTTACTGATCTACTTCTTTGTTTGTGAAGCTGCAGTATTAAATTTGTATAATTTTCAATGGAGATTTCAACTTAGACCTTGATTGAAATTGACCTTGAAGTACTAACCTGCTTTCGGTTTTGAAGTTATATCTATGAAATTTGGACTATGTGCACAGTTTTGAAAGTACATTTTATTTATGACACTTTGGCTGACATTGTATGATGTTTTAATGGTACTCAGATGAGCGTTATAAGGCATTCATGACCCTCTTGTTTCCTTTTCAGTTACCCTTTGTACAAACACCCAGAAGTTTGGAAAGGAAAATCCGGATGGAAAAGACAGTCTAGGCAATACTGGTACGTAAACGAGTCCAGAGGCGTAGCTTACCTTATGTGGAATTGTAGGCACACTTTCTAGGATGGTTGAGTGTGTGTGTGGGGGGATGCTCCCATAGTTTTTTTTTACTCTATGTTAAATGGTGCGTTTAGCTTAAAAAGTCACCGGAATAGTAAAATATCATTCAGCTCCTACACTTCTGTAGCTTTTATAGCACATAAGGGTATATAATATGTTTCGTTCCTGTAAGTGGAGTGTAGGCAAGAGTCTTCTGTGCCTCATGGTAGAAGTAGGAATTAATGCAGTAATCTGAACGTTAATCTTTTCAAAGTTACTTTGAGCGAAGTCCTTTTGTGATTGTAGAAATCAATTTTGAAGATGGTATGCTTTAATTTCTCTGAAGGTAATTGATACGCTCAACAAAGACACCAGTTACATGAGGCTACGCTCACCCCTTTTTATTGTAGTTTAGGTTTTAGTTTTATATCGATTGGGATGCAAGCTCTTGCACTATATATCAAACCCTCTCGGTGACTGGACACACCCTTATTTTATAATGAACTACTTACCGAAGACGAAAATGAGTGTCAGTTTACAGAAGAGCAGACATTTATCAAACGTACTGAAAGATTCGAAAACCTAACATGCATGTTTGAAATTAATGGGTGTGGCTGCACGGCAAATTCTAAAATTCTACAATTAATTAAAAATGCAACTTTATGATTCCTTTTAGTACTTCATTTACTTTTTGTACGCCCGTCTGAGAAAACGGGTCATATAATGGTAACGCCCATGGCGGGCGGGCAGCGTATAGTTTTGAACGGAGCATATTTTCTACATGCATGGTTGGATTTTAGTATTACTTAATACAAATGCTCACCTACGGAAGCATGGAGAGGACATGGTCGGTTTATTTATTAATCCGTGGGAACGACTTATTTTCGCACAAAATAACTCGCACCCACAAGTTAAAAAAAGATTTCTCGCACAAAATATTTCGTTCCCACAAGTTAAAAAAAGATTTTTCGCACAAAATAACTCGTTCCCACAAGTTAAAAAAGATTTTTCGCACAAAATAACTCGTTCCCACAAGTTAAAAAAAGATTTTTCGCGCAAAATAACTCGCACCCACAAGTTAAAAAAAGATTTTTCGCACAAAATATTTCGTTCCCACAAGTTAAAAAAAGATTTTTCGCACAAAATATTTCGTTCCCACAATATAAAAAAAGATTTTTCGCGCAAAATAACTCGTTCCCACAAGTTAAAAAAAGATTTTTCGCACAAAATAACTCGTTCCCACAAGTTAAAAAAAGATTTTTCGCACAAAATATTTCGTTCCCACAAGTTAAAAAAAGATTTTTCTCGCAAAATAATCCGTTCCCACAGATTAGAAAAAATTATTTCTGAAAATAAGTCGTTCCCACGGATTAATAAAATAAACCAACCATGTCCTCTCCATGCTTTCGTACTCACCATTATAAGACGTAGTGTCGCGTGCATAAAACAGGTCACTAGGTCAAACGTCAGGCTCACACTTAGAGGTCAAATGAAAACTCTTGTCCGGAGAAAAACTTTTCAGGGATTTTATTATAACTTTGCACAAATATTCACCATTGTAAGGTGTCGCATGTTAAATTCAGGTCCCTGTGGCCAAGGTCAAGGTCACACATAGAGGTCAAAGATCAGAGAAAAATATGAAAATGTGTGCACGGACCATTTAGTTATCATGAATTTAGTGATTCTTTCACATATGTTTACCATCATGAGACTGAACATTACACGCATAATCCAGTTCCATATCTGCAAAGCCAAAGCCATTATAGATGATGAAATGTTCAGATTTTGTTCGGAGCATATCTTCAACATGCATAGAGGGATTTTAGAATTACTTAAAGTAATTATTCACTATCATGAAAGAAAGTGTCGCGGGCACAAACCAGGTCTCTAGGTCAAAGGTAAAGCTGGAACTTAGAGATCAGGTGAAAACGCTTGACTGGAGCAAAACTTCTACATGCATTGTGGGATTTTGTTATCACTTTGCACAAATATTCACCATTGTAAGATGAAGTGTCGCATGCAAAATTTAAATCCCTGTGACCAAGGTCAAGGACACACATTGAGGGCACAGTCTAAAACGCGGACGTCTTAAGCGGACAATATAAACATATAGGGAAAACGCTGACAATATAGACAAAGAGGAAAAAAGCGGACGATATAGATATATAGTGTAAAATGACTGAGCATAATTAAATTTATAAAAAATGGTGAATAATTGGCTTTAATAAAGTAATAAATTAATGACATTAGTTAGAAACAATATTGTTGTATAGATATATAAAGGATAATCGTATGATACATAACATATACATGTATATTGATGAAAAACAGATTTGATTAGTCTTTTGAGTCAATTTGTTTTCAAAAAGTATAAAATATATTAATGGAGTGCAATAAACTTTTTAAATACCTTGAATTTATTTATTTATTTATGTTTTAAATCACGGGAAAAGATGAAGGAAAAGAACGGGCGTTGTAATTAATTTAAAGTCTATCATGTTAAAACGCGGATGAATGACATTTGTAAAGTATAAAAAGCTGTCAAGTGTAAGTAATGTAATAATCTAAAAAGACTTTTGTTTATTTATTTGCACAGTTTAACTAACTTGTTATGAAGAAAATGCGTTTTTTTAAAAATCTTTCATATATTTATTTGTACAGTTTAATTGACTTAATCATTGTTAATAAGAAAAGGCGTATTAAAAAAACTTTAATTTATTTATTTATTTGTACATGTTAATTGACTTAATAATTGCTAATTAAACAGAAGAAAGAATGCAGCAGTCACGTGTGGCAAATCAAAGTAGGGCATAAGAAACAAGTTTAAACAACACATGATTAAATGGCAAATTAAACGTGCCGACTCTTTGCATACGCATTTTGCGGGCAATGTAAACATATACGAAAACGCTGACGATATAGACATAGAGGGAAAAAAAGCGGACAATATAGAAATATAATGAAGATTGACATTCTTTTCAAAAAAGGTATTTTGAATTAAGCATTTTTTAGTTTTATATATATTGATTCTAGTAAGTAACTAAAAAAAAACGTTTTCCTATAAATATAAATCAACTAATTCGAGTATCCAAGTGCCACTTGTGTAATTGACTTAATCATGCACCGACACCTGTATATTTCATTTAATCATACAAATGACCCTTGTTTATTTAATAAAGTGGCTATAGAAAACGCGGACAATATAGATATATAGCAAAAAAGCTGACGATATAGATATAGAGGGAAAACGCTGACGAGATAAAGTTACAAAGCGGACGAAAAGAAAACTGTAATAAATTGAAATAATCTGCCTTCTACCATGTATATAATAAAGTAATTATAACTTAAAAAAGGTATTTTAAATTCAGCATTTTCAACTATTTCAAGTATGCACGTACAACTTATGTATTTTATTTAATCACGAACCGACACTTATATATTATTACGTATATTTAATAAAGTGGCTACAGAAAACGCGGACACATTGAGGTCAAAGATAAGATAAAAATATGAAAATGTGTGTACGGACCATTTTGTCATCATGAATTTAGTGATTCTGTCACATACGTTCACCATCTGAGCATTACACGCATAATCCAATTCAATATATGCAGGGTCAAGGTCATAAGAATTAAAGAAATATCAAGATTTTGTCCGGCGCATACCTTTTACACACATAGAGAGATTTGAGTATTACCTGATACAAATATTTAGCATCATGAGACATAGTGTGAGTCCATAAAGCAGGTCCCTAGATCAAAAGACAGGCTCACACTTAGAGGTCAGAGGAAAACGCTTGGCAGGAGCAAAAAATATAACTTGACACAAATGTTCATCATTGAAAGGTAGTGTCACGCGTAAAATTTACCGGGTAGATCCCTGTGGTCAACGTTAAGGTCACATATAGAGGTCAAAGATCTGTTAAAAGTATGAAAAAGTGTGTACGGACCATTTAGTCATCATGAATTAACAGGTTCTATCACAAGTGTTCACCATCGTGAGTGTTACACGCACAATCCAGGTCCATATGTTTAGCTCGTCTGTTTTGGAGTAATCGTTGGCGTCAGCGTTGTGCAAAAACTATTATATAGCTGATTTTTCATAAACCATAAGGCTTAGAGTTTTTATATTTAGTTTGTAGCATTGTCTAGTGGACCCCTAACATGTTGGTTGAAATCATGACCCCAGGGTCAATATTGGCCCCATCCCGGGGCTTATATATAGTTATATAGTAAAAACTTTAAAAACCTCTTGACTCGGAGCTTTGTTATTTGATGTGAGGCATCCTCTAGTAGGCCTTTACCAAGATTGTTCATATTATGTCCCTGGGGTGAAATTTACCCACATCCAGGGGTCACTTGGTTTTGCATAGACTTATATACCAAAGCACAAAGCATACAGATTAACTATTTACTTACACTGGATCGGAATGCTCTTCCGTTCCCAATCCCCCGCATGGGACTCCCACCTCCACTGTTATATATAAATATATATATATATATATATATATATATTATGCTTAGGCATTTGCGCCCCCGTCCCCTTGACTCCACCACTCCCCCGGACAATTATGATATTTTTTATGCTTTTGTACTTGCGCCGCACCTCCCCCCCGTTTATATAATGTTCAAAGTTGCAATACCATTAAACCAAGCTTTCTTTATAACTAGCTTGATATTAGTCATTATTTGACTGGTTTCTGCAGACTGAACCAATGACCCTGCATGAGCATTATTAACAAAGGTAAATACCTGCTAACGTGGATGGCGTGGGTTTTTTCCTAGATGTATATACCGAAATATTTTAGTTTAATATACTGGGTCATGTGACAAATTATAAAGCCAATCAGAATGTAGTAAAAAGTTAATCAAACTTTTCAGTTGTATAAAGATATTATTAAGAATTGTTGCATGTTTTGGTTTGGGTGACTAGTGTATTTTCCAGAATATCATAACTCTAATGAGCTGTCCATATAAACTATGCAAGAAGTACTATTTAAATGGTAGAGAGAGAATAACAAACGTGTCTTGGTGTTACAAGATTAATACACAAGTGCTGGTACAAGGGAGCATGGTTTCATCATAGGAACACGGGTCCAGGATCCTATCTATTTGGCAGAATTTTACTTTTTCTGATTTGTATCAGAAATATCGGAGTGAAGGGTAATTTTTGGAAAGTTGAGAATTCGCTAAAATAGGACTGCGCATTTAATTTCTATTCTTCTGCATTGGGAAAAAAAGCAAAATTCTGCCAAATAGATACGATCCTGGACCCGTGTTCCTATGGGTTTCATTAGAGCTCATTAGAGTCACAATATCCTGGACAATACACCTGTCACCCAAACCAAAACATGCAACAGGTATCAAATTAGTATCTTTTTCTTCCTTTCATCCTTATATTCTTCTTTTTCGTCTGCTTATTGTTATAGTATGTAATATATGCAACACTTAACATATACATTGTTGACATTCTTTAGATACGTATTACAAGATCTGTAGTGGTCTCTATCAGTTTTCCTGCTGTGGTGTGATAGAGCAATGGGAGTATACGGCGGAAACAGCCGGTGACGTGGATCTTCAGGTATGGCGGCCTGTCACAGTGGGGTCCGCTACTTACCGGCTCGTACACTCCATCTCACACACTGCTACGTCTACAGGCAGTAAGTATACGATGTATATATGTTGATACATGTGCATATAAATAAGAGAAAAAAATCCTAACAAACAATAATGTTCCTGTGGTTTGTTCTTAACTTTCGTAGAATGTAACATCAACTTTTATTTCATGTCAGTTTCAGAAATGTGTAAAAACATGACTGAATAATATCATATATATGTGGGCTCTTATGGTCTATAACTTTGTCACAGAGTGAGGCATTTGGCGTAGACAGTTTTACGTTTAATGTTATAAATAAAGGACTAATTAAAGTAGATTGTGAAAAGACAAGTTAAAAGAGTATAATAATACGTTAAGAATTAGAATCATCTTAAAAATCCATGCATGCTCGGGATAACCGCTGAATTGCAGGTGACAAATATTATTATATATACATGCACACGAGATCATGCTAGAAAAAACGCCTTTAACAATAAATTTAAAATCGATTTTACATAGATGTTGGGATTTTATATTACGTGTTGAGAGAGCATTTTACGATCCTTCTTTGAAAGGAAGTGGATCATTGGTTCAGTGGAAACGCACGGGACTTGTTATCCAGTGGTCGCGATTTCGATCCCACGCTCCTCCACTAACGCAACTAATTGTCTTTCGGATGAGACATTAAAACAAAGGTTCCTGAGTATCGGTGCTATATACAATGCTTGTAAAAGAACCAGGAGTATTTCTGGAATGGGATAATTTCTGCATGTTGCACTATCTGCCACAACCTTAAATATCTTTATTCTTTAGAGAGTATCGGTTACATAGGAAACGGGTACCGAAACAGTTCACTAATAAATGATAAAACAATATTTTTCGTGAGAAAACAGTTCCACATTAAATTTATAACTTGAAAAACTATGAAAGTAATATATGCTTATTTTATATACACTTTTTATTCGTTTCATTTGGTTTCCGCCTATACAGTATCATAAGATATATAGATTATGTCGTAACTTTTGGATATTTGTTGCAGGAATTTCAATCTAAAAATGAGTTACAGTTTAAGGAAATGAAAGACAAATATCAAAAACATTAGCAGTACCAATATCAGCTATACTAAGATGGCTGGATCAACGTGTTCTGTGAACTGTTGATTCTTTTGTGAAATACCCATTTAATCTGACCAGGTCGGGCGTTAATCGTGATCATCCCACTTTTCCCGTTAACAGTAAATTGCCCCTAATTACGACGTAATTTTTTATTATATGTTTACGGTTGAGATACTTCCGTCAAACCAGATTTGAACACCCTGCTCTAATCTAAGTCGACGAATGACAACCAGATGCACATTAGTGAAATAATCGACTATTCATCAGATTTATTTTTTATGCGATTTTATTATTAATTCGATTTAACAGTTTAACACCACTGTGTCGATAACTTGTACACATCGGATGTCAACTCTGTTTTTGAAAAACTGGCATCGAAACCATTTTTCAAAGTGTTTGTCGTGTAAGAAATGCGATCTGTGAAAAAATACGGTCTAACAACTCGAAAAATTATACTTATATTACGCGATTTCCTTAAAGACTGCAAAAGCTTTTTAAATTACAGATGATGTTGATTACACTGTGACAACGAATCAGAGATTCTTAGTGAAGGAATTTGATTGTGTTGGATGGTAAGCTGATTAGCATAGCTTATTCTATTGCACGGAAAGTTCTTGTTTACAACCATCACCTTTCATAGCGAACGAGAAATAGCCAGTCCAGGATAATTCTTCTTGTAACCAAATCATTCATGCTACAGTAATCTAAGAATAACTGATTGACTTTCAAATAAGAATCAAAATAAAAAAAGTGTTAGACAACAGTGTTTACTAGACGCCTATGTATAATTGCTCTCAGGTATTCTGCGACCGACATTGTTTCGTATAAAGATGGCGGGACTCGAGTGAATGCCGATTATCTCCCATCTGCTAGTGTGAACACAGCAGGCGACGTAGACTGGTCAAGTGCTACACAATCACCCGGATATGAATGGGCAATTGGAGGACAACTAACGACACGTAAGTGAGACACAGAATTAGGGCAAGTATTTTGTTGATGAGACGTTAGATTGTGTTAGGTTCACTGTTTTCGCGTCAATGAAAACCAAAAAATGTCCAACTTTTCGTTCTGTGTTACGAAAATTTAGGAGAGTAAGTATTTATTGAAAGCGAATAGTTATCAAGAAGAGGCCAATTTGATTTGAATCATATACATTAGTACTAACTCAGTTCTCTTCTGGTTGACGTTCATGAGTGTATTTGATGGTTGGTGTACCGGTCGACACCGGAACATGTCCTTAAGTCGACATTAAACAGCTTCACCAGGGAGACCATTCAGTATCTTGATAAAGAATATATTTTTGTCATTCCAGTTTTAATATTATCCTCTGTTTAGTTTAAATCATTTATATCATGTATTAAATGCACATGAAACAACCATTTTAGCCACTTATTTCTATTTATTTCATTCTGTTTACAAATTCAGCGGCAGCCCCCACTTTCAGTGGTCCGACATCTGGCAGTGTTAGCGACATAGCTACTGTCAGTACAGATGTGGCTACGGTTACTTTTGCTGACTCCGACTACACCGACGAGCTTACCATTTCAATAAACTCTAACACGTACTTTGATATTACTGATTTGGGAGACAAATCTGGTAAGAAAAGCACACAAATTTTATTGGTTTGTTTCAGGAAAAAATGTTGTTTCGTGATAAAATGAACTAACTAGGACAGTACATATAATCAAATCAAGGGGTGAATGCAAAATGTGTTATCTGCTTCTATATTCTATATATAGCATTTAGAACTTATATATAATTACATTATGTTTAGAACTGGTCTTGAATCAGTCCATACTCCGCGCACCGGTTACGCTACGCTCAGTTCACATGCTGACAACTATTCTTAGAAAGTTTCATGACTCTAACAGTTATACGTTTGGAGTAATATGTGACACAAATCTAAAAATGGTTTTTTTTGCGTAATTAGGGGACATAAGTCTGCAGATCTTCAAGAATTTTGCGTCAAAATACCCAGGTGCATAAGTTCACATGCTGACAACTATTCTTAGAATGTTTCATGGCTCTAGCAGTTTTGAGTTACACGCGTCACAAGTAAAAAATGCTAATTTTTGCTTAATCAGTGGGGCAGAAGTCTGCAGAATTCGAAAAAGATTTGAGTCAAAATACCTAGGTGCATAAGTTCACATGCTGACAACTATTTTTAGAAAGTTTCATGGCTCTAGCAGTTACACCTTTGGAGTTACACTCGACACAAACCAGTCTACGTACGGACAGCGTGACAGCGGACGGACGAACAAGGGCAAATCTATGCCCCACCCCCCTCCAAAGTGGTGGGGGCATAAAAGAACAAAAAAATGCCCCTGAATAAACAGTCTGCAAAGTACTCTTCATGAAATCATTGAAATCGATATATCTTCATTCTCCATCGAAGCTTGTGTGAGAAACGGCAGATTGAAAGAGTGAAAATCATTCGTTTCTCTCTAGTTTCGACGAATAGAATTACCCATAAAGCATTAGATGATCAAATTTAGATAACATAAGAACATCGAAAACTGTATGTTCCGAGTTGAAATCAGTTTTAAAGGTTTATCATTACTTTTTGTTGTTGCTGCATGTAATTCGTAAAGAAACAACTCTTTTTTGCGGGGTTTTGAAAGCAACCCGAAAATAGAATTAAAGTGCCCCTCAGTGTTTTCATTTTTTTCTTCACAACCAGTGATGACAGTTTTCAGAATTATTATCTGTTCTCCTCAGGAATGTCCAGAATATTAGTTTTAAAAAAGAATGCCCCTGAGATTCTCTCAATCTGTAACTTACTACAATGTGCTCTTATTCCAGGAAACGTGTTTGAACAAAATTAATTTGATTTTTTTGAAATCTGAAAACACAGTGATCTTGGTGAAGTATATAGGCTGGCTGGTTTTAATACACGCACAGCTGAACAACAAGACTTTGTCTTTGACATAATTAAAACCGTTAAGTCAACATGCCGGAAAACGATCAATTTTTTTATCTGCCTATTAGGGTCAATCACGATGAACAGGTAAACCCTTTCGGGGTAAAACTGTAAAACTAAACTAAAAAAAACCAACAACATTATTAATCGATACTGAATGGACGGCTCGAACCTAGTCACTGGACATTTCATTCTGTTTTAAGGAATAGCCCTGTGCCAAGCACAGTTGATTATTAAATTACCAACCAGGACAAATATAATATGTGCATCATGGACTTTACGGAATTCTGAGATCACACCTATGAATTAAAACATATTTATAACCGTTACCAGCTCAGAATCTCTAGAAATAATTGTACGGGCTAATTAACGAAAATAATATTTTTTAAACACAAATCAAATCACATTTATATACGGATATGGTTAATGGATTTAAAATTAATATCGATGAATGAATGAATTAGTGAATGAACGAATGAATACGTTCTCAAGTTTTGTGCAAGATATCTCTTCAGTTTCTTCTGTATGTTATGACAAGAAAATTTCGAAATAAATATGAAAGTAAAAATCACTTTCATTCAATTCTAAATGTCGTGCAACGAAAAAAGAATTTTTGAAATCCACTTACATTTAAGTTAAACAATTGTGCCGAAAATGAATTTGTTGTTGTTGTTGTTGTTTTTTGTTTTTTGTTTTTTGTTTTTGTTATAAAGAACGCGATACGCCGAAGTCAAACGACAAGCAACAGTAGATTTATGGTAAGGGAAAGATTAAACAGTCAGATATTAGCAAATCATCACCTTGCAAATTCTGGAAATACACTAAGAAATTTAAATAATTAATATCCTAGAAATCTATTGATACAAGTGTAGAAGAATTTTCACGATATTTTAAGAAGCGAAAGCTTTTAAAGCTGCACACCAGATTTAGTAGTTACAATCACATGACCGCCTCTTATACATATATTCGCGTTACAAATAGTACCGCAGGCTGCAGTTTTCATTGCAGTTTTGATAAAAGTGCTTTGATATAGCAGAATTCTGTTGATTTTGAAAGCATAAGGTATAATTTCATTTTAGGGGCAAATCAAACTGTAAAACTAACAAATTAATTTAGTAATCATCCGCACAAGTTTCATTCATAAAATTTATTACGCATTGAAACCATCGCAACTTCTTGGCCCTTTGCTAAACGACGAGGTATTCCGAATGCGTGTAATGAGAAACGTACATGAACAACCAATCATGCTTTTGACTCGGCTGATAATACTTTTTTGTTGTTTTGTTAAATCCATCAAAATAACTCAAATATTTCCCTCTAATAAATGCTTTTAAAAATATTAATAACATCCTTGCTTTTAGTTTGCATGTTACTTAAATTATCAATGTCAGTATGTTTAACCGTTTTCCCGAATCTTGACCGAAAAAAAAAACTCCTTCTGTTCGTATTTATGACGATAATTCACGTTTTAAAGAACGGAGTATATTGTGTTTATGCCAATCATATAAAGTATTTAAGACTTTTATTAAACAAGCTATTTCTTGATGGTACAGAGCAGTTTCCCGAACCATGTTAGTCTAAACGATAACAGTTAAACAGTACCTATATTCGGATATCGAAATTCGGATGACTGATGGAACGTCCGAAAATCGAATATATTTGAATATTTTAAACCAAATATTCGGATATTGATTTCAGTATTTGTTCCAATCCCTATTTTTGATAATCTTTTACTTGTATATAATGTATATAATAATGTATATATTTTAAATGCTTTTCTTGAAACACCTTCAGTTGATTATTGAAAAGCAAAGATCTCCAAATATCTTGGTCATAAAGAATGTAAGGATTAAAAAATTTAAATTAAAACGTTTGTGGTTTCATCATGACCATGTTTTGCCTTAAAGTAATTTCAGGCCACATTTCCAATACAAATCTGAAACTATTTATACCTTAAAAAGTTTTTTGGATATAAGCAAATGTCAAGTGTTTCAGTTTAGAAGAGGTCACCACGGTATTTCCCCTATTTTTAACTTATCTGTTTCGAAAAAAAAAAACACGAGTTGTTATGATTGCTAGGTTGTCTTCATTGTCGTGCAAAAACTTTGATGTAGCCCGTTACTGAACAAATGTATCATCACAACACTTGGAATACTTGCTTATATTGAACAGGTGCAGTTGTAAGACAATGGGCATTATTCTGAAATATATTTTTGGAGTTAATTAAGCCTCTTTTTAACTTAGAATTTTTGTCAAAATTTGTTATTAAGTGGAATGATTTCAAATCTATCAAAGGTTTCAACATAAAACTTGGAATACTAGCTTACTACCGCTTGCAAAACTGATTAGAGTTTACACTGTTAGGTAAAGAACGAGACTCATCGGTACACCTGTCAAAAATCAATTAAAGCGCCGCACAATGTGTTTCTTTCAAACTCCGCCTTTTACCTGTCAATAGTCTCGTTCTAGTGTCATTCTGTATAAGAAATGGAAAAGCGGTTAGGAAAAAAAAAATATTGTAAAGATTTCCGATAGCATCGCAGCGACAATAACGACACAGCAACTTTGGCTCTGCCCAGGCACATTTTTCTGGCTGCGGGTAGATTGCAAGACGCAGTTTTATTGACAGGTATAACTGATCCTGTTATGACAGGGCACAGTTCTAAGACAAGGGGCATTACTCTGAAAGCTTTTTTGGAGTTCTGCCCCATTTCAACTTGAAATTTTTGTTGAAATTAGTTATTGATATAGAAATTTTTTGAAAACTATCAAAGATATTGTACTCATTCTTGGCATACTTGCTACTTGGGACAATATACTTGCTACTGGGGACAAGGCACATCTGTACCACAAGGGACACAACTAAGTGATTGATATTTCTAGAGGTATGCCCCTTTTTCACATGGAAAATAATTAAACCTTTCTATTATTAATAATATGACAATCAAAGAATTATTCATCTTAAGTGAAGTGAATAACAACAATTATTGAATGGCACGATAACACTCTTGAATTTAATTTTATTTAGTCGTTGCTCTTAACATACGAACGTTGGCACCGCATGCTATGCTCTTGTTAGAGTCTCAAATGACCATATTGTCTCCCGTCACGTCTGTACGTCACAACTCAGAAAATACTTGAGGAATTTAGTTTATACTTAATACAATGGTCACATTTTAGTTACAAGGAAGTCCAAACAATGACTCTGCCTTGGTTCATTTTTGGATTATCTCCATTACTTTTATGTTGAAATTATGCTTTTTTAGAGCATATCTAAAAGCAGTTGAAGGAATTGATATGATTCTTATCACATGGATAGGATGTGCAGTGACAAAGAACAATACTTTCTCTTCTGACAGTTGTCTCAGTGCTTTGATTTCAACAACTTATAATACTAGTACATCAGGTCACAAGGAAAAAAAGAGATTGATTTTATCTTATTTTGCATGATAATTCTGTTACTATTGAAAGCTGAGATACTCCTATACCTGTATCTGTAGAATGAAATAAAAAAAAATAAAACAAAAAACTTTTGCCTATCTGAAAACAGGACCGACAATGATGTAACTGACGCAAGACTATAAAAGAATGTCCTATCAAAATGTGATTACTCAAACGATGTTTGCTAAAACAACCATTATGGTTTTAATATGTCAAACAATCATTCTTTGCTAAAGCATTCGCATTAAAAACTTTGAACCATTCAAAAATATTAAACCCGTTTAAAACTTCTGACACATTTGAAATCATTGTTTTTTTGTTGGCGCTCGTTGAACATTCCGGTATACAAGAACGATAATGTGACATATAGACTTGAGGATACAAATAAAACAGCGTTTTGATCTACGGTGATTTTAAATGATATTTTCAAATTAGATCTACACAGTTTATTTTTTTTTAAAAAACAAAGACAGACCATGCCAAAACAAAAACAAAAGACGGACGGTAATCGTTTTCGTTAGACACTTAGACTTAACGCACGTGCGTATTGGCGGGAAAATAAACTTCAAGAGACACGAGGAAAATAAAAACAGTAAATAACAGGTCTTTGTTTTATTAACTTAATTTACACGTAATGGCAGTTATTATTTTTGTAAAACTGTCTTAACACATGTAATAGGATAACCGGAAGAATATGCAAAACAGACGTAAAATGTATTGTTTGGCATAGGAATTGGAACATTGAGGTCGTATAGTCGTCGATTTTATACGAGTATCCGGATGGTATCCGAATAGTCTATACGGATATCCGGATACTGATTTAGGTATTCGTTGACATCCCTTATTTATGCACATGCTAGTGACTTTCTCTATTGTTAAATTTTATACTAATGATACGAACAATACTTTGATTTTAAACAAATGATTTATTTTGTGATAATCGTGCTATACTAATTTTTTGAAAGGCTCATAAGTCATGGGTTGAATAATGGATTGATCAAGAACTTATAGTAATTGCAAGCCTTGCTTTATAGGCATGAATTTAATATTTTTCAATTTCAGCAAAAATCATTGTAAAGTCCTCACTCATCCCTATATCTGGTAACACACAGGTTGTAACTATAACAGCCACTGACCTGTGTGGACAGACCGTTACTGGAACGGTGACCATCTCTGTTGTGAATGATGTAAGTATTTCTTTGTCTAAGTAGCTTATAGTATTTCATTGAATCATTGTAACGTTCTTATAGCGTCAAATTATAATCTTGAATGTGATTTAACATTACAGATCCAGTCTCACTTGCAAATACTAACTATACTAAAATATACAGGATTTTTAAGCGCCCCAAAGGGACAGCATATTGTCGGTGACATCCGTCCGTCTGTCCGGTTTTGTCCAGAGTATAACTCAAACATCAATGAAGGGATTTATTTAACCTTTAAAAGATGATAGAAGACATTGAGAGTAATGCAGTGCACAAGAACAATAACTCATCTTATCTAGTTTTCTCATTAACTCCCCTTGATACATTTTGCTTGTCCGGAGCAGATCTTTTAAATGAAAGGAATTTAGTTGATATTTGTCAAATTGATAGAGGGAGTGGCAGAAAATGCAGTGTCTAAGAACCATAACTCTAGCTGGCCCCATCTTTAGTTATTTTCCTTTATAAGTTTTGTTATTATGTTATAATGCTTGTCCAGAGCATAACTCTAAAATTATATATTGAATTTAGTCGTGGAATTTTGTAAAACTGTCTTGGATGTATATTTTTCGCTCATATGAAAATTTTGAGGTCAAAAATTTTTGTCCAGTGACCTTTAATATATTGATAAAGTGTGTAAACATGAAATGCAATACTGAATAATTTTAACTCTGTCGGGCCCTATTTTTCAGTTATCTCCCCCCATTACATTTTTAATACTTGTTGGATTTTGTCCGAAGCATAATTCAAAAACCAATGAAGGGATTTACTTACAACTTCCTAAGATGATAAAAGACATTGAGAGTATTAAATTGCAGTGCACAAGAACCATAACTCATCTTGACTAGTTTTCTCATTATCTCCCCTTAGTACATTTTGCTTGCCTGAGACACAACTCTAAAAGTATTGAAGTCATTTAGTTAATATTGAGCACATAGAGGGGAGTGCAGTGTTCAAAATCAATGCTGATTAGCTTCCCCGATTTTTAGCTCGCCTGTTTTCAAAGAAAAAAGTCGAGCTATAATGGGGGCTGATTCAGCGGGCAACGTCATGGGCGGTGTTGTGCAAAACCTTTAATGTAGCTGTTTAAACCATAAAGCTTAAGAGTTTTGATATTTGGTATGTAGCATTTTTCTAGTGGATTTCTACCATGTTATTTTAAATCATGACCCCGGGGTCAATATTGGCCCCACCCTGTTGCTTATATATAGTTATATAGCAAAAATTTTAAATTATTAATACAAGTCCCAGCTGCATAACTCAAAGATTCAGGTCAGTCTTAGAGGTCGTCCATATTTTGTGTCCAGTCTGTAACTTTATCAATTGATTTTGAAATAAGTTGGCACATGTGATGCCTACATGATAATGATGTGTCGAGCTTAGCCATTTTAACAGAAAAGTTTGGTAGAAAATTTTGTGAGGATGTTTGGTTCACAAGACCTATAACTCTACCTTGCTTATTAGTTCTTTTTTTTATATTTTCCTCTTTTGCCTCTGACAAGGTGGTACTGTGCGGTTTTGAATACATTCAGTGATAGCTTTAGCTACTCCAATCTATACTTAGAAAATATATTAAAAGGAATACACCCATTTTGAAATATTGCTACTATGGGGAGATTCCATTGGTCCTACTGAATTTCTTGTTATATTTGCTTCTGTTTGTGCATTAAGTTAAACAAATGGGTATACAGTGGAACTTCCGAAAACCGAACACCCATGGGACCGGAAAAAATGTTCGGATTGTGGAAGTTTCCGGAATTCAGAAGTATGAATGATCTGGACAAGTACAGGTGCCAAACACCAGTGGTTCTTTATGATAGTGAATGCAGTCAGTATCTTTTTAGCGTAACAGCGTTTGTAACATGGGAAACATAATGCAAAATTAAAATTAATGAAAACATTCAACACATGTATATTTTATTAGAAAAAATGTCACCTGTTTTCAAATACATATACTTGTATACTAAATTATGTGCAAACACGTTTCTATATCTCAGAACAAAGCTACATTTTGCATACGTTTAAATCAGTTTGAAAAAAAAAACGCCAATTAGAATAACCAACATATTGGCCAAAGTTGGCTAACTAATAACGCTTTTAGGACACCCCAATTACTATTTAATCCATAAAGTTGGTTGTAGCAAACACCTGTTATTAATCCACTAATCATCGCTCTGATTATTTACCGCTGTCTAATTATCGATATATTCGGCTGCATGTCAATTTCAAATTGACAACTTGTTATTCTAACGCATGTCAAAATAAACGATCACCGCTAATTGGTAAACAATAGATAGATACGTGAAGTTTTTGCCGCAGGGTTTGCGATCTTAGGTCTGTGTGTCTTTTGCACTTTTTTATTTTTCTGGTATTTGGAAGTAAAATTGCATTGATTTAAACTAAATTTTACGAAAAAATCGTCCGGAATTCAGAATTCGGAAGTTCCGGATTTCAGAAGTATGATTTACATAGAAAACAGAAGGAGAAATTTCGGGAATGAGAAAATCGTTCAGTTTTCAGAAGTTTCCGGTTTTTAGAAGGTCCGGTTTTCGGAAGTTCCACTGTACTTGATATACAATGCTTTTCAGACTGCATTCAGAACATCACTGATTGATATGTCAGAGAACATTTGAAGCTGTGTTTTGATCACCATTTCTGAACTTACATTACACAGCTCTAATACCGCCCAAGTTGTATTTGTGCTAAATAAAGAACGTGCGATTTGTCCTTAAAAACTGTACTCTGCAAATTTGTGTACCTTGTAACCTGTATCTTATATTAACAGCCACCACAGTTAACTGGTCTGCCACAAACTGTCGATGTGTCAGAGGATGTTCCAATAGAAACCTCGGTGGCTGCCTTTACCTGTAGTGACTCTTCAGGATCTGTGACCACGGACATCTCAGAGGACTCTGGGAACAACCCAGCCTTCTTCTTCGTGAAAAAAAGCGATGTCACAGATGGTAAGATCTAGTCTGGATATCCTTTCTGCTTCAGGATATTAATTAATATATATATCTAACAGACTATATCCTCTTGTATTGGTAGTTATTGAAAGGTTATGGATTAATTATGATAAAGTTGAAAGAACTGTTAGCTGTCACACCATAATATTTATGTTTTTGGTGTTATAAGGCTCAAGAAAAACATCCTGCTGAAATGAGTGCCTGAACGTCCTGAAAAATTAAACTACTTAAGATCAGGATCATACTTTGAGATTCAAATAATTCCTTCAGTTGCACAATCTGTTATAGATGATATGTGGCCATGATGTTTGATTTTGGTCTCCACTAATTTGTAAGTTTATAGTGACAATATTATTATACATTTAAGTTTTAAAAGATCCATTAATATTGAAATCCAGAAGAAAGTAGTAAAGTAATGGTTGCCAAGGTCTATAGAATAGCATGTCAGTAAATGAACAGACCTTTAAGCAATACAGATGATTAAAAAGAATCAGAGCCAGATTGCAAAGAAAAAACAAAACATCAATTACCGTCCTATCAAGAAAATAGAAAGCAAATCCATTAACCATGCTATCAATGTTGTTTATTTTCTGATAGAATATGCAGTAATGGCTCGGTCTCAAACAGATGCTTCGCAGGGACGCTTCGATTACAACACGGACCGCGCTATTGACGTCACAGTCACGTGCTGCGACACCGTGGAATGTGTGACAGATGTAATAACTGTAAATATGGTTCAAAACACTCCACCATACATCACCAATTTACCAGGTACTGAGCAACAATGTTTTTTTCCCATTTTATTCGGCAAATTTCTTATTTGGTTATGGATCAGCCTATAAATGCACATGAAGATAAATTAATTTACAGTTTTCTGCCAATTTTTCTTTCTTTTATTAACATGTAACATTTCATTTGCTTATTTCGAAAATACACAGTTGCACTAATTTTGTTAAAAAAAAATCTTGTCCATTCTTGCAGATAGTCAGTAATTTACATAATTCTCATTAGCAGACTTTAGTCTTTATCTGATCAGAGTTGGTGCTTAATTAACTCATAATTCAAGGGGGTTTACACACTTAACAAAAAGTCCTATGGGCAGGCATTATGTTCATCATGAAATATACTTTTATGACAAGAATTTTCTTCAATATACATAATCATTGTATAAATTCGGTAAATACTCATTGCGACATGAAATCTCTCTGCAAATTTCTGAGTTAAGAGCTGCTGTTTAATATTAACAGATGGATAAGGACACATTCTATCTCCATCCAACATTTCCCCTATCAAGTCAAACTAGGATCTGTCAGATCATCTAAATATCTTGGTTTTGATGTTAAATGCTTAAATTTCTTATTTGGTTATGGATCAGCCTATAAATGCACATGAAGATAAATTAATTTACAGTTTTCTGCCAATTTTTCTTTCTTTTATTAACATGTAACATTTCATTTGCTTATTTCGAAAATACACAGTTGCACTAATTTTGTTAAAAAAAAATCTTGTCCATTCTTGCAGATAGTCAGTAATTTACATAATTCTCATTAGCAGACTTTAGGCTTTATCTGATCAGAGTTGGTGCTTAATTAACTCATAATTCAAGGGGGTTTACACACTTAACAAAAAGTCCTATGGGCAGGCATTATGTTCATCATGAAATATACTTTTATGACAAGAATTTTCTTCAATATACATAATCATTGTATAAATTCGGTAAATACTCATTGCGACATGAAATCTCTCTGCAAATTTCTGAGTTAAGAGCTGCTGTTTAATATTAACAGATGGATAAGGACACATTCTATCTCCATCCAACATTTCCCCTATCAAGTCAAACTAGGATCTGTCAGATCATCTAAATATCTTGGTTTTGATGTTAAATGCTTGCAGTGGCAGGTCAACCCAGAGAGCAAATCAAAAATAAGGGTTCCTGCTGGATCATGTCTGATTATGGTCAGATATCAGGTGTTAGAGATATACTCCTTTCTTTGAACTTCCGACAAATTGATCTGAGGCAAACTGAAATTTGGTTATCCCTCCTCAATAAGATTTATGGTGGCCAGTGAAGGTCAACTGACCCCTCTATCTGAACACCACATCTAGGCCGTTCCTTGTGTGGTATGTTACTAACTGCCACTTGGTACTATTTTTACTTAAGTTTTCTTTATTTATTTCATTTCACCATTAGAACCAATTACCATCCATTATTGCCCATCCCTTAAGCAGTTCAGTGCAGCCATATTGAGGAATGCACACGGCTCTATCTGGTTTTCTGTTGTCCCCAGACCTCTTATCTTCCTCTTTTTAAATGCTTCTTTTAATAATTCTTACTTTACTAATAACTCTTATGATTTCGATGCGCAATCATGACAGACAGACAGACAGACAGAGATAAATTTTCTGATTTGTTTTGTTTACAGATTCAGTCGAGGTCAGTGTTTATTCAAATATTGCCGATGTTATATTTACGGTGGAGTTCACTGACGATGATGGAGATACAGTAAATGTCTGGGCTGAATGTGATCCTGCTGCACAGTTGTCCAACTGTTTCGTTGAAATATTAGACTGTAAGTTGTTCATATAAATCATACCTGAGTTATTTGCAATAATGATTCTGTAAAATTTTCACACCTTTATTGTAGTCATTCATGTTTCATTATTTCTAGATTCTTTTCCTTTGCTATTGGGTATTGTAGATTTTTAGTTTTGTCAAATTAGTTTGCAGTAGAATAAATCACTTCACATTTTGATTTTGTGTGTGTGTTGGTACTGAAATTAATAATTGTCTTCATGGTATTATTCCATTTTAAGGAATTGAAGGTGTACTTGTTTCATCACTATTTACTTGCACATTAAAAGCATCTCTTCTATCCTTACTAAGCAATTTCAAATCACATGGTCTTGCCAATCATTAATTTTTGTCAAGAAACATTTTCATTTGAATATTTATTGACCAAAAAGCCATGCAGCTGTACATATAATGGTAAATTGTACACGTTATACAAGCTAAACTCGATCTGGTCATAATAAAGTCTGATGTTGATTTTCAGTGAGGGTGCAAAAAGTTCTGTTGATAGTTTTGTTTGCTTTTAGCTGGGCATGTTCTTATATCAGATGACATAGACCAGACAGTAGCTGGGTTTGATTTATTTGTGAATGTAGCTGACCAGAGAAATAATGGCACATCAAGGACCTTGTCTGTCATTATGATAGGTAATTTTTTTCGTACCCTTGAACAATACCGACATTTATATTCCAGGGAAACTGGTAGAAACTTGGCAGAACTTTATTTTGGAAAATCAAAGAAAATCATGTGTCTGAGTTAAGAATTTATACATCTTTGCTATGAAATGTTACACATTTCAAAACTAAAGCGTGGCATTTAATAAATATTCTGTGACATCAAGGCAAAACGGCACTAGACCTGTCAGTCAAATTGGCCAATTAAGACAGGCTCTGTTGCTGCATCTTGTGATTTCACCCAGTCAGAGGCCGTCTAAACATATGTGAGCAATTGACACAAATATGGATCAGAAAAATGTGGTGCAAAATGTCCATTTGAGTGCATTTATTTGTGTATGTATTTGCTTTTATTTCCTCGCTATCAGTTTGCAAGGTGTAATAATGTGTAATTTTCAAAATCGAGTTCATAAATTTACAATAAGTTCTTCTTACACGTAAACTGAAAAAATTACTTGACCTTTCTTGCCAAATTATATATGAAAATAATTGGAATCAGTGTGAGAAAAAATATAAGATTATGTTTTTTTCTGCGAGACAGATCGAAATAATCCACCGCAATTCACAAACTTGAATAATAGTGTGATAGTAAATGATGGTACACCTACAGACCAACTCCTGTTTACAATTACGGCCACTGATCCAGAGGGGGATGCACTGACCTTTCAGTGGTCACAGGCGGACGGAGGAA
This sequence comes from Cyclina sinensis, assembly GCA_012932295.1. NCBI lineage: Eukaryota > Metazoa > Mollusca > Bivalvia > Venerida > Veneridae > Cyclina > Cyclina sinensis. Next base: position 44,472,366 of record JAAONU010000001.1, on the reverse strand, counting down.
CATCTTATTTTACTCTGAATTCTACAAGTAAGCGTGTAATAGAAAATATTTATATCACCATGTGTTTTGCACAGTAAATGTCAGTTTTCAAAATTTTCAGATGAACACTGGTTATATGAAAATATCATGATTGAGCATCAAAATTGTGTAACAGTCTCTTGAAAATATTTTGATCATAGCAGTCATTTTCTGATTTGAAAATTTTATCTACTAGCTAACGTTTGGGTGTACAAGAAGTCTCGCAACCACATATTTATGAACACCCATGCCTTTAACAATGACCAAGTTATTATATATTGATATATTCCATATTCTTCATCATACTGGTATTTATAAATTCAAAAATTATTATTCTACATCTGTTTTTTTTACATCAAATCATGATATGAACCACATGACAATCCAGTGTATACCATTACTGGATCCAAAATTTTGATACTTCCTGTATAGGGTGGCTCAATACATTTGTACCTGTTTTGCAATATTTTTCATGAAATTTACATGTTTAGATGAGAGCTGCCAGACTGGATTCTTAGAAATTGCAATATATATTTATTTTATCATGCCTTTTAAAATGCAGGCTCAATGTAAAATATTTTTTCATAGATACTGATAAATCATGATTACAAGGAATGAAAATATTATCTCACATTGTATTGTAAAATATATTTGAAGATGTATTTGGACTTGTACAAAACTGAAAAATATACATATTGGACACACTGGGATTCATCCAATATAACTATTCCATCTGTGTGCTCATCCAAATGTAACCCAGTATTGTACATTGCAATTAGATGTATTTATTATGCAACAAACATTTCTTACAGCTGGTGAGGTTAAAACTGTGCAAGAAATCAGTTACGAAGAAATCTCTCCGTCGGTGCTTCCATTTATTGTAATTGTTTCCGACGGTATAAGCAGTGCCACAGCCACTTTAACGGTCACTATACAGGATGCCAATGAACCATTCAGCTTTAGCTCTACTGTCTATCGTGGAGAAATATTGGAATGGACGGTTAGTTCATTTTCATTCTTCTCTCAAGCTATTTTTTATGTGTTTTAGGAAATGACAGATTAAAGTGAATATTTGTTTCAATTGACAATTCAACGTTATTTTTATGACAACAGTCTGGTGCAAGTTTTAATAAAAGCTGTATGTATGGATGTCTTTCTAATTATAATTTATGTGTTTTTATGCCAAAATGAAATTTATATTTATTAGTTGCAGCTTTTTAGTCTGTCTGTTTAAAATGCAACATTTTATCAAACACAGAGCTTTAATCCAGTCCTAATTTAATGTGTTGTTTATTTATCAAAGTTTTCTGTCAGTACAGGTATAAATTGGTAAAAAGGGCCAGACACTGTTTAAACTGCATGAATTGAGTACACGACACTTTAGCGCATAGTATATACAAATATATAAATATTGTTTGTTGTAGGCTGTTGGCACAACTCTGTCCGATATTGTGTTTACAATGGTTGACGGGGATGCGACGGACACCTACACATGCACCATGGATTGTGATACTTACTCAGGGTATATCGTTTGCTTCTTTTATTTTTGTTTGCTTTTCAGTCTGTCCAGTCAGTTAGTCAGACAGTCAGTCGGTCTGTCAGCTGGCCGGTCAGTCAGTCAGTCTGTCAGCCGGTCGGTCAGTCAGTGGGTCAGTTGGTTGGTCTGTCCATCCATCCCGTCCGTCTGCCCACCCATCTGTCCATCCATCATTCAGTCTGTCTGTCCATTATCAGTCAGTCCGTTAGTCAGTCAGTCAGTCTGCATCAGAGATTATTTTTAACACAATTTGGGAAAAGATGAAATTGTATTTAAGAAAGTTTGGGAAATACTTCAAGTGTACATAAAAGTGTACTGAAACTATTTGTTAAAGGAATTGTTAAAGAGTTATAGCATCTTTTTGAGCTTCCTGAAGTACATATATACCCAAAGAACCATTACATGACATTATTATTGTATGTCATTCATAATGCACAAATTATGTAGATATAATGCCAAACAGGTATGTCTTTCAATGTGAAAAAACAATTTAACAGCAAAATAGTACTGTGAAATGTATAATTTATGTAAAAAGATTTTTAATTTGTATTCATGATTAAAATTTGATAAATGACTCATTCATAACTTAAAGCATGAACAAATTCCAGACAATGTTGTTATTTTCATTTTCTTTTATTTTAATCATACACATATACCCATAATTATACACAGATATCCATAATTATATACAGATATCCATTATTTTCTTTATAAATCTGTTGAAGTCTGCATTTAAAAGCTTTCTTAAACCAGTACATACCTTTCTTCTCTAATTAATATGCAGTAGTCTTCAAAATTTGTTACAGATAATTTTGCTTTTTCTCCATTTCAGATACTTTACAATGTTAACTTCGTGCAGTATTACAGTTGCAGCTCTGTACAAGTTAGACGAAGGTCTGCCGACAGAAATCACGTGCTCTGTGGTAGCAGAAGACAGTGGCGGGAACACCAATACAACGTCGGTAGTCATTTCAATAGGTAAGATGTTCATGGAATATATCACCTAACAGAATCTTTTGGTAATCATAATAAGAGTTAATACCAGTGAAACTTGGTAATAAAATCAGAAGTCGAAACATGATTTAGCATTTATTTTCTTTTTTGGTTTAACTCTTTTTTTTCTATCTGGATTGCCTTGGTTTTATACTTGGCAAAGCTATTTCACATATTTACAACATCAGTTACAAAAAATATTACCATGTGAAATGCAGAAAAAGAAATGTAAACTCAAAGGAGCAGATAAATAATTGTACACTGAACAGTTCATTGTGACTGCACTTAATAATACACAGTAGATATTATTTCTTATCGTCATTTGTTATTTCAGGCTTGTCGAAGAAAGCTAAATCTTTTCCGTCATCTGTGACAGAATTGCTTTGAAGTACATAACATTTTTCATATATTTCACGTTTACAGAGTACGACAACAACTACTCACCAGTCTTCGGCAGTACTAGTTACGACTTTAGTGTGTCATCCTACGCTTTGGCAAATACAGATCTCGGAACTGTGGTGGCGACAGACAGTGACCTTGTATCCTATGGAACTTTCTCATACTCGCTTGATACAAGCAGTCAAGGGGGGATATATTTTAAGGTAACTTTGAAATACTGGAAAACAAGCAGTTGCCTTCACTTTTATGAACATTAATTTAGTACATGTAATTATGACAAATGATTTTTGCTTTTTTTTGGTAGATTGAGATATCCTTTCATGTCACCCACACTACACACTGCACTTTGTGGAGCAAGTTCTGTTATACAATCAACAGAAGTAGTGATTCATAAATAGTAATTATTCTGCCTCATGACTTTGGCAAAAAAATACCGAAATACAAAGTTGTCAATCATATTATCAATAACAATTACTCATAAAGTACCTAACATAATTTTAATTTCAATTAGGTTAACACGAATTTTTACTATGCCCCCCGTTTTTTTTCAAATTATACCCCTAGGGTCATATTTGGCTCTGCCCGGGGGGTGAGGTAGTCAATTGATTTTACATACTTATACATGGAAAACCTTGAAAAATCTTCTTGTCTGAAACCACAGAGCTCTGAGCCTTAAGATTTGGTATGTAGCATTGTCTATTAGGACCTCTATCAAGTTTCTTCATATTTTATCCCTGGGGTCAAAGTTTGCTCTGCCCCAGGGGTCAATTGATTTTACATAGGCTTATATAGGGAAAACTTTGAAAATCTTCTTCTCTGAAACCACAAGGCCCTGAGGCTTAAGATTTGCTATGTAGCATTGTCTAGTGGACCTCTACCAAGTTTGTTCAATTATACCCTCTGGGTTCAAATTTGGCTCTGCCCCGGGGGTCAGTTGATTTTACATAGGTTTATATAGGGAAAACTTGGAAAATCGTCTTGTCTGAAACCACAAGGCCCTGATGTCAGTGGACCTCTATCAAGTTTGTTCAAATTATGCCCCAGGGGTCAATTGATTATACATAGGCTTATATAGACAAAACTTGAAAAAAACTCATCTGAAACCACAAAGCCTGTAACTTAAATATTTTTAATGGAGCATCAGCTAGAGGTCTTCTACCAAGTTTGTGTAAATTAAGCCCCTTGAATGAAATTTGGCTCTACCCTGGGGATCGCTTTAAGGAATTCATATAGATTTATATAGGGATAATCTTAAAAAAGCTTCTGATGTTTGCTCAACATTAGACCCGAAGGCAAAGTATTCAGGTGAGCGATCTAGGGCCATCATGGCCCTCTTGTTAGATAACTTGGCAGATATGTTAATCACCATGAGACGATGTGTCACATGCAAGAACCAGGCTCTCATACCTCCAGGGTCAAGGTCACAGAGGTCTTATGGAAAAAAAAATGGGGTCTTTCTTTAAATGGATACACAGGCAAATGAGTGCCCAAAAAAATTAAAACTGATATTATTTGCTCAAATCACATTCAATAGTGAAGAACTTTAAATTCCCAGTATGTAAGTAGTGAAATACGGGCTTGAACGTAAATATTTGAACTGTTCTTTAACAAAAAGTAAAACGTAAACTGAAATCACCGAGTTATTTTCAAATAGGTCACCTGACAAAAACAACCAATCTTCATTTATCTTGGGTAGTTTTTTCTGTAGATCATGTGACAGGTACTTCAACCGTCCAATCATTCACTGCGAAATTTAGCGTGAAATCTAAATTTTCTATCTAGACCCACGTGGGTCAAGTTAGGAAACCACCTGGTTTTTCATTTAAAAAGAGGAAATCTTTGTTACTGGGACAGATCATTGTATTTATTTCGATCACATTTATAATATATTCATAGAAGGAATGAGAAAGAAAGCATATAACTTTTGCCTGTATACTAGTATCCACTTAATAGGTTACACGCTGAGATGAAGTTCTTTAGACAGTGCTCTAAATATATGTCCAAGTTCATAAATAGGAAGAACATAATATGTTGTCTGTGTGTGGGGTGTTCAAAACAAACTCCACTTAAATATGATTATGTTAACTTTTGCTAATAATGGATTCATAAGTTACTGATAAATCTTATCCATTGAGATTTTTTTCAGATTGATGGATCATCTGGACTGATCAGGACTCGGTCCTCAATGGTCACGTGTGATTGTGCTGGCACCTACGTTTACAGTACCAGTGTATGCCACTGACACTGGTGGCAAAGTGGGAACATCAACAGCACTTATTACTGTCTTTGAGACAACAACAGTAGTTGTAACAGACAGGTAACAACCACTTCCTAAAACTATGTAGGAGAGAGGTCAGGGTAGATTCAAAGTAATTATTGCTTAAACTTCTCGTCGTACAAAGATGACGAATATAGAAAATAAGAAATCATCTAAAACTGACCATCAGGAACACCTTTAGGTCGGAGTGTCAAACTTTGAGAATGTATGAAGCATGACTGGTTTTTGCTGGAAAACTGACCATCAGGGGCACCTTAAGGTAGGAGTGTCAAACTTTGAGAGTGTAGGAAGCATGACTGGTTGTTTGCTGGATAGCTGGGTATCATTTTTTAATTAGACAATATTTAACCTTTCAACTCCAATATTGATAATTCATTGTTTTAATTTTGGTATGCTTTTCTGTTTAAAAAGACTCCAATTTATAATGTCCACCTATGATATAGTAAATGAGGTATACTTGTATGGGAATATTCAAGTCTTTAAGAGTATATGCTCATGTGCACAACAATCCTATTGACACACTGACATAACTGCAGTCTTTTGGTCCTACTTTACAAAAAAAGGTTAATCACATTTTTTAAAAATAGATATGCATGTACACACAATTCTGTCTGAAAGATAAACCTTTCTTTAGAGTTGGCTCAAGTTTTTTATTACTTTTCTTGGCTTGATTTCTTGTATTTGTTAGAATGTTCTCAAATGAAAAAAACAACAACATGAATTGTGTAAAAAAGACTTGTGTAACTGGAAACCCGTCTTTTATGTTCAGCTGCAGAGAACAAATATGTATTCATTAAACAAACTTGATAGTTTAGTTTAAACTTATTTATTTTACATTGATTGGGAAGCAAGTTCTTGCAACTTATATTAATCGCTCTTGATGACTGCTTCCTGGACTAAAACCAGTACTTGTGCCAAAAGTGAGGAATGTGGAATGGAACTGGAGACTCACTCCAGGTGAAATTTGAACCAGCAAGTTCTGGATAGAGAGTATGGGGCTCTAAACCCTAGACCACTGCTCCTCAAAACTGGATAACATGATAATTACAAGTAAAGTTTTAAACTGTTTTTGTCTAAATGCTTACTTTAAATAGAATTTAACAATGACATTTTCATGACACCTATGACCTGCATTTTTTTCATAAGCATGTATTTATAAAAAAAGGTTCTGCCAAAAAAATGAATATCCACTCTAACTTTGAAGGTACAAGAAATTCTGGGACGATGAGAGGAACATAGGTTGGTTTTGTGTGCTCATGATTCTACTTGCCATAACAACAGTGGTGACAATATTCGTCTGCGTTAAATACATCTGCATGAAACCATGCAAGAACCCATTTGGAAGAGGGTATATCTTTATCTGTAATATAATGAAGAAAAAAAACCTATTGTCTCATGTCAAATTCTTTTTCTGTTCTTGTTCTGGATTACAGAAGTTGTGACATTTCTAGATTATAAACATTGTAAATAAAGTTTATTGGTGTGGAAACATAAATGTAAAAACAACTTTTTTTTTTTTATCTATTCAGGTGATTTGTTTCATTTCTTATCGACCACACCTTGCAGACTGGATATATGGTTCATGTCCATTTTAACACCTCTTTGGAAAATAATTCTGTTGCATTACTTCTAACTTTAAATATCTGTTTTTGTTTTTGAATATTGATTTCAGATAGATTAAAAACAATCAGTAGTATAAAGCTCTTTTTAATGCTGGTATTTTCATTATCTGAACTGAGAAAGAATAAAATGTTCTTTCATACCACACCTGACAAACATTATTTTATGGAAAAAAAATAATATGAACTATTATATTTTCAATAAATATGAACTAAAGCAAAGTAAAAACTTACTGTCTGACTTAAAACTCTCACACATAAGACATGTATACATAGTGGTAACTATCTGAAATTGTATTTTCAGGCGAGCCTGGAGACCACGATATTTTGAGAGACAGACACGCAGACCTCCATCTCCTATAACACCTGCTAAACCTAGAAGACCAGAATTACACACAAGTAAGTAGGCCTGAATAGCTGAGAGGATATTCTTTAACAGATGATTAGGTCTAGTGGGTCAAGGGCCATAACCAAATAAAATAGGTGTAAGTTTTCAAGGGACATAAATAAATGAAAATGTACTTGCTTTTGTGTCAAGCTTAAAACAGGAAGTAGTTATGGCTGTGTTCCATCAGCTTAAGAAAACATTTAACTTCTGTATTTATATGGTTGGCTAAAAACTGAAAGCAGTTCCAGTTTTGTGTATTCCTTTTATTCACAAACTTGAATGGTGAAATTTGAATTCGAAATTAAACTATATGGTTTTTGTAAAAAAAAAAAAAAAATGCATGTCCCCACCCTGCAATGACATACCTGGAATATTCAAGGGGACAAATACTATATGAGGCTAGCCAAAATATGAGTTTTCAGAAAATGATTCCTTATGTAGCAATAGAGAATGATTAGAACATGGCTGGAAGTAGATAATAGAAAACAAAATGACCACAATGATTATGACTTAGTTACCCATATATCCCCACCCACAACCCAAAAAAGTGCTAGGGGTCTTACAAAGCAAGGCCTGCCATTCTTTGATTTTTGAATTTATGGGTGAAAGAGTATCACGGTAACAATGAACTGAAAGTGTAGTTTTAAATCATGTTGTCCTTCACCTCTGACAAACATCCAAAAAATGCCCAGAATCATGTTGAAAAGGATGCATATCACCCAGTGCAGTTTAGAAGGTCCACTTGAAAAAGTACTTTGAATATCCTTTTCTGTCACTAACTTGAATACTATTTGACCCATGCCTTTCATACTTCATACAATTGCTGCTTATATGGAGGTGATGAGCCTTAAAAAAAGGTCAGGGCCACTGTGATTGATAACAGTTTCTGCTGAATAAGTTAAGTCAACGTGAACTTGACCTTTGACCTAGTACTAAAAAAACAAAAAGGGTCTTTTTATCAATATGGTCAACTGTAATATGAAGGCTGTGGGTCGAATAGCAAGTATATATGATTAAATCCTAATGGCTTACGTGGTTCAATTATTTTGATATAAACCATTTTTACTGATCTAATTTATTGGTGATAAATATATGAACAGAACCATTTATCAACTTTTAAATCTTTGTTTTTCAGTTCGGCAGCCTCCCCCAGGTTTGTTTACTTTTATACCTTTAAAAGAATTTTAAACAATAATGCATTCTTTAAAAAAATATATCTTTCTGGAAAAGTTTAATTATAGCAGAATTTCTGGCATGACACAAAATGAAAATTTTCAGTTTTATGTATCACATATATATATAATTTTGATTGAAAGTTGCCTCAAATATTGATTAATCATCTGTTTTGTAAAGTTATAAAAGTAATTTCACTTTTATAGATACATGTGTACACAATAAATAATCCTTTTATGTCTGTTGCTTTGAAATTTGCTATTTTCTGTTAAATGTCAGGTTTCTTTTTTGAGGCATGTTACATGTGTCAGATTGGCATTTGAAATCAGGTTCTTTAAGGATTAACAATGCAATATAATCTGTTTGAAATAAGCAAATTCTTCTGACTTTCAGGAATTCTCCAAACTGCCCCATTGTTACATGAATTCTGCCATAAGATCAGAAGCTTAAAAAATTATATAAAACAGTAATTCCGACTGTTCAAAGAAATGCTGAATGTATGCATGTATATGGATATAACTTTACTTGTATTTTATATCTTTTCAGCTGTACACAGTTGGAAGAAACAGATGGGGCTTTATTAATCTTCCTGAAATAATCTACAGATTGCTGATATTTTAAAATCAGTGTTGTCATAATTTCTGTTAGTAATTTTGAGTTAAAGATGAGAAGCTGTTATATACCAGTTGCATTTAGAGACATATAGTTTTAAATCTTTGACATTGATCATTTACAATGGAACTTCATTGGTAAAACAATATAATTTCAGTAAATTAATAAATCTTGAATTATGAGCTAATAACTGTGTAACAACATAGATTGGTAGTAAAGTAAATTATTCTTTAAAGAGTTACACCAGATGTTAGTATAGCTATGGGTTGACTGTAACTGTGATATATTATTTTATTTATTTATTTATTATTCTTCATTGTACACAGAGTGAATTTCTTTTCTTTTCTTTTTTTTTTTTTACTTTAATGGTCTTTCTTATACATTTCTGAAGACAAAAATTTTCAGAAGACTTGAAATAACAAATAAAGGGACTTTCCACTTGGATTGCATAGGACAACTGGGATAATTGTCTTAATGATTTTGGCAGTCATATAGCAGTCACATACTTTCTAGCTATAGTTTTAATATATATTTTTCTAGCTTGTGCACATAAACTGACCCTTTATTTTTTGTCATGAATAAACAGATCACAATTTTAATGAAACAATTATTCTGGCTTTGTTCATATCAGAAAAAAATTACATCTTTTTACAATTTGTGTGTGTGTGTGTTGAAACACATTTTTGATACTATAAAAATTTTTATTCTTTGCCATAAAACGCTAGCAGGTTCTTCACATGAAAATGTTTAACTGTATTCATGGAATTCAATGTATTCGTGGAATACCCTCAGAGTTTTTATTCATAGCTGTGAGTCAGCATGTGCAGTAACAGAGTCAAGCCCCTGCTTGACAGGGACTGTTTTTCATCTCTACACACCTTATATGGTAAAACATTAGAAGCCTTTTAAGAAAGTTGTCTATGCTAAATACAGGTTTTTGGCATAGTCTTAGAAAAACGTATCTACTGCAAAGCCAGTTCAAAAGAAAATATGCTTTTTTGGAAAGTGTCCAGATATTAGTATCTGATCGTCTAGTGAATTGGTATGATGCTAATACAGCTTCCTTGCATATCAAGTTGGAAGTCTTGGTGCAGCATCTTCAATCCATTGAAGATGATTTGGTATGAAATAGTAAAATGAATTTAAAGATGTTTTTCTCAATGTTTGAGTTACTGTAATAGGCTTTAACAACTTTCAACTTTGCTGATAAATCTGGTTAAATTTCAAGAATAAATACTGTTTCCACTATAATGACAAAACTTGTCTTATCCTTATTTGCACGATTTGGAGTCACAGTAATTTTATAACCTGAGTAGCTGTTTACTAGACTAAAACTTGTACCAGAAAAATATCGGAGGTACTGAAACATAGCAGATAAAAATACTGCAAATAACTAGAAAAATGTTATTGGATATTTAAGATAACACCATGACAATGGTCACATGAATAAGATATATTGTGGGTACCAAACCTCTTTGACCTTTTGAAACACAGATCATGTACTGACAGTAAAATTTATGCATGATTATGCTACAAATGGAAAACACAAACAATATTCCCCTGTTTACTTTATAGCTGGGGATACAAGACTCAGAAATGAACAAATTTCATCAAATTGTTTATTATTCTTAAACTTGGAAACAAATTGTTTTGTATACTACAGGCTTCAGGTTCAAGCTAACCACCTGAAAACAGTCATCTATAATTTTTATCACAAATCTACTCTTTTATTTCCAAAATCTTAAAAAAACTACTCTGTTAACACACAAAATAATTCTAAATATAGAACACACAAGCTTAATCATCAGTCAATATTTTAGTTGATAAATCCGCTTCACGATTAATCCTGTATTCACAAAATCAGAGCTGCATGAACATTTACTCAGCTGCTGGCAATCTTTAAGCCTTAATTACCAGTGTAGACCAAGTATGCCTGTCTATCTGTGCAGACAGATCATGGTCTACCAAGTTTGCTACTGAGTCAATAAATTTTTTGTAAAGCATCCATAAACATTAAAAACTGAATTTTGGGTAAGTCCATTTAGACAATGGAGAATGGTAAGTCCATTTAGACAATGGAGAAGGGTAAGTCCATTTAGACAATGGAGAAGAGTAAGGATTCATACTAGAGTCACTTTCTCTGAGTCTGTGGAAAAAAACACATCACAATGCTAGCATTCAGTGAAGGACAGTGTCTGTGCAAGTTTATGGAGTTCTTCAACTTTATCAAGTGATCTGCCAGACAAATGACATATGACAGACTGGGTGCCGGACGTTTCGGTAAATGACCAGTTCAGTAAATTGGATTTATATAGTAAACCCTTTGGACGTTTCGGTAAAAAGGCAATTATATAGTAATTATATGGTAAATAATGGAGAAAGTTTCCACACATATGAAAAACACATAATAATTACATAGTTTGTTTTCTTTTTGACTCCTCATCCCGTTGGATAGTGTCAAAACTATTTACAGTGGTCTGGTAAAATTTATAAGCAACTGTCATGTTGAATATGCTCTAATCGGTTTTGGCAAAGGAATTAAAAACATTTTGTCATACTTTCATCGTCTTATCAGGATCCAGTCTGATTAATCGCGATTAGTAGCAAAAAGGTTCTGATAGGAATTAAAATGTTTCATTATTTTTTAACTTATACTTAAAGACCGCTAATGTGTTGAGTACAACTAAGAGATTAAAGAAAACCACTGTAATTTAATTTAATTATTATAACTATAAAATGGTGTAGGTCCACTATGTAAACCTAGCCCATTTACCGTGAACCTGATAATAGCAGCAAAATGAGAGCAGCGGTGAAATATGTGATATATCCCATTTTTACCATATAATTACTATATAATTGCCTTTTTACCGAAACGTCCAAAGGGTTTACTATATAAATCCAATTTACCGAACTGGTCATTTACCGAAACGTCCCTAAATCTAACAGACTACAACAAGGTTCAGGCTAAAATCAACTATACTATTTCTATCTTGAAATAACATCTCCAAAATCTACAAAACATGTATAAACAAGTGCAAACAACCTTTCCTGAATTATTTTTAAAAAAGGCAAAAGAAATGTACATGAAAAACAACAGCACCGTTTGGTCTATGTTCAGCATTTTGAGAAAAAAAATCAAACATAACAAAAAATATATGTTATTTTATACAGAACAAGAACTGTCAATGAAAGATGACATTGCCCCCTAAGTGGTGCTCTGAGCTGTTGACAAGATGAAGATAACATTTAGATCCTTGAAAAGAAGTGTTTTTGATGATTTAACTATGAACTAAATCTGTTAAGTTATAAACGAGTTATGGCCTATATTAAGTATTTTCGACCTTGAGGTCAAGATCATTTAAATCTATGACAGATGTCTTGCCAGAAGGGGTTTTGTGTTTATGTATGAATTAAATCATTTACTATTAAATGTTAAAGTTTCTGTACAGAATGACTGATGGACTGACAGACATACAGTTCAAAAGCTATATGCCTGGCTTCAGGGGATAGTAAATTCTGGCAATGAACTCCCCTCCAAAAAAACTGCTCCAGAAAGTCATTCCCTGAAATATTTATGTCACTGAAGCTGTCAATAATAACTGATGTTAATTTCACATGGTGTACATGATCCACTTATAAGAAATAACTCTAGGAAATGCTATAGCACTTCACATGATTTTGCCATATGCTATGCAAGGAGAAAGTGTGGGTATGTTCCATGAAGTATTCATCAGACAAAATAAAAATTAAGCAACATTTTAAACATGCAAATTCCTTCCTCTTACTTGCCACTAGATAATTACATGAACTTGTCTATGCAATATATTTTGACAATTTTTCATCTTACAAACTAAAAAGCATTCTAACAAGATTTAGACCTTCATTAAAAAGCAGATGACAATTGTTACAGCTTACACCTGGCACAAATGTATCATACATTCACTGTGAATCAGGTTAGTGGCAAAATGGGTTAGTCCAAACTGAATGACAGACTAGTCCATTTAAAAGTTTAGCTTAGGGGTAGCAGCACTCTGTCTCGCCGCTTCTCTACCAAAAAAACCTATCAGAAGAAGTATTATACTGGACAAAAACATGCACACCCTTAAGGTTATGTGTATAACTAACTAGGATACTTCTGTCTGGTAACAGGGTATTGCTGTACCTACTGGGGCGTTTAATAGATGTATAAGGGCCTTGAAAGATAAGTGAAGTCATAGGGAAGTCATTAATGACAATTTTTTCTTGCTAAGTTGTCAGTTACAGACTAGACTGTATGAAGTAATTCAAACATAGAACTTGGTATCAACTACTGCTATGGTCAAATTTACATCAATATAACAATGTTTGTTAGATAGCCGACATCAAACTCAAAATATAGAAACAGTTTCCTCAATATTTTTTCTGCATCAAAAAAAAAAAAAAAGCAGCAACTACCTCATAAAACTGCAAATGATTATCGTTAGAAATTGATTAATATTGCAATGATGAGTCATTCTAAACTATATGACATATCTATCATTGTTAAACAATGTTCATAATCTATATCTTTAAATAGAAGTCTACAATTACATAACATTCGAATTCAGAATTGTCACATCATGACTTTTATCCAACAAAAAAAGCTCTTCTGCATAAACGTCACCTGGCAGTACATATATGTACCAAATCTGCCTGCTAACCAGCCAACCTACACCATAACACTGTTAACAATACAAATACAGGCTAGTCACACTGCATATCAAGCCCTTTAGTAAAAAAAAATCTTTCTAATCTCTCTAATACTAAAAAATATGTAAGAAAGCATCTTTTATGTCTGCATATCTGGTGGTTTTTGAAGTTCAAAACCTCGTTCCTGATTTCTCGCCAGTTCTACGATTCCTGTCATTTTCTCTATTTTGGGAGACAAATAAACACCACACCATTCATCCACAGTGTCAGGGAAATAAATGATCTTTAGGGAAGCCTGGAACTTTGTATTAAGTTGCTTTAAGCTACCAAGAAGTCTGCAAGGAATAAAAACAGAGACATTACAAGACATTATACAAAAATGTACATGTATCTTGTCTCAGCAATATACATATACTGCCAAAGCTTTAGAAGGGAATGGAAGTTAGTGAATCATACAACACAAATAAACAGGATGTTAAAATTAATTGTGTGATATATGTAAAAGAAATAGATTGTTTCCTAATCTAGCAAAACTCGTACTCAAAGCAAGACTGGATGAATATTGTAGATTAATTTTCTGAGTGCCTGAACTGAAGAAAACAATACTGAAATAGTTACTGCTCACTCAGATTTAGGGCAAAGAAATAAAAGGTCTTCAATTTATTTAAAGTACCCCTGAATTTTTCCTCTTTTTAACATCTTTAAGATGAAGTGTCAGCTAGATTCTCAGTAAAATTAAAGTCGTCTACTGAGAACCATATAAAGTCAAAAAACTTAATCTTACACTAATAAATCATTTCCATGCATATAATAAAAGGTTTGAGATCGACAAATGAATTAAGTATATAAACAAGCAAACTTCTCTCCTATCTTACTTGAGAGCTTGACTAAGTAAAGCCTCTAGATGCATAGGATTCGTGAAATTTCTCCGCATGTGATACTCGTTCATCCAAGACAACCTCCTGTAACGATAAACAGGTAATTGTATTTTAAGGTAAAATGATAGATAAATGTGTAAATGTTAAGGTCTTATTATTACAATCAAGTGATTAAGTTTCAAGAGAACTGCTACAAAAATGTTGCTGTGGGAGTGTAAACAAGCAAACTGCTGTTAGATCATGCTGAATGATACACATCTGAGGACTGTTACAGCACAACATCAACAACCTCAGCTGTCATGAGCTAAATAGCTTTCTTTGAACTAATATGCTGAGTTTCTGAAAGCTGCAAAGCTATTCTCTGACATGTACACAGGTAAGAACATGGACTATAACTTCAAACTTAAGTACAGAATCCAGCCTTACCCCTCACTGTGTAGAAAGTCTTCATAAGCTGTCTCTAACCTCAGCATTTCTATAGTGTCCATGTATATATCTGAACCAGGAAAATCACAGACTGGAATGTCCTTACTACAAGATAATACAAAAAGCATCTTTTCTGTAGAAATAATATACACGGTATACTTCAGAATAAAAACTGTTACACTTTTGTATATGTGCTTTAATTTCCCCTTGACTTTTTTTATTACCTCTGATGTTAATTAATTCCAGGGTCGAGTTATATTCTTAATCAAATAGCTTTTCTGGAAATTAACATACCTTACTGGGATCCAGAGTTCCTGATTCTAAACATAAGGACCATTTAGTAATAATTGATTCATCAATAAATTTCAGTCAACCTCTAAAAATATCAATACAAACAGTAAAAATTTATCTTCACTCCACAAAACAGACTACAAAAAAGTTCTAAAACAAAATTTCAGAATTACAGAACAGAACAATGAACAATTCTTGCACAATGAACTTGTGGGACAAACAATCATTTGAGAGCTTTCCTTAGTATAAAAAGTCACCAATCATATCTTGCATACCCATCAAAGGGATTAAGTGGAACTAAACCCTGGAACTTCAGTTGTTGTGACACACCTGAGTGAACATCTACAGTGAACGTGCCTGTAATAACAATATAACCTTAGACCTAAAACAACAACAACAAAACAGTAAAACTGCTGAAACTCTGTAATATGTTACCTGAGTTCTGAAAATATTTTCCATTCACTCTTGTATTCATTTTTTCTGATAAATTCATGTAAAACAGTTTGCATCACTGTTACTTGTATAAAAACAAAATTAAAGTCTATGTTAGGACAATCACTAATCAGTGTAGCAAATACCTTTCTATTTTTCTGTTGTTATTGGAAGATAACACCAATTTTCACAATTTTTGAAATACATGTAGTATGTTTTTTTGGACTTACAATTTGCATTGACAATAACATTTGAAGTTTAATTTTTTAGCATGGTTATAAATTAGTGTTTCTATCAATATTCAAGAAGAATGATAAACCTCTATACTATGTATGTAATTGACTTTGGCCAATTCTCTTACTATATCAATGAAACAGAGTGATAGTATGGTAAATCAATACAAACTAAGAAAGTTTAACTATTGTACTGTTCTTGGAAACTTGTTCACTCGTTAAATTCCACAAAAGATATGTTCTGAAGTACATGTATGTAGAAAAATCAGCTTGGAAACATTTTAATGGAAGAAACGATAAAACTGATTTTTATTATCCCCTAATTCAGACCTAAACAGTAGACACCTGACAACTTCACATACCTCTGTTGATTACAGCCAGACATATAGCCAGAGAGGGCAGGCCCTGTGGTAACAGTTCACATAAAATAGCAAAGTGATCGTATCTACAACAAGAAATTATAACAGGTCTGACAAACTTTGTGCTAGAGAGGCTAATACAAAATATCATTATATAAAACAAAAGTAAGAAATGACTGTAACATCCTGTTGAGAAAAATGTACTATTGTAAAACAAATACATGCCATATCAACTAGTGTTGAAATGTTTTATTTTTCTGGTACATTTGTATAGGGAACACAAAGGCTCAATATCATGTTCTAACACATGTGAAATCTATAAATACCAAACCACATATGTTTTCAAAACAGTTGGGATGTCCATTTAAACTTAAACCACCTGAAGAAATGATACCAGCAACACACAGTAACTGGTGTAAGGAGAAAAGACCCAAACCTGAGTAGCTCCAGGTCACAGGATAAGATTTAAATCTGGACTTTAAAAAATAAACACTAAAAAAACATTTATAAGGAAATATTACCGTTGCCAGCCTGTTATTGCTATACCCCTGATGTTTTCAAATTTTGATTTGATTCCTTCAAGAACATTTAGCCATGTGAGGTGATTGTCAACATGATACATGATGTTGGTAGCATATATACAGGCCCCTGTTGCACCTTTGAAGGCACTTGCCACCCAGATGTTAGGGAAAACCTTGGACAAGCGATCCCATAAATCTGAAAACAGAGATAATATATATATTTTTTGGTTTTACTTTAATATACTTCTGAGCTGTTTATTCCTTTTTTTTATAAAGGGAAGCAACTCACTTATCCATGATTTCAATAGAAAATATGTACTTCTACTAGAACTCTATTCTCAGAACAGCTCTGCCAACACTGTCACACAAGTACTCAGGTCAGCAGTCAGGCTTGAACCCATGACCCTAACTATTTAACTGAAAGTGACAGTGGTTTTAAGGAAGAAATTTTCATCATTTAACCAAGAACTAAAACATTATTTTATAACTAATTCATATTTCTTAAATGTTTGCCTAAGAACAGTTTAAACATACCTAAACAAATCACAATAAAACAAAATCATAGTGAACAACAGAACCATTCTTTAGTCCCTAGGGTACTTTTTACTTGGAATGAAAAATGTGATGCAATGAAAAAAGTTAATTTTACAAAAAAAAATTAATTCCACATAAAAAAAAAATTAAATTCTGGGCCAATTTAAAGAATTGGGTTTTTAATGTAATTCCAAAAAAAAATTTGTGGAAAGCATAATGTTAACCAGCATGTTCCTTGATGTTTACATACAAGTGACATAACTCACCAGGAGGAAGCAAAAAAGAGGGGAGATAATGCCACACCATGATTTCTACAAGACTGCCCAATCCTGATTCTGAAATTTTCAAATAAAGCTATCTTATTTTCATATTGTGTAAGTTTTTCACTTTTTATTTTCCTTTTTTCTTTTTTTAAAGCAAGTAAGGACACTTTTAACATTTAAAACATGCCTGTGTGCAAGCAAACAAATGAATATTCTGGAAGATTTTCCAATCTGGAAATAAAAATTGCTCTTCTAGGGAATGATGCTGACAGAACAGGAAGAATACCTTTTCCATCTGTATGGACAGAAACATTTACCATGACATGATCTTAAACCTTCTAGGTCAGCAACATTCACTACTAGACAAGAGCTTTTACTGCTATGACTAAAGCATTTACCATCAATGATATAATCTTTAATTTGCTGTCACAGAAAAACTTACCTAAGAAGACCTGACCTTTCACATGCTAGGACAAGAACATTTACCAGCTATGATATGTTCTTTCACCTGCTGTAACAGAAACATTTACCTAACAAAACACAATCTTTTATCTGCTTTTACCAGTTACAGTATGATCTTTTACCAGCTAGGAAAAGAGATATTTACCTTTAAATATAATATTTACCTGCCAAGACAGAAATATTCACCAGCTACAGTATGATTTTGTATCTGCTAGGAAAGAGACATTTCCATAAAATGTGATCTTTTCCTGCCAAGACAGTATTATTTACTTGAAGACATTATCTTTTACTTGCCAATACAGAAGCATTTACCAGCTATGATATAATCTTTAACCTGATGAGACAAATACATTTTACTGACAAGACAGAATATTTTATCTGCTGGGACAGAAACATTAACTGGTTACAATATGACCTTCTGTCTGCTAGGACACAAACATTTTCCTGATAAGACATGACCTTCTACAACATTGGACAGAAACATTACTGCAAAACAAGATCACCTGCCAGGACATGATCCTTTACTTGATATGACAGCAGCTGCAAGTAACACGAAATCTAAAGTATGATGAACATAAAGATATACATACAAGGGCAAGACAGATTCACTTGCCAGTGCAGGAAAATTTTATGTGCTAGATAGGAAGACTTTACAGCATGGAAGTAAAATTATAAATTGCTAGGACAGATCACCGTTTCTTAGAAAAATTCCATAGCAAGATTTGTCTACCAGGACAGAAAGATTTTGCTGTTAGGACAAAACTGTTCTAGGCTAAAAGATTGCCATACCTGCTAGGACGGGAAGTTCTAGGCTAAAAGATTGCCATATACCTGCTAGGACGGGAAGTTCTAGGCTAAAAGATTGCCATACCTGCTAGGACGGGAAGTTCTAGGCTAAAAGATTGCCATACCTGCTAGGACGGGAAGTTCTAGGCTAAAAGATTGCCATACCTGCTAGGACGGGAAGTTCTAGGCTAAAAGATTGCCATACCTGCTAGGACGGGAAGTTCTAGGAACCTTAGCATATCATCCCACATTATAATGGTCAGATGAGGGTACTTTTCTTTGATGTACAGACATACAGCACGTATATGAGAAAAGAATAACTGCTGTACAGTCCAGTTTTCTAACATCATCTTTTTCTTACATCTGTCACACACTCCAAGATGATAAACCTGAATATAATACAGATAGTCTACAAGGTTACAAACTTCAAGGTAATATATCAATACACTTCAACCTCTCTTGGTCAAGTGCCATAAGGAGGACGCAGTTGTGCATGTTGCAGAAAATCTTCGAAACCTTTTTAAGAAAGAGGTTTATCTTTAAGATAGAGAGGTTTACTTTGTACAGAGGCCATCAAGAGAGGTTACTCTGTATGGATCTTTTGAAATCATATCATGCATTATGGTCATACCAATTTAAGTAGTACCGACCTTCTCTTCTAGTACAGAAGTGTTTGTTGAGAGATTATTGCTAGCTAATGTTGTAAGTTACTTGAGAGATGACAGAAAATATGCATAAAAAACTAAAGATCCTTTTAATGTATGAATCCATTTCAAAACCAAAGCCCAGTTTTCCTTTTAACATTTCTACACATTCAAGTAAGCATTCAACCCTCCAAAACTAACCTCATCAGCTCCTATATGGAAATGTTGTACTGAAGGATGAAGTTCCATGACTTGGTCTATGATCATGGCTACAACTGCTCGGGAATCTGTAACAACAGCAGACGACTTAAAACAATTTACAATACCAGAACCTTCAAAAGACAAAAGCAAAACATGAAATGAGTCTTGTTTTTAGTAACTCTCTATAAAGGTTTGAATCCCACCAGGGGTCCGATCTGATGCGGCCGGTTGGTGAGCCGCCAGCTTGTTAAAGAATGGTTACCGTATGCCTACCTGCCTGATGCCTGGCATTAAAGGATAGGATTCGGGAGGTAAACGTGCAACAGAATAAGGTGTCTCATAAGTCAGATATATAAACATCGATGAACTGAACTGAGCAAGACAAACAAGGAAAATAAACCTGGATTGGATGGGCACAGAGCACTTGGATATCCGGCCAGCTCACACAAACTTTGAAACTTTCCATGCTTCAATACAAACTGCAAAATGAAAAGTTTTAAAGTAATTATTTTATCTAACAGTACAAACAACTTGTCAATCCCAATTTCAATAACTGTGCACATATCACTGACATAAGTATGGCACTATGTTATTTGCCACATGTAAATAATTATGCTTTACACCTTAAGTCCAGTTTTAGCCTAAACTGAATGTTAATCCACATTCTACAATGCCTTGAAAACTGATTAACTTAAGAAGAATTAAACCATTCAATTGTCTTAAACAGATAACTTGTAAACTAGACATAATTATGTCATTTAATAACTTTATGTTGGTCCAGTAACAGTCACAATAAAATGTAATGACCTGCTCATGTTAGAATAGAAACTGAAACTGCAATGAATATTCTTACACTGAATTAGCTTGTATTAAAGCTCTTAAGTTTTTAAAATTCAAGTGATTCTTTCCAATTCAAGAACTTATCTGATGTCTTGAATATAAATATATTCAAACTTAATCACAACAGTAGAGATATATTTTTCTCCTACAAATTTGATTGGCGGCCATCAATACAAACCTCAAAATGTCCAAATGTCTGCACTAGAGGTATCACAGTGAGATTGCTGTCTTTTGCCAACTGTAGAATCTCCCCTATATTGTCCTTGCTACCATTAAAAAATACACAAAACATTTTACTCATAGATCTACCCTGCAGTATTACATCAAGTGTACAATATATGCCTTTCTTCATGGCCTCCACAGACAGCACTTTAAAGAAACATTTTCAGTGGCAACTTCTTAAGATCAGCTTAAGTATTAAATTGTTTTTATTTGTTTTTGATAATTATCAAAACAATAAATAGATATATCATTAACTGTGTTTATTTGAATCAACAATATTAAGTGTATTCCTTAGTTTAGTCTCTAAAAAACTACTAATAAAAAGTCTCTTTGATTTAGATGAAACTAACCTTTCATTTGATACACAATGTATAATGCAATGAATTATTTCAAAGTGCACTAACCTGCTGGAGTGGATGACAAACTGGTAATAAATAGGTTAGAGAAATTACGCAAACATTTACTCAATAGGAAACATGGCAGGTTCTTAAATATGGGTAACAGAAATCTTACCTGTAAGCATAGGGCTTGGCTAATTCCTCTAACTGCCCAGAATATGGAAACATGTCCTCATACTCAACCAACAAACCTGTGGCTCCAAATTTCTTCAGTAAAGGAAATAACTGAAAATGTACTAGTAAATTACTATAGACCACATTACATTATAGTGTAAGTAATCTCCTTATGCAGAGTCTATATGTATCTGTCAGGTGTTTACAGTTGGACTGGATCATGCTATCTTAAGCTGCCTTGGGCATGTTCATTGGTAATATACATATACTTTACACAGATATTTGTAGAAGATGCAATCATATCAATATTTTCAACACAGATTTTAGCTTTATCGAAACTGAACTGAACTAATTTACTTTTGTTAATTATCCCTTTTTCCTAGAGTAATGCTTTTTTGACCGATGTTGTAATCATTAAAGGTGCATGCAAGATACGGCTAAATAAAATGTCTCACCACTTGCAAATACTCAATCCTTGGGGCAGCCCCTTTAAGATCCAGATGCACCAACCTATACAATAGAACTTTAATTAACACAGTTATTACTTACAAAAACAAAGCAAGCTTTCAAAGTTCAGTATAATTTTTCTTCTAATGCTGAACAATGCCAGGCTGCAACATCCTTCTACTTGATCAAAGAAACCAAGTGTTTACCAGCCAACAAACAATTGGACTGGAATGATCTCTATTACCTCATGAACTGAATGAGTTATTGTAAGACTCAGGTATCATTAATTGTTCAACATTATGCCTAGAATTATGTTGGTAAGCTAGCAGTGTCTACAGATTTCATATTTAAAGATTCCCCTTTTCAAAGTCATGCCACTATAATAATTTGCATTCATATGATTTATTGACCAATGGCTGAAACACATGCTGTAAGTCAACACATGACATCTGAAACAAACTTATATTAGTGACCAATCACATCTCCTCTCTTAACACATATTTCTAACCTTGTACAGAACAGAACAGTATTGCATGCGGTATTTTGTAGTTATCAGAAAGAAGATCTGCAAACTATGTAAAGAACAACTGTACCAAAAGAAGCAGTTGTCAAAACAGTGTTAGCTTAACTTTATTCTACAGAATTATTTCATGAAATTACTGGTGGACCCTTGTCTGCATGTCATCTTGATGAAAAGGAAAACAAGAAAGTACAGTGAACAGCCATTAAATTTTATTATATAAGTAACTTTAGAGTGTTTTTAAATTGATCTAAAGATCTTACTTATGAGTATTCATGCTTGACAAAGCCATCACTTGGGTCCTGAAAATATAAGAACATTTCGAGTATTACAAAGACTACTTAATTTACTGAAAATCTAAAGGGTATGTCCATTATTTAATTCTCATTATGTAAATGCTTGCTATTCCAGATAAGTCTCATGTCTGATCAGTCTCATTCTCAAAAATAATAAAGGACGCACCATGGTCCAGGGGTAGAGCGCAGGGCTCCTGATCCAGAGGTTGCGGGTTCGAATCCAGTCAGAGGCAAGATTCTCTCATGATCTTCACATTCCTCCACGCTGCATGAATACTAGTATGAAACCCAGGAAGCAGTCATCGAGCGTGATGAATCTAAGTTGTATGAACTTGTATCGCAATCGATGTAAAATAAATGAGTCTACACACACACTAAACAGAATATAAACAGAACCATTCTTTCCATGAACCATGAATGCAACAGCCTACCACTCTATAGTGTATGCCCTTGAGGCTTTTAAATCCCAGGTGTCCAAAAACCTTTCCTAACTCAGTGAGTATTGCTAAGCTATCCAAGGTACATATTGCTCTTCTTTTTTATCTAATCTTTCTCTTGCGCGAACCTCTAAACGGCAGTACAATCAACGCCTTGACGGTGGCCATAAACTTGTAGATCAACTTCAACTTAATACTGCCAAAAGTCAATACTGACTATACTAGGCAGGCGCATGTCAGGAACATTTAAAATTATAAAAGTTAATAACAAAGAAAACAAGATTTAACTGAAGATCTTACTTAAACATTTATTTTAAGTACTTTAAAATCTATAAAACTTGTTTAGTCCACTGATAAAAGCTGGCACAGTTGGGGTAGCCTTAATCTCTGTCGGTAATTCGTTCCAGAGTCGTATAGTCCTTGGGAAGAATGAGTTCATGTGATGTTGTGTTTTTGATTGTGGAATGAGGAATTTGCTGTTTCTTGTGTTTGTAAGGTGATTGTGATCTACATTGACCTGATTGTTTTTTATTTTGTGTAGCATGACCAGGCTGGCATGGTTTCGCCTTTGTTCTAAAGTTGACCATTTTAGTTCTTTGATCATGTTTGTTACACTGCTTGTATAGTGGTAATCATTATGAACGTACCTTGCAGCTGACCTCTGGACCATTTCTATTCTGTGTGCGAGATATTTTTGCCATGGATGCCATATGGTTGAGCAGTATTCAACCTGTGGTCTTACATATGTTTTGTATGCTGCTTCTTTGAGTTGTTTGTTTTGTGTTTTGACGTTTCGTCTGATGAACCTTAAGCTGTTTTTTTTGCTTTGTTTGTGATATTGTTTATGTGGGATGACCAGTTTAGGTTGCTACTTATTGTAACTCCTAAGTATTTTGCATTTTCTGTGGTTTTCAGTTTAGTGTTATGTAGGATGTAAGGAAAGATGACCGGTTTCTTTTTCCTGTGTATTCTGAGAACTTCACACTTGTCAGGGTTGAATTCCATTGACCATTCTTTTTCCCATATTTCAAGGTTGTGCAAATCATTTTGTAAGGTTTGTGCAGATGCTTGTGATTTAATTGTTAAATAAACTATGGTGTCGTCGGCAAATAGACGCACCCGGCTCCTGACACTTCCTGGTAGGTCATTGATGTATGCGAGAAAGAGACATGGACCTAAGACCGATCCCTGCGGGACACCAGAAAGCACAGGGAGCCTGTCAGAGACCTTGTTTTCCACTAATACTTGTTGTGATCTGTTTTTGAGAAAGTTTTGTATCCATGAACTGATGTGTGGATGAACTCCCATGTGTTTCAGCTTGTGTATGAGTTTGTGGTGGTCTACTTTGTCAAAAGCTTTACTGAAATCCATGACTATGACATCAGTTTGTTGACCTTGATCAAGGTTGTCAGCTATTTCTTGTGTGAAGCCAATGAGCTGTGTCTCACAACTATGTTTTGACCTGAATCCATGTTGCTGTGGGCAAAGTATGTTGTGTTTGTCAAAGTAATCCATCATGTTAGAAACAATGATGTGTTCCATTAGTTTTGATGCTATACATGTGATATTGGTCTGTAATTGTTAGGTTTTGATTTTGACCCTTTTTTGTATGCTGGTGTGATGATGGCATGTTTCCAATCCTTAGGAACAATACCTGTGTCTAGTGATCTTTGGAATATGATTTTAAGAATTGGTGCTATCTCTGTGTGTAGCTCTTTGAGTAACCTAGGTGAAATCTCATCTGGACCTTGGGCTTTGTGGGGGTTTAGTCCTGTCAACAACTTAACAACTCCTTGAACTGAGATGGATATTGGAGCCATGGGCGGGTGACCAAGTGATGACATTGAGCTTTTAGTTATTTGTTTGAGACTGAGTGGTGAAGGCTTTGAGAAAACTGATTCAAACTGTTTGTTTAGTATGTTCGCCTTTGACACTGGGTCACTGTAAGTATGCCCATCAAAGCTGAGTAGATACAGTACCTAATTTGTACTTTTCCCTTCAACATTGACAGACTATCTTTGTAAGCATCGCAGCATTTCACAAAACATAAAATGAAAACTTTGCTGTAAAACCCATAAAATTTAGAATTTTGCTACCACGTTTCCTCGAAAAATTTTGTGAAGAACTTGTTTACAT
Source organism: Cyclina sinensis (assembly GCA_012932295.1). NCBI lineage: Eukaryota > Metazoa > Mollusca > Bivalvia > Venerida > Veneridae > Cyclina > Cyclina sinensis. The sequence goes on along the minus strand of JAAONU010000001.1, from coordinate 44,447,241 downwards.
TCAAAAAAAAAAAAATTGTCTGACCAAGCAATTTTTTTACCTAAATTTAAAGCAAGTTTCTAGAATGAAAAAACTTTCAATTACCCTTCCTATGAAAAAATTATGTCATACTTATAAAATGCGATGTTGAAAAACGATGACACTTTATCATTCAAAAAGAAATATTCGAACAAACTACTGCATTTTAGGACTGCATTATTTACAAACACATACACTTCCGGTAAATTCTTGTACCTTCAACATTGAAGAGCTTATGAATTTGACAGATGTAAACATTACGAGGGTGAAATTTGTTGTCAAGTCTTCTGAAGGTTAAAGTAAGAAACAGTGAGTTTAACAGACTATTGTTTATAATAAGGTATTGAAGATGCAAAAAGACTGAGTAATTTTCAAAACCAGGACAGATACTCACCTTAAAATTACTATTTTTCGTTGACCTGGATCCGTCGAAAAAAAATCTATTTATAGATTGTAAATATTGTGATTATGACACAGGAATGCAAAGTTAGTTAAGATCCAGTGTTGTTGTTGTTTTGTTTTTTTAATTTAACTTTTCATATCAGTACATCGTTTATGACATACTCTTACATGAAACGTGGTAATGAAATTTTCATATATTGACCCACAGACTATATGATTTTATCTTGGTTGTTAGGTTACACATGGGGGACACATGGGTGTTACAGGTGCAAGACGTCATGCTCCATTGTCTTTATGTGCCACTTTTAATTGTATAGTGAATAATAGTGTGAATAAATATAGTGGATACCTAAGGCAGTTGTGAAAATTCAACCAAGTAACTGACATTAATTCTGTTAAATTACTGATTTTCTGAAGTACTTTGGTTTACCACTGATTATGATGATGATTATTTATTAAAATAAAAACAAATCCCATCACCAATGACAAAATGACTAAAATATTAGTGGGGGATTTCACATAATATTAGCACTCATAATTTCGTTTGAATATATAATAATTCAAAACATGCTAACATAATAATTGTGTGTAACGTCTCGTAAAGTGGTGCATAAAGATTCTGGTGCATAACAGTTACCAACTTCCAACATTTGGTGTTACAATATAGTCAACTCTGACATTATACAATACAAATAGAAACTATTTAGTCATGATACAATACTACTATGTTAAAATTCCTTTTAATACGAAAACTTTGAGAAAAGTTATCAAAAATCTTAAAAGTTTCTGAATTTTATGTTAGAGTATGATATTTTAAGCAGAGTGATATATAGTATTTGAATCCACTGATAAATAGCCAGCTTATATTGCCATTGTTGATTGATACAAGACATTGGAAGCTATTTTTATTTTGATTGATTTTATCTTCCATTCCGTATGAGTGCAAGAAACACTGTATCATGAATTACATGCAAGACGGACCATGGGACAAAACATACCATATTTTGAAATGGGCCACTATTTGAGACTGTAACAGTCTAATGCAAACCTTCCTATAATTATATAAATGCAACCTCTGACAACTGCATCAGGGACTCGATTCTTTGGCTCAGTGGTTAGTGTGTTGGTCTTTGATGCGCGAAGATGGGAGTTCAGTGTTGTGTATTCTAAGATGCATTGCATCATTCTGTTACAGACTGTCATGTTCATAAGATGGGGCCAGTCCAGGATAACCTCTCCTGCCGTCATGGACTTAGTTGTGAAAATTAAATAAAAAAGAATCTCTCGAGATTTCAGTCTGATCTTCTGATCTAAAAATACACAACACCATTTGTCATCATAACTGATGACTTTCTTAAGAGAGGTTGAGTTACAGTCTTGTGCATACCTTCCTGTAATTGTATAAATACAACCTCTGACAACTGCATTAGGGAATAGATTCTTTGGCTCAGTGGTTAGAGTGTTGGTCTTCAATGCGCTAAAATCTGACTTTGAATCCCACTCTGGGTTGTGTATTCTGAGATGCATTGCATCTTTCTGTTACAGACTTTCATATTTGTATGAAGATGAAATGCACCATATCCAGGGACGAAATAGTTTTGATAAGCAGTATGGGCAGTTTAATTCAAATTATTACACTAACAAAATTAATCTGCTAAAATTAAATCAAAAGTCAATAAGTTTTTAATATATATGCCATTTTGGCTTGATGTTTTGGCCATTTTCACTTATAAATGAGAGAGCATATCTTATTTACTTTTATTAGATTTATATTACACACTTGAAAACACATAAGATGGAAGCAAATAAATAGTATTTGTGGAGTAAAAAACTATTTTTAGGATGCTATGTTTTGTCCCTGGGTGTGGTCTGTTTGGTGCAAAATGTGGTCAATTTCATCCAGTCAGTTTCGTCCTATGATCCATTTTGTCCGTCAGGCTGTATTGTTGCAGTATCTTTAAAGAGAGCCCCTAATTCAGGGATTAATTGCTGCTCAGTTTATCATGACACCATTTAATATGAAACATTTCTATCAAACTTTAGTCTGTTGAAACTTAATCAACTAGAGCTATGTGGTCGTTAATTTTATATTTAACTGAACAGTAAGGAGTCAGTTTTTAAAAGCTTCAGCTATATTGCTTTTTTTTGAAAAGAGATAAGATATCTCTGTTTTGTTGCAGTGCAACTAGTTTCATAAAGAAATTGTAATGTCTTTGTCCTTGGCGTTGTTTTGATGGCATAAGGATGGTAAATAGGTTGCTTTTCAAGAGAATCAAACAATTTTTCAGTATATCAGCAAAGAATTGTTGTTGTAAGAAATCTTCTTTATATTTTCAGAGAGGAAGCATCATGGTTTATCTAACAGTGAAAGAAGAGAGTGAAGAGAGACTTCACTTTACTCGACAGCCGTCTCTGAATTCCTGGGCAGTTCTTGTTGGTGGGTAAATAAAATGCTCCAACTACATCAGAGAAGATGTTACTTTGTCTTGTCTTTGTTTACAATTCCCTTTACTGAAGCAAGAATAGACATGGTCTGTAATGGGACTCAGTCTGTTAACGTACAGATCAGTCAATCGTTTTGCAGTAGCTTAGCACAGTTAAGAACTCTAAAGCGTCTCTTGTCATTCAAAGAGTACTTGTTATAATAAAAAACTAGTTCTGCATACGAAAATAACTTTTGAACGAAAGCATTTTTTACCAGGTATTTTATCAGAGACTTCCTTTTTTGCATATACATGTAAATTAGCCTTGAAAATGATAATACAGCAATCATTCAAGCTACAGTGTCTTTACCAATGTGGATCTGTTGTGAAAAAAGTATATCGATGATTTTGATAGCCCTAGTGCTTATTTTTATCCCATAGATATTGCATCTTTCTTTAGGTTGGTTTTTACCAACATTGCTCTAAAATTATATTGATACTTTTTTTCTTATTTTCAAACCCAATATTGATTTAATCATGTTTTTAATCATGTTTATTTATAGGTTTCAGTTCTGTGGGACTTGGAATTGCCTATTATGGAAATGGTAAGTATATGATTGTGTATACAACTTTAACGTTACAAGTTTACATCTTGTGTAAAATAATATTACACGGTCACATGACTGTGTAGATATATCGCGACGTTGATCTAGGAATTGGACAAGTGATTATACAGTGTGTGGGTTGCATAGTCACCAACCAATCAATTTTAAGATATTTAATAGGGTTTTGATCTGTCAAGGTGTGCTCTCTCATTGTAATTTTATACTAATAAAAGTTTAAAAACTCAGTTAAATCAACAATCTCACTAACGTGCGGTCAGGGACTCTATCCGATAAGTCCCTTAAAATACTGTTAATCAAAGTAGTCCAGGACTCCATCCCTTAAGTCCCTTCTTCAAACTTTACACAGTGTGGTCCAGGACTCCATCCCTTGAGTCCTACAAATATTGTATATCAAACCTATAATAGTTATACTGTGGACTGGGCTTGGTGCCGCCGACTTGATTCTAATTCCAGAAATAGGTGTAATTCATTACATTAAGTTTTATAACAAATTATTTTTCTTTTTTATTTAGGTCACCATGTCACTTTTAAATAGTTTCCTGTTTTATAGTGGTCCTGAAAAGTGGCCGTTAATGGTGACCTACACCGTAAATAGTTTTTGATTAATATGTAAATAAAGAATATTTTAAAGTGACATGGTCCTATTTATTTTATAAATTATTTAGTTTAACTCAATCTTGTGAATCATCTCCCGATCATATCCGTAAGGGGTGCTACAGGAACCTACTAAAGACAAGTCTCTAGATGTAAATAATATTATCATTAGTTTGAGGCAGTGGGCTGCCTCAATGTGGCCTCTTGTAAATAATAAGTGGAGCAAAAGCTATACTGAGGTTATACTTTGTTGAGACTTTCTGTATCAGTTTCTAGGGGAAAACCTCCTAGTTTCTCCTACAAACTTATAGATTCGCAAGATCAACTTTTTATTTAGGAAATATAAATTTTTGTGGTTTTTGATTTTAACTAAGTTAAAAAAAATTTAAACATCATATTGATTTTTTACACTGATCAATAATTTTAACTAATTTAAGTGAACAAACATTGATTTTAAAAAGAATCTCCCTAGAAAAAAAAGAAAAAAAAAGATATATATGGGAAATTAGTAACACATGTAACAAAGAATAAGGAAAATAACAAAGCCTTGCATAAAATATCAATTAATGAGACACAGAAAAAAATAGAAGAAAAAGGAAAATATATATATATAGCCCACTTAAAATAACTTTATAATAATAATTTAGCTGTTACAGATTCAGGTGAGAAAACAACATATTAAGTAAAAAGACTCTTTTTACTTTAAAGACCAATTAGTCACTCACTACACTCAATGTTTAGTAAGCGACTGATAAGTTATAGTTTAATACCTTCACACGCGATTTAAAGTATATAAGTCAGTATTTTAAGATTAAATAAATGATTATCTTAAGTCGTGCTCGGTCAAATAGCTATGGCTGGTACCGAGGATAAACAACTCAATTTCTCTTCTGTAACATAGTTTAGTTTCGACTCATTTATTTTACATTCGATTGCGATATAAGTTCTTACAACTTAGATTCATCACACTCGATGACTGCTCCTTGGTTCCATACCAGTATTCGCGCAGTGTGGAATGTGAAGATCATAAGAGAATCTCGCCTATGACAGGATTTGAACCCGTGACCTCCAGATCCGGAGCCCTGTGCTCTTTCCCTGGACCACGGTACATACCGGTACCAGTACTTCCTACAGTGTCTTATTGGCAGAGAACAGACATTAACAGTGCAATTAAAAATGAAATCAAATAGGCTTTTGAAATATCTTGAAGAATGTGTCACATCTATTGAGACCTGCAAATTTATACATTGTAGAATAATTTATGTTGCCTGTAAGTCTTCAGGTGTTAGATTTGTCAGTAACACTGTGTGACTTTAGAGCATTCTTTTCATCAGATGGCTGAATCTATGGCTTTTTTGTAGTTTTGTCATTCTGTTGGATTGTTTTGAAAACAAGCATTGTCAACAAAAAAATTTTAATTGTTTTTTTCTTTTCAGATCCGCTATGGCTGAAGGCAATCTACATTGTTCTAGGAAGCCTAATAGGTATTTCCTGCATGGAAGACTGGGAGGTTGGTACATGTATTAACCCCCTTAGATACTTTAGACTAAAGTGCCATACGTCCCGGATTGTCCTGGATTGTCCCGGAAATCGAGTGCCTGTCCTGGAGTCCTGGAAAGACACCCGATTTAATTTAGTTTAGCATTGTCCTATGTTTGATGATAATTAAATTCTTCTGGTTAGAATCTTCATCTCTTTTTCAAATAGATATCTTTGTATTGACAAAGGAAAAAAACTACTCTCTCTCTTGTGCTGGTATCTGATAATCTACAGGGGACCACTTCTGCACAGAAATGCAGTCAGATGTTGTGGCCATGTACACTTTAAAGTGTGTTTATAAAGCACTTGATATTAAAGCTGCGGTATAATGTTTTGTATAGCAGTAATAAATCATAGTATAGACCATTCCAGAAATTAGTACCTCCCTGATTACCTCCCTTGCATCCGCCATTAAGGGACTGCGCAGATTGAAGCAGTTTTATAATGCTTAGCATAGAAAAAGTCCCATTTTTGTAGCTGTAATGTGATTGTGACATTGTATGTTAGAGAAACAGATTGATATAAACCACATGAAGCATTTATTATCAACAAAGATCTATCTCATGGTCTTCTAACTGAAAAAAGTTTATTTGTAAACAATTTTTTGCTGACATCTCAACCTATTGTACTGTTAAATAAAGTTCTTATGATATTCTCTGGTAGATTAATTCTTTTTATTTTAGCAAAATTTCACTAAAACTAGTTTTAAAAAGTACATATATCTATTTTTAGCTCATCTGAGCACAAAGTGCTCAGGGTGAGCTTTTCTGATCGGTCTTTGTCCGTCGTCCGTCAGTCCGTCCGTCCGTCCGTCGTCAACTTTTCATTCAAACGACATCTCCTCTGAAACCAATGGGGCAAATTTAATGAAACTTGCCTGGGATGTTCCTTGCATGAAGCTCTACCAAGATTGTTCAAATGGTTCTGGTCCATTGCATTTCTGGTTCACTGGAGCTAAAAATAGATTTTATAAGTTGGATCTTTAAAAATCTTCTTCTCCGAAACCACAAGGCCTGGAGCTTTGATATTTGGTATGAAGCATCATCTAGTGGACCTCTACTAAGTTTGTTCAAATTATGTCCCTGGGGACAAAACTGACCCCACCCCAGGGGTCAGTTGATTTTACATAGAGTTATATAGGGAAAACTTGAAAATCTTCTTGTCAGAAACCACAAGGCCTAGAGTTAAGATATTTGGTATGTAGCATTGTCTAGTGGACCTCTACCAAGTTTGTTCAAATCATGGCCTCTGGGTCAAAAATGGCCCCGCCCCGGGGGTCACTTGTTTTACATAGAGTTATATAGGAAAATCTTTAAAAAATCTTCTTGTCAGAAACCGTTAGTTATAGAGCTTAGATATTTGGTGTGTAGCATTGTCTAGTGGACCTCTACCAAGTTTGTTCAAATCCTGGCCTCTGGGTCAAAAATGACCCCGCCCCAGGGGCCACTAGTTTTACATAGTGTTACATAGGAAAATCTTAAAAAATCTTCTTGTCAGAAACCGTAAGTTATAGAGCTTAGATATTTTGTGTGTAGCATTGTCTAGTGGACCTCTACCAAGTTTGTTCAAATCCTGGCCTCTGGGTCAGAAATGGCCCCGCCCCGGGGGTCACTAGTTTTACATAGAGTTATATAGGAAAATCTTAAAAAATCTTCTTGTCAGAAACCGTAAGTTATAGAGCTTAGATATTTGGTGTGTAGCATTGTCTAGTGGACCTCTACCAAGTTTGTTCAAATCCTGGCCTCTGGGTCAAAAATGGCCCCGTCCCGGGGGTCACTTGTTTTACATAGAGTTATATAGGAAAATCTTAAAAAATCTTCTTGTCAGAAACCGTAAGTTATAGAGCTTAGATATTTGATGTGTAGCATTGTCTAGTGGACCTCTACCAAGTTTGTTCAAATCCTGGCCTCTGGGTCAAAAATGACCCCGCCCCAGGGGTCACTAGTTTTACATAGAGTTATATAGGAAAATCTTAAAAAATCTTCTTGTCAGAAACCGTAAGTTATAGAGCTTAGATATTTTGTGTGTAGCATTGTCTAGTGGACCTCTACCAAGTTTGTTCAAATCCTGGCCTCTGGGTCAAATGGCCCCGCCCCGGGGGTCACTTGTTTTACATAGAGTTATATAGGAAAAACTAAAAAATCTTCTTGTCAGAAACCACAAGGCCTAGAGTTAAGATATTTGGTATGTAGCATTGTCTAGTGGACCTCTACCAAGTTTGTTCAAATCATGGCCTCTGGGTCAAAAATGGCCCCGCCCCGGGGGTCACTTGTTTTACATAGAGTTATATAGGAAAAACTAAAAAATCTTCTTGTCAGAAACCACAAGGCCTAGAGTTAAGATATTTGGTATGTAGCATTGTCTAGTGGACCTTTACCAAGTTTGTTAGAAAAATGTCCCTGGGGTCACTATTGGCCCCGCCCGAGGGGTCACAAGTTTTAAATAACAATATAGAAGAAAATCTTTAAAAATCTTCTTGTCTGAAACCACAAGACCTAGAATTTTAAAATTTGACATGAAGCAAGCTTTATCAAGCTTTTTCAAATTATTGGATTAGGTTAAAGGTCACGGAGGCTAAAAGTAGATTTATCTACTGTACCTCATAGAGCCTTCATTTATAGACCAATATCTTTGATATTCAGTATAGAGGTTCCTTGCATGGACCTCTACCCATGGGTAGGGTTTGAGTTCACTGGGTCAAGGTCAAGGTCACCATAGCTTATAATAGATATTTCTACTTTCTGTCATAGAGCCTTTATTTATTGACTGATATTTTACATATTTGGTTTGTAGGCACTTACATATTTTCAATTAAAAAATGAAATACTGCTTAACAGCAAACCTACAGCCAAAGTACTCAGGTGAGCGATCCAGGGCCATCATGGCCCTCTTGTTAAAAAATCTGACTAAAATGGTACAGTTATATGTGTCATAATAATTTCATTTTCCGTATTACAAGAAATATCATAAACAATAATGTTAAAAATTATTTTCTTCCTGCATACACTAACTCACATTTTGTTCATATAAATACTTTGCAAAAACAGATTTCCAAAATGCAAGGAAAAAAGAATAGAAAAAAGGTCCATATGGCAACAGATGCTAAATTTCATACGGTCTTGAAAAGCTTGCTTGTAAGGCAGTATATATATTCTTTAATTTCATTTTACAATCAGGAACAAATAAGCCCATGTTTTATAGCCTTTAGACTTTTTCTCAAGAGCAAATTTCGTATATTACAGTGTTTTACTGTTACTGATCAAGCAAGACCAAGAATGACAATTAATGGTGACATATCAAAACGAAGACAGTATGTCACCCCCATATTACGTAACCACATTCCTTCGCCACAAGACACCACGAAAGATAAAAGACAGTTTGATAATTAAGAAGCATTGGGAGTGGATGTGGTCCAGTGGTAACACACTAGACTGGTAAACCAGGGGTCCCGAGTTCGATCTCCCGCTCCTCCACTAACATTACTAATAGTCTTTCGGATGAGACGTTAAACCGAGGTCCCATGTATCAGTGCTATACACTGAACCAGAGGTGTCTCTGGAATGGGATGCTTTCTGTATCTTGCACTACCCCCACAACATGAAATAACTAATCTCTCCAGGGGGTGTCGGTCATATGGGCAACTGGCACCGACGATAAATAAGCTCAAATAGTTAGTAGTTAAGAAGCACTAAATAATGCATATTTATTGTCAAGTATTCTTTGAAGCTGTATCAAAGAATGAAACAAGTTTTAGTTAAAATAGAGTGAACATGCGGTTGATGAGCGAGATGTTTAATTTTGTCATTTTGTAAGCTTTCAAAGTTGTTCAATTAATTGAAATCAAAGTTTCAACTTTCAAAAAGGAAAACAGTGCTTTCAATATTATTTGTGTTTACACATATTATATGTGGTTTTCAGAACTCAAGCTTCCCCTTCAGTGAACAGTCCATGGTCCTTTTTCACAGCCTGTTATGTGTTAAATAATTCAAGTTAAAAATATGTTCAAGTCAGGAATAAAGCATACAAAAAAAAAATAATTATAATAATACAATAAAATGAGGTTTATTCTGTCACAAAATTTGCTCGATAGAAGGCAGTATGTCACTTTGAAATGTGCTAAAGTTAAACAGATTTATACGGTATTTAAGCATCATAGCGAGGTTTAGCAGTCCTTTAATGGCGGCCGTCAATTTATCAATTATTGAACGGTCTATTGTAAAATAATAATGTAACCATAATTATTTGGTTGGCAAAGTATGACTATTAGCAAACTTTATCTGTCAAGACCACACATATGTTGGCTTTTTAAAGAAAACTGGAGAGCATACATGTACTTTATAAGATGGGAATGGAACCAAAGTTGTATTAATGAAAAGCAAGTTAACAAAACCACTGCTTTACTAAAAAAAATCATATGCACAAGGGAAGAAAATTGGCTCTGGGCAGTGGAAGTGCAGTGCTTCGACTGCTGGAGACTTTCTCATAAACTTGTATGAAAATGCATTGTATTTATTAAACAAAGTAAAACAAAGATTCTTCTTTTCAGGAGTGTGACTTTGACAAGAAGGCAGGGGAAGTCAGACTTAAGAAACAGAGTGCCTGGGACTTGATATTTCTGAGACAAGAAGATGTCGGTATGACAACATAGCTGAAAAAATTTATTTTCATTTTGTACAATTTTTTAAAAACACCATTGTCACACATGTAGCTCATTTGTATTGAAATGCGTGTACCCCAACCACTTTCTGGATAGAGGCTAAATGTAATCATTTTTGTATTCTAATGCTGATGTTTGTTTTTTCAGGATAAAATGTTGCATATGTAATATCTGAATAAAACTTATCCTGTATCCTAGCACAGTTTGAATAATTTATAAAAATGTAGTTGCTCATATCCTGTATTGAAGACTTTATGTGCTATACATTTTTTAGTGATAGCCCAGCTGTCAGAAATTTCGGGAACAACAGTACAAGAAGAAAAAGTGAATTTCTTTGGAAATACATATCAAGTTGTGATAACCTTTTCCACTGGCATGACAATTGGCATAACTGACTCTTTCACATTTGGGTCTTCCAAGTAAGTCAATGTTATTATTTTTGGGACTTTTATCATTTCTTGTTTAGCATTGTCTCCCTCTGGGATACAGGCGTTTAGATCTTAGGGGTTGATTTCAAAAAAAATTGTATGAAGAACTATAAATGGGACTTCATTCAAAATATTTCCAAGTCAAGCACATATGTTTAGATTGTTCTTACTAATAAAGGATCATTGGTTTGTGCCCCACAGTGAGCATTTTTCACTGAGAAAAAAATGCAGCATCTTATGGAAGACAGGAAGATTTGTCACTAGAATTTCTATGAAGGTAAAGCAGTAAGGCTGTTCACCGTCAGAAATTGAAATATGATTGAAAGGTATTGAATGTAACAGAACTGTTACCTTACAATGAGGGACATTCCTGTTAACAAATTATCTCCCTTACTCAGATAAAATCAAAGGTAGACCAAATTGCACATTGGTCCTTTCAGTTGTAATCCTCTAACTTTATCCTTGTTTCTCTTTGTGATAGTCATGACTGTTAGTTGTGAAAATTGTCACCTATATATTAAATAAAAAGTTAGGATTATCAAAAAAACAAATAAAAAAAGTGTTAACAATGGAAAAAAGTTCTAAAATAGTGTTAACAATGGAAAATAGTTCGAAGTGTTATAAGATAAAGAGGCAGACAGCATATTTTTCACATTCACTGACGTAATTCTACTGTATATGCAAGATTTATTACAGAAAATATTCATTTTAGCAGCTTTTAGAATTTCATTCTTTGCAAATCTTTTTAAGGGATTATAATGCAAATTTGTTAAGATAAAAAATAGACTAGATTGAGTCACTTTTGACAGTTGATATGTCATTTTCTGCAACTGAAGACAAAAATGCTAGCATGAATTTTTATTTATTTTTACTAGAGAGCATTATGGTATTGCGGAGAAGATTCGCAACTTCCTTAACATAGACGAGGCTGTAACAGCTGATAATGATTTTGTTGATTCATCTTCATCGGAGGGCGAAGACACAGCAGATGATTTTGAGCACATAGACCAGTCAGATATCGTCGACGAAACTGACAAAATGAGCTCACCACAGACCGAAGATAAAACAGATGATGTTCAACCAACTAAAGATGATTCTACTGAGAACGAATAAATGGATTTGTTTGTTTTCAGAGAGTTTAGTTAATGGCTGTATGGAGAAGGACTTTTGTAGTGGGGTAAGTTTTTCTTTGCGACATGTATAGTGGAACCTGACGTCTGCAGTATGGTCAGGTGCCAGTGTACTTGTCTCATTGAAAAATTCTGCCTACTTTATTTATTTACAAAGATTTACCAGACTATTTTGACTATATTTTGTACAAGTTACAGGTACTTTAAAGGCAATCTTGTTTGTGCAATTAAAAATTGAAAAGAACTTATCACATTGCTTGCATTCTTTCAGTCTGAATGTTACGAAGAGAATGAACTTTAAGGGGAAAGTTATGGTAACTTTAACCAATCAGAATTATTACTATGTCCATAAAGCCTATAGCAAAACTTTCTGAAAACTTAAGCATTTTCACAATTATCACTCAAATGTTCAGTTTGATTGTAATTATCCTTTGCAGACTGGTTATAGTGATAATAGATACATGTTGACTAACACATAATGCAAAATTCTTATTTTTTTTTATTACATTTCTTTTTCTAGTTTTTATGTACAACCACCCAGTATTACCTGAATTGATTTGTACAAAAAAAAACTTACTGTATTACTGATTTTTTTCCATATGCCCTAAATTAGCTTAAATATTCAAAATATTGCACAACTTTCAATTTGTAAAACTATATACACTTCCTAATTTCTCTTTAATGGCATTTACTAATGGTAGGTTTGCATAAATGAATTGCTTTTTAACTCATATATATTTTTACATTAAAGGGTTGACTGACCAGCAATAATTATAGTTCTGTAGAAGTTGTTGTGTAAATGTTGTATGAACTGTTAAATAGCTCATAGAATTAAAGTTGATAAAATGACATTCTAGTATATATACTCACATCAGTAGCATTTTAGAATTAAGCTTCATACTGTTTCAGTGCTTTTATTTACTTGTCAATGATTTTTTTTTAATTAGCTTGGATGATCCTTGTGATAGTTTTTGTTTGTTTGTTTGTTTTTGTTTGTTTTTTCTTTTAGTCTAGAGGCTTTTTACATATTTAAATGATCCTCTGGACTTTAGACACATTTTTAACAGATTCTTATTTGGCTGATTCAGGGGGCTTTTAGGTTAACAGATTTTTTTTGTATGAAAATTTCTGGGTACTTAACAGATCTTAGGCATCTGACCTTTTTAAAGTTTTTTTTGTCTGTTGGAACCATTCCTGAAGCTTCTTGTCTGTTTGGATGATACATACTCCCATTGATCAGATTCCCGAAGTTTCTGGCTGCTTTTGTTGTTTGTTTCCTGCTTATTTGTCATTGTGATTCTCTATGCTCTTAAATAAGTGTACTTGTTTTATGAGGCTTTTTGTCTTATAGGATGGTTCCTTTGGCTTCATGTGTCCATGGGCCTATGTATTTGGCCCATTTTTAGCTCACCTGAGCCTTTGGCTCATGGTGGGCTATTGTGACCAGTCTTTGTCCGTCGTCCATCGTCTGTCAACAATTTCATTCAAACGACATCTCCTCTGAAACCTCTGGGCCAAATTTAATGAAACTTGTCTGAGATGTTCCTTGCATGACGCTCTACCAAAGTTGTTCAAAGAATTCAATTCCATCAAGAACTCTGGTTGCTATGGCAACTTAAAGGAAAAACTTTGAAAATCTTCTTGTCTGAAACCACAAGGCCCTGAGCCTTAAGATTTGGTATGTAGCATTGTCTAGTGGACCTCTATCAAGTTTGTTCAAATAATGCCCCTGGGGTCAAATTTGGCCCCACCCCGGGGTCAATTGATTTTACATAGGCTTATATAGGAAATCTTTAAAAATCTTCTTCTCAGAAACCACAATGCCTACAGCTTAGATATTTGGTATGTAGCATTGTCTAGTGGATGTCTACCAAGGTCCAAATTCATGGACTTTTTAAAGGTGTTAAGATGAGCATATAGGATTGCCTGTTTTTTGCTGTTTCTAATGTCTTTAAGTCTGAGTCAGTACAATGTGTCATGCAGCTTTCTGTTTGTTGAGATGAGTCTTGGGGGTTTGGTGTTTCTAAATCACTTGTATATAGTCTGTAGTATTTGCACTGTTTTTCTTAATTAGATAATGGTGTTGAAATAGCAATGGATTGTTCACATGTGTCACTTGTCAATACAGAGAGGGGTTATTCTTGAATGTCCCCTTGTTGACTAAAGTTCTTTTAACTGTTAATTGTTTTAAAGTGGTTCTTAGTGTAAATAATCAAGCACTTTTTAATTTTTTATGCAGGGGCTGTATGTTGGTAATACATTGACCGTCAAGTTATTGATAGTTATTTCTGATACTGTTGTATTACCTGTAATTTCATATTCAATAGAAAATGTTCCAGTCATGTTGACACATAATTTATGTGAATTCTGTTTCTACTTTTCTAAAAAAAGGACAATAGTGCTAAGTTTGAGGACTTAGATTTGTGGTCACTTATTCACAAATCCATAAAAACATGTGCATGAGAAACAGTGATAAACAGTTATCATAGTAATACATTTATTTGTAATAGTTCTGCTGGAGTTGTTAATGCTGTTGTAATTTTGATGTAATGATGCTTAATTCAGTCTATGAGCATAGTTTATTTAGCTCAGTGAAAGTTATGATTTAGCAAAATAGCCATGTTGTTAATGTTCACATAAATTGTGATGTCATCTTTAATCATCATAAACCTTGTAGTACTAATTATGTGTCTTAAGAGCAACCACAGTTTAAAAGACTCTTACATGCATTTATGTGTATGAGTTGTAGGGAGGTATGTTTATGTAAGCGTTATCTTTCTTTGATAGACAACATTTGTACTGGTATAGAGGTATATGCTTTGGAGCAGTGTTGTTAAGAAATGTTGTACTTAATGCATTTAGAATTTAGATGATTTAATGAATTGTATAACTGTTTAAACTTCTTGTTTTATGAATTATGTAGTTATAATAGTTTTACACAAGCCCCATGATTTATGAATTGAACAGCATACTGACCAAAAATCTGCATAATAATGGTATAACACAGTTTATAATAATTAGAGTGTTTTTAATCTGATACCTAGTAAGTTAGAAATTGATAATTTTATATAACAGACAAAACTGAAAAAAGGGGAAAAATGTCTAATAGAATAAGGTCCAAGAGATTGGCTTTCATTTTCATACAGTTTAACACAATATATTAATCTATTTGAAGTTGTTGTACATGTTGTAAATGTAGTGTACTTGCCATCACTGTCATAATTTACAAAATATATGATTTGATAATTTGAAACCATATCATTTCTTTAAATTGGGATCAGTAGCATTTCAGGAATTGTAGGGACCTCAGTCTGTTCTAGATTACTTTATTATCTGTTTTCTTAGTTTATTTATTGTTTCCTTTAGATATTTTTATGTTAATGATCTGGTAACTATTTTTAGTTAACTTTTCGGACAGAGCAAAGGTTTAGTCAAACTCAGGTGTGATTCACACGCCTTTTGTCAAAATACTTGCAAGTAAAGTAATTTTATGTCAATGTGTGACAGCTGTTGAAAGTTCCAGTAGCTGAGGCTATTGATACACCCTTTTCATGTAACATTTATAGGATTCCTCACTGTATATGCCAAATACCCCTCTGGCATGCACTTAGTTGATAGATGATTACCTTACTAAGGCTTTGATGCTGTGTGTCATGCATGGAGAGCTTTTTGGTACCAGTGCAGTAATAATGTCACTAATCACCATGGCTGACTTGACAACTTATTGACTGGTAAAGATTGATTTGAATCGTTCATGATTTGTTTTCCTGGCAAAGACAGCAAGTTAAATTGTGTGTCTAAGGGACAATGATGTTATATATTACAAATTTGATGTTCAGTTTGTATTTATTATAAAAAAAACATTAGCTTTGACATGGGACCCAGCTTTGACATTGTTCTAAAGTTTTTTCTTAATGTTATAATGTCTTACATTAAATTTTCAAACTATTTTTCATTCTTTATCCATGACTGACCAGGTTCTAGCCTGGTCTTTCCTTATTTTCACTAGACAATTTTTCCATCACATTTTGACTCCACCAATCTTTCAGTTAGTTATAAATATATTTTCAGTTTGTTCCATTTGTTAATGTAGCATTGGTAAACTTACATTCAGCTGTCATTTTACTTTCTCATTCCTCCTTAAACATTTATAGATGTTGGACAGTATACAGGAGAATGACATTTAAACTCCATGTTAACCTGTTATTTCATGTTCTGTTCTCAAGATAAAATGCAAGAAACTTACATGTTTCATCCTATATTATATAACCTACTCTTGAAAAAAAATGTTTACTATTCAGCTGTTTTCAGTCTGGCCTAGTTTTTTGCATGGCCCTGAGTTTGTTTTTTTCTCATATTTTGTCAATCACATATTCTTGATCTCACTGTGCTTTCTTTCTGTTTAAAAAGTTTCTATTTTTAGCATAAGACATTGTTAGTAACCAATGAAACCTTTCTTTCCTCGTATTTTTTTTATACTAGAAAATCACTATGGTGCTCTTTCACCTTTATCTAGTCTTTTTCTGTCTGTATAAATGCTAGTCTTTTGTTTACAAATGCTCAGTAGGTAAAAATGCATACATATATAACAACTCAATTCTTCCTTAAAGTGATGAGATAAAAAATTGACAAGAATTGTCTGAATTTACTTGAAACTGGCAGAAAAAGGTGAAATATCAATGCCATTGGCACCAGTTGCTGATTATCTCCCTTTGAAGATAATATGCCTGTTATACTGGGGTGGGGAGGATTGCACAAGATTTGATTTATTCTAAAATTACATAGACAACTAGTTGTTATACATGCCCAGTGTCTGCTTCTAAAACATAAGTGATTGTTGTTTAAGGTCTAAATTAGAAGACTGTCAGTTATGTTATTGGCAGCAATGGGGATCAAACTGGCACCACTGGGTTTAGCCCGACACTGCTGTCGTTATATTTACTCTTTCTCATGTGGTGTGGTTCATCTCCTGTAGAAATTGTCAACCGGGTGAAAATATGTTTTGTAAAACATTTATGATAACAGTAAATTCATTATTATAAACAATTGTGCTGTCACTGGCTAGCATAGATTCAACCAATGAAAGTTTGTTTTGGAAGGTATGCAAGGCTTTCTGACTGAGTTAGAAGGCATACTAATGAATTGGCTAGCTTCAATGATAAATAAATAGTGATATATTAGTTTTGTTTCAGAATACATATAACTTGAGTAGGAAAAGTCTAAGTTTTGTTATGCAAATTATTGTTTAGAATTATTTCCTGGAGTGCTATTTTTGTTGTACCAAGTTGTTTTCAGATTTCAGCTCTGTGCCTAATTATTTTGTTTAGGAACACTTAATATCATGTTAATCGGAAGCATTTTAAAGGAGCTCTGAATTTAAATACAGTTGTTCTATCTTGTTTTGTTTTTATAGTTTAAATTTGTAAGAAGGGAGCAGCTTTAGTGATAGCATTCAATGAATTGACTGCAGTTGGAAAAAAAATCTTAAAATTTTTTGATCCAGTGATGATTAATACTTCTGAAAGTACAGACGGCTTTTTCAGTAGTGTTATGGTAATTGTTGTATAGATTTTGCATTCCTTCATGGGCTACCTGTATATATAATAGAATTAGTGCTTAGCTGAGGGACAGGGTAATTTGTGTAAATGTTTGTTGATATATAAAGACTTATTGCACAGGTAAAAGATATATTTTTAAAATCTAAATTGAGTAAACTTCAAGCTCAGTGTAAAAAAAGTAATCCATACTTAATGGAAATATGAAAGCAAAGACTTTGATAATCTCTGTGTATAGTTATCACATTTAGTATTCACAGATTTCTAGAAGTGAGACATGAAAGAGAACTATCATTTCTTTTGATCCCAAAACTAAAACGCTGTCTTTTTCTAGAGAGGAGTTGTCATAGAAACCACCCTTCTATATATGTGAATATTTTTTTGACCTTAAAAGTGAATATTCAGATTTCTAACATTCATGAAGTTACCAATATGTTTTTAATGTTGATAAAAGTTGTTTAGTGGGTAAATAGTTTTTACAGTTGAGCTTCTTACTATCAAGTTAACTATTTTTTATTGTGTATGAACTTTCTTTCAAAACACATGACCAGCTGAAGTTGCAAGTTATTGATTTATAAGAAACTTAGTTTATTCACGAACAGTATATAATAAAAGACAAACTGAGATAACACAAAAATAAATCAGCAAGTCAATCATAATATAGGATCAGCAGGAAAAGTTATGTCACATACCGATATATAAATAAGTGTCTGCATTACTAAGACAGCTTTTAGAAAGGCCTAATCTAGTAACAGTGTTTGAAAAATATGTAAAAGTGTTTAAGTTAAAAGGATCAAATTTGATGCTGCCTTTATCAAACAAACAGTCAAAACTGTTAGATTTAAATATGAATATGTAACAGGTCAGATTGTTAAGTCAGGGTTTTAATGTATTGGATGGTGGCCAGTATGTGAAGATTTAGAAGAACTAAAATGAATGATTGTGGTTTATTGGATGATAAACTACAAAATGGTTAACTTTAAGCATATCTTGTAATGACAGGTATCTGTTTCAAGTGTTGAATTTATTTTTGTTAAATATTTAATTTATTCTTGTTGCATTTGTCATTACAGATGTAACTTATAAAGATATTTCATTTGAATCTCATTTTCTTTCTATTTTATTTGAAAAGTAAAAGAAAAAGTGGATCAGAATAAAGATTTGAGAATTGAAGCATATTGTTGAAAATCTTTATCTTAAATTACTGAGTTGTTATCTGTTTTTGATTGTATTGAAATCAGTCCCATGTTAACAAAGTACATTGGTGTTCTTACTGTCAAAACCATTCTCCTCTGAGCTACAAGTGCTTTCAGTGCTTTGATTTATAGAATCCAGATGTCACATTAATATCATGACCATAATTAGAATCTTGTAATTGTTTTAGATCAGAAGAGGGTTTGATAACTGTTTTGTATACCCAATTTTATTCTTCTTTTCTGAATAGCACAATACATAGTTCTTAGAATTCGCAAGTTACAGTCAAGGCATGAGATGACTACTTCTTTCATTTGGTATGTAACAGAGTATTAGAAATGTATGTGAACAAAGGTAGAAATATGAGGGGGATGAAAGTGCCTTACAAGTTAACAGTTTTAACGTGATTGCTTTTTCTTAATTTTCGACTTGATGAATTTTAGAACTAGATTCCAGAACCTGGTGTAGAGTAGGGCACACATTGGTGTACAGTAATATTTTCAACATAAAAATGACTATTTAAAGAGCAGTTCTAAGCCAACTGTGGGAGTGTGTATGTACACATATCCCCAAAGACAGCTTCCTCCCCACCCCTCCCCAGTCTGGATCCTGGCTTGTACTTGTTAAAGGAAAATAGCCTTCTGGCTGAACCAGAAATTGGGATTAAAAAGGTTATTTTAAAGTTTCCTCATATTCTGATGGTATGTTATCATCTGTTGTAGCAACATTTATCTTACCCACAATGAAACACAAGTCACCTGTATATTAATTATGGTTATAATTCTATTTTTCTGATTATTTCACTATACAGATTTTTCAATTTTTTTTTTTAAATATTGTTAATCAGACTTGACCTTTAACCTAATAGGTCTTGAAGGTGTATTTTTGTCTCTGTCAGATTTAACACTGTCACTTAAATGTATTTAAAATATGAGCTAACATTCATTGACAAAAGTTGAAAAAGGAAAAGATATTGTATTGCTAAATAACAACTTGTTTAGTATCTTTAATTTATATCATTCAAAATTTACCAATAATTAGTATTTCATTGACTCCTGTAAAAAAATCTTTTTGTGTCTAGAGATTATTTATGGTAATAGTTGAACTGGATACTAATGATGAATGGATAATTTTTTATCTTTAATTTAGCAAAATTTTTGAAATTTACAAAAAATGAAATCATAAATGTTGTATGGTTTGCAAAACTCAGTTATGAAACAGTTTTGATTTGTAGATTTCGATTAGTAGACGGGTTTCCTGTTATTATAAAGTTTGGGAAGGATGAGCATTTTTGAGTAGCAGTCTATATATCTATAGGCTTTAGTAACAGAAATGTATCAAATGGACAGTTTTATTTAAAGTAAGCATTTACCACAAAAATGTTTCGTTAAAAAAATATGGCTAAAAATAGATATACAAAGTATACTTTATTTACTTACTGTGTTTATTTCCTATTGAAAATGTTAACATTGTATTACCCACAGTGTAATAAAACATATGGTCTAGAATTACTTTGTTTTATCTTTTAGATAGCAGCATATTTAAATGTGCTTACTTTATTTGCATCAAACCCTTGACAGTTTCTGATTGTTTGTCAAGTAATACTTGTTGTTTATACAGAATCTGTTCAGAATACAATTTACAGAGGCCCTTTTTGACTATCAATTGTAGGGAAACTGCACAATAGCAGAGCTTAATATAGTGATGCAAACCTGAGGTTTGTAATATTTCATCACCATATAAATCATACGACTTTGCCAGAGAACAAAAAGAGATGGACTTTCATGAAGGTCATGTAAGGTCAACTCATCTAATACCAACTAATCAAGTCTCAGAATTTAGAAGAGGAATTAAGAAAGGAGCAGCTACTTCCATGACAGAAAGATGTATGTTAATATTAATGACCAAGCATGTCCTTAATAGCATTAGATCTTAATACTGCCATTGATATTCAGCTCAGAGTTTAAAGAAATTAAAAAAAAAATGGCAAAGCATGAAGACTAACAAAACATTCAAGGTCAGTGCTATTAAATTGCAATTAGTTTGTTTATGATTTTAGGTCATTAGGGTCAAGGTTTTTATAGTACAGAAGAAAAGGGTTGTAACTTAAGCTGAATGTTCTGTTACAGCTGAGCTATAAAACTTGTCTAGAACAAGGCTAAACTTCATTAAGTGGTCAAAGCTATAAGACCTGATGGATTGTGTAAAATGATTATTCTTAAAAAAACTCAGAAAAAGATAGTTTAGTTTTTGACATTTTTTGTTTTTGCTTAAACAACTTTCATGTTGACTTACACTCTGGTGTAAAGTAATGTGATAATCTTTATCCACTCTGTGTAAAGTAATATGATAATCTTTATTCCACTTGTGAAAATAAAGTTCAATTGATGATGAACTTTTAATGTGACCTAAAAAATTTTAAGCAATACCTTTCTCACTATCCCTTCCCCTGTTAAAAAAAGTTCTGACAGTCAAGCAGATGTGGAAAGCAAGGTGTTTTTTATGTGTTACTAAATGTTTTCAAGATTCATCGCTTTAACATGGTATGTTCTCAAGGATACACAAATCGTTACAGGAGATATAGTTATTACTTTTAGTTATTTTCTTCATACCAGACATTTTATGTGATTTATGTATGTCATTTATTAATAATTTGATTCACAAGTTCAAAAAGGTAAGGTAGGTAAGAATTTATAATTTCATGACTGTTGAATAATTTGCAAAATCATTTGAAATAAAAACATTGTGTAGAAATGATGATATTGAATAAATCTTGAGAAATGATTGACCCCAAAATTTGAAAATTGCATTTTCATTGAACTTTTATAAATCCTAACTTCTATTATTTTGTTGCATTAGTTTCAACACTTTTTTTTATCAAAAAAGTGATTGCAATATTTTTCAACTTAATAAGACATAATTTGCTAGATCTAATTTACCTTTCACCTCGCATTGTAATCTTTTGTTATTTGTATTAAAAGATATTTTAATATCTGTTTTTGCGATCAAAACATTTTTTATTGAAATTATTTATTGAATTTTTTACACCCCAAGATTTGACAATTTGTCATTCAGTTTGACTTTTGACACAAAATTGGGCAACAAATTGGACATTTTAATTCATACAGTAATTCAAAACGGTGAGTTTAATAGTCGTTACTTTTTTGTTATGTTACAATCATAAAATTTTTCAGTTTGAAGTATTTTCCAGTTTTAAGTTTTTCTTCAATCGTTCTTGAATATTATTGAAATGAAGCGAAAATAAATTTTTTATTGAAATTCAAAACTTGAATTTGTTTTGCATGTTTTATCAGCTTATATTTTGAGGTTCTTCTTCAAGAAGCAATAGTTCATCTTCGCTATAAGAGGTAGGTATAAATAATTTGAAAATTGATCATTTAAAGTACTTTACAATTTGCTTTTATGCATTTATTTTTTGTACAAAGTCATAATTAGGTAACAGTGTTTTAATTTCAGTTTTTAAAATTTGCTTTTCTAATCAAAGAGTTTATGTTACATTTGATTATTGTCGTTAATATTTGTAGATAAATATATACTTTCTGTAAAGAGATATAGAATTTCCTTTTTGTACAGTTCTTTACTTTAACTTTATGAATTTTGACCGCCATCAAGAAATTTTTTTTTTTAAAGTATTATTCATCTTAGTTTGCTGAATATTGTACTTGACCAATGAATAGGATATAAATTTGAATATAATATCTTCATAACATTTACTGAATGATATTATAAATTCTTAAATTTTATATCAAAATTATGAAAACATGCCACATACTATCAAACTTACAACTTTCAAGCTAATTTTTTATTTTTTTTTTTGGTAATAAAAAAATCTCATTTTTAACACATTTTTCAATTTTTGAAAAAAACGGTAGCATTATTACCTGTCATAGAAACATTCAAGTGTTTAACAACAACACAATGTCCACAATATTTATTTATTTTTCATTATTTACCTTGAAGCAAGAATGTGTTCAACCTGTTGTAAATTAAAGGGATATTTGTCTGTAGCAGGTCAATTGAATTCTGACAAGTCGAAATGAAATATGGAAATTTAAAAGTGCTGATGATAAAGTTTCATTGACAGTACCCATAGTGGATTACAAAAGAACCCTTTTTGTTATTTTGGAGATAGTTTAATGAGATTTTTTTTTCATTGTACAGGTGCGTTTCTAAACATGGAATTCATTAAAGTACGGGCCATGATCTAATGTCCAGTGAATTCAGAATGGATAAGAGGTAAGGAGAAATTTGAAATACTTAATTGTTGACAGTGGATAATTATGTGTACTGATGTATTCAAACAGATTTTTGTATAGTAATTAATTTTTATTGTTTCAGTAATATACACTGTTTACAAATGTTTTCTCAAAATTAGCATGTACTTTAAAGTTAATGTGTTTATCATAAGATCTGACAAGTAAATCAAAGCTTAAGATTTACATTTTCTTCAAAGGCCTTCAGTTTTGTTACCAAATAAAAGTTGCTATTTTGCATGTTCTGCTACAGCATCATTGTTACATTATCTTCTTTGCTTTATTCATGTATACAACTAGAATAAGAACAAAAAATGAAAGTAAGAAATGATGAATTCCCAGACCATAGGTGTTATTGTAGGTCTATTTTGAATATGTCTTTAAATAATGTAAACTTTATTGTTCAACACTGCATTGAATAATCAGAGGCCCATGTGATATTGCCAAATCAGTATACTCTAGCATAATCACAACCGTTGAAATGAGGTAGAAAATGGACACAAATTGGGCCGAACATTTTGCACCCCCCCCCCCCCCTGCACACACACATGAACCTGAAATCCTGGATCCGCCCCTGCTATTACATTGCTCACATAAGTATCACTGCTCTTAAGGGCAAGAAGGTCAAGGTCATGAAAAGCAGTGGAAGAATAATCATGTACAAACATTACGTGATGCAAAATGCAGAAAAATACAAAATAGATAGAAATAATCAAAACTGTCCTTACCAAGTTTTAAGGTTAGGCCAAAAATGTGATTCGTAGAGTGTTCAAAAAGTTCTCCTCTGTTCTGAAGTGGTGATAATTCACCGTAGATGTCATTTAAACAAACATTCTGACCAAGTTTCATGAAGATTGGGTCTGAGTGTGAGCTCCAATGATAAAACAAGGATTTCTGTAGGTCTGAGCTAATGATCTAGCTTTGATCCACACCCAGTTTCAAAGTCTTGCAACAGTCAGTGGAACAAACAGTTTGATAAAGTTTCATGAAGACTGGGGAAAAATGTGATATCTAGTGTGTTTATAAGGTATTTTATTGATTTTAACTGGTTTTAACCACAGTTTACCAAGTTTCAAACTTTTGCTAGAGGTTATTAAAATAGAGAATCTGATTAAGTTTGTGGAGAGTTGGGCAAAGTTGTGACCTATAGAGAGTTTTTCCCCCTAGTGACCCAGTTTGGTACTCATTAAAATGTATATCCAGACAAACATGAAGCTGAAGATAAGTTAAAAACCTAGCTATGTAGATTGTTCACTATGGTTTCCACTGATCTTAGCTGTTGACATAGTTTTTGATCAAGTGTAACCCTCAGAGACAACAGAACAAACATTCTGAACAAGTTTTATGAGAACTGGGTCAAAATTGTGACCTCTAAAGTGTTCACAAGCCTTTCCTAAGTTTTGAGTTGGTGACATAGTTCCTGAAGCTTCATGACCTATTTTTAAACTTGTTTGTCAGATTATCAGGGCAAACATTCAAAGCAAGTTTCATCAAAACTTGATCAAAAATGTGACTTCTAGATTGGTAACAAGTTAAAATGTAGAGACAGACAACAATATAAGATTTCAGATACTAGTAGCAAAGTATATTTGTTTACTATATTTAGTATTTTGTACATTTAGATCTGGCTGGGATATCGTGAGGGAGAAGATGGTGGAGGTTGAGGTACCAGAGCTGACACTGTCACTGAAGGCATCACTCTACCAGACGTCACTACTAAACACCCTAAAACACAACCCTGCCATGCTGAAAACATGCAAGGCTGTAATCAAGGCATTGTTTCCAGTTTCCCAACAGGTATTCCTCTTTGTTAATACAGGAAACATCTTTGAGAAAGATACTCAGTGACTATTGCACAGGTAAACATTGTGCATAGAACTTGTTGATAAGACATTCTAGGTTCTATGTGGTGGGACTTCTGTCTCCAAAAACTGTTGCCATGGTAATGGTCTTCAAGAAATTTAGTTCAAAGTAGGCATATTTATGAAGGACAATAATTAGGCTGTTATTTATTATACTTAAATTTTGCGTTTTATGACATGTACCTCCTTTGTTATAAGATTCTAAAAACTTTTATGTGCAGTTTACAGTTTTTAACCAATGAAATTATAGTATATATTTATAAAGGGTGCAACAACATATATTTTAATTGCTTTGAAAATCTTTTTCCTAACAATGCCAATTTAAATCTGATTTGAAATCAAAAGGATTTGGTTTGAATATGATTGGAAACTTGGAGAGACCAAGTGTAAAGTGAATAGTTATTTTATGTTGTTGGGGTAGTGCAAGGTGCAGAAAGCATCCCATTCCAGAGACACCCCTGGTTCTTTTGCATGCTCAGTATACAGCACTGATACATGGGACCTTGGCTTAACATCTCATCCGAAAGACAGTTAAAATGTTAGTGGAGGGGTGGGGATCAATCTCACGGCCCATAGGTTACCAGTCCTGCATGTTACCACTGGACCACTTATCTGTCCCTATACAGTCAAGACACAAAGTACTGGCCTTTTAATCTAATTAATCTCTTAAGCAACAGTGACTTAATATTTCTCAATTCCTTGGACACAGTCATGCACAGATTAAACATGAAAAGTGTTGAAAATCATCACTATGTCCCAAATCACGACCCTCTTTTAAATTTAATGAATTTATCAATTTATATCAATATTTGTCTGTATCATTTCAATTGCCATTATACAACAACCTTCCTAGTTGAGAACTATTTCTCCACCCTACTCAGTTCCGTATACGGTTAATCACATAATTTATCTTCTTTTTTTTCTATTCTTCAAACTGCTGTTTTTAGCCTTCACTTTCATTTATATGTTTGAACTTGTGGCAGATTGACATGCTTAAAGTTTTTAGTATTTGCTAAGCAAATACTTAAAAGGCATGGAATGTTTACATTTAATGGATTAGAAACAGATCTATCTTATATTCAGACCTTTCTACCAAACAACTTTGAAATAAGATGAGACGTGATACGAGCTACCAGCTAGACTTCAAAATTTCTTGAAAATCGTGTATTTTACTTTTGTTTGCTTCTGGGTTTTTTTTTCACTAACAAATTTTGAAGAACAAATTCATTCATGAATATGGGTGCAGATCTACATTTGAATACGAGTTCAAAAAATTGGTCAGAAGTTTAAAGAAAGGGACTTTTGTAATGGACTTGTCATAGCCTTATCACTGCTTTGTACCATTGGCTGAAAGGGATAATATAGTAGATTTTGATTAATCTCTACAAATTCTTTGCATACAGTGAATGAGAAGTAGACAATAAAATATTATGGTAAGAAACCCTGTACCATCACATGATCTTCAAGAGGGCCAAAATAAACAAACTATGGTAAGAAACCCTGTACCATCACATGACCTCAAGAGGGCCAAAATAAACAATCTATGGTAAGAAACCCTGTACCATCACATGACCTTCAAGAGTACCAAAATAAACAAACTATGGTAAGAAACCCTGTACCATCACATGACCTTCAAGAGGGCCAAAATAAACAAACTATGGTAAGAAACCCTGTACCATCACATGACCTTCAAGAGGGCCAAAATAAACAAACTATTGTAAGAAACCCTGTACCATCACATGACCTCAAGAGGGCCAAAATAAACAATCTATGGTAAGAAACCCTGTACCATCACATGACCTTCAAGAGTACCAAAATAAACAAACTATGGTAAGAAACCCTGTACCATCACATGACCTTCAAGAGGGCCAAAATAAACAAACTATGGTAAGAAACCCTGTACCATCACATGACTTTCAAGAGTACCAAAATAAACAAACTATGGTAAGAAACCCTGTACCATCACATGACCTTCAAGAGGGCCAAAAATAAACAAACTATGGTAAGAAACCCTGTACAATCACATGACCCCCAAAAAGGCCAAAATAAATAAACTATGGTAAGAAACCCTGTACCATCACATGACCTTCAAGAAGGCCAAAATAAATAAACTATGGTAAGAAACCCTGTACCATCACATTGTACCATCACATGACCTTCAAGAGGGCCAAAATAAACAAACTAGCTCAAATTGCAATAAATCTACATACAAAATGATAATATCAATGTTACTTCAAAAAGACATAAATAGGGCTTAGTGAAATTTGAAAATTGTATTATATTTATGATCTCCTTGTTAATTTTTTTTAATACTTCACTGTTAACTTTTCTTTTTATTCACATTTTTTTGTTGGTGAAAATACTTGCAACAAATAGTTAATATTGAAAAAATAATCACAAGTGAGTGTCCATAACATTTTTATAGTAAGGCCATTCAAATTCATTATTTTGTATTTCATTACAAAACATGCCCTACTTTTCTTTGAATAATGACTGTAGAATTATTGAATACGCCAATATAAATAAATTATTAGATACTATAAATAATATCATAGAGGTTATACCATAGATTCATTTCATTTGTTGTCATGTTTACCCTTTAAATTTCTAAAGTTTCCTTTAAATATCTTTTTTTGTCATTTTACTTAGCCATGAATTTAAGTTCTTGCGATTGAAATGAAAGAATGGTTACCAGTCACGTGTGTCTGGCATACAGGATAAGAAATTTGGCATGAAATATGTTCTTTTTCTGTATTATCTTTGTTATTTGTCTAATGCTGCCATTGCTATGCCTAGTTGTCCTCATGGGTCTGAGGAGGTAACTGTGAGGCTCTCAGTTTCAATGGGGGTGTCACTTTGATAAACATGCACTCAATTAAGCACTTTATTTACTTTAATTAACTAATCATTTACTACTTTGACTTTTATTAACTTAACATAAATTTTACCTGCAAAGTGATTGGTTAATAAACTGGCTGGATACCCAGGAACATGTCTTGTTAGGTGGACTGT
This sequence comes from Cyclina sinensis, assembly GCA_012932295.1. NCBI lineage: Eukaryota > Metazoa > Mollusca > Bivalvia > Venerida > Veneridae > Cyclina > Cyclina sinensis. The sequence goes on along the minus strand of JAAONU010000001.1, from coordinate 44,419,527 downwards.
TGATTGTATTTTATATGATTGTTTGTTTATTACCTGGCAGGGATATGACTGAAACTGGTTTTAAACCCCAATAAAAACAAACTAACATTTGATACTTTTACTTTGATAATATTTATTATTTTACTGTTTTTTTCTTTTTTTGAGTTTAATAACCTTTAAACAGAAGGAAACACAAGTTTCGCAAACAAACTCTAATGATTCTGAAGATAACTTAAATTTTGAATGGACAGCAGGGAACAAAGTCATCAGGAGACCACAAAATAATGACATTTTCAGTTGTCTTTGGTATGGGCTTATCTAAATTAACATGACAAATCTGAAGATATCTAAATTTAACAAATATAAAACCACTTCAGCAGAGACATCATGGAAGAATAATTTACGGATATGCAAATATACGATGTCTGAAATGTTCTGTTTTGTTTAAACATTTTTACCGTTTAGCACTGCAAAGTGTCCATTGTGTCAATAAGATTTTTTTCTGCTTTTAAAAAAAAGGAAGGATAAATTCTGTTTAAGCATGTATACCACTAAGCTCAATGATGCTTCAATTTGGACTTAAAAATTTAATGAATTTAGCTTAATCCTCATTACTATTTTAGAATATCTGTGGGTTAACAAAGACTTTTTTCTTGCATTAAAAATATTGAATGAATTTAATCAAAGATAAAGGTTTTTTCAGTTTTTCATAAACACTTATCTTTTTATTGTTTAAAAACTATCTAAGTATTATGTTTAAATATAAAGAAAAAAATGGGATAATCTTGTATGACCTGACAAGATAGCAAAATGTATTGCCGTTGTTGAAACATTTGTTTTTAAGGAGATTATGACAGATTAGAGTGAAGTTTAAATTTGTGATTGTTTTCGAGTGCTGTGTTTGGAATGTGATTTAGAAGTTTTTGTATCATAGCCTGGGACTTCTTTCCAGTTACTGTAGTGATATTATTGTGATAAATGGAACATTATTTTGCTTGAGTTTCTTTTTTTTAAAGAGTATTTCATTTATTGAAAGTTTGATGGTTTTTGAGGACAAGAAGACAGTGAGATGTATTAGACAAGATTTTTTGCAAAAACAGAAAGCTGTGATAAACAAGTTGTTCAAAAAGCCGAATTAATTTTTATTTGAAAAAACAAAAATATTATGAATTCTGTACAAAAAATGTTATTTTCAGGATCTCAGGCATGACTTGTATCCCTTGAGAATTTAAAAGGTTACTTAATTAGGCAAAATTATACAATTAGATTCCATCAAATTTGTCCATCGTGACACGTACGATTGTAAAAGAGTAAAACAACAGAAGCACTAATAATGGAGTATAGACCCTGGACCGTTGCATATTCACAAAGGCCTGATGAGGATCAGGTAACGGTGTCACGTGCACTCAGAAGTCGCAGGGCTAAAACTTCTATTGGAAAAATTAAAGTCCTACGAAAGGATAGTGATGACAAGGTATTAGCAGTGTTTCTTTTTTGCTTTTAAGTAATGTACTGGAATATAGTGGTTAATGTTATCCTGAAAAAAAATGTCATCAGAATATAAATTCTACTGTTTTATAATGCTTGAAAAAATAGAACGTCTAATATCTAACAGCATGTTTTGTGTGAAAATTAAAAATGTTTCTGACATCATTAAAAATATTATGACATTTCATAATTATAACAAGTGTATTGCCCATAACTTTATTATTAGTAGGTGGATTCTCTTTGTGCTTGGACACAACAATCCTTTGGACAAGACCTTCAAGTAGACAAGACTAAACTTGACCTTGACTCATAAATGACCTTCAGCTTCAAGGTCAAAATATTGAATTTTGCTAAAATTGGCCATAACTTTATTATTAATAGGTGGATTCTCTTCATGCTTTGGCACAACAACCCTTAGAACAAGATCTTCAAGTAGACTGGACTAAACTTGACCTTGACTCATAAATGACTTTCACCTTCAAGGTCAAATTATTAATTTTGCTAAAATAGTCCAAAACTTTAGTATTTATGGTTGGATTTGATTTATACTTGGACAAAACAACACTTATGACAAAACCAACATGTTGAATAACTCAGATATGACCATGACCTTAAAATGACCTTGACCGTCAAGGTCAGATGATTGAATTTTGCTTAAATTGTCATAACTTTCTCATTTATTTATAGATTTGATTCATACTTGGACTTAACAACACTTATGACAAATCCGACAGTATGATTCTTTCATGTATCAACTTTAAGTTAAAATGACATTGACATTCAAGGTCAATTATTGAATTTTGCTACAATTTGCCATAACTTTGTCATTTATTGTTGGTATTATACTTGGACAAAACAACACTTGTGACAAAACCGACATGTTGAATAACTCAAGTGTGACCATGACCTAAAAATGACCTTGACCGTCAAGGTCAGATGTTTGAATTTTGATTAAATTGTCATAACTTTTTCATTTATTAATGAATTTGATTTATACTTGGACAAAACAATACTTTTGACAAATCCAACATTTTGATTCAAGTTTGACCTTGACCTAAAAAATGACCTTGACTAGCAAGATCAAATTATTGAATTTTGCTAAGATTCGTCATAACTGTTTAATTTATGGTTAGACTTGATTCATACTTGGACAAAACAACACTTTTGACAAAACTTACATGTTGAATAATTTAGGTATGACCTTTACCCTAAAATGACCTTGACAGTCAAGGTCCCATCATTGTATTTTGCTTAAATTGTCATAACTGTTGTTTATTTATAGATTTGATTTATACTTTGATAAAACAACAAAACTGACATTTTGATTTATTATAAGTAGGACCTTGACCTTAAGATGACCTTGACATTTAAGGTCAAGTTACTAAATTTTGCTTAAAATAGCCAAATTTTTGTTATTTATGGTTTGATTTGATTTATACTGGGACAAAACATCACTTATGACAAAACTGACACATTGAATCATTCAACTGTGACCTTGACCTTCAAATGACCCTGACTATCAAGGTCAAATTATTGAATTTTGCTAATATTGGCCATAACGTCATTTTTAGTTCTTTTTCATTAATACTTGGACAAAACAACGCTCATGACAAAACCTACATGTTAAATTATTCAAGTATGACCTTAACCTTTAAATGACCTTAACAGTCAAGTTGGAATTATTGCATTTTGCTAAAATAGCCGAACTTTTGTTATTTATGGATGGATTTGATCTATACAGGGACAAAACAACACTGAGAATAAAACAAACGTGTTGAACAATTCAAGCATTACCTTGACCTTTAAATGACCTTGACATTACTTAACTTGACTATATCTTTGTTGTTAATGGATGTAGTGTGTTCATGCTTGGACATAACTACCTTTTAGGCAATACGTCCAAAGAAGGTTAAACTGAACTTGACCTTGACCTTTAAGGTCAAATTTCTTAATGTTGCTAAAAGTGGCCATAACTTTGTTATGTATAATAATCTTTTTAAATGATGTTTCAATTGAAATCCCTTCAACACAATGTGCTTCCTCTGATGTGTTTGCCTTTGGAAATAAGAAAAAGTGGAGCGTGGTCCCCGCTTGCGGTGGCTCTTGTTTATGTATGAAATATTCGGCTTTAGTGGAAATGATTTTTTAGAATCAGCACAAATTACGTATAGGGAAAAAAATATTTTTCCAGAGCTTGAATGTAATGAATTAGCGGGAAAATGATTTTCCCTAACTGGTTAAAATCTTAATCAAATCTGTCAAGTGATAACTGACCAATTTGGTCAGTGTTGGTCAATTAGCATTGGACATTCACTTACAACAGACATTTTTATGCCCCCGAAGGGATAGTTTTTCAACTGTACGTCCGTCATTCCGTCAGTCCGCACTACCGAAAATAAATAAGGGGCCATCTAACTGTAAAAATAACAGAAGAGAACAATAGAGTTCATTTCATTACAATAGAATAAGGGGCCAGTGTCCCTCTATTAAACAAAATAAAATAATAAAAGAAAAGGCCCCCTATCCAATTTTGGCTGGACATCAGTCCGTCCGTCCGTCAGTCTGTCCGAAAATTTTAACATTGTCCATAACTTTCTTATTAGTAAGTGGATTTACTTCATACTAGGACACAACATCCCTTTGGACAAGACCTTTCCACTTACCTATACTTATTTGACCTTGACCCCTGATTCACTTTTACCTTGAAGATCCAATTGTCCAAAAACTTTAACATTGGCAATAACTTCTTTATTAGTAAGTGGATTTACTTCATACTTGAACACAACACCCCTTTGGACAAGACCTTCCCACTGACCTATTTTGTTTGATCTTGACCCCTGAATGACCTTCACCTTGAAGATCCAAAATTGTCCAAAACCTTTAACATTGCCCATAACTTCCTTATTGGTAAGTGGATTTACTTCATACTTGGACACAACACCCCTTTGGACAAGACCTTCTCACTGACCTTTAATTATTTGACCTTGACCCCTGAATATCCAATTGTCCAAAAACTAATATTTGGCCATAACTTCCAAATTAGTAAGTGGATATACTTCATACTTAAACACAACACACCTTTGGACACTGACCTATATTTGTTTGACCTTGACCCTTGAATGACCTTCACTTTGAAGATCCAAAATTGTCCAAAATCTTTAACATTGCACATAACTTCTTATTAGTAAGTGGATTTACTTCATATTTGGACACAACCCCCTATGGATAAGACCTTCTCACTGACCTATATTTATTTGACCCTGACCTCTGAATGAGTGGTTCTCAGCTCAAAGGTCAAAGCACCACTTTCGGGGGCATTGTCATCTTACAGTGACAGTTCTTGTTTTAAATGTGAAATAATTTGCATCAGCAAGATTGTTTAAAAGTGATGAATTGAATTTACATATTTAAGAAAATAATAATTATGAATTGAATGTTACATAGCAGTTATTTGATGACGCCTTTAAAGGGAAACATAGGCAAATGAATGCCCCAAAAATTAAAACTGATATTATTTACTCAAATCACGTTCAATATGAAGAATTTTAAATTCCCAGTATGTTTGTCCACAAAAATAAAGTGAAATCAGGGCTTGAATGTAAATAATTGAATGTTCTTTAACAGAAAGTAAAATGTAAATGCTCCGAGTTATTTTTAAATAGGTCACATGACAAAAACAACCAAACATTGTTTTTCTTTGGTTACTTTTTGCCGTAGATCTCATGACAGGTACTTCCAACCATCCAATCATTCACTGCGAAATTTAGCGCGAAATCTAAATTTTCTTCCTAGACCCATGTGGGTCAAGTTAGGAAACTACCCGGTTTTTCATTTAAAAAGAGGAATTCTTTGTTACTGGGACTGAAGATTGTATTTATTTTGATCACATTTATAGTATATTGATTGAAGAAATGAGAAAGAAAGCCTAACACTTTTGCCTGTAAATCCCTTTAACAAAAAGATTGACAGTTGTTTGAAGGTATATATGTAATCCTACTATATTGGAAGAATTTACAATGGTTTGAAGTTTATAAGCATTCCTTTTTGTATGAAAAAACAACAACAACAACAGTTCTTAGAGTCTGTTGTAAGTCTCATAATGTACCAATTGCTTAAATACATATTAAATATGAATTTCTATGTGAATTAAAGTCATTGCCTGTGATAGAAATGAGAGCTGTCACCTTTTTAAAGCGACTGACTCACAGAATTTTGCTAAATTTTTTTTTTCTTTAAAATTTAAGAGAATTTAATAAACTATGGAAAAAACATAATATTATGCTTCTATACACCATGAAAACTGAAAAAAAAAGTTTTGACTTAACCAGGATTCGAACCCACGACCTTTCAGTCAGTAAAATATAGAGCGACGATCTAGATCACTGAGCCACAGCGCCTACTTGTTAGGATGCGTCAAAAATAATGTCATAACTAAAGTATCTACCCCGTGACTAACGGGGTAAATGTTTTACCAATAAAAGTGTGTAAAACTTTATATTTTGATATTTTTCTGTATCAAAAAATGAATCAGTAACTTAGTTTAAATATGTTCTTCACAATTGCAGCAAAAATTTCAAGATGTAAGAACGTTTTCTTTTTTTTCATCGTCGGCCCTTCTGTGAGTCATTCGCTTTAAAGCTAACTCAGTTGTTACTTTAAAAAATTGTAAACCACTATATGCTGAGAATGACCTGAGCAAATATTATTCTATTATTTTATGATGATGATATGAATACCTCAGTTTTTGGGCCTGACAAATGTAATTTTTACCTGAAGGCGGAAAGGCTGAGGTAAATATCATATTGTTATTTTCTGATATCATCATACAGTTAATGTTTATTGTTATGACTTTTTGGATAAACAAAACATTACTTGGAGACATTATTCACTTATCATTTCCATGTGGTCAAAGTTAAGAAGAAAATATTCAAAGCATGAATGTGGGCAAGTAAACATTGCTTTTCAACAATAACTAAAATGCTTAATTTGATTGGTGCAGCTGATATATGAAACTCATTTGCTTGGCACTTTTGGTAAAGGTTTGCAGGTCCTTCAAAGATTCAAGGATCTAGTTACCAAAAAATATTAACTACCAGTATGTCAAATTGCAATAAAACTGAAGGAGATAGAGATATAAAACAAATGAAACCAGGCCGTTTGATTATAAAGCTTTCTCATTCTCAAACTCATATCTTTTACACCTTGCTCAAACTAATTCTCAGTGAAGAACCATGCTCAAACATTAATAATTACAGGGCCAGATGAAATCAAACAAATATAGAAGATATTTGAATCACTATAAGGTCTAAACTGTAATGATTTAAATGCAGCCTAAACTTAAGCCGACACAGACAAAAGTACACTTGTATAGTGTCCCAACATTTTTCAAAATTTTGATGAAAAATGATTCTGCAGGAAGTTCCTTATACAAATTGTTTGAAATTTAAAACTGTTTGGCATTTTGCCAAGGTTGGAAGTCAATTAGAAGATTATTTAGCCTTGATAAAAAATAAATTATGATTGTTTGACAACACTTTCACTTCTGATAACAAAATATGTCCACCCTAAAATAGTAAACTTGAAAGACAATTTATGGTTATACTCTAAAGAAGTGTAAATTTTAATACATTGTTAGAGAAGGCATTGTAAAATTGTTGCTGTATTTTTTTTATTAATTTGTTCATCTTCATGAACCTGACATTTTTGTTGAGGTTGGAAAGTTGTCTTTGTGTAAACAGAAAGCATATCATAACATTTAGCTGAGATGCTCACTTGGTGTTTTCGAGACTAAGTGGTGATCTAAGATTCAAGCCCCTCTCTACTCTTGTTCCAACATATCAAAATTGGTTAAATTAATAACTATTCATGTAATAAATGCCTGCCTGCTTCTTGGCTGAGACAAATGAAATTGAAAGCAAAGACACTATAATTGCAGTATGGTTGAACACTGATGAAAACAGGTTTTATTGTCAATTACCTGTTTCCCTATTCTTTCAGACAGTAGTGGTATTTTGATAATGTGCTATAACTTACATGTGTCCAATTTGTTTTTCAGTTGCCAAGAATCCAGGAAGATGGTAAAAGAAGAAAAAGTTTCAGTAATCCAGAGAAGATAGAAAGGTGAGTGACCTTGGACTATATAATGGCCGTATTCTAGTTTGTTATCTTTATTGCAAGAGTCCTTTCATTTACATTATGTAAATTTTGTTAACATGGAATTCTTAAATTGTTTGCATATCTTCTGTATACTGAATAACAACATTTATTGTCACACACTGAGTATGTTAGGTAAAAACAGAATGTGAAATATATCTTGAATACATGTCCTTAAATTTGCTGTACATGTGTACTTAACAAAACTAAAAATGGTGTTTACTGTTTTATATGGTTCTAGAAAGTGTTTTATTTTACTTTTTTTGTTAATTCTTGTCTTCTGAAGCATTTTTCGCTATTTACTCAGAATTAACAGAGTAATTATTTCTTATTGTTTATTGAGTATCTGTGGTGAATAGCATTAAACAGAAATATTGTGTACTTCACTCAAAGTTTTAAAAAATCTTACGCGTTATTCTCTGGCCAGTTCCATGCAGCTGAATTGTAACACTTTTTTGCGTTTAGAATTTAGCAAAATATAACTAGTAAAAAAGACATTTGATAAACAATTTGTTATTTTGTTAGATCTTTAATAAGAAACTTTTGGTGCTTTTGATAACTGTCAGTACTGTACCCCGACAAACTTAGCACCAAACAGGTAAAAGTTGTAATTTTTGCATCCATTTTGTTTTTATTTTCACAACTGAATGTCAGGTTTTTATTTTGAAAATTAAAGACATTTTTAAGACAACTTACCACGAGAAAATCATTACATTTAGTATCTATAATATTAGTATCATTGCCTGTCCTCGAGTAAATCAAGGACAGTTACTGTTACAAGTGAAGGTTATTTAAGTTAGAAAGGTTGTTTCCCCTTACAATAGGATGCGGAAAATAATAGCAATAGAAAACAAGTAATAGCTTCAAAAGTAGTAACTCAGATTTATTTCATGGTATAAATCAGTACTTTCTACAGAAAAAAAAATGTATCAGTCTAGTGATTTTGATTTTTACACAATTAAAATTGGAATCTCCTTCAACCATTTATATAAAAAAAGAAGCGAAATCAGTTGAGTAAATTACTTAGCTTATACTTAGACTTTTTTGAGTGAAATTGGGGCCATATATTACAAATTCTGAAGTTCATACTCTGGATCATCAAAAAGTCTCCACTTCAAGACTCTAGCTCCAGTTTTGGCTTTAAGATAGATGTAAATAACTCACGACACAAACAGCAACTGTATACAAAACATTTTATGGTACCCATATTCAAATATATGTACTACTAGTATACAAAAACATATTATACAAATTTCTATTGCTCACTCTCAATGGCCTTATGGTTAGTGCCTTTGACTATGAATCAGTAGATCAAGGTTTTATCCCCAGTGGGGCTCAGTACTTCTTAAAGGGGAAGCTAAACCCAAGTTCACCCACAAATTTCTAGTGTAGAATCCTATAGATATATTTGGTTTGGCCTTGATCTCCTTATCGTCATTCACTGGTATGACAGACAAAAATTGCTGTAATTTAGGGTCCATGTAAATATGAACCCTTACTGTCAATAAAGTTATGATACTTAATGCAGTCAGAGAAAAATTATAACATGCAGTTTGCTATGTCATTGAGTGGGCTTCAAAATACTTGTTCAGCACAGAACATGCATTGAAAATGCTGAAGTGCCCTTTTTTGCAGTCTATGTGAAGATTTGAATATTATAAATTTGAAAAAGGAAGTAAATTGGAATCTGTCTGTTTTCAATCAAAGATTTCTGCAGGAAGAAAAGCTGAATCTGTATCTGAATAATATATTTCTAAGAGAATAAATTCCAAATTTAGTGTCTAATATAACTAGTATCTAATCTAGTAACTAATATATTTCTTAGCAAAGACCTAGAATACCATGGTCTTTGTTTTAAGGGAAGAATAAACTTATCTAGTATCTATAATTATGTAACTTATATTAGTTATATACCATTTCTAGGGAAAGAAAAGGACTCTCAGTTAAGCTTTGCAAACTATGAGGAAAACTGAAAATATCTGTATTTCATACATTTTAGGGGAAGTAAAAGTAATTATACCCCGAAAACGAAGTTTGGGGGGTATGTAGGAGTCACCCGGTGGTTGGTCGGTCAGTCGGTCGGGCGGTCGGTCAGGGTTTACCTTGTCCGGAGCATAACTTGAAAAGTACTGGTTGGAATTCAATGCAACTTCATACAATAGTCAAGCGCAATGAGATGAAGTGCAGTGTCCAAAAATCATAACTCTGTCTTTACTATTTTCAGAGTTATTGCCCTTTATTGGTTTTCCTTGTCCGGAGAAAAACTTGCAAACTACTGGTTGGAATTCAGTGCAACTTTATACAATGGTCAAGCACAATGAGAGGAAGTGCAATATCCAAGAATCATAACTCCATGTTCACTATTTGCAGAGTTATTGCCCTTTGTTGGTTTTCCTTTGTATGGAGCATAGCTTGAAAACTACTGGTTGGAATTCAGTGCAACTTCATACAATGGTCAGTCACAATGAGATGAAGTGCAGTGTCCAAAAAGCATAACTCTGTCTTTACTATTTTCAGAGTTATTGCCCTTATTGGTTTCCCTTGTCCGGAGCATAACTTGCAAACTAATGGTTGGAATTCAGTGCAACTTCATACAATGGTCAAGCACAATGAGAGGAAGTGCAATGTCCAAGAATCATAACTCCATGTTTACTATTTGCAGAGTTATTACTCTTAGTTTGTTTTCTTTATTTGGAGCATAACTTGCAAACTACTGGTTGGAATTCAGTGCAACTTCATCTAATGATCAAGCACAATGAGAGAAAGTGAATTGTATAAGAGCTATAAATCCATCTTCACTATTTGCAGAGTTGTTGCCCTTCCTTTGATTTCCTTTTCCAGAAAATAATTTGGAAACTCTTTGTTGGAATTCAATGCAACTTCATACAATGGTCAAGCACATTGAGTGGATGTGCAATGTACAAGAGCTATAACTCTGTCTTCACTGTTTGCACAGTTACTGCCCTTTGTTAGTTTTCTTTGTCTGGAGAATAACTTGAAAAATATTTTTTGGAATTCAATGCAACTTCATACAATGGTCAAGCGCAATGAGAGGAAATGCAATGTACAAGAACCACAACTATCTTTAATTGCCCACAACCATAACTCTTTTTCAATTTTTTTACGAAGTATTCTGTTACTAAATTGATAACTTCCTCTGTTCTGTAGCAGTGTTTTGGGGGTATTAATCACATTTAGTGATAGCTCTAGTTTTATCTGTATCTCACACATTTTAGGGAAGTAAAACTAATCTTATATCTATCTCATTCATTTTAGGGAAGTAAAACTAATTTTATCTGTATCTCATACATTTTTAGGGAAGTAAAACTAATTTCATCTGTATTTTATACATTTTAGGGGAAGTAAAACTAATTTTATCTGTATCTCACACATTTTAGGGGAAGTAAAACTAATTTTTTATATCTATCTCATTCATTTTAGGGAAGTAAAACTAATTTTATCTGTATCTCATACATTTTTAGGGAAATAAAACCAATTATTGTGTGTATCTCATACATTTTAGGGGAAGTAAAACTAATTTATCTGAATCTCACACATTTTAGGCAAGTAAAACTAATTTATCTGTATCTCATACATTTTAAGGTAAAACTAATTTTATCTGTATCTCACACATTTTAGGGAAGTAAAACTAATTTTATCTGTATCTCTTACATTTTTAGGGAAGTAAAACTAATTCTATTTTTATCTCATACATTTTAGGGGAAGTTAAACTAATTTTATTTGTATCTCATACATTTTAGGGGAAGTTAAACTAATTTATCAGTATCTCATACATTTTAGGGGAAGTAAAACAAATTTTATCTGTATCTTACACATTTTAAGGAAGTAAAATGTATTTTTTCTGTATCTCATACATTTCTAGGGAAGTAAAACCAATTTTATTTTTATCTCATACATTTAAGGGGAAGTAAAACCAATTTTATTTTTATCTCATTCAGCTTAAATTCCCCTTAGTAGTGTTAACCAATGGCCTTTATCTTTGCTAGAGTGGTTAAAAGATTGCTTACTTAACAAGTAAACCACTTAGTTATCATTAAGAAAAGGTAATCGTTTGAGAATTATTATTGATTTTACTCATTTAAAGTTGATAATTACTCATACATGGTAGGGGTCTTGTTAGGGGCCATAGGAATTATACAGGCTCCTTTAACTATAAAAGTGTGCACACACAATCCAGTTTTGTAGTAAATACTGGAGAGACAGTAATCATCAGATTCTAACCATGCTGCTTAGTTAGAATCCTGGACAGTTCCCTTCTCGAACAATTCCTTGCTCCTTTGACAGATTTTTGTTACCACAAACAATACCTCTCCCATCCTGGACAATTCCTCTCCTATCATTTTGTCACCCCTGACAATGAATTAAGTGAATATAATGAACTATTACATTATCTTTATATAAAGTAATAATATACCAGATGAAACAAGTATTGTAATTGAAACTTTAAAAGTTCTCAAAATAAAACTTCAGGAATTTAACAACAGAGCAGCGGATCTTCAATCTTGACAATCCCAGTTCATTTCCCATCAGGGCCAGCAAAATGTCTCTGTGATAATTGATCTATCTGTCATTTGTCCCTCACCTCTGAAGCAAGTGAGGAAAGTAGTCAGTCACTTGTGGAGAAATTGGTTAGTAAACTGGTTGGATACCCAGGAACACTGGTTAGGTAGACTGACCGCCGGGATATGACCTTCGCTGTTAAACTGGTGTTAAACCCCAATAAAACCTAAAACCTAAACCTAACAACAAACAACCAATCAGTCAAAGTGCATATTCAAGCTTTCATATTGATTTAGAACATGTAGGCATGTTTCAGTTTGTTATTTAGTAAGAATCATGAGTTGTGGTGCAGGAATCTGAGACAAGAGGTTGACATCATTTAGGACAAATAAATGCTGAAGCTCATGTAATAGGATCTGGATGCAGTGTCAGAAGATTTGAGATGTTCAGGAATTTTATTTAGGAATTTGACACTTGGAGTTAGAGATTACTGGTAAGTATTCAACATGAATTTGGAATGAGAATTTTAGGGAATTGAAACTACATTTTTATGCTACCCTTTGAAGAAGTGGGGGTATATTGCTTTGCACGTGTTGGTTGGTCAGTCAGTCTGTTTGTCCTTCCATAGACCAGACCTTGTCCGATCAATAACTAGAGAACACTTTGAGCTACAGTCCTCATATTTGGTGGAGAAGTTAATCATTTTTGGTAGATGACCCATAATGATTTTGAGACCAGTATATCAAAGGTAAAGGTCATAGTAAGCTTGTCCCATCATTAACTAAAGTGCGCTTTGGCTTACAGACTTCAGATTTGGTGGAGAAATTGGTCATGACCTGTAGATGACCTCTATTGATTTTAAGGTCAGTAGGTCAATGGTCAAGGTCACTGTGACCTTGACCAAGAAAAGCTATTTCAACCAATAACTAGAGAACGCTTTGGCCTGCAGTCCTCGGATTTGGTGGGGAGGTTGGTCCTGTTCTGTAAATGACCCCTATTGATTTTTAGGCAGTAGGTCAAAGGTCAAGGTCATGTTTGGCAGTCCATGTAACACTTCTTAGTTGCCATTAGTGGGGGGCATGTTTCACAAACATCTCTTGTTTTGTGTCAGATTTAAACTGGTTTTAGAATGTCAAGAATTTATATTACCCAACACCTAAGAATTGATTCCAAACAAATATACAGACTGAATCAGGAATTCAAGAATTAAAGTAAGAAACAGTATTGTGTGATGCAAGATTCTTTATTTCTTCACTGATAAAGGAACATGCAACAGACATCACTTTATACATGAATACAACTGAGCTATAAAATATTAAATATTCAGTAATATGTTATGGTGATTTTTATTAGTCTGTCAGCACACATTTTTGTCTGTAGTTGCACAAGGTAGACAATGTGTTCCAGGCAGTTTTATTTATCTTTTAAAAGCAGGAATGAGCAGCAACATGTCACTTACATCAGGAGACTTAAACCATATAGTTCATGCTGGCAGTTTTCTCTATGGTTTCATTGCAAGTAAAGAAACAATTCTAGACTTTGTTTGTCTAGAAAAATTGCCTCAGCTATTTCATTAAAAGATGTTATGTTTTTGGTTGAGTAAGTATCAGTTATATCTGGTTTATTATTTGCAACCAACAGTTTTTACATTTTGATCCTAGGGCAAGATGTTTTCAGAGGATTTGCTGTAACTACACTGTGTCAGTTCAGGACAGTTAAGTAAATATACCAAGTTGAGACTGTCTTGTCTCCCTTTTGCAATGCCTACTGCATTCAGCACTTGCAGTGCTTTGATTTATTTTGTGCTCATTAATCATCTTATGATTGCAAACCTTAGTTACTGCTGTTTGTACTTAGGTCAGTGCTTAATTTCAAAAGAAGATGATCTGTATGAGTTGATCACATTCTGTGAGACCCCTTCAGTATGATAGTTCCCTAGTGTTCATTAAGGATCCAGTAAACTTAAATGATGTTTAGTAGAAAGATTTTAATACAAATTTCAGTAAAAATAATCTCAAGCTTTTAAGTCAGTTATATATCTACAAAAGTTTAAACAGGTAAAAGAGTTCTAATCGGAGACTTAAAATTAAGGATAGATAATTGTACATACATGATATTTACCACCATGTTACCCATAATGACTTGTGCAAACATTACGAATGTTGAGCACACTTTAGTTGTTTGACTAAGATATTTGTATTTTCTTTATCTTATTGTCTGTGGCTGTATGATTGCAAGTAATGAATATATTATTTATTAATAAGGTTGTATCTAGCTCTATTATATAGCCTGTCAATAAATTTTTCTTCAAAAATCTGGTTTGAAGAAACGTTCTTGTTTTCCTTCTTTTATGATCTAACTTACTGAGGATATATGGAGAAAAAATAAATTTTGTGTGAAGACAAAGGATTCTTACTCTCATAGGTATGAAAATAAATTTTAATGTAAAGTGACTCAAGAATTATGCCCTAAGAATGGAGGTTTATATGTTTGGATTAGATGTGTGCAAACCACTTTACCACCGAATCTTTTTCCGATTTTTTTTCATGTTGAATACTAAAATTAAGGTAATACTTCAGGTATAATGCATTTACACTCTTAATAACTATGTTTCATAAAAAAAAACCTATTCAAGCAAGAAATCATAAATCCTTAAATTTGTTTACAATTTTTCTTTAGTTAATTGGTACCAAAGTTTCTTTCAAAACACTGTGATATTTAGAATGAAATTAAAAGGAGTTTTTATGTCATAAAATCACATTATTTAAACTAGATTGGATAAATATCATTCCTACATCAATACGTACACAAAGAAACCAATATTTCATTTCTTTTATGTAAATCTCATGTCAAAATATTTAAACATACATTAAATAATGAAATTTGATTAAAAATCAAAGGCTATTATAAGTCAATGATTTCTTGTTTTTAATGCAATGCTTAGGAAAAACTTTCTTTTAATATTCAGATTTGATGGACTTATAAATTGCTTTAGAAGTCATTTTTACTTCAAAGAATTTTCTTGAAAAATAAGCAAGCAAGCATTGTAATAAATGTTTACTCAAGGTCAATTACTTGGCATTTTAAAGTCTATGCTAAAAATAAAGACATTCACCTAAGTGCTGTTCAAATTGTTTTCAGAACTATTTCTTATGGAAAAACTGAAGGACATGGATTGATATTATGTCATTATTGTAATGGTATGAAATTTTAATATTTTAGAAAAAAATGGAAAAACTGTAATAATTCTTTATGTCAGAAAAGTTGAAAGTTTGGATCAGAGAGTGACTTAGTGTTCAAAATTACAGCTATAATGGTAAATAACCAGGAATCTTGGATTTAAATGTTTACATTTGTGGAGACTTTAACATATAACAGTGCTATATCATTCATGTAGGAGCAGTTTTAAATTGTTGGTTTAGGTATATTCAGATATCATTATAGCTGAAAAATAAGCACAATATTGAAATGTCGGCATATTCATGAGCTGCATTTAATTTTGTTAGTGTTTTTCTCCAAGATAAGTTTTTGTTCAGGTCACTTTTATTTGGTGTCTCTTTAGTTTTAAACAAATCTTTAAAAGATTAACCAAGCTATTTCAGTTTTAACACATGTCGAAAAAACATTTACAGATTATCACACCAATAGTTAGTCTCTGCTAGTATGTAGAGGTATGTAAAGTTTGGTTGCAAATAGAAGAAAAACTTTCCTGTGAAGTATAAACTAATGTAGAATCAAACTAAAATGAAAATCGATTATCGAATTGAATCTGAAAAACATTTTGATTTACTAAGGAAAAGAATTGAAATGTTATAAACATAGAGAAACTGGAAACACTTTCAACCTAATAGGACAGTATAATTAACACTACAAATACTGTTTGGGTGCATGATATAACAATCAGATAGTGCTGAATCACTTATTTATCCTGTTATTTAATGTATTTATAATGTCAAATGTACATCTTTTAAAACAGATTTCTATAAAGAGTAACTTCCCTGGAAACATCAATTCTTGGAAATGAAAATTGATTGTTGCCGACATAACACGGTCGCCAACGATTATTTGAATTTAATCGATTATCATTACATCACTAGTTTAAACATAGCAAAGAACCAAACCAGGAAAAGAGCATTTAACTCTTTAGCTAGGGTACTTAAGCAGGAAAAGACCATTAAACTCTTCAGCTAGGGTGCTTAACTGGGAAGAGAGCATTAGACTCTTTACCAGGGTGCTTAACCAGGAAAAGTGCATTTAACTCCTTACCTAATGGAGATGCTAGTTTGCATCATGGCAGTGGAATTTAGTTTTGTATTTTGCAACCCATTGAAAAGATCAGAACTAAACAAAACTGTCTTTGGAAGTAGTTAGAATATACTCTTATTAACACTGAGATCTTCAACAGTTACTTTAAAATTAAATAAGTTCATACTGAAAGTTCAACATCATGCAAAACTGTTAAGCAAGGAAATATATTTAGCCTGACTACAAAAATCAGCAAAGAAAGTGAAACAATCATTATGAATCATGGTCTTTAAAACACCATTAACAGCTATTGGCACTGTATCTGAACTACTGAAATTTTGCTGATATTTTTCAAAACTAATCACACTATTTGTGCCAGATAGTAAATATGAATTATGTAAATAAATAATGTAATGTACCCAGCTGCCCCTTTATTTGTTACAATCCTATTCTGTTATGTTCTGTTCTGCTAAGAGGTCTTGAAAATCAAATTACTTCCTTGATGTAATTTAACATCATGAGCACCTGATATTATTTCACCATTTCTGTGTTTAGTTTGATCTTAAATATTATGGTGATAGTGTTTATTTTAGATAATCATGGGGCAAAATAAACTAAAATCCTAGTAAAGACAGGATTCTTCTGCCATTCAATTATAGTCTATCAGCACAAAAAGGATGAATTGTCATGCAGGGACTGATATATCAGAATCAATAAGTGTTATTTGATACAAGAACAAATGCTTTTTGAAAGTCAACGAAAGCTTGAAATATTTTTTTGTTGTATTTACATTGAAAAATGACTATTAAGGTTTTCAATAGAATTCAGTTTCAAGTGCAATAGGATTGAATGATATCTAAGTATGGTTGTAGAATTTTGACATAAATAACTTTTATCTGTAAAAACAAACAAGTTTTCTTAATGTTTAAGGGTAACTTACATTAAACTACAGACAGTGCTTGAGATAATGTTAGCTTAATATCAACAATCAAGTTGAATATGGTTTACCAATGTTTTTAATTCTAATTGGAGTCAAGTGATCAATTTGTGTAAGCATACTTATTGTCTGGAAAGAATTTAAATGAGTTTGCTTCATATTAAATGAGTATTGTTCAAACAAAATTGAAAGGTAGCTTGGCAAAAATGCTGTAAATTATATTTCAGCAGAGTCACCCTGTTTTATTACAGTTTAAATGAACTGTGATACATGGTAAAATTAAAAAAAAGAAATATATTGAATTATTTATGTAATATTTATAACAGGATTTTATTTTCAACAACTTGGAGATATTGATACTTACATTACAGAATATGTGTGCAGAAAACAATGAATGAAAACAAATATTTTCAAATGGAAGCAAAGAATATTCGAGTTAAGGCTTGTTTCTAGGGAAACAGTAAATAACTATCTCTTCTGTTTATTTTTCATTTGTTGACAATTAAAATTTGAGGAAATTAAATAAAGACTGTTACATTCAGCATAATTCCACATACAGATAATTATATGCTTAAGAAATCTGAGCATTTTTTTTATCAGTGAATACTTAATGACTTGTGTAAAGTCTATAAAAAGAAAAAAAAGAGCTGATAAAATTGACTTAATGTTATGGATATACTAAGTTATGTAAACTTTTTATAGAAGAATTAAATTGCAAGGTACACATAACTTAATTGCCATATTTAGATATCAAATAAAGGTGGTTCTGTGGAAATATGGATTTAAATTGTTTGATGTGTTATTAGGGAAATGCCGTGAAAATACATAGAGATACAGAATAAGATTAAATCTAACCATGATCATTCCAAGACACATCATATGTCTAGAAAAAAGATTGAAACTGGAGATTATAATGTTTAAATAATTCTAGACAATTAAAAATGACAAGCCCAGGTTTCCAAGGTGGATTTTCAGTGCTGCCACCTATAATCAGTGCCAGTAACTCTGAGGAGAACTTGGATATAAATAGTAACAATGTGGATAAAAATAGCAACAATTTGGATGGTGCTAATGGTAAAGAAAGAGATGGAGATATAAGTGATAAAGATTCCAAAAAGCCTGGAAAAGAGATCGCTGATGATCTTACTTTACCAGAGGCACCTTTTAGTTCCATTTTGCAGAGCAGACGACCAACACATTTTGATGATGAAAGGTAAGGTAATCTTATGGCTTTGAGCACTGTGTTAGACATAGTTATAATAATTTTTTAAATGTAAAAACTTTTATTACATGTTATATATTCATAGACATCTGTTGTTCTAAAGAAAGAACTGTTATTCCTGTTTCTTTTGGTGGTTGTATTGGTAAACAGTCATGGTTGAAGTGTATGGACTCACCTGACCAATTGGTATATCTCAGCAACCCTTGCCTTAGTTGAGAGCCAAGTTGAAGAAAGTTTCTGAATTGAGCCATTTAAGTGTCCATGTATTGGTGATATTGAAAAAAGAAAGAAATATGTCTTTGTGGTTGAAATTATACTTTGCCCAATCACTTTACAGTATTAATCAAATTCATTGACAGTTGTATGTGTCAGTCAGCTTGTGCCGCTGGCTCAGTTAATCGATCGATTTTAGTCAGTGAACAAAATATAATTTCAACCACTACGCCAGTTAGTGTATATTAGTATGCATAAATAAAATGAAATTTGTCATGTGGATGCACAAAGCAAGACCAATTTAATTTTACATACTGATAAACAGTAACCTATTCAGAAGTATTTTTGTCTTGAATCACTGCTCAAAGATAATCAGCTAAATATTTAAGACGCTGCATGACATGTATTACAGCAAGGCTCATACAACAGTCATAAATTATTCTAAAAGAAAATTAATTTAAATGTTATACTGAAGTTCACAAATTTTCTGTTATCTGTATTTTATTGTCAATAACCACACATTTATTTCTATATGATAACACCCCAAGTCAATCAAATTTTCAGCCATATTTACTGTTATTAATTATTCATACACTTCAATATTTCATAAAAAAAAGAATTGATTAAAATCAGCAATGTAAATTAAAATATTGATCTTCAGAGCATGGATTGTAAGGTGTTATTAGCCCTTTTCAAATGCTTTCATGTTCACTGTGATATTGCATTGTCGGGTCTCAAATACTGAAGAGGGGCTTTAAGTTTCCTTTTCATTTTAAGAAATTAAAAAAAAGAAGATGTTTTGCAATCAAAGTTTCCCACATTTTTTTTCACTTTTATCAAACTGTAAAGTAATAAATTTTATTATTGGGCACACACTTGCTTATCTGAAGTATAATATGAAAGAAATATTTTGTAGAAGTCTCTGTTTTTGCTTATTCATCTCTCATGCATAAAATGAAATATGGATATTCTTTTAATAAGGTAACGGAGATTAAGTTTCATATTGGTTTTATAATGTTTTATGTGATAATCTAGACTGGTTTAAAGGCCATCTTTTACACGTCATTTGTTTCTCCTGTAGAGGTGACATTGCTTTAATTAGCTCACTTCATAGTCTTTGACCAGATTTACTAGAAGTGTTTCACAGTTCATGTACCAGTACTTGACAGCTCGCTTAGTAGTGCTTTTCACCTGATCCCACACTGTTTGTGCTTTACAGTTAGTTCCCCTGAAAGAGCTTTGCAGGTAGTTCATCTGATAAAGCTCTGTAGTTATTTCACCTGTTAGTGCTTTACATTTAATTCACATGATAATGCTAATAAGGCAGTTCACCTGATAGAGTTCTACAGTTAGTTAAAATGACAGTACTTTACAATTTGCACACCTGATAGTGCTTACATGTTGCTAGTATTGTTTTCAAGGTTGAGCTTACCAGATAGTGTAACAAGATGAGTTTAACAGAAAGCTTTTAAGATTGAGCTTTGGACAAGACAACTTTATTGGATGAGCTTACCAGATAGTGTAACAAGATGAGTTTACCAGAAAGCTTTTAAGTTTGAGCTTTCCAGACAACTTTATTGGCTGAGCTTACCAAATAGTTTAATAATTGTTAAGCTCTGTTAACAGTTTTATGGGATGAGCTCACCACATAGTGTTATAGTGTCAGGTAGTGTATGAGGAAGAACTCACCAAACAGTGTTTATGGATGAATTCATTAGACATTGTAACAGGGTGAGCTTACATAGAGAAAGCTCACGAAACAATGTTTAAAGGGAACTGACTCAGCAGTGGGATTAGACAAGCTCACCATACAGTGTTACAGAGAGGAAGAGCTCACCAAATACTGTTACAGGGGGAGCCAACCAAACAGCGGAACTGGACAAGTCCAGAGACAGTGTTACTAGAAGAGCTGATCAAATGAGGGTATTAGACAGTTGACTGGTCAAGCTCACCAGACAATTTAACAAAGGAAGCTTACCAGACAGTGTTTCAGGATGAGCTCATCACATAGTTTTATAGTTACAGTCATGGAGTGTTTTATGCTAGAGAACTGATTTACTTACTGAATTTTAAAGTTACTTATTTAATCAACTGAACATGCTTTGGAGTCAGAGAACATATTTGAATATTACATTTTGACAGCTAATTAATACAGCAAACAATCTAAAGAGATCTCATAGTTTTACAAAACTGTTGTACTTGTGACAGATGACATGATATGTATCAAAGTCACAGCAAAGTCAGGTACCCTGGTGCATTTTCTATTGGAAAAATACAAGAATAAAGAAGTCTCTTTACCTTTTTACTTGATATAAAAAAAGTGTTTGCATTGATTTATTTGATTTTAATTTAATTTGTTGTACCTGTTATACATTAAGTACAGTTAAAGTAAAAATTTTGACATATAATTATTTTTCAATGTGTAACGGCTACTTATTGGTACAGTTTCGTAAACTGACTTGTAGAATAATAGTTCTCTCTCTCTGACTTTGATTGTTACAAACACAAAATCTTTGTAACAACACAAAGGAATGAAATCATTTGCACACTAATTTTGTCACAAAATGAAATTTAAAATGTAAAGACTCTTAAATTGATGTAAGTTTTAAAATAAGTAATATGTGATTTTAAATAATATGTTTGCATTATCTAATATTTGAACAAGTTTCCAAACCATTTATAATTGATATTGTATGTGAATTGATTTACAGTGAGAACTTCTAAAATGGTTAAATAAAAATGAGTTTTTGTATTATTATGGCCAAGGAGTTGTACATGACTCCAAGTGTCAATAGGACATTTCATCCCATGAAAGATAAGTCACTGGTTGCAGCCTGTGTCCTGCCTGCTGGAGGTGTTCATGGTTAAAGATGGCTGACACATTCCTCAGCCCTGTGAGCTTTGAGCTTGTCACATTAAAGATATTTACTTCCTCATTTGATTAGGCTTCATTAAATTGGTGTCTTGAGAGCTACGGTATCAATACAGTCGTAACATGATTTTCTTTGAATGGACCTGTTAATGTTTTCATTGTGTCACATTTTTTTATATTACATTTTTTTATAAATATGTCAGTTTCAGAGAAGAATATTTAAAGGGGCTGTGCTCCAGATGACAAAAAAAGAAAGTTTTCTTGTATTATAAATTTCTAGTAATATTTATGACTAATGCTTAAGAAATAACTTACTGACAAAAAATAAGTCAAATAATTACATTATAAATTGATTTTTTTCCCTTTCAAAGTGCTATACCGTAACACGATGGTATAACTATATCGTATAACATTTAAAGTAAATATCTGTAATATGCGGCGATGGTGGTGACAGTAAGAGCGTTAGAAATATTTTGTTAACATGAGGGTCCAGAGTTCAAATCAGGCTGGAGCGAAAATATTTTTTTTATTCTATTTTGACTTTTATAATCAGTTTTGAAGTAAAATATTATGTTGTTATAATCTCACAGGCATCTAAATATATAATTTATGAAAAAATTTTTTTTATGTCAAATCTGGAGTACAGCCTCTTTAAAACTTCCAATCATAGACATAAAAGGAAAATGAGCCTTCACCCTTGTGGCCAGGTTATTTCACAGATCAATATAAATTCCACAATTCATATAGAGGGTCACCTAAGGTACATTTATTCCAAATGATTTTCAAATCGAGCCAACCATTTTTGAGGAGAAGATTTTTTTTTAAGTTTTCCATATAGACATTTAAGGAAACTAACCCCCATCCTTAGTTGCCATGTTTTTTCATGGATCACAATAAAATTCTCCATTTATATAAAGAGTCACACAAGGAATGTTTGTGCTCAATTATTTTGAGATCTTTCAAGGGGTTGCTGAAAAGAAGAGCTATGAAGTTTTGCCTTTTTGTTGCCATAACAGCCAGAATTCAACAGTGGAATCCAATGAATTTCAATTTCACAAATCTGAAAGGGTGCCATGCTAAAAACATTCTGGTAAAGTTAGGCTGAAAGAACCTCAGTTGTTTCAGAGGAGATGTTATTTGAATGTAATTGTTGCAGTCTACATGCCAGACATAAGGCCATTCTAATAGCTCACTTGAGCCTATTGACTGTGGTGAGCTAATAAAGTGAAAACTGGAAAGGGTGAGGTGATAAACAGGCTCAAACCTGAACCTCACACCCTTAGTGACCCTCAGTTCTACAGTACTCCAGGATAAAAGGTTACAAGTCAGCAACGTCAACTAGACTTTTCAAAATGGTAGTAACCTTCTGAGTTGTTATTATTCAATGTGTGTTATGAAATGGCTCTTTTCAAATTGCAAAAGAGATAATGGATGCATACAATTCTAAAATGTTTCACACTGACATGACATTTCCCATTCAAAAGATTGTAATACAGCAGCTCCCAGAGTGAGTGACTGCTTTGCAGGTTTATTGATTGGAAACTTGTTAACTTTTGTTCAGAAGAAAATCTGATTATGTTTTCCAGGTAGTTTCATCAAGACAAAAGACAAAATTAATCATGTGGCATTCTCTAGCCTGAAACATTGTGTCTTAGGTCACATTCAATGCACGTTTATGATTAATCTTTAATTGTTCTTTATTCTGTAGACAACCAGTAACCAAGGTGCTGATAGATATGTTGATGGATTACATTTTGTACAGTTGTTGTTGTTTTTTACAAGTTTACTGGAAGCTGTTTGCTTTATGAAAGCCATCAAAATTTATTGCTGATGCATTCTAAGAATTTCAGCTCTGATTAAGGTACCTTTTAAAACCATAAATATTTTTATGGAAAGGGTTAGGATTTCTTGAAATTTACATACAAATTTCATTTATCAGTTTATGTTTGAAAACATTACAGTTTCCTTGATTCATTTTTTTATTACACAGTCCTAACATTGCCATGGTGTTCAGACATTAGTATTATCAATTTCTGATCTAGCTTTATCCTACTTCAAAGGCCAAAGGTCAAGGCTGCTAAACACCTACATAATAAAAATGTGTATTCTTTTTTGTGAAATTTTGAATGTATTTTCTTGAAGGCTGCTTTTCAGTATTAAAAGATATTTTTCAGAAAGTTAAAATCAAATAACAAATAAGCTGCAAATCAAATCCAGTGATATTTATCAGTGTTAGCACTAGGGAGTGAAATACAGATTGTCTTCAAATAATTCCACCCCTACTACAACCAGAAGTTTAGAATGACAATTTTATATAATGATTTCTGTCCTCCTCTCATGAAGCAACAAAAAGAAGATCTGATATTTATGTTTTTCATTATGCAGTCACTATTAAATCACACTGCTCTTATTTTGTCAATGAAAAGTAGACTTTGGTCCATGTGCATCAGAGTTGGCAAGAAAATTGTGTTAAAAATGACAGCAATTGAAGCGCCATCTGTATTATTCATTGTTATCTGTTAGCACTGCACAATTTGTAAGGGCGTCTGACAGAAAAATCTCCCCTGCATTGAGAATCAGACAGAAATTTTTGTTAATGTTGTAAAGATTTATTCGATTAATTTCTTGCACAATCTGTTTAATGTGGCTGCATGTTGAATGTGCGTTATTTACTTATTTACAAAACAAACACTTAAATTTGATTGTCAGGTGGTGTTCAAAAGCCAAGATGACTTGAACGAAGTGTATAAATGGTCTCAAATCTGAATCCTGTGAAAAAGATATATTGAATGGTGAAATGGTTTTAGAGACGTCAGTAAATAGTTTTCAGATTAATTCAAAAGTAAACACAATTTGGTAAATTTGATCGGAGGGAGATATGCATTTTAGCCTTTGAGTGCAAAAAAGGGATTTGCCTTGTCAGAATGATATAGGAAAGGTGTAGGGCTTACACACTTCAAAGGGTGGAATTAGACAGCAAGCATATTAAAATTTAAAATTTTCTTTAAACTGCAACGGGGGCATTCGACAAGTCTAATGCTTATCTTTAAGTTATGTGACTCAAAATATGTGAAAAAATAAAGACATTCACTGTGTCAACTTGTCTGGTTCTGTTGTGCATCTTACTTCTTTCCAGTAATTTAGACAAGTGATTTATCTGACCATTATGGCCATTCTAATACTGAATAGTCTAATACAGATAAATAGTCAATTTTATACTCTGATGTAGACACAGTAAAAAAGTATTGTAGTCTGACTTAATTTAGTATAGTCTGACACAGATAAATAGTCTTACACAATTTTATAGTCTGATTTAATTAAATAAAGCCTGACACAGTAAAAAAGTATTGTAGTATGACTTAATTTAGTGTAGTCTGACACAGATAAATAGTCTTACACAATTTTATAGTCCAATTTAGTTAAGTAAAGTCTGATACAGTAAAACAGTCTTACAGAATTTTGACTAAGTGAAGTAGGGAAAATAGTCTTACACAGTTGAATAGTCTTATTTATAGAGTCTGACAGTAAAGTTGTTTGCAAATGTTTGGTAGTCTGAAATTTTTTAGAGAAATGATATTAAATACAGGGAGGATTATGGTATCTCTGAACCAGATGAAACAGTGCATTATTCATTAAAGCACAGAATAAATCTCTCCATTGTATATGGGTATGGCAGGATTTATTGAAATACCAGGGTGACTGTAATAAATCACACTTTGAATTTAAAGATTTGCTGTTAGTGGTACTTTTTGCCCTTAATATTTTCAAAAAGATTCTATTTTCTTGTTAACATCTTTGAGCATTCTAAAAGGTTATGTTTTTTTTTATTGTTTATATAATTACCAGCAGGTAAATGTGTCAACCCCTTTAACAGCTTCCTCAGTGTCACTGGTTTTAGATTCCCTTCAAACTTATACTTTGTGGAAGACATTGTCATTTCTCATCACTCACAGAATCAGCTCACAAGTTTGAGACTGTGTATGAGAAAATAGTTTCATGCAAAGTATGTAGCTTAAATACTGATATTTCTCAGGATAAGTCAGGCAGACTGCTTCCCTATAACACTGCAAGGGCCTAGTTCAGCTCTGAATATAACAGAAAATTATGTTTATCCTCTAAAAAAAATGACATTGTGACCAGTGCAAACCATGGGCTTGCACGTTTTGTGCAGCCTTACCATGCATTATCTGTGCAATTTGCTATTCAGGATTCAGTCATTAAAATTTTCAATAAATACCCCTGAAAAAAATAAATAGCTTTGTCCAGATGGAATGACAGACAAGTCCATTTCAGAAAATTAGCAGGGTCAGGGATAAAGAAATTGTAAGCTTTTTTTTTTTTTTTTAATGTTTAGTTGAATTGCTAGTCTCTTAACTAACTCATACTGACGATGATCAAAGCATTAATTTTGGTTCACATTTTGATAATAGAGAAGATGGTAAGATGACTGGCAACGTAAGGGTATTAACGATTTAAACCATTCACTGGCATTTGTATCGATTTAAATATTACAGAAAAGACCTATTGATCATATGGACACAATAAGAAAATATTTTTTGTTAATGAGCAAAAGTATTCGAAACAAACGATGCTTGTCAATTATGTATCTACATTTAAACATTTGTTTCGCTGATATATGAAACTTTTTTTGCCAGTGGTATCGGAATTTATGTTTGTTCGAAAACAAAAGAAAGAGAAAACTATTGTATTCTTTAAGGAGCATTCAAAGATATGTGTCATTTGTTTAAAAAAAATAAATGAATGGTGAAAGGTTATAAAAAAAACGAAAGACATGTTAAGGTTTCGTAATGAAAGGAACTGTCGTTTTCAAGTTTTCACATTTAAAACTAAAAGTTTAGCACAACACATTATGCTGGGCTATAAGTTTTAATTAATGAAATTGCTGCAACTGTGATTTCTTTTTTATCAGTGAAAGTCAGGCGGTGTAAAAGATTTATAACATTATCGCGATCAAGAAAATACAGTTGGTCTGAATCGAGCAAGCAATTATTCGGTGTAACGTGATGGAGGACTTTATTCAGATTTATTTGTTGAAAGCGTGTATTTGATAAGTGTGAAATACATGGTGATTATATTGTGAAAAGATGAAAAAATAATGAAAGTGCAATGGATAAATTGTGTTAATATTTGATTTCATGCTAAAAAATTGAGTATGTGGAAGAACTAGTTTTAAAGAACAAAATACCTCTTACTTTTGTTGTATATAGAGTTTTAGAGTATATCACTGAAATCATTTCAACAAATATAAAATTTTGCTCTGACTCTGAGATTAAAATTGACATTCTGATTTAAAATGGAGCAGAATAACTGCTTTGGCTTAAATGATAAATTATTTCTTCTAATGCACTTAGTTTTGGCTTAAATGATAAATTGTTTCTTCTAATGCACTTAGTTTTGGCTTAAATGATAAATTGTTTCTTCTAATGCACTTAGTTTTGGCTTAAATGATAAATTGTTTCTTCTAATGCACTTAGTTTTGGCTTAAATGATAAATTATTTCTTCTAATGCACTTAGTTTTGAACTTGTCTTTAAACTTTGAATAAAACTTTGTAACAAGTTGATATAAGCTTACTTCTTAAGTTTGTTTTCTTTCTTCTGAATTGCACTATGCTGAAACAGTCTTGTTATATTCTGAATTAAATACTGCAGTTGACATGAATTTTTTCAACCATTGAATAATATCAAATAAATCACAGTTCATTGAATGATAATTTCTAGAAGCATCATTTTTCTTTCTAATAAACTGATGATTATCAAATTTCCATTGATTATAACCTACTGAATGAAATGCAGTTGTCTTCTTTAATTATGGCTTCAATTGTCTCAAATTAGTTTCTGTTTGAAGTTGCATGATTAGAAACATTTACCTATGAGAACTGAAACAGTTGAAATTAATTATTTACAGGTTTTTCATTGATTTAAGAACAACTTGTTTGTTAAACAAATTTCCCTAGGTTTTGATATATTGCTTCTGGGGAGGGTATTGTTTGCTTGTTTACCTATTAGTGAAGTGTTGTAATAAAATCTTGTTAAAAAGAACAATAAGTAAACAAACTATTTGTTTATTTATATTAAGCAAGAAAAAGAGAAAGTGAAATAGCAAATGAAATTTTAAATAATATGTGAACATTTTTATGGATGTTTTGTGCCTCTCTTTGGAAAAAAATGGACTATTAGTGTAAATATAAGAAAATGAATTCAAAGCAGAAATTGTTAACTTTTGCTGCTGATGCTGGTGATCCAGAGGATGAAAAGAAACCTGTGTAAGTTTCTGTGTAACATAAACACAATCTACACATATGCCTAAATATGTCTTAATTTTAATTAAAAACACTAGATGGGGACTCGCTCAAGTTTGGGCTAGGAGTAATATGAGAATTGGGTGGGTGGTTTTCACTTGATGATAGTAATAATACAGTAGAGAATAATATCCTGTTAATTTGACTTCTTTCTAAAGACTGCCTCACATATAAGAATGAATGAAGAGATAAATAAAGAGGTACCAAAGGAACTCAAGACTTTTCAAACAAATCTCTGGATTTTTAAACATGCTAAGTATATTGAATCGCTACATGCCAGGTTTATATCTTGGTCAGAGGTGGTTGCAGGAATCCAGATTTCATAGAAAGTTATGTGCAGGTTTTTTAATAGCTTATCACATGCCATCATGTCAGTTTTCATTAATTTTACAGTATTATTAGCACATTGTAGGATATTTTTGTGGTTGTGTGGGAGGTATGGGCAGGTATACACTAGTTCTGATGGAGCCTTAATGTTTACTAAGTGGGATCACTTGATTAAACTGGATCATCTAATTACCATTTACATGTAGTTTGAGAATCAAGGGTCAATTCAAATTCATTAGATCTGTTTTTAGGCCCAGGTGTTTTCCAATGTTGTTTAGACCCTTTTGCTTAATTTGTAGTTTGATATTTTCTATAGGTTTATAAGTTTGGAAAGCTAATGCAACAGCTGACTACAGAATGCAGTATTAAATGTTTTAACATTATAATAGAGAACTAGTAGTAAAAACAGTTAACAATGACAGCAGTATCCTTTATTCTACAGATAGCATTCTAAGCAAGTGTAACACTTCTGTAACCTTTTACTTTGGTTGAACATAATGTTCTGTAACTGTAATATACAGGTAGCTCATTACAGCACAGCACAGTGCAGCAAATAACAAAACTACAATTCAGCACAACACAGCAGACAACACGCAATGCTTGATTCTTGTGATCACATGGCATTGCTGAACTTTAGATTTTGATATATTTTTGAACTTATTGTAAGTTCAAAACCATTTTTTTTCTGAGTAAAAATCATCTGATTTGGGCATACAATAGTTCTACTAAACAATGTTGCATGTTTTTGTTAACAGACTATATTGGTTTTGTTTGCAGCAAGTTTCTCAAAGCTTTTCCAGTGTTATGAACTGTCTCCAGTTTTTAACTTTTCCCTTTTTGTCATCATGTCCAGTAAGACTATGACCAGCCTTCACATCTTTTTTAATCTGATCATGATTTGTATTGTTAATGATTCAGTCTGTTAGTTTTTAGTAATAACTCCCATAAATGATAAACTGGTCTGCCTAAATCTGGAGTAAGTGTGTTATTTGTTGGAAACAGTCTGTGAGTGCTTGTAGTGGTTTATATTATACCATGCAGTGTGATGACATAAATTTACATATTTATTTCCTGTATTTCAGTTTTGACAAGGATGAGAATGTTCGGCTGGAGGAGGAGATTAAACTGCACCATTTGGAGCAGCTCATGTACCGCTTCAATAAGCACAAACCTGATGACATTCTCATACAAGCTGGAACCGGTTTCTTTCCGGCAAAAACTCAAGCAAGAACTCCAGGACGTATGAATCTCAAGGAATTTAAACAGACTGTGTCTGATGTGCTTGCCACTGATGAGTACGATGACTATTTAGAGAAACTTTTTATGAAGGTTGGTAATATTTCACCCTTCTTGTTACATGACATTGTATTTTTAAAATTTTTACAAACCCTGATGGTCGAGCTTCAGGATCAGTATTCTTACCACTATGCACTATTGCTAGTTTGTTTCTCCAGTGCTCAGTGTTGACTCTTTTTATTTTTTAAAGTTATTTCTGGAAGTCTTTCTCAAAATAATTCTTACTTCTAGCCACAGTTATGCTTTGTTCTGTATTGAAAATGCTTGTATTTAATTTGCTTTCTGCTTTAAGTAATATGTAATTTGCTAACAAAACTATCAGTATCTAGCTTTCAACTAAGTCTGCATATAAATATAAATGCTATTATTCATCTGTCATTCAGAAATGGAGGTCAAAGTAGCATGTTTATTCTGATGAAACTACAAGAAAAAGCAGCGATCAGTGTTTGTGTTTAACAAAATTGAAAAGTGTTTATATGCTTATCAGAACTTTTACTTTGATACCCGTGACAAACATTTTATATTTGCATGACATTGCATTTTTCCTATCTTAATGTCTTTTCTTTTTCAAGAGCTGAAGATATTTTAAGGTTTAGGTCTCAGTAACTTGAAACCTTTAAATTTTAGCCAGCCAGTTTAAATTCTACTTGTATTTCTTTATTTTGGAAATATAAAGTCACAAATAATCATGCATTAAAAATGGTAAAGAATAATATTGTAGTAAAATGATCATAAAATCATTTCTTACCTTTCATCATGACATTGTCTTTGATATAATAGAAGTTGTGACAAGTAGTTAGTGGATAGGAAAAAAGCAGTCCAGTCAAGCTCATTGTCCCCCAAGTGTAAAAACATTTAAAAAGAAAAAGTTTTGTTAGTTTTTAAGTTACAGGTATGAAAATTGCCCTTCTCAGTGAGCTATGAAGTCATTGCAGGAAAGATTAATTTCAGAAGGAAATTGGACTTCTCAGTGAGATATTAGTTTAAACCTGTGAAGTCATTGCAAGAAAGATTAATTTCAGAAGGAAATTGGACTTCTTGGGACGTGGGGGTGGGGTGTTGGGTGGATGAGATGACATCTGTTTCTGTGGTGTAGCATTTACTTTCATTACGGTTACACTGTACTGACTAACTACTCAAAGTAGTCCATAAAAGAAGATGGCAATTATGGATATAATTGTGAAGTTTGAAACTAAGATTTCAATAAATAGTTTTATGATCATATTATTGCATTACAGATGATTGGCAGTGTTAAATGATTAATTTAAAAATGAAAATACTTTCTTTCATGGAAAGTTAACTTTAGAGTGTTTAAAGTGCATGAAATTTGCCTTTGTGCTTTCAGGTAACTGCCTTCATACTATAAACAAAAGCAAATAAAGAACACTATAGAGTTTAGATGTGTGTGTGTAACTTAAGACCTAAACTTTAAATAAAAAAGAAGTAAACTATTGTGATTTGGTCTATTTTCACTGGTGTTCACACAGACTACCTTTTGTTAATAAGTATCAGTGTGGTCTGTTATGGAAGGTGGCCTGTCACAAATATTGGACTTTAAATCATTCAGGTTTTTTTCTTGCTAGTGGTAGTTTATACAAAGAATGCATGGTTGAGAAATAAGTTCTATAGAAAAAAATCAAATGATGTCCTCTACTTTTGACTATTTAAATTTTTTTTTTACTATAGGTTACAGTTTAGGAGAAGGAATGCAAAAATGTACATGCAAAAACCTCTTCTTAGAAAGAGATGGCATTAATGCCTCCAAAAACACATGCCTTACCATTTACCCATGGTTACAACTAAAGTCAATGCTGATTTTTTTTAATCTTTTTTTTTGTTTCAGCTTGATTCATCTGCAAGTGGCTATGTGGACTGGAATGAATTTTGTACCTATCTTCTGTTGTTGTACAGAGAGAATGATTACATGCGTACGAAACGAGAAATTCCGTTCCTCGTGGAACCGAAAATTAGGCACATTGTGCAGAACAGAGTAAGGAAATTTTCTTGATTATGAATATGTTTAATGTTAATGTTTTTGTATGACCTTTGTAGCCTTGGTGATTTTCAAGCTTATTTTTTAAGATTTATGAACAACGTTGCAAGTTTAGAAGTAATTCTTTTTTATTTCCCATAATCCTGTCTTAATTAATTTGATAATAATGCAGTTTCTTAAGTTCCTGAAGGTAACTTAATTTGTTATGTAAAATGAGCAAAGATGTAAATGAGCTAACCCAAAGATTGGATGTTTACTAGAAAGTCAGCAGACTTCCAAAATTGCAAATTCACACACTTGTCAAAACCTAAAAATAACTCATGTACAATAGTTATGTTTAAATTGAATGAGTATCATGCCTTCAACATGATAGTTAAATACACAAGCTTTGATCAGACCAAATCATTTGTTTATTTAGGAAAGGAGATATTTTATGCCACCTAAATGTATGTGAAATGTCCTGAATTGATATGCTTTTCAACATGTTAATCTTGTTACTGCTCCTGGAAATTATTGGTACCAAGAATACATGTCCTGTGTCCTCTCTTCAAGAATCTTCCCAGTTAATTATATCAGGTGTAACAAAGTACTTTTTGTATAAATCTGGCCTGTTCTTTCATGTGGCATCTTTATGAGACATCTAAAATTGGACTATTTTGTGCCATTTCCTTGATTGTTTCAAGTGTCATCATTGATCATAAGTTTAAAGGAGTTTCTATGTCAGAACCCCAATTATACAATTATCATAAATACTGATCTTTTTGTGAGATATTACTGTACAAAATGAGATTTTCTTGTACAGTTTTAACAGCATGGTAATTACCTTTTCCTTTAAGGCTTTGGTCTATGACCCATTGATTTTTTTCTTTAATTTTATCCCTGTATGATTTTCACGACCCAGCTGGGACTTAGCCAGGACATTTTTCAAATGTACACCCAAGTCGAGTTTGAAATGTAGAGGACTGCATATTATTTCAAGTGACAAATAAAGTCATACAGTTTAGCTGCTTTTCAAAACAACCTACTAATCAAAATTATCATTGTTCTGTATATTCTTATCCTTGCTCAAATAAGAATTTACAATATTTAACAGTTTGGATCAAGTTGTACAACCCTGTAAACAGGAATATACCTGGCTATGTGCCTGACTTGTACAGCTCCTGTGTTCCAGAATTCCTTACAATAAAAACAAGGTTTTCGATCTAAAGAGCTCACAAAGAACAAACTGCAATCATTCTTTTGTTAAAACTTTATTCCATATTTCTTACACAAAATTGCAAATGGTTATAAGTCAATGGTCATTAACAGATTCCTGATTGCAGCTGATTTTCCCAACAGGTGTCAGGTTTTCAGCTGTGGCCTATAATTGTGTGTTTGCAATGTTGCAAGCTCTACATGTATGCCATGGAGGTCTTGTAGATACAAAGACGTCTTTTGTGGGTTTGAATGGAAATAAGTTCTTCCATCTATTCCACTTATAGATTTCAGCTACACAGAAATAAGTAAGCTTTACCTTTTATATGTTGCATTACAGCAAGAGCAGACAACAAAAATAGTTGCAGTAGATGGACCAACACGTTATGTCACAGTCAGCAGGGTAAGATTAAAAAAAGTATTTTAAAGAAACCTCTACCATACTATTAGTGGAAAACTTGTAATTGATATAGATTTGGGTTGTAATAATATGCTGTTTTTTTTTCTGGGTTCTTCATGTAATTAAAGGAAATCATGTAATTCTGAATTCTTAACAGAGTGAATTGCAGACTAGGGTTAAATTAGGGTTCGGGTCCAGGAATAGCTCTAGTAAAAGTGATAGGTTTAGGAATTTAGGCTAGGGTTCAGATTAATGCCTTTCAGAAACTAACCCAAAATAAAAAGTTATCCTATGTGCTTTTTTCAGATTTTTCTTTTTACAGACATATTTTTCTTCATTACGTTTTCAAAATTTAGTACAATGTAGTTTTAAATATCCTGTCTGTTGAAAGTATAGCAGAAGAAGGTTTCAAATTAGTTTTATTTGGAACTACTTTTTTCAGTAAGTACTTACAATTATTTTCAGGAAGGTGCAATCAGTGTATGGTATCCCAGCATGCAGTATGACAAGTACTATGTAATTACTGATAATGAAGAGGACACAAGTCAGAAACGAAGATTTAAAATGTGGGTGACAGATGCCATCTTCATGCCCAACTGCCACAAGATAGCCATTGCCTCAACCAGTAGAGATATACGGTTCTTTGACACATCAACTGCTCAATATTTTGAAGAATATCACTTATTTGGTAAGTGTTTGTAGGTAATATTAGTATTTATTGGCAGTACATAAATTTTTGCTTAGGCATACTTGTTTTTTATTTTGGTCAGATGATATACAGTATTTCAAAAATTATATTTTCAGCTTTACCAGATGTTCCCTATTGTTTTGACTACTGGTATGACAAACGCAATCCCAACTCTGAGTCCCTTCTCATCTTTGGAAATGACACTGGAGCAATCAACCTCATGTACTTTAGTAAACCTGTAACTCAGTTGTTTGATATACCCTTCAAAAGTGACGGTGGTGCTCATAAAATATTCATGCAGGTAATTCAGAGATACTGGTACATAATTTTGTCCTTGAACATTTTACCGTTTTGTTTTGTTGGAATGCATATTTTACATTTTGTTTAAGCTATGTACAATTTCAGATTTAGTATAAATCATGAAAATTAAAATTCTGATTTTTACATCCTGCAAGATAATATTTGAATATATATTGATAAAATTGAATTTTAGATGTTCATTATGTGTATTTAAAGACTGTTCAGTGAAACTTTACATATATGTACAAGCATCTTACTGCTGTTGACTTTTTTGTAGAATTTAGACCAACATGCTAAGTATATCAGACACACAGTAATACCGGATGTACATCCAGAACTAATCCGTCAAGTACAGTACATACCAGACAATAACATGATCATATCTTCATGTGCTAACCCCAGTAAATCCATCATCATTTCCGACATTAAGTGTCTCAAGAAAAGTTATGTGTTCAGAATTGACAAGGTATGTTCAGAAAATTTGAGTATGGCTTCTTCCATCAAAATTTGTACTACTTGGAAAGTGTAGATTTAAAAATTCATGATAAATGGAAATACTCCACTTAGAACTCATGCCCTTATGTAGCTAAGTTTCTTTTGCTTAATTTTCTATGAGTTAGGCAAAGTTCTCGTTACCCGCTTTTGTCAAAATTCAGTATGATTTTTGGAAATGGTGCAACGGAATGGTTCTTTTTTTAACTGGAAGTCTTTGCTTGAATTCATATTGTGATAATGTTTTACAAACATTTCAGGGTGTAGAATGCTTTGACTTTAGTAAGAAGCTAAACATCCTTGTCACAGGGAGTTTGGATCACAGCATACGCCTCTGGAATCCATATGTAACTTCTAAACCAATGGCTGTACTTGAAGGTCATGGAACAGGCGTCATAGGGGTCAAAATACATGAAGGACTAATGCAAGTGTTCAGCTACTCAAAAGATGCCGTAAGTTTAGATTTAAAGCTGCTAGCTTAATACTTCTGTACCATCTTCTTACAGATGCATCCTGTAATATGTTATTATATCAAAAGTATTGTCATACAGTCAGATTTCTAAAAATAGTTTTGCAAAAATAGTTGAATGAGCTTTATATCATTTAAGCTTGATTACAAACTGGAACTATCCAAGCTGGTTAGAATTGCTTTTGAGACACCACTCATAGTATGTGTACCTACATTTGTACTTACTTCAAAGAGTAAGGCTTAGGTGACATAAGGTCTCACTACACTCTAGCATGGATTCAAACTCCTGATGTGATAAACTATGTCTCTTATCAAGGTCAAGATACAGTGGCCAAAGGAGCAGAGTTCCAGACTCCTGATCTTGAGGTATCTGGTCTGATTCCTACCAGTTGTGAGAATCTCTAATGAGTTTCACCTTTCCACTCTTTGGCACAAGTACAGTTTCAGTCCAGAAAGTAGTCATCAAATGGTCTTGTAAGAACTTGTTTTCCCAATCAGTGTAAAATAAATAGATTTAAACTAAAAGCAGATGATGTCGACAGTGTGTACCATACTCTACCTTATTTCAGGTTGTGAAGGTCTGGGATATCAAAGAACATGCCATTTTACAGACAGTTGTGTTGAAGTTTCCAAGCAGTATTCATGGACGTATGCCAGAACACGGACAGTTTCCAATGCATCTCCAACCGTCTCCTCAAAGTTCTCTACTTGTTACGTGCAATGATTATATTGGACTATTGAAACTGGGTCGCACAAGTATACCAAGAAGTGAAACAATAAATACTCATGATACACAGTTATGCAGTGCCATTTACAACCCAGTGTTTAAACAGGTAGGCACAGCATCTATATACTTTAACATGTACATTTTATTTCTTTTTTGTAAACTCTTTCAGGATAAAGGCAGTGATTGTTGGAGATATGTCAAATGTTTTATGATCATCATTTTTACTTAAGATGAGGAAATGTAGGTTGATATCTCCATTCAGTTGACACACATAAGTAAGATCAGTTTATGTACAAGGGAGACAACTCTCCCTGGCTATCTTGGAGTAGCAACAGTACTTACTGATGCTCTTTACTTCAGAAAATAAAGATTTTACTTAAAAGCATAACCTGATTTTAAATTCAAAATTTGACATGTATATTACTTTGTTGTATAATATTTTTCATAATAGCATTTGTTTTATTAGAATTGAGTTGTAGGAGTATTATATTTTCTGATTATGAGTCATTTATCCAAGATGAACGAATCTCTTACAACATAACATATAGTTTACATTTTTATAGACTGTTATTCTATTATTTCAGGTAGCAACAGGATGTGACTCTTCAGTTATTGCATTATGGGATATTGAGACTGGTAACAAGTCTGTAGTTTTCTCCAATGCTCATGGTGAGGAGGAGATTACATGTATGACCTTTGACACTACATTCAGGAGACTGTTCTCAGGGGCAAGAAATGGAACTATAAAGGTTTGTGATGTCTTAAAGAATTGAGAATCCTTATAGCATTTGTCAGCCTCTTCGGCTGAATGGTAATAGTTCTTTACAAAAGTGTCCTAAATTGTTGTAATATCTGAATGATACAGGATTATAGGGATTTTGCCTATTTTAAAAGCATGGATATGAAAAAAAGTTATTTTGAACATGTTTTACCAGTAAATAAAATTTAAGCTTTGGACATTGTTTATAACTGTTGCACTTTTCAGGTGTGGAATTTCCAGAATGGACATAACTTACACAAGTTGGAGGCAGTGGCAGAGGCAGAGGTAACTGGAATCATGCCATTGTTAGACAAGAAGATTATCCTGTCTGTAGGCTGGAGTAGGCAGATCACAATATATGATGATTCAGATCCTGATGTAAGTTTTGTTGTCTAAAGGAATAAAAGTAATAATTATAATGATTGTAAAGAGTTGCGAGCAATTGTCTAGTGAAGTTTATACTAGGAATTATCAACCAGAGAAAACAGTATAAACCAAGGGTGTAGTATAATTCCAGCTCATTTCTATTTCAAGGGGCAGTCTGTTTGGCTCAGGGCTCTGATCTTATTTCATTATGACTCCCTTTTGATCAAGATAAAAAAACTTTTGATAGAAATAAACAAGAGGTGGGCATATATTTATGAAGTCCAAGAATATATATAGATATAATATTTAGTTTATTTTAAAGGCAGCTAAAATAAAGAACAAGAATTAACTCTAAAAGATCAACATTTTGTTATTTCTCAGGGTTTTGTATTCACTGTGTAAGCAGTGTTCTAGTTATCTACTCTGCAATACAAAGTAGTTCCAAAAGTCACAGGAAAGTGAGTGGTGGAGCTATTTGCAAAAAGAACTGCCTCTGAAGCAGTGAATACCCTAGTGCTTGCAGTGCTTTTATTGTTAATGACACCTGACCTGGACTCACAAGTGAAGACCAAGAGTAACAGCTTATTGGATGTTGCCTATTCACTCCTATCTTGTCTCTCATTTTCAGAGCATGTATTTACAAGCACATAAAAACTGGAAGGGAGGCCAGTTACACAAAGATGACATTTTAACAATTGACTTCTGCCCTCCAAATCTCCTCTTGCACAGCCAGTTTTGATGGAGAGATTATAGTTTGGGATGTTGAAACAGAGAAAATTTTTGTAAGGTTAAGGAAAGGCCAGGTTTCTAACTTGTAAGTTAATTGAGTTAATTTAAATATAAGATTCTTAACTGAGGAAAGCTAATTGAAATAGTTTTTCTATGCTGGTTTGAATATATTTATATAATGCTTAGTACTTTGATTACAAGATTTCAGATAAAAGGTATTAATAGTTAAAAAAATGTTGTTTGAATAATAATCAGCTCATCTAAATGATATGCATTATGAGATAATGCAATTTGTTTTTAGTTACACATTAAAGGAGGCATGGTAAGTCAAAATTAAAATAATGGTTTATTGTCCAGTGTAGTCCTCAAATGAATACTGTCTGACCATTCCACTAGCTAGTTTCTTCCCTATTATTATTGGCTTAAGTATGGAAAATGTAATTTTCAATTATCCAAGCACTGTTTAATTCCCCATAACACCCAGTGATATATTTCGTAGTGTATGTTGCTTTATCCATGCTACATGGCACTAGTTTTCTCACACAAGTTGCCCTTATAGCTCCTTTAGTGGCAGTATGTTTGTGGATATTCATGGACTCTGTATAAGGACTGTAAGTGGTAAGTGCTCAGAAAGTCCACTGTATGTAACTTACCAATACCCCAATAAACCTTTAACGCATAAAAGTTTTCCCTATCCCAAACCACAACACTTCCTTCTTTTTCTTTGATAAACACATGACCAAACCAGTGATCATTGTACCATTTCTATAAAGTTAATGCACATGATACCAGTGTGTTAGGGGAAGGAATTCAGTGGTTAACTGTCAGATCATTTTCTTCATGCTAATCAACATGGCAACCTGTTTACAATCTCAAAGCTCATAATTATGAGAACTGCTTTACTTAAGTTCAAGCTAGTTTGTTTGTCAAATGTCTACATTATGTTGTTTTGTGCTTGAAGTTATGTGTTGTTTGCACATTATTTGTACAGGGTAAAAACAATCGAAGACATGTCATCACAGAACCTTGATGAGAATCGACCAAGGTCCATGAACTCTCGACCCAATTCCCGACATCAGAAATCACATAAGGTCGAGAAAGGGTATGTACAAGTTTGACCTCTGATTTTTAAGATAGTAGTTTAGGATGATGAGAAATCTTGACTTGGCAAACAATTCCATCAGATCAGTGTTGAGGCAGCATGTCTTAAATGTTCTTATCATAGGAATCGCTGACATATTCTTAATTAATAAAATCTTTGGAGCACTTTTAGTATCACAAAAACTAGATATTTCACTTATTGCTTTCACTGAAAATTATTATCCTGGAAACTTTATAGTATTAACTTGTTGAAGCTGTTGATGAAATTTACCTGTTATTTTGCAAAATACATTTAAGAGCTCATTACAATGCTTTCATGACCACGTCATATACATCAAATACAGGATATAATTATGAACGTTATGATTTGAGCATGCTGTTAGAAAAGGTAGAGTAAGGTCGTATTTTTTTGAAAGTTATACTATACATTTTAATAAAGCTGAAAAGAGCTCTACCACTATTTTTTTAAGAGTGTTCAAGATAATGTGGTTTTTTTTAATAATTTAGAGAAACATGGGAAGACATTTTGCTTAGGTGTAGGTAAGGAAAATTACCAATGTAGTCTTTAGGAACGTATCTGTACATTATTCATGCAAAAATCCTGGTGTGCAGTATTGCCACATTCCGCAGTATTAATTCCATGCAGTATCCACAAGAATGTATCATGATCATCACTGCTTTGAATAAAGTTTAATATATAAGCATGTATCATTTACCTTATTTTCATCTTTTTGATAATAAAAAAACAGGAAATATTAGATGATGAATTCATTGTTTATATTGTTGATTGTGATTCACATTAAGAAGTAAAGTACAAAGTAAAATATTTTCAATTTATATTTAAAAGATGCCCTCAAACATTTGGATTTTAAAGTTTATTTTAAAAATATAAAAGGCAGTGAATATATAATGCTTGGTGAAGCATTGAATGTCAGACTCTGAATAATAGGTTTCTGATTCAAGTTTTGTAATCACTGAATTAATAGTCCATGACTGCCAAAAATCTCTCAATAGTAAGCATACACCACCCTAGTAAACAGACATCAATGTATGTCTGTCACAAGTTTTAAATTTCTCAGAAAAGTCACAAGTCACAGAAATAGCTTTATAAATAGTAAAATTTAAAATATTTCCTGTGAACCTCCTGTGTAAAAGTGCATGTTTCCTTCCTTTGAGCTTGCATGCCATTACATGTAGTATGAAATGCACGGTATTGTAAATGTTTAGTAGAGCTTTGGTGTTAAAAAAGTTTTTGTTCAGTAATGTCGCATGTTGCATGTCATTCTTGGCTGAGCCAGTATAGGTCTGGATTAAATTTGTAGAGTGTAAATACATGTTTATGAAATAATAATACCACTAGATGAATATTTTTTTTCATTTTTAATATTGCTATGTGTTTTTATTTGTTTTTATCTTTGAAAATTTGCAGCTTTTGTTTATTGCTTTTTATGCCCCTAAAGGGAGGCATAAAGTTTTTGAACTGTCCGTCCATCAGTCCATTCGTCCATCTGTCCGTCCGTCAGTTCATCTGTCCAAAAATTTTAACATTGACAATAACTTTCTTATTAGTAAGTGGATTTACTTCATACTTGGACACAACACCCCTTCGGACAAGACCTTTACACTGACCTATAATTATTTGACCTTGACCCGTGATTGACCTTCACCTTGAAGATCCATTTGTCCAAAAACTTTAACATTGGCAATATCTTCCTTATTAGTTAGTGGATTTACTTCATACTTGGACACACCACCCCTTTGGACAAGGCCTTCACACTGGCCTATATTTTTTTTAACTTGACCCCTGAATGACCTTCATCTTGAAGATCCATTTGTCCAAAAACTTTAACATTGGCCATAACTTCTTTATTAGTAAGTGGATTTACTTTATACTTGGACTCAACACCCATTTGGACAAGACCTTCCCACTAACCTGTAATTATTTGACCTTGACCCCTGAATATCCAGTTGTCCAAAAACTATTATTTGGCCATAATTTCCAAATAAGTAAGTGGATATACTTCATACTTAAACACAACACTACTTTGGACAAGACCGTCCCACTGTCCTGTATTTATTTGACCTTGACCCTTGAATGACCTTTACCTTGAAGATCCAATTGTCCAGAAATTTTCACATTGCCCATAACTTCCTTATTAGTAAGTGGATTTACTTCATACTTGGACACAACCCCCTTTGGGTAAGACCTTCCCACTGACCTATATTTATTTGACCTTGACCCCTGAATGACTGGTTCTCAGATCAAAGTTCAAAGCACCACTTTCGGGGGCATTGTCATCTTACAGTGACAGTTCTTGTTTGATATATAAATTGATTTGTAGTCATAGAGAAATTGTTTAAAGTACTTCAAATCAACAGATTTCAAAGTGATTCTGTGACTTCTTTGAAAAATAGGACCATAACAGATAAAACAAACCCATACATATAAAAATGGCATCTTGCAATGTTTCAGTCAAACAGCCCCTGTAGACAAAGTGTTGTTCCTGAAAGGTAGAGCTACAGGCAGGAATATGGAGGTGTCTACCTTGGTGACGAGTGAGGGTGGATACATCCGGTTCTGGTGCCTGTATGGTGCTAGAAATGAAATGGGTACGTACTCACTTCATCAACACAATGGTTCAAATCTCTTATGAATCATAATTAAGTTATGTCAATGGGCAACGTCACTTGCACTATGCATTTTTGAGTCTACTTCAAGACAAAAAACAGTATATACATGTTTCAATTCTGCTTGCCTATCAAATTTTTGAGTCTACTTCAAGACAAAATACAGTATATACATGTTTCAATTCTGCTTGCCTATCAAGTACTATAAAATACTTTGAGAAACTTGTTTCTTTCCAGTAATTTGTAAATGAAAGTTTCTGTTTCAGGGTATTTTTATGCACCTGACTTGGCAGATGAATCAGTGTTAGGTATTTGTACAAACAACAACAACAGTCTACTTGTGACGGGGGACACACAGGGCAATATTAAAGTCTGGGATATCATGACTTACTGTATTAAGTTTCAAGATAGAGGGGTAGGTCCATTATCATATGTAGGTTTTTTCATTTACCATTTAAATGATTTGTCATTCTTCATTATTAGGGATCAAGCAGTGTAGGCATATATATCAATGGCTGAGTGTTAAACTACCGGTTATTTAGGAGCAGATCAGTGGTCCAGTGGTAATGCACTGGACTGGTAATCAAGAAGTCGCGAGATCAATCCCCAACTCTTCCACTAGCATTACTAACTGTCCTTTGGATGAGATGTTAAACCGAGGTCCCATTAGTCAGTGCAGTACAGGGATCTTGCAAAAGAACTAGGAGTGTCTCTGGAATGGGATTCTTTCTGTATTTTACACTATCCCCCACAACATAAAATAACTAATCATCTGCAGGGGGCATCAGTCATATGGGCAACTGGAACCAACAACAAATAAACCCAAATAGAGAAACTATTTTAACACCTTATTTGTATGCAGATCCAATAGTTTCTAACACAGCGCACGTTATGTCATTTTTTGAAGTTATGAATTTTTTTGTCAATGTAATGTTTATGTTTAAATTTTAATCATAACACACTAATTTCCAAAAGTTTCATGAATCAGTCTTTTTAGCTAGCTTTTTTAAAATTTATTTTTCAAGTGTACATCAATAAACTATCAGAAAGGTGAATAGTGAAAGATATATAGAAACCACCCTATCAGTGGTAGGTTGTAGTTTGCCTGGAATAAAGCATAGTAGATACAGAAATGAAATGTGGAACCATTGATTTTGTTTTTCAGTGATTTATTCTTAAAAATACTGAATTATGTGAAATACAAAATATCTTCCTGAAAATTACATAAGAATGATATACAATTATTTTTCCAGAGAATCAAGGCAAAGCCCCCATTAGAGGCAGCATGGCATGCCCATGACTCAGCCATTGTTAGTGTGGAGTATGCCAAACATGACACTGGAGATTATGTTATAACTGCTTCCACAGATAAAACAGCCAGGATATGGACTCTCAGGGAAGGTCACTTTGTGGGAACCCTTGGTCAGGTAGATAAAGTTTTGTTTTAAACACCTATTGCCACCCCTGTTGAAAAGGTCCACTTCTCATACTTACGAGATTGCTTTTGCAACTTTCATGATTGAGATTTTGAATTTGCTGATTTTAATCTTTAAACTACTCACTAAGTTATGGTCATGGGTTGAAGTCCTGCTACTCACTGTCTCTATTTAAGTGAGAAAGTTGGCAGTTTCTTACAGAGGATAGGATTCTGGTAGTGATCCTTCGTTAGGTCAACTACCCATCTAACATGACTCCGATTGTTATTGGGCGTTACACGCAATAAAGCAAATGAGACGGCTTTTGATCGACATCCCTACTTCCTAAGTGAAAGGAAAAACATTGTCTTGTTCAGTCAATACAAGCAATGGAAGGGATAGCACTTTCGACTTCTTGGTATGACTTTGATTACTGAAATGAGCTATACACAATTTCTCTTACCTTGACAATAGTGTAATAGTCTGTCTTTAAATCTATCTTGTTTGATTTTGAAAGGAACTAAATGATCTGCTGAGAATGTGTGGGTGATAACCCTTTTGGTTTATGTTGTTGGACATAGTAAATCTTTTCAGCACCCCTGAGCCCCCCCCCCCCCCCAAAAAAAAAAAAAAAAAAATTAAAAAAATTGTATCTTATATATATATTTTAATCAGTGTACAAAACTCCGATTAATAAAACTTTCAATGAAGTCAGCTGAGGTAAGACATACTTTCTGTCTTCAGAAAAAATCCTGGAATTTGAAGGAACCGAGTACCTGGGCTCACCCTAAAACCCCTTGGACAATGAATGACGCAAGCTCAAA
Organism: Cyclina sinensis; assembly: GCA_012932295.1. NCBI lineage: Eukaryota > Metazoa > Mollusca > Bivalvia > Venerida > Veneridae > Cyclina > Cyclina sinensis. The sequence continues at coordinate 44,375,867 of JAAONU010000001.1, read as the reverse complement.
AAAAGATACAGGTACACTTTTTCAATTAACACTGCATGACTTGTTACTTATAATGATTGCATATTGTTAGATACAGATTTTGTATTCAAGATTTATATTTTGGTAAGAAAAACTTAATTAATACAAGCACCCCTCCTGCCCAACCCAGCCAGAAAAAAGAAAATATGAAGTGCAGTTCTTAAGAAAAATGTGGTACATGCTATGTGTAAACTGGAACAAAGGGATGAATGTCAGACCTCCTATTTTATCATGTTAGTACACATTTTATGTTTAAGTTATATTGTGTGTATATTTTGTGCTAAGGTCATACCAAGTTAAACAAATACTTAGCCTTGAATGATTCTAAATTTGATGGCTACAAGCACTGGTTTTTCATTGAGACAGATTATCATCCTGGTCTAGTGTCTCAGGTTGTAGACTTTTGAACCAGTTTTAACTTCTTACAGATGTAGAGCTGGAAATTCTCTTAAATTCTTGTTAGGTAAACTGCTTGCTGGAATGACATAATAAATTTGCATACTTTTATAGGGAAAAACATTTCATATACCTATGTCCCACCCCAGGAATGGCAGAGACATATGTTTTTATCTGGAAAACATTCCCTTATACTTGTTTTTATATTTACTACAGTGTTTTTGAATTTCTTTCGTACACGGGATTTCAAACTAGAAGGTAGTATTTAAAATTGTCCTGGTCTAACCAACATGCCTTGTACCTTCACCTGATGTTCTTCCACTGGTACCTTTGCCTCATATTCTGCTGTTGGTATCTTCACCTCATGTTCTACCAGTTATATGTTTACTTCATACTCTACTGCTGGAACCTCCTCCTTTACATGACATCACTTCATTTTCAACTATTGGTATTTCATTTAAAGTTCTACTATTGCCTCTCTGTTGGTACCTTCACTTTATGTTCTACCAGTGATACCAGCATATTATGATTCATGATCTACTATTGTTACCTTCACCTCATGCTTTTGCTTCATGTTCTACCACTGGAATCTTCTCCTCATGTTCTACATTTGGTATCTTCACTTTGTACTTTACAGTTAATTTTGCTAGCTTCCCCTTGTTTCTTACCACTGGTACCTTCAGTTCACCTAATGCTTTTACATCATGTTCTATATTTACATTGTAATACCTTCTCCTTATGTTCTATCACTGGTACTATTATTCATGTTCTACCACTGGTACCTTCAGTTCACCTAATGCCTTTACATCATGTTCTATCTTTACATTGTAATACCTTCTCCTAATGTTCTATCACTGGTACTATTATTCATGTCCTACCTGTGGTACCTTCAGCCTTCATGCTCTGCCTCAGGTACCTTCACTACATATTCTTTCAATGGTACCTTCATCCCATGTTCAGCCACTTGTAGCTTTACCTCTCATAGAACCTTCACCTCATCTTCCTCCATAGTATCTTCATGTCATGTTCTACCATGCTAACCTTAACTTGTTCAATTCACATATAATTCCATGTCTGTACATTCAATCATTATTAATTGTACCACACAATAAGTAACCCATTGTTATTAAATTGTGAACTCAATAGCTCAGTGGTTATGGCATTTTTGCACAGTTTGTCTTGTACAAGGTTTGAATCCAAGAGAAAGCATAAGGCATGTCCCTTGTCAAGGACACCTAATGCAGCTTTATTTTTTGACAGTTTATTTTTTAGTTCATAATAGTTAATACTATGTGATAATGCTGTTTTTTGATTGAAAGGGGCAGACATCTCACTGTAGATAATTGTACTTTATTGAATAACTCTGTGAATCTTACAGGTACATGTTTCAGCATTGTTATGCATTTGTCATATTCTTTTTTTCTTCATTATTTACTGTGTTGATATTAGAGCAACAAAACACATCTTTTATTTCACCTAGGTACACAATATTCATGAAACAACATGGGGAATTAACACACAATGTTTTTTTTGTCATTTAAGACAGAAAAAGTGTTGTGTGTGTTGAAAACAAAACATTTTGACTATAATTTACAAAATCAGTATATTTTTCTTGTAAACATTTCATTACTAGACTCTAGCACTGTGTCAGACAACAAAAGTCAGGTGACTGAAAACGACCTTGACTTTCATTTTGGAGCAGATGAGAATCAAAAGGAGGATGTAGTTGTGAAGAGTAAGTCACCTGATCAGGGAGCAGCCAATCAGAGTAGAGAAAACACAGATGAGGTAATTTGTTTCTGCTCACACATAATTATCTCTAACTAATATCAGGGCCTCAATTAAGGCCCTGCTAGTATGGAAGATGAATACATTCAGATTTTGTCTTTTTGTTTAGATTTTTAAACTGACTCTTTTTAATATGATTGTATAACTTTATTCAGTCTTCCATATTTTCAAAGGAAGATGGTGATTTAAAAGAAAAATTGCCATTATTGTTGATACCTTTTTTACCTCTACATAGTTTTTCTGACGGCTCTTACTAAAATTTGGTTAAGATTCTTGAAAAATTGTAGTAAATGCTCTCTAGGTATGTTGATTCCGGCATTTTTGTTAAATAGTTTGGAAACGAAGTGACGTCAGTATATCTTCGTAACAACTTCTGTACTCATGACTTTGTAAGAACTGGATTTTTTATTTCTTTTAACCATGGTCAAAGAAGACATAACCTATACTTTACTAATACATACTTACCATGATCATTCAGGTTGAAATAAAAACTCAGACTCAACCAGGCAAAGAGTTGCGACCAGTGGATAAGGTACAAAGCACCAGTGCTGTGTTGGCTTTTGGTCTATGTTTATATGATACACACAGTGAGAAATACCTGAAAGTGCATGAACATTTATTTAATGTTTAAGTTTGTACACTGTAAGGAAAGAAAACTTTCTTTTTTAACCAAACAAATTAGTTTCACCTATGCAAAAAGGAATTAAAGTTTTTGTAATGTATTTCATGTCTGCACTTTCAGTGTATTTTTTTAAGGGGGGTGGGAGGGGGGTAACAGCATATATCCTATATTTTGTATAAGTTGTGTTTTGTTCATTATAGTTAACTGCATTCCCCATGTCTAAATATTATTCCAGCTTTGTACCACTATTTTGACCTAAGCCAAATATTCATTGCATCCAGAACTTTGTACATTATTTATTGAATCTAGATAAAGCATAAATTGCATGTTTTGCATGAAGAAGTTAGACTGCTTTATCATCAGTTAAACTTTTGAAATTTTGAGTCTTGTTATCTCATCTGTGCACAATGTGCTCATGCCGAGCTTGTGTGATCACTCTGTGTCCATTGTCTGTCATCAGGTTGTGCTTTAAACAGCATCTCCTCTTCACTGCACTTGTTCAAAGTTGATGAAACTTTACAGGTATATTTCTGGTACTAAGCTCTACCTAGAAAATTCCATTCTACACAAAAATCAGGTTGCTTTGGCAACTACATGTATACTTAAGAAATCTATGAACTTCCCATATGCCAACACGGGCTAATTCTATAGCAAAATATGTTTATGTAACTATACAGGACACATGTCCTCTGGATACAGTTCCATGGTGCTAAAGTGTGTGACCCAGGGACTTTGTGGTAAAGCCACATATGTGAACATGTAGATTTATTATGCTCCCCGAAGGCCGAGCATATAGTTGCCGCTATGTCCGTCTGTCTTTCCCGTCCGTCTGTTCGTCCAGTCCGTCATAATTTTGTCTGGAGCATAACACAAAAACTATGAGAGATATCAAGACCAAACTTCATAGGTAGTTAAATCTCATTAAGGAGCAGTGCAGTGCACAAAACCTATAACTCTTGCTTTATTAATTTTTGAGTTATTGCCCTTTGAAATTTCTCATAGTTATTTTTTGTCCGGGGCATTTCTCACAAAGTATAAGAGATATTAACATGAAACTTTATTGGTAGATAGATCTCTACGAAAAGAAGTGCAGCATGCAAGAACCGTAACTCTATTTTGCATAATTTAGGAGTTATTGCCCTTTGTTATTTTTCATACTTTAAAAAATATACATATTAAACAATAGCCCTTTTGGAATTGGCATTTATTCGGGGAGCATCCATCTGTTTTACCGATTTCTTGTTTAATTTCCATGTATCTGAACTGATATGTTAGAGTGTCAGCCAGGCATTCAGAACTTTATTTTCCACCATCAGTACATTTGTGTCAAAGTAACTATTAATTTAATACTGTTGTGTATTGATTATTTTGATTCAAATGTTTAACTGTCATCTTATCAGCCAACAAAATCCAAGGATGACTTAGGCCCATTGCGTGTCAAGTATAGATCACAAACTTTTGCGTATAATGCGGCACGCCCGGAGAGGTCAAAGGTAGAAGCTGTAGCAAGATATGCAGTGTTTCTTTGAAGTGTGCAGTATATTACAGGACATAGAACATAATGAAAACAAGGGCTGAACTCTGACTTTATCTCTTAGGTGTTTACTCCAATGTTTTCTTGAATTTTTGTAGCTTACATGCCTGTAAAAAGACTTATTATCACAAAAATGCACTTTAAATACTTCTGTTTAAAAACAGATAGAAAATTGAAGAGGAATTTCAGAAGTAGTGGCAGTGTAACCTTTCTAGAACAAAATTCATGCAAGTTGTTATGTTTGTCTCAGTGATGTGTTTTTGCAAGTGGTTGCTTCGTTACAGAATTGAATATTATGTCAAGAAGTATGACATTTGTCTCTGAATAAAATGATTGACACTGGAGAAGTGTCTTTTAAAGAGGTTTCTTTATGTAATATGGACATGTAATTTCACCTGTAAAATTAGCCATTCCAAGCAGAATATTGACATAGAAGCTACAAATGTTTGACCGATGTTAAATCAGTCTGTCATTGCTCAGCCCTTGTGCATTCTAGAATATACATAGAATTCTCTTTTATTGAAATATATGGGATGCTAAAAATGTTCAGACTAACAAAAATATGTAATCAGATTATGTTAATCATATGACCCTGTCAGTGTATACCAACTGGCTTTTGTCTATCAGTGGAGTTATTTCCACATTTTCTTCATTTGGTGTAAAATTTTGTTCAAGCACTGATCGGAACTCTACAGAAGTCATCATTGGGAGTTAATCTGAGTTCAAGAATTACCATTTGCAACTAATTTAACAAAATAAATCAAAACTTAAGTCTAGTCACTGTTTGGATTTTGTGTTGGTTTATGTTTTTTTATATTTTAATTTAGTTTTTGTTGTTTTGCTAGAACTAGTTTATACCCAACAAATATTTTTATCTTTGAGTTTGATATAATGATATAAAGTTAAACTCATTTTCATAAAAATAATAAAATTAATTTATAATGATATTGGCTGCAGCTATACAATACTTGATAATGTGGAATATTACATTGTGACAGACAAATATTGTATAAGATTTTGTATTTTGTCTGCAGTTACAATGTAAAACTTTATACTGTGTTCAGGTTTTTGCAATAAGATAAGAGATATTAGTTTATTATCATGACATGTGCTACACACCAATTTGCAATTATAGATAATGAGTATACAAAAGCTCTCAGCCAAAATGGCCTATAAGCCACCTAAACTATGATTAATACAAAAATACAAAAAATATTATGTACAAGTTTAGAATAATAGTTTTGATGCAATAAGCAATTACAGAGTTATATAATAAAAGTTTTAGCAAGAGCAATCACAACCGTTATGAATAAATATAATAATCCTTTTAATGCATATAAGATGTTATAATTTATTACATTTTCTTGGAGTAATGACATATTGGGTTCGAGAAGCCCAGAATATTTTAAGTATCTTCATAGACAGCTGACAGCATATACTTATGAATGAAAATGTTTAAAAATGTCAGAGTTTTAAGCTAGATAGATCCTTCCTGTGTGGCTAAGTGTTATGTTTTTTTTTATAAAACCCCTGGCTTTGTATATATTTTTGTTTTTATTTGAATTAAATCCAAGGCTTTTTTTCTCCTAGCATTTCCCTTCAGATATACTACTAGTATAAACTTACTGCAATAAAATTGTCATTAAGTATTTTCTTTTGTATCAAACAGTAAAATTTAAATGGTCACATTTAGTGTCTTTTATAAAGGCATTATTCATTCATTTAAACAAAAAAAAATGGCTGTAATGCAGTCACATTATGACCGTTTCCTACAATATGCACCTGTTTATTAATACAAGTCATTTTATTCTTTGTATCAAATGACAATTTAACAGAGCTATTATACCTGTACTGTCTTCTATCTTTGTAGAATGAAAGTCTAAAACAACAGTGCCATATATTACCTGTAATACAAAATTCTTCAGTATTGAATGTAGACATATAAACGTGCTATATATACATATAATTATATACTGCATTATAATATTGCTTTTTCTTCTTAAGACTTTTTTAACAGATGCCTTAAACAATCAGTTAAAATGTTTGACTAGCATTTCTTCTCTTTTTCTACCAAAATAATCCTTTAACTTTACTGCCCATATAATACCAACAATTTTCTCTTGAAAAAAATGTGATATGAACCTGCAGAATTGTCAATTTTAGAGAGCTTTAAAACTGTTCTTTAGTAGAAGTACATGTTCTTCTTTTTTTGTATCAAAGTAACCCTAACAAGTGTCATTTTAACATATTACGTATGTTTTGCTTCGAAGAAATATTGAATTACCATAACTGGCTTTATTGATTTTATTGAATAGTTGTCTACTAAAATTTCACACAAAAGAAATACAATTCATAAAGATAGGTGCATTTGTTGAAAAATACCAAGTGAAATGTTTTTTCTGCAGAAACATGAAAATTGTGACAGTATAAATGTGTTGAAAAAATAATAAATATATTTTAAGTGGTTGAAATTTTGTTTGATTTTTTTCAGACATTTCTTGGAATCAGGGTTGAGAAAGAGTTACAGAGGAAGCAGGCCGACAGAAAGGGTCGGCGGGAAAATTTTGGTGATGTAAAGATGAAAAAGACACAGCAATATGGAAAACTGTGTTCACCTTTCCAGGCACTGTCTGTACCTGTAAGTTTGTTTTTGCTTCTGGAAATTTTGGAATATTAAGTTGAAGAAGACACAGCAAAATGTAAAGCTATGCTCACTTCTCCAGACACTTTGTATTTGTGCCTCTCTTGCTTTATCAAGAATTCCCTTAGTTAATAAAAACAACCACAAAGACTGCTGTCACACATGATAGATTTAATTTTATCACATGACTAGTGTTGTTTCTAATATATTGAGCAAATCAAAGCTATATGCAAGTATGGGAAGTATATTTGAATGTGCTTGTCTATCCATCTGTTTTCAGAGTGTACCCGATATTAAGATTCCAGAGAACATGCCACTAAGTTCTAGAATGATCAACAAAGGCTATACTTCCATCAATCTGACTGAAGACAAACTGATGAATATGGACTTTAGTTATGGTGGCAGAGAAACGCCACCTGGTGAACAAGGGGAGACAAATACTAGGAAAAATGCTGCTGGCAGTAGGGTCAGCATGAGGGATGATAAGTCAAGAAACTCAGTACGCAGTACTCCCCGAATATATGCTCCAGTGTTTAAAAAGCACCATACAGTTGCTTAGTGCTTCCCATTTCTACTTGTTCTTTTCACCTGTCCACACAGATTGTGTTAAACCATTTGGAACTTCAGCTTAGCAAAATAACATTAATCATTCATACATTGTGAAAAGTGTACCATTTATCATGTGACTCTCAGTGAATATGCAGTGGCATGGTAAATACTGTATTAAACATTGTGTTGATTGGCAGCCATATTTGGTGTTTAATTATCTTAAATGGAACTGACAGCAATGGCCTAATCAAATAAAATATGCATCTGGTTCTGGTGATATGATGTCACTCCAATATTTATAAATATTCTTGTCATTAGCAATTAATACCAAATGTCTTAGTGTGTGTTTTTCATTATATATCTTTCAGTCAAGAAAGAGTGTAACCTGTAATCTTTAAACTCTAAAAAACTTGTTACAGCTCACCTCAGCACATATGGGGCTGTCATTGTTATATTACCAGAGCTGCTGGTTTGTTTTAAGCAGTCTGTCAGCCATTACTTCTATAAACAACATCCAATGTAACATGACTTGGACAACACAGGAGCATGTTGGCCTTCTTCTCAAATACAGTTCTTGGTACAAGATAAACATTGTTTGTGTTTGTCAAAATGTAAGAGGATGCTTATCACTGAACATTAGTTACTTTTTTCTGCATAAAATGGTGAATGTTATAATTGCCAGTGGAATGTTTGCTTGCTGGTACTTTATTGTTTTACCTTTGAAGACTGTAAGCCCTGCAGATCAATATCAGTAACATGTCAGCTCGAGTTATCAAGTTACTGGAAGTGCCATCTTGTTTTGTTTTCTTGTTTTATAAAATTCTGAATAATCTATTTTATAATTTTTTCATTTTTTGATGTTGCTAGGCTGTTCAGGATATACTTAAATCATAACTGGTGGAAACTTGTGAAGTTTATATGGATAAATGCATGTGTTGTAAACAATATTTTTATCATTATTTATTATTATTTATATATTACTATTTATTTTCTTATCTTTAAAGTGTTTAATGTGTTCTGTCCAAGGGTTTTTATCTTTCATACATTCACCATTGTTTTGTTGTACTATGTTTTCTTATAACCATACGTAATTAAGTAAAGAATAACAAAAAATTTATTTTGAAATTGTAATGAAGTGATAACTTTGTCTTTCAGTATTTGTTAGGGTGGTAATGAGTAAAGTAACTATGATTATTTTGTATCAGGATATCTTGGTATGTAAAATAAGTAAAGTCACTGTGATTATTTTGTATCAGGATACCTTGGTATGTAAAATAAGTAAAGTCACTGTGATTATTTTTTATCAGGATATCTTGGTATGTGAAATAAGTAAAGTCACTGTGATTATTTTGTATTAGGATATCTTGGTATGTGAAATAAGTAAAGTCACTATGATTATTTTGTATTAGGATATCTTGGTATGTAAAATAAGTAAAGTCACTGTGGTTATTTTGTATCAGGATATCTTGGTATGTGAAATAAGTAAAGTCACTGTGATTATTTTTTATCAGGATATCTTGGTATGTGAAATAAGTAAAGTCACTGTGATTATTTTGTATTAGGATATCTTGGTATGTGAAATAAGTAAAGTCACTGTGATTATTTTGTATCAGGATATCTTGGTATGTAAATTAAGTAAAGTCACTGTGATTATTTTGTATCAGGATAATCTTGGTATGTGAAATAAGTAAAGTCACTGTGATTATTTTGTATCAGGATATCTTGGTATGTAAATAAGTAAAGTCACTATGATTATTTTGTATTAGGATATCTTGGTATGTGAAATAAGTAAAGTCACTGTGATTATTTTGTATCAGGATATCTTGGTATGTGAAATAAGTAAAGTCACTGTGATTATTTTGTATCAGGATATCTTGGTATGTAAAATAAGTAAAGTCACTATGATTATTTTGTATTAGGATATCTTGGTATGTGAAATAAGTAAAGTCACTGTGATTATTTTGTATTAGGATATCTTGGTATGTGAAATAAGTAAAGTCACTGTGATTATTTTGTATCAGGATATCTTGGTATGTGAAATAAGTAAAGTCACTGTGATTATTTTGTATCAGGATATCTTGGTATGTAAAATAAGTAAAGTCACTGTGATTATTTTGTATCAGGATATCTTGGTATGTAAATTAAGTAAAGTCACTGTGATTATTTTGTATTAGGATATCTTGGTTTGTGAAATAAGTAAAGTAACTGTGATTATTTTGTATCAGGATATCTTGGTATGTAAATTAAGTAAAGTCACTGTGATTATTTTGTATTAGGGTGTCTTAGTATTTGAAATAAGTAAAGTTACTGTGATTATTTTATATCACGATGTCTTGGTATGTGAAATAAGTAAAGAAAATGTCTTTATTTTGTATCAAGATGTCTTGGTTTGTGAAATAAAGTGCTTAATCATCACCTTAGTTTGCACCTGATATGATAACCCCCTCCCCCATTACCTACTTTTAGGGGTCACTTTTTCCATCTGTCTGTCTTGAGCTAGTTGGTTGGGCAAGCGATGTGTCTATATACTTGCCCTGAAACTTGTCTAGGCTGTAACTTTACTATGCACTGTAGAATTTTCAAATAACTTGGCATAAATATTTGCCTTGATGAGACCTAGTGCCGAGGGCAAGAACCATACTGCTATTGATCATACTTTGAAGTCAAAGGTCTAAATTGAGTTCTACTTAGTTTGTCTGGGCTGTAACTTTTCTATGGATCGAGGGATACTCAAATTACTTAGCATAAATATTTTCCTTGATGATACTGTGAGTCCTGCGTAAGAACCAGATTGCTACCTGAAAGGTCAAGGTCAAGCATGTCTTCTTTGTTCTTCCGAGCTCAGACGTCACCATGGATTGTGGGATACTCAGTATGAATTAGCACAAATGTTACGCTGTGTTGTGTAAACAACCAGGCATCTATCTCAAAGGTCAAGGTCACACAGGTCATCCATATTTTTGTGTCGGGGCTATATGTGTGTCATTCAAGAAGGGATTTTGAAATAAGTTGGCACAAATATTAACAGCCAGTAAGTAATAAGATGTTATATAACTTTTTATAATTCAGTCTTATTACCAAACTCTAAATAAACAATAAATTGCGGATTTACGTATTCTGTTTCATATCAAGTTTGACCATAGTCGATCCTCAGAGATATACTGTATGCAGCGGATCTCCATAAATTGCAGATTTAAAATAACAACATTAATATTTCTCAACAGCAGTATAAGGAGAGACCTTACTTGGTTGAAAATCTTCAGAGTATTTCAGTCTGATTTAAAGACGTATTTTTTTTGTGATCCATCATTTAGTTCTTACTTGACATTTTGCCTCAGACATTTAGGCAGTGTTGTTATGCTATAAGTTCTGACAGGGTCTTTCAAAATTTGAAAGACCCTGGTTCTGAGCCTATTTTAGGCGATGATGACTAGGCTAGTTATAAGGGTTCTGAACCTATTTTAGGCGGTGATAATTATACTCCCTTGATATTGAAAACTAAAGACGTGAAGTATGTTCAACAATAGAGTTTATTTATATAATAATATAAGACTTGTTTTCAAAGCCAACATTTATTTGGTTGAAAGAAATAATGTCATCAAATTTTTCCTAATATATCTGACGAGAATGATTCCACACTCAGCCACATTCAATCAAGTCCTATGTTTCAGAATAAAATCTTAAACACACTGTCAGTTAACCTAAAGGATTTACCATTAAATAGCATTAAATTGTACAGCTTAAAATTTCCAGTAAAAATGTGAATACTTTGTAAATTTTATGTTAGAAAATTAGTACCAAACTGACTTAGTACCTAAAAGATCAGTAATTCAATTTTTTAGAAAAAAATGGTGCTTGTACATCTACAACAAGAGCTTTGCATGCAAAGACCCATCAAATGAGCTGTAAGCAGTTTATATACTAACCAGGTTTCACACAAAATGAGGAGTTTGCTAACATCAAATAAAAACCTGTGAACCTGGATTCACACAAAATAATGTGGAACTTTGAAACTGATAGTGACTAAAAACAATTGGGAATAAATGTATTGAAATAACAATAAATATGTAAATGGTAACAACCTCAAACTTCCTTTTAGAGGGTTGCTGGCTTTATGTGATTGTTTGAAAATGCTTGACATTTCTGCTGTTGCTATTGCTAAAAGTAAACTAATCAGGCAGCTGCAGTTGCTAAGCAACTATCCACAATGCAGTGCATCAGGATGTTTAAATACGGCTGTCAGAACAAGGAAGAAATTATGATATTCCTATATTTTCAAGAGTTACATGCATATAAAATGTTATTTTAAGTTAAACCTTTGGTGATTAAAATGTCCCTAATATAATCTTGACATTCACCAGTCCATAAATGCCTTAAACAATAAATAAAAATACAGTCTTGCTCCAAAGTTTGGTGTCACTGTATAACCTACCACAGACCAGTGTATTACATGATCCCCCTCTTACAATGTCGAAGTTTTACCTGACAGTAATATTCAATCAGTTAAACGAGTGAACATCACACATTTTGCTTACAATTAAGCTTCTCTAGTAAGGGTATTATGATAATATTTTTTCCTCCTTAAAACTTGCACAATAAGAATTCGTCCTAGGCAACATTCATTTCTCAAGATTATTTTTGTTCAACACTTGAAATATTCAAGAATAGTTCATTTTAATTACATTATTTTAAATATTCAATGGAAACACAACTGTTCAGTTAGTTTCTTTATGGCATCATGTACCCCCAAAAATGAACTTAAAACAACAGTCTCTATATTTATGAATATCACTCAATATTCAGATAGAAATGGCTCAGTTCCTTTACAATTTCATTATATTTATATATCTGTCATTCGCTAGCGCAACTGTCGAGTTACTCCATTATCACCACAGTCATTTAAAGCTCCACGTGCCAATAAATGTTTCTATGTTCAGTTTTCCAGTCGTAGATAATAATTTCAAGATACAATAAGTTAAAGGTAATAGTTTCTGTTTTCTTCACTTCATCCAGTTTCTGAGTTTATACTTATTCAAAATGCTTAAGAGTTACATTTAATTTTCTAAACAGTATATGAAAAGTCATGCCCCACAATGCCGATATTATAAGTTTTTCTATTTGTTTTTATATTATTCCAATGATTTTTATTTTGAGGTCACTTCTTTTTCATAATGGATTTGACTACTTTAATGTTTGGGCTTCCTGTATTTTCTTTGCCCATATGTTGAGAGCTCTACTAGTGGAGCTAATCGGCGATTACACGTCTGGGCATCGGTCGAATGTTTTTCCTTTTTTTTTACCATGTGACGTAACAGTAGTGTATACACATAGCTGCTGAGGGAGCGTAATCGGTGATACACCCTACTGACTTCTCCAGCTTAGACAATATATTTACCACTTGGGATATGGTCCTGTCTTGGTTGCGGATTGCTCTGCGGTTCGAGTCTATAGCTGCTGTGATCTTGCCCAGAGTCTCCAGCATAGCTTTCCCACTCTCCTGGTCTTCATCCTTGCGCGGCTTCTTAGGCTCTGGCTCTGAGTATGGTTCAGTCTGCACAGATCGACTTGGTACTTACAGAAACAGATGCTGCTGGCTTGACCAACTGTCTATCTGATACCAAAATGTTGAAGGTAGATTGAACTTGCTCATCAAGTGCATCAATGTCACTCAAGAGGTATTCATCAGTCAGGTTAAGTGGGTCTTCAGCAGACGTGGAAGATCATGATGAAAACTGTTCCCTGAGACTCAGCTGCAGATACAGTACTTTGCTGAATGTTTCACTCCTGATAACCTTCATTTCATAAATGCATAATTTACACTGTCTCATACACATGCAGCTTTACACAAGGCATTGTATAAAAAGTATCACGTACAGTTCCACCATCACAAAAATACATCGCTGAATACAAATTTTACTGAAAACTTGTTTTTGATTGCACTAAATAACAACATTTTCATGAAAACACTGGTATAGTCATATTAAACAGATGCTTGAGCTAGTGCTTCACTAAGTTCTTCCTTGCTTTAATGACCCATAAGGTGGTGTGGTTCCCTCATAATGTTTTAGTTTGCCATGATGTACCACTTTTTTCCTGTCCATCTTTTTTGTCTGAATCAGGAAATTAAATGGTGAAGTTTTCACTGTGACCACTTAAGGGCCATCATAGATCTTCTCAAATTTCTGACAGATGCCAACTTTGCCTGACTCATGACGACACCACACTATTTCTCTCCTTTGATAGTTGTTGTATGACAGCTTAGGGTCATACAGCTCCTTACTACGTTTTGTACTGGCTTTCATGTATCTCCTTGCAACATCATGGGCATGTAACATCTTGCCTTTGATTTTTTTTTCGATGTGTTCACAGTAGTTTGATATGTCATTGCTGAAAAGACCTGTGTAATCGCACGTTATGTCACCAGGAAGGCACACCTCTCTGCCTGAGAAGGTTTGGTGTCAGTTTAGTCGACTCATTAGGTGTTGCACGATATGCTCCTGCCAGACATTCCAAATGAACATCCCAATCGCCCTGTGCATCTACAAGATAAGCTTTCATTTACCAAGGTTCTATTAAAACTCTCTGTTTGTGAATTTTCACGTGGATGACTTACACTTGTACGGGTCTTTCGAATTTCGAAAAAAAATGAACAGCTCTTTGAATGCCCTACTTTCAAAGGATGCTCCTTGGTCACCATGGATGGTCAATGGAGTGCCCCATCTGGCTATGAAATCAATTGTGCACTCTTCTGCTGATTGTTTTGGTACTGCCAGGACCTCCACATACTTTGTAAAGTGATCTGTTAAAACCAACACATACCTTTTACCTCTCAGTATTCTTGGCAAATTAAGTTGCTTATGCTCACCAGTCCCATAAAGCTTCTTGAAGTCTTGTATAAAACCCCTTCTTGCAAAAGAAATCCCACGGGTCCAATAATGTCTTGACACAGGACTTTCAGTGACCATTCTTCGTTTGAGGGTTTTTGTTCTGCTTTCATTGCGCTGATGATGGGTCGAATATCTGGACCTTCGTGCTGCTTCTCCAACAGTTCTTTAGGTGAGGTTGTAGCCACCCACGGTTTTGAGACTGCTTTTCCTTGGTCTGACTACTTAGAAGATACAAGTGGGGCAACATCTTCAGTTAAAACAGCTCTCATCTAGTCTTTGTCTACTGTAGGGCTTACATGCTGGATGTCTCCTGACATCATCATAATTATCTTCTGCTCTCTTTCGGCACATTTTGCAAGGACCATCTTTTAGAGAGTCACTTGTGTCAGCATCATGGCTGGTACAATTTTTCGGTGTTTCACAACGGGAAAGTGCATCACAGTGACCTTGCTTCATCCCAGGGCGGTACTACATAGAAAAGTCATAGGGCGCTTAAATCTCTATCCATCTAGTTACTTTACCACTTGGTTCCCTTGGCGAAACAACCACACCAAGGCTTGGAGGTCACTTCTGGCCAGAAAACATCTGCCTAGAAGGTACTGGCAAAATTACTGAACAACAATAAAAAAAACTATAGCCAAAAGTTCTTTCTCAGATATGCAATATTTTCTTTTAGTTTCATTTAAAGCACGGCTTGCATAAGTGATACCCTTTCTCGGCCATCTTGTATTTGGCTGCAGACTGCACCTATACTAACCTCTGATGCGTCTACGTCAAGGATACCCCCATCCCTTGTTTATCGGATATCCCATGACATCTAGACTGACCAAGGCCTGCTTAAAATCTTTAAGATTTTAAATGCTGCCTCACTCTCTTCCGTCAACACAAATGGTTTCTTTTTCTTAGTTAGCTCAACTAATGGTCTTTACCGCTTAGCAAATTCACGAATAAACCTTCGATAATAAGATCCTGTAGCAGAAAACTGTTTAACATGTTTAGCTGTCTGGGACGAGGCCACTGATCAATCTTTGCTTTGTTAGTTGTATCTGGTCTAACACCCTTTTTCGAAACAATATGTCCTAAGAACACGACTTCTGACTGAAGGAGGCTACAGGCTTTAGTTTCAAACCGGCATCTCTAATTCTGCTAAGAACTTCATCAACGTGTTGCATGTACTCTGTGAAGTTACACCCATGAACAATTATGTCATCAATATATATGAGACATGTGACCCATTGTAGGCCTTTAAGGGCTATTTCATTAGTACGCTGTAAGGTAAAGATTGCGGCATTGTTGAAGGGCATGCGTGTCATTTCGTGGTGTCCAAACTTGCATACAAACGCGCTTTTATGTATGTCTTCGTTCTGAAAATACCCACTTGTGAGCTCAAAGCTGCTGAAATATTTAGCACCAGCTACTGCACCCAAAGTCTTGGCTAATGGGTATCCATCTGGTTTGACAAGGGCATTTACTATGCGATAGTCAACACATCGCCTGATTGCACCAGATTTCTTTATCACCAGAACAATCGGTGAAGCCCAGGCTAATGAACTTGCCCTTATAAACCCCATGCTCAACGTGTTCTCAATGGCCTTTTTCTCTTCCTCCGCAGGCGCTAGAGGAATGCTTAACAGGGGGTGCAACTCCTATGTTGATCGTATGATTAAGTAATGATTGTTAGGCCAATGTCCCATTCACTCTTTAAAGCTTTAAGGTAAAAAAATATCAGCCAAAAATAAATAAAGATGTTAGAAAGGTTGAAATATATTTTTTGGATTTTTTTTATTGTAAGATTTGAGCTTGTAAGATTTGAGCTTATAATATAAACTATCTAGAAACGTTTGACACATGGCGCGAAAAGAGGCGTGATTATGTTAAGTATTCTCAGCTCTGATTGGTTAAAAGAAATTGTTCGGATTTCTCGAAAAGTGTTTCATAAGTGTAACGGATGTAAACAAAGTGCTGAATAGAGTGGGTCATAAGTGTTCAGAAATTCGCATAGAAAATTGGATTCCATCGACCGAAATGGACAAAATAACAAAAGAGGACACCCTAAATCTACGAAAAAAATATATAGGGTAAGTTTCTACTTTATCATAGATCGGTTAAATGTAGTTAATGTGTTGATGAATGGGTAGTTTTGCTTCGTAAGTGTCAGTCAGCTGTCTGCGGCTGCTGAGGAGGGTACAGTAACATTGAGTTCCAAGGTTATAAATTATTTGTGGTGCAATATCTGTTGTAGATACACTTAAGTCATTTTGAACTTAATGAGGAATAAAACGAATGTATGGTTATTCTGCTGGGAAAATTGTTTAGCAGTATCATGTAGGAATACCGCCTGATTCGGACCTTAGCTGATTCGGCCCCGCCTTGGCTGATTCGGACCACTTCCTTGGCTGATTCGGACAGTATGTCTGGCTGATACGAACCACTTCACTGAAAATTATTCCTCTTTTTTCACAACATTTTCAGTTAGTAACTTCTTCTTCTTCTTTCTTCTTTTCTGTTAATGGCCACATTCAAAATTGATACATTATGGCCATACATTGGGGGTTAAAAAAAGTGAAAGACTGTCAGGTTTCCCTGGGTACTCAATCCAACCAGGTCCTCCCTGACAAGACGTGATAAAAAAGGTGCAAAAACCTAACACCTTAAAGCCCTAAATCTGAGACTTCCTAATTTTGATATGTATCTGGCTTAATTTGATGTATTTAGACCATGATGAGGGCTACGCAGAAAATTTGTAGTCTTATTTATTGCATTCATTTCGTTAAATTCACAATTTGATATGGTAAGTCGAATTAATTATTATTATTATATCAACATGAAGGACAATATACATTTAAATATTGAAGTCATCAAAATTAAAGAAAATTTGTAGCCAATGTGCGAAAAACTAGCTGGTATTTGCACTTTAATCAACACATTATAAAGTAAGCGTAAATGCCTGACTTATCTTTTTAATTGTAATAGTGTGAAAAATAAATTAGTTACAACACATTAGCTTTATTAAAATAACAATGATTAAGTTGTAAATTTCAGCAAATTACGCAGCTGCCAATTATCTATGTTTAATGCCATTAAGTTATGAGAAATTTGCGTAAGTGTTGACTGCAACAACTCAATATATTTGGTGTATTACTCCTTGGTTTTCACAATTGAAATCATGGCAACAGAAGTTTATGCGTGTATTATCACATATCAAAAATAGGTATATAATTACGGTAAATTTGCGATGACTCGAAATCGCCTGGGAGATCACCTTTTTGTCACGTCATTGCATTTGTTAAGTCATGGCATGTCGTGTCCAGTGTGTACTTTCATTTTCAGTTTGGCATCATGCTTATAGCACGTCTTGAAATTTGCTCAATAATCAGAATAAAATCATTTTTTTTTTGTTTTACTTTTATTTCATATTAATGTTAATAAAGATATTTTTTATTGTTTCAAATTTAAGAGGATTTAATATACTATGGAAAAAATATAATATTAAGCTTCTATACACCATGAAAACTGAAAAAAATAGTTTTGACTTTACCAGGATTCGAACCCACGACCTTTCGGTCAGTAAAATGTAGAGCGACGACTTAGTCCACTGAGCCACGACGTCTTGTTATTTGATTGCCTCAAAATTAATGTTATAACTAAAGTATCTACCCCGTGACTAACGGGGTAAATTTTTTACCAATAAAAGTGTGTAAAAATTTATATTTTGATGTTTTTCTTTCACAAAAACTGAGTCAGTAACTTAGTTTAGATATCTTCTTCACGATTACAGCAAGAATTTCAAGATGTATAAACATTTTCTTTTTATCATCGTCTGTGAGTCAGTCGCTTTAAAAGAAAGACTAGAGTGCATAAATATCCACTGAACATTAATTTCCTTACCATGCACATTCATTTTTGCCATGACTGTCTGAATTATACAAATCCAGATTCCAATTCCTTGATCTTGTTATTTCACTTTCCAGGGAGGCATGCATTCTGTTCTTTGCCAATGATCCTCTGAAGATCACAAGAGCTTCAGGACAGTACATGTATGATGAGAAGGGAAATGAATACCTTGACTGTATCAACAATGTGTGCCATGGTAATGTTTGATAAAATTGAATGATATTCTTTTTTTAAAGCCTACATCTGTACAGAACTTGAGACTTTAGAATCTGAAAGTGTTTCAGTTAAAAAGTGAATACAGGGTTGTTTAAGTTGCTTTTCAGTGTAAATAACATCTTCAAACAAACCAGGGAGGATAGATTTATGTGTGTCATTCAAATAGTGTATTACCAAAGCTTAGTTTGGTAATATAAGAGCAAATTTTAATTTTCGTGTGCCTGTTTCAGTAGTTGAGTACTGGTAAATGATTGAGTAATTTACTGAGAACATACTTAAGTATTTTTAGAGGATCTCCAATACCAGCTACATCAGTGACCATATATTAGAAATCACTAACTCGTGTCCTTGTTTCCAGAGTACCAATGTACAAGGAAGTTATCAATTGGGCTACTTAAATATAATAGTCATTCTCCTAGGTTATCAAAATTGTTAGAATTAGAGAAGAATGCAAATTTTGTTCCTTGCAGCATTGAATTTTGGTTAGTTCAGGTATAGAAATCACACAATCTGTGAATCTTTTGTTCAAAGTGCAGGTGCATGTTTTTCATATTATTTTCTAAATTTATTATTTTTATTTAAAGTATTATATATTTTTCATGACTGGTACCAAACCTATGTGAAATTAGTTTTAATAGTATTTATTCAGTTACATATAACTTTAATATATATCAGAAATATAGCAGAAATTATTATGTCATTTGATATAAAGACAGAGACATGTATATAATGTTCTGTTCTGGTTGTTCAGTTTGTTGTCCCTTAGAGGCACTTTAAAAAATGCCCTGTATATAACCTTACGCCATTGTATACACCTGAATATATTATTCAATACCAGTGTAAGAATGCATTGTACGTAACTGGAGTAAAGTTTAAGAATTGTATCGTTCACAGTTCTTTGAATATATATATATATATTGAATATTTTTGACGAGTCTTCAATTTGGTTTTCACTTCATCAGTATTTAACAGGTCTTTTAGCTGAAATTTGTTAAATTAATAAAAGTTAAGGTTTCTAAGATACATGTATATAAATAAATGAGTAATTAAATAGATCTTAAGTATTAGCATGATCTTACAGATTTGATATAAAGCAAATGACATTATCTGTTAACAAAATTTGTGCTTAGTTATTTATATAAAAGATTGGGTTTTTTTTTTTGCAAAAACAGACCATAACGAGAAATAAAAAAGATTCTAGAACAAGCGCTTTTCAAATTCTAAACAAAATCAGTTATAAATGGCCACAATATTGACATGACAAACTATTGAAGTTAACTAACTATATAAGCATTAAAGAGGCTGTACTCCAGATTTGACATAAATTTTTTTTTTCATAAATTATATATTTTGATGCCGTGAGATTATAACAACATACTATTTTACATCAAAACTGATTATAAAAGTCAAATTAGAATAAAAAATTTTTTTTTCGCTCCAGCCTGATTCGAACTCTGGACCCTCATGTTAACAAAATATTTCCAACGCTTTTACTGTCACAACCATCGCCGCATGTGATACATGTATTACAGATATTTACTTTAAATGTTATACGATATAGTTATACCGTCGCGTTACGGTATAGCACTTTGAAAGGGAAAAAAATCAATTTATAATGTAATTATTTGACTTATTTTTTGTCAGTAAGTTATATTTTAAGCATTAGTCATAAATATTACAAGAAATTTATAATACAAGAACACTTTCTTTTTTTTGTCATCTGGATCACAGCCCCTTTAAATGATGACTTTTAGGTGTTCGACAAAATCTTCCTGCTCTTACAGGGTACTATTTCTATTACCATGTTAATGAAGTATCTGCCTTTGCCTATGGTGTATACGATGAAGGTTTGGGCAACATGCTTGACTGTAGCTGGCCTGTCCATTTGTCTATAAGCTGCAAGTTAATTATTTTTAAATTAGTGACTGCTTGTCATCGGGTTGCTTGGCAAATGACTTACGAAATCAGGCCACAAAGCGGTGTTTAATCTACTGGCTTAAAACTGGAAGAATAGTTCTGCTTGTAAGCCAGACATTATCTTCTTCACTCCAAACCCATTCCCTGTCTTTTATGAAGATGGTTTAAGCCAGTAACTCAAGGACATTGACCAAAAAATTAGCTGGAGTACAATATTAAAGGAAAGAGGTTCAACTTGAGGCCAGAGAACTGAATTGTCAAGTCTCTTGATACATAATCGGGATAGTAGAGGAGCACAATTTAGGATATGATTTTAATAAGATTGCTTGATATAATATGAATGATTTGAGGTCAGAATGATAAGGGGAGAAAATGTTAAGAGGATTAAGGCTGGAAATAGCTGCTGCTATCTCAGTTGAGATAAATGAAGCTTTTTCAGTTAGTTCAAATAACTGTAAAGCATTGAAAAAGATCTCTTTTCAATGTGCAGTACTGAATTAATATGTTTTTTAAAAGTCAAAGTGACATTGAAAGTTTCAAAAGATTCCATTTGGCATTAATGCACCTGTACTCTTTGAAAAAAAAAAGCAACATTGTCAATCTTTTTACACAGATATATTCATTGTGGAAAATGTTTCGAGTTAAGCTGAAAATAGTAAAAAAAAATTGTACTGCCCCTGTAAAAAATATAATTTACTAGCCTGGAAGGTACATTGCCATTTGTAACTTTCTAAGAAGATAAAAAAGTCCATGTAAAAAATACAGCTTACATGATTTCTGAACATTCAAGGTTTTTGAACATTTACTGTGTTCTAAGAATTTATCTTGACTGCCATACTTAATTTTGAACACAAATATTACAACAGTGTTTATCAGTAAGTATTGCAGTTTTGTTGACTGAATTGATTTCATTTCCTTAAGCTTTTAAATTTTAAATGGATTATCCCACTTTAAACCATAATTTATGCAAGTTATGATGAGATTTGAAATAAATTAGCATATCGTATGTGACCTTGACATGCAAAAGCTTACATGAAGTTTGTATGTAAACAGTTGCAATTTTATGATTTTACAGAAAAAGCCATCTACAATAAGTATGTAGTGGTGTTTATTTACAAGCATTAACAAAATTTATTAGCTGAATTATCCTTATTTTTTGCCTGCTTTGTTACAAAGTCTTTTTGAATTATATAAATACAAAATAAGTGTAATGTTAGATTCAGTGTACTGTTTATTTCAAAAAAGAATTTTGTGAAAAACACACTTCTAAGAACAGGATTATAATGATTGGTCTTGTGTTGGAAATCACCTTTTTAGCTCACCTGAGCATTTGCTTAGAGTGAATTTTTATAATCACCATTTGTCCTTTGAGAAATGTGCATCATGGGCTGTCAACTTTTTACTTTAAACAGCATCTCATGTTAAACTACTGGGTCAAAGTTGATAAAACTTGGCAGAACTATTCCTTGCATGAAGCTCTACCAAACTCTTCTAAAGAATTCCACTTAATCAGAACTCTAGTTCCTATGGCAACAAGAATGGAAAAATTCAAAAATCTTCTTGTCCAAAACCACTTGGCCCAAAGCTAAGAAATTTGGTGTGTAGCATTGTCGAGTGGACTTCTGCAGTTTGTTCTAATTATATCCCTGGAGATATATTGGTCCCACCTAAGGGGTTATATGTTTTACATAGAAATATAGAGGAAAACTTTCAATATGCTTGTATAAAACCACAAGGCCTTGAGTAATGAAACTTTGCATGAAGCATTGTCTGGTTGACCTCTACCAATTTTATTCAAATTTGCCTCTGTGATATTTGGAAAGAATTCTGGTCATAATAAATTGAAATCTGTTCAACTTTTTGTACTGTCTTGTGTTTTATATATGACTGGTGAGAGGTAAGGACTTAATAAAACAACGTGTTCTTAGATTACATTTATTTCTTATACATATTTACTAACACTACATTAAATCTAAACTGGTTAACATATAAATCCAAACTCTGTGACTACTTAACTCATTCTGCTATCAGAGGGTACAAAGATGCTGCATTATAATAAGGCGGGGCTAATTATAAATGACAGGTATAGAATTACAAAGTTACAAGTTATAGACACTACACTTTTGAGTATTTTTCAGTATTTCCCTTGTTTCAAGTTATTCAGGAGTATCTCCCAAGACAGAAATTACTGGGAATTACCGCAGGTAGAAACCGACCTGGTAAAAACCATGCTAACTCTGCTTGTCATTTCAGTCACTTGTCTGATAATATTTCAGTCAGGTGTTTAAAACTTCATAATATGATATTTCAGTGGGTCACTGTCATCCTGATGTTGTAGAAGCAGGGTACCAGCAGATGAAAACACTGAACACAAATAGTCGATACCTACATGACAACATTGTTAAACTGGCAGAGAAACTCGTAGCCACATTACCAGACAGGTTGAATGTGGTGTATATGTGTAACTCTGGGTATGTCACTGTCTTAAGTAGTTTATATTATCTGTAAAACACAAATTGTTTATGATTGATGATATTAAAAGGTCCATTGATTACCATTTTCAAAAGAGGATAATTGATTTGAGAAATGTCTATGTCGACTAAAGTCTTTATCTGCCAGTGCATCAGTTTGGTAAAAACAAGTACAAGAACATTTAGAATACTTCATTATCAAAATAGCATCAACTTGATCTCATATATTTAATGGTAATGGTGTTATTGTGACATTGTAATGAGACATGACATGACAGTCATTTTGTTTACAGGTCAGAGGCGAATGATTTAGCATTAAGACTTGCCAGGCACTACACAAAGGCCAGGGACATTATCACAGTGGACCAGTATGTTAAATATTTAGTCGTAAATACATTCATTCTGAAAACTATAGCTGGACAAAGAGGCTTTAACATGTTATATGTTTTGAAGTGCAGCTTTTACTGACTATAAAATACATGTATATGTAGAAGTAAATGATATAATTAGAAAAGGTATCATGTGGTCAGTAGACATGGGCATAGCTAGTCCAAAATAACCTGCAAGGGGTCCAGGGAGTGGCATCAGTTTCTTGATGGGTTTCAGGGGCGAAGCTCGGGAAATTCCACTCATTTCCTCATTTAGGGATGCTTAAATTATGATTTGTTAAGTTTTCTTTTTTCTACCTTCTGAAAGGAATTGTATGCACATGATATTTGGCATATAGGCTGTTACGCCAGTGGTAGAAACGTGCCATCCTTTTGATTACAAATCTTAATCAGGTTGTTTGTTTTAGTTTTTTTTCTAGGCAGTTAAATAATGGCAAAAACGTTCTTGCAGTGCGTACCATGGTCATGTGACATCTGCCATTGACATCAGTCCATACAAGTTGAAGGTACAGACAGATGGAGTACACACCTGTCCACCTCATGTTTATGTGGTAAGTATTTGAATTATATCCTCACAAGTAGAAAAAAAAGCTTTCTTGGGAATTTATATCAGTAACAGAAAGATGGGATGCATCCGAAAAAGACCGACTCTTAATGGGATTCAAACTTTTGCCTGCTGGGTCATGAGCAATGTGAAAAGTCAGCACTTTAGACCACTGAGCCAAACAATCAATTCCTTGACACAGTAATGAGAGACTTGATATAAATCAATGCAGATATGGAAATAACCATTATAATTGTGCTTCAATTCCCTCTTTAGGATTTGCTTTGCCTGTTTAGGCCTTCAGAATGAATGTCTACTGAAAACAAAGAATTCACAATCATTCCAGAAATAAAAATATGCTGTTGTAATTTTCTTCTGTTTGACATTTATTTTATCACCATCATGTTGCTCATTACCGAAGTTCTGTGTTTCTGTGTTAGAAGGAAAATTGAGGACCATTTTGAGCAAAGTTTGTTAAACTCAGAAGATATTTTGATTGAACATGACTTGTATGATAATTCTGGCAATGGTAGTCGAAAATGTCTGAAACAATCAATCATAGAAATTTATGAAAGAACCTTTGAATTGTTTTATCTTAGACACCATGTCCTGACACATACAGAGGAAAGTTTGCAGACTGTGACCACCCAGGTGAAGATCTTGCCGAGAAATATGCAAATGAGGTTGGTGACATCTGTAAGGTGATTCAGGCAAGAGGCAAAAATGTCTGCTGCTTCATTGCTGAATCCATGCAGAGCTGCGGTGGACAAATTGTCTTTCCACCTGGATACCTGAAAAAAGTGTACAGGTAAGTACAGATTATTTTTTGGCCATATTTCTGAAAAAGATTTACAGTAAAGTGTGTGTTTTTGTCCATTTTACTGCATCTGGTTTACAGGTAATTTCTTTGTAATTTTCGTCCTCATTTTGAAGCAAGTTTACAGGTAAGTCTATATTTTGTTCCATATTTCTACACCTGGTTTACAGGTAAGTTCTTGTCTCCATATTTTCAAATGATAACAGATTTCATGAAGATATTGTTTAAAGTTAATTGTTTCTTTTTATAATGTTTTGCAACAATTAGTAAACACATTAGGAAAACAGCCTACAGGCTTTTGCAAACTTTTTTTTATTTGAAAATTTATGTGTAGGTAATATGCAAAACATCAGCATTGCATTTGCATGCGTGTTGATTAAAAATTGCATCACACTTAACAGGTCTATATAATTATTATACTAAACGGTTATATATTTCATGCAATACCATTAATGTCATTGTAAGATTTTGAAGTCATAATTTTTGCAGCGGTCAGTTCATTTTGGTATATATAGGATAAGCTATTTTGGTCAGCTTTTTTGCATATTTTTTCATCCATTGTGCATCATTGACATAAACTTGTGAACTTGTAAGGCCAGATCTTTTATTCATCCTTTTCAAAATCAGAATGTTTGCCCTGATGATTCACTGGGATGAGTTTGAAACTGGTTCATGCAGATTCAAAGACAAGATCCATACCTCATATCATACAGAAAACCTTGTAAAAACATTTTTCTCCAATCTGCATCAAACTTGCTTCAAATGTTATTCTTGAGGATTTTTCATATGGACTGAAACTTGGTCTTAAGGAGTCAGATATCTTGTCACCACCTCGGAGTGGGTGTAAATTTGGCCATAATGTTAGTCATAATGATTTCTTTAAAAAACCAAGTCATGTGGGGTCAAAAACTAAGCCACCAATTTGATCTTGAGAAAACATTGCTAACAACTTACTGGTTACTTTTCTGACTACATCTTTGTTAAATTTGCTGAGAATGTTTGTCTTGATGACCTGTTGGATGAGTTTGAAACTTGGACACACATGAAAAATAGGCAACTGCTGATATAAACGGAAAACCTTGTTAAAAAGCTAGAGGGCACACACTGTCAGAATTTTGATGATTTGTGTGAAGAGATTTAAGTCTGGTCAAAATCTAGGTCACCAGTCCAGATTTGTGGAAAAACTTTTGAACACTATTGATCATATTACATTTTAAGCTGGTCTTCATGAAACTTGGTCAGAATGTTTATTTTGATAATCTCTAATAGTAGTGTAAAGCTTGTTCATGTTGGATAAACAATTTATCCTTCAGCTCTATTTGCAGAAAAAATCTTGTGGACACTCTAGAGGTTAAATGTTTGACTGAATCTCGATAAAAGTTTGTTAGTTTGTGTGTCTTGAATGAATTGATGATTTCTCATTGATATTCAGTTTTTTTGGTGCCTTTATCTTAAAACATGCCATGAATAATGCTGTAAGTGTTTGAAAAAGTATGAAAGAATGAATAAGAAAAAAACATGAGGAAAGAAAGTGAGTTAGGCTGTTTAGTGTTTTCCATGTTTTATCAGCAGTTTCAAAATTTGTGACAAAGTTTGGTGAAGTAATAGGATATAGTAACAATATTTTTCCTTGACATTGACTAAACAGAGTAAACTGGTGGGATCTGGTTTGATCCTGTTTTAATCATTTCTTGTTGAAGTCTGATAATGATGTTGTGTTGATGATTACCTCTGATAATTTATCTACCAATGATATAAAATGTTTATGTCTGCTTCTGTATACTTGTTGTTACTTATGGTACAGAGACAGTCTGATTTAAATCGAAATCCTGAAAACCACTATTCTATATCTTCAGGGAGAATGTGTGTTTAGTAAGCAACTGGAGCAAAATAAATGATGAATCATGCACTCAGTGTGAATGGTGCATTCTTTTGTTAATAATTAATATTGTGTAACAATGTTGTTTACACTCTAGTTGAGGAATGAGCATTGATCAAGGCACAGAGTGCACTTGATGCATTACATATTATGTCACATGCTGGCTGTGTGTTATACACATGTGTAGATTACATTTTACGGCAGCTGCACTGGCATCTAAACTGCAGATTGTTGATGCAGTTAAATTGTGACTGAATTTAGTGAAAATTGTTGTCCTCTCAGGAAGGAATGTGGAATGTCACTGTAGATCTTACCCCTGTGGGATTCGAACCAACATCCTCTGGATTGGGAGTCCAGCACTCTAAATCATTTATTTTAGTTAATTACACAGATTGTTTAACTTGTAGCATTTTGTCTTATTTCTACATCCAAGGCAGTTCCTATAGTTTTAGCATTGTTTCACTTTTAAATCTGGGACTGTTTCAGTCATGGAGCACACTAATACCTTAATATTAATCTTAAACAGATTGACTGGAAAAATCCAGTTACACTAAGCTGGATTCAAGCTCAAGTACACTGAATCACTAGGTGGACACTGTAGCACATCACCATAAAAACTAGTTAGTAGGCAAGGGAGTAGAAGTGCCATATTAAACCTGTACTATATAAACCCCATCTTTCTTAGAATTCCTCCTGAAATTCTTTGAAGTATTCATGAGTTATTTCTGTTGGGTTTCAAATGAAACCAGGAAAAATTCACTTGCCTAGAATTTGAAATACAAGGTACCCTGTGTCACAAAGTGGAGACTCTACTACATTGCAATAAAAGCCAGCTTATAGACTTAAGGAGTAGGAGCATCTGTACAATACTTCTACTACACCAAGGCATTGCATTATCCTTTTGTTGTCTTTAATATGAAAGGATGAAGTGAAATTGCCACCACAAAGAAACTTCTCCAGAGTGCATGTTAAGGGACCTTGTTTGTTTGCAGTTTTTTGTTTTTAAATATCAAGTTTGGCCAGCACAGAACATTCACAAAGGATAAAAACTCATTTGAAATATATTTGTGCTACAGACAAAGTTCATGAGAAAGGTTTGACCGTATTTTGTTATCTACATGTATAACTGAAGTAAACTACAAACTGGACATGACTCACATGTACACCAAGTTAAAAAAGATTATCATGTTTACCTTCTCAAGAATGAACTTTTGACATGGTATCAAGACAGTTGTGAGGACTAAGTATAAAGTTGGTGGATCTAGAAGTGACCGAGATTTACACATTACTTCTGACCTGAATGTTGGTCAGTGACCTTTCATACTCTGTTTTATCATTTTGTCAAACTTTCAAAGATAAGTGACATATTGTAATCTGATACCCCCTACCCGTCCCCCACCTCCCACCTGAAAGAAAGAAAAAAATCTAATCTGACTCTTAGTCACTTAGTCAGAGCTGTCAGCTGATGTTTTTGATAATGAGTTTTATCTTACCACACTATTTCTAGGTTTTGCCACAACTGTTTCATTGTTTTGGTGATCTTATCCTCCTTCTTATCATCATCAACATCATCCTCATTATCATCATCCCTGAAATCACCATTTCTGTTTTCATCATCATCACAACTACCACCACTGTCATCATCATTACTAACATCATGTAAACAGAAGCTAAAGAAATACTTTATATTGATCATTCTGTATCTTACTGTTGTTTATCCTAATTCTTGTTTCATCGCCTGGGCAGATATTCCAGTCACTGTTGTAAGCTTTTTGTTTTAGACATGTGAGAGAGGCAGGTGGTGTGTGTATTGCAGACGAGGTCCAGGTTGGATTTGGTCGAGTTGGCAGTCATTTCTGGGCATTTCAAACACAAGGTAAATTCTTCTGTTTTACAGACCATACTAAAATATCTTTCTATAAAAATGCATCTTTTACTATGAAATAAGTTACAAAAGCAATTTTTGTGAAATGTCATCTCCTATTGTGAATAAGTACTTTTCTAAACATGAATTGTCTGAAGGCTTTATTATTACAAAATTTATATTTTGCCTAGTATTCATAGGTATTCCTCAAATTATCAAAATGAGAACATGAATCAAAAAAAGTCTTGGTTAGTGTTGATCTTGGAAGGTGAAATGTAAAAATCATATACATTGGTAAAATGATACCCAAACACTGGAAACATCTAGTCTTCATGAACTTAGTCCAAAAATGTTGGCTAAGGTTTTGTAAAGGTGTGTCAGTTCAAAATTATAAAAAAAATGTATACCCATTTTATAAATTCTTGTAAAAATGCTACTCATAATCAAAACTAATGAAAGGGTTACAGGAGAGGACACTGGACAAGAAAAACATGTGAAACAGCAGTTGTGTCTTGATTTTACATGATCTTTTCATGAAGCGGTAAAAATATTGACATTCCTCACAGTATGTATATCAAGTTGATTTTCCCACATACATCACTGGCATTGTTCTATTGTTTATATTTAAAAACAAAATAACACCAGCAATGTTGTTTAGTTTTTAAGGCCTTAGACCACTATTAAACTTTGTTTCAGCCCTCAGTGAATTGAGCTTTTTGAAAATATGACAAAATATAAGCTGTATTAGGCTCCCATGAGCTAATCAGTTCAGTTACTGTAAAGAAAATGTCAGTTCATATTGGATGAAAATTCTTTTCTTCTCTTACACTTTTTCCTTAGTCAGCATAAAGTTTAAAGAAACACCGGGTACTCTACTTTTTTTCTTATTTTCTGACAATGCTGCAAATCTTTTATTTCAGACCTGTAAATATTTGCATTTCCCCAAAGGCTTGAAGCTTTCTACAAGGTTTTTTTGCTTGACATTACAAATAAGAATATAATTATATTTGTTTTACATGTCTTTGTAACAAGTTCTTAGGACTTTTGTTAATCCTTCTCAATGGCTGCTTCCTGAATTCAAAAAATGAAATAATATTCTCCAGTGACTTTTTTCTTGCACTTTCTTGGAGAGTAAAATGCAATGCCATATAAATTTTACAGTCATTTTATTAATAGCAAAATGGTTTTTAATCGTCATGGTCCTCTTAAAAGATGTGCCTTAAAATTAACTTGGTGTTATATATTACATTTACAGTATATAGCTTCTGTATGTACAGAGTGCCTGTCTAAATGCATACCAATATAACAGTATTGTGGTGATGCAGAAATGGCTGTACACCACTATACCTATTGTTACAAATTTTTATTTCTAAATTTGCACATGTAAAAGCTCATTTACTGTATAAGAACTCCTCAAAGAATGAAGTGCTTTTTACTATAGAAGCTGGGACAGTTATTGAATTTCGAAATAAAGTGGAGCACTTTCCAGGGTCATTAGCAACTTTGTTTAGGAAAGAAATCTTTACAAAAAACTCTTGTTTTAATAAAATTACAGGTACATGTACCAGCATGTTTCTCACATCTATAATGATTTATTTAACTAAGTAATCTTTCTTGGAAACTAAAAGACGGAAACATGCTAAAAACGAGTGGTTGATGCATAATTAAGGATAGCTGTATTTTATTACCATGTATGTATAAAATATCAGTTATGTACATCTGGAAAGAAATATCGCCCATGTCCATGTATCACAAGCGACATGATTTATACAGGATTTACATTAATTTTAGTGCAATTTGCATTCTGCGCCTTATTGATTTCAGGCTACCATGATTATGTAGTTATTATCATGGCTGGCTGTCGAACGATCACACAATTGTTTAGCATGTTTTTACAATCTAATGTCCTACTAATGTAGCAAGTACCATCACAGTAAAAACAGTACATATGCTTATGGGAAATTTGAACCACAGTTGTAACCAAAGAGAAACCTACTGAGGACTCAAACCTTCTTTACCTAATGTAGACCCGTATCTGTGGTCAAGTGGACAAAGTTGCTGACTTCATATCAGTAAGCCTGGTTGATGGTTTTAGGTTTGATCCTGGCTACTGACCGTCACTATTGGTTTGAGTAAGTTGGCAGTTCGTTATTGACAATCGAAGTCTAAGTACTGCTTCATAGGGACAATGTTTAGGTAAACTATTACCCGATATGACCGATATGACTGATTGTTAAACACTGGTAAACCTAAACCTACAGTACTCTAATAAATGATTTTAGATGTAGTGCCTGACATTGTCACAATGGGTAAACCAATGGGAAATGGTCATCCTGTTTCTGCTGTTGTGACAACAAGGGAAATCTCAGAGGCCTTTAAACTCTGTGGAATGCAATATTTCAATACTGTAAGTTGCAAGACATATTTTCTATAGTTTAAACATTACTTGTGTTACTTTTTTTCTTTGCAATGACATAGATTTGGTTGGTAAGCAGTTGTAAGAAGTATATTTTAGTTTAATGAGACAGTGTCACCTCAAAACTTGTCTGTTGTCATCTCAGCAAATTTGGATTGTGTTCTGAGGACAGAAACTGTGCATGTTATTTCCATTTTATATGACATTTATGTCATATAACTAAAAATATATAATGAATGAAAAACCCAGGCTATTAGCTTTGAAAACTATATATTGAAAAACAAGTGATTACCTTTAGTACAATGTTGGTTAAAGTGTTCATTTTTGTAGTGATATTCAGGCTGTATTAAAAACTTTGTCTTCACTACAGTTTGGTGGTAATCCAGTGTCGTGTGCCATTGCCAAAGCTGTCTTAGATGTCATGGAGAAAGAAGGGCTTCAGAAACATGCTCTGGAAGTCGGTAACTATATGATGCAACAGGCTGGGAAACTGATGGAGAAATATGACATCATTGGAGATGTTCGTGGATGTGGATTGTTTATTGGTATTGACTTGGTACGCAACAGAAAAACACGGGAGCCAGCATCTGAGGAAGCGAAGTTCATTGTGAGAAAGTAAGTTATGAGAAAGAACTTAATTCAGAATAATTGGATATTTGAATACTTTTTGATTGGACTTTATCAGATGTTGAAAGGATGTTATTTCTTTGTTTGGTACCCTTAAAAGTATGCAAGTTTATGAGAAATTGCAGTTAGTTTCTTTGACTAAAGGTTTTACCTGTTTTTTGGCACATCTAGGACATGTTGTCATTTAAACAGAAAAATTAAGCATGAAAGCAGTTTGAAATCACATGAAGATATTCATCTCAGATGCTTTCTAGTTTGGAATTTTTTATTCTTCTCTCTCTGTCTGCAGAATGAAGGAAGACTACAGGATTCTTCTAAGTACAGATGGACCATATGACAATGTGATAAAGATGAAGCCACCAATGTGTTTCTCAAAGGAGAACTGTGACTATGTTCTACAGTCCATGGAACAGTTGATTAAAGAGGTAGCCACAAAGGAATTCCCACCCAGCCACCGCTGGAGTGTGGTTGATGCCACAAAGCCTGGAACCAGGGTTCTGCAGATGAAAGCCTCCTTGTAAAATGCCAGACAGTCATGCAAAACAAGAACAAAGCAAAACAATGCAAAATTTCTGTTCTGTCTTTAGAATAATGTATATTATTTAAAAATGAACATAGAACAAGTTTGTTCTTGTTAAAATTAGAATTGATGTTGTCATTGTATAGGCGGGCAGGCGGGTGGTGCCTAACTCAATGGTGTTTGCTTCATTTGCTTTTGTTACAATGAACCTATAGTAACCAAACATGTTCAGTAGTTAGTTAATAGCAATACCTTCTCTGGGATACCTTTAGGGTTGACTGGGGTCAAGGGGTCAATCAGTGTAAACTAAAAATAGATTTGTGGTTTCTTATTATTAAGCTTCACTAGGTCTATTGTAACTAAACCTAAATAGCTGATAGCTTAAGCAAGACATTCTTTGGGATTGCTTTTGGGACCCAGTGTGGGTCAAAGCTTGGTTGGTTGGTCTGCTGATGAAACGTACTGTGGGGCAGTCTCTTTCAACAGTTTTTCCACCAGAATTGACCATTATACTTCTCTTGAAGTGTAACAGTGCTTATTATTTCTATGCAGTGTTACAGAATTGTATGCACATGGACAGGAAGGCATATTGATCACCACATAGCTAGACTGATAATTTTGATTTTTGCAGATTTTATGAAACTCAGAGAATTCCTTGAGGTTTTGTTTTGAAAGCAATGTTGAATTTTTCCAAGGGTTATACAGCATATTACATCGTAATGAGCCTTTCAGAAAAAAACAAACAACCATAGTACTCAAAAGCAGTCACAGATAGTATAAATGTAAACACATTTTATTTCCTTTAATACTGGATGCAGAACTGGTTTTAGTGTATGAATTTGTTGAGATACTTGATTTGTTTATAATTATTAAATGTAAATACACGATGTAATTTACAGTATTTCATCTCTAGAGTGACCATTATTTGATGGAGTTGGATAGATATTTCAGACTTACTGATACAGGATATATGAGATGAAAAAGTAGATATTCAGTAACAACATAGATATTGTTGTATTTAGAAAATTGTGGAAATGTTTTTATTCGGTAAATGTCAAAGTGAATAAGTATGACATTATTTGTAAATATTACAGAAATGTTATTTTATGGTAAATGTTACGGAATTATTGATATTAAAAGACCCCATATTTATTAAAGGAATGTGGATACTCATAAAAGTTAAATTAGAACTGTGATATTTGTAACTGTTTCAGAAATATTGGTATTTGGTAACTGTTAAGGTTTGTTAATAGTTAAAGTTTTACCATTTTTTATTATGGATTTTCTATTTAAATATTGCAAGCATTATCATTTTATTGTGACAGGGTCAGTGTTATTCTTAGATAATGCAGATATTTTTACGGTAACATTATCTTAAAGAAAAAAATGTACAGTACAGTTCAGCTATGAAGACAACTTTTAATTATTTCGAATTGACATGAAAATCAGCTTTTCTTAAAGAAACAGAGTCTCAAATTTAGACGAAAATGTCTGTACTGAAAACAGATTTTTTTATTAACACCAGTTTTTGAATGGTCTTATGAGTGGGATTTTTCTGTATTTGTTAAGATAATTTTACAATAAGCCATGTATTTATAGTGGTTACTACCTCCAGTGGAGGTCAGAATAACTGAAACTGTCTGATTTTTCTTACAGACATTTATTTGCTTTGTATAGAATGTTGTGCTTCTAGATGTAATCTAAACAGACATATGCAAGTAAGAATGCAGTAAATGTACCAGAGAGAGCTTGTAATGATGTCAGTCTTGGCGATTTATGAACATTTTCTTTCTATATTTATGCATATAAGTATTGGCTACGTTTATTGGATTTACCAAGACTAAAATAAATAAAATTACGATATGAAATGCTTGCTTACTATGTAACATCATTGTTACAGTAACTAGGTCACAGATATCAAAAGTAGTTTGTGTTCAAATGGTTTTAGGCTATATTTGGGAGTTACAGGAAATTTCAGATTAAATAAAAACACTTTATCAGTCAGTACATAGGCAAAATTTGCACTTAAAATGTATGTCTGGTAGTAGTAAATTGTATTCCTTACATGAACTGTAAAAATTACTACAGTTCAGAAAAATGTATATGTTCTTGATATAGAAATGTTCAGAAGCAGTATGGTTACATCACACTCTGATGAATAGATGATCAATTAATATTGATAGAGAATTTCATTATTGCCCTTATTGAGGAAGTCAAATTGAAGATGAATATTATTTTATTCTTACATGTAATTACCCGCTATATTCTGACATCAGAAAGAATGGTAACTTTTTAAATAACCTTACTTTTGAGAAATATACAGGTAAATGTCGAATGCCAGTTGTGAGAATGCTATTAGAAATTTGGCAATGTACACATATTTTTCATTGGAAAGACAGATGAATTCTTGTCTGATATTTGAATAACTTTTATTTGTAAGGGATAGATAATATTTATTTGTTTATAAGTGATAACCCTTACATCTTCTGTACCACTTTGGTTTTTGATATGTTATACTTTTGTGTTACTGTTATTTGGCCAGAGGCCTTACAATGCAATAAAGAATTAACTGTTATTTTTAGAAATTTGCATTTTATAAAGGGAATGTTTCTTTTACCACTGAAGCCTAGTCTGGTGCCAGTTTTTCATGATTTGGATTTTAGAAATTATAGATGTTTTAAAGTTTTGTTCAGATTTTGTTCACATTATTGCTGTACATAGTTATGACATTTTTCTTCAAAATTTCAAGAAAGAATTTCTACTGATTTATCATTTTGTTTTATTGATTCTTATAATTGACTTTTGTTCCCCTATGTTTTCAACAATAATCACCCATTACGAGAAAAGTTAACCAATTTAATCAATACTTTTAAAGCAATATTAAAGGATTTTGGATGAAGCTATGTAGTTGAAATTTCTTTCTCATTCAGTTTGCTGTGATGTGTGTTCCTGGTCACTTTTGAATAAAATATTTATAAAATGATTTTTTCAAAAGAAAGTCTAATTATAATGAACAAACATACAAGGGCTTTTTTCTTTTGTGATGTTTAAATAGTATTAAAAACTCTTGCTGTAAATATTTTTGTAAATAAATGTCTCAGAATCTATTCTGTCCTTGATAGTACTTACTCTGTGATAATCCCATGGATATCCTGAAAGTAAACAATATAAAATATTTACTTATTCACTTTTATAATATTATGTGTTATGTCCTTATTAGTCAGGCATTTTACCTGACAATTATTGCCTAGCAAGTACTAATAATGAGATATGTACCTTTAGTTTATAACTTCCAGTTTCTTTCCAAGAGATGGTATTGATGATTAGATCCTTTACCTTCCTAAGTTTATAAAACTGACTTGTACTTTATCCCATTTGTACAGACCTATTGGGTATAAAGGTATTGGGACACATTATAGACTTCTTTAACCCTGCATGTTTAACCTGTGCAAAGCATTTTGTTTTTAGGAAAACAAGTATATTGTGACCAAATATAAACAATGTTAGACACTTCTGCTATGACTTAACAAGGTTATGGCAAATATTTACTTCCTGACCTCCTTGTTGGGGCTAGTGGTTTAAGACAAGAAGATTTTTTAAGTTTTTCATTCTTGTTGCCAGAGTTCTGCATGAACAAAAAGCATTATTGATGGAGCTTCATGAAATGGTTTGTTGACCTTGACCAAGTGGTTTTAGAGATGTTATTAAAAGTAAAAAGTTGATGACGGACACAGGACAATCACAAAGCTTGCCCTGAGCACATTGTGCCCAGATGAGCTAAAAATAAAACAAAAAAGGCTTGAGTTAGGGTTTGAACACATAATCAAAACTGAAAAAAAAACTTTCTAACCTACCTACATTTGTAGAGCACTCTTCAGAGTGGAGTTAAAGCATTAGTTATCTACTTTCTTAATTGAAAACTCTCTTAATAGCAAACACAGCAGACTTTGTTTGGACTCACTGTATGGATGTACAGGCTCAGAATGTTTGCACTGTTTGAAAAGGGGCGAATAATTACTGAATGCAAAGTAAAGGTTTATAAAGGACCATTCCCTATCAGCGAGATCAGTAGATGGATTACAAATGTGCAACCATTGCAACTCAGTGATAAGAAATGCAGCTAGAAAATTTGTCTTAAGACAGTTTTTTTATATATGTTTTTCTGTGCGTAATACAGCCTGTATTTGAAGTACAGATTTGTGGTCTTGCCTGAGGGCCAGCAAAGGCTGTTGCTCGAGGGCCAGGTGATCTGAGACAAACCTTTGATTATAGATAATAATAATAGATTATTTTTTCTTGCATACAATATTATGTTCCTTTACTACCTTTTGTTTTTATATGATTTTCAATTTTATGTTTTTTAATTTTTTTTATAGCAGTAAATAGATTTCTAGAAGTAATCAAAGATGATGTCAAAGTGACATAAGCAATGGATCATCAAGGGCCTAACATGACTCATATCGGGAGTGTTTGAACATGCCATCTAACCCTAGCACACGGGTAAAAACATCGGTTAACACAATCCAGTATTTAAGCAACCGTGTATTTTTGTTATAAACCTCACAGCAACATGGGCATTTCACTAAATATTCAACAGGACTGATAGACTGGTTAAGACAACTGTTAAGAGTAGATTGAGCTTTCTCAGTTCCTGTGCTAAGCCTTTCAACCTTTTTAGTTCTTTTCTTCAAACATTGTTAGTCTTAAGAATCATGTTACTAGGTCCTAAATTTATTGCTTTTCATAAGTTAATGTGCCAAAATACAAATATGCAGCTTATAAGCATCTTTAATGTGTAGGAGGTTCTGACTATGTGATAAGGTCCATGGGAAAATGCATCTAGCATCTCTTGACCCAAATCTCAGACAAATGAATGATACTTTTTCTTGCATACCATGTTTTTTCCTGGAATATTTCTTTGTATCAACATTTTCAGGTAGAATTTATTTTTCATTGTAGCTC
This sequence comes from Cyclina sinensis, assembly GCA_012932295.1. NCBI lineage: Eukaryota > Metazoa > Mollusca > Bivalvia > Venerida > Veneridae > Cyclina > Cyclina sinensis. The sequence continues at coordinate 44,338,916 of JAAONU010000001.1, read as the reverse complement.
AGTCCCCAGTGTAGTGGAGGTATAAGATCATACCATACAATGGTATACAAGGCAGTCTGAAGGACAGCTAAATCCCCTTCCCCAGCAGACATGAATATGTACTTCTTGACCTTTAACAAACCATCACCTTGATGTTGTGCCATGCATATTGTAAGCACATAGTCTCATGATAGTAATTATTTGTGCCAAGTTATTTAAAATCTTCTATAAAGTCAAAAAGTTATGGAGAACATTAAAGCTTGACCTTGGGGGTAGCAACCTGGAAGTTGGGTTCTGCACATCATGTCATAGTGGTGATCATCTGTGCAAACTAATTAAAAAACTTTTCGTAAGCCAAGTTAATAAGTTATAGAGCAGAAGTGAAATGTGGATATTTGACCTTTAACTGTGACCTTGACCTTGTGGGTAGCAACCCAATTATTGCGCTCTGCACATCGTCTCATAATGGTGATCACTTGTGCCAAGTTATTTCAAAAATTTTTTAGTGGTTTAAAATTTATGGAGCGGACACGAAATGCAGACTTTTAACACTAAACTTTTAAGTGTGACCTTGACCTTGGGGGTAGCAACCCAATTATTGTGCTCTGCACATCGCCTCATAATGGTGATCACTTGTGAAAAGCTATTTCAAAAATTTTTCAGCAGTTTAAAAGTTATGGAGGGGAAACGAAATGAAGACTTTTTACACTTGACCTTTATGTGTGACCTTGACCTTGGGGGTAGCAACCCAATAATTGCACTCTGCACTGCACATCGTCTCATAATGGTGATCACTTGTGCCAAGTTATTTCAAAAAAATTTCAGCAGTTTAAAAGTTATGGAGCGGACACGAAAGTGTTAAGGACAGAAACACGTACACAGGGACGGACGGACAGACGGAGGCCATTCCTATAATCCCCTCCCCGCTTTGTGGAAGGCGATTAAAAAGCTGAATATCTTGATCTTCTGAAGGAACATAATCCAAGAAAATTACTATATTGTACTCAGTTTACATGGCTTTGATGGTCATTTGATTTAAATTGCTATAATATTCATGCATTTTCTTTCAACTGCTTTGATAGTCATGAACTTGCTTTAAATTGCTTTGATAGTCAGACACTTGGTTTAAAGTGATTTAATGTTCATGCACTTGCTTTCAACTGCTTTGATAGTCATGAACTTGCTTTCAACTGCTTTGATAGTCAGACACTTGCTTTCATTTGCTTTGATAATCATTTATTTACTTTTTATTACTTTAATAGTCATGCACTTTAAATTGGTTAAAGTCATGCATTTGTTTTCAATTGCTTTGATAGTTGTTCCATCATGTAAAACTTAACAAAGACATACAAAGCTGAGATAATATTTTACATCAAAAGATGTTAACAACAAGTGAAGTCCGAAATTTGTTCCAGTGATTTATTTATGTGACTTTGTATCAGAAATCTCAGTGAGGTAGAGGAACATGACATCATAGACTAGAACAACAACAACACACCTAAGCTAAGCATTTAACGAAACTATATCTACTACTTACAGGATCTGTATAATACTAATTCCTCCTGTCCATTAAGAAAAATGAAACATGCCTTTATAACAGTTAACTTGAAGGAGTCGAATCTAAAATGGATTTCGTTCTAAGAGAATTTTAGAAACATTTAGCAAATTATTTCAAAAGTGAACACTGAGGTAAAATATCTAAAAAATGTCTTCAAGTCTTCTACAAGTGTACAATGTCTTTGCATATATCTTCTTAAAATACTGATTTTCATACAGCACCTGGTGGTAAATATTTGCTACCAATCTTTGGGCAGTAAACTGCGGAAGTGTCCTAAAATATTGATTAAAAATTTATCAATAAGTTTAAAAGTCGAAATAAACTGTTAAACTGTTCAAGTAAGTGGAACAGGAGTGGATCAATGGTCAGGTGGTAACACCCTGGACGAGAAATCCTGGGGTCATGAGCTCCACCCCACGCTCTAATTGGTTTTTGGATGAGATGTTAAATCGAGGTGTCATGTAATAGTGCTGTACACTGAGCATTGAAAAGAACTTTAAGTGTCTCTGGAATGGGATGCTTTCTGTATTCACTATTCCCCACAACCTAAAATAACTAATCTCTGGGGGTGTCAGCCATATGGGCAACCCATACCGACGATAAATAAACTCAGATAGATAGACATTGAGTGGAACTGTTTTGTTTTTTTTTTCCCCAGAATTTACTGCCCAAATTTAATATCTTTAATAACTCTAATACTTGAGATAGGAAAAATGCTGGCCACAGTTTATACTGTTTGTCACAACTTCAACACCTATCTATATACTGAAATAACATCAAAAACTAAACAACACTTAACTTGTTTTGACAAACTATGCAAAACCAGTAAATAAAACTTAATGAAACTTTTGATGTATATCTTAAACAAGCATTTTCAAGAGATCTTACAGAAATTCTCAAATGTGAATCAACTACAAAGAGATAATCAGGAATAAAGTGTTTCTTATAAATGCATCTTATGTAACAGAAACTTATATTAGAACTATGTCTATGTTACCCTAAAATTGATATCGCTTGCTGTGCACTTGTTTTCATATCTGAGACGAACAAAAAGAAAAAGCTATCATTAAAACACTGAAGAAAACTGAAATTAAAAGTTATGTTTTAGAATGTACTGAAGTTTAACTGGATACAAATAACAAATAAAAAATTGACTAGATTTTTTCTTTTTCAATGATATCAATGGTATGAAACGATAAGTTCTGATATGTGTAAAAATGTATGTGACAAAAACTTGACAAAAATAAGACACAGAAATGTACTTTGCAACACATACATGATGTATGTATTCTTGTCTGGAAAAAACAACAACAACACTTAATAGAATGGTATTCATAAAAACAGAACAACCTTATCAAAATGCAAAATAAGGGATGATTTGTGAATAATACCAATATTCAATAACTATGGGTCATTCCAGTAAAATAAATATCCCACCCTTCAAAGACACTTCTAAAACAGACCAACCCATTTTAGAAATTTACTGGAACAGAAAAGACCCTTTTTAAAGAACACAATTTCCAAAAGAATTTCTTTATTCTGACCTTCTAAAGTGTGATACATGTTTGACTGGAATGGCCTTAACCTGGCAGCAATATATTCAAATCTGTAATATAAGTGCACCTTTCTGCATTAAATTTTTCATTCTCTTTTACTTAATTAAATATGCAGACTGCATTAGGAAATATATGATTAAAAAATAACAAATTAAAAAAACAAAACAAACAGGAATAGCAGTATAATACATAAAAATGCATTACATAATACAAAAATAAAAAAAAATATCTACAAAACTGTTGTTTGGAATGCAAAAACAGAAGATTCACATAAAAAAAATGTTATAAACTTAAAGATAAAAACAAAGCATGGATTTATATAAGTTCCTGAAGTGACTAATTATTTTGAGAAAAAACTTCAAAAGGGTTGAAAAGATTTCAAAAATGCTTAACCATATTGTACTAACATAATATTTCCAATATCATATCTTTTAAAAACTTAATTTATAATAGTAAGCTGAAGAGATCATGAAAGCAGGCAAGAAAATGTGAGACAGTGGTGAATGTGCCAAGTTTAAATTATTAAATACTACAATCAAACAGTAATATAACTATGTGTAATTAAATATAAGTTTTAAAAATATAGGAAATATATTTCTGTATATATTGCATCCTGAGGGGGTGTTACAATTGATTTCAAGTTCTAGCACGTTTACACTAAGAAACTAGACCTAGTCATGCAAAGGTACACAGAACAAAGGTCAAAGTTTGACACAGTAACATTAGTGACATTAAGCTACTCATCTGAAGGTGGTGATCCAATTTTCTAAATACTTAGTCTTAAATCATTTATTAGAACAGGGATATAAAAACAGAATGTTATAAGTATAAAATCTTTCGTGGTTTCTCACAATCTGACCTGTACCAGAACATGTATTTCTATAATAATTTGAGCTGAACAGCCGACCATCATGCAAATTTTAAGGTACAAAACATTTCTACAGGATATAAATCTACACAAATCTGGATATTTTTTTTAGCCTACTTTTCTTTTGAAAAAATTCTCTAATTGATTCTTTACATCTGTTCACATGCTGTCCTAATGCATCTTTTAAAGAAATGATAAAATTTTACTGTGTACTGCAACTTCGCTATGTGGTTATAAAAATAATTCCAAGCAAAAACTACGCCAACTTTGTAAGATCTTAAACACTTAAAAGCTCAATCCTTTTCTAAGTCAATGAAAATGAAAAATATTCTAGAGAACGTGCACCTTTCAATATGACTGTGAATAAAAATTTAAAAGGTCACAGCATTAAACAAACCAGCTGTGTAAAATAAATTCATAACCTGTGTAAATGTAAGATCTTATAAGTGTCAATGTAAGTTTTTCAGAAAATTTACAGACCAATATCATTATCTTAAACAACAATACATATTTATACATTATAAAACACAAATACATATATAATACCTAAGAAAGGTTTCTTAATACTCAGGCAATTATGAAAAAGGACATATTATGCTTATATTAATATAAAAGATCAAGTTTCACTTGCAAATTTAAAATAAACTAAAATAACAGAATTTATATGGGAGGTACAACTATGTAAATTGAGTTTATTCTATTTTTGTAGGTGGAACTGGACCTTAAAAACATTTATTTTATTTGTACCATTGTAAAAAAAGTAGTCAAAAAAGAATATTTTTGCATTTTCAAACAAACTTGAATCAGAAACATATGTAAAAATATAAAATGTAAATTCACTTAAATCTTTTTACATGTAAACGTTTTTGTGAACATACAGTAAAAAAATAGCACGCAATTATAAACTCTGTTTAAAATTTATAGAAAATCTTTGAGTAATTAACCTTTATAATTAAAACAGCTGAAACATATGCTTGTATTTTTCAACAAAACAAAAATAACTTAACAAAAACAAGACTTAAAACAGCAAAGATAGTGAAAAAGTGCACTTCATTTAAACATCACTAAATCTTAAAGAAAAGCTGGTTTTTCAATACATATAATTTTGTTAAGGATTTCTATACTTAGACAGCAATGAAGTGAACATGTAAACTTTAATACTTAAAGGACTAATGACCATATAAGACTGGTAATGATACTGTACAAAATAAAACTACATGTACTCTTAAGAAACATTCATCTAACAACTCTACCAAATTTTCTGCAATTATAATTACTGATCAGTTAAAATGGTCAGTAAAAAGTGAAATTCTTGTCTCATTTCATACTCAGAAATGTTTAGACCTGTTGCCTAGGCACCAATATGGCCCTGTTTTAGTATTAAATGGCTGTCCATCCAGAACATATTACAGAAGAAACTCAGTACATGTGTATAAAATAAAATAAAAATAATGAAACCTGCAAGAAACCATACATAAGTCCTGACATTAAGGAATCAGTCTAGATCTAACCATACATAATCCTGACATTAAGGAATCAGTCTAGATCTTTATTGCTGGTGAACACAGGCACCATACATAAATAAACTAGATAAATATGATACCCTCATGGAATGATTGTGGGAATGCAAACATTTTCTCATTTTTCTTAATATGCATCTATAGTTAATCTGTATGATGAAAAAAAGCCTGGTTATTACCAAAACTGTTAAATATAGCAGATAAAATTTTAATTCTTTTAACAAATAAACAGTCCTAAACTGTGATACTTGAAAATGGTGATATAAAATGTTTACGACAACAATAAAACAATTTTATCTGTAACTGAATCTGACATACTTGATGTAATGTGAAACATATGCAAACCGGACAGAAACAAATGCCCTAAATATGTGCAACACAGGAAGTATTAAAACAATGTAATTATACAATGAACATTTTTCACAAACTGTACAATCAGGTATGATTTTCAACTCCAGGAATAAGGAACATGCATTAGAAATGTTAACCTTACAAACATTCTTCCTCTCTCAGCAGCTGATGCTTGAAATACCCTCTGTTACAAGATCTTTCTAGGTGTCTGAACTGGAGAAACCAATAGACAGGCAGTTACATCCTACAGCAGTAAAACTTTCAGTTCCACAAGTCTATACAGTACATGTCTGTCCTTTAGGTCATACCAACTCTATACCAGACATGCATTTCGTTGACTTGACGAATAAAAAAATATGCCAGCAGAATGCCAATTATCTGAAATGTAATATTCATATTTCAAGAAATCACTTAAAATAGTTACAAAGTCATAACCAACCAAACTGTTAAAATGTTGCAAGAAATCAAAACAGGGATTAAATATTTTCAGACAAACCTCCGACATCAGCAAATGTCAAATTTTTTAACTATTTGTCTGAACCAAGCCTAAACATTGCTATGCAAATACTTTGACTGATATCATATACTGTAACAATTAAAATCTTGGCTTCAGTTCCTAAATATTTAGGTACAGTTATTGTGAATAAAAACTTACCTGTGGAATAGCAGACCCAAGCCCTATAATACCAACCATATCCAGGTTCCAACTTAACCAAGCCAGGAAGGTATCAGTACAACCCATAGTATTTATCTTGTCTACAGGCATCTGAAAGAATGAGGAGAAAATAACCATGTTGTATAAAACATTAGGTTTCTCTGAAACCTTAAACACAATGAATATTCTTCTTGCAAAACTGCATTTGTATCTTGAACACTAATTAATTTTCATCATTAACATTTTCAAGTTGTGCTCTTTTTTTCTTAGTTCCCTACAGGTATAATCTAGACTCTCTGTCCTGTAGAGGTCAGAAAATTGTCTTATATAGGAGTGTCAGATCTGGATAACTTAAATGGGTTAAAATGCCATATAGCCCAAACAAGTATGCAAGTTCCTTAAAAAAAAAGATGCAATATTTTCTTTGACTTAATATCCTTCAACTCTAATAAGTAAAAATCAAGGTAGAAGACTGTTCCTGGAACAACTATAGTGTACATGTGTATATGATTATACAAATTATGTTGAGTATTACTGCACATTTCAGAGACATGTACTAAAAAATAAAGAATTTGGTTCATTTGTTTTACTGGAGTTCAGTGTCAGTTTCAACCTTTGTTTGGTCCTAGTCCTGCAGTCAGTCTACATAACAAGGGTTTCTGGGTATCTAACCAGTTTACTAACCAATTTCTTCATAAGAAACACCACAGAATTTGGAAGGGATAAACTAGGGCTACAGACTGTTATAAATAATTTGGAACTACAGGTAAACTCGTGTCACAACTACAAGTAAACTCGTGTCACAACAGCAGGTAAACTGTTTCACAACTGCAGGTAAGCAGTTTCAAAGCTGCAGGTAAACTGTTTCATGTCTGGAGGTAAACTGTTTCACTGACAACTGCAGGGAAACTGTTTATTACATAAGTGTAAAGTACTGTCAAAATATAAACAGGAAGTAGGTATCAACAGTTCTCTTATGGTATGAAACATGTCTGCTGTTAACAGCCAGAATTTATAAAAAATTTCACAAAGCATAAAAGGTCCAAGATAGCATTTTGCTTGTTAATTCTAAATCATGATAAGGTACAGGTAACAACCAAAAAAAGTGAAACACATATCTACAACTGGCTTGCTCTAACTGTATTAAAACTTGAAAGGGGCTTTGAAATATTAATATACAGAGTATAACTACCTATGCATGTTCAATACTTACTGATGCATTAAATCTTGTCCTGTATCCACAGTTTACTTTCAAGACACCCTCCTAGAAACAAAAAAATATCTGACTTAATAAAATCAACCTATTTGGGAAAAAAAATTTCCAATAAAAATTATCAAGGTGATTGGCTTCAACTTCACTCACTTCTCTTAGCTTTGTCAACTGTCTAGACAGCAGTAGAATATATTTATTTAAAGGGACTTAAGTGCTTGACCACTGTAACACAGACAAATAGGGACCTTATTTCAAGAACTTAAATATGGATTTTTTTTAATGTTTTGAGAAAAAAAGAAAAAAAAATGATAATGGAACATAAGATGGCAAAACTACAATTTTTTCATATTTAAATGTAACCTGTTTCACAGGACAATCATACATTGCTTCAGAGTCAAAAAAGCAAACAACAGCATCTTATTATAGAGATTCGAAAGCAGGCAAATATTTCAAGTTTTCATTGCGAAATCCATTCTAGCTGTGCATATTGATTAATGGGATTCATGGTAAGCCTTGAAACAGAGCTTATTTATACGGTATTATACCAAAAAAGCTTGTTTATATGAAATGCTAACTTTAGCCAAATTTTTGACATACATGTTTGAGGAAAATGGCAAGAAAATTCTGTAGTCACATTTTTAACAAAATGATCGCAGTGCCAGAACAGCTAAAGTTAAAAGGCCAATACAGAAAAGCTGTAAGTTATATTGAGGGTGAATGCAAAACAGTTCTAAGTGCTTAAAATGAAAGAAGCAGATAGTACTTTTTTTGCATTCACATCACAATATATTCAATGCAAGAACAATACACTGCTGTGATAATAAAAACTGACAGGAAACGTAATGTATTTGGTTACCTTTGGTCTCTTACAGCATGAATAAGGTACTCCACATTGTTGAGGTAACTGTGATCCACACATGTACTGTGGGTTCCTATCATAATCCATGTAAGAATCAAAGCCACAACAATCAAACTGAAAATATAACAAATATCTCTTTTTATTTATAAATATTTGTTTAACTGAGTGGGGATGACAGCCATCAAAGCTTATTTCTTATTGTCCCCAAACAGAGAGATAAGCCAGTAATATCAACTTCTGGTATCTATTTATGGCTTGGAGAAGTGAGACACATGGGACTTAAGTGTTTTTTCCCAAAGAAAGACCTGTTGCTCTGGCTGGGATTCCAAAGCAGAACCTTAACCAGAGGTGAAAGCAGTTACCACCAAGCTATTACATATACACGACTAAAAATGAGATATCTTTTTTTTTCATTTTAAGCAAACTGTAACCAGTTCTCTAAACTACTCGTCTAAACATTTTATTTTTTATTCAGAACCTATAAAAAACAAGAAAATATAAATCCTTGCCACAAGGTAAGTTGCATCTGGAAGTTGCAGTAAGGAGCCAAAGATGCAGAGAAAAGGCTTGATAGATCGACAGATTTAACATGTACATTCATAAATGTGATAGAAAACATACAAAATATGTTCGTTTTTTTGTGCAAGAACATAAGGGAAACATTTTACTCAAGATAACTTTAAAGGAATGAAGGAATATGTAGTTAAACATTCTGACTAAATAGGTCTGCGGAGCCTTTCTTTTTGTCAAAGACAAGCATACAAAGTTTCAATCAACTGTATCAAAGCACTCCAGAATAATGGCTGTAGATGGACCTACTGAATACATTTGTTAAACATCAAAGGGCTCTAACTCTGCTATGAGAGGGTTACATTGTACCAGCAATTGACATGCATCATTTCCCTATTATCATATTATTATCATAATATCTATGCCTAGAAAAACTTCTACTAGTATTCTCTCATAAACTGTTACAGATTTGTTAAAGGAGTCAAAAGGCAACTGGAAAACTTTCTGCATACTACCACAAATACGTCGCACATGTTCAAAAATCCCCAAAATTATCATACAACAGTTGTATGCATACATTACAGCAATATTTTTTTTTACTTGTCTACAAAATCTTACCCCAAGTTGCACATTATCCACTGTCATTCTATAATACTTGTTGTCATGGTAACCTTCTACCAGAAACAGAAACTGGTCACTGACCATATCTGGAACCTGAAATAAACACACAAAACTTTAAATTTGGCATTCTTATAAATGAGCTGATTCAGGAAATTTTGATAAATGATTTTTTGGTACTCTAACCATTCAACAAAACAGTGGAAAATGTGTTTTTCTCTTGGATTCATGTATTTTTTAAATAAAGCCCGAGACATGTTTCTGAACCAATTATGAGTGTTTTCATTTTTTCATGTGACAAAAACACAAGTTGGGCAAAAGTACACTTAATAACACTAAGACCAAAATGGAAAATGACTGCAAGATCAAATATAAAAGACAGACTTAAATGTAGAACAGAAGCTAAGGTTGCTGACTTGTTAACTAGCATATTTTCTCAAGGTATTTTTGTTACTGGTTCAAACTCCCTTAACTTATCTCTTTCTTGAAAAGAAAGCTGAGCACAGAGTTCCTTTATGGTATGATACTGGAATATGCAGGTTTACTATATAATATAGATCAGTAAATCACTTACTTAAATAACTGAAATATTGTTCAATGGATTTATTTAAAACTAATTTAACGAGTATTCATTAAAAAATCAGAAGTCTAAAGTAATTATGATAGTGATTATATAATCCTTGGCATAAATAACTTTCCTCCCTGTTGAAGTTTTTCAGGAAAGAACCTCAGACTTACCTTTTGTCTATGAATAAATGCCAACACACCTATGGCCACCTGAGTCAAAAATGCAATCACTGTCACCACCAGAAACTGAAAAAAAATAAACATGTATATTTGTAATACTAAACAAATATAACTATAAAAGAATTCAATTCTAATATTTATTAACCCTGAAAAGTTTATACAAAAATTTAAATGAATTTCATTTGATTGAAGATATTTCTGATGAACATCTTACAAATTCAATAAAAGTTAACTCCTGATTAAAATCATGTGGAATTATTTGTAGCATAATATGTAAGTAAGAATATAAGAATATGTGTATTATGATGTCATTTAGATCTGGCCTATTGACAGTTCTTGTTCCCTAAGTAATAGTACTTAAACAGGGCCTACATTTCTCTGAGGTATTTCCAAGTATTACACCTTGTAAAATTCAAGCATGACAATTTTGTTTCAGAAACATTCTGTTAAATCAAAGGGAAGACCAAACAATCTTTGTCCTAGCTCTTCCTGTCAGGCAAATAGACAAATTTATACACACTTTGTAGCTCCATTCTGTCATTTTGTGTGACAAAAGCCAATCAGTGGGTGCATAAAGCACATGTGAGCAATTGCTGAGCTGAAATCAATATTTCTTAAGATCCTGTCACAAAAGTTTGAGTAAGTATTGTATGTAAACACCAACTGATTTTGTAAGTGATTAATAGTTAATCGCAGATACACAGGTAACCAACATTAAATGGTTCGAAAAAGGTGTCAAGCAAAAGCTTAGTACGAGTGGAATTAAACAGCCTTTTTGTTTGATGTTAGTTAGCCTTATCAGGATTAGACGAGGCTGCTGCATTTCGATCAAACAAGAAATAAGTGGGGGTGGGGGCGTGGGGAGGGGGGTGTTAAAAATATCCTTTTCCTTTTTTAAAGTGACTGTCACATTTCAAAACTAAGGAACTCATTGCATATCGAAAAAATATGAAACTTACTGTTTTAAGGAGGCATGTATTTTCTCGGACAGTGCCTGCTACACCGATTAAGGAGTTCACCATTACTACGAACCCTACAGCCATCAACATCAGAGCTGGAATAAATAGGTCTTTGTTCACCGACTCATAATCCTTGTTCTGTAACTCAATCCAAGCACCCACCAATAGGAGGCCAGTACCAATTATCTGTTCAAATATAAATACACATATACATATAAACAGATATAACAGCAATAATCAATCATTCAACATCTCATTCACTGTTGAACAGGGTTGGGGTGATTACTTCAGAAATGTAATAGATCAAATTACAATTACTACTGTAATAAAATTCAATTGATTAAATGACAATTACATGAAAACAGATTCCTTAATGTAATTGATAAACTTTAGCAAAGTAATCATGATGATATTCCTGACTACCGTGCCATTTAGATTACCAGTACCAAAGAAGGAAAAAAAAATCGCTGGATTTTAAATAAGCTGCATTTGCATCAGAGTATATATAGGTACAGTATATCTGTCAGTTGATTCCCTTAATTCATATCTGTGAGTCAATGTAGCTCATGTAGTAAGTCTTGGCAGTGACACTTTATTTTTTTGTGATTTTAAAATGTTTTAACATAGTAGCCATGATCTACAAGTTGGACAGCTTAACTAACTACAAATGATGGATTTTACATTATTTAATTATAATAAAGATTTTTGACATTTGTCTGAAAAGTAGTATGTAATATGAGGATCTATAAACTTTTGGGCTATGGTTTATACGAAGAAGTCAAAAAGAAGTTTGCAGACAAACATTGCACAATCTGACGTGACACTGGACTAACCTGACACCAAATGTTCACTTATTTTTAACAGAGACATAGATAACAAAAACAGAGATAGGCAACTTCCTAGCTAGTTAAGGTCTCATGCATGCCTGCTAAGACATTGTCTTGTAGCAAGTATAACTTGTTAACTAGTTGCCAAATTGAAACAAATTATACATTTTCTGAAAGCCTAGTCATTTGTCTATTGCTGCAGGTAAAATAATTTTAGTCCTGGTAAAAATAAATGATGCATCATGTGTTAAAGAGAACTGCAACTTAATCATTTTTCACAAAATTATAAAGATGGTGAAAAACTGGGATAGTGGGTATATTCTGCCAAGTTATATTAAATTAAAGGGCTAGAAAGTTGCCAATATTTTAACTTGCAGCTATAGACGACTGTTTAAGCTTTCAAATGATGTATACCTTAAAAGGGTCGAACAAATAGCCACTGAGTTTTAATTGCTACAAAATGCCTATTTTTTCACTTTTTGCGAGGCATGTGCGCTATTTCAATGGAGTAAATAGGAGCTGCTTATCTCTGTTATCTATGTCTCTGTTTTTAACTGTTAGCTTTTTTCGAAAGCTAATCGTAGGCAATGCAAATCGAATGTACAACGCATATATCTTATCTAAGCCTTACCACAAATAGACAAGAGTATAAGAACAGAATAAGCTTGTTGCAGCTGTACGATGTACATGCACAGAGTGGCTTTTTTGGATGCAGCGAACTTAATTCCCGGTTGTTTTTCAACATTCTATCCCCGTCAAACTCGACCGCCATCTTGCCATCTTTTGTTCGGGAAAACCCGATTCTTTTCCGTAAGTAGATATCGGTAATTTCCGTAGAAAGTGTTATAAAAAGTGGTTATCTCCCATGAAGCGAAAAAAAGTTCTTATTTTGTCTTGAATTAAAAAAAACTCTTGATAATGGAAATGTAAAAAGCTAAAATGCTAAAAGTAAATAGTAATAATTCTGTATTATGATCCCTAACCACATGAGAGATTGATTGCAGAGTCCAGTTTAGAACTACAAAATAAGTTTATGTTCAGTCATTATTTTAGCATTTAACGTGTAGGTAGTGTTTCAGATAACATTATCAGAAGACCTGAGTTTGAACTTAATCTCTATCACGTAGAGAATTTCAAAAATACATTCTTATCGTTCGTGGTACGAGACGATCTTGTCGTTTGCAGAGTTATGGTACAATCTAAGTTCACAATTATATTTATAAAATTATCCTAAAATGCAATAATTATATTTAGTTTTATATTTTAATTCGAAACATTACTTATATCCTGTAAATTACTTTTAACTTATTCTTAATATTGTACATTTTGATATATATGAGACATCCTTTTATAAAATATTTACCCATTTAAAATATTTATTAGTAAAGGGAGGTAATAAAAGTTGGTTGTTATAACAAACGTGCGAATATTATCATTTTCTCGAACCAAGTTTTGATGAAAACGAAAGTGAAACAAAGCTACGAGTTTAGCTAATTGAAATTTAATGGTTTTGTATAAAAATCTGAGTAGGAAACTATAGATAACCTTACTTTTTTTTATCTCAGATACTAACAAGTGCAGTGTGGCCATACATCGTGGTAGCTATTAGCCTAATTAATTTGGCGTCTATCTATCTATTTATCTATTCAAAGTTGATCTTATTGATCGTCGGTAACCTACCGGTTGCCCATATGACCGACGCCCTCTGAAGAGATTAGTTATTTTATGTCGCACGGATATACTGCAAGACACAGAAAGCATCCCATTACAGAGACATCCCTGGTTCTTTTGCATGCTCAGTGTATAGCACTGACAGCACTGATACATGGGACCTAGTATTAACGTCTCATCCGAAAGACTATTAATAATGATAGTGGAGGAGGGGGGGGGGATCGAACTCGGGACCCCTGGTTTACCAGTCCAGCGCGTTACCACTGGACCACATCCGCTCCTAATTTGGCGTTGCCGGCGGTTTGACCCATTTTGTAGACATTCTTTTTATTTTTACTGTCAAACCGTTACCGTTGGAAAAAAGACATCGCCTATCAAAAATATTCTCGATGTCTCTTCGACAAGTCTGATTAGTCGGACTAATCATGGTATATGAAGTCATTGCAGCATTATATGCCTCAATTCGGAGCCCGGAAGAAAACATACATCCTTGTTCATACAGACATACATCCCACTTCATACAGACATCATAACATCCCACTTCATACAGACATATAATACACTTCATATAGACATACATCCTAGTTTATACAGACACACATCCGACTTCAGACAGAGGTACATCCCACTTCATACAGACATACATCCCACATCATACAGACATACATCATACGTCATACAGACATACATCCCACATCGTACAGACCTACATCCTAGTTTATACAGACATACATCCTAGTTTATACAGACATACATCCTAGTTTATACAGACATACATCCTAGTTTATACAGACATACATCCCACTTCATACAGACATATATCCCACTTCATACAGACATACATCATACTTCATACAGACATACATTCCACATCGTACAGACATACATACTAGTTTATACAGACATACATCCTAGTTTATACAGACATACATCCTAGTTTATACAGACATACATCCCACTTCATACAGACATACATCCCACTTCATACAGACATACATCATACTTCATACAGACATACATTCCACATCGTACAGACATACATCCTAGTTTATACAGATATACATCCTAGTTTATACAGACATACATCCTAGTTTATACAGACATACATCCTAGTTTATACAGACATACATCCTAGTTTATACAGACCTACATCCTAGTTTATACAGACCTACATCCTAGTTTATACAGACATACATCCTAGTTTATACAGACATACATTTCCCAGTCGATGATTGACTAAAGGAGAACTGAGTGCCTACTTTTCACCTTGATGGTAATTAATGCATTTTTTTTACTGGGTTGCTGAATTAGTATTAGCATATACTATACAGTGTTTTTCATTCTGTTCGGTCGGTGGATCCTCTGGTTTAAGCTTTGTCACCTTTAAACACCTCCCTTCATGTCCGTGAGCAACAAAGATAAAATCATCTTTTCGCTGAGTGTATATACTTGGGCACGCTGTAAATGCAAATGCAAATGCAAAATGGTATTATATTTGTTTTCTATGACTTATACAGCAGTTTAATGTCTACAAAAATAAGTAGAGTAATAGTCTATTTGAACAATTACTTTATATATAATGTTTCGTGTGTAATGACACCTAGTTATGATTATATACACATTCCTACTCTCATGAAAATAATATTGCAGGTAATATATTCGTTTCTAATCTTGAAAATATTTAACTAATCGAAATGGTCAGTCTACAAGCAATACCGCAAATGAATTTCCTCTACAAATAAAATCTCTCTTGTTATCACCTGATTCCGCCACTTATCACGGTGCATAACCATATCGACGGTCTCTCTGTAAGGTCTCTCTGTGTCGGCACCGGTTATTCTCTGCTGTAAACACAATATGCGATGAATGAAAGTCAGAAAAATAACAGCTGAGTTGCTTAGAAAAACAAACAAAAACACGGAACATTAGAATATCTTTGCTATGTATACACGTCTACATCAAGGCCGTCGTCGATGGTCCGGCCGGTCCGGCCTTGGCCGGACCAATATTTTGGCCAAAAAATGAGTAAAAAAAAAAAAAAAAAAAAAAAAAAAAAAAAAAAAAAAAACAACACGCATCGCTGATAAGCAATTTGACACTTAACTGGCCCCTTATGCAATGCGCGGTAATATACAAACATGACGCGAAACAACTGGACACTGTTAATTGACCAGGTATAAGTAGGGGTACTACGAAGACAAGTGTGAAGTTATCTTAATTGGCATTAATCGACATCGACGTGGCTCCGGACAGTTCACCGTATATATATGTTTATTCAAAATATTACATCACAATTCTTTAAATTTTACTTCTGTTCACATACAAGTATCTTAATATGAATAGTTTAAGATAGTAAAATATCATGATGTGTGACACAATTCCATCGGAACCAAATCAACCAAAATCATTTTCGTTTCCAAAACGAACATTTGGTGAGTACATTTTTTCATCAATGTTATATATATTATGATATAACAAAAAAAAAAAAAAAAAACAGTGCATGAGATTTGCAATATACATTATGAATATCTTAAACTAGTTATGCCTGAATTCTCCGAGAACTTGATAACATTTTATTGATTGTATACGGCAACCGTTCAAAAGTCATATTTTTATCACATATCCGTGCCGTTTTTGCGACTCCATAAAAATGGTATTGCACGGCCGTGCATATATTTTGACGTGACGTCATTTGCGTTATACACAGTAAATGTTAGCGTATTTCTATAGGCGCGTCAATGAAAAATGGTTCTTTTTCACTTCAAACGGTCTTTATTTTTTGGTCATATGAGACTCATTTGTACACCTGTACGTCCGTTATGCGAACCTTAAATTTCACCCTTAAAACTTACGACGCACAAATCTGTAAAAAATCGCTGACATATTACTATAAGATGTACTAGCGGCAGGCTGTAAACTGTGCCAAATATACGGGAAAACTCCCCTGAGAGCATCCTAGAATAAAAATTTTTTCAGGGGGAGCATGCCCCCGTACCCCCCTAGATTCTGGCTAAAACCAACCAAATTGGCCGCACCAATCACAAAATCGTGACGACGGGCCTGACATTTCAATAACTAGTATCAATCACTGCGCTCTAAAACTCGGACAAATTGTTTAGCGGTGTACTGACATGGAACACAACCCCCCGCACTTTCTACAGACTGAAACGGGTTATTGCTTTGATAATGTACATAACAATCACATCAAACATTTTCATTTTTCAATATTCTCCAAGAAAATTGATACTGATAACTTAGCTGATATCTATATATTAATATCATTGTACACCTATTTTTGTAAACTGGCTGATATCTACTAGTATATGATATCATTGTACACTTATTTTCAGTTCTGATGGTGCACGGTTAGTCTCTCTGCACAACAGGTTTTAAAGCACAGGTTTCGGAGCGCAGTTACTAATAACTGAAAAGTAGACACATGTATACACAGCAAAGATATTCTAATGTAAATGTTCCGTGCCCTTCTTAATTTTAAGCAAGTCAACTGTTTGAACTGATGTCTTTCCGATTTTTCTGACTGTCTAACTTTGCAAATTGCGTTTACAGCAGTGAATAACCGGTGCCGACGCAGAGAGGCCACTGATAAAACAGATTTCGCGGAGACACCGCCGGTATGGCTATGCATGCCTTAGTGGACAAAACTGGGTCAGTAGTCGCTATTCTTGAAAACGCCCTTGTTTCACAGGATGCACACTGGTTTTTTTAACTTCCTGGTTGGTTATCAATAGCCAAGGTTTAACTTGAGTGTTTCCTCATTAATGATGGGAAAAGCTTCCCCAACGTCAAAAAGTAAAAGGATGTATTCTTTGTTTATGTATGTTTCGGTTTACGAATCCTTTGTTGAAAAAAATATTGTATATGTACTTTAAAGCCTAAAAGGGTTTGAGTTTTCACTGCTTGATTTTTTTTACGAAAGAAAGTAACCAGCAATAATTTTCACATTCACAATCAACCATGCATATGACATTGCAACAGTAAAGACTTTTGCCCACGAATATGTGACATGCTGTGCACGTGGTCCTCGAGAGACATTCCAAAGCAGATTTGTGCTGGTATAGTTATAACACGGAGTAACAATTTGCCCAACTGCACCTCCAGTCTTTAAAAGTTATGTTTGTGCTACTGGAATGCTTAAACATAAACGCAAGTTTTCCGCAAGCCTAAAAATGTTTAGATGCATAATCCGTTTTATTTTATTTAATGATAAGAAACTATAGAAAGAAAACAACCAGGCTACAAACACCACCTGATCTTATTTTCAAGAGCATGTATGATGTTATGTCAAGCAGCTTGTCAGTCAATGCTGTGTCTTAAAATTTAATAAAACCATTGACCTAAGCTGGGCGTCAAAAAGTTTCATAGAATAGTTAACACTCCCTAGTCTTAATGCTACATTATTATGCAAAAAAACACAATAAAAAAAGTATTTCAGCCCATTTTCAATATAATGTTCGTTTTTACAGAAATAACTAAAGATGTACTTACAAACCTAAACATAGCACGTTCTGGAATTTTAAAGGCCGCTCATCCTGGTAATATTTTTAAGCTTACTAGAGTTCTTATTTGGTTTATTTTCTGCAACAATTATAGCAAGTATTATAACTATTAACTTTCTGTTTCGCCGCACTAGATAAATCGTCGTCAGTGGGTAAAGATGGTGGTGTATGGTTCCAATATGACGCCATCAATAAAACATTTCGAATGTAACAAGTTACCGCAGTTACCAGCTCATACCGCGGTGTCCCTTATACAAGGGAAACAAATTCTTGCAAGTTATATTTCCCCTGTTCGTTAACTACACACTGAGTTCAAACCAATTTTCGGGAATGAAAACAGACGCTGTTAACATATCCTTGGTGTGAATCGAAACGGCAACCTCTGGATCTTGAGTATCGCCCTACCCTCGGCCATTGCCCCTGCAACACATCTGAATGAGGCTTGTCTCAAAAAAATCTCATGTCTCAAAATGATCTGTTTTTAAGTTTATATGGTTTTTAATTATACTGTAAACAGATAGATTGGCTGACTCGTTGTCATGTGATTTTGAAAAACAGGGAGTGCATCAATGAATATGGACAGATAGACTAACTCGTTGTCACGCAGTTTCAGCAGTTAAAACATAGGATCCTCAGTGCGACAAACTATTGCGAACAAAAGTACACGACTCGATCAACTGGGAGTCTACCATCAATGAAAATTTTCGTATTTTCCTGCATCAAGACTTTTCATTTTTTTCTATCAATTTTGTAAACTTATTCGCGTTTATTGTAAACTTATATCTTACCACTTCTCTTTTCACGCTTACCTTATGTTCTAACAAGTACTCGCAACAAAAAGAAAGACTGGACTGTTCAACATAATAGTTACTGCTGCTGTATTACACTGAACCAATTACGTAGCCCTTAGCTCAACGTAAGATATCCCTTCACTACAATGACTTGATCAAATTACAGTGTGTTATCTCTGACGGAGGAAAAAGAGTAAAGAAGCAGATTAAATAATTAGTTATGCCTTTATTTGTGCATTTTGTATATAATCAAAATGAAAATTCAGTTTATTCAGTTCATTATCAAAATGAAACACGTGGTCCTCATGTGATAACAATAAGATTACCATGTACAATATATTGAGGTAAATATATAAATAGTTATCAGATATAACATTTCTCAAACAGATCAAAGGTGTTTCATGACAGTGGAGGAGAATGAGGATTTTATATGCTCTTTTCTTTATAGGCATTGCCTTTGGTATGTTTTTTTTTTTTTTAAATACATTTACATTGCATTCTTATAATGTTTATAGGAGAATTTGTCATATCATTTAAAGTTATATTTGCTTTTTAAGGGACAAGCAAATTATAAAAAAAGTACGATCGATTCATTTTCAAGAAGTTAATGTTGCTGAAAGTGCAAATATGATTGAAAGTTTTATTCCTACTGACTGTAGTGAAGGCTTTCTTTTGTCAAGGAGATAGGTGTTTCACTATTCAGAACAGCTAACCTTTCATTTGGAGCAAGGCTATACTAACACTTTTTAATATCTTATATCAATATTATAGCGGCACCGTCAGTCCCGGACAGCGGGTTGTGTGAAGTGTGTCACTTACTGGTCGGGGAGGTACAAGATCTGCTTACTTCTGGACAAACACAGGTTTGAACATAGCATATAGATTTATTGCATTCAATATTTTTGCTTTCTTCAAGTAAAGTTAAAGCTAAAGGGACGACATCCTTACTGAGTCAAACACCTGTAGCATAGAGATTTTGTGTCCCGTTGGAACCTAATTGTCTACACATCTTGCTCCCAATTCTCATTTGGGGGAAAACAACAACAACAACAGAAGCGACTTTAATACTGTTTCCTTATTTTATATTAAAGATAGATTTTGTTCAGTGATTCGTATCGGGTAGTATCATTATGTCATGCCAACCACACTGTTTATCCGGTGAAATTCTAAGAAAAAAATTATTTATTCAAGCAGCAGTCAAAAGAATGGCCATCAAAGTAGTATTAAACGATCTGATATTGGTTTATGACAATGCAGCAACAAGACTCATTTTCCACTTAAGAAATAAATACACAGAAGAAATAGAAAGTTTGTAACATACTTTATTTGGACATATTATATAAGTTATATACTCGGGAAGGGCGGTACCTGAGTTTCTGAAAAAAAGATATAACCATTTACATTGTACGAGCACGTGCTCAAGAGCAAACGAAAGTCTAAGTGCAGGAAGGAATAGGAAGAATGGCGGGGCTGAATGTTAGGCTAAAATTTGGTGAATACTTTAAAATAGCTTTCTCTGTTCTATACTCTTTTATTAACAAGTCTGAAGTTCATTCAATCTGATGATAATCATATTCTAATATTAGTTACACTATTAACCGTTGAGAGATTATGTACGTCAGTCAGATTAACCGTTGGAAGATCATGTACTTCAGTCAGATTAACCGTTGGGAGATCATGTACTTCAGTCAGATTAACCGTTGGGAGATCATGTACTTCAGTCAGACTGGAAGATCATTTAATCAACAGAACTCAGAATGGAACTATCCTGTTTAATTTTAGCTGATGTAAAAGATAAGGAAATAAATAGCGGCAAATTTTTGCACCAATAAAGGCATCATCTTACTCTACCATTCACTTATTTATGAAAATGTGCACACATGTTTACTCAGTTTTCAAGCAAGAGAAGAGTGTCACGTTAGCATGAATAAACTGGTAAATATTTTATCAAAGTAACCCTATGTGCAAGCGGTTGACTGTCTCAGTGGTATAGATACTAGATTAAATTAAATAAACCGAGATTATCTGACAGAATCTCACAAAGATTACACAAAATATTGCACAATATTTACACGTTTTAAGCTTTGTATTAAACTATACGCTCTATCCCAGAACATTACTCTTTCAGTATGCACAATCAATAACCGTCAAAACATATTCTTTCCAGCATAACATTCATAGGTTATTTGTAGGCACATGTGTTATATTATTGCGCGACATAAGAAGGATGCTGACTTCTTGAGATAAAATGATTAAATAAAATGAATTATTTATTCAGACCATATAACACTCTCAAGAAAACACCACAATGCTAATATTAAATGTTTGTTGTAGTCTACACTTAGCAGTTACGTCAGAAGCACGTGCTCCAAGTTGCCATCTGAAGAGAAAGATGTCTGCAACAGATTTTTGAAGGAATATTCAGGAGTGCTGTTCCACAGACTGGTCAAAGATCTGGTACATAAATATATAATTGTTCACTGTGCATCAATTGTGTGACAATCAGTTATATACAAAATTGAAAATCGTGATTTAACGCGAATAATGATGAATTAACTTAAATGGGATTAGATTTACGTGAATTATCGGTCAACTGTTAAAATTTATACCAAATCCAAATTGTAAAACTTATTTTAAAGGGTTTTGTTATCATTTTCTTGTGCTACAATATTTTTTCTTTTATTTATTTTTTATTTATTAATTTATTTAATTATGGTTTTTGGGGAAAGATAAAATTCTCCCGTCTGTGTTTACATAAACATACAGTGCGAATGTACAGACGACATACCTCCTTAACATACAGTGAGGACGTATATAGAAGACAATCATTTTCACATTTTTAAGACATATTCAAGACGACGTTTTCACCTTGTTTTTAGCAACCGCATGAAGTTTGTCAGAAGCTGACCGATGTTTGTCCCTCCTACCATGAACAACCAAGTGTTCAGCTTCTTGAAGAAGCAGACGACCCAACTGGTGTAAGTTCTGAAATTTACACGAATGATAGAAATTTTGAAGACTTCTGTTAGAAACCTCAAATTAGATTGTTTAAATGACTTTGTGGAAAAGTGTTTTATAAGGTTTACGAGAAAAAATACGGTTTTGTTTAACGAAAAACTTGTCCAAACGGCGAACCTCATAAACGTTACTGAAAATCACTTGTCTATTATGGTACTAATTTGACATTTTTTACAAGAAAACCTGACGGATATTTATGTTTTTCTTTCAAGAATCCGCTGGAATGTGAGTTATGTAAGCTAGCAGTACTGGGCATAGATAAGCTGATCAAGGAAAATCGATCGTCTGCTGCAATTAACAACACCTTAGAAAAGTTCTGTGACGGACTTCCGGACCAGCTCAAGGATGTGGTTTGTACTGATATTGATGTGTGGTTTTCTTTGGGTCTAGAAAAGGGTCTGTAAGAACTTGAATGGTTAGACTTCTGACCAAAGAAGACACCCTAAAATGGAATTTTGTTTCACTCATTGCAAAATTTAAAATCTTCTTAATTTTGCAATTCTTCCTCAATACGTACTCAGTGACACTTTTCCTTTAATGACAATTTTGACGCAAATTGATGTTTAACTAGCTAATGATACGTTTGTCCCTCCTTTCCAGTGCAGACAAATTGAACCAGCTATTTTGAAGGGCCTGACACAAGGGTTTGACCCAGATGTGGCATGCAAGTTTGCGACACTATGCACAGGTACATAATTCTTATCTAGTTTATACCTGCTACTTTATTTTGTAAAAACTGACCTTGAACTTGATAGTGGATAAGTCCATATCAAAAGTAAATAGTATTTAGCTTTGATAAAATAACAAAAGAATGAAATCATTTCCCAATAGATAGCTATTGAATATCTCCAGATTTTATCCATATCGATGTATTTTGAACATCTTATTCATATATGACGCATATTTAATTGAACTATATTCACTTACTGTGTATCTAGATTATTGGACGGGCATATGACTGATCAGAGTCCATGAGACTTTAGACTGTAGTCATTAAAAAAAATTACATAGTTTTGCGTTGTTATTTTCCTGAATGAAAATTAAATCAACTTTTTATCAGAAAGTTTTTGTAAAACACTTATCTAGTAGTAAACTTCTGTTTGCAAAACTGAAGTTTCCCAATGCCAAATAAAGTTAACCAAAAAACAGGTTAAACCAATATGTATCGATTCTTTATACTTCAACACTGAGGTAACAATTTCTATTATCATTCCTACATTAGACTTTTTATTGCTACACAAGTAATCAATAGTACACGTGTATTTCAGCGGAAGAAAATGAAGTTACCCATATCCCTTGTGATGTTTGCTACACAATCATGGATGCCATTGGAATCAAAGTAAGCACATACTGATGGCATATGCCTAAAGCCATGTTGTATTGCACAGAAACACTTATGGACCTGTTTAAACAATTGGTCATTCCGTAGGTGGAATTAAAAAAAGGTTGATGCCATAAGAGTAAATAATACAAATATTTTAAGATGTCTTGGAGACAAAAGCCATAAGATAATTACAAAACAACAACGCAATATGTCTTTATTGATCATTAAGTAAAATTTGTTTCATTTGCATGACGGACAGGACGCTTTTGAGACAGTTGAAGAAACTTTCAGACCAGGCATATCTTGCGCGTATGTCTCTTAAAAAGAATTACGTCTTTCAAATTGCAGTATGAACTTTGAATGTTATGTGTTTTCACAGGATACTGAAAGCATTTGTGCGAAGCAGACGACGTGTATCCAAGAGTCTGAAGCGGATAGAAAACAGAAACCAGCTAAACCGGAAGTAGATGTAGGTTTCAGTATTAAATAAGCGTCAGTGATTTCAGTTATTACCTCTCTGACTTGTAATATAATACTCAAAATAAGCTTTTTTCGTAACAGTATTTTAACATTAACATAAAAGAAGCTTTTAGGAACCAGTTTAAAAGTAAAGAAAATTTATTTATCACATTTGTCTATTCTGAAATGAAAATGTTACATCTGAAAGAATAAGAAAGAAGAGACAACTGGTAGAAAACTGATTATTGTTAATACAAGACAATTTGTATTGGAATTGACACTTGTATATATGTTTGTGATTTTTCCTCAGGATACTCTTGAATGTCAGATTTGTAAGTTTGCTGTTCAGGCCATTGATACACTTAGTAGGTGAGAACAGGTCAGTCGCCGCCATCAACAGCACCTTGATAAACCTTTGTAACAGTCTTACCTGGAGAGTTGAAAGATTCTGTAAGTTCTTAATTTCGCGTACTTCTTTCAATTAAATCAGGCATTCTTAAATTCATTATATTCAACTGTATATGTTTCAAAGTTTACCATCAGTACAGTTTGAGTTCTTAAGGGTTTTCGCTGATCTTGTCAATATACTTAAGAAAGGAACTGGAAATGCTTTTCTCCCGGACTACTGATATTCACGAACTTACGATAATTAAAGCGACAACAACAACAAGTGAAAAGAGACAAAATTGTATGTAAATTTCAAACGAATTCCTTAGTAAAATGTATATAATTATACATCAGCTCTGTTTTCCGTGTGTTACTTTCAAGTCAGGAAAGCAGTGGGTTATTTTATAGTCAAATACATTTCCAAATATAATGTCATCTAGACGACATGTAATTTAAATTTTAAGTTCATTTTGCAGTGTTTGAACGTGGAACCTGATATTCTTAAGGCAGTGATTGGCGGTATAGACCCATCAAAGGCTTGTGACTTCCTCAAGATTTGCAATGACGGTAAACCTCTTTTACTCTTTCACCTTTTTGTCTCATATACGATAATGACACACAAAGCGACACTAGTTACACTCTCAAATAAATTCCAATGAAACGTGCTCAAGATTATATTTATTACTTTTAAGGCATTACAAAAAAATCAGTGTTAACTGGTACTGTTCCTGTTCTTTTTCAGAGAAGAAGGTGCCGTTAAATTCACAGTTTCATTCCGTGTGATGTATGCAGAGAGGCTTTAGAAGCTGTCGCCGGAGAGGTGAGACAACATTTCCATACGTTTTACTTGCAATCTATTTATCAGTTGACAAAAATGAAGCTGGTATTAACATGTAATACTTATCAATATTAATGATTAATGTAAAAGTATATGCAATTACTTTGCTAGAGCATGTTTATTTTTTATGAACACACATAATGAATTGATGATAACGATGATGGTTAATTAATGATAACGATGATGACTGCGACGATGATGTGTTGATTATGACAATGATTGACGATGACGATAATTATGGAATGATAAACACTGTACAGACGATGCCGGTGATGATGGATTGATGATGATAATGATGATGATGACGGACGATAATCTAAGCAATTAATATGACAATCATCATAATTATCATAATAATAACAACACATATAAGTTATAAAATCAGCAGTTACAGCATATTTTATAACAGATAATAAAGCATAACTGTCTCAGCTATAGAAACTTAATTTACTTTTCAGAAAGGAGTTCAGATATGCTACACTTTTAAAGATGTGTGTGGATTAGAAGAACTTCAAGTGGAAGAAAAATATGTTGTGCGTGAAGATTTATTTAACCAAAGTTTGGTCTGAATGCCACTTCTTATACTTTTGTATGGATTAAGAAACTTGTTAAAAAGAAGTTGGTATTAGGAACGACTTTTAAATCAATGGAAGTTGAAAAATTGAACTTTTCTCATATAACTGTTAATGCAATTAATAGTTTTCTTACTCTTTCATTTATGTACAATTATTCTTGTCGTTATATATCAACCACCACTCAGGGTTCCTAGAAAACACATTTTAGGTGATGTATGATATATTGAAAAAAGTCATTCACGTAACAGACACTACTTCTAAACACGACTTTTTTGTGATAATTTTGCTTTCTTTATTTTCCCAACAGACGACACCGGTTTGTGAACTTTGTCAGTTTCTTGTAAAGTCAGTCGACGATCTAGTGCAGAATGACATGTCACCCGATACTGTGGAAGAATATTTGGACTTTCGTCTGCACACCACTTCCAGATGAAGCCAAACCGTTTGTAAGTATACAACTTCTAGGGAGTTGCGTCCCTTGTTAATGCGCTAACGGCGAGCCACTATTGACAGCTGCTGCACTACCTTTGCGCACCGTAAAGAGTTATTTGGTTAACCTAGAAGTTTTCCTGTTGAGTTTACAGTTAAGTGTTTTAAGAGTCACTTTTGTAGTAGTTCGATTCCTTAAACGACTTCCCAAATCTTTTTTTACCCTACTTCGGACTGGAATTTACCCGAAATTGAATCACTGGCTTAAGTATAAAAAAACGAAACATATGTACGTATTGCGTTCCTGTTCCCACCAGAAGAGACATCTTTTGGGGCCAACTCAGAGATCGAGCCCTAGTTTCCGTCTTTCACAGAATGTACCATGACCATGCCTGGATAAAACCATTGTACATATAATATAATCGTATGTGTCGGCTTTAGAGTTATTTGATGGTGTTCATGAATGCTAGGCTAGAATTTCTACAATGATTATTGAGTGAGCTAAACGAACACGGCCATTGCTCATAAACTTATGTGTATTGATTATATTCTAAAAGAGCTACAATTTCACCAAACTGAGATATCATTTTTCATTCATTTTTTTTCACAGTGTATGAATCATCGTAACAATATAATAGAGCAAGTGTTGAATGGAGTTATGAATCCAAAACAAAACTGTGAAGATATCGACGTCTGTAAAGGTAAAATATGACATTTTGAAGTTACTGTAATGTTACCGTTCCACATAGAATTTTTGTTTTAGGTATATGTTTCTTTACCACAAAATCATTTTAAATGGAAAAATATAAACTGATTTAAATGCGGCATAAAGCCGATTAAAAGACTTATCATGAATCATTATATAATACGTAAAGTACATTGTCTTACATAACATAAGCAGAACCCGTACTTTTTTATTCTGCCCATATGTTGTTTATGGCGTTTTAATATTTCAAGAACAAGGAACTCCGCTTCTTTACATCAGAAAATGTGTCTTGCTTTATTCACGGACCTTGAACATGGCATAGGTCTTGTCTTTGACTGTTCATTATAGGAAAGCACTCATTAACACATGCAAACTTTTTATTATGATCCTCTCAATTTTAATGTCAGAAATATTTCTAACTAATACTGTTTTTCCTTATATCATTTAGAATATGAAAGGGATATTTTCATGGTTGAAGAGAAGGAAGAGGAACGTGTTACGGTAAAGAAGGATATTTATTTCAGCAATTGTACATTAAAAAATAATAAATGTATAAGTTATCCAGTTAATTATCCCAGTGGTCACATTAAAAAACAACAACAATCAAAAACGATAATCACCTGTTTTGCTCTGTATGTAGTCTTAGGGTAAGCTTCGCAGGCTCATTGTAAAGTGGAAATTCAAGCCCCGTAAGTACTCAGACAAAAGATACAGACGGCATTGTCAGTAACATCGTATTAACAAACTATCTGATGCTAGTAAAATTTTGTTAGGTTTCATTTAGTAGTAACCTGCATCTTGCATCTAATCGTAAAATACAAATAGGAAAAAACGCAAAAGAAGTTTGTCATAATATCAAAATTAATACTGATATTTAGTTTATAAAATATTTAAAAACATTCCAGACAATAATTTTAATGTATGAGATTGTACAGCAGAAAGGCGATTTTGTTTTCAGGAAGACGCAAGGTGTGAACTTTGTAAATTTGTCGTTCAACTTTTAGATGAGACCCTTGAAAGTAATACCACAATCGACAAAATCAATGCAACACTTTTCGAGATATGCAACGCCTTGCCCGATACTTACAAGCAACTGGTGAGTAAAGCTTGGGTTAATGTATTAGTGACTGTTATAATTGGTGTGCTCTTACACGATAGAAGCGTTTAGGTCTGCTAAAAAAAGAGAGATTACTGATGACGCTGTATTTTGCATCTGTTTTGTGAATTCTTTCATGTAGTCCTTGACATGAATATTGGCGAAATACAAACCTTTTTATAGGAAACATAGCAGATGGTTTTATCGAATATTTAATGCGATTAATATATGTCTACCAATAAGATATGGCATACCAGATACACAAAACATTTCAACAAGTTTATGACTAGAGAAAAAACATGACAACTTCTTGAACAATTATTTCGATCTACTATCTGTTTCAAGAGATAATATGGCTTTAAACTGTTTATCTTACATTCCTTATTGTACTTACAGGTCTTTTATTGCATTTTTGCACTACCACTTTACTTGCATTTTATTACTCTATCCAAATGCTTTTTTTCTTGTAGTGTGTAAGTTTGGTACCACAAATAGAGGACGCTGTGATGGCGGGGCTACCCCCTACAAACACGTGCACTTGCAGGCCAGCTTCTGTACATGTAGGTGTAATAGTTGCTCAGTAGCAAAATAATTTGTATCTGTTAAGTAATGAAATGAATTTCTAGAAGCATAAATAATTTGATATATAACAGTGAGACTGAAATTTCACGAAAATTTTGTTGCTAAAACTATTTTAAAAGAATCACTTGGACCTCTAAAGAAAACCCTTGAACATAAGGTTGTTTATTTAGTTCGTACCATTCAACTAATGAGAAATATGTCTATATAAATACTTTACTGCTTATAAAATACAAGAACGTATGAACATTTCAGCAACGTCACCTTTAGTTTCAATAGAAGAACTGAAATGTGAAGCATGTTCTCGGCTCATTGAGAGTCTTCCAGAACAAGAAGCTATGAAGGTAAGATTAGCATCTTTATACATCTTACATTTGTGTCTAGAACAATCACAATGGAAATATTAACTTTCACATGAAAATGCAGTAAATCTGTTAAAAAAACTCGTGTACTCTTCTTTCTAAAACCCGTATGAGTTCATTTGGACATATTTTCGTACAAAAGTAGAAGGGATTTCTCAGATGAGTTTTCCAAAACCAGCAGTGTTAAAATCTGACGACATTTACTTATTTCAGGTGAAGATTAATGTATGCAGTGACGCTTGTCGTACACGAAGTCGCAGATCAGCTGATGATGAGTCCGTCATTACGATACACGATGAAAGAGCTTACTCAGAAAGTAGACAATTTGGTAAGTTCCGCATCGTTACAAATACTGAAGTTTGTTCCTGTTTTATCTATATTTTATTGAAGCAAACGTCTGTCGCAAGTAGAATACTGTTGGTGCAATGATTATGCATTCTACTTTTTGTTATGTCTGAGATATCCATATAGATCTAAACTTGAAATTCTTATACATGTATTTTTACAGATAAAGATAACTTATTATACTTATATTTTAGAAAGGAGTAACTGAGTGTGAACTGTGTCATATATTCATCCGCACGCTGGACGGACTGGTTGGAGAAAATGCAAGCATAGAGACGGTGAATAAAACAGTTACCGAAATCTGTACAAGACTTACTGGAATACAGCTGCAAACCATTGTAAGTTTGCAATTTCTAGTTTTCGTTCTAGGTTACCGCTTATTTTGTTTTCAATGTTACATATTGAAACAACGTGACAATTTGTTGACAGACAGATTTGTATAATAAAACAAGTGTAATCACAGAATTGAAATGTAGACCATACAGACAATAAAAAGATGTATACCAGGAACGAAATTGATTTTTTTAACTGTCATTGTTTATTTACATAACACAATATTTATTATATTTCTATTCGTTTAAGATTACTAGTCCATTTTTTCAGTGTCTCCAAGAAGCACCTGTTCTTGTAAAGCTTTTAAAAGACGGGATTGATCCAGACAAGACTTGTAAAACTGCCAAACTTTGCACGGAAGGTAAACCGTAATGTTACTCACAGCCATAAATTAACATTCATTTTTTTACGTTTATCCTGGTTTTACATGAAAGAACATTGCAATGCACTGTTGCATAATCGACGTATATTTAACTTGCTATACGATTAAGAACAAGTAGAATTTGTTTGAAAGTAGAAATGCAGGACCCTTTTTCAAACTCAAACAACTGGAACAACATGAAAGGTGTGTTGTTGAGAGAGTTTCGTGGTTAATTTATCAGACAAACAAAACAGTGAAAATAAAGAGAAAGAAAATTGCTTCAGGGGGAAATAAGCCTGTCATTAAAAAAGGAGTTTCATGTTATTTTTTCCTCTATACCGTGCAGTTAAAATCATGAAGAGATCAGTGACTGAAAAGAAGATTAAGGATATAAAGGAAACAGTCATAAACCAAATGGTAAGTTGATGACAATATTACAACAGTCACGGTAACTTTAGTCTAGGATTTAGAGTATTACCATAATCCGCGCACAGTTACTAATATTCAGGGAGTTGAGTTGAAACGAGGTTAAAAGCACTGCTCCTAAAATACATTTTTTTACTATAAATTGCTGGCATGTTTTCTTATATTCGATAATAAAGTGAGACTGAACGATTTCTACATTTATTTATGTTTATCATGATTTTTTTCTTACATCTATTCTTACATGTTTATTATTTACCTTTTCCTGTTGAAGGATGAAGAACTTCTAAGCATGACTGAACAGAAAGCACCCAAGAACGTCGTAAGTCCCTTTACTCTTTCTGATGAATCAAAACCATGATTATGTCAGAATGTATACATATATAAAAAGGGCAATACGTAATTTTAGATGTTTTTGTAGACAAAATAATCGAAATAGTACGTCTTTAACTAAGATAACTTAGCTAATACAATGCCAGTTTAACTGTTTAGAATATGTAGCACTTTGCTTAACATTGCATTTTTTACTGTTAAAGGCTTTCAATACCTAAACGTTATCCGATTTTGTCACGTATCTTAGTAACGAAGGTCACCTAACACATTCTGTAGAGTTCATTATATATTATATAAAAAAATTAAAGTTGCAATAAAACAACTGAGTTATCTCAAAACTTAATATTTAGACTGAAGCTAGAGTGAGTATAGTGTTAAGAGTTCTAGTTTTATAAACAGCTAGCGATATCATATTAGAATTCTTACCAGTACTTGCGTCCAAAAAGAAGAATATAAAAATCGAGGTCAAAGTTCACTGACAGGATTCGAAAAACCGACCCACGTGGTAATTGCTATGTTCTTATAGGGTGACCTTGCCTGTGATGTTTGTGAAGGTGTAATGGAACTGTTGGACCAACTGATTGAAGAAAATGCTACAGACGACAAAATAAATCAGACCCTGTACAGACTGTGTTCTGGACTACCAGAGGGCGCTCTTAAAGACTTGGTAATATTTCGAAAGACTTATATTCCACCAAAACAAGCTAGATGTAAAAGTTGGTAGGAAAGTAAACGAGATATCACGAGTGCTATTTGACCTAAGAAAATAAAACTATAAATTAGCATCAAGGCTATTTCTAGTCATGTAAAAGAAGTGTGTTTCACTTAACTGCCCCTTAAAATGTCATTTTAACTGTCTGTACTTTAGTTGATAATGAATTTGCTCTCTTTGTTTACTAGGTTTTTTACAAATAATGACTAAAGTTTCTGTCTTGCGAATGTGATGTCGGTTCTTTCAACACAATTCGTGGTGTTCTCATGTTGCCGGCTGGTAAACCGCCCATAGTAATTTAAAGGCTTGTCGTCTAGAGTAACGAAATACTTGTTAAAAGGTGTCCTATAATTCAAGAAATTTGCATTTCAACAGGGGAGACACTAACATGAACAGGCACTTTTAATTTCTTTTATGAAACATTTTGTTGTTCACATGGACATTTTTATATGCAGTGCCTTCAAGAGGCTCCAGCAATTATGACTGCAGTAGAACAAGGCTTTGACCCACAAAAAACATGTGAACTCGTCAAACTGTGTAATGGAGAAAGTAAGTATAAACGGCAATCACAGATAAAAGTATATTAAATGTATCAAGCAGTATTTATTGCCATAAAAAACACATCCACAAAGACTATTTGAAGTTTCGTTGAATTCTATTATTATAAACAAAGCGTAATGCATTTCATCATCCAGCAACTAGATTAGCTTAAAGCCATTTTTAAAAGAAAACTTTGCTTTCAAGACGACGTTTGCCAAAAATACAAAACTATATTCAACATATAGAATAAAATTGTACACTGGCATAATAAAGAGAAAACGGCAGAACTAGAAAAGGTAGACAGTATATATATTTTTAGATTGCACTCGTAACAGTCAGTCACACCAGGTTAAACAACCATTATTCCTAGGAAGTACCTTTGCTGTACACCCTATGCACCGTAATAAACTGTCATCTTGTATAAATGGCCTATGGTTTGATATATTTAAATACACATACATGTCTCTGCAGGTAAAATCAAGGAGAGGGGTAAGAATAGAAAGATGAAGAAACAGGTTAAACGCATAGGCACAGAGGTAGAGGTAAGTACCATCAGTTTATTTGTATAATGTCCTTGACCTTTACCTTTGCTGTTGGCAAAAAAGATGTGCCTGTCACACTCTCAGTATCATGTTGTCTCTAAACATGTGATGTAGTAGTGATTTCATTATAAAATTGTTTAAAAATGAAATCCCCGCCTTTAATATTTCCCAATAACAGGTTTTCAGGAATTGTATTTGAAACATATTATTTTCATGCTATAAATTTAGTAATATATTATTCTGAACGTGTATATAAATCTGTTTGCCCGTATTTAATATTATTTTTCTTCATGTTTTTATGTTAATTTTGTATTTATATTTTATTGTCTTATAATATTAATTTGTCTTCTTCGTGTGAGATTCTATCATTGATAATTGTATGATCATTAACTGCATTTTTCTGTAGGATTCTGCGTTGTTGAAGACCCTTATATCAAAACAAAAGGCACGGCACAATGTTGTAAGTTTTAGTCTTAAATGAAGTTTTTGCTGTGCTAACATACCATATGTTTTCTCTTATTGGCAGGTTCATTTTTAAATAAGGTTAGCCTGTTTAAATGTCAGAAATTATAATTAACCTGTTAGAGGTAATATTTTTGTTAAAATTGTTGAAAAAATATAGCATTACACCACTTTATTACACGGTAGCATATGTAACATATATAACAGTGATATTTACATATGCTCTAAGCATGTTATATCCCGAGTCAAGATTAGCAAGCTGAAACCAAAATATATAGAGTATCTTGTAATCGTTTCGATGATTCCATTTATATTTTAAGGACATTTTATATGTTATTATTTAAGGACATTTTATATGTTATTATTTAAGGACATTTGATATGCTATTATTTAAGGACATTTTATATGTTATTATTTAAAGACATTTTATCATCGTCGGAAACCCACGTTCAATCCATTCCGTTTCACTCTATTTATCTACGGTACATAATGTAGTTGTGCAGAATATGTACCGGGGGTCACCGACGATGACATTTTATATGTTATTATTCGATACATGTTTGTGTTCGTACAGGGTGATCTTGCATGTGATATATGTGAAGGTGTAGTCGAGCTGCTGGACAAGCTGGTAGAAGAGAATGCTACAGATGATAAGATTAACCAGACCCTTTATAAATTATGTTCAGGGCTACCGGAAGGAGCACTCAAAGATCTGGTAATCATGGGAACTTACCAAAAACGCAAACTTTTTCTACATTTATATATATATTATTTCATCACTGATATTTTTCATGGTTAGATTGTATATTTATGCATTTGTTCTCTCTATCTTTGACTGCCACTTAGTGTGGTCACTTCATGCTAAGCATTCCTGTTATCTCTTTTTTAAAACATATAAAACCAAGCATTTCCATCAATTTTGTCTGCTACGATGAGTCTTACAATTATATAAATACTTTCTGGTCGCTATTTTTTTCAACACTTTCTTCTTCCAGTTACTTCTATCGTGTCCCCACTTTTACTCATGTCTCACTCTCCGCCCTCCTCTATCTTCTGTCTTCAACTTTCTCCTCTTTAAACAAACTTTTCAGTTAGTTCCGTTCTAATACCTCTTAATTCATATACAGATTTATT
Source organism: Cyclina sinensis (assembly GCA_012932295.1). Taxonomy (NCBI): domain Eukaryota; kingdom Metazoa; phylum Mollusca; class Bivalvia; order Venerida; family Veneridae; genus Cyclina; species Cyclina sinensis. Next base: position 44,304,759 of record JAAONU010000001.1, on the reverse strand, counting down.
ATGAGAGTGCGAAGTCAATACTTAAGCACTCCAGTCTGTATATAGAATGTTTTACAGTTAAAAATACAAAGCACGATTTTGTAACCTTGAAAGACACGTAGAAATATTATACAAACACTATTCCAAATGCCGTCAACTTACAAATGAGTACTTAAAACACTTAAGAGTATCAAAAATTGTCTAATTGTTTTCCTCATTTTTATATTTAAGTGGATATAAATAAATACTTACTACATGTAATATATTTTTTTCGCCTGTAAACCACATTAAATGTATATGAAGATTTTAAACTGTTTAGAAATGTGTAACAGTTTCAAGCTATTTCCTGGTAATTTTATAACTTATTTTAAATTGAAAATGTAATTTTAGGCAGAAGGGTAAATATGTTAATGTCCCACATTGAAGGAGTTGGCTAGCCTTCACACCACAGATAGAATTAATAGAAGTATTACTGCATGAAAGCCTAACTGAAAAGGAAAAAAATCTATTTGCTAAGTAAATGGAGCGACTAAATAGAGGGAAAACATCTCTAGTTCTTTTAATGCAAATAAAACAACATTGAAAATAAAAACGTACACAGACCTTCTTAATACACGTGTATTTCCCGTCCTATATATTTTCCAGAAAAGTATTTATTTTTTTCAGTGCCTACAAGAAGCACCTACTATAATGAAAGCAATAGAACAAGGGTTTGATCCTGATAAGACATGTACACTGGCTAAGCTTTGTACCGGTAACCGTACGTGTAAACTTATGTTCTTATGCTAGGCTAATATCTTGACTTTGTAATATCTTAGATATTTGGTAAACTACATGCACATAATTGTTTGTAAAAAATTATTTCTGCAGTCAATGTCCAAGACCAGCTTCGATGTGAAACGAGGTAAAGAAATAGCAAAACTGGAATAAAATCTTTTGAAACACATCATTTAAAAATTGTTTATGAAAAACGAGACACATTGATTGCACAGACCATGTCATAGACTTACAAGGTCACAACATCAAAGTCATAGTTGCCCTTTACCTCTGAAAGAGGAGCAGTGGTCGAGGGGCTAGAACGCTTTACTCCTGATCTGAAGGACGCTGGTTCGAATCTCACCAATTTTTAGAGCTTCCAGCGACTTTTCACATTTTACACTTCTGGCGCTAATACTGTTATAAACCCAGGAACCAGTCATCGAGAGGGATTAATATAAGCTGCAAAATCTTGCTTCTCAATCAATGTAAAATAAATAAGTTTAAACATACCTCAGAAATAATTATTTGGTTTTTAAATACCTACTTGTTAAGCCAATGCATCAATATTCGTAGAAGTCTTAACTGGGCACTTTCAGCATGACGCCTCTAGAACATTTTTCCTTCGTCATGGAACAAACGGCTTTAAAGAATTAAATTGTTGATTTTTTATTCATAGAACGAAACAGGAAAATAAAGACCATGAAAACACTGAAACTTGTGAAGGAGAATATGGAAACCAGAGATGTAGTTACAAAAGAAAATCGGCCAGCAACTTCTGGAGATCTCGAAAATCTTGTATGCTCTTTTGTAATTAGAACTTGCTTTTTTTAAAGTACCCAGATTTAGCATTTCTTTTTGCTTTTTAAAGATGTTTATCATATTGGACTTGTCGTGAGATTATCAACAATGTAGTACAATTTTACACCTTCAGTGTCACTGACAGTGACATTTTCACTCTTTATACTTTTTATTGTAATCTGTCTACCAGAAGAAACACACATTGTGGAATTAACACTGCACTATAACTTTTCTATTAATCATTTGCCGACATGAACGTCTGACCACGTAACATGCACCTTGCAATATAGCTGCGAGGTTGTATGATCCACTCGAATACTAAATTCGCATTTTTCAAAGACAATACATATATAAGGCACGAAACATCGTGTGTTTGGAGGAACCTTTAGTTTATGACGTAAGCTTTGACGTCATTTTCTCGATAAGGTCCAACTGACCAGACTGTTTATTTTGTCACGTCACATCACAAACAGTTATCTTTTCTTAGACCAGTTTGTGATACTGCAAGAACCCTAAGACTTGTCATTAAGTAACAAAACATCAATGATAAGAAAATCGTCATCAGCACTGTTGTGATTTATTTTTATGTTATAAAGGCTCATTTAATTATATATTCACACATTTAACAGTTTTTTCTTTTTCTTTACTACATAGAAAGATCTCAAGTGTGACGTGTGCAAAGCAATTATTGAGGAACTTGACTCAGTCGTGAAGCAGAATGCATCCGTAGAGAAAATTAACGAAACTGTCTATGGTCTTTGTTCCAAGCTGCAGGGAGCATTGCAAGATTTGGTATACATAAAATGATTTTTTTACAAACTTAATATCATTATGTGTTTGAACATTAAATCGTTCTGCAAAATGCAAACTTTGTCTTTTTATGCCATAACATTCTTTTTACTTTTCACTTTCTAAAATCGTAAATATGACAACGATTTCTTTTCTAATGAAGAACTTTACATGAAATATTCATTTTTAAATAAGAAATTACAATAGCTTTATTGTACTGAAAACGAAATGTAAATTAATTTTTTTCCATAAGAGTACAGAATGGATTATTTGCACATTTTTCTTTAAATGTTTAGAGGTACTTTTAGACTGATGACGTGTGTTTTGATCTATCATAATCATGCTGTTTTAAAAAGGTATTGAAATAGATAGATATATGAATTAGAACATTTTGTTAATAAACTATTTTATTTCGTTGTATAGAAGTTTTCTTTTAGAGTATTTTGAGAATTAGAATTTTGGTTATTACCTTCAGACCTTTTTAGTAACTTTTTCACAAAAAACATTTATATTTTAGCGTTATTATAGTTTTCAAGGTGACTTTTTCTGGCTTTCAGTGTTTACAAGCAGCCCCGCAGATAGTTAATGCGTTAAAGAATGGCGTAGATCCATCACAAGCTTGCTCTGCCATCGGTCTCTGCTCAAAGGAATCAGGAAGTAGTGTACCGGAAGCGGAAGATCTTATTGATGTAAGCGAAATGTCAACGTTCGAAACAGAAAAAGATTTAAACTTAATGGTAATTTTTGTATCGACAACAATAATGATGATGATGATGATGACCTCTACATTGCTGCTGATGATATTGGTGATGTTGTCCATGCTGTTCCTGTCGTAGTAGTAGTAGTTGTTGTTGTTTATCTTGCTGCTGCTGCTGTTGCTGCTGATGATGATGATATTTTTATTTATAATTATTTATAATGATGATACTGATACACAGAGCCTTAAATATTCGCATTTAAAAATGCCAGTAGACGCTTGAGTGAAAGGCAGTTGGTGTATGTGTTTATTTTTACGGAGATAAAACGTTTTCTTTTCTTCAATAGAATGTCGGCGATGTAAAATGCGACATCTGTGAGTTGATAGTACAAGGTTTGGACGAGATTGTTGGGAAGAATGCATCAGCACAAAAAGTCAACGAAACTATCTATACCCTTTGCAACGACCTCACTGGCACTGCCAGAACATTTGTAAGTAAATAGTCCAGGTATCTCAGGTATTAAAACGATTTGGAGACTCTGGCTATTATGATAGATTTGTTTAACTGTATATCTTATATAGATTGTATTATCTGGTCTTCTTCTTATCTTAAATGTGTAACAGTATATACTGTTACCGAATTATTTCAGTGTATCTTGTTACTGTGTTTTGTCCAGTATACAATGTTTCCGTATTGTTTCAGTGTATCTTGTTACTGTGTTTTGTCCAGTATGCAATGTTACCGTATTGTTTCAGTGTATCTTGTTACTGTGTTTTGTCCAGTATGCAATGTTACCGTATTGTTTCAGTGTATCTTGTTACTGTGTTTTGTCCAGTTTACAATGTTACCGTATTGTTGCAGTGTATATCGTTACCGTATTGTTTCAGTGTATCTTGTTACTGTGTTTTGTCCAGTTTACAATGTTACCGTATTGTTTCAGTGTATCTTGATATTGTGTTTTGTCCAGTATACAATGTTACCGTATTGTTGCAGTGTATCCTGTTACTGTGTTTTGTCCAGTATACAATGTTACCGTATTGTTTCAGTGTATCTTGTTACTGTGTTGTGTCCAGTATACAATGTTTCCGTATTGTTTCAGTGTATCTTGTTACTGTGTTTTGTCCAGTATGCAATGTTACCGTATTGTTTCAGTGTATCTTGTTACTGTGTTTTGTCCAGTTTACAATGTTACCGTATTGTTTCAGTGTATCTTGTTACTGTGTTTTGTCCAGTATGCAATGTTACCGTATTGTTTCAGTGTATCTTGTTACTGTGTTTTGTCCAGTTTACAATGTTACCGTATTGTTTCAGTGTATCTTGTTACTGTGTTTTGTCCAGTATGCAATGTTACCGTATTGTTTCAGTGTATCTTGTTACTGTGTTCTGTCCAGTTTACAATGTTACCGTATTGTTTCAGTGTATCTTGTTACTGTGTTTTGTCCAGTATGCAATGTTACCGTATTGTTTCAGTGTATCTTGTTACTGTGTTTTGTCCAGTTTACAATGTTACCGTATTGTTGCAGTGTATATCGTTACCGTATTGTTTCAGTGTATCTTGTTACTGTGTTTTGTCCACTATACAATGTTACCGTATTGTTTCAGTGTATCTTGTTACTGTGTTTTGTCCAGTTTACAATGTTACCGTATTGTTTCAGTGTATCTTGTTACTGTGTTTTGTCCAGTATGCAATGTTACCGTATTGTTTCAGTGTATCTTGTTACTGTGTTTTGTCCAGTTTACAATGTTACCGTATTGTTGCAGTGTATATCGTTACCGTATTGTTTCAGTGTATCTTGTTACTGTGTTTTGTCCACTATACAATGTTACCGTATTGTTTCAGTGTATCTTGTTACTGTGTTTTGTCCAGTATACAATGTTACCGTATTGTTTCAGTGTATCTTGTTACTGTGTTTTGTCCAGTATACAATGTTTCCGTATTGTTTCAGTGTATCTTGTTACTGTGTTTTGTCCAGTATACAATGTTACCGTATTGTTTCAGTGTATACTGATAGCTCCAACAGTTGTGAAGGAAGTTGAAAGTGGAGTAGACCCGGAGAAAGCATGCGAAGCATTAAAACTGTGTACTTCTTCAGGTATCTCATTTCTTCTGAACTTAGAATTGTACAAAGCAATGTTAAATCCTTTTCTTACTATTCAAACTTATTTCTTAAATATGTATTTTAATCATGTTCTTAAATTAATTTTAACTCTCAAAAGGGCATTATTTTTCTTCTGGCTCAATCATTGCACTTATGTAGTTTGAGATATTTTGTAAAAGAATGGTCACGTGATGACAAAATGTAAATATTCATAGTAATGAATCTAAACTAAACAGTATTAAAACGGTAAGCAAAGGTGATATAAACATCAAAAATGAAAAAGTAATTAGAGTTTTAAACTTCAATTAACACACACTTTGTTAATATAGAAATGTTAAAATAACTTGAAAATAATGTCAGATTTTTTTTCTATCTACTTTTTAAGGCCAGTCACAGGAGGTCAAAGGAACTGTGGGAGATATAAAATGTGACATATGTGAGCTGGTTATCCAAGAGTTAGACAGTATTGTTGGACAGAATGCATCAGACGCGAAAATCAACGCTACCATATATAACCTCTGCAGTTACCTAACAGGCACTGCCAAGACATTTGTATGTGTATTGTATTCAAATCTGAAATCAGTAAACAGTTTTTATTGATTTCACGGACTATTATTTAAAGATCCAGCAGAACGCTTAATTAGTATACTCTTACAATTATGTTAACCCTTTGATAAATAGTTTGATCTAAGATTTCGTTCAAAAGACTTAATAAACTGCTAACGCACCTGCTACCCATGATTGATTAGTAGAGCAGTTTGCTAGGAAATCTCACACTTTCTTCTAAAAATGCATGTCTCTCTGACCTAGATTAATTTGTCTCATAATGATTTGTCGTTTCTTTTGCTAAATTCCAAGTAACAGTTGTGGAACCATAATTTACAAGTGAATTTAATTGCCAGCAGTAGTAATACGATGTAAAATTAAAAAGATTCTGCTGTTTTTTTATATCATAGTTTTCTAAGATGACACCACAGTCCAGTGTCTCTGTACTAAATGTATTTCATGTGTGTTTATATCAATTTGTTTCTTATGCCTTAGCATTCGTAAATCATAGTAACACAGAAGGTATGACAGTTTTGTAGGAAGCCGGATTTTTAAACGTGCACCTGTCTACCACCATCATTGTATAAAAATAAATACAGTGTGAAAGATTAAAAATGTAATATATGAAAAATTTTAAAAATGAAATAGTCTGTTCATGACAATTTGACGAAAGTAAAGATGTTTCCGCTTCTATCTCTGAATTAGACATCATGGTTTTCAAGAAGATCATAAAGAAAACTGACCTTTAAATCACCTTTGTATTTAATAGTAAATAATATTTGGCGTTATATAAATAGGCCTAGGAGCATACCAAGGCTTTACACCTATTTAATTGACTGTCAGAAGTGGAATCAAATACATATATACATATATAAGTTAATTTTCAGTGTTTGCTTGTTGCCCCTGCTATAGTAAAGGAAGTTGAGAGTGGAGTGGATCCTGAAAAAGCTTGTGAAACGTTGAATCTGTGTACCAATTCAAGTATGTAGGTGTTTAGTAAGAGTAATAAAAAAACCGCAAACAAACCAAAAAAAGAAATTAAAAGAAAATCATATATTCCAGTTTAAACTACAAAACTTACTGGCAAACATGCGTAAGTCTTTTTACGTAATTTCGCTTGCAATTATGAAAATAACCGTTTAAATATGTTGGCAGTAATGGTAAACCGCTACCATAATTCATTTCGTTCATAGAAAAAATTAAAAAAGATGAAAATGTACAGGTGATAAATGTGAATGAGTCAAGAAAATGTCAGTTTATGCCATGTTAATTGTGTAACGCCATGTCTGCAGTGCCAGACATTGTGGTTCAAGATTTAGTTTCTACTGGCACTAATTTTGGACATAATGTAATTATATGCCTGACACATTGATGTTAACTTTCAATCAGTTGCAGATTGGCATATTGATCACCCTTTGGTTATATTTGTCAGCATGAGACATCCATTCAAAGAATTGTGGTTGATGATATATAAACAGTTACTAGTACAGATTATTAACTTTCATAACCAGATTGCACACAGAAGTCAAACATTTTTATCTTGACTTGTTCTGATCATTAAAGACAGTTTTCAAGTAAAATGGTGTTTACAAGAATAATGAGATTAATTCATTTACTGAGATTATTTTTACGTTTTTTTAACGTCATTGGTAAGAGTCTGGTATTTCTTTTAGGTATGTCGTTGTCTAAAGAGCAAACAAATGTTGGAGATCTGAAATGTGAACTGTGTGAGTTATTGGTTCACAAAGCGGATGAGGCCCTGGGGAAGAATGCTTCTAAGCAAGAGATTAATTCTACCATCTATAACGTGTGTAACGACCTCTCAGGGACTGTTCAGACTTACGTGAGTATAAAACAGATATATTATCAAATAATAAGGAATATATAAATATATCAGAGATAAACTTAGATATTTAAACGTAAATCTTTTATTTTAAGTTGTGTTAAAAAATAAAGCTTCTTTGCAAAGAAGATCTCATGAAAATATTTACCCTGCAAAAACTTTCTCTGAGTAGGGATTTACAGGTACAATGTAATAGCAGAATAGAAAAAAAACAACACTTAGCGTTTATAAAAATAATCATAGAATCAATTTTTGCACTTGACCTAAAATGTATTTGATTTAAAACGATGCAATTTTTGTCTTATTTCATGAAGTGTTACCTGCTGGCTCCAGCCGTTGTGAAGGCCATTGAGGAGGGAGTACAGGACCCTGAGGCGGCGTGCAAGAAGTTAAAACTGTGTCTAAGTAAACCTGCATTTACCTTACATCAGTTTATGTATCTACGGGTTGTGCTGTCTTAATTACTTTGAACGATACACCAGTGATGTGCACTGGAAAATAATGTAGTTATCGTTGGGTCAGCATTCTACCTTATGAGTGAGTCCGGTAACAGGAAAGAAACCATTTGATGTTTCTGTCGTTTTCAGAGCAGTGTCAGTTCCTTAAAACCGACACACCCTCACTGCCCTTACATCAGTACTCTTAATACAAATCTCTGTTTTCTTTCAAGTCTTAGAATCGTTCAAATAACGACGTCATGATTTTTTTTTGGAAAGATTTTATAATAAATATGACGATATATTTAAAAGATGGAACACAATAAAAGCTTTGAATGGTTCACTTCACAGTTTTTATGTCTAATGCCAGTCGCATTTCATTGTGATAGACGTTACATCATCTGCGTAAAGTGATAAATTGTTACTCATAGTCTCATTGTTACAGATGAAGCACCTGTCAGAAATATTATTTCGGACGTAAGAAAAGATCCTTTTGACTGTGAAATCTGCAGAAGGTCACTTGAAGCTGCATTCGATGACATATCCGGCAACTATGTAAGTTTGAGAACTACTTTATTAATGGATTTGAAAAGCTAGTTTTAATGTGCAGCAAAAAATTGTTTTTACACATATCTCTAATGAAATACTTTAATTATTACAGCATAATATATTCTTAGGACTGTGTAACTGTATGGATTCACCATCTTTCAGTCTTGAACATGTTGCATGTTTCCATTAATTCTGGCCACTTATCGATAGAAGCGCTTTATTCTACAACACATTCTGCAAAAATAACGACAGTAAAATTCAAGTTCGCTGAGGCGGGCAAGAGTTACTTTAAAATCAAAGAAAATACTTTTACATCATTTTATTTAATAAAAGAATTATTTCAATTTCAGATGAAAGTTGAAAGGAACCTCCTGAAGCTGTGTCACAATCTACCTGTGGTATTCAGAAAACCGGTAAGAAAAGATTTCTTATGCATTATGGTTAGTAATATCTTCTAAGAAACACTTAGGTACTAGTGCAGGTAGCGACGTGATTCAAAATCTTGACAGTAAATATAATGGAACTTTTTTAAAATTTGCATAATCTTACCATTCAATATACAAACTGATTATTTTCTTTTCTACATAAAGATTCACTATATAATTTTTTTTTCACTTTCATTTCAGTGTGAAAAGCTGGTTCAAAAAGACCAGGGCAGATTTTTTAAAATGGTCCTGGCAAACTACACACCAACATCTCTGTGCGAAATGGCAGAGTGCCAGGAACATAATGGGCGTTTGAAAAATCATTCATTCAAAAACTAAATTCATAACATTCTTGTGCGAACGTCATCTGATTCGAAAGATAAAGATAACTTTTAGTAAATAAATCCAAATGAGCACATGTTTTGAAATAAAGGCACTTTCATTTGTAGTCATTTTTATATGCCTGTGACCAGTAGTGTATTGGTTTACAATTTATTTCAAATTATATTATATATTTATCTATAATGCGTTAATTTCATTACAGTGCAGTACAGTGAGTGATCTTAGCTTACGTCCTGTCTCTCACATTCCAAGATGTTGTTTTTTTTAACCTTCTCTAATTTAGAGTATTAGTCAAATTAGTTCGACATAAAGTTTACTTACCTGTGAAATGCTGTCGTGAACTTGATCAGTTATATCCAGGAATGTTCCTGAACAAGATTTGTTGTCTATAGACTATGTATATGGAGAGATAATTTGTTTTGTTAAATTAATGATTGAGGTATTTTAATTACTTTTCATTTATCTCCTCTTTGCACAATTAACCATGTGACTTTGTTGAGGCTAAGTTTTTCATTTTACAATAAAACTATGGTTCATATCTCTTGTCTTATATTTATTGATGATGTGTTGAAAGACTGTGATGTATTTACCTTGCATGCGATAAAATAAAAAAAAATGTATTTGGAGATATTCAACGTCTTTGATGAGCGGGTACAGTGAGGTTCTTTCTTACAGTGTTCTTTCTGTTGCAGCGTTGTTTTTTATCTATTCAGCCTGTGAATTGCATTTGCAAAAATATCATAGAACAAAGCCTAACGCTATTTAACATTACCCTAACATGATGTGAAAGGGAGCTGCTAGTGCGTCCCTACTACTCACAACGTCACTGTTATCTAAACGTCAGTAAATTTTGGCCTCGCTCTCTCCTCATTATACGAGAAGACGGACCGCCTAAAATCATATCATCGTATTCATTTATGTCGTTTAATGTTTTAGTCTCTCTACCCGCCCCCCCCTCCCACCCCCAGCTCATGTTGACAAATTACTCAATTAAACCGAATCGAATATACAGTATCATTGTGGAAAAAAGGTTTGTGCAAAGAGTAAGTACTTTGTTCATTATGACCGACTTTTCTTCGTCCTGTCATATCTTATTCCGCTTTGCGACTACTTTCTGGATTCAAACCACACCTCACGCCGAAAGTGTGGAATGTGGGAAGTCACAAGAGAATCTCAGCCATGGTAAGATTCGAACAATTGATGTCAGGATAAGAAGTCCTGTGCTCTTATCCCTACATTACCGTTCATGCATGCTTACTTACTGACACAACAATGAGAGAGTGTTTGCAATGCTCTGCACATTATTCAGTGGCTTCATAGTCGTTTCCGGTATTAAGTTTCATCACTACATTATTGAAACGAAATGAAATGGTAGTTGATTGTAAAAGCTTCATCTTTGGTGAATCTAACATAATATGAAAATCTGGAATAAAGTTGAAAAAAACAATGTCTTTTTATGTAAAATAGATGATTAGGTATTAATACCCTTATATTTTTTTGCATTGAGTCTAAAACAATACACATATATAAAAATCAAGGAAACAGACACATTCAAAGAAATATTGAAGTTTTTGGCAGACATGAGATGCAAAACCGGCGTAAATGGTATACACTGATATTTGTAGATTCAGATTTGCCTGAGTTTGACATGAGATTTGATGACTTCAGGTCAGTACCAACCTGATGTAAAATATTAGTTAGTTGACACCAGGCGACTATTAACTAATCAATTTATTTTCACTTAAAACATAGCGGTAAAGATTTATGGCGTATAATTCTTTGAAATCCTGTTGAAATTTCAAGAATATGGTATTACTTTGAATTAAAAAGCAAATTATATGTTACAAACGTTTTCACTCAACTTGTACACCTTCTGTGTACTTCGCCTTAGCCGTTGGTGCTTGAACAAATATTTTACCACATACCTTTAGCTTACGCCTTAAAGGGCTTATTTATATCAAGTTACATTTTTTGAAATAATGGCAGTCACAGTTTATCGAAGACTTTATTTTAATCTTTATGTTAGGATTTTGATACTTAAGACAATAAAAGTTCAAAATGAATAATCGGGTGATACGGATATTTTATGTTTATTGTGGGTGTAATAAAGAATTTCACGTTTGACTGTTAAATTTATATTACCCAAAATAGGGCAATAAATTGTACTATAAAACTCTTGTTCAATTTGCACTTCATAATGTTTCAATGAGCCCGTACAAGGAGACATCTCTAACGGTCGAAAATTCTTTGATACAGATAAAGCAGCCATTACCTGGCAGATTTAGCCTATTATTATAACATACACACGCACAGTTTCGAAGTTATTGCTGGAATGATGACCAGTTAAAAGAAAATTCTTTAAAGCGAGCAGTGCATGTCAACGAGTGAAAATTACTGGACAGTTAAATAAAGAATCCATTACAAGATGCGTCGATTAACACAATATTAACTATAAAATCATGTTAGATTACGTAAAGTTCACAACGTCTGTATGCGGTCCCTGGTAGCGTCTCCCGTGTATTTAATTAAGACCCACACACGAGATTAAGTGTGCGTTATCACAAATTTCATTTATCTGACAAAAATCATTTGTTGATAAGAAGGTAATTATTACTTTCCATGTTACTTTTTAATCAAGATACAGTTGCATTTTACCTCTACAATCATGATTTATTGTGCAGACATGTCACGTGGCGATGTTTTGAAAGTATAATTTAACTTTCACAGGCAAAAGTGCACCCTGGGGGAAAGTAAGTACACAATTTATTTGAACTTAGTTCAGTCATTGATAAAGACGTCTTCATTTAAGGTTTATATGTTTATTTATTCGACAGTGAAATTTGCCACAAAAATTCCACCGACACTGAAATTTGCCACAAAATATTGCAAATTTCTCTAACATTGAAATTTGCCTAAAAATGTATATTCCTTCTGACAATAAAATTTGCCTTAAAATGTATATTCCTCCCAACACTGAAATTTGTTGCAAAAGAAATGCGTATTTCTTCGACATTAAAATTACCCTCAAAAAAAGTTTGATAATAAAACAGTTGGAAAATAGCTTTACAACAGTTATATCCATTAACATGTTCAGTACTTTAATCTTTTGAATATTTAGGTAATTAGTGTATCAAGCATCCTTGGCACTAAATCATTGTAATTGTTTATGCAAGACGTGATTCCCTTGGTATTTTTCCCTGGAATGTTTCACCTTAAATATTAAAGCTGATCTTATGCATACTGGAACGTTTTAGTTAGAGATTAATTTATTGAACTGAGAAGTACAGTGGTTCAGCCGTTTGTGCAATGTTCGGCGTTGAACCTAAGAGAAACTGCAATATTTCTTCACGGGAAAATCTATTCAATGTTTAATCTTCCAGAATCTATCAAGCTATTATGAAAATTAATTGTTCTTCTCTCAAAGGCTAAATCGTAAAACTATTCTATTCAGTGTTAAATGTAAAACTTTTAGAACTTCAGATTTAACAAAGAATCACACCCAAATAAGTTCAGTCAAGTGTTAAACAGAAAACAGCAACAAAACAACAATACTATTTATACAGATAATATTCATAAAATCACCATTATATATAGGTATGTACTGGTGTCACATATATTCTGTAGCAAGTGTTTGTTATGTAATGACTGTAAAGGTGTAACATGATGTAATCAGTGTATATTGATACTATTAACCTACATCTGTCGTTCACTGACCTGTCAACTAAATGTGGACATCAAGAAAGGTCAAAACATAAGTGCAGGTTTACTTATTGATATGATAGAATAGCACATTTGTGACGTCAACCTCTGCTAAGCGAGATGAAGACACACAAAGAAAAAAAAGGTTTAAACAACAACAAAGACGACGATTACAGCAACAACATAAACGACGATGGTAGCAGCAGCAACAACAACAACACAAACAACATCGACGACAGCAACAATAAGGACGATGGCAACAACAATAACGACAATGACAGCAACAATAACAACGATGACAGCACCAATAACGACGATGACAACAAAAATAACGACGATGACAGCAACAATAAGGACGACGACAGCAACAATAACGACGATGACAACAAAAATAACGACGATGACAGCAACAATAAGGACGACGACAGCAACAATAACAACGATGACAGCACCAATAACGACGATGACAACAAAAATAACGACGATGACAGCAACAATAAGGACGACGACAGCAACAATAACGACGATGACAACAAAAATAACGACGATGACAGCACCAATAACGACGATGACAACAACAATAACAACGATGACTGCACCAATAACGACGATGACAACAAAAATAACGACGATGACAGCAACAATAAGGACGATGACAGCACCAATAACGACGATGACAACAAAAATAACGACGATGACAGCAACAATACGGACGACGACAGCAACAATAACGACGATGACAACAACAATAACGACGACGACAGCAACAATAAGGACGTTGGCAACAACAATAACGACGATGACAGCAACAATAACAACGATGACAGCACCAATAACGACGATGACAACAAAAATAACGACGATGACAGCAACAATAACGACGACGACAGCAACAATAACGACGATGACAACAAAAATAACGACGATGACAGCAACAATAACGACGATGACAACAAAAATAACGACGATGACAGCAACAATAACGACGATGACAACAACAATAACGACGACGACAGCAACAATAACGACGATGACAACAAAAATAACGACGATGACAGCAACAACAACAACGACGATGACAACAATAATAACGATGATGACAACAAAAATAACGACGATGACAGCAACAATAACGACGATGACAGCAACAACAACAACGACGATGAGAACAATAATAACGACAATGACAGCAACAATAACGACGATGACAACAATAATAACGATGATGACAACAAAAATAACGACGATGACAGCAACAATAACGACGATGACAGCAACAACAACAACGACGATGAGAACAATAATAACGACGATGACAGCAACAACAACGACGATGAGAACAATAATAACGACAATGACAGCAACAATAACGACGATGACAACAATAATAACGATGATGACAACAAAAATAACGACGATGACAGCAACAATAACGACGATGACAGCAACAACAACAACGACGATGAGAACAATAATAACGACGATGACAGCAACAACAACGACGACGATGAGAACAATAATAACGACAATGACAGCAACAATAACGACGATGACAACAAAAATAACGACGATGACAGCAACAATAACGACGATGACAGCAACAACAACGACGACGATGAGAACAATAATAACGACAATGACAGCAACAATAACGACGATGACAACAAAAATAACGACGATGACAGCAACAATAACGACGATGACAGTTACAACAACAACGATGACAGCAACAATAACAACGATGACAGCAACAATAACGAAGATGACAGCAACAACAACAACGACGATGAGAACAATAATAACAACGATGACAACAACAGTAACGACGATGACAGTAAAATAGAAACCACGATTTCATCAAGAACAACAATACTATGACAACAACATTAACGACGAGGACAACAACAACGACGATGACAGCAACAATAACAACGATGACAGCAACAATAACGACGATGACAACAACAATAACGACGATGACAGCAACAACAACAACTACGATGACAGCAACAATAACGACGATGACAGTAAAAAAGAAACAACGATTTCAGCAAGAACAACAATACGATGACAACAACATTAACGACAATGACAACAACAATAACGACGATGACAACAACAACAACGACGATGACATCAACAATAACGACGATGACTGCAACAACAACAACGACGATGAGAACAATAATTACGACGATGACAACAACAATAACGACGATGACAGTAAAATAGAAACCACGATTTCTGCAAGAACAACAATACGATGTCAACAACATTAATGACGATGACTGCAGCAACAAAACAACGATGACAACAACAATAAAAACGACAATAACAGAACAAAAAACGAAGATTACAGCAACAACAACGACGATGACGATGATAACAACAATAATACTACGATGACAGCAACAACAAGAACGAAGATTACAGCAACAACATCAATGATGATGACAAAAACAATAAAAACGACGATAACAGCAACAACAATAACAGGGGCAATTTAAAGCCGACGTCGAAATCAAATACATATGCGCATGAGAACAACGACTTGTTTGTTTACAACAACAAAAGCAGCAGCAGCAGCAGTAGCAGCAGCAACATTAACAACAACATGTCAACGAAGAAAACAACTAATAAGACAACTACAATGATAACGAAGGAACAGAAAAAGGAAACAGGAACAATGGCTCACAACCTCCCCGTATTAAACATAATTCAACATCAATATGAACGAATTAAATCTAAATGAATCTGACTTCTAGATTTTAAGTTGCTTGCATTTCTACCTGTAAAGCGTTGCGTGTATCCTTAACAGGTGGCAAATTGGGCCATGATATATCACCATTTATAATAAATTAGATATTAATTCAAAATAAATTTACAGATCGATAACGTGTTCAATTAATCCTGTCAATTTTCTCCTAGTTGTTGATTTTAGCTTAACTAAAATCTCGGGCATGATAAAACCGACAGTTCTGTATGGATTTAAATGTTTATCTTAGACCAATTCAATAAGAAGCTACGAAGTTCAAAGATAAGCTTACCATTGAACTTTGTAGTCAGTCTATTTTAAACTTTGTTGTCAGTGTAGTTCAAACTTGTCAATGTAGCTCAAACTTAGCAGTCAGCATAGTTTAAACTTTTAAGTCAATATAGTTCAAACAGAGTAATTAATATAGTTAACATTTTACAGAAGTAAAGTTCAATCTTTGCAATCTATGACCAGTGTAGGTCACACAGTTTAAACTTTGTTGTCAGTGTAGTTTAAACTTTGTTGTCACTCTAGTTCAATATTTGTCACTGTAGTTAAAACTTTAATCAGTATAGCTCAAACTTCACAGTCAAGTATAGTTCAAAAGTTTAATTATGAGAAAATGAAGTTAAGTTCGAAAACATTTTAATGTAAATACTATTAAGAGTTTTACTTATTTATGTTGATGATGATGATTACGATAATTATGATGATGATGATGATGATGATAATGATGATAGGATTGTCTTTGTCTTTGACCAGTCGTAGTACATAGTAAACATGACAACTTAATTTGTTTTTTATTGCAAGTGGTTTGAATAGTTATACTTATGACTGCAATTAAAATAATAAAAAAGGTAAAAAAAGCAAAGAAAAACGACTACAGAAAACAACAACAACAAAAACCCTAAACAAACAACAATAGAAAACTAAAGCACGTTATAATTCGCTTTAGTCATTATATTTGTTGAGCGTTCATGTTTTCATGTTGTAAATAAATGAATGAATGAAAACTAGTATGTCCTCGGGCAAAATGGAAATAAATGCACAGCGAACTAATAAAGAGAACGTCCTTATCTTGTGTTTTATGTATATATAGACACATTACAACAGGCTGACGTTGTAACCACTATTTGATAAAGATGGTTTTATTAACGTACGAAGAAAAGTGTATCAGTTGTTTTCGGATTTTAAACGTTGTATTTCACTTTCAAGAGCTTTTGTGAAGTGTATTCCTTTAATGTTTTAAACTGATGAGAGGGTTTTATAAAGTGTTAGAATGGAGTTGAAACGAAATTAAAGTGAAATATACAAGATAACTTACACATATCTTTCGTAAAAGTGGATTATTTTTTATCAGAGTTGAGAAGTTCGATAAAAAAGAATGCCTTTCGGTTGATTATGGAAGTTTCAGGGAATTTCCGATTTTCCTGTTGACAAATTTATTTTTGTATTAAAGTGAAAAAGTCGTACGTATTAATGCAGGCGTTAATAAGCAGAAGAAATTCAGTATGCAAAAGATACTCGATTATTTAGACATGCCATAAGTACCACACGTATCAGTTCTATATATACGAAGTAAATTCAATATAAACAATAGATAATGTCAAAATGAACGGTCTCCTGTGTAAACAATATAAGGGTATAAGTAAACAAATTTCTCTCGCATAGTAAAAGCATATATTACGGCCAATGTCTGAACGTTGAATATTTCAGAGACTTTCCAGATACCGTGCGATAAAAACACAGATCTCTAGTCTTGACTGCCATTAATCGGCCAGTGATACAAGTCTAATAAAATTGTTTGAGCATTATTGGTGTACTTTTTATCAGTGCCAGGATTTTTTAGGATCCTTTTCTATCGCAGCAGTAATACACCAAAAAACTGGCAAGCAACATGGAGATGTTTCAAGTAATTAACCATTAAATTAATAGAATGAGGTAATAGTAGTAAGATTTATAATCTCATTTTGGCAAGGAGATAAAATTTCATAGCATTTCAGGAGCAGAACTGGAAACTGGTAAATTGTGAAACGCACGATAATAATAGTGAACATTAACATCTGGAAACAAAGTGTTATAATTGTTAATAATGGATTCGAAACAGGATTTACATAATCTTATAAAAACTAAGGACGAGCAGATTAAACAGTTACAAAAACTGCTAGTAGAGAAAGATGAAGAAATAGAACAACTGAAGAGTCAGCTAGACAAGTACCAGTCTGTGCTGCCCAAGGCTCTGGTGCAGCCAAGAAAGGTTCGAGCCCAAGGAATATCAGCAGAACCACAGACAGCACGAAGTATACAAGACTACGTGAACAATACGTTACGGAAACACCCGAAATCCAACAGGTAGGTGCTATTTTTCACTCCGGCTACTGAAAAACAAGATTCTATTTTTAGATCATTTTTATTATATTTTCGTAATGCAAAACAATGGTAGGAAGAAGAAAAACACCTTTAATAGTACATGATAAAGGAATTTGAAAGTAAACATTTTAGACCAAAACATTTCTTTGAAAAACTATCATGTCAAAACTTGTCATATAAAAATAACAAATTAAATGTCACTTGGCAATTTGTACACAGAGACATATGTGAATAACCGCCATTGAATGTTTTTGTTAATACGTGCTCATGTACGTTACTAGAATGATTCATTATTTTATCATGATTTTTCCGGGTTACATGTTTTTCATTTGGTTGTGCCTTATCTATAAATACATGCATATATATTTAGCAAAATCAAACATTCTTATACAAATTTATACTTGAAAGCAATCTTGAAACATGGTCGTAACCATATATCACAGACAAAATCAGTACAACTTCAAAGAAAGTTGAAAGGTAGTTTATAACATACAGGTTCAGAACATGACCTGAATGTGGCATTACCTTTGTTGACACATGACAAATGACCGAGAAACATATACAACACTGCTATACGGGAAGAGTATAAGAAGTATGTTTAGTGATTGACAGAGGCGTCCTCATGAAATATTTATTATACAGTTAAACTTGTGTTTTGTTTCTTGATATACGAAGGGTAAGTATATCTTGATTTGGTATACCTGTCATTCCGTTCTTTGGTTTAAATTAGTTGTGAACTTAACCCAAACTTTTAGACTACACAACCGTATACATGTTTGCCTCTTTAAACCACTGATCTTGGTTTAAAATCTTCGGCTTGTCCTCGGTTTGAGCCCAGGTCTGAGCTTAAAGTGTGGTACTTGACACACAAAATAAGACTCTGCCTGCGAATTAGTTAATTCAGTAGTTGGTAGGTGATAATGATTATCGAAAGATAATGAAAACAATAAACTATTTCTAAGTTGCGTTAAGGAACAGTTACATAATTGACTTGCGACAGAGAGGTATAAACAGTTCCTTTTAAAGAAGCGTACGTCTGCCATTTAGTGTATAGAACCTTTCTTGCCGTCCGTTGATATAGAGTAGTATATGAATTAAGTTACCTGTTTGTTACTTTATGTGACGTTGAGAATGCTCAAGGTTTCGGGTTGAAAAGACTCTCTTGCTTAGGTTTAGTTCAAAATTATTTGACTTCGTCAAAATAAATTTTCTGTTTAGAGAAATGAGTTAAGCCCTAATGTATTAACTTCTTTACTGTCTTCTCAATGTGTAATTTTGATGTTGTATTTAGTAAATTTCATGCCTCAGTTAAAATGTGACGAAATGTCATACATCTTGTTGACCTAGTTCATTATTTTATACCAAATAAAACAAAGCAACAAATGTAGTTTTCTAAAATACAGATTGTCAGTTGTAAAATGTCTCATTTTTTGTTCGTCTTACCATTAAATTACTTTATAAACATACACGTCTTGAACATGTACGTTTATATGTAACTGCTGTTAAAAACTGAATAAAGCAGTTTAGCATGTTATCGACAAACCACAAACATACTTTTGCATTTACCAGAACAATAGAAGAAAACTTAGATAAAATGCCGACACTATCCATTTAAGCCACTTTCATTTATAATTTCCAACGTAATTTGTCTGTTCCTTGACAACCTGTATGCTAATTTTGATGTTGCTATGCCTGTAAATTAAATAAGATGACATTTTAGATACATGTGATATCATTTCGCACTTGAATGTCGCGATGACAATAACATGGTAGTATAAGGATAAAAACAAACATGTTTTGCAAGTTGCAACTTAAGTTACTAGTACGAAATATTGATGTAATTACAGGACTGATTTCATTTTCCGTCTGTAAGTGTAACCTTTGTCATAACTCGAAAACAAAACCTACATGGAAAGACGACATCGTGATGTAAGTTTGACCCTTCTTGGTCGTCAGTCAGTATTCACCGTTTTTATTACAAGTTCGTGGTCTCATGCTGTTTGACAAACGTTCACACAAAGTGATTTAAAAATGAAATATATTTGTGTCTCGGCAAATGACCTTGACCTTCAGAATCAACAAAACACATATCTGTCTGTTTTCTCCCCATGACTGTTACCGGGCTAAAAATTCATACTATATTGTTTCAGAAGAAAGAACCTTGTTGGAACAAGTACACTTAAATGTCATAACATGAAATATATGTTATTTGATTTTGACGTTTTCATTTTGTCTTTGGTGTTGTGTTCATTTTTGTTTAGAGGTCACCTTTGCTCACCGTATCCAAGTCTATAAAGTTGTTGATCGTGTAAGGATCAACCATGATAGATAAACTGATATGAAATATTTAGGCGACAGAAATCAGAATATTTAAATTTATCAAGAACACTTAATAAGTGGTCTTATTCTGCATTCAGTTGCTTATGTAATGTTTACTTGTACTTGAAAACACTTGTTTTGGAAAAAATAATGCGCTGGATTTAAGATAGACCATATATCTTCCTATTGCTTTTATCACGTGTGTAGATCCATGACTATATCCAAAGATTAGATTCGTATTTAGTCGGTGCTAGATAGATTAAGAGATGAATTATGGCATTCTATCGCCATCTCCCGTGAACAAACCGAACAAAACAAGCTTTCTGATTCTACATTAGCGTAGTTAGTTTCCTTCAGGAACTCGTAAGCTCAAATGAAAGAGGGTAACACGTGAAAAACGTCTAACACAATATGTTTCAGGTGCCATTTATTGAAGTATCTATATACTATTTTCTTCTTCAGAAATTCAAACACTCGCAAGCGTTTCTTTTGAAAGTGTTTGAATGGTAAATCCAGAACCCTGAGCACAAAGAATAATACTGATTTAATATTTAGTTGTTAGCTCTTTCTCTGCATCTATGCTTCGAGCAGTCATTCACTTACAATACACTTTTATCAATTTCTAAATAAGGGTCAATGGTCTCAGCCATGCTCCCAACCGAGGTATTGACAGTTTCGAGCGAAGGGTACTGCTTCATTCCAGGAAAGATTTCAATGTAAACCTACATATAAGAATTTTTATTGAAAGAACAGATTGCAAACAACAGCATCAAAAAGAACAATAACAACAATAAGAAACATTTTAGCGAATCAGTATAGGTAAAATATTTCTGCTGATTGTTGTTTATCGTCTTGCTTGCAGTTTGTTTATAATAGCTTTGTTAACAGCATTTTCTTGAAAATCTCACATCCTTTGATGCTTTGTTTACTGCATTGAAATAAACCCCCCCCCCCCGAAAATGTGAAGATTCCTCTTAACAGAGAAACAAGACTTAACATATTGAGTGATTTATTATGAAAACGAATCACTATTAATTTTATGATTCATGAAAGAATGAACAATTGGTCATTATGTATGCTGCAGGTTTCACAAAAAACCTCATGTTTGACCTTGACCATAACATGTAACAGTCTGACATTGAAACATTTTCTCTAACAAAGACGTTATTCAGTGAACAAGTGCTTCTTTAACAAAGAAATTAGTTGAATATTTGTAAAATCAGCAAAACCTGTTGTATGGTACTTTGGTTTGTAGGAAATTGTATATCCAGTTATCCAATGAAGCTATATCAAAATAACACGTGTAACACAAATGTTACACAAATGCTAAAAAATTTAACTGCAATGTAGCGGACCAAGAACATAAACAATAAAAGTGATTTACTTTCGAAAACAAAAGTGTAATTGTTGTTTGTCCAGATATTTTATCATATTGTATTCTTTGAAAACACCAGTGCCTTTATTAAACGTAAAACTTGGCTTATTTCTTGAATACAGCAAAGATTTTAGCTCTGCTAACAGCTGCTGGAGAAAGTTAGACCTGTGTGTATCTTACTTCCTAAAGTTCTGACGTAAGGCATGAACCTTGACCTTACTTACTAATATAATGCTTGTTCATATTTGTTTATAGACAACCTCTGCATCTAAATGAAACATCTTGAGCTTTTTGTAATGCAATTCTGCTTTTAATGAATTATCTGTAATTATATAAGAGAATAACATTATGCTATTTGCAGAATTTTAACATACGTTTATGGAGTAATTCAATATTTAGAAAGCAATTTGATGCCCGGTATGACAGAATTATAACAATATGTTGTTGGCATGGCACTCCTTGAATATTTCATAACATTTTAATGTTATGGTGTGTTCTTCATCTTTTGCGTAGGATGCCATTGTTTCAGATTCAGCAATTTTAGACTTTATATGATTTATTTACTTTCAAAAAATCGGTAAGAACAGTAGAATAACAGTCAAAGTCCAGCAGTTTGTAGTTAGAATCACTAACTTACGTTTACAGTGATTGAGATACTCATTTAGTAATTGATCATGACATAATGCTAAAACGGAATATCAAATCAGCTTTCAAAACGTTTTTTGTAACTGTTTCCTGTAGTATTTTTTATGCTGGAAGCTTTGGAAATGCAATATGACAACTAAAAATATATCTTTGCAATCGAAAGGTCATAGCAACAACAAAATATTTTTTTCAGTAGGTGACATTGTATAATCAGCAAATTAGCATGTATCAGTATTAAGAAGTGTTGTTCAAATTGCTTTGATACAACTGTTTCTTTTTCAGTATTGTAATTTTGAAAAGCGTTTTCTATCTTATTCTATTCTATTCCTTTTCTGATATGTTTTGTTTTGTTTTGTTCTCATCTGGTTCATTATATTCTGTTCACTTAAGTTCACTTAAGTTCAGACCCGCTCAATTTAGTTGAGTTCAGGTTACTTCAGCTCTATTCTGCTCTACTCTACACTGTTTAGTTCTTTGTTGTCTGTTTGAATCCGTTCTTTAATCTTTAAATTCGTTCCATTCCGTTCCCGTCCTTTCCCTACCGTTTCGTTAAGTTCCAGTTCATTATATAATTGACCTTGCGCTATGTGTGATAGCTACTGGAAAAGGCAAATTGGAGGATTTTGTACAGTTGTTGCTCTTGCTTGAGCAAATCTGATTGTAATGGACGCGTAATAGAATGATGGACTAAATTTTATGGCCAGTTTTACATGTTCTTTAATTGTTGTAAAGGACATTTACATTTAAGGAGCGTTTGTTTTCTAAAATAGACATTATTCTAAACAGAAAAAAAGAAAAAAAAAGTTACGAGAACAAAACCAAAGAAAACCTTATTATTAAAACCTGTAAGAAACAAAGTTATCGAACATTTCAAGCTGATTCATTAAAACTTCGTCAACGAAGCGTTTCAATATTACACTGAGTGAACTTGTTACATAATCATGCAGTTTTCCGTCGTCTCACAGATAGCAGAAATCTTTGCCTTCTTCCTTATCGTTTAAGCTCAGTCGCCGTTTAAGATATTAGACCCATGGTAGACTTTTTATAACCCTCAATGAACTGAGAAAGTTTAGATACTGTGTTACGATAAATTGATAAGACACCTTTATAATGAGCTTTTACCATGAGTTTTACAATGAGCCTTTCAAGAGGATACAAAATTTTACTTTAAACCTGACCAGGCATAATCTGACCATGAAAACAATCGTTGTGCTAAGTATAATTATTCACAGTATAAAATCCAATGACTAATGGCAAAAACACAAAAAAATCGCACAGGCAATAGTGAGTAATACCGAAAGGTAATTACAAACATGGTAGTAATTTATCCCTAGAATTTCATGATGTGGAAACTGTATCAAAAGACTCTTCAATATGGATGACGAGGGCTTCAAATTAGCAATAGTCATTTTTGTTCTCGTATTTTTCTAAACATCTAGGCCAGATATCAAAAAGGTTTACCGTGTAGTGTTGGAGAAATTAATAACTAAAATCACTGACACCCAATTTCTATTATATCAATTTCTATATCTTAATAATGTTTTAAGGCTTAATAACCACCGAAATATCTTGAAAAAGAAAGTTGTGCAAGACACTCATTATAACGTGATTAAAATTTGAATTTAATGCAGTTATACACATATAGGACAGTCAACTTTTAGAAATCTAGATTGTGAGCTGAAACAGTAATTCCTGGATTTGTACATCGATATCTCAAATGGAACTCAAAATGATGCAGTTTCAAGGAACTACTGTATTTTCTGTCAATCACTATTCCTATCAGACTAATGTTAGACATTTAAAGTCTGGTGTGTAGTTTATAGACAACAGTTAATAGGGAAAAATCAAATGTGGAAGGCATTTCTATCTCTTGAACTAAGACAAAATTATATAGCCAAAATTATTACTTGTATGAAAAACAACTTCTCGACTTTTCCAAAACCTTTTAAGAATCATTGATTCAATTTTAAGTTTGTGTGTTTATCATTGAATTTAAAAGAGAAAAACACTATTCATTTGCTGTTAAAGTCCTGCTGACATGTTTGAAATTGGCATGCTATTGTTTTAGATTATTTTCGATAATGACAATCTAAGATAGCTAAAAACCAGCTCAGCGTGTTACTACTTCTATGTTAATACTATCTAAGTATACCACAAATCTCATGCAATGATTTTAAAGATTTAACGAAAAAGGTTTTAAACAACCTCAAATTTGTTAAACGTTACAAGTAACAACTATCTCATTTTTTTTTGAAAATTCGCAGTGCATGGATTTCCAAGGTCGTAGTTGAAATTTGATATATTTTTTCTGTATTTTTCAGGCAAGATAATGGCATACCATAAGTGAAAGATATTGCTAATCACCTTAAACCACCACCTAAAGCGAACAAAATATTGTGTAATCCATATCTAAATAACAGATTAGAAAATATTTGGCATGATCAAAATAGTACATTTGGATTTGTTTCAGATGAAAAATCTATTTTCTACAGAATCTTTACAAGTTAGGAATTTCTGATTCTTGCCTACTGTAGTCCTGCAGTTTGTTTCCTTAAATCGGTTAACACCAGTATCATGATTTTCTCGCACATTTTAGCCCGTTGTTCGCAGTAGCGCACTAACAAGCGCAACATTTCCTTCTACAAAAAAAGTCTAAACATACCTGAGAAGTAATTTTAACAATGATCAATTCAAACAATTAAATTTTGGTTTGCTTTAGGGATAGTTTTTTGAATCAACAAAAGTTTTTTTTTGTATCACGTTGTATTTTAGCTGTTTTAGTCTGAAATGTAGCAAGCACTTAGGAGAAATAACTCCCTTCTTTGATACCTTTTGTGGGCGGATCAGTGTTCTAATAGTAACCGCGATACACTGGTACTCCAGCGGTCGTGATTCTTCCTTCTCTAACAAAATAAATTGTTTTCCGGATGAGACATTAAACCCAGGTCCCATGTATCAGTGCTGTACACTGAGCATGTAAAAGAGCTAGGAGTGTCTCTGGTATGAGATGCTCTCTGTATCTTGCAGTATCTCCGTGCGACATAAAATATCTAAACCCTTCAGGGGTCGTCAGTCATATTGTAAACCGGCACCGACGATGAATAAACTGAAATAGACATTTGCTATCTTGAAATCTCAAGAAGAAGGGTGCACGTCATTCATATTGAAACAAAGAGAATCAGATTTTGTCTATTGCTTGAATATTTTGTCTGTCGAAAACGAAAGAGTTGTTTCCTGTTTGATTAATTATAAATTTCAGAGGTTTTCTATCGTGAAATTCACCGTACATGCCCCCAATGTATGAGTGTGCCTTAGATGTTCTGCCAGCTGCTATATTTATCCTACCAGTAGTGACCTAATCTACAGACGTAAATCGTACTGCAATGATTCCTCATATAAACTTCAAATTAAGTAAATGTGATTCATGCTACATCCCTATTAATTACCGATCCCTGCTTGCTCATGTAAGATATATAATATTATATGATAAAATTTAATAAAACTCATGTTCTGAAAAAATAAAGCAAGGGTTCATAGGATGATTCATGGAACATAAAACCGTAATTTGTAAGGTAAATGGGTCTTAAAATATAACAATACATGTGTAGTAACCTGGGCTATGAGCTCAATTTGGGACATCCATCCAAGCACTAACCATGGATAACGTTGCTTAACTTAGCAAACGTTCCAGATACTCCAACCATGTCGCTAAAGAGCTAGTCGCACAACGAGGTTGTTGGAAGTGCTTTATATATCCGGTGTCCACTACACTCCTCCCCTCTTTAACCTTTTTAGGAGCTGGGCATCTACTGAGCAGTCTCCTACAGAGACCCCATTCCGCTCCAACTGTGCAAGGGACTCAATTCCACACTGCACTCCCAGTGCACACAGGCACTAACCAAGGTAAAGAGCCGGCGAAGATTCGTAGAATTACCGCTGCCACCAATGTAGTAACCTGGCATATAAGCTCATTTTGGGACACCCATCCAAGCACTAACCATGGATAACGTTGCTTAACTTAGAAAACGTTCCAGACACTCCAACCATGTCGATAAAGAGCTAGCCGCACAACAAGGCTGTTGGAAGTGTCTTATATACCCGGTGTCCACTACACATGTATATATAAAGTTACTAACATATGTTTGCTTGAACTTTTTACATATTGAAAAAAATCAAAACAACAATAAAAAAAAACCCAACAACAAACAACAAGGACAAAACCACAAAACACCACCACCACCACCACCAACAACAACAACACACTTGTTGCTTGGAACTGATATTTCTTTTTATTCAAAATGTTGCAAAAGGACGTTTACTTTATAAAGCCTCCAAATAGTAACTTAACTTGTACAATAACGACGATTTTAATTTGAATGATGAAAGGGTAACAATTGGGTTTAATAGAAACTTACTGAATGTTAAATGTTGTATTCACCATATGATCTAAGGAATGCGAGTATCGCTCGGTATTCCAGTAATTACCAGAAGGAGTTTCAAAGAAATCATAAGCTTGTGGCCATTGTTTCCTTAAATCTCCATATGTCTACATCCGAAAAAGGTAGGTAATCTTATTTATAAATAATGCTTTTTTCTGAAAAGGTCATTCGACAGGTCACAACAACAACGACGACGACGACATCAACAACCAAAAAAAACCTCACAATAACAACATTTTAAAGACTAAAATGTAACTACAACGAAATTAGCTTCAGACAGTATTAATTATGTTGAATGCAGCAAGCAATTTTGTGGCAGGGACCGTTTAAATGTCTTGTAATATTGTAAATGTTGCTGGAGTAAAACACATTTTAAATATGTTTTCGTCTAATTGTCAGCGCGGCATTCTCAATTGTTTTCATACAGCAGCTTGTATGTTCCCTTTATAACCTGCACGCATACGGAAGTCATACCATTAATCGCTATGTTATTTACGACTTAATATCTTTTAGTATGGGCAGTAAAACTACATGTATATGCTCTTAGATTAACTCACATATAGGGCTTCTAAAAATCATTATACAAGCCCAAAAACATATAATGAAATACGCTGAACTAATGTGACCCTACATAGATTTAGTGAGATATATAGTGTGTACGTGAGAAAAGTTATTTGTTTATATAATATGGATTCAGGAATAAATTAAGACACGTTTTCCTAAAGCCTTACAGGTTAACTGGTTAGGCTGCTAAATGCATTTTGAACATGTTTTTAGATTGCAAATATTAAATTACTACAAATAAGCATGTTAAAATATTATTTTTGCAAGGATAATATGAAAATGAATAGGGCTTCGGTCAGTAGTAGAGGTGAGTTTTCTAATTTGTGGTACCCAAAAAATTGTTTTTCATTTTATCGGCGCACAGGAAGGATAAATTCAAATTATCTTATACATGATTGAAGTGATAAACCTTCTCTAGATCAAAGGTCAAGAATGTTATGAACTTTCAAATTTGACATAATTTATTTGTGTCAATATTTGATTTACAGATAATACAGATAAGCAATTTTCAAATTAGGGGGAAAAAAACCTCATAAGATATTAAGATTTTTTAGCTCTTTGTACTCTCTTAGACACATTTTTACCCAATCTTGACGGAGAACGAACGGTACATAAATATCCGGTTGTAATCATGTTTGTTCAGAGGCTTAGGCGATAAAAAGATAAAAATCTGTGTTAACCTTTTTTTATATACACAACCAGGCCTAATGGAATTTTCTTTTGGCATAAAATCGAAGTGCAGTAAAAGATAAGACACATTGAATGTAATAAAACAGATACGATTTGTATACAAGTCAAACATTTTAGAAACATCGATTGAATAAATGAGGTTGTTGACGTCAGCTATTAAAAGTGTCAAAAAATAAATAGCCTGAAAATCACACGAAACGCATTGCAGATGAATTTCTCCAAATGATATTGCAGTTTCACACAACATAATCAGGTATAAGATGGATACAAGGTGACTGAAATTACAATAACAACAGAGTTAACTGAAGTCACAAAAACAGATGGTTCAAGGAGGTCAAATAATAAGAACTAACAGAAAATAAGAACTAAGAACTGAATGTACTGAATGTATGTAATTTGATGTATACAAGGGGTAGGACCTAAATCATGTAGCTCGGTGCTTTAAGCGAGAAAAACGTGTAGTCTATGACTAATGTTGTCAGTTTTCGCGAAAATATTCAGGAATTTGGATAAATTATCAACAGCTATGGGGATTGTCTTGGGAATATTTGTATAATGTACACGACTAGTACCTAGCCATATATGTATGCTAACTGTAGCTGCTATTTGACAGAAGAAGAAATGTGTTACAAAAAAGTTATTGAAGGGATGCCAACAAAGGTGTCCCATTTTTTGTGTGAATCTGCAATATTTTGCTTCGGTTTTTCAGCTTGACCAACAATTTTGCGCCATTAAAACAATATTTTTAGTAAACAGACACACAATTAAACATTTACAACCAGTTAGGAACATATATTATATATTATGTTCAATTTTTTTTAACTTAAAGACAATAAACGTGTAGTTTGGGTCACTTTAAGACCATATTGTGTAACCTCGGTTCTTTATTGATGTTAAAGTTAAGTTTTTCAAAATAAGCATGTTGAAAAATTTTACAAAGAGTTCTGTTTGTAAATTTAACTTTATGTTTCTGATAAAAGAAACCCAAAGTATTTCCCCTTTTAAGCTAAGATGATTCAATAAATGTTGCTATGAATTTGAACACTTGCGATTTTAAGGCTGGAAGGTTATGTGGTGCTTTTCATTGTCAGATACAAATACAATATTACAAGTAAATTTTAAACTATGAAAGGTTTTGACTTGATCACAAGTCTGCAGATTTTATTTTAAGAATCAAAATTGACAATTTTGTAGATATTACATACATGCAAACATTATATTTATAAAATCAAAAAGGACTTTCTAAGTTGTGCGAAAACAAATTGTTAACAGACAGCCTGTGCCACACAGTTAAATTAACTGTTTATACTTGGTACATATAAGAACTGCCAATGTGCTAAGCTCCATATAGTCATTCAAAGGTGAATGGTTCAACCCCTGGACTCAACGCGACATTTATTCTTGGATGCCGTATCCAATGTTCCTTTGCCTCTTACCATTATTTCAGTTAAAAGGAAACAAATTAGAGATACACGCAAATTAGACAGGTTATATTTCTTAAAACATATGTAGTTTTTAATGGAGTTTGAAAAATATAATATATACTTCTTCCACGATCATATCAGTCAATATTTCTTCTGCTTTGACTGGACTATCATTAAACTTAAATGAAATAATGAACATAAAGTTCTATGACAACATTATCATCTCTCCGTAACCACAAAAAGAGAGAGAAAATTTAATATAAAATGTACCTGCATAATTAGTTGGTTCAAATGTTTACATGATTACAATGTTTTTATGAAGTCTTTGTCTACATAACAATGCATAATTTCCAATGGGTCATGCAATCCATTCAGAACAGCTTTTGATGACTGAAATAACTGTATGAGAAATTACGTGTATATTTTATTCATAGTATTAAAAACACAATGACAAAGAATAAAGATGAAGTGAAAATCCTCTTATGAAAAAATAGACCTAAATATCATCACCTTTGCTTAAACTGCCGTTTTGCAATAAATTAAATTAGGTTGCTAATAATTGTGGTTTTAAGGTATTTCCTGCAAGTAGTGATTAGTCTTTACTAATGAAACTTGGAAAGGGGATGAAAATAAAATAGTTTGCAATACGTAAAATGATCACTGACCTCCCTTATCTTCAAGCCGTCCCGTATCTTAATACATCCGAGATTTAATTCTATATATTTGTGAAAAAAAATGTAAGTTATCTTTGGAGGATCTATTTACTTCTCATGTACGAATAGCTTGTAAGTATATGTCATAATGCTATTTTGCTAAGATATTTTATTAATGAGCTGTTGCCCCAAGATTCAGAGTACAGAGTTTATCATTCCGGCATCTACAATTCCAAGTTGAATTTGTGCTAAAAATATTCTTATCATTTTAATCTTTTAATTCTCACTGGATATCAAACAAAATCTGATTATAATATTAAATTATTGTTTCAACTCACAACTGTAAGAATTGTTTACTGTTAACATTTATTTAGCTGTCTGTAAAACAATCTTGAACAAATACATATATTGAACGTTAACTTCGGTTGTATCAAAAGACATTCGATTGCTTTCACTTTATAAAATCACCATGTGTAGTTAATGTAATGCCTTTAAATTGGACAAACACTGGTTTTGAGTATGATTATAGTACAAAATAACTGTTAAATTTAACTAATGTGCTGATGACAGAAAGATATTTTATGTATTAGAATACCGGTATGCAGTTATGAAAGAACCGAGGTTACAAAATATGGTCTTAAAATGACTCAAACTACACGTTTATTGTCTTAAAGTTTAAAAAAAATCGAACATAGATGACTTATGTACGTTCCTAACTGGTTGTAAATGTTTAATTCTGTTCCTGTTTACTTAAAATACCATTTAATGGCGCAAAATTGTTGGTCAAGCTGAAAAACCGAAGCAAAATATTGCAGAATCACACAAAAAATGGGACACCTTTGTTGGCATCCCTTCAATAACTTTTTTGTAACACATTTCTTCTTCTGTCAAATAGCAGCTACAGTTAGCATACATATATGGCTAGGTATTAGTCGTATACATTATACAAATATTCCTAGAAAACCCCCATACCTGTTGATAATTTATCCAAATTCCTGAATATTTACGCGAAAACTGACAACATTAGTCAAGACAACACGTTTTTCTCGCTTAAAGCACCGAGCTACATGATTTAGGTCCTACCCCTTGGTATAGATGTACTGAATTAACAATAGATTTGCGCTATAAACCTTTTATCAGAAGATTTAAAAAAGCGTTGTAAATGCTTTCATTATTTTTTTAAGATTCGTTTTTTGGTTTCTGCTTTGTGAAGATTTTAAAATATCGAATTTGTTAACTTTTTGCATTTATGTGTTAATCTTACACGGTTTATCTCCCTGTCAGGGTCACCTAAAATTTTGACTGATCAAACTTATAAAGCATCAGTGGTCTGTTAGGAAGATACAAAGACGTCTGGCTGATAAATATAGCAACAGACGAACTACAATTTTGTAGAACGTTTGTAAATAAGGTTTTCCGAAATTATACCACACGACATTAACAATAAATGTCTAGAATATTCTATGTTTACATGTTGTTCATAATTAACATTGTATAATGCACGTCATTTGAAAACAGTAGATGCTGTAATAATCTAACAGCTGTTTGTTATCTTTAAATCTTGTCGATAATAATTGATTGCGTACCTTCATACTTTTAACTATGGCATCATTTTCATCACTGGCAAACAGCATACTGATTATTACAGATAATCAGCTGAAATTTACAGAAAAAATGAGAAGGTGTTTAACTTAGGCAACATATTAGACATGAGCGTAAAAGTACAAGAGAAACAAAACAGAATAGAAGACAATACAGGGGCAATAACTGTGACATGTCTGAAACTACAGGTTTAAATGAACATTTTAACATTTCAAAATTATGCTACTTCTGTTACTCCTGCTGCTGTCGCAGATGATGGTTATGGTCATCATCATTATTAATGGTCATAACGATGAATGTATTTTGATTAGTTTATTTATAGAAGATAACATGCTACAATAACCAATAATTTTCACTGTGTAAACTTTCTACATGAACAAAAAAGTTCGCGAATGCGATTATGCAAGCCATCTCCTTAAAAACACTATCCACAGACTACGGAATAACATATGAAATGTGATTGTACTTGTATATCATGCATCGACCTCAAAGGTTAAAGATTGATGCGTTGTTGTCATGGAAACGTGTTAGGAATTCGTGTATGTTAATATGATTTGTGTATTTACGCAATATTTACACGAGATAAATATTCTGTGGCATATTTAAATAAAAATGCGCCTTAAGACCAAGTGTAAAATTTCGGTTATAATAATTGAACATGTTTTGCTTGTTTTTGTCATATAAAAATATAATATGAACTGCAGTGGAGAAATCTGTCACGTTTTATGTTGATTATGTTTAAATGACAGTGAAATATTTCATATTCGTTATGTAATAACACTATGTATTGCGGTTACAGAAGTCGGTGAAAAGCAATTTCAGAAACAAAGCACTTACTCTGTCATGACTTGAAATGTGAAAATGGTATCAACATAAATTGAGAGGTATACGAGTTTGTTTCGTTGACCGACTTATTGTACGCGACAAGCAAACTGAAAACAAAGAAATTTTTAGCAGACAACAGTATCATTTTTAGCTCGTCTGTTTCGAAGAAAATGTCGAGCTATTATGATCGCTGCGTCGTCGTGTAAAAACTTTAATGTAGCGCCTTACTCAAACAATATAAAAGGTATCAATATGAAACTTTGAATGCTTGCTTATCATGACAAGAGGCAGTTGTAACAAAATGGGCATTTTTCTGAAAGCTATCAGAGGTATATATACCTCCTTCAGGAGAAGTGCACAAGAACCATAACTATGGCCCCCATTGTCGACATGTAAAACAGACGAGCGTTGGTGCTGCTCCGCGGAGCTCTTGTTTTTCTTAAAACACAGCTTGGTATCAATATTACACCTATAGTCTACATTGCCTTAAATGCCCCACCGTTTTCAGCTCATTGGCTTTGTTGTCAATGCTTTATGTCGGCAAAGTTAAAATATATGAAAGGACAAAGATAAAATTAAACGAGCGAACTTTTATTGTTTACATCTTGTAAAAACCATTACGTTCCCAAATACATTTAAACTTATCAGTGTGCTATCGACAATGCGTTTGTACTCTTTTAAGATTATCATTTTCAATTTTATCAACTTTCTTTGTTTATTACGCGTCAGAACATCGTATCCAAGAAAATTTCATATCAGTCTTAAATTTCACAATAATCCATGGCAGAAAACACGAACTAATGCGCTTAATATGTTGGCCTACTTTATCATCCGATAAACTGTCGAAAAGGAAACGCCAATCTCATGTAGGAAGCCATACTAAGAAATGTACCTTTTTTAATTCTAAAAAAGAATTTTCTTTTTTTCCACATCACACTTCAAACACTTCACATACATCTGTAGATACACCAATACAAATACATTTATATTTTTAGATGAGGGACCTAGATCTTATTTGATTTTAGTTAAAAAGGGCACATGAATGATTTTGACTGGTAAATTAGTAAATGGAACTTTTATTCCCCTTCATAAATATTCTACCTGAACTACCAACTGCCCTAAACTTTATTCTGTGTTTTTAGTTACCACACGCAAAATCTTGTTTACTGCCAACCTATCTTCTCAAATTTTCTACCCTCTGCAGCTTTATTAAATATAGAAGTGTGATATTAACCTTAACATAATTCTCTGACGATTCTCTGTTTTGTTCGTTTCTTGAATGTGTCTTTTAAATTTATTTTGATAGGCAACAATTTTGCAATTCTCATAAGAATTGATGATCTTAGTTTAAGTCAAAAGAAATGATACTATACATCGCAAATTGTCAAATGCTCTGCAATGTCTTGAAAACTTGTCTGAAAAGTCTTTGTTTGTCTTAGACTACAAATGGCAGTTTGTAAGTTTTAATCGAAACGCCAGATTCAGACGTCATTTTTCCCCGAATAAATGTGACATTGATGACATCTTTGAGTTCAAGATTTAAGTCTGTTGAAACTCGCACAAAAATGTTCTACCTTACGCAGAAAGTTTCCTGATGAGTTCTAACCTATACTTGAGATTCTATTGCCATAAGTTAGATATGTACAATAAATCTTTAGAAATAAAAAATACAATGATGAAAATGTAAGATACGTTGCAAGATTCTTTCTATATGAGGAAGTAAATATATGTTGATTCTTAAACTTGAAAATGTCGTGATATTTGAAATGCAGTTTGGTGTCTGTAACTATAACCGAAAGTACGAATTTGGATTTCCCCGAGTAATTCATAAGATTCTAAAGAAACTGACTTTCAGAGACACCTTTTGCAATTTACTTTTTCTTATATCAATTGAATGAGCTTTACTTGTGAATCTTTTGCAAGTTTCATATGAAGTGTGCGCACTAAGGGTTCATGTTGATAAGTGAATATTGTAATAAACAATTTGCCACAGCATTTTTATTTCAATTTACCTTGAAGTCCACATCTAATAGATTGAAATAACGAAACTATTAATCTCAATGATAAACCATTGCACATGGGATTGATTTAAGTGCTAAGTAACCATATCTGTGTTAATGTGTGTTAATGTTAATGGTAATGCACTTGCGTTTTCTTAACACTGTTAAAAGGACACAAAGGCAAATGAATGCCCAAAATTTAAAACTGATATTATTTGCTCAAATCACGTTCAATATGAAGAACTTTAAATTCCCAGTATGTTTGTCCAAATAAATAAAGTGAAATGCAGGCTTGAGCGTAAATATTTGAACGTTCTTTAACAGAAAGTAAAACGTGAACGGAATCATCGAGTTATTTTAAAAAAGGTCACGTGACAGAAACAACCAATCATCGTTTCTCCTGGGTTCATCTATTCTTGGCTACAGACCTTTGGCATTTTGTAGAGTAAAATAAAAGTTTTTACACAGCCACAATCATCAAAGACTAACCATGGAAGGAGTAAAAAAAGACTTTTTCGAAAATGCACCCGTCGTAGAATGTTGATTTTAATAAATACGTTTATTTAGAGTCGGTATGATTAAAACAAGATTTAACATAAGCTATGTATAGCTTTTGACCGACCTAACAAGTAACTGTCTGTAAAAAAAGAGATAACATAATTATTTGTGATAAACAATACAACAGAGTGAAGTTTTACCTAAAGGTTACATATAAAACAAACCTCAGCTATATATAGTTATTGTACGGCATCAAACTTTTATGAGGTAACATGTTTAAGAAAGGAATAAGAATATGCATAGAACAAAACCTTTGTGATATATGCTAATCTTGGCATATGTCTTAAATCACTTAAAATCAACTGTATAAGATTAAAAGAGGAGAAAGACACTAATGAGTGATCGTAAAAGAAATCTAAAAGGTGTATTATCTCAAAGTATGATTAGCATTAGTATAACTTTAAGACGCGCTTGACTGAGATTTGAGTTTGCTTGTCAGGGCCTGAATTTCCCGTTAGAGTGATGTTACATTTCTTTGACATGACCTTGACATGGCTTATAAAGAAGAGTTTTTGAATGTAAGATATAAACAAATGATAAAATCTGCTACATCAATAATATCTTTATACATGTATATACTTTGAGGCTATAAGATTATCTTATATTCTCTAAAACACTTTGGACATTTTAAATATTCTCTGAAAATTTAGTTTTATAATCAATTACTGTACAGATTTGTATAATGTCCAGTTAACATTTTTAATACTATTTTTATTGAACACAAAAAAATGTTTTCAAAATATACATATACCTGTATAATGACATGGTATGTCATAGCTGTGTCATGCTATTTTTTCCATGTCTTGCAAAAGACAGTTCTCACCGCGTGTTATAACTGATATGAAAAAGAAGATTTGTGAAGTTAGCGGCCTAGCGGCCTAGCGGCCTGGCGGCGTAAAATTATCGGCCTGGCGGCCTAGCGGCCTGGCGGCGTGAAGTTAGCGGCCTGGCGGCCTAGCGGCCTGGCGGCGTGAAGTTAGCGGCCTAGCGGCGTGAAGATGGCTGCCTTTATCACAATTTAGGTTGATCTTAAAAACGGATTGAAATCTATTTTTACAGCATATAATGTAAATTGCAGGGGTGTATAAGAAAGTTATCGACACGATTTAGCTTTTATTTTTTAAAATAAATTATTTAACAAAGTTCTAGCTTATCTGCAAAGACGACTCGGAATCTCTTTGTACATTTACTCCCATGTACTCTTTGTAAATTACATTTAGTTGATGATTAAGTAAAATATCAACAAGAACTAGCTCTGATTTTTTTTAACTTTTCGAAGCCTGGCGGCCTAGCGGCCTGGCGGCCTAAACTTAATATTTATCATAATTTATGTTTATCTTAAAAACGGCTTGAATTCGATTTTTACAGCATGCAATGTACATTTCACGGATGATTGAGTAAAATATCAACAAAAAAATCAATATTTTGCTTATTCACCCCTAAAATGTACATTACATGCTGAAAAAATCGATTTCAGGACGTTTTAAGACAAACATAAATTATGATAAATATTAAGTTTAGGCCGCTAGGCCGCCAGGCCGCCAGACTATGAAAACTTAAAAAAAAATCAAAGCTAGTTCTTGTTGATATTTGGCTTATTCACCCCTGAAATGTACATTACATGCTGAAAAAATCGATTTCAAGACGTTTTTAAGATAAACCTAAATTGTGATAAAGGCAGCCATCTTCACGCCGCTAGGCCGCTAACTTCACGCCGCCAGGCCGCCAGGCCGCTAACTTCACGCCGCCAGGCCGCTAACTTCACGCCGCCAGGCCGCTAGGCCGCTAACTTCACAAATCTTGAAAAAGAACCAGATTTCTATGTTCATGAAATATGACAGGTAGTTTTTTATTATAAATCTGTAATGAAATATCCGCTACATTTGGCTGTTTGGTTATGGTCCTAGTACATTTTTATTGATATAGAACAATACATGTACTCATAAGATAATGATCGAACCATGTTCTATAAACTATAAAACAATGTCGACATATGTCTTTCTTTTGTATTCAAATCATTAAAAAATTACTGCACAATAATTCTAACGTGTTCAATGATTAAGAAACCAATTTAGGAATGATGTTGGTACAAATAAAGATCATATTCGCCTGTAAAGGATCTTTCATTGTAATCGTGATCTTGGGACATCCTTTTTGATTGGCAGTTTTGTTGAGCTAATCATATAAAAACATTGCTTACGTTAAATTGAGCAAAGCTGGCTATCAAGTTTAAGGTAGATATTAAAAGGGGAAGGTCTGCAATATCAATTTAATTTCTTTGAGCTTGGACTCACTTCTTAAAGCAGTGACATTGGTGGGGATGTACACATGTATACTTTGTCTGAAACGTAAGAGGATTGTTTCCTGTTTAAGTGGGCGGATTTAATTCTGTTGTTGCGGAGATAGGACAAAAAGTATAGCATATGTATTTTGTTGGGAAAAAATCGCTCTGGTTTCTGTCATAATTTCCATGTGTGAGTCCTAACCTTTTGATAGGATATGCATAATATTTAATCATCTTGCTTTGTTAGTGAAAGTACAAAATTTTGCAGCTGAGTGCTATCTACAGACGCATACGATTAAAACACATATGCATAAGTCACGTTTTACTGGGCACTATTTTCACGCTTTCCTTAGTTTCAAATTGATTTCATGTAAGTAAACCTAAACTAAAATAAAGCCCAAACTTGAACAAGCATCTATAGACCTCTTTCAATGATTTTGCACCAGTGTTATTACTTGGAACCAGATTAAGATATCATCATTTTCCAAATCTACATTGTGTGAAAGACACTAAGTTAGCAGCGTGAAGAGTAGATACAGCCTTTCTGCTATCAAAGATTTGTCTGACACTCAAAGCTTATCATTTTACAATAATACGATTTATAAGTTTAATTTTGTCAGTGATCAGAAAAAAAAATCATGAGTTCTGAGTTTCATTTTGATTTATCTAGCATGAACTTCAATCTTAATTCAGAAGAAAGTACGGCGGTGTCTGACTGCAACATAACATTTTAATCTTTTGAGTTTCTAAAGATTTTCTTGGAATTCTGACTTAATTCAAGTACTTGCATACGTAAACTACAATGAGAATCTTGTTTCAGACTGAACACGATATGGATTTGTTTCTTTATCAAAATGTTGAGCTGTAAAATTTTGATTAAAGTTTGATATAATCTTGTCGGTCTAGTCAGGACCAGAAAAGTTCTAGACATTTCATTTTAAATTGACACTTTCGATTGCAAATTTGATTCTAGAATAACAAGAAAAAATAAGACTTATTACTTTACTACCGAGGGAAAAAACGTTCAGAGACAAGCAAACGTCATACGACTTTGACAAAAGTATTATGGCTAACAAGGCAAAGATCTACAACTTACTATGCTGTACATATTAAAATATTGAATAATAAAGTTCATGTGATCATAACAGCAGCCAGGTATTCCTAGGAATTATAAGAAAGAAAATTCTTCCAAATATTAAACGTTGTTTAACCTGGATCTACAAGATTGAAATTTACATTGTTGTTTACCGAAAGTTTGCAGCCTGTTTGTGAAATTCTTTGAACAGCGTTTTCTGAAAGCAACTTACTCTTTTTGGTGGGCTTTGTGCAGTTAAAGAAACCAAATAACAACGTAACAAGTCTTTCTTAAAGGGTAAAAATATGATAAGGTAAACAGAATGAACACAATACACTAGATTGGTGGTATTATTCTGGTCATTATTGCTTTTGTCCTAAAATCTGACTCGTCTGACTTTGGGGTATCTTGTTTTGTACATATTCATACATAGGTTCCATTATTCAAATGCTCATTGTTGCTTTCAAAGCTGATGCATATTTTGCAAAACATTCAACTGAGTATATAGATATGTCTTTACAGCAAAATAAGTTTTATTCATATTCTGTTGCTTAAAATGGCGCAACGAAGTAGTAGTATCTGCCAATAACCCATGGCTTGGTTATTTACTATTTTTGACCTTAGACAAAGAAGAAACTGTCTTTAAAAATGGTATATTTCTAAATCGATTTCTAGATTAAAGTGAAGTATTTGCAAAAAATGGCAATATTGTTTGTCTGTAGAGAAACATCCATGCATTATTTATTTGTTGAAAATAAAAATTGTTTTTCTTATCAGAGAATAATCTTGTAGAGACTTCATGACTTTTACCTCTTTGTACTAGCATTCTGCGTTTAATTTATTAATTTGAAACTGAACGTTTCTTGAAAATACCAGTTTGTTGGACTCTTCACGCAGTTGTAGCATAGAGTAACGGTGTTTCTTTCACTATAGTACAAAATTATAAAATACATGTAAAATACAACGTGCTTTTGATAATACAGTAAAATGAAATAAAAATCAGGCTTCGATACTCATTTGATGATGTATACATTTATAATCAGAGCAGTCAACAAGGTATGCTTATTGTCCTGCTATTATGAGCTGCACATTCTGACGCAGATATGCAGACGTAAATTATGCGAAACCTTTTATATTCTAATGATGATATTTTCAGTAAACACTTGATTCTTGTCAATTACTTACCACTCCTTGTCTTTACACTAGAGATAAAAATTTGAAAACTGAAGCATTTAAAGTGGTATCTAGTAACTCGAAAGCAATTTGTTGTCTGGAACTATAATAATATTAAAAGTATATTTTTTTTCATTTTGTTAAAATAACACTTCATGAGTATTTCATAAATTTCCAGAAATACTGGAATTAATTATTCTACAGACAATCTGTGTGCCTCTCCTTGTTTTAAGTAAATAAGACTGGGTCTGACATTATTAAATTGAACTCACTCTCAAAACGGGAATTATGTTTATTTCAATGTATGTAAAGAATTATTAACACTATGAAAAACCGCCTCTGAAGACCAGCTTCGAAATTTCTTATTAGGCTTTATACATACTTATACTACTGTCATTGGAGCACGCCAGTAGATAAAGGAGAACTGAGGAAATGATAATCACACACACACACACACACACACACACACACACACATTTTATGATGTATGGCTTTTGAACAGGGTAGGGATTCCGTTTGTTTAAATCACGATCAAATAATAAGAATATTCAAGGCAAAGAGAAGAACAGAAATCAAGATGGTGAAAACCCTTTCAAAATTTGATACACAAGAAAAAGTTCGATTGAATCTGTGGTTGAATATATCATTTTGGCAGGATTTACTTAGTTTTGGTATGTGACCTTGTTTATTTCAATTCAAAAGCGTCTTACATTTATATATATATATTACTATATATATATATATATATATATATATATATATATATATATATATATATATATATATATATATGTAAGGCGCTTTTGAATTGAAATATATATATATATATATATATAGTAATTTTACACTAATATTGCTTTAGCTTTTTTTCGTGAAAATGTGTTTCATATTTACAAATAGCATTTCTTCAACGGTATGAAACATTTTGTTTACCATTCTGTGATTTGGCAGTGGGGATATGAAATATATGATTTTAGAACAAGCCATGATACAAACTGACATACAGCTGCAATAACTACTTTTTGTGTGTGAAATGTTTGATCAATTGTGTCAATAGCGTCAATTTCTTGCATGTCAATTACGTCTGTAGTATAAAAAGACAGCAGTTGTCAGGATATCCTATGTTCAGTGTAAACATTGCATTTCATAATGTTGTGCTTTAGTACATAATTTATTAAGACATGAAAAAGTGAATATAGATTGAATAGCGATCTAGACAGATTGTATCCGAGAGTCACAGTTATCCTACTTGTACTACAGCAATAAATATCAACAAACTATTATTTATTTATAAAAAAAATCATTGGTTATCAACCAAGCCTTTTTGTTTTATTTTTAGACATAAAATCGTAATGTTTTTACGTAAGATATAATCAAATGAAAATAATCTAGCGATTTAAAAAGGAAGTGAGCAGTAGCAGAACGCAGCAGTAGAAAAACGTGAAGTTGGCATTAGCAGTACGAGCAGTAGCAGTAAATAAAACGTGAAGTTGGCAGTAGCAGTACGAGCAGTAGCAGTAAACAAAACGTGAAGTTGGCAGTAGCAGTAACAGCAGTAGCAGTAAAACAAAACGTGAAGTTGGCATTAGCAGTAACAGCAGTAGCAGTAAAACAAAACGTGAAGTTGGCAGAAGCAGTAACAGCAGTAGCAGTAAAAAAACGTGAAGTTGGCAGTAGCAGTAACAGCAGTATCAGTAAAAAAACGTGAAGTTGGCAGTAGCAGTAACAGCAGTAGCAGTAAAAAAACGTGAAGTTGGCAGTAGCAGTAACAGCAGTAGCAGTAAAACGAAACGTGAAGTTGGCAGTAGCAGTAACAGCAGTAGCAGTAAATCAAAACGTGAAGTTGGCAGTAGCAGTAACAGCAGTAGCAGTAAATCAAAACGTGAAGTTGGCAGTAGCAGTAACAGCAGTAACAGTAAAACGAAACGTGAAGTTGGCAGTAGCAGTAACAGCAGTAGCAGTAAATCAAAACGTGAAGTTGGCAGTAGCAGTAACAGCAGTAGCAGTAAAACGAAACGTAAAGTTCGCAGTAGCAGTAACAGCAGTAACAGTAAAACAAAACGTGAAGTTGGCAGTAGCAATAACAGCAGTAGCAGTAAAACTAAACGTGAAGTTGGCAGTAGCAGTAACAGCAGTAGCAGTAAAACAAAACGTGAAGTTGGCAGTAGCAGTAACAGCAGTAGCAGTAAAACAAAACGTGAAGTTGGCAGTAGCAGTAACAGCAGTAGCAGTAAAACAAAACGTGAAGTTGGCAGTAGCAGTAACAGTCGTTTGATTTAATTTCTACTGCCAACTGCTACTGCGTACTGCTACTGCCAACGTCCTTTTAGTGATTTAAAACAGATACGACTTTTAATTCAGTCTGACGTTTTGATTGCTACTAGGCTTATCGTTTTTACACTAGTATTTCAGACATAATTATATCGTATGAGTTATTTTTTTTAAAGTCAAGTAGTGTTAGAAAATCACAGGTGTGTTTAGATATAATGTCAACCTCCTTCTTTTCTGCATCTCGAGTGAAATTTAATAAATCGTAATATTTTTTCTTCTGAAAACTGTTTTCATTACTGAAATACCGGGAGACATAGATTTGTTAAAGTTGTTCTTATTAAGGAAAATACCCTTATGGTATGAAATAAACATTAATTACAGTGTTTGAGAGTTTTTTTTTGAAAAAAATTATCCGACAATCATAAATGTTCTGCTTTTGAATGTTTAATTGTTTTAGTGTGAATTCATAACTTGTTTTAATCACTTTTACTTACTTTTACCGCTTTTTTTCACGCAAAACATTTTTGGTCTGTGCGATATGTACGACTTTACAATGTCTACGCATTTATAGTAAGATTTCGGCTGGAATCAACAAAAATGACCTAAAATACTTGATACTTGATAACTTCACAATATATTTTTCCTACTCAATACTTTTATCAGAATAAAAAAAACGTGATTACAGATACATACTTGACAGTTGTTGTTTCATTAGGAAACAAAGCTAATGATAAGTTTTACTGGTTTCACTGTAATTTTAAATTTCAGCTATCCCTATCAAGTAGTTGAAAGCTTTGACTGATACACCATACACACATCAAATCATATATATGTGAACGTCATGAATTCCAAAGCTCAATTTTTATGCCCTCGAAGGGAGGCATATCGTTTTTGAACTGTCCATCCGTCCGTCATTCCGTCCGAAAACTTTAACATTGGCCATATCTTCCTTATTAGTAGGTGGATTTACTTCATACTTGCACACAACATCCCTTTGGACAAGACCTTCCCACTGATCTCTATGTATCTGAGCTTGACCCTTGAATGACCTTCACCTTGAAGATCCAATAACCCAAAAACTTTAACAAAGGCCAAAGCACCACTTTGGGTGTATGGGGGGCATTGTGACCTTACAGTGACAGTTCTTGTTTGTTATAATTTGATCTGTATCTCTCTTTTCTGGTGAATTCCAACAATATACTTTCAGTAGACTATTTATAACAAGCCTGGTTGAATATTTCGAGAGATACTTTTTATGCCGAACTTTCTTATGAAAATGAATGAAATGATTTTTGCGTTCAGTGCAAAAAACCTGATGACAGAGGTATTTTTATGCATTAAGTAAACAAGTTTGATAAACACAATATTGATTTCCTGCCTATTATATAAAACACGGAGTTTGATATTGCTGACATTAAGGTAAAACCAAATAAGTTCACACTTCCATGACATCCTTGAACAAGCAGTTGTAACGCTTGTTCCGATTCAGTACAAGCCATTTAGCTGTTTAACATAAGACAAGTTAAAAAAAACAAAACAACATCATTCATTACTATAGAGGCATTTATCATTCGCTTTTTTCAGCTTCAAGTTGTTGTTTTTAAGATTTTGATGCGGGTTATCTTTGATAATTATAGTTGATGAAATATCAGACGTCTTCTATTGCTGCTTAAAGTCTCTCGATATAAGCTGATAGGTAAAACTAACCAGTTTCAAATTATCATTTTTGTAATTTAAA
Source organism: Cyclina sinensis (assembly GCA_012932295.1). Classification (NCBI taxonomy): domain Eukaryota; kingdom Metazoa; phylum Mollusca; class Bivalvia; order Venerida; family Veneridae; genus Cyclina; species Cyclina sinensis. The sequence goes on along the minus strand of JAAONU010000001.1, from coordinate 44,261,036 downwards.
TATGTCTAATGTTACAAAGCCTATCAATTTAAAAATTTTGTCTATTAGTTCCATTTTCTCTTCTCCAGAATTTAAACTTCAATATTATGTCAAGAGAAAATACAGAGATTCCTTATTGAAAATAAATGACAAAATACTGATATCTAAATAGCTAACATCGAAAAAACTTCAAAGCATGAAAGATAAATCTGCTGCATAAGATATTATTAGTAATATGTCAAATATTTCAGTTCTTGTGTTGTCAGAATTAAAAAAAGTTGTATACACTTTAAAAGATAATATCAGCCTATGTTCAGACGTTTGTGAACAGTTGTTGTTGATAATGATCTCATGGCTGAATGTTATCTCTAGTTATGTCAATGAACATTGATATATTGCCCTTGATATCTCTTATACTATTTTAATTCTTCCGTTTGACGGCACCTTTCAAACCAAGCAAACACTGTAAATAATGTTGTTGCTGACATTGTAGAGTATATAAATACAAAAATGCATTAAGGCATAAAAAAAAGGAGAAAACAAGCCAAAAAAATACACCCCTCCCTCCACACACACACACACACACACACACACATTTACTCAACAATACAAGACTTAGTACGAAAGTCAGATCTTGTCCATGTATTCCATGCCTAAAGAATATTAACAAACTTTTGATGTTAAATTCATTTTTTAAACGAAATTTACACAAGCTAGGAAGTTTGACGTCAGAATGATACAAGCTTGCGTTTAGTGCGTGTTAACAACATGATTTACAATAGCGTGTGTGTAAATGTAATTAAGTTTGTGTACTTAAGTAGCATGTTATTTTCGTTGCACAAATTTAGTACAATAACGGCTGCAAGTGCACAAATGTTTTATTAGCCGAATGTTATCATTTTATGAATAATTTGATTAATTGTGATTCAAAGACACTTCGGTTGAAAATATTCTACAAAGGTAATTGTCTTCATTTTGTAGATCTATTAGTAATTGAAATGGTTACACCAAAAGGCGTGTTTTTCGTCATCTTATACAAATGACAATCAAAAACCTTATCAGTTCGTCTTATTTCTTTTCATTTTAATTTTGACTAACAACTCAGCTTGATACCTCTTAAAGGGTTGCAGCCTATAATATAAGTAAATGATCTGTCCAACAGAAAATATAGAAAATATCTCTGCCATATTTAATGGTATATTTAAAACTATCTCCATTTCTAATGATAAGTTCCAAAAAAAAGAGTAGAAGACTTTTTTGCGGAAATATATGCTTCTACATAATGTCTGTGATAGGCCATCTTATTGGTCTGTGAAAGTGAAACCGCTGTAGACTGTGACAATCTGGCATAAACGAAAAAGGCAGAAAATATTAATGAGTTATGTTACATAATAACATACATATCGCAACACTATGTGGAAGGTTTCGCGAAATTAAGAATTAATTTTATGATGCCATAAGAGGCCTTTGGAATTGTCTTGATTCTTGTCTTGGTTCAGAATATCTTACACAACAACAACAACAACAACAATATCATTGGTACTATAATAAAAAAAGAAAAGCACGGCGCAATCACAGATAAGAAATGCTACACAACAGTAGACCAGCAGAAGCAATCCAGGACATTAACTAAAGCGATGAAAATTGCTGGTCCTTCCTGGGACCCACATCAGCAGTCATAGGAAAAGCACAGTTATTGCCTATTATAATGAAACAAATAAGTCCTCTTGGTATGCATTTTGCTAAAAAATCTTATATCGGGAAAGTTAATTATCAAACTAGATTTCAACAGCATTATAAAGATCAAAATTTTCAGAAACAGAAACATGTACGTGTAAGAAATGAATTAAGTGTCAGTTAAGAAGTTTAGTGTCAGTCGAGTAGTTACCTGTTCTCACAGCCTCATTTATCAGCTTGAACTCAGAGTTGTACTCTAAGACAGATAACTAGCTTAAATAAATGAGATTTCTGCTAGGAACGCTTACGTTTTCTGAAATGTGTTTAACTTCGTGCAAGCGTATCCACAATTCATGTACTGCTACTGAAATTACAACGCAAAAGCCATAAACTTTAAATCATGCTTTTATAGGTATCAATGTGGCTCAAATATGTCTGACTATAGGTTCTAAAATATCTTAAATCAACATAATATGAGGTGTGCTAAAGCAGCTATTGATCGGAATATGTAAAGCAAAAGAATAACATTACAATTCACATTGTCATGAAAATAAAAACACTTAAAATTACTTAATTAATATTTTTATTAATAGCTGTAGTGAAATTAACTGACGTAGTCTTAATGTGCACAAATCACGTAAGATACGGTAATGTGCAAAAATGAGTTCTTTTTTATACTAATAAAAATATGTAAGTACTTTAATATGCTTCAGAGGAAATCCTTCTTATTACTTTTATGTGAAAATTTTGGCTCATAAAAGACATTAATCAAAATTAGTGTGTCTCTTCTCAAATTTCTGATTTGTCTGAAAGTAATAACTTTTCGTTACTGTTTTAGATTTTTTCTTTATATTTTATCATCATCTTCTAAATGTCAATGTAAAGATGAAAGATGTTAATGAGAAGGTGCATGCTTATAGTACAAAGCTAAACAAATGTGTATTTTTAAAGCTTTATTGATGATGTGTTTGATTTCATCTGGTTTATCAGATATCTCTTTTGTTTGGAACTACGATCAAAGGATAGAACTAGCTGCACATTCTGACGCAGTTATGCAGACGTAAATTATGGTAAAACAATTATATTCTAATGATGATATTTTCAGTAAACACTTGATTCATGTCAATTACTCACCAGTCCTTGCTTACATAAGAGATAAAAAATCTGAAATTTAAAGCATTTAATTAAATAAAGTGATATTTATAGGATTTTCAAAAACAAGAACGCAATTAGTTGTCTTGAACTATAATGCTATTTCTATTAATAACACAACATAAGTGTTCATACATTTCTAGAGTTACTTATTTTACAGACAATTTATGAACCGCTCCTTGCTTCTAAATAAATAAATAAATTGACTAGGTCTAACATTATTATATTGAACTCACTGTCAAAACAGGATTTCTGTATATTTAAATGGATATTAAAAATTTATTAACACTATGGAAGGCCTTTGAAGGCCAGTTGAAACCTGTAATATGTCTTACGTACTTATACTATTGCCATTTGAACAAGCCAATGTATCATTTCGGAGAGATAAGGTAGCAGCTGAGGAAATGACGATCGCAAACAACATGTTATGTCTGGTAGGGTAGCAATTCCATTTGAATAAATCACAATTAAGAATATTCAAGGCACAGAGAAGAAGAACAGACATCAAGTCATAAACCTTTCAGATTTAATATAGAAGAAAAGCAACGATTGACTCTGTGGTCAAATTTATCATTCTGGCAGGATTTACTTTGTTTTGGTATATGATCTCTTTCAGTGCAAATGAGTCCTTCTTGATTGTATATTGCTCTTACTTAAAATATAAGTTTTAATTCAATCTTTTTCTAGCATGTACCTATGTTTCATTTCAATGCCTTACATATATACAAAGCCGTTTTTCTTAAATGGTAGTTGATATTTTGTCAATCATTTTGTTAATCTGGCAGTGGGTATATATAGAAACATTATTTTAGAAGAAGCCATGATATACACTGGTTGAGCAATAGTTGCAATCATAACTTTTTTATGTGAAATCTTTTTAGCAGTTGTGTCAATATCTTCAGTTTCTTGCACTGAAGTATGAAAAGACATTTGTCGGGATATCGTTTGTACAGTGTTAACATTGCTTTTTATTGTTGTGCTTTAGTACATAATTTATCATGACATGAATGTAAATATAGATTGAATAGCGATCTAGACAGATTGTATCCGAGTATCACAGTTATCTTACTTATACTACAGCAACAAATATCAACAAACTCTATTTTTTATCTATAAAACATCATTGCTTATCAACCAGACCTCTTTGTTTTATTTTACACCTAAAATCTTTGTGTGTAAGTAAGATACGACGAATGAAAATAAAACTATCGATTTAAAACAGAAAAGACTTTGAATTCAGTCTGACGTTTTAATTGCGACTTTGTTTAATACTTTATATCCTAGTATTTAAGACATATATCATATGAGCTTTTGAAGTTTAATTCTGCTAAATCTGCAATTTCACCAAATTGTTCAAGAAAATCACAGACGTACTATGATGTCACTTTTATAGCAAGAGCAGCTTCCCTGTTTAAAATCACTTTAGCCAGTTAACCAATTTCGTGCATTCCAAGAAAAATTTACTAAATATAAATATTTTTTTGTTAAACTTGATTAAAGAAGATACCCTCTTGGTACAATGTGGACATTGAAAACTATGTTTGATATGTACTTTTGTGCATATTTATTCGACATTTTATCAGTGTTGTGCAAAGTAATTTCTTACTTTTTTCGGCTTGAATTTATAATACATTTCCAAGCAATTACTTAGCATTTGCAAGCCCACACTTATATTACTACCACTGTTTTCACGCAAACATGTATAACTCATTCTTGTCTGGATTTTAAACACCATTTTTCAAAAGTTAAAAACACTTGTATTATATCATTGTCTACAGTGTCTGTATCAAACTGTAATTTTTCATCACTATTTTCTATAAAAATGTTATAGTTTTTGTGACAAAACTGTGTTAGTAACACAAATGTACAAATGTATTTGCGAAAATAAATTACTTTAAAGTCAAGTAATTAATAGCAAATCATAAGTAAAAAACTGATAAGAATGAGTGCAGGTTAATTGTTATGGAATGAATGATATAAATGAAAACTCTAAAAAAAATCAATTTCAATAAATCAAGAGTGGATAAACATTTTATGTCAACATTATTTGTGCACACTTCGTTGCGAAAGTGTATGTTTAGATGTGAGCGCTCCGGAAATATGGTGCTGCATGACTTAAACTGGAAATTCTGTCGACGCCGATGATGCAGTTCGAACTAGCGAAATATGTCACATTAAGAGTAAAATTACTGGCTGTTAACTTATTAACTTTATTTAATATGTAAACAGAAGTGCATACATGTATTTTGTATCCTTAACTTGTAGCAGTTCTGGCTATCTATTACATACAATTGAATAATCCTTAAATATAACTAAATTTGGTTTGTATAACAAGGTAGCCTACATAAATCCCAAATCAGCTGAGAGTCAACTACAAACACACATTATTTACAGAAGCATATTTGAGTTGTAAAAGGTCAAGCACATATCAAACAAAATCGATTTTAAAATTTATTGCACTTATTTATTAATTATCCCTTTTTTAAAATTGATGTTATTTACTTTGATTAAGATAACGATCATATATTTTAGAGTTTAAATTTAGAAGATGGCAGCAATATGTTTTCCAGGCTAGTTGTTATTATCATATATAATTAGATACATCACGACCATTTTGCTTAGTCCAAGACAGTAAAAAACAAAATTGCATACTATGTGCACAGGCAGAAATATAAAGGGATATAGTTTTTTTTATTGTGTCGCCCTTTCGAAGAAAAGGTGATACATAGGGATCGCTTTGTCCGTCGGTCCGGCGGTCCGTCACCAAAATCTAACGTTGGCTATAACTTTGCCATTTCTAAACATTATCTTATCAAACTTTCAATTTGTATTGCTTATGACAACAGGGTCAGGTTGATGCCAAAATTTCTAGGTCAAGGTCACATTTGACAGAGTTATGCACCTTTTTATACATGGATTTGTCATGAAAACTTAACGTTGGGAATAACTTTGCCATTTCTTAACATTTCAACATCAAACTTTCAAATTATATTGCTTACGACAACAGGGTCATGATGATGCCAAAATGTGTAGGTCAAGGTCACAATTGACATAGTTATGCCCCTTTTTTGTACTTGGATTTTGTCATGATAACTTAACATTGGCTATAACTATGCCATTTCTTAATAATTCTTTATCAAACTTTCCAGTTGTAATGCTTACAATTGTATCACTTAAGACAACACCATTTCTCAAGGGCAGATAACCCTCAAATTTATGTTTGCAATGTTATGCCCCTTTTTCAAGTTAAAATTTCTTTGTTAACCTGTTTCTTTATGTCAATGTCTCAAAAAGTGTCAAGGATATTCCATTCAAACTTGGAATACTTGATCACCAGCAAGAGTCCTGCAAAGATTGTTGGTACCCATGTCCCTGGGGTCACAGTTAGCCCCACCCCCAGGGGTCACTTGATTGTGCTTATACTTATATATAGAAAATAAAAACTTCTTAAGCCTAGAAATAAAATATTAACTGACATGAGATGGGTAAGTATCCCCCCCCACTGTCCCCTCTGCATGGGGACCCGCCCCCAACCAGTCACCCGCTACCCCCCCCCCCCACTGGGCCCAATTTTTTTTTAAATTTTAAAACACAGGTACTTTACTCCCCATCCTACCTCAACCCCTCCATCCACCCTCAACAAGCCCACCCGACCCAATTTTTTTTTTTAATACATAGGTACTTCACTTCCCATCACCCACCCACACACACACACACACACACACACACACACACACCACTATGGGGGCCCAAAATTTTTTTTTGGTTAAATACATAACTACTTGACCCAATTTTTTTTTCATCTTGTATGACTAGGTACTTGCCCTGCCTCAGTCAAATTTTTTTCACTTGGGCCTCTTGTTTAAAAAACTTGGCTTATAATTAATTATCCAGCACTGAGAAAAGTGGAGCATGCTGTCTGTGGTATTGTTGTACTTTGACTAGCATGCTGTCTTTTCCAGCAGGCTCTTGTTTACCTTTTTAGTTATTCTAACAGAGTACCCAAGGGCGACACAAGTGTTCCACAGAACACCCATCTAGTTCTTTTTAATTCTATGAGAAACTTTAATTTGAAATAAAATTGTTTATGGTTTTTTTGGGTTTAACGTCAGTTTTAACAGGTAAGGTTAATAGTCAGTCCACCTAGCCAGTGGTCCTGGGTATCCAACCAGATTACTAACCAGTTTCTCCGCAAGTGACTGACTACTTCTTCACTTGCTTCACAGGTGAGGGACAAATGACCTAACATTGTCTGTTGAAATGAAATGTCGTGTTTGTAATATTAAGGTTGGAAAAATATGTCTAAGGAAAAGGGTGTATGTGATCTGTGTGACTTTACATGCCAACGCATTTACAATATAATTTATCTTAAATTCACAAAAAATGTCCAAAAACTTAAGTTGAAAATTTATCTTTTTTACTTATACTGTAATCAGTATAAGAAAACATGGTAACATATATAAACTGTTTCATTAAGAGACAGAGCTTACATTAACTTAAACCGGTTTAAGTTAGAATTTTAAATTTCAGCCGTTCCAACCAAATAATTGAAAGCTAAGACTATGCCAAACACATCGGATCTATGATATGCAAACTCATGAATTCCAAAGCTCGTTTTTTTATAATTTCATCTTTATCTTTTTTGTCTGGTGAATATCGACAAAATATTTTTTGTAGAATATTTCTAACAGGTCTGGTTGAATATTTCGAGAAATGCCCTTTATTTACATCAAATTTTCTTATGAAAGTAAATAAAATGAATTTTTTGCGTTAAGTGCAAAAATGCATTATGACATAGGTATTTTTTCATTAGGTGAGCAAGCTTGATAAACACGATATTGATGTATTGCCTATAATGATATCAAACACGGAAGTTGTTATTGCTGACATTATGGTAAAATCTGATATAGTTCATTGTTCCGTGAACTCCTTGAACAAGCTGTTGTAACTCTGGTTCCAATTCAGTACAAGTCATTTAGCGGTTTGTTCTGTTACATAAGACAAGTTTTAAGTCTTTCGCTTTTGTAAGCTTCAAGTTTATTTTTGTAAGAGTTTGATGCAGTTATCTTTGACAATATCAGTTAAAAAATCAGACGTCTTCTGCTGCTGCCATGAGTTTCTCAATATAGGCTGACAGGCAAACTGTATTAGTTTCAAATTATCATTTTTGTATTTTTATCTGTCTAATGTTGCGAAGAATGAATTTTAGAAATGGGTCTACTAGTTCCAAGATGTCTTATCTAGACTACAAACTTCAGTTTCATATAGGAAGAAAATACAGTGATTTCTTACTGACAATGAAATACAAAATACTTCAATCACTTTACGGCATCGACACATGGGTTTTAGACAGAAACATGTACGAAATTAATTAAGTGTATGTTATGAATTTTAGTAACTACTTACATCTAACAGTTACCTGACGTTACTGCCTCATTGATCAGCCCGACCACACAGTTATACTCTAAGACAGATAACTTGCTTAACTGAATGAGATTTCTGCCAGGAACGCTTACATTTTCTAAAATGTGTGTAAGTCGTGTAAGAGTATCCAAACTGCATGTGGTGGTACTGGAATTACAACACAAAAGCAGTAAATTTGAAGACATGTTTTTTACAGGTTTTAATGTTGCGTTAAATTTGCAGGTAAATAATATCTTACTACCGGTTCTACACCATGTAAAACTTACATAATATGAGTCGTGTCAAAGTGGCTGTTAGTGCTGGAGTGAGTAATGTTAGAAAAAGATAATATATAAGTAATTGTCAAAAATTTAAAAGGACCTAAATGATTGCTTTTTTCTCTGTTTTATATCTGTAATAAAATTAACTAACGATCTCCTTAATACGAGCAAATCAGGTAGGATCTGGTTATGTGTGAAGATGAGTTCTTTGGGGACTAATCAGAATGGACAAGGTGTGTTCAAAAAGCCCGTGGACAAGTCGAATTAAGTCAAAAGAAAAATCGCGTTTTAGATTTAAATTCCATATTATGGAAGTTCGGACATTCAACAAAGTGTATATTAAATACAAAAGATGTACAATAGACAGTTACAAAATTACAGCATTCGAACATACGCCATGCAGCGCAGGTGTGAGCGGCATAAACGTCGTGAACGTCAGAATTACAACAAATGCTTTGATAGTTTTTCAAAGTAGGCGCCGCCGCAGGATACGTTTTATTTACATGTCCCCTGATACATTTTTGGAAAATGTCACGATACAGTTATTCTTCAAATCGACGAACAAATGCATGAACATGGGATATAAGTTCTTCTCTGCTTTCATGTCTGTAGTCACGTAACTTCTTCTTCAAACGTGCGTCCGACGTTGCACTCGATAACGGTCAGCAGACTATATCTCGTATCCGCTTTTACCGATAAACGCTCTTCTGAAAATTTCTTGTGCCATTTGTAAACATGCGAACGGCACACGAATGACTTTCCTGTCACCGTCTGTAGCGTTTGAATCGTTTGCGGAGTTTTATTAAGAGAAACGCATAACTTTATCACCGTGCGTATTTATTCATCGTCTAATGACGCCATCGTCTAATGACGCCATTTGCGTTAAAACGAAATTCAGACACCTTTAGACAAATAATACACAGTACGCAGAGAACGTGACCAATTACCTTGAATTTTTTCAGGAAATGGCGTCATGACAGTGTGGACGCTGACGTTATAATATCAGCCTAATTGACGTTTGCGCGCCATTTATTCAAAGTCCCATGGATACAATACAAACATTAACAATCTGCGTTTTTTGGTTGCGCCGGTATCACGTACATATCATTTAAAATATACATATAATTTTTCATAAAATATGTACTTGGATTAAATTTAAGGAGATGATCTACCAATGATGGCTTTACATGCAACTGAATTTTTTTTTGTAATTACTACAGTTAATATAAAAAACATGGGTTTGTCCACGGACTTTTTGAACACATCTCGTATAAGTACTTCAACATACCTTAAAAGAAAACCTTTTTATTATTTTTGTGAACATTGTGGCTCATAAAAGTTATAACTCAACTTTACTGAACCTTTTCTCAAGTACCTGATTGTTCTGAACGTAATGTCTTTCTGTTGCTGTTTTAGCTTTTTTCTTTATATTTTATCATAATGTTCAAAATTCCATAGATAAGGTAAAATATTTACTAAGAAGGCGCATGCTTATAGTATGTAGGTAATAAACTCTGTAATTTTAACTTTACTGATGATGGGTTTGATTTCATCTGATCTGTGGCAAATATCTCTTTTGTTGGGAACTATGCTCAAACGATAGCCTTACGAACATGAAAGTCCGTAACAGAAAGATGCAAAGCATCTTAAAAATACACAACCCAGAGCGGGATTCGAACTCCGATCTTATCGCATCGGAGACCAACACTTTAACCACTGTTGATCCGCAGCTTTTTTACGAGCCAGAGTATCATTTTGGAGAGATAAAGAAGCAACTGAAGAAATGGTTATCTCATACAACAAACGATATTTGGCTTTTGAATAGGGTAGCAATTCCATTTGTTCCAATCACGATTAAATGATAACAATATTTAAGGCAAAGAGAAGAAAACCAGAAGTCAAGAAGTCATAAATATTTCATATTTGATATACAAGAAAAAGACCTATTGACTCTGTGGTCAGATATATCATTTGGCAGGATTTATTCAGTTTTGGTATGTGACCTACCTTCAGTGCAAATGCGTTCTACATTTTTGTATACTGCGTTTTCACAAATAGTGCTTTAGTTTTAATTTCATCTTGTTTCGCATGTACTTCTGTTTCGTGCAAATGTCTTTCATATTTACAAATAGCAGTTCTTCAACGGTTTGTAATATTTTGTTTATTATTTTGTTGTCTGGCAGTGGGGATGTGAAATATATTGTTTTAGAACAAGCCATGATACAAACTGCAATAACTACCTTTTCGTGTGAGCTCATTTTAGCACTTGTGTCAATATCATCAACTTTTTGCATGTCAATTAAGTATGCAGTATGAAAAGACATTACAATTGTCGGGATATCCTATGTATAGTATAAGCATTGCATTGCATTAGGTTGTGCATAATTTATAAAGACATGTAAAAGTGAATAAAGATTGTATAGCGATCTGGACAGATTGTATCCGTGTGTCACAGTTATCCTATTTATACTACAGCAATAAATATCGACAAACTCTTATTATTTATTTATTTACAAAAACATAATTGCTTATCAACCAAGCCTTTTTGTTTTATTTTTAGACATAAAATCTAACTTAAATTACGCAGGATAAGACAAAATGAAAATAATCTAGCGATTTAAAACAGATGCGACTTTGATTTCAGTCTGACGTTTTGATTGTTACTAGGCCCGTAGGTAAAAGGGTACAGTTTCAAATAAATATAAAAAACTTATAGATAAAATCGCCAAAACTTCGAAGCATGAAAAGATAAACTTGATACACATGATATTATTTGTAATATTTCGAGTCAGAATACACTAAAAAAGTATACACTTTAAAAGATAATTCCAGCCTCTGTTCAGACGTTTCTTAACAGTTGTTTTTGATAATGATCTCACAGCTAAATGTTATTTCTGGTTATGTCAATGGTTATCGATATATTTCTCTTGATATCTCTTCTATTATTGTACTTCTTCAGTTAATAGTACCTTATAAATTTGGCAGACATTTTAATGAATGTGTTTAAGAAACGACCGTAATTTATGAAGAAACAGAAATTTTCAGTGCGTCTGCTTTTCGATGATATTGTAGAATACAATAAGTGCATGAAAACAAGAACATAAACAAATAAAACAAAACTGCAGAACAAAACAAAACACCCTACAAACATCACAACAAAACAGAAAAAATAACAGCGGAAAACAAATAAAATAACCAGGTAAAAACAAAATAACCAGAAAAAACACAGTGACTTTAATTCGCAGTATATAGACAATATACATAACTAAGCCCTGGAAATATAGGTTTAAAGGTTACGATTTCTGACTTTTGGCGACTGTTAGACGCTACAAAACTTGAACACCAGATCTTGTCCTTGTATTTCAATCCTTAAGAATATGAACACACGTTTGATGTTTAAATGATTTTATTAAACCAAATTTACATACAGCTAGAAAGTTTTACGTCAGAATGAAGAAACTTGCGTTAAATGCGCGTACGCAACATTATCTACATGTTGTTATTTAGTGTGCTACTTTAGTAGACGTTAAGAGCATGTTACCTTCATTGTACAAAGGGAGTACAATAACAGAAGCAAGTGCACAAACGTTATATTTCTCGAATGTCATCAATTTTTGAGTAATCTAATTACAGGACACTTCGGTCGAAATTATAGATTCACTTAATTTTGTAAAATTATTAATATATGCAAATTTTAAGAACCGCTTACATCAAAAAGTATGTGTTATGCCAGAGAACATAGAGACGAATTCTTAGTGCATATTATATAAATAACAACCGTGAACCTTATCTCTCCGTCTTATATCTTTTCTTTTTAATACAAAAATCGAGACCCCTCAAAGAATGACACCCTAAGATTTAAATGAATGATCTCAGTCCAATAAAAATTATTACCCAAATGGAATAATTAATATCATTTTTCCTTTTTATGGATTAGTTTTCAAAAAGGGGGAAAAATATAAATTTATTTCCGGAAATAAAAGCATCTACATAATGTCTGTGAAATGGCATCTAAACAGTCAGTGAAAGTGAAACCGGTGTAGAATGTGACAAAGTGGCACAGAGCTGATTTAAGAGTTATGTTACATAATACCATATATATTGCAACACTTTGTTGAAGAATTCCATGACGTCATTAGAGACGTTTGGAAGCATCTTGATACAGTTCAGAATATTGTAAAAAAAAGTAACAACAGCAACAACAAAATAAAGAAGGAACAGCATGGAGCAATGACAAAACACGAATGTTCTATAACAGTGATCCAACAAACTGATTGCAGAAGCAATCCGGGACTTTTTTAAAGCGATAAGACTTTCCTTTCCATCTGCCAGGAACGCTTACGTTTTCTGAAACATATTAGTTCGTATTCAAAATTCACATGCTGCTTCTGAAATTACAACGCAAAAGCCATAAATTTGAAGTCATGGTTTTATAGGCATAAATGTGGCGTAAAATTTGCGGCTGTTAGTAGTAATGTGTAATCTTAGGGAAGTTTGTTTCATTTCAAATTTTCAGGAAAATAAAAAGGACTAAAAGACTTCTAATTTTTTTTATTAATTTTTATTTTTTAATTTTTTATTTAAAGCTGGACTGAAATTAACTAACGATAGTCTTAACGAGTGCAAATCACGTAAGATCGGGTATTGTGTGAAGATGAGTACTTTTAGACTTATTAAATATACATACGTTCTTTCACATACTTAAAAAGAAAACCTTTATATTACTTTTATGTGAAAAATTGTGGCTCAAAAAATAAATTACTGAGTGTAAATGTTTCTTTTTTAAGTTTCTGATTTGTCTTAACGTAATTTTTTTTCGTTGCTGTTTTAGATTTTTTTCTTTATATTCTGTAATCATCTTCAAAATGTCACTGTAAGGGTGAACTATATTAATGAGAAGGTGCATCTGATATGTGTCAAAAATATATTTTTTTCTTCAATGACAAAAAATGATGTAAAATAAATTAGTTTAAACCAAACAGTCATCTTGATTATGTTTAATTTCATGTTCAGTGTCAGACTTGATAAAACTTAATGAACTAATATTGGTGTGTGTCTGGCATTACTTTGAAGCTCAGTCAGAAAATTTTAGGAATTTTACCACGGAGCATACGTCTCCTAAGTAACCTGCGTAAAATTAAAATTCTTATGACTTCGTTCAGATTTATGTTAGTTTGAGCTTGGTTTCATTGCAACAAGCAGATACATTGATAAGGATGAACGCTTCTCTGACAAGTTAGTGGGCCTGACAGTTTAGATTGGCGGATTTAGTTTTGTTGTTACAGAGGCTTGTAGAAAAATTATAGTTAAATGTATTTTTTAGAGGGGGGAGTGGGGAGTGAAACGGTTGGTCTCTCTGATATGTGAAATATGTAATTATTTTGGCTGGTTGGTGAAAGTGCAAACTTTTACAACTTACTGCTATCCACAGAATCAAACGAATTAAGCACATACTAAAAAGTCACGTTATACTGGACATTTACTTTCACGCTTTTTATTTGTTTAAGAAAAGAAAGCGACTGATTGAAAGGGGACATTGTTTTGGGTAAACCTAGTTTTCTTTCAAGAAAAATGTTGCTTGAAATGTTATCAAATGAGGAAGTAATTTCTGCTGTTATCTTAAATGAAATAAAGTCCACACTTGAACATCCCACGGCACCTGTAGACCCTACTAAATAAATTTGTCCCAGTGTTATTTTCAATATTGTCTTTTCTGGAACCAGTTTAGAATACCCGGCGTACTTCAGTAAAAGATACCAAGTTGGCTGCATGAAGATTAGACACTATTATAATTTGAATGGCGTTTCTACTATCACAGTATTTTAAAGGTGTGTCTGGTAAAGTTAGCAGTTTACAATGACATGTTTTATAATATAGTTTAATTCTGTCAATGTTTTTCAAACCATATCAGATTAATATAACCACAGTTTTGAGTTTCATTTAATTTTTGACCTATTACTTTTGACCTTACAGCTGGCCCTGTCTGACATTAGGGATTCGTTTTAGTACATATTCAGATGAGAACAATCATAATAAGATTTTTAAATTCAGTCGCTATTTGTTCTTTCCACGTTTATACATATTTTGCAAGATATTTAACAGAATATTTCGATATGTCTCTACAGGAAAATAAATTTGAACGACCATTTCTTTATTTTCTGTTGCTTGAAATGTGGTATCAGCCGATAATCCAAGGCTTGGAAAAGTACTTTTTTGACCTTAGACGAAAAAAAACTGTTTAAAAATGATGTATTTCTAAATCGATTTCTAGATTAAAGTGCAGCCTTCTGTCCATTCTTTATCTCTTAAAAACAAAAATGTTTTTCTTCTTGTCGGAGAATAATCTGGTACAGACTTTATGACTTTTACCTCTTTGTACTTAATTTCTGTGTTTTATTCTCTGATATGAAACTTTCAGTGTTTCTTGAAAATACCAATTTGTTGAACTCTTCTTGCAGTTATAACAGAGAGTAACAGAAAACAGTCGGATCAGATTTAAAGAACAGAAGTAAAATATTGTGTCCTTCTGGTAATATAGTAAAATGGAATTAAATTCTGACTCCGATAGCCTGTCATTGGATGGTATATATACATTTATTATCAGAGCAGTCAACCTTTTATACTTATTGTCCTGCTGTTATGTGTTATGAACTGCAGCTTCTGACGAAGTTATGCAGACGTATATTATGGTAAACAATAATATTCTATGATGAAACTTTGAGTAAATACTTCATTCTTGTCAGTTATTTACCAGTACCTGCTTACGTAAGACATAAAATCTATAGATTTAGAGTAATATTCATTGGGTTTCAAAAACTAGAAAGTAGTTTGTTGTCTGCAACTATAATAATGGCTAAAATGTGTAATTTTGATAACACTCCTTTAGTATTTAATAACTTTCTAGAATTACGTATTTTACAGACAATTTGTTTACCGCTTCTTGTTTTAAATACATAGATTGCTTACGTAATTACTTCGAACCCACTCTAAAAACAGGAATTCTGTATGTTTCGATGGATATAAAGAAGTATCTAACATTATAAATATCGCCTGTGGAGAACAACTTCGAAACTTATTATCAGGCTTATTTACATCATTTATCATGTGAACGAAGAAGAGTATCATTCCGGAGAGATAAAGGAGCTACTGGGGGAAAACTGAGTGATCACACAAAACATACGTTATTTGGCTTTTTAACGTGATAGCAATTTCATTTTTTTAAATCACGATTAAATGATAACTAGAAGGTCGTTAACCTTTCAGAAATTTGATATAAAAGAAGATAACCGATTTAATATGTGGTCGAATATATCATTTTGGCAGGATTTTCTCCGTTTTGGTGATCTTCTTTCAGTGCAAATGAGCCCATCTACTAAAATATTACTTTCGTTATAATATACCCTTTGTATAGCATGTACCTTTGCTTCATGTCAATGTTTGCATAAACATTTCTTCAAAGTTTTCTTTTTCTTTTTTTTCTTTTTCTCTTTTTCTTTTCTGCTCTCTTTTCTTCTTCTTTTCTTTTTTTCTCTTTTTCTTCTCTTGTATTACGCAATAAGCTGTGTCAAGTTATATATCTGTAAAAATATTTGAATTTATCCCTTGCATTTAAACTAACTGTTAAAGGAAGAATACATATTTTAAACAAATAACAACATTTATAACATGACTTCTTCAGTGACACCCATTATAATGCGCGTTGATTGTCTCCATTTCGACGAATATTTTATGTAAAATGATTTGAGCAAATAAGGGACACGCACGCGCGCGCGCGCACACACACACACACATGCATACATATAAACATATATGAATATATCATTTCAACATAAAAAACTCAGCTTATGCAGAATTGGTTTATGTTAATGGTTATGATATAGTAGTAGGAAAAAGACATTTATTTTCAAAGTGTCGCTGTGGTTTTGCTCAAGTAAACAGGAGTTGCAGTACTGAGAATATTAAGGAATATGAACCATGAAATACTAGTAATAAAAGTGAAATCAGCTTCATCATGAATTAAAAAGCCATCAACAGAATCCAAAATAGCCTTTTATAGAATGCTTATGCCTTATAAAATCTGTTATTTTGAAGAAAATATTATTTGTTTTAGGTTGCAAAAACCTGTCATTATGAGGGTTATGACTATGTTATTTCATGAAGATCAGACAGTTGTAACAGACCGAGCATTAAAGATGGCGACTTTGATAGTTCCTTTTTTTTCATGTTCACGTTTTATTTTCTATCAACAACATTATTTCAAATCATATGCATGTATTAGAAATCATATGCTTGTGTGATATATACATTTCTTCAAAGGAAGTTAAAAATCTTGTCACTCATTTTTGTGACCTGGCAGTGGGGATATGAAGAAATATTATGTGAGAACAAGTCATGATACACACTGGCTGCGCTACAGCTGCAATAATTACTTGCACGTCAGTTAAGTCTGCAATATGAAAAGACATGACCGTTGTTGGGATATCCTTTGTTCAGTTTAAACATCGTTTTTCATAATGTTGTGTGTAAGTACATTTTTATTAAGACATGAAAAAAGTGAATATAGATTGAATAGCGATCTACACCGATTGTATTCGAGTATCACAGTTATCCTACTTATTCTACAGGAATAAATATCAACAAACTTTATTATTTATTCATAAAACATCTTTGCTTGTCAACCAGACCTTTTTGTTTTATTGAAGACAAATCTAAGATTGTAGTTATGATAAGACAAAATGAAAGTAATAAAACTAGCGATTTTAAACAGATACGATTTTGATTTCAGTCTGACGTTTTTAGTACCACTAAGTTTTATACTTTATTTACTAGTATTTCAGACATACCATATGAGTTTTTGAAGTTTTATTCCACTGGAACCTCATTATACCAGACTGTTCCAGAAAATCACAGACGAGTTATGATAAGACGTCACTTTTTATAGCAAGAACGACTTCCTTATTTGAAAATCACTTTAGCTGGTAAATTTATTTCGTGCATTCAAAGAGAAATTTACTAAATGCAGATAATATTTCTGAAATCGTATTTTCATCATTTAAGTGCTAGCAAACACATATTTTTTAAAAAGCTGTGTAAGTAAAGATACCCTCTTGGTACAATGTGGACATATGTTTGAGAGTGATTTTTTTCTCATTTTTATCCGACATTTCATCAATGTTGAGCAATGAAACGGCTTATTTTTCCGGCTATAATTCATTACTAAGCAATTAACCAAGCATTTGCAAGCACGCACATATTTCTACCACCTTTTCACGCAAACTCATATAACTAATTCTTTTCGGGAAGTTAGACGCCGACTAAAAAAAGTTGAATCCATTTTCATTATGATTATCTGCAATGTCTGTTTCTGTCTGTGATTTTCCATCACATTTTTTTGGATAAAAATTCGAAGTTTTCGTGACAAAACTAAGCTGCTAAAGTATATTTCACGTCAAGTAATTAAGAGAAAATCATAAGTAAACAAGAACTGTCACTGTAAGATGACCATGCCCCCAAAGTGGTGCTTTGACCTTTGAGCCGAGGACCAGTCATTCAGGACTCGTGGTCAAATAATAATAGGTCAATGGGAATGTCTTGTCCATGTTATGTTTAAGTATCAAGTATATCCATCTACCAATTACTCATAAGGAAGTTATGGCCAATGTTAAAGTTTTAGGACCTTCAAGGTGACGGTCATTCAGGGGTCAGTGTCAGATAAATGTAGGTCAGTGAGAAGGTCTTGTCCAAAAAGTAGTTGTTTCAAAGTATGAAGTAAATCCACTAACTAACAAGGAAGTTATGGCCAATGTTAAAGTTTTCGGACGGACTGACGGATTGGCTGACGGACGGACAGTTAAAAAATTATATGCCTTGCCTTCGGGGGCATAAAAACTAATAAAATGAGCGAAGGTTAAATATTATTGAAAGAATGATATAAATGAAAGCTCTAAAACCTTTCAATTCCAATAATTCAAGTACTGAGTAGACGTGTACATTTTATTTCAACATTAGTACTCATTTTGTCGCGAAAGTGTATGTTCGGATGTTAGGGCTCTAGGAAATATGGTGTTGCATGACGAATACTTGATTTTCATGTCGATGGTGACGACGCTGTTCGAACGTGCGAGTTATGTTACTTTAACAATAGAATTTCTGGCTATTATTTAATAAACTTTATTTAACATGTAAACATAGTACATACATGTACTCATAATCCAACTAACACTGTTTTTTTTATCTTTAACTTGTAAGATATCTTGCTATACATGCTATAAAATTTAACAATCCTTAAAGGTATTTTGTATTTTAATAGAAGGGTAGCCTTCACAAATCCCAACTCAGCAGTAAGTCAACTACAAACACACATTCTTTACAATGGTAGCTTTAAACTGTAAAAAGTCAAGCACATATCAAATAAAACTGATTTTAAAAATTTATGGCACAGAATTATATACTTTTTTTTCATTTCCGAAATATTTTTTTTAATTCTTTGATTATGATAACGATATTCCAATTTAGAGTTCAAATTTAGAAGATGACGGTTTCAACACAACAATATGTTTTTCCGGCATGTTATTTTTATCATATGTAATGACATTCGTACGACTTAACAATGTCTACGCATTTACAATATTATTTAACTTAAATCCACAAATGACCAAAAAATTGAGTTGAAAATTTATCTTTTCTACACTCTATACTGTCATCAATATAAAAAACGTGATACATTAAACTATCTCATTAAGAAACAGAGCTTATATTAAGTTAAACGAGTCTCAGTTGGATTTTTATCCCCCCTCCCCCATCGAAGATGAGGGGGCTTATTGTTTTGCAAATGTCGGTAGACGTTTAGTTTCCGATCAATATCTAGAGAACCCTTAGACTCACCTTCTCAAACTTGGTGGGTAGGTTGGTCATGACTATTAGATAACCCCTGTAGTTTTTCAGGTCAAAGGTCAAGGTCACAGTGAGCTTGAAACACAAACCGATTTACGATCAATACCTAAGGAACGCTTGGTTCCAGGTACCTCAAACTTGGTATGTAGGTTGTTCATGACCAGTAGATGACTTCTATAGTTTTTTCAGGTCACCAGGGCACAGTGACGTTGAAAAGGAAAATGATTTCCGATGAGTTACTATAAAATGCTTAGGCCCACCTCCCCATTACTTCATAGCAGGTTGGTCATGACCAGTAGATGATCCTTTTAGTTTTTATGGTTATTAGGTCAAAGATCAAGGTCACAGTAACCTAGAAAAGCAAAACGGTTTCCGCTAAATATCTAGGAAATTCTTAGGCCCAGGTCCATCAATTCGGTTTGTAGGTTGATCATAACAATTAGATGATCTCTGTAGATTTTCAGATCATTTGATCAAAGGCAAAGGTCACAAACAAAACAAAACAATTTCCGATCAATAACTGTAGAATGCCTTCGCCCAGGCTTTCTAAAACTTCATTGGCAGGTTGTTAATGGCCAGTAGATCACCCTTAAAGTTTTTTAGGATCACTAAATTAAAGGTCAAGGTCATATTGATCATTAAATGAAAAATGGTTTCTGATGAATACCTAGAGAATGCTTAAACCTAGTGTCCTTAAACTTTCAATGCTGGTTGATAATGACCTGTAGATGACTTATAATGCTTTTGAGGTCATTTGGTCAAAGTTCAAGGTCAGAGTGACTATTAACAGAAAAATGGTTTCCAGTCAATAACTAGAGAACCCTAGGGTATTGGCTTTACAGACTTGCTATGCAGGTTGGTCTGTTCAGGAGATGACTCTTATTGTCTTTGAGGTCACTAGGTTAAAGGCCAAGGTCATGGTGGCCATACACCATAAAGAGGAAAACAGATTCTGATTGCAAACTGGAGAACCCTTGGGCCTTGCTGCCTCAAAACTTCCTACATACCCACACTCCTACATTACTACCTACCTACCTACCCATGTAGTTCCTATACTCTTTTGTGTTCTCGAGTAATTGAACTTTATACACTTTATAACCAAAGTGTCATTGGTAATCTGCAGTTCTTCTAGTTAATCTACTTGCCATGGCCAATACCTTTTGATATCAGAAGACCCATTCTTTCTCCCATTAATGTACTGACACAGGTCCCAGTCCTTCTTCCTTCCTATACTTTTATGGCTGCCTCTAGAGATAAGGCGCTTGGTGGCATATATGTTTTACAAACATCTCTTGTTTATTTCAGCCGTTCCTATCGAAGTAGTTGAAAGCTTGGACTGATATGCCAAAGAGATATCAAAACAATGAGAGTCAAAATTCATGAATTCCAAAGCTCGCAATTTGATCTTTATCGCTTTTGTCTGGTGAATTCTGACAAAATAGATTTTGTAGAATATTTAAAACAAGTCTGTTTGAAAATTTCGAGAAATTATTTTTACGTACAATTTTCTTATGAAAATAAATGAAATGATGTTTGCGTTTAGTGTAGAAAAACGTAATGACAAAAGTATTTTTTCATTAAATGAACAAATTTGATAAACACGGTATTGATGTCTTGCCTATAATGATATCAAACACGGAAGTTGTTAATGCTGACATTATGGTAAAATCAGATATATTTCATACTTCCGTGAACTCCTTGAACAAGCTGTTGTAACTCTGGTTCCAATTCAGTACAAGTCATTTAGCTGCTTGGTCTTTAATATAAGACAAGTTTAAAAAACATCATTTGTTACTGGAAAAGTATGAATCTTTCGCTTTTGTAAACTTTAAGTTTTGGTTTTTAATATTTTGATGCAGATATCAATTTTAGTACATAAAAATCAGACGTTTTCTGTTCCTGCTTCAAACTTCTCAATATGGCTGGTAGGCAAATCGTATCGGTTTCAAATTATCACTTTTGTATATTTTTATGCCAACTGTTACAAAGCCTATCAATTATAAAATCGGTCTGTTAGTTCCTTAATGTCTTATTCAGTCTACAAACTTTAATGTTATAGTCAAAGAAAATACAGAGAACTTTATTGAAAATAAATTACAAAATACTGATATCTGTATAGATAACATCGCCAAAACTTCAAAGCACGAACAGAAAAAATTGCTGCACATGATATCAATAGTAATATTTCAAATTCTCTTTTTTAGTCAGAATTAAAAAGTTGTATAAACTTTAAAAGATAATAACAGCCTCTGTTTAGACGTTTCTGAACAGTTGTTGTTGATAATGATCTCATGGCTGGATGCTATATCTGGTTATGTCAATGATTAGATATATTGCTCTTAATTTGTCTTCTTTAGTTTGGCAGTACCTCACAAACCTGACAAACATTTTAATGAATGTGGAAAACGAAAAGCCATAATTACATACTAAAAACGCCCCCTCCCCCCCAAACACAAACACACACAGACACACAAACCAACAAAACAAATATAAAATAGATTAAACAACAGAAAACAAATAAAATAGGCAGGTAAATCTATTTAATCATCAGAAAATAGACGACAGATCATAACTACAGTCTACGGATATCGATTTCAGAGGTAGCGATTACTGACTTTAAAAGACTATTCGACAATACAAGACTTAGGTTGAAATCCAGATCTTGTCCTTGTTTTTCAGACCTGAAGATTGTTAACAAAGTTTTGATGTTGAATTGATTTTTTTATTCACTGCGTAAGCAGGGAATACAGCGTTACCGTTTTTTTCGATGCTCTTACATCGAAAATTGCCAGTCTGACAATGTTTCCGTTCTAGTTAACTACTCCGCAATACAAAGTAGTTCCAAACGTCACAGGAAAGCGAATGAGGTATTTGCAGAGCTGGCCGATGCTGACCGCGAAAACAGTCCTAATTATAAATTCTTAGTTACGTTGATAATTGATAAGTTCTATGAGGTCAGTGCAAGGTTAAGCACTGATAAGTAGACTCGTAAAAATGTTGCTTTTTCATACATTTAGAATAATAGATAGAATGTAAGTTGTTACGATATAACACGGCGAGGCACCGAAGCAATGAATTCCCAGTGCTTGCAGCGCTTTTATTTGGAAACGAAATTTACACATGCTAGAAAGTTTGGACGTCAGAATGAAAAAAACATGCGTTAAAAGCGTGTTAACAACGTGATTTACAACAGCGTCTGTGTAAATGCAATTAAGTTTGTGGACTTATTTAAACATAAACAGCATGTTATCTTTGTTGTACAAAGGCGATGCAGTAACAGCTGCATGAGCACAAACGTTCCATTTAACGAATTTAATCACTTTTATAATACATGTAATTTAATTGAATGTGATACAAAGTACAATTGAAAATTTTCTAAAAGTGTAAAAACTGAATTTATTTTGTAAAATTATTAATATAGTGCAAATTTCAAGAAGTAGGTTACATCAGAAAGTTTGTTTTATGTCAGAGAACACTGAGACAAAATGTTTGCGCATCTCATATGAATGACAACTGAAAACTTTATCTATTCGTCTTATTTCTGAACAATCTGTAGATTAAGAAACTAGGTCACCAGGCAAAATCAAAGGAAAAACTCGTTTACACTCTGGAGACCACATTTTTAATCAAATCTGAAATAAAGTTGCTCAGAATGGTTGCTTTGGTATTATCTTGGTCAAGTTTGAAACTACGGTACAATAGGATCAGAAACAAGGTCAACTGGTCAAATCAAAGGAATACCTTGTTACACTCTACAGGGCACATTTTGAGATTACATGTCATTACTTTTGGTCAGAATGTTTGTATTCTTTATTTTAAGTCAGCTTTGAATATGGGTCATTTGTGATCAGATAATAGGTCACTGTGGCTAATATTCTTGTCTGAAACCGTATGCCTTAGATATTTCTTTTATTGCATTGTTTGTGGACATCTACCAATTAATTGAAATTGTGTCCTAGGGGTCAAAATCGCCCCCTCCAATTGTTCCTATTTGTATAAAATATTTAATTTTTGATAGTTTCTAGTCAGGAACTGAAGGCTCTAGACCTTTAAGTTTTGATATGTAGCATTGTATTGCTGATTTGTACAAATTCTCAAATTATTACTGTAGGGTCAAATTTAACCCATCCGGCGTTCTTTATTTTATATTTGGTTGTGTAGGAAAAACTGAACAGCCTGAACAATGGATTCAAACTATAACACTGCCACACCCAAACAACCTGTTTCACCACAATTACCTGGAAACTATACCAGAGCCATATGTAACAAGATATAGAAGGAAAGTTAAAAGGAAAATAACTAATTCTATGTGACAGTGACTTAAAGAACACTGTTAAATAATGAGGAGTTGATTATGTTATCCGGACAATTAGTTGGTGCTAGATTTATTTTGATAACATTTCTCACTTGACAACAATCCCATTATTCTCACATTTCATGTAATTTCTGTATCTGCAACATGTGGATTTTTATCATATACATTTCAATCAGTTATTCGGATATGAGAACTATGTTTTGAAATAAGTGAGGAATTTCATTCAAGAATAAACTTAACATAGGTCAAAATAAATTTATGGATATATAAACAAAAATATTAATATACCTATTGCTTTAAATAAAGAATTACTCATAAACTAAATATACACTACAGTTTAAACTTCATTTTGATACTCTAATAGCATCAGGTACCAGTTGTAACTTAGGAAATTTAGCTGAACTTAGTTTTTTTCCATTTTATAAAATAGGTCATGGGCCAAAAGAATACTCAGGTGAGCGATATAGGGCCATCATGGCCCTCTTCTTTCATGATTAGTTCTCAGAAAATGAAGAATATTACTTCGGGAAATAAAAACCTCTACATAATGTCTCTAATATGGTATCCAATCGGTCATTGAAAGTTAGACCGCTGTAGCCTGTGACAATCTGGTACGAATGACAAGACACAGAACTAATAATGGGTTATGTTACAAAATCGCACTAATATCTTGACACACTATGCTGAAGGATTGGCGAATTTAATATACAATTCCATAAGAACCAGTCATGACAGGTATTAGAGGTATACTGATACTGTTTAAAATACCTAACAAAAACAGTAACAACAACAAAAACATCATTATCAGCGACACCACCATAAGAAAGAATAGCACGGAGCAACGACAGAACACGAATGATATACGAACAGATAGCAAATAACAGTATATCATCCAAAGAGATAATTAACGTTGGGCCCAGCTGGGACCATCCATTATACCAACAAGAAAGCCGCCGATTATTGCCTAAATGATAATAATAATGATAAAAAATAAGTTGTCTCAATATGTAGTTTGCTGTAGGAAAAGTTAATAACCCTACTGGATTGTTGTAGCCTTATGAAGGTCAAAATGTTCACTTTACGTCATCGATACATGAGTTTTAGACAGAAACATATACGTGTAAGAATTGAAGTAAGTGTATGGTAAGAATTTCAGAAATTACTTACGTCAGTCAAACAGTTACCTGCCGTTACTGCCTCATTGATCAGCCAGACCACAGAGTTGTACTCTAAGACAGATAACTAGCTTAAATGAATGAGATTCCTGCCAGAAACGCTTACGTTTTCTGAAATGTATTTAACTTCGTGTACTGCTACTGAGATTACAACGCAAAAAACATAAAGTTGACTTCATGATTTTTGAGGTTTTAATGTGGCGTAAAATTGGAAATCAAATGTATCTGACTAACGGTTATACACCGTGCAAAGCGGCTTTAAGTAGTGGTAAGAAATATAAGAGATAGACATTCCATTACACATTGACAGGAAAATAAAAGGACCTAAATATTGCTTTTTTCACTTTTTTATAGCTGTACTGAAACTAACTAAAGATAGCCATTAACCTGAACAAATAATGTAGGATTGGGTAGTTTGTAAAGATGAGTTCTTTTAAGCTAATTTAAATATGCAAGTACTTCAAAATACTTCAAAGTAAAATCTTTATATTACTTTTATGTGTAAGTTATGGCTCATAAAAGTGATAACTCAACGTTAGTGTGCCTTTTCTCAAGTTGATTTGTCTGAACGTAATTTCTTTTCTTTAGTGTTTCAGATTTTTTTCTTTATGTTTATCACCATCTTCAAAATACTAGTGTAAAAGTGAAAGATGGTACTGAGAAGGTGCATGCTTATAGCTTAAAAGTAATTAAATGTGTATTATTAACATTATTGAGGATGTCTTTGATTTCATCTGATATGAATAAAATATATCTTTTGCGGGTAACTGTGGTCGCGGGTTAAAATGACGTATGTTGGATCCGCAGTTTGCAGGTTCGAATCCCATCATGGATGAAAGTCTCAAGTGAATTTCCATATTCACTTCTTTTGGCGCAAGTACTGACAAAAACAACTTGAAGAAACTATTAACAATGCGAAATAAAAGCTAGTTGCAAAACCTTTCACTCTAATTGATGTAAAATAAGTTAATTTAAATCAAACTGTTGTTTAATTTCATGCTTTGTGCCTAGTCTAACAGTCAGAGCTTAATAAATCTTAAGTGAACTGATATTTGTGTATGTCTTGGCATAACTTTGATGCTCAGTCAGACAATTTTAGTAATTTTACCTAAGCTGATATCTTATATTGCACTGCTATCTGTCACGACCGACTGATAAAGATAACGTTTACATTTTTAGGTCGAAATCATACCTTGCAAACACAGCTCTAGAAAATAAAACATGGAAGCTTAAAAATGTTAATTCGACTAAAGTACTGAGTTAAGTTTAATTTTAAAGAAGCGTTTTAGGAGTGATGGGAAATTTGAGCAAGGTTAAACATAATGTTTTAGTATTACCAAAAAGGAACGAAATTCAGATATTATAAAATAAATATGGAAATAATAATAATAATTCGAATACTTTCTATTTATATCCCTGAATATACTAGTAGGAAGTTAGCAGTAGCAGTACACTGTAGCAGTTGGCAGTAGAAATTAAATCAAATGTAAAGTTGGCAGTAGCAGTACCAGCTGTAGCAGTAGGAAAAACATGAAGTTGGCAGTAGCAGTACTGCACTAAATACGAAACACGACTTTCAACAAATAGGTACAAATAGTAGCCGTTACTTGTCCTCGTCTATCAATTTCAAACAGCTCTTTTCATGTCAAAATATTGACATTCCTTAAAATACATCTAAAATTTATCGACATTCCTTCAGAATCATACAAAGTATATCGACATTCCTTCAGATACATTTAGAGTATATCGACATTCCTTCAGATACATTTAGAGTATATCGACTTTCTTCAGATACATTCAAAGTATATCGACATTCATGTAGATACATTCAAAGTATATCGACATTCCTTTAGATACATTCAAAGTATATCGAAATTCATGTAGAAACATTCAAAGTATATCGACAT
Organism: Cyclina sinensis; assembly: GCA_012932295.1. Lineage (NCBI taxonomy): Eukaryota > Metazoa > Mollusca > Bivalvia > Venerida > Veneridae > Cyclina > Cyclina sinensis. The sequence goes on along the minus strand of JAAONU010000001.1, from coordinate 44,234,254 downwards.
TCCTTCAGGTACATTCAAAATATATCGACATTCCTTCAGATAGATTCATAGAATATCGACATTCCTTCAGATACATTCAAAGTATATCGACATTCCTTCAGATACATTCAAAGATTATCGACATTCCTTCAGATACATTCAAAGTATATTGACATTCATATAGATACATTCAGAGTATATCGACATTTCTTCAGATACATTCAAAATAGATCGACATTCCTTCAGCTCGATTTAAAATTAATCCACATTCCTTCATATACTTACATTCCTTAAGAGCCTTAGTCTCATAAGTTAATTGGCATAAAATTCCGAGGGTTTATTTTAGTAGTATTCATTCAGTCTTCAGATCTAAGAATTTGCCCTCAGTGCAACTAAAGTGTATTTCAGTCCTGTAGACGATATGATGAAATATTTATCATGTATTGTGAAGTATCTCTCATTACTTGTTGATGGCATGAATATAGGAAACAAAATAATTAAAATATGTTAGTTTAAATAGAAGTCAAAGAAGGAGAAATGTAATGATTTTACTTATAGACATTTACCTTTTCTACACTTTAATTCTATTTCTTACGCAAGCAACAGTTTTATTATTATTCTTTTTAAACTGAGTTTTATGTCCCCTTTTATTTAAAACACAAACACTAGATTAAAAACATGAAGAAAAAAGTAATATGTTCTTTAAAATGCTCAGAGGTTATTATTTTTAATTGAATTATCTGTAAAATGTCTCGGTGACTGACTATATTCATGATCATGCCAGCAGGTGCTCGCATATATTTTGTAGTATATTTTTGAAAGACTGGTCAAATGGAAATGAATAATAAAACATAACGTAATTTTTAATCGCAAATGTTCCTAAGAGTTCAAACTGCATTCCGAAGCCATACCAGGTCTCCCAAACTTTCTGTATGTGTAAACAGATACAAAAATCTACTCACGTAACGTTTGCCAAACATCTTTCACGCCATTAATTTGAGACTTTACAAGCGGTAGTGATGTATACAATTTCCTTCTTGTAATTAGGGTTTTAAGTCCACGTATCAAAGTTCTCCTGTAGTCAGAAATGTTTCAGCCTGTGTATATCTGATTTTATAACTCATGCGCCTTTTTGAACTTTTTGTGTGTAAAAACTGTTTTCTGAAATTGTTTTGTTAACGAAAAATAAACACAAAAAACAAGGATTTTTTTAGGAAAAAGAAATAGTAAAAGATATGTTTATCGATATCACGGATACATTCTAACAGTGAAAAGAAATTTGCTGGAACCTACCTTTGAAATAAGGTCAGATGTGCCTCTTTTCAGGATAGAAAGCGTAGGAAAATGATTCGTAGAATATTGCTGTTTTGGGAGTTCTTTTAAGAAGTTCAAGAAATTTGGTTGTGCAACTTTGTGTGATGATTCAGCATTTTGTTTTAAACTTCTCTGCTTTTTTATAAAAATGATTTACCTGATATAATATAACTTTTAATCGTGACGTCGATTAGTCGATATATCAAAAGATGTCCTTCCTAAAGACTGTTTTGCATTGGTCTAGTTACAGTTAAGAGTTGTTGATTTCAAGTTTGGTCTTGATTTTATCTCTATATGTTTCGAATATGTTGCTAAAATAATCATACATATATAAAAAGCTACTTAGTTTCTATAAAACAGTTTTTCCATAAAGCTACTTAGATTCTGTAAAACAGTTGTCACTCGAAAGCTTCTTTGTTTCTGTACAACAATAGTTCCATAAGAGCTTCTTTGTTTCTGTAAAACAATGGTTCCATAAAAGCTTCATTGTTTCTTTAAAACAGTTGTTTCATGAAGCTACTTAGTTTCTATAAAACAGTTGTTCCATAATGCTACTTAGTTTTGTAAAACAGTTGTCACTCAAAAGCTTCTTTGTTTCTGTAAAACAATGGTTCCTTAAACGTTACTCAGTTTCTGTAAAACAGTTGTTCCATATAGCTACTTAGTTTCTGAAAAAGTTGTCACTCGAAGCTTCTTTGTTTCTGTACAACAATAGTTCCATAAAAGTTACTTAGTTTCAGTAAAACAACTGTTCCATAAAGCAATTTAGTTTCTATAGAACAGTTGTTTCATAAAGCTACTTAGATTCTGTAAAACAGTTGTCACTCGAAAGCTTCTTTGTTTCTGTAAAACAATTGTTCCATAAAAGTTTCATTGTTTCTGTAAAACAAGCTTCTTTGTTTCTGTAAAACAATTGTCACTCGAAGCTTCTTAGTTTCTATGAAATAGTAGTCCCGCTAAACTACATACTTTTTAAAAGACATTTGTACCTCGGAATTGCAGTAAGTTTCTATGAAACAGCTGTCATTTTCGAGTTCAATATATAAGTAGACAGACTACACTTTATAGGGTTGAATTTCTTTTATGATTCTACCCTAACTGATGATACCACAATCCTTTTAATCGTTTATTTCAGTTTATCAGATTGTTTCATGTCTGAAAACTAGAGGATTTTATACACACTGATAAAAATTGTACATCAAAGTAAAAATAAAGACTGATATTTTAAGGTATTGACGATTTATATACATTCTAACATTATTATGCATTTTCAGTGGCCGAGCTTTCACCACCGAACATTTGTAATTCCTCAAGTTCCGTTCTAATCATAAATCATTCAGAAAGCTCTGGCCTAGATATTTCCGAAAATGTTAGATGCTTTTGGGGTACAGTATTATCTTTTAGCTTCAAAAGCGATGGACTAGGTACATTGCTCATAATAAAAAGGTTAGGGACGATACAAACAATAAGGATCCCGCTGAGTACATTTTGCTGATAAGGTCTACAATGACCCTTGTTGTAAGAAACAGTCATTAAATATATTTCGCAGTATGAAAACCTAAGTACGGGGACGTTGGCGTTACTATTAAATTCTTCGTTTATTATGCTCTGGTTTGCTAATTCTACTTAGGAAAATTTAACTGCAACCTCATGTGATTGATTTTACAACAAAACATTGTGCTCAAAGGAAATTCTTGAGAAACATTCATTTGTATGAGTACTTTAGAGTGCTGAAATAATGGCAACAAAACAAAACATTCAATCGAACAGTTTCACTTCTGTAAAGTACGTTCTTCTCTTTACAACAGATATTACTTGAAACCTGTAAAATATCCGGAAATCTGTATACAGAAGAATAGAGATATTCCGGAGTAGATTTTGGTGTACAGCTGATAAGGCTTATCAGCCATTAAATAGCATAATTGATGCAGTTAGAAACTGTCAATTAATTCAATTATCCGACTGTGCCAATTATTGTTTCGGCTGCTGAATGATATTTACCTATGCCATTATCTGATAAGATCTCACCATAGATATATTATCTACTTATCTCTGGTGATAGGCCACGTGATAAGTCTCGTGGGATATGGCGAGTACCGGAAGTAAACAGATGTAGTAAAATACGGTACGTGAAAAATATGTATGGTTTAACGTGCTTGTTTTTTTTAAAGAACGTTGTGTAAACATGGAGTTAGCGTGTAAAACATGCCATAAAACCTCGTTAAATTTTGTTACTTAAAATGATAAATAGTTTTGCGTAACTGTTCATTTTATAATGACTAATATTCTTTTTATTATTCTGACGAATGTAATTCATTTAAAATGTGGCTGATAGTCATCGAAATCTGTTTAAACAGAAGAGCGTACTTTACTTTTAAATGCGATAGCTGCCTTGGTTATATCAATAACCCTCGTGGTAAATTTTTATTTTATCGTTCATTTCTTTCCAACTGATAACTTTGTAATATATTTCTAGGTATTTATACTTGTTATGTTCAATCTCTATATCTCATTTTAATTTCAAGAATCTAAAGTTTCTTGTGTTGCGTGTAGATGTTTCTAAACTTGAGAAGTGTTCCATTTTATTCTTTTTGATCAAAAACAGGAATATAGAGTGAACATACGACTGGAACGTAAACTATTTGAAGGCGAGTGTAATAAGGTTAATATCGTTCAAAGGTGAAACTGCATAAATAAGACCTGTGTTTTTTTTCAGCAAATAAAACTCAATTTAAAAGAGTTCGGAGGGTTTATTGATGCTTGTTTACACTTCAAAATGTTTCTACAGGTAGGTGTGGAGAATAGTATGTGCATAATTAAATCTAATAGATAAGCTTATAATGTGATATGACTGAAATATGTGTATAGAAGTTTCGGTTGCAATGGCTACATTAAGGGAAATTCAGTTTGCCCTTGCACGAAAAATTGAAGAAGTGAGACAAAGGGATGACTTAATTGACGAACTGGAAAAGGAATTAGACGAAAAGGACGAGTTGATTCAGTCGTTACGTAACGAACTAGAAAAATACAAATCGGCTGTTAAAGTGTCAATCACTGCGGCTGTACAGTCTAGGAATAATGACAGACAGAAACGCACGGCTATTTCAGCCGAGTCTAGTCAAACTAGAGTACACGATTACCGCAAGTTGAAGCGCCATAAGAAACCATTCTGGTAAGTTTTATATGCCTCTGTATTGCGTCATACAAGTTCTTAATAGAATCCTCAATAATGTTTACTTTATTCAAGGGGTGTGCGAATCAACAGTCATGCGAAATTTAGGAGCATGAGGTTGAAAAGCCTTGGCTCGATGTTTAAAAATCTTGTCAAATAGTGCAATTTCTTCTTACATTTTTAGTAAGTAAGTTAGTTGTTAGTTATTTAAGCTGCAATGTAGCGCAGTAATTTAGTACTGACTGTGCTAATCATTTTAAAGATAAATTATACTTTATTGTTGTTCGACTCCTTGGATGTACATGTTAATATTATTCTTTTAGCTAAACTTGTGTCATATGAATCTATGAAAAGTCACTGGACACTTGTTTCTTACTTGGTGGAAGTCTATCATGTTACCCGCAGAACTCGACAAGACTTTAGTGTATGACATTATCAACAACCAATTTCTCTGAGAAAGTCTCTATTTCGTAAACTCTATCGACATTCTAGTGAAAATGAAGATGTAATCAACGAATTCAGATAAAGCAGCCAGGCTAATATGCAACGTAAGTTTACTGGTTAAAAAGATTTCTCATCGTGTAAAATAACAAATAATATTAGCTATGAACAGTTTATCATACAAACAAGTTACTTGAAAAGAAAGTTATTCATGTATAATTCATTAAATGAATGGCAAAAATCAGTTCGAGTGTCTGTTAGTACTGAAAAGTTAAAAACATTATTAGTCATTTTTATACCCGAAGAACTTAACAAATTGCCGCTAACCTTTTCTGAGGATTAGTCTAAGCGATTTGATTGTATGTTTATATTGTCTATAATAGTTTTTTGATCACTTAATTAGTGATTTCAGTGATAGCATCTCAGACAAGAAAACTAATTGAAAAATCAGCATGTATATTTTATTTTTGTTCACTACATTTTACATGAAGATATTTGTAAAACAACCAGAAACATCACTCATTCGTTGAAGCATGAAATAGAAATAGAATTCGGACACACCCACGTTCTCTCCTTTCAGTAAGTACTTGAAGACGATCACCTGCCTGCTGAAAACAAGGCAAATGCTTTAAAAAGGTTAAGCTAGATCTATCATCTTGACCTGAGATAAATGTTACGAAATACTCTTCTGATTTTCCCCTTTTAAACTTCTTGGCATTCACTTTTTTACACCCTTATCTTTGAATATTCTGTTATCATACACAATTTTCTACAGGAATCAGAAGCCTGACATTTCGGTAATTAGATCTATAGGATTCATTTGACCTAGAAAAAAAGAGAAACGGTGTCGAAATCAATGTTTGTGTCAGATTTCGGTCAGAATGAAAGGTGAGCAGAGAACTGAAAGTCGATTGCCTTATCGAAATGAGATTTAGTATCCAAGTAATATCAGTTTACATAAATAACAACTTCAAGAAAGGAGTGTCGAATATAATTTCAGACACAGGTATTAGAAACATCACTGGGTAAGCATGCTTACTCATTACAGCGTAAAATGCAAATCAGACCTATTAATAAATAAAAAGCACTTCACTTCAAATCCCGAACCTAAAAAACGTTTGAGGACAACCAAGTTTTTCTTTCACATTGTTCAGAGTGGAATAACGTCACACATGTTTCACAGAGTTTCAAAGAGTTATTTTTCCTTCACACACATGCTTAAGGTCCAAGATATGTCTCTAGTATCTGTGACAGATGTATACCTTAGTCCTATTGACTGTTTATGTTCTCGCTGCATCATTGTCATTTATCTAACAGATAGAAAAACTTAAGTTTTAAGGACATTAAGAAATTAAAGATTCTTTTAAAGCTTTGTAAAATCTAATTAGTTTATATTTGTGTGTATATTTCTTACAGAAGAATATGTTATGCATAGATTTGCAAGAATTCATCTGAGAAAAGTGGAATTTTTTAAGTACATAACAGTAACAAAGAGATGAGTTTCATTTTACTGTAGTTAGAATTAGTCCATCCCCAAACTTATATCATATTCAGCCATACACATTATTATTGTGTCAGCATGCTTTCGAATCGATTCAGGATGGGCAATGTAAACTGTAAGTTTGAATAGGAATGAAATTACTACCCGTTTCGTTAACATTTTTCACGCCAATAGTTCTAATTCTCACAAGCAGTTTTACAAACACTTGTTTTTGACGAGGCAGGTTTTTTTTTTAAAAAAAAATAACCATCTACGTTGTCTAAGTAAGACATTTTCTTTTTTGTATGTCATTTTTTATGTGGAAATCATTTATGAAAGGGAGAGTGAATTTCTTTACATTGGAAAACAAAAACGTTTTGTCTTTTCTACAAAGGAACGTTTTAATGAAGTCTGGAAATAAACATTATTTAGCTTTGAAATTGAAAGCAATATATTTCATAAATGTGTTTTTCAAAGTAGCAGATTATCAAAATAGTAACATGTTAATTTTCGCCCAGAACATATGTTAACAATTTGAACATCATTTCTTTGAATCCCTTATCACTTTCATCCATAGGTTTTTTATCGAGGCAATTACTGGTTCAGCTATACATTTCGATAAAAAATCTCTAGTTTTTATCTTTTTTTCACAAGAAAATGCAATATGTAAGTCGAAGAATCGTACAACTGACCGAACTGTTGACAAGTCGCGTGGGTTTATTTGAGGCAATATGTAAGTAAAAGAATCGTACAACTGACCGAACTGTTAACAAGTCACGTGGGTTTATTTGAGGCAATATGTAAGGAAAAGAATCGTACAACTGACCTAACTGTTGACAAGTCGCGTGGGTTTATTTGAGGCAATATTTAAGTCGAAGAGTCGTACAACTGACCGAACTGTTGACAAGTCACGTGGATTTATTTGAGGCAATATGTAAGTAAAAGAATCGTACAACTGACCGAACTGTTAACAAGTCACGTGGGTTTATTTGAGGCAATATTTAAGTCGAAGAGTCGTACAACTGACCGAACTGTTGACAAGTCACGTAGGTTTATTTGAGGCAATATGTAAGTAAAAGAATCGTACAACTAACCGGACTGTTGACAAGTCACGTGGGTTTATTTGAGGCAATATTTAAGTCAAAGAGTCGTACAACTGACCGAACTGTTGACAAGTCACGTGGATTTATTTGAGGCAATATGTAAGTAAAAGAATCGTACAACTGACCGAACTGTTAACAAGTCACGTGGGTTAATTTGAAGCAATATGTAAGTAAAAGAATCGTACAACTGACCTAACTGTTGACAAGTCGCGTGGGTTTGTTTCGTGCAATATGTAAGTAAAAGAATCGTACAACTGATCGAACTGTTGGCAAGTCGCCTAGGTTTGTTTGGTGCAATATGTAAGTCGAAGAATCGTACAACTAACCGAACTGTTGACAAGTCACGTGGGTTTATTTGAGGCAATATGTAAGTAAAAGAATCTAACAACTAACCGGACTGTTGACAATGCACGTTGGTTTATTTTTTATAAGCAATATGTAAGTCGAAGAATCGTACAACTAACCGGACTGTTGACAAGTCACGTGGGTTTATTTGAGGCAATATTTAAGTCGAAGAGTCGTACAACTGACCGAACTGTTGACAAGTCACGTGGGTTTATTTGAGGCAATATGTAAGTTAAAGAATCGTACAACTGACCGGACTGTTGACAAGTCACGTGGGTTTATTTGAGGCAATATGTAAGTAAAAGAATCGTACAACTGATCGGACTGTTGACAAGTCGCGTGGGTTTATTTGAGGCAATATGTAAGTAAAAGATTCGTACAACTGACCGGACTGTTGACAAGTCGCGTGGGTTTATTTGAAGCAATATGTAAGTAAAAGAATCGTACAACTGACCGAACTATTGACAAGTCACGTGGGTTTATTTGAGGCAATATGTAAGTAAAAGAATCGTACAACTGACCTGACTTTTGGCAAGTCACGTGGGTTTATTTTAGGCAATATGTAAGTAAAAGAATCGTACAACTGACCGGACTGTTGACAAGTAACGTGGGTTTATTTGAGGCAATATGTTAGTAAAAGAACGGACGTCTGGACGGATATCATATCTCAATTTCAGTTAGGTAGGAGGTAAACGTCTACAGTTATGTTCTTATTTATTTAAAGAATATTTACTGCAGGTCTTATGTTTCATCAATGAATTCTGTTCTAGTAGACTGTTGGAAAGCTTTTATATTTTACATCATGAATTGGCAAAAAACTCTGAACTCGTGAACAGCTAGGGTTACTAGTATCATTCATTTATTGGTTTGCTTTGTGTCTAAATTCCAGATTTGTATTGAAATATGTAAACATAATGTATTTTGAACAATGTAATAATAGTTTAAACAAACAATGGTATAATAGTTTTGGTCGAACATTATGGTACTGGGATTTATACTTTTATAACCGGTTTATAGTAATAATTCGCTCTTTGTTTCGCCAATAAACAATCATAAATGTAAGCCTGAAAAACACGGATCTTTCACAGGCCTTTATTTATTGTAAAGAAGTGCTTTCATAATCATTTCCCTGATTAGTTTAAAAACATGGTTGGGAAAACAGTTCCAGAACTTACACTTTGGGGTTTCAGATAATAATGTTCCTGACATTTGCACTTTGAGCAAGAAAGTAATCTTTTAATCCTTTAAGCTATACAAATTTTAAAAGAAAAGAAACAAAAAACAAGAAAGAAAAGAAAACGTACTTTTTTGGTTTCAAGTATAAAGTTCGTATCCTGTCCGGAAATCAAGCCTTTACCATAAAATCAGAATTCTAAGAAACATTTTAAGCGCAAGGAGTAAAACGTAAAACACAACATCACTCGAAAAGTTCTGGCTCCTTAAACCACGTTCTTTAAGATAGGTTTTCGCTGACTACTTACCTTTTTTGAAACAAGAGATATTTTAGTATATGCTTCTATACAGTTGATAAGGCTCTTCAAAAAAAGCATAGTTAATGACATTTTATGTTTTGGCTGGTGACCATTGTCCTAAGACATGATCTGAGACATTTTTTCTTCCCCATTACCTTTCTTTTACCTAAGTGATAGGTCAAGTGACAGTCTTTCGTAAGATGGCAAGGACATTTAGAAATGATTGTACAAAAACTACTGTAAAAGACTTGAGCGCCAATGTTAGTGCTTTTGTTTAGGCTGTTTAATTTTGTTCCATTTATAGACATGGTTAGCTCTATTTAATAGAAATCATTTTAAGAGTGACATCATAGTGCCAATAACCCGCAGATACCTAGATGGCGTATTTTTCTGTAGTTTTTGTTTTGCGCTGTACTGTAGATAATACTAAGACGCATCCCAAGACATACAAAGTAAGATTTTCTTATCTGGAAAAGTTTTCATGATTTTCACACTTCGCAAAAACAGCTTGCTTATCTGTATACTTGACGAAGAAATATAGAATTTTGTACAACACTCTATTAAATTCAGGTGGGGCAGACATCAGTTTATTACACGTATATAACGGAAATAATAAATTCGTATTTTTTATAAGTTCTTACTTAAACTGCTACATTTTCATCTGAATTGGATTGTGTGTTTTAAAGAACGTTTGAAAACGAAATAAGAAATAGAATTTAAGTTTTATATTGGTATACGCTGGAAGTATGTAATATGACCATCTCAAATTAATCGTGTATATATAATGGATGATAATGTAAGTCGAGCCAAGAGACCTTAATTTTACTGTGGCGGAAAAGATTTACGACTTCAAGAATAACGCAATAAGACGCAATTGATTCAGTCGTTATATGAACTAGAAAAATCCAGATCTGTCGTTTCAGTTTTGGTCAGTCATAGGACAAAGTGGCCAGACAATTGTCAACATTATACAAGTAAGTTAGAGCATAAGTATACGTTGTCCTCTACATTCACTACAGATCGTACACGATGATTTCATTCGTTCCATCGAGATATGTACATATTGAACCAATAATGCGGTAAACTTATCTTAGAACAGTCAAATTGCTAACTTTTTTTGAGATTTCAGATGACAAACATTAATACAAAGAATTAAGATTTTGTGTTTGTGACAACAACCCTCTTTAATTAGCAAACTCGACATAACTTATGTCCGTGGTTAAGAATGTGCTTCATATATTGGGATAATTTCTGTCTTCATAAATTTTATATAAAAAATGAACTAGAAAAAGTGTAATAAATTGTTTAGCATCGACGAAGAAGTCAGAAGTAATCATGTCACAACAAGGTGCCTGAATCCTATTAAGAGAGTATCTCGTTTTCATCAAATGGTCAAGGCATCCAGTACAATTGTAAACATCATCGGTTGGACCAGTATTTGCGTCGTTTTGGAAATTAGATTCAAGATATTTTTGAAATAAGAAGCAATACATAACAGATGTACATCAGTGTCGGAGTAAACCGACTTTGTCGTTATTTCTGTATTCACCTTTTTTTTCTCAACGAAAACTTTTTAATACCTTCTTAAATCACTCTCAGTGGTTTTTAATTATATGATGAGGTTTTGAACCAGAACGTCGAAACCGAAAAGTTGGAATGGTATTTAATTAAAAATTCGTATATGTACTGTCTGCGATAGATGTATAGACGACGAATTTCATTATGTATTTTAGTTCAACTTTGATATCCGATAGAAAACGCCATACAAAACCAAAACATTAAAAAATCTGAACATGATTGTGTAGTTTTTATTCTTTGATGAATATCGATCCTGATTTTCCGCTTGATTAATAATCAACAATAAAAACTATGTAGTTTTGTAAATGAATGAATGAATGAATGAATGAATGAGTGAATGAATGGAGTTTTATGGCCCGTCGACAACTATGGTCATTTTGGGTGCAAATAATAGTGTATAAAAAAGAGCTAAGAAGTAACTATTTTGTTGTAAAAAAATATTTGAACATTTAAATGTGTAATTATTGAAATTATTTTGAAAAATTGAAAATTCTCATGATGTATATTCCATCAGACTACAAGTTTGTCTATTCTTGTTAAGGTAAATATACATTTCAATTTTCTATGCTGATTATTGTAAAATGTGTCATATATTCATGTTAATATGTTTTAGCATTAACTAAAGATTATAATGCCAACTATTTAGTGCAACATAGGCAATTACTGTCTATAGTTTTTATGCTTGATTAGAAGTAGTTTATATAAATATATTTCCATATTGATTTTAGTTTAAAATAAAAAAGCCTTTTCCTGCATAATATCTTTATTCACATGAATGCGATTATAAACACCGGAAAATAAAATTTCAATAACGTCAAGAATTTAATCAGAATAAGATTTATATTTTAGATTTTGGTTATCGTACGTAAAATGAATGGCTGATCAGTAAAATATTACTGAATCCGGAAGCGGCCCAATTATCTGCTGCCTGCACCAGATAGCAACGCAGGAATGAATATCAGATTGTCTTATCAAAAGCCAATTTGGTCTCAAAGCACTGCTAATTTACTGAATCCTTGCAAACCTATTACCACCCGCACAATTTTGTAAAATATTGATTGCGTTTCCTCGCGAAGGTAAGATTTAGCAAATGCACATTCTTCGAGTAACTTCTTTCCAACTTCTGTTGGACATATTACTGCCAGGTCAAATAAAAAAGACGGTGGTTTTCGTTTTTTTCTTTTTAAAGTTTTGAATTCCGGCAGAAGAATTATAGATGGTAGCATTTTAACGTTTTAGTCTAACTTATTTTTATTTTATTTTATGAATGCAAAAAATATAAAAACTATATATAAAAAATGATTGTATAGTAAACTCCGAGAAAAATTTCTTTCAATTTTCGCATTTAAGTCATAAATTTAATACAGTATTCTCTGCGTTTTATTATTTTTTTATGAAATCTAGCAATGCATGGCAAAGATTGGATTGAAAACATCTGGAAAAGGTCATGTTTTATTTAAAAAAAAACATATTTCACAAAATTGTGAGGTTTTAACTTAATTATCAGAAAAACTAACTAGTAAACTCCAAATGTTTTCAATGTACAGTCATAAAATTTCACCTGTCATTATATAAAGGATACAGTTTGTACTATTTTTCTTCGAGGGTCAAATAAAAACCGATCTATTTTCCTAGTTCTCCAAACTTTGAAAATTTGTAAACGGATGCTCTTGCTTGCCAAGATTCATTCACGCCATTAATTTGATACTTTGCAAGCGATAGCGATACATACAATTTTCGTTTTAGAAATTAGACCATTCAGACTAATTATCTAAGTACGTCGATGTCAGAAATGCTTGTGAAGCCATAGTAAAGTAATTTTTCATTGTGTTGATTAAAAGAGATGATTTTGTCAAGTTTGTTAAAATAACTCGACATTTAGAAAACTGTACGTCAAATTCGAATGAACATAATTCGAATTCTTTGGATAAAACCGAAAATTGGGAAATTGGAAATGACGAAAATGGTAGTTTGTTGCTAATGGATATCAGTATTGACAATATGTGTGAAGAAGTGGTTGAACATTGGATCTACCATGAACAAAAGTCAATGACATTATCTTCTCTGATTTTCGTGTGTTTGAAAAATCATTAAGGATTTAAGTTATACTTAAGTGTAAGGGATTTTTTCTTCGGCATGTTCAGAGGACAAGAAGAAAATGATGTAACCACTCTTGGCATTAATTATACGACATTTTGAAGTACTATATCTTATGTCTGTAAACTGGAGTAGTCGTACGGCTTTGCCCTACACTCTAATGTAAAGCTACACTAAATATTTCAGATTTATTTTCCCTACATTTTTACCTTATCTCACATATTTCAGTAGCTGTACGAGCTGTATCTCTTTCTACTCTAGGTTAGTATTACTTGATGTATGAATGATAGAAGTTTACGAGAAAAAAAGATAACCAGAAGGGAGAGTCTTAAAATTTTCAACTTCTACACGACTGATTCTGTTGTAAAACTAAGAAAAGAATTTGGTGACGAATTAAAATGTGTTGTAAAAATGATACCCTAAAGTCTTTTGTACTCGTTTATTCTTTTTAATTTTTGTTAAACTCCACAACGCAAGTCGTTATTAATGAGAATTTTTGCCACGAAGAAAAGCTGTGACCATCGACTGCAATTTCAACACAAGAATGAATCATGATTTAAGAATTGTGTGAAGCTCAAAGAGGTTCTGATTTCTCCAGTGTTCTGTAGACATCACACAGCTTTTTAATAACATTTCAAACGTTAGCTCCTTCCACAGTGTGGTAAAATTAAGATTTCAATAAAAAAATATCCAAGATTTCCATTGCTTTTAACCAGTGTTCTGCCTATTGAAATAGCCTTCTTGCAATACATGGAATAACATGTGACTTAATGATGCATAACACATTGGCCTAGCACTGTTAAAAGATGCAATATACTAAAGTATCATTCTTTGCCTGACATGAAATGCAAGATGCAGGTGCTATAAATTGTTTTACTGAATGACAGTAAAGAATTCTGCTATCTCATTTACTAGCGGAAACTTAGGACGGGTTTACTGCAGCTTAAGTTCTATAAAAGATCCGTTTCTCAACGAAAATCTTGAGAAACATTTATTTGTCTGAGAATTTTAAAAGCGCTGAAAAACGAACCGCAAAACAAAACATCAGTCGAATAGTTTGGCTTTTGTAAAACCACATTTTCTTTTCCCAGTGCTGTTTTTTCTACTGGAGATTTTAGCATATCCCGGAAGTCTGAGTATACAAAGTAGATGTATCTTTAGTGTCTCTTCAAATGTACAGCAGAACAAAGGACTAGCTGATATTAAAAAAGTCGGAAATTGTAAATTAGTTAAGTTTTCTGACTGTGCCAATTGTAGTTTTTGCTTTTGGAATACAGTTTTGTGAAAATATCTGATAATATCTTATCATAGATAAATTATCTCTTTATTATTTACTTGTCTCAGACGATAGAATTTGCTATACGTATTGTTGGAGGCTGCGAGGACCGGATGTAAACATATAAATAAAAAAAAATTCATGGTATGTGCCAAGTATCATTCCTAATTCATGTTGAGCAATGGAGTAAACATGTGTAAAAGCCACAATGATGTATGTTAATGACTTTTTTCTTTTTAAATGATTAACGAGTCCAGGTAATTGCTCAATTGGCTATGATTAATTATTTTTAGATTATTTTGACAAATAGAAATCTTTTTACAAAGTGGTGAAAAATACCACTTGAAATCTGTTAGAACAGGAGGTGCTCTTAAACATGATTATTACCTTGATAATGTCAAACCTGTAGGGGAGTAAACTTGAAATTAGATGTACTGTGTTTTTGTGTTCTAGAGATAAGAATTTTATACAATTCCAGGCATTCATTCTTGTTATGAGCATATACCTCTAGTCATTATCAAACATATATCTCAAACAGAAATTAGTGTGGATTTTTATACACTTCAGCAGTTATCCATTTACTTTTCTGAACGGAAATAATCAATCAAAAGTATACATATGGCGGAAATAAGTACTATAAACTAAGTTTCGCTTTAAAAACAACAACAACTACTACTTACTAAGGTTAGACAACAAAAATGAATGTGATATTATTTTAAGCATATTTAGATACGTTTGGAAATATTGTTTTTGGTGCTACAGATCTACAAAAATGTAAATTTATGCACGAGAAATATCTGACAGTGAAGCCAGTATGTGATATGGTTTTAGACGGATTTGTGGATGTTTTAGTAATAATGGCAACATTAAGGGACCTTCAGTTCGCCCTTGCACGAAAAATTAAAGAAGTGAGACAAAGGGATGACTTAATTGACGAACTGGAAAAGGAATTAGACGAAAAGGACGAGTTGATTCAGTCGTTACGTAACGAACTAGAAAAATACAAATCGGCTGTTAAAGTGTCAATCACTGTGGCTGTACAGTCTAGGAATAATGACAGACAGAAACGCACGGCTATTTCAGCCGAGTCTAGTCAAACTAGAGTACACGATTACCGCAAATTGAAGCGCCACAAGAAACCATTCTGGTAAGTTTTGATGACAGTTTTAGCAATTTTCTGTTGATAGCAGATGTCTTTGGCTCACATGTGAATAAAACTGCGCTTTTCTAGGCTTAAGTTTCTGTGACCGAATCCATTCTGCAGAATTCTTAGTGACTTCAACACATTTTTTTCTATGTCAAGAACTCTGTTTAATAATCATCTTTTGTTTTAAAAAAGTAATGAGGTTAATTTCTTTAAAGTTACAATATCATTTAATTTTGAAACAACTTATGCTCTGTTACAAAAATTCAACACAATACCGTTGTAGGTTAGACACGACCAAATCATTCTTGTCGGAAACCAGTAAATTTTGTCTAGGTTTTTTTTCTGCCCAACCATAAGCTTAGGTTGACAAAGTTGTCTGATTGGTAAAAATGTAAAGGTTGTCCTGAAAATCATTTTAAATAGAAAATAATAGATATATTGTAAAACAGGTTTAAAACAGACGTACGAGTACCGGACATATTTTGGCTATTTATGTCGTTTTAAAACAAACAGTTTTTTTTTGACAGATTTTGTTAAAATACTTAAGTGACGGGGGTTATCCCTTTCGAAAAGGTATACTTGAAAGTTGAATGGACATGCTGTGAAAAACTCTGAATGAAATAGTTTCTTATGATTGCTTCTTAAATTATCATCTTCAGTAAATAAGACCTTGGATTGACACTACAAAGACATACTGTCAGCATTACTGTATGATTTGTATCATAAACGGTTATTATACGTATCCCGAACATTTCAAAAACGCTTCAATATGTCAATGAAAGGTAGGGCGTAGACTGTTACAGAATTCTCATGACACAAATCTGATAAAATGGTTACTTTTGATTAAAATGATTACAATACTGCGTTTGGTAAATAGAAGCTCATTTTATTAGAGTTGTATATATTATCAGAACGTGTATTTTGATAAAATTGTATTAGATTTTAAGGTGACCTTCCTGAAAGTTTAAACACCCTTTTTTCTGACACACTTTATAATGCCGATAACAATGAGTACATTCATGTGAAAAGATTTTAATGTGCATAATCTAAAGATGTGACTGGAAAATTAAGATAAGAACATTTAACATAGAGGTGCATTGAAGGGAGTAACAGATATTCTAATACTTCAGCGTCAAGTTTGAGGTGCGGAACGCTTAATTTTGGGTGTAAATTGTTACATTTTGCAGTTGTAAGTGATATCATAGCTGTGTTGCATTTATGAACAAGATATAAAAATCATCTCAAATAAGACAAGAACAGAATTCATAAAAAATTTGCTTGAATTTGTCCAACAAATTATGCCATTTGAGACTTCTTTAGCAGTTAGTATATTTTATTATAGCACTAAGCTACCAAAAAATTATTTTTACCTCGAAACATAACAAAGCATCTTGTATTATTGTCAACAGACTCTGAATTTTTAAAGAGAAAAAGCAATTTGTAGACATTTTAAGGTTTTACGACTTAAGGTTTACAGCACCGAAACATGTGAACGGTGTTGTTAAACAAATCGCGCAGTTTCAGCTATTCTGTTTTAAATCGTTGAGGCACTGATATTTGATATTTGAGTATCTCAAGCTTACATTTCTTTTTGGGCGATGTGACTTGATAGTAAGATAATAAGGAAAATGTCTATCCAATACACATTGAAAAACATTTTGGTCTTAAAAAGCTTTTTTAAAGAATTTAACTTCACGCTAAATATTTTGTAGTGAATAGTTGATAATGTGTTGTCGATCTATTATCATACATTTGGTCGACATATTCAATACTCTTCGGAACGCCGTACCTGCCTCCGCTCCCACACAACAGCTCGGATACACTTAAATGTGCTAAAATACTTTAAAAGAAATAAAAAATTGACACAATGGCTCGTAAATATGTTGGCAAGCTATGCAAAACGCTGCATTGACTTCGTGTGAACTGTGGTGGACATCTTCTGAAACCGTCCTGGTCCAAAAAAGAAACCTGGCGTGTGGCAATTTTATGTACTGGGCACGTTTAAAAACTAGGGATCTATCTCAAAGGCCTGGGTTCTTTTAGTTCCTCTTTATTTATCTCTTCATTCGTTTGCAACTGTGAGACAGTGTTGGTAAAAATGTGAAATTAGCAGGTTATTATAAATTATTCTTTCATGCGTTGTTACACTCGAACATATCATGCGAAAGAATAATTACAGTCCTTCAGAAAACACCGATGGTTTCACTAACTAAATGTTGCATCACTTAATGGCAATTAGCTACAGCCACGTGGGTTATCTAGAGGTCTTATGAAGATCTAAATTGTAACAGTCATAACGGACGTCTGATATCTAAATGAATGGTAAAACTGAGGGCGAAAAATAACGCTTGGCGGATATGCACGGGCCAACTGTTTGTCGATAGTCTGACAGTTCAAGGGCTCAGTGAAATTGGTCCTTTTTTTGTTTAGTATTTTGTTTTTTGATTTTGTTATTTCTTTCTCATTAGATTTCATTTGACTTATCAATGCTTATGTGCTATATATAGAATGAGTATGAAAAGGGTAACAAAAATTATCGACTGACGAATGTCAATACTATAAGTTTATTGTTAAATACCTTAAGATGCCGTCTTGAAAAATAATCCACAAAGCTTAAAGAGCTTTTATCACATACTGAATCATTAACTAAAATTCCTGTGGTATATGATTAGCCCTACCTGCTGAGTGCTTATTGGTCTTTCCATATTTTAATCATTCTGTGTTTCTCTTTATTTATATTTTATTTTTGCGGTTTGTTTCTTTGATAGAGCAATTACTATGTAATATTAAGAGCAATTAACACAAATATTTATCTCATGTGTAGAAGATCTGATTGGTTTTAATTGATTTGTAAACCCTCTGAAACCGTCTCTTTGAAATCTTAATAAGATGTCACATGTACAGGATATAAAATGAACATGTGGTTTTGGCAAGAAGTAACGTCTAATGTTCTTTCAATTTTTTTTTATTATCCACGCAACTTCGAAATATTTAGGTTTGTATATGCTGCACTAAAATGTAATGCTTAAACTATATGATCTTCTAAAGCATATATAAACAGCCTGTTTTGTTTCTAAATTTCAGATTTTTTTTATAGAAATATCACACTGGTTATGGATTTTCAGATCTAAAAGAAATCCTGTGCTTGAGACATGAACAATTAATCTACACTGTTTTGTTCGCGTATATGCGGTTTATGTTGCTAAGGCCATGAACTCCGTCGAACGTTATGGCAATTAAATAGAAATCATACTATAGATATTTTATAATTGTGTAAAAAAACATGGTTTTACTAGTCTGGAGTAGCTGTCTTACCTGACATTTGACCTACGTAATGGACCTATCAGAACTCTGGTCGAAAAAAGGCAATCCCGTATGACTATTTGCAAGTATTTCATTGGTCAAAAATCTCATAATTCGTAAGCACTAGAAAATTATATGACACACTTTCATTCGTTCTTGATAGGCGAAATAGCCAGTGTTCTTTACGGACGAAATGGGCCGTTGTAGCTGTTGATGGGATGCTAATTGTAAAGTCAGAATTTCAGGGTACGATTCAAGTAACAATGTCAGCATATCTATTTCACATCTACAATTCTTATTCACGCCGATATTTTTCAAGATATTGCTTGTGACAAAAATTACAAACATATTAAACGTAGAATATGCTCTGATATTAAAAGTTTACAAAACTCGAAGCTAGTTCTTCAATAGGAGTTTTTATAGCGTCAGTTTTTACAGGGTCAGAGTCACAAGATATAGATCGGATAGGTAGATATTAATTAATAGAAACTGTCTTTTCTATTTTCAGTTCAAAAGAGCTGATCAAACGAGCTATATTAGACAACGATTTTATGAAGAATCTTGAGCTAAGTCAAATCCACGACATTGTAGAATGTATGCATCCCGTAGAGTTCTCCAAGGGCAGCTTGATTATCAAGGAAGGAGATGTGGGTTCTCTGGTGTACGTCATGGAGGGTAAGTGGTTTCGACAGTAGGATGCTTTTCAATCATTGTTCCTGTAACTAGCTGGTACCTTATTTGCATGATATACAGAAGAAAGAAAGTAAAACCAAAAACAGGAACGAAAATAGCTAAATTAATGATAAAAGTCACAGAATAGTGTAAGCTCGTACACATTGTAAAACAATAAATTCCTGACAAAGTAGCTATTTCGTTACCAACTATCAACAGTACTTCAACACAACAACAACAAATCAACAACAACAAATACTTCTACTACCACTAATAAAAAAACTAATAATGGTAATTACTAAGCATCTTGTTTTTCTTTCTACATGATCTGGATGTCTCGGTTTAGGTAGAATTGTATTTTTAATTAGCAATTTTGATGATTAATTCAGCAGTATAAACGTATGACAATGATTGACGTCTCTTCGTTCAGAATTTGTCTTCTATACCTCACCAACTGAACGAGCTATCTTCTTGTTTTATTTGTATCGTGCTTGCTTTGAATTGTGGTTCATTTTATCAAATAAAGATATATTTAATAGACATGAAAATTAAGATAAAATTATTTTCAGTGCTTTTGTTGTTATTAACGCCAATGGTATGGCAATTAAATCGTCTTCACAGAGGGCAAATTATAAATGCTTTACTTATGTTTACAATTTCAATAAAACGAGCACCTGTAAAAGTAGATAAGTATGCTCATTAAAACATCACATCTGACTGAAAGAATTTTAATAGCTCCTCAAAGAGGTACTAGCAATATTCTTGTTATAACTTTTCTATTTTTAAAATCTACGTTTGTATGATGGGACGACAGCCTTTGGAAAACGTACAGATTGTTTTGGCACACGCTACAAAAGTCTTATGGAAATATGTCAAGATCTTTTCGAGTTACTAAGAAGATCCTTAACCTTGTCACTGTTTTTGCAGCAACATCTTGTAAGCGACTGCCAGAAGTATCTAAAATTAATTGTCAACATCGAAACGACTGAAAACTTTAAGTTTATTCTTAAGCAACGGTATTTTAAGAATTAATACACGGTTTCTTTCACGTATTTTTATCATGACACACCAGAGAAGTCTTCAGAGTCTTATGCAGAACTATATATTCTGATTTCAGATTAAATAATTTTGTGTAATAATATAAATGATTAAATAAACAATATAATTCAAATATAAAAATCTATACATCCGTAAAAGAAATAAATAAATCGATACAACAACAAAGGCAAATAGGATGAGATATCTAGTAATGAATGTAAGTTAAAATTATTTATGCATGAATTTATTATTTCGAATGTTTTGATTAAAAATTCTGAAAGTCTTGATAACGTCTCTTATTTTTAGATTGTAGAAGTTCAGTTAATTTTGCCGTGCTTGGTCGTTTCCAATAATATTCATGAATATAGATCTACTTTTGTCTAATATACTTATACGTTTCGCATATTAAAACAAAATGGAATTCGTCCTCGATTTCGTTCGGCACGTTACACAATACACACAGAGTCTCATATCTTTCCTCTTTATTATGCTCCCCGAATGGCGAGCATATAGTTGCCGCTTTGTCCGTCCGTCCGTCCGTCATAATTCTGTCCGGAGTATAACATAAAAAACTATGAGAGATATCAAGACCAAACTTCATAGGTTCTCATTAAGGAGCAGTGCAGTGCACAAGAACCATAACTCTTGCTTTATTAATTTTTGAGTTATTGCCTTTTAAAATTTCTCATACTTATTTTTTGTTCGGGGCATATCTCACAAAGTATAAGAGTTATCAACTTGAAACTTTATAAGTAGATAGATCTCATTGATGAGCAGTGCAATGCACAAGAAGCATAACTCTTGCTTTATCAATTTTTGAGTTATTGCCTTTTGAAATTTCTCATACTTATTTTTTGTCCGGGGCATATCTCACAAATTATAAGAAATATTAACATGAAACTTTATTGGTAGATAGATCTCTACGAGGAGAAGTGCAGCGTACAAGAACCGTAACTCTATTTTGCATATTTTAGGAGTTATTGCCCTTTGTTATTTTTCATATCTAAAAAAAATACATATTAAACAATAGCCCTTTTGGAATTGGCATTTATTCGGGGAGCATCCATCGGTTCTACCGATTTCTTGTTTCTATTTTACCATTCAGTTACGGTTTTTAAGTTGTAAGCTGATACTCTCAGTTTGTCAACACATGCCTTTTATTTCTTGGAACACAGGTAGAGTAGTTTTCATATCTTTACTCAGTTTTGAAATAATTATACAGTGTAGACTTTAGACCATTCCTAATTTGAAAATATCAATGAGTCTTTGTTTAAAAATTAAAAAAAAAATTTTCGTCGATAATTTCAGGGTTCTGCCATACATAAGTAAAACCATTAGCAAATAATAACGTTTTAACGCGTGAAGTAGCATAACATAATACAAAACAACACAACACACAGTACAGTACATCACAGCACAGCAAAACACAACACAACATAACATAACATTAGCATTAAAATACAGAGGCACATTTATATCCATTACAAAAACATTACTTTTTTTACCAAAATGGTGAATCCTTATAACTCCACAAATATGTAAGGAATACAGCTTTGAGAAAAACTTACGCAATGACATATACTTTTAAACTGGATAAACTCTTAATGACTTTTGAATTACACTATAATATTTTCAGAGAGGAAATTTTCCTAGTTCCCCGTAGACACTTGAATTGCTAGTGCATGTTTAAACATTTAAAATTCTTTAGACTTCACCATACCCCATACCTCACATGAGTAGTGCAAAATAGATGAAACAAATGCATCAAACATGGATAGGTACATCAAAGGTTTAAAGTCAAATTGTTTTATATTAATCAACAGGAAATTTATAGCTTTTAAACCAAAAAGCTCTGATTACCGGTAAATGTAGCGGACGAGCAACACCCAGATAATCAAATTACTCTACCGCTTCTAACGGAACGCCTTTATAGTTATGTCCAATGTTCATTGCGTCTCATTCTAACACTTTTTAACTCGACTATACGAAGTATATGGAAAGCTGTCCTACTCACCCCGGCCACGGTGTCAGCGTCCAGATTTCTGAAGTTTTTGTGCAGTAAAATATTTTTTACTATGACTTCTTTATTTCTTTAGGGATTTACTTCAAACTTCAAATATTTGTTCCTTATCATCACCCACATCATATATGGTAAGGTTCATAACTCCAGAACCCATATTTCCAGAATTATCTCCCCTTTAAACTTAGAATTTTCCTTAAAAAATGTAATGTTTTACCATAACTTCTTTACTTGAGGGATTTACTTCGATCTTTAAATCTGTGTTTCTTATCATCACCCACATCATATGTAGTAAGGTTCATAACTCTAGCACCCATATTTCCAGAATTATGTCCCCTTTAATCTTAGAAATTTCCTTAAAATTTGTAATATTTTACTATATTTTACTATAACTTCTTTATTTCTTGAGGGATTTTCAATGATAAAATAATTGGTATTATATAATATTTCATCTACCATGGAGAAGATATTTGTCTGTATATCTATAGATCTTGAATTAAATATATTTTTTAATAGTTACCCCTTTCTTAACTATCAAGTACTTAAATAGTCGAGTGTGATGTCTCCACTGACAGCTGTTGTTTTAGAATAACCATAGTTTTATCTGTGTTTATGGCTATACTCCATTTGTTGCAAAAGCCATACAGTAAGGTTAGGTTTCTCTGTAAGTCTTCGTTGCTCTCCGCAATGATGGTCCTGTCATCGGCATATATGTGTAAAATAAAAGTATTTTCATTCACTGTAATATAATTTAGATTTTCTTGTAAAAATATTTCAGTATCGTCTATACATGGCGTAGAGCGACGACGAGGCCAAAACACCTTGTTTTAAACTAATTACAATGTTCAGAAAGTCTGAGTATTGCTCACAATGTTTTACTTTACTTCTAACGTTAGCATGCATGGCTCTCGGAATAAGGAACTTTTTTCTTATACTCCCTGTTTGTACAGTTTGTAGCATTAAGCGCTCCTGTTAATTGAATAAACAATATTTTTCACATCAACCATAGCGACATCAAGGCGCTTGTTTTGGTTGAGATCCCTCTAAATTAAAATATTTAGAAAATAGCAACCACAGTAGAAAATTCTGACCGAAATCATGTACAGATCCACGGGAAGTTTTACAGCAAGCTGTTACAACTTCGCACACACTGAAGAAACAAAGGCTTAGCAAATAATTGAATCAAATTTGAATCTATGGAACACTCTTCTTAACGACGCAAACGATGTTTTCGCACGTGCCTTAACATAACATTTCACAACATAATAGAATTTGCAAAAATCTAACACAGTCTGTTTCATTTCTGCAAAAATTTAGACAAGTCGTCTGGTTGATATAAATGGGTGGAAAGTAAAAACTCAAATGAAAGAATCCTGACGTTTTATTGGGTACAGAAACAAAATCTTTGCCTTGTTATTTTCATTATGCTTATTTTTTTTTAAACTGGTTAATAGGATATTTTATTTGCTTTTGAGCCTTAAAATCAGATGTCACTTTTTTGTTGGTGTGTGGCATTTTGCAGACCGTACGTGAATGCACTAAAGGTATCTGTCAAACACATAAGTGGGTATAGAAGAAGCACATGTTCTGATAACGTCTATAAACTGTGAAGCTTCAGTGAGCAAAACAAGACAGAAGTCTAATTGGAAGCAAACTGTTGAGCGTGGAACTAATAATGCCTCTGGATGATATCGGCGCAAATATAAGATTTACAGAGCACTGTTATTTGATATAGAGCGTAATTAGACTGTGGCGCAACAATTTCTCTTCAGATTGCAATTCTTTTTTATGTATTTTATTGTCCCCTCCCTTTAAGTGACTACAAGCTTTATAGACATAACTCGGCAAATTCTTTCTGAATACTACGTCTGACCCTTTTCACTTTAATTGTTAGCCCCGAGCAAGACGCTGTTATGTCGCATCCAAAGTTCAAACCGAAATAGCAAATGAAATAAAAGCGCTTATAAAAATGAAAAAAATCTATTTAAAAACATATTTTTTTGTTAAATTTTAATTGCAGAGGGCAAGGTCGAAGTTACCAAAGGGACTTCCAAACTGTGTACGATGGGACCTGAGAAAGTGTTCGGGGAACTTGCAATATTGTACAACTGCACAAGAACTGCAAGCGTTAAAGGTAGGTAATTCTGTGAGAACATGCATTGATAAATTGTTGAAATTACATTCCCTTTACATAGCACTTGTGGAGTTACCTTCCTTCAGTTCGTTTAGTACATATGCACTATAGAGGTAAATTGTTTATTTTTTGTTATTCTTTTCACTGGCAGTCGCTAATCTATGCATTTAGATATCTCTCTTAATCGAAAGGAAGAACTGAACTGACATAATCTGCAAGGCACAAAACTGAGATAGTTTTTATATTGTATGTTTAGGGATCCTCTGCCAAGTTTCATCATAGATACCTCCGTTGAACGTGTCAGTAATTTAACAGATCAGTTAGCGGTTTTAACAATTACACTGGAGAAAAACAGAATTTGTATATCTGAAATCCAAGGGCATAGAACTCAGACTTATTGATTCATATTTTTCTGTTCGATTAATACAGTCGTAATATGGAATCTCGTCGTATACTTAAAGTTGAACATACCTATTTACCAGATTCATCTTCAAGATACTATATATAAATCGTAGTATTACTACCCTAAGCTGCAGACTTTCTCTGTTTAACGTAGCTGATATAATGTATTAGCTATTCTATGAATATTCATGTACTATTTGTACAATAATCATATTTTGCACAAAATCATATATTTCAGCACTTACTGCTTGTAAACTATGGGCAATCGATCGACCATCCTTTCAGAGTATTATGATGCGATCTGGTCTCCTTAGACAGATAGAACATAAAGAGTTCTTGAAAAGGTAAGATTCTATACAGCACATACAAACAGCAGTCTGATTATCAGAAATTAGACATTAGCTGCGCTTTGCCTTTGTCAAGAGTGTACGGTTAGAGTCGGGGTAAGATTGTTGTTGACATACTTTTTCTAGCAGAAATCTTGTCTATACCATTTTAATATTGGCTTCACTTTCCTTTTGTATATAGGGAAGCTAAAGTTATACAAGAACGCCACTGAAACAGCATTAAAACATTTTAAGACAATTCCGATGTGCATGAATTTTGGTGTGGTCTTTTTCAAAAAAAAAAAACAAACAAACAAAAATATTGACTGAATTCCTTTGCCAAAAGAACGGCCATACTAATGTCGGCCGATAAGTTTTCAGGGGAGCTAAGTCTGGGAAGTTTGTCATTTAAGAGTGTTTTTGTTAACTCCCTTACACTACTAGACGAGACACAAAAATTCTCGTAACGTCAAATGAATTTTCCATGAAATTTTATTCAAAGATTTTGTGCGCGTAATATCAGTGTATCTGGTGTACCCAGATCTGAAAGTCCTACATAATCCCGATAATAAAATGACTTATCAATTGCCAGTTTCTTGATAAATTTAACGATTAATCGGTAAGTCTGCCTTAATCTATTTTGATATGGATTTTTTTAGGTAAAAATATATTTATTATAACTAATGTTAAGTCTACTTTTATCCATTTAAATGATACAGCAAATGATTTTAGACAAGTAATTAATGGCTACTGTAAGATAAGGTAAGTAAATAGATATGTTACAAAACTGGTCGCCATAATAATTATAACTTAATTTGTTATCCTAATGATTTTAAAATTTGTTTGTCTGGAAACATAATCTGAAAGATAATAAACAAAATATGAGTCAGAATTTTGAGGTATTTGTAAAGATAGACGAAATAAAGTGGGCTATTGCGATTATTTTGTCAGTACAGCTGTCTCTTTTACCGATAATGTTTAGCCACAAAGACTGAGCTAAGATTTACACATAAAAATCCAGTTAAGTAAGTCCCCTTTTTAATTTGAAATACACATTTTCGAAAAGACGATTAAATAAAAATTAAAAGCTAAAAAAATTAACCGAGTACAATTTTGAAAGAGCAAAATAAAAATGTCGGCCAGCCACATATGATTTTTGTAGCCCTGGGTTCCCTACGGTTTACATTTATTTTATTCTGCAAATAAATGACTTTAAGACTGATAAAAGAATTTATAAACAGCTATAAGAATTAGTTATCATCCACATGCATTTTTATTTCCCATTATTCAGCCTTTTTATTCTTTCAATTAAGATAAAAACACTTAACATCTCATACATATATCCATTATGATATTTTTATGTTATTTATAGATTACGAACATATCAAAGCACATTTAATTTAATGGATTTTTTTGTTATTAAAAATCAAAGATAGGAAATATTTAATCTTATAGTAATGTAGTTTTTTCTTCTAATGTAGTTTTTTGAAGATCTGTATCTTGTGTCTAGAAGGTGTTCTGCCAAAAACGATTCATTATTGGCATTCTAAAATTGATGAGAAATGTATATATCAGTGACAATGGGTAGAGACTGTGTTTGGTAGTTTTTATATAGCCCTACTCTTGAATCTTGGGTGGGGCATTTGTAAGAGAGAATGGATTGAAACTGTTAAAAAAAACAGTTTTAACATTCTAACAATGCTTAGATATAAAAGACACAAGATTGTTAACAATAAATAAAGAATAAGCTTCGTTAAAAAAAAATAATTGTTTAACTCTACCATACTGGGACATAGACGATTTGACGATCTATGCTTGAGGTACAAAGAAGTAAAAAAGGAGAGATATGGAACTGACAGTCACTATATGCAGGAAGTGAAAGGTTTATTGTAAGATATAATAATTTTATTTAAACAATGACAGAAATAGACGTTTTGAATTCTATTTTACTAAAATTCCAAGTCGTTTATACTTTGAATTGTTGCAAACTAACGGGATACTAAAACACTTCTATTTTGTCTGAAAACAATGGCCTGTACAGAGACTCCCGTTACAGAGTTTTGTCTCGCATTCATTTGTATGTACAAAAAATGAGTGATAGGTTGGGAGGTACGTCTAAACTTTTATTTTTTTTATGACGGACAAATTGCTTTTATTTCCATAACACTTGATTCAAAGCAGTTTAAGAACTCACGAAAGTTCACTAAACATTGAAAACAATAACTTACATTCTAAGACTCCTGGGTGTTCGAAACAAGATTCGGAAGAAAACAAAAAACTTCAGAACAAATGCCTTTTATACTTAGCTCAAGCGAGTGATAAAAAAGATATAAATTAAAGTATATTTCTACTTTAACTGCTCGTCAGACTGACAAGGCCAAAAGTTTTATCCAAAAGAAATCATTCATTGCTTCAAGATAAGATAAATTTTAGATACTTAAGTTTTGAAAGAATACCGGGTCTCTTGTCGATGTAGGTCAACAGTGATGAGGAAGAGATAAAAACTAGAGACACGCCTTATTTTTTCATCACTTTTTATCAATGCATCTTCGAGAAGGCTGCTATTATTTATCTCAAATATCTGTGAACTGTTGTGTTAGTTTTTCTTTCATGTCTGTTGGCGTTTCGTTAGAAATACTTTTTATCTACCTATTATACCAGTTGTCAATTGTGGTAATAATAAGAAAGTGTTGTTTTATTCTTTTATTTTCCATTTCCGTACAAGATGTTTAAAGAGAATTTACTTTTTTTAATAGAAAGTTTGCTATTTAATTGTGAATGGAGATGTAATTATTTCATTTAGACACACCTCTGT
Organism: Cyclina sinensis; assembly: GCA_012932295.1. Lineage (NCBI taxonomy): Eukaryota > Metazoa > Mollusca > Bivalvia > Venerida > Veneridae > Cyclina > Cyclina sinensis. The sequence continues at coordinate 44,206,140 of JAAONU010000001.1, read as the reverse complement.
GTCATCCAGCAGTATTTACCCGTTTAAAAACTTTTTTGGCGAATTTTCATTCCCATATGCCTTCAAAATTTGGAACAGATTAAATGTTGAGCAAGAAATTTGTACTTGCCGTTAACATTTGTACATTATATTGATTTGATACAGATCACCTCTACATATATTCAACAAATCTCTTTGCACCTAGATAAGCGTTCCATTTTGATTCATCTTATATAACAGTTAAGATATTTTATGCAGCCTGTGGTAATAAAACTGAAGAAATTGTGTCAAAAAACTGCATGATATTGGTAAATGGCATCATCTCGTTACGTAATAAAATAATAATAGTTTATTTAGTGTATAAACTTAGTATTTCTATGATTCATGTACTATTTGTAAAATGATATTAGTATCTTTTCCCAAAGGCTCTTGACGATGCTTTGATCCTGCTCTTAATATCTTTGTGTTGTTTGCTTTCGTCATATTTTTAAGATTTAAATGTTAAATTTCTGTAATTATCAAATCAGGTTAACTAGTTTTAAGACTTTTTGTGGTTATGATATTTCAAAACATTCTGTCAGAAGTGAGCCACGTTATTCGTTCAAAGCAAGTCATTGCTTAAAGGTGAGTTTAGAGTTCATAAGCCCTGGATATTAGGTACGAGAAGATCAAATACCAGAAAGTACACCTATCAATGCCTCAATTTGTTTTTGCCACCCTGATGAAAACAGTAACGATTTTTCTTTACAACAACACCTGTAGAGAATTGACAAAATCAAAAGGTTATCAACAGAGCATTTTTCGTTGCTGAATATCATTAATCACATAGATAGAAGGTCTATGGTAGATGTCTTGACTTGATGTAGATACTTACCGTGATGCAGATATTTGAAGGCATTTTGATTGCTAACGCAAGTGTTATACCATAGTTTTTTCTATTTTCAAAACTTTTGCTGACTCGTCTTCAGTAACATCGTCGAATACGGTACCTTCGCCCATAGTTACATCCGTAACATCGTCGAATACGGTACCTTCTCCCATAATAACTACATCCGTAACGTAATGGGTCGCACTTGAGTATCCGACGATGCTTGAGTAGTGTAATATGTATCAAGTACTTCATTTCGTTACAGCAATCACTTTAGTTTCCCTATATCCACAGTGACTGTCAATAGATCTGCCCTATACCATTGCAGTACTAATTATAGAATTCCTTATTTAAGTTTAAATTCTTCTCAAGTACAATGATTTCGCCCATTTATTTGTACACAAATGACTGCAGTAAGAAAATTATATCATTACTTTTATGTACAAATTTACAGGAAGTAGTACATATGCAGCAATTGATCGGTTTTCATTTCGTTATCTCAACAATATATTCCTAGAAAATGCACGAGTGTCGCTGTAGTTATTTCTTATGTCGAAAGGTACACTGATTACCTACCTGTTAATTACCATTATGTCGTCAGCTACCGTGTTTATCTCAGTGATTCTGAACTCTTCTGTTGGTAAGTTCATAAATTCGTCAAAAGCAGTTTGTCATCAAGTGTTCTTATTTCATTGCCATCATTGCATTGTCTAACGTTGTCTAGTATTTATCTGCTGGCAAATGTTTATTTTAAGATTTTAACCATAAATGTTATTAAGTAGTGTGCTCGTATTTGTAAGTGGTTCAATATAAGCATTTTGTCTAGGTCTTGCTTTCCCACTGAAAAGAAATTTTAATTTTCTGCTGAATTCAGTGGAACTAAACTCATAACATATCAAAAACTAATTTTCACATTAAGCGCAAATTCATTTTCACGTAACAAATATATTTAAAATTGATTTGAATTTTTACCTTTGAACAAAAGTTAACCTAATTTGTTTTGTTTTGGATTAGAGTCTAATTAAAACTATACGATCTATTGTATTTTACAAACTGAAATCTTATAAAAACAAGTAACACTCTTCCGTGATTACCTGCTTAAATAATCGACAGATAAAGATTTTGTTATGTTGATTCAATATTTCTTTAATAATGATTAAATTTTGGTTCCCGATACGTTTCATGTAAGCGTTTATAAGTAATCAAAATGTTTGGCATATTAAAAGTGTATTTATGGGTTTATTGGAAACGGTTACTGTGGATTTCAAGGTAAAAAATCAGTGAAGCAATAAAATCAAATGATGATGCAAAACTATGATATTTGTAAAATTTCACCTTCATCATTAAAAATAGAAATTAATTTTGTGTGTGTATATATATTAAACAATAATAATGTATTTAGAGATTCTTCGGTCTACAAAAAATGCAAAGAAAACAGAAATTAACAAGCCACATCTCTGATAGAATTGGTTTTTAGGTCAAATAACCCTTTAGACTGACAAGGAAAAAGTTTTATACAGAAATCATTTACATATCAAACAAGCTAATATCGCGATATCAGTATTCTGTAAGACTTCTTTGCCTGCTGGTAATGATAAAGGTCATTAGGACATACCTTCATTTTGTTCAGCAGTTTTAACCAAATATGTGTCTTTAAGAAGATTATTATCACAAGTCCCTATTTAACTACAATTCAAGTTATTTCTAATTGATTAGAAGGTGCAAACGGTTTTTGCCCCCTAATAATACAAGATTATATTCTTGGCGTTTTTTCTTACCATAGTAAATGTTTCATTGACTTCATTTGTGTATGACTTGAAAAATTCTAATTGATTGTTTTTGCTTCGAAAGGCTGTATGTATCTGAGGTATTGATGCCGATTCCAAACAAATTTTACATTTTATGCTTGGGTTCTTCTCCGCTAAAGTTTTTGCTTACGGCATACTATTGTTTTCACATTGCTTTGAAACAGGACCTTTATATGAATGTTTATTCGATTTAACCTAAATGCTATTGAGATATTGAGAAAACATTCAACTGATAAATTACAGATGAGTTTCTTAGTCTGTTTTTAACTAGAAAAGCACCAATGCACATGCAATTTCAGGTTTATTCTAAATGCATGATGAGATTTTCATATAAGTCTGTTATTTTAACACTAAAGCAATTATGTCAAAAGACAGCTTGCTTCTAATGAAATGGCATTATCATATTATGCAATAAAAATGTTTCTTGTTTATTTAGTATATAAAATCATTTGATATCATCAATCAAAATGTTTTGTATAAGTGATGTGATTAATCCTTCAAAAAGTTGTCTGATAAATCTATAGTACTGTTTATGAGAGTCCTTGAATATATTGATGCTGACTTGCATTATTTCTAAGGTTTCTTTCAATTATAAGTGCAAGTAGTATTATAGCTTCTATTTTAGTCTAGCAAGAATGGGTAAAACAGTTTTGTTGAAATTGACTTTTTTTCTAAGTGAAAGATATGTAACAAGTTAACATAATCATCAAAAATAGTACGGTAAAATAGCAGTTCAACATTTGGCAAGTTTAATAAGATAATACAATTAATGTCTATACATATATGTCAAGGTGTACAGGATAACAGCACTTTCTAATATTCTAGTGATCTCTTAATTAGTTGTCCTTTAACGGGAAAACAAGAAACATCCCAAAATCAAATTTTATAATTGTTTTATGGAATTTGATGAATTCTGAAATTTTATTTTACATAAAAGAAATGCTAGTACAGCCAAGGAATGGTCACAGAAAGCTAAATAGACAATAAAACACCAGTAATTAATTGATATTAAATTAAATCCCATAGATGAAACGCAACACTAATCAGAGAGCACAGAACCAAATCAATGATGTTATTCATTGTTTAATAGAATTTAGAAAATAGATCTAAAGATGAATCATATATAGACAGATAGAAAGGGAAAAACACACTGAAGTCAATATTGAAACGCTTTATTCACAGAGAATTCTTCAGATTCTTCTGTGCAAAAAGATAAGATATTTCACAGAAAAAAAAGCTTTGATGTATCTTCGGCCTTGTATAGATGCTAGTAATTGTTGATACTGGAAAGATTAAAATTCAGTAGGCCATAATATCTTATTTCAGGTTATACAAGGTTGATGCCAAGAAATGAAACTTACTGGGCAGATTTTCTATTTCATAAAAATACATTCATGTCTGAAGCCACAAGGCCTAAAGCTTTCACATTTGGCGTGTAGTATTTTCTAAGGAACCTTTTAATGAAATACTTAAATTTGCATTTTAGTTCATCATTTGCCTAGCTCACATGTTTACATATTTAAAATAGGTACGTAAAATAAATTTACAAAAGTGTTCTTGTATGCAGTTGTTTTTCGGTTAGCGATTTAAGGCCATCATGTCCATTTTGAATTTTTTCCTTTTTTTCTGAAAGGTTTGTTGAGACATTTTATGTTGATAAAATCGAAATTTATTCTAAAAATACACCTACTTTTCTAACGTTTGGGTGGAATCAAGAAATTAATATATAATTTGATGTAAACTGTCAAAATTAAGTACCCCTCCCAGAAATAAAAACGCACTATTACGTGACTTCATTCTTGGCTTGTTAAGAGGTTTCTTGTAACGAAAGGTGTAAGAGTGAGAATGTAAGCAAATTATTTTCATCGTCTTTATATTACTTTTACTCTGCTTGGGCCGAGTTTTTTCCGCAAATACATTTGCCTTGTAGATTTCCAACAAAATATTTGACTACTTTCACTAAACCTAATATATTATATATATAATTGAGCAAAAATGTTCCGTAGAACCTAAATCAAGTCAGTGATAGCTATCTTTTTTTTTCTTCATCGTCGGAACCCACGGCGGTGTTTCCGTTACTCTACGTATGTATGTAGAGTAAGGGAAACATCGCCGTGGGTTCCGACGATGTCTTGTCTCTTACTACTTGCTGACTTACCTTTGGCGATATGGCCTTATTTTCATCTGTGAACTATCGTTTTAGTACACGTAAGTCTGGTAAATTGTTGAAAATGTGTGTTCAACAACAACCGAATGCTGATAAATTACATATAAATCTTTAGGCATTTATAACGCAACTTGCACCTAGAAATACGCTGAGATAAATGTGCATTTAATCAATCTAAAGTTACTATGGGTATATTTTTAGCAACCAGTAGTTATAAAACTTAGGTAATGTTGTCAGTTATTTAGCTGCGTATATATATTAACACCTTTGTCTTAAAGTAATGGTAGATCATACGTAAAGTGTATTAAGAAATTATAAAAAAAAGATGTATTAAATTATTTTTTTCCCGAAGCAAGTTGGAATAACTTTAGCATCAATCATAAATATAGTCTTTCCTTAAGACCATTCTTAGTTGTAATAACTTTTCTATCCACTTTTATTGTATTGCTATGTAACTAACTGATCCCAACCTTCTTAAACGCAAACAACATTTTAATGTTCTATTTTTATACTTCGAAAACATATATCGTAACTTTGGAAAAAGGACTTTTTAGACAGCTGGAATATAAGATATTGTCATTGACTTATTTTGTTCTTTGATGCTTTAAGTATTTCACTGACCTAGATGTTTACCCAGTGTTGAAAAATAATTTTTTATTCTGCCCTTTATCAACCAGAGCCCTTTAGAAATGGCAATATATATTTTTCGTTCTCTGAACGTTCCACATACAAATTATATTTAGTGATATTATAAATTACACTAAATACAGTGTTTATAATTAAAAACTGTAGGTTTAAAAAGTTAGAATAAGGCTAGTTCATTTTAAAGAAAACTCGAGATCGAAAAAATGTCCCGTAATGTTGTCTGAAATTATGGGAAACAATGTTGTCTGATATTATGGCAAATAAAATGGCACTATGGTAACAGGATAACTTAAAGTGGTATGAAAAATATCTTTCTCTGTGTGTGTGTGTGAAATGTACTAGTATCTGTTTGAAACATTCTTTATGCTTGATGACTTAATAACTCGCCCTATATATCTTGTGTTTCTGTTGAAATGGGTTCCCCTTTTATAGTAGGCAAACTATTTGATTTCGCTGCTTGAACTATAAACCAAATGTTATGAGGTGTATTTGGTCTCGTAGTGTGGTTTAAACTTGTTTTATATTTCACCCCGGTAACACACGACTCCAGAATTGAAACAAAGTTCCTCCGATGTAACTTAAAACAAACTAGAAATCCATAATCAGGGTTCTAAAGAATACTTGAAGGATACGCGACAATGGTATAGAATATTGCCAGAACAAATTGTATTCTGAGTATTTTTTCCCACAGAAATAAAAATGGTGTAAGTAACATAATCTTTTCACAAACGCTGAGTGTGGATAGTGACAAGACAAAAAGGTTTTATCCTTTGCTGAAAGAGAACAAAGGTACAAGTTTATAGAAGATTCCTGGTTCAAAGACGTAGGCCATAAGTGATACAGAGAAGATAAAAAAATGAGGAAACATATTGATTTCTGAACAACTTTAAAGTTGAAGACAACCTTATCTTTGGAAAGGAGACTTTTGATGTTATCTTTATTGCGTTTAAATGCAAGCCTTTTATCTTTTCGACGTTTAGTTGAAAGAACCAATTCTGTTTTTAATCTTTGTTTATTGTTACATTGAAAATTTATTATATAAACAATTGTCTTCATCATTTATGTGCGTGATGAGGATAACAATACACAAATGTAGCTAAAGGAAGCTAAAAATTAAGGTAGTAAGGACTTTTTAGTAGTATTATTTGCTGAGTTTTTGTAAAGTACAGTTGTACTTTTGTTGCAAAACGTCTTCAGATTTCTTTCCTAGATTTATTTATCATTTATCGCATGCAGCTGTTCTCCTGAGTATACTGTATTTTTGTCATCATTTTTCTTTGCATTTCTTTATTCATTTGTGGTTCTCAGCATTTTTAAATCCTACGGCACTGAGATGAAAATATAAATTCATAACGTCTATTATTTGGAAGATTTCAGGGTTTTTGAATTAGCTTGTTCCATCTAATTTGACTAGAGTAATGAAACGTTTATGAGATATCCCTGTTTAACAGAAGCATTTAAAATATTCCAACGGTTTATGAAATGGTTGAAACAAATTGCTAAAAGCAATCACTTCCTTACATTTCAAATTGAATGAAAAACAACAACAACATACTTTATCAAGTGCTATGTGTGGTAATTGAAAGAATTTTTAATAATAAGATATAACTTCTGATTACCAATTTATTATCAGTAATAAATGAAAAAAAAAACAGCAACATTTAATTCGTTGTTCAAATATTTAACTCATTAGATCTATTCTTGGAAAATAATCAAGTTATAAATTGCATGTGATGTTAAATATTTTGAACTCCCAATAAAATGATATTCAATTTTCGGTTACTTTATTCGAAAAAAAATTAAGCTTTGTCAGAGAGATTCGCTTCTTCATGTTTTTTTTTTTTTTAAATCGCAGTCTGTGTTTAACATTATTTTTGGTGTTCAATTATAAGAGTGTTAACCTTTCCTTTGGAATTTTTATTCATTTATATAAATGTATTGTTCAGTGTTATTTGTTAATCAAACGTCACGATAATGAATGTGCTGTTAAAAAAACCTATTGCATTTAACTTTAATCTGTCTGAAAGTCTTATACATATATCTAGTTAATTTTGAATTGATATTGTTCTGCGTATCAGTTTCAACAACGTTTGACTTCAGTGCGTACTTCATTTATGACGTGTTACAGATATTAATGAATGAATTTCAAAGACTATTTGGTTCTTTTAAATTTAAGACAACAAGAGCTTTTTATCCCTTTATTAATGATAACTAACTTAAAAAGAATCCCTTTGTACCGAGAACCTCGCCCAGGTATATATAATCATTTGGCTGAAAGCAATCATTTGCTCTTACATTGAAATAGACGTTTCGCCAAAGACAGCCGTATGCTAGTAAATTAGTATTATTTTGTTCTTAAATAAATTTCATAGCAAGCTCTTAAATACATAAATCATAATTTATTCTATACGTATGACTCACATACTGTTTGTGAAAATACGAGACTTATTTGCTGAAGGTAGTTTTATACTTATTTAACGTTTCTTTGATCTTTAAACAGAGATTCTCGTGTAAAGCTTTGCCTTTATTGTGTAAATTCCTGGGGATATTTACAATTCATGTTTTATCATATCTAATTCTAAGGCTTTGAACGATCAGTCCTGAGAAAAATATGAAATTGTTGGGAACGTAGGATGAACCCTAGATCACATGACGTTCTGTGACCGGACACAAATAAAATTATAATATACTCTATCTAGTAAACAAAAGGGTCCATAACTTCATAATTCCGTGAAGAATAAGTAATAATATTGATCAAATTTCTGTTAGTAACACACACACACACACGCACACACACACACACACACACACACAGAGTATTACTATAAATGCGATTTTATGTAGAGTTCATTTACATTATGTGGTAGTTGAATCCAGACAAAGACAAATACGGCTGTTGTTATCTTCGTGCAAGGATAAAACTGAAGGTCAAATATGACTGACAAAGAAACACAACTTACTCATACAAAGGCAAAAAATAAGCTTTAGGTGCAACAAATACTCATAATCACTAATTTTCATATGAATGACAAAATGATAAACACGAACAAAGAGGTTGGAACAAAGTATCCATAATTTTACTCATTCTGGCGCTCACCTGTTAACATATTTTGCTTCAATCAACATAGGTATACTCGTATATGTACATTTTATATAATAATTGCAAAAGAAATGAAAAAGAAATGAATATGATCGGAGGTTTTTAATACTTTTTTTGTAGTTTAAGAGGCAAACCTTTCAATCATAAAATCAAGAGCATTCCACTTCCTGTAGAATTTTATAAATGTTTATACTGAAAAAAAAAAGATAATCAGGTAATAGTAAGAAATCTTAAGGCGGAAGTTTACTAATGTTATAATATATATATATATATATATATATATATATATATATATATATATATATATATATATATATATATATATATAATGTATAAGGTATATATCATTTCATAGAGAATTGTTTTGGACAGTTCAATAGAACAGTGCTTATATTCCAGTTATATAGAATGATCTAGCAAAATACATTTGCAGTATATCGTCGGTTAATTTTGACATATGCTGTGTTAAGAGAAGTCTTTGTGGTTTCAAAACTGAAAAAAAATTAACAAATAAAATTAGTTGAATTTAATTTTTTAGTACTATTAACAAAATTTGGATCAGCAACAGGTCTGAATGACTGTGCCTCCAAGGAAAAATACTGTGCATCGAAATTTAATTAAGTTGAAGTAAAATAAAATTTAGATCTCCTGATAGTAAATTAAGCCACTTTTCTAATTATTAACATTATTCTAAATCCACTTGATGCTCTAAATATACTACCCTCATTATTAACGTTCATGTGTTTTATTGGAAGACCACAGTGGCATTAAAATCGAGCTACTGTGTTTGACGTTTTGTTGCAAGACATTTGCTGTTGATTTTTTATGACATGTTCTACAGCTCTGCTGTAAGGTGGCATCGCAAAGCGTCAAAATACATTTCAAAGTCTGCATAGAAAATTGATTTAATTTTATTTGTAATATATTTGAAATGATCTTATTCGAGACATTTGAATTTAAATCATATGAAACAAAATGAAGTTTTTATATCAGATGCCTACATTTGAATGCGGTTAATAAAACCAGTACTAACGATGCCCTATATGCGCCACAAGTGTGTTTAAAAGTAGGTGAACATTCATTGTGAAATACTTTAACTTTGCATTGCAACAGCTGCAATAATTACAAATTAAAGAACGGTAAAATGTAAGCTGATGTAATTGTGATAATAATTATTAAAGCAATGTCATGTTTAAGCCCTCCACTATTGAATAGGATGATCTTGTTTTACTAGGAAGTCAAATGTTTAGAAACACTTCGTCTTAAGAACTATCCATCTTTCTTCTAACAGAATCCGAACACCCAGACTTCTTTGTCTCTTTATGGTTTGAATGAAAATTTTAACAATACATCGATTCCTAGACACACAAATAAATAGAAATCACAGATGTAGAATTTTACAATTAGGCCAATAGACAGAAAAGTTTCTTCTTTGTGACTCCAGAGCATTGAAAAACACAATTTTTCAGATTTTGTTTCTGTTTTACTTACGTCTGAAGGAGTTACAGAAGTTTTATAGCCATGAGACTTCATCAGTTATTTTTATAACTTGAAGTTGTGATATCCAGGATGTACTTGTTAAGAATTTATGTCATGAATAAATATTTTTAGTTCCAAAATGTAAATGCATGACACAGAGTGCCGAGCACTGAGCATTTAGCTTAATTAAGGGTAATGAGACAAGATGCATAGCCTGGCAATTTATGTCTTCACAAAGTTTAAAAATAAACATGAACATCTGATATGGTAAAATTTTACAATCTTTCATACTGTATTCCAATCTTTTAGAGGAAGATACTGTCCCAATTGCTACAGTGTTAACAATTTAAGTGACTTTTCTAGCGGGCAAAACAGTTGTTACACAAATGATAAAAATTGAAATAGATATTTCGAAAAAATCGCCAGAACTGGCCGAAAAGTGTTGTTTTTTTGCTCGTAAAGAAGTTTATATTTTATTTACCAATAGTTGTATTCTTATCAACAAGTACTAAGCAGTGCAAGATTTCTTTTCACAAACAGTCGTCACATGATATCTATGGCCATTGACAGGGTATGACGTGCATGTGATGGAAGAAAAATAGTTGCTGATTATGTAATTAACAGCTATGCTATTTTTGTTATCTCACGTAAAACAAATCTGGTACACAAGGCGTATTGGTTTTGTCTTTATTATAATATATGAGACCATGTGTATCGAATACGTTCATTTGCTTTTGTCAGCTGTAATCTTATTTGTATGGCAGTTATATTATAGTTTTGCTCATCCGTCTTTTATACTATTCTAAGCATCTTAATTTTATCCTGCAAAGACAAGAAACGTTTCAAACAAAAACAAAATGGTAATTTAAGCAACATTAGACGGTATGTACAATAAAGTTTTTTTTCGCTTATAGAAACTATTTATGTCTGTTTCGTATTTGAAATGGCCCTCAAAAACGTCGGGATGTTTAAGTCTAACATAACAGGATTCTTTTTATTTCTTGCTTTCTGTTTGATATAAAACATGTAAGGGAGTATGAGAAAAAAATCTCTAACATCACTTGCATCAGGGGATAGCACATAAATGCAAAGGTGTGTCTTATAAACGTATTTACTTTGTTACTTTTTTCTATGTAGCAGAAACTAATTTTGTCGCTAATCGCAATTTATGTTAAAAATGAAGAAAGTAACAGCATTTTACAGATGTGTATGATGCAAAGCTAGATGCATATTAATGCCAGACTTATACGGTACATGATTGTTAAAGTTTAAAAGAATTATTTGTTATTGTTCTGTGAAAGTATTTGCTCAAAGCTCTGATGAAGAAAAATAACAAATTTAAGATAATCAGACATGCCTCAAATTCAACATCATACTACAAACTTGCAGCGTGCATTCTATAATATTTATCGAACCTCAACATCTTATTCTTCTGTTAAACTTTCAGTCTACTTTTGATTGATTCTCCTTTGTCTGATAACAGGTGATCTACAGGTGATCTAGACGAAAACGTGATTTCTTTTTCTGAAAAGAATAGGGCTTCTGATCTTTTGTAACAAGCAACGATTCCAAAACTCTTCAACTAATATTTTTGTAACATAACATAGACGTGCCGTCAGAATCAATAACTGTGACGTTTGTTTATTTCACCTGTCAGAGAGGTGTGAAAGAATACAAACCAGGTGTTTCAGAATGTAAAGAAATTGAACTTCTCTTGTGACAGTTTGTTTTATTTGCCTTTGTTTAATTAGTTCTAGATCAAACTGATTCAATCGCTTTCATATACTAGTGATGCGGTTAAATATAAAAGATTTCAAGTTATATAAACGTGGCTGTGTTCTCGGTATCCAATACTAGATATAAAAAGGAGAGAGCAAAAACACGGAGCGTATCCATATCGGTACACTCTTGGCGAAATCTACTGAAACGGTACCCATTTTGCGCATGCACTGGCCATTTACTGCTGAAAATAAATCGGCGATGGACAGCAATGAAATAAATGTTTATTTTACAGTGAAAGGAGGTATGTCATGTGCAAAAGAAGTATATCACGGAACACTAGAATGTTTTAGCTATGTCTTTTAGCTCACCTGAGCCCTAGGCTCATGGTGAGCTATTAGGATCGATCAATGCCGTCGTCCGTCGTCTGTCGTCCGTCCACACTTAGTTTGTTAACACTCTAGTGGTCACATTTCTGCCTCAATTGTCATGAAACTTTGTCAGGATGTTTGTCCAAGTGATTTCTCGGAAGAGTTCGAACATAGGTTATCTGGGATGAAAAACTAGGTCACAATAGAAAAAACATTGTAAACAATCTAGAGGCTACATTTTCAGGCCAAATATCCTGGAAATTTGTCAGAAAGGTTGTTTTAATGATTTCTAGCTCAGATTCGAATATTGGTCATCTGGGCTCAAAAACTAGGTCATAGAGCCCTAAACTAGTAAAACCTTGTTAACGCTCTATAGGCTACTTTTTCAGTCAATATATCCTGAAAATTTGTCAGAAAGATTGTTTTCATGATATAAAGCACAAGTTTGAATTTGGGTCATCTGGGATCAAAAACTAGGTCACAGAGCCCTAATATGGAAAAACCTTGTTAACACTCTAGAGGTAACATTTTCAATCCAAATATCCTGGAAATTTGTCAGAAAGGTTGTTTTGATGATTTCTAGGTCATGTTTGAATATGTGTCATCTGGGTCAAAATTTAGGTAACAGAGCCCAAATATGGAAAAACCTTGTTAACAATCTAGAGGCTATATTTTCAGTCCAAATAACCTGGAAATTTGTCAGAGAGATTGTTTCGATGCTTTCTAGCTCAAGTTCGAATATGGGTCATCTGGGGTAAAAAAACTAGGTCATAGAGCCCAAATATTGAAAAACCTTGTTGACACTCTAGAGGCTATATTTTCAGTCCAAATAACCTGGAAATTTGTAAGAAAAGTTGTTTCGGTAATTTCTAGATCAAGTTCGAATATGGTTCATCTGAGGTCAATTTATCAGGGCCATAATTTTGTTAAAAGCAGTCATACTCAGTTGTGCGAGCAAGGGCCATCATGGCCCTCTTGTTTGTAATGTGCCTAGTTTTAATTTACTACAATTCCATAAGAAGCTACACAATATCGCAATGTGTAGCCTTGCCCACCGCCTCAGCATGTTCTGTCGGCTTAAATGAACCAGTGGTTTGATTATGTACACAAATACGTATTACATGTACCCATTGCATATTATCTTTAAACAGGTGGCAATAAATAGTCTGAAATATATGTAAAATTCATCTAAACACCCTACTTTCGGTTTCGCAGCGGCACGGGTTACCTCTTTCTATTGATTTTTTTTATGTCACAGGTAACCTCTCTCTCATTTTTCTTTTCAAGGCATAAATGATTAAGAATTAAGAATCCACTTAAAGTGGTCTTAGGCAGGAGAAAATTAATTCCTAGATTCTCATCTGCAATTGATCCACCCGAACCGGTTTTTATTTTGAAAAAAATGTCAGTAGCTATATCAAAATCTCAGTTTCATAACCCATGCATGAACAGCAAAGGGTGCGAACCGCCAGTATCTTTACATTCCAAAAGTGTTGAAGTAAATCTCCGAAGTGCCGACGAATTACATTTATTTAGTGATTGGCCATGTTTACTTGAAATTTTATGACCTTTGGCTGGTTGACATTGTTTTTAACCACGTGTTGAAAAACGCGGGGCAAATCGATTTGCAGTCTAACAGTAAAAGTAAAAAGAGCAGGCGAGTTGACAGGTGATGAAAATACACAATGTATAGCATTACAAACATTTGCTTCTGATTTTCAGCTGTACTTCATTTCCGTTGTTGAAATCCGTTTTCTAGATCTGCAAAGAAATGCAACTGTTTTTAGGTGCATTTACTTGTTTTATATATATTCATTGTTGGCTTTAACAGTATTTAGTTAATAGTCGGAAAGTCGTCATTTGACAATTATGACTACATGCAAATTCGAATCAAAGGACTAAACAACGGAGACGTAAAGCATTCAGGTATGCGTAGATTTTCATGCATCTCATTGAAATAATAGCAGTTTTTACGTCCACCTTGTTTATATCGATCTCATCTTTGTTGAAAATTTGTTAGTTTCCGCGGATATTAGAAAAGGTTACTCTATTCGTAGTGCTGGTTTTAAATTTCACCAAATAATATTTGCAGTCATGCATTTTTTGTTTTAATAAATGCAGAGCTGAACCATTGCAATCAAATTCCGACTACTGTATTAAGTCTTAATTCAGATCGCGTTCTTGCTAAAAACAAATTGAGAGAGAGGTTACCTGTGATATGAAAAAATCAATAGCAAAGAGGTAACCTGTGCCGCTGCGAAACCGAAAGTAGGGTCTTTCTATGAATTTTACATATTTTTCAGGCTATTCATTGCCATTTGTTTAAAAATAATATGCAAATGAGTACCTGTAATACGTGTGTTGTGTACCACTGGTTCATTTAAGCCCACAGTACATGCCGAGGCAAAACATCTCGATATTGTGTAGCTTAATGTGGAGTTGCAGTAATTAAAAACTAAACAAATAACAAAAAAGACATAGCTAAAACATTCTAGTGTTCCGTGATATACTTTTTTTGCACATGACACACCTCCTTTCATCTGTAGAATGAATATTCATTTGACCGCTGGATTTCAGCAGAGAATGACCCGTACATTGAAAAAGGGTACCGTTTCATTAGATTTCGCAAAGAGAATACCGATATGGATACGCACCGTGAAAAATGTGAAAAAAGTACATGATAAAGTAAATATCTCACTTTAAAGAAACTATCGCAAAAATAGTCCCATAAATTTCACCAACTTTTTGATTTATTGATAAAGCATACATAGCGAACGTTTTTACAAAACACATTTCAAGAGTAACAAAACTTAAATGTTAAACGCAGGAAAAATACGCCAAATGATCAGATAATAAACAAATAGAAAATATAAGTTTCAGGTAGATAGATTTCTCGTCCTTAGTTTTAGGTCAGCACAACTAGAAGAAGTAGATATTTATGAACGTTGCCCCCTAGGTTGTAGTTTAATAGATATAAAACAAACACTATCTGAAGGTAGTTTGTTACATACAGCGGTTACATAGTCGCTGTTTTTAATAGCATTAACTGGTACCTTATATTTCTATCATACGATGTACGTAATTTATTTATGTTAATTACTGCACTAATTCCTGTATAGTGGTAAACAATTTAATTATACGCAGTTAATGACTATTTGTCAATCACAAACATTCTCAGCTGTATTAATTACATTTCAGTCAGTGCAGTAATTTTCTCTTACATTTCTTAAGGATTCAAGTCTAAAGGTTGTTTTCAGTAGACTTAATGCTTTTGCATCAAGCACATTTGTTGCATTTGAATAATAACTTCTCTGTGAAAAGGTCACTAATTCTGTAATATTTTTGTACCACAGCTGGCGGGAATTACGCTTTGTTTCAGAAAAAATGTGTTCTTTTATATACCGTGCACAAACTGCCCTTAATGTCTAGTCGTGCAAGAACTGCCGTAAATATCCAGCCGTGCGATAACTGCCGTAAATATCCAGCCTTGCGATAACTGTCGTAAATATCCAGCTGTGTGATAACTGCCGTAAATATCCAGTCGTGCGGTAACCGCCGTAAATATCGAGCCGTGCAATAACTGCCGTAAATACCCAGTATTCCGCGATAACCGCCTTAAATATCCAGCCGTGTGATAACTGCCGTAAATACCCAGCCGTGGGATAACTGTCGTAAATATCCAGCCGTGCGATTACCGCCGTAAATATCCAGCCGTGTGATAACTGCCGTAAATATCCAGCCGTGGGATAACTGTCGTAAATATCCAGCCGTGCGATTACCACCGTAAATATCCAGCCGTGTGATAACTGCCGTAAATATCCAGCCGTGCGATAACTGCCGTGGATATCCAACCGTATAACTGCCGTAAATATCCAGTCGTGCGATAACTGTCGTTAATATCGAGCCGTGCGATTACAGCCGTAAATATCCAGCCGTGTGATAACTGCCATAAATATCCAGCCGTATGGTAACTGCTGTAAATATCCAGCCGTGCGATAAAGGTTAATATAAAATGAAACAGTTTTTATAAAAAACTAATGTATTTATTAATAAAAACACTACGTTGCTTCTGACATGAATTATGTACATCAGTTTTGCTGCGAAAGACGGTCATTTTGATATTCAAAATCGAAATATAAATATGTTAATGAATTGAAAAAATTTACTATTTAAGAAATCAAAACTTTATCGAAAATCCGTCTGAGCCGAGGTTTTGATTTATCTTTGTCAACGGTTCAGCATGTTGCATTTGAACTTAAACTTTTTTCTTTTCTTTTTCTTTTTTTAACGCAAGTCGTTTATATTACATTTAAAGAAGTTTTAAGTAAATCACACGTAGACAAGTTGATTCTTACAATTGTAATG
Source organism: Cyclina sinensis (assembly GCA_012932295.1). NCBI lineage: Eukaryota > Metazoa > Mollusca > Bivalvia > Venerida > Veneridae > Cyclina > Cyclina sinensis. The sequence continues at coordinate 44,189,639 of JAAONU010000001.1, read as the reverse complement.
CATTGCTTTTCTTAAATGTTCGTTTGTGGGAAGTAATCCTGCAAAGAACAATTGCCCAGAGATGTTGGTAAAATAAAGTGACTATATGCTGAAGGAAACACAAGTGTGCCATTCAAAATTTGATTTCCTGTTTTATTAAGATTCTGGATAAGTTTAAATTTGTGAGATAAAGCCGTGATACTTAACTGTTAAGCTTTTTGTTCGTTTCATTAAAACAATAATTTTAGCTTCTAACACTAAAAACTTAGTAAGAATATCACAGGAGTTCGTTAGGAAGCTAGTCAATCAACAAATGAAATAATTATTGAAAATTGCCTTGATAAAAACCAGAGAGAGAATCAAGCTGTACGGCTTAGGCTGATTATTATCGATGTTTTTTTTGGTAGGCAGAAAATTATGAGTGCAGATGAATTTGCATACAATTGGCAAAGCGTCGTCAAGGGTTGCTGTAGATCGCGTTCTGCCGCCGATTTGATAGGTTCTTTACACAGTATCAATTCGGTGCGCTGCGCTGGACAACTGGTGTTTAATTAAGATGGATATGGAGTAAAGCTGTGAATGATCAATTTCTTCAAATTTTGATCAAGTTTCGCTTGTCGGGTAAAATTATTATTTTTTCGAAGGCAGCGATATATATGATTGCTTTAGAAAGTGTAAAGTCGCGTTGAAGTCATAACATGAACTCTTACCTTCAGAAAATGCAAAAATACGAGTTCTATTTATTGTTCAATTTTTCACAACGGCTGAAAGAACAAATCACCGGATGAAAGTACAAAACAAATTATCGCTAAGGAGATTTGAAAGAGTGGCGAAAAAGTAAGATTTCTTTTTATTTTACTCAAGATGTACCAGTTTCAGATATATATGTTTCTAAAAGGTGTATTAACGAGGCAATTATAATTTATACATATAAGTCGTTAATGTTGTTTTAATTTCTTGTAGAAAAAATAGATATTTTTTTGTGGCATTTTGTAGAATCTGTTTATTTTTCTGGATATTTCCAGGTGCGAAAATACATAAAATCGTTAAAATCATATCTACACTTAACAAGATTTAAAGATTCTCTTAAAACACATTATCAATAGTTACATCAAATAATACATTTTAAGAATCTTGTGTTTTGGCATTGAAGTCCCAAGAAATAATAATAATAAAAATATTTCATCTCAATACTAGGCCTTATACGAACGTCTTTGTTTTCTTTGTTCTGCAGTTGGTATTTTCATATTCTGAACATAATTATATTTTCTAAAACATGCATGAAAATATTGATATTTGTAAACATATGCAGACTACTTATTATCCCATTTAAATACTATGGTCAAATATAGAATTGATGTTTATATATATTAAATGAATTGAAAATCAGACATACTAGTGAAGGCGTTTATTTATTTCACATAAGTAAATATAACAAGAGACAACTTAAAAGTGTCTACTGTTTTAGTCGATCTGTAGAAGATTTGAAGATGCTAGAAGCAACTCGACTATGTATGTTTGACCTTAAAAATGAACAAAACGTCTCAGTGAACGGCTAAAAAGCATCAGGAATCAGGAATTATCTAATTATTCATGTTACCAATAACTTCCGTGTGTCGATGCATGGCATTTAAGTAGCGAATGTTGAATGTCGTATTGAAACTAGTGTTGATTGAATTGTTGCTATATTTTTGTTGTATTCATATAGAAGTTATAACTAAGACTAGTTTTATTTCTTAAGGTTGCATTATACTAAACTATATACAACTGATATATCTTAACTTTTATGTGTATGGAAGGAAATTCGTAAGGAAATTAATTTTAATATGTTTGTCGTAAGGAAATAATCATTTCATGCATAAAGTCTGTCAGTTTGCCTGCAAAATAGGAATTTTGATTGGATTCTAAAGTTAGACAAACCCTCAGAGTAAAATCAAAGTCTAAGATCATTGATAATTAAATACATTAAAGTTTGTTTGATAGATTTTATTATTATGAAAAAAGCTATATGTAGAACAGACACTCGTCATTATGATTCAGTAGAACATACCCTGGAGACAGAATGCTTTTAAAGTTCTCTCTTTTGAATCTATCATGATTTAAAACAACATATAGATATATTTTCTTAAGTCATAACAACATCATTTTATTCTGTTATCTCAGTAATTGCATAGAAATGTAGATATAATCTAAACGTTTTGGCTTAATGTCGTTTTCAAAGAAAGCAGACATAATGTGATTGATGTTTAATGATTAATTAAATAATTATGATACGGTTAAGTGTCGCAGTATCTTTTATAATAATACTCCAGTCTTAAATATGAAAGATTCTATTTTAGGTAATTGTTACTTATCTATTAATGATATCATTAGATATAGTACATATTGTCTAATTAGCAACAAAACTGTAACAATATGATTTGGTAGAATGATGAGAACACTATCATCTTTTCTTAGGACATAAATGTCTTTATCCGGTCGAACAATAGTTGTTTTTGTATTGGCATAAAAACCAACAAAGGGAATACAAATACCCGTCACGTCATATTTACAATAAGTGACAGCTTATGACTTGCACGTGTTGGCAGAGTAATATGTGACCGATTGTGCAATTAACAACTTTGTTACTTTTATTGTCTCTCATCATTTGTTACAGTCTGAGAATTATTGCAGTTGTCTAAATAGTGATATCACATTTAGTGTATCAAAACTTCAAAAGCATTTCCTACTTACATTTTTTCGTCTGTTCGGATAAACAGGTAGATACTCAAGAATGCTAGTTATAATACGGTTCTGTCAACTTCTTTTTTACATTACTGATACAGTAGACCTGTTGATGGACTGAAGTTAAGTTGTATTATTTTTTAGTTGTTAATGCTTCTTTTCATTTTTTACAGATAAATAACCAACGATAATTTTTTTTCAAGGATTCTTAACAATCACCATATTTATTGATGTATAAATTCAGTTAGTTTATCTGTGGTTATATTCTATTTATTGATGTCTTACGAAGCAGTTACTAATATCAACCTGGTCAGGTGGTTATCTAACCCTTACCCTGCTGGAGGCAACTGAGAGTGTCTTTGCGACCAGTACAGACAAGATCAGCCTTCACATCCGTGATCTTAGTGTGCACTATTTGCCATTCAGTAAGGTAATTTTCAATAATCACCCTTATAAACAATTAATGGGTCTGTCAAAATTGAAAGTTGGGCAAGTGCATTTTAGATATTTAGAAGGTAAGGGTTAAGTACCGAAAGTAACTATTAAATATAAAGAAATTATCTGTTATATGAAGTGTGGTTTCACTGTATATTGTAAGCTATCCGACAAAACGAATCTTAAATACTTTATATAAGTAATTATAACTTTTAATTCAGAGTGAAAGTGGAACATTGTGCTTTAAACACCTTAATAAAGATGTTCATTTAGATCGTTTAAGTAAGTTACCGAGAATCGTAATTTTTTGCATGCTGTAAGAAAAACATGAACTATGTAAAATAACATCAATGATTCTAATTTATGAAGAAAGACTGTAAAGTAATGTAAATTTCATTACGATCAGGTGATAGAAGCAATATAATGTTTTATTTTTGCGCTTTTAGTTTGAATTGTTGATTGCGTTTTGGCTCAGTTATTATAAATTATGCAGAGATATGAGTACTTCCTAAGGTTTATCGTATATATTTTTTGAGCCACTTAAATTTAAGTTGTAAAGTGTTTTTTTTAATCTTCGCTACACTATTATTTTTCAATATTAATAAGAAAATTCTTTAAAATTCATTAAAAGATAAAACATACACAGGATTTATGAGTTCTAGTCTTGGTCAATTTTTCGAAAAAGTATATTATCGTTTAATAAGTGTATAATTCTTTAATGTTGTTTTAATTTCTTCTTGAAAAGGTATAGAGTTTTGGTAGCATTTTGTAGAGTCTGTATTTTTCTGGCTATATCAATAGTTACATCATATTAGTAAATATTACATTTTTAGAATCTTATCTATTTGAATTTAAGTCCCACGTAATAATAATAATAAAAAGTATTTCGCCTCAAACTAGGCTTTATACTAACATTTCTTTCTTTCTTTTTTTTCTTTCTTTTTTTTTACAATTTGGAATTTTCATATTCTTAACATATATTTTCTTAAGTATGTCTGAAACCATTTTTGTATTTGTATACCTATGAAGACTACGTATTGCCACGACCAAAGAATGTGGTCAGATGTAAGATTTATGTGTTTATTAAATAAATTAAATATTAGACATTTGAAAAAACACAAGAGGCTTTTTAAAAGTGTTTACTGTTTAAGTCCATCTGTAGAATTTGAAGATGACTTTTATAAAGATAGGTAAATAAATGTAATACATGTCATACGTTGTCGTGTGCAACACAAGTAATTATAACTTATATTAGTGTTCGAGATAACATTTAGGACGGTACGTATCATATGGTATCAATGAAAACAATCAGTAACTTTTCAAGTTAAGACTGAGGGCATACCACGGACGTTGTTTGGGATTCGAGACAATGAACTAAACGTCCTAATCAGGTAACCGAAGATCTGAGTATTGTTTATCCAAGGCAATGCTAAACATTATTTTCCATGAAAGACCTTAATTGTTTGCAGAAACTTCAGTTTGATAAAACAAAAAAAAAAAAAATAATGATCGAGCCGAAACAATAACCCCTGTGTACATAATTGGACGTTACATCTTTGATAATGGTTTTTATGTAATCAGCTGCTCTTGCTTACATTATATTCACGCAGTTGTTCCATCTTTTTAGATTAATCTATTCATTTTCTATAAATAATTCATTATAGGCATATTTATTCTGTTTCAACTGCGTTCGATTACCATTTGGGTGAACTGCACGTCATGTAAAAACAGTATATTTTAGGTCTCTTTTTTAAAGAATAAAATCTCATATCTACTTGAAAACTATTAGTTTACCCCACTGAATAAAATTTCTATTGCCTCATAGAGACAGACCACAGATATATTGCATGCGCTGCAGGGTGGTTGAATGACATTTGCTTACTGATATATGTGGCTTTAAGTGATTCAGTAGCCTAATTTAACTCGAACTAATGCTGAACGGCGTCACTTTGATCTGAATCGCTTAATACACTCGACTACCGCTTATGGTCCTTCCCTTAGGCGTTTATGAAGAACACTGATCATTGTTTCTTTTTTGCACGATGTTACTTTTAATGATTTCCTGGTAGTTATGTTGTCGCTGAGATTTATTAAAACAGTAAGTCTTCAAACGACTTGGTAGGTAAAGAGAAAGCGTGTTCACTTGTGCAAAGCACGTCATAACATAATTGCGGAACATTAATCTGTCTTCATTCTTAAAGCAAAAACGATTAACACCATGGAGAAAATGCTCAAGCCAAAAAGACTAGGAGAATCTAAAACACCTAATTGCAAAATGTTTTATGAGAGCAATATCTTGTAGTTGTCATGCATTAAAACGTTTGACAAGCACCTGTTTTGTTACTTTGCGTTTTACAAAATTTACAAAATCTTCCCAAGTAGTATTGTTTTATTGTTTCCTTAGTGTTCTTAGCTATAACGTCATTCCTAAACTCATAGTCACAGTGCTTACTTGTAATTCCCTAAAATGTAATTTTGTAGTAAATTCGATAAACATTTTCATCGTAAATTTTACTTTTTTAATTCTTTTGTTTTAAGTTTAAGCATCCTTTAATGACATTGAGTTAAGTCTGTTTATTTTACGCATTTTGTTGACTATTGTACAGCGTGTTGAAATATTACCCAGTTATCATTAATTTCACAGAAGAAACGAGCTTTTGTCGGCCGTTCAGTATCTAGAACAGAAATGTTTCAATATGATGTTTGTCTTCAGCAGAAAGAGCTTTTGATTTGAAAGAAAAATTAAGGCAATCCATATTGGAGATATTAAATTAAGTTAATATGCCGGTAGTTTGCTCCTGTTGTGTGTATAGGAAATTTGTCTAGTGAACAACAATGATAGAGATTTGCCACCTTTGGTGGTAAACCAATTAACATATCAGGTATTTCAGTACAGCAACATTTATTTTCTGGTCTACTTACAATTCTCTTGTTATTGCTGTCGATGCATCGGGTGGTACAAGTTTGAACACATAGTCGTTATGATCATAAAATATACTATAATAATATATCAATATATATAGGTATATTGATTTGATATCTCTTATGAAGTCCAAATTTCCAAACAATTTTGATATTGCAGGATACCATGCATCATTTACTTTATCTGTAACTCAAGACAAATTTAATAATGTAATGTATACTTAAACTTTTAAAGTTTTGCCTTAAGTTTGACAAATACAGAAGATTAAAGCATTCTTAGTTCAACAAGTACTTGATAACAGTTTATTTCCCTGAATCATGAAAATAAATGCCATAACATAATGGGTACTATACGCAAAATCACTTGCAATGTTTTCAATGTAAACCGCTGTATCACTAAAGTCTTTAAGTATTTATTTTGACAACTTTGAGCAGCAGTCTTACGCATAACAATTTTAACACCCTAATGTAAACTGTCAGAACAGTCTTTCAATAAATATGCTACTGTCTGATTAATGTTGTTTGCTTGCTTATATCATCGCACATTACTTTTTGTCGAGAAACATTTTTTTTCGGAGAAAACACCAATAACTTCTATGCACGTTATCTCGAAATTTATTTCCCACAGCCATGTTTACTGAGATTTTTTTGATTGCAGATTTTTAGGATTCCAGAGTATCAACACTGTCAATGTTTTCGAAAAACTTATTTATACCCTCTTTTTCTGTAAAGAACTGAAACCCAATATGAGATGCAAGTAAGAACACCCATCTTTTTTACGCTTTTCGTTGATATGTTCATATTTGATTGAATTAATTGCATTACTTCTGAATTCAGTTTTTTTTTTCATTTTTAATGTCATTTGCTGACAGTAAGCAAAGATTTTAAATTGTATTAATCGTATATGAGTCAGCTTAGTTGCCTACAAATCCTTTACTATTTTTTCTGATGTTTTACACCTTTTCATTCTTCAACATATATATTGTTACGATTTTAAAACATTTACTTTGTTCTCTTATACTTTTGATGACATCATCTGAAACAAAAACAACAACAAAACATGATTTCTTGTTCAGGCATGACTCATGTAAGCTCATCTGTTAACAATAAATTTCAGTTCTTGCATATTAAGTTCTCTTCGGCGAATGAAGGCAGAAATAACATATCGACTTGCATTAAAAATCAATAAAATTTGATTCTTGTTTGATTCAAAAGTCACTCAGCCGTCGAAAATTAAAACTCCTCAATTTTCAAAATAAAGCAATTTAGAAGTACCTGTTCTCTAAGAATAAAATATTTTATTGAATTTCTCTCCTTTCATAGTTCTAGATCAAAGAAATTAAAACTATTGCAGCTGCTTGCTCATGCAGGCAGTAGAATTTATTTTGGTAGATGTTTGATTGGTAAAATCCCTAACCTTAAAAGCTCAGTGAGAAATGGCTAAGAAGTGAATGGTAAAATCCCTAACCATAAGAGCTCAGTGAGAAATAGATAAGAAGTAAAAGTTAAATGAAAATCATTGCGCGTCCAAGTTGGCAAACAAGTACAGCAAAAAACTAGAGAAATAGAGAGAGAGAGAGAGACTGATGAAATCGAACTGAAAGACTATGATGAAATAATTTATTGGCATGCATTGTATATGTTTTTTTTTCATTCTCTATACGAAAACTACTACTTAAAAGGAAAAATACCTAAGTTAACTAATGATATATGGCAAATTTATTTTATTGCCTAAGTTTTTATAAGACGAAAAGTAATTGATAAAGCGAAAAATGTCATTCCTTTAAATTACAACACTGTTCAAATGAAATATATCGCTGTCCACCCAAAACAACAAGAATTCTTTACATAAAGAGAAATTGAATTCAAAACAAGTAATAGGAAGAAAGATTCAAAATATTTACCTGATTTGTCTTGAAGATTTCTTTTCGGAATTATGCCTGAAATACAGATTATCAGATTATTTCTGGGCATCCTTTGATTTCTAAAATTTTCTTTTGCATTTGGTTCTGTTTCTTTGATTTCTTCTCGGACCATTCATTAAGAAAAGAGAACTTAAAATAAAATATACTTATACCACTAAAAATGTCGGCGGCCTTCTTTTCATTGTTTTTCATATTTTTCTTTTGTTCTCTCGTCGAAAAACAGGAATAATTTTTCAAGTTATAATTGTAGAAAATAATCAGCTACCTCCTTATGACATACTTGCATGAAAAAAAAGATGAGAGTCTAGGCTGTTCAATTTCCATCTATCGATAGAATCTGTTTCTCCGGTCGGTAGTGGAATATAAGATTTCAGATGAATAAGCAGACATTTGGCAAAGCGTTATCACACGGTAGAGAACTGCTCTCGAAGCGGAATCGGTAGGTGCTAAGCACAGTATCATCTCGGCAAAGAGTGCTGGGCAGTTGGTGTTTCTGTGGATAGAAAATAAATAGCTTAGGTTTCAAAATTGATTTGTATTAAAGGTGTAGTTTCAGTAGAATTACGTTTTCTACGGTGGACAAAATCTTTAACCTGAAGAGGTATTTAGTGAATTTATAATTACTTGTGTCGAAGCTAGAAGAGATAAAGACTTAAGAAAATGCAAAAATATGAACTTTATTTATTGTTTAATTCTTCACAACGGCTGAAGGAACAAGAGCCCGGATGAAAGTAACAAACAAATTATCGATAAGGAGATTTGAAAGAGTGGCGAAAAAGTAAGATTTTTTTCTCTTTTTAAAATGCCTTTATAAGAAAGACAATGGGTAACGATCTGTAACTTGTAAAAAAGATTTACTTTAAAAAAGTCAGAATACAAACTAATGATAATGTTTCAATATCTCGTTAAAATTTTCATAGATTTTCTTTTGCAAATATTGCCTTAACAGTTCTTTTGGAAAAATAGAAAATTTATGTTGATTTTCTTTGTTTATAAAAGTTATCATTGTGCTTAAGATAGAAAGGACAGGGCAGTTATGATTGTTTTACTTTGTAAAATGAATTATTGAATGACCTCTTACAGCCTTTATTGCTGCAAACTAGTACGGCATGAAGCGCAGTCAAAGACAAGTCAGTGGTTGATCTGTTTAACTCAAACACAGCAATGTTTTTTAAAATAAAATCCCCATCAACATTGTCAGTCAACCACACTTAATTACCAAAAGCCCTGTAATCTAAATGCTATTAAATAAGTGATATAATCATTTTAGATTATACAAAAAGCCATTACTTTAAACAAAATAGTCTATGAGGTTATTGCTAAAGTGGTTTTAGAAAGTGGTATGAGATTTATTACCTTTATCTTATATTAAGTATTATTTACAAAAAATCTAGCAAAAATCAAATCAACTTGAAATAACAGCTGCTATGATTCGAGATAAACTGGTGGAGAATATAAGGTAAGATAAATTTCACTACAATCATGATGATAGAAACAATATTATTTTTGGCACTTGTAATTTGGATTGGTGATCTGTATTTGGCTCAATAATCATGAATTGAGCGATGAAATACTTCCTTGAGATAGATAATCACTTACTTTATTTTGATTACCCGTGTCAATTAACTGTTATTGTTCCTCTTCTTAAGTTATTGACGGTTTGAATTAGAATCATAACTGATAGGTTCTAGCATCAAAATACGTTTCTTACATACCGGATCAAGATATCCGGCAAGATTGTTACTGGCCACCCTTGACAGTTTATCTTGGCTATTTTTTTCTGAAAAGATATATGCGTTTATACTGAAAAAGAAAGAGAATTGGAAAGATTTTAACTTGAAAGATATTTACAGAATAAAAATGTGTGCAAGAAAAAAAAGTATCCTACATGTATTTAAAGCTCAAATTAGGTGACGCGGCCCGTTGGCAACTGCATTTGGCGGTAACTCGGCAGAGCCTTTTCCCGCGAAAATGAAGTTGCATTCAGGCTGGATCAGCCAATTAATGCCTTAAACACTGTATGAATGATATTTCTGATCTTGCACCACCCATGAAAGCTAAAGTTCTTGAAGTATTGTTTTAGATTTTCTAATATCGCTCCGACGTCAACATCGATTTCTTCGAAAATCGAGCCAGTCTTTTAAAAAATATTTCAAACCAAAAGTTTTAAACTATACAGGTATACAAGGAACAAATACTGTATCTAGGAAAAGTATCATCAATACACTGGAAGTATTGATCCGGCAAAATGGCCCAAGGACAACCGCATTTCGGAATCCTGCATTAGGCGTTGGATCGCTTTACCTGAATAACATGAACAATGCACATAATATTGCGTATTTGAATTCAGACTTCCGGAACTTGAATATCCGATGTTTAATCCTTGAATTTTCAATTAGTGGTTTTCAATAAATTGATGGCTTCAGACAAGTGCTGGATACATTTGATTATTAAGGACTCTTACAAAAATTTGGATGTAAATGAAACTTAAGCACCGTCTGTTTATCTCATTAACTGTTCTCGACGAAAAAGACAAAGGATTCGAAAAAGCAATAAGCAATGCTTGACATTTATGAAAAACGTATAATCAAATAAATTTTTGTTTAAAAAATTTGGTTGCACAATTAATGACAATCAAATTGAAACAAGATTATCAAACATGAAGTAAAGTACATTTCCAGTATATTTACATGCACTTCATTTCGTTTTATAATCTCTTGATAGTACAGCTGTTTTGTTAATATAAAATTTCTGCCGCTTGGTAAGTGTATCAGCTTTTTTTTCAGGAGAAAAACATGAAATATTGTCAGGTAAAACCACAGGCTGAGGTATATCCTTGAATTTATGGTCTTGTATTTAATGTAATATATATATAATTTCATAACCACTGAGCCCTCCGCATCAATGCGCAACTCAGCATTATTGATGTACTGGGTATTGCTAATTTATAAAGGTATATGAGTATTTGTATTTGAACTAATTATAAACGACGTTCCGTAGTCAGTCACTTAATTTATCAATTTAAACATTAATTTATTAGTGAAAATACTACCACTCTTTAAGTTTGCATGTAATTTTTAGTGAAAAAAATCTAAGTTGAAAGACATTTCTTCCTGTAAATAGAAAGCAAAACAGCATATGAACATCAAATTCTTGACAAATACTCACATCAGTCATGAATTTACAAAACAAGAAAAGTCTGCAAATATAATAGACCATGATTTGTTCGATTTACAAGCATTTGGAGAATGTTCTCACGAGAAGTACTGTGTTAGATGCATTGCCTCGGTTCATCTGTGTGCCATTGAATGTTATCATGAAAAGAATATTGAATGTAGCTTTAACACTATAAGAATTGATGGCAGGAAATTTGCAATTCCTAGAGTCTTTCCATAAATCTTTTAAAATGGTGATTTTCATTGTAAAACACTCATGACTCAATGTTTAAGTTTTATTTTTACAAGCTGTTTGAAGAGTAAACATAATATAATAATGATAATAACAATAATAAAAATAAAATAATAGTTTTGATAAATTTTCTTTGTAACTGTTATTATCCTATTGCTAATAGAAAGAAGTGGATTATGAAGCCTACACTAAAACTTAATATTGCTGGTGTTAAAATGTATAAAATGTATGTATACTTGGATTCGACAGCATCAGAATGCTGTTATGACCTTCACCTGGCGGACACTTTTTGAACATATATTTACATCGGAAATCATCGTCTTTTTCATTCTTTACACCGATAACCCATTCGAAGAGAAGAGATTTTACACTGAAGAAACCAACAACAGTGATCACATCATATCTTTGCTAGGGTAATAAGTCGTCAATTATATCATTAACTCCTGAATAATAGGTGTTATATATGTTATTGAACATCAATTTCTAGTGTCTGGAAATCAGAGCTTTTGTTTATATATAACTATGTTACAAGGGAAGGTTTACTCATTTATCCCACAGGATCAATACTTAAAAATTCTTTGAAATATTTTACATATTTGTTGATTTTCCTTAACTTATGCCTATTTGTAGATTTATTTTACAAGTTGAGTTATATGTTACACATTTTACTCTTTAAAGGAATAAACGCGAGGCGATTTAAACGTCAGAGGACTTGTAACAGATACTACAGTATACTTTTCTGTCAAAGAAATAGTTCATATTGAATGATGGGATATTTTTTGTTTCAGCTAAGTGTCAACTGCCCATAACTTGTTTCCGCTTTTTATTTATGCACTGGTATCTGTTCTAAGAGGAAAAAATGTTTTAATTCAAAAGTCTTATTCGTTGCGGTAATTGCCCCTTTGATGATAACGTTAAACCTTCGTCGACAGCGGTTATATAGAGACCCTTTTGATACAGAAACGTAATGTCTCTTTCCGTGCTTAGTCGATCCGAGGTTGTTCTTCTGAACTATATACCTGGTACAATGTCATTGAATTTTATGTTAACAGTCGAATAGCTTGAGCCGTGAACACAAGTCTTTTGTCAATTAAGATAATTTTACACATACAATACAAACGGTTGAATGTGCAAAAAGTTGCAAACATTTTCAATAAATATGCCAGTGTCAGGGAAGAAGACTTGAATGCTATTATCTTCAAAATAATATTTCTGTCAAAACTAGGCATTTTTACAAATCTCACACTTCATTTGAGTGTTACCATGTGAATGGTGTTTCTGATGTGTTGTTCATCGTAAACAGTAAATTGCAAATCGTAGAGATTCCAGTAATAAAAAAAATTCGTCTACTGCATCTTCTTCTGTATCCACAGTGCCAGTCCTGGTTTTGCAGATCAAAAAACCATAGTTAATAAAATTGTTATCTGACAGGTATGTGTCGAAAACCGTTGTCAAAACATTTACGTCTTTGCATTTGAAGAACGTAGTATCACCTCCTTTGAAGTTGACTCAGATCCAAATTGTATTACTTTTGATGTATGTCTGTAATCATCTTTTTATTCTATTTACACTTGTCATCGGTGGCATTGGGATGGCTGTGAAAACAGAACATCGTAGTTCAGATCAAAATAGATTTAAGGAGAATTCAAACTATTAATCTATGTTAGACTATTCAAAATACCTTCTGAATCAAGGGAAGATTTGTAGCGTACATCATAGTCCGAATTAAGGAGTCACAGACCAAAGACCATATTATCCAAGAAACGCTAGCCCTTGCAATTTCTTCCTCATATCGCAATACAAAATCGCTTTGGGAGATTCGTTTAAAAATGCGCCTTGTTTTGTCTGCGTTTTTGTAGATGTTAATCATTTGTCTGCTGATATGACGTGTTATCTTTTCTTTTGAAAAATCTTAAAATCTGCCTCGTTTTTATGTGTTTTTTTTCTGCGATGATCAGTTGTTATCTAGGGACTGATTAAAAAATCCTGCAAACCAAATTTAGCACAAGCTTAGGATACCATCTGTACTAACATATCTCCCAGTCAGAACACAAACTTCAGCTCACCCTCCTGTGTGTCCTCTTTTGATTTCATAGTTACCTCGACGCAGTATTCTTCCTTCTACCATCTGTGCTCATCAGCACTTGATTGATTGTCGATTACAGTAAGATTACATGATCTAGAACAAAAAATAAAAATTATCTCAGATAAGTGATTTAAGCTTCTTTTTGTCTACAACAAGCAATAATTTACAGCAATAATTTTCCAACTTACTTTCTTTTTCGTGCATCCGTATAAATGATTACAAAAGCATACTGACGTTTATTAACAAAGTAATTTTAAAAATTGTTACAAATCGCAAGGAGAAAATGAAACACACGCGTTTACAGTATCATAGAAATTAAAAGTGCCTTTGCTTGAATACAAAATGTTTAGTTACTTTCTCGCTTAAATGGTTCTTGATCAAACGAATCCTCTCAGGTGTTAGCGCCCGCAGTTGAGGAGCATTAATTGGAATAGATGTTTATTTTGTATAATCGTCTAGCTATTAGAAGTTAGAATGAAGGAAGTTAAGTGCGAGAAAAAGATATACACTAAAAAAGTAAAACGCGTAAATAACGATTTGCTGGAAAACGGAAAATGCAACCACACCTGAATACATTAAAACGGAGGCTTGTTACAAAATGTTTTGAATTCAACCCACACAAAAATAGAATTATGTATTTTTTTTAATATAAGTTGCAAAGCATTTCGAAAATACAGATACATAGGGCGTATAACATTTGTTATGAATGCAAACTGTCCGCCTGCTTGACTTGGAGTTTCATAGACGATTGTTTCATAGATAATACTGTTGTATCGACAAACGCAGCACTTTATGGTCATGTATCGTAACACCTTTCGATGCTCGCAGTCATGTCATTTGCTGGTGTTGAAACTTCTTCAAAGCAATCATTTTAATGTATTTCATTTAGCTTACAGTTTTTAGGTAACATATTTTACAATTAAAGTAAAAGTCGACAGCATTATGTAAAACTGGTAAAAATTTTTTTAGATCATAAATGGGATGCTATTCTTGTTAAACATCCAAATTACGAATGAGTCAGTCAAATCGGAATCAATAAAGCCATTGTTGATGTAAATACAGATCTACATCAAAGAACAACAATAAAAAGACTATAATACCTTCCCCTTAGAAATTTTAAGAGCCACCACTTGAATATCGAAATAAAGTATGTTATTAACATTTGCATTTTGTTTATATTTTTCAGTGTTCCTTCGTTTAAAAACCTTCCCGAGGAAACGATAAGCAAGATAGCCGATGTCTTAGAAGAGGTAAGTTTATTACAGTCATGTAGTTAGTTTTGAAATATAGTTTAAGAATAATAATTAACTACTTATAACTAGTAAAATAACAATTGTATTACCTCTGTTGACGAGTTAGTGTGGTAATTTGGATCTGTCGACGTAAAATATAGTATTTCAGTATTATGAACTTAATGTTACAGATTGAACTTATTATAGGTTTTCAGATTTTCACGTTTTAACTTTGACTTAAAAGTCACCAGAACATTACAAATGGGAAGCTTAAAATTAAATTGCAGTCGTCACTTTAACTGTTATATACTGTTTATATGTCCTTTGTCTGTATATGAGCTGTGGTCTTTTTTAAATATACGTATGATCACATAGAACAGTCGTGTTTTACGACCAAGTTCATAAAAAATCTATTTATAAAAGATATTTCTTTCTAAATCTGACAAAATGAGACCATTTTCATGTTTTGATATCTCATTTTGATATCACAATTATTATCAGGGATTAAACCATTAAATGCATACAAAGTGAGCTTTTAGTTCTTGGCGTTGCTTGTATCTTAAACGGGGATCAGACAGTACATAAAAGAATTTCTATCCGGCTAGAATCCAATGCTTTCTTTCAACGAAGAAGATGAAAATGATAAAGATAATACAATTAGAAATCAGTATCAAAGTCGGTCTTTCTGCCTTAAATAAGCTGATGGAAAGAAATTCTAAGAAAAACAGAAAGAAATCAATACAAGGTTAAAAACAAAGTATTAGTACAATATATCATAACATTTTCTGTTTGTTGTTATGGTTTCAGCGGTAATGACCGAACTTCTACTTTTGTCAGAATTATGTTACCGAAAGGCACGGGCAATGATTAAAAGTGAATAAGTACCGAAGCATCTGAAAGTATTGAAAGTTCTGTGTTTCAGATACATAAGAAGCCTTTGGTTATACCTTAGGAGACGTACCTATAAGTTGAAATTTTCTTTGTGTCATCCGTTTAATTGAACTGAAAAAGAAAACTGTCAAGAGAATAATGCTCTATGGATTATGCCATCCTTGTCAGTTGGACGAGACCATTTTCAGTTAAAAGAGAGTTTGGTATAAATTTTTAATTTCATTCACAGGGATCTGCAGTGTTTGCCTATGTTAACTTCCGTAGTCCATTATGCGTGGTTTAAGCACAAAACAATTTTACATTACCATGTACAAGGCGACGTATAAATTCTTGAATGCATAGTGAGTAAGTTTGGAAGATTTGTTTGAAATTATTTTACCGTTTTCACGTAATTAGTAAGAAACAAATATAGATGTCTGACCTGGTCAGCTAGTGAATTTGAAACTGACGTTAAATAGAAGCAAGTTTACTTAAGGGTAGTTAACTTGTGCTTCACCGAAATATATCATATGTTTATTATTTCAAACGGTTTATGTTTCTCTAAAGTTATTTATAGGTTAAAATAAACATATAAAATGACTCATTCATCGAAATGTCTGTAATAATTTGACATACTTAACAGACGCTGAGGAACACACTTCTATCGTTGAACATGGAAATTTGGCAAGCAAATCTGAGAAAAACCGTGCTCGTATAACTCTCGTATCTATGGAATTAAAGCACTACCTGATATATCACGAATTTCACGGGTCTCTTCAGCTGAAGCATCAGATGATGTCGGATATCGAAATCTTTATCAAACTTGAACCTTTTTTCTTGCGCAGAAATCTTCAGAATTGTGAATAACTGAAAACGGCAGCTGAAATAGTTAAGTCTGACATCAATCAAGTGTTTTCAGACCTAATTTACTTCATGTTTCGTTGGTGTTTTAAGGTCGTGAACTTTGTGAAGGTCAAAATATGACTTTAGATTAATTATTCTTATAAAATGGTTATGAACCCTACGACTGACAATTATGATCTTTGTGTGATGTTCATTTATATTCTTTATTATTAAAGAAAAGAAAATTCATGAACATTTATGTCGTTATTTTCCGATATTTACTTAATTTTGACATTTTCTGTCGTATATTATGAGAATTTCGAATAAGCAAATATTTTGCTAGGTATATATTTTTATATTAGATTTATATCTCATGAAAGATGCCTTCGTGTTTACGTATTTTCTCATTAGGTTGAGAAAAGTGTTTATTTCTGTAGATATGTTTCAATTTCTAGTGGCTAAATTTAACGTTCACTCACATCAGTGTCAAACTGTTTATCATTCTGAGTCATTCTTATAGGTTTATTGTGACATAAAGTTATTATACAGATAAAAGTATTACTGTATCAATGTGTCTGTGATGATTTTAACACAAGTCTTCTGATTTTTTCGTCAGTTACAAAAAAAAGGTGTTGTTGCACTTTTCTGTGACATTATTTTGCCAACTGTGTCTTAATTATTGGGCGTGATCGTGATTTTCCAGAATGCTTTCGCCATAGACAGAAGCCGTCGCTAATAAACATTAAAACCTAAACAGAGAATTGATCCCTTTTGAGAGAAGAAATAATCTGTAAGAGTTAGAATTTTACACGTTCACCGCATTACTATCTCTTAGACAAAAGTCTGTTAACAACTCTACGTCATACAAATTTACTTGACCCTCTGGCCTGGTCACGAAGCGTATGTTTTACAGTAAAAATCAGGAATATAATGCATAAAATGCAATTAAGTTTCATAGTTTTCATTTGATGTTTTGGTCAGTACCTTTATCAGTTTTGCTTGCAAATGCAATATAATAACAGATAGAGTGGACAAAAGTAAGAAAGAGAGCCAGAAAAGAAGTTACAAGACCTAGTCTATATTTCTTCTCGCCGTAATATTAATCTGCAAGAAATCAGCAAAGAGGGTCGAAGGCAGGCAGAGTTCAGCCAAGATATGACTAGCATATTTAATTAATTTCTACATTTTTCATCGCGTTGATATCTTGGACATATGGTTGTTCGTAGTAGTATGTTATATATCTACAACATATTTACATACAAGAAGAACCGAATAACCCTTTGCTTTCACA
Source organism: Cyclina sinensis (assembly GCA_012932295.1). Classification (NCBI taxonomy): domain Eukaryota; kingdom Metazoa; phylum Mollusca; class Bivalvia; order Venerida; family Veneridae; genus Cyclina; species Cyclina sinensis. The sequence goes on along the minus strand of JAAONU010000001.1, from coordinate 44,171,924 downwards.
TTGTATACGGAAACTGTTTGAACGCAATACAATTCTAATAGCTGGCATGTCTGAGCAAAATATAAGTGGAAAGAAAGAATTTGAATAAAATACTTTGAGTGTTGATGTAATACTCGTTATTTCAGATTTTTCATTGATTTTTGTAAATCAGAACATTTTCATAACGTTTACATTATTTCAATGATCGATTATTTATATATTCATTAAAGTCGATATGTTTAAGTATTCTTAAAAACACATTCTATTTATTTTGAATTCCTGATTTGAATTTTGTCGACTTTTAAGAACTGTTATGCAACATGTGTGTGTGTTTTTTTTTAAATTTGGAAATTTCTTGAACTATATATCGAGAATTCGAGAAAAATCACGCGTAATAAATAATCGGGCACGTGCTTCTTCGTGTCAGAATCCCGACAATTATCTTGATATAATTCCACAACTGTGATAAGACAGGCGTAGATAAATAGGACGTCGAAACGATATTTGGTTTGGTCTTTATACCACTACGTTCTCACTATAAACAATCATGTGATAAAAAGTTGTCATGGTGACAACACCAATTATAGAAAATACCTGGGTATTTTAAAATTATCAATTTGTTGCGGAAAGTTACGAAATATAAATCGTATATTACTCGACTGCAAATTTGGATCACTTCGGCTTGAAATTTATTTGTTTTATATTATCTTTTTTTTATTTAAAGTTCCCGGTTTGTTTTTACAAAAATATACAATACTTAAATATTTGCTGTGCCTCTAACAAAGGTTTCCTTAATTCATTCAATACAATCCTAGATCTTCATAGCAACAACAACAACAACAGTAACAAGAGCAACAACAACAACTATGGATTCACTATCTGGAAGATATTTCCACTAAATGCAAATTAACTGTGGTCACGTGGGAAGTCACGAGACCTTAGGGGTATCTAAATTTGTAACTAAGATAACGATTATCCTAGGGCTACGTTACAGAAAAAACCATAAAACAAAACAAACAAAAACAACAACAAAATAAACAGATGAAGAAACAATATTCACAGTCTGAATAAATCGACATTCATATTTCATAAAGAAAGGACTTTCCACAAAATTATGCCTGGCATATGAATGTAGCATAAGTGGGTAGGGTGAAATGGTACCATGCGTTTAACCTCATTTCACAAAATCAGAGTGTTTAATGAACTGTTTGTGTTTTCTTTCAGCAGTGACTAGATTATCATTAAAATGAATGACAAAAAAGCTGTGTTTCAGTTTTTTTTGTGGTCAGATGTAGGGGAAAATGTTTTTTAGAATAATTACCACTTTGCTCTTCAGAGCCCAATTTGACAAATTAGGATTGAACTCATTATTTCTCATGTCTTTAACATTTTACGGTAAAATAGTCATATAAATTATTATCCTTGTTTCTTATTGAGATGTCTTTTATTCTAAAAACAAGATTAATTTAACTAGGCTTGAAATTTAATCCATTTGGAGCCCACTACCTTAATAGAACTCGTATGAAAAGGGTAAATAATGTTATAGATTGATAACTGTTAGAACTTTAAGTTCTATTTAATATATATTTGCATTGAAACCCTGGAAAATGCCTGAAAATGGTGTTTTGAGAAATATTATAAAAATGTTAAGGAAGAATTATAATATCATACTGAACCTTTAACAGAGAATGTTATCACTTAAAAACTAAGTCACAGCATAACTATTTTAATTGTATGGAAGGTATAACGAACATTTCCTTTTCATTCGAAACGCATTTCTGTTTGCTGTTTCATTATGTTTAAAACATTTAAAAAACAAATTCGTATTACTTTCTGTGCTTTAATTACATACTGAAAATGGTTCATATTTCGTTCATAATCAGTACGTAATATGTTTACGAATAATTTTATAATTCACAGTGTTACGATCTTAGTTTGATTGTAAAAAAGTAATCTTAGATGGTGTGTATCTCATGTTATTAACTGAAGTTCATTTTCCTTATACCGTTAGTATATAACTTCAGAGAAAAAATGTTTACGTTTTGTTTGTATGTTTTACAAGTTTGTATTAGTACAGTTTTACAGCTTATATTCGATAGCGACATACTCTTCATGTAAAAAAACTTCTAAGAACTTTTCAATAATGATATGTTTAACATCAGTTTGACTGAGTTTAGTAATTGCAGGAGAAAATTTTGTCATGGCCAAGGGTCAATGATAAAGACGGCCTACCATATTCAACACCTTTCCTCAACTGAAACATTGACAGTATTAATATTTCACTTCAGACCTGAATGTTTGTCGAAATAACTATTCATTTTCTACAGAATTCCTTATTTGGAAGACACAAGAGGCAAGTTGTGTAGCTCTACTTTCTCCTTTATCATTTCAGACCCACTATAATAATGGAGAGTGTATTATTAGACAAGGGGCGAGGGGAGACACATTTTATATCATATCCAAAGGAAAGGTAAGCTTAGGGTATAAACTGTTTAAACAATAAAACATTAAGGTTACGTTTTTTTATACCGGTACTTCGACATAGTATAATAACTATGCTTTTCTCGTAAACGCTGAATTCTGCTTTTTTTTCTACCATATTGAATTATAGATGATGTATTGTACAACATTCCGTTAAGAAGGTCAATCGATTAGGCAAACGTTTTTAGCATTAGAGCATATCTCAATACATAAACTTTTACCACCAATCCACGTCTATGATAAGATGAAAATCCGATATAATGTATATATCAGACGAGCACTAGATGAGGTCGACCTGACTTTTCTGAATCAGTAATTTCAGACCTGGAAAGACCAGCGTAACTTTGTTTTTATGTTGAGCAATTTTTTTACAGCTTATATTTTGGCGTTTTACTATAACACTTGACATGAATAGATAAATTGCTCAGATAAGCTGAGACTAGACTATGATAAGTTACAGTGGTCTGAGGCTTACCAGAAGCACTAAATAGTGACATATCTTAACCACAATCTGCTGATTCTTGAGAGTTTAAACAGTTTCCTGTTGAGTGTTCGTAATTATTAGCGTTAAATGGTAATTAAAAGGAACGAGTAAATAGGGCTAGTTCTCAAAGATTTCATCTAAAGTTTATTAGTTGACAAGAAACAACAGAGAGGCATTTGTTTCAAACAGTTTTTATGTTTTAATAATGTCTATCACAATACCTTTCTACGAATTGTTTGTATTTAAGAAGCCTACTTTTCCTTGAAATATAGGTATTATAACGTAATAGCTAAAATCATTTCAAGTGGTGGAAGTACTTTTGTAAATAAATCGTATTTTTCAGGTAAAAGTTACAAAAAGAACTTCAAAAGGTTCGGAGGACCAAAATCTGCGTTATCTTCAGCGGGGAGAGTTCTTTGGAGAAAGGGCCCTGCAAGGGTATTAAGTTGTTCCCTTGACAATTTTCTTTTTTTTATTTTCATTATCATATCTTAAGTAAATCATTATTAATTACTACGCCTTTCTGTGTTTGTTTTAAATTTTATTGAAGCTGTAGAGCAAACTAGCTCTGTGTCGTTTTGCAACAACAGCTAAAACAAAGTTCACATTTTTAAAAGAAATTAAGATAAGCACTTCTTAAAAGTTATTTAAAAATCTCATTACCTAAATTGTTATACAAAATTTTTAGTTATACATGTTTTATTATATTATTTTTGTTTTATCGGCTATTTTGAATAGTATCTGCAGAAAAAGGTTGAGTTCATTCCTTGTTTATCGCAGAATTGAAAAAAAAGGTTTGAACATGTTTTTGTTGTATTGTAGAGAAGACATAAGAACAGCCAGTATTATAGCAGACGACCCTGATGGCGTGGATTGTCTCGTTCTTGACAGAGAGTGAGTAATGATTAGAAATATTACTGAATTAAACACGATCTTTTGTTCATAAATGATATTCATAAAAGCAATGTAAGTGCTTGAGCACAAAATACATTACCAAATAATACATACATTTAGAATGAACACTGAAAAAATGGTTTCTCATCAGGTTTATCCTAAGTTTGTCTGAATATATGTTAGAAGATCTCATTACCCGAAATAATGCTTAGTATACATGTTTTTTGAACTTGTTGGTTGCGCATAAAGTGTCGGAGCATTGGATCAAAACTAAAGATATACTATCCCTCTGTCGAAATGAAACGTTGTCTTTTAATATACACAAAGTCAGTATTATTGTGCATTGAAAAAGGCAACATATTTGTACGAAAATATCCGCACACAAAGCGGACAGCGTGTTCTTGGCCTGCTTAAAATATAACTTAAGCACGAATAAATACTGCGCAGTTTCTATAACCTGTTACCATTTATCTAGAAATACTTCTTCATCTAATTGACTCCTACTGGCGTTTCTTTTTCACTATCAACGTGTTTATTGATAATATAACACTTCAAGTATTAAATGGTTTCTTAGATTTCTTTGATTCGAGTTTTCTCAAGGCAATCAAATTTACTTTTCCATATCGTTTTATTTTTAGATCCTACACCCAACTTATCAGCAATTTAGATGACTTGCAGCGGAACTATGAGGACGAGGAAATCGTGAACAAGTCAGTTTAATTTATGAAATGGTTGAAGGATATACTTAGAGAGGAAAAAAAAACTTAGTTTTAAATTCTATGATACACAGATAACTACTTTAGTTTCCAGATCTCTCTGATATAAACATTTCAGAATTAGCTGTAAAACATGAGTGTAAAAAAATAATGATATTGACTGGATGGTTTCCATTGATTTAGAAAATTTTATTTAATCATCTGATAACAATAAAAAACAATTATCATTCTCGAATATTTGTCTGCCTTTGAAGCTACCTCTCTATCAGAAATATCACTCATATTATTAATTATTTGTAACATCAAAAGCTTAATTACAGCAATATCTTTAGAAAACCTAACATCAGTTAAGTATGGTATCTTAGTTTGCCTTGCTAATTCAGCTTTTTGAAATATATCACACACACACACAAACTTCAAGTTAACCATTACACAAACGTAATGTGATATATGCAGATAAGCAGCCCAGAAATTAAATTAAACTTGCAATATTCATAAATTATACTTGTATGCAAAATTTGCACACAAAAAACATTTAAATGGTTATGCTTAATACTATAGGAATCACTATTTTAGATTAAAAATAAAGATATTCATACCATATTTATTTATCAGTGTCGCTGCAGAGTTTGCCAAACTCAAGCTTGGAGATCTCAGTATTGTCACAACCCTTGGTGTCGGGGGATTTGGCCGGGTTGAACTCGTGAGTATCTTTTCAAGTATATATGCCAGAGTAAGTTAATGTTTTTCTTCAAAGACATTTAAAAACAGTTTTGTGTTTCAAAAGTAAATCGTCAGTAGTTTTTGCAACTTACATTTAGCAATGAACCAGATACAATACTATTTGAGAGTCGTTTTGTGTGGTTCTTACCATTTCTTTGTCCGCAAAGGTATGTCTTTAAGTAAACTGAGTCCCACATATATTTCTATCCTTTATATTTACGTGTTATTAGACATCAGAGATAAACGTCAAGAAATTTTATCAAAATTTAATGTTGATGATATAAAGACGTTTTTAGACTGTAAGATTTCAAATGAAATTTGGCCAGAAAGCTCCAAATCCGGGACTGTATTTTGATTTACTTAACATATGCATTCCATCAGATCTGTTAACAATTTACTTTGCTTCGAAATTGAGTGCCTAAGTTTCTTAAGTTCATGAGTAATAAACTCTTGACATAATTATACAAAAATCTTTGTTCTATTACGGTATGTTCGTGCATGGCATAATCCAGTTTGTTTAAGGCATAACATATAACACATGCCATATCAAAATAAAATGGTTCTTAAAAACAGATTATTCACGTGTGAACCTCCTTAGGCATAAAAGGTATTTTCAGTTAATATTTTTCATTAATGTATTATAAATTATCTGAAACGCTTAGCTTATTATACATATTTACAAACATTTGGTAATTCTGCAGAATGTTGTCAGCAGATCCAGAGGTACTATGCTAATATTTATAAGAAAGTCTAGTTTTATTTACATTTGTTCGAAGAACAGGCGTCTATCCGAGACAGTTACTATTGTTAGGCATAAAAAATGTTCATATTAAATATGAAGCAACAACAATGCTTTGCCTAACAATTCAAACTTCTTTTGTATTCTTTCCAAAATGTGTTGGTACCATTTTTCTCTGTCTTAAGAACCTTGCATTATTCGTAGGGGGAAATAAAACTTTGATATTTATAGATTAAACCATCTTCCAATTTTCTTTCTAAATAACATTTTTTGTCCATGGTCTTTCAGATGAAATTATCCAGCGTATGCCTTTACATGATTACACTGGGAAAAATCTTATTTTTGATATACTCTGTATTGCTATATAAAGGGTAGCAGCTAGTTTTTTTCAATCTCTTCAAATAAGCTAGACAGGTGTGTAGACCAATTCATTGTTCCTTTTAGAGATTCATTAGGATACAAATAAACACATTCATACTTAAAATAATACTGTTTAAATGTTTTTGTTGAACTGTTATAAAAAGAAAATCAAAAAATGTAAAAACGGACACGGGTTTATAACATGAACTTTCCGAAGGTTACCCCTGTAAAAGTCATCTGTTAGAGCATAACGAAACAAAGGCTGCAACTTATTGATTAATTAATTAAAATTCGGCTCCATACTTAATGACGTAACCATGAGAAAGTATTATTTTGTAAGCCGTAATCTGATTGGTCAAGAATCATTAAATATGATATGCAGTAGCAGTGATATCGCTTGTTACTTGAAAAATGCAAATTAAGAAATTGTTGTTGATAAACATTTTTAATAATTGTATAAATTTATAACAAATGGTAAGAAATTAAAGTGCATTTGGAAGATTTTTAATCTTGATTATTGATTAAAGCTTCTTTTTAGTTGAAGCGACGAGATTTACTAGTTGTGGACCCGTTAGATATTCTGTCCACAGCGTTTACATGCAGTTTACTACCCTTTATGTTGTAATACAGAGTATATAAAAAGTATTATTTCTTCCTCTGTGATCATGGAGAATTTACACAAATGATACTTCAGGGCTTACAGTTGTTTCTTAGCGATTACCAAATCAGTCTGACTTAAGTGCCTCGTCTGGGATATCTACCAAAACATCTTCTTCTTTAACTCAGTGTTTGTTGCCAGATCTTTCATGAAAGCAATGCCATCACTTTTCAGCAACTTTCAAATACGAAACGGGTGTAAAAAGTCTTCAGAATATTGCTTTTACTGTTTCCAGGTACAAATTAATAATGACGACAGTAGAACGTTTGCGCTGAAAATCATGAGAAAACACCATATAGTTGAGACACGACAACAAGAACATATCATGAATGAGAAAAAGATCATGTCTGACTCTAGATCTGACTTCATTGTAAGGTAATGAAATAACTGACCATCGACGAAACAGTTTAATTGAGAATAAATGCTATGAGATAGATTTTAGTATGCAGTACTAATATCTACATTTCACTTCTTAAAAGAGCTTGGACAGGTTTTGTTAGTTCAAATTGTCAGTTCGTTTTTGGTTTTAGGTTTAGACATTAATTATTCATGAGCAATTTATTTAAACCACATTAAATATTGAATCTAATCTTGTACTAATAACACACACTAACATAGTACTGATTTAAAGCAATGGTGATTTTTACCCCCAATAACATTATAAACAGCATAAATAAATTAATTTTAAATCAATCAAAATTTTAAAAAAAGTCGGTTTTTGACACAATATTATATTTGATAATATCTTTTTCCGTTTTTGTTGTATCGTAGCGAAAAGTATTGTCGTATTTTTTTGCATCATTGACATTTTTGTGCCTTTAAAATACTGATAACATTCATCTAAAACATTTCAGGCTATATAGGACATTCAAAGATAGAAAATACCTCTATATGTTGATGGAGGTGTGTTTAGGTGGTGAGCTATGGACCGTTCTTAGGGACAAGTAAGTATATGACAGCTTTTATATCAAGTACATCTATAGCATGAGTATAGGCATTGTCAAATGATATGAATTGCTGGGATTGTTATTAAAATGTTTCCCCGTTGTCCATTTATAACATTTATATTATGGTAAGCAAGAGCTTTAAAAATAACATAATAATCATGATTCAAAACGTTTTTAGTGCATTAACAATCAAATTAGGTAAACTGTAAACAGGAACGAATCAAGTATCCCTCTGGCATTATGTAAAATATCATGAAATGTTACTTTGATATAAAATGGTACATTTTTTAAACTTTTGCGACCTATACTGTAGTAAAAAAGTTCGTTTGTTAAAAAAATCTAGTCTACATTCAAGAATATTTATAGCCGAAATAGACTAAATTCGTTTTTTTCTTCAAAATGTAACGGCAATGCAAATGTGACCTTTTTAACGTTTCTTTAATCTACACACAAATAGTAGCTAAATCTAAATGTTGCTTATTGCCTCTGAAGAAACGAGTTAAATTCATGTTGTACACTTAACTTTGGCTCTCTTAAAACTTATTCAGTGTACCTGCACTGAGTCTAATCATAATTCATTACTACATTCATTCAGTTTGTACAGTTACATATAGTAGACAAACACGCGAGCAGATTTCGGCCATAGATACTCATCTTGTATTTCTTATTATTCCCCAGCCCCTCTCGTTTACAAAGTTTCCTTTAATGTAACGCTTTTTGAAACACAAAACCAGTCCATTAAAATGTTTACGTCATTTTGCCACAGAGATCAATAAATCCGAAGTTGTAGGAGTTGATGGTAATTGATGAAGGCGTTGACTGCATGTATTTGGCTACCGTCTTGACGGAAGATATATTTTCATGCATTCGCTTGATGTTCACTAAAATTTGCATTCTGTGTCAGTAATTTGTCCGTCTCGGAAAGGTAGACATAACTGACACATATCTCAATCCTATTTTTGTATTGTCTGTTACGATTTGTTTGGTTTCTAGGTAAAACAAGTTGCAGCTGGTTATTCGTTATTTGTCAGCAGTTGTTTTTATATTTTAGCAGGATTATTTTGTGCTAATTTATAATTAATTGAAGAGTTAGCAAATAATAATACATAAACCTATAAACATCAATATAAATAAATTAATAAATACTTAAAAAAGTCAGGCACATTTTGTCCAGTTCATTTCATTTATAAAACGGTATAACACAACTTACTATTTCTCAAATAACCGTCCTTTCCATTGCTAATAACTTATTTCAGAGGTTCATTTGACGACACGACAACGAGATTCTACACGGGTTGCGTTCTCGAAGCCTTCACATACCTCCACAGTAAAGGTATTGTCTACAGAGACCTGAAACCTGAAAACCTTCTTCTTGATTCGCACGGGTATTGTAAATTGGTAAGTATAGTGTGTTAGTAATACTTGATTTTAATAGGTTGTATTTTATTCGAGATGAATAAGTTTTAAAGTGGAAGTTATCTGACTTTAATTTAAATGATTTTTTAGATTGCACTAGGTTAAGGCAATCGAGTCTTGTGAAAAGTTTCATTTTCTGTTTCGATGATTAGTTGATATCACCATTTAAGTTTATATGGCTTTGTCTGGCAGGTGGACTTTGGTTTTGCGAAGAAGGTTGGTTTGGGTCGGAAGACATGGACATTCTGCGGCACTCCTGAATACGTCGCCCCGGAAGTCATTCTCAATAAGGGTCATGATATAACTGCCGATTACTGGTCACTAGGCATATTAATGTTTGAACTTCTCACAGGAAGGTTAGTAATTTGTGAAGGCATTCTAACAAATTGTGTTTATACTTATGAAAGCACTACATATGTTAAGATTTAATGAAAAAGAAAAGAACATGCCAATTTTCAGTGAGATACTTAAGAGATATTTGTTTGATAATAAACGGACTATTTCTTTTCAGAAACTTTCAGGGGGATATTCTAAAAGTCATATACATATGAGTGATTTTGACCGATTCATTACACACTGTCAAAAAGTTTTAGTACAACACTTACATTGTTTGAATTCATATTTAGCCTTTTTATAGAGAATTGTTTTCTACAATATTTGGGTGGATAGGCATTTATCTAAAGATATGCTTTCTTAGTGAATGTGTACCCTAAGAAAAATGTTTCAACATACGGTCACAACATTTTGAATTAATTTTCATTTTACAGAGAATAATGCAAAAAGATACTCATGTGCATATCATAGTTTAAAAGTATGGTCTATTAGAGTGACAGAATACGGGATTTAATGATTTGCTTCTTTCTGATTGATACTTTTCTATTTTCAGTCCACCATTCTCTGGGCAGGATCCCATGAAGACATATAACATTATCCTCAAGGGTATCGATACCATAGAATTCCCAAGGAAAATTACTAAGAATGCTACGAACCTAATCAAGAAGTTATGCAGGTAGGTAACACGCTTCTACAACTTCAAATAATTTGATAAGTCTTTTAAGAAGTGTATATCTTTTCTTTAATTAAATATTGGATAATCTGAAGTGATAGAATTCATTTTCGGAAAACGTTTTTCTCGTCACGAACTAAGTGAATTTTGATATTTTAGGTTATATGTTGCTAAATGAAATGTTCTTTAGGTGTATATGAAGTAGGAGCAAAAGGTGAATATTCGAGCATCTTGGTCAGAATTATGAGAAAGAGTATTTTGAAATTTCTTTTGATAAAGTTTGTCCACTGTTTTTAATCAAACATCAACACTTTTTATCATAGGGACATACCTACTGAGCGTTTAGGGTTCGGAAGAGGCGGAATACGGGAGATACAGAAGCATAAATGGTTTGAAGGCTTCAACTGGGATGGCCTGAAAAAGCGCTCCTTGACAGCGCCTCTGCATCCAAAGGTGATTCATTGTTGATAGTTTTGAATGCCTTCCTTTTTTAAAAAGAAATTTATAATATTTTTGTCAGTTATTGAGTCATAACTGAATAATCATAACATATTATTTTTTTTCTTCGATTTGAAATAATTCTGCCAGGTAAAAGTATGTATTATGCTTTTTTTCCAGTAAGAACGTCACCTTTTTTATGTTTTGTTTTTATCATTTTTTAGCCTGTCATATTTAATATCTACCTTATAATACCTCGTAATCAAACAACCAATATAATCTGTATAGACCGAAAACATCCTACTAGCCAAAAATCGATTTTGACTTATATTTGTACGAGTGGAATTATTACAAACAAAATCTTCAGCTGAAGTAGGAAGTTTGCCATTGGTTAAAAGGGTTGGTGTTATTAAATTTTAGGGAACAATTTATAGTTGTTAGTTTAATTGCCCTGTGGAAATAACGCAATGATAATAACAGTGATACAGAAGTAAATTAGATATCAAAACGTTTAACCATAAAAAATATACTAAAGGGAATTAATATATAATATAAATTAATATTTGATTTATTTTACTGGAAAAAATCACTCTTTAAGCATTAAACTCAACTTTTCTATTTATATACGAAACTGTAAACAGGACATTCAATTATTACGCGCGTTAAATATTTGCCAATGTTCGATACTATATACACTTGTGGGGCATTAACTGTGTATTGTATCTACGCCGATCATCTTATTTAAAGATATTTCTTGTTTATGCATATTAAAAAAATATTTTACGAAGTTTTAATTCATGATTACGCTATGTATTTTCACTTATTTTTAGATCAAGAGCACTGTCGACACATCAAATTTTGACGATTATCCAGAAGATGACGAATCTCCACCTCCAGATGACCTCACCGGATGGGACAGAGAATTTTGAGGAGCGTAACCGCCACTTGTTGTGCAAGATAGAGACTTGTTTCCATGTGATAAATTTACAATCAGGAAGACACAAACACGTCATAGTGATTAGAACTGAATTAATGACGGGCAAAGATGTTTTAAATGAAAAATTTACATTTTTACACAACCTGGCTGTGCCATGGTTATCTGTGTAAAGACGAAACCGAACAGAGACTGTAAATGGCGCTCATTCATTGAGAATGTTAGTGGCACATCGTGTTAAAAGGAGTTTTAAGCACAAAATAATATAAATGCACACACTGTCACTACGACATCGTTGTCATAGCGTCACTTATGACGTACCCTGATAAATACATTTTTGTGTTAGTGAATACACGACAACAAGTTGTAATCAGTATATACACAATAACGATTTGTGTATCAGAGCTTTCGTGTGATATAACGGACATGTGTATATTAAACTGTCATAATTTGATACGCTTCTTTTATACGTTTTCTATCCAAGATAATTGTTAAGATAGGAAAAGGAGTGGATCAGTTCAAGCGTTTTCCTTGTTACAGTTAGTTGGAATAGTTAATGTTACTGATTTATTAAAGATGTGCCTTCATGTATGTATACAAGATAACATTATTTTCATGTCATGTTTTATACACATTGTTTTCTACATGTTGTTAGACACGATTAGTGCCAGTTGATTAAGATTTGCAGCTAGAATTAGCTATGGTTTTACCGATTTTAACCAAAATAAAATCTTTAATACACATCTTTTATAGCTTTCCTTGTCCACCTTTTGGCCTTTCTGTAACAGGCCTCTGCTTTTCTGAACGTAAAAACAAAGGTCTGATGTAAAAGTATGCATATTTTAAGACAGAGAACCCTTTCTGAAAGAGAAGAGGACATCATACTTTATTAAAACGTATAGAGTACTACGAACAAGATTATAAATATCAATTACTTACGTCAAAAAATCATTCCTATTCTTCAGAAAATGATCCAGATATTAAAGTTATTTCGAAGTAAAAATTCCTCAGTTTGTAAACCATCTATACATACTCGCAAAGTACATATAAATTTGCTTTACTGTTGGTCCGAGCCGCTGCAATCTCAACAAAAAAATCTACCACTTTGAAACCTCACATATATTTTATCGAATCTGTCTCCCAATGTTTTATCCGCTTGAAAAGTAAACAATTATAAAGCCTTAATATATCAAATAGATTCGGGCAAAACCACTTATCAGAGTTCACTCTTCTTTTACTATACAGTAAATAAGGGCAAGTAGGTTTGAAAACAGGACATGAAGTTTTAACAGTTTTTCTCTCCTCAGTTGTATTAAGCCAATTAAATTAGGAAAATTCTTGTAAGAAGCATAGCCTTTACATAAGTAAATTTTGTAGTTTTAGTATTTCTATCTTACAATAATGAAACGAACTGCCAATCAACACGCAGTCTGTGCATTCTATGCAAGCGTGAAAAAAATATGCAGAAAAATGCCAGTAATGGTTCCTTTCACATGCCCGCAATATGTCAATTAAGAGTTATTTAATTGCCGTTCATGAAATATTTGATCTCACTGCAGTTGACAAATTTTATAGTAAATTGAAAAATTCTATCTGAAGTTGTTGTGCCCTTGGTTCTCTTTTTATGAATATTCCATCACACTGTCTGCGATTTAGAGGTTTACTTACATAATTGTGCTTCGAATGATGGCCTTGGAAATAAAACAACAAGCATTAATCGTCAATATGTTAAAAACACCTGCATCCTGCATCTATTAGTAGTAAAGTCGGTGTTAATTGGAGTGGGTAATTGAAATTGCTGATGAAGAGATGGAGAATTGTTATTCATCTTACAAGTTCAATTAAGATGTTCTTTTAAGATGTTTATTTCTTATAATCGTAATTGAAAACAACAATAAAAAGTATTTCAGTTTGTAATTTAGTATTATTATTGAAAAACAATATATGAGAGTAACAGCTGCAGTGATTTTAGATAAAAGAATATTGAATAAAGAAAGGCTAATGCAGATTCCCTATAATTTTGATTATAGAGCCATTACCATGATTCTGACACTTGATTTCTGAATTGCTGATCTTGTTTTTGGCTCTGTAATTATAGCTTGAGCGATAAAATGTCTTGATTTCGTTTTATAGCTGATTGCTTCATATTTGATCCATTAGAACAGCAGTCAAGCAAGTCAATTATGATGACGTTGGGCTATCAAGGTATCATAAAAGCTCTTCTTTTACCTTTTTTCCAGTATTTTTCAAAAAATTATTTTAGTACTGTGTTTCTGTGCAAAAAGTTAAAAACGTGTCTTTTTTAACAATCATCAATCCATAATATTATATACACTGTTCATTATCATTTCATTAATAGCGCATAAGCACGGCATCACATCAGGTATTCTGTCACGTTTCGTGCAAAGAGAGCAAAACAAGAACAAAGATGAACATCAGTTTGAATCCGTTCCATTCAGTCTTAATTCAGTCATACAATTGAACACCGTTAAAAAACTTCCTTTCTCCCCTCCTTTCCATTTGACTTAGAATTTTAACATTAGTTATTTGGTTCTAATCTGTCTAAGGTTTCGTGACTTCTCAAGCAAAGAGGTTTCATTGTCATTCTCAAACAATTTAAAATTACTAACCGTTTCCTCGCCGAAACAGCTTTGGTCTGTAATCAAAAGAAAGTATCTTTGTAACTAAATATGAAAAACAGTTGAAACCTAAATTCAAACATTCAGAAACAGTTTTACTTGATGCTTGTAAAGACCAAGAACTTGTAGAATGAAAAACTTTGAGTTATTTATTTGCATGCGTATTCATCTTTGAAATGTTGTTTGGCAATTGTTAGTGACGTTTAAATGGTATGTTTTCTATTTCATATCATACTATCATACACTAGCAGCTAAATGACATCAAATGTCAGTAGAACAACAATCTGTTTTATTTTATCAACTGAATGAAATATTCCATCACTCTGCTGAGTTCGTATAAGTGAAGCAGACATGGAAAAAATTAAAACACCTAAATCATGTTAGCTTCATGAGATCGGATTCTTGATCTTGTATTGCATTTGGAAAACAAGAAAAACGAAGAAAAATATGGTTAACCATTCGTTTGCATAAAGTATTGGTAGCTTTAAGAGCTGATTTGGAATACATGTGTAGCACCTTACAAAATGAGTATTGTTATGCAGTTATTTATCTTTTCAATGGAGAAGTTATGCTCAAAGTTTCCAAGTTTCCTTTTCAAAGGAAAATATTCATTTTCTTTCAAAAGAAGCTGGCTGTAATTTTTTTCGTAAAATTTTCTATTTCGGTTCAAACTTACAAATAAAAAAAAATAAAAAAAAATAAATTTCATTATTCTGTTAGACGTTTACCTTACATACTAGAAATATATTTTAAGTACATGCCACAGATTTTGTTTGGATAAGAAATGAGGTTCATATGTGATACTGATTCACATATACTATATGACATTGCCGTAATAAACTATGAAAGTTCTAGCATTGGAGTTTTATCTAAGTCATAATTTTATCGTTTACCATTTTCGAATCTCTCCTGCATTTTTTGAGCAAGTATACTGAAAGAAGAACATATCGTCATCCATGCAAATTCAATACTTGTATTATCAGTTACCAGTCACACAGCTAGAGAAATTGAAAAAAGTACTTTTTTCTCTAATGGATTCATTATACCCCCGGTTCAATTGCTTTAGATCAAACAAATTCAAACATCTGCAGCTGTTAGTGCCTGCAATCAAGTAAAATTATTTTAGTCACTCTTGTCAATTTCATCATGTAAAGGAGAGATTAGAACTAAATCGCATTCCTTAAAGTTGAATTGAACTTCTTCAGATTTACTGTAACCCTGAACTCACAACCTTTTAACCCCAAGAGATCTATAAAAACATATTAGGGTCAGTAAATCATCAATTGCTCGTATCATTAAGGGTTTTAGTTTACAAGCGTACATTAATATTATTGTTTAATGTTAATATTACCAGGAAGTCTGAAGGTACGGTTGATATAAATGTTAATATTAATATAGTGGGTAGGTTATAAATCAACCCTTGGCGTTGATGATATCGTATAAAATAGTAATCAGGCCTGGTTTTAGCCGCTTAGCCCTTGGGTGGTATTATTATAACTGGCATAAACCTCTAAATCCGAGTATGTACATTTTTGTTAAAGATTTGCTCCTGCGTTTTACAAAAGCATAAAATTGCATTGTTCCTAAGTAACAAAATAACCCAAGAAAACAATAAGCATGAAAGTCTATGTTTTTACAAAAGTAACGGAATAAGGCATTTCTTAAAAGATAAAATTTAGACCCAGTTACATCAGTGAGATTTATCTGCGTATCTTCCATTTTTGGTTATTATACAAAGCAATTTTTAGCAAAAACCGTTTGATTAGTTTCATTAAATCCAACCTGTATGTAACAAGAAAAGAAAATGCAATTCATGAAATGACATCTGAACTTATTGTGTTTAGAACCATAAAATACAAATAATATATAGCATGGTTTTCGAAAGGCGGAAAACATCGACCGTGTTTTTCTTGGCATTTAGCCGTTGAAAAATATGTCAAACGAAGAAACGAAAGTGCATATCAAGTCGGAAAATGTTGCACCTCTGCAGATGTTACAGATTCATGACAAAAAGTAGCAGTTTGTGCGTATCAATGTCAGACTGTGCATTGTTTTACCTCATGTTCATATTTTTGTGACATACAGTTAACATTATAACAATAATTACTTGTTAATTCCAATATGCATAAATGTTAATTGCTGTCTTATCGTTTAGAGATCTGCAGAGCTATATATATATATATATATATATATATATGCATTTTTTATCTAAGCATTGTCCTGCCATACTTCATTGACTTAATCCGATCTGAAGCGTATCTCTTTTTCTTCAAATTTAATGAAGTAAGCAGTTTTATTTTTTTTCTTCTGAAGGTTTCGTGAAGTATTTCTAGGATGTTTCATTGACTGAAACTCGATTGTTTCCATAACTCAGAGCAATTTAAGATTGATACATTCATAATCTCACGAAGTATGTTCATTTTACAGATCAAAAAGGCATTTTCGTAACACTTACTCATAATATAACTTTACTTTGATAAAATGTATTAAAAATACTGTGAACTATATCTTTTTATTTACAAAAAATGTCAGTTAGGTCAAAATCATTCAGTCAAGAAATAGGGAAATACATTTTTCAAACCGTGTTATATTAAAACAAATAAAATAATCATTTGAACAAAATTCAACAACATAAACAGAAACACTTGTTCTGAATCATTCCTTGATGTTTCAGTCGTTCTTTCAGCTCACGTATGTATAAAAGACATATATCACACAAAGTAATGACTTTGTTACGAAAAAGTTTTAACATGGATGTATAAAATATGAAAGATTGGCAATAATTGATGCAGATGGTGGCTGCGACTGTTTGGCTACCGATGTGAGAGAATGAAATTTCATGCGTTTGCTAGACGTTTTCCAGTTTCTTTTATATTTTATTTGTATAGTGACCTGTTTGTACTGCGCCTTTTTTGCCAGTGAAGTCATAAACGTCACCTATCTGACGTTGGAACATGCAGTGTTATTTAATGAAGTCTGATACTGTTTGTTCAGTGTCTAAATAAAAACTATAACTCCTGGTATTCATTAATTATTTGGCAGGCACTCTTATTCCTGTTTTTCTGTTAATTGTCGGCAGTATTTCTGCATTCAATTAAAATCTTTTCAATCAATTCAATAAACTTTTCTACAACACGTTCTTTTTTCTTGTATACCGGATCAGGCTATCCGGCGTTTTTCACTATTGATTTTGAGAAAGCGTGATCTTTCATTCTAAGGTAAGTTGTCACGCGACACTCTAGACGTCAAATTGTTTGCATGGTATGCAAAACATTTAAGGTTTGGATCAGATTTTTGTGATCCAGCCCTCGGGCAGTTGTTTTTTTTTATAGGAACTCCCCGATTAGATGAAGTTTCTCGCTGATCGAATCTCCTGAATCATGCCTCAAACACATTAACAACATACCGACATTTAAATACTGTCGACGTTGCTAAACTTGTCATAAAAATTCAGAATGCTTCCAAATAATTATTAGTTGTTACTGAGTTTTTTTTCAGTCATTGTTTTGGCCTGCTTCTAAAAACAATGTATTGATTTATTTTATACAATTGATATTTTATTGACAGTTAAAAGTTATTGTAAAGGAATTTTAGGGCACAAATATTGCAAAAAGGCATAAACTGGCATCAAAATGTCTCCAAAAGTCTATACGACAATTATATGTTTTATTTCGCAAATCGAATTAAAAGAAATCATTACTTTTAAGAGAGTGCGTAGAAGCCAAGTAGGACAATATAAAACACGTAACGCGACGGTATAACTATATCGTATAAGATTTAAAGTAAATATCTGTTAAATCATATGCGTCGATGGTGGTGACAGTAAAAGCGTTGGAAATATTTTGTTAACATGAGGGTCCAGAGTTCATATCAGACTGGAGCAAAAATATTTTTTTTATTCTAATTTGACTTTTATAATCAGTTTTGAAGTAAAATATTATGCATCTCCAAATAATATAAAAGTAAAAAACGGTTCCAAAAACCCGTACTTTTTCCTCCTGAAATTCATAATAATAAACTCTGTACTTGTGTCTTGGTGTTTTAGTATTATATGTAGAACTTACCATATTTGTTCTGTATTTTTTATGTTCTGTTGTGTGTTTCAAGATAGTTTATTTTTCAAGCTTATAAAAGATACTAAACATATTTTATTAACAAACAAGAAGCTGATCAGTTGAACAAAATAAAAAAATTTTTAATCTAAACTTGTTTAACCTATTTCGAAAAGTATGATTTCTATTTAACAAAACAAGCAATAAGTTTACAGTTATCTTTTTACTCATTTAATTATAACCAGTCATCTTTGTTACATCAGAATAACAGAAAATTTTCTTCTGGTTTCATTTTTAGAAAGCTGCTTCTATTTTTATATTCGATAATCAAATAATTTTAGTTTGTAATTTTCTGTCAGCTAAATTTAGAACACCCTGTGTCACACATATCTGTCCAAATTGGCACCTAAATTCTGAATTCTGCCACCTTTGAAATTTCATTAATTTACAAGTCACAACAACTATTCTTCCAGTAAATTGAACCAAATTATAACAAATTTCCTTCATCAACTCATCAGCACCTTTTCTATTCACACGTCATACACCATGATCTGAAACAGAAGCATGATTATGAGTCATGATTCTGTCGTCTGCAGCTTGCAATAATTTCACATTTTTAGCAAGGTTACCTGTGCAGATGTACTGAATAAGAGTTTATCGTCTTACATTCAGATTCAACAACCTTAAGGTCTGTTTATTTTAACAGTAACAAAGCTGACGAAAGATAGGCACCATAAGTTGAAAAAAAATCAAAGAAATTCAAAGGTACCTGTTTCCGAAGTACACTGGCTTTTATTCACACCCAGCTTAATAGTCCAAGATCAAACGCTTTCAAGTATTTCCAGCTGCTAGCGCCTACGGCTTAGTAGAATTAATAGGAATTGTTGTTTAATTTGTACAAACTGACTAGAAAACGTATCAAGAGGAGAAAAAACATCATCATATTTCTACGAAAGCAAAGTGTACAATTCATAAAATAGTCAGGTACTCAGAAGATGTCGTCACACACAATTGCAAAAGACCTGTAACAGTAATGACGTATAATATATGATAAAACAATATGCATAGACCTATATATCAATACTACAAAGAAGGTATACAGAAATCAAGAAGTAGTTACAACATATTATATTCGGGAGGCATTATTTTCGCATTGCGATAGCCCATTGTTTCCGTTTCTTTCATTTGAACGTAATGTAGCCAATTAATGCGCCTCGAAACTGTCACGTACCTTCTTCTTCGACAGTTTACACGTTTTGACTAAAGAAATAGTTATGTCATTTGAGTTTATTACTTTAAGTCGACCACAGTTTTTATTCATCTATTAATTAGGTCAAAAGTTTGGGAAGGCATATTAAATTTTTGGAAGATCTGCTTTAGAAAGACGTTGGACATGACTCGTCTGAGAGAACTAGGTGCTCAAGTATTTTTAAAGTTCGTAAAATAATAAATTGTAAAGGTTGAATGTGTTATTCGTCAAATCTTATCATGCGTAAATAGAAATATTGCAGTTTTATGAATGCGAAACTCGAGGGTAACTACGTCTCAAATAACAGAGGGATTTGTTGAAGTTATAGATAGAGGCAAACATTGTTCAAACTAACTACTTGACTTCATGATTTTTCTGTAATACCAGTAAATAGATATTTTACTGAGTCCCATGGCTAGTGCATGGTATAACATTTTTAAACTGCATTTGTAAGATTTAAAAAAACTCCTACTATTAGTTCGTACATCTTACCGTATTTCTATGTCCTCGTTCATAGCCTTCTTAAAAACGATAAGTACGCTTAATAGACGGTAGGAAATACCTGTTTTGCTACACATTGTCTATCTCTTTTAAAGACGCCAGTTTAGTCATAGTTGCCATCCAAGCCTTGTCACTACCTTATCTCCTTTATTAAAACAATAAATAGCATTTACAATTACACACTATGTAGTAGCTTGAAATCGTTATTTTGAAACATTGTACTTTAACAAATCAGTACGTAGGAAGTTGCAGCCTGACATTAATGGAAACCAGTACGTAGGAAGTTGCAGCCTGACATTAATGGAAACCAGTACGTAGGAAGTTGCAGCCTGACATTAATGGAAACCAGTACGTAGGAAGTTGCAGCTTGACATTAAAGGAAACCAGTACGTAGGAAGTTGCAGCCTGACATTAATGGAAACCAGTACGTAGGAAGTTGCAGCCTGACATTAATGGAAACCAGTACGTAGGAAGTTGCAGCCTGACATTAATTGAAACCAGTACGTAGGAAGTTGCAGCCTCATATTAATGGAAACCAGTCGTATCTTTGATGTTGTTTTCTTGCCTGTGTGTCTTAAAGAAATTATGCTTTATTCACAGAAAATGTACCAGATAACGTCCTCTATGAAGTGCACAAGAATTATTGTATCAGATACCAAAGCCATAAATGCATAAGTAATTGACTTACACTGTTTTTTGATAGACTGTAAGGCTTTGTTACCGCCGTAAAGGAGGATGATTATATAAAGAAATGGCTACCCAGCTTATTTTATTACTATGACTTTTATATCCAGGACGACGAAAATACGATGAAAATACATATTTGTGATAAGTTAAAAATCAAAGAAGATTTTTCGAAAACATCATAACATCCAGGCTATAACTCTTATCATATTATATGATATACATACCGCTGAGTTATATCAGAAATATATAACATATCGATGAATCGTTACTGGGAATTTCAGTGTAATATCTTGTGGGCAGATTGTTTAGAAGAAAAGTTCTCTTACATCAATGCTTATCTTAAAGTACAAAATAAAATGTAGACCAATCATCGTAATACAGGAAATTTCGATCACAGAATTACATTTGTATTGATACCGAAGTTTTTGTATTTTATAAATGGGAATTTAATATGTAAATATTTGCATTCACCTAATCTCTGCATGCTATGATGACGGAGAAATACTTAATAATTTTGTTTCTTTATGCTGGGAATAACATCAATGTTTAAAGGATCTTAAAACTGTTAATTTGCTTGATAGGTTTCTTCACCATTCTCTCTTTCTTGTTAGAAATAAAATATTTAATTTGCGTACATAAAATAAACTTATTAAGATAAAAAAAATATGCACTTGTTGTTATGATAAATGTAAATTGTATCAAACAAATTAATTGAAATGATTCGAATCATTCTATATAAAAAATGTGCGTATGTGTGTGTGTGTGTGTGCATTGCTGCATCAACAACGTTCAATTAATTTAAATTAATCCGATGATTGTTTCTTATTTGAAAATAAATGAAACTGTATGATAGAACTTCATTTTTTATTTCAAATGTTTAAAGGTAAGTGTTTATTATCGTATAGTCAGGGGACAAATTAGGAAACACTTGAATTAGTTCTTCCTGTAGAAGAAAGCGTAACAAACAGCAAACAAAAATACAGGAAAGCACTTTGTCAGCGCTGATCTAGTAATCCAATGAACTGTTGCTCTGTGGAAGCCAAAGCATGTTTCTCTGTGCTAAATTCCTGCCCAGATGAAATTAAGCTTCTGTTTATCAGTTAACAAAGTTCATGTTCCTTCGACGTTATATACCGGTATAGGTATATAATTTATTATGAGTTCAAACTTTCATGTCAAATTATTAGTAATAATTTGACTTACTATGCATATGCTTAAAATAAATCTATATTTATTAAATAAATATTTGGCAATACAATCTAAGTAATACTTTGCTCGTGTAGATGTTATATCTACCGAATGAAATCGCCACCTGATATAAAACTAACTTTAGGCATCATACAAAGCGTCAGATGAAGTAAGATACAGAATACTTTATCAAAATGATCTTTTTTCCATCCTAGAATACCCTTCTTAATGGTGAATAACTGAAAACAGCAGCTCAATAAAGTGTCTTTAGACATAATTAATCTTATTTTTTGTGATTTTCTTTTCATAAAATATCGAAAACTTTAAAGGATCTAATTGCAATGTACATATAAAACATAGTTTCTAAAAGGCGTACAAACAGAAGGTGCACTTCTACGGATGTATGAGACCAGTATGACTAGAAATATGATCAGTGCAAAACATACTAAATGTTGCACAAATGACTGAATTGTCCTGTAAAAATGAGGTTTTTTTTCATTGAAATTTGCGAGACTTGTCAACCTATTTAAATTATAGATTTTCCTAACATACTGTGGCTTCTTTTCTGACGCCATGAAAAACATGTATTGTTTTAGTTGAATAAGTATATTTTATAGGTTGTTGTTGAGTGAAGGACTTTAGATAAAGCAGAAAATGGAAAATTAAATATGATTTAAAGTTATCGGTGCTTTAATAGTTTAAGCAATATTGATAACAACTCTGTATCGAAACAACAGACAAGGACATATTAGAAAAACAAATAATCTAAAAATAGCCTATTTATATGTTTATATCAAATTCTACTTTGAATGTTTGCGTTAACTTAATTACACTTATATAAACAATATAAGATCGTCAATATTTTCTCTAGCTTGGCAATCGGGTAAATGATCATTTATGTTTTCTTTACAATAATGCGAAGTAGAACTGAAATAACAGTCTGCAGTCACGTAAGAGAGAATGCCTCTGTAACTTTTATTCTTACACTACAAAGACTTATTTTGATAGAAATAAAAGGTCAACATGGAGCCAGTCGAGAACAGTATGAGTAATCTGCAAGAAATTAGCACAACTGTCCGGAAAAAACACGACGGCAGACAGAGTTCAAACCGGCTATGACTAGCAATGCTAATTAATATATACCTGTTTAATCGTGTTCTTTTCCCGGACCATGTTACTATTTGTAGTACTATGATATTTGTAGAGTGTTATATCTTTATTGTAATGAGTTCTGACAGGAACTAAATGAATTATGTTTTCCAAAGAAAACAGCTTACCGGCAGAATATTTATTTTACAAATCAGTTGAAATTAGTATGTATGATCCAAAGTTGAACTAAAAAGCAGCAAATATTGTTCTCTGTCATTAACCCAATAATGTCTAGCGCCTACAAAAGTAGACATAGGCAAGCCGTGATATGCGGCGTCTGATCAGGGTCTTCACTGTTCGCATGAAGGACTTTCTTCACTAAATAGAATGAAATTGAAAAATACACCAGAAACCCTTTTAATTGAAAATGGACATGCACAACTTTAAGGATGGAATGATCTATTGAGTATATTAAATGGGTTCATGTCTTTTATTCATAGATTCAAGTAAAATGCTTTTTTATCTGCTGAAAGTGTTGTTTATATATGCTTCAAACTCAAATGCATACTACTTTTCATTTTTTATTGTTATAACAAGTTTATAATTCTATGCAAAACATGAGATTCGACAAGAATTGTCATTTTTTTCAAAAACGTTTGTATGGACAAATAGGAAATAAAAACTCATCAAAATTGATTTAAAGAATAAAAACTCAAAAAATACATACATGCACTTTCCTTTTATCTTGGACCCGATGCTTTGTCTTAAATAACAATTAACAATAAGAATATTAAAATTTAAAAATACTGGCTACAAAAAGGAAATAACAATTCATAAATGCGTCTTTGGCTTCGTTCAACTCGTATTATTTCTGTCATATATATTTATGCATAATACTTAAGTCAATTTTAATTATGCCACCTCTTTAATTTTCATTACGCCAACTCTTCAAAGGTACTCGCACTTAAAAAAAAGTGAATCAGTTATCAAATGTTAACTTTTATCACATTTAGTTATTCATCGATTTTGAATTTCGTCACTCTGTCCCATATTCTTCTGACTAAATATTTGAAACTAATCTTGCAAGCTGCAACTTGGTTTGACTCAGCTGTAAGACAGCAACAGGATTACGTATTGTCGGATGAAATCGATCAGCGTATACAACGTATGTTTCCTTGCTTAAATTACAACTTGGTCCTTTTGATAAGTCGTATGGAGGATATGTCTAACGTCTCTTTCAGCACTGTTTCTGGTGACATCACTTTCTCTCCTTTCAATGCCCCGTTTTCTTGATTATAATTGTAACTGTTATTCCCCCGTTCGATTTATATAGTACTTGTGATATATTTGCGGTCAGATTTGTTAGAATCTTTTTAGTTGAATGTTATCGTTTCAATATTTATTCCATATCTTGCAACAGTAACAACAAAACAAAACTTTTTTTTTTCATTTAGAAATCATAAACTGGTATGAAAGGTGCAAGGAAAAAATGAGGCGAGGAAGATATTGACCAGATTTGCTAAAAACACTTCAACACAGTTCTTTCTTTATCTGTGATCTGATAAACTGAATGTGTTAACGGTAACATGCGCCGTATAAAAGTAAAATTCCATTAATATGAGAGGTTGTTATCAATTATTTTCATCAATGTATTATACACTAAACCACACCGCAGATTATAGGCCATGTTTACAAACATTTGGCACATCTGCAGAACATTGTCAGCGGTGACTATTGTGCTGTGCTAATATTTATAAGAAAATCTAGGTTTATTTACACCAGTCGTAAAACAGAAGCCTTGCCGAGACAGTAATTATGGAAAATTATTACAAAGTTTTAACATTAGACAGAATGGCTGACATGCAAAGCAGTGTTATGTAAATGGTGATGGTTAGTCCATTATGATAAGTCTGTATGAACTGTAGGTCTTTAAATTGGTATATGCCTTCAATCTTGAAGAAGAAATGTCAAAAGGTAATGGCATTTGGAAATTGTTATTGCTTACTATTTCAAGTTGAGCAAGAAATGTGTCACATACACGAATGGCCCCGAACCATGGCAATGGTCACAGTCATGGGAGCTCATAGCTTGATGTTACATTGATCATTTATTCCAAAACCTTTTGCAGTCTGTGAACTGAACAAGGTACCCATACACTCAGGGGTAAAACTATTACATGTCCTTAAGCTATTTGCATGGCTGGTAGAATTAATAATTTCCAAAAAAGGACCTGTTTCAAAAGATATTGATTTAGTGTTTTTGTACTCATAGGTAACCTCATATCTTTTACAGAAGAAGTGTTTCAAAACAGTTTCTTACCTTTTTAATTTTAATGCTCCAGTGAAACACTATAGTCGAAAATATAATTTCGTTATAAAATTGTACGCGTTGCACACGGAAGCAATATAAGTAAAATTAAAAAAGGGACAATAACTCTGCAAAAATGATCAAATTGCAAAGGCCGGTTATCATTTTGTGAAAAAATAGTGAAAATTGCATCATAAATGTAGAAAGAGTTGTGCACAGAAGCAATATTAAGAAAAATGAAACAAAGGGCTATAACTATGCCAAAAATAATAGAATCGCAAACGCCTAAGAATATGCACTGTGACACTTGATAGTCATCATTCTGTGCAAGTTTAGTGAAAATCCAATTGGAAATGTAGGAGGAGTTGCGCACAGAAAAAATAATAATTTAAATTAAACAAAGGGCAATAACTCCACCAAAAATAATTGGTTCGCCAAAGCCTGAGTATATGCGCTGTGGCACTTGATAGTTATCATTTTTTGAAAGACTAGTGATGATTGCATGAGGAATGTAGAAGAAGCTGTGCACAGAAGAAATATACAGTAAAATTTAACAAAGGCAGTTACTTTGCTAAAGTTATCAGAGTATATGCACTGCAGCACCTGATTATGATTATTCAGTGAAAGTGTGATGAAGGCCCCTTGGGAAAAGAAGGAGGAGTTGCGGAATTAAAAAATATTAAGTCCAGTTATATACAAAGAGCAATTACTCCGCAAAAATCACAAAAGCCGGAGTACATGCACTGCGGTACTTGATAACGACCATTGTGTGAAAGTTTGGTAAATTCAGATGAGAATTTTGTAGGAGGTATTGCAAGCTAGAAGATGACACGGACGGACGGACAGACGGACGAACAGACAGAAAGACGGAATTACGGACGGACAGTGCGACTACTACTATATGCCACCCTTCGAGGGCATTAAAAGATTTTTTGTTCTGATGATAATGCTTCGTAAAAGGAAGAATATCTGGACACGTTCTTCTTTGAATTATGTTCATTGTGGAAGTCTAAATTGATTAATACATAAGAATATGAGTGTGTTGGGTGATCAGCATAAGTTTTCTTTTTTGTTTCCTTAATTGAACAGTATTGAAATGTAATCATTGTGAAGTAGGGGCTTGAAATTTGGAGTAAGGAAATCTGGCAGTCACCGGTCCCGGATGTAGGAGATAAGTGCATTTTTTTGCAGAAACAATGGTAATGGCAGCTATTTAGCTGTAGCTGATTTAGGCGTGCCGTAGCAAATGAACAAGAAGCAAGGGGTGCTTTTGAACTACTTGTCTGTTTCATATACTTTGCCATAGCAGTAGCTCTGAAAGTGGTGCTTATGGGCAGTTTTTGTCTTGCAGCTGATGTTTCAGGCCAGTGTTTTGTCTGAAATTTATGTTTTTGTTATAGGTTGTCTTCACTTCTGTCACAATAACTGTAATTCTCTTTTCAGTTGATGTGTTTTGATTTTCAGTTTGATGGACACAATTTGAGTTGTTGCCATCCCCTTAATTTCTGTGTAAAACTAGTATGAGCTACCTGAATCGTTATGATTTTCATCTATTTGTATTTCATTGAAATATGCAGAATGGATTTTAAAGACTAAATGAACATTAGTTTTATGATTATTTTAAGTGAGCTGAGTGTTCATGACAGCTCCTTGTTAGTACTTACTGATATTTTATAGAATGTTTGCAGTAATTCTAGTATATTTAAATACTGTTTTCCGCTTTCATACGCCGGCATATTTTATTATGCACTGGTTGTCTGCCCATCCGTCCTTTAGCATTTTAAGTAGCTTATCATGTAAGTGCAGTTCTAAATTGTATAAGGTACATGTTTAGCTCATCTGAGCACAAAGTGCTCAGGGTGAGCTTTTCTGATCTGGCTTTGTCCGTTGTCCGTTCGTCCGTCGTCAACTTTTAATTCAAACGACATCTCCTCTGAAACCAATGGGCCAAATATAATGAAACCTGCCTGGGATGTTCCTTGCATGAAGATCTACCAAGATTGTTCAAATGGTTCTGGTCCATTGCATTTCTGGTTCACTGGAGCTAAAAATAGATTTTAAAAGTTGGATCTTTAAAATCTTCTTCTCCGAAACCTCAAGGACTGGAGCTTAGATATTTGGTATTAAGCATCATCTAGTGGACCTCTAACAGGTTTGTTCATTTTATGACCCTGGAGTCAAAACTGACCCCACCCAGGGGTCAGTTGATTTAACATAGATTTATATAGGGAAAAGTTAAAAATCTTCTTGTCAGAAACCCTAAGGCCTAGAGTTTAGATATTTGGTGTGCAGCATTGTCCAGTAGACCTCTACCAAGTTTGTTCAAATCATTGTCCCTGGGTCAAAAATGGCCCCACCCCAGGGGTTACATGTTTTACATAGAATTATATAGGAAAAACTTTAAAAAAATCTTCTTGTCAGAAACCACAAGGCCTACAGTTTAGATATTTGATGTATAGCATTGTTTAAAGGGCTTCTACTAAGTTTGTTCAAATCATAGCCACTGGGTCAAAATAGGCCCTGGCCCGGGGTCACTTGTTTAATAGAGTCATACAGAAAAAAGTTTGAAAAATCTTCACATCAGAAACCAAAAGGCATAGAGCTTAGATATTTTGTATGCAGCATTGTCTAGAGGACCTCTACCAAGTTTGTTCAAATCATGGCCCCTGGGTCAAAAATGGCCCCGCCCCAGTGGTCACATGTTTTAAATAGAGTTATTTCGGAAAAAAAACTTTAAAAACCTTCTTTTCAGATGCCACAAGGCCTAGAGTTAAGATATTTAGTGTACAGCATTTTCTATTGAACCTCTACCAAGTTTGTTCAAATCATAGCCACTAGGCAAAATTGGCCCTGCCCCCGGGGGTCACTTGTTTACATAGAGTTATATAGGAAAAACTTCAAAAATCTTCTTGTCAGAAACTACAAGGCCTAGAGTTTAGATATTTAGTGTGCAGCATTGTCTAGTGGACATTTACGAAGTTTGTTCAAATCATGACACAGGGGTCAAAACTGACCCCATCTGGGACTGTCATTTGAT
This sequence comes from Cyclina sinensis, assembly GCA_012932295.1. Classification (NCBI taxonomy): domain Eukaryota; kingdom Metazoa; phylum Mollusca; class Bivalvia; order Venerida; family Veneridae; genus Cyclina; species Cyclina sinensis. The sequence goes on along the minus strand of JAAONU010000001.1, from coordinate 44,143,400 downwards.
TTTACACAAAAACTTATATAGGGAAAACTTAAAAAAATCTGCTGCTCTGAAACATTAAGGGTTAGACCTTCAGTTATTCGTTGTTATATCTCCCCCCAACCCCCAACCCCGCCCTTCTGATGGAGACATTTTTGTCTGTCTGTCTGTCTGTCACGCTTCGTTTCCTTTTAATAACTTGAGTACCAGTTGACCCAAAGCCTTCAAACTCCACAGGGTTATTGCCCTTATTGAGTTGAAAAAAAAAAAACCTTTTTGTTTTTTGGGTCAGTAGGTCAAAGGTCAAGGTCAGAGGGACCTCTAGAGTGAAAACCGTTTCCACTCAGTAACAGGAGTAAGATTTCACCAAGAGCCTTCAAACTTTATAGAATAATTGCTTTTACTAAATAGAAGAACCGTATTGTTTTTGGGGCTAGTATGTCTACAGGAACCTGTAGAATGAAATGTATTCCTGCAGAGTAACTGTAGTACCATTACACCCAGAGCCTTCAAACTTTATAGGATAATTGTATTAGAAGAACTCTATTGTTTTTAGGGTCCACAGGTCAACGGTAAAGTTCACAGGGACCTCGAGTGAAAACTGTTTCTGGTCAGTAACTGGAGTACTATTTTACCCAGAGCCTTCAAACTTCATAGGATGATTGTCTTTACTTGGTAAAAGAACCCTGTCATTTTTGGGGTCATAGGTCAAAAGTCAAGGTCACAGGGACCTGTAGAGTGAAAACTATTTCTTCTCAGTAACTGGAGTACCATTACACCCAGAACCTTCAATCTTCATAGAGTAATTATATTAGAAGAACCCTATTGATTTTGGGGTCTGTAGGTCAAAGGTCAAGTTCACTGGGACCTGTAGAGTAAAACTATTTCTGCTCAAAAATTTAAGTACCATTACACACAGAGTCTTCAAACTTATTGCAAACTTATTCAAACTTGCGAACAACGAACACCCATAACAACCAATAACAATACTTGTAACATGAGCAATGAGACCCAGGTGATCGGTTTTGGGCCATCATGGCCCTCTTGTTATAATCCATATGTCATTCTTGCAAAGATTTATTCTCAGTATAGTTTTCATGGATTTTCAGATTTCATGCATTAAATATAACAGCGCTTCAGGAGGAAATAAATTGATATTTTGGTAAACTATTAATGTCGAAAGAAATCACCAAGAGCTAAAACAATTGTCAGTTCTGAAGCATGGCATTTCCAGTGAAAAGGAAAATAAAAGACATGAAAATTCATTTACTGCAAAGCTATGAGTTAACCCCCCCCCCTTCAAAGAAAAAAAGAAAAAAAAACAACAACAACAAAAACACAAAAAACACGCATAATACTTTTTTTAAAAATCAGTTCAAATTGGCATTATTGAAATGGTTAGTGCTTCAAATATGTTTGGGTTTCCTCATAGCCAGTCTGAAACATTTCAATAATAATCAGGTTTTTTGGCAGTTTAGTAAAGCTGTCTGTAGTCTTTGATTTAAGCAGTATAACTGACGCAAAAAAGGGGAAATTTGATAAACTGCACCTTTACCACCAAGGATCAAATCTAGTGAAAATAGATAGTTATTAGAATACAGATGAAGAGCAGAGAGAACAGAAATCAGTTATTGTCATATTGATAAAAATTCATAGCAGTCAGACAGAGATAATTGTAATACAATATATCATACAATATATCATACATATATGTAAAAACTTCTTAAAAGTAACTTGCTAAGTTTATCCTGTGAAAGTTTACTATGATGACAGTTTAGCCATATGTAAGTGCACACTTATTATGGAAAATTAATGTTTAATATAATGGCTTCTTATTTATTTTCATATCATTTTTTCCAGAGATTGTGTGAAGTTTAACAGAAAGTATTATCATACTCAAAAAGAAAACTAACCTGATGATCTGTTTTTGCGAACCTTTGTTAGCATGGACAGGAATGTAAACAACAACGTTGTCTGACTATTGAAAACAAGACTAGAGGACAAAACATTTCATCAAAACCACTTTTCGTTTCAGATGAAGCCAAGACAATGAAGTTAGATAACTATCCAGTTATGTCAATGGATTTGTTAAAAAGCTGCAGTCATTTATATCAAAAGAAAACTAAGTTTGAAATAAAATTTTCCTGTGTGAACAGAATGTATGTTTTGATCGTTCACTGCTTGAAATTATGTCTGTAGTCCATCTTTCCATTAACAATTGCATTCCAAGGGCATCTCTGAAACCACTTGGTTCTTTCAGTAAAATTGTGTTCCATACAAAAGTTTGTTTAGCTCTTCTCCTCAGCAATGCTTTCACTAATTTGAAAATAATTTAGTACAGATGTTCCTTTCTGCAACTTCTATATAATTTGTTAAATTTATAATAATCAGTTAAGAGTTGGAGAGAGGGCATGACTGAATAGTCTCTATGTTATTTCAAGCTTTTATTTGAGATGTTTTGTCACGTACGTAGCTGATTATGTAGGTTTATGCACCTTGAATTTGAAAACAGTAGTACTTTAAAATTTGTAGGGGAATTTTGGGAAGTTTTAAGCTGACACCTAAGTACATCAGCCTTTGTGTGCACAGATGAAAAATATAAAACTGTCATTACCCTCTAGTTAAGGAATAATTCTAGTCTTGAACTCATTTGTACATAAATTTAGACCATCAAATTCAAAAATAGTATTTTCAGTATTAAATCGATAATTGTCTCACTTATAGCTCAACTAAGCGGGTGAGTGTCGTCATGAGTTATTTGATTTCATTGTTTTGCTGCAGACAACATGTCCTCTTATGCTTGTGTCTGAGCTGACGGCAAGGGTGTTCCTTGCTTGAAGTTTTATAAAAGTTGTTTGAAGTATATCATTTCATTCTGAACTCTACTGTTGCTATGCCAACAAGAATGAAAACCTAAAAAATCTTCATGTCAAAAACAACTGAGCAAAGAACTCTGAAAGTTGGTGCATAGCATTGTCTATTGAACCTCTACCAGGATTGTTTAAATATCCTAAAAGTTTGATATTTCGCATGTAGATTTTTCTATTCTTTCTTTCATTTTGATAATAATACTGTCACACTCAGGGGAGCCGTTTAGTGCCATCATGTTTATATATATCATAGGTCATATTAAGAAACCATTGATATGCAGTAACATTTTTTTCGTATTGAAAATCTAATGTTTAAACGAATAGTGTCTTGGTATCTAGCCTTCCTGACAAAGTTGTTGCTGTTTTTCTTTTTGTATATTTTAAATTTTTTCTACTTTTTTTTATTGTGTGCATAGCAAAAGGCTGAACTGATCTATGGTCTATAATAATGATAATAATAATAATAATAATAATAATAATAATAATAATAATAGATAGAATAAATGATAAAACATAAAGATATTTGTTCTAAGTGCATCCGTACTGAGTCTAATACTGTCTAAACTGATGGTTCTATGTAAGTGATCATGGATAAGAAATGCCAGAACCATTTGCTAGAGAATAGTTTTCATGTCTGACCTCACCTTGGCCCCCCTCAACCTTTTCTTCAACCCATATCTTTGTGATAAGACAAGTACAACGCAAAAATTTACAATTATTTTTTCCCTGTGAATAAGAGATATTAAATCAAATGTCTGAAGAATTGACAGTAATTGAAGAAGTTGCTGGCTTAGTCTGTTTCTCTAGCATCTCGACAGAAGACATACTTCCATGCATTTTCTAAATGTAATCTTAAGCTTACAACCGTGGTATGTTCGGCTGTGTTTTTCTCGCAATTGTGATATAACTGATACTTATCCGAAGTCAGAGCAGATATATTGCGTTTTTACACTTAATTTACTCATTTTTGTGTGTCAAAATGACGTTTCTTGCTGTTTTGTTTATTATTTGGCAAGAATCCTCTAATGATTCTTTTATTTATGTGCACAGCCAGCAAGGTAAAACCTTTATCTTGAACTTGTCTTATTTTCGAGGACGATAGCCAAGCCATTATGAATAATTTAGTACTGACATTCAGTACTGAAGAAATAGGGAAAGTGTACGGGGTTTGCTAAGATCTTTCATGAGTTATGCATGTATTATATAGAAAAGTGTATTTTTATCTGGGAAAAAAAATCTTACCTAGTATTCCTAACTGAAGCTTCTTTGTAATATCTTTTTGAAATTTTCCTTCACTGAAAATATTCATTGCAAATTCTAATCAGTTTCATATTTGACAAGAGCATTTCATCCATGTCTACAAATTTTGTAACCTCTTGTGACCTTGACCTTCATTTTGCGAAAGACAACTCAACTCTCAATGGAGAACATTTGTTATAACTTATATAAAAATCCATCCATGTATAAAGAAATATACTCACAAATGAATGTTTTATTTTGTTATTTGACCTTTGACCCTGAAGTAAGACCTTGACCTTTACCACAGACACTGAATTTTTCGCGCGACACTCCGCCTCACTATGGAGAACATTTGTCCCAAGTTATATTAAAATCACGCCACGCATGTAGAAGTTATGCTCCGGACACGGGTACTGAGCTGACCCTCCAAGTGTGACCTTGACCTTTGAGCGGCAGACCTGGGTTTTGCGTGTGACACACCATCCCATCATGGTGAACATTTGTATCAAACTATTTTGTTATCCTTCAAAGAATGATCAAGATATAGACCGGACAAATCTAGACAGACACACGGACTGACGGACGCACATACACCAAACCACAAAAAGTGAAAAGCAGCGACTAAGACGACCTCACCATAAGGGGGCTCAACAATTTCAAAATCCTCTGACCACTAAGCATAATACTTTTAAGCATAAGCAAGATACAGCGCCAGCAAACAAATTTTAATATTTTTATTAACCTTCATTTTGCGCGAGACAACTTAACTCAACATGGAGAACATTTGTACTAAGTTATATTAAAATCCATCAATGTATATAGAAGTTATACACTCAAATGAATGTTTTATTTTGTTATTAGACCTTTGACCCCTAAATGTGACCTTTACCTTTGCCACAGACACTTCAATTTTTCAAATCCTCTGACCATTAAGCATAATACTTCAAAGCATATGCAAGATACAGCGCCAACAAACAAATTTTAATATTTTTATTTGACCTTTGACCTCTTGTGTCCTTGGCCTTGACCTTCATTTTGCGCGAGACAACTCAACTCAACATGGAAAACATTTTTGCTAAGTTATATTAAAATCCATCCATGTATATAGAAGTTAAACTCACAAATGAATGTTTTATTTTGTTATTTGACATTTGACCCCTAAATGTGACCTTGACCTTTGCCACAGACACTGAATTTTTCGCGCGACACTCCGCCTCACTATGGAGAATATTTGTCCCAAGTTATATTAAAATCCCTCCATGCATGTAGAATTTACGCTCCGGACATGGGTTTTGCGCTGACCCCCAAGTGTGACCTTGACCTTTGAGCAGAGGACCTTGGTTTTGTGTGCGACCCCATCATGTTGAACATTTGTACCAAATTATTTTGTAATCCTTCAAAGAATGAGCAAGATATAGACCGGACTAATCTGGACGGACGCACGGACACACATACACCGAACTATACGCCAAAAGTGTCGACTTAGTCGAGCTCACCGCAAGCGGGCTCGACAAAAATTAGCTTAGTGGTAAAAATATTAAAAACCTGTTACCTTTAAAACGTCAGAAATTGTAATAAAACTTATCATAACCAGTATATGTTTGCAAAAATATAAATATTTGATGAAAAGACCCATTGATTTAGTTTAATAACTGTTTTGAATTGTGCTTATATTCAAATGTCATGATAATGTATTATTAAGTGCACTGTAATATTACAGAATACGCAAAAGTTTATGAAACATGCGCGTGTACTATCAACGTGTTTGTTGTTGTTATATATTTCAGACATTTTTATTTGCAAACATACTGTGTAGGTCTTCAATGCAGATGTTAAACAAATACAACATACAACAGACGTATGATTGTAAATGAAAGCACAGAGCCACACTATTGCAGATGAGGTGTGTTTACTATTTTGCCCATATGATCTCAAAAGGACAGAACAGAGTCGCACTATTTCAAACGTGATATATTAACAATTGTGCTCATGTGATCTAAGTTATTAACTCATTTGAGTTTTTCTTTTTTTTGGCTAGAAAAAAGTCTCTCGAAAATCTCTACCAAAGGTCTGTAAAAATGATTTTAAGATTTGTAAACGGGTATCTATTTTTTCGGACCATTTTTTTTGTAATGGCATAAGAAATAATTGTGTTTTAAATCTCTGCTAAGTGACAATAATTTCCAGAACTGCTTCCAAACACTTTCTATCTTTAAATATTTAAGACTGAAAAATATAAATACATTTTCGTTAAGAGAAACCTTTTAACAATTTTAAGCAACTGACGGATTTTTTCTTAAGGTAGTCCTCTACTGAATATCAGAGTTTCAAACTTTTTTTCTTACCTTGTTTTTTATTAACAGTAACCTTTTTGAAGTTGTTTTATGATAAAAGTAGCGTAGGTCAGTGATTGAACTTTTTCGCAAAATGTGTTTGAGTTTATAGTGTAAAATTATTCAAGCTTCCTTCTAAAATTGTCTCGGAAATTGATACTTTTTAAAATTCTACTCACAGAAACCAAATAAATTTGAAAAATGTTCAAGAAAGTTAAAAGTTGTATAAATATATGTTCAGAGAGAGCAAATGTATGTAAAAAAATACTTTTTATGCCATGATATTTTTTCTCATGATTTCAATATTTCAACAAAACTTAATTTTTTTATATTTTTTTAAAGATCAATTCCAATTCCTAAAAATTAAAAAAAACTATAGAAATAGTTTCAAATTTTTTCTGATAAGACAATATTGTGTAGGTGATGTATAGGCAATCAAAAAACTTAAACAAAAACAATATGTCAGTGATCATTTAAGAAAGTTATTTACCAAAATTTTACCCCACCCCCTTTATTTGTAATTAAAACAACACATTGGTGATTATAGTTGTTAATTTAATATGCCACAGAAGATATGCATGTTAAACATAAGAAGTATATAGTTGACAAATTAACATTGTACAAAACTAGTACAAAATGCCAAGAAATACCAAGTGAAGCATAAATTCTGTAGTAATCTGATAATGAATTACCCCACCCACTCTTGCTATTTTTTTTCAGCTTACAATCTTAAATAGTTAAAAATAACTCAAGTAAAACTCAATTTTTTTAAATTTAGTATAAAAATATATAGTATTTGATTTGAAAATATGAAAAAAATACAGATTTTGTTTATTTAAAGCTCTGAATATGATATCAGCACACTATTTGGAACTCAGTCTGGTTCATTTCTAAACAGTTACTGAGTGTTTAAAATTTTGAAATGTGTTTAAGTTCAATAAAGAAATATTTTAACATTTCATTTAAAAATGTAATTGCTTGTAATAAAATATTTCAGGATGTGAAATAAATGTCTTAAAAGTATAAGATAATGCTTATAATGTTGCACATTTACAAAATATATAATAACAACTTCAATATTTCTTCCACAAAATCTTGACACGTTAGTTTAGCTATGTTCTATTATGTTTAACTTCAAACTTGTCAACTGTACATTCCCACAAATCCAATGTACATGTAATTGAAAGACTTACAAACTCACAGTAACCAAAAAGAAATAAATAATGTTGTAACTAATGTTTATAAACCAAGGTAGAATTACCCCACCCACTTTGGGATTTCTAGTGTTCATTCTTCACTCTTACTAAAATTGTCCCATCATTATTTTTGCAATCAACAACTCAATTGTTTTTAAAGCATAAAATACCATAAAATGCAAAAAATTCTATTGATTACTAGTGAAACTGGCTGAAATTTAGCATAAACTGACAAAAATTCAAATCATTTAATAATAAAGAGTATTCAGTTTCTAAAATATTAAGAGAAATTATCAGTATAGACACAACTGACAAAAAATAATTTAAAAAATGATAAAAATTTAACAATGGCATCTAATGTCAAATTTCAATTTAGTATCCTATAAAGTCCACAATTAAGAAAAATCACTTTTTTAAGCAAATTGTTGAAAGAAAATGAAAGAATCAGATGTACATTTACCCTAAATTCACATGCATATTTACAACTTTCATATAGATGATAGGCCCTTTGGAAGTACTTGAACATAATTAATTTTCAAACAAAGATTGTAGCATTCACCATGTCTAATACCTTATGAACAGACAAGACTAAGATAACACATTCATTCATCAATTCATACATATTTCAACAAATAATCTTTCACAAATAGTGGTGAGCAATAGCCTATGCAGTCACTAGAACAGTTTTTGACAACAAGTTTTCATGAAGGCTGCCAAAAAGATTTCAAATCTTTAAGCTATATAAAGTTGAAGTCTTACAGTTTCTGTTTTACAGAGTCAGTATTGGTTGCCCTGGATAACAGGTAACTGTATAGCAGAAATACTGCTAATTCTTTAGTTTCTCTTGATAAGAATTTTTACCTTGTGTCATCAGTGCACTAAACATGATTACACATTACTGTGTACAAGTTAAATTCTTATAAAGTATTGTACTTATCCTAACTAGACCTTTATGTTCATTAAGAAGTAAATTCTCTAAAGCAGCTCCAGTAAAATGTCTTCAGATCAATTTGTCTAAGCCTTTTTCCTTCTTCATTTTATTCATCCCCATTGTAAAAGTACAAGAGAGTGCTTACAGTGAAGACAGTCAAAAGTTATCACATTGTCACCTATGTGAATAAGCTTTAACTTTTGAAAAGTTTCAAATTTAATTTTCATTTTCATTTATCCCTTAGATTCGCAGTTCAAAGTAATCCAGAATTCCTGTCTGGAAAGAAGTGTTGGTATAAAATGCTAGTTGTTGATCAATCTGAGCACTAACTTAAACAGCAGTCATCTGGGCACTTGAAGAACCTCTTCCTGTAAACAAAAGACAAACTAAATTAAATGTATCTAGACAGGGTTGTAAAATCTGTGCCTGTACCAAGTTCTTCTGTTTTATGGCACTGCAATATACTTTTATTAACAATGCTTTGACTATTTATCAAGGGTTTAATTAAAAAAAATTGCAGAAGAAATATCTATTACATATTTATGCACATAAAATAACCTTTAGGGACAAGATAACTGTGAAAAAAAAATGCAATATGTCCACAAGTCATGAGTCCTACTCATTTTCTGTATTGCTTTGCTCAATTTTTCCTCCTGAAATTTTGTGTTAAAGGTAACTCAGATAAGGAACAATTACTATTTTGATAGTCTGGATCATTCACATAAAAAATTCAAATTTAAATTAAGATGGCCTACACTGAGTTCCTGGTTTTAACCCCAGCTGATTGCATTCAAATCAATTAGAAAGTGATATACAAGCATACTTTCCATGACATTTTCTAAGGAAAGACTCAAGAAGGGTACAACTAACAGTCCCTTACAAGATTTAATACTGAAATAAATCTACCAACAAAGTAAAACAAATCGGCAAAAACTTGATGAAAATGAGAAAAAGCAGCTTCTGTAAAGATAATATTTCTAAAAAAGTACTTACCACACCAGTTAAAGGGCGGTTATCCATAAGATTAAAAGGTTCATCTCTAAGTTCATATCATTGCTATTTGGGTGGTTAATTCCATATACACTTGATGTTTCTTCACTTTTCTATCTGAATGAAGAGTTGGTACCGATTAATCTAAAATATAAAGACAAAGAGGTAAGATACATGTTTGATTTGTCAACGACATTAACTACTTACTGTATAATCTGCAAGCTTTGTTTCTTTATTTTTCTTTGGGGGATAGTGGGCATGAAATACATTGTGACAATCTAATCTGAGGTCCTACATTTTAAAATGACTCAATGCAACTTTTACACAAACAGCACATAAAGTTTTGCAGCTTGTTCCTTCATTTTACACATTAAAATTTTAAAGATTTACAGCTGGAATGATAGGGAAAGTGTGAATTTTCAACATTTCATGAATAAATGATATGTATACCAAGGCTTAATAAAAATTTTAGGGTACCTGATGTCAGTGTTAAAATTTTGAGCTTTTTACATTTGGTATTATTTTTTACACCTTTGTTGAGCTCATGAATCTTCAAAATTCTGTACAGATAAGGAGTTAATGTTAGAGATAAATTTGAAACTATTACATTTGTAGTATTTCAATCTTGTTTAACAAAAATCTCTACAATTGTGTGTTTTATTTGGATTATGTGGAAGTAATTGAAACCATTCAAGTAACTCATCACAGGTCCAACTCAATCAAAAATATGTTTTTGAATTCAGCATTTTTCAGTTTTACTAAACAGGAAGCTATCATCTACAATAACACTAGCCCAACAAATTGTGCGCCAGGGCTCTTTATTATATAGACGATGGTCGCCCTTCGCGCACAACCCACTTACGATTCAAAACAATGCGGAAAGTTTTTCTTCTATGTGTATATGCCAGCGACCAGAATCTCGTCGCTAACTTTGACGGCTTCAAATGTATAGTTACACTCAATATTTCTTGAAATAAAATACATAGCTGTAAAGCTTATTCCAAACTGAATCAATATAAGAGAAAATAGATAAGAAAATTTTATGTTTTTATGCATTACACTTATAAACCCTACACATGTCAACATGTTTTTGTTGGACACCGTAAAGGCCGACATCTATGTAATATCAGTTTGTAAATCGGTCGGTCTTGCAGTCGAAATATTGAGACTATAATGTTGTTAGCATAAACTGTTCAGTTTTGGGCTGAAAGTTTGGGTATTTCCTTTGAGTAGCAAGCAGAAAACCAGTTTGTATGCAACTGAATCCATTAATGTTAACTCATAACTAGATGAAAATGAAAAACGGAAATAATAAAAATAGACTTCAAAATATGACACATTTTTTACAAATCTCTACTTTCGTTTTCATGAACAGCTCTTAAATTCAAGGAAATTCAATAAAAATGATAAAGTTTATACGTACATGTACTGCTGGTTGTTGTTTACACCTTTTTCTTCTCATATCAACAATTTGTTCACGTCTTTTTCGTTGTTTTACATGCAAATGTTTTTTTTTTAATGTTTACATGTTTCGGATAACCGAAAAGCGGTCTGGATTTAAGGGAGGTAACTCTCATAGTCGTACAAAAAGTAGCAGACGTTTTTTGTCGAATATTTTGCAAAATAAAAGCGGTAACGCAGAAAGACCTTATGAGTGAAATTTCTTTTATCCTTTCTAATCAAAACTAAAACGTTAAGAACAAGTTTCAATTTTACAACATTCATGCGCGAAATCTGCGCAGAACACTCAAATTCGTCACTAGAGGACTACCTTAATTAATTTTATTAAAGTTATTCACTAGGCTAGTTTATAGAAATAGATCTGTAAAGAACATAAATTGCTTATATGACATCAAACTTATCAAAGGTACACAGTATTTCCACAAAACTGAGTCAATTTTCTGTGTTTTCTGTAGTTCTCTGGAAATGGTGTAAGGTTTCTAATTTTTACTTTACCAGCTTCGTCAGACATCAGTTTAGCTCTACGCTATATGTTTACAAAATAATAATGATATAACGAATGAAACTTGGGATTGCGTTGTAACACCTGTCCCTGATACAGCTTATTTTCATTACCATTAGCAACATCCTGCGAAACTCACAGCTGAAGTCTGATAAAATTTCAGTTAAAACATCAAACAGTTGAACCGCCTAAGAAAAATAACTGAGATACATTTATTTAATTTACTTATCGTAAATTAAGATAAAGTTTTGGTCTAAAATATAATTTTAAGATGTACTTCCTTTCAAAAACTAAAGTGTTATTTAATGATATTTTTATTCATATTTTTAAATTGATGGACAATGAATAAAAGCTCAGAACTAGAAATCTACTCGGTTTATAGACGTTTCCGGTAATTTTTTTGTACTTGTTAGACAACACCTATATGACTCAATTGTCTTGTTCTTTTCAGAAAAAAGCACCGAAGACTGCGTTACAGTATCATTTAAACCGATAAGGAACTCGTAAACAGAAGCTGATAACTGAAGGTATAAATTACTCGTTCAAAACATTAAAAATCTGTCTCGTTAAAGGACTGTTAGTCGATCATATTCCAATAAAACACGTGTAAAGTCAAGACTTTAGGAGTAAAATAACACCAAAAGCAATTCTGTCCTCTATATAAAACGCAATTACGTCAACAGAATGTAAAACATAGCAAGACCCATTCTAAATGGCTTAATCTAACGTAGTCTCTGGCAAATATGTTACTGAATTCTTTGAGAGAAAAAGAAAAAGTTTGGGCCATGTTTAAAACAAGTAAAATATTGTCTTGTATGTGAACATTATCCCAAAAATAACCACTTGTTAAAATAATATCAAGGAGAAGAATTTAATAAGACTTTGTCTTTCACTCTCATTCCTTCCGTGTGAATACTTTTTTTGCAATTGTATGTGTATATTATAATCTATATCTTGTAAATATTCTGAGAAATGAATATGTTTCAACTAAAAATAACCAAATAATTGAACCAATTATCAGATAAGCGCATATTCTAGACGGACAGACATTTGAATTGAAACATTGACAAAGAGCAAATTTTGAACTTATTTTCATTATTTTTATATTATTATATATCACACAACTAAGGTTTATAACATATTCATCTGTTCTTTTTAGCTATACCACGACAAAGATTTTCTGAATGAAATAATATTTAGATCAATTAAGCATAAAAACGATTTTTATTTAAACTTTATTTTGCTTTTGAAATTTTTTTGAAATCTAAAGTTCACGAATCTTGCTTTAAAACTGTTGTAATTATTGCAGGATACAAACCAGGCACATAGATTATGTTGACATTAGCTCATAAACATTTGGCACAGTTGCCGACAATTGTCAGCAGATCCTATGGTGCTATGTTAATATTTACAAGAAAACCTAGTTTTATTTACATCAGTTCGAAGAAAGGCGCCTTCGTGAGACAATTATTATTGTAAGTTACGACATGTTATTATAGTTTGTAGATACTATGATTGACAAAACATGCTGAGCACTCCAAAAACGAGGATGATTCTCATGGTTAATGTTTAAGAAAGACAAGTCTCCCATTAAATGGTTAATGATTTAGGGCGGTAAGGTCTGTTGAACTTCTAAAGGAAGATAATAATAATAATAATCATCATAAAAATAATATTGCGATGTCCTTTATTAGGGCAACCAAACTCCAGAAGTTTAAAATTCAATCTGCAAATTGTATATATAGACAGAAAAGCATAGACAGGAGCATTAATTTGGATTTTCCAGAAACCTTATTAATATTTTTGCAAAAACAGGATTTTTTTCTTTCACAAAGTACACCTATCACTTTAATGAAACGCCTTCATGACAGTAACTGAGGTTGCTGCTAGTTGCATCTTTTATCTTATGCCTTGACAGAAAACATAGCTTTATGCATTCGACTGATGCTATCTTTTACCCTGCCTCTATGGAATGTCTGATAGCCTGTTCTGTTTGTTTTTTTCGCTGGTGAAATGTATCTATGTACACAGGTAGATCACAGTTGTAAAGCTTTCACAGTGATCTTTTTATCGTTTATCAAAAAATATTCCAGTACATGAGGTAGTCGCAAGAATTTTAAAAGAAAAACAATATTTACCTCGATACTAAGTGCTTTAAGGAAGTTTTTTAACTGAATTTTATCATGATGTTTATTCAGTTTTAAGACAACAAAGCGATTTTCCAAAAGTAGTTGCTATATCTTTTCATTTTACGACCACATTACATTAAGAGAGATAGCTAGCTAGCAGTCAGTTGTAATAAAGCAACTTCAGACATTGTGTTTGGAGCTTAGTTTTTAGACACGAGATACATTATCTATATATTTATAGCTTACAGGTTTTACAAAATTACATTAAAATATCCTGAAATATTAAGATCAGTTTCTTTTTTTTTCCTTTTATCTTCAAAGATCTTCGTTTAAAAAGTATTAGATCTCCCACAAAATTGCTTAAACGCTGTACCTACATAAAAATGACAAAGATTCAAAAAGAAAAATCATATCAAAAAGCATTGTCTTGCAGCTAGAACCTAGTTTATTGTGCTCTGACTTATTTACGAACTCTACAAGTAACCCAAGAATAAGTTAATTAAAAAAGTCTCTCTTTTAGGTATGCCCTTTGGACTGGACGGAAGGTTTTGCAGAATTAAACGTTCACATCTATAGCCATTTAAGCAGGCTGATAAACAAAATGTTTCATCAAAACTCTTTATATGCGCGCAAATAGTGTAACCATATTATATATGTTGGCAGAAAAATGGATAAAATATTTTTTTTCAAAGAAACAATAATTTATATAGCATTGTGTTTTCTTACTAATTGTTACTCAATGGTGCAAAGTACTGCTTTTTCATAAACGATCATACATATACAACGGTGCCCGAGGTATTCCTTTATACTAGACAGTTAAGAGATATGAAGCAAAAATACAGAAAACCAGCCAAAGGGTTGTAAATAACTATTTTACAATACTAGAAAATAAAGATTTAGGAGAAATAATATTGCATGTAAGATCTTGACACAAGTTACAGCACTTGTAAAGTATAAGACTGTTTCCTTAGACCTTACAACACAGTTAATCGTGCTTTACATTGGTGCGTGTTTTTGATTGGTAAATGGTCGGTAATGTAAACCTTTCTCTTGAAGCAGAAAAAAAATGTCAAAGTGAAATTTGGCGTTTCAAGTAAATCTAATGTTTTTTGTTTTAAATATAAACATTAAAATATCAAAGGTAAACAAAGTAGACCAGTGACCTTGAAGTGACCTTGGTCTTGAACTTCTCCAGACGTAGATACATATTTTGGACCTTTTTAAAGGACATATTATAATACTTCTGATGATAAAGTTTTGAATCATCAAAATCTTAGGTAAATTCAGTACAAACACTTTCACAGTTCCGTCAAAGACCGTAACTAGACAGTTGTTTAACGATAATAAAAAGAAACAATGTTTTAAAAAAGCTAAAAAGAGTAGTCAAACTCGCATTTACATTTCTATTTTAATTAGTTTATGTAACCCAGTCCTGGTCTGGAAAGAGATGTAAATGAATGTTAGTGACCTATGTCATATAGGTGACAACTTAGGATAATTTTTGAGAATATGTTTGAAGTAATCTATATGTTCAAATAAACATGTAGTCTGACTCATCCATCAACATATCTGTGAAATGTAAAAAATTCAGCATTATAAACGCTTCAAGATAAACCTTTATCAATAGACATGAAGATTTGGCAGGCAAACCTGAGAAAAACTTTACTCGAATATGCCTCATATCTTTTGAATTAAATAGTTGCCTGTGATGTGTAACAAATCTTGGGGGTCTCATCAGATATAAACTTTTTAACAAAATTAGCTATTTTCTCGTCCACACACCATCTTCGTACTGGTAAATAACAGAAAACGGCAGCTTAGGAGAAAAGACTGACATTAAAAAAGGTATTTTGACCTGACTGTATTATCGATATTTCAAAAATAAGGCGTCAACGTACCATTTACTTTTCGTAATTCTTTGAAAACAAGAACTGTCACTATAAGACGACAAAGCTCCCGAAGTGGTGCTTTGACCTTTGAGCAGTGGACCAGTCATTTAGGGGTCAAGGTCAAATAAATATAGGTCAATGGGAAGGTCTTGTCCAAAGGGGTTTTGTGTCCATGTATGAAGTATATCCATTTACTTATTAGGAAGTTACGGCAAATGTTACAGTTTTCGGACAAAATGACGGACGGACTGACGGACGGACAGTTCAAAAACTGATTACTAGGATTAATGCAAGACAGAGACTATTACCACAATTTCCAAATAGGACAAAATTAAAATCTATCATTGCCAATGCGTTCTGTGCAGTGCAGTGAGTACACATGACTTCATCATGACCAAAATACATTTAAGGTCTTTGGTTCAGCACTTCTAAATTCAATTTGATCAAACATCAGAAGCTGCCATCTACGTATTATGCAGACCAATCCTGAGAAGTTGGTTGCTTGGTTCTGTTATTCATATGCAAATAATTTGAGACTGTTGTCTTAGTGCAGGTCCCTAGGTGCATAGATTTCAATCAAGTAGAGCAAAACCCAACAGGTTTTAATAGTCATCATGCCAAACAATCCCCTCATTCTATGAAAAGGGAACATTATAATACATGTTATTTATATCATTTTATTGTGTATTAAGTTTGATGCCACGGCATCTGTAAGTATTTTGGAATTATCAACCAGTTTTCAGAAATGGCTCACCTATTCTCTAAATTTATAATTGGGGATATCGCATGAAAAATATCTCCACTGATATGATAGTGGCAGAAATTCGTTTTAGTTTTCAAGTTTTTAGCGATATTATATTCTTTTCTTTTTTTACTGACTGAAAAGAAGATTAATGGGACATATTTTCTATGTTCATAAACTGAAAATAACTGATGATCTTTTTGCAAATTTCATGCGTGAAGTATGATGACACTGGCAATTATAGATATTAAGAAATACCCATTTTGCCTTAAAAGGTTAACTTTGAGGGACGGACCAACGGTTCAATAACTAGACGCTGGAGAGGTAAGAGGGGGTCTAAAAAGTGGTATATTAAAAGACCTTTTCAAAATGTCCGGATAATTTTTTGTCCTATGAGAACATGAACTTTTTCAATTTTGATGTTTCACAGGTGTTGCTGTCCCGATGTCCTTATATATATTTTCCATTATTTCATGTTTTGATGGAGTGTAGACATGAGATCATGTAAATCAGCCTGGTCGGGAATCTCTTCGTCAAAATCACCACCATTCAGTAGCGCCAGCATCTAAAATATGCACAAAATTTATTCATTACTAAGGAAACTACTCTTTAAAATCATAAACTCCAAGTAATTTCTGAAAGGTAAACAGGCCAAACAAATGAAAGAATTGGTATGTATTACTATAAACTTCATGAAGCCAACTTCTATACTTTTTGAATGATCGCACAATCCAGATATTGCAGTACAAAGACTCACTGACTGCCGGACAGACGTCATTTAAACATATAATCTGATCAGATAAGACAGCGGGCGGGGACTGGTCGTCATTTTTCCCAAAACAATCCAACCCTGCATTTTCAAGTTGCGTGTTGCATAAAACTAATTTGCTGGTTATTTTATCATGAGAAAGTGGCAAACGTGATTACAAGAAATTGCGAAGTTAGAGAATTCCCGACTTTTTGAAAAAGCAAATGTGTTGATCAATAAAATGGAGTTCAAGCAAAGGAAACGTGCATGTGATTATAAAATTATGTGTATACTAATATAAATATATTACTTTTAAAATTTATAGAACTTATTCCTATTCATAACAATCTGTGTTTTTTTTGTGCTTGGCTCAATTGTAAGTGTTCCGGGTAAGAAGGATTTTAATTTCGATGGAAAATTCATCATAGCCTCGACAGTGAGAAAAGAATAAAAAGTAACGAATGTTTCTACGTCCGTTTTGTTTGAAAAAGCTTCTGTATGCGACATCTTTATATCTACAGTCGTAATGGTTTGAAGGTAAGCCAATTCATTTAATTAGGAAAGTCATTAATAATTGTACTGATAATTCAACAAACTGCCTATACTATTCTAAAACTCTTAATGTAAGGAACAGTTTATCAAGTACATAATAAAAGCAAAAACAAACGACGGTAGCTCCATTATTTTTTCTGCCTTTTTGCATGCGTATAAAAGTTTGGTATAAATCATAAACGTACATTTGTTTTAAACAAAAGGACCGGTATGGCCCTAATTCGCTCATCTGACTATAATAACTGCTGCAAAGATTTATCATCAAAAGAAAAGAAAAGAACTAAACAATGCTACATGCCAAATTTGAGGAATTGTGACAAAAGTTTTTTTAATGTTTGTTTGTATAAGCCTTTGTAAAACATCTCGTTCCCGGAGTTTTCACAATCTTGATTCAGGCAATGCTTCAGGCCAAATTTCAGAACTCTGAGCCTTGTGATTTCAGACAAGAAGGTTTTTGGAGATTTTCCTTTTATTTATCTACATGTATATAAAACGTGTGGCCCCCGGGGTGGAGCAAATAATCTCAGAAGAGGCATAGACAGGAATCTTGGTGGGGTTTTTAAGGCAGTGCTACTTTTTTTCTAATTTCAGAAATCTTAAATCCCATGTTTTTTTTACAAAAAGCTTTTTTAAGAAGATGACTACATGAATGATGTTAAACAACTGATACCCGGGATGAAGCGAAATTTTTCAACTCTAAAAAAAACCCCAAGAGGACAAGGCGGTCCTTAGTCGCTTACCTGAAAAGAAACTACGAAACAACTGGTATAGTTTGGATAGGGGGCAACTAAGGGATGTGTCAAATGGCAGACAGTTCAAATACCACATTATATGTTAAAAAATAAACAAAGAAAAAAGGTCAATAGTTCAAGGTAAACCAGTCAAATAGAAGTCTGTATGGAAACGTATACAAAAAGTCAAAATTTCAAAGACGTATCTTCAAAAAAACGAAGTAGGTCAAACTCAGCCAACGTCAAAGTTGAAGTCTGCATGCAAATTTAAACAAACATATAAAATTTGATTGATGTTGCTTCAAAAACAAGGAAATATGTCAGTAGGTCACATGAAGTTCAAGGACAAAGGTAGATGACGTTTATGTACCTTCCTACCCCATCTAATGATTTATTTTCAGAGGGGTGGGGGTACCGAGGTGAGTGGGTGGGAGCTGGGTACCCTGGTGAGGGCCAAGATCGCAACTTATTAACTAGGCAATGATGAACCATATGTTTCTAAGCTCAAGGCTTTCACTTTCTGTAAAATTTTTCTTGTATAACACAATGTAAAACCACTGGAGCGGGGCCAATTATAGGCTAGGGACCATGAATTGTATAAACTTGGTAGAGGTCCACTAGTACAAACAAAATATCTAAATCCTAGGCCTAATGGTGTCTAAGAAGGAGATCTTTTAACTTTTACCTATGTAAGTCTATGTAAAATCAAGTAACCCCTGGGTTCGGACCAATTCTGACCCCACGGCCATGATTTATATAACTTTAGTAGAGGGCAACTAGATGATTTTATCAACCAAATATAGTAGCTCTAGGTCTTGTGGTTTCAGAAAAGAACATTCTTTTTTCCTATATAACTCTATTTTAGATCGAGTGACCCTCGGAGCGGTGCCAATTTTGATTCAGGGGCCATGATTTGTATAAACTTAGAAGAGGTCTACTAGACAATCATACACATCAAACATCTTAACTCTAGGCCCTATTGTTTCTGTCAAAAATATTTTCTAATGATTTCCTATATAAATCTATGTTAAATCAAGTGACCCCTTAGCTCGGGCCATTTCTGACCCCATATATATAAATTTATTAGAGGTCCACTATATGATGCTAACAACAAAATATGTAAGCTCTAGGCCTTGCCGTTTCAGACAAGAAGAGTCCTATATAACTCACTGTAGGTAAAGTTATCCCTGGGGCAAAGAAGATTTTGATCCAGGGGCCGTGATTTGTATAAACTTGAAAGAGGTCACATACAATCTGTCTGAAACCATCTCCTAAACATCGCTACACTATTAGTATCCGAGCACGACCAACAGAAGGTCACCTTCTTGTGACCTATCCATCAGTCAATCAGAGCATCTCTTCAACCCTCATGTAAATCAAAGTGGCGTACGCTCAACTTGTGAAAATATATTTATATAACTGGGATCCCAAACAATTATCTGCAATATATAAACTGTCACTGAACTCAGAGTTAAATTTATTTGTTACAATCTTCCAAAAAATGAGATAAATGTTTGTGTAGAATATTATTTTTTCAAAGTATCTAAGCTATTTTCCGTCTCCGATATTAAACCTTGTTATGCTAGAGAAGTTTACACGCTGTTTGAACACGCCGTGTGTACAGGTAAGCTATCGAGACGCGTCATAAGCTGCAGTGTCATTGGCTGGGATATAAATAACAATAGTGGAAATTCCATTTATCGAGTGCGTCGTCATTCAGATCTAACCGTAGGGAGATCGTGAACTTCAGCCAGATTGAGGTCACATATACACCAAATATGTTAGCCCTAGGCGTTATGGTTTCTGGCAAGAAGATCGTTTTTACTTTATAAGTCTATATAAAATCAAGTGACCCCTGGGGTGGGCCCATATTTGACCACAGAGCTGTGATTTAATATAATTTTGGTAGAGGTTTACTAGATGATGTCAATCAACCAAATATGTCAGCTCAAGGCCTTGTGGTTTCAGACAAAAAGATCTTTTAAAACTTTTTCCATCTTAACCCTATGTTAGATCAAGTGATCCCTGGGGCGGGGCCAATTTTGAACGAGGGGCCATGATTTTTATAAACTTGGTAGAGGTCTACTAGACAATCAAACACACCAACTATCTTAACTCTAGGCTTTATGGTTTCTGACGAGAGGATTTTAAAAGTTTTTCCTATATAAGTCTATGGAAAATCAAGTGACCCTTTGGGTGGGGGCAAATTTGACCCCATGGGCCATGATTTATACAACTTTGGTAAGGTTCACTAGATGATGTTATCAATCAATTATGTAAGCTCTTGGCCTTGTAGTTTCAGACAAGAAGATTTTTAAGTTTTTCCTTTCAGTTGCCATGGCAACCGGAGTTCTTAATGGAATTCCATGTTTTAGACAACTTAGTAACGAGGACGATACAAGAATTATTTCTGTAAAGTTTAATTGTAACTGACCCGGTGATATGGTAGGAGTTGTTACTGAAATTCAATTGTGGACGACGTACTGACGGACGACGGACAAAATAACATACTAAGAACTACACCTGACATTCGGTCCGTGTGAGCTAAAAAAGAAAAAAAATATCCCAAGGAGCAAAATTTAAACAATCTTAGAAGAGGTCCCCTACATAATGCTTTGTGCACAGTTTTTGTTTTAATCCAGGATTTCAAGAAATTTGAGTTTTTTTTCCTTTTATTACTATATAAAACATGTGTCTCTTGGAACGGGACCAATAGTCATACCACGGACATAATCTTAACAATATTGGTAGACGTCTGCTTTACAATGCTACATTGAATTTCAGAGCTCTGGGAAGCAGTTTTTAGACATGACGATTTCAAATGTTTTTCATTTATTACTAAAAGCAGAATTCTGCAGGTAATAGAATTCTTCGTACAACTTAAGTAAAGCTTCACGCAAGAAACCTCACTGTCAAGTTTGAGCAACTTTAGCCACAGCGTTTAGGAGAAGATGTTGTTTAAAGCAAAGGTTGAGGATCGACGACGAACACTGGGCGAACGCAAAAACCCACCTTGAGGATGTTGTGCCCTGGTTAGCTTAAGATATTGAACTGTCACCATATATAAAAGGTCGTTTAATTATCGTATAATTTATTTTAGAGAAAACGCATTAAGAAAACTGTAATCCATTGTGCGCCTCTGTCAATGTGCTAGCCCTTGAGTGTTGAAAGACAAGATAGTGTGCAGCAGGTGGTTGGCGGTCATGTTGCCGTGTAGTGGATGAGATAGATGTCCAGGGTAAGACAGAAGGGAGCAGAGGTAACCACTATTACGAACATCGGTGTGGGGTAGAGGTTTTGTATAAACTCGGGGAGGTAGGATGGCATGCTAGACAAAGTAGGACGCAGAAACAGATGTAGAACTCCACACACTAACATATACTTCACCATAGTTTCATAGCCCAGGGGGATATTATGTGTTATTAAATGATTGATTTGATATAGGCCCTGTTATTTGTTCGAGGGCAGTTGTATTGAACATGAGGCCAAAGATATATTAGATATAAATGTGTAAGCCATAAAAAAACTGGCATATTTTTAATGACTTATTTCTATATGTTAACTTTATTATTTATCCCCACTAATCAGTCAATCGTACATCACTCATTCCACCAATAAGCCTCAACTGTTTTCTCAATACGATGCACGGCTAGGGCAAGTTTAGTGAAAATCTGATAAAAAATATGGTTTCTGGAGTGAAAAACACTTTTTTCTTTATTTGACCCACTGACCTAGTTTTCTAACGCCATGTAACCCAGTTTCGAACTCGTCCAAGATTTTACTGAGGCTATCATTCTGATTTCCATTAAGATCTAATTGGGATTGTAGCCTCTAAGAGTGTTTACAAGCAACGGACAGACGTACGGACGACGGACAAAATAGCATACTAACAGCACACTTTGGCACTTTGTTCCAGGTGAGCTAAAAATAAAAATCATACGAGATACAGTAATTAATGCTGTTACAGATTGTATTACCTTAATTATAAAAATATCTTTTTTATTCATTCATTTTTTGCACTCTTGAATTCCTTTTTGAATAAAGTCTTTTTCTATCGTTTAATGTTTGAAGTGATATAAACTTTAAAGAATTTTCTTTGAAAAAAAGAATCTTAAAAAAAATGACTGGCTTAAATTCACAAAAATAATGCAACATAAGAGTATAGTTTTCGGACTTTAGCAAAACATTTTATGCGTGTAATAATCAAATGTCCTGTGTCCATAATAGTTTAGGCCATAAACAAAAATGTTCAGTTTAATAATGCACCATAAGAGTATAGTTTTCGGACTTTAGCAAAACATTTTATGCGTGTAATAATCAAATGTCCTGTGTCCATAATAGTTTAGGCCATAAACAAAAATGTTCAGTTTAATGCTTAAAGTGTCAATTTCATTTTCAGTAAAATAAATTAAAGTTTAATCACATTTATTTGATATTTATTCCATTTAATTTTTCATAATTAAATGTTTTGATATTTAGTTAACGACTGTAGTAATGTCATCATCATTGCATTATTTTCAGAGGCAATTAAACTAACAATTATGAGTTCTGCTCTTAAATTTCATAACATCAACACTTTTAACCAATGGCAAACTTGCTTCTTTAGCTACCGTTTTGTATCAAACAATTTCATTCGTTACAAATACAGGTCAAAATCAATTTTAATACGACTACGCCGAAAAACATGAATCTGGTCACGTCCCCACACAATCCTCCAACTGTTTCGATAAAATGGTAAGCACTCCACAAGGAATTTGAATTATTTTGACACGAGAAGTGTTTTGCTGGTAGATGTTAAACATTCGTCAGAACCAAACCTTCCTAGTATCTAACCTGTTCGTCGACCACTGGTTCGATGCTCTCTCCCACAAACATACGATCATAACTCACCCTCTGTCTGGCCAACAAAGTCGAAATCTGGCAATCTGTGGAAGGTGTAGAAGAAACAAGGTAGTAATATTAATATGACAAAATTTGCCAAACATTTATATAATTAACAAATCAGCAAACAAGACTGGTTTGTAGAAGGCGTGAAACTGCCTTATAAGGAAGGTAGCATGTTTCTCTGTGTCTTCTAATGTTTGTTTTTAAACAATAGGTATTAAAACACTAATTTCTAACGTTACTGACTTTGACCTTACATCAAAACAAGGCATTTACTCCTGCATAAAATGATTACTATATTCTAATACTGATATTTTTAAAAACAATGACCTTTACCATTTGAAAAAAATAATTGAGTTGTGTGCCATTGCAATCCGTGAATTTTCCTTGCATGAAGCTTATACTTAATTTGATCACCTAACAAAACGTTACTTTTCTTATCTAAAATAACCGTTACGTATTTCTTTATTTTCACGCACGTGTAATATAACATCAGACTTAACATTGCGCAATCACTCATAACTACGAAGAAATTATATTTACTGTCACTTTTTGAATTTACTTTTTTTCAAATAGAAGTGTTTTATTTCATTATTTCGCCCGTCATTTTACTAGAACTATTTCATGGTAAATGTTTTGTAACATCCCCTTTTTCAATATAATGACACGAATACAGTAACGTACGGCTTAACACTTTTATTGTTCTTTTGGTTGAGTGATAAAAAGATCTGACACTAGTTAGCATTTTGTATATAAGTTGTTATTCGTATAGAAAAAAACTGTCTCTGAAAGTTATGTCTGTTGGTTATTTGAGTGAAACTGTTGCTAGTCTAAGCAGTTTCACCTTATAATTGAATATGTAATTTATGCAGCCATAAATGGGATGCCTTAAATGGGATGCCTTAACAGGGTTTTGAATCTCAGTCCTTCGGATGGCATTGTCAATTCTATAACCAATTTACTAGACATTTGAAGAAAGAAATTAGGAGAAAAGAAAGATTTTAATCTTAGAATATAACAACAATCTGAGTTTTATATCAAGAAATCCATTGTAGATTTTCAAATAAAGAAATACGAACTTGGATAAAGTGTCGGCCCTAGCCAGTTATCGTGACAGTTTCAATAAGTAAACACTTGAAGCAAGTCTAATAAACTCAGGTTAAAATTGTCATTAATTTTCATTATTTACCTCTCATCATGTTTATCAACTAATTTGTTTCGTTGTTCAGACGAAATTTTGACTTTTACAAAGTTGTTCGTCGGTTTTGGCTTGTGTACGCTATCATCTGTATCTGTTTCGGTAGAGTAAAGAGCTTTATTAAAAAAAAAAACGAAAAAAGAAATATAGTATATATAAGTCAGAGGGAAAATCGCAAAAGACCTTAAAATTTCAAGCTCATTTGTTGCCATGAATTTAAATATTTCCCCTCTTACCAGAACTAATTTTTAATAGCTTTCCAAAAACACTATGTGTAAGCTTACACGTTAAAACTCAGTCAGAATAAATAACTTGTAATGATCATCGTAATTCACCGTAAGTCCGACATAATGTAGCCAAATGACTTACCCGACTGTGTATATGTCTGCAAATCACTCACTACCATTACGTAACTTCCGGGAAATCTGAAGAAAAGTTCCATAATATCACCATTCTTACAATAATTACACTGCTTTTACGTTATTATTTACAAACAAAACGACAATAGGTGGAATCACGTGATAGATATAATCTCTTAACCAAAAGTAAAACTTTTGAAAGACTAGGATGATTTTTCAATTACATACAACTATAAAATATTTGATAGGTAAAAATGTTTAATATCTTAGAAATCAGTAAATAAAACATCACAAAATTTTTCAAAGCTGAAACACTATTTAATAGAATTTCAATTTTGTCTAAGTTTTGTCTATTCGTTTTCATTTAAAAAGCTCACTGACAATTAAATTTTCGAATTATTCATTCGTTTAGAGAGTATGATATATCACGTGATTCCCCGTTGTAAACCAAAGGCTAAACAAGACAGAAAAAATGAACAATTAAGGCAGATAGGGATAAAAGAAAGAAACATACAGTAGACCCCTTGGTGTCTAGAGCAACGTCAAGGCCACCAGGAGCCAGTACCTACATATTCGAGAGGAAGTTTCGTACATTGAAAGCCACATGAATGACAACCTCCCTTTACACCGAACAGACTGAAGTGCCTGCCACTAAACACTAACTACGAACACTCCCGCACCCTTGTCCACCCCATTCTTGCCCAGGTTATCTCTGCCAACCACCGACTGAAGTTAAAACAAAACTTTATGAGAACCAATCTCTGCGGAAAACATCTTTCAGGTAAAATGTGTATTACCACAGGCAGATAAAATAAGAAGCTGCATAAAAATACAATATGGTTTAGTTTAGTTTAGGCTCATTTATTTTACATCGATTGCGATACAAGTTCTTACAACTTAGATTCACCACGCTCGATGACTGCTTCCTGGGTTCCATACCAGTATTCGCGCAGTGTTGAGGAATGTGAAGATCGTGAGAGAATCTCGCCTCTGACGGGATTCGAACCCGCGACCTCCGGATCCGGAGCCCTGCCCTCTACCCCTGGACCACGGTGCCTCCTCATACAATATGGAAGGTATTGTGCGGCAGTTATCATTCTTAAACTTCGCAGAAGCTACAAATGCCCAGTTGAAAAAGTTCTGGGTGCACTAAAGTCTAGACATTTTTTGCCAGACAGCCGGATTTCCAGGTTTGTTATCTGACATCTACAGTCATGTATGTAAGACATTAATCTGCCTTTAAAATAGAATTAAAATGAGAACAGTTCAAGTAGGGATACTTATATTTTGTTTATACGAGATTAAATAACTTTTGTAACAGTGTGCCCGTGAGTAAAACTGCTCAAGATCAAGGTCATCATACAAATACTCATTTTTGTTATTTTATTGGCCAGAGACTTTTAACCTGAGGTCGTGGGTTCGATGTATGTGCAATGTATGTATATCACTATTAACAAGTGCTTTCTAGAGTCCTGACAGGGTTATTGAAGGCCGTGGGTCAAATTGTGCTTATGTTAATGAACAGAAACGAAGTGTTACAGACGGACAGTCGGAAAAAACAATATGTCTTCTTGAGATATTGGGGATTCCTTTTTTTTCTTCGTACTTTAAAATGACTGCTTAGACTGACTGACAAAAAGAAGCGCTGCTTTTAATTCTATAAGTCAATGAACATTTTAGTATGTAAATTACTAGTCATAGAAAACGGTGATTATTTTATAAAAAAAACCTCCTTGATTTAAAATGAAAATGAAAGCAGAAAGCAATTTTTCTGTTTCAGTAGAGCTGAGATAGTTGCAGGTACTGATATAATCCGGTATTGTCAACTTGACCCGCTCTATTATAATACAGCTTCTATTATGCATGAAAACACGAAACAAGTTTGTGCAGCTTATGTGAATATCTATGCCCCATAGTTTAGACTGTTGTTATGCTGAATTAAGAAAATAGGGAAAAAAAGAATTTTCTCTCCACAACTACGCTGACAAGCGTTTGTTTTCAGTTTACAGCTTCATACGATCAAATACCGCCAAAAGAGAAAAACAAAAGTTTCATTTTAAAACTGGCATAAAGTAGCCAAGTTAAAGATTCACAGATAAACTGCAAAGACAAGCACTTTCGGATATCATGCACGCAGATTAAGCAGATTTTGTCTAAATCAGTAGACAGACTGTGAAGCTGAGATGTACTGTATGCAAACTTGTTTGAATGTAGGATGGAAAATGTCGAGTCACGAATTGCACTTGATAACAAAGCTATGATACAGGTCATCGTGTTTATAGAATAACAGTGTTTGTTCCACGTTTTGTAAGATAAAAACAGGTCAAACCAAGAACAGTAGGGTCATTTGGTCACGTTCAAGGGCGCTGTGGTTACAAAATGTACCTTCTGCCTCAACGACGTCATTCGAATGATTCAATACAACCAGGTCAGTAGGTATGAGACCCAAAAAGTGGAAATATCTCTTCTTAAGGCCTTGTATCTGTTCTTTGTCTTACTGTGTTTTGTTGAGGGATACCGTCTCTTTCCATAACCTCCTATGTGTAAAATACATTTCCCCTCGCATAGGTATGTAATAAGCGTTATGACTGTTATCATTGGAAAGAAGGGAGACTATCAACAATAACTGAATTGGTGTGTGTGTAGAGGTTGGGCCGCTAACCAGATATCGCCGTATCAGTCAGCTTACAGCAATAACCGAACAAATGTCAACTGTGACATTACAATTCCGGGTTAATGTCACTAAGGCAAAACAGGAAATAACTGGCATTTTGAAGATGCCGAGATAAAGATTTTCTAATTGTCAAATTGTAAAAGAATTTATCATACAAGTAAACCACTGACATCTTGTCTAAAGTATACTGATCGTGAAGCTGAGAGCAAAGTTATGCAAAATGATTTGGAAATTGGAAAATGACTTGTCATATATTACGTTTGGTACCGCCACCTGGATAAAAGCCATGGTGTTTGGGTAAGATACAATTTAATGTATTTAAAATATTTTAAAAGTGTTAAGAGTTACGCCCAGGATACTAAATTGTCAATAATGTATAGTAATAGCAACAAAGGAAGCGGGTAGTCATGCAGTTCATGTACATTGCTACTTGAAGGAAAAACTACCTTCTACTCATCACCATAAAAAGAGAAATTAAATTAAGCAAGGTCTGAATGTGAATTTTTGGCGACTGGTATTCGATAAGTATCTATCAGCAAAACGTGGATTACTTGTACATTAAAACAATACAAAGAAGAGATATGCTGACAGGTAGATAGTATCAAATTAACAAAGATGGCTTATCATCAATATTTTCAAAGAAAGAGGAAATATATTGCAATGAGGTCATCATTACTGCAAAGAAACCACGATCTAGCCAAGGAGTTTGTTGTATTTGATAAAAGTCAAGGCTAACATGGGTAAAGATAAAGAGAACTTCTCCATGTCAATAAGTTTGTATAAGAAAAAAACCTGCAAACAACATGCCCTTTAGGTTGATTAAAACAAAACTTGGTATGTAGACAGTCAACAATTAAGCATGACTGAGACTTATTTCTATCACTTTAATCATGGTCAAGGTCAAAATCATCATTCGTATGTTTTTGCGTTTCGCGCGACAGTCAGTTCCTCTAAGTATTTAATATAAGTTCATTTATATAAATAGTTCAGGAAAAACAAAGGCTGTGCTGAAATAGTTGCCACGCAATATACACAATTTAGTACACAATTAAGAGGCAAACATATTTAATTATTTACAGAAAAGGTGTTGTACACTGATTTATAATTTTTATGATTTTACAGTTGTATTGTACATTGGGAAATCACGCCTCGATATCACGAATAAAGGGCATAGCACCCATATGTCTTACTGCCCCAACTCCAGTTGCTTACAAGTATATAGTGAATAGTTTGAACTGTGTCTTACTTGTAAGGATGCCATCGAGCTCTACATACAAAAATGGTTCAATCTGTCTGAAATAGAATTCACAGCGGAAGTAATTTCGACTAATGAAACCCAATGATAATTAATTATTACCTCTAAAAGTTATAGACATTCTTAGGTTGATACAGTATAGAAAGCAGAAATTCATTTGATGGAATGTTCTCCATTTTCTTTTATGACAGTAGCATAATTCGAGCAATTTTCATATTCATAAAAATATAATGAAAATTTTAACAAATTCCGTCATTCTAATTTTGCACCGAACTGTATATGCCGATATTTTTATACAAAGGAATTCCATAATTTTCTGATTTCATATTAAGAAATGTCTTCGTACACCTGACTTTATTAAAAAAATAACTTAAATATTACTTCAACTTAAACAAAAATAACTGTTTATCTTCTGTTTTTTGAAAGCTAGCTAGTAAACTTTTCTGATGTTATTGTAAACTTCAGATGGATTTGGAAAAATAAGATTTCAAAGTTCATATTTTTAGATAATGTCGTTTTAACCCCAATCGAAACCAAAGGAAGGAAAGGAAAAAAGGGGGAAAAATCACATCCATACTGTATGGCCATTAAATACTGTTTTCAGCAATTTCTGGCAGTGTAAACACTCTTTTATATGGAAGCGCAAATCAGCATTTCACATATTTAAAAAGTCTTGTTCACCTGGGGTCCGTTTTATCAATAATGCGTAAGTTACGCACAAATTTCTGCGTAACTGAAATTTGCGCATAAAATTTACGTTTTACGTAAAGCTTTTTATGTAAATGCGTATGATTGTGCGTAAATCGAACTGTGCGTAACTTAGACGTAACTGGGAAAAATCCGTAGCACAGTCAAAAAGCGCCTGTTTCCGGTGACGACCATTTACCGTCAATTTACATTTTCAATGACAATCAAAACAAATATAAGGAATTTAACGAACAAAAGGAAGCTTCGTTAATTACTTTCATATTTTGTATCGGCTATAAAATACATGTTCAGAGCAATTTTTGGCATTGCTTACAGGCTCTCTTATATGTGAGACAAATTAGCATTGGACAAAGTTAAACGTCTTGTTCCCCAGCGGCGCAGCTATTCTATGCACTGTTAAATACAAAAGACCTTGTCCACCATCTGCACGGCAAACAAATGATCTATTTTTCTGTTCAACAGGATACAAGATGAAAGGTTTGGCTACAAAGCACTGTTTTAGGCAATGTTTGGTATTACAAATACTTTTTTACATAGAAATCAGATCTGAACGTCAAATAATATCTAAAAAGTGTTATTCACAAACATCGCAGCTATTCTGTATTCCTCTTAAACGCAAAGGTTCCTGTTTACCATCTTCACAGCAAACAACAGATCTTTATTCTGTCCATCAGGATACAAAATGAAAACCACGTCTCTACTGTTTGGCTACAAAACCATGTTTTCAGAATTCTGTGGTTTTGCATATTAATACTCTTACAAATAAAAGAAGTTCAGCACGTCTCAAATTTATAACGTCAGCTTCTATAATCTCGAGGCTATTCTGTACACGGGTTTAGCACAGATCTTGTCCACCAACTCCATAGCAAACAAATGATCTTAATTCTGTTCAACAGGATACAATACGAAGCATTCTGTACACCTGTTTAATACAGAAGATCTTGTTCACCAACTCCATAGCAAACAATTGATATTCATTCTGTTAAACAGGATACAATATAAAGTATTCTGTACACCTGTTTAACACAGAAGATCTTGTCAACCACTTCCACAGCAAACAAATGGTCTTCATCCTGTTCCACAGGATACAATATGAAGTATTCTGTAAACCTGTTTAACACAGAGGATCTTGTCCACCACTTCCACAGCAAACAACTGATCTTCATTCTGTTCAACAGGATACAATATGAGGTATTCTGTAAACCTGTTTAACACAGAAGATCCTGTCTACCACTAACAGCAAACAAATGATCTTCATCCTGTTCAACAGGATACTATATGAAGTATTTTGTAAACACAGAAGATCTTGTCCACCACCTCCACAGCAAACAAATTATCTTCATCCTGTTCATCCTGTTCAACAGGATACAATATGAAGTATAACTATACAATTAAGGTTCTATCCATTATTTTTGAATTTAATCACACTGATTATATACACAATCTGATGAAATAGGGATTAAGCATACAAAAAAAAAGTTTCTTTCCGCCATCTTTATAGCAAACAGCAGACCCTTTACTTATAACATATTACTTTTATGTTGCAGGGATTGAATATCTTTTGTTAATGATATTATTATATATACAATTTAGTCTGAAAGTTCTCTGAGACTCGGCTAACGATAACTGTACATGTAACCATACAGTTTGACTCCTATCAAATTATCTAGGAGGCTGAGCTATTTATGTGGCAACAGGAGCTGAACTATTTCAGAAGTTAATAACGACAGACAAATTTACCGACTTACAAATACCACAATTACTTTTTAAATCAGAAATACCACGCATCTATTGACATCGTTGCATTACTTTTAACAGATCTGCAGCAGACACATGTCCGTATTTCTTTTTCACTGATTTGAAGAAGAAGAAGCTGAATTCGACCTCTTAAAATAAAAAATGTATTTTTTATACAAACAAATTCAACTTCTAAACTTTATCAACACACTTACCATACTGACCTTAGTAAGATAATAATTATTTATCTAGTGATTTCATTGCCAACGACTACTTCCAAAATAAATTAGATTACAAAAAGTTATTAACAATCAAAATGTATAATTTTGTTTTCTTTTCGAAATTTAATGATTACTTTATCGAGTCTCCTTCGGTTATAAAAAGGTGATAAAGTAACATTGAATGTATAATATTTCATTAACTCAGGCCACTTCGTGTCAAAGTGATAATTTGTATCAAAATCCTATTACATATAGCAGCGTTTCAGAGCGGATACTAAAACATTATGTGCACCTCAGTATGATCGTTACTTATCCATAAAATAAAGGTCTTAGTCTCAGTCATTTACTTCTGTCACGCACTAGAGCAGATAGAATTTGAGACAGTATTCTATATAACCTGGTCAATGAGGAATGACT
Source organism: Cyclina sinensis (assembly GCA_012932295.1). Lineage (NCBI taxonomy): Eukaryota > Metazoa > Mollusca > Bivalvia > Venerida > Veneridae > Cyclina > Cyclina sinensis. The sequence continues at coordinate 44,111,658 of JAAONU010000001.1, read as the reverse complement.
TTGACCATTAGACGTTTGGCATTGTTTCTGGACACGTTGTCTGAATATGCAGGCAGGATATATAAAAATCATTTCAGAGATGATCGAGTATTAAACAAAGAACTATGTCAACACAGCAACAGTAGTATACAAAACAGTTTCACGTGACAGCAGTGGTATTAAAAGACGTTGGTACCTAAACTTGAGATGTGTGGTACACATTAAAATTCATATGACAGCAGTGGTATAAAAAGACATAAGTTCTTCAACCTGAGATGTGTGGTAGATATTTTTTTTCACGTGACAGCCATGATATAAAAAGACATTCGTTTTTCAACATGAGGTGTGAGGTAGACATAGAGGTTTACGTGGTAACTGTGGATAGAAAAAAAACATTGGTAATTTAACAGACAGAGTCTTCATGTAAGAGCAGTTGTATAGAAAGACATCAGTCTTCGACATGAGAAGTACTGATAGTTCTCCTTAGATATTTACCTGTTCAATGACAATTCAGACTATATCATTTTTATGTAAAAAGAAAATCAGATGGTACAAACAATACATGTCAAAGTGGCAAACAACTGACTTTCAACGAAAGAATAGAACAAATCCTAAAAAAAGGAAAGATAATTTGAAATGAATACAAAGCAATCGTATGAACCCGGCTTTCTCCGGAACCATCTAAGAGAGTATATCCGCGGTTAATAAGGCCTTCAAATATAGCAAAATCCAACCTTTGATTCGCCAAATTGAATGTTATATTAAACACTTTTTAGTAACTTCGAACCGAATTAGAATAATCTTCAGTCGAGGCAATGACAACGTCTAAATGGCGGAACGCAAAGTACATGTGGATACTTAAGGATAGCCGACAGACAACAAAATCTTTAGAAACGGTGGTTTAAAGAAAGTCATGCACTTCAACCTGAAGGCAACGGAATATAAGAATGAGAACATAAGAATACAAAAAAACGTAAATCGAGGATGTGCCGATTACTCGTGTTTACTTATAGTAAGAGATTGATGCTTATGGGCTGAGATATTTTAACACTAATGCAGATTTAAGTGTTTCAAGAATTCAACTGTAAAACAGAATAAGAATTTAGGTGTCACTGATGAATGCACCCCAGACACAGCTTGGCATTTGATGGTTTACTCGACGGAGTTAGGGGAAAGTCATATTCATTGCCTATTTGCCATGTATCTGAAAAGTTAAATGGTGCCAGTGGGATAGACATTAAAACAAATGTACTTCAAAACTCTTTTTATTAATGTATGCAGAAGATACTGTCATTTTTGTAAATGTACCAGAAGATATACAAAAGAACTTAGACATAATTGAGGAATACTGCGAAAAATGGAATTCAGTTCTTAATACGGAAAAAACAATCGATAATGTCCAATAATCTAAAATTTTATTACCAAGGTAATGATATCGAAATTGTTAATCAATACTGTTATCTAAGTTTTCTGTTTACTTCCGGTGGATCATTTCAGGAAACTTGTAGGACATAAGGAGGCCAAGCACTGAAAGCCACATTTAAGCTGAAACGTTTTCTTTTTCCCCCTTTTCCTTTACAGTCAAGTATTTCAGTATAACGTGTTTAAAATTTGTTTGATAATCCTGTAAAAGCTGTTATGTTTTATGTTTTGTGAGACACTCATAGTGAATAATAAAAGTAAAAGTTTCAATTGATTTACCCAGGTGCTGTATAGGAACGTTGAATGTTATTGTTTTGAAATCTATTAATAGTAACAAGTAACTGATAAGAGATACAGGTAACATTTTTTGAAGGTTGGCAAAAACATGGCAGTTGATAAAAATGCAAAACATAGTAATTTTGTAATTACAGTTACAAAGTCATTTTTTTATATCATTTAAAAGGTCTGTAAACTCATATATTACATATTTAAAAAAATAATTGTCAAAACTGTTTACTTTTTTATTTGTAAACGGTTAAACATAGTGCATCTGAGCTGCTAGAAAAATGCTGAAATGACAGGTATAAATTAGTTTAGTTTTCTTCTTTAAAATCAAAAATTCAAAATCTGCTTATATTTTCAAAATATGAATTTAAAGAGCTTTCAAATGATATGAGAATCTTAAAATTCGGCTGACAAAGAAAAAAGTTATCTAAAGTTAAAAATTTTGCTGCTATCAAATGTATATAAATATTGGTTCTCTTTGCCAACCAGTAGTTCAGCTATATTTTGGTAACAGGTGCTTGTGATGTCATCAGTCAATGTGCCTATAAAACAGCACTATCAATCAATAATGTTTACCAAAAAATGGATCAAATGGTCCTGGGTAACTCACTTGAAGAGGGACAAATGTGTATGTGAGAAGGGGAGAGAGGGGCTAGTGAAGCCACCTAGGGCATTTGTCATGTAAAAGATGGCTCAAATACCACATTGTATATATATATATATTTTTTTTTTTTAACCAAACCCACTGCTCTGCAATCATCGGAGAAAAGAGTGTTAAAAGTGCCATGATGGTCCTTTATCGCTAACCTTGAATACTATTGAAACATATCACAATATCCACATTATGTCAGAAATAAAATCTGCTTCCAAAAATGTATGCATGGTACAAATGTCACGGAAGTAGTTTCAAAATAGGAAGTAGGTCAACAGGTCAAGTTAAACCAAGGTCAAATTTAGAGTCTGTATTTAAACTTATACAAATAGTTAAAACTTCAATGACATAGCTTCAAAAACAAAGAAGAAGGTCAGCGAAGGACAAAGCTGAAATCTGCATTAAAATTATATAAATAGTTAAAATTGCATTGATGTAACTTCTAAAACAAGGAAATTGGTCATTAGGTCAAGATCAAGGTCAGCCAATATCAAAGTTGAAGTTTACATGCAAAATGTACTTCCAGTTACAATTTGAGTTACAGTTTCGCAGACAAGGAAGGTCAACTGGTCACATGAAGGTCAATGCCACATGAAGGTCAAACACAAAGGTGGATGAAGTTAAGTCTCTTCCTATCCCATCAAATGGTGTGTGTGGGGGGTTGTGTGGGGGGTGGGGGGGGGCTTACCAATGTAGGAAGTGGGAGTATCCGGATGAAGGCCAAGTTCATCCAACACCATCTAATTAACCCGGCAATGCTGAACCATAAATACCTAAGCTCAAGACCTACCAGTTTCCTATATTACTCTATGTAAAATAAATTGACCCCTAAAGCGGGGCAGAATTTGACTCAGGGGCTATTATTTGTTAAACTTGGCAAAGGTTTACTAAACAATCCTTCACAGGAAATATCTAAACTCTATATCTTATGGTTTCTGACAAGAATATTTTTAAAGTGTTTCCTATATAAGTCGATATGAAGTAAAGTGACCTCTGGAGTGGGGACAATTCTGACCCATGAGTCATGATTTACATGATTTTGATAGAGGTTAACTAATTGATACTACAAAGCAAATATCTAAGCTCTAGGTCCTGTGATTACACACAAGAGTTTTTTTTTAATCTTTCCCTATATAATTCTTTGTAAAATAAACGGTTTTGGTAAAGGTCCACTAGACAATGGTACACATCAAAAATCTAAATTGTAGGCTAATAGATTCTGACAATAAGATTTTTAAAGTTTTTTCCTAAATAAGTCTATTTCAGAATCAAGTGACCCCGGAGTGAAGCCAATTTTGATCGAAGAGCCAAGATTTATTAGATATTGGTGGAGGTCGGCTAAAATGCTATAAACTAAATATCTAAGCTCTAGTGGTTTCAGACAAGAAGATTTTGTTTTTAAGTTTCCCTTTCAGTTGCCATGGCAACAAAGTTCTGCATCAAGCCAATTCAATTTATTATACAATTTTGGAAGGGGACCAAAAAGGACAATTGTGTAAAGTTTGATTGCTATTGGCCCACTGGTATCGAAAGAGATGTTGTTTGAAGTTAAATGAGGACGACGGAAGGACGGACGGACGGACGACGGACATAAGACCATACCTAAAGCTGACCTTCGGTAAGTTGAGCTAAAAAACTGTAATGCCGATACTTAAAATCAAGCCGGGGATATGATCTGAGGTTATCTTGAAAGGCTAGCATATTTGGCGCCGACCCAACAATAAAAAAACAGTATTTTTATTATCATCTATTTAAATTCACTTTATGCATTAGGGGCACGTAAGTTTTAACAAATACACAATATCACTTTTCGACTTTATCGTAATAGCTGGCAGAAATATGCCAACATACCTTTCCATAAAGTTTTCCTTTAATTTCAAGCTGTTGTACTCACGGTATCCTAGGTGGTTTGCATTCAATCATTTTGTAAAAACTTGAAAATACTGATCTGTGGCCGAAGGTTTGTGTACTTTTCGTTTTAACCCTGTTTCAGTAGCTCCAATGCAGATAGATAAATCAAAGACATTTTTTTTGTTTTAAGATAATTTAAGGTAATTTATTTTTATTACTTTGAAAACTAGAAAGTTTAGATAGAGTGATTTTCTTTTCAACAAAATATTTGCAATTTTACGAGTTCCATCAAAAAGTGCGGAATTTCCGAGCGTTATATTTGAAAAATGTCTCGAGGTATGGCATTTAGTTAAAAGATTGAGAGAGACATAAATTACCTAGGGTAAACACGTGGTTAGCAAATGGTAACCCTGGCAAAGGTGGGACGGACAATATACGAAAGTGTTCCAGTTGTGTGTTTAGGGCAAGAACTCCAGCTCATTCGGTGCGGGAGGCTATCATTTCATGCGGGTTTCATTTACGAAACTACCCCTGTCATATGCATACACTGACTGCTAATATACCAGATAGTGATCCGGACAGACAAAGGGAGAATGCATGCTTCAAATATCAATTAGAAAAAGTGTACACTGAAAGCAATATAAAAACTAACAAAATCTTTCAATAACGATATGATAATAATTATTCATAGAAGCTGGACGTTCATATTTGTGACACTGAATAATACCAAAAAAACAAAAAACAAATAAAAACCACGAATAATAATGTCTGTAAGATAAACCAACTTTTTATGCGGTATTTTGAGATAAAAGATAAATAAAGATTATGTTTGAAAGTTACTTTTTAAATGTAAAATTAAAACAATTTTTTTTTCGAGAATAATCTAATTTCACAAAGGCAAAACAAACAGCTTGAATGGTATTTCAGTGACATGAGAAATTTAATACATCTTAAGTTATAGTAAGGATAACCATGATGAAATATATTTGAGGATTTATAGTATAAAAAACCACATTTGTAAGGACAGTTGATTAATTGCAAAATGTACCTGCTACTTGTTAAGTCTATGTATGTTTGCCAGAATTTTTATAATCACAACAAGAGGTGTGAAGTGCTTGGCTAGCAGGTGTAAAAAGTAGACCTGCACTTCATATAATCAGTGTTCTTCTCCAGAATTCCAGCTTATAAGCCATTGATTCATCTTCGGAGTTGCTGTATTTATAAAATTTTATAAGGGGAGATAATTAAAAAACTAACATGGTTCATAAACAATGCACTTTCTCTAATTGGTCTTTATAATTGTGTGAAGTTTTATTCAATTTCCTTCATTACTTTTCAAGTTATTTTCCTAACAAGCATTATTAGGTATTATAAAGGATAAATGGAGATTAGAAATTAAAAATCTAACTAATGTAGAGTGATGTTTTTTAACATTGCACTTCCTCTCACTAGTCTCTATAAGGGAAGATATAATGAGACATCATTGATACTTTAGAAGTTATACTCCAGACAATCATTATTTAACTTTTGTAATTATCATTAAGGGAGATAATTAAAAAATAAGCGAGGTAGAATTAAGGTTCATAAACACTACACTTCCTCTCACTATTCTCTAACACTGTGTGAAGTTTTAATGAAATTCCAAAGAGTTTTGAAGTTATTCTCCGGACAAGCTTAATTAAGTACAATAAAGTGAGATATTTCGTATTGTTCCTTCAAAACTCTCCAAATTGATATCCAGACAAGCATTATTAAGTATTATAAAGGAAGATAATTAAAAAAAGTAAATAAGAGTTATTGTTCTTTGACACTGCACTTTCCCTGACTAGTCTCTATGACTGTGTGAAGTTTCAATGAGATATCATGGACAGTTTAGGATTTATATTCCGGACAAGCATTATTAACTTAAGGGAGATACTTAAAAAACTTTGCAAGGTAGAGTTAAGATTCTTAACCACTGCACTTTCTCTCACTGGTCTTTAGCAATATGTAAAGTTTCAATCAAATTCCTTCAACACTTTTCAAGTTATTCTCCGTACAAGAGTGTGACGGACGGAAGGACGGACAAGGCGGCGGCTATATGCTCTCCCTTTGGGGAGCATAAAAATATGTAAACAGTATTTAAACATACTAAATAAGAGAAAATTACCCATCCGCTACCAAGCCATATGCAAACCCTGTGGATATCCTTTAAAATCAACCTTACAATCAAGCGATAAAAAGACTGCGACATTTTTTTCCGTTGTTACTCGTAAAATTTTAGTTCTATGAACTGATGAACTAGTGGAATGCCTCAGCAAGTTTTGCAGACGGGTTCGAACCCACGATCCGTGGGGTAAGACCTTTATGTTCTGCACTTACACCCTATCTCATTTTAATACAAAAGAATGACCGTCATAATGTTTTTTTCCAGAAAAACAAATATTGAATAAAGAGTAAGCGATTAAAAAAAGATGCAGGCGAATAAAATGTTGACAACGATTTCAAAATTCTATCCCATCAGGATATACAAGGGCTTGGTCGCGGAAAGGAAATGTGATGGCCGTTTGTCGCTCATGTGAGTCATTTACAAAGGCTACATCTCCTAGACCTGCAAACAGTCCTGGAAATTTTGTTGAAATGTCTGATTCACTTCCAAGATATGGCCAGGGATAATAAACTTTAAGTTTAGGCAGACATCGACTACATTTTTTACATTCTATTAAATTCTCTCTAAAAATGAATGGGGCGTATTTTGTAATATTGGCTTAAAGATTTGAATCCCTGTGTCCGTTTTCTGGACAATAATTGAACTATTTTACATTACAGACGGGCAATAACTATGGTGTGTATTTTTTCAGAAGGCGGATGGTTTTCCTTACACTTGAAAAGATCTCTAGGAAATTTTTTGAAATATTTAAACATGCAAGTCTTTGTTATCAAACGTACTGACGAACACACGGACGGTCTTCCAATGGTTTAAAATAGTAGTATCTTTTATTAATTAAAAAATGATAAGCACCATTTCGCCAGTTTCTAGTAAAGCCAACGGCAAAGCAGACTAAACGAACGAAAGGCGATCACAAAAAATAAGGCATATTATAAACTTATCAAGTGAAAATAACACTTATCTTATTCTAGGACCTGTGTTCAGTTCTGTTTACTTTCTGCTGTTACATAAACTTGTCTGACCTTCCTTCTTCTATCTTATCACGTCTGTTACAACAACTTGTCTCAGCCTTCTTGTTGCAGCTAAGGTAAAGTGTTTTAGCTTTTGTGTGTTTCATAAATATCACTTGTAATCATAAGGTCAATATTATAATAATGATGATGTGTTGTTTCATAGATAAATAACATGCATTTTACTCAAGGCTTATTGAAATATAATTGGACCAACAGTGATCAATCAAAGAATATATTCAAACTTTTTTTTTATTTACTTCAGATTCTTCTCTGTTGAAAACTGTTTATCAGTACACAGACTTGTCGTTTGGGAGGGATTGGGAGTAGGATCCTTCATTTAATTACACGAGCCCAGACTAAACAGCTGTGCAAACAGTTTTCTGCTTTTATTTCACTTACTCTCGTGATAAAAGATTTCTAAAAATGGAGAAAAGTGTACTTACTCGGTTAACTTATGTGTCTCGGAACAAACTAATCTGAAACAGGGTCTAAACACAGTAAGAAACTTGCCAAAATTTGCCAGTCCCTAAAACAAAGCATTAGGTGGCAAAGGCGTATTCGCACTTAAATAAACAGATATAGTGAATCTAAAATAACAGTATCATTTGCAAAATTAATCACTGTGGTAGAAGTGTATTCTAGCACTCGTTTATTCAATTTGTGTGTTTAATCACATATAAACAATTTCTGGAAATTATTATAATAATAGCACACGATTCTCAAGACCTCGTTTAGTTTGTCATACAGTTTTTTTCTTCATTTGAAGAGGCGTAGGGTAACTCCTTTTGCTGTACCCTCTCTACCCTTCCGAAACTGCACTCATGCTTTTTTATTATTTTCTTTTGAATGTAAGTAAATCTTCAGTGAAACTTAACCAGAGATGTTTTTACAACTGCTAAAAGCGTCACAACAGTTTAAAGCGAAAAACTATGGTTTTAGAATTTTACCTTTTCCTTTCTTTTACACAAAGTGAAGAATCTCGCGAAGTCTGGTCATCTTGCTACACAAACACAGTTTAAACAACGAAACGTTTTAAGTTATTATTTAGATTTTACGAAACAAATCCACGAAAACACGTTGATTAGCTTTTTAAAACTGTTTCACCAACTGCATAACACAAACACCAGCGATTTTCCCCGGTTTTTTCGTGAGCAAATGTCACAGCGTGTCGAGGTAAATCCTGCAAAAATCGATTCACGTGACTTCACTTCCTAGTGCACCTATTTAAACAACAGTTTTAAACAAACAAGATACGGGGTTTCAAGGGGTCGCGAATTTGTTCTCCCGCTCATTCACTAACATGATTGTCTTTCGGATGAGACGTTAAACTGGGTCCCATCTACTAGTGCTATACAATTAGCATGTTAAAGAACACTGGGACCGAGAAACATTAAATTTTAAGATAGAATTTATATTGTAAAATGATTTTAAAACATGAACTATCTGGATGAATTGTATTAAAGAATCATTACCTAAAATAAAGCGAGTTAAAGTAGTTTATACCAACCTTAAAAAATCAGTGAAATAGAAACTTCAATAGAAATGGCCTACATCAGGTACATATATTATTATATGTTAAAGGGGCTGTGCTCCAGATGACAAAAAAAGAAAGTTTTCTTGTATTATAAATTTCTTGTAATATTTATGACTAATGCTTAAAAAATAACTTACTGACAAAAAATAAGTCAAATAATTACATTATAAATTGATTTTTTTCCTTTTCAAAGTGCTATACCGTAACGTGACGGTATAACTATATCGTATAAGATTTAAAGTATATATTTGTAATATCAATTGCGGCGATGAAGGTGACAGTAAAAGCGTTGGAAATATTTTGTTAACATGAGGGTCCAGTGTTCAAATCAGGCTGGATCGAAAATATTTTTTAAATTCTATTTTGACTTATATATTCATATTTGAAGTTAAATATTATGTTGTTATAATCTCACGGCATCTAAATATATAACTTATGAAACAATTTTTTTTTATGTCAAATCTGGAGTACAGCCTCTTTAAAGCAAACACGGTATAATCACCGGTTATGAATACACATGCACTGTTACACCGCATAGCAGGCACAGCGCATAGACGTGTTGAGATTCCGTTTATGCGGCGATTTGCAGCGCATAAAAGATTCTCTTTATGCGTCAAAAAGGCATCTGTCGCCGAATAAAAGGAACAAATGATAACATATATGACCATATGGGCTGCTACAATAGGAACATGAATTGAATTTATGTCTAAGTGCTTCTGCATTTCTCCCGACGTATACCGTTGAAGTTCGATGACATGTGCACGAATTACCGAACTGTTCCTCCTGGCCGGCACCGTTTGGATTATGTCATTGAAGTGTTAAGTTCTACTTTCAAAGTCAAATGCCACCGCAAGATTATTCAACAAAAATTTGAAATCGGCCTAGGACCGTACAGCGTACGATTTGTCTGTGTCAGTGCAGGTGCCGTTCGATTTTTCCAATCCTTTAATGCCTAACTGTAGCAACTGTTCCCTGGACTCCGATCGTCGCATCGCGCGTCCGCCACCAGGGACCTGTTCAGTTAATATAAATAGATAAACCGTTTGGTTGTGTACCAATTAAAGTAAAACACGGTCCCCTTCCCCGGGGAAAAACGGGACTTTGACTTTTCCACTTGGATAAAGTCCCCGTACCTCGGGGACATACATAAGATAAAAACATAACTACACAAAATAGTTTATTTGGTTTGACCGCAAATCTATTTAATACTTTCTTAATTTGATGCTTACAATAAAAATTAACTTAAAGGGGCTGTGCTCCAGATGACAAAAAAAAAGAAAGTTTTCTTGTTTTATAAATTTCTTGTAATATTTATGACTAATGCTATGGTTAAAAAATAACTTACTGACAAAAAATAAGTCAAATAATTACATTATAAATTGATTTTTTTCCCTTTCAAAGTGCTATACCGTAACGCGACGGTATAACTATATCGTATAAGATTTAAAGTAAATATCCGTAATATCACATGCGGCGATGGTGGTGACAGTAAAAGCATTGGAAATATTTTGTTAACATGAGGGTCCAGAGTTCAAATCAGGCTGGAGCGAAATATTTTTTTATCTATTTTGACTTTTATATCAGTTTTGAAGTAAAATATATGTTTGTTATAATCTCACGGCTCAAATATATAATTTATGAAAAATTATTTTATGTCAAATCTGGATAAGCTTCTTTAAAATGTTCGATTATTGTTCGTAAAAAGAGACTAGCAATTTTGATCTGGCCCGTAGCGATCATATAACCTATGCTATAATATCATGGTCATATCCTTAAACGTGTTCATTTTGACATTTAAATAGAAAATTTTATAGGTTTTTCTATAGTAGATATTTACCAAAAACAAAAAGGATCGAGAAAAACTATTTTTAGTTAACTTATTTTTTCTGTAGTGGATTGAAAATTAATATATTCACACATAAACATAAACTGACTTAGTTAACAATCCGCATATTATAAATGAGTTTTGTAACTGTCACGTTCCCTTGGGGGAATTTTAGAGCAATCCATGTATGCGGCAAAAAGGCACAATTGCGCCGCATAAACGGCTTCATTCCCTTTATGCGTTGAGCTTCGCCGCATAAACGTCTTCATTCCTTTTATGCGTTGCAAATTGCCGCATAAACGGAATCTCAACCCGATCTATGCGTTGTACCCGCTATGCGGTGTAATAATGCCCGAGGGGGATGCACTCATTACTTGCACTGACTATGAAACGTTTCCAGGTCTGAATCTTCTTTTACAGACATTGCTTGTTCTCCTGTAAGACCACCACTTCAAAGTTAATTTGATAGTGTTCATATCCTGGACACTGTCTCTGTTCAGGAATGTGCCGGTTGGCGATGAAAATGCCGATTTGTTTTTGTAAAAGATACTTCATAAATCTACTCAACGCGTATGGTATTTTATAGATTATATAGGCGCTCCTTTAATTAATTTGAGCAGTGTAGTTACTATAGTATAGACCACTCTGTCATTGCATGGTCGCGCATCAGTTGCTAAACTATGCCAAGTTATTCAAATAAATACCTTTTATACTGTTCCTGTAAAACTGAAGAATATACCTACTTCCATTTATCAGATGAAAGCGGAGTAAAACAGAGTCCTGCACTATTTCGAAAAATACTTGGTTTAAGTTTTCTTTTTTGTTTTGCTGTTGTTGTGAGGGCACATATATTTCCTGCATTCCTAATTGTTTACTAATGTGATAGTTTTCTTAGTCATGTTTTAAGCATATAAAGCTCTTCTTGAACATCTTCAACAATCTTGAAGCATTCTTTAAACCATTTATAATTTAAGCAAGACATCAGCTGCAGTACATATAAAAGTAAATAGTTGCCTATGGTATAGCATATCAATGCAATCGAATAAGACCATGATATCTTTTTCAGAGTAACTTATGATTGTTTGGAATTAAGCAAAGAATAACCTGTCACTTATTATAAATTCTGTCACAATTTTGTTTTGATATAAGGAATGATTAACTTTTTTATTAACACAATTTTAAGAATGTAAAAATAAAGAAACAAATTATTTGTACAAAACTCTGTCAAGAATTATAACATCAAAATCTTAATCATTGAACTATTTGTTCCATGGCCAGTTACAGACACGGCAGATCTACTGAAAGCAGTAAACGATGTCACACTCGATATTTCTAGAAAACTAGATGGAAGTCTGTGCAAACACGTGCACCGGCCTAAAGTTATAAAAGTTCTCAATATTGTTACTCCAAACATGCATGCCTTTAATGCTTTTTATTTGCATTTGTTTGTCATGGTATGCGATAAATAATGTTAAAATATATTTTGGTTCAAAGTTTTGCCTTTAAACACATATCTATTTTGTCTAAAGCACATATAATATATGTACAATAAGGTACGTGTATAATCTATTACATATTTTGTGATTCACCAGAAACGGATTATGCCTTCTTTGGTAAATTATATAATTCTTGAAAATCAGAAGAACTGGAAATAGATTTATCAAAAAAATTGAATCTAAGTACTGCAGTTTTGCTCAGGAGAGACATAAACTTGAACACTCCGCCCTACTGATCCTACATGATGTAGTCCTTTTCAAGGGCAAAACGAAATACATGTATGCTGTTAAAACAACAGTAATATAATTATTATAAAGCTGATTTGCATCACTGTAATAATAGGCAATGTGCACAAGGTCTCCCTGTATTAGATGATAAATGGCTGTTCAGTAATAGCTGCTGATTCTCGGATGACCAAAAATATTAGTAAAGTTTGTTTGTTTTATTACACATTTTTAAAGCCAAAAAGAGCTTGTTTGTTTAAATAAAACATTTTTAAAGGCAAGAAGACATTTTCTCGGTAGCAAACATGATTTACCAGATTAGTAAAAAGTTGCATTCGATAAAAATAATGTAAAAATATTTTTACGTTAAAATTCAAACACTGAAAGTATTCTGTGTCTATTTTTAATTTTCTATTTATACAAGAAACACTTCCATCATTTATGTTAATTTTGGCCAGTTTTCGCTAAAATCAAAAGGCTTTGTCCTAAAAGAAATGTCAACTTAAGATGGCCAAGTGCTTCAGTGACAAACAATAAAAACTAATTTCATTCCACAAATTGGCAAATTCGTTTTGTTTATTAGTATAGATAAAAAGAATACTTCCCATAAATATTTTAGAATATCATAAATACCTTTAACATGCTTGTGACGGAAAAAGAATATTTTATTGACCGAGTCGATTCTGAAAGTCACGTATGTGTGTTTTTCTTACAGGACGTGAGTGTTTATTATAAATGCGTTGTTACTTTTAGGTAAAATTATAAATGTTATAAATATGTATATACACATAATTTGCAGCAAAAAGCAATCTCATTAAAATTAGATCATCGTTTTCGCTTCGTTACTCTACCTAGCGAAGGGTAGTGGAGCGACAGTTAGGATATGTGCAAAATGCATAAGTGAACGTTATCTTTTAAAACATCTTTTTCACAAGTTATTAACCACATATCGTTTTTAGAAAGACTGCATCTGATTATTTAAATAAACTCTGAAAAACAAATAAAATTTGTACTTCTATAATTTGTTTGTACAAGAATGCTATGGCTGGTGAAAGATTATCGGGATATAAATGCGCCTATCAGGTACGTGCACATTTTTTAATGTGACAAATTTAATACCCGTCTTATAGTTATCATACAATAAGGAAATAGCGTAACATTCTAATGCCGATCTTTTCTTTATTTAATGTACGTGCTTTGAATATACATTTTTTTCATGAGTTATCCCAGATCCCTGATTTTAAAAGATACAAGTATTTAACTTCAGTGAAAATACATTATCTTTTTCATCTCGGTCCTTTATTCTGAAAATGAATACAGTTATTTTTGCATATCACTGAAACTTGTGTTTTACTCAATGGATAATTATCAGATGTTTTTATACCTCAACACACAGTGTGTGGAGGCTATATTGAATTCACTTTTTGTCTCTCCGTCCGTCGATCCATTCGTCCGTCCGCCCAGTTTCTTGTCCGGCTGAAAACTTCTCCACGCATGGAAAGATTTTAAAATATAACGGCGTATCGCTTGTAAGACCCAGCTCATTGCTCAGAGGTCAAGGTTACTGTCATGAATTCAAAGTAAAAATGTTAATTAAATACCTTTTCAAGACCATGACTTCTCCATACATGGAAGGTTTATAAAATACCTTTGCACATTTATTCACCTTGGTAAGACGGTGAATCGCTTGTAAGACCCAGCTGATTGCTCAATCGTCAAGGTCAGAGTCATGAATTAAAAGTAAAATGTTAATTATAGGCCTTTTCCAGGCCATGACTTGTCCATGCATGGAAGGATTTTAATATACTTTTTCATATTTGTTCACCTTGATGAGAGGGTGTGTCGCGTGTAAGAGCCAGCTCCAATGCTCAAAGGTCAATGTCACAGTCATGTATTAAGAGTAAAATATGTTGATCTTGACTGATCAATGCATAGAAGTGTTTTAAAATACCTTTGCATAAGACGGTGTTTTACGTGTAATACACAGATCCATAACTAAAAGGTTAGGGTCACAGTCATTGATAAAATGTAAAAAAGTTTATTTTACAACTTGTCCGTGCAATAATTTCTCCATGCATAGAAGGATTTTAAAATACCTTTGGATATTTGCTCACGTTGATGATACAATGTGTCTCGTGTAAGACCCGGGTCCATAGCTCATACGCCAAGGTCAAAGTCACTGGTTAAAGGTAAAAAGTTGATTATAGATCTTGTCCGGGCCATAACTTCTCCATACATGGACGGCTTTTACAACACCTTGGCACATTGTTCACCTTGATGAGACAGTGGTTTGCATTTAAGACCTTGGTCCATATTTAAAGGTCAAGGTCACAATTATTGGTTAAAGGTAAAAATGTTGATTATAGACCATTTCCGGACACATTACTTTTAAGTTTACGTACACAAAATAATTATTTACTTAAGAAAAGACATCTTATCTTTTATGGGATTGTAATGTAAAACTGAAACGTTCAATTTTATTAAGAACTATACAGATGGTGGACTAAAAATGGTAGATTTGAACAGTTATATCCACAGTTTGAAAACGAGATGGATGTTATATTATGTAATAAATAGTGGAGGCAAATGATCGGTTCACTTAATTTTTAATTTTGGCTGAATATTTAATGAATATGGATCGTATTTTGTTGATATTGTTATAAAGAAAATTAGAAATGAATTTTGGATAGATGTATTAAAATCGTACTTGCTTTACAAATAGGATTTTGTTTAACGCCTGCCACCAGAGTGGTGTGAGGTGGACACTTACATCGCGGTTATTTGGACAACATTTCTAGCTGGGAGTTAAGGGGGGGGGTGTTGCGATTACCGAACGGTCTATGGTGCACTTACTTTGCATTGCTACGCAGTTGATGCCGATCGGTGCGGCTCGAATCCTACTTTGAACTTGACTATTTTTATTGTGTTACGGTCTAGTGCATACCTTCCTATAATTGTATGAATACAACTTCTGACAACTGCATCAGGGAATCGATTCTTTGGGTCATTGGTTAGAGTGTTGGTCTTCGATGCGCTAAGATCGAGGTTCGAATCCCACTCTGGATTGTGTATTCTAAGATGCAGTGCATCTTTCTATTACGGACTGCTTGTTCGTAAGATGGGAGCTCGTCCGGGATGACCTCTCCTAGACTAAGTTACAAGAATGAATTAAAAATTCTTTCAAGATTTCTGTCTGATATTCTGATCTAAAGAATTTACAACACCATTCAAAGTTCAAAGTTCAAACAGTTTATTTAGTATGTGGCCACCGGCCCGAGCACAAAATTATTACAATTTATATATCAACCGCTGAGTTCATTTAACAGCATTCAAACAAAGGCATACATAAACCTTCTAGTTTTCAACGTATCAGTTATCCAACAAACTTTCAATTTAATTTCAGCCTATGAATTCACTAAAGATTTTCTATGTTTAAATGCATAATATATATACATAGTAACATTTTGTACAATTTTCTCATTTTTGCATGACATTAAAGCAGCAAAACTATTATATGAAGGATTATTCATGTATTTGTGAGGTATATATTTTTCTCGTGGATCAACATAGGATGGACAAAAAAGTAAAAAGTGACACTCGGTCTCAACAACGTTTTTACAAAACGGACAATATCGCATGTCACGGTCTATATTTGTGTAACGACCTCTCTCAATTTAAAGATTGTGTGAAGACGTTCTGAAACATACTAAAGCATGTCTGAGTTTTTCAAAATTAACAAAATTTAGGTGAGACTCATATTGTATACTTTGTTTAAAAGTACAATAACTAATCAATTTAGGACTATGCACACAGCTCGCATACCACATTTGTAAATACTGATCTTTTAAGCGTTGCAAATACTGCACAATAAATACTTTTTCATTAGCTACTTACTGATTTTCCCAAATGTACCCATATCTAATTTTCATAAAAATTTGTACGCACTTTTGTCACCCAGTTATTATAACCTGATGAATCATAGACTTTCAACATGATATAACATTTCTTTACATATCGATGATCAGGTATATGAAGAATGCGTATCCAATTTAATAACACTTATAAATATAGAGATATAGAGGAAATCTCCCGCAGTCACCATATACAGGTATATTACATGTGTGTATAGGTCTATAGGTCTATAGGTATAATGATGACTTTCTCAAGAGGGGATGTATTACGGTCTAGTGCATAAACATAAAATATGTTAAGGATATTAATAATTAACAAGGGAAAATATTCGAATTAAATGTTTTAGAAAATGTTTTAATGCAAGCATAATTTTTTTGCAGTTCTATAGTTTAAGGAGATGTCTCCAAAAGTTTATTGAATAAACTTGGAATATCGTCACGCTCAGATTTGTTTTTGTACATCCAAGTATTAGTTGCTTTGTACAAACAGTATTAACTAGACAAATCAGGAGTAAGTACATCTATCGCGTGTTGATAAAAATAATGACATTCCTGTCTGTCAAAGAAAATGGAATTTGTTTTAATTATATAAATATAATTAGAATCAAGTACTCTGTAATGATTTTGAGTCTACCCAAGATTCGTATACACAATGGCTACAAACAAGGATAGTTCACATAATTTTACCAGCTAAATCTTTTTTTTTTGTTCAAAAATAAAAATTATAGCAAATCGTCTCTACTTTATGAAAAGTCATGAGGAGACACTACTACATCTATTTTTTAAATGTTGTAAAGTAAAGCTGCTGTAAGCTTTAATTGATAATATAAAAAGAAACGGTTCAATCCAGATGAAAACATTGAACATAACTAAAAAACAGTATTAGTAAGTCCAGACACTGATAATTTTAAATTTGATATATAGAATGTGAGTTTCTCGAGGGAAAATGCATCAAACGAATTTAGTTGTTGAAATTATATTTTTTGTCTAATCGGATTGCAGTATTTTCAGAACTGCACATTAATCGTCATTAGATACTGATGTACTTAAAGGAGTGATTGTAGTTAATATTTTTGAATTATTATATATCTTTTAAACTTTTTCTTTTATATTACTCTTAATCGGAAGACGTTTTTTAAAGCAACACAGAAATAATTTTTTGCCCAATTAGTAGTTTATACAATTGGGGTTCTATGGAACCAAGACACACTCGAGACACATGAAAACACACCCATAACCCCTTGTTGGTTTCATCCACAGAACATAATGTGCTATATTTCCGAGAGCCACACACAAGAGTATACAACTCACACAGGGCAAACAAAATACGTTTTACTATTGAACATTCCAACGCACTAGTAGAAAATTGAACGGAAAAGCAAGTGCACTTGGCTCGTTTTTTTTTTTACTTGGCTCGTTCTTAACTGGACCACGTTTTGTAGCTATCGTTGTATTTAACCAAGCGTATACTTCTGCTACAACCCTACGCATAGCTGAACATATAATAATTATAATCTTTTTTGTAAGCATGATTGTGGCAAAAATGAATTGATGACAAGCTACAACCAATATAGTTTGTCATATTCAGCGAAAAGTTTACTGGTTCCTCGATCCTATGCATGGCTAGTAACAACGTTTTCCCAGTTACTGTTTTTAAATAATTTATAATATATAATTATTTGTTCATTCTTCTTGGGATTATTGATTTGTCAGATTTTTTTTCAAAATAAAGCATTAAAATATGAATAAAAGATATTATCCTGTCAATAATTTCATATCCGACCCGATAAAGGGGGGTCGTATAAATTTTGCTTTATACGGCACATGCTACGTCATCACCGGTGACGTCATGGACAACTTTTGTGTTTGAATCAGAAAAAGTTATTAAATGGTTGTTATTACAAACAGAGACTACTTGAATAAAAAATAAATATTTCAGTATCTAGATTTTATAATATAGCATGATCATTTAAGGAAAAATATATCGAAATTTTGGAACTATTTTTTGTGTATATGTTTACCTGGCGGATAACCTTGACATTTGAAACACTTTAAAGATAGGTTTTCAATATCATAGTAATTTATTGACAAAAGCTCACCTGATAAATTCCTACGCCTTGCCAGATAAACTTTCTCATATTAAGACACTAACCTATTATTCTCTATTTAATCATTAAAAACTATAAACATATAGTACACACACCAAGCTTAAGACTCTCAGCATTTCTTGCGAGCTCGGCCGTCTCTTCTTTTCGGAACTGTTATAGCAGGGAATTTTTTACTTATCCTGTGATGCAGCAGATGTTTTCTGAGCCTGGATCTCATGCTTCAAACTTTCGAACTTCTGACACATAGCCATATTCAATGTAAGACACCTGGCTATCCTTGGGAGCTTTTCTTATGATGTCTTAAGTCACGTTCGGTTTTGTTTAGGCAATAGACTCAGTAGTTCCGGTCTCTGCGAGTAATTTGTTGGAGGCGGTATGCTTGTCCGTCACTCAGTTTTTTTATGGGTAAAGCTGATGCGCTGTTCGCTGTATAGCATCCTTCATTTTTGTCAATCACCACGATCAAGGTCAAGTTCATTTAAGAATCTCCATCACTTTATACACAGTACAAAGCTGTGATTGAAAGTTAATTACGTCGCCTTTGTCTACTTTAATTAGTGTGCAATGACTGGAAAACGGGGGATTCAGAAAAACTTGAGTTACTGATCACGTAGCTGCTTCTTAATTCACCATTTGTTATAATCTCAATGCCCAAATTCTACGGAAATGTGTGTTATTTGAAGAGGTGGAGCGGGACATTGGCAGGATCCGCCCTTTCGTCATCGTGTTTTAACCGACATTTCGATTACCTTCATTTCTACAATAAAATTAAATACCATTCGAAATCACCTACATTTAGAATTCCGTTTTAAATTTTCTTTCACTATATACATGTAATAGGCACGTTATCCAAAATAGCAACAAAATTTTTATCAACTTTTTTTCCATTTAGCGTAGTCATACAAATCTGAGAGATAGGATTATGTACTTAGCTTGTGATCTCATACGTGAGCACCAATTTCATTCACACTAGCATGAAGCGAACAAAACTAAGAGGCTAAACGTCAGTTACAAGACAAAAGTCAAGCTCATTTAGGAATGTGACCATCACAATGACATTATACACAGTTGCACTGCGTAATTAACACTTCAAGCAGTGTTGTATGTATGAACCACGTACGGACCAGAAGAGAATTTAGTAGCCGTCTTTTAAGCTAACCATTTAGTGTAATCCCCACACCCTAAGTCTCTGAAATATGTTTCTACATGGTATCCGAGAATATGTGTCCACTTAACAAATGCTAAGAAGTTTTCACAGAAGAGACACCTCATATTAATAAATTATTTCTAATTTGATAGGGTACATAAACAAGTTTTTGTACATTAAACAGTTAATCATGATTATTACTTTACAATTTCTTTAGTACATGTTCTAAATGACCCCGTTATTTTACCTGACCAGCTCAGTCCGCTAATAAAAGTTCCGCGTTAGCACATGCGTCTCTTAAAATCTTTCTGATTTCTCTACGAATGGCGGCTTTTGATTCTGTTATGGATGTTGGTTTGGGGAAACATTGTCTTTCAAATAACATAGATGAAAGTCCCAGGGACTAAGGTTTGGCGAATAAGAGGCCATACTAGTATATTGTCATTTTTCAACCAAATCAAGCGGTCGTCAAATGTTTGCTTTAATTATGGAGTTATTTGAGGTAGAGAAGGGACATGGACAAGACAAATCCTTTCTTCGATACCGACCTATGTTTAGGCTCTATTATAACATCAAAATCCAAATCGAAAATACGTAATGCTAGCTTTCCGTTTACTCCTCCAATGATGATGATTAAAAAGGTTTGCTTTTTATTCAAAACCCGATTGTTTTGGTTGAGAATCATGTTCATAGTATTAATATCCTGCACAACGCCACCCATTCGCGTGTGGCGTGTATTCCAGGCTTCCGGAGACAACAACGCCAAGTTTTCCATCTAGGGCGTTTTTCTCGAGTTTGAAACGGTCACCCACATACGAGCTGGCAACTTTGATCCGAAACCAGTATAGATCAGTACCAAACGGAAGCACATACTCCGTCTGTCTGGTGTCGCCGCCCGCTGAATATGAAACAAAGAAGCGCGAAGCATGTGTCGGATGCTGCGAGATTCACTCAAATGTATGCTCTCGCTTCGCTAATTGTACGACTGCTCGTTTTTTTGTGTATATACATGCCCAGGTTGGGAGGTAGATGGAAGAAGCCACGCACGGAAGGAAAGGAGCTGTTTTATTTCAATTAATACCGGTTCAACATTTGATGGAAAAGGAATCCTTACTATTTGGAGTGATAACTTCGTCAAAATAATAACGTCCGCAGTAATAATAATAATAATAATAATGTCCGCAGTAGGAAAAAATATTGTCGACGCAATTTACCACAGGGCCGTCAATTTTGGGCTTGCGATTGGCTATTCGCCATTCTGCAAGGCATGTCTTATGTCCAAGAACCCTAAGATTGACTTCAAACTTTGCGACGTGGGCATAGTTAAGCTGGACGTCGCAGCGGCCATCGCTAATCATGATATACTGATTAAAGACAGAATATGCCCTTCAGACATACCGAGGTTAATCAGAATGGCGTCACTCGCTATAATGGTTGGTGGGCCCTTGAAACGCTTTAGTTTTCAGTGGTTTAAACTATTTGTTTTTCAACTCTGGGAGGCTTGGGGCGGACGAAGAGCGCTTGCGGTAAAACAAAGTCATTTACGAGCTTCAGCCGCCACCGCCTGAGTGGTCAAATATATGAAATCAGCGCTTGAAATGGATATATGACCAGCTCCGCTAAAGGTCATGCCATTCAAACGCCATCGGATACGAGAACGGAGTACATTTCGGATGCAATCTAACGGATTCAGCGATTGGTCTTCCAGGCACACCTTTTTAATTCTACATGGGACATTCCTGTTTTTAGCTGTTTAGTGGGTGTTGCTTGGAAAAATCGGTTTTGTCATTAAGGTCCTCTCATTAAACAATTTCCAACATCCTAGGTTTAAATTTCAAGAAGTAAGATGACTACGTGCTGCAGAATGCTTTAAATTCGCGTTGTCAAAATTTTTGTCTAAAAAGTCACATTTTCTTAATTCGCGGATTTTTAAATTTGCGTCTTCATGTTGGCCAAAATCGGAAGTGTTGCTAAATAAAACAATATAGAATATCGTTATCGGACTAAATACTTGACAGATAGTTTTTCCAATATTTAAGTATATAATTGCGCTAAAGTATATCTTTACTTCATAATTTTAGTTTAAGTTTTCGTAACAAAATAAACATGTTTTATTATGGGAGGTGATATGTGTTCACTTGTTTTTACCCCAAAGCAAAATGTATTAAGTAGATAATTGCACAATAAATGCTAGCACATGTTCATAACTTCCTTCACTACACTACTACACAGTCACGATGTCTTCGAAACAAATACTACGTTCTTTAAAAGAATGACATGAATCTTGAGGATTATCAGAGCCTTCCTGTCCTGCAAAAATTATTGTTAATAAGGAAGTCGATGAGTGTACACCAGAAACCTCAAGGAAACGGAAACGTGGAACATACAGTGATAATTCGCCAGAAACAAGAGCAAAAACTAGCTAGATATACAATTGAGAACGGGAACACGAAAGCTGCACGCCATTTCAGTTTTGTTCTAAGTAAAAATATAAATGAAAGTACTATTAAGAGTATGAGACAGTCTTACTCTAAACGGAAGCGTCTGGATGAGTCATTTCCGACAGTGCTTCCCTGCCAAAATCTTCGCCTGGAAGGCCAGTAAGCTTGGCATTTATGATGAAAACGTTAGGGAGTATAGCCACAAGCTACGCATTTCCGGTGGAATAGTAAATCCTGGGAGCTGCCGAAGGATTTGTGAAAGACTATGGCGGTTCACTTGTTCTTGAAAAGCTATGGGCGTACTCTTTGATTCGACGCATGGTTTTGTCCAAACGAAATGGTACCTAGTTGAAGTCCGAGGAAATTCAGAAAACGTTCATTAACAGAATAGATGACAATATTTGAACCGGCAAAGTTCCCGATGAACTCTCCATTAACTTGGATCAAACTGGCGGCAATTACGTCCCTGTGAGTTCATGGACAATGCACGAAAAAGAAGCTAAACTGGTAAAAGCAATTTGTTAATAAAGTAAGAAACTGCAGTGATTGTACTTTTTACAGAACGGCAAATCGCAAAATAATGACTACAATAACATACGAAAATAAATGGCGCATTGTTAATAAAACGTGATATATTAGTTTTCGTATTTCCTCGTCACAACACACATACATATATAACGTACATTAAAAACAGCGAGAAATACAAATATACAAATTTAACATTTAATATTATCAATTATATATATTATTCATATTGCGTACAATGTATATAGTGTTTGTAAAATTATATACACATTATTTACTTTTTTCCGTATGTCCTTCATAGTCTCCCCAATGACTCTGTTATTGAAAAGCTTATATAGGTTCCGTAGGGAAGATATATTGGAACTTCACAAACCGGCTTGTCGCGAACTTGGCAGATCGCAGTGACAGTGGCGATGCCATCTTCCTGACTAAAAGGAAAAAAGAAGGTAATTTACCAGAACTACAACAAAACTTACCAAATTCATTTATCGTTTACGCGGATTTCCTAGAGGTGAAATATGACGGACAGTCATCTTTACATGTAGAATACCGAGGCTTTGAAGTTGCGTTTAAGACCTGCCCCCCCCCCCCCCCCCCCCACACACACACGAAAGAAAAAAAACCATAATAGCGGTGGTCTTATACAACGTGGGCGGCTACGACTCGTATACTATGCAGGCTATCTCGAAAGTAGAAGTCCGGATGACCTGCATTTAGAATAATACAGAGAAACTATGGATACACCGTTCACAGTATAGCATTGTGTTTGATTTTTGTTTTTAAATTTTTTTATTAAGCAAAAAATTTTCTTAGACATTTTTATATGTTTCGAGTCGTTTTCTTGATAATTTTGGTGGTCCAGTTTTTCTCGGAGACAGTGTGTGGAAATTGGTTCGCGTGCTTCTTCTCGAGAAGATTCTTTTATTTGTATTTCATACGTTCTTCAGAGTTGTCCCGGGGACATTTTTTTATACCTTGAGTGCCATATTTCAGCAGACGCGCGTAATTTTTCACACATATGCCTGCTTGAAATTTGGCTATATGTTCCACGTTAATTTCACCTGTCGATTATCAATACACAGAGTGGTCACCTGTCAATGCAAGATTACAAAAATGTGCTCAGTTGTACGGTAGACAGCAGTAATCTAACAAAATGTGAAACGTACTTCTAATCAATGTTGTGATTTTTTAAAAGTTTCATAACTATGTGTATTTTTAGGGAGAATACTTTTGAAATTCAGTGATCTTTTTATCTTTTATTATTATGATACATGATGCACGTGAAATAAAGTAGACAACAGCGTTTCCACGTTTTCATTCATTACTGACTTTACGCTTCCAATAATATTGTCAGGTGTAACAAAAATAATTGTTCATTTTAATTGTTTATATTTTACAGAAACATAACATATATCCAGCATGTATAAACGTAACATTTAGTTTCTATGGAAACAAGCTGGGAAAAAATTCAGTGAACATATTCTATGTCAAGTAATATGGGGTATTTTCTATTCTTTCTACTTTTGTTTTTTTACGGATGTAACGATATCTGGACGTAACGATATAAATCACATGATCCCTTGACTATTAGTACAAGTTTTGTATTTGTATATTAGATGAAAATATTTTTGCCTAAATAAAATAAAACTATTAATATTCTAATTGAATTTTTTAAATAGTGAACTAATATAGTCTTAGTTTTTAATAGATTGTGGTGTTTTGGAGCCTTTTTGTTTTTCGCGCCGGTATGTTCGGTTATAACTCTTCTCTCTAATTGTATAGACCGTTCCAGAAATTAGTACCTACCTGATTACCTCCCTTGCGTCCGCCAATAAGAGACGGCGCAGACTGAAGCAGATATATAATGCGGACCTTAGAAAAAGTCCCATTTTTATAGCTATAATGTTATTGTCACGTTGTATGTTAGAGAAACAGATACATATAAACCACATGAAGCAATGAGTATTAGCAAAGATCTATCCCAAGGTCTTTAAACTAAAAAAAGTATATTTGTAAACGTTTTTTTTTGCTGACATCTCAATCTATCAAACTGTTAAATAAAGGTCTTGTGATATTCTCCAGCAGATTAATTATTTTCATTTTATAAAAATTTCACAAAAAATGCTTTTAAAAAGTACATGTATCTATCTTTACAAATCTGACAAAAAGGGTACAGGTATATAGGTGTCATAATAATTTTGTTTTCCGTATTACAAGAAATATCATCAACAAAAAAGTTAAAAATAAGTAGAAAGATAGCAAACGTGTTATTGTGTAAGATCAATATCTTACAAACATGTGGCTGTCAGCTTTTACTTTTTTCTGCATACACAAACTCACATGCTGTACATATCAATACTTTGCAAAAACAGATTTCCCAAATGCAAGAAATAAAGAATAGAAAAAAGGTCCATATGGCAACAGATGCTAAATTTCATACTGTCTTGAAAATCTTATTTGTAGGGAAGAATATATATTCTTAAATTACATATTACAATCAGGAACAAGTAAACCCCATGTTTTATAGCCTTCAGGCATTTTCTCAAGAGAAAATTTCGTTATTACAGTGTTTTACTGTAACTGATCAAGCAAGACCGACAATGACAATTAACGGTGACATCAAAACAAAGACAGTATATCACCCCGATATTACGTAACCACATTCCTTCACCACAGGGCACCGCGAAAGACAAAAGACAGTTTGATAATTAAAGAAGCGCTAAATAATGCATATTTATTGCCAAATATTCTTTGAAACTGTATTAAAGAATAAAGCAAGTTTTAGTTAAAATAGAGTGAACATGCGGTTGTTGAGCGAGATGTTTAATTTTGTCATTTTGTCCATTTTGTAAACTTTCAGAGTTGTTCAAATAATTGAAATCATAGTTTCAACTTTCGAAAACGGCAAGCGCTTTCAATATTATTTGTGTTTTACACATATTAAATGGTTTACACAACTCAAGCTTTGAACAGTCCATGGTCTTTTTTCATAATCTTTCATGTGTTAAATAATGCAAGTTAATATAATATGTTCAAGTCAAAAATAAAACATACAAAATAGTAAAAATAAAACAATTAAATAATGTTTATTCTGCAACAAAATTCACGCGATATATGGCAGTATGTCACTTTGAAATGTGCTAAAGTTAAACAGATTTATACGGTATTTAAGCATCATAGCGAGATTTAGCAGTCCTTTAATGGCGGTCGGTCACGTGATCTTACTAATGGCGGCTGTCAATTTATCAATTATGGAACGGTCTATACTGGAATTGTTTATGTCAAATAGTCGTTGGCACTCTACTTCAAATTCTTCCTTTTTTCTTTGCAGATACATCTTTGTCAACTGATACGTTTTCTGAGCACAGTAAAAGTCAATTTGTGACTCCCTTCACGCTAAAAAAGAAGGTCTTATTCCGCGGCCCTTTCTAAACTTTGCTAGATGCACTTTGCAGTATTCTTCAATAAAACTGTGGCTATAAAGCTTCGTCGACTTAGGAACTTGACACTTGCACTTGTTTTTTTCCTTTCATTTTCTTCTCTTGTGCGTTGGTATGTTTAACAGTAAAAGTTTTGGCCGGTTCATTTTTTTGGACTGCTTTATGCGCGTTGTATTGTCTTGTGAGTGGCTCTTCTAAATATAGCACATTGATTCAAACCTTCTAGTATTGTTCGTGTGTTTTGATGTGCCTCGGGTGCTCGAGAATCTCATTGTTTATATTACTCAAACACTTAGAATCAGGTATATTCATTAAACATTAAACGATATGAATGGTACAAGATGTTTTTTTTTTATTTTTTCAGGTGCTGACAGCCTTAGCGATATGTTTATTGCTTTTTCTATTGAAATACGATGTACGTTTCTTAATGGTAAAATCAATAGATGAACCTGTACCTGTTGCAGTGGATGAAAAAGAAAATTCTAGACAAGTTCCTGTCATCAAGGCAAATATAAGAATGAAACAACTTGGCTTAGGAAACGGACATGTGTTGCTAGAACAGAGTTTAAAGCATATTAGAATAGACAATGCAAGTGAGTGTGTACACAGAAAATTTCTAGTTTATACATGTGATTATACATGGTCGTGTGGTGGCTGGGGCGACAGGGAGAAAGGTATTGTATCGTCATTCCTGTTGGCATTACTGACTAACAGAACTTTTGTAATCAACGCGACAAAACCTTGTGGCATACAACAGTTTTTGCATCCAAATGTTTACAATTGGAATGTGTGTGGTCCTTATCTGAAGAGCGTTAGAGGTGATAATATAATGGAATTCCGTTATATTAATACAAACAATAGTAAGTTAGATCAGATAAAGGATTTTAATTTCGATTCAAAATGGAACAAACAAGTCATAATTATGCGATCTAACAGTCACATGATACACCTTATAAAGATGCACAGAAGAACCAAAACGCAAATTAAATGGCTTCTGAAGACTCATGTGCATGAAGTAATCCACCTGATACTGCACACTTTATTTGTTCCAAACAAACAGCTTTTTGAAAACATCATGAAATTTCACATGAACCACACACAAGGGAAACATTTAGTTTGTGCCCACATTCGCATGAGGCAAAATCCGACAATTCCACTAGACATTCCATTTCCGAAAGGATCACCAAACCAGACTGTGATTTTTGACTTCTTGCAGAGATACGACAATATCAATAGTACCGCCACCTATATCGCAACGGATTCGGACGAAGTGAAAAAGCAAGCAAAAACCATGTTTGACTCATACGTTAATCTCAATCGACCAATAGTACATGTTGAAAAATTCGGAAAACAACAAAACTCTGATATCAGAGCATGTGAAGGTTTTAATACCGTTTTGATGGAACAGTTTATTCTGTCTCAATGCGACACTCTGGTTTTAACCGAAAGCGGTTTTGGATATATGGCTGCTTATATACGAGGCGTTTCCGACAATCTTTTTGTCTATAGCAAAGAAACAAACAATGTTCTTAAGATAAACATAAAATTTTGGAAGTAATTTTTTAAAGTTATTGAAACGAGACTTATTTTTTTTCTTTGCAGATCAGAATGTTTCTTTACAATTAAAATATATTATCGAATTAATGATGTTCCTTGTTAACATGTGTAAATGTTTTTATGTGTGAGCTTAAGTTAAATGTTTGGATTAACCGAATCTGAAAAATACTAGACGTATAATTTTTTATAGATCTTTACCGATGTCATTACCTGAACATTCTGAAAGCAAATGTAATGATAAGCGGTTTGTGTAATATTTTGTTTCTGTTAACAGGTCGGAAAGATTAATTGTTTTAAAGGAAGCTCAATAACTCCTATACACTCGCATAAAAAAACAAGAGCATATATGCTTTTTTCTAAGTATAAAACATTTGTGATATAAGGGAGGAAATCTTAAGATTTTCTTTTAAATTTTGAATTTTTTGTTTATAATATTTTGATTTTTAACATTTTATAATTTTAATTTTAGAGTTTTATAGATCTTTATCATATCTGAATTTTAAGTTTTATAATATGTATAATTGTCAGTTTTTCAGAAGTTATAGTACAGAAATATAAATTGTTTAGTTGATTTTCACCCTGACCTTTTATGTATTTACCCCGAACTGTGTTATGTAATCAATGATGGCAATCATCTTTAGAAGTTTGAAGTCTGTATGGGAAGTAGTTACCAAGTTATACAGCACAAATTCTTTTCAGTGTTTAGGTCATTGTGAGCTTGACATCTGACCTACTGATCTTAAGATGTATGGGGTCATTTTCTCAATGTAATCAATTATCATATGAAGTTTGAAGTCTGTATGACAAATGGTTATGAAGTTACACAGCTGAAATAGTTTTCAAGGCTTAGGTCATTGTGACTTTGACTTTTGACCCACTGACCCCAAAATCATTTGAGGTCATTCATATAATGTGTACAGCCAGTATAAGAATTTTGATGTCTCTATGACATATGGTCGTCGAGTTTCTGTGTGCAAA